>OX276335.1:178056800-182856800 GCA_946251815.1 Dasysyrphus albostriatus
ATAAAAAAGTTCCATATTTTTCCCGCAATTTTCTTCTTTCCGCCACAGATGCATTTCATCAGAATTAAAATGATCTTATTGGAAGCAAATTGTATAAAAATATTTTCTGAATTAAATAAATAAATTCGATCCCACCTTTTTCATCAGAGTTAATTTTTTTAATTTAAATTTAAAGTTCAAATGAGATCAACTCCAACTTTTAAGTTGAATTATATTCAGTCACTTCACTAAACAGAAGAATTTCCTTTTCAAAATGTCTTCAGATTCTTTTATTTAAGATGATGGATTTGAAATTAGGCTAAAACTTTACAAATATGCACATAAAATATGCATTTATTATTAAAACATGCCTAAAAGGGCACTTTATGCATTTATTGTAAAATACTCAAAAATATGCACAAACGATTCAATGTCATTTTAAAGGAAATTGCCTGATTTGGAAAACTATCTACTTCTATTTTTATCAAAAAAAAAATATGTATTAATATAGAAATCCTAGCCCTGGTTATCAGTTATCATCTTTGGTATACTTCCACGGTTTTCTTTGTATAAGCTGATCCATTCGGCACTGACCAGAAATGCTTGATATCTTTGATATCGGGTATTCCGTCCTCATTGGAATTTCTTAAGTTTAGGCAGAAAAATTTCTCATTGGTGCAAAATGCTTCATTGTTTTGTTTCCTTGTAATTGATTTTTTCAATTTTCCCTTTTGTGAGATTTGCACAGATTGTTTTTCAGATTTTCTTATTCGAATAAAAAATTAACCCAGCATTAAATTGCTTCTTTTTTTAGTTAAAACTAAACTATACTAAATAAACGAACATAAATACAAAAGAGTCATTCCATATGAAAACGTCAAAAAAAAAAATTACATTAGGATTTTAGATTTTTTTTCAAACTTTGTGAGAATATTCCTTATGATTCAAAAGAAGGATATCCTTATTTTTCAGATTTTTTGTCGTTTTCAACTAACTCTAATGTCACGACTGTTAAACGCAACTACATAATTTTTCTTGAATATTAAGTACCTTATTATAAAAGAAGTCAAATCTAAAATTTACTCGTTCAACTCACTCTTTGTATAAAAAATCTGTACTTGAAATTTTTAGATTTTGAAAAATCGCAGTACTTAGACTATAATATCGATATGTTTGACTGAATGAACAAATTTGAAACTTTCAGAACATTTGGTTCTTACGTTGATCTTTAAGTCCTATATTTTAATCCGTTATACGTTTGCCAGTGGTTGAAAAGAAGAAGCATTAGTCAAAAAATAAAAGGTTATTGAAGAGAATTATTAATGTCTTATCTTACTATATTTCCATATGTACTTATACAATATACATAATATGCATTTGGGTATACAATTCTACGTAAACATATACATATATATATATATATCCAGTTGACTCTCTAAGTCGAAATTCCCTCTAACTCGAATATATTCCTTCGATTCTTTGCCTATTTGAAAACCCTTTTAGTAGAGTTTTTTAAATTTTTCGTTTTAGACTAAGAGCTGGCAGCAAATTTTTGGGTTGAACACATAACCAAAAAATGAGTATGAGGGTTAGTAGGTGCATGCATCTTGACATCAAATTCAAAAGTCTAGCAGGATTTTTTTTAGCACCCGTGGTAAGGGCGAGGGGTTGAAAACTGCGGCCACATGCACTTCAATTTATTAATAAAAAATGGGAAAAGATGATCTGTAATATTCTTTAAGTCCACAGACTTTAGTTTGAATGATTTTTCGAATAAAACTCAAGAAGATATGAGCTTTAGAAGCGAACCATATCGGCTTTATTTTGGAGACTTTTGTGTTGTGATTTTAATTTTTTTAACTCTTTTCAAAATTAAAACGAGAACGACCAGATTAAGAGAAAATGAAAAATATTTAGCTTATCTCTGTTGAGCTTATACACACCTATGTACATAAATCGCATATTTAGTTTTGAATTTACGAATCGACTTGTTTTTTTCTATAGTTTATGCCAAAAAGGTGGAAAGAGTTATATGCTTGCCTATAGATATACCATCGTATGCTTTTATTTTTTCTTTTCATTGCATTTTTATTGCATTTAATAAATCCCTTCCTAAAAAGTGCAAGGGTATCTCGATCACCACCATCTAAATCAAGTGCAAACCACCTAAATTCAGGCAAAAGAGTCCACCCGTCACGCCTGAGCGCGCCAAAGTAGACTCAGATAAAATAAAAATCTTGAAAAAGATAATAACGAACTTCTACAAAGACTTGATCAAGTAATTTAACTTTATCAAGAGCTAAAGACAGAAGTCGATCTTCTTCGAAAAGTAAATGAGATATTAAAAAGCAAAAATTCTAAAATAAACTCAAAAGCTAGCTTACCACAAGTCAATGATTGCAGATATAACGGGTGATTTTTTAAGAGGTTTAAAACTTAAAAAAAAAAAAAAAACACAAAAAAGTCGAAAAAATTAATGAAATATTTATTTGAATCGATAGTTTGAACCTTGCAATTTAATGTTTAAAGATAATTTCATGCAAATGTTGACCGCGGCTGCGTCTCAGGTAGCCCATCCGCTGAGTCCAATTTTGGCATACTCTTTCACACATATCGGCCGGTATCTCACGAATGAATGCATGGATGTTGGCTTCCAGTGCGTCAATCGAAGCGGGCTTGTCCCTATAGACATTAGCCTTGACATACCCCCACAAAAAATAATCTAATGGTGTCAAATCGCACGATCTAGGCGGCCAATTGACCGGCCCGAAACGTGAAATTAACTGTTCACCAAACTCGCCTCGCAATTGCGCCATTGTTTCGCGTGCTGTGTGACATGTGGCACCGTCTTGTTGAAACCACATATCATGCAAGTCAAGAACTTCCATTTCGGGCAAAAAAAAGTTTGTTATCATCGCTCGGTAGCGTTCACCATTGACAGTAACGCTGCGATTCGCATCATCTTTGAAGAAATATGGCCCAATAATGCCGCCGGCCCATAAACCGCACCAAACAGTGGCTTTTTCGGGATGCATTGGTAGCTGTTGCAATGCTTCTGGCTGATCTTCACTCCAAATGCGGCAATTATGCTTATTTACGTACCCATTCAACCAAAAATGAGCCTCATCGCTGAACACAATTTTTCGATAAAAAAGCGGATCCTCGGCCAGCTTTCCAAGAGCCCATTCACCAAAAATTCGGCGTTGTGGTAGGTCGGCTGGCTTTAGTTCTTGCACCAGCTGTATCTTAAAAGGCTTTACGCCCAAATCCTTCCGCAAAATTTTCCACGTAGTGCTGTAACAAAGGCCTAACTGCTGGGAACGGCGCCGAATCGACATTTCGCGGTCTTCTGTCACACTAGCTGATACGGCCGCAATATTTTCTTCACTACGCACAGTACGTAAACGTGTTGGTGGTTTAATGTCCAACAAAGTAAATTTGGTGCGAAATTTGGTCACAATCTTCCGAATAGACTGCTCAGAAGGTCGAGAATGTCGACCATAAAATGGAAGCAGCGCGCGATGAACATTTCGAACCGAGCACGAATTTTGATAGTAAAATTCAATAATTTGCAAGCGTTGTTCATTTGTAAGACGATCCATGGTTAAATTGCAAACCAAACTGAAGCTGTTTGACAGTGACACAAGGTACTAAACACACGTCAGCTGTCAAAACCAGTGTTGCCAAAACCAAACCAGCTAAAAAATCACCCGTTAGATACGGGGAAGTCTTCAAAGAAAAGATTAAGTTTAAGTTTTATTTCTTTGGAAATAAGAGTTTCACCAAAACATGCGACAGTAAAAGAAAAAACTGTTAAGGAACGGCCCTCGACACCGATAAATGTTACCGGTATTGCGCAGTATAACAAGTTGCAAACCATATTTTAATAGGCTTTATTACCATCGGCTCTTAAAATTATTTCACTTAATAAAAACAATTCTAATTATCCTAGTTAGGATCGAACCTCTAAGAAAGAGCACAAGGTTAATCCCTCAGTGTAAATGCTGCCAAGAATTCAATCACACCCAAAGCTATTGCAAAAAAAGCCAAGGTGTGTAAAATGCGCTGGAAAACATCTAACCGTTGACTGCAACGGAAATAGTGAAAATCCACCGACATGCATTAATTGTAATGGAGTCACCCAGCAAGCTATAGGGGCTGTGAAGTACCTAAAGAATTACAAAAGCGACGATCAAAATCTGCCCAAACACAAAGAAACCCACCAAGGCAATTAGAAACCGTAATTCCCAAGACTGCCAAATCAACGAAAGTTACAAAAAACCTAGTATCCGTAAGGAAAAGAAAACAGTGTCAGTACTTTCGGAGAAAATATCGAGGCATAGAAATGCAGAAACATATGCCCAAATAGCGGAAAAAATATACCCGTAAATAACGACAATGAAACAGACCCGGTTTCGAAAGTATTTTCAATAACTTTGTCAAAACTTGAAAAAGCAATGTGAAACAAATAAACTTATCTTTGATAGGTTAAGTAAGCTCGAAAATTCTGTTCGACTCTAATGGAATTGAAAATGTATATGACATATGTTTGATATCAGAAACGCATGCTAAAAATGAATCAAATCTTAAAATCCACGGGTTTCAAGACTACCACGCTATTTATCCGCCAAACAAAGCAAGAGGTTGATCATCATTGTATATAAAAGAATGCATTGAATACTCGATAGACCTGAAAATAGAGGCGGAATCAATGCAATTGAGTAGTGTACAGGTTAAAACTAAAAATACTCCTCTCAATATCTCTTCCATATAATACCCTCCGCGTTGCAAAATTGATAAGAGTGAATTTACGACATTGATAGAGTCACTAAGCCCAAACTTAATTGCTGGTGGTGACTTTAATGCAAGGCACACCTTCTCGACCTCATGATGCATATCTCCAGTGTCGCATGCTATATGAAGCAGGAATGGAAAATAATTGTGACTTTCATTCGACTGGCAAACCAACTTTAGTCAACTGATCCGTCAAAAATACCTGACCTTATCGATTTATTCATGGTAAAAGGAATACCCTCTAACCATGTAGAAATTTCAAAGAGCTATGACCTCTTCTCAGATCAATCTGCCGTCGAACACACTATGAGCGAAAACCTTTATAAAATTGAAAAACCAACCAGTTTTACCAACAGTAAAACCAACTGGGATGGATTTAAAAAAGATATCGAGGACAACATTGTGTTAAGGGTATCATTACAAACGCCTCTTGAGCTTGAAAACGCAGTAGATGCCTTTGTTGATATAATACAAAAAGCAGCTTGGGATAACACACCTTATCAAAGGCTAATGCCTCGCTATAAAGAGTTAAAATATCCGCAGGAAATAAAACATTTAGTGAAAGAAAAACGAAAAGCACGTAAGAAATGGCAGCGAACCCGTGCTCCTCAACACAAAGCTGATTTAAATCGCTTGAGTAATATGCTAAAAACGGCGATATCAGATTTCAAAAACCTTGAAGTTGAAAATTACCTTGAAGGCTTTGACAGCGGGGAAAGAATCCAACTACTCACTTTGAAAAGCTATAAAAACAACGAAAAAACCAAAGCTTCCAGTGCCCCCGATTAACAAAAGCCAAAATGAATGGGCTAAAAGTGACAAAGAAAAAGCGACGGTATTCGCCGATTACTTAGAGGAAACATTTAAGCCGTTCGATGGACAAGAACTCAACGAAAATATTAATATGAATTTTGCCTCAAATGAAAGCTACATAACAAGAAATGCTACACTTGTCGAATTAAAAAGATAAATAAAGAAGCTTAAGTCCTATAAAGCTCCGGGATATGACTTAAAAAGTCACGCGAGAATCGTTTTATAAATCCTAGGTTCTAGGATTATTATATTACTACTCTGTTCATATATTAAGACTAGAAGCAGTACAGAGAATATTTATGCGTTTCTGCCTTCCCTGGGCGCCAGGAGTTATACTACCTCCTTATTCTCAGAGATTAAAGTTTATAGATCTTCCTTTGCTCTCACAACATAGGCAATACCTTTAATTCTGCTTTATTCCCGGAATATTTAATGGTTCTTTCATCTCCATCAGTTCTGGGTAAATTAAACTTTAATTTTAGTCGGGCAAGCATAAGAAGACAGCAACCTTTGAATCCAATATTTAGTAGATCAACTATGGTGCAAACAGCCCTCTTAATCAATGAATTATCATTTTTAATAAAATTTTATTTCCTCGTCTTTTCTATAAATGACAATTTTAAATGTATACCTGTATATGTATACCTTATACCTTATTATCTCATTGATCTATGTATGTATCTTTTTTTCTATTGTTTCTTGTTAAGTATTTATGTTAGATTATATTATATTATTATGTAACGTTAGCATTTAACGGACTTGTGAATAAATAAATAAATATCAGTTACCAAGAAGCCAATCTTTCGTACGTTTCACCCTCCAAAACC
This sequence comes from Dasysyrphus albostriatus, assembly GCA_946251815.1. Lineage (NCBI taxonomy): Eukaryota > Metazoa > Arthropoda > Insecta > Diptera > Syrphidae > Dasysyrphus > Dasysyrphus albostriatus. Next base: position 178,063,214 of record OX276335.1, read on the forward strand.
CATTTATTTACATTGTTGTGTATGTAATTTCACTTCGTGTCGAATAGATGTAGATTGCAACAACAATGTAACGCGGTGAGATTTATTTGTTTTGACAGCTCAGTTTTTTTTCTTTTGACAATTGGAAAATAGTTTTGAGAATTTTACTTACTAAAAACAAACACATCGATATAAAATTGTTTAATGTACACAAACAATTGTAATTAATAGTTAATATTCATCCAAAATTATAATAAAATACAAAAAATTAATCCATAAATTGTTTTCAATCAATCAGATTTCTGTTCATCTTCAAAGCATCTTGCATATTATACAATATACACGGTGGTCCTTTCTCCATCCAGAATAATTTTAAATTTATTTTTGGATTCTAAAGAAAAAAATAGTTAAGAAAAATACGATGCAATTTGTCACCGGAACTTCAACTTTATAAGTATAAAAGTAGATATTAGGCTATAAAGAGTTAAAATATCCGCAGGAAATAAAACATTTAGTGAAAGAAAAACGAAAAGCACGTAAGAAATGGCAGCGAACCCGTGCTCCTCAACACAAAGCTGATTTAAATCGCTTGAGTAATATGCTAAAAACGGCGATATCAGATTTCAAAAACCTTGAAGTTGAAAATTACCTTGAAGGCTTTGACAGCGGGTAAAGAATCCAACTACTCACTTTGAAAAGCTATAAAAACAACGAAAAAACCAAAGCTTCCAGTGCCCCCGATTAACAAAAGCCAAAATGAATGGGCTAAAAGTGACAAAGAAAAAGCGACGGTATTCGCCGATTACTTAGAGGAAACATTTAAGCCGTTCGATGGACAAGAACTCAACGAAAATATTAATATGAATTTTGCCTCAAATGAAAGCTACATAACAAGAAATGCTACACTTGTCGAATTAAAAAGATAAATAAAGAAGCTTAAGTCCTATAAAGCTCCGGGATATGACTTAAAAAGTCACGCGAGAATCGTTTTATAAATCCTAGGTTCTAGGATTATTATATTACTACTCTGTTCATATATTAAGACTAGAAGCAGTACAGAGAATATTTATGCGTTTCTGCCTTCCCTGGGCGCCAGGAGTTATACTACCTCCTTATTCTCAGAGATTAAAGTTTATAGATCTTCCTTTGCTCTCACAACATAGGCAATACCTTTAATTCTGCTTTATTCCCGGAATATTTAATGGTTCTTTCATCTCCATCAGTTCTGGGTAAATTAAACTTTAATTTTAGTCGGGCAAGCATAAGAAGACAGCAACCTTTGAATCCAATATTTAGTAGATCAACTATGGTGCAAACAGCCCTCTTAATCAATGAATTATCATTTTTAATAAAATTTTATTTCCTCGTCTTTTCTATAAATGACAATTTTAAATGTATACCTGTATATGTATACCTTATACCTTATTATCTCATTGATCTATGTATGTATCTTTTTTTCTATTGTTTCTTGTTAAGTATTTATGTTAGATTATATTATATTATTATGTAACGTTAGCATTTAACGGACTTGTGAATAAATAAATAAATATCAGTTACCAAGAAGCCAATCTTTCGTACGTTTCACCCTCCAAAACCCATTTATTTACATTGTTGTGTATGTAATTTCACTTCGTGTCGAATAGATGTAGATTGCAACAACAATGTAACGCGGTGAGATTTATTTGTTTTGACAGCTCAGTTTTTTTTCTTTTGACAATTGGAAAATAGTTTTGAGAATTTTACTTACTAAAAACAAACACATCGATATAAAATTGTTTAATGTACACAAACAATTGTAATTAATAGTTAATATTCATCCAAAATTATAATAAAATACAAAAAATTAATCCATAAATTGTTTTCAATCAATCAGATTTCTGTTCATCTTCAAAGCATCTTGCATATTATACAATATACACGGTGGTCCTTTCTCCATCCAGAATAATTTTAAATTTATTTTTGGATTCTAAAGAAAAAAATAGTTAAGAAAAATACGATGCAATTTGTCACCGGAACTTCAACTTTATAAGTATAAAAGTAGATATTAGGCGGGTTTTATTATCTTCTGTCGGTATTCGGGTATTGATCTGGATTAAATTTTAGTGCAAAAAAGAAATAATGAGGAATTTTCAAAATCGTTTTTGTAGCACGTGTTAAAAGTTAATCCAGGGGCCCAATTCCGCAAGAGTGAGTTTTTTCCTTGTACACAGAAAATGGTATACACGTCAATTTCTGCGATTCCGCAAGAGTGAATTTTAAGTTTTTTGACAAATATCGTATGCACAATCAGTCAAATTTATTCATACTTGTTTTGGGCGTGAACGGAATGTGTACACGGAAAATCATTCACAATTGTGCCCCAGATACGGATCTGTTTTGAAGATACTCGTAGTAAAACAGCAATAGCTATTTTAATTTTTTTTTTAAACTTCATGACATCTAAGGATTTAGTTTTTAAGTGAGTGTTTAATACTCCTATTGAATACTTATAACTGAAATTATACTTCATAATGTTAAAAAAAATTAAATAGTTTTAACAAAAACATAAACTTTTTTCTTAGTTTTAAGTTTGATAATTATTTTTTTTTAAATCATTACGAAACAACCAAATTTGAAAAATGGATTCGAGAATGGTTTTTACGGAATTATAGCGTGACCTGTAGCTGTTGTCGTATTTTTTAGTTATTTTTATTTTAAATAAATTTTGTCGCAAAATTCAAAAAAGTTAAACAAAAATAAAGGAATAAAATAGGGAACACCCTGTATTTGGTTTTGTTTTGATATCTAATCAACAGACCGAGGTGAATAATTCTGACCACGGGATGTGTTCAACAAATAGAAACCAAACTAGGGCCAGGTTCACATAAGGTGTGTTTTTTTTCCTTTCCTGAATGGGCTTGGACGAACAAAACGACGTCAAGACTAAACAATGATCCATGGTTCACAATTTTGTATTCATCAATTTTTGTAAATCTACTGGGTTTTAATGATGACTAAGGTTTCATGTAAGTTATAATAGCTAATTACATGCTTGAACCATCCTCAGTTAAACCACCAAATCAGTGAACTAAAAGTGCGGAGCTATGGATCAAAACATTAACCCCGTTTAATTAATAGATTAATTAATAAATACAAATCTAAAACATTTTGGCTTACAGTAATGAGAAATAAAGGCTCTCCCAAACCAACGCGATTGCGGAGCGACGAAGAATTTTTGTTGTTGTTTAGCGTTGTGTATTTTTCATACTTTTTACTATTGGGAATGATTCACTGCGAATAGCTCCGCATTCGCGTTGGTTTGGGAGAGCCTTAATACAAATATGCTCGAGTGCCAAAATGAATTAAAATTATAAAATAATACAAGGAATATAGAAATTAAGTAACACAAACTAAAAGATCTACCAAGCCAACGCTAAACTAAACTAAGTCAAAATCTAACGAACACACCCAGTTGGGCAAATTTTGAAGAGTTCTGAAAAGATTTTGTACGAAAATGTCAAAGCTTTAACAAAAATCAACACCAAAAAGCGATTGACAGGCAGTTGAAATTTCAAAAAATGAAATAAGCTGTCAAAAGAAATACCAAATTACTGATGGAAGCACTTTTTCTTTAATTTGCAAAATAACCTCAATTGGTTTCTAATGAAAACGTAGTATGCATACAAATTATATACCTAATAATTTTACTGGATGACTACTCAAGCGAAAGCTCCTTGGTCATTTCACAGAAGCAATGTAGAGAGATTAAAGAAACCTTGGTACATCTCTTTTATCACGCTGATATAATTTTCACAAGAAAATATTGAAGGAAGCAGTAATACTCCAATAGGGTATTTACCTCCCTTCAGAGCGCTATAGAAACAAAAAAATACTTTTATGTCTGAAATGTGAAGCAATTTTGTTAGTTGGGTTTGCGGATCAAAATTTTTTAGGATCTATCGTAGTGTAACTTATACAAACAAATCAATCTATAAATCTGCTATATAAGTATATACATATATATGTATTTATTACTGACAATTATTACAAGGCTTGTTTTTAATTATCATCATTACTGAACATTTTCCATTATTTTGTTTTTGTTTTACGTTTAAAAGATAATCCAGTTCCGGATCCAGATAAAAGATAATAAAACACAGCTATAGTGAAAATAAACGATGTGGTTTTTAAATGCAACGCCAGTCATACTAGAGTAGTGAAAACTAATCCTTTTCAAACGAGCCATATTTTTCCATAAATTTTGATGAGAATATTCCGTTAAATAATGAAAAGTTTAATACTTTTTCGAAACAGACTTATAAGGTCGGGTTAGCACTTTATATTTCGTTGAAGCTTTTTTTTATACTTTTTGAAGGAGCCCATTGTAGCCAAAGTTAATTTGAAAATAACTGAAGATTTTCATAAATAACCGACATATTCGTGGATTTTGCCCAACTTTCTGTGTGCGAATAAATGTGTGGTGAACTTAGCCCAGCTTTCAATGTGTGCAAAAACCAAGTGGTGCATTTAGCCCAACTGTGTGCGTGTTTCAGTTTGTAGGCAAAGCCGGATGACGGCCAAGGATTGGCTTCTTGGTAATTGATATTCTCTGCTTAACTTCGTTAATAATAAATTGCTAGATAAGTTTTAACTTAGTTGCAATCGGGAAGTGGAGGTGGCTTTAGTGTAGTAAGAATCTAACATACCTATGAGCACGCTTTTTTCGGTCCTTATAGAGCCTGATGCAGGTTTTGCACCTACCCACGGGAAAATAAATATCTACAAAAAAATTTTTTTTTGATTTGAATATTTTCAATTTTGGTAAAAATCAAATAAGTAATCGACAACGTTGTAAGTTTACACTATTTTTCTGTGGGAATCCTCGAGCAGTGTTGCGATATTTTGGGATATACCTATGTACTACCTACCATTTTATCTCGTTAAAAAGAAACCTATTTAATTAAAAAAATTTAAATAAATATTTTTGGATTTCAAATTTACTATTCAAAGGCGAATAATAATGGCTAAAACATACGTAAAGCCTTTTTTATGCAGCGAAATAAAATAACAGGTTATTATGGGAGCACAAAAACTCAAGAGCTGCACGATGTCTCTATTCCTATAATTGCTGCGCAGCGTCACAGCAATAAGTGGTTGTTCGTCGATGCACAAATAGCATTCAAGTTAATCGATTAGAAAGCTTATAATTTTAATTGTTTTAATTGTCAGATCGTCAAAGTTAAAGTCTTTATGGAAAGAATAAATGTTAAGCTACATTTCTGTATAATTGTTTTTTTTGAATATTTAGTTTTTTTCATACTAAAGAGTAGATTGAGTTCCTCATCGGTTTGATTTTCACTTTTCGAAATGCAAATATGAATGAAAAATTTTACAATTGTGAAAAACTATGTTTACAAAGTTATAGCCTCAACACTCCTCCACAAATATGTTAATAGTCTTTTATAGTTAAATGCAATGGTAAAGACGGCAGGGCACTTATCTTAGTTTTCCAACTTAAAATTGATTTTAATTTAAAAAAAAAAAATAAAAATCTTAAGAAAACGTTGATTTCCTTAGCTTAAAATATTATAACTTTGCTTCTAACTGTCGCGTTAGAACTAATAATCTACAAGATTAAGATATTGGAATAAAGTTAAAATACAAAACTACATTTCTGTATGAAATTTGATAAATACCAAAAAATTTTAAACTAGAAGGGTGTTGGAGTCTTATGTATGATAAATATTTAAGAGAATGCACATGTGTTTTGGGTGTGGCGCTGCACACAGCGATGCGTGCAGACGTGCTACACATCTGTTTTAGGCATAACATTGCTAACTTTGCAAAATTATAGACCGATAAGGTAAATATTTCAATGGCTACGAAGAAAAAATCTCCCTATTATTGTGGCTCTAGCCTATATAATGGTAGAAACACTTTTTTCCGCGGTTAGTTTCCTGAATCTTTGATATGGATTACGACAAAATTCTACATAGATCAGTACCTTAGTTGCTTAGTTGTTTTTGGTGGATAGGTTGATTTTTAACTTTATTTCTTGAAAATATCACCTGGTGTTCTGTTTTTTTATTGAAAATTAATTAGAGCATTGACTTTAGAAAATAAAAATTATACTTAGGTTTACATACAATTTTGAAAAAAAAAAAAAATAGTTTGAAATTTAAGTTTTTTTTAATTTCGAGTTTGAAAATTGTTTTTTTTAAAACTATTCACTAATACAACTTTAACTGCAAATTAAGAAGAGAAGAGATTTCTAGCTTTCAAAAAAAAATAGCATGGCATTTTAAGTTTTACCGTTGTTTTTAAATAATTTTGTTTTCTGTTTCAAGTCAATTTTTTAGACAATTGTCCCTACCGCCTAAATGGGGGTAAATAGACCCCTCTTCTTATAGACGATATTTTCTTGTCTTAACCTATTCGCTCTAGCTTTTTGGTGCACCTAATACCGATCACTCTGTATGTATACCTAAAGGTATTTTATATAAGCCTTCCCTTCTCACAAAGCCAAAAGCCATAATAACCCCTTCCTCTTAAGCAAAATCAAATCCAACAAAAATACGAAAAAAAAACATTTCAAATCACATATCAATCATATCAATTTATAAAAAATTGACTCGAACTCACCTATTTATGATACTAAAAACATCACCTCAACATTTTTAAGGTTAATTACATAATATAATGTCAAAAAATTGAAATTTCCTTTTACATTTTCATATCAGTTCATAATATCAAAATGAAATTTTAAATTTCACGATCATTTAGATTAGCAATTATCAGATTGAAATTTTTTGTATAACTTGATACACAAGATGTTAAATATTTTTAAATTTCAATTTCTGTTTGTTTAACGGACCTAACCATTGTAGTTGTAGCGTTAGTACCTCTGAAATAACCTTCAGTTCAGTTTGTCATACATTATAACCCAAAATAAATTAATAATAAAATAAAAAATAGTAAGTGTCAAAATGTTTTCGAATTAATAAAAGCTGTACAAACATATGTAGATAAATTTTGATTGAACAATAAAATATAATTTAATATTGTGTGCTTAATTTTGGTGTTATTAATAAAAAATAAATTTGGAGGTTGAATGAAAATTTTTACGTAAGTTATATCCTTATTCGTGACCTTTTAAAATGTAAATTAAGTTCCTATCGTGGGCTTAAAGGCTCTCCCAAACCAATGCGAATCCGCAGCGACAACGAATTTTTGTTGTTGTTTAGCGTTGTGTATTTGTCATGTTTTGTACTATTGTGAATGATTCGCTGCGAATGCGGAGCGATTCGCGTTGGTTTGGGAGAACTTTTAGGTCTTTTTTGCTTTTATTTAAAGTTTTTTTTTTTAATTGTAACGTTTCGGGCGTGACCTGTATATAAGGAAATTAATGAAAAATAGATACATACTTAAAAATAAAAAGAAGATACAATTTTATAAAAAATTTTATATGCACAAATTAATCTTTTGGTTTTTGTTTGTATCTGTTATAATTTTTTGAAAATCTTTAAAAAGACAATTCAAAAAGAAGTTTTGTTTATTCGAATAATTAAATTCAAATGTATTTGTTTGAAAAACTATGTCAAAATATTTATGTATATAACTTAATACGAGTACTTCAGTATAATCTGTGTAGTAGATAATATATATGCATATAGATATTAATGCCAATTTATGAATTGACCGTAAGTGTCACTAAGTCTATCACAATCAGAACGTCTATTAACACTATTTTCTGTATTTTTAATATGCAACATTTCAAGTAGCATTTTTTTATTATAACTTTTCTCGGTTTGAAATATTTTAACATTTTGATAATCTGGTTGATGTCCCTCTTCTATACAATGTAAGTCAAGTGCAGTTTTTTGTGAACTATTACTATTTATATCTGATCTATGACCAGCTTTTCTATTGCGAAGTTTTTGTTTAGATGTACCTACATAAACTGATGAACATGATGTCAATCCATCACCTAAACATTTAATTTTGTACACAATATCTGATTTTTCTTCTATAGATATTCTGTCTTTTAATCTTGAAAAAATGGAATTATAAAGGGTATTAGATGGTTTAAAATAAATAAATGCAAATATTACATTAAAACTATCAAATTGGTGTTGATATTTTAATAGTATTTTTATAATTTTAACTTTTAAATAAACATTACATAAATGTAAAAACGATATGATTGGCATATCAATTATGATATTTTTAATGTTGGACGATTTTTATCACCCAAAAATGTTAATTTTACAGGATAAAATCCAAATTTTTGTTTCGGTGATACATAATTATATAATAGTGTATGTCTATGCATATGAACATCTAAAATACAGAATGAAAAAAAAAGTAACATACCAGAGACAGAACAAAAATTCAAAACTGGCTTTCTTTAAATTTATATTCTTTTTCCTCCATATTTGTCATCATATTCACAACAAAATTGTGGTTGGTTTGTTTCTCTCCCTCGATTTCTTTTAAATTTGGCATACAGTTTTTCCGTTCTCGAATTATCGCTTTATCCTTCTTCGTATGAATATCCTAGCCTACCCAACACTCCCTAGCACCCCTCACGAAGAAGTTGTCTTCGTATAATCTAGATGTCGCCCTGATCGTTCTTCTTCATGGCAGTACTATAGATTCTATATACAAGGGGATGCACCTACAAACCCTCATACTCATATTTTAGTTATGTGTTCAACCCAAAAATATGCTGTCAGCTCTTAGGCTAAAACGAAAAATTTAAAAATTCTACTTAAAGGGTTTGCAAATAGGCAAAAAATCGAAGGAATATATTCGAGTTAGAGGGAATTTGGACTTAAAGAGTCAACTGGATATATATATATATATGTGTGTTAATGTTTACATAGAAGTGTATGGGTGCATATTATGTATATTGCATAAGTACTCGTAAATATGTAAATATAGTAAGACATTAATAATACTCTTCAATAACCTTTTATTTTCTGATTTATACTTCTTTTACACCACTGACAAACGTATAACGGATTAAAATAACAAAACGAAATTTACAAGATTTTAAGGTCAAGGTAAGAACTAAATGAAAGTTTCAAATTTGTTCATTCAGTCAAACATGTCAATATTATAGTCTAAAACTGCGATTTTCAAAATCTAAAAATTTCAAGTAGAGATTTTTTATAAAAGGAGTGAGTTGAACGAGTCAATTTTAGATTTCTTTTATAATCAGTGTACCTAATATTGAAGAAAAATTATGTAGTTGCGTTCAACTGTCGTGACATCAGAGTCAGTTGAAAACGACTAAAAATCAGAAAAAAACAAATTTTTTTTGGCACCGTTTTCGATATTGTTTGAAATTGATTATGTGATGAATGAATAATATGCCATATAAAACGTTTTGATATCTTTAATAAAATTTTTTTAAAGCAAAAATACTGAAGCACTAAAATGACGATTTGCAAATACTTCAATGGGGACAGGAGGGGAATGAGACATGACAAAATTAAAAGACGGTGGATATCCGTACTCCAAACCATAAGGAATATTCTCAAAAAGTTTAAAAAAATCTAAAATAGGTTGGTATTTTCGATTTTAGGATTAAATATACAAAAAAACCTGCAAAGTCAGCCATTAAAAGAAATGAGATCTTAAATACGGTGCCGTGAAATAACGCCGAGCGAAATAACACCGAATTCGGAATTCGGCTTTATTTCGCTTTACTACAGTGAAGTGAAATAACGCTGAATTTTAGCGTTCCGTCTTATTTTGCTTTGGCAAAGTGAAATAATGCCGATTCGGCGTTATTTCACTTTTGAAAAGGACTTACGTATTTGTGTAGTTGAATATTACTTCATTTGCATAAGGTTAAGATAAAACACCGAATATTTTTGTCGGATATTCAAAGTTCTTTTAAAGTCAGATTCTTTAAATGCAAAAGAAACTTTGCATACACCCAACCTCGCACTTACCCCAAATCTTATAGTGAGCCCAAGCAAGGGGTTGCAGGGGGGCAGCATTCCCCCCAAACAAACGTCACTGTTTATTCGCCGTAATGCTGGAAAAACCAGTCACTTTGAAGCAATGGAATGATTCGAGAGTGGGTAATTTCGTTATTTTTATACTTTTCTCTAAGGAGGGGATTCCTTTAGTTTGCGAAATTTAATAACTTGCACGAATAAATAGTGAGGTATGTATGGGAGGGGGCATGTTGCCCCCTGCAACCCTCCTGCTTGGAATCACTATACGATTTGGTGTAGGTGGAGGTTGGGTGTATGCGAATTTCTTTTGCATTTAAAGAATCTGGCTTGAAAGAAACTTTGAATTTATCTTGTACATATTTCACTTTGCAAAAGTTAATAAATGCCGAAGTTTGAATTTGTTTGGTTCGACTTTATTTTTCAGGTACCATTCGGCTTTATTTCACTTTACCAAAGAGAAACAAGACCGTACGCTGAAATTAGGCGTTATTTCGCCGGGTGTTATTTCACGGCACCTTTAAATGTATGTTTTCTTGGAGATCTATCGGACCATTAATAAGGATCGACTGAATAAAGAATAATATTTGGACATACCTTTTACGTTATAATTTTCCAACATTTATATTAAAAACAAGATGGGGACCCCAAAAACTTTCCAAACTTGTCAAGGAATGGTTTGAAAATCAGGAGTTTCAGACAATTCCTGACATCAATCCAATTGAGAATCTTAGGTAAATTGTGAAGTGATGGCACTATGAAATTCATCCATGACGGTGTTTGCAAGAAGTGATAAAGAACAAAGATTTATAAAATAAATAGTGAGACAAAAACTGTATCCCGAAACGTGGAAAAGAGTTCAAGTCAAAACTTTTATTTAACATTTTTTTCTGTAAATAAATTTAAATCATTTTTCCCCTCGGCTTACAACTAACTATGTTCGCACCAACTTATACAAATAAGTGAAAACAGTCGACCACTTTTGCTCGTGACTGTATATGTATAGGCACATAGTCACAAGGTAAGTTTACCAGCGTGGCCCCCCTACTACAACTGTAGTGTTTTTATTACATTTTTTTTTTTTTTTCAAAAGCACACACTATGCACGCTCCTCCAAACACTCCACTTTTTTTACTTGCGATATACCTAGGTAGTATAGGGCAAGTTTTGGATTTGTGCAAAAAAAAATTCAAGATAACAATCAAATATGACTTTACGATGAGAGTACTCGACAAAACGTAGGTGGCACAATTCTGTCTGTCTGTACCTCGATCTACAGCTTAAACCACTGAAGCGATTTTCTTCAAATTTTGAACTTAAGGTTTTTTTTTGTAACTGATCAGAGGAGAAATTGAAATTTTGTTTAGCTCAAAAAATAACGGTACTTGCCATACAACCGTTAAGGAAAAGCTTATTTATATCAAAAACGGCTTCAGCGGTTTTGTTAAAAAAAAATCAGTGGGTTATTGTAGGTATAGTATATGTTTTGGTAAAAAAAAATACCAAAAACCGGTAACCGGTAACGGTACCTGCCATATAACGGTTTTCTTGATTTTCGACTTTCTCATTATTTTTTTTTTTGAAAATTCAATATTTCAAAAACGGGTTGATGAATTTATCTTGAAACTTAGTTAATAAATGTATAGGTATTAATAAATAATCAAAATTGACATACCAATTTTTTTTTTTTTTGAAAAATGTAAAATTTTTATATATAAGAAATTAAATTTTAAGAAAACCGCTCCAACGATTTAAACTTTTTTTTTTTGCATAAATTCTTATTTTTTTTTCAAGTAATCAAGTGGCATACTTGTTTTTGAGCTCTAAGTGATTTTACTCGTTTGATTTTATACTTTTTTTTATATTTTTCTATTTTTTTTCTATAATTACTTTCATATTTCAAAAGTTCTCAATACTAAGCAACTTGAATATAAGAGCAATTCCGTGCGATCCAGTCGTGCATTTTATTTATTCTTAGAAATAGTAGTCATATTGTATTTTTACTATGCCAATTGTGGGGTAGTTCTGATTTTGCCCCTCTTTTATGTTTTCGGGGGTGCTGAATCCGAATCTGAGGTTTGCGAATTAAATTTCGAGACATAACATGAAAAAAAGCCAAAAATGATGCAGAAATGGAGGGTTTCGGAGGCTTTTCACAAATGGCTCGAAAACTACCAATTTTTCGAAAATTACATCAAAGTACCATTGAAAGTATAAACAATTTCCAATAAATCTCAGTTAAGGGTTTCAAAAATTCAAAATTGATAAAATTTGCACACAAATTCCATTACCACAGCGCAAGTCATTAAAAAAAAAATAAACTCTTAAATGTGCCTATATTTTTTGTTTTTTAGAATGTAAATATTTTATTTATTATTATAAAGAGTAAAAAGTGTAGAGTTGTGTTACATAATAGCTTACTATACCTGTGTACATATGGTTAAAAGCGAATTAAAAACTTACACATTTTTTTTTTACTACGTTTTTAAAACATTTTGTTCATAAACACTACGCTTTCATCAGTTGGGGGGCAACACTGAAGTACACACTAGAATCAGTGGAACCATAAATGCTTAGAATATTCATGCAATCGATTTAAATCGGTTTCTAGCGCGAGTAAAAGTCGCTGTCAGCAAAACCATATCCTATTCAGTTCAGAACAGTTTTGCTTCGATTTGATTTGTCACAAACTTTAGTTAGGTATTTTTGCGTTAAATATTATATCCCTGTAATAATAGTCTTGTTTTATTTCAGTACATGCCAATAAGATTCTGAAAATATGTGTAAAGTATTTTTTACAATTTACAAACCGTGGTGGTACCTTTCTGTATTCGCTTCAAAGACAACGATCTTATTTTGTCAATGCATTTCGGTTGTGGAAAAGTCTTCCACACCAATTACGAAGAACGATCTCGACACAGGGTTTTCGAAAGGGGCTACTCAAATACATGTCGGAATGAGTACAAAATATCATTGATTTAATATTTAACTTTCAAACATTTTCTTGCCATAATTATATTTATTTCAATTTTTATTAAATTCTCATTAGATTTAACATTAATTTTATTGTAATAACTAACCCAATATGTATATAACTACATTATTTATCTATGCACATAACTTGTTATTTATATTTTGATATTTATCTCGAAGTTTAATGTGATTCTAAAGGAAATAAATGAAAATGAAAGATAGGAAATGATTTTTAAAGCTAAAAGTAAATATGACCCACTGTACCCTGCAAAAGTCCCAAGAACACGAAGCAGAGCGGCTAAATATGTGTATTTATAAAAAGTATTTAGGTAGGTACATACATTAAATTTTGATTTTGATTTTGTAAATACCTACACATATATATGATACCGATTTAAAAAAAAAACTTGGATTTTCATTTTAGGATTCCCTTGATAAAGAAAATAAAACTGCGCAAGAACAAACAATTCCTCTACTTTTTTATAATACCTATACCCAGTTTTGAAATTCGGGATTACCCCTAAATTTCTTGAAATTTTTCAGCGGATTAATTCCAAAAGACTTGAAAGTTTTCATTTTGGCTTTCTTTGATTTAGGATTATGGGTTATCCTCGTCTTTTAAGATTCAAGAGTTCGGGGTTATACTGGTCGTTTCCAATTGGTTTACTTCACAGATAAAATATCTTATTAACTTACCTCAGGTTGGGAACGGCAGCTGCTGCTGCGGCCTGGAGTGGAGGCGGCACATTATACGGAAAAGGAAGTTTTGCAGCTACAGCTGGATTTTCGAACAACATTTTGGCAGAATAGAAAATGTTGGTAGGTAAATCAATTATTATGTAGTTGAAGAATATCCGTGTTTAAAAAAAAAAAATTCGCTGATTTTCACTCCAACAAAAATATTCTATTTAATTGTTTTTGTTTTTATTTTGCAGAACAAATGTTCATGTTTTCTTTGAATTTTATTACGACACTTTTGAAAGAAACTTGATCAATTCTTTTTGACAGCAATAAAATCAGAAGAACACAATTGTAGGGTATCTAATATTTAATTAATAATTTTTGTACATTCACTTTTCACAAATTAATTATCCAATTATGCGATGTAAGAACTGTTTTTTACTGCATATATAAGTACATATATGTACATATACACCCTAATTAAAAAAAAAGAAATATATGTAGGTTCAAACTAGAAAAAAGGTACACTGTTACACTTCATAAGAAAATCTATTTGAAAGAAACTTCCACAGTAAAAATAATATTGGAAAAAACTACAGCTCTTTTTTCTTCACGTTCTTTTGTTTGTTTGATTTCTCGTGTTTTTTCCGTCGTCTCCTGTCTACCTACAGATTTACAACTGCATGCACTAATAATTTCCAAAGAAATAAAACTACAAAAAACAAAAACATTAAACAAAAAATCTTTTTAAACTACTATACCTAGTAACCCTATCTCAATACAAAGTCCTACAAAAATTATGTATACCTTTTAAAATTCTAAATTAATTGTTTATATAAAAATTTATGATTGATTTCAATTTAACAGTAAAATCTTCGAATAATTAACCGGAGTGTAATAAAGTGGAGTAATTTTCTTTTTCTTCTACATCTGCGTTTAGTGAATTCGCCGCCGAATCGACTTGCTGTCGTTCTGTTCCTCTATACGCTGCTTATGAGGAAGCAGCCTAACGAAGAGTGAGACAAGGCTATTTCCCGATCACAAAAAACCACTTTGCATTTGCGGAGTGCAATGTTTTTTTTTTGCTTTATTTTTTTTTTCGTAGCGGCGAAATGCAAAAAATATTTAAACGCCGTGCAAATAAATTTAGGTATCTAACAAAAAAAAAACTTTACTTTCTTCTTTTGTTTATGGGATTCCTATTTGGATACCTTAATATAAATAGTCCTAACAAATTAATGAAATCACCTCACTTAATGAAGAAAATATATTTTCATATGGATAACAGATTGAGAACTATGCATAATGTTCATATTTTTAATGAAACTGTTGACAAAAAATTGAATAGCTTAATTCGCAGCACAAAAATAATTTTTCCTCTAAATAAAAAACATTACAACTGCGGAACAGCCGAAACCAGACTGAATCGAAAGAACAGTGAACTGAATGTTTCTCGAAATCGGTTTTTCTTTTCTTGCTCTGCGTGAGTGCGTGCTCTTGTTTTTTTATTTTTGGATAGGGGGGTTTACATGTATCAACATTGTCTACAACATTGCTTGATGGAATCGGAAGAAGTTTTCAAAATATTTTAAGAACCATAGACGATAGACAGTGTCATTGTATATATATTATTATAGAAATATTATTATAGAAATATATATACAATGACAGTGTTCATTGTTCATACCAGCCTCACGTGAGGCGAATCATTTTGAATGTCTCTTTCTCAAATCATTTCTATTTTTTGAATAGTAAAAAACAAAAAAAGTTCTACCTAACTTTCTTCCCAAGAGATAAGAGTAAGATACAAATAAGAGGCGTCAAAATTAATCGCCTCCCGTGAGCCATGAAGCTGGTATGAACACCGTCATACGACATAGGTTGACAAAATGGTTCTTTTTTCGTTTAAATGATCAAACATCCACAGTGGTTGTGAACAAGTTTGGACAAGATGTTGGTCTATGTAAACCCTCCTAATGTTCTTATTAGAGTGGAAAGTGGAATATGGTATGAAACAAAAACAGAACTAAATTAATTGAGTGGAAGGGGAAAACTGAAGGGAAGCTGAACAACTACATTGCTTTCGCTAAACAGTACCACAAACAACACAACATTTACATCTACATTTACAAAACATTTACACCTTCATTTATAAAACGGTTCGATACTCGCACTCACTATTGCTAGTCGCTGCAGAGATGAAAACTTACTTCATGTGTAGTAGATCTACTTCGTTATTTATTTGTATGTACATATATGCTATGTAGCAACATATTCCTTCTTCACTTAAATTATCTCATTAATAATTTAATTTTTCAAATTAAAATATTTTAAGACGTAGACTTTAAATCAGATAAGCATTTAAATCACAGCTCAGAATTTGTAGCTTATTTGAAAAGCACTACGTAAGTGATAAGTAAAACTTTTATGTGTAACCTTGGCCTAAAAAGACCGTTTGTAAAAACGTGGTTCAAATTTTGATCCGATGTTCAGCATTTTTACTCAATGTTTTTGGCGTATTAAGGGCCTATTGAACAGACGTGGTTAAAATTTTGATGCGTGGTTCAACAATTTAAACCCACCGAATTCAGTGGTCAAGGATGGTTTAGGCATATTTGGATACTGTCACAAACTTGAACCATCGTTGAACCTCAGTTACTTCGCAAAAACAAGTATGCCATTTGATAACTTGAACAAATATAAACATGTGCAAAAACAAAAATTGAAAACGTGGGGCCGGTTTTCCTTAAAACTAGTTTTTTGTACATATACATTTTGGTAACATTTAAAAAAAAAGTTTTGACATTAATCGTTTGAGCCGATAATACGAAAATCGAATGTATGGCTGGTACCGTTAAAAACGGTTTCCGGTAAATTTCCGGTTTTTGAGATAAATAAGCTTTTCTTTTACGGTTGTAGCACAAGTACAGTTATTTTTGGAGTTAAACAAAAATCTCAATTTCCCCTCTGGA
Organism: Dasysyrphus albostriatus; assembly: GCA_946251815.1. Lineage (NCBI taxonomy): Eukaryota > Metazoa > Arthropoda > Insecta > Diptera > Syrphidae > Dasysyrphus > Dasysyrphus albostriatus. Next base: position 178,079,766 of record OX276335.1, read on the forward strand.
GAGTTACAAGAAAACCGTACGTGGTTTTCGCTGTAGGTCGATATACGGATGTGTATAATTAACTAAACAGATGAAGCACCCTTATAGACAAAAGTATCCCAATTTTTTTTACACCAGCCAGACGATGAGCAGGCAAAAAAGCTCCTTGCCTGTCCATAGTAAACCACATTAAAAAAGCTCTTATCTTGTGCAAAAAGTTCTATTTTGCGTGTTCGCTCATATGTTTCTCTCTTGCTTTGTTCGTCTGGATATATAAATGGAATTGATTAAAAACTTATTTTTCTGTTTCTGTATTTCTATGCAGTCAGCAATGATCAGTATGATGTTTGTTTTTATTTTACTGTGTTGTACCTATATACGATTTTTTTTGTTGTTAAGGTTGCCTGAGGCTGGCGAAAAAATTTCATATTTATTTATTCACAATTGAAGTACATTATAATTTCTCAGTCAGCAAGCACTTGTGCGACTCAACCGTAGACTTAATTTTATTTTAAAACTTTTTATGTCTAAGCCTAGTACGCAGATCGAGCTGAAATTTCGTTCACACTTTTCTCTCCAAACACCAGCTAAAACTCCTAGCTAAATTTTGACATAACATTTTTGTGGAGATCACAAAAAACAGCTGTTCTCTGAAAAGAAATTATATTCAACAATTTCAAAGAATTTTATTTCAATGTTTTAAGTGAATGTGACCAAATAAAATAGATTTTTCCCTTTGGCATTAATAATTCGTTTGTGTTTGAATGTTTCTCGTACCAAATTTTCTTTTTCACAATATAAAGCTCACATAATCTCACAAATAAAAAAACCTGCCACAATTTAGCTCAAGAATTAATGTACCAAGCATTTATTTCACGCGCCAAATTTTGACAGATGGCGCCGTACAGTAAGAAACGAAAATTTGATTTTTTAGCTGGACCTATTGGCTTAATTTTAGCTTGGCTAAATTTTGGAGAGATTTTTGTATGGGAGCGGAATTTTAGCTCGATCAGCGTATTAGGCTTAACTGTTTAGTTGATCTTAATAGAAAAATTTTAGAAATTTTGCATTCAATTCGACTATTAAGGTACATACTCGGTATTCCTTAGAAATTTAAAGGAATTCATTTATTTCTAGTTTTGGTTTAAGCTTTCTTATCTTTATTGTACTTTATTATAAAACACCCTACTTATTTGAGATAGGTTTAGATTTAAGCTCTTTATTCCTTTTGTTGTAGCTCTATTGAGCCTTCACATTTCACAATGCTCAGAGAAATTTAACGATGATCAGAGAGATATCCAATGCGCATGCGATTGTGTGAAAGTATTAGTAATTTAACTTTACAGCCGCTTCTGTGTAGCTATTTTTTTGTACATTTCTATAGAGTCATGAAATAGTATTTTAAACATGAGTTTTAACAACACTTCGTTTTTATGCGCATAAGAATAGTTTACTCGTTTAAAGAACATTGAACTACGTTGAACGTTATTAAAGAGCATATTTTTTAAATCTTGGAACGTTATAAAATACGTTGAGCTAAACGTGTACTAGAAATTCGAATATGAAACAAAATTTTTAAATAAATGTAGGGAGCTGTGAAATAATCTGTTCCAGAACTATAGTACCGAATTTCACTGCTTAGTCCCCTATTACAAGATGATTCTTTGTGTCTGACTCTTTTCGAACATAATGAGTGCAAAAGAGAAGAAAGATGAGATGGAAGACCAGTTGCCCTGTGCGTCGTGGGCCAAGATTTCCGAGACTCTTTTTGACGTTTCTCTTAGTATTGTCCGTATTTTCGTATTTTTCCTATACAGACTCTCTACAATCCACTTAAACAGTAAAGAAAACTGTCAATTTTGCATCAAGCGTCGAGAAGCTCCGTGTAATAACGCGTGACTAACAGGATGATTTTCAAAGAGGAATTCGAAAAAAGAGTCAGACGCAAGGAATCATCGTGTAATAGGGGACTTACAAGGTGCTTAAGAACAGTTTTGCTTCTAGATATTAGCTCCAGCGATGTTACTTGGGTACGTTTTCATTAGAGCCGAAGTGAGGTAATTTCACAAATCACAGAAAAAGTGTTTTCATTTGTATTTTGGTTATTTCATTTGACAACTCATTTCCTTTTTGAATATAAACTGGCTGTTAAACGCTTTTTGTTGTTGTTTTTCTTTTTTCTTTTCCATTGAGCTTTGACATTTTCATACAAAATCTTTTCAGAGCTCTTCGAACTGTTGTTAATTGGGTGTATTCAATAGGTTTTTAATTAATTTCCAACTTAATTTCGTGCAAAGGAAAATAGGAAAAAATGGTCTACAAGACCAATAACAACGAGACATATGTCGTTGGAAAGGCATTTTTGTGTAGTTAATATGGGGCCTTACTTCAAATAGCTGTATGAAAAAAGTTATTCTTTAAATAAGGTTCTGTTCTGGTGGATTGTTGAATGAATAAAATGTATTTAGTATAGCCCAAATATATTTAAAATGGTCGAACCAATATCGACACTACATATATCATTAGAAAGGTTTTTCTTACCTTAAATATCTTTCATAGCAGTTCAGTTCAAATCACTGAATGAACAAAGTTATTTGCTAACTAGTATAATATAACAACCAATAACAACCAAGCGTATTGTAACGACTGTCACATTTGTAATATAACGACTCTCGAATGAACTATAACCACTCTCGAATAAAAGAAATTCGGATTAGACAAGACACAAACCAACCTACGGAGAGCTTAGATGAGCTTTCGAACTTCCAATACTAAACGTCAAATCGAAAGCTTTGGAAAGGAAAATTTATGGGAAATTTGCCCTATGGAAAGCTCTGAAAGAAAATACTAGAACCTCCAGCTTTTTCGGGAACCTTGTGAAAAGTATAATAGCACATGTCTGACCGGCAGAGGACGCAGTTTATTTTTAATCGTGAATGAGTAAAGTTGGAAGTAATAAAAGTAAAGTGGTGAATTAATTTCAGTGGTGAACAATAAATTGTTGTATGGTTGAAAAGTAAAGTATTTTTTAAAATAAATAAGTGGAGAATTTAAATGAAGTGAATAATTTTTATTAACGAACCTAAAAAATATTACAGTATGTTGTTGGAAAGGTGTTTTTATGCGCTACAACAGTTGTATTTCAAATCACTGTGTGAAAAAAGTTATTCACTTTTTATTAACCACGTCACATTAATGTTTATTCTTTAAAAATTCACAAAAACGGCGAATTACTTTTTCCTCATAGTAATTTTAAGTGAGTTGTTATAGTAAATATTATTTTTCATAACATTATACCTTTTCAACGATATAGATCTTATTGATATTTGATAGACCAGTTTTCAGAAATGTTTTCCATACTCAAATGCACAAACACAAAAGACAAAACCTTGGTATCGCTTACCTTAACTTAACTCTTTTCACAGTGATTTAAAATATGCTGCCACAGTGACTATTGTAGCACATGTAAATTTTTATTGGACCCTAGACTACTTTCCATACATTTTTGTCTATTGTCCTTTGGTTGAAATTATCTCATTTCGAAATGTGAGTTGGTATGGGAAATGAGATGATTTCGTGTCGAATTTGGAAATTTTCAACGAAATTATTTCATTTGGCCGAATGAAAACGTAGTATAAGGGTATTCATATAAATAAAAATAAATCTTGGTGGCACAACAGCTCGTAGGAAACTAGTGACTTGAAACTCTAAACCATTCCTGTGTGCCTGTTATTGGCAGGAATGGAGGGGACCTAAAATTTTTTGCCGAGTTCGAACGGCTAGAACAAAAGAACTTATTCATGACAAGTATACTCTTGAAGGATTTGCCAGTTCCTCACAAGAGGCCTCACCTCGATTTAAAAAAAATTAGTTTAAAAAATTAACAAATTTGTATTCTTAGTTTTTTCTATCAATTTGTTTTAATTCTAATTTTATCACAGCATAAATATTATTTATTCCTTAAATGTTAACCGGACCTTTGACTGGTAGTGACAGCTTAGTTATTACCGTTCAAAGCTGCCCCAACATGATGAATCACGGTCAATTTTGCGTAAATAAGTATTTTTTTTACAAATTTATCAAAGATCTAACGTTTAAACAGTTTTAAATGAACCTGAAATTTAAAATGTATTTTTCACAAATAAAAAAGCCGACCAAGAAATTTGTACACTTTTTAGAAAAAAAAAAAAAAAAAAACAAACACAGTTACAAATGAAGCACAAAAACTTTCAAACCGGGTTACTTTTTGTCGGCGGTAATAGAAGACAGAATTGAATTACCGATTTAAATGTTTGGGTAACGCTCTAAAATATTAATTTAATACGATTTTACTATGAGGCGATATGAGCAGCAGACCTTGGAGTCGCTACATAGAACCATATACAGCCAATTGAACCACTCGTTGCATGATTGGAACTACTTCAATGATAGTTTTACGACGGGTGAGATTTCCATGATGTTCCGTTTACTGCCTGAACAGAATGGGAGACGGAGCTGGAATAGATGTCAAAAATGCTGCAACCGCAGCTGCAAGAGTTAAACAAATTTTAACTTTCATTGCAGCATTTTTGACATGTATTGCAGCTCCATCGCCCATTCTGTTCAGGCAGTTAGTAGGAGAGCTTTCAAGGCTTAATTTAATACCTATTTTTGTAGTATTTATGTAAATATATATGTGTAATGGAAAAACTTGAAGATGCAAAATAGCTTTTTATGGCCTTTAGTCCTACAAATTTGCGTTTCGTCCAGCTTACTCACTTCGACTCATCAGTGACGTAGTGAGGGCCTTGTCATACACAATTTGTATTAAGTTCAGTTCAACTTACATGAATTCTTTGACAGAAATCCAATGTTAACTATATCCCAAAAGATTCTAATCCTAATCATTAAGCTGGAAATTTGTTTGCCCGGGGCCTGGCATAGTTTCTATAAAAAGGTTTTTTTATAATACAAATACTATAGACTACTGAAATCAATCAGCCAAGTAGAAAACTTAGGGCCAGTTTCAAGACATACGGATAAAGTCTCGGATAGCCTATCCAGAACTTAACTGTAAGATAAACTACAACTTTCGGTTTCAAATGTCTCGGATAGTGATATCCAACAGATAAAGTTTTGGATATCCTATCCGCCGGTTCAAGTTGCTGTTAAAGTCTCTATCCAGAAGATAGGAAAAATATTAGCTTGAAGTATTTGGAAAAAATAATTACATAGTTTCATGGGAAAAAAATATTATTTTCAAGTATTTAGAAATAATATACAAATAGTTTCGAGCATATTTTCGTTGACGAGCCTAAAATGGATTTATTTGAACTTTTGGAAGACGAATTTGATGAATACAACGAGCATATTTCATGGCCCCGTAGGAATAGAGTATTTCGCCCAAGACCAAATTATTTTGAAACACTCGACGATGAAGATTTTCGTGTTCGATTCCGGCTTACCAAAACGGCTGTAATAAATATCCTTGCATTAATAGAAAATGATATAAAAACTTCAATTGATAAGTAAGTAGCATATAAAACACGAGCATATAATCCACATTGTTATTTTAATGGCATTTATCTCTACCATTTATTTATTTCATTGAATATTTGATTTTCAGTAGTTTTGCAATTCTACCAATGCAAAGATTACTTATTACTCTTCGATACTTTGCAACTGGGACATTTTTAATTGTATTTGGTGACTTTGGTGGAGTAAGCATGAAATTGCAAGATTTCCTAGGGTTGTTGGAGTCATTGATTGTACTCACATTAACATTAAATCACCAGGTAAGTACTTCCAACAGTAAAAATTTCTAAAATCTGTGTGAACATGTACACCTTGCCTACGTAATACTCGTTGACAGGAGGAGAAAATGCCGAGTTGTACAGAGACCGGAAAGGCAACTTCTCAATAAATGTTCAAACAGTAGTGGACTCTAAATTAAGAATCATAGACATAGTTGCTAGATGGCCTGGATCATGCCATGATCAAACTATATTTAATAATTCACGTATCAAACAAAGATTAATTGATAGAAAATTTGGAAGTAACTTAATTCTTGGAGATAAAGGTTACGAAAATACAAGTTTTTTGTTAACCCCCCCTTCCCAATCCGCAGAGATCCGGTGAACATTTGTACAACGAGTCTCAAATTAGAACGCGGAATGTAGTAGAAAGGTCATATGGCGTCTGGAAGAGTAGATTCCCAGTTTTGACAAAGAAAGTTACATTACATCATTCAAAAGTTCAAGCAATTATTGTTGCATGTGCAGTGCTTTATAACATAGCCACAGATATGGGTGAAGAAACTTTTGAATATGATGTGCCTAGTAATAATGATGCAACCCATGATGTTATTAATAGTTGACTAATAGATAGAAGTCAAAATATTGTTAGAAATCCTGTAATTAACTATTTTTCAACTTTGTTATAGTTAATTTTCTTGTTCATTTTAAAATAAATAACTTTAGCTGTGAATTGACCTTATATCCTTACACATATGTATTTCACAAATAAAAATAAAGGAAAATATTACGAAATTTATCATTTATTGTACAAGAACAAAAATTACACTGAAGGTGCATTCATACATAAGTATCTACTCGTTAGAGAATAGTGCAACTGTGGATTTAACTTTTATTCACTTTTTCGTAAGCCTGTTTTTAATAATTCAATTTTTAGAAGAAGATGTTGTTTTTCTAATTCATGAATAACGTCCTTGTGATTCGATTCCTGTTCTAAGATTTTTCTTTGTATTAATTTTTGCTCAAACGCCTCTGTCACAAGTTTTTTTATGTATTTTTGCTATTTCAAGTTTTTCTTCCGTTAATTTATCAAAGGGTCTTTTTTCCTTTGGCTTATCTGAAACAATAAGAAATATTTTGTGTTTTAAATAAAGCCAACATGATAATAACCTCATGTTTCATTAGCATATCATCGAAATACGGTACACACATAAATTATAAATGTACAAACATATAAATATATACTTATTATCTTTAATATGTAAAAATCTGTAACTCCTACGACCAAGCAACCTTTTATATTTCTTATATTCATAACCTACAAATCTATGTACATATGTATATATTAAAAATATTAGCTTGTTTTAAGCAACATACTCAAAACAGGATGCTTTTTTAGTTTTTAATGCCTTCGGATTCCAATCCTTCCATTGTGTTACTTCATTTTCACAAACTTTTTTTTTGGTAGGTTCGCCTTCTTGTTCCTGATTTTCTAAAACAATATTGTTACATTGTTACAGGAGTCTGAAAAGAAATCGTAGGTACACACTAATTGCTGATAACTGTAACTTCAAATGTGGTATGCTGCGTATGCTATTAGTTTTTCGTACCATTTCTTTGCTCCGTAGCTGGTTGAACATTTTGTTCTTCAGTAGGCAACCAGGTTATAAGTTTTTATTAGTTTTCGTTCTAGACCCGACTGTTTCCTATTTATTCGAATGCAGTTTTCAAATTATAAGGAGAAAAACGACAAATTTCAAGCATTTTGATTAAAGAAATAAAATAAATGTGACAGTGAATCATATGAATGACATATAAGTGTCGGGTAAATTTATCCACCGGTTAGTTTATTCGAGACTTTGACGATGAAACGGAAAAAAATAACAGCAACTTTTATCTGCTGGATAGCGTTATGTGTCGGATATCTATCCGAAACTTTAACCGGAACATTTGAAACTGGCCCTTAGAATTAAGGGTTTCACTTGTTGAATTATTGGTTGAAAATAGCTTTTTATGACCTTTAGTCCTACAAATTGGCGTTTCGTCCAGCTTACTCACTTGGACTCATCAGTGACGTAGTGAGGGCCTTGTCATACGCAATTTGTATTAAGTTCAGTTCAACTAACATGAATTATTTTATAAAAATCCACTGTGTATTCAACAAGATTTGAATTCCTAATCATTAAGCTGGAAATTTTCTTGCCCGGGGTCAGGCATAGTTTCTATAAGTAGGTTTTTTAATAATAAAAATTATATGTATTACTGAAATAAATCAGCCAAATAGAAGACCAGCATTAAGGATTGGATTGGATTGAATTTAACAAACAAGTTGGGAAACTTCTCAATGAGATGAATGTGAGACAGCTATTCGAATTCTGCAGGATTGCCCTTTCCTATTGAGAAAAAATGATAACCGAAAACTTTTAACTAAGAAGAAAAAAAAAAACAAAAATAAAGAAATTATGTACAAATATAAAATAAACTTATTCACAATTTTATATATCGTCGGCTTTCTATCAAAACCTCGTAAGTCGAAAATCGCAAAATGTTCAGGAGATACAAAAAACTGTTTTTAAAAATAATAAAAAGACTTTTTGATGTTTTTTTTACAACAATATTTATTATATCATTTATTACACATAATGATAAAAATATTTGGAATAGCTAACTTCCTTGATAAATTAATAAAATAATATTTTTAGACATACGAGGTTTTAAAATATTAAATTTTTACTTTTCTGTGAGACATACGAGGTTATTATTTGTTCATCAAGAACTATTTCGAAAAACAAGTAGGTAAGGCTAGGATATTGCTGGGAAAAATACAAATTTTAGTTTTTGAATATCAATAATTTCAGTTAAAGAAATGAGAATCATAGTATTCATGTTAGTCTTTGTTTAAAACCACCTTAAGTTGTTGTAAATGCAGCCAATTTTCTGTTTTGATTTTTAGTTGTTAAATATATAATTTTGGTATACAATTAATCGAAAGGCCCGGAAACTGCTTGCTTCTTCTCTGTGGAAGATCCTTCTAATCATCTTCGGGATTAGGTTTGTAGCTTATATTTCCACTACTTTGATATTGAAGAGCCCTTAAATCGGTTACTTGTGGATCACCTATTTTAACCCCCGGACGAATAGACCTGTAAAAAGTACATGCCGCATTGAAGTTTAAAAAATAATTGTAACTACGATATTCCACAGAATAAGGTTTTGGTAGTTTTCGTGCATGTTTGCATGTATTTATAACGGGTGATTTTTTAGCTGGTTTGGTTTTGGCAACACTGGTTTTGACAGCTAACGTGTGTTAAGTACCTTGTGTCACTGTCAAACAGCTTCAGTTTGGTTTGCAATTTAACCATGGATCGTCTTACAAATGAACAACGCTTGCAAATTATTGAATTTTACTATCAAAATTCGTGCTCGGTTCGAAATGTTCATCGCGCGCTGCTTCCATTTTATGGTCGGCATTCTCGACCTTCTGAGCAGTCTATTCGGAAGATTGTGACCAAATTTCGCACCAAATTTACTTTGTTGGACATTAAACCACCAACACGTTTACGTACTGTGCGTAGTGAAGAAAATATTGCGGCCGTATCAGCTAGTGTGACAGAAGACCGCGAAATGTCGATTCGGCGCCGTTCCCAGCAGTTAGGCCTTTGTTACAGCACTACGTGGAAAATTTTGCGGAAGGATTTGGGCGTAAAGCCTTTTAAGATACAGCTGGTGCAAGAACTAAAGCCAGCCGACCTACCACAACGCCGAATTTTTGGTGAATGGGCTCTTGGAAAGCTGGCCGAGGATCCGCTTTTTTATCGAAAAATTGTGTTCAGCGATGAGGCTCATTTTTGGTTGAATGGGTACGTAAATAAGCATAATTGCCGCATTTGGAGTGAAGATCAGCCAGAAGCATTGCAACAGCTACCAATGCATCCCGAAAAAGCCACTGTTTGGTGCGGTTTATGGGCCGGCGGCATTATTGGGCCATATTTCTTCAAAGATGATGCGAATCGCAGCGTTACTGTCAATGGTGAACGCTACCGAGCGATGATAACAAACTTTTTTTTGCCCGAAATGGAAGTTCTTGACTTGCATGATATGTGGTTTCAACAAGACGGTGCCACATGCCACACAGCACGCGAAACAATGGCGCAATTGCGAGGCGAGTTTGGTGAACAGTTAATTTCACGTTTCGGGCCGGTCAATTGGCCGCCTAGATCGTGCGATTTGACACCATTAGATTATTTTTTGTGGGGGTATGTCAAGGCTAATGTCTATAGGGACAAGCCCGCTTCGATTGACGCACTGGAAGCCAACATCCATGCATTCATTCGTGAGATACCGGCCGATATGTGTGAAAGAGTATGCCAAAATTGGACTCAGCGGATGGGCTACCTGAGACGCAGCCGCGGTCAACATTTGCATGAAATTATCTTTAAACATTAAATTGCAAGGTTCAAACTATCGATTCAAATAAATATTTCATTCATTTTTTCGAATTGTTTGTGTTTTTTTTTTTTTAAAGTTCTAAACCTCTTAAAAAATCACCCGTTATAAGAACTGGGAAGATAGATGTCTTGATTCCTGAGTTGTCTTTCTATGTTAGAATGCATGGAATCACATTCCATTTGGGTGTGTCCATTTTCCAGGTATTTTGGGGGGATAATAATTTTTTGAGTATCCGCAAGGTTCACTAACTCATTGGATAAAGTCATATTCCTGTTCTGATAGCCGCAGCCAACACTAAATATAATAATTTCATCACCTTCTCCAAACAGTACTTCCTTAGTTATAAAGCAGTAAATAATTGATGCAAATTCGTTTGCAGTTAAGGCTCCTTGCGACTCATCTCATAGATAGCAAAAACCTCTTTTTTCTTTTTTAGGTCATATATTGTGAAATTGTGCACAGCCACCTTTGTTTTGTAATATAAGGAAGAAGCTTTTAAAGATGGAGCCAGTAAAACAGCTTGAAGATCCATTGTGTATACGTGCTTCGCATTATTCTGCAGCTTCTTTCATTTTTTGGTGACGTACATAATCTTCTTCTAAAGCATTGCCTTTCGTGAAATACAAAGATCACATTGATCTTTGTTTGGCTTGAACAAACCAATATTCATCTCATTCATGACATCATCGAATACTTTAAACTTCATTTGATGGAGATTTTTTTCTGTGGAGTACTTTTGGTATTCACGAAAAACGTTACGTTTTGAAATCCAAATGGGTTCCAAATAAACTTTCGAAGTTGACTGCCTGCAGTAATGTGACTCAATTTTTGGTTAGGAATCGAGAAAGGTTTTTACTTTTGCACGGTCGTCTAAATATACTTTTTTTACTTGGAATATTGGCATTGCTTTCGAAACTTTCATCATCTATGTTACTTAAACGGTTTTTTGCCCAATTGATTGCACTCCACTCGTTGATACAAAGAGTGTGAAGGAACATTGTTTTACATACTCTCATCGCCTCACCACTCCCAGGCTTTTTCGGGTGGAAAAATAGTATTTCGACTTCTTGATACTTCGTTCTTTTGATTGCTTGTATCCTTTGGAGTGCTTAATTGTGTCAACTGTTACCCTTTTCTCTGACCACGATAAGTTCCAAAAATTATGGAATATAGTTTCCCTATCATGGTCTGAAAACTTACCACATTTTATTTTTGAATTTATTTAACTTAACGACAGTTTTATCTTGGCCTTAGTTGGCGCTTAGATTTTTAAGCCCCATAATTCCATTAAGTTTTCCCATTAGAACTCATAATTTTTATAATACAGTTGTAAGGTAATCCTTTTTGCCTATAAATCCTGTTTTTTTCCTGCATCCAGTTTCCCGGTTTTGCCTTGTTTTTCCTGGCCCTTTTCCTACCAAGATTATCGGTTGTTTCATGTTTTCAGCATCTTTCGACCTCTACTGTCTTTTGCAGCATTTAAAGAAAGTTTTCGCTTAGGCATAACTAATTTGTTTATTTTTCAACAATTTTTTCAGAAAATTGTCGTGAACAAGTTTATTTTACTTACAGCGTTATAGAAACACAAATTTAATCAAAATGGCTTCGTACCTATATACCTTGGCAAATAATTCCATGAAAAAGACATACATAGGTATATACATATGTACATAACGTGTTAAGCTGCTCATACACATCACACTTGTATACACACACTCCGCACACAAATGGCACCGATCGACGCACTACATGCAAAAGTAAAGAACAAGTGTCTTGTCTACGGAACGCATTAAAGTGCACTTCAAAAGAAAACACCACTTGGTAATTTTTTCTTTTTTCGTTATCTTTCGTTGCAAAGACGAGTGAAAATGAGTCATTTCTACGCAATGTGCACTCTTCACTCCGCATATTTTACAGAAGCTTGTTCAACCTTCATCGAACGAATAAATGGAAAAAAAACATATGTAGGTAATCAAACAATAACGAAAAACGCAAAGAAGAAAAGGCGATAGTCCGTGTTCAGGTTATAATCGCAAGGCGCAGCATTTAAATTTTAGAAGGTCAAACGAAACCAATGTGTTTTGCTTATAAGACATACGAGGTATTGGGGCAAAATTTTTAGCATTGCTCTTTTAAGGAATAGAACCCACTCTACTTAACGTAGTTGTTTTGCTTCGAACACTTGTCTAACTATTCCTTAATTTTAAACGCTTTAAACAACTCTTATAACTAGAGTGAACTCCGCAACATAACGTAAGGAAATTTGGGTTGAACAAGCCCAAATCTGACAGATGAAGAAAGAGCCACAGCTACACAACAGAAACAAATTTAAAATGAACATAAAAAAAATACTTCGAAGCAAATAATTTCAAGCTGAAGAAGGTAATAATGAAATGAAAGTGCCATTACATTAAGACTGTGATTGTGTAACCATTATTATATATTTTAATGTACAAGAAGACAAAAATTATATCTTTGATTTAATAAAAAAAATTGTTGTTCCACTCCCTTGGGAATTTTTGCAATTTAGTTGAGTTGTAGTTACAGTGTATGTGTGTTTCATCGCCACAATATTGCAAAATTGAGACTTCCTTAGTTGGATTCATCCTAATTTTATAATATTTAAAATCGTATAAAAGTTAAAAAAAATTTTGAAAACATTTTCCTTTAGGTGATTCTTTTTCGTGAAATAACTTTTTCTATGGATAAAGTACACTTTTTATGAGATGAAGAAGGGTACTGCTGCTTTTAAAGTAAGACGAGTGCTTAAAAGTTAAAATATACTTTATCTCGTTTAAAATTGAAAAAGAGCCGACTCTCGCTCTAAGAAAATTATTTAGAGCAGACTTAATTAATAATTAAGTGTAATTTAGTGTTGGTTTTAAATATTTTAAATTTTGCGCCATTGAGTTTAAAGTAGATATATAAACGAAAATCAAAACCTCGTAAGTCAGACATAGGAGTTTTTAAATAAAAATGTGATGAACCTAAGACTAAGGAGGTTTTAAAATTGGTTGATAGAGCCGAAAGTGATCAAGATAGAGCAAAGAGGTATTGATATTTGAATTCTGTGATTTTTTTTTCATCGAAAACGCATATTAATGTCATTTTTCGAAAGTCTAGTATTTTTATCTGCGAGTACAAAAAGGGGCTCTGCTTCGTTACGTTGGTTACGTTTAGTTTTTATATTTTTTATTAAAGTTTCTAAAGTCTAGCAAGAGTTTTTCTTAGATATAAGGTTTTCACTTCGGCTTGAGCAGTGCTGACGGTCGTTGACTGGTGTGGGTGATGATAGGGCTGATAGAATCTTGGTCCTTGTTGGTTAGTTTGGTCGTTAGGTGGCTTCTACCTCTATTGTGCTGCGATCCTGTAGCATCGTAGCTATTCCAAGTGCTGGTTTTCGGTGAAGGAAGGAGACCTTTACGCTCAAATAATTGCAGTTTTTTTCATATACGTGGGGCTTATTGTATACCATATAGGAAAGCAATATTTTAATATTGGGCGAATCACTTGCTTGTAAAGCAGAAGTTTCTTCCTTGTTCGGAGACCACCTCTTACTTTCATAAGAGGATGTAGTAGAGATGAGACACAATTTGCCTTACGAAGGGTAAATTTGGCATATTGGTTAAATTTGAATCTTTCAAAGAAGTGAGCTCCGAGGTATTTAAAACCTTGTTTTGGCGTGAAATGGCGTGTGTTATCGGGATATGTTGTCAATCAGGCTGATGGCACAGCCATGCAACAATGATTTATGTAAATTTTTAATTTTTTTTGTCAGTGAATAAAAACAAATTCATAAGTTGAGACTAAAAATCCTCAAGTTATGTTCAACTTTGACTGAAAAAATCGGCCTTAATGTAATTTTTCTGGTCCAAGTGGAAGAAGTATTACCCCTTTCCTATGGAATTTGTCTACTTTCAACTTACATACTCTGATTTTTAGGCAGATTTTACGCGAATAACCAAGTATGCACAGAAAATAAAGGGAAATTAAACTAACCCCTACAGCGAATAGCTATAGGGGTGAAAATAAAAAATCCAAGAACCTCTAAACAAAGTAAACTCCCGAAAAAAGTAGAAGTTGGCCGAACAAACTTGGAAGTTGACATAGAAATAATTTTTTCTTATGCATACAAATATTTTGCTTCTGAGGTTTGTGAAAAATAAAAAAAATTAGAAAAGCTAAAATGTTCCGAAGCAATTATTATTATTATTTTTCGGAAAACTGGCCATCAGCTTTCTCGCCCCCTAACCCTCCGATTATGGTGCAAAACCTGCATATAAGGCCTTATGAGGACCGAAAAACGCATGCTCATAGAAGTGTGAGATTCTTACTACACTAAAACCACCTCCACTTCCCGATTGCAACTAAGTTGAAACTTATCTAGCAATTTATTTTTAACAAAAAAGGGTAACTTGTTGCAGGTTACTTTCCGGCGAAAGTTCCTGCTTAATCCACGATTTTAAAGCGGTTTTCTGTTCACCACACCAAGTCGGAAGGTTTTGTTCTTTGCAGACGGCGTACTTAATTCGACTCGTCAAGAATGTCAATAATCCTTGAATTAGCGTGTTCTAATAGTCGATTTCTATGTTTTCGAGCGAAACTTTTTATTTCGTCCCGGACCGTAGGAATCCCGAGATCCCTGTGAAGATCTTCGTTTCTTATATACCACGGAGCATTTACAAATGACCTAAGCAATTTATTTTCAAATGTTTGTAAGTTATTTAAGTTTGTATCGCAGGTACAACCCCAAAGTTGTATACTATAAGTCCAAACAGGTTTAAGAACCTGTCGGTATAAAATCTTTGAAGCTTTGAATATTTACCGAGTAACCAGTTCATATCTCTTAATTTACTTTTTAGTATTTCGCATTTCTTTTTCACGTGCGGCTTCCATTTTTATTTCGCGTCCAGACTTATTCCCAGATACTTTTCTTCATTTGCAAATGAAACACGAGCGGTATTAAGAAAGATGGGTAATCTATTTATTTTTTTTATACGTAAAGTCCAGGTGGACTGACTTTTGTTCATTGAGCGCTATTCGCCATGTTTTTGTCCAC
Organism: Dasysyrphus albostriatus; assembly: GCA_946251815.1. Taxonomy (NCBI): domain Eukaryota; kingdom Metazoa; phylum Arthropoda; class Insecta; order Diptera; family Syrphidae; genus Dasysyrphus; species Dasysyrphus albostriatus. The sequence continues at coordinate 178,094,985 of OX276335.1, forward strand.
TCATTAACATTATAAAGAGCATTTTGTAATTTAATTGTAGCTTCGCTAATCGTTTTGCCTACTGCTAGTATTGCAGTGTCATCAGCAAACGTGGCTACAATAGTATCTTCAGTTTGAGGTGTATCGCGTGCAAATAAAAGGTACAGAACTGGACCTAATACACTTCCTTGTGGACCCCAGCCACTATTTCTTTGAAATCAGAATAGTCATTTCTGTGTCTTACACGAAAAAGTCTTTCATCTAGATATCCGTTTAGAATGTTGTAAAGTCCTTCAGGATGAACTTGTCTTAATTTGAATTTGAGGCCTTCGTGCCACACCTTGTCAAACGCCTGCTACACGTCCAAAAAGACAGTCGAACAAATTTTCTTCTCTTCAAGAGCTCTCTCAATTACGTCAGTAATTCTATGCACTTGATCAATTGTCGAATACTTGCTTCTAAATCCAAACTGATGTTCAGGTATTAATTGTTTCTCTTCTATATATTATCGGTTGCAGGTGCAGGAGTAGTATTCTTTCAAAAACTTTTGATATTATTGGAAGAAGCGAAATCGGCCTGTTAGACCTTTTTTTCGTGAGATGGTTTGCCAGGTTGTTATGACTTCCGCAACTTTCCATTGGCTCGGAACATATATTCTAACCTTAGAGCGGCATTTATTAAATCCATCCCAGTTGGTTTTACCGTTTGTTAACATGGGTGGTTTTTCAATTTTAACAAGGCTTTCGCTCATAGTGAGTACGATGGCAGAATGATCTGAGAAGAGGTCATAGCCCTCTGAAATTTCTATACGGTAAGAGGGTATTCCTTTTACCATGAATAAATCGATTAGGTCAGGTATTTTTGCCAGTAAGTTGGCTTGCCAGTAGAATGAAAGACACAATTATTTTCCATTCCCGCTTCATATAGCATGCGACCCTTTTGAGATATACATCGTGAGGCCCAAAAAGTGTGCTTTGCATTAAAGTCACCACCAACAATTAAGTTTGGTCTTACTGACTTTAACAATGTCGTAAATTCACTCTTATCAATTTCGCAACGCGGAGGGCAATATATGGAAGAGACATTGAGAGGAATATTTTAGTTTTAACCTGTACACAACTCAATTGCACTGATTCTGCCTCTATTTTGAGGCCTGTCGAATGTTCAATGCGTTCTTTTATATATAATGATGGTACACCTCTTGCTTTGTTTGACGGATGAATGGCGTGGTAGTCATGAAACCCGTGGATTTTAAGATTTGATTCATTTTTGGCATGCGTTTCTGATATATAACATATGTCAATATCATTTTCTCGCATATACAGGGACGCTACAAAAGTAGAGCGACAGGGACAGCAAACGACGCCATATTTCTTGCCGTTCTTTTGTCATTTCTCTTCAGTAAGGTTTTTTATTCCATGATGGAAGGATATACGAGCCAACAGCGAGTCGAAATTATTAAAATTTACTACCGAAATTCGGAGTCAGTGGCCTCAACGTTAAGAGCGCTGCGTCCAATTTATGGTCCTCATAATCGTCCTGGCAGATCAACAATTGAACGTCTTGTGGAAAAATCTGAATCCACAGGCACAGTACAAAATGTTCCCGTGCCGGTGAGACAAAGAAGTGCCCGTAGTGTCGAGAATATTGCTGCCGCTGAGGCTTCAGTTGCAGAAAGCCTAAATGAGTCTCTCACACGTCGTTCTCAAGCGTTGGGCATCTCTGTGACGTCGTTGTGGCGAATTTTTCGAAAAGATCTTGGTTTACATCCTTACAAGATTAAATTGACGCAAGAACTGAAGCCGCTTGACCACCAGAAGCGTCGTATGTTCATGAATTGGGCTGAGCAACAACTTGAAAATGATTCGGATTTTCATCGAAAAATCATCTTCAGCGATGAGGCTCATTTCTGGCTGAATGGCTTTGTCAATAAACAAAATATGTGGTATTGGTCAGGCAGCAATCCACACGTACTCCATGAATCATCATTGCATCCCGAAAAAATTACGGTTTGGTGTGGTTTATGGGCCGGCGGTGTCATTGGGCCGTACTTCTTCCGTGATGATCAAGACCGGCACGTTACTGTGAATGGGGATCGCTACCGTTCAATGATAACCAATTATTTTTGGCCCCAATTGGATGATATGGACTTGGAGGACATGTGGTTCCAACTGGACGGTGCTACACGCCACACAGCGAATGTCACAATCAATTTATTGGAAACCAGATTTGGAGAACGTGTTATCTCACGAAATGGTCCAATCGCTTGGCCGCCTCGGTCGTGCGATTTGACGCCGTTAGACTACTTCCTGTGGAGCTACGTCAAGTCTATGGTCTATGCCAACAAGCCAGCGACGATTGATGATGATCTGCCGATTTATGCTTGAAAACCGTCGAAAACTGGGTTCAGCGTCTGGACTTCTGTAAGAGTGCCCGTGGTGGCCATGCAAAAGAAATCGAGTTCCATACATAATGGCATAGAATGCACTTTCACAGAAATAAAGAATTTCATTGATATCCAAAACCGTTTTTGTTTTATTTAAGAAAACTTTTGCAGCGCTTTTATTGAAAACCCCGATACATCTCCAATGCTTCAAGTTTTTGCCATAATCTGTTGGCACTCCACGTAAGAATTTTAAGCGTTTCCATCATATATTTTTTGAAAGAGGTTTGGGTCGAAAGCAATTTTCGAGCTTACTTAATCTTTCAAAGATAAGTTTATTTGTTTTAAATTGTTCTTCAAGTTTTGACAAAATTATTGAAAAAACTTTCGAAACCGGGTCTGTTTCAGTGTCGTTATTTACGGGTATATTCTTTGCAGCTATGACGATGATTTATATGTTTACACTTATCTGTGGCGTTTGGTAAAATCCTGATAATTCAATAAAATAAATAATAATTTGCGTCTTTTCATCAACGATCCACTTTACTTTGTGCTCAATCCTTGACGGGTTGATGCAAATATTATATAAATTTGAAATATGTTCTTTGAATAATTATAGTCAAAATTTGAAGAAAATCGGTTCACCCGCCTTGGCACTAGGTCAATGTAAGAATGACGTAATTTCAGGAAATATTTTATGGAGTTATCATTTTTCTACCAAACCCCACGCCCACAGATATGCAAGGTGAGATAAAAACAAAACTGACGGATTGTCCCATAAACTAAAACAAAGATTTCTTCGGTTATCTATCTTTAATGTTTTTTTCTGGTACTGTTTTGAAATTTTAAAAGCCTACACAAACCAATTCACACAAAACAACATACAAAACTTCCAATTTGCTTCAAATTAAAATATTAAAATGCCAGTTCTTGAATTATTTTCACAAATATCCCAGGGATATTTTTCAAATCAGAAGTTGGCCAACTTTAGATTTTCAATTTGGGAGTTGGGAACAAAATTAGTGAATAAAATTAAATTTCAACTTGCGTTTCAACTCTGGAGTTGAAGTCAACTCTCGAGTTGGTCAACTTGAGAGTTTGCCTCAAATTGAGCAATAGTGAAAAAAAATGGTTCTTATGATACTAAAAACATCACCTCAACATTTGTAAGTTTAATTACATAATATGATGTCAAAAATTGAAATTTTCTTTTACATCTTCACTTTAGTTCATAATATCAAAATGAAAATTTAAATTTCACCATAATTTAGATAATGCAATTATCAGATTGAAGTTCTTATAATATCAAGTTGATACACAAGATGTTAAATATTTTGAAATATCAATTTCTGTTGAACGGACCTTACCATTGTAGTTTTAGCGTGTTAGTACCTCCAGAATAACCTTCAGTGCAGTTTGTTATACATTATAGTGAATAGTAAAACCAAAAATAAATTAAATAATATAATACAAAATAGTAAGTGTCTAAATGTTTTCAAATTAATAAAAGCTGTACATACATATATAGATACAATTTTATTGATCAATAAAATATAATTTAATATTGTGTGTTTAATTTTGGTGTTATTGAGAACAAAACAAATAAGGATGTTGAATGGAAACTTCTCAAAATGTTGATTTAACATTTCAAGTGTTAAATTGATTTTTAACATTATAAATATCAAATTGATATTTTGTATTTAGTATTTATTATAATCAGTTTAGTATTTAACTTCTTGCCTTCTTAGCTGTGCAAAGGTTCTGTAACTCTCGCATCGATAAAATCGTTTCAGAAATGATGAAAATTGAAACAAAATACATGAGTTTTTTGTTCCATTTATCAATATTTCTCGGCCAATTTTTTCGATGCGAGAAATGCAGAGCTCTGGCACAGCCTAGAAGGCAAGAAGTAAAATGTTAAATTGATAATAATAAATACTAATTACAAAATATCAATTTGATATTTATAATGTTAAAACAACATTAAACAAAATCAATTTTCTCATATCAATTTGATATTTAAAAATATCAATTTAATGTTATGTTATGTTAGAAAATTATATCAATTTAAAATTTTATTTGTATATATTACATTTAAATTATCAAATTGGTATTGATATTTTAATATTAATTTGATAATTTGAACTTTTAAATAAATATTACATAAATGTCAAAACGATATGACTGGCATATCAATTGTGATATTTTTAATCTTCGACGACTTTTATCACACAAAAATGTAAATTTTACAGTTGTTTTATCAAATTTTTTTCGGTGTACTAAAATCAAATTATGAACAGCTGTTGGTGGGGAGCTGATGAGCATAGCACCATGCTGATGTAAACTTTTTCATACTAACTACCACAAAGACAATAATTTGTGGGCCTGCCTTTACAATTTGACCGTATTAATTAATGTTTTTATTTTATTTAATTCTATGGCATGTAGGAGCATTTTTTATGTTTAAATTTTTGTGAGTGTGGGAGAAGTTGTTTCTCAAACACTTCAGATTCTTTTGTAGTGAGCTATGACATGATCAAACTGCAATCTTGAATCAGAAGTCTATCATAACATCAAGTATTCTGGAGAAGAAAACAAATACAAACTTGCATTAAAATTACAAACAAAATATTAATAATTTTCTTATATCAATGGACCACTACACTACCTCAACCCCCTCCCACAAAAAACATTGTAGGTGTTTTGAGGTTAATAAATGGACAACGATATGTGGTAGAATGTTCATATATGTACTTATACAAATGTAGGTATGTGTTGATTTTGAGTTCAGGGTGCATTGTCGTCTTTCAAATGATTTACGCAGATAGGGTGGTGTTTGACATTTTACATGTTGTTTGTATACTTTCATGTAATGAAATAAACCGCACTTTATTGTCAGTTAAGTCAAATAAAATACGACATTTGTATGGCAACATCGGCGCAAACATTACTTGACAGCTTCTTTTAAAGGAATGATGTTTGTTAGTGGTTACTCGAATGTTATACCTTGTTTATCTTATACGTATGAGCTTTTTTAAAATAATTTAGACTCTTAAAAAACTGCACGCAGTGAAACAAGATTTAAGTGCTTATGTTAAGATAGACTTTATGATCTCATGAAGGGGGAAGGGTGCGAATAGTAAGACAATAGCCGTGTTTTTTAGTGCTTCTCTTTGAAAAAAGTAGCATATTAAATCCAATAACAGTTTCGTATAGGCGAATATGAAAATGCACTAAAAAAAAACAAGGCTAATGCATATTGTGTTTCCTCAAAAGCTTACACAGGCATTAAAAACAATAACAATTTCGTATAGGCGAATATGAAAATGCACTAAAAAAAAACAAGGCTAATGCATATTGTGTTTCTTCAAAAGCTTACACAGGCATGCCAATTATAACAATAACGTGTTTCTACTATGCCGCAATTCTATACTTCTATTGCACACGTAATCCAGCTGAGCATGTGCTTTTGGTGAGTGGCCATACAGAAAATAAAGAAAGTGCTTTTTAATATGTAGGTACCTATTAGAGCCCTCGATTTCAGGCGGGTAATTAACTACCTCGTTACACGGGTACAAGTGTTTTAAGGAAATGATACCCGTGTACCCGTGTACTTTTAAAATACACGTGTAAATGAAAATACACATGTATTTAAAAAACCTTTGAATATAATGAGAATTTATTTTCAGAAGACGACACCGATGACAACGGATGTTTCTAAAACCAATTTTAAAGATTTTTTTATCAGGTTTCAGAAAAACCAAATAAATATGAATATAGTGTGTTATTTGAATGGACTAGTAGTGGTTCCTATCATAATATAATATTTTTGTTACTATTCAAACAATAAGTGTACCTATTTTTAACGTGCTCTGTATTAGAAAAAATTAAAAAAAAACGATTCCAATTATAATTACACATGTATTGCTAAATATCCGGGTAATTGTAAATACAAGTGTTAATATAAGGACGCGGATTCATGCTTACTTACTTTACTTTAGACGGCGCTCACAGTCCAGGATGGACTACGGCCTCAACCAACAAGCCCCTCCAGCCAGCTCCAGCCTCTAGTTACGCACTCCAAGTTGGTTAAAGGAGCTCTCCACTTGTGTGCGCCACCTTAGGTGGGGTCTTCCTCTGCTGCGCAGACCATCAGGGGTGGATTCGAAGACTCGTCGGGCTGGTGCGTTGGTGTCCATACGCTTCACGTGGCCCAGTCATCTCAGCCGCTGTATTTTCAGCTTTTTGACCAAGTCGACGTCGCTGTATAGCCCGTAGAGCTCATTATTAAATCTTCTCCTCCATACTCCATCGATACAGACTGGACCGAAGATCACCCGAAGAATTTTCCTTTCAAAGCACCCAAGCAGATTCTCATCCGTTTTTGACAGAGTCCATACTTCTGCCCCATACAGCAGGACCGGGATAACAAGGGTCTTATATAAAGTCTCCTTGGTTCTTTGAGAGAGGGCTTTACTATTCAAATGCCTTCTTAGCCCGAAGAAACAGCAATTGGCCAGAGTAATTCTTCGTTTGATTTCTGCACTGATGTCGTTTTGCGATGTAATAGTGGAGCCCAGGTAGACAAAGTCCTTGAGTTATACCTACCCATCGTGACGTTTTACCCGAGTCGCCGATGTTGAGATTCTTTTCTCGATGATAGCATATACTTCGTCTTGTCCTCATTAACAGCCAAACCCATTTTCACCGCCTCCGACTCAATACTTGAAAACGCACCGGTAACAGCTCGCTTCGTTCTTCCCTTGATGTCAATATCATCTGCATAAGCAAGTAACTGAACGGACTTTTGAAAAATTGTACCTCGGTTGTTGACTTGCGAGTTGCGTACAATTGCTTCAAGTACGATGTTAAAGGTTGCATGATAATGCATCACCTTGCCTGAAACCTTTCTCGACATCAGATGGCTCGGTGGTGTTCTTACCGACTTTGACGGAGCAAGCGAGATTTCTCCATCGTCATCCTGCACAGGCGTACGAGTTTAGCAGGGATGCCGAGATGCGACATGGCTCTGTACAGCTAGTTTCTGATTACGCTATTATACGCGACTTTGAAATCAATAAAGAAATGGTATGTTTCGATTTGTAACTCCTGGGTTTTTTCCAAAATCTGTCGGAGTGTGAACATTTGATCGACGGTTGATTTGCTGGGCCTAAAACCACACTGATAGGGGCTGATCAGATCATTGACAAATGGTTTAAAGCGATCACACAGTAAAGATGACAGGATTGTGTATGCGACGTTGAGGAGAATTATACCTCCGTACTTGGAACAAATCAGAGCATCTCCTTTCTTGTGGATGGGGCACACTATACCGAGGTTCCATTTATCGAGCATACTTTCTTCCGACCAAATTTTGAAGATAAGTTGGTGTATACTCCCTACCAAGTCATCTCCCCCTGCTTTGAATAGCTCGGCTGGCAGGCCATCTGCACCAGCAGCCTTGAACGCCTTAAGCTTAGCTATCGCTAACCGCACTTCATTTAGGTTGGGTGGACGGAAATTTTGACCATCGTCGTCCAGGTTGAATGGATTATTCTGCCTCACAGCGGAATTTGGACTATCATCGCCATTTAGCAGTCTAGAAAAGACGTAATGTTTTTGAATTTAGCTTTGATGCGAATTGTGGCCAGGCACTCGCTTACATTTCTGAAGCCCAAGACTTCTTGCCTAAGTCTTCCCCTTACCACAAAACCACAACCAAAGAGCCGGTGACACTGCTCCTTGCAGCACTCGCCGAAGTAGATGTCACACGACTTCATCCTTCATATGCCCTCTCCATCCCATCGCACTTCCTGGATGGCTGTTATATCAGACTTTAGCCTATCCAGGTTCTCCACTAATTGTTCGGCTGCACGTGGTCCTTGTTTCGTTTGCTGGGGTCGTCAACATTAAAATCACCCATATCCGAGGCTTGTTGTTGTTTAGGAACCGTTGTTGTTTTCTGTGGTAGGGAAGTTACCCCGACGCACAACCCCGACCTGGAGGACCAGGCCCTTAATAAACCTTCAAGGGTGGGGAGCCAGTAAACCGCTCCTTATAGGCTTGAGCTGCGAATATGTCGTAGTAGCCCATATAGGGTGTTCACTAAGTAGTTCAACCTAACTGGAACTGTAGACGCCACCGTTGATTCCATCTGGGGAGTTCTTCCGCTGCCGCCTGGATAAAGGAGAAGTGCCTTAGTGGGAACACTCCTCCCCCCCTCTCTCGTTTCATGCACAGATAATTTATTACACGGGTAACACGTGTATTTAACTACACGTGCATTAGGGGGCTCTAGTACGTATTAAGAACAAAGTTGATCCATTTAGATCAACTTTGTTTTTAATAATTTGTTTCTAATGTCGTTTTCGATTGGACGTCGGCGTACTCCTTTTCCACTCCTTTTTGACTCCTACTACTCCAAAAGCCTTCGATTGGCTGTTCCGTGTAATTTTTTGTAATCTTTTTCTCTTCCCGATTTCAAGAAGGAGTAGATTTGGAACACACGCATACATATAAAGATTTCGTCGGACTACTTGTCGAAAGTGATAAATGCTTGAAGAAGCCAATATTGTAGAATGGCGTCATTCAGTAGTGTGTGTGTGAATTCGACAACATGATGTTTTCATATTCAATTGAATTCAAAAAGGAGTAGAACATTCCAGAAACCAATCGAAAACGACCTAATATTCCTTCAAAGAAACAAATGAATCGGATATAAAGAAAACAGTTTTTAAGTTAAAATAATCAAATTAAAAAAAATCACAAGAAGCGAACAATGAGACATATCGCGCACTTTAATTCTGGGTGTTACACTTGTGAGTTCTGATCTAAGACTGTTTATTAATTTCATATCTTGAATAATAATACATAGGTTATCATATATAAAGTAATAATATGAATATATATAGAATAATATTTCATTGTAGAAGTAAATAATAACTGGGTGATGCACAGTAATATTCAATATGTAACAGGCCCCTTCAACAAAAAAAAAAATAAAAACCAAAATAAAAATAAAAACAATAATGAAATTATTCATTGAGGAAAGATAAATGGAATTGAGAAACAAATAGATAAATTCAGAACATTTTTAAAATACAACATTTAGAGATTTAAAATCAATTCTGTATTAAAAAAAATAAAAAATAAATTCAGAAAATTAAACAAAAAATATATAAACTTTGGAGGGGTAAATTCAATTTTGTATTTTAATTTTTTCCGACCTTAATTGTATGAAGTCAGGTCTATTTTCAGAAGTACCAGTTGACTTATGTTCGTCATGTTTTCTTAAAATCAATTGCTGCCGATTTTGTCTAAAGACACGACCATTAAATGATTTAATCAAAAAAAGATCTTGGCTCTTTATATTTTTCCTGTACCGTTCCATTAGTCCAAGTTTGATCGTTTGGATTTATTTTAGAAAGAACCTTGTCTCCTATACTCAGATGCGGTAATAATTTGTGTTTTATTATATCTTTTCTTAGCAATTTGCTATTTTTCATTAAGTTTATATTATATTTATATTGATATATTGATTTATATATTTTACTATGAACAGTTGATGTTGCTTCATTTGAACTGGAATCTTTGATCTTAAACGTCTTCCCAAAAGCAGTTGAGCTGGAGTTAAGCTTTAACTATTTGGTGTATTTCTCAAATTCAGAAGGGCTATGAAAGGATCAGTGTTTGATTGCTTACATTTCTTACCATATTTCTAATTGTTTGAATTGAACACTCTGCTAAACCATTTGGCTGGGGAAAATATGGACTAGTGGTTTTATAGGTAATATCCCAGGCTTTAAAAAACGTTTGTATCTCTAGGAAACGAATGAAATGAGAACCCTGGGAAAACCATATTTAGAACAAATGTTTTTCAGTTGTATTAAAGATGTACAGTCTGTAAGCTCAGAATACTCAATATATTTGGAGTAGTAATCTACAATCAAAAAGAAAAATGAATTTTTAATTTGGAATATGTCCATTCCTATAGTATCCCAAGGTAAGTTTGGAATGTCGTGAGGATGGAGTGGTTCCTTCAGATTATTATTAAGAAACTTCTGACAGATTTTTGATTTTCAAAGGGTAGACACGGTGCATTCAAGAAGACACAAGCATCTACAAGCTTTTTTGCAAATCGAACCTCTGTCTATCAACTCCTACTCTCACCTCCCCGTGGTGAACATCGGGTGCCTAGTTCCTTTAACTGAAGATGGAGTTCCAATCCCTGTGGACGGTTTTAGGCGGCAGCAAACAAGAGAGGGGGGAGGAGTGTTCCCACTAAGGCACTTTTCCTTTATCCAGGCGGCAGTGGAAGAATTCCCCAGATGGAATCAACGGTGGCGTCTACAGTTCCAGTTGGTTGAACTACTTAGTGAACACCCTATATGGGCTACTATGACATATTCGCAGCTCAGGCCTATAAGGAGCGGTTTACCGGCTCCCCACCCTTGGAGTTATATTAAGGGTCTGGTCCTCCAGGTCGGGGGTTGTGCGTCGGGGTAACTTCCCTACCACGCAAAACAACAACGATTCCGAAACAACAACAAGCCCAGCAAACGAAACAAGGACAATGAATTTCGGATCTGCACGTGGGATGTTCGGACCTTAAGCAGACCACGTGCAGCCGAACAATTAGTGGAGAGCCTGGATAGGCTAAAGGCTGATATAACAGCCATCCAGGAAGTGCGATAGGATGGAGAGGGCATATGAAGGATGAAGTCGTGTGACATCTACTTCGGCGAGTCCTGCAAGGAGCAGGGTCAGCGGCTCTTTGGTTGTGGTCTTGTGGTAAGGGGAAGACTTAGGCAAGAAGTCTTGGGCTTCAGAAATTTAAGCGAGCACCTGGCCACAATCCACATCAAAGCTAAATTCAACAACATTACGTTGATCTGTGCCCACGCCCCAACGGAAGACAAATATGACTCAATCAAGGAAGACTTCGCGATCTCTTCGAGAGTGCGTATGATAGGTACGACATCAAGATCATTCTTGGCGACCTCAAATTCAAAATTGGAAAGGAGGGCATCTTTGGTTCGATAGTCGGAGGACACAGCCTATGCAGGCTATGTATGCGGATATGCGGATATGTATGACGCCACAACACCGAACGGATGCTGTGAAAAGATTTGATGTCGCAAAGTTAAAATCGCAAGAGATCGCTAGGATCTTTGCGGACCAAGTTTCCCGTAACCTTTCGGCAGCTCCGCTACCAGCACAAACTGCAGAGGACCAGTGGAAACACTGTCAACAAGCCATCAGAAGTGCCACCACTGATGTGCTGGGTTTCACTAGGTGACCACAACGAAACCCCTGGTTCGATGAAGAATGCCGGTTGGCGCATGCAACCAAGAACGAGGCCTACCATTAAATGCTGCAAACTAAAACCAGAGTTGCTGAGAGGGTAGCCCGTGAGCTCTACGAGGAGGAAAAAGAGAGAGCATGCGAAGCGGGCGGTCGAGTCTATTGAGGACTTACAAGGCTAGAACGGAAGCCTACCGGGACGAGGGTGGAAATATGGTGGTAGGCACACAATTGGTGCTGAGGATCTGGAAACAATACTTTTGTTGCGGTAAAATTTACCACAACAGGTTGCACCTGCCTATTCTTTATCATTAACCATTTTTAGCCTTTCCTTTTTCCGTTGCAGCTCCAAAATACTTTTAGAGTCAGTAGATACCTGGCGTCCATCAGTCAGAGACCTACTCTTAAAATATTTTGGAAAAGTAACAAAAACAGGCTTTGATCGATTTTCGATTTGAGTGGAACAGTTGGTTCCAAAATCCACGAACTTCAATTACCAAGGAGACGGGCGGTCTCTTGTCGAGGTACCAACGGATGAGCTGAAGAAGTAAGCGAGTCAGGCGGACTCTTACTTTTATCTTAACAGATCAACAATATTATCTATTTAACGTAATTTAACTTAATGTAACGTAACGTAGCCTTACATTTTTGTCAAAAAAATGGGTTGTTAACGTGTTCTTAAATTCTAAAATCTAAATGTTGTTAAATAGTGAAATAGATTTATTGGAATTGACATGGGAGAAGAAAAGAACTAAGTAGATCTCAGCATTTAAAAAGATTGATTCCTCTCTTACCTCGAGGGATTAGTTTTGGAAAGATTGCTTCGCGTTTCGAATCACGCGCGATTGTTTTAGAGTAGCTAGGAGAATGCCTAGAAGAAACTTTTTCTCGATTTTAGTTCTTTTAAGTTTTCTCAAATATTTAGTTGAAAGGGTTCTGAACTCGGTCATTTGGATTCGGCAAGTTTTGGAAAGACATCCAACAACTTGCTGAATCATTGAATGTGTGTGAGAGTAAAGTTTCGATGAGATTCAACAACGAAGAAACGCAGGTTTTCGAGGAGAGCACGTAGTTTTCCAAGTAGCCGTGGTCCCGTGACTGAAGGTCTCGAAAAGGATTGGCTGGTTGTATGAATGTGTGAGAGACTGGAATGGCCGAGGTAGACAATAGGTATAGCATGGAAAGTTCACTCTTTTGAGAACTATTCAAGCTAAAAGTTATACTTTGAGAATGGGAGAAAAATTTAAAAGAAAATAGAAAATTGAGAAAAAGTAATTTTTAGTGGAAGAAAAGTTGTCGAGAAAATTTTGGCAGAAAGTTTTTTAGTGATTCGAGGTGTGAAGCAGTTTTGAGGATACTGAGGAAAATTCGAGGTGATAGCAGGGAAGAAGCGGATAGGAGATCCGCAGACATATTAAAAAAAAGATAAGTAGAGTGTTTGTGTTTTTTTCTTCTTGGTTCATAGTTGATTTCGTTTTGTCATTTCCGATAACTTAGTTTGCTTTTATTTCGACTTTTATCCCAATTAATTGTGGGACGTGATTTTGCCTCATTAACGGCCCATTTTCTTTGCATTTTCTTTTCTTTACTTTCGGCTTTACGTTTTACCGTAAGCCCTTTAAAAATTTCTGTTAGGATCTATATCCTTGAAAAAATGTTGGGTTTTAATGCCTGAGTTTCGGCTCAAAGGTTTCCCAAATAAAAACAATTGAAGTCCCCATCTGGGCATATAAGAACTTGTGTTTTATTTTTAAGTCCAAGTACACCCTGTACTTTTACTTAATATTTTATCAATTTTTTTATTTCATTTTATTAATCGTACCCAATTAATAAAATCATTTTGATTACTGAACCCACCCCATTGTTGAGGAGCTACTGTGTGGCAGCACTCTGTGTGTTGTCAGTTGTGCGAATTATTAAACGCACCCATCGGTTGACAGTTCGTCATCGTCATCGCTTTTGTTGTTTTGTTGCGGCGCACGCGGATTGTCTGCTTAAATTGTTTTGCTAATTATTTCCTTTATTGGGATTTATATAAATCCATTGAAATCGCGGATTATAGTTCCGCCATCCTAAAATTAAAATTCGCGTTTAATAATTTCACAACACAACATAAAAGCGATGATAGCCAAAATTCCGCTGCGAGGCAAAATAATCCATTCAACCTGGACGACGATGGTCAAAATTTCCATCCACCTTGCCTAAATGAAGAGTGGTTAGCGATAGCTATGCTTAAGGCGTTGAAGGGTGCTGGTGCAGATAGCCTGCCAGCTGAGCTATTCAAAGCTGGAGATGACTTGGTAGAGAGTATACACCAACTTATCTTCAAAATTTGGTCGGAAGAAAGTATGCCCGATAAATGGAACCTCGTTATAGTGTGCCCCATCCACAAGAAAGGAGATGCTCTGAATTGTTCTAGGAACAGAGGTATAACTCTCCTCAACGTCACATACAAAATACTGTCATCTTTACTGTGTGATCGCTTTAAACCATTTGTCAATGATCTGATCAACCCCTATCAGTGTGGTTTTAGGCCCGGGAAGTCAACCGTCAATCAAATGTTCACACTCCGACAGATTTTGGGAAAAAACCCAGGAGTTTCAAATCGAAACACACCATTTCTTTATTGATTTCAAAGTCGCGTATAATAGCGTGATCAGAAACGAGCTGTACAGAGCCATGTCGCATCTCGGCATCCCTGCTAAACTCGTACGCCTGTGCAGGATGACGATGGAGAAATCTCGCTTGCTCCGTCAAAGTCGGTAAGAACACCACCGAGCCATCTGATGTCGAGAAAGGTTTCAGGCAAGGTGATGCATTATCATGCAACCTTTAACATCGTACTTGAAGCAATTGTACGCAACTCGCAAGTCAACAACCGAGGTACAATTTTTCAAAAGTCCGTTCAGTTACTTGCTTATGCAGATGATATTGACATCAAGGGAAGAACGAAGCGAGCTGTTACCGGTGCGTTTTCAAGTATTGAGTCGGAGGCGGTGAAAATGGGTTTGGCTGTTAATGAGGACAAGACGAAGTATATGCTATCATCGAGAAAAGAATCTCAACATCGGCGACTCGGGTAAAACGTCACGATGGGTAGGTATAACTCAAGGACTTTGTCTACCTGGGCTCCACTATTACATCGCAAAACGACATCAGTGCAGAAATCAAACGAAGAATTACTCTGGCCAATTGCTGTTTCTTCGGGCTAAGAAGGTATTTGAATAGTAAAGCCCTCTCTCAAAGAACCAAGGAGACTTTATATAAGACCCTTATCATCCCATCATCCCGGTCCTGCTATATGGGGCAGAAGCATGGACTTTGTCAAAAACGGATGAGAATCTGCTTGGGTGCTTTGAAAGGAAAATTCTTCGTGTAATCTTCAGTCCAGTCTGTATCGATGGAATATGGAGGAGAAGATTTAATAATGAGATCTACGGGCTATACAGCGACGTCGACATGGTCAAAAAGCTGAAAATACAGCGGCTGAGATGGCTGGATCACATGGAGCGAATGGAAACCTATGCACCAGCCCAACGAGTCTTTGAATCCAACCCTGATGGTCTGCGCAGCAGAGGAAGACCCCACCTAAGGTGGCGCACACAAGTGGAGAGCGACCTCAACGAACTTGGAGTGCGTAACTGGAGGCAGTTAGCTAGGGACCGAGCTGGCTGGCGGGGCTTGTTGGTTGAGGCCGTAGTCCATCCTGGACTGTGAGCGCCATCTAAAGTAAAGTAAGTTCTGACAGATTTCACAGATGTTAACAAACTTTGTTATGTCAAAACTGATTCTATGCCTGAGAATGATGCTTTTGCACAACATTTCATGTTTTCAGTACCCGTATGCCCTTCTTGAATAAGAATTAAAAAGTTTTTTTTTTTTTTTTTTTAAAACAGAGTTCGTTATGAATGTCCAAAATGGGAGCACCGATACATTGGCCGCATATATACAAATATCTAAGATAGCTATGTATCCATGTATGATTCTGAACTCCAATGAGCTGCTGTAGACATTTCTCATTGGATACCCTTCAAGCAAACGATTCCAGTTGAGATCCGAAAAAATAAAATCAAGAAAAAATAAAATCCCTGTATGAAACTCATTTTTTAGGGATCCAAGAAGTACCGACAAAATGGATCAGTGAATTTGCTTGAAGGGTATCTTTGCATCCGAAAAGTTTTAGGATAGCTTGGGATCTCTGTTGCCAACACCTGTTTTCTCATCAGCTCTATTTTAACAAGGGATTACCACTGATCTACACTGGATAGCGTATCGACATAAGAAAGTTGCTTCCATTTGAAGAATTGTTATATTATGAAGCTGACTACTTTTTTGTAAAACAATATGACTGTATAACAATTTATACAAAATAATCCACTATGAAGACGTCAAAGCTCCCCCCCCAAATCTCTTTGCTAACATTGTTGTGTTTGTAATTTTATTTCCTTCACAGATGGTTAAATGAAACGGAATTACAAATGTAAAAAGTGTGACAAGGAGGTAAAATCGTAAAAAAACACAGACTATATAATCGCATTCTCCTCATCACACTTATTAGCTGTTTTGTTCAACTTGTTTGCAAACTGAAATAATGAACGAAGTCGACGGTTCCCATATCCCATCTACATATTTACTATTACATACTTAAACACCTTTCTATTGATATAATTTTAGTGCTATTGGAAAATAATAGCACAAACAAAATGTACACAATGAATAACTTAATGAAAAAAAATTATAAAATAAACTCCCACAAAGTTTTTCCCTTTCAGATCATTGGTCTGTTTCTCTTTCTTCAGATTGAAATTTTGGAAACAGGTTTTTTTGTGTTAATGTAGACGTCAAATTATGAAGCCCACCACCTAATTGTCATCTTCAAATGGAAGCAAAAAAACTGTTATACATTATAAGGAATACACTATCCAGTGTATATAGAGATCAGTGGGGATTACAACAACACAAACAAATCCAGATCGCTTTAGGTACAACATTGAACTTGGCCATTGATATTGCGTTTGTGTTCCGGCCAGTTATTTAGCCAGTTTATATTTCTGAGATCTCAGAGGACTCGGAGCGCTCAGAAATATAAAAAGAATTCCTCCCAAAAAATCCTCACTTTTCCCCTTAAAAACTTAGACTGAAATTTTTTGGATTCACTTGCTCAATTATTTTTTGTCGCACTAAATTACATTAGAAGAAAAGAAAAAAATAGTTGTTTTGGCTTCTATGTGAGGAATACTGTTTATATTTTACTCTCCTGCTCTGTCAAAAAAATAAACTGACCAATTATAAGTGTTTTTAATGGCTGATTTACAATGCCGTGTTAGGTGTTGCGTTGAAAGATTTTTCTGTCAACGCAAATGTTCAAGCATAGGAATTTCTGTTTAGTGTTTATAATGACGCGTTGAACATTATGTAACAATTTTGCATTAATTAGTAAGTACACAAACCAACGGCAGCAGCAACAACAGCACACAAAAAACCAACCACTCTTATTTTACTCAATGACGGCGCAGGCAATAATTGCCCAAGCAAATGCTTATTAACTGCATGAAATAGATGTCAAAAATGCTGAAATGAAAGTTAAAATTTGTTCAACTCTTGCAGCTGCAGCTGCAGCATTTTTGAAATCTATTTTAGCTCCGTTTCTCATTCTGTTCAGGCAGTAAGCCAGCAACGGCAGCATCAACTGCAGCAACAACAACAGCCCACTAAAGTTGTGACGCAGGCAACTCAAGTATGATACACAATGCGACGATGAAACGAGACAAGAGCGTGACGTGAAACGCTGTCATCTTTTTCTAGTTATAAAATCGTTCCCCAGTTCACAATGTGGTGGCATTTTTAAGTGCAAGAACTAATTTTCTGTAAAAGAAAAAAAAATTAAAAAATTTAAATAAAAATCATTCCAGACAACAGATTATCAATTGCTTTTTCTTTTAATCTCAATTTATCGTATTTTTTCTTGCAAATTTTGTTTCCATTATGTAAATTACTTGTCAACGAAGAAAATCGTCGTCACGTCACGTCTTTTTTTTTCTTCAATTTTTCGAATCCTTGGCGTGACGTGACGACGAGAAACGCTGCAATGTATATACCTTCGTATGCTATCATTGTTTGAAAGTCGTTTGACGTAACCGACGAGAACTCATCACGTCCACGTCTCGTTTCCTCCAGTAGGCTCACTGCCGATAAAAGTTAAAGTAGAATCCTACTACGGATAAATTTTGACGTTTGTTCGAGTATCGAACTCAACTGAATAAAATTTTGGTGTTTCGTTATTGTTGATTGATACTTTTATGCATCTCGAATTCTCAATGGCTATATTCGTAGAGTAGATTTATGTTGAATGTTTAGATTGTTACTTTTGGAATCGTCATGACGAAGAAATCTGTGAAGATACAATTTTACCCACAAGCGCATCGTCATGGCGTAGTTTATATTTAATGGCATCAATCGGCAACCAAAAAATGTGTCATTCAATTCGCAGGTCGCTATTCGCAGCTTTATGAAAGCACTTTAACGTAAGTGATAATAGCCATTTTCCTTTGGAGGTGGCGAAGTACTTGGGAGTAGATGAAAACCCTAATCTAGTACTATCAACTGCACATGCTTTCATGGCGAGTAGATACATTTTACATGGGAAAGCAGTTTGATGTGTTCCATTGAAAAAAGCTGGCAAAGTACTTGCAAGTACTTCGCCACCTCCAAAGGAAAACGCCTAATAAGTAAAGCTTACATATGTAATCTTGGCTTAAGATCAGTTTGTACAACCGTGGTTCAGGTTTTAATGTTCAGCTTTTGGGAGATAAAAGGCCAGTTGTACAAGTATGGTTCAAGTTTTGATCTGTGGTTCTACGATTTTAAAATACTGAACCACGTATTAAATTTTGAGCCACGTTTATGCAACTGAAAACTAACAAGCATATTTTGCTACTACTTGAACTGTCGTTGAACCTCAGGTAATCCTCTAAAATTGGTGAGTTAAAATTCCCAATGGAAAACTAAGTACATACACATTAAAAGAAGCAATACAATCACTTCCTTATTATAACTGAATGGCCAATTTCGAAAAGGTCACACCTCTGAAAATCTAAAATGTTCAGCCCAGTTTAAAATTAAAAAAATTACATTTGGGTTACATGAAAATGACAGTAAATATACTAAAGATGTCTTTTTTTTAGCATTATAGGTGCAGGGAAGCATTATGATTACATTGATATGAAAAAATGTATTTGTGAAAAAATTCGAGATGCGACCTTTTCAAAATTGGTGATTCAATTATTTTTAACTATTAGTCCGCTATTATACGTCAACTTTAAAGTAATCACTTTTTTCCAAAAAAATATCAGATTTTTCCCTTCGCATACATTTAATTTTGAAAAAGTTCACTGAAAAGTCCACGTGTAATAGCAGACCAAATGACGACTTTTTTACTTTAACCATAGTCTACCATCAAACCCCTACACCTTTGTTTCTATTATTAGCTGCAAAATCAATTTTCGAACCTGAAAATGGGAAACAAAGACGAAAGGGACACAAACATTCAATTTAAATCATAAATTATTATATTTTAGTTCAACATTATTTAGTTCTTTTTAATAATTTTGGTTTATTTCTACTTTTAGTTTTCATAAAATTCACTTTTTTGTTGTGACAGCCATTCAGGGGTACCATATTACAAATACAAAAATATAGGCAGCTGCGGATTCGTTTTATTGGAAATTCCTCACTGTACTATTTATAAAATCCCAAAAAACACGGGTATAGTTAAGAAGGGGTTTGTTCATGGAGTGAGGCAAAATTTTAGCGAGCTACAAATGTGCATACTGATAGATGGTGTAAACATCGTGTTTATTGAAAATATGCCCTAAGAACTTCACTTCGCTCAATCCCAAGTGGCACTTAAGCCTGATTCACAATGCGACGAGGAAACGAGACGTGAACGTGACGAGTTCTCGTTGTTTATGTCAAACGACTCTCAAACAACGATACCATACGAAGCTATACACAATGCAGCGTTTCTCTTCGTACGTCACGCCGAGGATTCGAAAAATTGGAAAAAAGACGCGACGTGACGACGAATTTCTTTGTTGACAAGTAATTTACATAATGGAAACAAAATTTACAAGAAAAAATACAATTAATTAAGATTAATAGATAAAGAAATTGGTAATCTGTTGTCTGGAATATTTTTTATTTAAATTTTTGGATAACATGCATTCATTTTCAGACTCATTTTATAGATCTACGTTTAAATTATAATTAACAAATCTAAGACAAGCACAATCAGACCCAATGATGGTATTAACATCTATAAATTCTACTATAAATTCTAAATCAAAATGTTTGCATTTAACGTCAAGGTTACATTTTTCGACGACATGTATCTTCTCTCTACTGAATGACTTTAATTTTACTTCACATGCATTCATTTTTTCTTTCGGTCTCCGTCTCCGTCTCCGTCTCCGTCTCCGTCTCCGTCTCCGTCTCCGTCTCCGTCTCCTTCTCCATCTCCGTTTCCGTCTCCTTCTCCCTCTACGTCTCCGTCTCCGTTTCCGTCTCCTTCTCCGTCTCCTTCTCCGTCTCCGTCTCCGTCTCCGTCTCCGTCTCCGTCTCCGTCTCCGTCTCCGTCTCCGTCACCATCTCCATCTCCGTCTCCGTCTCCGTCTCCGTCTCCGTCTCCGTCTCCGTCTCCGTCTCCGTCTCCGTCTCCGTCTCCGTCTCCGTCTCCGTCTCCGTCTCCGTCTCCGTCTCCGTCTCCGTCTTCATCTCCGTCTCCGTCTTCATAACTGTTGCCACTCTTATCAGAACCGGTTTGTGAATTTGCTTGGACCGTGGTGATGTTTTTAGCTAGGCACATATTAGCAAAATGGTTCTGTTTACCGCATTTGACAAATTTTTTTACCATGGCTGGATAAGTTGTAAGACCGTGTCTGTATCCACATTTTCTGCAAATTTGTTTTGATGACATCGACGATGATGTTGGCTGCTTGTCTCCTTGTTGTACTTCGATGACGATTGACTACTGCTTGACCTTCTATTCATTGCTTGGTGACCTAAGAATCCGCTGGCTCTTTTGTTGTGTTGTTTTACTCCTAACACTTCTTTGTGTTGATGAGTATCGGTGGTCAAATCTGTAATTTGCTGCTTGCTAGCTTCATATGCCTTGAATATCTCTTCTGGTCTTTCCAATTATAGGTTTTATTGAGTTAAAAGTTCCTTTTTTAGAACTTCATCCACTATACCAATGATGAATACATCTCTTATCATATCTATCTCGTTTGGGTACTCACAAGGTGACACTCATACTTTCAGATCGGTGATATAATTTTCAAAACTCTGGTTTGGTTTTTATCTGCTGTTCAAAAATTTTTAGCGGTGGTATATACCAAATTCTTTTGGGCTTAAAATGTCCATTAAACTTTTCGATCACATCTCAAAATTTAGCTTTTGTAGTTAGTTTAAATGTGTTATACAATTTTAGACCACCATCTCCTTGAATAACAATATAGGTTTACAAACATAAATTAATTTTATGAATATGAATAGAATAATACTTCATTGTAGAGGTTAACAATAACAGAGTGATGCACAATAGGGATGGCGGTTATTCTAAAGTAACCGGTTTTCGGTTGTTCCGGTTATTTTATTTTCCGGGTTAACCCGATAGTTTTAACCGGATAAAACAACCGTATTTTTTAAAACTATTTTTCGGTCGTTAAAACAATTTTTTTTATTTTTTTTAAGTTCATGTTAAATACAATATACATGCATGTGTGTATATAATTTTTTTTCAGAAAAGAAAATAATCCAGTCAAAGTTTTGTATTACATACTTATATATTAAGGGTATTCATATAACAGCGTAAAGCCGTCATAAACGTTGTTAAGTTTTAAACTTCGTTTTTGTTTCACAATTTGTATGCAAAATTTGACAAGTTTACGCAGTTTACAACTTTACTACTGTTGCTTACTATGAAAATAAAATAAAAAATCATTTTCGAAAAAACTAAGCAATATCTAAAGAACACAAATTATTGAAGGGATGCAATAGTTAATACCAGTAGCAGTAACAGATATTTACGAACTGGCAGTTTGCCTCATCGCTATAGGAAAATATACATACACCGTTTATAGTCGTGTTGAAAGAAAGACAAAAATAACTATGAGAAGATAGAAACTTTTCCAAAAGTCACCGCTTTAAGGTAGTGTATGTGTTCGACATGAATCAACGCAATTTTGTGAAAGTGTGTGTTGTGCAAAACGATTTCACCTCTAAAGCATAAATGGTGGAAGTGGTAATTAATGTGACATTTTGCATATAAACGCAGATCTTATGAGACAGCGAGAACATTTTTCAAAGGCAATTTCTACATTTTTTATTTCAGTGGTAATAGAAGTGTCAGAGCAATTTACCGGTTTTTAACAAAAATAACCGGTTCCAACAGAGACGAAATAATTTCCAATGAAAACCGGTTAACCGAAACAATATAACCGGTTTCGGTTTTAACCGGCCGGTTCTTCCCATCCCTAATGCACAAAAATATTCAATATGTAACACTGGGAATACCGCTATTTTATTGTATTTAATGTTTTACTGTTTGATACAAACTTTGTATTGGTTTCTTTATTTAAAACGGAGTAGGTAATATACACTGGCATCCATTTGAATAGGTTCAATCATTTTGGTATACTACTCTTCTTCCCTCTTTGAGATATAAAACCAACTAGGAAAATGCACTGTTATTTTTTATATTGTAACGACTGTCACATTTGTACTATAACGACTCTCGAATGAACTTTAACCTTTTTATATATAAATTATAGTACTATCATGGAAGATTATTTTAGGAGAACATACTGCCAGTGGGGGCGCCACATTCGAGCGCAAATATTGTGGTGGAGACATGTGGAGACATGTGTGGATACAACAATTAAAGAACCGAAGATAAGTAGTAAGAGCAAGAGGATTAATTATTTCCATTCTGGTAAGAAATGAAGGGAGTGAGATAAGCAAACCAGCTGATTGTGGTGAAGGAAATGAGAAAATGTTTCTCGTATCCTCTTTGAATTCAACATTAATTGTTTTTTTTTTTTATATTTGAAATATATATCGTATGTAGCCAGAGTAGCTATGAAAAATGTATCAAGGGGATGAAAGAGACACCTGAGACCTGAGTGAGCTGCTTGCATCGTCGCCTCGTCGTTATCGTAGGTAGTAACAACCAGCAGAAATACCTTTCTGTACAGATTTTGTTGTAGACGTAGGCCATGTGAATGAGAAACGTAGGTATGACAATAGGTATGTATATATTGTAACAACTGTCACATTTGTACTATAACGACTCTGGAATGAACTTTAACCACTCTTGAATAAAAGAAACACCGAATTTTGGATTAGACGGGACACTAACCAACCTACGGAGAACTTTCAAACTTCCAATACTAAACGTCAAATCGAAAGATTTGGAAAGGGAAATTTATTGGAAATTTCCCCTATGGAAAGCTCCGGAAGCAAATACTAGAACCTTCCAGCTTTTTCGGGAGCCTTGTGAAAAGTATAAAAGCACATGTCTGACTGGCAGTGGATGCAGTTTATGTTTAATCGTGAATGCGTAAAGTTGGTTGTAATAAAAGTAAAGAGGTGAATTAATTTCAGTGGTGAACAATAAATTGTTTTGTGCTTGTAAAAATAAAGTGTTTTATTTTGTAAAGTAAATAAGTGGAGAATTTGAATAAAGTGAAAAAGTTTCATTAACGAACCTGAGAAAATATTACATTGGTGTCAGAAGTGGGATAAAACTTAATTTAATTATGTTAAGGTAATTTATTTGTGGTTTAACAGACAATAACTACAAAAAGTGAACGTGACTGTAAAAGTGAAATAAGAAAAGACAATTCGTAAAACTCTAAATGATTTAAATGTAGTTGAACTTAAGGCAGAACTGAACAAGCGAGGTCTTCCTACTGCTGGAACAAAGAATTATCTTATAATTCGTCTGCAAGAGGGTATAAGAAGACGTGAAGAAAACCAAGACTTTGATATTCGGCATTGAAATGGAGGAAGAGCAAGAACAAGCAAGAACATTGGACATGAGCAGTATGCTGTCTCAGCTACTCGCCAAATTTGAAGAACAACGCAATGAACAACGCAATGAACAAAAGAATCTTCTCGAACGATTCGATCAACAAAGCCAAGAACAAAAGAATTTTCTTGAACAACAAAGCCAAGAACAAAAGAATCTTCTGGAACAACAAAGCCAAGAACAAAGGAATCTTCGAAGATAAGTTAGAAGCCTTTGACAACAGAATTATTGCCCTTGACGAGCGTGTCGATAAACAATTTTTTACTTTGGATAAGCAATTGTCAACAGTAGAAGCAAAGTTCGAAAAGATCGACGAGGAAGACAAATATATAGCTCTGACGCTTGCCCTTAGAGGAACTGCTGCTGAACTACTACAAACCATACCAGTAGATAAGAATGGTGCTTTAGTGCTCTTGTTCAGGCAAGAAGTCTTCCGCGTTCAAGTCAATACTAGAGTCCAGAAAAGAGGAGAAACTCTACAACAGCTCCAAGCAGACATCGAACGGTTGGCACATCTGGCATATCCGGCTACAGAGGATGAAATCATCAACCAATTTGCAACAGAAGCCTTTGTCCGTACTGTATCTGATATCAACCTTCAGCGAGCAATTCGAACTGCTGGAAAACGCACACTCTCTTTGGCATTAGCGTTCGCCCTGACTATGGAAGCAGCAGAACAGGCTTCTCAAGGAGTCCATCGAGTAAGAGAAATAGAAATTTGGGATTGTTCATGCCAGAGAACAGTGTGGCAAAGAAACCAGAAAAATGGACCTGCTCGATTCTGGAATTGTAACAAGACAGGACATCTCCAACGTCAGTTCAAATTACCACCTAGAAGACCTGCATGTCAACATTGTGGAAGCAGAAATGGAAACAATAACACTAATACTCCAACTCTACCTGTTTCCGAACCAGGAAACGCGTAAGAACCAACTTCGAGGGACAGAAGCTGGTTTCTGCTATCGATGGCCCAGAACCATTTTTCAGGTCTCGCAGATTAAACGAAGTAATAAAAGTCTGACTGCGGAGGCAGTATTAAATGGCAAGAAACAAGTGGCTACGATCGACACCGGTGCCACTGCCTCCATTGTTCGAAGAGACTTGGTGGAGATGACATGGCTGCATAACACCAATACCTACCGTTTGAAAACTGCAACAGGATAAGCAGCCAAAGTGTACGGGGTGGTTCGCCTTACGATCCGTTTAGCAGAACTGGAGTTTTTACATCTGTTTCTGGCAGCAGATATATGTGTCGAGTGCATCGTTGGAATCGACTTTATGAAAGAGCACGGAGTAAACCTTGATGTCGGGAAGCAAGTTCTTAAGTACCGAAATATATATGTAAGGGAAGATATGCCTGCTGTCATCTTCTTCAGAATTGTTCGTTTCGACAAACATAAAAGGTGATTTGGGTAGCCATCGATACCTTATGGTATCCAGCCAGACTCTGAGCAGTCTTCCCAAAACATCATCCCAGGGAATACTCTTGTGGTACCTAAGAAAAACGTAGTGCCCGTGCGGATACTTAACATCAAACCGTTGGAAAGTGTGAATCATTGTCCACAATACGAGTAACTAAGATCACAGAAGTGAACACTCAGCAATCTGTGGACCCGAGGAAATTCAACTCTATGAAGGCAAAAATTTTGAATTCATCTAATTTGAGTGGACAACAGCTTGGTGTTGCTGGAAGCGTCCTTTACGAGTACGCAGATATTCTCTCATCACCCAGTGGGCAAGTATGGTCGTACACAACTGGTGCAGCATCGAATCGACACAGGAGACGCTAGACCAATTCAACAGCCAGCAAGACGTCTCCCATTAGCCAAACAAGCCCAAGTTGAAGAGATGATATCGACGATGAAGAAAGATGGGCTAATCGAAAATTCTAAAAGCCTTTGGGCATCCCCAGTCGTCCTTGTCAAAAAAAAGGATGGAAGTACTCGATTCTGTGTGGACTATTGGTGGCTGAACGATGTAACAAAGAAAGACAGCTACCCACTGCCAAGAATCTGTGATACTTTGGATGCGATGGAAGGAGCTGAATGGTTCTCAACATTGGACTTGAAGGCAATTCAAAGTAATGCCTTTCGCACTATGCAACGCTCCGGCAACATTTGAGCGTTTAATGGAGTGCGTTTTTTTTGTGAGGGGTTTTGCTGGGATCGCGAAAAATTTGCATCAGCTTACCGAAAAAGGCAAACCATTCAAATGGTCAAGTGAGTGCGAGAAAAGCTTTCAGGTACTCAAGCAGCGCTTGTGTAATACACCTGTTCTGGCCAATCTGACACCAGGAAAACCATTCATCATCGACGTTGGCGCAAGTAACGTAGGAATTGGAGCCATACTGTCGCAAGTTCATGATGGAGAAGAGAAAGTCATCGCCTATTACAGCAAGGTACTTTCAAAGTCAGAGAGAAATTATTGTGTGACCAGAAGAGAACTTCTAGCTCTAATATCGGCTACAAAACACTTCCATAAGTACATCTATGGACAGAAGTTCCTTCTTCGAACAGACCATGGTGCACTTAATTGGCTTTTGAGCTTCAAAAATCCAGAAGGTGAAGTGGCAATGTGGATCGAGAGATTGCAGACATACGACTACCAGATTCAACATCGAAGAGGAAGGTTGCACTCAAACGCAGATGCCCTGCAAACCGGACTGCAAGCATTGCACACGTCAAGAAGAAAAGAAGGTAGCTACCATCCAGCGATTAAGAATCGATCCCATTTACGGTTGGAGTAATGAAGAACTGAGGACCGCCCACCAAGAGACTCGGATATTGAACCCATTCTTGCATGGAAAGAACACCAGGAGAAACCAGAATGGGGTGACATCTCCGATAGAAGTCCCACTCTTAAGGCGTATTAGGCGCAATGGGACTCACTTCATGTGCAAGAAGGAGTGCTAAGACGTAAGTGGGAGTCCCTAGACGGCAAATCATGTGTGATGCAGCTAATCGTACCTCGATCCAAAGTTAATGACGTTCTTTAAGAGATGCATGAGGGAGCTTCCGGAGGACATATGGGGATCAATAAGACACTGGAGAAGGTATGGCAGCGATTTTACTGGCTACAAGCAAGAAAAGACGTTGAAAAATCGTGCCAAAAATGTGATACTTGTGCTGCAAGCAAGGGACTAGGTAGAAAAATCCAGAGTAAAATGAAGCAGTATAACGTGGGCAGGACTTTTGAGAGGATTGCAATAGACGTTGCGGGACCTTTTCCGGAAACCGAAAGTGGAAACCGATACATCCTGGTAGTAATGGACTACTTCAGCAAGTGGCCAGAGGCATTTGCCATCCCAAACCAGGAAACCAAAACAGTCGTTGATCAGATGGTTTTCAACTGGATTAGCAGGTGCGCCTATGGAACTCCATTCAGATCAAGAAAGAAACTTCGAGTCCAAAATCTTTCAAGAAGTTTGTACACACCTTGGCATTAAAAAAACGAGGACAACACCGCTTCATCCACAATCTGATGGGATGGTTGAACGATTCAACAGGAGCCTTAAAGAACATCTTTCCAAAGTGGTAAGCGATAATCAACGAGACAGCGATCGGCATATTCCATTATTCTTGATGGCCTATCGAAGTGCAGTACATGGCTCAACAGGACATACACCATCAGAAATCCTGCTCGGGAACACAATACGACTGCCAAGTGAAATAAAATTTGGATATTATGGTAATGAGCCCCAAGAAATAGACGACTACGTGGAAAACTTGAAAGAAAAGCTTCTTGACATTCACGAAATGAAAAGGGCAAATATAAAGCTATCAAGTGATCAGATGAAAACACGATATGACACAAAAGCAACAACGAACGGATTCCAAGCGGAAGAACTTGTGTGATTTTATAATCCCCACCGTCGGAAGGGACTTTCACCGAAACTTCAACAAAATTGGGAAGGCCCGTATACTGTTGTAACTCGAATAAACGATGTCGTCTACCGCATTCAGAGAGGACTTAGAGGCAAAATGAAAGTAGTTCACAGTGACGGTTTACACCGTTATAATGGCGAAGGATGTGATGGATTTACTCGGGACGAACAATCTTCAGGAGGGGGCAGTGTAACAACTGTCACATTTGTACTATAACGACTCTGGAATGAACTTTAACCACTCTCGAATACAAGAACCACCGAATTTCGGATTAGACGGGACACAAACCAACCTACGGAGAACTTTCGAACTTCCAATACTAAACGTCAAATCGAAAGATTTGGAAAGGGAAATTAATGGGAAATTTCCCCTATGGAAAGCTCTGGAAGCAAATACTAGAACCTTCCAGCATTTTCGGGAACCTTGTGTAAAGTATAAAAGCACATGTCTGACCGGCAGAGGAGGCAGTTTATTTTTAATCGTGAATGATTACAGCTGGTTGTAATAAAAGTAAAGTGTTGAATTAATTTCAGTGGTGAACAATAAATTGTTTTGTGGTTGTAAAAGTAAAGTGTTTTATTTTGTAAAGTAAATAAGTGGAGAATTTAAATAAAGTGAATAAGTTTTATTAACGAATCTGAGATAATATTACAATATTCTCATAATTATTACTGGGGGTAGGTTTTGTTTTGTGGCTGATTTAAAATTTTCGAGGAAATCTTTTCGTAGTTATTTAGATATAAATTTTCTTGTATGATTTCGATGGCAGGACACCTATAACAATTAGTGGGTATTTTAATAATTTTAAATTTTAATCTATTTTGCGAGGGTATGTAAAGGTAGTTATATATTTTGGTCGTGGACTAGTTTCTATTTCAATTAGGTATAGGTATACGTACACAATTTTTGTATTATTAATTGTTTCGAGGATATGTTTTTATTAGGTATTTAAATAAAATATGTAGGTTAGGTATTCTCATGCAAAATTCAGAGTTAGGCTCAGGTAAAGATACCTATTATCTTTTGGAAAGGTACGAGTACTAAGATATTTCTGTTGAATATGGGGATAAGTTTTTGTATAGGTGCCTAGGTACATAAATATTTCTTTTACTAGACAGGTAGGTATTTTAATTAAAGTTTGTTTTGCTAAATTCTTGGGTAGGGAGGTACCTACTTATTAATTAATAACAAAAATAGGCAGTAGTAGAAGGAATTTCGTGAAATGTTTTTATTTCTTCAATGTCTTTATGTAAGTGGGATTGCCAGTGCATTGTATGTATACCTACATTTATGTTTTTATAAATTTATTTTGAATAGGTTGATTAGTTGGTAGGTAGGTACCTAGTTATTCAAAATAAATTTCTTAAAATGGTAATAGATATGACGAAGACCAATACTTATGAAAATGATTGCTGAACATGTTTTAGAGGGTGGTTCGTTTTCCTATATTATGTAAAAGGGTCATTTTTCTAGGAATTTTTTTTCCCGTGGGTAAGTACAAAATCTGCATATCAGGCTCTATGAGGACCGAAAAACGCATGCTCTTAGAAGTGTGAGGTTCCTACTACACTAAAACCACCTCCACTTCCCGATTGAAATTAAGTTGAAATTTATCTAGCAATTTATTTTTAACGAAATTAAGTAACGTGTTGTAGGTTACTTTCCGGTGAAAGTTCCTGCTTAATCCGCGATATTAAAGCGGTTTTCTGTTCACCGCACCAAGTCAGAAGGTTTTGTTCTTCGCAGACGGCGTACTAGATTCGACTCGTCAAGAATGTCAATAATCCTTGAATTAGCGTGTTCTAATAGTCGATTTCTATGTTTTCGCGCGAAACTTTTTATTTCGTCCCGGACCGTAGGAATCCCGAGATCCCTGTGAAGATCTTCGTTTCTTATATACCACGGAGCATTTACAAATGACCTAAGCAATTTATTTTCAAACGTTTGTAAGTTATTTAAGTTTGTATCGCAGGTACAACCCCAAAGTTGTATACCATCAATTTATTTTCAATACTAAGCTTTGAATATTTACCGAGTAACCAGTTCATATCTCTTAATTTACTTTTTAGTTCTTCGCATTTCTTTTTCACGTGCGGCTTCCATTTTAATTTCGCGTCTAGAGTCATTCCCAGATATTTTGCCTCATTTGCAAATGGAACACGAGCGGTATTAAGAAAGACGGATAATATATTTAATTTTGTATACGTAAAGTCCACGTGGATTGACTTTTGTTCATTGAGCGCTATTCGCCATGTTTTCGTCCACTCATTAACATTATTAAGAGCATTTTGTAATTTAATTGTAGCTTCGCTAATCGTTTTGCCTACTGCTAGTATTGCAGTATCATCAGCAAACGTGGCTACAATAGTGTCATCTGTTTGAGGTATATAGGTTTCTCTTCTATTATCGGTTGCAGGCGCAGGAGTAGTATTCTTTCAAAAACTTTCGATATTATTGGAATAAGCGAAACCGGCCTGTAAGGCTTCTTTTCGTGAGATGATTTGCCAGTTTTCAAAACCATTATGACTTCCGCAACTTTCCATTGGCTCGGAACATATTCTAACCTTAGAGCGGCATTTATTATGTAAAGGAGGTTAATAAACCCTGTACGAGGGAGTGTTTTTAAAATTTCTGCCGTAATTAAGTCATATCCTGGAGCTTTTTTGGACTTAAGCTTCTTTATTTCTGATTTTAATTCGGCAAGTGTAGCATTTCTCGTTATGTAGCTTCCATTTGAGGTTAAATTCATATTAATATTTTCGTTGAGTTCTTGCCCATCGAACGGCTTAAATGTTTCCTCTAAGTAATCGGCGAATACCGTCGCTTTTTCTTTGTCACTTTTAGCCCTTTCATTTTGGCTTTTCTTAATCGGGGGCACAGGAAGCTTTGGTTTTTTCGTTGTTTTTATAGCTTTTCAAAGTGAGTAGTTCGATTCTTTCCCCGCTGTCAAGCCTTCAAGGTAATTTTCAACTTCAAGGTTTTTGAAATCTCATATCGCCGTTTTTAGCACATTACTCAAGCGATTTAAATGAGTTTTGTGTTGAGGAGCACGGGTTTGCTGCCATTTCCTACGTGCTTTTCGTTCCTTTTTCACTAAATCTTCTATTTCTTGCGGATATTTTATATCTTTATAGCGAGGCATTAGCCTTTGATAAGGCTGCTTTTTGTATTATATCAACAAAGGTATCAACTGCGTCTTCAAGCTCAAGAGGCGTTTGTAATGATACCCTTAACTCAACGTTGTCCTCGATATCTTTTTTAAATCCATCCCAGTTGGTTTTACTGTTTGTTAACCTGGGTGGTTTTCAATTTTAACAAGGCTTTCGCTCTTAGTGAGTACGACGGCAGAATGATCTGAGAAGATCATAGCCCTCTGAAATTTCTATACGGTTAGAGGGTATTCCTTTTACCATGAATAAATCGATTAGGTCAGGTATTTTCGACGGATCAGTTGGCCAGTAAGTTGGCTTGCCAGTCGAATGAAAGTCGCAATTATTTTCCATTCCTGCTTCATAAAGCATGCGACCCTTTTGAGATATGCATCGTGAGGCCCAGAAGGTTTACTTTACATTAAAGTCACCACCAACAATTAAATTTGGTCTTACTGACTTTAACAATGTCGTAAATTCACTCTTATCAATTTTGCAACGCGGAGGGCAATATATGGAAGAGAAAGGAATATTTTTAGTTTTAACCTGTACACAACTCAATTGCACTGATTCCGCCTTTATTTTGAGGCCTATCGAGTGTTCAATGCGTTCTTTTATATATAATGATGATCCACCTCTTGCTTTGTTTGACGGATGAATGGCGTGCTAGTCATGAAACCCGTGGATTTTAAGATTTGATTAATTTTTGGCATGCGTTTTTGATATCAAACATATATCAATATCATTTTCTCGCATATACATCTCCAATTTTTTGCCATAATTCGTTTGCATTCCACGTAAGAATTTTAAGCTTTTCCATCATATATTTTTTTAAAGAGGTTTGGGTCGAAAACAATTTTCGAGCTTATTTAACCTATCAAAGATAAGTTTATTTGTTTCACATTTTTCTTCAAGTTTTGACAAAATTATTGAAAAGACTTTCGAAATTGGGTCTGTTTCAGTGTCGTTATTTACGGGTATATTTGTTGCCGCTATTTGGGCATATGTTTCTGCATTTCCTTGCTTCGATATTTTCTCCGAAGGTATTGGCACTGTTTTTTTTCCTTGGGCATACTAGGTTTTGGACCTATCGTAGATTTGGCACTCTTGGGAATTGCGGTTTCTAATTGCCTTGGTGGGTTTCTTTGTGTTTGGGCAGATTTTGATCGTCGCTTTTGCAATTCTTTAGCTACTTCACAGCCTCTATAACTTGCTGGGTGATATCCATTACAATTAATGCACGTGGGTGGACTTTCCCTTTTTCGTTGCAGTCAACGGTTACACGTTTTCCAGCCCATTTTACACACCTTGGCTCTTTTTTGCAATAGGTTTGGGTGTGATTGGATTCTTGGCAGCGTTTACACTTAGGGATTTATCTTGTGCTCTTTCTTAGAAGTTTTGATCCTAACTACGATGTTTAGAATTGTTTTAATTTTATAAATTTCATCTAATTTTTCAGTCTTATCGAACGAAAGTATAAATAGTGGGAGACCACGTTGTACCACTATCGCTTCACCCTCTTTTTTCTGTTTCTCTCTTTTGACAATGTTCGTCGCATCTAAGATTTTGAGGTTGCGCTCTTTTAGATCATTAATAATATCGTCTTTTAAACATGATGCGTGTAGACCTCTTGCCACAACACGTAGGGGTCTTTCCGACTTATTTTCATAAGTATACCATTCTACCTTTTCTTCGTTTAGTTTTCGTGACAGAAGATGATAACTTTCGGGGTCTTTCACACAAACTTTCCATTTGTTGTTGTTAAGTGAAATAATTTTAAAAGCTCTGCCAGACGTCCCAATTTTGACGGGATAATCGCGATGTTTGAACCTTGTACCAATATAGAATATGTCCCGGTTTTGGGGCGACTTTCCTGTTTTACACATGATAAAAAAACCTTTCATGCCAAAGAAGGAATAACCTTATGCGAAAGAGTACCTATTTACCTGTAAAAAAAAAACAAACAAAATATACCTAATAATTGTTTAAAGGTCTTCGACAAAATACATTCATAAGATTTGAAAATTAAACTGCTGCTCGCGTGATTTCACTTTTGCTAATCTTGTCTTGCTTTTGTCTTCTTGTTGTTTTGCTAAGGAAGGTCACCCTTATTATGAAAAAGAATCTTTAAGTGGTTGTACTATATAGTTTTTATACTTTTTCTTTAAACTAATAGCATTAGCTCTATAATGAACAGGGCCCTGATAGCAGTTATCAAACTGAATTTTGAAAGCTTTCAATAAAATGTTTTTATGTATTTCCTTTTAATTATAAATCTAAGCTATTACTAAACATTTTTCTATATGCTGTATGTTTAAAATTCTCTAGTTTTCTCGAAGTCCCGATTTGTCCCGATTTTTGGCTCCTGATGTCAAAAAAAAAAAATTTTATAAATTTTGACAGAACTTTTGACTAAAATGCGCAGAAATGCGCAGAAAGAAGTTTTTAAATTAATGCGATTTATAACAAAAAACTTCAATGAACGTCTCGGAAAAAATTGTTCTTTTTGTCTTGTGGTTATATCATATTAGTATATCAGTTTAAAATATTTCCACAACTTGGAAACTAATTTTTAACGAGTTTGCTATACCCAAACAAATGTTCCAACATAAGCAACTGCCTCTTTGAAAGTGATCCTGTTTTCGAACAAGTATTTTCAAAAAGGTGGTCCTGGTGTTAAAAGATAAGACGTATGGCGTTTTTGGAGTGTCCTTTATTTGAACACCCCAATTTTGTATGCATTTCATATCACAGGTTCTATTTTATAACCAGCGTTCTGTAATATAAAATTCTCCGAATACAAATTACCCATTACTGGGCGTCTTACGTAATTTAACTACCCATTACATTTGTCGCACATAACTTAGAATTTCTTATTATCTGCGAAAAGCTTTTGCAATGGGTATGGATAATTTACTTTTCTAATTGGTAATTAAAACATTTATAATGGGTGATGAAAAAAAACATTGTAATATGTAACTAAAATAAATCTATACGGTATCTATTACATTTGTAATATGTTATTTTAAAGCAATTAACTAGCCATTACTCTTTCAATGGCTGGTTAAAAGAAATCGATCAATTATGGACTAATCATATAAATGTAGAAAAATTAGTCCAAAACCATTACCATTGTCTGTTTTGAAGATATTCGAGCCAAAAAACTTCTTTCAAAAATTTTCAGCAACATTTTTTTTAAATGACAAAAAACTGTCCATAGATCTGCTTTATAGTTTTATTAATTTCTTATTGCGTCAATATGGGTAAAACAATATTAAATCAAAGTCTATATAATTAGTTTTTCTCCAAATATTCATGACTAACGAAACTAACAATTTTGTTTTAAATTACTGTAGTAAAAACACAGTGGATTTTTTAAAAGCTTTTTATTAAAAAAAACTTTTTTTGAAAGTTTTAATAAATATAGTATTTTTTGAACTTTTTGTAGTAGTTTTTGTATAAACAATTCTATATAAATCCATTTGTCAGATAGGTTTTTTTTTTTTTTTGTGGTTATTTTCCCGTGGGTAGGTGCAAAACCTGCTATTCAGGCTCTATGAGGACCGAAAAACACGTGCTCATAGTAGTGTGGGATTCTTACTACACTAAAACCACCTCCACTTCCCGATTGCAACTAAGTTGAAACGTAACGTGTTGCAGGTTACTTTCCGGTGAAAGTTCCTGCTTAATCCGCGATTTTAAAGCGGTTTTCTTTCACCGCACCAAGTCGGAAGGTTTTGTATGTCAGATAGGTAATGAGAAAATTCAAATGAAAGTTTTTAGTAACTTATTAATTTTTATTCGAATGTTAGAACCTATGGTTTTATGTTTTCTGGTATTTGAGAAAATACTTTTTTTTTCAAATATTAAGTTTGAAAAAAGTCATTTCTGATGGCTTTTCTAAAATCAACTGTAAGTACTGCCGTTGTTTTTCAATATTTTGTTTTTATAAAATTGCGCCTACTGTCCAAGCGGAGGAGATAAACCCCCCTCCTAAAGGTTTTTTTCTTTCTACTTTCAACGCGAATCACATAAAGCATACCTAATTTGGGGGATAAGAAAATATAAAAAATATGGGCATTTTTCTTTTCTTCATTTAGAGCTGATTTAGGCCTATCTCATCTATATAAAACAAAGCACAAAACGACCACCCTAGTATACATGACTGTGAAATATGTTTACCTACACATGTATATAAAATGTTTGTAAGATTCAAAATAAAATTAAGTAGGTATTCCAATTTGAGCATTTATTTATAAACATAAAATATTAAATTAAAAATGAATCACCAACCCCTTTTTGGTTTGGAAATATTTAATTAGCATTTTTTGTAAATTTAATTTTTCTCAAAGACAAAAAACATAACAATTATAGTTTTAAGAGTTTAACAAAAAATTTTAAAGTGCCGTTTACTGATACAAAACTTAAACATTTATGTTTTATTTAAGCTTGGCGTGGGCTACTTTTTTTCTCTGCATAAACTATCAAATAATCGCTTATGTTACACTTAAATATTTAAGTTTTAAGCACTGAATGCCAAACTAGTAAGTACTTTACAACTTAAAATTCTGAAGAAATTGGGTCCTTATAAAACTATCCATCAATGATATGACATTTTTGTATCATTTTCAAATTGTTTAGGCTATTATTTATTTTTTTTGCAATTTGTTGCTGCATTTTGTTCATAATAAAATATTTTCTTTAAAAAAGATGTTCTTTGATTTTAATGAAAGTTGGATTTCATAAAACAACTTAAGAAAAGTAAGCTACTTGAGAACTCTCGTAGTTGTAAAGGTACCTTCCTACTTAGATACATACCTACTTTTTTATATTTTCTTGCATTTGTGCTAAATTTATTAATATACCTATGTAAGTACCTTACCTACCTACATTTAAATAGAATGAACAAACAAATTACTGAAGATTTTAAGTTAAAATACGTATTAAACTACAATTAAACTACACTAATGCGAACTATAGGTACATATGTATGCACATTCCTACCTATAGATATTCATAATGAATGTACATACATACCTACGTACTATACTACATACTAAACCTATACGCTATACGTTTCATATCTCGCTCACATGCAAACAGCCATAAGAAAAAATATGGGATACCTACGAAATGAAAATCAATCATCCCCTTCATTATTAGAGCCGCGAGTTATGCTGTAGTAATTGTAAAAAAGGAAAAAAATATAATTTTTTTCTATTATTTTTTTTTATAAAAATTCTTTATTAATATAAGTCTTTGACAATTAAACAGGGTTTATCTTAGCACTATACGACGTAAGTCTGGTTCTGAGTTTGTTATGCTTGATCTTACTTCTTTAAGTATTTTCACTGTAATAAGGACCCACTTGTTTTGACCTGATCCTATATTTATATGTATCCGTTGTGTTCATCCCTCATGATGAAGCCATGATAATTGTTCGGGAATTTCCAACGATAGTTGAATTGTTTAGTTCCGTCGAGCTGCGTCCACCACAATTGAAATTCAAAAATGTAATGATGGAATAATTTGATGCTAATTTAGTACCGCAATCCCGCCCTGGTACTAAATTCCCTTCCCCCTCAAACTGGTGGGGGACCCAGCTTGACGTCAAGCTGCGTCCACCACACATTAATAGACAAATTTTCGAAAAACTAATGATGTAATAATTTGATGCTAATTTTGGGCTCTTGAAATGGCGGAATTTCAAATGCCTCAAGTCTATCCTTATCACTTAAAAACAGCTCGATAACAAGCGAGGTGTGTAGACTTATTAAATACGATCTTTGAAAAAAAATAAAAAAGTGCATAAGACGTAAAACTAAGTAATTTGAAAAAATATAAAATTTTGTCTTTCTATCATGGAACATACATATATGTATGTATGTACCGTGTACCTACATACATACATACATATATGTATGCAATAATTTAGTATTTAAATTTTCTTAAGTTTGGTGTACTTAAGTACACCAAACGTTTCCCTTAAGAGGTCAGAAACCCACTAATATCAAAACTTTACATAGTTAAATATTCTAAATTCTTTATTTTGGTCAAAGAAAGCCATGCAAAAGGCGGAACTAAAATAAAAATCAACTAGTCAACGCTCAACGTATATATATTTTAAAGAAATAGATATGTAGGAAGGAGTAATTTAAAAAATAATTTCATTTGCTTATTTATTTTATGGAAGTAGAATATGTGTGAGCTATGATTTGTATGTGTTAGTTGAATTTTCATCAATGATTTATACAAAAAAGAATTCGCGATCTGATTGGTTGAATTATATTATTATATAATAGGAATGTTACAAAATGGTTAATATGATGTCTCCAAGAAAATTAATGTAAGATCTGAAAGGATGGATGGAAAATGTTATTATTTCAAATTACCTAGTTCTATATATTCAGCAATAGATTTCAAGGTCAAACCATGGAGCCCAAAATTTAAAATTACATCAATAAATGAGCCCATAAGAAGCACTAGGTTCCTGCATAATTATGTTTTTGAATTTCCTTTGTGGTGGAAGCAGCTTCATATAAGTGACGTCATCAGAATTCAGTTTTTTGTCTGTAAAAACAAAACTGGTAAGGATAGAAAGACAACATTTTATATTTTTTCAAATTACATACTTAGTTTTACGTCTTATTTTTTATTTTTTTTTTCAAAGATCGTATTTAAAAAGTCTACTATTTTACACCTCGCTTGTTATAGAGATGTTTTTAAGGGGTAAGGGTGGACTTGAGGAATTGGAAATTCCGCCATTTGAAGAGCCCAAAATTAGCATCAAATTATTGCATCATTAGTTTTTTTGAAATTTTGTTTAGGAAGGTGTGGTGGACGCAGCTTGACGTCAAGCTGGGTCCCCCACCAGTTTGAGGGGGAAGGGAATTTAGTACCCGGGTGGGAGTGCGGTACAAAATTAGCATCAAATGAGCATCAAATTATTTCATCATTACATTTTTGAATTTCACGTTGTGGTAAAAAGTCTTCACAGCTCGCTTGATAACAAGCTGTTGAAAATTAACTGGCGAAATCTTTATATTCTATGTACACATATCATTTACAAAACTCTCTCTTTTTTTAATACTTGAAATATACATATAAGCTTCAGTCTAATACATGCACAATGTCCTCAAGCTCATACTCATGTCATTTAAAACACAGTTGTAACAATCCATTCTTACGATTTACTTTTGTCTATATTTCTAATTAAAGTCTTGAATTTCACACGATAGTGTTTTATTTTCCTTGGACATTTTTTACATTTGGTGCCGAAACCAGGGAGCTTTATCGGTGAAAAACCAGCATTAGGAATTTAGACTGTATTTCGTATCGCGACTCAAAAGATAACATGGAGCTATCAACACGTGCTGCTTATAGGGGTCAAGTGACCAGACTCTTGAACTCAGCACTCGAATTTCTTAAAGATGATAGCTCACGTGTCAACGAGGAAAACGAGCCGAATTTCAGTGAAATTGAGGAGGAACTCGTTTCCCATCTTCAAAGATTGACGTCCGCTCATGATAACCTTAATGCAACTAACGAGGAAATAAAGCAGAAAAGTATTCTCAAAGAAGATGAATTGCAAAAATGTGTCGACTATCAGGACCAGGCCATAAATGCACTTGCACAAATAAATGCGAGATTAGGCAGGCTGCATAATAAAATAGAAAAAGAAACACTGGGTGCAAGCTCCCAAAACTTCCCCTCAAGCGCTTTGATGGAAATTTTAATGATTGGCTGCAATTTCGCAGTGCAGTTCACGAAAATACAAATTTATCTGCTCCAGAAAAATTTAGCTACCTCGAATCAGTGATAACTGGTGACGCAAAAAAATCTATTTCTGGCTTTACGCCATCTGAAAAGTGCTACGAAGCGGCTGCTGGTCTGCTCCAAGAGCGATATGGAAGCACCGAAAAACTCATCGACAATCATATCCAGCAGTTAGCAAGTCTATCTACAGTTCGTGACCGTAACGATACCTCTGGGTTACGAAATCATTATAGGACTGTTGTAAGTTGCACACGCTCGCTTACTGCATTACAGGTGCCAACAAGTAATTATTACGTTATGCTCAGGTCCATATTGCTTCGATGTTTGCCAACTGCCCTTCGCATTGAATACCACAGACAAGAGGAAAGTGCTGTAAAGGAAGAAGAATCTAATGAAACTTCATCGAACAACGGATCTGCTCTATCGCATATTGGTGGAGGCGAAGTAAAAGACATTTTGCGATTTTTAAAAAGAGAAGTAGAATCGCCAGAAAAAAGTGGTGTTACACACACCAATTCAAAGGTTAGAACCGTTGCACAATCGACAGCCTCTAGTTTGGTGACCGTCAACGAAGTCGAAGTTGTATGTATTTTTTGCAAGATGAACAACCACAAAACAAAAGACTGTGACAGCAATATATCGATCGCAGACAAGAGGCAAATTTTGCGGAGTGGTGGCAGGTGTTTTCGTTGTGCTAAAGCTGGGCATTCGTCGAAGAAATGCAGAAGCGGTAAATTTCTATCGTGTAACAAGTGCAAAGGTAGGCATATGTCATCAATGTGTGATCCTATATATTAGAAAACAATGCAAGAGGGTGATGACAAAAGTAAAACCAGTGCGTTGAATGTGTGTGCACATAACACGACCGAGAGTGTTCTCTTGAAAACTGTAAGATGTGCCGTTGCTTCAACAAAAACAAAAATTTCAATTCGCGCTATTATAGTTGGTGGCAGCCAACACACATATGTTCGCGAAAGTGTTGCAAAGAAATTAAAATTAAAAGTAATTGGTACAGTCGACTTATCAGTTATACCGTTCGGTTGTAAGGAGGCAAAGCCGATGGAAAAATTTAATAAAGTTAAAATTAATCTAAAAAGCTTATTCAGCCACGAAGTGCATGTCACCTTAGAGGCAATTGTAGTGCCTGAAATCTGTGTTGACGTGCTGATGGTTCCAGAAGCCGAGTGTTCACTTTTTGAAGGTATTCAGCTGTCTGATGTTCGGCCCAACAACATGGAGGTTGAAGAAGGGCTTAGTCTACTAATTGGATCTGACTATTATTGGTCTATTGTCACAGGAAAGCAACGCCAACTTACCAAGCGACTGACAGCTGTTGAGACTGTTTTTGGCTAGACATTGCAGGGTCTTCACAGTGCCGTAAGTGATGAACTTGATTCCTCTTATAAAAATTCTTGTTTCTCTTCCAGATGTCTTATTAATTTGACATCAGTGAAATCAGAAGACCTCACACAATTCTGGTCATTAGAGGCGATTGGAATACGAAACAACGAAGATGAAAACATGTACCTTACCGAAAACCTAATCGACAAATGCATCACGAGACAAGGTTCGCGTTACGTTGCAAAGTTGCCATGGAAAGCCTACGACTCGATTCTGCAAGACAACAAGGGGCAGGCTTTGCAGCGTTTGATCTCTCTTATACGTCGTTTGTCCAGGGATCCAGTAAAGTTGTTAAACTACGACGAAGCCATCCGAAGATTAATTTGCGATGGAGTTGCTCAGCCAGTTACGTCATCACTTCACAAAGAGTGTTACAAGTCACGTGTTTACTACCTCCCGCATCAGCCTGTTTATTAAGAGGCAGGAACGACAAAGCTTCGCGTGGTGTTTGATGCTTCAGCACACATCGATGGAACAGGTTCCCTCAACGATCATCTTTGGACAGGAGATAACTTGCTGCCAGACGTTATGAAAATTCTTTTAAACTTCCACTTAGGCTTCCATGGCATTGTCGCTGACATCGAGAAGGCATTTCTCCAGATTGTCTTAAGCGAGGAGGATCGTGATAGCCATCGCTTCATATGGTTTGGAAGCAAATTAACGTCTGCTGGTGAAAGGCCAAAGTTTGCAGAGTATCGAATGACTAGAGTGACGTTTGGTGTGAATTGTAGCCCGTTTTTGTTGTGCGCGACGATCAACTACCATCTCAAGCTTGAAGCAAAGGACATTCCTGAAACCTGTGCAATACTTTTGGAAAGTATATATATGGACGACCTCGTCATAAGTACAGATTCTGAAAAAGAAGGAAGCAGTATGTGTTCCAAAGCTGTGGACATATTAAAACGAGCTTCACTGAATCTGCACAAATGGAACTCAAGCAGTCAAGTGATTCGAGATGCAATGAATGTCAGCAATGCTCCATCTATGCAAAAGGTGTTGGGTCTCTCTTGGTACACATACAGTGATGAACTCTCTATTCCGATGGAATCTGTGCTGAGTATCTTTAGTTCGGATTCAACAAAGGGAACCAAACGCAATGTCCTACAAACTATTGCGAGGATATTCGATCCAATAGGTATTCTTGGTCCAACAATTGTTAAATTAAAGATTCTTTTCCAGAAACTGTGGAAACAAAAGCTTCTGTGGGATGAAGTTCAGTCCGGAGCCCTACTTACTGAATGGAACGATTGCGTGAAGGCAGTTCTTGAGCTTAAAGGAATGACCTTTCCAAGAGCAGCAATTTCTGTTCCATTAAGTGAAGGAACTTTCCAAATCCACATATTTGCAGATGCCAGTACCAAGGCATATGGTTCAGTGGCATTTTTAAAATGTACTTCCTTCAGCGGAAAAATCACAACTTCGTTTCTGTGTGCCAAAAACCATTTTGCTCCTTTAAAGATGGATGGTTCCAGTGAGTTGACACTTCCCAAGTTGGAGCTAACAGCCGCCCTTATAGCGGCACGTCTTCATGCGTACTTACAGAGATGTCTTAAGCTTCTTTCAGCCAAATACTTTCTTTGGACGGATTCTAATATCGCCCTGAACTGGATCCAAGGAGATGTACAGCGCTGGCAGCCCTACGTCCAAAACCGGGTTGATGAAATTCGATGGCTTACAACAGTTTTGCAGTGGAATCACTGTAGAGGAAAAGATAATTCAGCTGATCTCCTCACCCGAGGTGTAAGTGGTAAAATTTTGCAAAAATCTGAGTTGTGGGCTAAAGGTGCCATCGGGCTTGAAGACAGTGACAATACACAGCTTGATGACAACAACGATACACAAATCGAAGTTCCTTATGTCACTGCTATCCTGTTGACAGAATCGCTTCCATCGACAGGTTTCACCGAAGATCCACTTCTGTGCTATGACAACTATAGTACCTGGAATCGTCTCATCAGAGTGACGGCTTTTGTCCTACGCTCTATAAGAGCTTTTAAAAGAAGGCAAAAACCCGAAAAGGTGTTGCAGTTTGCTGATGTACCACCTTTATGTGCTACTGAAATCCACCAAACTGAAAATCATTGGTTGAGGTATGTACAAGGTCAAAATTTTTCTAATGAAATAAGTCTCTTGCAGAAGAAAAAGGCCTTAACCACGTCTTCAAAGATCTATGAGCTGTCACCATTCTTAGACGACCACGATTTACTGAGGTTGGGAGGGCGTCTGCAAACACTGAACGAACTAATGGATATAAAGCATCCAATTATACTTCCATCGCACTCTCCACTCCTCGATCTTTTAATCGATGACTACCACGAACGGACTATGTATGCAGGAGTCAATACGGTCCTAACGAAACTTCGAAAGCGATTCTGGATAGTTAGAGGACGCCAGATCACCAAAAAACGAATTAAGATATGTCCAGTATGCAGGAAGCTTTGGGGCCAACCAGCATCACAGCCTTTTGCCCCGTTGCCCATCAAAAGGGTATCCCTATCACGGCCATTCGACAATGTGGGTGTCGATTTTGCAGGCTCACTCTACTGCTATGATGATGATTCAAATCCAACCAAAGTTTACATAGCAATCTTTACATGTTCTGCTGTACGTGCGGTGCACCTTGAAGTGACGAGAGGCTTATCTACAGAAAACTTTTTGATGGCTCTGCGGCGTTTCATCGGCAGACGTGGAATACCTTCGATGATACTTTCGGAAAATGCTCGTACCTTCCGGCGAGCTGCACTAGAACTCCGTAGCCCCGACTGTTTTTGGGATGAGGAAGTCATTCAAGGGTTTCTTTCAAGAAGGAAGATACGCTGGCGATTCATAGTGGAACGTGCCCCTTGGTGGGGTGGGTTCTGGGAGAGGCTCATCCGGACTATGAAGAACCTGATGAAAGTCACTATTGGTAAGGCAACACTTAATTTTGAACAGCTTCGAACAATTGTTACAGAAACTGAAGAAATCGTCAACAACCGACCCCTGACGTATATAAGCATTGACCCATTGGATCTCTCTCCACAAACGGCAGCTAAATTTCTGATTGAATCCCGAGGGTGGAATTCAGAACCACCAGAAAGAGAGCCTAATGCGGACTTACTACGAAGTGCCTGGAAGCATCGGATGCGGTATACTACGAAGTTGAGAAAAAGATGGCAATCGGAGTATCTCCAACTTTTACGCTCTTACCACAACTCGCCTAAGAAGGGGTCTGAATACAACCTAAAAGAAGGAGACGTTGTTCTTGTCTTCGACCAAGCATCTCCACGAATCAACTGGAAGATGGCCATCATAGAACAAGCATTCCAAGGAAGAGACTCGAAGGTTAGGTCTTGTCAAATTCGTTTACCTGATGGAAAGCAGTTCCGACGTCCAATTCAGTTGCCTTACCCACTTGAAGTTCAACCCTGCCCCCCCGAGGATGTTGAAAATTAACTGGCGAAATCTTTATATTCTATGTACACATATCATATACAAAACTCTCTCTTTTTTTAATACTTGAAATATACATATAAGCTTCAGTCTAATACATGCATAATGTCCTCAAGCTCATACTCATGTCATTTAAAACACAGTTGTAACAATCCATTCTTACGATTTACTTTTGTCTATATTTCTAATTAAAGTCTTGAATTTCACACGATAGTGTTTTATTTTCCTTGGACATTTTTTACACAAGCTGTTTTTAAGTGATAAGGATAGACTTGAGGCATTTGAAATTCCGCCATTTCAAGAGCCCAAAATTAGCATCAAATTATTGCATCATTAGTTTTTCGAAAATTTGTCTATTAATGTGTGGTGGACGCAGCTTGACGTCAAGCTGGGTCCCCCACCAGTTTGAGGGGGAAGGGAATTTAGTACCAGGGTGGGATTGTGGTACTAAATTAGCATCAAATTATTCCATCATTACATTTTTGAATTTCAATTGTGGTGGACGCAGCTTGACGGACCTGAATCGGTTACGTCTGGTCAACGTATGGTATCTTGTAAGATAGCGATGATGCTTGGGTTGCTGTTTTATGGTGTGAATTGGGATAAGGATGTTGGTTGCTTACATATGGCGGTTCGGCTTTACTTGATGTTTTATGGTTTTATGGAGGTTTGGCTTGGGTTGCTGTTTATGATGCTATGGTTGAAATAAGGAAGAAATTATAATATATTTTATATTTTGGACAAACTGTACTCCTAGGGTATTAATTCCCCTCTTGGTTAAAATATAGTGTCCTCACTATTATTAATTCCGAACCTATTTAACATTTCAAAGTATTCTTCTTGATTTTGAACAGCTCTTTTTTCACTTATTCGTTTTTGTATTTTTGAGTATATTGATAAGCTAAACATTATAATACTTATTAGGACTATTGAATAAAATGTGTATAATATTGGATGT
This sequence comes from Dasysyrphus albostriatus, assembly GCA_946251815.1. Lineage (NCBI taxonomy): Eukaryota > Metazoa > Arthropoda > Insecta > Diptera > Syrphidae > Dasysyrphus > Dasysyrphus albostriatus. The sequence continues at coordinate 178,139,338 of OX276335.1, forward strand.
TGTTCCAATGGCAATATACAGTTTTTCAATGCTTTAATATTATTAAATTTAAGTTTTGATTCTGATTCCAGTATTTCATTTATATTAATATTATCTTGATTTTTGTTTTATACATATTGTAAGATAGTTTTTTTTTTCATTTCAGTATTCTTTATCGTTTATAATAACTGATTTACTTATTTCAATTAATTGGGTTCCAAAAATTGTTTCATTGTTTATTTTATTCAAACCCGATACTATTATTGAGTTGTCAGTATATTGTCTGACCTGCTCATTCTGTTCCTGAATCACTTTACAATTGGATTCTTCATTTTCTTTAACATTAAATGTACAATTGTCTTTGATTTTTACGAGCTTACATATATTGGAATTCAAAAATTCCTTCCATTTATTTACTCTTAAGAAGTTTTTACACTGTGCAATATTTGAATCTAAGACAAGTTTCCCATGTTTGAATTCTAAAGGGACAACTTTGAAAAATATACATTTGTGTGATATAATAGGATATTTGAATATTGTAACATATAAATCTTGATATTTCAGCATGTGAATTTCTGAATATTATAAGATATTGATTACGGGTAAATCTATTTTTTCATATTGTACTATTTCTCTTACATCTTTAATGTCAATGCTTTTAGGCACAAATGTTCCTTTTTTAGCAAAGTTAATTGTTTCTAATAAATTATTAATTTGTTCTAATGTTTCTCTTAATATAAGAACTCTATGATTTTCATAAGAATGGATATTTTTGAAGAATTCCTCATAGTGTTCGTTAACTACTACTTGCTTATTATTATTTTCTATGATTTCATTTAGCGTGGTTTTGATTTCTTTTAAATCGTAAGCGTCTGGATTTCCAGCTATGAACTTTACTGCGGTTCCAATGAAATCTAAACTTCTTTTTGTTTTGCGATGTGTTTCTAACTGTTCAAAATTATATTCTATTTAGTTTATTAAATATTTTTCCTCCTCATTGAGCTGACCTACTTCAACATGATCGTGGACTGGTCCTAACAACTTACTAATGTTTGTTACATGATATAAGAACTTAGTTGAATTGTACAAATAGACCGGATCAGTTTCTAAAAGCACGAGTTTATTTTCTTTAAGAGGAAGGATTTTAAGGTATTGGTAAGGTATTATTTTGAACCACTTGGCACTGTATGTGTTTCATTAGGTATATTGCCTTTACTAACCACATTATCACTTTTGATAACTCGTTGGCGGATGTCATCTTTATGATATATTTGATTGTTTTTTGCTACAATAACGTTCTCTTTATTTTCTTCCACGGTCACTTCTCTGTAGACAGGTTTAGTTTTGTTCCTGTTTTTTGTTTTAACAAACACTTTGTCACCCTTTCCAACTATTTTATTTACTCTATTGTTATTCTGATATTCAAGCACTTTCTCTTGATTGTTTTTGAGTATTTCTTTAGTTTTACTATGCGTATTCCTTTCGAAGAACAATTCGTTAGGTCTTTTCCCGGTGACACTGTGAATCGAACTATTGTATTGTTTCACGGCGTTATAAGTTTCGTAACTGCCCTTGGTTTTATTTTCTTCTGCCAGGACCCAGGAGTCTCGTTAGCTCTATCACTGTACTATGTACCCTCTCAATTTGGGCGTTACTCTGAGAATGCAATACAGGACTGGTTTTGTGTTGAATCGAGTGACGGTTATAAATAATTTTACTTGTAGGCATGCAAAAGATATTCTCGTTATCTGTCATGACCTCTTCTATGTATGGGTATAGTTTTGTTATAACTTCTTTCAAGTCTTTACTAAAATTATTTTTTACTATTATATTTCTGATGTTTACATGTTTACTGTATCTATCTGTATGGTTATCCATATAAAATAGATCCATGGCTATACTTAAGCCCGCTTTACCTGATGTTCAGGAATGCACCGATAAATTGTTTTTCATCCTAAATTCTTGTTTTTCATCACAAATAATTTATTTTCATCATTAATTTTTTAATTAATTAACTCTTAAAAACTAGACCAATTTTCATTTAAATTTTAAATATTTTGTAAAATTGCCAAACATAGTCGAATAATACCCTATGTGTTATTGACTTTATTTTGTTGTTTATAACTTTTGTTAATTTTATAATCCTACTAAATCCGCTAGTCCCTTTGCACTTGCAAAGCATTGGGTATGCATGATGATTTGTTTTTTGGTAGATTTGGCATCGTACGATGGTGCAATGTAATATTCGATCTTTTTTTACAAGCAACCATCATCAAGTAAACATCATTCCTACAGTCCACTCATTTGTCTTGATAATTTTTTTTTCTAATAAATACATTACTTTATAACGTTTGGAAGTTTGCATTTTTCTTTTGCTTTTTGGAAATTATTATTACTGATCAAAGTTGGTCCTTCTGTAAATCCGGATCTTTTGTATATTTAATTAAATTCAAATAATTTTGATTGATTTGAATTTATATGGTGGTTGCTTGGACCTGCAGATATTTTGGGTATTTTGGTATACACCTAAAGGTAAAATTGTATCGATTTTGTTTTTGGAAATCTTTTGCTGGGTTTGCTGTTTTGCTGGTGTTGCTGCTTGTTAGGCCTTTTGAAGTGCTGTTGGGATAGTTTGGTGCATTTTTTGGAAAGACATTCGTGGTTGAAAGTGCATTTGTTAAAGCGATTCGAAGGAACACTCCTTCAATTCCTCCGCCTCCCCCACCGCGTCTTCAAACTAATGGTGACCGTACAGATGAACAATCTAAGCAACAAGCCGCCTTGTTTGAGACTTTTTTAAATAATACGTTCACCTTTTCCGCTGCGAAACCATCGAACGAAATTGAGTTGCCAAAGTTTAAAATAACTCCTTTCGGTGGCGATTACCGCGAATGGCCTGAGTTTCGCGACATGTTCTCAGGAAGCATCGGTTGCAAAGAAAAACTTCCGGGTGCTCAGAAAATGCGTTACCTAAAATCGTTTTTAACTGATGATGTCGGTATAATAAGCCGTTATATATTATAAACGCACATATTGAAAGTTTTATGAAGATGCCAACGGTGGCTATCGGGGACAGTGGACACTTGCGTCGGTTAGCGGATAAATCAGATGAAGTTATTCGTGGTTTGAAGGCTCTGAAATCTGAAAGCAGAGATCCTTGGCTGATTTATATAATGCTTAGTAAAACTGACTTAGAAACGCGTAAGGCTTGGGCTCTTCATAATGAAAATTCTGAAAAAGCGACCGTTCAAGAACTTATTAACTTTTTGGAAAAAAGATGCGATGCTTTAGAAGCATGCGCAACCAAATCAAGTGATTCGAAGAGCCGTGGTAATAAACAATCATCGCGCTCGGGTAGTTCTTCGAATAATATCAAAAGCCTTGCTGTTTCGAATTCCGTGTGTCCTATGTGCAAACAAAATCATAATCTGCCACAGTGTTCTCAATTTCTTGCCTTGCCAATTACCTCTCGTCGTAGCTATGCTAGAGATCAAAAACTTTGCTACAATTGTTTAGGAAGCAATCATTCGTCGTCGAGATGTCGTTCGAAAACTCGTTGTCCTCATTGCCGTATTCGACATCATGTTCTTGTCCATTTGGATTCACCGTTGCCGGTTAGTGAAGCTAACAATTCAAATGCTGAAATTGCCACATCTGAAGCTGCCTCGTTGTCAATTGTTAGCAACCACATTCAAAACAAAATCCGTCCCTCTGGTATTTTGCCTACAGTTGTTGTTCAGGTTCCAGATATCTTTGGTAAAAATCACCTTTGTCGCGTTTTGCTCGATACGGGGTCCCAAGCTTCTTTTGTAACTGAAGGTTTGGTGAAAAGGTTGCATCTTTGTCGTCGTCACGCTCGTGTTCCTATTTCTGGAATCTCTTCGCTCGAAGCTGGTGTTACACAGGGTGCCGTAACCCTAAATCTTAAATCTTGTTTTGATTCAAATGAAATGGATGTCGAAGCATTCATTTTAAATCAAATATCTTCGAAAACTCCGCTTTTGCCTCTTGATTTTGATAAATCTTTACTGCTGAATGATTTGAGATTGGCTGACCCAGGTTTCAACGTCCCAGGTCCTATTGATATTTTGCTAGAATCTGACAAGGCCTGGAGTATTTTGCTTGATGGGCGTCGCAATGATAAAAACGGTAACTTGATTGCCCACAATACCATTTTTGGATGGGTTATAACCGGTAAATCTCCGATCAAGGAAATTGTTTCTTTGCCTGTAGGGATTGTGCAGGATGTTGATGTTCTTCTTAAATCGTTTTGGGAAATTGAAGAACTTCCTCACAATTCATATTCGTTGGATTTTGGTGATTTTGCAGACGCTCATTTTTGTAAGACCTTCTCTCGTGCGCCTGATAACAAATATATTGCTTTCAGTAACACTCTCTCTGGAGCATTATCTAGGTTGTTTGCTATGGAACGTCGCTTCTCTCGCCAGGAAAATCTTCGTTCGGAGTATTGTCGTTTCATGAAGGTTTACCAGGAGTTAGGGCACATGGAGCATATTCCAGAAAACGAAATTGAACCCACTACTGGACAGATTTTCTATTTGCCTCATCACGCGGTCGTAACAAACAAAATCGGGTTGTTTTTGACGGGTCTCATAAGGATGCAAGCGGTACTAGTTTGAATGAGATGCTACATATAGGAACTCCACTCCAGCGGAATTTGATAAACGTTTGTTTGCGGTTTAGAGTCCATAAATTTGTGTTTTGTGCTGATATTGTCAAGATGTTTCGGCAAATTTGGGTTGACAAGAAACATCGTGATTTTCAACGTATTGTGTGGCGAGAAAATCCTGATGAACCCATTGGACATTATCGGCTGTGCACCGTCACCTACGGTACTTCACCAGCTCCATTTTTGTCGATGCGAGTTCTGAAACAACTTGCCTTAGATTACTCGGATCAGTTCCCTATTGCTTCGCATGCCATATTGCATAATTTTTATGTAGATGATATCATGTCAGGCTCGGATTCTGTATCAGGGATTTTAGAATTGAAAGCAGAGTTGATCGAGTTGTTATCCTGTAGGGGTTTGCAGCTGAGTAAATGGAGCTCAAATTGTTGGCCAGTTTTGCAGGGGTTGGATTGTGAACCAACAGTTTCTCTTGATTTGGATAGCGCTGACAATTGTACAAAGGTTCTCGGACTAGTTTGGAATCCTCATCGTGACATTTTCACCTACAAAATTTCATTAGAGAAAAAATCGTCGTTGTCACCCACTAAGCGAATGTTGTTATCAGAGATTTCGAAAATCTTTGACCCTTTGGGTTTCCTGGCTCCTGCCACCATTTTATTTAAAATGCTGTTCCAGGAGTTAAGGGTGCATGAAACGAAGATCGGATGGGATGATCCACTGCCAAGTGAAATAGCTGACAAATGGATTTCCTACCGAAAGGATTTGCTCTACTTCGAAAAGGTTGACATTTTGAGAAGGTTTACGTCGAATTCGAAGCATTTCGATCTGATAGGATTTTCAGATGCATCCGAGAAGGCATATTCAGCGGTCGTCTATGTTCGCAGTTTGTCGGAGAATGGAGAGATCGAGGTTCAACTTGTAACCCGCGTCGCTCCTGTGAAGCAGCTAACAATTCCCCGCCTTGAACTTTGTGGGGCGCTTCTCTTAAGTCGTTTAGTAAAATTGGTTCGCTCTTCTTTGGACATGAAACCCGCCCAAACTGTTGTTTTTTGTGATTCTCAAATTGTGATAGCTTGGCTTTCCTCTCCTCCTCGTCGATGGAACACTTTTATTGCCAATCGTACTGCTGAGATTCTTGATGTTCTTCCCCGGTCTGATTGGAACTATATTCGCTCTGAGGAAAACCCAGCTGATTGTGCATCGAGAGGTTTCGAGCCTAGTAAATTGTTGCATTTGGGAATTTGGTGGAACGGTCCTGATTGGCTTTCTGAAAACATTGATTTGTGGCCGAATTCTGTTGTCGGAGTTGAACTAGAAAAAGTGCCTGAAAGGAGAAAACAACCTGTTGTGGTTAATGTTTTGTGTATACAAGAAGGACTCCTTGAAAAACTGGGGAAACGAGTCTCGTCGTGGTCTAGAGTCATTCGCATTGTAGCTGTCTTTGTTCACCGTGCCAGGAATGGCAAACTTCCTCCAGATGAGCGACTGAAAGGTTTCTTGCGCTCTTCAGAGTTGCTTTATGCAAAGACGAAGTATCTGTTATGGGCTCAAAACGAGTTCACCGAGGAGATAAGATCCCTACAAACTGAAGGACATGTTTCTAGCCGCTCTAAACTTTCATCTTTGGCGCCGTTTTTGGATGAGGTTGGGCTGCTTCGTGTTGGGGGAAGAATTTCAAATGCTGTTGGTGTTTCCTTTAGTATAAAACACCCTTTAATCTTGCCTAAAAGCCATCCGTTCTCTAGATTGATTCTCCTGGATGCTCATTTCAAATTTCTACATGCAGGTGTATCAGAACTCTTCTCATTGGTGCGTCAGGAATTTTGGATTTTCGGAAGCAGAAACATGATAAGGAAGGTTGTCCACGATTGCAACAGCTGTTTTCGCCAACGTCAAGCCACATCATCGCAGCTTATGGGAAACTTGCCCTCTTCAAGGTTGTCCCCATCTTTTCCCTTTGACCGAACTGGCTGTGACTATGCTGGACCGCTAACACTTCGACTAGCCAAAGGAAGAAATCCAAAGTTTGTGAAGGGTTACTTTGCATTGTTTGTTTGTATGGCGACAAAGGCGTTGCACTTGGAAGTCGTCAGTGACCTGTCTACCGATGCCTTCTTAGCAGCTTTGAGGCGATTTATAGCTAGGAGGGGAAAATGCAGCGTCATCTACTCGGAAAATGGTACCAATTTTCAAGGAGCTAAGAGAACCCTGTGTGAATGGGTTGAGTTGGTGCGATCCGAGAAACACAATCATCTTGTGTCTGCAGCATTGGCAGCTGAAAGCATCAAATGGGAATTCATTCCTCCACATAGCCCTCATTTCAGGGGCCTTTGGGAAGCGGGGGTCAAAAGTGTCAAACAGCACCTCCAGCGAGTGATAGGGTATAATATTTTGACTTTTGAGCAGATGTCAACTTTGCTTTCCCAAATTGAAGCATTATTAAATTCTAGGCCTCTTTGTTCTATTTCTGATACAGATTTGAACCCTCTAACACCGTCTCATTTCCTTATAGGTAGACCATATTCGGCGATACCAGAGCCCAGCTGTCAGATGTCCCACTTAATATACTTGGAAGATGGCAACTCATTCAAAATATGTTGCAAGGGTTTTGGCGTCGATGGCACTCTGACTACCTAACTTCACTTCAACATCGTCCCAAATGGCAAAAGAAGACGAGGAATTTTAAAGTTGGGGACCTGGTTGTCATAAAGGAGCTCAATATGCCACCATCCAGATGGGCGCTAGGACGAGTTGAAGAACTTCATCCCGGAGAAGATGATCTTGTGCGAGTTGTATCCGTTCGCACCAAAAATGGCATTTTTAAGCGACCAATAACGAAGCTGGCTATTCTACCATGTTCCTGAAATTCCTTCAGGGGGGCCGGCGTGTTCAGGAATGCACCGATAAATTGTTTTACATCCTAAATTCTTATTTTTCATCACAAATAATTTATTTGCATCATTAATTTTTTAATTAATTAACTCTTAAAAACTAAACCAATTTTCATTTAAATTTTAAATATTTTGTAAAATTGCAAAACATAGTCGAATAATACCCTATGTGTTATTGACTTTATTTTGTTGTTTACAACTTTTGTTAATTTTATAATCCTACTAAATCCGCTAATCCCTTTGCACTTGCAAAGCATTGGGTATGCATGATGATTTGTTTTTTGGTAGATTTGGCATCGTACGATGGTGCAATGTAATATTCGATCTTTTTTACAAGCAACCATCATCAAGTAAACATCATTCCTACAGTCCACTCATTTGTCTTGATCATTTTTTTTTCTAATAAATACATTACTTTATTACGAAACAACAACAGCATTAAAAATTACTCAGATCTAATTGACAAATTGAAAACCATAAACCTATCACCAAATCACAAAATGATTTCATTCGATGTCACTCACATGTACACAAATATACCAATAGATGAAACCCTTAAAATTCTAAAAGACAACCTCACCAACACTGCAACAATTAATAAAAAACAAATAGAAGAATTGATTCAAAATAGCTTTTTATGGCCTTTAGTCCTACAAATCGGCGTTTCGTCCGGCTTACTCACTTGGACTCATCAGTGACGTAGTGAGGGCCTTGTCATACGCAATTTGTATTAAGTTCAGTTCAACTTACATGAATTCTTTTACAAAAATCTACTGTAAACTATATCCAACAAGATTAGAATTCCTAATCATTAAGCTGGAAATTTTTTTGCCCGGGGCCAGGCAGAGTTTCTATTAGAAGGTTTTTTTATAATACAAATTCTATATACTACTGAAATAAATCAGCCAAGTAGAAGACTTAGCATTAAAGTTGGACTTGTTGAATTATTGATTCAAAATAGCTTTTTATGGCCTTTAGTCCTACAAATCGGCGTTTCGTCCGGCTTACTCACTTGGACTCATCAGTGACGTAGTGAGGGCCTTGTCATACGCAATTTGTATTAAGTTCAGTTCAACTTACATGAATTCTTTTACAAAAATCCACTGTAAACTATATCCAACAAGATTAGAATTCCTAATCATTAAGCTGGAAATTTTTTTGCCCGGGGCCAGGCAGAGTTTCTATTAGAAGGTTTTTTTATAATACAAATTCTATATACTACTGAAATAAATCAGCCAAGTAGAAGACTTAGCATTAAAGTTGGACTTGTTGAATTATTGATTCAAAATAGCTTTTTATGGCCTTTAGTCCTACAAATCGGCGTTTCGTCCGGCTTACTCACTTGGACTCATCAGTGACGTAGTGAGGGCCTTGTCATACGCAATTTGTATTAAGTTCAGTTCAACTTACATGAATTCTTTTACAAAAATCCACTGTAAACTATATCCAACAAGATTAGAATTCCTAATCATTAAGCTGGAAATTTTTTTGCCCGGGGCCAGGCAGAGTTTCTATTAGAAGGTTTTTTTATAATACAAATTCTATATACTACTGAAATAAATCAGCCAAGTAGAAGACTTAGCATTAAAGTTGGACTTGTTGAATTATTGATTCAAAATAGCTTTTTATGGCCTTTAGTCCTACAAATCGGCGTTTCGTCCGGCTTACTCACTTGGACTCATCAGTGACGTAGTGAGGGCCTTGTCATACGCAATTTGTATTAAGTTCAGTTCAACTTACATGAATTCTTTTACAAAAATCCACTGTAAACTATATCCAACAAGATTAGAATTCCTAATCATTAAGCTGGAAATTTTTTTGCCCGGGGCCAGGCAGAGTTTCTATTAGAAGGTTTTTTTATAATACAAATTCTATATACTACTGAAATAAATCAGCCAAGTAGAAGACTTAGCATTAAAGTTGGACTTGTTGAATTATTGATTCAAAATAGCTTTTTATGGCCTTTAGTCCTACAAATCGGCGTTTCGTCCGGCTTACTCACTTGGACTCATCAGTGACGTAGTGAGGGCCTTGTCATACGCAATTTGTATTAAGTTCAGTTCAACTTACATGAATTCTTTTACAAAAATCCACTGTAAACTATATCCAACAAGATTAGAATTCCTAATCATTAAGCTGGAAATTTTTTTGCCCGGGGCCAGGCAGAGTTTCTATTAGAAGGTTTTTTTATAATACAAATTCTATATACTACTGAAATAAATCAGCCAAGTAGAAGACTTAGCATTAAAGTTGGACTTGTTAATGATTAGGAATTCTAATCTTGTTGGATATAGTTTACAGTGGATTTTTGTAAAAGAATTCATGTAAGTTGAACTGAACTTAATACAAATTGCGTATGACAAGGCCCTCACTACGTCACTGATGAGTCCAAGTGAGTAAGCCGGACGAAACGCCGATTTGTAGGACTAAAGGCCATAAAAAGCTATTTTGAATCAATAATTCAACAAGTCCAACTTTAATGCTAAGTCTTCTACTTGGCTGATTTATTTCAGTAGTATATAGAATTTGTATTATAAAAAAACCTTCTAATAGAAACTCTGCCTGGCCCCGGGCAAAAAAATTTCCAGCTTAATGATTAGGAATTCTAATCTTGTTGGATATAGTTTACAGTGGATTTTTGTAAAAGAATTCATGTAAGTTGAACTGAACTTAATACAAATTGCGTATGACAAGGCCCTCACTACGTCACTGATGAGTCCAAGTGAGTAAGCCGGACGAAACGCCGATTTGTAGGACTAAAGGCCATAAAAAGCTATTTTGAATCAATAATTCAACAAGTCCAACTTTAATGCTAAGTCTTCTACTTGGCTGATTTATTTCAGTAGTATATAGAATTTGTATTATAAAAAAACCTTCAAATAGAAGAATTATTATGCCTATTACAATTAACACTTAATCAAAATTACTTTACATTCAACAATGACTATTACACCCAAAATGAGGGTCTGGCAATGGGTTCACTATTAAGTGGATTATTAGCAGATATATATTTAAATCACTATGAAAATAAATACATTTTATCTTCACAAAATCCACATTACCAGAAAATAATATCGTATTCAAGATACGTTGACGATACCTTTGTCATATTTGATGGTACACACAGACAAATAGACCTTTTAACCAAATATATTAACAACATAAACACAAAAATTAAAGTCACCACAGAAGTTGAAAATGATAACTCGATTAACTTTCTAGACCTAAACATTACAAAGAACAACAACAAATTCAAATACAAAATACAAAGGAAACCAACTACAACTGACATTACAATACACAAAGACTCACACCACCCACATTCCCAAAAAATGGCTGCATATAATGCCTTTATTAATAGGTTAATAAATATACCTATGGACAAAAAAGATTATGACAACGAACTCAATACAATAAAATGCATCGCACACTCAAATGGCTACAATATTACAATAATAGACAAACTAATATCAAAAAAGAAAAAGAAAATTTACAACAACAAAATAAGCAAAACCTTAACAACAGAAAACAAATACACTTCAGTAACATACACCAACATATTACCACAAACACTCCAATATGAATTTAAAAAACTAAACATCAACATTTCATTCAAAACTAATAACAACATCCAAAACATATTAAAACCAAAACTAAAAACAGAATCAAAAACATGCTCCGGAGTTTATAAACTCAAATGCGACGATTGCAACATGTACTACATTGGACAAACAGGCAGAACGTTCTACGATAGGTTTCTAGAACATAAACCAAAAAACAACACCAAATCAAACTTCGCCCGGCATCTGATCGACAACAACCATAATTACACCGACTTCGACACCAACCTAATACCATTGCACATATGCAAAAAAGGGAAAATACTTGACGCAACAGAAGAATATGAAATTTATAAGGCCAGTAAATTAGAACAAGACAGACTAATGAACGACAAGTTGACATTTAAAACAAATCCACTATACGATACAGCCATAAGAACCAAAATAGAAGAAAGAAGACAACAACATAACACGACACAATAGCAAAACTCCACAGCATCACAAAAAGAGACACCGGCTTTGACAAGAAACACCAATTTTAAATTAAGTTCTTAGCCCGATGATGGAGATATACATACACTCCGAAACGCGTCGTTAAATATAAAATTAAAATTAAAATTAAGTAAAATTGTGATAATAATTTGAAATTTAAATTTAAATTAAAAAAATTTTAAAATTTAGAAATCTTAGTGTTTTCTTTTTATTTATTTATTGTTTTAATTTATTCTATATATACTTTATAACGTTTGGAAGTTTGTATTTTTCTTTTGCTTTTTGGAAATTATTATTGCTGATCACCTGGTATTGGGGTCTTTTCAATTGTTTGCTCTTTTGGTTTGCGTTCGTATTTGTTATTATTGCAATTCAAACATTTGGCGAAAAATCGCTCTACTTCTTTGGTCATGTTTGGCCAATAATATTTTTCCTGAATTTCTATTTTTTGCAATTCTATGAGCTCTTGAGTGTATATCGTTTATTATCTGTGTTTGTAATGTTTTGTCTTGAATATCTTCTAGAAGTGTTTGAGTAAGTATTATTTTGTATGCTTCAAAATTAGTTTTTATGACCGGTATGATCTCATGCCATACTATCTCTTCACAATAGATTGCGTTTACTTGATTTGGGTTCAATATGGACTTTAGTCCTTGTGAGACTGTACTTATGTCTCCATATGTTATCTTAAACCGAGAATTTGTCTCAAACAACGTTTCTAGTTTTGTATGGTACACACTGTTCCTTTGTTTAACTATTATAATTTGGTTTTTATATGTATTCAATGGTTTCCTTGTAACACTGTATCTATCGTCTGGACTACTACTCATACTATGATCTGAAGTACTTTGTTCTTGTGTGTTAACATTTATTCTTATATTTTAGCTTACTGTTTGGGTTTTTCTCCGATATGCTGTATATCAGACTTTGATGATCTGTTAGGATTGTTAAATCTGCTATACCATATAAGTAGTTTCTGAGTTTCTGTAAACTTCATATTACTGCCAAGAGTTCTTTCTCGTTCGTAGCATAATTTTGTTCGGTTTCTGATAAAGTTCTACTGATAAAAGTAATATGTTTTCTATTCTGTGATAGAACTGCACCTATTGCAAAATTACTTGCATCTGTAGTAAGTTCTATCGGTTTACTAAAATCAGGTTGAAATAATTCAACTTCCGCTTGTACTTTCTTTTTTAATAAATTAAAAGCATTTATTGCTGCTTCATCTAATTCAATCAACATTTTTTCGCTTTGATTCTTTTTCACCATACCGCTTTCTCCTCTTAAAAATATTGTTAATGGTTTCGTGATTAGTGCGAAGTTTTCTATAAACTTCCGGTAATAACTTGCTAACCCTAAGAATGAACGAAGTTCATTTAGGTTAGTAGGTAAAGGATATTCCCTAATTCCCTAATAGTTTCTACTTTATTTGGATCTACTGTTATTCTTTTATGTTTTATAACGTGCCCTAAGTATTCTACCGACTCTTGGAAAAATTTACTTTTTTCACTACTCAATTTCATGTTCGCATTATAAAGAGCATCTACTACAGGGTGGCGCACGAATCGTGCTACAAAAATAAAACGTAATAACTTTTTTTCTGTGTGAGTAATCGGCTTGTTTTTTTTAATTTTGTAGGTTACTATTTAGATTTATAAAAATGGATGCTTGGGATACGGAGAAAAGAATTTGGATAGTGCAACGGTACCATGCTTTGCAGTCCGTCATTTCCGTCCAAAGGGAATTATTTTTTGTTGAAGAGATGAATATCTAAAAAAGACGAAATAATAAACAACAGATTAGCTCGAGAAAATTAAATTTAATATTATTCATTTTTAATTTTTTCTAAATATTTTTAGATTTCAAATTTTGTTTTTCTTTTTCAATTAATATGGTATGAATTGAAAGAAAAAGTTCAAAAAGCTTCAATTTATCAAATTATATACTGCACGCATGTGCACCACCTTAAGAACTTTAACAATTTTGCTATTATAAAAATCCATACATCATACTATTCAAGTGAACATACATACTACATAAACAAACATATTTGAAAACAAATCATTCAGTCACATACCTTATTTTTTCAACAGAGATAGCTTGTAGCCAATTTTTTTTTCTTCTGCTTCTTGGGTTTCAATTCGAAGTTTCTTCCTTTCATGTTCGAGTTTTTTTATTTCCTCTTCTTTTTTTCTTTTTAATGTTATAGAATCATCATCTTTTTGTTGTAGTTTTATTTTATCCTCCAAATGACGTGTATAGCGACTATGCGACGCTTTTACGTTTGAAATCAAATTCGCATTTATATCAACTTTTGTTACTCCTCCAGCCTCTTTAATTCCATCTAGGACTCTCCTTTGAGCGACAAGTGACTCCTCAAGAAGGTTTTCAACTAAAAGTGTTTTGTTTATTGAAAACCCACTTTCGACTGAGGCATTGCCATGCGATAAAATTGAAATAGTTTTTATAATTTTCCAAATGTCTTTAAAGTTTTCATTTTTGTCGAATAAATTGAAATAAAACTCATCAACTCTCCGAGTTGATTCGTTCTGCACAAAGTCTTTGTATTCCTTTTCATATATCGTCTTGGCGTCTGTACACGCATTTGTGTACTGAATTTTTGCCCTTTCAGCACATTCATCGCCTATCCGGTTTGCATCATAGAGACATTGAAGCAACTTTTGGAATCTCTTATTGTAGAGATTATTGTTGAGTAAAACATTTCTGGGGTTTAAGCTGGAGATGTTGACTATCAGGTTGTGTTTTAAAGGACTTCTTTCTTCAATTTTTGTTATTATACTTATGACAATGTTACGGCAGTCCAGTCGAAACTTTAAAATATCTTTTTCTGATGCGGACCCTTTTTGCTTTTTGCATGTTATTAATTTGTTGGCTTTGAACCCAATGTCAACATTTTTGATTTCTAACAAATTCGACTCACAAGACAAATCGATGGAGAGAAGTTGAGATCCCTGGGAGCAGTCACTTATTACATTCTTTTTTACAATGCGATGAAGTAAATTTTTTACCATTATCAGCAAATCTTCATAAAGGTAAAATATGAGCGGTTTCTCGCCTTAAAACTTTGCCAAAAAAGGTTCAAACTCGGAAGTTATTGTGTAAAAAAAGGCGAGTTTGCAGTCTAGTAGATCATCTTTGAAAAATTTTTTGACATTTTCAATCGGTTTCGTTTTTGGAAGCTCTGCATTTGCCATTACAAAAAAATGTTTAAGTTAAGAGAAAATGGTCAAGCATCTATCCACACACTTTTTATTTTCAAGCCATCGTATCCCGCAATACTTCAAGGGGAATTTAGTGCATTCGGTTTTCATAGTGAACAAACTTCTTCTTGCGGGAGTGTCCTTGAACACAAAATACAGATGCCTTAAAAATATATGTAGATCCCATGACACTTTTCCTAAACCTGTTTTCATGGCTCCATGAACTACATGCAGACTACAAACACCACATTCCAATAGCTGCCTTCCATCTGGATTAGTTTCCTTTCGATACTCTTTCAACTTTCTTAAGAAAGCGAGATTGACGTTTGGGCCATCCATTGACACTTGAAGTAGTTTGTCCTTTTTTAAAAATCGGATGCCGTTGTCAAAATGCTTTAAAATTTCATCCGACTTAGAAAACCCCATAAATTCGCTTTCCAAGTATCTATTGCAAACCAATCCCTTAGAGTCATCGAAAAAACGCACAACTAAATCCATTTGGCCCTTCTGTGCTACTTTGTTTAGTGCTTCGTCGAAACATATAACAAAGTCGTTACACTTTTTAACTTCTTCCAAAAGCTTGTTGTGGAAATAAGGTGAAATGCCGTGATTTATTACATACGAACTTTTTGTTTTTCCAAGCTTAAAGTTCTCAGCAATCTTACTGTCTGGGAACATTTGCCGAAATGTATCAGCTTTTTCTACCGACGAATGCAAGGACGCTCTTGTGGAAACAATGTATAGGCACCACCTTATCTCGGCGACTATAGAATCAGATTTGTTAAATGTATAAGAGAGGAGTTGAGAATTTGGATTAGTTTTGTTATTATTATTTTGGGAATCTTTTGTAGTATTTTGAATTGTTTCTTGAATGTTGGAGGTGGTCTGTGGATTTGACACAGTGAAAAAGGTATTGATTTTTTGTGACTTCGTTGCTTCAGCGTACGCTCGATGACTTGTTCCATTTTGATGTGATGTCAAAGATCTTTTACCCATATTGCTAAGCTCAATCTCTTTTTTGCATAGTCGGCAACTTGCTTTACAGTCATTGCCTTAAAAATAAAGCTTATTCTAAATAGAAGCAAGAACAAAAAAGACGGGTGCACCAACTAGAGTTGAAAAGATATTATAGGTAGAATTATTACCTAATGTGTTATCCACACACATTACAATATTATATAATATTAACATTAAATCAGTGAAAAACACAACAAAAATCCCAACTAACATTTATTGGCATTGCACTTACTGTGGATATTCAAATAGAAATTGAAACATTCTTACGTTATACGAAATGTATACAGATACATTAAACAGTTTTGTTGATTCAATAATGTGAAATATTTTAAAACAATCCAACAACGCTTGAATTTGTGTTTGAGTAGATGAAGGTGCTCAGTAAAAAACAATTGACTCTGAAATTTATTGAAGCAGGTTTGAAAACTGTTTCGGACTAGCTTTCACATTTGGTTTTATATAACGGGTGATTTTTTAAGAGGTTTAGAACTTTTTAAAACAAAAAACACAAAAAATTCGAAAAAATGAATGAAATATTTATTTGAATCGATAGTTTGAACCTTGCAATTTAATGTTTAAAGATAATTTCATGCAAATGTTGACCGCGGCTGCGTCTCAGGTAGCCCATCCGCTGTGTCCAATTTTGGCATACTCTTTCACACATATCGGCCGGTATCTCACGAATGAATGCATGGATGTTGGCTTCCAGTGCGTCAATCGAAGCGGGCTTGTCCCTTTAGACATAAGCTTTGACATACCCCCACAAAAAATAATCTAATGGTGTCAAATCGCATGATCTAGGCGGCCAATTGACCGGCCCGAAACGTGAAATTAACTGTACACCAAACTCGCCTCGCAATTGCGCCATTGTTTCGCGTGCTGTGTGGCATGTGGCACCGTCTTGTTGAAACCACATATCATGCAAGTCAAGAACTTCCATTTCGGACAAAAAAAAGTTTGTTATCATCGCTCGGTAGCGTTCACCATTGACAGTAACGCTGCGATTCGCATCATCTTTGAAGAAATATGGCCCAATAATGCCGCCGGCCCATAAACCGCACCAAACAGTAGCTTTTTCGGGATGCATTGGTAGCTGTTGCAATGCTTCTGGCTGATCTTCACTCCAAATGCGGCAATTATGCTTATTTACGTACCCATTCAACCAAAAATGAGCCTCATCGCTGAACACAATTTCCAACATTTTGAACATTTCGAACCGAGCACGAATTTTGATAGTAAAATTCAATAATTTGCAAGCGTTGTTCATTTGTAAGACGATCCATGGTTAAATTACAAACCAAACTGAAGCTGTTTGACAGTGACACAAGGTACTAAACACACGTCAGCTGTCAAAACCAGTGTTGCCAAAACCAAACCAGCTAAAAAATCACCCTTTATTTGGAAACATTATATAAAATCTTCATACAAATCTTCTTCATCGCAATTCCTGGTATATGACGATGCCAGATTGAAAGATTGAATTCAAATGGAATAGAAGGGACAATTATTTTGATGTTGCATGAATAATTTTGCAAAATAAATACAAGCTAAATATGTAGTTTGGAAACTTACTAAATACATAAAACACACACACACCATCTACACACTGAAATCTCGATTCTTCAATTCCTCGATCTGGGTATCCATGCATATTTTCGATGCGGGTAATCCGAATTCAATTCGATCCAGGTTTTCATGGAAATAAATCCTGATGGATTCAATTATCCATTAAACGTATGTAAACGTATGGTAATAAATGCAGAGTAAATTATAAATATTTCACATTATTACATAGTTTTCATTACAAATTATCGAATTTAAACAAAACAACAATGTATATTTGAGGACCCAGTATGTATGTATGTGGAAACACCTTCTATTATTTTAATGTTACAGTATAATTTCAAAAAATTTTCAATAAAAACAAACACGTATCACATAAAAATTAATTCACCTTCGACTCGGCATAACCAAGTGCTGAAATCGGGATCGCTCAACCACTGCTCTCTGAATACCGTTTTCTGGGACATTTTGTTTGTATTTAAATTTGGAAACGAATACCTACTGCGAAAAAAAAATTACAAACGAAAACAATAATAAATGTTTAATAATTATTTAACTCACCACTTGTTGCTTCTTCCTTTATAGATTATTTTCAATATTTGTTTCAATATTTGTTTTATCTTTTCCTAGATTTTTTAAATTTCAGTTTTGAACTATTAATCACAAATTTCAGAGACCAAATAAACTTTGTTTATGTTTTTATTTATCTACACGCAAATTTTTCGCATTTAAATAAACTGTATCTATTTGTCTCTTATGCACTTCTGAAATTTTTAATGTGCAACCGTGATGTATACCTCCCAACTAACAATTTAACTTGTATAAGGTCCAATTTTTCGAATATGGTTAGCTATAGCTCGAATAAAACTTAAATAAGGCTTTTTTATATTAGCCAACCGTTTTCCAACATAAATTTTTAAAAATAGCCTGTTTAGTGACTTTTAAATTTAGATTGGCAAGGTGTATACAAGGCTTGTATGCTTTAGTATAAAAAGGCCTGTTTAAGGCCTGTTTAAGTTGTTTTACTGAAAGTAAATAAAAACGTTTTATATACGGCTTGCTTAAAACAGCTTGTTACACACTGCTGATTTGACATTTCTCTTTAGTTCAAAGTATTCTGCAGCGGGCTTAATATTTATTCGAAAGTGTTCGTAATTAATTTCAAAAGATTAAAAACGCATAGATTATTAAAAAATCTTTGTTATCAAAACATAGTGAATAATTAATTAAAAGGAAGTTATGAAAATATCAATGAACTTCGAGTGCCCAAAGTCGCGTATATAAGATATAAACCGCGCGCTCGCCAATGTGTTCCTCAATTGATTTGTTTTTTGATGGAATTTAGGTTGTATTTTGTTTTTTAACTTTAAAGAATGCATAGCTATTTTCTGTTTATTTCTTACAACTTTTGTCATAAATATATTTGTTTCTTATCTTACAGAACTATGTGAAAAAAAATTTATGGATTTTAAAATATTTATTATTATAAGTTTTTGTTTTAGTTTGTTTATTTTTGCATCAAATCAACATTGATCTACGATCTGTAGGAATTTTGTTAATTGTTTGAAGAGATAAAATAAAATGTTAAAAACAAACCTAATGAAATTATTGTCTTTTTATTGAACTATTTTGTTTTGCTTATGGCCGGTGATTTTTATAAAGTATGAGTAGCAAATTTACTCAAATGATTGCCTTCTTTCGCAAGCTATTTCCTTTTGCGGGTGACATATATTGCCCTGCTTAAGGAAATATAAGGTTTTATAAAATGTTGGTAGCAAACTTTAAGAAATAATTGCCCTCTTTCATGAGCTATTTCGATTTGCTTCTGACAGATGCACAGATGTTGCACTCTGAAAGGAAATATATAGTTTTTATAAAATGTTAGTAAAGCAAACTTTTAAAAATGATTGCCTTCTTTCGTGAGCTATTTCGTATTGCTTCTAACAGATATTTTTTATAAAATGTGAGTTGAAAATTTATTCAAATGATTGCCTTCTTTTGTGAGCTATTTTATTTTGCATGTCACAGATGTTGCCCTGCGTAAAGAAATAAAAAGTTTTATAAAATGTTGGTAGCAAACTTTTAGAATTGATTGCCTTCTTTCATGAGCTATTTTGTTTTGCTTGTGAAAGATATTTTATAATAAACATGGATGAATCGCACGTACTTGCTGTTATAATTCAATGTAATTTCTAAAGTTTACTTTACAATAAAATCGTTTAC
The DNA here is from genome assembly GCA_946251815.1 of Dasysyrphus albostriatus. Classification (NCBI taxonomy): domain Eukaryota; kingdom Metazoa; phylum Arthropoda; class Insecta; order Diptera; family Syrphidae; genus Dasysyrphus; species Dasysyrphus albostriatus. Next base: position 178,158,935 of record OX276335.1, read on the forward strand.
CCAAAACTAAATAACGAGATGAATGATTGAAAGGATTTAAGTTTTTCTTTCTAATGACCAAAAAATTTAATATCAAAGTTTCGGTTCAATAGAAATGGAAGTAACTTGTGATCTTTTAAAATCATTAATTTATTTATTTTCAATGATCTTGCCATAAGAGTGTATGGAAAAAATTTTAAAGGTTTAATTATAAACTCGTAGTATATTCATGCACATTTTTAAATGAATCAATTGGTTTACATATGAAACTTAAAAAAAGGTACCAAGATTTAAGAAAATCTTACAAGTACGGTATAGCGCCTAGGTTGAGGTTTAGAGAATAATGAAGTAAACTTATCTTTTGTCGGTTTTTGTGTGTAAATTGAAATCTACACAAGTGGAATAATTTTTGAATAAACAACAATAATTTGTGTGCATTACCCCCAAGTATTATAGGCTGGAGTATCTTCAAAGTATAGTGTAATATAAGTTTTGATTAAAAACTCGAGTTAGGTTTTTAATAATTCCAACACATGGCCTTTACTACTCATTTATATTGCTAGTAGATTGTTTCAGGCTGTGAAGTATACTTCAAGTGTATCATCTCATTAAAATTTGTATATGACTCTTCTGAATTGGCAATGGCCTAGTGGGTAGCGCGCTGGATCGGTGATTGGAAGGACGTGAGTTCAAACATCGGAAAAGTCATATAAGTAGGTAACATTTTTTCAAATAAAATAAAATTCTTCACATTTCAGAATAAAGAAAAATGCAGTACAAGCCCCCTCAAATGGAGAAATACAAACAAAATAAAATATGTAAATAAAAATAAAAATTAAAAGCAAGAAGTTTTTTGTATATATGTAACTGCATTGAGTGGCTCTTATAAGGCCTTAATGCAAAGTCTATATACGGCCTTTCAAAGGTCTTATTATACAAGCCATTTCCTGTCATATAATAACTTGTTTAGTTGAGCAATATTTTGTATTTTTAAGGCCTTAATATACTGTTGATGGGAGGCTATTGAATTGTATAGCACTTGTGATGACAAATTTTAAGGGAATCAAACAGCTTGTTTAATGTCAGCCAAAAGGATTTGTGTAAGGCCTGTTTTAGTTACTATACAAGCAAGAAAATAACTTGTATTGAAACTTAAACAAGTTAAATTGTTAGTTGGGCTCCTTCTCATTCTTTTTGTGCACCAGTCCGATGGCAGTATTCACTGAATACACAAATTCTTCTACACTTTTGGCGCAAAAGTGAAGGCAGAGTTCAACGAAAAAAAAGTTGAAAAAAATTAATGTTGACATTTTTTTCCCTGACTGCTTTCGAAATTCCCTGACTTTCCCTGACCAAATTTTCGTTCCCTGACTTTCCCTGACTTTCCAGTCGAGTGGCAACCTTGAAATATAACAAAATTACTGTTGATTGGTAGTCAGAATAACTTAAAAAAATATATTAATTACAAATGCTGAATTCCTTACAATCATTTCTGAACAATATTTTGGTTGGAAGGTACATAAACTTGTAAAATATATTTTTTTTGGTTAGAGGCAATAGTAAACTAATTCACATATAAATTCATGACAAATATCCAAAAGCTTATTCATTTTTTTGTGTAAATTCAAAGATTTAAAACAAATACATATATTTAGGAGAATAGTTGCAAAAATAATTATACATTTCTTAAAGTTAAAAAAAACGACACAAATTCCATCAAGGAGCACGTCAATCGAGGAACACATTGGCGAACGCGCGCTTCATATCTTTATTCGACTTTGGGCACTTGAAATAAAAGTTCAGTGATATTGTTATAACTTCTTACTAAATATTTACAACTTTTTGATGAAAACGTTCTTTTTATAATTCTGTATTTGTTTATAATTTAATAAAATGAACGACGAACGAATATTCTTTGAATACGGTGCAGTCAGCAGAATATTTTCAACTAAAGAGAAATATCAAATCTTGCTGCTGTGTATAACAAGCTTATTTAAGTAAGCTGTATACAAAATGTTTCTATTTACTTTCAGTAAAACAACTTGAACAGGCCTTAAACAGATCTTTTCATACTAAAGCATACAAGGCTTGTATACAACTTGTAAATCTCGAATTTACAGGCTATTATCAAAAATTAATATTGGAAAACGGTTGACTTGCATAACAAAGCCTTATTTTAGTTCTTTGCGAGCTATAGCTTACCAAATTTGAAAACCCGGACCTAATACAAGTTAAATTGTTAGCTGGGAAGAGAGAATGTCACAATCAATTTATTGGAAACCAAGTTTGGAGAACGTGTTATCTCACGAAATGGTCCAGTCGCTTGGCCGCCTCGGTCGTGCGATTTGACGCCGTTAGACTATTTTCTGTGGGGCTACGTCAAATCTATTGTCTATGCAAATAAGCCAGCGACGTGAACGTGAAATTGCCATGCAAAAGAAATCGAGTTCCATACATAATAGCATCGAACGTACTTTCACAGAAATAAAGAATTTCATTGATATCCAAAACCGTTTTTGTTTTATTTAAAAAAACTTGTGTAGCGCTCTTATTGAAAAACCCGATATAACCGCAGCTTTTTCTGGCCTAATTTCCAAAATGTATTTGAAAATTAAACCCTAAAGCTTGCAGGTTGTACGCGAAGCGCGGTGCCGCACATCCATCACGGTGCCGAAACGCCGCGCCGAACTGTAGCCCGTACGAACGTGCCGCCCCCCACCGTCGATTATATCATACTTGTTCATTTGTTTTAAAGAACACATTTAAAACAACACATTTCTTATAACTTTGTTTATTTCAATTTGTCAATTTATCTTAACAGAACAAATATTTTGCTATACATGTTATATATAGTATACAGGTATAGGCATATTAAATGGAGACCTGCAGGACATCTGCCACAATTTCCCGACAACACGCATATTTATATTGGTCTTTTCCTTCAGCCACCGACTGGGCTTGTAGTTCCATATTGCACTTAGAACATACCTACCATACATATGTCTGCATGGCAACATAACTAGGTTTGGCTGTGTTATTTGGTATTTGGCAAACTATAAGCCTGATTCACAATCTGATGAGGAAACGAGACGTGAATGTGACGAGTTCTAGTCGTTTATGTCAAACGACTTTCAAAGAACGACAGCATACGAAGGTATAGACAATGCAGCGTTGCTCGTCGTCACGTCACGCCAAGGATTCGAAAAATTAAACAAAGACGCGACGTGACGACGATTTTCTTTGTTGACAAGTAATTTACATAATGGAACAAAAATTTACAAGAAAAAATACGATAAATTGAGATTAATAGATAGGTTAGGTTAGGTTAGAAGGGGTGATGATACGGCGGGCCGCATATATCGGATCTCAGTGGATCCATTGCGCTCCCCAGAGTGAAAGGTGGGTGGTGAAGAGGGATAGGGAGGGGTTTGATGAGGAGTATTAGTTGTAGGGGGCCTCCCTGAACCATCCTGAGTTCTGAATGAATTTTAGGATGTTTTTTAGTGGCAATACAGAGATGTCGCCCAGTTCATCGAAGAAATATTCTCCTAGGGCTGCTTTCCTGGTTCTAGCTAGGCTGGGGCATTCACATAAGAAGTGAAGGGAGCCCTCTTCCACCTCTTCATCATGAAACCCTCTACATAAGTCCGATGAGCTGATGCCCATTCTTTTCATGTGGATTCCCATAGAGTTATGCCCCGTCAGGACGCCAACTATGAGTGATAATTGAGGCCTGCTTAGATTGAGTAGGCATTCAGTTTTTTTTCTTCGAAATATTCGGCCAAAGGTTCCTTGAAACCCGACAGGTGTCGATAGATGACCATCTGAAAAATTGCAGCTTCCAAGAAACCCTGGTGTATTCTACTTTTTTCTTCCTCCAGTGGCATGAGCACCGAGGCTACGATTTGGCTCGGATTAAGAGATGATCCGCTTTTGGCCAGTTCATCTGCCATTGCATTTCCGTGAATATCCCTATGTCCTGGGACCCATTTTAGGGTAACTGTGTTCGTTGCATTGAGTACTCTTAACTCATTTCGGCAACGATCGATCAGTTTGGACTTTATTGTGATTGAGGAAATGGCTTTAATTGCCGCCTGGCTATCTACATATGAAAATGTCAATATTATTGTTGACTAATTCACGTGAGGCAAGATGCTTTGCGGCCTCACAAACTGCCAGCACTTCCGCTTGGAATACACTGCAAAAGTTTGGAAGCTTCATTGATCTATATATGGGTGGGTTATCTGAATAGATACCTGACCCAACACCCTCCAAGGTTTTGGAGCCGTCGGTGAAGACCGAAACATGGTTTGCATTTATGACCCTATTTTCGTTTCAGAGTTCCCTGGTGGGGATATCTCTCATGGTTACTGGGTTGAAATCAATGTGCGGCGAAACATAGTCTGTTTGAATGTCAATGTCTGTAAAGTTCACTATAGTTCTGTGACCGAAGAGGCCCCTTTTCCAATTATTACATTGTTGCAGTCGTAAAGCACTTTTTGCCGCCAGCTCTTTTGTAAACAGATCGAGTGGGGCAAGTGAAAGGAAATTTTCTAGGGCGGCCGTTGGTGTGGTTCTTATAGCACTGGTTGTGCCGACACACGCTAGTCTTTGAATTTTAGTCATGGTTTTTAGATTGGTCTCCTTATCTAAGGCTGACCACCAGACCATACATGCGTACGTAAGGATTGGCCTTATAATGGCTGTGTACATCCAATTAATGGTTCTAGGGCTGGGACCCCATCTTCTACCAAAAATTCGACTGCACATATAGAATGCTACTGAGGCTTTTTTCTCTCTTTCTTTAATATTCTTTTTCAGTTCAATTTACGGTCAAATACAACACCAAGGTATTTGGCGGTATCCGAAACTTGAAGTGGAGTTCCGTTGATGGTTGGCGGGCTTATGTTGGGAATTTTGTTTTTCCTTGTAAACAACACCAATTCTGTCTTTTGAGGGTTAACGCTAAGTCCGCAACTGCTGGCCCAATTACTGAGCTTGTTGAGGGCTAATTGTAGGAGGTCGCATAAGGTTGGGGCAAATTTTCCCGAGACCATTAACACAATGTCATCGGCGTATGCAACGACCTTGATGCAGATAGAACTCCACCTTGCGGAGTCCCCTTGCATGTTCTAACTTTTAACTTCGTATCACCCATTCCTACATTTATGAGTCTTGTTTGAAGCATGGAGTCAATCCAGTTTATCAGTAACGGATCGATGCTGATCGAGTTGAGGGCTTGTCGAATTGCGCTATTATCAACATTGTTAAATGCTCCTTCTATGTCAAGGAATGCTACCAGTGTGAATTCCTTGAACTGGATCGATTTTTCGATTGTACCGACCACTTCATGAAGCGCTGTTTCAACAGATTTGCCCTTCATATATGCATGTTGGGCCTGTGAGAGCACGCCGTCATTAAGTTTTAGGCGAATGTGAGTCTCCACTAGTCTTTCTAAAGTCTTGAGAAGAAAAGAGGATAGGCTTATAGGCCTAAAATCCTTAGGTTCGGTGTGGGTGGGCTTGCCAGCTTTCGGAATGACCATGACATTGACTTCTCTCCATTTAGAAGGAACGTAGGTGATGTTAATACAACCCCTAAAAATGTCCACTAGAATTGGAACAATTACGTCTTTAGAGCTTTGGAGCATAATAGGAATTATTCCATCAGGCCCTGCAGACTTGTATGCTGAGAATGAGTCTAAGGCCCAAGCCACCTTTCTGCTATCTACGATTTGGTTACCTATGTTAAAGATTACACTTATGTCAGGGCCTCTATCCGCAGACGATGAATCAGTAGTACATCCTGGGAAGTGAGTGCTCAAAAGTGACTCTAAGGTCTCAGAGCTGGAATCTGTCCAGGTTTTATCAGGTCTTTTTAGAAAACCCGGAGGAGTGTAAACCTTTGACATAACTTTCCTGAGCTTTGAAACGTCATTTGTTGACTCAATGTCTGTGCAAAATTTTTACCAGGCTGCCCTTTTCGTGTAAGTTTTTCGGTTTTTGTACATATTTTTGCTGATCATGAAAAGATCCCAGTCAGCAGGTACATTACTATGTTTTGCTCTATTGAAAAGCCTCCTTGAGTTTTTCCTAAGGACAGATAACTCTTTCAACCACCATACGGGGTTGAGTTTACCTTTACCTTTAGAAATGGGGCAAGAACTTTCATAAGCATTATTAATGGCCAATGTTAGTTCATTGATATGTTTTTCAATATCTGAGCAATTTGTCAATGGCTGATTTTCATATTGACCCAAAGATGTGGCCATTCTTATCTTGAAGGCATCCCAGTTTGTCTTTCTGGGGTTTCTGTAGGGTTTTGGATTTTCTGTTTTGTGTTCGATATGGAATGTTATCATTCTATGGTCAGAGAATGTTACATTGCTTGAGACCTTCCAGTCACTGACTACGATAGAATCGGAGTTAATGGAAAGCGTCACATCGAGCACTTCTTCTCTGTTTTTAGTAACGAAGGTTGGCTCGTTACCTTTATTTAAAATCAACAAATTTTTCTCTATAATATATTCGAAAAGTGACTCACCTCTTTTATTTATGTCTGAGCTCCCCCACTGTATGTGATGAGCGTTTGCGTCACAACAAACCAGGAGGTCCCAACCGTTCTTACCAGTCATTGTAATGAGGTCATCAAGAGCATCTGGCGGCGGAGGCCTCGGTGAATCACCTGGCATGTAGACGGAGGCTAGGATCAGGGGCGAAGCCCCCTTTCTTTCGCGTTTCACCGCCGTCATGTCTGCACTACTGTGGGAAGATAAGAGGAAAAGATTTATAGATTTTTTCGCCACTATACATGTCCGATAGTTACCTTCTGTAGGCCCTTTATTGAAGTAGAGGATATAATCTTTGGACCTTAGTCCGCAGATCCTGCCACTGTTGATCCAGGGCTCCTGAATAAGGGCGATGTCAATATTATCTCTTGCCAACAATGAGGTCAGGGTGGCCGAGGCCAACTTACTGTGCTGGAGGTTTAGTTGGAGCACCTTCATCATTTTTAAAATTTTTGTTTTGTAGGTTGGCAGCTGACATCGGACGCACCTTGACCTCACTGATGCCAACCATCAACTTGAAACCCCTGGACGGAAGCATGGCCATTGTATCATGGTTTAACATGACAATGGCTTCCTGTCCTGTTTTTGAGGGAGCTTCTATATTCAGAACCTTCCAATCGCTACTAGGGAATCCTGAGTTTTGACCCCTAAGGAGGTTTTCCAGGAGTTCCTTAGAGACACGAGGGCCCGGGACGTTAATGCGGACTTTGGCTCTGGTCGGGAGTTCACTTTTAGGAGCAACTTTAAGAGTTACCCCTTCAAGTAAACCTTTCATCTCACCAATCTTAGTTCGAAGCCATTTTAGTGTGGGTTCATCCCTACACGTCATGATTTTGAACCCCTTGACTGTCGACAGCGGCCCGAATCTCGTCACGAAACCATTGGAAGCGAGAATCTCGGTGTTAATAAAATCGAGGATCTTTACCTCCACCTGAGACTTACGGAGCTCCCCCCATTTATGACAGCCACCTGAAGGCTTTGTGTCACTACGTCCACTAGCGTGCTATTGCTGGCGCTGTGTACTGCCTTATGCTTTTTATTTGCGGACGTTATGGGAGGCGTCGAGTCATTATGCCTCATCCTCTTTCTTTGACTGCCAGTGTGTTCAGCCCTTGGGTTCTTTGGGCCTCTTTTCGGCCTCACTTTAGGGCTACTGACAGCCAGTTTGGAAGGAGAGACACCTTGATCTTTGTTTTTTCTTCTTATTTCAGTAATCTTGCCCTCTTGCCGTTTTCTATCCCTTTGAGATCTGGATTCGGATCCCCTCCCTTGTTCTGCTTATTTGGAAGCTCCTTGTTAACCTGGGTCGGTTTTGGCTCATCGATTGACGGGCAGTGACCTTCGGAAAAGGATGCCATCACGGTCTTGGAGGACCCTGGGCCATGCGCGCAGACCTTTTATAGGGAGTCGAAGTAGTCTTGGCTCCCGGCAACGCCAGGATTTTTGCCACAGACTCGCCTTAAGGGGGTACCTGCCCTTGACCTTTCACAGGATTCTCGGCCACAGTGACGTCTGCGTCCGAGCTGTCCGAGCTGGCGAAGGACTGGTAGTCGTCATCATTGAGGATGCGGTTTCCATTTCCATTTTTTTTGATGTATTATTTATAATGGTTCATTTGTTTTTATTAGATATAGTATAACATCTCTATTGGTTTTTCTTTGTTGTTCGATCCTGCAGCTGGATTGCTGGAGGAACGAACGTAAGCCCCCCCACCACATCAAGGTGAAAACCAAGGGGGGAGATTAATAGATAAAGCAATTGATAATCTGTTGTCTGGAATATTTTTTATTTAAATTTTTTGACATTTGTTTTTACAGAAAATTAGTTCTCGTCGTTAAAAATCCCGCAGCATTATGAATTGGGGAAAGATTTAATAACTCGAAAAAGATCACAGGGTTTCACGTCGAGCTATCGTCTCGATTCCTCGTCGCATTTTGAATCAGACTACACATAGAACGACGTTTTCTGACTTCCCAGGCACCTTTTCGGCTGGAATTCTTCATCATGGTCATCATGATCATCATTATAAAATTAAAGAAAAAAGCACTTGTCATTTCAGGACACTCTTAAAAGGAAACACAATTATACCCTCAAATATATTGTCATAGGATTCCATGTCGGTATATATTCCATCACATACCATCCAATGCAAAAACATAATAGGTGTGATTTAGTTCTCTTCTAGGAGTTTCTTTACTTCTGCAATTTTTGCATTGTTGTCTTTGTATTTGTATACATCCCGAGGAACCACCCGTTTCAACGATGTTATTGAAATCTCGGCTTTTGAAAAATTCCCCTTCACGAAGTACCTTCCCGAACTTGAAAAAATTGCCTTTTTTTATTAAACGACCAAGAAAACCATTGTAGGCTTCAACAGCGGATGTCGCCCTAACTTGCTGTTTAAAAACAGAAATATATCACTTGGTTTTTCCAAAGAAAAAGAAAACAACATTCTTAAAATAAAAACAGTAAGCATAGTTATAATATTACCGGTCAAAGCCACTATTTTTCTAAATAAACTATAAAGTCTTTGAAAAATGTCATCTTATGCGAATCAATTTCATTTTCTGGTTTTTTTCCTTTTACGATTAGGAAAAAAGGCTAGAAAGTTTGTTTTAAGGCGTTTTTCTTTTAAGATTTAGAAAAACAGCCAGCATTATTTTTTGCATTTTTTGTTTGAAAAAAAGCCATAAAGCTATTTTTTGGCGTTCGTTCCTAAATACAAAAATTTGGCTTCTTTCATTAAAAAAGGAAAAAAGTCCAAAAAAGTTTTGAAAAAAATAACAAAAAATTACGGAATTAAAGCTAAATTTTTTGTATTCGTTTTCCTAGGAAAAAAAGCCATAACATTAAATGTGGAATTTTTAGCGTTTTTTTTTATTTTTTGGCGTAATTTCATTATTTTCAGTTTTTTTTTTTGCTTTAAAAAAATCTTTGAATTTTCTTGCAAATCCTATCAAATATCAATTATAAACTAATATGTAGGATCAATTTAACCAGGAGTCAATATCGTTGCCTGTTCCCAAGATATTTGAGGCAAAAAAAATTCAACAACTAAGTATTTTTAAGATTACTTGAAGTTTTTTCGCTTTTAAAAAAATTGTTAGTTCAATATTTAAAAAAATTTTATCAATTTTTATTAATAAGCTCGTGCATAATATAAAATTCCCTCCATGCCAATATCATTGCTTGTTTTCAAGATATTTGAGAAAAACCACTTTTTCTAAAAAAATTGTTGGCAACTTTTTTTTTATTAAAAAAAACTATAAGTTGATTGGTTTTATATTTTTAACAAGAAATAACAAGCGTAGAATAAAAATAACTCGAAGTCGCTAGCATGATTTTTTTGAGATATTCGTGACTAAATAAATTTAACAAGGTTTTTTTTTCTAAATTGCTATAGTTAAAAAACTGCTCACTGAATTTCTTTGAAAGTCCTTTCTGCACGTATTGAAACTTCTATCTGTAATATGGTGAACGAAAAAAGTGATTTTAGGCAGCTCGAAACGTAAAGATATGTCAAAATTTTCGATTCGACAAATCGAACCAATTACAATAACTTCCAATGGGAATTAAAAAATTTAATTTTGGTTTTGTATTAAGCCTTGTTTACAGTTCCCTAACGAAAAAAAAATCAAAATTTTCAAAATAATTTTCCACCTATTCTATGCACCAAATTTTATAATATTCAAGCCAAAAATGTTTTGGCCTAAGCCACATTTTGAGTCATTAATTTACCCTAAATAAATAAACTTTAGACTTAAAAATGGTAAATAATTATTTTTGGATGCAGATCCCATATGCATGCAAATAATGCCTTGAGGTAAATATATTTTTTTTGGAAATATAAATTGCATCACTGCAATGGTTTTTTTCTGTAAAAAATTAATTTTGCATTTCACCTCAATAATTTTTGACATACGAGAATATTTGCATAGATTTTTTTACGCACGGGAAGTGTAAACTAGGCTATACGTGCAAAAGTTAATCCACATCCAAATCCCGATGATAAAAAACACGCTTAATGTGCAGGGACCTTATGTTCGAATTCTTTGTGCGGAATTAAGATCCATGGACTTGTCTGAAAATTATATATATTTATCCGCTACACACATGGACTTAACATCTTCCGGACATGTATAAGTATTTAAAAAAAATCTTACCATTCAATTTGCACTGTGCTGTGCCACCACTAGTCATGATGTTTGGATCTTAGATGTACATCCCTTCAGTGGATTGTGAAAATGTTGGGTTTATCCCCTATGAGACAGTAATTTCATCTTTTTTCCTCTCAGCCCCAGCCGCTTATAGGAGGGTGCACACATGTTATGACTGTCATAAAAAACTGGTGGATACGTGAAGAGACAAATGATAGTACCTGGATATGGAAGGTACTAGAAGTGGACAACTGAACTGTTATGTTAACGAAAACAGGTACCTTATTGTTATGCAAGGCAAAAACCGTATAGTCATTATTGTGAGTGATTAATTGGTTGTTGCAACTGTTCCTAGAATTACAAAATTAGGCTTTTTTGCCTGAGGGAAAAAATATGGATTTAAATTTTTGACATTTGTATGAGTGTTATATGCAAATGCAGAAATGAGAACTTATTCTTGTAACAACTATAAAGTCTGAACTGGATTGAATAAGAATATTGTAGGTACATTCGATACCAAAAATTAACTTGATAATGGAGATTTTCAACGTGTTTTTTTATTTTAGTTAATATGTAAAAGATATTATTTTTAGTAGCTAAAAATACAAATTATTTATATATTTATTTGCTTATTTATACATTTGAATATAATAAAATTTTGATTGATAACATTAAAAATTCAATACAAAAAAAAAAAAAAAAAATTACAAAAAGAAATTTGCAGTGAATTTAAAGTCTTTCATAAAACTTTTTAAAGATTGTATCTCTTTTTGGTCCATCGTCGCTATTACATCTATTATTTCTATTTTTAAATGTATAAAGAGACCTAAAAGTGTCAAATTAAATTAAAAATGTCAAATTTTGTAAACTAAAATTATGATTATTATCTAGCATATATGTTGTGCTACATTCGACTTTTCTGGCTCATTTAATTTTACCTGTGCAAAATGTTCCTTAAATCTTTTGAGAATTGGTCTTCTTGTCTGTCCTACATACTTGTTTTTTTATTTGTATGTGAGTTTCCCTTCGTTGTTCAATTTGTTACTCAGAAAAAAAAATTTAACAACGGAGGAGAAACTCACATACAAATAATAGAACAATCAAGTGATTAGAGTATCTTTATGAAACATATTGAGGATACCTTTGAAATTAAATTTGGTAATAAAAAACAGGGTTTGATAAATAAATTCAATATTTCAACAGGAAGAACAGAAAATATACAACAAAAGAAAATTTTCAAAGAAGTTGAACCAGTGCAGGACTTTGTCAAAAATGTATCAAGTGTTCAGTTTACACTTAATGAACTGGAATTACTTAACAGAGGATTAGATTTCGAAATACAACCTTCAGAAAAACAATCCGAAGAAAGTGCTTTAGTTTACATTGAAACAGCTCTCAAACATTTAAATGATGAAGAAGAAAAAGCTAGAGTAAGATGTGAAGCTGTAGAAAAAATAAATAATGCGAATTTACCATCTATACTTACAAGAATGAAAGATTTCAGAAAAGCAACAAAAAATCTGAAATTAAAGAAAAATTTAGTTGTCTTTAGTAAAGCAGACAAGAGCAACAACATGGTGATACTTGATAAACAAGAATATACTAAAATGAATAAGGAATTTATTGAAAATGGCCCATACGAGGAAGCAATTTCTTACCCTTTACCAGGAATGATAAGGCGAAATAGGGCAGCCATAAAAAATGCAGAAGATGTTTTCAGTGACCAAAATTTATCAAGAAAATTAAATGTTTCGAATCCAATCCAATCCAATATGAATGTATTCTTTACTCAACTTGCATAAACCAGGTAAACATATAAGACCAACTTGAATGTTGGTTATTAGAAAAATTCAATAACTTACAAAATAAATCAATCGAATTAAGAGCTATAAGAAATAGCATTGAGTTCGCAGAAAAACTAAAAGAATTGAAAATATCTAAGTTTCATTTGATGTTATAACATTATATCCAAATGTACCAATTGACTTTGTATATATATTTATATACAAAGCAATTGATATAAATAAATAAATAAATTTTGTGGCGCAAAAGCTCATGGAGAACCAGGACCTAGTGACTAACAACTCTCAACCATTCCTGTGTGCGTGTTGTTGGCAGGAATGGAGGGGACCTACAATTTTTTGCCGAGTCCGAACGGCTAGATGAGAAGCACTTATTCATGACAAGTATATTCTTGGAGGATTTGTCAGTCCCTCGCAAGAGGCAGTACCTCGGAAAAAAACATTTGTTTTTAGGTGGCAGTGGCCGGGCATCGAACCCAGACCTTTGGCATGACAGTCCTACGCACTAACCATTATGCCACGAGGTACTACAACAAAGTAGTAATACAAAGCAATTGATGAAACTTTAAATTTCCTGAAACAATGGTTAGAGAACAATCCTCTTAGACAAGAAGAAATTAATGAACTTGTCAATCATACAAAATTTTGTATGGACGAAAATTGGTTTCAGTTCAATCAAAAATTCTATTGACAAAAACTTGGATGCAGTATGGGTTCACATTTAAGTACATTTTTGGCAAACTTATTTATGTCACATTTGGAGAGTATGTAAAATGAAAAATGAAAGAAATTTTAACAGAATTTGGTTCAGATATACAGATGTGGGCCATAGTCAAAAAGCAAGAACTTCGAAGTTTACTAAACATGCTAAATAAAACAAAATATCTATCAATCAAGTTTACTCCATAGATAAACAATATTGTTTATCTATCTATGGTTAACTTATGAAGAACAAATAAACGGAAGACTAAACTATTTAGATTTAATTATAATTATTAGAGAAGGTGAAAATTTCGAGTACGATATTTATCAAAAGCCTACATATACTCTTAGATATATAACATCGCACTCATTTAATTCATTTCAACAAAAAACATCGGCCTTTCATTCAATGATTTTTAGAGCTTTATATATTCCGATGACAAAAGAAAGAGAATACGTTGAAATTCGAAAAATAAAAGAAATAGCTAAAATAAATACATAGATATACAGAAAAATTAATAGATGATCTACTGATTGCACACAGAAGAAAACAAAACCTAAGGAATTATACAACATTAGATTTTATAAGAAATGGAAAAGGTACCAAAAAGAAATGGTCAAAATTTAATCTCTATCCAGGAATTACATCTAATCTTAAGCCTATCTTTAATAGACAAAACATCAAGATAAGCGAGTGTAGAGAAATTAAAATGAAAAATCTGATTAGTGGATCCAAAGACAAAATTGAAAAATTTCAACAATTAGAAATTTATTCAACTGGATGTAGCGATTGTAATAAAGAATATGTAGGACAGACAAGAAGACCAAGTCTCAAAAGATTTAAGGAACATTTTGCACATGTAAAATACAATGAGCCAGAAAAGTCCAGTGTTGCACAACATATGCTGGATAATAATCATAATTTTAGTTTACAAAATTTGACATTAATTCTTAATGTAAATAATCCTTATGAACTAGATGCTTTTGAGTCTCTTTGTATATTTAAAAATATAAATAATTTAATGAATAGCTACGATGGACCAATAAGAGGTACAATTTTTAAAAAGTTTTATGATAGACTCTTAATTCACCGTAAATTTGTAATTTGTTTTTTTGTTAGTAATTTTTTGTTTGTATTGAATTTTTAATATTATCAATCAAAATTTTACTATAGAGCTTACTGACAATGGAAGCATAGCTTCCGAAATGTAAATTTAAGCAAATAAATATATACATAAATAATTTGTGTTTTAAGTTACTGAAAATAATATATTGATTTTTTAAAGTCATCAATAAATTCATAGAGTAGTTGATCGTAGTTTGGAGCATCAACCTGCTTGTTTCAAAATAATAAAGTTCAAAGATTTTACGAACTTGCCTGTTAGTGGAATAATCTGAAGTATAAATCAAAATAACTGATGAAATGACTTTTTTTATGTTTTGTGTATGAACAAAAACTTCGTTCGCAAAATGTTGAAGTACAAAATTATTTACCTATATAAGGTGACAGTTATAGCTATCATTGAAACTCATCATTGAAAACTTTAATGATTGATTTTGAGACATTTAGAAAGAAAAATCATTTATTATTTTGATGAACAAATAAAGCTTAAGACTTAACTGATATTGGTATCCAAAAAAAAAATTTCAAATAGGCCCAACTTTCCACATAAAATTGCTTTAAAGATTCCAATGATCATTAGTAAGGTAGTTCAATCATTGAAAAAAGAAAATTCTTTTTGCGTGAAAAGTTGGGTTTTGTAATATTAATTAAGTCTTAAGCTTTATTTGTTGATCAAAACAATAAATGATTTTGCTTTCTAAATGTCTCAAAATCAATCATTAAAATTTTCAATGATGAGTTTCAATGAAAGCTATAACTGGCGCCTTAGGCGTAAATTAATTAAAACGTAAGTAAGAACTGTTATTGTGTTAAATCACAAACGCATCGTTGCAGAGATGCCAAACATTCATAAATGCATCAAACCCGCATCACTTTTTGCGTAACTTGTTCATTATTGCAAACTTGCATCAAGTGATGCGCAAACTTCAAACAAATAAGTGGTCGGCAGACTTACGGTATTTCAGTACGATTCAGATTGGGTGGAGCCATTGTCCTGGACCTCCTGAGCATAGAATGGGCATTCCTTATCCAAAGTCATAGTACCTCTGAGAGCAAGGGGTTCTCAAAAGTCGAAAAAATCGACCTAGAAAACGTTATAGCAGTACGTCTGCCTCTTTGATATGTTTGACTACGTGTTTTTGCTATTCCAAAATCGTAAAGGCAGGAATAGGCCGTAGTACCTCTAGGAGTAACGGGGTTTTTAATATAGGCTACAAAAATTCCCAACAAAACTAGGCTAAGTACAAAAACGCACTTTTTCTTAAAGGAATATGTTCAGATTTTGTATACTTATATTAATATTAACAATGCATTTAATTAAAAAAATAGTTTTCAGACACCTGTTTTTCAGAGTTTTTTTCAGTTAAAAATAAATGGACCTCCTTTTGAGCAATTCGTCTGCGTGTTTGACATAATAAGTAGTATAGCTTTTGTTAAAAACAAAAAAAAATTGACAGACACATGGGAAAGATCTTAAAAATCTCCATATAAATTCTGCTATTTTAAAAGACTTTAAAAAGAAACTTAGTTTCTATTAAAGGAATATGTTTGTTTCTTTGATATAATAACTATTATAATTTTTTATGTTAAAACAAATTTTTGTTCAGATACTTGGTGCAGTACCTTCAAAAGAAAAAACAAATGTTTTAAGTGAAGCAATATGTCTGCCTCTCTGATATTCAATTTTCAATATTCAATTCAATATTTCATTATTCTCAGTATGTGTTAGTAGGTTAACAATTTTTAATAAATCCATAAATAATACAAAGAATAGTTAGTGACATCTTTTATATTAATAAATAATTGAGATGATGCAACATTATTAAAAGAATAAATACATTGTGTGGTGTGTACAAAGTATATTAAAAAAGTAATAAAAACTGAAGTTAACAATCTTATGTATAGTAGAAAAATTAAAAAAACAAAATTTAATTAATAGAAGCAAAAAAAAAAAAATGAGGAGAAAACATGATTTTTAAAATTTTTTTTTGTTTACCTTTGGTTTTAGTCTGACCAAAGTTATTATAAATTGAAACATGAACACACCATACATATATATTTTTTTGTTATTTCTTAATAATTACTAAAGCATATAGCGTACAAAATTTTCGATTTCCCCGTGTTCAAAATCAAGAAGCCACTGTCTCATTTTTCTAATGAAAACAAAAAAACTTCTTTGCATCCGAATTACAATAGGAAATGCATTAAAGAGTAAGTGAAGCGATTGAGTGGAAGTTTCACAAGGATGTAGTGCGAAACTAAGGAATGTTGACATTGAAACTGGAGTTGCTGCGTAGATTTCGAAAATCAGAAATTGGGCTTTGCTGATAACCACCTCTCAAACAAATATTTTTAAAACCTTAAAGTAACACAATTTGCGAATTGGCAGAATTTTTGAAAGTCTAAATTGGGGCATCGTTGCTACACGATTAGTTTATAGTTTTAAAAACTTTTCTACTGGCTGATTTTTGAATTATTTGAATCGGTTGAAGGGGGAAGCTTACATGAGTAAAGCTCCACTCTAACAACATATGCCATAATGCAGCCTAGATTGAAATGTAGCATAATAAACAGCTTTTAGCATATTTAAAGAACAATATTTACTACGTCTGTAAAAACAACAAAAAGAAGAAGAAGAAAGAAGATATTTTCTTAAGGTTTGAAGATTTTTAGACCAGTTCAAATTATGATCAGTTGCAACTCCAAGGTATTTAAAACAATCAACAGCTTTAATTTTAAAGCAGCTAACGCTACAAGCAGTGTTACAATTAAATGATTGGGTGTAGTGCGAACAAGACAACTTTTATACGTAAATATGTGTTTGCGGCAATCATAAGATAGAAATATTATATCTAAGTCTGAAGTTATGTCCCGAGAGGCTGAAATACATGACTTTAGTTTTATTACCAACAAAAAGTTTGTGATCTACAAAACAGAATCCTAGCCAGAAAACTTCGTGATTTATGTCTGCTATTAGTTTAATGGGCTAGACGAACAATAAGCGATTCCCAGATCATCCGCAAATGCCCGAATCTTACCAACAAAAGGAAGAGAAGAAAGGAATTTATATAAACCAGAAACAAAATAGGACCCTGGGGTACGCCTAGATTGCTAATTTTTATATCACTTACACTTTTACCGACTTTAACGAACTGTGAGCGATTTTTAAGGTAAGATTCAAGCCAATTATAGAAAAAAACATGAAAACATAGCTTATCTAAAAGGATATTATGGTTGACAATGTCAAAGGCCTTCGTCATATCGACGAAAAATCCAGCACAAAAACTTCTGTCATCTAGACCCTTTTGCAAAATACAACAAAAGTCTAAAAGAGCGTCTTCTGTTGAAAGACTAGATCTAAAACCAAACTGCATAGGGCTAAAGAAACGTATTTTATTTTAAAAAAATTCAATATTCTTGACTTGATGGATTTTTCATAATTGGATTTATTAGTTTTGTCTCCCTTTCAAACAGAGGAATAATATAAGCACATTTAAGGTCTTCAGGGAAAATACCAGACATGACGCCGAAAATAAAAAGAGAAGCCAGAATACCCACTATGTAAGGACCATTGCGGTCATTGAACACACGAAAATGGAATATTGCAAATGCGGACATTTGCTATGAATTTCGTTATTTTACTTTAACTAATTGTCTGTGGTTTTTAGTATATATGTACCTTCTTAATTTGTATTATTATTTTTTTAATATAAATTTGTTTATTTTTGTTTTGTTTTTTTTTTTTCATGAAAATAAGCTTCACGTAGTTTAAAAAAAAATAAACTGACCTACAGCCCATAAAACAGCACCAAAATATACATATAAGATCAATACCCATGTCTGTATGAACCTTAGTAATATTTTGAGACTATAACTACATGACAAAACTCAACAAATAAAAAAAATTTCAATGGAGAAATGTGAGGCTCGTAAATCTGCAAATGAGTAAAAATATGATATCTACAACAGTTGCCGTAAATCGTGTGAACACCTCGCAAATATTGTAAAAAATTTGCGAGCATTTCATTTGCGAGCACCTTGATCGTAAATGTATTTGAGAACTTTGGGACAATAGTCGCAAATCGTCTGAACACGTGTTTTTGGAGGTTTGCGAGCACTGTCAAACGTTAGTCATTTGCGGTGTATTTGCGAGTTTTTCCGTGGCGTCAGTGCTCGCAAAAGAAAATCATGCTAAATCATAATTTCTGGCAGCCCTGCGTGTTGATTCTAGGAGTATGCCTTCGGTGGACGCCGCTTACCAACTTCGCACTCCGGAGCTCAAGCAGAATGAATTTATTCTGACTGGATGTCGGCTTTTATACAATTTTCAGAAAGGGCTTTTTTTACATTTTGTGGTTTATTCATTTTATTGTTTCATTAATATGTGAATGCTTTATGTTTAAAGCTTTTTAACAATGTTGCCACTTTGTTATGTTTTTTAAGTTATAAGAAAATTTAGTATTGAAAATGTAGAATGTAGTGTAAAGTATTTTTATATGTAAATAATTATAAATAAATAAGTAAATAATGTGTTGATTGATGAGAGGACTAGACTGTTAGGAGGAGGAAAAAAGATGGTCGTTACAATATCTATCTATATATCAATCTGATAATTACATCATCTAAATGATCGTGAAATTTAAAATTTAATTTTGATATTATGAACTGATATGAAGATGTGAAAGAAAATTTCCATTTTTTGACATTATATTATGTAACTAACCTTAAAAATGTTGAGGTGATGTCTTCAGTATTAATTCGAGTCGATTTTTGATAAATTGATATGATATTTACGGTGACCATATTTCCGGGAGCAAAATCTGGGAAAAGAAGTATGAAATTCAAAAACGTGACAAAAGTATTATACTTTCAAAAAAATTAATAATTTAAATAGTTTATAGCAGAAAAATAAACGAAAAGAAAGGAGCAGTTTAATAAATTATAATTTCTTTTCAACATACACAACCAACTCAAAAGAGTAGAGCTTCAACTCGACATTTTAAATTTTATTAAGTTAAACGAAATTTAGCTTAACCTTAAAATAAGTTAAGCCTGAGTTATTTCAGATGAAGTGTTTTACAAACAATATGGATATCACCCTTTTAAGCCTTTGACAATTGAAAAATAGATGGCACAACTACGAAAACCGCACTTTTCAAATACCTATTTCAGTAACTTTCATTATTAAAATCTAGATGGCACCTCAACGGGGCATTTAGCCACTGAGTTAATGCACCAAATTAACTTGCAATTACATTAGGATTTAATTTGATTGATTTTGGATTTAACTCGGGGATATTCTTAAGAGTTAAGAGTTGCATTTCAGAAAATTTGCAAATACACTGAGAAAAAAAACGCATGCCGTTTTGATAATTTATTCATTTCAAATCACATATCATTACGGTAACCATCCGTCCCGGACTTCCCAGGGCTATCCCGTATTTCTATAGCCTGTCTAGGTTTATTTTTTAAGAAACCCGAGAAGTAAAAGTGTCCCGTATTCAGTTATTTGTTCCGTATTTGTGCCGTATTTGCACATTTCACATAAATAAATTCTTTCATTAATTTACTAACACTGCTTTTGAAACAAAAATACATTGAAAAATTGGTTAAATGTGCACTGCAAAAAATTTTATATTTCTGGGAGCTTTATATCGGGTTTCTTCAATAAGAGCGCTACAAATTTTTTTTTTTAAAACAAAAACGGTTTTGGATATCAATGAAATTTTTTATTCCTGTGAAAGTACGTTCAATGCAATTATGTATGGAACTCGATTTCTTTTGCATACCCACCACGGGCACGCTTGTAGAAGTCCAGACGCTGAACCCAATTTTCGACGGTTTTCAAGCATAAATCGGCAGATCATCATCAATCATCGCTGGCTTGTTGGCATAGACCATAAACTTCACGTAGCTCCACAGGAAATAGTCTAACGGCGTCAAATTGCACGACCGAGGCGGCCAAGCGACTGGACCATTTCTTGAGATAACACGTTCTCTAAACTTGGTTTCCAATAAATTGATTGTAACATTAGCTATGTGGCTTGTAGCACCGTCCTGTTAGAACCACATGTTCTCCAAGTCCATATCATCCAATTGGGCCAAAAATATTCGGTTATCATTGAACGGTAGCGATGATTTTTCGATGAAAATCCGAATCATTTTCAAGTTGTTGCTCAGCCCAATTCACGAACATACGACGCTTCTGGTGGTCAAGCGGCTTCAGTTCTTGCGTCAATTTAATCTTGTTGGGATGACACATTTGGGCTTTCTGCAGCTGAAGCCTCAGCGGCAGCAATATTCTCGACACTACGGGCACTTCCTTGTCTCACTGGATTCAAATTTTTCCACTAGACGCTCAATTGTTGATCTGCTAGGACGATTATGACGACCATAAATTGGACGTAGCGCTCTTAACGTTGAATGAAATGGCAAACCTTACTGAAGGGAAATGTCAAAAGAGCTACAAGAAATATGGTGTCGTTTGCTGTCCCTGTCGCTCTACTTTTGTAGCGTCCCTGTTGAAAAACCCTTTATAATTTACATTTATTTTAAATTATTTAAAAGCTTAAGGAAAGATTTTCAGCTCATCCTAGTCTCGGGGTTAAACATTAGTTGACTCTAGAAATTTTTTTTCAACTAGCTCACAGTATTTGATGAGTTAACTCAGGCACAAACTCTTCATTGTGGAGCCAACTCGATTTCGATTGTGAACGGCGTAAGATGGTGACATCAATAGTGTCACACTGTCGCACATCGATTTCAATAGATTTTTGACAACTGAAAAATTGGGTAAGTTAATCCTAATTTTTTTAATTGAGGATTAACTGTTTCAGAGCTAACTAAGGGTTAACTTATTTAGCTTACTTTGATTTTCTCACTGCTTTGAAAAACTAGCCCTTAGTTTAGTTGTTTACAGAAGAAAAATGTTAGGTTTTGATTTCATTCATATCATCATATCATATTTGTAAAGATAATAGGTATAATTTATTTTACTGTTCCTTTCTTTTAAGAATTAATCTTCGTTTAAATTGTAATTTCAGAAATTACAAAATGAAAATTATGGAAAAGTCTTATTTTTTCACATTTTAAATTTTTCAGCTTTTTTTCTTGGGTTTTGCTCGAAAAAATATGGTCACCGTAGGTATGGAAGACATTTTGGATGCAGTTTGCGAATTTTAATTGAATTTTCTAAACTATGAAACATAAGGGTGATCCTAAAATGATCACTGCTTTATTTTGAATTTTCATGGCATTATGACATATTCTTTAAAATTATGGTTAATATCGCAAGATAATAACTCTTCTAAGCTGCACCCTAATGTGATTTTATTTTACTTTACAATTTTTTCCTAGAAATGTACGCTTCACGCTCTAAAATGACTATCTATACCTAGTTGGTAGATAGTCGTTTGCGTTTCGTTCCACAAGCCGCAGCCCAAAAGTACTCAAAACCATAAGTAATCAAATTCAAAAAAGGACTTAAAGTATTCAAATCCAAAAGTTAAAAATAATAATGAAATCCCAAAGTAACGAAAGTTAACAAAGTAATCAAAAGAAATCGTTCCCGGTAAGGTAATCGTTACTCAGAAAAGCAATCGATTACTCTGATTACTTGAAGTAATCGTTAAAAAGTAACTATTACTAACGATTCCTTACACCACTGGTAGATATACCGTATACTAGACGACAATTTTTCTTCTGGGAAAAAGAGGAACTCGATTTGAAAAAAGAATCGAAAGAATCGCGCACGCGCATACAAAAACAAACGTATTCACACACACATACATACAGACACACACATCCCCACACTAAAAAATATATTTTTCATTGCAATATGGGACTTAGCTAATTAGGAGGTGTTTAAATATTCTTAAAGTTGGAATAGTGTGCTCGCTAATTGGTGGTCGTCACCTTGTGAAAAACCTTAGCATCTAATTTACAATCCTTGCCTATAACATCTCGGTTCGTTACATTTTCAAGTAAGGCATGTAAGGACTTAATTAAAATTGCTGCAGGTTTAGTATTAAATTTTCAACATGTTTTTCTTAGTCATAAGGCATGAGTATTTAACCTGGCATCAAAAAGGCATTGCTGGTTGTACAGAATTTAAGGTGTGTAGATGACATTCGACATTCTTTTTAAACTACGCCAAACTGCTGCCTCATAAGGGAAGCTCCTTCAAGTTGCGTTGCATTGCCTAAGCTCAAAAATGTTAAATGAGATTATCATGCGTAGGTAATGGCTGGGCGTTGCAATGTACTTGTACATTGAGAATATATACATACATACATACATAAGTATAATATATTTGCAAGAGATTACCCTCATTGAAAGAAACGCCTTTTCTATGTTACAGCTCAAATTTACTTTTACGATTTATCTTAGTCTATTGTCTATGTATTTACAATTATGTATCTATAAGATTAAATTCATATATTTAAGATATACCTAATGAGAATTTATTTAAGTAGGTACTATTGATCAAATTTGTTAATTTGTTTATTTATGTTTGCTTGTTAAATCTACTTACCACCAACACTCATAAGCCTAATTATAAGAGCCTTTGATTGTAGATTGTGTCTGTTAAATATTATAAAAGAAACGTGTTAGGTATTTATAGTTAATATGGAACTTTATTCAAGAAGATTATTTCAGTTTGGATGACACTGTAAAGCTGAGAACTGAAGCTTAAACTAGCCTATGATTAAAACTTCCAATAAGTAGTCCCTCCATAATGTGAACTAATTAAAACAAGGCGTTTTCGGATTTTAGAGGGATTAACTTTACAGGAACTTTTTTCAATGCTCATTAAACTGATTAAAATAATCTTTATAATGTATATCCATTGAAAACTAATTAAATTTAAATTAAACTATCTGCTTTCAGGCAGATAAGATCTGTTGAAACTGAAACGTGGTTCTCCAATTACTTTTTAGTCAATCGAACAATGCATTTTTCATTGAAGGCATTTCGGATTTCCTAAGTGGTTTTCCCTTCCCTGGTCTTGATTCGGTTTTTTTTTTGCTGTTGGGCCAGCTTTTTAGAGCAAAAATAAACAAACACATACCAATACAAGTAAAACACAACTTAAAGAAAGATGATAACACGAAACTGACCAACAAAAAACACACAAATGTGAAATACATATATCCACATAACTCTCCAACCTGCAGTTCCATTCAATATTTCTTAAGATATGTCGAAAAACAAATAACTTTTACAAAAAAATTCACATTATCGAGTCTGAAAAAATCGGTAGTTCACATTATAGAGATGACAAGGTAAATATCGGGTTTTTCAATAAGAGCGCTACAAAAGTTTTTTTTTG
This sequence comes from Dasysyrphus albostriatus, assembly GCA_946251815.1. Lineage (NCBI taxonomy): Eukaryota > Metazoa > Arthropoda > Insecta > Diptera > Syrphidae > Dasysyrphus > Dasysyrphus albostriatus. Next base: position 178,182,597 of record OX276335.1, read on the forward strand.
AATAAAACAAAAACGGTTTCGAATATCAATGAAATTCTCTATTCCTGTAAAAGTACGTTCAATGCCATTATGTATGGAACTCGATTCCTTTTGCATGGCCACCACGGGCACGCTTGCAGAAATCCAGACGCTGATCCCAATTTTCGACGGTTTTCAAGCATAAATCGGCAGATACTGCTGCAATTTCACGTTCGATATTCATACGAGGTTCATCAATCGTCGCTGGCTTGTTAGCATGGACCATAGACTTAACGTAGTTCCACAGGAAATAGTCTAACGGCGTCAAATCGCACGACCGAGGCGGCCAAGCGACGGACCATTTCGTGAGATAACACGTTCTCTAAACTTGGTTTCCAATAAATTGATTGTGACTTTCACTGTGTGGCTTGTGGCACCGTCCTGTTGGAACCACATGTCCTCCAAGTCCATATCATCCAATTGGGGCCAAAAATATTCGGTTATCATTGAACGGTAGCGATCCCCATTCACAGTAACATGCCGGTCTTGATCATCACGGAAGAAGTACGGCCCAATGACACCGCCGGCCCATAAACCACACCAAACCGTAATTTTTTCGGGATGCAATGATGACTCATGGAGTACGTGTGGATTGCTGCCTTACCATTACCGCATATTTTGTTTATTGACAAAGCCATTCAGCCAGAAATGAGCCTCATCGCTGAAGATGATTTTTCGATGAAAATCCGAATCATTTTCAAGTTGTTGCTCAGCCCAATTCATGAACATACACGACGCTTCTGGTGGTCAAGCTGCTTCACTTTCTTGCGTTAATTTAATCTTGTAAGGATGTAGGCCAAGATCTTTTCGCAAAATTCGCCACAACGACGTCACAGAGATGCCCAACGCTTGAGAACGACGTGTGAGAGACTCATTTGGGATTTCTGCAACTGAAGCCTCAGCGGCAGCAATATTCTCGGCACTACGGGCACTTCTTTGTGTCACTGGCACGGGAACATTTTGTACTGTGCCTGTGGATTCAAATGTTTCCACTAGACGCTCAATTGTAGATCTGCTAGGACGATCATGACGACCATACATTGGACGTAGCGCTCTTAACGTTGAGGCCACTGACTCCGAATTTCTGTAGTAAATTTTAATAATTTCGAATCGTTGTTGGCTCGTATATCTTTCCAACATGAAATGGCAAACCTCACTGAAGAGAAATGTCAAAAGAGCGGCAAGAAATATGGCGCTCTACTTTTGTAGCGTCCCTGTTGAAAAACCCTTTATTTGGCGATTCACATTTTAGTGAAAATCGCATCGAAATTCCTTGATTTACGAATAAAACAACTGCAAATTTTTCAATTGGTGATTTTTCAATTCTTTCCGTGAACGAAGGGCTCTGTCTTCGATAGGGAAAATATATATTCAGTTTGAGCATTGAGATTTTTGTTTTTGTGCTTTATGGATGTTGGGCCTTGATACCTTCGTGGCGTGGCTCTTTGGTTCCACTTTTTTTAAAATCAACCAAAAATCGTTCTTTTTGAGATTTTCGCAGGACTTTTTTATTTACCGACTAAAATTTCTTAATAATTTTTCAATTTTCCTTTAAGTTAAAAAAACTCTTTGAATTTATCCTCTGAGGATAAAATTCTTTGAAATTTTGGCCTCCGAGTAAAAACATCTCCGAACGCGTTCTTTCATTTTCATACGCCTAGAAACCCATTTGCCGATAGATTTATCTCAAAATGAGTATGAGGGCCTGTAGGTGCATGCATCTTGACATCAAGTTCAAAAGTCTGGCGGATGTGGTAAGGACGAGGGGTTGAAAATAGCGGCTTTCCAACTATTGTGTTAGGGCGACATACACTTTAATTAAATTATTAAAAACAGGAAAAGATGCCCCGTCATTTTCCTTGAGTCCACAGACTTTAATTTCCACAATTTGAAAAATAAAACTCAAGATATGAGCTTTTGAAGCAAACCTTAACGGCTTTATTTTGAAGGCTTTTGCCTTGTGATTTTCTTAATTCTCCAATATCTCTCGATATAGTGCACCTAAAAAGTTTATATCTTTAGTTCTATTAATTGGACCATTAATATTAAAGTCCGTGGGCTTAAAGAAATCTGACATTTCCTATTTTTAAAAAATGAAGTGAAGTGCATGTGGCCCTAACAAAAAAATCTGAAAACTGCTAGTTTCAACCACTCGTTCTTACCACGGGCGCCAAAAAAATCCTGCCAGATGTATGAATTTTATTTGGCTCAAGCGCTAGCGCCAGCAAAAATATGCTGCCAGCTCTTAGTCTATATATTATTGTCATATTACAAATTGTGGGGTAGTTTTGATTTTGCCCCTCTTTTATGTTTTCAGGAGTGCCAAATTCGAATCTGATTTTTGCGACAAAAATTTTCGTGACGCAACATGGAAAAAATGCAAGTAATGTTGCAAAAATGCATTTTATGGGAGTTTTTCACTAATGGCTCAAAAACTACCAATTATTCGAAAATTACATCAAAGAACCATTGAAAGTATATACAATTTCTAATAAATCTCTGTTTAAGGTTTTTTCTGCGACAACCCATTTGGACTCAAGCGCTAGTTGAAAATTGACGTATTTTTACTATTTTCGAAAATCCACCCCAAAGCGCTAAGTAAATACTTTATGTGAAATTTTTAATTTCTGTCTATGACATGAACCAAGATAGATATACTTTCATGATGGTTTTTGATGCGCTGAATTTGAATCTGGTCTTGAAATAGCTCTAGCATGTCACGTTTTATAGATAATCGAACCTAAAGATATACAAAACATGCATTTTTGTATGCAAATTTGGGGTTATATTTTTTATATAGCCCCAAATTTGCATACAAAATCCATGTTTAATTATATCCTTAGGTTCGAATATCTATAAAACGTGACATGCTAGAACAATTTCAAGACCAGATTCAAACTCAACGCTCAAAGGCCATCAGAAAAGAATATCTAGAATGTCATAGACAGAAATTAAGAATTTTCACATAAAGTATTTACTTAGCGCTTTGGAGTGGATTTTCGAAAATAGTAAAAATACGTCAATTTTCAACTAGCGCTTGAGCCAAATGGATTGTCGCAGAAAAAAACCTTAAATTGTAAATTGTAATAATAATTGTAATTTTCGAATAACTGGTATTTTTCGAGCCATTAGTGAAAAACTCCCAGAAAATGCATTTTTGCATCATTTTTTCCATTTTGCGTCACGAATTTTGGTCGCAAATCTCAGATTCGGATGTAGCACCCCCGAAAACATAAAAGAGGGGCAAAATCAAAGCTACCCCATAATTTGCTCTCTAAGAGCCTTCTTGAAATTGACTGGACTATATCTTTTTATCAGATAATGAACTGATAAAAAAATATAGTAGAAATGTCACAAAAAAATCTTTAATTAGACTTATATTTTATAGACTTAGATATTTTAATTAGACAATATTTTCATCTTACACTACAAGTCAAATGTCAAATTTAATTCTATTCTATAGCTCGATATCCACTGGACGTGAAGATGCAATGATTTTTGCATTTATCATGTTCTTAATTTAAAATTATATTATAATTATATTTTTGTTTTACAAGTTTCTTTTCTATTAAAATTTTTTTTTTTTTTTAAATAAATATTTTTGAATTATATTTTTTCATTTTGGGGACGTTTTCAGTGGTGACTCTTTTTTATTTGAAATACTCTTTTTACTAGCTCTTTGCTTATTAAGCGTACTGAGAGAAGGGGTGGATAAACACATATAAAATGAGCAATGCCATTATCGAAACAGCTTTTTCAATAAAAAAATATTTCAGTCTAAGTAAAGGATAAAAGAGAAAAGAAATAAAAAACACTTACACATTATATTTGTATACTAATAAGATGCAGGTACACTTGAATATGTTACTAAATAAATAAATAACTTAATTAATAAATAAATAAATAAATAAATAAATAAATGAATAAATAAATATAATAATAAATATATAATTTAAATAAAAAATATGTGAATAAGTAAATACATAAGTAAGTGGATGCCAAACAAATAAATAAATAAATACATAAATAAATAAATACGTGCACTCAGTATTTAATAAATAATTATGAACATTTATTGATGTGCAAAGACACAAATAAGTAAATGTTTCAATTTTTATATTTGTGTTGAATTAAATTAGCATAGCTGACTTCAAATAACAAAAATGTCAGAAAGCTGTACATCATATTGTGGGCGTGTAAAAAATTCACGTTCGACATTTTCTTACAGCTATTTCAGTTGCAGCTGCAGTTCCAGTTGCAGCACTCGATTCTAGTCAGGCAGTAAGTTAGCTCCGTCAGGTGTGGTAGGCCACCCGAGTGATTAAGGCTTGATTGCTTGGTACCTTCGTAAAACGTTTTAATATCCTGATCAACGTCAGTCACGTTCTCTGGATTCTGAATATTTTTGGAGTTGATTAAGAATTGCAACGCAAATGATATTTTTGAACATGTGACATCAGCAAACTGCATTATCGAACACAGTAGAATTTGTATTTGAGTTTTCGAACAGAAGACTTTTGCATTTTACATTTACATTTCGAACATTCTGCAAATAAATCTTTTAACGACCTGTGGCTTAATGTCCTGACCATTGAGCCCTAGGAAAATGGAAACTTGTCCTCCTTGGCTGCGCAGAATAAATTTTATAAACGGAGAAAAGTTTTTTTGTTGATAACATTTTATTGGATTTATTGCTTTGTTCGTTCTACACTCGTTTCGGAATGAACCTCTTAATTGCTGGATGGTCCCGTGAAATTAGAGACGCCTGGTCAATATAAATTATGTAATTGTTTTAATTTTCATTCACCTATTCAGAAATTCAAAGGCAATGCATTGACGCGTCGTTCACCGCCAAACGCTCGTTTTGTCAAAAATTTTAAGAGTAATCAAAAGTCATAACCCTTCTTGGTCTTGAGTGCTCACAAACTTCGGACAAATTTTCTACCTAACAGAAAACAATATGTGAAAAAGAAATAAAAAAATTAATAAAATTTAAGTGTAAAGAGATGGACAAAAAAGGAATTTTTCCTATATCCGTAGGTACGAGTACCATATGCAAAGAGTAATCGTGCGCTGCGTTGGCATTCTATAAATTCCAGTCATCAAAGGATAACTTTGCACCTAACCATTCTATCACAATTGGTGGTTGTATTTGATTTATTATACCGAACCCTTAGTTACTGAATAGAACAGGAGATCATACCAAAATAATGAGATAAAATTTTCTTTGATATAGATACAGAAGCCATGGTCTAGTAGAAGTTATCCACTTTTCAAAGGTGTGATTCATGAGAATAGTTGACTTTTATAACAACAGACATTCCACGAGTCAAGCTTTCTTTATTTTCTTTGCCAAATAATTTTACTGTTACGTTGCAAATTGCAATAATTATTAAATAGATTTATTGTTCGATGTGTAAATTCTTAACATTCATTTTGAGTCTAGAGAAATATTTTAAAATAATTTTATGAAGCTATGAGGAAACAAATGAATAGTCACAAATATAGATATACATATATACACACATATGTATGTATAAGTATATACATATGTATGTACCTACATATTTTAAATGAAGCACATTTTTTATGTATACCTAACTTATAGGTATATGAAAAGATAAAGAATAAGACAGCATACTATTTTATGAAAATGATAAAAGACCTTTTTTAATTATTTTATTGCAACGCGTTTCGATCAATGAAGAAGAAGTACTCGTAAAGGAACTGGTATATCGGGTTAACAAACACAAATGCATTGACACAGGTTCGCAGTCCAGTAACCCGGCTGAATACTCGGGCGCCCAAAAAAAGTAAGATTTAAAAAAGAAAAATGAACATTAAAAAGCTTCTGTCATTTTTTCGAGCTATAGGTTGGAGATGGCAATATGCAAGATGTCTTCCACGTTCAACTCATTAGTAGAGTCCAGAAAAGAGGAAAAATTCTGCAACACCTCCAAGCAGACATCGAATGGTTGGCACATCTGGCATATCCGGCTGCAGGGGATGAAATCATCAACCAATTCGCAACAGAAGCCTTTATCCGTGCTGTATCTGATATCAACCTTCAGCGAGAAATTCGAACTGCTCGAAAACGCAAACTTCCTGAGGCATTATCCTTCGCCCTGACTATGGAAGCGGCAGAACAGGCTTCTCAAGGAGTCCATCGAGTAAGAGAAATAGAAATTGAGGATTGTTCATGACAGAGAACAGCGTTGCAAGGAAACCAGCGAGATGTACCTGCTCGATGCTGGAATTGTAACAAGATCGGACATCTCCAACGTCAGTGTAGATTACCACCTAGAAGACCTGCATGTCAACATTGTGGAAGCAGAAATGGAAACAATAACACTTATACTCCAACTCTTCCTGTTTCCCAACTGGGAAACGATTAAGAACCAACTTCAGGGGACAGAGGAAGCAAGAAACAAGTGGCTACGATCGACATCGGTGCCACTGCCTCCATTGTTCGAAGAGACTTCGAGAAGATGACATGGCTCCATAATACCAACATCTACCATCTGAAAGCTGCTATAGGAAAATCAGCCAGAGTGTACGGGGAAATTCGTCTTACGATCCGTTTAGCAGAACTGGAGTTTTCACATCTGTTTCTGGTAGCAGATATATGTAACTAGTGCATCGTTGGAATCGACTTTATGAAAGAGCAAGGATTAATCCTTGATATCTCGAAGCAAGTTCTTAAAAACCGAAATGTGGAGATTCCTATGGCTTATGGCAATGAAACCACTTCGACTCTGAGGACTGTCATAAGGGAAGATATATGCCTGGCACCTTCTTCAGAAGTGTTCTTTTGGACAAAAATAAAGGGTAATTTGGGTATCCATCGATACCTTATGGTGGAGCCAGACTCTGAGCAGTCTTCTTAAAACATCATCCTAGGAAAGACTCTTGTGGCACCAAACAGTAACATGGTGCCCGTACGGATACTAAACATCAAACTGTACGAAGTCAAGCCTAGAAAAGGAGAAGTTATTGAAAAGTGTGAATCAGTGTCCGCTATAACTAAGATCACAGAAATGGACACTCAACAATCTATGCACCCGTGGAAATTAAACCATATGTATGCAAAAGTCATCCAATTTAAGTGAACGACAGCTTGGTGTTGCTGGAAGTCTCCTTCACGAGTACGCTCATATTCTCTCTTCACTCAGTGGGCAGTATGGTCGAACACAACTGGTGCAGCATCGAATCGACACGGGAGACGCGAGACCAATTTGACAACCAGCAAGACTTCTCCCATTAGCCAAACAAGCAGAAGTTGATATGATATCGACGATGAAGAAAGATGGGCTAATCGAAAATTCTAAAAGCCTTTGGGCATCCCCAGTCATCCTGTCAAAAAGAAGGATGGAAGTACTCGATTCTGCGTGGACTATCGGAGACTGAACGATGTGACAAAGAAAGACAACTACTCTCTGCCAAGAATCAGCAATACTTTGGATGCGATGGAAGGAGGTGAATGGCTGAAGAGTGGCTACATCCAGAAGATCGAGAAAAAACGGCTTTCTCGGAAGGAAATATTTTGTGGCAATTCAAAGTAATGCCTTAAGCATTAGGAAAGCATCGGAAACGTCAAGAAGAAAAGGAGGTAGCTGCCATCCAGCCATAAATAACTGATCCCATTTACGGCTGGAGTAATGAAGAATTGAGGACTGCCCAACAAGTAGACTCGAATATTGAACCCGCATTTTTGCATGGAAAGAACACCAGGAGAAACCAGAATGGGGTGACATCTCCGATAGGAGTCCAACTCTTAAGGCGTATTGGGCACAATGGGACTCGCTCCATGTACAAGAAGGGGTGCTAAGACGTAAGTGGGAGTCCACTGACGGCAGATCGTATGTGATGCAGTTAATCGTACCTCGATCCAAAGTTAATGAAATTCTTCAAGAGATGCATGACGGAGCTTCCGGAGGACATTTGGGGATCAATAAGACACTGGAGAAGGTAAGGCAACGATTCTATTGGCTACATGCAAGAAAAGACGTTGAAAAATGGTGTCGCAAGTGTGATACTTGTGCTGCAAGCAAGGGGCCAGGCAGAGAAGTCCAGAGTAAAATGAAGCCGTATAACGTAGGCACGCCTTTTGAGAGGATTGCAATATACGTTGCGGGACCTTTTCCAGAAACCGAAAGTGGAAACCGATATATCCTGGTAGTAATGGACTACTTCAACAAGTGGTCTGAGGCATTTGCCATCCCAAACAGGAAACCAAAACAGTCAGGAGGTTTGGTGTACTGATGGAACTTCATTCAGATCAAGGAAGAAACTTCGAGTCCAAAATCTTTGAGGAAGTTTGTGCAATCCTTGACATTGAAAAGACGAGGACAACACCGCTTCATCCACAATCTGATGGAATGGTTGAACCATTCAACAGGTCCCTAAAGAGGACCTTTCCAAAGTTGTAGGCGACAACCAACGAGACTGGGATCGGCATATTCCAATTTTCTTGATGGCCTATCGAAGTGCATGGCATAGTTCAACAGGACATACACCATCAGAAATCCTGCTCGGAAACACAATACGACTGTCAAGTGAAACAAAATTTGGATGTTATGGTAATGATTCCCAAGAAATAGACGACTACGTGGAAGACCTGAAAGAAATGCTTCTTGACATTCACGAAAGGACAAGGGCAAATATAAAGCTATCAAGTGATCGGATGAAAGCACGATACGACACAAAAGCAACAACAAACGGATTCCAAGCGGGAGAACTTGTTTGGTTTTATAATCCCCACCGTCGAAAGGGACTTTGACCGAAACTTCAACAGAATTGGGAAGGTTGTAACACGATGTCGTCTACCGCATTCAGAGAGGACTTAAAGCCAAAATGAAAGTAGTTCATAGTGAACGTTTACACCGTTATAATGGTGAAGGATGTGATCGATTTGCTCGGGACGATCAATCTTAGAGAGGGGGCAGTGCAACGACTGTCACATTTGTACTATAACGAGTCTCTAATGAACTATAACCACTTTCGAATAAAAGAAACACCCAATACCGGATAAGACATGATACAAACCAACCTACGGAGAGCTTTGGTGAGTTTTCGAACTGCCAATACTGAACGTCACGCTTTGGAAAGGGAAATGTATGGGAAATTTCCCCTATGGAAATCTCTAGAAGCAAATACTAGAACCTTCCAGCTTTTTCAGGAACCTTGTGAAAAGTATAAAAGCACATGTCTGACCAGCAGAGGACGCAGTTTATTTTTAATAGTGAATGAGTAAAGTTGGTTGCAATAAAACTAAAGTTGGTGAATTAATTTCACTTGGTGAACAATAAATTGTTTTGTTCTAAGAAAAGTAAAGTGTTTTATTTTATGAAGTAGATAACCCAACTAACAATTTTGTTTCTTTATTCCTCCATTGATGCTTTTCGTTTTCATTCAACCTTCGCATATGAGCAATGCATAAGACTCCATATATTGAAAAAGGCGACCTTTTTTCACTCCTATTGTACCTTTATGGAGTTAATTATGTGAGTCTTAAAGAAGTTCACATTAAATTAAATAACAAAAAATTGTTGGTAGGTCCAGGAATCGAACCCGTGTCCCTCTGAACCAATTGTCTTGCTCGCTAACCGCTCCATCAATCTCAGACATACAGTTCAATGCATTAAATATGAATAACTTTTATCTTGAATTGTCTCGTATGAGACAAAGAAGCTTGCATTAATAAGAAACAACTTTGTTCAAGAAAAATATAAAGTAATAGATTGGTATGGCTTTAACAAACACATATTGTTAATTAAATAAAAGAAACATATTATAAATTAACTAAAAATTAAAATTAATTAATACCGGCCTTAAAAATTGACAATTATAATAAAAAATATATGTGCTCAGATGCTAAATTGAATATAAATTATAAAATGGCATCGCCATATTCACTAATACAAGCAGTATAGAAACAAAGGCTAAGATAAAGATTGTATAATAATTTTACGGGATGGCTATTGAAGTGAAAGTTTCTTGGTTATTTCCTAGGAGTATTATAGAGAGAGATTAAAGAAACATTGATACATTGCTTCTATCAAGCTGATATAATTTCCACCAGAAAATTTTTAAAGATTCAGTAATGCTCCAATAAGGTATTTAGTTTCTGTCAGGGGGCTAAATGGAGCGCTGTAGAAACAAATAACACTTTAATGTGTGAAATACGAAGCAATTTTGTTAGTTGGGAAGTGAAGAATTTAAATAAAGTGAATAAGTTTTATAAACGAACCTGAGCAAATATTACAATATTTTTATTTTGAATCAATTTGGTTTTTTAAAGCAAATTGCCTCAAAATATCAATGTTTAAGTATTTAACGATAATTTATTTACCAAAACAACATCATTTTACCTTACTTTATGTGGAAATATTAGATAAAACTTGCTTGTGAATTGAAATATTTATGTACTCCTTAATATAGGCGTTTTTACAGGATTTAGCGCAGCAATGCATATTGATTCATATTTTGTTTAATAAATTACTGAAAGTAAAAAAACTAGACTACCCTTTATTAACCTTTTTTTAGTTTAATAAACTTTTTTCATCTGTTAAACTATTTGCAATCTCTCAACAAACTTGGCTTTGGTTGACATATGAATATCAGTTTGTTTTCTTTTAATTCTTTCTGCTTCACTCACGTAAACTATGTATGTGACATACAGCACTTCCTTTACTCCTTTTTCTATGGTTTCGATATTAGATTTTCTTTAATTCTTCAGGCAACTTGTATTCGATTTTAATATAATTTTCCACTACATATTATACTTTTTTATTTATTTCGCTTAGTTCAAGCTGGTTAGATATCAATAACAATAACTAGATACATTCTCATTCTTATATGTATTAAGAAAAAATATAGATTTCAATAACAATAAATATATAAATTCTAATAATATATACATAATGTAAAAAGACTTAATCTATATTAAAAAAATTACGGCACTGTGGGAAGTATGAGAAAAGGTTGCTACTTAGGGGGGGGGGGGGTTGTGTCGGTGTTAAGATCAAAGATGTGCAGGTGCATTCTTAGCTAGCTTTGTATTCATTATTTTATTTATTTGCCTTAATGAAGAGCGGATACAATATATATTATAACATAATTCAATAAATAAACTAAATTTAAATAAAAAAAATGAGGATTTACGGTGAGAAACTGTATAAAGAACGTCTAAGGGAGGGGGAACTAACGGAGAAATCAAGGATATGTTGAGCTGTGTTTGCTAAACGTAACATTCTGGACATTGGGTCAAAGTAGCCGTAGTTGGTGCGGTGAGTTGGGACGTGAAAGAAGGGGATAGATCTTAAATTAAGGGGATTGGTATTAATGTTTATTAAATGAAGCAAAGCTGGAGAATCAACGGTACCAGTGGTAAGATGGTGGATGAATAAAATGTCAGCAACAGTGCGACGCTAAGCAATGGTTTGCTGGTCTATTAATTGTAGTCGGTCTTCATAAGGGGGTAAAATAAAAGTATCGGACCAAGGCGAAACGGACAAATCTTCTTTGTACACTTTCAATTCTAGCTGAGTGAATGATATAAAAGGGAGACCAAACCAGACTAGCATATTCAAGGATTGGTCTAACGTATGTGGTGTATAGAGCTTTTGTGACGTAGGGATTAGAAAATTCTTTCGACCACCGTTTGATAAATCCGAGGCAAGAGTTTGCTTTTGAAATAATAATATTTATATGCGAACGGAAATTTATTTCCTTATCGCATACTATCCCGAGATCACGAAGAGAGGAAACGATAGGGATAGGTACATTACTAAAGTGGTAAAATCGAGGATGTGAAGGTAACCGTTTTCGGGAGAAAGTCATGGACTGACATTTATCTATATTCCGTTCTAAGAAGTTTTTACTACACCATATTAGAAAAATGTCAAGGTCAAGTTGGAGAAGTGATGAATCTTCAGAAGACGAAATAAATTTTACTATTTTAATGTCATCTGCATAAATAAACAGATTTGAAAATGAAGTTATTTTACCCACGTCATTAATGGCAAGGACAAAAAGAAGAGGGCCAAGATGGCTGCCCTGAAGAACACCTGAAGTAGCAAAGATTGGGTTAGACACCACACTTCTAAAAACAACACTATATGTACACTTTTCTAGGTAAGATTTTATCCATTGAATAAACAGCGGTGGGAAACCAAAGGCTTTTAGTTTCAAATAGATAATTTTATGACCAATCTTGTCAAGTGCCTTACTGAAGTCAGTAGTAATAACATCGACATCGCACCCTTTTTCCAATGCCGAGAGAGTCATGGTAACGAATTGGGTTAGATTAGTGGTGGTGGATCTACCCTTTAAAAACCATGCTGTAGTGGAGAAACAATGGACTTGCAGTGGAAAAAAATAGTGTCATATACTATGCTGTTATGATGATGCTATATCTTCTTATTTCAATGTTTGGTTGATCTAAGATCGTGGTATCTGTATTCAGAAAAAGTGCCTAGTTACCACTTTGCGTGAAGTGATATTTATTTAACAATAAATTATCCACTTCTGCTGAAACAGATATTTAAAACTACATAGGGTAGTTTATGTAAACTTGTTTGTTGATTTTTTTGACCAAATTGAATATAGTAATAGTTGATGGATAAGGTCTTAATTTATCCTTCGGCTTTTTTGGTCACTGGTATTTGCAATGAAACAAAGGTACATTGATTTATTCCCAACGTTTCGACAGGGATTGCTTTCCTCTTCAGGGATATTAAATAAACCAAAAACATTATTTGTACAAAATAATTATAGTAAAAATATTTTTGAAAATTTAAATAAAGCACTTCTTTCATCGAAGCTGAGTCGCAGGGCCCGATCTATGGGGGGGCGAGACGGGCATTTTGCCCCGGGCGGCAATGTTAAGGGCGGCAAAATTGTCATAGATATGGTATCACCCTGTTACGTGTTTGCCCAAAAGCTTTCTTAAAAAGCCAAAACCACACATGATGATGATAACGACGAAAGAAACTAAGTTGCCCATATGAGGATGATAAGAAGCTTAGCCACCAAGACGTCCGTATCACTCCAACTTAAATAACCTTTTTGTGAAACTCTACCAATTTAATTAACTTTCTAAATTAACTTTTTGAATTTGCTTAAATCTGCTTTAAACTATTCTCAGATATTAAAGTAAATGAAATTGTCTCCTCTTGCTTTGAAATAAATTTAATTTAATTAAAAATCCTACATACATAAAACATAATTATTCCTATATAGCTAATAATAAAAAGACTCTTTAATAAACTATTTATTAAACAAACTATGCAAGCTACTCAACTGTTCATGAAGCTGAAACATGAAAGAACAAAAATTTGAAAATTTATTTTGACAATTATTGTTAAAACATTGTTATCTCGGTATTATTTTAACCCACTATACGACTCATCTGACATACATGGATTAGAACTTTCAAATGGGATGTCGGCCTTATGTTTTTTATATTAATTTTTCTCCTCCAATCGTATAAAAATGTATAGAAGAATTAAGATTTGGTCCATATATCAGTATTGGGCTTAGGATCCTCTTGAATTTACCAGTAAAAGTTTAAAAGATCTTTTCTAAATAAAAACTTTAAAAAAATATATCTTTGGTCTACTTGTGTCATGTTCAAAGATAATATGGATTGGCTATGATTTCTATAGAACACAACGTTTGTGCTGCTATATACCTATAAGTAAATTTATTTAAAATAATTAAAAATTTTGCGGAAAAAAGTGCTAAGAAAAATATTGTATACTCGTAGGTAGTCAATAGGCTTGAATATTCTCGGAAAAGATTTGATTTATTTTTTATTTTTTATTTAGAAATTTGAAACAAACATAACATACACTCATAAAATTTGATATTCGTTTAGAAGCCGTAGGAAAGACTACCATATGGATGTGAATACTACACAATTCCAACCATATCACATTCATACCGGTCGCAATGATAACCTCCTTTTTTAAGTCATTTTTCAGTCATTTTTGCACTGACATTCTTGATTAACTTGGAAAAGACGTCTTTTTTCTATGCGAATTTTTAAATATGTCCTGAAAAATTAATCAAAATAAAATAAGTATAGGTACCGAATAGACTCATTGTTAGTTTTTCAGTCTCCAAGTTGTGTTTGTTATATATGAAAATAAAATAAAAAGAAAATTTTTTATATTTTATAGTTTCGTTTGTTTATTTACTAATTTATATCACAACTTAGTTTTAATTTTTTTTTTGCTACGCGCTTCGGAAATAAATTTCCATCATCAGGCGAATTTTTGTTTCTTTGAATTTTGTTGTTAGATTTGTTGTCATCTGTGATTATATTTAATGTGGATTTATGTTTTTGTCTTCTTTTATCTCGTGTAGTATGTTACTGCTGTGTCGAATAGTGCGTTTGCTTTAAATGTTAATTTGTCGTTAAATAGTTTGTCCTGTTATGTTTTGTTTGCTTTGTAAATCTCGTACTCTTCTAGTGCGTCTAGTAGTCTTCCCTTTTTACAAAAGTGTAATGGGCTGAAGTTTTGGTCGAAGTCTGAATAGTTATGTTTGTTATCAATTAAGTGTAAGGCGTAGTTTAATTTTGTGTATTGTGTTAGGTTTTGGTAAATGTTCTGTGAATCGTTCGTAAAAAGTTCTACCTGTTTGTCCTATATAATATTTATTGCAATCGTTGCATTTTATTTTGTATGCTCCTGTGCATGTTTTTATGTCGAAATTTCGTTCGGGTTGCATTAGTTTTTGTAAATTATTATTTGTTTTGAAAGATACGTTTATGTTTAGTTTTTTGAATTCGTTTTTTTATTTTTTGTGGCAAGATGTTCGTGTACTCCATCGAAATGAATTTTTCGTTTGCGTTGTTATTGTCATTATTTCTAATAATATATTTGTTCATGATTTTCCTTTTTTGTTTTGTTAGTATTTTGTCGATTGTTTCATTATTGTATCCATTTGAAATTGCGATTTGTTTTATGGTGTTCAGTTCGTCATTGAAATCTTCCTTATTTATTGGTATTGTTAATAATCTGTTGATGAGTGAGTTGTATGCGGCCATTTTTTGCGTTTGTGGGTGGTGTGAATCTTTATGGATTGTGATGTCTGTGGTTGTCGGTTTTCTGTAAATTTTGTATTTTAGTTTGTTGTTGCTTTTTTGGATGTTTAAGCCGAGGAAATTTAAACTATTTTCGTTCTCCACTTCGATTGTAAATTTAATGTTGTTATTTATTTTGTTAATGTAATTCTTTAATAGATCTATCTGTCTATATGTTCCGTCAAAAATGATAAATGTGTCATCAACGTATCTTGAGTACGAAATTATTTTATGTTGTTGTTTATTGTTCGTCGATAGAATATATTTGTTTTCAAAGAAGTTCAAATATATATCAGCCATTAAACCGCTGAGTGGTGATCCCATTGCTAAGCCTTCTTTTTGTTTATAAAATTTGTCGTTGAATGTGAAGTAATTTTGTTTTAATACTACCTACTTTTAATAATAGTATTAATTCGTCGATTTGTTGTTGATTTATTGTTGCATTATTTTCTAGATTGTCTTGTAGTATTTTTGTTGTTTCTTCTATGGGAATGTTAGTATACATGTTCGTGACGTAAAATGATATCAATTTATATTGTGATGATATATGTATGTCTTTTAGTTTTTCTATAAGTTGTGTTGAGTTAGTCAGGCTATTGTTGTTGTGCAATTTGATGTTGTTTTTTATTAATGTTTTTAGTTTTTTAGCGACTTTATAACTAGGGGCTGTGGTATAATTAACTAGAGGTCTTATCGGTGTTCCATCTTTGTGTATTTTTGGAAGTCCTGTGAAGTGTGGAGCTTTTGGTTGTTTAAGTTGTTGGTTTGTAAATAGGTTATTGCATTTATTAATTGTGTTGTTTATTTCTTTAACGTATTGTTTAATAGGGTCATTTGGTAATGTATCTATATTGTTGTCGATTGTAAATGTGTCCGTCTTGTTAATGTATTCTTGGTTGTCTATAATAACAACGGCGTTTCCTTTGTCTGCTTTTGTTAATATTGCATTGTTATCTTCCAACTTCTTTTGTATGTTTTTTATGTTCTTAATGTTTTCCTTATAACTTTTTGGAGTATTATAGTTATGGTTGTGTTTTAAATTTTTTTTTTTAGTTTTCTGTTGATGACTGCTCTTGTTTCGTTTTGGATTTGGAATGTTGGAATTATTTTAATTGTGGCTTCTGCGTTAGTGACTTCTCTTATTATGTTGTTTCTATTTATTTTTGATAGATTGAATTTGAAGCCTTTACTCAGTAATGTTTTTTCCGATTCTGTTAACTGAATATTTGTACAATTTACTACTCTAGGTAGAACTTGTGGTGATGGTTGTTTATTTCTGGAATGCTGTTTTGTTTTGATGAAAGTTTTTGTATTTTAAATTTGTGTTTTTTTGCTATTTTTCTTGTGATTATATAAATTTGTTCGTCGTGAAAGACGTCTTTTTTCTATACAAAAAAAAATCTATCAAAATAAAATTAGTTTCAATACCTGTATAGGGCTTGGAGAGACCCTTCCAGTGATGTGCGTCATGATTTATTTGATTAACTTAGAAAAGACATTGTTTTTCTATGCAAATTTTGAAATATCTCCTGATAAAATTAATCAAAATAAAATTTAATTCGAAACATGTATAGGGCTTAAACAGACTTTTCCAGTGATGTGCGTCATGATTTATTTGATTAACTTGGAAAAGACATTGTTTTTCTATGCAAATTTTGAAATATCTCCTGAAAAAATCAATCAAAATAAAATTTGATTCGAAACCTGTATAGGGCTTGAATAGACCTTTCCGGTTATGTGCGTCATGTTTTAATTGATTAACTTTGAAAAGACGTCGTTTTTCTATGCAAATTTTGAAATATCTCCTGAAAAAATCAATCAAAATAAAATTTGATTCGAAACCTGTATAGGGCTTGAATAGACATTTTCGGTTATGTGCGTCATGTTTTATTTGATTAACTTTGAAAAGACGTCGTTTTTCAATGCAAATTTTGAAATATCTCCTGAAAAAATAAATCAAAATAGAATTTGATTTGAAACATGTATAGAAATTGAATAGACCTTTCCGGTTAATGCGTCATGTTTTATTTGATTAACTTTGAAAAGACATCGTTTTTCTATGCAAATTTTTAAATATCTCCTGAAAAAATCAATCAAAATAAAATTGATTCCAAACCTGTATAGGGCTTGAATAGAATATATATACTTTATTGTAGCTGAATTTATATAATTTTTTCGTATACAACTAGATTGCACAATTTACAGAGATGTGATAATTTTCTACCTTACTACTGAAAAACTTATAACATTTTATTCAATAATAATATCACAGATTTAAAACAATTTTGTTGAAGGAAAAGCTACTACAAAAAACCTTCATTTAATTACGAAAAACATATTTTCCATGAGGAGAGAGAAGTGGGGTCGAGTTTATACAAGTTAAGATGTTGTTTACATTTTTACTTAAATATATAAAGGACAAAATAAATATGTATTTATATAATTTTATCACAGAATTAAGTTAATAAATAAATAATAAATTAGTAAATAAGTAAATAAATAAGTAAAATAAATAAATTTAAAAAAATAAGTAGCAAAATAAAGTAGCTATAAATAAATAAATAAATAACTAACTAAATAAATAAATAAATAAATAAACAAATAAATTAATAAATAAATAAATAAGTAAACCAAAAAACCAATAAAAAAATAAACAAATAAACAAATTAATAAATAAATACATAAATAAATAATAAATAAATAAACAATTTTTTTTTTTGATTTTATCACAGTTTTGTATATAATAAATAAATAAATAAATAAATAGATGGATAAATAAATAACAGATAATACACATAAACAAAATGTTCATAAATAAATAAATAATAAAAAAAAAATAGTAATAATAATAATAATTAGAACTTACAACACCTTAAGTTACTAAGTTTGAAATAAGATTATTGTCAGAAGAACTACACGACACAATATAACGTTCATATAAATTTGATATTCGAGCCTTAACGTATTCAATTTTTGCTTCATGGTGGAGATATTCCGTAGAATAGTGCCATGGATGGTTAAGCATCATTTTTAAAATTTTATTTTGAATAATTTGCAACCTACGGATATGGCTTTTAGCGCATGTTCTCCAGACGGGTGAACCATACAACATTATAGTTTGAAATATTACTTTGAAAATTATCAATTTGTTTTCTACACTTAATTTAGACTTACGATTTATGAAAGGATATAGAGTTTTAATCGCAATATTCAGTTTATTAAGTGTTTCCTGAATATGCAGACTAAAGGTTAAAGTTTTGTCAAGGTGTACCCTGAGATACTTAGCCCGCGATTTCCATTCTGTTTGAACTCCATTCAACTGAAGCCTATTGGTTGGTAAGTAGCAGGGTTTTCTTTTCCTGGTAAAAAAGAGAGCCTGAGTCTTTGAAGCGTTTAATTTAATTTTCCAATCATCACAGTACGATTGAACTAAATTCAGAGCAGATTGCAAATTGGTTTCAATCATGGAACCAATCGAACCTGATGAATAGATACACGTATCGTCCGCGAAAATGGCAGTATCACAGTTTTGGGGTCTAGGTAAGTCATGTGTATATAAAATATATAAAAATGGTCCAAGTACGGAACCTTGGGGTACACCTGCAACAATTTCAATAACATCGGAATACCAATGGTTAACGGAAACTTTAAAAGTACGCTTTGTTAGAAAAGATGATATCATTTTGACAATAAAAAGTGGGAAATTTAAAGTAAGCATTTTGTGGATGAGCCCTTCATGCCAAACCGAATCAAACGCTTTTTCAACATCAAGGAAGACCATTCCCGTACTTCTACCTAAAATAAGATTACTTTTGATATCTTTTGTTATTCTGTCAACTTGGTGCACAGTACTATGATGTCTTCGGAAACCGAATTGTTCTTGTGGCAAGATATTAAATTGTTCAACATGTAGCAATAATTTGTTTTTAATTAATTTTTCTAAGCATTTGCTGAGAGAGCTTAACAAACTTATTGGCCTGTAGCTGGATGGCATGCAAGCATTTTTGCCTGGCTTCAGTATAGGGATAATTTTTGCCATTTTCCACGCTTTTTGAAAGTATCCCAGTTTGAAACATCCATTAAATAGAGTTTTAAGGTACTTAACTCCTGTTTTAGGAAGGTTTTTTAAAAATAAATTTTTAATCCCGTCAAATCCCGGAGATTTTGTATTTTTAAGGGCTCGTAAAATAATATTTACATCGTAAGTAGATACCATATCATCCGTAACATCATTGGTACTTGCGTTAAGCGCTTCAATAGATTGAGACACATTATTATTCAATAATTCTGTTTCCAGTTACATTAGTTGCAACTAAGTTGTTGGTGCAAAATTCTCGGGCCAAAGCGCTTGCTTTTTCTTCGTTAGTAAGCAACACTGTACTTCCTAGCTTAATAGCCGGAATATGAACCTTTTTCTTTTTTATCACTTTTATAATGTTCCAAAAGGGTTAACTTCCTTTATCTAAACCTTGCAGTTTATGGTTCCATGTTTTGTTTCTAAAATCAGCAATCGATGATTTAATAATTTCATTCATGATTTTCATTTCAGAAAAGTAAAGGGCTTGAATAGAAATTTCCGGTTATGTGCGTCATGTTTTATTTTATTAACTTTGAAAAGACATCGTTTTTCTATGCAAATTTTGAAATATCTCCTGAAAAAATCAAGCAAAATAAAGTTTGATTCCAAACGTATATAGGGCATGAATAGACCTTTCCAGTGATGTGCGTCATGACTTATTTTATCCAAGTCCAAGTCCAAGTCCAAGTCAAAGTCAAAGTCCAAGTCCAAGTCCAAGTCCAAGTCCAAGTCCAAGTCCAAGTCCAAGTCCAAGTCCAAGTCCAAGTCCAAGTCCAAGTCCAAGTCCAAGTCCAAGTCCAAGTCCAAGTCCAAGTCCAAGTCCAAGTCCAAGTCCAAGTCCAAGTCCAAGTCCAAGTCCAAGTCCAAGTCCAAGTCCAAGTCCAAGTCCAAGTCCAAGTCCAAGTCCAAGTCCAAGTCCAAGTCCAAGTCCAAGTCCAAGTCCAAGTCCAAGTCCAAGTCCAAGTCCAAGTCCAAGTCCAAGTCCAAGTCCAAGTCCAAGTCCAAGTCCAAGTCCAAGTCCAAGTCCAAGTCCAAGTCCAAGTCCAAGACCAAGTCCAAGTCCAAGTCCAAGTCCAAGTCCAAGTCCAAGTCCAAGTCCAAGTCCAAGTCCAAGTCCAAGTCCAAGTCCAAGTCCAAGTCCAAGTCCAAGTCCAAGTCCTAGTCCAAGTCCAAGTCCAAGTCCAAGTCCAAGTCCAAGTCCAAGTCCAAGTCCAAATCCAACTCCAACTCCAAGTCCAAGTCCAAGTCCAAGTCCAAGTCCATGTCCATGTCCAAGTCCAAGTCCAACTCCAACTCCAACTTCCAACTCCAACTCCAACTCCAACTCCAACTCCAACTCCAACTCCAACTCCAACTCCAACTCCAACTCTAACTCTAACTCTAACTCTAACTCCAACTCCAACTCCAACTCCAACTCCAACTCCAACTCCAACTCCAACTCCTACTTAACTTAACTTAACACCGACACTGACACGTCCGTTCAGCACGAAGGATATCATAAGATTTACTGAAACACGTCCGTTCAGTTCGACGGATATCCTAGGACTGAAGCTGAAGCCCTATTATTGGGGTTTATTTTTTTTTTTTTTGAAATTCATTTTTATTTTCCATTTTCTTAAAACTATCTTAAAGCTAGACAAAAATTCATAAAAACTAGCCTACTTATCGATATCTTAAAACTAACTTACTGGCCCCAGTCGGGCGCTCTAAGTTAAACTAAAATAACTTAATGCTAATGCCTTTCGGCCTAAGAACTATCTTAATACTAAATCCAGGTCGGTTTTATTTTTTACAGAGAAGAATTTACAAAAAACTCGGTATCTATGTCTTTATTTTTTTTGGTTTTATATAAAGCTTACAAGCTACATAAAACTAAATTAAAGCTAATTAAAACTAATTAAAACTAACTAAAACTAATTAAACTAAATAAAGCTACTTAAAACTATTTACAACTAATTATAAACTAATTACAACCTACTTATAAGCTACTTACATACTACTTACAAACTAGAACAGCCACAGCAGGCATTTCCGGTTTTATATATTTTTTTTTTTGTATTTTTGTTGATTTTATAATTTTTTTGTGTTTTTGTATGTTTTTTTTTTTTTTTTTGGTGCCACCCTGACTGTCCCTACTTAAAACTAACTACTACCTAAACCTATGCAAGTCGGCCATACAAAAGAAAATAGCAAGGGCAACTATTAAGTGTCTGAAGAAACTTAATCTTCGTTTTTCAACCACCAGAACTGGTTCTCCTGCCTTACCCTATCTCTTCGGTCCGGACACGGTCCTACTACCGAAGGTGCTCAGCTCCGTCTTGTGCGAGGACGTCTCGACTGTAAAGGAGCCGCCGATCCACAGTTCTACGGCCGACGTGGTAGATTAGCGGAACCGCCGCTATTATTGGGGTTTATATGAACAACTTTGTTGACAACATTGGAACAAGTTTTTAAAATATTTTAAAAACCATGCAACACAACAACTGTTGTCAACAGGTTTTTTTTTGCGTTTAAATGATCTATCATCGGTGGTTGCCAACAATCTTGAATGATATGTTTATCCTTTTAAATTCCCTTATTCACAATGCTACGACGACGAGAAAACGGGCCCCAAGGATTTGAAAAATTGAAAAAAGACGTCGTTAAAAATCCCTCTGCATTGTGAATTGGGGTATGATTTTGGGAAACCTCTTTTAAGTTTTATTTTTTGTGTATGTAAATATAAGTAAATTGCAGTCATTTTTGAGGCTTGAAACTTAAACACAATACTGCTAAAGTATCTAATTTCTCCCCTTACAACAACATCATCTTCTCAAATATGGTTCTGCGCTAAAAAGATTTTTTAATTAATCTCTTTTTTATCTGAAAAACCACCATTTTTGTTGATGAATGTTCTTCTGGCGTAGGTACCTCCCAAGATATGTAAATAATTTTTTCTTAGCTTATTTTCACTATTTAGTTTATTTATTTATTGGTATTCACTTTTTTTCTTAAAACGTGCTAGTACGTCAATTTTCCTTAAAAATACATTCTTTAATCGAACGTCGTTTTTCTTAGGCATTTTGTTACCTAATCGTTTTCAAAAACAGAAAATAAAAAGAGTAAATTTTACTTACCTATCTACCTACCTATACACACAAACATACCGACCATTATTGTTTATTTAAATATCTATGACCCTCTGTAAGGGATCCCTGAGTTTCTTAAAATAAAAATCCATTAATTCAAACTACTTATTTTATATTCTCTTGTAACTTAAAAATGTCTTAATGCAAAACACAAACAAAAAATTAGAAAAAAAAGATTCCACGACGACGACGGTGTACCTACAACAAGTCAAGCAAATCTGTCCATCACGACTTGGAAAACAGAGCCTTGCTCCATTACTTCTACCTTCGGAATGACATCACGCAATGGCGATCAGAGAACCTTGGTTTCACCAGGTTCAATGAAGATCATTTGGCAAACGCCATAATCGCCGAGCGAAATGGGCCCAGTTCCCTGTTAATTACGAAGGTGGAGCTCCAGCTCATCTTCGATTCATTAAAGAAGAAGAAGTCAGCAGGAGTCGATGGCATATCCAACGTTGTACTTCGACATTTACCTCAAGAAGCAGTAGATATTTAAACCACTCTGTTTAACAACGCTCTGAATAATGCATATTATCCAGTGCGGTGGAAGACAGCTGTGGTGCATCCTCTCCCGAAAAAGGGAAAGGACAACTCCAATCCGGCGAATCTCCGGTCGATAAGTCTTCTTCAGAGCATCAGCAAGGTATTCGAAAAAGTTATCAATAGAGCTCTGTCTAAGTGGGCAGAGGACAATAATATCATACCGGACAATCAGTTCGGTTTTAAGGCGGGACATGACACTATTCATGCCGCGTCGAAACTCGTTTCTGATGTCCAATGGAATAAATCTAAGAAGCAGTGTACGGGTGCCTGTCTGGTCGATTTGGAGAAGGCCTTCGACACCGTATGGTTAGAGGGTCTTTATCTAAAGCTGACCAGACTTGGCATTAGTAAACCACAATTATATATGCTTTATGATATGCTCAATGGCAGAAAGTTTGTTGTCAAGAGTGGCAATGTAACTTCTGCCACAACCCTTAATATTATAAATGGTCTTCAGCAGGGAGCGGTCAACTCACCGATTCTATTCAGCATTTACACCAGCGATCTGATAAGTAGTCTAACTCAGGCAATTGCGTATGCCGACGATCTAATTGCGTACAGAACAGCTCCAAAAGTCGAGGTCATCAGGATTCTTTTGCAGCCTGACTTTGAGAAGATGCAGCGATATTGCGATGACTGGAAGTTGAAAATCAACTTTCAGAAATCCGAAACTATCTTGTTTAGGACTCCGTTGCTTAGAGCCACAAGGGATACGAGAAAGAACTGGCGCAAGCTGGTGATCGTAGGGCCAAATGGACATCCACTGGCGAGTAAAAGTGTAGTAAAGTACCTTGGCATCTGGATGGATCAGTATTTGTATTTCGACAGACATATAAATGCTGCTCTGGCCAGGGCTATGGGAGCTTTTGCCCTGACGAAACGGTTGTTTTATAGCAGCCGGCTGGACAGCAGGGTGAAGGTGATTTGCTACATGGCCCTTATCCGGCCGATGATTGCCTATGGATGCCCGGTTTGGTTCAACGTTGCCCCATCTCAAATGGAAAAGATTCGGGTGTTTGAGAGGCAGTGTCTTCGACGCTGCCTTGGATTGCACAGAACACCAGAGTTGGAGTACAAACATTACTATTCCAACCTGGCTCTATACAACGGGGCCAACATAAACAGGATAGATAATTTCTTGCTGAAGCTTATTCGAGGTCACATTGCAAGAGCGATGTCCTCGTCTAACAGCTTAATTTTCGGGGCTTACTACCCCAACAACGAATACTACGAGAGTGTGCGTCTAAGCGGCTTTATTCCGCCCGATGCATTCCTCCACCTAGACAGTCGAGGGCTGATCTAGGATAGAGCGGCGGTTCCGCTAATTTACCACGTCGGCCGTAGAACGGTAGATCGGCGGCTAAAATAAAACCGACCTGGATTTAGTATTAAGATAGTTCTTAGGCCGAAAGGCATTAGCATTAAGTTATTCTAGTGTAACTTAGAGCGCCCGACTGGGCCAATAAGTTAGTTTTAAGATATTGATAAGTAGGCTAGTTTTTATGAATTTTTGTCTAGCTTTAAGATAGTTTTAAGATAACTGAAAAATAAAAATGAATTTACAAAAAAAAAAAAAACAAAAAAAGCAAATCTGTCCATCCCTTTAGACTCTTGCTCCTCGTACTATAGAAGATAATCGCCAAACACTGAAGAAACTATGCACATACATACCTACAAATATAGGTACCTAACTAACGAAAAAAATGATAATTTTGATCAAAACAACGAAAGTTACATGAAAAAGTTGATATCATCGCTTCCTCCTTTTTTCAGCTTTAATATCTTTCGTTTTGATGATCATCAAAATTGAAATGAATCCAGAAAATAAAATAAAATAAAATCTATGTTGGTAGGTATGTACTCGTACCTATGTAGATATATTTCAAAATCCTTTTTTTCTTAATGCACTTGTCAAGCACAAGATACAACAACAAGACACAAGGACGAACAACCCAACCAAGAAAATATCTAAATCCCTCGACAACAAAAAAACAAACAAAAACAAAACACAGGCAGTTCATTCTCTGGCCTCATTTTAATTTCGATCTGTCTGTAGAAAAGAAAAAACGAACAAACAAAAAAAAACCCATATTGAGGTATCTCTTTCCTTTCTAATATAGGATACAGAACAACGAAAAAAAACACCACCTTTGCCTTACAACATTCAAACCCTGCGATATTGTCAAGCTATAAAGAAGGGCTTTCCTTCAATTTTACATTAATAGGTAAAATCTACTTCTTTTTGGTTGGTAGCCCCATCATTTCCATTTAGCCAGTTTATATTTCTGAGATCTCAGAGGACTCAGAGCGCTCAGAAATATAAACAGGATTCCTCTCAAAAATTCCTCACTTTTCCCCTTAAAAACTGAGACTGAAATTTTTTGGATTCGCTTGCTCAATTATTTTTTGTCGCAGTAAATTACATAAGAAGAAAAGAAAAAGATAGTTGTTTTGACTTCTATGTGGGGAATACTGTTTATATTTTATTCTCTTGCTCTGTCAAAAAATTGAGGAAAAATACTCAGCGCTCAAGAAATATAAACTGGCCAATTAAAAGAAAAACAAATTTAGCACAAAAATGAGTAGTTTTACAAATCATAGAAACTCAACGCACTCTTGTGTACACGAATCTTGTGAAAAGTTCGCTTGAGTGTGAATCGAATGGTTTTCTTTTTTTTAATTTTCCATTCACCCTTTCCTATTTTGGTTGATGATCTTTGGTCTGTTTGTTTGTCCCCTGACTATAATCATTTTATTGTTCTTTTTTATAAAAAAGTCAAAGAAAAAGAATAGGTAAAGTAGGTACCATAACAAAATAAAACTAAAAAATTTTATAAAACCATGATGCAAAATATTCATGAAGAAATAAGGTTTTTTTTTAACTTGAATAAATATGGAAATATGAAGCATGAAAGAATTTCTTTTGTTTTTGTTTTAAGTTTTTTTCTGTTTAATTTAATTTAAAAAAATATAGATTTGTATAAAAAAGTTCATTTTGAAATCTACTTCGATTTTTGTCAATCTATTTCCTTTTTTTCTTCAAATCTACTCCGACTTTTTTCTCGAAGTGGTAACGCTGGCCTGGACCTATTTATGCACCTTCGCAATACGTATCTGCCATTCGAATGGAAACATGGAAAACCATTCACAGTATAATTGAAATGGGCTACGAAGACTTCATAAATATAAAAAAACTTCCGGTGCCAAGGTTGAACAAATATGTTCAGAGTCAAGTTGTAAAGTTGAGGTTAAAGCCCTCAAAATTAAAAAAACTTTACAGGATATTTTATATAAAACATCTTACGTTTTGGAACAGTCCCAAATAGAAAAAAAAACATCCTGAAACGTTGGTACAGTTGTATCAGCATAAATTGGATATAGAAGAAAGGAAGAAGAACGATGTAAGCAGTCTTGTAAATTCTGGCTTGATGGCATTTTTAATTAATAATTTTTGATCTTTTATGGTTCATTTCATTTACCTACTACGTACCTAGTAAATTATGAATATTTTTTTTTGTTTTTGAGATATTAAGTTTGTTATATTTATTTTTAGAGTTCTTTTTTAAGTTTATTTTCTATTGTTAAGCTAAGAGTTGACTGACTTTTTCCTTGTTTTTGACAAAAATTCAATGTCAAATAAACAATAGGTGCGTTATGCCTAATTAATAAATAAGATTTTTAGTTCATTTTCTAGGACTTTCGCGTGGTTTCTTCTTTTAAAATCTGAACAATTTTACGCCTCTATTGGAAAATAAGTAAAAGTAATAAAAACAAAACTGGCACTATTCCGAACATTTTCAAAAAACCCTTTATTTCTTAAATACCCATAATTTTGTTAGAGTTATCGACCATTGAAGTAAGTCCAAAACTTTAAAGGGCCGTATTCAAAAACAAGGTTTTTTGTGTAATGCCATTATTTTTGTTTTCAATGAGCCTTAAATTCAAAATATTCCAGACTTTTAGTAAAAAGTAAGCAAAATAGACATTATATACTTTATTTATTTATAAAATAAACATTTGATCATATTTATCTATTATTTTTATGGTGGTGGGATCTTACAGTAGAAACCTGGATTTTTGAAAGTGTCCTCATTTTTTTCAAACAAGTTATAGACACCCAACATATCAGTTTGAATCATCTTCATTTCTTAGGGCTTCTATTGGCTGTCCGAGTTCTAGTTTTTCGAACAAAAATATTTAAAATTAAAAAGGAGAAATCCCACCTTTTGATCATCAAAAAAAGTATTTTTCCAAAAATTTGCAACATTGAAATTTTAACCCCCTCAACACGTAATTTTTTAGAAATATCAATTACTATTTTCCAACACGCATTTGGCAGCTGGTGGCAGATCTGCAACTTTTTTATACTGAAAATTTAAAAATAATCAAAACAACTCCGGTTTCACTCTTCCCACTCATTGACATAAAAAAAATAAGTATGTTCCCGAAAATTGGAAACATTGAAATTTTACCCGTAGATGCATCTACTCAACGCCTTTTTAAAAAAAAATATCAATCATTGCTTCCATCGTGGAAATTTTTAAAGTAGTATACAAGTTATTTTATCTAAACATTATGTGCGTCACTATTCATTTGATTAACTTGGAAAAGTCGTCTTTTTTTTATACAAATTTTTAAATATCTTCTGAAATAATTAATCAAAATAAAATAAGTATCGATACCTCTATAATGCTTGAATAGACCTTTCCACTGATGTGCATCATGATTCATTTGGTTAGCTGGGAAAAGACGTCTTTTTTCTATGCAAAAAAAATCAATCAAAATAAAATTAGTTTCAATACCTGTATAGGGCTTGAACAGACCTTTCCAGTGATGTTCGTAGTGACATCTTTGATTAACTTTGAAAAGACGTCATTTTTCCATGCATATTTTGAAATATCTCCTGAAAAAATCAATCAAAATAAAATTTGTTTTGATATCTGTTTAGGACTTCAACAGACCTTTCCAGTGATGTGCGTCATGTTTTATTTTGGTTAACTTGGAAAAGACGTCGTTTTTCTATGAAAATTCTGAAATATATCCTTAAAAAATCAATAAAAATTAAATTTGATTCGAAACCTGTATAGGGCTTGAATAGACCTCTCCGGTTATGTGCGTCATGTTTTAATTTATTAACTTTGAAAAGACGTCATTTTTCCATGCAAATTTTGAAAAATCTCCTGAAAAAATCAATCAAAATAAAATTTGATTCGAGTCCTGTATAGGGCTTGAATAGACCTTTCCAGTGATGTGCACTATGTTTTATTTGATTAACTTTGTAAAAACGTCGTTTGTCTATGCAAATTTTTAAATATCTCCTGAAAAAATCAATCAAAATAAAATTTGATTCGAAACCTGTACAGGGCTTGAATAGACCTTTCCGGTTATGTGCGTAATGTTTTATTTGAATAACTTTGAAAGACGTCGTTTTTCTGGGCAAATTTTGAAATATCTCCTGAAAAAATCAATCAAAATAAAATTTGATTCGAAACCTGTACAGGGCTTAAATAGACCTTTCCGGTTATGTGCGTCATGTTTTATTTGATTAACTTTGAAAGACGTCGTTTTTTCTGCAAATTTTGAAATATCTCCTGAAAAAATCAATTAAAATAAAATTTGTTTTGATATCTGTTTACGACTTGAACAGACCTTTCCAGTGATGTGCGTCATGCTTTATTTGATTTACTTTGAAAGGACGTCATTTTTCCATGCAAATTTTAAAATATCTCCTGAAAAAATCAATCAAAATAAAATTTGTTTTAATATCTGTTTAGGACTTGAACAGACCTTTCCAGTGATGTGCATCATGTTTTATTTGATTTACTTTCAAAAGACGTCATTTTCCCATGTAAATTTTAAAATATCTCCTGAAAAAATCAATCAAAATAAAATTGGTTTTAATATCTGTTTAGGACTTGAATAGACCTTTCCAGTGATGTGCATCATGTTTCATTTGATTAACTTTGAAAAAAACGTCGTTCTTCTATGCAAATTTTGAAATATCTCCTGAAAAAATCAATCAAAATAAAATTTGATTCGAAACCTGTACAGGGCTTGAATAGAAATTTCCAGTGATGTGCGTCATGTTTTATTTGATTAACTTTGAAAAGACGTCGTTTTTCTGTGCAAATTTTGAAACATCTCCTGAAAAAATCAAGCAAAATAAAATTTGATTCAAAACCTGTACAGGGCTTGAATAGCACTTTCCAGTGATGTGTGTCATGTTTTATTTGATTAACTTTGAAAAGACGTCGTTTTTATATGCAAATTTTGAAATATCTCCTGAAAAAATCAATCAAAATAAAATTTGATTCGAAACCTGTATAGGGCTTGAACAGACCTTTCAATTGATGTGCGTCATTATTTATTTGATTAACTTGGAAAAGACATCGTTTTTCTATGCAAATTTTGAAATATCTCCTGAAAAAATCAATCAAAATAAAATTTGTTTCAAAACCTGTATTGGGACTGGATATACCTTTCCAGTGATGTGCTTCATGTTTTATTTTATTAACTTTGAAAAGATATCGTTTTTCTATGCAAATTTTGAAAAATCTCCTGAAAAACTCAATCAAAATAAAATTTGTTTCGATACCTGTTTAGGGATTGAATAGATCTTTCCAGTGGTGTGCGTCATGATTTATTTGATCCAAGTCCAAGTCCAAGTCCAAGTCCAAGTCCAAGTCCAAGTCCAAGTCCAAGTCCAAGTCCAAGTCCAAGTCCAAGTCCAAGTCCAAGTCTAAGTCCAAGTCCAAGTCCAAGTCCAAGTCCAAGTCCAAGTCCAAGTCCAAGTCCAAGTCCAAGTCCAAGTCCAAGTCCAAGTCCAAGTCCAAGTCCAAGTCCAAGTCCAAGTCCAAGTCCAAGTCCAAGTCCAAGTCCAAGTCCAAGTCCAAGTCCAAGTCTAAGTCCAAGTCCAAGTCCAAGTCCAAGTCCAAGTCCAAGTCCAAGTCCAAGTCCAAGTCCAAGTCCAAGTCCAAGTCCAAGTCCAAGTCCAAGTCCAAGTCCAAGTCCAAGTCCAAGTCCAAGTCCAAGTCCAAGTCCAAGTCCAAGTCCAAGTCCAAGTCCAAGTCCAAGTCCAAGTCCAAGTCCAAGTCCAAGTCCAAGTCCAAGTCCAAGTCCAAGTCCAAGTCCAAGTCCAAGTCCAAGTCCAAGTCCAAGTCCAAGTCCAAGTCCAAGTCCAAGTCCAAGTCCAAGTCCAAGTCCAAGTCCAAGTCCAAGTCCAAGTCCAAGTCCAAGTCCATGTCCAAGTCCAAGTCCAAGTCCAAGTCCAAGTCCAAGTCCAAGTCCAAGTCCAAGTCCAAGTCCAAGTCCAAGTCCAAGTCCAAGTCCAAGTCCAAGTCCAAGTCCAAGTCCAAGTCCAAGTCCAAGTCCAAGTCCAAGTCCAAGTCCAAGTCCAAGTCCAAGTCCAAGTCCAAGTCCAAGTCCAAGTCCAAGTCCAAGTCCAAGTCCAAGTCCAAGTCCAAGTCCAAGTCCAAGTCCAAGTCCAAGTCCAAGTCCAAGTCCAAGTCCAAGTCCAAGTCCAAGTCCAAGTCCAAGTCCAAGTCCAAGTCCAAGTCCAAGTCCAAGTCCAAGTCCAAGTCCAAGTCCAAGTCCAAGTCCAAGTCCAAGTCCAAGTCCAAGTCCAAGCCCAACTCCAACTCCAACTCCAACTCCAACTCCAACTCCAACTCCAACTCCAACTCCAACTCCAACTCCAACTCCAACTCCAACTCCAACTCCAACTCCAACTCCAACTCCAACTCCAACTCCAACTCCAACTCCAACTCCAACTCCAACTCCAACTCCAACTCCAACTCCAACTCCAACTCCAACTCCAACTCCAACTCCAACTCCAACTCCAACTCCAACTCCAACTCCAACTCCAACTCCAACTCCAACTCCAACTCCTACTCCAACTCCAACTCCAACTCCAACTCCAACTCCAACTCCAACTCCAACTCCAACTCCAACTCCAACTCCAACTCCAACTCCAACTCCAACTCCAACTCCAACTCCAACTCCAACTCCAACTCTAACTCCAACTCTAACTCCAACTCCAACTCCAACTCCTACTTAACTTAACTTAACACCGACACTGACACGTCCGTTCAGCACGAAGGATATCATAAGATTTACTGAAACACGTCCGTTCAGTTCGACGGATATCCTAGGACTGAAGCTGAAGCCCTATTATTGGGGTTTATATGAACAACTTTGTTGACAACATTGGTTGATGGAATCGGAACAAGTTTTCAAAATATTTTAAAAACCATGCAACACAACAACTGTTGTCAACAGGTTTTTTTTTGCGTTTAAATGATCTATCATCGGTGGTTGCCAACAATCTTGAATGATATGTTTATCCTTTTAAATTCCCTTATTCACAATGCTACGACGACGAGAAAACGGGCCCCAAGGATTTGAAAAATTGAAAAAAGACGTCGTTAAAAATCCCTCCGCATTGTGAATTGGGGTATGATTTTGGGAAACCTCTTTTAAGTTTTATTTTTTGTGTATGTAAATATAAATAAATTGCAGTCATTTTTGAGGCTTGAAACTTAAACACAATACTGCTAAAGTATCTAATTTCTCCCCTTACAACAACATCATCTTCTCAAATATGGTTCTGCGCTAAAAAGATTTTTTAATTAGTCTCTTTTTTATCTGAAAAACCACCATTTTTGTTGATGAATGTTCTTCTGGCGTAGGTACCTCCCAAGATATGTAAATAATTTTTTCTTAGCTTATTTTCACTATTTAGTTTATTTATTTATTGGTATTCACTTTTTTTCTTAAAACGTGCTAGTACGTCAATTTTCCTTAAAAATACGTTCTTTAATCGAACGTCGTTTTTCTTAGGCATTTTGTTACCTAATCGTTTTCAAAAACAGAAAACAAAAAGAGTAAATTTTACTTACCTATCTACCTACCTATACACACAAACATACCGACCATTATTGTTTATTTAGATATTTATGACCCTCTGTAAAAGATCCCTGAGTTTCTTAAAATAAAAATCAATTAATTCAAACTACTTATTTTATATTCTCTTTTAACTTAAAAATTTCTTAATGCAAAACAGCAAACAAAAAATTAGAAGAAAAGATTCCACGACGGCAGGGCCCGATCTATGGGGGGGCGAGACGGGCATTTTGCCCCGGGCGGCAATATTAAGGGCGGCAAAATTGTCATACATATGGTATCACCCTGTTACGTGTTTTCCCAAAAGCTTTCTTAAAAAGCCAAAACCACACATGATGATGATAACGACGAAAGAAACTAAGTTGCCCATATGAGGATGATAAGAAGCTTAGCCACCAAGACGTCCGTATCACTCCAACTTAAATAACCTTTTTGTAAAACTCTACCAATTGAATTAACTTTCTAAATTAACTTTTTGAATTTGCTTAAATCTGCTAAATGAAATTGTCTCCTTTTGCTTTGAAATAAATTGAATTTAATTAAAAATCCTACATACATAAAACATAATTATTCCTATATAGCTAATAATAAAAAGACTCTTTAATAAACTATTTATTAAAAAAACTATGCAAGCTCCTCAACTGTTCATGAAGCTGAAACATGAAAGAACAAAAATTTGAAAATTTATTTTGACAATTATTGTTAAAACATTGTTATCTCGGTATTATTTTAACCCACTATACGATATACGACTCATCTGACATACATGGATTAGAACTTTCAAATGGGATGTCGGCCTTATGTTTTTTATATTAATTTTTCTCCTCCAATCGTATAAAAATGTATAGAAGAATTAAGATTTGGTCCATATATCAGTATTGGGCTTAGGATCCTCTTGAATTTACCAGTAAAAGTTTAAAAGATCTTTTCTAAATAAAAACTTTAAAAAAATATATCTTTGGTCTACTTGTGTCATGTTCAAAGATAATATGGATTGGCTATGATTTCTATAGAGCACAACGTTTGTGCTGCTATATACCTATAAGTAAATTTATTTAAAATAATTAAAAATTTTGCGGAAAAAAGTGCTAAGAAAAATATTGTATACTCGTAGGTAGTCACTAGGCTTGAATATTCTCGGAAAAGATTTGATTTATTTTTTATTTTTTATTTAGAAATTTGAAACAAACATAACATTCACTCATAAAATTTGATATTCGTTTAGAAGCCGTAGGAAAGACTACCATATGGATGTGAATACTACACAATTCCATCCATATCACATTCATACCGGTCGCAATGATAACCTCCTTTTTTAGAATCAGTTAAAAAATCGAGCCATTTTTGCACTGATATATGACTTATAAGGTGTCCATGCAAAGGGCGGCTTATATTATTTTTGCCCAGGGCGGCGTAAAAGCTAGATCGGGCCCTGCTGAATCGATTAGTTTAGTTATCTTAAGTTTATGGCGGAAACGAGAGAGCAATACTATTATATATTATATACTATCATATATTAACGAGAGAGCAATACTATTATATATATTATATATTATATACTATTATATATATTATATTATATATTATATATTATATATATATTATATTAGTATTGCTCTCTCGTTTCTGCATAAACTTAAGATAACAAAACTAATCGACTCATCTTCGACGAAAGAAAGTGCTTTATTTAAAATTTCAAAAATATTTTTAGCATAATTATTTTGTATAAATAATGTTTTTGGTTTATTTAATATCCCCTGAAGAGGACAGCAATCCCTGTCGAAACGTTGGGAATAAATCAAAGTAACTTTGTTTCATTGCAACTACCGCAGTGACCAAGAAAGCCGAAGGATAAATTAAGACCTAATCCATCAACTATTAGTTTATGTAAACATCCGCATAGCCTGTGGTTTCACGACATGCATAGATCGACAATACCAATGAACTTATTACTGAGAATGTTATCTCAAAAACATATATCAGAATGATCATTGGTCTTCATTGATACATCATCGTCTGTATACAAGTATTCTGTATCTACATTATGCTTGCTATGTAGATTGTATTAAAAAGAAGGAATCTTGTAGGGGAGTTGCTTGGTTGAGATAATCTCAATCGAAAAAAGAGTTTAGTCCCCATTTAGCATTGACAAAAAGAACTTGTTTGATTTCTTGGCTCTTGGATAATATATAAAATTTGGCTCACGCATAACATATAAAATTGGTGGCAGCGGTAAAAAAAAGAAAAAAAAAAAAAAAGCATTGTCGATACAGTGAGGTACATGTGTACTGATAATTGAAAAACAGAGTAAGTGAATCGAATTGGATAAGTGAAGAAGAAAGCTGATGGTTGAAAAGAAAAGCAGAGTCGGTGTACCGGATTGAACAACAGCGGCAAACCAAACAGCGTGATGTTTATAACAATTATAATAATTATAAAGTGAGTTAAGTTAAATAAAATGCCTGAAACAAGTGAACAGGTAGTCGAAACCACAGGAGTAGGTACAACTCTACTGTAGACATTAATACATTATTAAAATTAATTCCGAAATTCAATAGTGATTCCTCTGAATTATACGCTTTCCTTAACGGATGCGATGACGCGATGAGCTTAGCCTCATCAAGTCAAAAAGATTTAATTTTCAAGTATATTAAGGTCCAAATTACTGGTAACGCCAGAGTAATTCTAGAAAACAAAGTTATTGGTTGGTAACTCTGTTGTGAAAGTGTTTGGTTCAATTTTTATATCGCTCTGATAATTTTTTAAAAAACTAAATAATAAATCACATATTAAACTATTAATTTAACAATTTTCAAGTTGCTTTTCACCTATGTAACTAAAGTACTAAGCTGATTGCTCAGGTAAAATTAGTAACTAAGCTATAAATCAAGATTACTTGCTGTTACCAGTGTCACATGACTGACTACAAAAGAAAAGTTAACCAAACTTCTCCCGATAACTTCTCTACCCCAAAACCAAAACTGAAAACCCCCAGGAAAGGGTACATTATATCAGCCAACTCCTACTTGGACACACTCAACAAATTGCAGAAACAGTAAAGCTAAGTGCGAATAGTGCGGTAGTCAAACTAAAATCAACACCGGCTCTACTGAAAATGCATCAAAAATGCTAAAAAACTCGGCAAAACTTAAAGGCACTGGAGCTTTCATTCAACGTGATCTGAAAAAGCTGATGCAAAACAAACAACGTATTCTTCTTGGTTATCGGAAAATAATCAAATCAAAACAAGCAAATGAATCAGTTCAATTCAAACACAATTCGTTGATAGTGGCTGATAAAATATTTTATTTAAACAATTATAATATTCTTAAATATAAAAATGAGGATGGAGAACAACAACTTCGAGAAATGTTTGGTGAATTAGATTTCGCATCTGTCAAACTCAATTCGTTGTCTAATAGACGTCAAACAGAATGGTATAGACCAATTTTTGTTAGATGCGCCAGGGATGCCACTTTCGCCAAACAGTGCTAGTTGTAGTATGGTAGTACAGAATTGAAATTGTGACGCCGTCAGCTCAATATATTTAAATAATAGTAATATTTTGTCATATAATGTGTCAGGCCTCAACAACAAACTTTTATTTGTGGATTTTTTTGATTATGTAAAAAGTTTTGATATATTTTTTTTGTATGAAACTCATGTTACAATAGAAAATTTTAATAAGTTTACAAAATATTTCAATGGTTACAAATTAGTTTGGAAAGCAGCAGTCAAAACTTATACAAAAGGGCGTGCAAGTGGAGGAAATCTCTATGGAATTAAATCCTCGCTGTTAAAAAATATGATTTTGAGGAAGATGAAGGAATCACAGTTATTAAGCTCATAATTAAACCTAATTTGTTTATCATCCCCTGCTATATAAACTGCAACAAATGGAGTGAAGATTACTAAATTACTAGATCTCCTGCAGATGTACGATTGTACAGTTTTAAATGGGTGTACTAGTGGTGATATGGATGGGCACTTTACATTTCTTGGAGGACAAGGGAAATCGGTTATTGACTTCTGTGCAGTCAATAACGACTGGATTGACCTTATAAAAAAATTTGAAGTTCAATGTAGGAACTTTTCCGATCATATGCTGATTTCTGTTGACTGGCTCGATGATACTTCCTCAAATCAAGGAAATCTTGAGCTCTTACCACGGTTGAAATGAATTCCGGAAAGAACTAACGTTTACCAACATAATTTGGAAGAAAATATGGCCTACTTAAATTTGTCAAATGATTCGGTTGAAGTATTTGCAAACAAACTTGTTACTTGCATTAGGAGCTCAACAAACAGCACCGTAGCACTGAATGGCTCTAAATTTAAACAAAAATGGTTTGACAGTGAATGCATGTTAGCCCGTAAGAGATCGTTTACCTTGCTAAATGCACTCCGAAACTCCAACTGTGAAAGTCTTAAAAGGTGGTACCTTGAAACAAATTCATTTTATAAGAATCTGTGCCTAAAAAAAAAACCGATTTTGAAAACAATCAAGCTTGTATTCTCGGTCACTTTAAAAATACAAAGGAATTTTGGAAAACTGTCAGAGAAATGAATGGATCAAATTTTACAATTGGAATAGGAGTGTCCGCTGATGATTTATTCACATACTTTAAATCGCTACTGTATGGCAAGGCAGAAATCAAATTTCTATATGCAGAGCCTTTTATTGTGGATGAAATTTTGGACGCCGCAATTACTATCGAGGAGGTTAAAACGGTAATTTTAAAAGGAAAAAATGAAAAAGCGCTAGGAGAAGATGGGATTCCGTATGAATTTTTTAAGAATGCTACCGCAGCATTTCATGCGCAACTTCAATCTTTTTTTACCAAAGTATTTTCAAGCGAGGATGTTCCACCATCATTCAAAAAATTAGTCATCTTTCCAATACATAAAAGAGGAGACTAGTAAATAGATTAGAAACATGGGTGGATACTTACAATGTCCTTACTGACTTTCAGGCGGGATTCAGAAAAAACTTTTCAACAATAGATCATATTTTCACACTAACATCAATTGTAAAAGCGTTCCATTCTAGAAACAAGAAAGTGTACGCTTTTTTGTTGACTTTAAGGCTGCCTTCGACCTTATAAATCGAAATGCTCTCTTTTATGAACTCTTGCAAATAGGATTGTCTATAAAATTCATACGTATAATAAAAGAACTGTATTCGGAATCTCAAGCAGCTGTATGGGACATTTCTACCTACTCAGAATGGTTCGACACGGATAATGGAGTAAAGCAAGGATGCCCTCTCAGTGCACTACTGTTTGCGCTTTTTATAAACGATGTTACTGCCTACTTACCTGGAGGAATACGAATCGCGGATTTAAACATCAATGCTTTGTTGTACGCGGATGATCTGGTGATACTCTCAGAATCATCAGAAAATTTGCAACTGATGATCAATCGCCTGGCGGAATATTGCCATAAATGGTGACTTATAATTAATTCAAGCAAATCGAAGGTAATGGTTTTCACCAGATCAGCAAGAAGTCAGAACACTTACAATTGGGTCTTCAATGGTTCAAGTTTGGAGGTCGTCAACGAATTCAAGTACCTGGGTGTTAAACTTAATAGGACTCTTGACTTCAATTTGCATCTTGCAGAAAAATCAAGTACTTCGCAAAGCCTGATCAATATGTCATGGAGAAACATCTTTTCAAATAACACAATCAACCTTTCAGCAAAGTATAAGATTTTTGATGCTGTGGTAAAATCTACATTGTGTTATGCTGCCCAAGTGTGGGGAATTGATGAGTATGAGCCCATTGAAAAATTCCATAGGAATTTCTTAAAAAAGCTTTTCAACTTGCCGATAAACACGCCGAATTACGCACTACACCTTGAAACAGGACTTCCAAAACTGTTCACTCATACATTGAAGTTGCATGCGGACTGCATTGTGAAGGTGCTTTCTCGCCAGGACGACCGAATTTCCAAAAAAATGGTGTTATATCAGCTGAGAAATGAGGATTGGTGGATGGCAAAGTGGAAAAGTTTGGGAAATGCTTGTGCTGAAGTGGTATCTATTGACCCAAACAATCTAAATTCAGTTAAGGAACTACTGTATCGTATTACTCAGAAGCAGGAAAATTCAGTTCGTGAAATGTTTGTAGTGAAAGCTCGTGAATCAGAAAGCAGGCTTATATACTCTCAGCTCAATACCAATCTAATGGAAAAAAAAACTATTTTCATGACCTGCTAAGCTATAAAGAAATATCCCTAATTTTTAAAACAAGGTGCGAACTCCTCGGTTTAAACGGAAGTCCTTACAATGGTAATTTCAACCAGTTCTGTTCTCTGTGTAATATTAAATCCAAAGAAGACTGCTTTCATTTTCTTAGCATATGCCCAATTTTTTCTTCTCATCGTCGCAAATATTTCCGAAAAAAATCCCTAACGATGCAGGAAACCATCGAAATTTTGAACGAGTCCAACTGGAAATCTCTTTAAAACTTTTTGAAAGAAATTTCTACGTATAGAATGTTACTAATAACAGAATTCATATAGTAATTTAAAACATATTTCTACTATTTAATTTGATTAAA
Organism: Dasysyrphus albostriatus; assembly: GCA_946251815.1. NCBI lineage: Eukaryota > Metazoa > Arthropoda > Insecta > Diptera > Syrphidae > Dasysyrphus > Dasysyrphus albostriatus. The sequence continues at coordinate 178,220,922 of OX276335.1, forward strand.
ATACATATATGTATATATATATATATTAATATAAAACAAACAAAATTGTTGCTAACCGAGCTGACGGCAAAACCATAGCTTTTAAATTCATTTTTTTGTTAAACCTTGAATTAAGAAAATTTGAAATAAATGAATTCTTACTTACTTACTTACTTACTTACTTATAGAGAATTGTTTTCAGCTTAAGGAGCAATTAAAAAACTATATAAAGATACAAATAGTACATAAGGGCTTAATAGAGAATTAATAAATTCTAGGTAGGAAAATAAAACAGTGAGGCCAGAGAATATCAATTACCAAGAAGCCAATCTTTCGTACGTTTCACCCTCCAAAACCCATTTGTTTACATTGTTGTATTTGTAATTTCACTTCGTGTCGATGAATAGATGTGAATTGCAACAACAATTAGCCAGTTTATATTTCTGAGATCTCAGAGGACTCAGAGCGCTCAGAAATATAAACAGGATTCCTCTCAAAAATTCCTCACTTTTCCCCTTAAAAACTGAGACTGAAATTTTTTTGGATTCGCTTGCTCAATTATTTTTTGTCGCAGTAAATTACATAAGAAGAAAAGAAAAAGGGAGTTGTTTTGACTTCTATGTGAGGAATGTTGTTTATATTTTATTCTCCTGCTCTGTCAAAAAATTGAGGAAAAATGCTGAGCGCTCAAGAAATATAAACTGGCCGAATGTAACGCGGTGAGATTTATTTGTTTTGACAGCTCAGTTTTTTTTTTCTTTAAAAATTGGAAAAAAAAAATTTGAGAATTTTACTTCGGCTGATAGCAAAAACATCGATGTGAAATTGTTTGATTAATTTAAAGTACACAAGCAATTGTAATTGTCAGTTAATATTTATCCACGATTATAATAAAATACAAAAAAAGGATTCCATAAAATGTCTTCAATCACACAGATTTCCAAATATCTTTAATGCATCTTGCATATTATACAGGGTGGCCCTTTCTTCATCCAGAATAATTTTAAAATTATTGTTGGATATATTCTAAGGAAAAAAATAGTTAAGAAAAATAAGAAATAAAAGAACTGCAACCTGACACCAGAACTTAAATTTTTTTTGTTTAAACTCCACTAAACTGTCAATTTCCAATTTATAAGTATTAAAGTTGATATCAGGTGGGTTTTATTATCATCTGTCGGGATTTGGGTTTTGATCTGGATTTAACTTTAGTACAAAAAAGAAATAATTAGGAGTTTTCAAAATCGTTTTCGTAGCACGTGTTAAAAGTAAGTCCCGCCCTCTTTTGCAGATAATAAAACAGCAATAGCTATTTTTAATTTATTTTTTTTAAACTTCATGACATCTAAGCATTTGGTTTTGAGTGTTTAATAGGAGTATTGAATACTTATTGCTGAAATTTTACTTCATACTATAAAAGAAATGAAATAGTTTTAACAAATACACTTACTTTTTTTAAGTTTTAAGTTGTATAATTATTTTTTTTTAAATGATTACGAAACAACTTAATTAGAAAAATTGATTCGAGAATGGTTTTAAGAAATTTTAGCATGACCTTCTAGCTGTTGTCTTATTTTTTATTTATTTTTATTTTAAATAAATTTGGTCGTAAAATTCAAAAAAGTCAATTAAACAAAAATAAAGAGCATAACATTGCAAGTTGCAAGTTAGTAGTGCCGTTGATTTTCAATTTTTTTTTAAAGAAAGTTACTACTCTTATCGGATAAATAATACCCCCTTCCCATACGATTTTTTTTTAATATCATTTCATAAATTATCCTGCATGAAATAGGGAACACCATGTATTTTGTTTTGTTTTGACATCTAATTGACAGACCGAGGTGAATAATTTTGACCACGGGACGTGTTCAACAAATAGAAACCCAACTAGGGCCAGGTTCACATTAGGTGTGTTTTTTCCTTGTCTGAATGGGCTTGGACGAAAAAAACGACGTCGGGGCTAAACAATGCTCCGTGGTTCCAAATTTTTAATCCATCAATTTCTGTAGATTAACTGGGTTTTAATGATGATTAAGGTTTCATGTAAGTTATAAAAGTCAATTTCATGCTTGAACCACCCTCAGTTAAACCACAAAATCAGTGAGCTAATATGCGGAGCTATGGATCAAAACAATAACCCTGTTCAATTAATACGAACACATATCGTTAAATAAATAAATAGATAGATATAATAGATTAATTAATAAATACAAACCTAAAGCATTTTGGGTTACAATGAGAAATAATAGAAATATGCTCGGGTGACAAACTGAATTAAAATTATAAAATGGCTAGTAGCTCCTAGCGTGACCATGTTTACTAGTACAATCAAAATAGAAATGAAGTAAAACAAACTAAAGGCTCTCCCAAGCCAACGCCAACAAGGAGTGACGATGAATTTTTGTTGTTGTTATTATTGTCTATGTTTTTGTCATATTTTGTACTATTGTGAATGATTCACTGCGAATCAATCGGTATTCGTGTTGGTTTTGGAAAGCCTTAATACTACGTTTTCGTTAGACCAAATGAGGAAATTTCGTTGAAAATTTTCAAATTTGATACGAAATCATCTCATTTTCCACACAAATTCAAATTTCGAAATGAGATAATTTCAACCAAACTTGCACACAATTTTCTAGGAAATTAAGTCAAAACCTAACGAACACACCGAATTTAGCACATTTTGAATAGCTCTGAAAAGATTTTGAACGAAAATGTTAGAGCTGAATTAAAAAATTAACAACAAAAAGTGATTTACAGGCAGGGTTGAAACTCAAAAAATGAAATGAGCTGTCAAAAGAAATACCAAATTACAGATGAAAACACTTTTTCTGTAATTTGCAAAATTACCTCATTTGGGCTCTTATGAAAACGTTTATATGTATATGCATTATATTAATATTATTATTATTAATAACCAATTGATTAAAAACTATAGGGCTCATTGTAGAGTTATTTAATCCAATATTCAGTAATTTTAACTAATTAATTACAGCTGGTTAGCTGATGCTCGACGATTATTAAAGCAAAACTATATTTGCCCACAAACAAGCAAATAAACAGACCATAATGCAATATCTGTAAGACCATCTCTTTGATCCAAGTTTTTCGTCACAAATTTTGACTCGACTCCGCTCCTCGAACGAGATCTAGTCAAATCAAGCTCATTTAGACTCAACCCAGGCTTACAAAAAATGACGCGAGCTTCAAGCTGGTTTAACAACACATGCAAGCGTAGTATATATGCCAAAATTCTAGTTTGTGAATCTTTTTTCATTTCGCATAATTATTTAAAAATTTCTTCTTACTCACCATCAGTTATTTTCCATCAAGAAAAGAGTAAATTTTCTACATTTCTTTATAACTATATTTCGGGAGTTGAAAAGAAAAAATAAACAGAAAAAACAAATTGTTTATCGAAAAGAAAGTAATTAAAGATATTTATTTTCCAGACAGGCGGAAATTAGTAAAAAGCGACTACAATTTACATTTAAAAAAAAACCACAACTTATTCTCATAAGGTCCGGTGAGCACTTGATATATAATTTCTTCCTTTTTTATACTTTTTGAACAAGCCCATTGCAGCCGAAGTGAATTTGAAAATAACTGAAGATTTTCAAAAATAACCGACATATTCGTGGTGGGTTGATCCCAACTGTCTATGTGTGCGAATAAATCAGTGGTGGGTTGATCCCAAAAAAACCTAGTGGTGGACTTAGCCCAACTGTATATGTGTGCGTGTTTCAGTTTGTAGGCAAAGCCGGATGACAGCCAAGGATTGGCTTCTTGGTAATTGATATTCTCTGAGTGAGGCAATACGAACAGCATATGGAGACGATATCGAGAAGACTCAGCTCCGATGCGAAAGAGAATCTAAAAGAGGCAGATGCAAAAGATATCCATGTTATTCACAATTATATAGACAATAAAATAATTCTTAATATTTTCATTAATGGTCTGAGATCTGAATTGGGAAATCAATGATTAATGTTTTATGTAGCCAGCGCACTGGTTTACATGTTTGTCATATTAATGCTCAAAGTATTTTTCCGAAACTCGATGAATTTAGACACTTATTTGAAGGTTCAAAGGTTGATGTAATTTGAGTCTCAGAGACTTGGCTGTCAAGCGACATTAGTGATGTTGCTTGTCATTTGGATGGCTTTCATTAGCCTTTTCGTTCAGATAGGGTTGGTAGATGTGGAATAGCACTGCTATTTTTGTCCGCCAAGAACTAAATTGTAAATTGATACGGAAAGCACCACTTGGAAGCCAGTTTGACTACGTGTTTATAGAAATAATATGCAATGAAAATAAAATCCTGATAGGATCAGTGTACAGGCCAAACAACAACATCGACACATCGATAATAACTAGAGTAATAGATGAACTATCATATATTTCACCCTTTGTCATAATTGTTGGTGACTTTAACAGTGACATACTGAAGGACTCGTCTCTTGTCCTTAATATGAACGCCTTAAATCTTTTCCCAGTAAATACATTATCACCCACTCACTTTACAAGTCATAGCAGTACACTACTTGATGTATTTTTTGTCAGTTATCTGTACAAAGTTTTACACTTTAATCAAATTTCAGCTTCTGGTTTTTCTCGGCATGATCTAATCCATTTGACATTTCAATGTGATCCTTTGATTTCAAGTAGAACTATAAGCTTTCGCGATTTTAAACATATAGATCTAAATCATTTGGAAGATGATTTAAAAAGAATTGAATGGTTTCGGGTTTATGAAATGCCAGCTGTTGACGATCAAGTGCTCTTCATTTAAGATAACATAAGAAATTTATTTGAATCACATGTTCCGTTAATTACGAAAAGCATCACAAGAAAAAATATTCCGTGGTTCAATAATAACATCAAAAAAATGATACTTGAGCGTGACCAGGCATATAAATGTTGGAAGCGTTTTCGGTTGGATGTTCTATTCCATGTTTTTAAAAGTTTGCGAAATAAGGTAACTAGTGAGATACGTGAAGCAAAGAGATGTTATTTTGCACCCAAACTGGATCCCTCTCAAGCTGGCCGTAAACTTTGGACAAATTTACGAGACATTGGTATAGGCAACAAAAAAAATACTACTGAAATTATCGACTGCAATGAACTTAATAGAAAATTTGTTTCACTTCCTTGCCCAGAAGTTATTGATGAAACAGCGAGTTTATTTGTTGAAAGCAACATTTTTTCCTTCCCATGTTTCAGTTTTTCAACAGTTGATGAAGCTGACGTACTAGAAAGTTGCTTGCAGATAAAATCAGATTCAGTTGGAATTGATGAAATTCATCCCGTTTTCGTTAAAGCTATACTTCCATACATTCTGAAATACTTAACTCATCTTTTTAATACAATCTTTTCGTCAAATGTTTTCCCTTCTGCTTGGAAACAAGATAAGATTATACCAATCCCAAAAGGTCAAAATGAGTTCAGACCGATCGCCATTCTACCATTTCTGTCTAAAGTATTGGAAAGGATAATGAATAACCAGATACGGAAATACTTAAACAATAATAATTTGTTATGTATAAATCAGTCTGGTTTCCGCCCAAAGCACAGCTGTACTACAACTCTTATAAATGTCGCTGAAAACATATGACAAGCAGTTGATTCTGACAATGCAGTTTTTCTTATCCTTTTGGACTTTTCCAAGGCATTTGACACAGTCAACCATAAAGTGCTTTGCAGTAAGCTAGTGAACCTGTTTAATTTTTCTTTCTCTTTGGCAATGTTAGTCCAATCATATATGGATTGCAGATCGCAGGCAGTTTTTGCAAACTCCTCCGTATCTGAGCTTCTCATGTTGGATAGGGGAGTACCACAGGGTTCAATACTGGGACCACTTTTATTCTCATTAATGATTTGCCTGGTTGCTTGCAAAATACACATGTAGATATGTACGCTGATGATGTTTAGATACGGAAAAGCTTTCCCATAGGCTTGGTTGAAAATGCAGCAGTTGAGGTCAATGAGGATTTATGCCAGGTTCATAGATGGTCAAGGATAAATGGACTCAGCGTTAATCCACTCAAGTCTAAATGCTTGGTAATTTCAAGAAAGCCCATTGAAATATCAGAATTTCCTAAGATACACTTTGATAATAAGCAAATTGAGTTTGTCGATTCTGCCAAAAACTTAGGTATAACCTTTTCAAAGACGCTTTCTTGGAATAACCATATCAGAATGACAATTGGGAGGGCTTATGGAGGGCTTCGAATACTGTGGACCAATTATAAGATTACACCCTTAAAAACACGAATCATCTTAGCCAAAACATTACTTGTCCCTATTATGCTGTACGGTTGTGAACTTTATTACAATTGCGATTATGAGCACAAGCGTAAATTGAATGTTGCTTTCAATAGCATTGCCAGGTATATTTTTGGATTAAGAAAATATGATCACATTTCTCAATTTTCAAAATCTGTATATGGCATTACCCTTGAAAATTTTTTTAAACTTCGAACGTTAAGTCTACTTAACAATGTTTTGCAAACACATCAACCACCTTACCTTTATAATAAGATCTGTCATACGCGTTCTCTTAGATCGTTTGACCTTGTGCCGATACGTTACGTATTTTTAAAATCTGAACGCCATTTTTTTATAACCGCGATACGTCCGTAGAATTCTCTTCCCCGATCTATAAGGATGATAAGCTGTACCAGGCTATTCAGAATGAAACTCAAGGATTACTTGGAGACATTAACGTTGTGATGATTTCTCTTCTTCTTTTCTTTTTATAACTTATCTTCTTTTTTAATCCTTTTTCTTTACTTTCACTTTCATTTTCGTTTTATTTTATTTTAATTTTAATATTTTTCAATTTATTTTTCAGACGATGAAGGTCCTTAAATTTAAAACTCAAGATTATAATTCCTTATAAAATTTGCCTTTATGTTGTTGGTTTTTTAATATTGCTTATAACACATCATGTAAATTAAATAATTAAGCTTATATTACCCAAAAAGATATTGTATTTTATTTTATAAGTCTATACGAATAAATATGAAATATGAAATTATGTTAATAATTGTAGACCAACGACTTTGGCTGAAGCGGCTCGTTATGCACAGCATGAAGAGTCACGATTAGCTAATCAGATTGGAACTCCTAGACTTTTCAAATAAAATTTTGGTAAAAATTAATTTTGTACAAACTAAATGCAATAATTGCAATAAAGTTGGACATTTAGAAAAAAAATGTTTTTCAAAGAAACCATTCGCAAACCATCCGAAGAGATATGAAAATTTTAAATGTTATAAATTTGGTAAAGCAGGATATATTGCAAAGAATTGTTACACACAAAATAATAATACAAAGCAAAGTTTTTCCCAGTAAGAAACACCATTCGTAAGGCAGCGTTTTCTTTAAACAACGAAGAAAGTCCTTACATTTATATACATTATGAAGATACAGTGCTTAAAATGCTTTTCGATACTGGAGCATCAATTAGTTTAATAAAATTAAAGTGTGCTAAAGAAACAATTAATAATAAAGAAATAATAGATTTAATTGGTTTGGGAAATGCTCCCCAAAAAACATTATGTTCTACTAACTTACGTTTTTCTATAAGAAATGAGACAGAATAAAAAAGCTATCATAGATGGGGATTCCACGTTATACCAAATAACATGATCTATGATTATGATGGTTTGATAGGTGCAGATTTCCTTAGGGACATGAAGTGCAAAATAGACTATGGAAGCAATTTGTTATATTTAGACAATGAGAAGGAAAGTTATGAATTAAAATTCAAGTATGAAGACAGTTATATTATGCCTAGGCAAGAAGTTTTTAGAATGGTGAAATTAAAAGAAAAATTAGCTGATGGTACTTCAGTTGTTGTGAGTAAATTTGAAAACGAAAATATAATAGTCCCAAACTGCATTAGTACAGTGAAAGACGGTAAATGTTTAGTAAGTGTTCTAAATACGAGTATATCAGATAAAATGATTTTAAATGATATAAGTGTAGAGACATCATGTCTTAATGATTTCAATGTATATGATGGGAATAATTCATATAGTGACAGAAAATGGAAACCATGTAAATGATATAGTGAAAATTGTACAAAGTATGTTACGATTAAATCATTTGAACAAAGAAGAGGAAAATAAATTAAGAGATCTAATTACAAAATATAATGATCTTTTTGTAGTAGAGGGAGAATCTTTAACGTGTAATGTAAAATTCGAACGAAAGAAGACGTTAAACCGATTTACACGAAGTCATGTAGGTATCCGAAGATACATGAAAAGGAAGTAGAATGCCAGTACGAAACATCAAAATCTCCTTGGAGTTCTTCAGTTTGGGTCGTTCCCAAAAAGACTGATGCGTCAGGAAAACCTAAATGGAGAATCGTAATAGACTATAGAAAACTCAATGAGTTAACGATAGCAGACAGTTATCCCATTCCAAATATAACCGACATTCTTCAGCTAGGAACAGCTAAATATTTTACCACATTTGATTTATACGCAGGATTTTATAAAATTAAAGTGAAGATATAGAAAAAACTGCTTTTTCTACACCACAAGGCCATTTCGATTTTACTCGAATGCCGTTTGGGCTGAAAAATGCCCCAAGTATTTTCCAAAGGATGATGGATATTGTACTTTCTGGATTGAAAGGTATTAAATGTTTTATGTGTATGGACGATATAGTCGTGTATGGAAAAGATTTAAAAGAACACAATGAGAGGTTAGAAGATGTTTTTAAACAGTTACGATTAGCAAATCTTAAATTACAAGCAGACAAAAGTGAGTTTTTAAGAAAGGAAGTAAGTTACCTTGGGCATTTAATCGAAGAAGATGGTGTGAAATCAAACTTTGAGAAAATAAAAGTTGTAGAAAGTTTGAAAGCCCCACAAAATGTAAAAGAAATTAATTAATTTTTAGGAACGATGAATTATTACAGAAAATTTATTGAAAATTTTAGTCAGATAGCTTCACCTATAAATAATCTTCAAAGAAAGGATGTAGAATTTAGATGGGGAAGGGTGGAACAAGAAGCATTTATGAAATTGAAAAATGCTTTAACGAACGTTACAGTGTTGGAATACCCAGATTTTAGTAGACAATCTATAGTTACCACAGATGCTTCTAGTGCAGGCTTAGGTGCTGTATTATCATAAGAGGATGAAAAGAAGGATTTGCCAATAGAGTTTATAAGCAAAAGCTTGAATAAGAATGAAAAGAACTATAGCACTACAGAGAAAGAGTGCTTAGCCATAGTTTGGGCTGTAAAAGTTCTTCGACCATATTTGTATGGCCAAGAGTTTATAATAAGGACGGACCACAAACCATTGAAATGGTTATTTAATGTAACAGATCCAGGATCGAGACTGGTTCGTTGGAGGATGAAATTGGAAGTGTATTCATATAGTATTGAATATAAAAAGGGTTTAGATAATGTTATTGCAGACCATCTTAGTAGAAATATTTTAGTTACAACACGTAAAGCAAGGAAAACGAAAAAATGTTTCTGTGATTGTGAAATGAGAGAGAATGTAGAATATAATAAAAAAATTGAATATGAAAATCAGAATGAAACTGAAGAACTCGAAAATAATGAAGATAATTGGAAAGATAAAAAGGATGAAATTCAGAGTTATCAATATGAACATGGTATAGTAAGCGAATTAGTAAGCGAATATGATGATAATATACAAGAAAACTGTAGGAAATGTAATGAGATAACCGAAGTTACAGATATGAAAAAACAAATTGATATAATTAGGGAGTATCACGAAAGTTTAACAAGGGGCATGCAGGCCAAAAAGCAACAATTGAAAAAATTAGAGAAAAATATAATTGGAAAAATTTATTAGATGGTAATTGATCTTATAAAAAAATGCAAGAACTGTCAATTGGGAAAAATTGATAGGCACCCTACTAGTATGCCTATGACTATGGTATCCAATGCTTGTATAGTTTAGAAGAAGTTAGTATGGATCTGACAGGCTCATACCCAATTTCGAAGAAAGAAAATGTTTATGCACTAAGCATACAGGATAGTTTATCTAAGTTTGTAAGGTTCATTCCAATAAAATATAAATATGCCGAGACTGTGGTAGAAGCTTTTGTAAATGATTGGATTACATTTTTAACGGAACTGAGTTTTGCAATGAATTAATGAAGATTTAGCAATAATATTTAAGATCAAACACATAACTATTAGTGTAGCCCATTCACAATCAAACGGATCTGTAGAAAGAATTCATGGAAGACTGAAAGAATACCTAAATACAGTTAACTTCGAAAGAGAAAACTGGGATGAAGCACTTAAATTTGCAGGTTTTGTTATAATACAACAATACACTCGACAACAGGTTATAGTCCACATGAGGTATTATTTGGCAGACAAGCTAATAGACCGAGTGGTATAGATACTTTGAACTTAGCAACCGTGCCAGATTATATTCAAAATGTACTTGAACACATAGTCTCCATAGAAAACAAAGTAAAAGAAAATTTAGTGAAGTCAAAATTGAAATCGAAAGAAAATTACGACCGTAAACAAATAGAGCACCATTATATAAGGTAGGTGAAAAAGTATTAGTTACAAATTTTACAAAAAATAAAAAATTTGATTACTAAAGTAACTGATACAAATATCTTTGTGAAAACTAATAGGAAGATCAGAAAACTTCGAAAAATTTAGTTGAACCATATTTAACACATTGAAATTAATACATATTATGTTTTTTTTTTCTCGTCTAGTTTTGTTCTTGTCAAAGGACTTGTTATTGAAAATCTCAATGATAATGGCGGGTTTAATTTCAAAGGAATCAGAATAACAAAAGTAGTAGATGGATATGTTTCAATTGTTAATACTTTAGATTTAGAAAATATTGAGCTAGGCATTGCAAACATAAATTTGCAAACAAATAATATTGATATAGCATGTTTTAAATACTTTGATGCATGTAAATCACTTGCACAAAAGGGTCACAAAAATTACGAAAATTTAATAAACAAAATGACCAATATTTATAGTCTATTAGGTAAAAATAAGCATAGATTTCGTAGAGGATTAATTAATATCATTGGTTCAGGATTAAAAGTATTGTTTGGAACTATGGATTATGAAAATGCAAAATATTATGATAACGCTCTTATAATAACAAAAGAAACCCAGGAATTTTTACGAAATGGTTTAAAAGAAGAAATAAATATAATGAAAAGTTTGATTGAACAAAACCAAGTACCTCTCAATAATTATCATATTTTAGAAAACAAACTAAAGGTGTAGTTAAATCTTTTGATACCATTATGCTTCACACTAATGAATTACAAGAATGGGAAGCAATGTTAGGATATTTACAGAGACTATATGATTCATTAATAGGAAAGAGTTTAGAGTTGGAAATTAAGTTGGATAACATTTTGCAAGTAAAAATAATACACTAGAAAAATTAATTACAGTTTTAAGAAATAGTAAATATGAAAACAAAATGTTATTTACACCAAGTATCGAAAGTTACCATAACATTACAAGTATTAAAAATAAAAATTTTCGAAAAGAATAATAAAATTTTTGTAATTATATCTTTACCTATATTAAAAGAAGAATATGAAATAATAACATTGCCAATTGTTTCGAGCAAAATCGCATCGTCACCTCCAAGTGGTGCCCGCTGGATAGCCAATTAGGTGAACTAACGACGAGCGCTGGATCTATTGGATCCAAGAGCTGAGACACCTGAGTTACCTTCTCAGGAACTAGGAGCATAAGATAAGACATCGCTCTGAAGAACCAGCTCTTCAGGAAACCCAAGAGCGTCTGACGCATAATGTGCGGCTCATTGGTCAGCGTCTGATCCCATAGGGGCGGCTGTATTAAAGACCTTGAATAGAATAAGTAACGACGCTATTTATGGGTAACATACAAAAGTTACAAAAAAAATAAAAAAAATATGGCAATGAATAAAACAAATAGATATTGTACCCCAGGTGGCAATCCAGATAAACTGGTAAATCCACTCTCTTTGGAGATCGGTCCTACGGATTCTGGAGAGGACCAATTATTGCTAACAGGAAGTAGACGGAGTTCTAAAACACTGAGGACTACACCAAAAATATTCTCAAGGGTCACTCCATCGAAAACCCTTACCGAAAAATCAAATGACAAAGAAGTCATTAACGAAAAAGGAACCAAAATCTATGAAAAGATCGAAATAAAAGATCCGCAGTGTTCCAAAAAAAGCAACGAGATCCACCAAGTTGAATCCGAAAATTATTTCGAGGAATGGCAAAAAGAAATAATAGCCAGAAAAAAACTTGAAGTGCTCGTTGAAAGTCTTCAGCAACAAGTTAAGAGACTTGAAGAAAAAGTCAGCTTGCTAGACAAGAAAACTTCAAATAATGACAGCAAGACTAGTCCAAAAATACTTGTAGTGAAAAGCCTACCAAAAACCATTGAGTTTCATACTGATGAGGAAGAGCTTCTTTTTGAAACAGATGGTAACAGAAATAAACGTAAATCCAAGAAACGGAAAGCAGAGGGTAGCCCAGAGACTGTTCAAAAACTTAAACAGGTAACTTCAAAAGCGGATATTGCTGCAACAGCCAAAACATCAAACAATGAAATAAAAGATGTATCCCAAAAGAAGTCTTTTGCTAAAGGTACTAGGCAAACTGCACCACCTCCAATCATGATTTCCGGATTGACAATGTTTGGTGAGCTTAAGAACATAGTAGGAAAATGCACTAATAAGGCATGTAAATATACATCATACAATAAAGACAATTGGAAAGTCATTGTTGAAGACGCCGATGCGTATAGATCTATCACTGAAGAATTGAACAAAAAGAAAATTCAGTGGCACTCGTACGAAAATAAAGCTACAAGGCCGATAAAGGTAGTAGCAAGAGGCCTCCATTCTTCATGTGTTGCCAAAGATATTGTCAAAGATCTTATTCAAAAAGGTTTCCAAGCTCTCGATGCGAATAATCTTATTAAAAATGAGGTAATCAAAGACTCCACTGGGGTATCAATGACAGCAAATAGATCTCTACCATTGTTTATGCTGACCTTTGAAAATAAAGAAAGTCTCGATAAGATTTACAGTATAAAATCAATTATGGGCATAGTTGTCAAAATTGAACCACTGCGAAAGTCAAAAATTGTTCCACAATGCAAACGCTGTCAAGCCTTTGGGCATACACAAAAATACTGCAATCGTGAGTTTGCTTGTGTCAAATGCGAAGGCAAGCATGCAACTAAAAACTGTCCCATGGGCAGAGAACAGAAAGCGAAATGTGTTAACTGTCAAGGCAACCATCCTGCAAGTTACAGAGGATGTCCAGTTGCCAAAAAATTCCAAGACACAAAAAGAAATAACAAAACTGGGAACAAGCTAAGAAACCCAATAATCACAAAAGCAATAGTTGAAAGCAAAAAAGTAGCCGTTGAAAACAAAACTAAAAATCAACCGCCAAAAGCAATTGCACTAAGCAAAAGTGATGAAAATATATCCTATTCCCAGATTGTTAAAAATGTGCGGAAGAACGAAGAAACATCTATTAAAGAAATGCTTGAACTTATCCTGAAAAGGATTGACAAACAAGATTTAAACATAAAACAGCTAAGCGAAGAAGTCGCTCTTAAGAAACAATGATGGACAGAACACTCAAAATCGCAACATGGAATGCAAACGGTCTGTTACAACATGTATCAGAACTAAACATCTTTTTAGACATAGAGCATATAGACATTTGTTTGGTGTCCGAAACTCACCTCGCTATAGAACAAAATCTTGATAGTAAATTACCTAACTATAAGTGTTATCACGCTCCGCACCCAGCTGACAAAGCTAGGGGAGGATCAGCAATACTAATAAAAAAGTGCTTAACACACTATGAAGAGCCGAAGTTTACTAATGAAAACATGCAAGTAAACACAATTAGTATTGGTATAAAAAAGAAAGAGTTTAAGATAGCGTCTATATACTGCCCTCCGAGGCAACTGAAGAAGACTATGCAGAACTCCTAAATTTGTTAGGACATAACTTCCTTGTTGGTGGCGACTTCAATGCTAAACACACCCAATGGGGATCTAGGCTCATAACAACGAAAGGCAAACGGCTATATCAAGCAGGCCGCAAATACAACTGCGAATTTTATTCTTCTGGCTCGCCAACATATTGGCCATCTGATTCTAACAAAATTCCAGACCTTATAGACTTTTTCGTAGTAAAAGGTATTAAACGAAACCATATAAGTGTCGAAGGTAATTACGATTTATCGTCAGATCATACTCCAGTAATATTATCACTGAGCGAAGCAGAAGTAATAGAAAAAAGTAATCCTAAGCTCGTGAACAAAAGAACAAACTGGAACGAATTCAGAGATAAACTTGAAAGTTTTATAAACCTAAGATCCCCTATGCAAACAATTGAACAACTGACGGCGGATGCTTCTACGGAATACTCCTTATGGAAAGCAGCTAAGCGCCAAAAAAGACCACAGGCACAAAACCCGCCAGTAAAATCTCAAGATGGTAAATGGATCGGAAACCCAAAACAAAAGGCTGATCTCTTCGCTGAACATCTCGCGAATGTTTTTAAGCCATTTCCAGCAAGCAGGGTACGATCTAATAACTGCTCAGGTTTTGAAAGAAATGCCTCCAATTTATAATAAATGCATGCCTTAAACTAAGATATGTGTCACATCATTGGAAAATTGCAGAAGTCATTGTTATACCTAAACAAGGTAAGCCACCAACAGAAGTAACATCTTACAGACCTATATCGCTTATACCAATAATGGCAAAAGTTTTCGAAAAACTGCTTCTGAAAAGACTAAGCAGAATAATAGAAGAAAGAAGACTAATTCCGAGCCATCAGTTTGGATTTAGAAATAAACATTCCACGATAGACCAAGTGCATCGGATTACGGATGTTGTGGAAAAAGGACTTGAAGAAAAACAAGTATGCTCGGCTATATTCTTAGATGTTGCTCAAGCCTTTGACAAGGTTTGGCACTTGGGACTTGAGTACAAACTGCAAAGGGATCTTCCCAGGCAGTACTACGAAATACTGAAATCCTACGTTACGAACCGACTCTTTAGAGTACGGTACGACCAAAATTATTCGGAACTAAAGAAAATTGAAGCCGGTGTACCACAAGGAAGTGTCCTAGGACCAACCCTGTATCTGTTATATACAAGGGATATTCCAGTGGACATCAACGCTATCATGGCCACCTTTGCTGATGATACTGCAATATTGGTGCCAGATAAATCCGTTACGAAGGCTACACAAAAACTGCAAAATGCAGTCGATAAAGTTAGTGATTGGACGCAAAAATGGCGAATCAAACTAAATGAAACAAAATCGACGCATATAAACTTTACAAACAAAAAAATAAACAATGTTCCAATTCTTATAAACAGTACAACAGTACTCGTACCTTACTCCAATACTGCCAAATACCATGGAATGACTTTGGATGCAAAGCTTAAATGGAAAGAGCACATCAAAAAGAAAAAAGACGAACTAAACTTGAAGTACAGAAAAATGTACTGGTTACTAGGAAAGAACTCTGACCTATCTATCCAGAACAAACTAATGTTATAACGGGAGATTTTTTAGCTGGTTTGGTTTTGGTAACACTGGTTTTGACAGCTGACGTGTGTTTAGTACCTTGTGTCACTGTCAAACAGCTTCAGTTTGGTTTGCAATTTAACCATGGATCGTCTTACAAATGAACAACGCTTGCAAATTATTGAATTTTACTATCAAAATTCGTGCTCGGAGGATCCGCTTTTTTATCGAAAAATTGTGTTCAGCGATGAGGCTCATTTTTGGTTGAATGGGTACGTAAATAAGCATAATTGCCGCATTTGGAGTGAAGATCAGCCAGAAGCATTGCAACAGCTACCAATGCATCCCGAAAAAGCCACTGTTTGGTGCGGTTTATGGGCCGGCGGCATTATTGGGCCATATTTCTTCAAAGATGATGCGAATCGCAGCGTTACTGTCAATGGTGAACGCTACCGAGCGATGATAACAAACTTTTTTTTGCCCGAAATGGAAGTTCTTGACTTGCATGATATGTGGTTTCAACAAGACGGTGCCACATGCCACACAGCACGCGAAACAATGGCGCAATTGCGAGGCGAGTTTGGTGAACAGGTAATTTCTCGTTTCGGGCCGGTCAATTGGCCGCCTAGATCGTGCGATTTGACACCATTAGATTATTTTTTGTGGGGATATGTCAAAGCTAATGTCTATAG
The DNA here is from genome assembly GCA_946251815.1 of Dasysyrphus albostriatus. NCBI lineage: Eukaryota > Metazoa > Arthropoda > Insecta > Diptera > Syrphidae > Dasysyrphus > Dasysyrphus albostriatus. The sequence continues at coordinate 178,237,158 of OX276335.1, forward strand.
GGACAAGCCCGCTTCGATTGACGCACTGGAAGCCAACACCCATGCATTCATTCGTGAGATACCGGCCGATATGTGTGAAAGAGTATGCCAAAATTGGACTCAGCGGATGGGCTACCTGAGACGCAGCCGCGGTCAACATTTGCATGAAATTATCTTTAAACATTAAATTGCAAGGTTCAAACTATCGATTCAAATAAATATTTCATTCATTTTTTCGAATTTTTTATGTTTTTTTTTTTAAGTTCTAAACCTCTTAAAAAATCACCCGTTATAAGCAAATACTGAAACCCGTTTGGACATATGGCATCCAACTATGGGGCTGTACAAAGAAAACAAATGCTGAACCCATCCAAAAATTCCAAAGCAAGGTCCTTCGCGGAATAATAAATGCCCCTTGGTATATAAGAAATAGCGATCAACATCGTGCCCTTAAAATTGAAATGGTTACAGAAGTGGTTAAAAAACACGCTGTATCACACAACCAGCGACTGCAAAGTCATACCAACTCCGAAATGGAGACCGTCTTAAATGTACGAGACAATGTTCGGAGATTAAGAAGAACCAAGCCTCATGAGCTGATGGTCTAAAAGCTATGAAAAGTGTTATAACTTAAACTTCCCACAATGCGACTGATAAATTTAGAAAGAAAAATCATTTGTCGATCTTTCATAGATTGGTCCTGATTCACCGGTGGTTTTAGTGCGGTAAGAGTCCCACACTACTTGGTACCGATTCATACCGAGTGTCTTTTGAAGATTTCCATCGGATAAAAAAAAAAAAATTGTTTCGAATAATAATATCAATATTTTTGAAAGTAAAGAGAATATATTATTAATAAGAAAAAATAGAGCAAATTTTGCACTAAAAAACAATTTAAATGACTGTGTCAAATATATAGATGACAACGATAAAAATATTTTTAAATGTAAAGAACTAGGTTTAGAAAGTACTATAACAATTGACATGTGTGTTTTAAATGTATTCATGAAAAGGAATTTTCCTTCATGTAAGTTGAAAATAATTGAAAATAATATAGAGTTTTTTCATTCATTGAATAATAACAGATTTCTATTTGCATTAACAGAAGAGACAAAATACAGATGTAAATGTAAAAATAAAAATGAAGAAATTGGTTAAATTTATAATATAGGAATCATAAATATTGACGATAATTGTAAATTTAGTACTTTGGAAACTGACATAGAAACGACAGAAAATTTAAATGAAACAATGTATAATGATGTTGTACATTATGGAATGAAAAATTGTTGTGAAAACATTAAAATCAATGAAATAGTTCCCTTAAGGAAATTGCCAAAAATAAAAGGTAATAATTTACAAAATTTAAAAGATTTGTCTATTGAGATAAACAATCAAAATGGTTACATTTCGAAAATATTAATTTCTGTACCTGAAAGAACACAAGGTTTTGCAATCGGACTGTTAGGAGCTATTGTAGCTCTTATAACAATATATTTGTCAAAAAATTGTATTAAAGGCAAAAATAAATTAACTATATTCAATTGATGTTTTGTAAAAAGAGAAGGAAAACCCATAGCTGTTACATTTTGAAATAGTGAAAATAGTGGAGAATCTACAAATAATATTCATAAAAAAAACAAAAAAAATACAATATAATTATGATATATAACTTGAAAAAAAAAGAAAAAGACTTTTTTTATATTTTAATAAACAAAAATATAGTTATGTAAACATTTAATGATACATATGTTTCAATAAAATTGACGGCTTTTTGTTCTTTGGGACTCTCATACATGCATTCTTCGCAAGATCCTTTATAGTTAAGAAACTGTTTCTTCACTCTTTTAAGAGGGGAGGTTTTAGGATGATGCTACATATATCTTCTTATTTCAATGTTTGGTTGATCTAAGATCGTGGTATCTGTATTCAGAAAAAGTGCCTTCACTTTGCGTGAAGTGATATTTATTTAACAATAAATTATCCACTTCTGCTGAAACAGATATTTAAAAGTAAATCGGGTAGTTTATGTAAACATCCGCATAGCCTGTGGTTTCACGACATGCATAGATCGACAGTACCAATGAACCTATTACTGAGAATGTTATCTCAAAAACATATATCAGAATAATCATTGGTCTTCATTGATACATCATTATAATAACAATAACAAAAACGAATATCGTCTGTATACAAGTATTCTGTATCAACATTATGCTTGCTATGCAGAGTAATAAAAAGAAGGAATCTTGTAGGGGAGTTGCTTGGTTGAGATAATCTCAATCGAAAAAAAGAGTTTAGTCCCATTTAGCATTGACAAAAAGAACTTGTTTGATTTCTTGGCTCTCGGATTATATATAAAATTTGGCTCACGCATAACAATGCTTTCAAAGAGCTTGGGGATAGCGAAAAGTTTAGCAATCGGTCGATAGTTTGAGATTTGGCTCTTGCAACCTTTTTTGAATATTGGGAAAATGAACGATTATTTCCATTGAGAGGGCAAAATTGCTAGGGAAATGGAGAATTGAAAAAGATTAGTCAGGGGTTCGCAGAGTGTAATAGCACATTTTTTGAGATAAGCTGCTGGGATGCCATCAGGGCCAGGTGAAAAGTCATCCCTCAAAGAGTTTAACTTTATGTGTAGAGAATTGAGGGACGTGTGTGGACTATTTGACAAGAACTTGTGGTATCCAAGATCAGGTTCATTTGGCACATTGATGTAGGATTGACTAAAAAAGGTAGCGACAAGGTTAGCAATAACTTTTGCGTCAGAGGAAGATGTGTTGAGAAAATTGAAGGTTGGAGGAAGGCCATCACATTTCCTTTTCACGTTAATAAATTGGTAAAAACGCTTTGGATCAGAGATGAGAAAAGACTGCATTTGATTAAGGAAGAATTTTAGAGAAATTGGGATAGTGTGGAGAATTCAGAGGAAACTTGTTGGTAGTGAGAAAAATTTGATGGGGTCTGGAATTTTAAGTAAGTTTTCCATAACTTATTTCTAGTATTACGGAGAATAAGGATAAGGGAGGATGATAGTGATCATGGGTAGAGAGAAGGTGGAGGCTGTTAGAGACAGTGCAGTTAAATGGGTCCGAAGAGAAGACGAGATCAAGTTGCCTTCCTAAGTTGTTGTAAATGCCACTTACTTGGAATAGGCCTGATTCAAGTAGATGATCAGTGAATATAATTTCTTTTTCTGAGGAGGGATTAGAGGGAACAAAGCATGAATCATCTTCTGACGGTCACCAGTTCAAGTCAGGTAAGTTAAAGTCACCGAGGATAATAAAATCATCATTCGAAGAAGCTCCTTCGATCAAGAAACTAATTGAGTCCACGAATTGTTGATAAACAAGACTGGGTTGAGAGGGGTGAATATAACAACAAAGAAGGTAAGAAAAGTTCTTGGTTATAGACAGTTTAATACATACATATTCATATAAAGGAGACTTTGAGACATCAACCAAAGATGCGTTGAAACAATTATGGACAACAAAAAGAACACCACCTCCGGCGGGAGCATGATCACTTCTTCGCCCATCCGCACGAAATATAGCAAAATCCGATGTAAATAATTCACCATCCCGAAAATCAGGGCAAAGATTTGCTTCTGTGAGTGCAAAGACGTCGAAAGGGAGATTTTGGGAATTAATATATACGTTAGAAGTCTTAGTGCGGATGCCTCTAACATTCTGATAATAGAGAGAAAGGCTGATAGTGGACACAAGTTGCAAAACAGGATTACAGTTAAAGACTTCGATTATGGTTTTTGATTGATGAAAGGTTGACGTTTTGAATTTAGACCGTGGAAGGCGAGATATTAAAGGTTTTATGGAAGCGGGTGTATATTTTGTTTAACGCAATAGGATCAATTGGAAGCCCTTCTTTTTGGATTGACATTATGACATTCATTTTGGTTTTTCCATTTATACAAACACTTTCGGACTTGTTGTAGAGATAGGAGAGATACAAACGAACATTTTCATATAGCTTATTGTCTCGTAACCTAGCCATTACATATCGACCCTCAATCTCATCACTAGAAGACAAAGAGGTGGAAAATTTAGATGTAAGTTTAGCAGTAGGTGCGAAAATTGGATCAAAAACTGGAGGTGGTACATGGCGGTCAAAGATAGGATTAGAAGAGTTTTTGTTTTTTGCTAATTCAATCCACAAACCAAAATCGCAGGTAGTCGGTAAAGTTTTGTTTGTTGATGTGGTTTTTTAAGTAAAAAACGTAAAAAACAAAAACAAAATCCAAAGAAAATGAGGTGTAATACCAAAATATGAAGTGCTTGGCCGAATTATACTAAAACGAACTCACCCATAAGGTAAGTCTGAAAGCAAATAGAGATTAGCTTATTTCTTTAAAGATGAGGTTAGGTATTTGCTATTCAGACAGAATCGGCAGCGTAGGCGACGATAAAGTTGGTTATAAAGCTGGCTGTAGGTATCGCAATGGCACTGCCGTTGAATTGGTTGTCGTGTATAAAAATGATAGGAAAAGTTGGGATACAATGTAGATCCGATTATGCTTCATAGGCAGATCATATACAAAAATGTTTCACTCACCCGGAGAAAATGAAACAGAGAATAAATTAACGGGGGCGTAATATATATGAGAGAAGTTAAAGAGTTCTCTCTTTCATAAATCGAGAGTAAAAATTATGTATAATTTTCAGATTTCAAGAATAATTATTTGAAGAATATTCACTTTTTGTTGCAGTAAATCACATTTAAATGAATGTTTTTAAGAAAAAACTGATAATAAACATATTATAAGGTAAAATGCACTCCGATTTTAATAAAAGGCGGGGGTAAGGGTCGTTTAAAATGAATAAAATGCCGAGGTAAATTTATAAGAACTTCTAGACTCGATGTCTGACGAACATAATATGGTAGTTTTTTTTTATAATATGCGCGCACTAAAGGGGTAAAGATGATTGAACACAGTGCGAGCGTTAGGAAAAAAGGGAAAGATTTAAAAGGAGATACCGATGTACATTGGTTTTGAAATTCTGAATATCAAAATGGAAGGGAAAAATATAGCTGGGTGGTAGCTGGTTCGGCTAAAAAAAGAATCTCTGTACTTAACAGTACGTCCGAAATTGGGCTCAAGGGTATACTGATGGGCATTCCTGGCAGTGCGAGTATTACGGTGGAATTGTTTAAGGGGAAGAATGCAACTGGCTATTTCGCTAGAATACTGTTAATAAAAATAGCGATAAAATAAGGAGAGGCATGAAACATTACGTGGATGTTCAAGAGATTTGAATGTTATCGTTAAAGTACTATCACCTATCATTTTTAAAGCTCTTTTTGGATACGATCCAAGACACTTAGATGGGTTATGGGAGCACCAGCCCAAATATGAGAATTATATTCAAGTTTAGGGTGAATGTAGGCTTTGTAGATTGCAGCCAGATCAGACGGGGAATCTGTGATGCGGGGATCTGTGATGCACATACCCAGAACTGAAAGTTGTTTAGTTTCCTCGATGCTAGTACCGCTCATGGATAGCGGCAAAGGGGGTGGGTTTCGCTTAAATGACAACAGACAGCATTGGGTTTTTGAAGCATTTAATTCTACACGGTTTTTAGTTCCCCACTGGACAATGCTGTCAAGATCAGAATTTAATGAGCTTATCATACGCTGCCGTTCAAGTTCCACATCCGAAGTGCAGGGATGTGAATCTAGAAACGAATATGAAAAGCTGAGGGTGCTATCATCAGCAAAACAATTTCATTAATCATTAATAAAAATGAGAAAGAGGGTAGAAGACAAAACGGAGCCCTAGGGCACACCAGCATTTATTTTATGAATATCAGACTTGAAACCATCCAAAACAACTTGTATTGATCGGTCCGAAAGGTAATTTCTAATCCAACGAAGAAGAGATTCATTGAATACCAAATGCACGCATTTTCGATAAGAGAGCTTGATGCCAAACTCTATCAAACGCTTTTGAAATATCAAGTGCAATAATCTTACTTTCTCCAAAATGATGTAAAGATTTGTTCCACTGCTCGGTGAGATATACCATCAGATCACCAGTGGACCTATTGCTACGAAAATCATATTGCTGGTCATTAAGAAGCTTCCGTTCTTCAAGATATTTCTTGAGCTGATAATTAATCAGCGTTGGAAAGAAGGGGCGTAAGTACAATTGGATGATAGTTAGAAGGAGGAAAAAGATTCGCCTTTTTTAAGGACAGGCTGTACAAATGCTGTTTTCCATCCACTCCGAAAGCGACCAGTAGAGTAGGACAGATGGAAAAGCTTGCGCTGGCTTTGCCAGCGTTGAAGAACACCTCTTCAGAACAATGGGAGAGATACTATCCGGGCCAGCGGGTTTGTGTACGTTAAGATCTTTTAAGACTCTTGCTACTGCACGAGTGCGAAAAAAGATTTGTCCCATAAAATCATTAGCGCACTCAAGCACAGGCGAGTCAACAGCAAACTGTGCTGCAAGCAAATTGGCTTTGTCTAGAGAGCTGACATAGGGAGTATCATTGAAGACGAGCGTTGGAACCGAAGACTAGGTGGAATTACGTACGTTTTTTACAAATGACCAGAAATTTTGTCTACCTTTGGGACATTGTAGTATTTTTTGCCTTAATTTATGATCATGCAAAAATTTGGTTCGTCGAATATGAACGTTACATGTCTTTCGAGCTTGTTTGAACTTATTCCGGTTTTCCTCAGTGGGGTTGGCTTTCTATCTTCGGAAACTTACTTCTCTCACCCTGATAACCTCTGTACAGCTCGAAACAAACCATGAATTCTCTTTCAGTTTGATAGATTTTATCCTGTTCGGAATAAAATTTCCCATACCGTAGAGAATTAAATTTGTAACCATATCTGCACTGGAATCTACGTCACTACCGAGGAAGCATAGCGACCAGTTAAAGTTTTTGAAAAAATTATTGAGACCGTCCCAGTTGGCTTTCTCGTATTGCCAAACGGTTCTAATTGGAGTTGTTTCTCTAACTGGATTGTCTTGGCATGAGAAATTAGCAGATATGACAAAATGGTCAGATGTGCCTAGAGGTGATAATACACTAATAGTGTATTTATCAGGGTCAGAGGTAAGAAACAAGTCTAAAATGTTGGCGGATTGACCTGCAACGTCAGGGATACGAATTGGTTCGTCAACAAGCTGAGTTAGTTGGTTTAATACAGCAAAGACCTCAACATACCTTCCTTCGGGTGTTGTCTGGCCCGAAAAGCGAAGCCACGAAGAATTATGTATATTGAAATCACCCGCAATGACGATTTCAGTGTGAGGATAATGGGCAGTAATTCTTTGAATGGAGTCGGACAGAGCATCAAACTCATCGAAAGTTGAATTTCTGTCCAAATTTAGGCTCCGATAAATGAAGCAGGTATGAATGATGTGCTTTTTGACAAAGAATTTTAACCACACGAAGTTGAAATTTGTGTCTGAGCACAAACCATATTGTGGTTGGAGTTGGTACGCAACACATGTTGTCATCTACTGACGAACATATGTTATCATCTACTGTTGGGGTGTATTATTTAACTGTGTGTTTTATTTGCTTAAGATAAAATAAGTTCAAAAATGCGACGCCTTAAGCTTTTCTAGTCTCTTAACCAGCCCTAGTTAAATATTTTGAGGATTAACTATGAATTAGTTTTCAAATCCTAATAACTCTAACCCACCCTTTCACCTTTTATTTAGTTCTTAAAAATGGTGAGAGTTTGTAGAGGATATTAAGGTTCACAGGGGTCAATTTTGTAAATCTTTTACTGGTAGACTGGTACCTTGAATCTTCAACAAAATTGCTTCAGTTTTTAGGGGTTGAACAGTTTCGCATTGTTTGATAACCAACCAAAAGAAGGTGTCGATTATAGGTATATGGGTTTATCGTAAAATCAAATTGGTTTACTTATGTATGTGCTCTATAGAATGTGGGTTTTGATTAAATGAATATTTGACAAAAGAATGCATACCTATTACAAAGAATGGAACGTATTCTTTTATGCTGGCATATAAAACTGACAGCTTTCTTACTGTACATAATATATTTTAACAGAATCTAAAACTTTATGGGCATACGTAATCCCTTAAGATTTATTGTAATTTATATACCTACTTACATTTTTTTTAATTAACGAAATATTTTCCAGCAAATAGTGGGACTCGTGTCTCTCTTGCAATTTAGTTTCATTGTTATTCAAATTTTGCGATAGGTAACTGAAGCAATATATTCATATGTATGTAAGTTTTGGTTCCACTAGTGAGTGGTTAGAAGAAAAAATCTGGAATTGAGAATTGAGGCATAAGTTTATATATTTCACGCATCTTCAGGAATCAGGATATAAAAAATAAATAAAAGATTGAGTTGTATCGGGTTTTTCATTAAGAGCGCTACAAAAGTTTTTTTTTTAAATAAAACAAAAACGGTTATGGATATCAATGAAATTCTTTATTCCTGTTAAAGAACGTTCGATGCCATTATGTATGGAACTCGATTCCTTTTGCATGGCCACCACGGGCACGCTTGCAGAAGTCCTGACGCAGAACCCAATTTTCTACGATTTTCAAGCATAAATCGGCCGATACTGCTGCAATTTCACGTTCGATATTCGTACGAAGTTCATCAATCGTCGCTGGCTTGTTGGCATAGATCATAGACTTGACGTAGGCCCACAGGAAATAGTCTAACGGCGTCAAATCGCACGACCGAGGTGGCCAAGCGACTGGGCCATTTCGTGAGATAACACGTTCTCCAAACTTGGTTTCCAATAAATTGATTGTGACATTCGCTGTGTGGCTTGTAGCACCGTCCTGTTGAAACCACATGCCCTCCAAGTCCATATCATCAAATCGAGGCCAAAAATATTCGGTATCATTGAACGGTAGCGATCCCCATTCACAATAACGTGCCGGTCTTGATCATCACGGAAGAAGTACGGCCCAATGACACAGCCGGCCCATAAACCACACCAAACCGTAATTTTTTCGGGATGCAATGATGATTCATGGAGTACGTGTGGATTGCTGCCTGACCAATACCACATATTTGGTTTATTGACAAAGCCATTCAGCCAGAAATGAGCCTCATCGCTGAAGATGATTTTTCGATGAAAATCCGAATCATTTTCAAGTTGTTGCTCAGCCCAATTCACGAACATACGACGCTTCTGGTGGTCAAGCGGCTTCAGTTCTTGCGTCAATTTAGTTATGTTTAGTTTAATTTTGCTTTGCCAAAACAAGACAACAAAAACAAAAATTATAAAATTAATAACAAAGTTAAAGATAAATATAAAAATAAAAATATAAAGTTTGAAACAATTGCTTTTTTTAGGAAAATACAATAACAAATAAATAATAAATAAGTACAATTATTACTAACAATAACTAATAGTCTCAATGGAGATAGTTATAATTTCAAAATATCATGAAGAGTCATTAAACATAATTTCTTGAATTATTTTATTGCTGAAAGTATCCCTACTTACATTACAGGTAAAAAATTCTGAATATTTATTAAAAGTCTTTGAGCACCGATTAAAAGTTTCTTGAGATGCATAATTAGTCTTTGATTTAGATTCCTTTAAGAATTTCGTGTGACGTAAATTGTGAACATTTGGATTTAGGGATATTTTTGAACATAAAAATGATGAGTCAATATTACTTTTTAAATATACGAAACTAAAATATCATTGCCTCTTAATTTAATATTTTTCGCTTTCTCAACAAATTCAAATGATTTTTTTACAGAGTAGCTTGGATCTGTCGACGCGACTTAAGTTTTGGTTAAAAACTTAATTTTAAAAAATAAATTTTTTTTTTCCCTTTGGAATATTTTTAGTACTTTATTGGATCACTCTTGCTTAGGAACTGACTCTAGATACTTTTCATTTTATTTCATGCACTTAAGGTGCCAAACAATTAATTCTTGGAAATTGCACAGAAGGTGCAAGTCAAGGTTTACTATTACTGGAATGTGCATAGAAGATGCACAACAAGAAAAGCTATGTGATATGGATTAATAAATGTGATGGGAAAATGCAGTGTGGGAATATGCAAACCTTCCATATTTGGGTTTGTAACTTCTCCCCCTTTAGCGGAGCGACTGCCAGAGGATGTTGCCTCTTGAAGGAGCGCCTTGACTGTCCTCTATCCTTGGAGCCTCGATCTTGGGACTCTTTCGGGTCCTGATTCGAAAATACATCAATGTCAATATGGTTGTTAACGGGATTAAAAGAACCCAAATTGATGCGATGTGGGCTGTTGACTTTGTGGTAAGTAGGTGGATTTCTTCTCTATTTTCAAGCTGGTCCAGATGGAGTTTGTTTAGCGAAAGATGCTGGTTTATAGTGGTAGTGGATGAGTTGATCTGACTGCGGGTTGGAGGATGAATCACAATGCAGTCCCAAAAAATATCTGCTTTTGGATCATAAGTTATATTATTAATGGTTATGGAACAATTTTGGTAATGTAAAAGTGCGGTGCTATATATATATTATATTTGTTGATGCCGCATGTTGTTTCGACACTAATATTTCGAACATCGGTTAGAAGTATGTAGTTATTTTCGGGTTGAAGTATCTGGTTGGGTTCTAAACCATTGGACAGGATGCATATAGCTGGGTGGTTATTTATGATCTTTGGTACGCATTCGGGGAATTTAGTTTTTTGTTTGTTTTTGCTTTCACAGAGGTAGATGTCTTCTATGAGGTCGCAGGCTTTCCCAAAGTAAAGTGCGTCGGACTCATGTATAGCAACATATGGGTAAGTAGATATAAATAAGGTTTTGTTTATAGGGAGGGGCATAGAGTACCTATATTATCTAGAGAACCGACTTCAGGGCTTTTTCTCATTCACCCTACAAACTCAATTATGAGTATTTCCTCCACATGGCTGAGCATGTGTTAGCTGCCCAATGCATTTTAAATGGAACCTCACCAATACAATGATAACTTAATGGATTTGGCTCATTAGACTGAAAACAACAACAAATTGAATCGAAAAATTGAAAACGTCACATTTAGAGCTATCACACGTATTCACGGACAGGGAATTTAAGAGAGTTTTCTCTTAATGTGCTCAAATAAAATTTGCGGGTGTTTTAGGTAGGAGGGGTACGAGTCGCGACTCTAGATAATATAGGTACTCTATGGGGAGGGGGATGAGATGAAAGAAGGAATAATTTGTTTGGGAAGTAATAGGGATTTCAATACTAAACACAATATTAGAATTATTGTAATACGCTTGTAATTGTAAAACTTCATAAATTTCTTCATCTGAAGAGAAATTAATAGATTGTTTTTCAAGAAGAAATCTTATTTCATTAAGTTCAGTTTTACTCAATATTTGTTTTGAAATTATATGTAATCGTGCAAAAGTTACAGCTTCTGCTATATTTACTAAGTGATTGTAAAGCAAGTCAATATTGAAGATAATCTTGTGAACGTATTGGAGGTGTTTTAGGATTTCTTGATCTGTTCTGAGTGCATTATTTATATTAGAATTATAAATATACAAGAATGATTCTATTGTTTTTTGTTGTTCATTTATATGGCCAGTAATATTATCAAACCTCTCTATCATTTTATTATTGATACTTACGAGTATTTGTTGGTTGGTTTCTTTTTCTAAAACATTTTGATTAAAATTTAGTTTTTTGATTTCTTCGTTAATATTTATTGCATCATTAACATCTATTACCTTGGCATGTCCTAGTCGGAGTGGTAAAAGTCCGTAATTATCTGTTAAGTTATGTATCTCAAGCTTCTGTCCTTGTATTGCTGTTGCTGTCATTAGTAATCTGAAATTTTCTTTTCTTTTTTATTCTAGCTTTGTGAACTTTTTTATTGTCATTAGTAATTATTGTCAGTTTGTTGTTAGTTTGGACCTTTTGTTTTTTAAATCGTGGAGTAGTCTTATTCCTTCTACACTCTTTTCCATAGATAGTTTCTCCTACTTCAAGATTATTTGGGTTTTCCCTATTTTTGTTTCTTTTTTCTATGTTTTTATCTCTTTAATTCTCTAATAATTTTGTAATGGATTCGAAAAGTTCTCTCTGAAACGCATTGAGTTTCTGTAAGTAGTCGTGTTTGTCGCTATATGTCAAGTTTTGATTGAATTCATATGTACGTCCGTAGAAAAGTTCGTATGATGTGTAATGTGTCGAAGAATGAATTGCATTGTTGTAAGTAATAATAGTCTCGTAAAGTATGTCCTCATGCTTTTTCTTTTTGTATTTTTCTTGAATGATTCGATAAATTTCGGTTAAAGTTGAATGCATCCTTTCGACAGGAGCATTGCTTGAAGTTTGTTGGAAGGAGGTAACATGGTTCTCGATATTGAATTGTTTACAGAAATCTTGGAAGATATTTGATGTAAACTCTGATCCTTGGTCACATACAATTTTCAGCGGTATGCCGTGAAGGCTGATAAAATGTTGGATTTGTTTTACAATGCTTATACTATTGCGGGTTGGTAAAGTATAGGCAGCGCCAAATTTGGAAAACTTGTCAATAAGAGTGAGGATACTCTTGTTATTGATGGTATATACATCTATGTGTACTATATCAAGTGGTTTTAAGGGTATTTCAGTTCTTTCAAAAGCTATTATAGGGGGTCTTCTTTCGTATTTAAGGGTCTGACAAGTAGTACAGTTGTTAATTGTTTTAGTTATTTTATCTTTCATGTAAGGAAAGAAGTAGTCACGTTGTAAATGTTGGTATGTCTCGGTGATGCCTCTATGGTTTGATTTCGTATGGTAGTTGGAAATAATTTGATCTTGTTCGTCGTTTTCTGTGATATCAGTCAAAAGTTTTTTACATCTTAATACACGGAAGGTCTTGTTTCTAGCAAAATGTTCTGAATAGACTTTTTGAATCAATTTGAATGTTTCATCATCTGCCAAAATTGCAATCAGTTTTTTTGGTAGAAGATATTCTTTGAAATATGAAATAATATCATTTTCAGAAAATGATTCTTTTCTAAAAATTCGTCTTTGTTTGTTTTTAAAGATTAATTTTAATAAGTTTTGAGGTTGATGATCTGACGATTGTTGGAATATTACTTGTAAACTAAATTCATTGAGGGGTTTTTCTGCTATGGGGATACCATCATCTAGGTTTTCTTCAGCTGAATGGATAGTAGCGGCTGTGGTATCATTAAGATTTTATTCAATTTTGTCCGGTAGTTTAATACGACTGAGAGCATCTGCGTTAGAATTAAGTATACCTTTTTTATATACAATTTCATAATCGTATTCTTCGAGTTTCAATCTCCAACGAACAAGTTTGGAGTGTGGTTCTTTCAAACTCATAAGCCACTGCAATGGTTTATGATCAGTAACTATTTTGAACTTATTACCGAAAAGGTAAGGGCGGAAATAATTTGTTGCCCAGACAATAGCAAGTAATTCCTTTTCTATTGTCGAATAGTTGAGTTCTGATGTCGTCAAGGTTCTACTCGCAAAGCATATTGGCCTATCTTTTCAAATAGGTCCTTGGGATAATACAGCACCTAGGGCAACATTGCTTGCATCCGTGGTAAGCACGAATGGCCTAGAAAAATCGGGATATTGGAGAAGTGGATCGTTAGATAAAATATCTTTACACAGTTCAAATGCTTTCTTATACTCATCATTGAGAGTTATCTCGGCACCTTTTTTAAGACACTGAGTGAGGGGTTTTGTAAGCTTTGCAAAATCGCGGATGAATTTTCGATAATAACCCATTAGACCAAGAAAGGATTTGATTTCCTTTGTTGTTTTTGGTATCGGGAATTCTTTGATTGCTCTTATCTTGTCGGGATTTGGTTTAACACCGTCCCTTGTAATAACGTGTCCGAGAAACGCGGTTTCTTTGCGTAAAAACTCGGATTTATTTAGCTGTATCTTAAGATTCGCTTTTCGTAATTTATCAAATATTTTTTGCAAGCTCTTAATGTGCTCCTGTAGGGATGTTGAATAGACAACAATGTCGTCTATATAAACGAGACAAGTTTTGCCTATGAAATCTCTGAGAATGTTATCCATCACTCGCTGGAATGTAGATGGGGCATTTTTCAACCCGAAGGGCATCCTCACAAATGTCCACATTCAACTGTGAAGGCTGTTTTTGGGATATCTCGATCGTCCATCTCGATTTGATGGAAGCCACTAGCCAAATCGAGTGTCGTAAAATAGTGGCTTTCGCCTAGTTTGTCCAAAATTTCGTTAATATTGGGTATCGGATATTTATCGTCTATCGTTTTGTCATTAAGACGGCGATAATCGATTACTACCCTCCATTTTTGCTTTCCTGTGGAGTCTAATTTTTTGGGTACAACCCAAACTGGGGAGCTCCATGGAGAAAAACTTGGTCTTATTGTGCCCTGGTTCAGCATGTTTGAGATCTGGCTCTAAACCTCTGCTTTGTGAACGTAGGGGTATCTGTAGGTTTTCGTGTATATTGGTACTTCGTCGTTAGTTTTGATTTGATGTTTAACTGCGTTGAAGAATGTTAGGCTATCCCCTTCTTTATAGAAGATGTCTGAATAATTACGACAAAGCCTTAAAATTGATTTCTTCTCTTCAGAGTTTAAGTGTTCTGACCGAATTTCAGTAGAGATATCGTTTTAATTTTGTCTATCATAATCTTCGATTTGAATGTCTAAATTGTTTAATTCTCTTGTTTCGAAATTTGTAAGAGGTTGTACTTTGAGTGGGTGTTGTAGGAAAAGAATTTGGTCTATTGGTGTAATATTCTGAACTTCTATTTCGGCGTGCCAATTTTCGGCCGAATAGATACCTTCAATAATATCTATATTACGTTAAATTAATATCGCGGGGACAAGGATGTCAACGGTTTGATTGTCTATGGGGAGTGTAACGACTAAGTTAGAATTCGCAGGAATTTTAAATTTTTGGGACATGAAATTGGGTTTATAGAAAAGTGGAATTTTCTAATTTGTTGTTACTAATGTTTTATTGGGCAAATCAATTTTGGCTTTAAGTGTATTAAGGGCAACAAGTCCTAAAAGTCCATCAAAGTAGCCATGGAATTTATATATAAGAAATTTAAATTCACCAGATTGTTGAAATTCTATAAAAATAGGAAATTCTACTTGTTTGGCTATACTATGTTTTTTTAAGATAGTAGTAATTACTGTGGGTGTGGTTGTTTTAACATCGTCTGGGTGAACGTATACGGGATTTATAAAAGAGGCGGAAGCTCCTGAGTCTATTAAGAACTTCAGTTTTTTCCCAAAGGGTAAAGATTTATGAATGTACGGAAGAGAATGTCCGTGTTTGTTTATGTCTAAGTATATGGGTGTATTGGGGCAAGGGACTGAAAATTTGTTTCCTCTTCACAATCAGGACTGCTTAAGGGGTTTTCATTAAGGTTGTCATAGTATGCGTCTAGTTGTGGATAATAGTCTTGCGTATAACAGCTTTGAAAATCACCGAGATTTGTAGGTTCTGTTGGGACATATTTATTTAGATCGTCTATACTTTCTATTTGATTGTTTACCTGAAGAATTAGGTTAGCCTTAATTTGAGACCACTCTAAAGGTGTTCCATACATATTGAGAACCTCGTTTGCAGGTCCATCAATTTTATTACGGATTGCCCGTAAAAGAATTCTACCATTGGTAGGATTATTTATAGATGTAACAATTAAAAGGATCTCTTCTACATTCGTAATAAAGTCATATAAAAGACGCGGATTACCATCGAATTTTGGTAAATCTTTTATGGCGTCTGGGATTTTGAGAGAATAAAATGGGTCAACTTGACCGGGGTTGTTATTATTATTCGCCATATTGGTTTGATTTATTGAAAGAAGTGGATTTAAATTATTACTAACACTTACAATACTTTCGAAATTTAGTTCACTATTTGCTGCTTCACTATTAATTGTTTCACTATTTGTTTCTTCACTATTATCTAAGTTCTCGTTATCTATAATTTCTCTTTGATATGGTTTTGGTCTTAATCTATCTTTATATTTGTTTGGCATTGAATTTATTAAGTTAGTAAGGAATTAAGGATATTTATATAGTTTCTATAACATGAATCAAACTTACAATATAATGGAAAAAGTCATTTTCTCTGACCAGTTGTGTTGAGTCCTTCAGCTGCTGTAGAGTTCTTGCACCGTTTTTTTTATCAGTATGCTTCCGATATTGTTGTTGCTTAATAAAGTCTTAACACCGTTTCTTTTTATTAAAATATGCACTACTATCAGTATACTGCCGATATTGAATTATTAACGATAAATATTCACACGTATTTTAAACGGTTGTGTGGTATCCGTCACCGACTGTGCCACTTAAGTTTTGGTTAAAAACTTGATTTTAAAAAATAATTTTTTTTATTCCCTTTGGAATATTTTTAGTACTTTATTGGATCACTCTTGCCTAGGAACTGACTCTAGATACATTTCATTTTATTTCATGCACTTAAGGTGCCAAACAATTAATTCTTGGAAATTGCACAGAAGGTGCAAGTCAAGGTTTACTATTACTGGAATGTGCATAGAAGATGCACAACAAGAAAAGCTATGTGATATGGATTAATAATTTGGTGGGAAAATGCAGTGTGGGAATATGCAAACCTTGCATATTTGGGTTTGTAACTCGCGCACTGTAATATTTTGCACAACAAACTTCGAAAGCTAATAACAGGGCAATTTCCTCGATGATGTGATAGGGCGCAGGGGCATGTTTGTCTTATGAATTTTTGCCAAACAATATATATGTAGACTGAAGCTGCGCTGTATACGTTGTCATCTTTGCCTTCGCTCTGTTATCAATAACACTGTTGTTATTTAACCACTTAACAAGATCGTTGTTGCGAAATTGCAGTGTTGTTGTTGGGTTATTCCTCACCCGCCTATAGGTATTGCGATCAGAGAACAGCTCACCCATCTCAATATTAAATTAAGAGGCAATGATGTTTTAGATAATCTTGCCAAAAGTTAATATAGATTATAAATTAGTGACCTCTAAGGTTCAGTGTGTATTTGCTTTTGTGGATGAAATAATTAATTTTGAAATGTCAATAAAAAGCTGCCAGAATCTGACGAATATAAGCAAATTTAAGCCACTGATTGGACATCAACTAATTCACTGAAATTGGTGGGTTACAATTACTGAACCATGGATCAAAGTTTGAACCACGTTTGTACAACTGGCCCTAAAAAAAGTTAAAACACTTAAACAGTGAGAGTTCTTCCAAAAACTAACCAAACACACCTTTTTTAACCTTTGGAAAACGTCAAAGTGTCACAATGCAGTTTTCGATACGAAAAAGATAAAAATCAGAAATAAATTCCCATTCCATTTCATTGACACTGTGGAATCATAGTTCCATATTATACGATTAAAGACCCCTATTACACAATGATTCTTTGTCCCTGACTATTTTTGCAATTGAGTGTGAAGAAAACAAAAGATGTGATTTCACCATCAAACTCATTGAATTTAAAAGGGGTAAAAGAAATCATGCATGAGAGGTCCCGACCACTCATAAAGTTATGAGCGCTGAAAACTTATTCAAAAACCTTCCACGTAACCCTTAAAGCAAATTCACTAACCAATTTTGTCGGTGCTTCTTGAATCCTTTCGAATGAACTATAACCACTCTCAAATAAAAGAAACACCGAATTTCGGATTAGACATGCCACAAACCAACCTACAGAGCGTTAGAACTGCCAATACTAAACGTCACAATGAAATCTTTGGAAAGGGAAATTTCCCCTATGGAAAACTCTAGAAGCAAATACTAGAACCTTCCAGCTTTTTCAGGAACATTGTGAAAAGTATAAAAGCACATGTCTAGCCGGCAGAGGACGCAGTTTATTTTTAATCGTGAGTGAGTAAAGATGGTTATAGTAAAAGTAAATTTGGTGAATCAATTTCAGCGGTGAACTATAAATTGTTTTGTTGTAAGAAATGTAAAGTGTTTTATTTTGTGAAGTAAATAAGTGGGGAATTTAAATAAAGTGAATAAGTTTTATTAACGAACCTGAGAAAATATTACATTGGTGTCAAAAGTGGGATAAAACTTGTTTTATCTGTGCATTCATATAGTTTATCGTGTGTGAAAAAAATAATAATTACAAAAAAAAAGAAATATGTCGACTGTGAAAGGTGAAAAATTAGAAAAGACAATGGGTTAATCTCTGAATGATTTAAATTTGGTCGAACTTAAGGCAGAGATGAATAAGCGAGGTCTTCCTACTGCTGAAACAAAGAATAATCTTATGATTCTTATGACGTGGAGAAAAATCAGACACGTTGATATTCCACAATGAAATGGAGGAAGAGCAGGAACAAATAAGACCATTGGACATGACCAGTATGCTTTCTCAGCTGCTCGCCAAATTTGAAGACAACTCCCTACAGTTAGAAAGACTACTCATATTTATAAGATACAAACGATGAGAATAACGAGGCAACACAAAACAATCAGGGTCCCACCCAAGACCTCTCAATGCAAACAACAAAAATTGTTTTTGGACAGATTCGAGTTTCTTAACATCAACAACATAAAACGGTGACCATACAACACTACAGTACTCTAACAAAGATCGAACAAGTGAGCAATATATTGCTTTAGTGATGGGTCATTAAATTCTTTAGATCTTCGTTTTACAAAGCCTAGCATACACATGCTTTTAGAGTGTACTTTGTCGATTTGGTGTTTAAAAGTTAGTTTATTATCAATAATAATCCCTAAATCTTTTATTACGTCTTTTCGAATTAACTTTTGTCCTCCAATAGTATAGTCAACATTTATTTGCAGTTTTTTTTAAGAAATGAGATAACATTGTCCACATTTAACATCATTCCATTCACTTTGCACAAGCTTTCAAGTGTGCTCAAACATTGTTGCAATAAGAGTCCATCAAGTGTACTGTTCACATTTTGAAACAGCTTGAGGTCATCTGCATATAAAAGATATCTGCACCCTCTGAATAATAAGGCAAATCATTAATGAACAATGAACATGAAAATTAAAGGCCAAGATGGCTACCCTGAGGTACACCAGAAGTAACGTATATTTTACGAAAGACAACATGACAAAACCTAACACACTGAGTACGATTTGACAAATATGACTCTATCCACTTTAGAAGGTTGGCTTGTATGTCATACCTTTTTAATTTAAATAACAGCAAGCCATGGTCAACTTTGTCAAAAGCTTTGCTAAAGTCAGTATAGATAGCATCAACTTGGTTCCCTTTTTTCTATTTCCAGAAGAATATGTGAAGTGTAATCGGCCAAATTAGTAGTCGTGGATCTACCCTTAAAGAAACCATGTTGATGGTCACTGATAACTGACTTGAGCAATACACCCAAGTTATCAGTAACAACTTTTTCAAATAATTTTGGAATATCCGACAAGATAGCAATGCCCCTGTAATTTTTAATATTCGATCTATCACCATTTTTTAAAATTGGTGTTAAGAAAGAACTGCGCCATTCCTTAGGAAAAATACCTCTCGAAATCGAAAGGTTGAAAAGTATAAGTAAGGGTTTGGCAATAGTTTCTGCAGTTTTTCTCAAGAACAGTTGTGGAACACCGTCGGGACCACTGCCGTTATTAACTTCGATCAATTTGAGTTCACGAAGAAGGTCAGAGATTGTTATTGACAGAGAACTCAGATTAACATGGCTTTCAATAATATGATTGAAATAATTAAAACCAAATGTTATCGGGTCTGCATAGACAGTTTCAAAAAATGAAGCAAATAATTCACATATATCATATTCATCAGAGCAAACACCTTTTTCGGATTGCATTGTAGATGGAAAATTACTAACATTGCGTTTAATGTTAACAAACTTATAAAAGAAACGAAGATTTTTTTTTAATGATAGACCCTGTTTTAATAACATATCTGTCGTAACAAACTTTGTCATATCTTTGAAATTCATCATTGAGTCCCAAAAATATTTCATAATCGCTGGAGTTATCGGAAGCTATCCATTTGCGATGAGCTTTATTTTTACGATTTTTTAAGTTTGACGGTTCTTTATCATACCAAGGAGGAGCATTATTAGAAGTAAATACTTTTTTGGGATATAGTTTTCAAAAACAAAATTTAAACTGTAGAAAGTTCATAAGCCTTATCATCAACCGATGACAGATCCGTAGACCAGTCAAAATTATCTTAAAACAAATTAATTTGCTCATAATCAGCATTTTTAAAATCTAAGACTAATTTTTTCCCACTTGCCTTCGGTCGAATTTTATCACGATAATAGTAGCAGAGCTTAAAAGTCTTATGAAATATATTTGCTTTGTTGTTGACAATGGATGAAGCCGCTTTTAAGACAAAATTGTCACAAACATTGGTAAATACCAGATCAAGAACATTATTAGAATTATTTTGTAAGCTACAAATTTGATTATATCCATTTTTATAAAAAAAAAATTATAACAGAAGATTTCTGTTCAGTGACTATATTAATTGGATCAAAAATAGAGTTGTTTTCATCGTCAGGAATCGAGTTTAGTTCAGGGAGATTAAAATCGCCTAAAAAAAGAAGTCATCGCTGTCATCGAGAGTGGATAAAACAGAAGTAAACGAAGAAACACTGTTAATAACTGCTTCATAAACTTCAACGGGTTGACAAGAGTGGATGTAGCAACAACCAACAAAAATATTTTTATCTTCGACAGCCATTCTAGCCCAGGCTTGTTGGCTTAAATTGTTGTCTGATGGCGGTGTCTGAATAGTAATCGGAAAGCAAGACAAAGAAGTATGAATTGCCAGTAAAACACCACCACCTTTGCTTTGACTAGGAAGAAGAGTCCGATCACATCGAAAAACCTGCCAGGACGAGTCGAAGATTTCAGCATCAAGATGATCAGCTTTCAGCCAGGTTTCAACAAAAACAATAATATTGTATTAACAACAACAGGTTGCACGACGAAGCTCAATTAAATCACCGGAGCTGCGTCTTGTTTTTTGAAAATTTTGTTGAGAAAAATAAGGTTTATTGGATTCAAATTCTCGTACACGACATTCCTTTGGCCATTCGTTCGAGTTAAGTAGCATAGAAACCATTGGGACGCTGATTTTAAAGTTTAGATATTGTCAAGAAAGTTAGATATTGTCAAGAAGTTTATAATAATAATAAGAAATTTATAATATCAGCTTCAGTCGTTCCATATTCCATATTGCATTTTGAATATCTGTGGTGTTTGGTAGAAATATGATAACTGCATTTAAAAATTTTGCTTCTTTACGTCCACTTTAAATCGAGCTAGAGCTTAAACGAATAAACCTATTTTCTTTAAATTTAAAACACAATTTTTTAAAAACTTTTTTCATAAGTGTTTGATGTTGATCTAGCAGCAGGTATCGCATAAGCACTCAGGTTGAATTGATTGCAGTATAAATATGAAATGCAAAGTTGGGATACAATGTGCTTCATGGGCAGACATATACTAAAAATCTTTCACTCACCCGGCGAGAAGGAAACGGAGAATAAAAATACAAATTAACGGGTGCAAAAATATATTTGAGAGAACTAGTTGAGATCTCTTTTCACAGTGCGAAAATTAAATTTCGTATAATATACATAGATTTATTTTCGTTAACTTTTAATAACTTTCACATTTCATGAATAATAATTGAAGCGAAAATTCACTTTTTAAGTTTTTACATTCTGGTAATTTAGGTAATTAATAGAAAAGAAAAAAAAATGTTTTACATGTAAAATGCACACCGATTAGAGAAAAGGGCGGGGGCACGGCGGTACTGTGTACTGTGCCTGTGGATTCAAATTTCTCCACTAGACCCTCAATTGATGATGTTTGATGTTGATCTAGCAGCAGGTATCGCATAAGCACTCAGGTTGAATTGATTGCAGTATAAATATGAAATGCAAAGTTGGGATACAATGTGCTTCATGGGCAGACATATACTAAAAATCTTTCACTCACCCGGCGAGAAGGAAACGGAGAATAAAAATACAAATTAACGGGTGCAAAAATATATTTGAGAGAACTAGTTGAGATCTCTTTTCACAGTGCGAAAATTAAATTTCGTATAATATACATAGATTTATTTTCGTTAACTTTTAATAACTTTCACATTTCATGAATAATAATTGAAGCGAAAATTCACTTTTTAAGTTTTTACATTCTGGTAATTTAGGTAATTAATAGAAAAGAAAAAAAAATGTTTTACATGTAAAATGCACACCGATTAGAGAAAAGGGCGGGGGCACGGCGGTACTGTGTACTGTGCCTGTGGATTCAAATTTCTCCACTAGACCCTCAATTGTTGATCTGCTAGGACGATTATGACGACCATTAATTGGACGTAGCGCTCTTAACTTTGAGGCCACTGACTCCGAATTTCGGTAGTAAATTTTAATAGTTTCGACTCATTGTTTGCTCGTATATCTTTCCATCATGAAATGGCAAACCTTACTGAAGAGAAATGTCAAAAGAACGGCAAAAAATATGGCGTCGTTTGCTGTCCCTGTCGCTCTTTATACCTTTTATATGTACATAAGAGTTGTCGTTAAAAAAAAAGGATGAACCTAAATAGACTCTAATGTCGTTTTCGATTGGACGTTCGGAGTACTCCTTTTCCACTCTATTTTGACTCCAACTACTCCAAAAGCCTTCGATTGGCTGTTCGGAGTACTGTTTTCGGAGTTTTTTTCTGTTCCCGTTTTCAACACGGGGTATATTTGAAACACACGTATACATATGCAACTTTTTGTCAGACTACTTGTCAAAAGCGATAAATGCTTGAAAAAGCCATTTTGTAAAATGGCACCATTCGATAGTGTCACTGTAAATTTATGTTTTCAAATTTGATTGGAATCAAAAAGGAGTGGAATAGTCAAAAAATCCAATCGAAAACGACATAAATAAATTTAAAAAAATTCCATTTAGTCCACTCAGAAACAAGTTTGATACTCTAAATGATTGGTAGTTGTTTGTTCTTAAACGAAAAAATATAAAACAAAATATTTTATGTGTCAAATAAATTCTTTGCAGATATTTCATCGGATTGTGTGCGTGGTAAAAAGTCAACAAGAGTGGAAGTCATACTTCAAATATGAATTGGCTTCATTTCAACCGTCTTTATTCAGCGATGCCACCCTTAGTAAGGTGACAAAATCCAGCACCAAGACGTCATTTAAAAAGGCTGATATCACTGCTTTCCAGCAAATAGCAGGTATGTTCTAGATGGAGTTCATCTGCTACACTCCGTAGTATGGCCAAAACCAGCGACTTATGGTCAAATACTAGAAATATATAGCTATATTTTGAATCATTATGATACAAAGACAACGGAAGATACACTTAATTAAGTTAGATATTCAAACACATCGAGCGGAGGATGATGCAGATACCACAATCGAAAATATAGCTGTGGAGTTTGCAAAACATTGGGATCCGGTGGTGGAGGATTCGTAGAACATCAGAAAATTTATCTTTTTAGTCGGAATTCTAAAGCTGTGTATGATATACCAGAAGAAAGGATACGGATGGCTGCATTGCGTGACCTGCTTCCTGTAGTCCATGCATTTACTGGATGCGATACCACCTCAGCTCTTTACAGGAAGGGAACAGTAGAGGCATTAAAACTTTTGGAGACCAGTGAACAACTGAGGACTGATGTGCTTTGCATGTATTCTTGCAAAACAGTGCCACGAAGGAGGAAATTGCAGGTTGTGGGCTATACAACATTCCTCGAAAGACACCTCTTGATAAAGTACCGTACCATGGTTACGACAAGGTGATTGCTAACCTACAGCTACATTCTAAGTTTGATTTAGCCTGTCTTTCTCCAACTAAAGCTGCTGCAGATAAGCATTTATATCGCGTTTACCATCAAATACAATCTTGGCTGGGAAATGCTTTGGAATCAACATATTGGGGATGGAAATCCGTCAAAGGCGGATTAGTTCCTGCTACATCAGTAATACCACCCATTCCAGAACATCTGCTTAAATTAGTATCTTTCAACTGTCAGACACAATGTACAAGACGATGCGAATTTAAGCGATCAGGAATGTTGTGTACGGTAATGATTGGAACTTGCCAGAGAATATCATGCAGTTACACCAGATATGAAGAAGACGATATGCACGAAATAGATGAAAATTATATGTAATGATATTATATTTATAGAATTTATTAACATTTTGGCATACAAATTTAAAGGATTAACCACTGTAAGTAAAGAAACAGAAAACTAACACACAAGCAAATAAAATATTAATAAAAACTTGATTTTAACTCAAATTTGTGTTTTTGTATGGGTTTTCTTGGAATACAAAAAATACACTTTCAGAAACATACATATGTAGTAAGGAAAAGCCTGAAAAAAAAATTTCAAAATACGCAAAATAAAATAAGAATTATAACAAAAATATATTTAAGTGTTATTAAGTTCCGTTAACTATTCAATTTCAATGATACAAATTATACAAAATTGAAAAATTGAATTTCAACATTCAATTCAAATTTGTCAAAATTAACTGTTCTTTATAGTAAAAAAAAATATTCTTGTAACAACCATCTTTTTCCTCCTTCTATCACCATATGTCATCACATCAATCAACACATTATTATTTTATCATTATTCTTATTATAATACATTTGATAATACTTTACACTACATTTTCAATACTAAATTTTTATTTAAAACATAACAAAGTGGCAACATTGTTAAAAAGCTTTAACCATAAATCGCACACATACTAATGCAACAGTAAAACGATCAAACCACAAAATGTAAAAAAGCTTTTTCAAAATTGTATAAAACGCGACCTCCAGTCAGAACAATTTCATTCGGGTTTGTGCTCGGAAGTGCGAAGTTGGTAAGCAGCGTCCACTAAATGCATTCTCTCGGAATCACTGATCTCTATAATACACTGGATAGCGTATCGACATAAAAAAGTTGCTTCTATTTGAAGAATTGTTATATTATGAAGCTGACCATTTTTTTGTATAACAATATAACTGTATATCAAGTTATACAAAATAATCCACTATGAAGACGTCAATTCTCCGTTTGTTGCTCTCCTAAATTTGTTTGCTAACATTGTTGTGTTTTTAATTTTATTTCATTCATAAATGGTTAAAGACTTTGCCCCAGGGGGGGATCACGTTTCTTAAAAGTTCAATAAAGTATTTCACCCAAAAATAATTTTTACTTCCGATATAAGGCAAATTTTGTATTGGAGAAAAGTGGGTGGCACAATTCTGTCTGGTTGTCTGTCTGTTTTTTTTTTATTCTTCGGAGGGGATATTTCTTACCTTTTAAAATTATGGTACTTCCTATACAACCATTACGAAAAAGCTTACTTATCTGAAAAATGGCTTCAACGAACTTAATAAAAAAACAGTGGATTACTGTAGGTATGGTGAACATTGAGGAAACAAATCTGAAAAACTGATAATAACGGTACCAGCCATTTAAGGGTTTTTTAACTTCGATTTATTCAAAGAATTTTAATCAAAATTTCCATGCAAAAGCTCCATAAAAATCTCAATAATATTGCATATCAAAATATAAAATAAATGTTGGCCTTTTAAGAAGATATTGATTTTTTTTTTTGAAAATTCAATATTTCAAGAACGCGTTGATAAATTGTTTTGAAACTAGTTTATAAATGTATTTTAAAATTAATTATTATTTAATTTAATATAAAAAATAGCTTTTGTGCTAATATTCATATTTCTTCAAGTAATCAAATTTGTTTTAAGCTTTAAGCTATTTGAAAAGTTGGTAAACAAATAAAAAACAATTTAAATGTCAGTCAAAAGTCCAAAAGTTTAATTTTATAAAATTTGTTGAGTTGGACTTAGAAAATGTTGAATCAACTGTAAAAGTTTTTCCAAGTACCGCCCAATTTTTCGCACTTCACTGTAAGAAATTTGCAAGATACCAAAATCTAAAATATCGAAACTGCATTATTTATAGATCTTGAAGAATGATATCTCACACTAAGTAAATATAAAACATTGCATTCTCTCACCTTACAATCTTGCAAATGTCAACCAAAATCTCGAAAATTAAAATCTCGAATACCTACTCAAAATTGAGTGGTCACATAATTAGCAAGATTTTTATTTGTAAGATCTCGAATGCGAGTTTTTCATTTGCACGGTTTTTTAATTTGTGCCCAATTCAAAAGGCCGCTGATAAAAGGCAGGCCCCGATCCAGCTTTTCCGCCGCCCTGGGCAAAAATTATATAAGCCACCCTTTGAAAGTACATTTTACAAGCCATATTATGTCACTGCAGAGATGGCTCGATTTTTAACTGCCTTTAAAAAAAGGAAGTTATAATTGTGACCAGTACGAATGTAATATGGTTGGAATTGTGTAATTTACACATCAATGCAAATGTTAGTGGGGCTTCTTAACGAGTATTTCAAATTTTATGTGTGCATGTTATGTTGTTTTTCAAATTTCTCAGAATAGATCGCATTGAAATAAAGTTTCGGCTATTGACATAGAAAAATTTATCGAAATCGGTTCAGTAGTTTAAAGAATTTCACCAAAATGTTCTATAAGTGGTATAAGTGTTTTGTAATTTTGAATTTAGAAGAAAATTGGAAAATAATATTCTTTTTTTGTAATATCGACTTTATTGAAATAACTGTTTCTTTCAGTTCAAAATTAATGAATAAAACTACACAAAGCATGATTTTGTTAAATTTTATAAAAAAGGCACAGTAATTATGTAAAGCCACAGCCACAAGAATGTCAACCCCTCTGTAAGTTCTAATTCTTGAACAATATCAGATGAGTCCTCATGGGTCAAAATGTGTCTATTAGAATCAAAAGCAACGTATTCCACTTTTCGAAAAAAATGAGTTAACGATGAGTTCAACTTATTTTTTAAAAATCTATCTTTGGCTTTTTTCGAAAGTTTCAAAAGTCATCTTATACCAGAGTTATTTTGATTTGTATATAGGGGAAGAATCAAAATCAACTTATTCCTCAGACTCCTTTGAATCATAACAACTCTACTCCACTAAAGAATCTGTATGTTTGTATGCTTTATTCAAACCTAAATTTAATTTTTTTTTTGTGTTTGAATCATAACAAATGTATTCGAATTTTGGTGCGAAATTA
The DNA here is from genome assembly GCA_946251815.1 of Dasysyrphus albostriatus. NCBI lineage: Eukaryota > Metazoa > Arthropoda > Insecta > Diptera > Syrphidae > Dasysyrphus > Dasysyrphus albostriatus. Next base: position 178,264,237 of record OX276335.1, read on the forward strand.
ATTATTTTCAAACTTTCATGCATGAATTTCACATTTTTGTTTTGTTCTATTGGGTTGTTGAAATTGGATACTTTTTTTAAATTAAATTTTATCTTGATCAAAAAAAAAAAATCCGGTTTTATTTACAAAAACAAAAGAAAAGAAAAATTCAAAACGCATCTATTCTGGATTCGGATTTTCAAAACAACTCTATTCCAAAATGCATTGTTAAATAATTCGAAGATCATTTGACCACAAAAAAATCGATATGCTTTTAAAATTGAAGATCTTAACAAAAAAAAACAAATTAGTTCCAAGAATAATTTAGGCCACGTCTTTAAAAACGTTTTTTAATTATCTCAAAACTAGAAAAAGTGGAATACGTTCCTTTTGATTCTAATAGACACAAATAGTCTCGAGGTTACAATGTTCTAACAGTTCATCTCGTAGTATTGACATTTTACACCCCTGTATTGGTGTTTTATCGAATTCACTCAAAATAAGTTTTTAAATGTTGTTCTTTTATTTTTTAGTTTCATAAGCAGCCTGAATCTAGTTTTCAGTGAATAGTTTTCTGAAGTCTTTTTTATAAATAGTTATTTCGATATAACTAAGCTTTATGTATGCCTCGATCACTTACGAAATTCTTTAAATCATTTTTTAGTAGCAATTAAACACCTTAAATTTTCAATTTTGCCGCCCCAAATTTTGCCGCCCGGGCAAAATGCCCCACCGGATGCTCCACCCTAAATCGGGGCCTGATAAAAGGTCAACTAGCTACATTAATTGGTTGTGGATTTGTTCTAATGGAATTTTAAAGTTTTTTTTTTTAAGTCATTCCAGGTCACTGAACTAAATTTTTAGGTACCTTATTAAAATTATTTTAAGAAACAAATATTTCATATCAAAGGTCACTAAATTCGTATTAAAAGTCACCTAGATTCATTGGTGACATACAGTTTTTAAATGAATTTTCAAAGTTTTTTCATGGTTCAGTATTACTTTTTGAAAATTATATGTCTGAAAAATTATCTACTGTTACTACCTGCCCTTTTATGACCAGTAACCTTTCGAAGAGTACACATACGGGATGCAATGTAATTTGTAATCTGATTCGATGTACGGTGTCAGAAATGTCCACTAAATCATAAAATCAATTTCAAATTATTTTTACGGTAAAACTATAGTAAACAAAAAGTAGAATTCTGTATTATTCTTGAAATGAAAACTTTTATTGTTTTTCTGGCAGAAGAATTATTTTTTCAACTTTTCACAAACGATATTCATATGGTCGGCTTTTTGTCAAAACGTAGCAAGTCCTTAAATGACATTTTAATGTACTTTTGGTCAACAAAGATTACTGAATTCGAATATCAATGTCTAGTAACTGTGTCATGGTTTCTTTTGGCTCTATCAACCAGTTTTAAAACCTTTCATTATCTTAAAATTCCATTTTATTAGTTTTTTTTTTACACTTCAGAATTCTTTGTTGTCGTGAGCTTAAAGCAAGCTGCATTCTACAATCAGAGGCTCATCATGAGTGCAAGTGTTAGTAGTTAGTAGATTAAATAAGCTAACAAAAGCACATAAATAAATAAGTAAACATTAACAAAATTAAACAATTAAAAAACATACAATATTAGAAACATAATATAAAACATTTAAGAAAACAAAGTAAAAATTCACGAGAGTGGAGCACTGGTGCGCAACAATGTTTTTAATCGAACTTTACTTAAGTTAAAATCAACAGAGGAAGCGTTTAAATTAAAAAGTCTGCACATACGATTAAGAGGTTCGTGTATACCATAATTAGTTCTATGAAAAGGAACGTGAAAAAGTTCAAATCTTTGTAGATGGTGAGCTCCTCCGCGGAAGTTAATGCCTACACAGGCTAACAAGTCAGCTGCATTATACTGTTTAAATCGTTTAAATCGGTGTTTTGTGTCTTCTAAGCAATTTTTGAAATTTGTTTTGACAGAATAGAAAACAGAAAATAAATTTGAAGGCGGATTATTTCCTTTGAGCAGTGAAATTTTGTGTTAATGATTGAATTCATATGCCTAATATTTTATATCTGGGAAAAGCCTCAGGAGGGGGGTCATGATCCCCATGACCCCCCCCCCTTTGTATCTGCCAATGCAAGGAGGTAAAATCATAAAAAAAAAACACAGACTATATAATCATCTACATATTTACTATTACCTATTTAAACACCTTTCTAATAATATAATTCTAGCGCTATTGAAAAATAATAACACAAAAAAAATGTACACAGTGAATAACTTAATGATAAAAAATAATAAATCAAACTTCCACAAAGTTTTTCCCTTTTATATCATTGGTTTGTCTCTTTTTCTTCAGATTGACATCTTGGAAACACGTATTTTTGTGTAAATTAGATGTCAAATTATGAAGCCGACCACCTAATTGTCATCTTCAAATGGAAGCAAAATGTCAGTTGTTGATGCGACGCACGGTCCCACGAACGTCCATCGACAGTCGGCATGCTCGTGTGTTGTTAATTTTATTATTTTATTTTGTTGTATCTCTTTTAATTGTACATACTATACATGTGTATGTCTATACTAGTTGAAGGCATCGTACCTGCGGACCACGATACACATATTGAAGGTAATATCATTAGCGTTTTCATTTTTGTTCAGTTCTGCGCATATCTCAAAATCAATGGAAAATGGTGGATTCCGTGTTATCTGACTAAAAATTATTGTATGTTATATGTGTATTCCTTTGTTACTTGATAAGAAAATAAAATTGTTTCGTGATATTTAATGTTTATAACTATTATTTTATTTCTTTGATAATCAGAAAATTGGTTTTTAGTGTTATTTAAATAATTTCTTTCGTGTTTGTTGTGTTTGTTGTTGTTGTAATACGGCAAAAATATCTCGAGAACGGCCGTCTTATATTCCTGCTGACAGTTCTCATATTAGACAACCTAAGCAATATAATACCTTCTATTTGTGTACTGTGTCTGAATTTTGTATTTGATCCTCCGGGATCTGTTTTTAAAAAGACTTAAATTTATTTAATATAGCATCAGATCTCTTACCACTAGTGGGGGGAAATCTTCAGCTAACTGTGACTGCTGTCTGACTGTCTAATAAGTGACTAAGTGTTTAAGTGCCTCTTTCATCAACTGAGACATCCTTCTTATACTATTAATATGCCTATGCAGCAATTCTGCATTCATATTGGCATTCATAAATATTTTTCTTATTAACTAGAGGTATGTAGTAGTACTAAGCTTAAATTAATATAATATTCAGTAAATATTTCATGGCTGCCAACTGGTTTTTTATTAAATAATTACCTTGTTTGAGTTACTTATGTATTTTTTGAATAGTAATTTACTTTTAAATAGAGTTGCCATAAGCAACGTATAAGTTTGTTTTTATTTTAATCTTAAATAAAGTTTGTCTCAGATGACTACTAAACAAATTGATTAACTCTTTAATTTTTTTTTGTTTATGGAAACATTTGCTAGGCTGCCTATTCAACGTGTACTGTGGTTCTCGAACAGCATACGCGTGGTAGAGAGTTTAGCAAAGCGGAATATTTTTTATCAGCAACTTGTATTATAGTGTTAACCCCGACTAAGAACCACATCAAGAGTTTTATAAAAAAAAAAACCACCTACCTCACGCTACAAATTGGCACCCAACGTTTACGCTACATTCTCTTAATTTGAGAACAATTCTACAATACTTGAAATGTGTTTGTGGTTTAAAAATGTACCGTTGAATTTTTTTTTGTTGGTTTTTTGTTAAATATATTTTGTACCACGCTTCTATATGGATTAAATTAAAAAATTCCCAAATGGTGCGTGCTATTAATTTCTAAAATATTTCAAATGACGATAAATAAGATTATTAAATGATAAATATAGCATTTGATTTGATTAGGTACCGTTAAAAGCTCCATATAAGAAAAAAACATTTATCTAAAGCTATACAAAATAAATTTTTTCTTAATTTATATAGAAATTTGACTAACTAATCGGTACTATTTAAACATAATTGTTATGTTATCTAAACACATTTTAATTTTTCCATGATTTGAAAAATTTAAAAATGTACCGTTATATTTAAAAAAAAAATTTACCCGAAACCAAAATCATGTTTTTTCATCGTTGTTTCTTGAGTAAAATCTAACAATTTTGAGAAATCTTCGTAGGACACACTTGGAAAACTTTATAAACAATGTAAAATTAATTTATAAACAAAAGAAATTAATAATTTTGTTTATAAGGATCAATTCACTACTGAAAGTCAACGGTAAGAAACTATACAAAAATTGAGAAGTTTAGTTTCTTCAACGTTTACTTAAATTTTTTACGAATTATAAGGAACTGTTTTGCAAAAAAACGTCTTTTTTGTCATGGTTCTTTATGGAATGAATATTTATTACAGAACTATCTGCCGAAAAAAATCAAAAATATTTGAAACAATGCGAAATTATATAGTGAGCAAAATTATGTGTTTTTATTTTGTTACATTTTGTTTAAAATCCCATTTTGAGAGTAAATACTACGGAAAAATAAAAATGAAAAATGTAAGAAAATACAAATGTAGAAGTAAAATATGTACAATAAATATACAATCTTATATTAAATGCAATTCCGCGCTGTTCAAAGTATTTTTCAAATCTCTGAAATGTACCGTTATATTTTTTTACTCGTTTAACTCGTTTTCACGATTTTTCTTTAAATACATTTTTTTACAGAATTTGCAGAATTTGTTAGTAAACAAAACTGCGTGTTTTCTTTTTGTTAAAAATTGGTCAAAATTATATTTTTACGCAAAACAGTATCAAAAATTTGAACAAATTTCGATTTTTCAACTTTCAAAAAAAGAAAATTATACTTTTTAGGTACTATACCTATATAGAAAAAAAAGTATCCATCCTTATTAAAAAACTAGTTCTGAATTATTTAAATTTTATCAGAAGTTTTTCAAAAGTGCCGTTATATATATATATATTTTTTTTACCTTCTTTTTAAACATTGATTACTCGGATTCCACAACAGCTAAAAGTAGGGTATTTTCGCCAAATGCTCCTTTTAATTTGCTCTACAACCTTACAAAATTTCAATCCTATTACCAAAATTTAGAACATTTGCACAAAATTCCTGGGCTATATGGATATAGAAGTTATGTGCACTGAAACTTTGGAATTCAATTTTAGCAAGAAAAATAATACAATTCAAAAGAACCAGCATTATTTATTTTTAGTAGTTTTATTTTTATAGATAACGATATAAAACAATTTATATATTAATTGGGTGGTAAGGACTTACTAAATATCACTTGGATTATTCTTAAGTCTTTATAAACCTTAAATAATTGGTAGAGCATTTTAATACTAAATAATGAAAAAATCTTTTTCTTTTTGGTCGTTAAAATAAACCAGAAAAATAAATTCAATTTCATTCGGTTTTACTTATAAAAATTCTTTTACATATAATTTGTGTTAAATTCAATTAATTTTTGAAGTTTTTTCTCGTTTTTGTTCTTTCTAGCATTTAAGTTTTTTTTCGCCTTAAGCCAAGTACGCAGATCGAGCAAAGACAAATTTTGTCTCAACATTTTTTTTCTCGAGACAAATTCTGAAGGTGTATAGATAAAGAGTAGTAGCTAGAAATTTAAAAATTATAAATTTGAAATTTTTTATACAGAAATCAAATTATTTCAAAGTATTTGCAGATTAAGAAAAATTGAGCACCTGGGCTTGATGATGAGGCATATTTATATGAAAATATATATATTTTTTTTTATTTTCCCGTGGGTAGGTGCAAAACCTGCATATCAGGCTCTATGAGGACCGAAAAATGCGTGCTCATAGAAGTATGAGATTCTTACTACACTAAAACCACCTCCACTTCCCGATTGCAACTAAGTTGAAACTTATCTAGCAATTTATTTTTAACGAAGTTAAGTAACGTGTTGCAGGTTACTTCCCGGTGAAAGTTCCTGCTTAATCGGCGGTTTTAAGGCAGTTTACTGTTCACCGCACCAAGTCAGAAGGTTTTGTTCTTCGCAGACGGCGTACTAAATTCGACTTGTCAAGAATGTCAATAATCGTTGAATTAGCGTGTTCTAATAGTCGATTTGTATGTTTTCGCGCGAAACATTTTATTTCGTCCCGGACCGTAGGAATCCCGAGATCCCTGTGAAGATCTTCGTTTCTTATATACCACGGAGCATTTACAAATGATCTAAGCAATTTATTTTCAAACGTTTGCAATAAAAAAATATGTTTGCTTCTCCGGAAAAAAGAGATTTTAGAGCAATTTGTTGGCTTACATTTGGATTAAAATAATTTTTTTCGGTCAAAACACAGTTTATCTCCCATCTGTCAGGCTATTTATTGCCAAATTCCATTGAAGGATGTCAACGATATCGTTGGCTTAACAAAACTCTAAAAATTCTAAAATTTTGGAAATTTTTAACTTCTCCGGAAAAAGTGATGGGCAATTGGTAGACATTTGAATCAAAATAGTTCTTTCTCTATTTGTCAAGCTATCAACTATAATATTCCATTGAAGGATGGATGTGGTGGCGATGAATTAAAAAAAACCCTGCCAAAACCAGAAAAGTTCTGAATTTTCTACTGCTTCTGAAATCGAATTGAATTGCCAAATCAGTTTGCTGATTCCAAATTGGTTTCTCGGTTTGGAAATAAATTTAAATTTTGAATTGATGAACATTTTTTCTGAATCTGTATGTGGCTCTTTTGTACCCTTTCCCATTATCTACGCAACTGACTGATTTAAAACAGCTGTTCTACTTAATCTATTCTCAATTATGTCGTCATTTTCTTTGTGCATTTCATATTTTCTTTCAGTCGTGCGTCCTCAAAACGTCTTCATAATGGAAGGAATGAAACAGGGAGATGATTTTAGTTAATAAAAAGCGAAATATACATAAAACGTCACAATTTATCCGAAAAAATAATGTTTTGAACATTCCTTTTCCGCGCAAAATTAAGTGGAGTCTTTCTCTTACCTTTTCATGTACAGCGGTTTCAACTGTCAAGTTTTGCGCTGGAGCTGCGTACTGCTTGGAAAAAAATCCGAGACAAAATTTCTCCTGGGAAAAATTTTATATGGGAGATAAATTTTGTCTCGATCTGCGTACTAGGCTTTACTAAAAAAAATCTCATTCAGATATGGGGCAATTAAGCGTTGAAGCTATATTTCAAGACTTCTTCTGAAAATGTTGCCCCACCTAGTGTAAATTTTGGTATGAGGCAGATAATCGCTAACAGGACTCAAAAATATGTTGTCTATAGAGCAAATGTTGTTTTTGTAACTTGCTTAATAATACAGATAGAACAAAGAGGATAACGATAGGAAACGAGAGAGAAAATTCGAATTAGTATAACTGCATTATTAACTCCGTCTCCGCAAAAGTGGTCTATGGGGCATTTAAGTACTCAGGCGGCTAAATGTTGATTTGAAATAATTTTTTGCCAAAACTGTTCTTCAAAATACTGTAAGTGTTGCTGTTGTTTTTCAATATTTTGTTTTTATTTAATGTAATTTTTTTTTCTTCATATGGAACTGATTTAGGCCCATCCAAATATATAAACTCAAAAAAAGATTATAACGACCACCTTAATGCACATAATGTAGGTACTTCCCAAGAAACAATTTTAGCTGTTTGATTTATCTAAATGCGTTTGTAGAGCTAATCTTAAGGCTTGTTGATTTCAAAAGAAGCTCTAGATGCACTTCTTAAGCAAGTGTTTGCTTGCCTATAGCGAATTCATTGAGTTTGAGAGCTAATTTTTGCTCAAAACCAGCTTTTTATCAGTGGCTTGTAAGGCTTTGCAGCTCTTAGGTATATTATTTAGAAATCTTTAAGGCAGTATTTTTGACAGCATTTTGTTTGTATTAGTTTGGATGTGGGTAATACATATTATAAAGTAATTTAATATTAGAACGATGTATTATTATGTGTGATAGTAACATTCAAGAACTTCATGTGTTGTGATGTCAAAAATTTATAAAATATTCCTAGAGAAAATATTTAAGTGAGAAATGAAAATTTGAAACTGAAATTTATTTGTCTGTTAGTGAAATGTAAGTGCTCGCTTGGATTTATCAAACATGTACTGAATGTACCTCGCAAAATTACAACGCGCCTTCGAAATTCTTTATATTACGCTGTGAAATGTTTAAAAAAGTTAACTGAAGCAACATACAAATTTGTTACCAAAATTAATTTAAACATCTATTTTTATTTATTTGTATTTATTTGAAATAATTACTGTGTTTAATATTGAAAAGAAAGATTTTTCATTTGTTTCAAATAAAATAAAGAAAATTGATTCAATGTTTTTTTTTCTATCACCATATTTTTTATCATGAAAATAGTTTGTCTTAAATAAAACTGCCATATCGATATTGTAGAGCTAGCTTCCACAAAATGAGAGTTTTGCGGTCAGTGATAAAAAGAAGGGTGTTTCGAAAATTGAAAGTTTTGAATAATTTAAGTGCATTATTGGTTCTTAGTAAGCAAGCACTTGTGCGACTCAACCGTAGACTTAATTTTATTTTAAAAAGTTTTATGTAAACTGTTCAATTGATCTTAGTAAACAAATTTTTAGAAATTTCGCACCTTATTCGACTATTTAGGTGCATACTCGGTGTTCCTTAGAAATTGAAAGGAATTCATTTATTTTCTAGTTTTGGTTTTACTTTTCTCGGTGAAATTATCTTTATTGTATTTTATTGTGAAACACCCTAGTAATATGAGAGAGGTTTAGCATTAAGCTCTATATTCATTTCGTTGTAGCTTTGTTCAGTTTCCAAATTTCACAATTCTCAGAGAAATATAACAATGCTCAGAGAGATTTCCTATGCGCATGCGTTTATGTGAAAGTATTAGTAATTTAACTCTACAGCCGCGTTTTGTTAAGCTATTTTTTGATATTTCTGTAGGGTCATGCAATAGTATTTTAAAAATGAGTTTTAAGAAGCTCTACAACGCTTCTTTATATTCCCATATTAATAGTTTGCTCGTTTAAAGAACGTTGAACGTTATTAAAGAGCATATTTTTAAATCTTGGGACGTTATAAAATTACTGGAGCTTTACGTGTATTGGAAATTCGATTATGGAACAAAATTTTTAAATAAATGTTAGGAGATGTGAAATAATCTGTTTTAGAACTATAGTGCCAGATTTCACTGCTTACAAGCTACTAAAGAACAGTTTTGCTTCTATTAGCTCCAACGATGTTACTTGGGTTATTTAAAGTGAGAGAAAGTACCTATTATTTTATATTTCCTCAAACAGTTATTATTTCCAAGAAAACATAACACCCTCTACCCAAAATTCCTTTCACCCTTGGTTTTTGTAAACTGCTTTGATCCTTTATTCTTGTGGTTAAAGAAACATTTTTGCCAAATTTCACGATGGTACCATCCTTTTCAAAGAAAAATAATAAATTAATGATCAATGCCATGTTTCATTAACAGATCATTCTTTTCAATTGGTTTTCGTGTTTTTTTAGTCTTATACTGAAAACTAAGTCAGCCTTGCAAAAAAATTACAATTAGGTTAGGTTCTTTTGTACTGTATATATATTGACTCAGTTTTAGTGGCATTTGATTCAGTATTAAAAACTACCAAGGTTAATTTTTCCGCTTGATATACCCCCCTTCTCCCCTTTAATTAAATCACCCTTTTTCTTTTCCATTTGATATATTTTTATGGACTCTTTTGGTTTCTCATTAAGGGGGTTTATTTGGATCAATAATGTTTACTTGATGGAATCGGAACAAATTTTCAAAATATTTATAAAACCACGCAACACATGTTGACAACATGTTTTTTTGCGATTAAATGATTTAATATAGGAGGTTGACAACAATGTTGGACAAGATGTTGATCTATTGCTAACCCCCCTATTCTCATGGTAAATGAAACGTTTCCACCAATCAGTCAGATGTTTTCTTTATTTATCCTATTTGGGAGACATGCATCTCCAAAAACCAATATCTATCTTCAGCGGCGTATACAGCTCCATTTCTTTGGGGGGGTCCTACCAAAACAAATACCCAATTCAGTTCTTATAAATTTATTAGTTAAACGACTGATCCACACGGTTTCAATTTGTTTCGCTTTTTGTACTTTTTTTGGAATTAATTTCTGCTGGTCCCACAAATGTTACCATTTTTTTTTAATTATAAAGAGTTGGTGTCGAAATTTTAGCAAGGTCAAAATTCGTTTTGCAAAACCTTTCTTTTGAAATTTTGTTTCTCAATATTCTCCAAACTCCGTTTACATAATTTTGACAAAATAAAAAGAAGTTAGGAAAAAGTAAAAAGGGCGTAATTTTTTCTTCTTTTTTCAATTACCTTTTTAATCATCTTAAAATAAAATACAGTAGACGCTCGATATAGTGAAGTAATAAAACCAGCCTCTTCACTCTTTCGAGATTGTTTCCTTTTTCTCAGGAGTTGAAGATTTAAACAAAGCTTTCAATGAGGTTTAAAAATAAGAAACACTTGTTCAGTGTCCTTAAGCAATGTTAAATTCTTTCGGGACATTTTTGTAAAAAAAACATGTTTTTATAAATAATTTTGTGTGTTCACTATAGTTAATTTTTTAGACTTACTAAATCGAGCGTCTACTGTATTATTATTTGCTGACAAAGCTTACAAATTTTTATATTAACGATATTCATGCAACTTCGTAAAACCGTAGATAAGTTTACAAATTTGATAAATTTATCTTTTGGTTAATAAACTGTCAAATTTTGTATGGAAAATGATTTACACAATTTTGTTAAAGTTATCAAGGGATTTTGTTGCGTAAAATAAACCAAACTGGTTAAACGTCATTGTGACTCCATCTCTGATTGAATTACCTAGCATTTAATCAAATGTATAACAAAGGTCGTTCATGCAAACTTTTAACAAAATTTGTAAACTTACGACGTTGCATGAATAGCCTTATTATTTATTAATATTTTTAATATTTAATATTAATATTTTTTAATATTTTTCTTAATATCTTACGTTTGAAGACAGTTTTTAGGGACAGTTTGCATTAATTTTTTTTTCTTATCTGATAAGGGGATAGTAATGAGGGGATAATTTTCTCATTTATCAATCAAAAATTGTGGTAGTTAGAACCACTCTTTTATTGAAGACAAAAATTCTTAGCTTTCACAATTTGTTTTTATTTATGCCTGAAAATGAACATGTGATCAAAACCGTAGATCAAAAATTGAATGCAGACGCAAAATGATAAATATGTGTACATTTAAAATTACCTTTTCAATGGGTTTAAGCCTGATAATTGAAACATACAAAATACGCAAAATGCAAATACAAATTCTACTGCGCTAGTATTGTGTTCAATAGTCAAGTTCGCTAAAGTCACGAATTTGAATACATCATCTACGGTGCAACTGAGCAGTACAAATATTGAATTGATGATTATTGAAAAGGCAGAGAGCATGTTTGTAAACGTCAAAAGCTTTACCAAGTAAATTGACTGGCGTTGATGAAAACAAATTTTTCAACAAACAGGACTCTGTCATGACGCTTTCTGCGTCAAAAAAACGACGATCATTAGGGCATAATGTTTAAAAGCACGCTTAACTTGCGTTGGATTGTCATCAATCGAATATACGATCGATACGATCAAAAGAAAATGTTTTTTAAACATAATCCAAAATTAATAGTAACTGTTGAATTCGTGTTTAAAAGTCAGACAAGAATGTATGATTAGAGTTTTTGTTGATTTCATTCAAACATTCCAAGCAGAGCGATGTATTTTAAGTTACGTTGCGTTGGAATGAAATTAACGATATAAAAAATATCGAACTAAACATAAAAATGTCGACAAGTTAAAAAATCAATTTATATCAACTTTTTTTCTATGTACTAAATATTGGGAAGAATATCGAAAATTCGATCAAAGTCGATCCTTTTCTGGACTTCCTTTTTAGGCTGCTGACTTTTTGTCTAAGTTCGAAGCTAAAAATTAAATGAACTAGTAACCAAAATAAGTATTCTTACATGCGAAAAAGTCGATATAAACCGACATTTCAACTAGTTAAATCGTTTTTTTTTTGCTGGTAATTCGTACGTAACCTATACTGAGACAAGTTGGTACTGGGTTTGAGTCGGAACGGCCCTGGTGTATGGAATACGGTTTAAAGTAAAATTTTTGTTTTTCATTGTAATATTCGTATAATATCGTCTGTTAGTTTTTTTTTATCCATTCATTTTTTTTATCGAAGATGATTTCCTTGATATTTTGAACAAAATTCTCACAAAATAAGTAAATTAAACCGATCAATAACAATATTGAAAATACTTTGAGCATTAAAGAGGGTATATCTGCCAAAAACGTAGATCTACCAAATTGATTTTGAATTAAGAAATAAATCAATGCTGAAATGTTCTGAATGCAAAAGTGGTCAAAATCGTCTATTTGATAAATCTTAACCAACAAAAATTGATTCATTTCGACAGTAAAACCCCAACAGTATTATTCGGCCAATGGCTTATAAATGTTGATAGGAGAAGGTAAATAATCTTTACCAATAAAGAGTAGGTTGTCTATTCCAAAGCTATAAGCAAATAATTTTTTTGAAATTATATTTTAAGATTGCAAATATTTTTTGCTTTTCTTATTATTTTTTGCGTATATCTTTTGAGTTCTTGGGGGGGGGTCATGACCCCATGAACCCCCCCCCCCCCCCCTTGTATACGCCGTTGTCTATCTTAATCGGACGAAATCCCAGAAATAATCCCCATGCGAAATGGGGGCCTATATTTAAAATCCACCATAAATATTTTTTTGACAAAATCCCCAAAATCTACAATAATCCCCATAATAATTTTTGTGAATAGCATATTCTTTCTTCGCTATGTTTCAGATGGTGTTATTAAAGATAGATGTTACATGCCCATTTATTACAAGACCTGCATAAATCAAAACTTGTTGATTCGAAATAAATGCGATTCAAATTTCGTTTTCGTGCAAAATGTATGGAAAATGAAAAATAATGGGCGATATTTTTTCGTGCAGTGATATAATGCAAAAGGCCACAACCTGAAATAAGGCCACCCTAAGCGGAGCAACGAAGTTTTCGTGAATGAGATTGATGACCTGTGAAGGAGATAAATCCCTTTAAACATCGAAGCATCAGGTCCAAAGGTACTCTTGACGTCCAAGAAGATTAAACACATTGGCGCAAAATTTTAAACGTTGCTCGTTTAAGGAAAAGAACTGGCTCTAGTTAATGCAGTCGTTTAACTGCAAGTCCTTGTTAAACTATTTCTAAATTTTAGAAACAAACTCTTGCACCAATGGCGCAAAATTTTAAACAATTAAAACGAATTCTAAATCACTCATAAAATAGAAGTCTGCTCTAAATGTAATTTTTAGAATGAGAGTCAGCTTTCTTGCAATTTTAAACGACATAAAGTATACTTTAACGCTAAAGCACTCGTCTAACTTTAAAAGCAGCAAAACCATTCTTTATCTCATAAAAAGTACACTTTAACCACAGAGAAAAGTTGTTTCTCAAAAAAAAGAAATGAAGGGAAATGTTTGCAAAAGTTTTTAGAATATTCTTGACTTAATAATAAGCAAAAACTTATAGGATTCCATTCAATAATCTTTAATTTAGCAATACTGTGGCGATAAACACACATACACTGTACCCACTTACGACATAAAACTCAACGAAATTGCAACAATTCCCAAGAAAGTGGAACAACAATTCAACTAAGCCAAAGATATAAGTTTTGTCTCCTAGAATACAGTACAATGATATCTAAACAATCAAAATTTAAATTAAATATCCTAAAGTACCTATTGGCACTTTCACTGCATATTTTAAAAAATCCTCAGCGAGAAATTATATGTTTCGCAGTTTTTTTGTGTGTTCATTTTAATTTGCTTCTGGTGTGTAGCTATGTCTCCTTCTTTATTTGTCAGATTTGGGCTTCTTCAACATAAAATTGCTAACGTTACGTTGCGGAGTTCAATCTAGTTAGAAGAGTTGTTTAGTGCGTTTAAAATTTAGAAATAGTTTAACTAGGACTTGCAGTTAAACGACTACGTTAACTAGAGCCAGTTCTTTTCCTTAAACGAGCAATGTTTAAAATTTTGCGCCATTGGCACTAGGCTGTTATATTTGGCCAGTTTATATTTCTTGAGCGCTCTGTATTTTTCCTCAATTTTTTGACAGAGCAGGAGAATTTAATATAAACAGTATTCCTCACATAGAAGTCAAAACAACCCTCTTTTTCTTTTCTTCTTATGTTTTCAGTCGCGGTTGTCCAATGACAGTAGATTTCCTTAGCGAATAGGTAGGTATTTTAGGTGAAAATATTCATTTATAATTAATAAACTGGCTAATAATTCTCACTTCATTAATTAAAAGTTAGTTTTGTTGTACAAAATAATTTTTAATTTAGTTAACAATTTTTTTTAAAAAAAGGTTCCAGCCTAAACTTGAAATTTCGCTTGATTTTCGAGTTATTTGCAAAAAAAAAAAAACAAAAAGGGTGCTTTTGCAACCCGTTTCAAAATGGTACTCTCCAATTTAATAGCACTCCGTGGTTTTCTCATCCTCAATGACCCTTTTAATGATTTTTCATATAAAAACCCTTGAATGTCTTATCTTCTTTCTAAATGGTATATTCAATAGCCTATAAAGCATTCGGGTAACTTAAAGTTGACTTTGCATTTTTCTATGTCATAGCCGACTTACATAGAATAAGGTAGTTAGTTTCTAGCAGGGGCAGTCATGGTGGCACCAAAAAAAATTTACAAAACCAACAAAAACAAAAATGATACAAATCTGAAAATGCTTGCTGGCTGTTCTAGCTTGTAAATAGTTTGAAGTAGCTATAAGTAGTTTTAATTAGCTTTAATTCACTTTTATGTAGTTTAAAAGTTTTATACAAAACCCAAACAATAAACGATGTAGACAACGAGTTTTTATGTAAATTCTTCTCTACTAAAACTACTTAAAAATCAGTGAGATTGCCTCATTAAGCTACTTTAATATTAAATTATATTTAACGCCACAAATAAATATGGTATTTTTAACGAGAAGTTTCTTATAAATTTTGACAGAAAAACTTATTGAAATTTTAAGGAATATTTTTATCATTTAAACATACATAGAATATCTTTTTTGATATGCATAGGTATGTACTACATACTTTAAAGAGAAGAAAAACTTTTGTTTCTTATGTATGTACTCGTATACATAAAATAAATGTACGTACTACATGCATACTTGGTATTTTTAAGAAGAAATTATAACTAAAAATATATGTCAGAATAAAAAGAGTAACGCAACCGCAATTGTTGTGGAAAAACATCAACTTATAAAATAAAATTTTATTGAATAAGATATATTTTTTTTTTTTAAATAAATGGTCGCTAAGATTTTAATCTCTGGTTGATACCGCACTCTTCTCATTGTTCTCCTTGTATTTTACGTGATTTTTTTCTCTGTGTATGGAAAAAATACGAGTATCTTGAGCGGGGCATCGGTTTAATATGGAAACCGCAAATCATAAATCATGTTGAGGCCGTCGATGTTTTTGACATTTCTCGACTTGTCATCGCGACCGAAAAGTCAACCTCCAGGCAAGGCTACATACAAAAATTTCCACTTGGTATAATTCAAATCATCCCCAGAACATTATAAACAGAACTGGGTGTAGTTACTTTCTTGTTTGTTCTTTATATACTAGAGGGTAGTAGTAGGAGACTGGTAAGGAAAAATAAATTCAAGTATCATAAAATGAACAAATGATAAGCGAATAAAACCATTAAGTGATTCCACTTAAATAAGCACGACGTAAACGATAACAGCAATGCAAAGGAAGAGGATGAAACATTTAATTTGCAACCCTGTGTTTGCAGCACAGCCAAGGGATAATAAGTAAGCATCAATATAGGTACGTAATAGTAGGTAGATATGTAGTGGTTTATCTGTGGATTTTATGCTTAATAACACAATTTTCGCCCTTCTCTATAATTCATATCATAATATTTCTATAACAGCTAGTAAGAACCTGATCTATTCTTCTACTCCAGAGTTGGGGAATAGTGATACACAAATATTTCAATTGCAATTACTTGAACCTAATTAAAAGGTGGAATTCTCTAAAAAATAACTCGAAATTTTAACGTTTAGAGATCCCTCCTCGCCAATTAGTTTTTTCCAAACAAATTGTATGTGAAAGAGTTGGGAGAAATTTTGGAATTATATAACTTCCTAACCATTGCATCTGGTGGAAGAAATTGGTTGAAATTTTTGAATAGAAAATTGAATGATCTAAAAAAGTTCTTAATCATAAATTAGATAGGAGTTACCATTAGAAGATATTTGTCGATTACCTTGAAGAAACGTTTAAACTAAAGATGGACAAGCACTCAATGGAAATATAAATATGAGTTTTAGCTCAAGTGAAAGCTGCTCAACTAGAAATGGTTAGCTCCCCGAATTAAACCGAGAAGTAAAGAAACTAAAGTCTAACAAAATCAGAACATTAAATTACAGTTAAACAATTTTTCAATATTATATTGGAAAATATAAAATGAGATTTTCAATCTTTTTAAATATTTAAACAGTTGAACATTTTATATAATATAAACAAGGTTTATTGTATTCAAACCTATCTAATCTATTACCTCTTATTAAAGGAAAAATATCTATCGATATTATTGGTATAGATTGAAGCATCCAAATCATATTCAAGCAATGAGCTTAATCATGTTAAGTTTCAGATGATCGTTGTTCAAATGTAAAAGTTATCGTTTCTCTTTATCAGTTTAAATTCTTTATTTTATAATAGCATCTTCGTTGTCATCATACTTCAAATCAATCTCAGGCTTCGCATACAACCTCATACTATTAGGAGAACTTACAGCTATATTTGGCAATCTTGTTAATTGTAAACCCTCTACGTCTCTTATAGCATACCTGTCATTCGATAGAACCTTTTTGACTTCGTACGGCCCACGAAACTCAGCCAAAAGTTTTTTATTTGTACCTGGTGTTGTGTCCACGTTTTTGATCATGACAAAGTCTCCTGGGTTGTACTCTTTCGGACTCTTATGACGACTATCGTAATTTTTCTTGTTTTTCATTTGTTCTTTTTCAATATTCCCTTTAGCTTCTTCTCTAACCACATCAACATTCATTCCTTCAGATCCTTCATTATTTACCAAAAACTCTTTGACCTTATCGCTAAATCTTTCTCTTTGATCCCTACCAAAGAGCAGAGTGCTAGGTGTGAAACCTGTACTTCGATTCATGGGGTCATTTATAGAAAACTCAACCTTATCTAGATTTCTATCCCAATTACTAGTAGTAAATGAGTCGCATTCTTTCGCTAGCATAGGTGCTATAATGCGATTTAGACGTTCTACCTGACCATTTGATTGCGGTGAGTGCGTGGCTACCTTGATATGCTGAATATTGGTCTCTTTCACAAAACTCTTTTGAGGTAAAACATGTACCACGGTCAGATACTAATCGATTAGATCTAGAAAAATTCGCGAAAAATGTTTTTAAACTTTCTATAGATTCTTTACTTGCAGTACTTTTGGTCGAATAAGGCTTGGTAAATTTGGTGAAACCGTCAACGATCACCAGGATATGTTTTTTGTTGGAACGAGATGTAGGAAAGGGGCCTAGATGGTCTATATGAAGGGTGTCAAATGGTAGCTTTCCTTTTGGAATTGGATGGAGAATTCCTTCCATTTTTCCAGACTCGGGGGAAAAATAAATTTACTTAAGGCAATTCTTTATCACAGTTCTTATCTTTTCCTTCATATTTGGAAACCAAAAGATTCCAGCCAAATGCTCAAAACATTTGTCGACACCTAGATGACAAAGTGACTCATGATGAGTTCTTATTACCAGCTCCTCCATGTGAGATGGAACGTTAAAAACAATCTTATCTTTCGCCTTTCGATGTATTAGTCCGTCTACCATTTCATAGTGAGGACTCTCAGACTTACTCAAATCAGAAGCAATAGAAACTCTTTTTGGGTCATGTCTTTGTGCGGCTGTGAGTACAAATTCAAACGATTTGTCGTCAACATGCAAAATGTTAAAGGATCTACTTAAAGAATCGACGTGTGACATTCGATAACTTTTTCTATGTTCAACATTATAATCGTATGAATGTAACTCCAGCGCCCATCGTGATATACGCGGATTCAATGTTTATTTTTTTCAATGTTAAAACAAGAGCTTGACAATCCGTCACGATCTTGAATGGAATGCCTAGCAAGTATATTCGGAATCGCCTTAAGGCATATATTATGGACAAAGTCTCAAGTTCATAGCTATGAAATCTGCTTTAAGCATCAGTAGCTCGCTTTGAAAAATAAAACACCGAGTGGATTTGGCATCACTCTATTTTTGAAGCAAAACTGTTTCAAAACCATTCGAGCTGGCATCGCAGTGTAACTCTGTGGAGTTGTGAGGGCAATAAATCGATAGCACTGGAGCTAAAATCAGTTTGTTCTTCAACAAATTAAAAACTGCTATTTCCTTAGGACCAAACATGAACATTGAGTTTTTTTTTTCAATAAATCGATGAGGCTTTGCTACATTGGCGAATTGATGAATAACTTTTCCTAAATAGGAACAAAGTCCCAAGAAACTTTGGATGTCGTTAAATGATGTAGGTAACGGAAAATTTTTAATTGCTTTGAGATTAACATCATTTGGACTCACACAAGATTAGGTTATTTTATAACCTAAATATGTTATCTCGTTTTGTAAAAAAGCACATTTATTCAGCCTTAGCTTCAAATTTTTACTGACGACTATTTCCATGACTTCCTTCAAAATATCTACATGTTCTGCAATGGTCTCTGTCGCGATTAGGATATCATCTAAATAAGTTAAAATCTTCGATTGCAATACCAATTTACCAACAAATGCTTCATGTATCTCTCGAACACATTTCTCTCGAATATATTTCATTGATTCCTTCTAGCGGCACATGGTTGAACCCATTTTTCATATCTAGTGTTGTGTAACATTTTTTCATTTTTAAGCCGGTCAATATTATCCTCATTCGCGAATAGTAATTTTATTAAGTTCCCTAAAATCTATGCAAAGCCTAAACTCTTTATTCTTTTTTCAACCAGAGCGATTGGTGACACATACTGCGAAATTGACTCTATTATTATCCCTTTGCTAAAGTCATTAAGAATTTATTCTAATTCCATTTTGTGGAAATAGGGTAACCTTCGTGGTGCACAGTGGAATGTGACATCTTTAGATAAAACTTTCTTCATTTCAAATTCATTCTGCTCAGGATTAGCTCTACCTAAATTTTCACAAAAAACTAGCTCCATTTTCATTTATTATATGGTATCTCTGGATTGATTTTAAGATCTAACACCGAATTTTCATCACTCACGTCAATATTCAAAATGTATTCAATAAAATCAATTTCTTCATTGGACGTACTTACATGTGGACGATGACACTGACTTAAAGATGATAAAGACAAATTATTCATGCAAACATCTGTTTCTGGACAACTACGTGATGACGACAATGATTTACTTGAAAAACGATTACCCTTGTCACTGCTCGATGACTCGGGCAAAATTGCATTTTGTTGACTTTCAGCTTTCTTGTTAGCTTTCTGTAACACCATACCAATTTTGTCGATGAAATTCCTCCCAAGAACAATCGCATAACTCATTAAACTATTTTTCACTACAAATAAACTTAAGTTAGTATGTTTGTAACACTTCCCAACACTTGAAGTGGGCTGTTGTTTACCCCACAATACGAGCGGCTGTTATTTTCCAACGGTAAAAACATCGACTGCGGCAAAAACTTCTCCTGAACGAAGCTAATCGGACTCCCAGAGTTCAAAAGTGACATAAGAGTGCACGAACATTCTGATTGACCATTTGTGAATCGATAGCGAATCTCCTTCTCAAAATCATTATGATCTGGGCAATACTGTGGCTTGATGCGGCTACATTCATCATTTGAGACGCTATTGGTTTTCTCTGAAAGAACGTTGTTTGCATCGTTGTTGCTGCTGCTGTTGCTGTTTTGATGCTGTTGGCCTTGAGAGTCAAAACAGGTTTCTTGCTGGAACAATTTTTTGCGATGTGTCCACGAACACCACACTTGAAGCACGTGGACTCTTTTTTCGCATACGAGCCACTAGTAGGTACATGAGTAGTGTCTTCCGTTTTCTTAAACGGATGATTCTTATGTCGGTTTTGACTACTGTGAATGTGAGACTGAGATGTGCTGGGCTTCACTTGCAAATTGTCACGACTATTGATTTCGAAATCTTCGTACTTCCTTCGTACATTCTTAAGCTGTTCCATGTTATTGGCGTTGTACAGCAAGCTTTTGTTAATCTCAGAATCAGATATGCCCTTGATGATGAATCGGATCAAATCTTCTTCCTCGATAGGGTTATGCGAAGCTATTTCTTGCATAGATAACACGTATTGCTGTATAGTTTCTTCTCCTCGACTTTTTCTAGCGCTCAGCTCACTGAAAATATCCGCTTTAGTAACAATACGATTAAAATCACCCATAAGTGCATCTCGCATGAAATGAAATGAAATGAAATGAAATGAAATGAAATGAAATGAAATGAAATGAAATGAAATGAAATGAATCTGGTTCGATCATCCAAATGAAGAGATTCAGCGTACTCCTCAAAATGCTCTACCCAACGATCAATAGGAAAGTTGTCATCTCCGGTGAATGGACACAAGATGTTCTCCATGTCTTTGAGGTTATATGAAACATGTGCCCTTGGACTGGGATTTTTTTGAGTGTCTTTCATCTGCAGCTCCTGTAGTCTTCGCTTCAGCAAAATAATCTCTTCCCTCTTTTTGCACATTTTTCGAAGGTTGTTTAGCTCCTCATCGATGTTGTCGTTCTGAGCAATACCTGGTTGTTCATCCTGCTCTTGTGCAGACTGGTCGTCATCGGTTGATTCGGAATCTTACCTTTGGGTATGAAATCTTGCACAAGCTTTTTAAGATTCTCTTGCGAGCAGTCTTGAACTGCTTCCTCCACTCAAAGTTTTAACATCTCTCTAGTGCCATCAGTTCTAAGTTCAAGTAATCGCAACATGTTTTTAAAATAGCAGCAGTAGCTTTATTGGGAAACTGGTAACAATTTTCAGACATTTTTACGAATGACTTTAATTTAACACTCGACAAATTAAAACTTTTGTTCAAAAATACCTGGGAAATTAGATCAGATCCCTCTTCTGAAATTTGTAGGATAGCGAGTAGGAAATTCCAATAAAAAAACTTGGTCTTGTTCTTGTTAGCTTGACAGTTTATTAGATAAAAAGCACAAAGCAGCTTAACATTACAAAATAGCGGGAGGATCATACGATCAAAGAAAACAAGTTATTTCGGTTTCTATTTACTTAAGCTGTATCAAATTCAAGAAAACAACAGTCGGTTGTGCAAGTGCACATATAGTCACCAAAGAAAATTAATTTATGCCTACAAATATATGCCAAGTTCTAAGTTCATGAATTCTGTAATATCAAAGACTAAATAATAATGACAGGCCGCTTCATAGAAAGGCCGCTTCAAAAAAGGTACCCGATTTGAAATTGTCTCCACTTAAATTGCCTCCACTTCATACATGTTTTGTCCTAAGCGAGAAAAGCTTTTTTTTATATTGTTAAGGCAAGATGTACCGCAGCAAAAGCCTCTCTTCATTCGGTTCTTAAAACCTTCTTCTGAGAGTTTGTTGTTTAGTCATAGTCTAACTCTCGTTATCTGTTTTCACCTCCATCCCAACCAATCCCATTTTTCGACCCACAATTTTGTCCGTCGTTCCCATGGAGCTTGAGTGGCTCGAGGAGGATGACCAAATATGTTCGTCGTTTATCTTTATTCTTTCTTGTTGAGCAATCGGACTAGCTGGAGACTCACATGCCATTATCATACTTTGAAGTAGGAAGTTTTATTAAATCTGAGTAATGGAAACATACATTGTTCATTTAACTATGGATTTCGAACAACATACATTTCCTTAATTTAACTCTTCATTTTTAAACATGGCATCAAGCCCACCCTAAATGTTTAATTTTAATTTTAACTTTAACTTTTAATAAATATCGACCGCATACGAGAATGGAACAGTTTTTTTTTTTTGTTTTTTTTTAAATTCATTTTTATTTTTCAATTTTCTTAAAACTATCTTAAAGCTAGACAAAAATTCATAAAAACTAGCCTATTTATCAATATCTTAAAATTAACTTACTGGCCCCAGTCGGGCGCTCTAAGTTAAACTATAATAACTTAATGCTAATGCCTTTCGGGCTAAGAACTATCTTAATACTAAATCCAGGTCGGTTTTATTTTTTACCGTGAAGAATTTACAAAAAACTCGGTATCATTGTCTTTATTTTTTTGGTTTTATATAAAACTTACAAACTACTTAAAACCAAATTAAAGCTAATTAAAACTAATTAAAATTACTTAAAGCTACTTAAAATTACTTACAACTAATTATAAACCTACTTATAAGCTACTTACAAACTAGAACAGCCACAGCAAGCATTTTCCGGTTTTATATTTTTTTTCTATTTTTGTGGATTTTATAATTTTTTTTTTTTTTTTTTTTTTTTGGTGCCACCCTGACTGTCGTTAAAACTAACTACCTAAGCCTATGTAAGTCGGCCATGACAGAGAAAAACCAAGGACAACTTTTAAATATCTGAAGGAACTTCATTCTTCATGTTTTAACCACCAGAACTAGTTCTCCTGGAACGGAAACTCCAAAATCTGCACAAAGGTCCACAGAATAGTAGATTGCGCGCTAGTTAGTTTGTTATGAGAATTTGCCTTCCTCCTTCGTTTCCTCAAAAGAATTTAGATAATGGGTAAAAGAAAAGATTAGCCTTCTTCGAATAATTTTCAAAACGTTAAAATATGTTGAGTAACTGAGAGAATGCTCAGGATAATGTTTTCATCTATTTATAGTTTTTTTTTCTCAAAATTAGTTATTGTGAATATGTCTTGCTCCGGCCCTGGATTCGTCAAGTTTTGGGACAACGCCAACAACTTGGGGAATCCATTGAATGTGTGAGTGAGAGATAGTTTCGTTGGAACTCAACCTCGGAGTGTAACCGTAACACCCCGACTTCACAGGAGATAATTTTCTATCTTATCTTGACATGAAATATCCAATGGAGTCACTCCGTTTCATCTCTTATTAGGATGTCAGAGATATCTCTCCGCAATTATATCTTGACAGAGATCTCCGACATGAATTTCGACAGATGGAGATATTTTTGCTTTGTGACTAGAAATTTCTTTTTTTGTCTCATTATCTTGTTTTCTTATACCAGTGTTGATGTTAATCTCTGCATTTGTATGTGGCAATTAAGTTTTTGTTTGCTTTCTAGTGTATTTTTGGTTTCGTGATTTGAAATAGCATAACATGATTTGCCCAGCGCAGACACAAGACAATGTTAGATATAAATATCTGATATTTAGTTAGAGAGAAATTATCTCCAGTGGAGTTGGGGTGTAACAGAGTTCCATGAAAACCATACGAATGAATGTGAGAATGTGTGCGTGAGAGAGAGGCGGGTAGAAGACAAAAGGCTAGGCAGAAACAACCACTTCTTGGTTGACCTGTAAGGCCGAATGAGGTTTTTTTGAATTTGAGAAAGAAAAAAAGAAGAAATATAAAAAGTTTAAAAATTTGCCACATAGTTTTGAGATAATATTTGGTAGTTTTGAAAAGTGTTTTGGAAAGTGATGCGAGGTAGGAAATATAGTGTGACAAAAAAATTTGCTTTTAAAAAAGGAGTTTTGCTATTGATCGTCAGGACCAGAGAATATCAATTACCAAGAAGCCAATCTTTCGTACGTTTCACCCTCCAAAACCCATTTGTTTACATTGTTGTATTTGTAATTTCACTTCGAGTCGCTGAATAGATGTGAATCGCAACAACAATGTAACGCGGTGAGATTTATTTGTTTTGACAGCTCAGTTTTTTTTTCTTTGAAAATTGGAAAAAAATTTGAGAATTTTACTTTGGCTGATAGCAAAAACATCGATGTGAAATTGTTTAATTAATTTAAAATACACAAGCAATTGTTATTGTCAGTTAATATTCATCCACGATTATAATAAAATACAAAAAATGAATCCATAAAATGTCTTCAATCACACAGATTTCCAAATATCTTCAATGCATCTTGCATATTATACAGGGTGGCCCTTTCTTCATCCAGAATAATTTTAAAATTATTGTTGGATATATTCTAAGAAAAAAAATAGTTAAGAAAAATAAGAAATAAAAGAATAGTTTTTCTGCAACCTGACACCAGAACTTAAATTTTTTTGTTTAAACTCCACTAAACTGTCAATTTCCAATTTATAAGTATTAAAGTTGATATCAGGTGGGTTTTATTATCTTCTGTCGGGATTCGGGTTTTGATCTGGATTTAACTTTAGTACAAAAAAGAAATAATGAGGAGTTTTCAAAATCGTTTTCGTAGCACGTGTTAAAAGTAAATCCAGCCCTCTTTTGCAGATAATAAAACAGCAATAGCTATTTTTAACTTTTTTTTAAACTTCATGACATCTAAGCATTTGGTTTTGAGTGTTTAATAGGAGTATTGAATACTTATTACTGAAATTTTACTTCATACTATAAAAGAAATGAAATAGTTTTAACAAATACACTTACTTTTTTTAAGTTTTAAGTTGTATAATTATTTTTTTTTTAAATGATTACGAAACAATTTAATTAGAAAAATTGATTCGAGAATGGTTTTAAGAAATTTTAGCATGACCTTCTAGCTGTTGTCTTTATTTTTTTTAATTTGGTCGTAAAATTCAAAAAAGTTAATTAAACAAAAATAAAGAGCATAACATTGCAAGTTGCAAGTTAGTAGTGCCGTTAATTTTCAATTTTTTTTTTTAAGAAAGTTACTACTCCTATCTAAAAGCGGATAAATAATCCCCCCTTCCCATACGATATTTTTTTTTTAATATCATTTCATAAATTATCCTGCATGAAATAGGGAACACCATGTATTTTGTTTTGTTTTGACATCTAATTGACAGACCGAGGTGAATAATTTTGACCACGGGACGTGTTCAACAAATAGAAACCCAACTAGGGCCAGGTTCACATTAGGTGTGTTTTTTACTTGTCTGAATGGGCTTGGACGAAAAAAACGACGCCGGGGCTAAACAATGCTCCGTGGTTCAAAATTTTTAATACATCAATTTCTGTAGATTTACTGGGTTTTAATGATGATTTAGGTTTCATGTAAGTTATAAAAGTCAATAACATGCTTGAACCACCCTCAGTTAAACCACAAAATCAGTGAGCTAAGAGTGCGGAGCTATGGATCAAAACAATAACCCTGTTCAATTAATACGAACACATATCGTTAAATAAATAAATAGATAGATATAATAGATTAATTAATAAATACAAACCTAAAGCATTTTGGCTTACAGTAATGAGAAATAATAGAAATATGCTCGGGTGCCAAACTGAATTAAAATTATAAAATGGCTAGTAGCTCCTAGCGTGACCATGTTTACTAATACAATCAAAATATAAATGAAGTAAAACAAACTAAAAGCTCTCCCAAGCCAACGCCAACAAGGAGTGACGATGAATTTTTGTTGTTGTTAAGTATTGTCTATGTTTTTGTCATATTTTGTACTATTGTGAATGATTCACTGCGAATCAATCGGTATTCGTGTTGGTTTTGGAGAGCCTTAATACTACGTTTTCGGTAGACCAAATGAGGAAATTTCGTTGAAAATTTTCAAATTTGATACGAAATCATCTCATTTTCCACACAAATTCAAATTTCGAAATGAGATAATTTCAACCAAACTTGAACACACCGAATTGGGCACATTTTGAATAGCTCTGAAAAGATTTTGAACGAAAATGTTAAAGCTGAATTAAAAAATTAACAACAAAAAGTGATTTACAGGCAGGGTTGAAACTCAAAAAATGAAATGAGCTGTCAAAAGAAATACCAAATTCCAGATGAAAACACTTTTTCTGTAATTTGCAAAATTACCTCATTTGGGCTCTTGTGAAAACGTTTAAATATGCATTTTATTAATATTATTATTAATAATAACCAATTGATTAAAAACTATAGAGCTCATTGTAGAGTTATTCAATCCAATATTCAGTAATTTTAACTATTTAATTACAGCTGGTTAGCTGATGCTCGACGATTATTAATGCAATATCTGTAAGACCATCTCTTTGATCCAGGTTTTTCGTCACAAATTTCGACTCGACTCCGCTCCTCGAACGAGATCTAGTCAAATCAAGCTCATTTCGACTCAACCCAGGCTTACAAAAAATGACGCGAGCTTCAAGCTGGTTTAACAACACATGCAAGCTTAGTATATACGCCAAAATTCTAGTTTGTGAATATCTTTTTTCACTTCGCATAATTATTTAAAAATTTCTTCTTACTCACCGTCAGTTATTTTCCGTCAAGAAAAGAGTACTTTTTCTATATTTCTTTATATATTTCGGGAGTTGAAAAGAAAAAATAAACAGAAAAAACAAATTGTTTATCGAAAAGAAAGTAATTAAAGATATTTATTTTCCAGGCAGGCGGGAATTAGTAAAAAGCGACTACAATTTTAATTTAAAAAAAAACACAACTTATTCTCATAAGGTCCGGTGAGCACTTGATATATAATTTCTCCCTTTTTTATACTTTTTGAACAAGCCCATTGCAGCCGAAGTGAATTTGAAAATAACTGAAGATTTTCAAAAATAACCGACATATTCGTGGTGGGTTGGTCCCAACTGTCTATGTGTGCGAATAAATCAGTGGTGGGTTGATCCCAACTGTCAATGTGTGCAAAAACCTAGTGGTGGACTTAGCCCAACTGTCTATGTGTGCGTGTTTCAGTTTGTAGGCAAAGCCGGATGACAGCCAAGGATTGGCTTCTTGGTAATTGATATTTTGTGGTCAGGACAGGGCAAATCAGAATATTGGAGGAAAGGAAGAGGAAAAGAGGAGTCACAAATCCAAAAAGATAAGTAGTTTGTTATTTCTTATTTAATTCGTTTGGTGAAGTGTTTAGAACATATACGTACTTTGTTTGCCTTTGAATTCGATTTCCATATCTCAAAATTGTGAGACTCGTGACCCATTCTAAAGTAGCGTTCTTTTTTCAGTTTATTTCGGGACCGGTGATAGCGGTCCGATTTTGCGGTTTTGTTTATTACACTTCAGAATTCTTCGATGTAGTGAGCTTAAAGCAAGCTACATTCTACAATCAGAGGCTCATCATGAGAGCATGCGTTGGTGGTTAGTAGATTAAGTAAGCTAACACAAGCACATAAATAAATAAATAAACATTAACAAAATTAAACTATATACAAAATTAGAAACATAATATAAAACATTTAAGAAAACAAAAGCTACAAATTCACGGGAGTGGATCACTGGTGCGCAACAATGTTTTTAATCGAACTTTACTAAAGTTAAAATCAACAGAGGAAGCGTTAAAAGTCTGCACATACGATTAAGAGGTTCGTGTATACCATAATCAATTCTATGAAAAGGAACGTGAAAAAGTTCAAATCTTCGTAGATGGTGAGCACCTTCGCGGAAGTTAATGACTACACAGGCTAACAAGTCAGCTGCATCAATTTCACCACTGATAAGTTGGTGGAAAAATATTAAATCATTATTAACACGCCTTTCATATAAAGTTTGAAGTTGCAGAAGCTTAATTCTGTGTTCATAAGGAGGCAGGTTGTACGGATCAGTCCTTTCAAGGCGAAACGAATGAAGTTATGTTGTATTGATTCAATACGGCTTTTATGAATTTCGTAAAAAGGGGTCCATACTTGGGAAGCGTAGTCAAGATAGGGTCTCACATAACAGGAAAGAGTAACATACGGATCGTTAAACTCCTTTGCCCAGCGTTTTACGAGTCCAAGCATGGAACTCACTTTATTTACAATAAAGTTAATATGTACTGTAAATCTAAATCAGAACTAAAGTGAACACCCAGGTCTTTGAAACTTAAAACACGACAGAGTGTGTGCTCTGAAATGGAATAATCAAAAGTACTCACTACTCGCTTTTTAGAGAAAGCTATAGTTTGGCATTTAACTGGGTTAAGAGAAAGGCCGTTTTTGCCACACCAAAGATCAAAACTGTCAATATCAGCCAGCAAGAGAACACGGCCATGATAAAATTGTACTGTTGTGAAAATTTTCATATCGTCAGCATATATAAGAATATCACTAGCGTATACATGAAGTAACATCGTTTATAGCGAGAATGAACAAAAATGGGCCCAGATGACTTCCCTGAGGTACACCCGAGTGAGCACTGAAAGAGTTTGAAAGACAATTTCTGAATTTTACCTGATAAGATCTTTTTTCAAGGTAGAACTTTATCCATGATATAACAATAGTAGGTAAACCAAAGGTTTTAAGTTGGAATACAATAATTTCATGACTAAGTTGATCGAACGCTTTCGAAAAGTCAGTGTATATGCAATCAACATCACTTCCGTTTTCTAATGCATTAGAACATTTATGCAAACAGGTAAGGAGATTTGTTACCGTTGACTTTCTTCTTATAAATCCATGCTGTTGATCACATATAATACTTTTAGTATGAAATGCCAGGCTCTCGCATACAACTTGTTGAAAGAGCTTTGGTATGCAAGACAGCTTTGCTATGGGCCTATAGTTCCTTATATCATTTTATTCACCTTTTTTAAAAATTGGTGTAAGAAACGATTTTTTCCAAAATTGGGGAAATATGCCTGTCCTTAAAGACAACTGAAACAAAAATTGAAGGGGTTGAAGTAGTATAAATTTGCACTTTTTCAATAGTATAGGGGGAATCCCACCTGGCCAAGGGGAGTAATCATCATTTAATGATGAGATAAGGTATAACATAGTACACGGTGGCACTTTGATATTATTGCAGCTAGTTTGGGAATAGGTATATAAGTTTTTAAAATAATCTTAGTCAACATCTAAGGGCTTGTCAACAAAAGAATTACCAACATTTTTTGGAAAGGCGTTACAGATATCAATGGTTTCCAGTAACGAAAAATTTTCATACACGAAGTTTGTTGGATAACCATCTGAGTTTTTTTAGAATAAACAAACCTCCAAAATGCCTTTGGGTCATCTTTTAGTAAACTACCCATTTCGTTTACATGGTTAGTGTATAGATTTTTTGAAAGAGTTTTAAACTCTTCAAAAAAGGATATGTAGGAGTTGTGGTCTACTGGTGAAAAAGTTCTTAAGTACACTTTCCATGCTCTGTTTCTTTTATTTTGGAGTGTTCTTAGCTCTTTCTTATACCATGAGTGACAAAAGTTCATATTCTTTGATATTTTTAAAGGGATAGTATTATTAATGCAATTGCTAAGGATGGAATAAAAAATTAAAACTGCTTCGTCAATATCGCTAGACACTGATATATTCTCAATACCAGACCTAGCTATTTCTTCTGAAAGCAACTGAAAGTCTGCTTTTTTGAAGTCAAAAGTATATGAGCAATCATAAGGGTTACTGTTTTCAGTAAGGTGACTGCTTAAGTCAAAAATAATATCCAAAGTAGGATGATAGTTATCTAAATAAGTGATCCCAGAACTAGATTCTAGCACCAAGGTAGTACTAGCGTCCGAAGAAAATACCAAATCGAGAATTCGATTTTTAGAATTTTTAATACAGCTTACTTGCTGTAAGTCAGTTGAAATTATTCTATCAAGAAGCAGAAGCTCATTTTGAGAAGAAGTTAAAGAAGCTTCTTGATGACGAATCCTGTCATCAGAAGGAACCCACTTAATATGAGGTAAATTAAAATCACCAAGAAGTAATATGTGGCTGCTAGAGCAAGACAAATCAATAACAAAATCTAAGGCTTTAGAAAGTTCCACATAAACTGCGTCCGAGCTTTTCGGAGGAATATAAGCATTTCATAGGTATAACTGTTTGGACTGTATAGTTAATTTTATACAGATTAATTCAATAGAGAGATTAAAAGGGAAAGATATAGACGAAGATATAAATTTATTTCTAACTGCAATTAAGACACCACCTCCAACTCCTTTTGGCTTTTCAACATGACGATCTTTTCTATATACTAAATACTCTTGATTGAAAAGTTCCGTGTCAAGAAAACTTGAATTCAGCAAAGTTTCAGTCAAAATAAAGATGTCATGTGAAAATGCTTGGGAGTTCATATGAATATCAGCTGTTTTACTGCGTAGCCCTCCTACATATTGATAGAAGAGGGTAATTCTGTTGAGTTCTTTGAAGATATATTTTTGGGCAAACTACGAGTGAGTCTATTTTTCCTTATAGAAAATTCCTTAACAAGAGCCACTGGGGGCCGGTTATTAATATTGCAAATAGAATCAAAGTAAGAGGAATGTGTTACTATTTTAAAAGATGAAACAAAACTATTCGCACTGCTAATTTTTGTACACTTGATAGAATTGTTCGTTGGGATGAAATTATTAGCCAATAAGTGGGAAACAATGTCATCCGCAACGATATCTGGTTCAAGGCGGGAAATAAAAATAGTCCTCGGCTGAAAAATAGCTTTGATGGGCCTAGGATCATTAATTACATTGGAAGTGCTACTGCGCAAATAGTGGGGAGGAATCAGAGCTATCTATACAACTTTTTGAAGAGCAAATCATATTGAGATAATAAAAAACATGTTTTAATTTTACCAGGATTTGAACCTATAGAACGAAGGTTTTTTTTTGGAAATTCATTTTTATTTTCCATTTTCTAAAAACTATCTTAAAGCTAGACAAAAATTATTCATTAAAACTAGCCTTCTTATCGATATCTTAAAACTAACTTACTGGCCCCAGTCGGGCGCTCTAAGTTAAACTATAATGACTTAATGCTAATGCCTTTCGGCCTAAGAACTATCTTAATACTAAATCCAGGTCGGTTTTATTTTTTACCTAGAAGAATTTACAAAAAAACTCGGTATCTATGTCTTTATTTCTTTTTTGGTTTTATATAAAACTTACAAACTACATAAAACTAAATTAAAGCTGATAAAAACTAATTAAGACTAATTAAAACTACTTAAAGTTACTTAAAACTATTTACAACTTATTATAAACTAGTTACAACCTACTTATAGGCTACTTTCAGACTACTTACAAACTAGAACAGCCACAGTAAGCATTTTCCGGTTTTATAGTTTTTTTGTATTTTTGTGGATTTTATAATTTTTTTTGTTGTGTTTTTGTATGTTTTATATTTTTTTTTTGTGCCACTCTGACTGTCCCTACTTAAAACTAACTACATAAACCTATGCAAGTCGCCTATACAAAAGAAAATAGCAAGGTCAACTATTAAATGTCTGAAGGAACTTCATCTTCTTCTCCTGCTTTACCCTATCTCTTCGGTCCCGTTCGGACACAGTCCTACTGAACCGAAGGTGCTCAGCTCCGTCTAGTGCGAGGACGTCTCGACTGTAAAGAAGCCGCCGATCTACAGTTCTACGGCCAACGTGGTAGATTAGCGGAACCGCCGATCTATCCTGAATCAGCCCTCGACTGTCTAAGTGGAGGAATGCAGCAAGAAATTATCTATCCTGTTTATGTTGGCCCCGTTGTATAGAGCCAGGTTGGAATAGTAGTGTTTGTACTCCGACTCTGGTGTTCTGTGCAATCCAAGGCAGCGGCGAAGACACTGCCTCTCAAACACCCAAATCTTTTCCATTTGAGATGGTGCAACGTTGAACTAAATCGGGCATCCATAGGCAATCATCGGCCGGATAAGGGCCTTGTAGCAAATCACCTTCACCCTGCTGTCAAGCCGGCTGCTATAAAACAACCGTTTCGTCAGGGCAAAAGCTCCTCTAGCCCTGGCCAGAGCAGCATTTATATGTCTGTCGAAATACAAATACTGATCCAGCCAGATGCCAAGGTACTTTACTACACTTTTACTCGCCAGTGGATGTCCATTTGGCCCTACGATCACCAGCTTTCGCCAGTTCTTTCTCGTTTCCCTTGTGGCTCCACGCAACGGAGTCCTAAACAAGATAGTTTCTGATTTCTGAAAGTTGATTTTCAACTTCCAGTCATGGCAATATTGCTGAATCTTTTCGAAGTCACGCTGCAAAAGAATCCTGATGACCTCAACTCTTGGAGCTGTTCTGTACGCAATTAGATCGTCGGCATACGCTATTGTCTGAGTTAGACTACCTATCAGATCACTGGTGTAAATGCTGAATAGAATCGGTGAGTTGACCGCTCCCTGCTGAAGACCATTTTTAATATTAAAGGCTGTGGCAGAAGTTACATTGCCACTCTTGACAGCAAACTTTCTGCCATTGAGCATATCATAAAGCATATACAATAGTGGTTTACTAATGCCAAGTCTGGTCAGCTTTAGATAAAGACCCTCTAACCATACGGTGTCGAAGGCCTTCTCCAAATCAACCAGACAGGCACCCGTACACTGCTTCTTAGATTTGTTCCATTGGACATCAGAAACGAGTTTCGACGCGGCATGAATAGTGTCATTGCCCGCCTTAAAACCGAACTGATTGTCCGGTATGATATTATTGCCCTCTGCCCACTTAGACAGAGCTCAATTGATAACTTTTTCGAATACCTTGCTGATACTCGAAAGAAGACTCATCGACCGGAGATTCGCCGGTTTGGAGTTGTCCTTTCCCTTTTTCGGGAGAGGATGCACCACAGCTGTCTTCCACAGCACTGGATAATATGCATTATTCAGAGCGATATTAAACAGATTGGTATAAATGTCTACTACTTCTTGAGGTAAATGTCGAAGTACGACGTTGGATATGCCATCTACTCCTGCTGACTTCTTCTTCCTTAATAAATCGAAGATGAGCTGGAGCTCCACCTTCGTAATTAACAGGGAACTGGGCCCATTCCGCTCGGCGATTCAGGCGTTTGCCAAATGATCTTCATTGAACCCGGTAAAACCGAGGTTCTCTGATCACCATT
This sequence comes from Dasysyrphus albostriatus, assembly GCA_946251815.1. Classification (NCBI taxonomy): domain Eukaryota; kingdom Metazoa; phylum Arthropoda; class Insecta; order Diptera; family Syrphidae; genus Dasysyrphus; species Dasysyrphus albostriatus. Next base: position 178,297,271 of record OX276335.1, read on the forward strand.
GCGTGATGTCATCCGAAGGTAGAAGTGATGGAGCAAGGCTCTGTTTTCCAGGTCATGATTGGGGCGAATGCACGCATTCACCTTGTACACTTGCTGGAAAGCAGCCCCCACAGCTTCCACTTTCTCCTGCGGATCTTCGACAGTAAAGAGGTCATCGTCCAAGACGACGTCCTCTGCATCAATTCCTGCTGTCAGAAGTACGTCTCTGTTGTCAGTCGTTCTCTGAGGCTTGAGACACGGAAGGTCGTTCTGGTAATTCCTTCTAAATATCTTGTTAATTTGGGGAAACATGCTCGGGTCGCTAGAATTAACGGCTCAAGTTTTGTTATCCCAATACAAATTAATTGACAACCGATAGTTCTCTTTAATTAGTTGGTTGATGTTCTTGATCAGTTAATCGTCGGTACAAGAGTTTTAGTCTTGTCAGCATTCCACTTTTTTGTCTGTGTAGGCGTCAATGGTTGCGTTCTGATACATGTCGGTTGCGTCCCGTTGTTTGTATTTCGGTATTGTTCTGTTCATTGTTCGTTTGATTGTCTGGTCCATTTGTTCTAGGTATTGGTCTATTTCGTTATTTGTCAAATTCCTATCATTTGGTGGGAATATGTTATTCAAACTCATTTCGCTCGATAAGGCGTTGGTAAAGCGTGGCCAGCGCACCTTACTGTAATTGTAAGTTTGCACAGGTACATACTCATCCAACTCCACGAGCTCGTTCGGAAGCTGTATTACGGCGGCGAGTCCGCAGTGATCACTGTCGTACTCGATCGTTCGTAAACAGTTTCTTGGTCTTTGACCCACAGTGTCAGTAATTGTCAGTCTTGCGTCTATTAGCAATAGACCCAGATAGGCACCGCTTCTTGGAAACGATGGCCGAACCGTAGCCAGCAGGTCGACACCATACTCAGTGTTGTATCGACTCATCCAATTGAAAAGATGAATACCTTTTTGATTCTGAATTTGATTTCCCCAATCTAGGTGTTTGGCATTCAAATCACCGGCCATGAGAAAATAATTTTCTTCCAAGCTCAAGCGTAGACATTCGAAAAGTTTTTCAAGCTCTGTCATAAAATCAGTTGGCTGAGGTGATTCCGGTGCATAAGCCGCGATCACATACATTCGCTTCCCCTGTTGGAGAGGAATGCATATGATGCACGCCTCTAACAGCCGAAATCTGCACAGATCACTATTATAGATAACTTTATGATTAATGCCTTTTCGTATGAAGATTGCAACGCCCCCCCCCCCCTTGAGTGGAGTTGGGTCGATCTCTTCTCACGATATTGTAATTGTTGTTAGTCAACTTATGTTTCTGGTTCAGCTTAGTTTCGCTGGCCATAAACACATCTGGACTTTGGTCTTTCAACAATTGGAAAAGATTAGCTCAACGTTAGGTCCTAATCAGTGAATTAACATTCACAGCAAGGATCCTAAGAGGCCTCTCCGATAGCGCGCCTTTAACCTCTGATTTGCGTAAGGCTAGGCAAAACAGAGTAGAGATAGTCTACCCTAGTTACCTGCTCCTTTATCTGGTTGTGAAGTCCTGTCAACTGACCTTGAATTGCCAGCAACATGCTTCTTATTTCGGCCTGAGCGTCCGGCGCCTTTGGCACTAGGGCCGGTTGGGTTACCTTAGCTGCAGGCTGTACCGTTTTTCCCTTCCTTGCCGCCATTTGGGCGTAGGAAATTTGGGGATTAACGGGCGTTGCTGTAGGAGCACGCGTTGATGGGCGTATCTCTACTGCTGTCTGCTTAGGCGCTTTGTTAATTCTTATTTGCTGAAAAGCTGAGCAACCCCAATAATTAGCAGGGTGCCCCTCCTTTCAGCAAAGTGCACATTTAAGCTGGGTCATGTCTTCGACCCGTTCCTTACCGAGTGTACACTCCCCCTAAATGTGCTCCTCACCACACTTAACGCAGCGTGACTGCATTTCGCAGTTTGCTGCAGCGTGGCTAAACCTTTGGCAGCGCATGCATTGAAGCATGTCGCCACGTCTCTTTAATTTATCCCAAGTAACAATCTGGTAGTTGAGGACGGAGATACTTCTCAACCCATCCAGTTTGCTGTTGGGCAATAGCTGAACTAGGAAGAAACGGCAAAGACCGCTTCTCCCATCTGGCTCTGACTGTAGCGAACGGCTTGACCCCGATAAAGTCGAGATCGTCGCTCGCTTTTTGACGGAGCTCATTTGAGAGCACCTGTGGTTCCGTGCAGGAATCTATGCTCTTTAAGAGGACCGTTTGATATTTATCCACTTTGGGGGTAAAACTGAAGAACTCAGTCGTGGATTTCTTTGATAATTCTTTTATTATTTTGTGCTGCCCTACTGTGGAGCAGTGGATAGCATGTCTATCCTTACTTAATCTTTTAATAAAAAAGTTTTGGCCTATGGCCGACTTACACAGGTCTATGATTTCCTGTTGCTCCATTTTGTAAGTATTAATTGGTGGCACCTTTTCTTTTTTATTTTGGGGTGGCTTTGGCTGCTGCTGGTGTACTCCCTGCTCCTGCTGCTGACTCCGCTCCTGTGGTTTTTGTTGCTGCTGCTGTTGTTGTTGTTGTTGTTGCTGTTGAATTTGCTTTTTTTGGACGTTGTTCCTTTGGCTGCTGCTGTTGCTGTTCAATTGGCAGCTGTTGCTATTACTGCGTTTCTTTTGTATTAAGATCCTGCTGCTTGTTTTTCGGTGCCAGCTCTTGCTGTGGCGCTACTTGTATCAGATGGTATTGAGTCGTTCCATCTCCCCCCGCATGGCATCAATTTTTTGGCTGATGGCCTGCTTGTCAAATACTTCTTGAGCCTTTCATTCTTCTTCGGAGGACACCTCTGGTGGAGTTATATCCACAATCAGGTTGCTGTTACTGTCCCCTGTTGTGTATAATCGCTCGCCACCCTCTGACATATATTCGATGTCATCGTCGGATGGCGAGGTATCCACTTGTTCTTGAATTTTTGCTGCTGCTGTAGTTTTGGCTTTGCGAGCCGGTTCCTTCACCCCAGCTGGCAGCTGAGGTGGTGGTGGAGCGGCGCTTAACGAGGTTCGGCGCACAGCTTATCCTCTTTCTCCTCTTGTTATTGGCATCGGCTTTTTGTTCCGTTGCTGGGTTTGCCGTTGTTGCTATGGCACTAGTTGACAGTATGGCTGGTGGTGCCATCGCTTGCTTGGTTGTTGTTTTTGCTGCTACGACACTGACCGTAGCTTTGGCTGGTGGTACCATAGTTGGCTTCATTGTTGTTGCTGGGGCACCTTTCGATGTCCCCGCGGTGTTTTTGGTTTGCATTTGCTGCTTTTCCCACTCGATGAAGTTTTCTACTCCACGATTGTGAAAAAAAAGCAGCCAAACAATTTTTGTCCGACTGGGACTCGAACCTGTGATCCTCTGGTTGTCGGTCGGCCACCTCTACCTCTGTGCTATTGCACTATTAAATAAAGCTGGGTATAATTTGTACGAGTACTTTGAGAAGTCACTCCCATTTTAATTTAATAACACTGTGAAAGCCGATAATGTGCGCACACTTCCACAGATCGAGATCGACTGACTGCCGTGTCCTTACTACCTGGACCACCAGGCTTGGCTAACAGGAGCTAGCAAGAAAAAGTTATAAATATGTGAAATTAAAATAAAAGAAAGTTATTATTTGAAACAGAAAGAAAGGGACGACAAAAATTTTTAACTAAGGCTTGACAGCTTGAGGTAGATACACAAAAACAAAAAAGTAGGGAATATTTTATTTAAGCAAAAGTGGGTACAAACACATGGATATACAGAAAAAAAAAATGATAAATGCACTCAAAAAGAGGAACACTTATTATTAATCATACAGAACAAAAAAAAAAATATACTGTTACCAGGAATTAAACAATTAATTTTAGCACAACTAAGCACAAGTAAGGAAAAAGGAATTAATCACAGTTAAAATATTCACTTATGCAGTGAAATTAATCAGTTACACAAATAAAAATTACGAAATATCTACTTTTAAAAATAATATTTGAATTCACAGACGATTGATAAACACAACTTAATAAAACGAACCAGTGCTGTCCACTGATCATCCTTTATTTTTCTTTTATCTTTGTTTCATTTTCCGTTTTTTGATTGTTTTCAAACAATTTCATATTTTATATTTTGTACTTATTTTAAACATGAAAAGATTCTGGGTTTTAACCCAGGCGCAAGCCAAACCAAAAGCCAAAAACTCCCCATCAGGGATTAAAAATCGTGTGTTTCCTTCAATCTATCTGAAGAAGTTTCAGCTATCGGTCAAGGCAGACGACCTAAAAGTTTCCTGGCGCCCACCCTATAACGTAAGTACGCTCTTGTGCTAACCTTTATTCGATTTAACTTTTTTATTGATCATAAACCATATTTCTTTAATTTTATTCGATTCGAATTATTCACTTTTTGTGTGTATTAAAATTTGGCGAACCCACCCCCAGCTGACTAGCCGGTTAGCTGCATTGTCGTTGCAGTTGTTGTTGCATTATTTTTGTTGTCTTTTTCTGTATTCTCTCATTCTCCTTGATCGTTTGACAGTTGGTTACTTCGATCATAATTTTCGCGTGTGCCGGTTGCACAATTTATTATATATTTTAATTTGTTTGTTTTAAAACTTTACTTGGATTCGCAATATCCATAGCTCGCGGTTTTCTAGTAATACTATTCGTCATCCTAATCATCCTTAAATTCGCTAAAAAAAAACAAATTGGCGCCCATACGTGTCGGAAAAAAAAGGAAACCCCATGTTTTTTTCTTTTATTCCTAGGTTCATTTAGGCCTATTCTGCCAAATCTGTTATTCTGCTATGAATTTTCTGTTATAAATCATAAAAGATTTTCAACATAAAAGATCTTTTATGATTTGTATTCAGGTGTTCGAACATTTATAAAAATCTGTCATGAAACTTCGAAAACGAAATCAGTCAACGAACGGACCTAAAATCTGTTGTCATAATCAGCTGTTCTGTTATAAAATTTATTTACATTTAGTTTGTGTTGAAATTCTGAGCAGTGATATTTAGGCCTATTCTGCCATATCTGTTATTCTGCTATGAATTTTCTGTTATGAATCATAAAAGATTTTCATTACAAAAGATCTTTTATGATTGGCATTCAGATATTCGAACTTTTATAAGACTCTGTTATGAAACTTCGAAAACGAAATCAGTTAACGAACAGACATAAAATCTGTTACCAAAATCAGCTGTTGTAAATAAAATGTAAAATACCAAAATGGGTGGCCAACATGTATTTACATTCGTTTTTTAATATTAAATCGGTATTTGGCACGGAATTGTTTTATTTGCATTAAATAAATTCAATGCAAAACGCTGTATGAGATGCACACCGGAGAGACCAAAGGGATTACTTTTTTATAATTGTTCCACATCAAAAGTGTTTTATGCTTTCGCCTGCAAAAAAATACCTTTTTTAATTTGTTCATTATTTATTTACAAAATATGTGATAATAAATTTTAACACTTGTATAATTTTAAAACATTTCGTTGATGAAATAAAAGAAAAATTGACATTTTTACTTCATATACCTTCTTGTTAATTGAAATCTTTTATGATAAAAGCCAGAGAGGTTTGTCTTTTATTCTTTTATATTTCATAACAGATTTTGGCATGCTGAATACCAAAAACGTGATTTGTAAAAGATTTTGCTACGAGTTCGAAAGTTTGGCAGGTCATAACAGATTTCTTAGCAGATTAAAAACAGAATTACGCATGCAGAATACCAAAATTAAAATTCATAAAAGATTTCTTGACAGCTTAAACTGTTGTATGGAAATTCATAGCAGAATAAAAGAATAGCAGAATAAAAGATTACGCCGAATTTACTGAGACAAAAAATAATTGAGCAAGGGAATCCCACTGATCTCTATAATACACTGGATAGCGTATCGACATAAGAAAGTTGCTTCCATTTGAAGAATTGTTATTTTATGAAGCTGACCACTTTTTTGTATAACAATATGACTGTATAACAATATACAAAACAATCCACTATGAAGACGTCAAATTTCCGTGCATTGCTTCCCCCCCCCCCCCCAAATCTCTTTGCTAACATTGTTGTGTTTGTAATTTTATTTCATTCACAAATGGTTAAATGAAACGGAATAACAAATGTAAAGAGTGTGACAAGGAGGTAACATCGTAAAAAACACAGACTATGTAATCGCATTCTCCTCATCACACTCATAGAGTACCTATAATATCTAGAGCAGAGAATATCAATTACCAAGAAGCCAATCTTTCGTACGTTTCACCCTCTAAAACCCATTTGTTTACATTGTTGTATTTGTAATTTCACTTCGTGTCGATGAATAGATGTGAATCGCAACAACAATGTAACGCGGTGAGATTTATTTATTTTGACAGCTCAGTTTTTTTTTCTTTGAAAATTGGAAAAAAAATTTGAGAATTTTACTTCGGCTGATAGCAAAAGCATCGATGTGAAATTGTTTAATTAATTTAAAGTACACAAGCAATTGTAATTGTCAGTTAATATTCATCCACGATTATAATAAAATACAAAAAATGAATCCATAAAATGTCTTCAATCACACAGATTTCCAAATATCTTCAATGCATCTTGCATATTATACAGGGTGGCCCTTTTTTCATCCAGAATAATTTTAAAATTATTGTTGGATATATTCTAAGGAAAGAAATAGTTAAGAAAAATAAGAAATAAAAGAATAGTTTTTCTGCAACCTGACACCAGAACTTTAATTTTTTTGTTTAAACTCCACTAAACTGTCAATTTCCAATTTATAAGTATTAAAGTTGATATCAGGTGGGTTTTATTATCTTCTGTCGGGATTTGGGTTTTGATCTGGATTTAACTTTAGTACAACAAAGAAATAATGAGGAGTTTTCAAAATCGTTTTCGTAGCACGTGTTAAAAGTAAATCCAGCCCTCTTTTGCAGATAATAAAACAGCAATAGCTATTTTAAATTTTTTTCATGATATCTAAGCATTTGGGTTTGAGTGTTTAATAGGAGTATTGAATACTTATTACTGAAATTTTACTTCATACTATAAAAGAAATGAAATAGTTTTAACAAATACACTTACTTTTTTTAAGTTTTAAGTTGTATAATTATTTTTTTTACGAAACAACTTAAATAGAAAAATTGATTCGAGAATGGTTTTAAGAAATTTTAGCATGACCTTCTAGCTGTTGTCTTATTTTTTAGTTATTTTTATTTTAAATAAATTTGGTCGTAAAATTCAAAAAAGTTAATTAAACAAAAATAAAGAGTATAACATTGCAAGTTGCAAGTTAGTAGTGCCGTTGATTTTCAATTTTTTTTAAAAAAAGTTACTACTCTTATCTAAAAGCGGATAAATAATCCCCCCTTCCCTTACGATTTTTTTTAATATCATTTCATAAATTATCCTGCATGAAATAGGGAACACCATGTATTTTGTTTTGTTTTGACATCTAATTGACAGACCGAGGTGAATAATTTTGACCACGGGACGTGTTCAACAAATAGAAACTCAGCTAGGGCCAGGTTCACATTAGGTGTGTTTTTTCCTTGTCTGAATGGGCTTGGACGAAAAAAAACGACGTCGGGGCTAAACAATGCTCCGTGGTTCAAAATTTTTAATCCATCAATTTCTATAGATTTACTGGGTTTTAATGATGATTTAGGTTTCATGTAAGTTATAAAAGTCAATTACATGCTTGAACCACCCTCAGTTAAACCACAAAATCAATGAGCTAAAAGTGAGGAGCTATGGATCAAAACAATAACCCTGTTCAATTAATACGAACACATATCGTTAAATAAATAAATAGATAGGTATAATAGATTAATTAATAAATCCAAACCTAAAGCATTTTGGCTTACAGTAATGAGAAATAATAGAAATATGCTCGGGTGACAAACTGAATTAAAATTATAAAAAGGCTAGTAGCTCCTAGCGTGACCATGTTTACTAATACAATCAAAATAGAAATAAAGTAAAACAAAATAAAAGCTCTCCCAGGCCAACGCCAACAAGGAGTGACGATGAATTTTTGTTGTTGTTAAGTATTGTCTATGTTTTTGTCATATTTTGTACCATTGTGAATGATTCACTGCGAATCAATCGGTATTCGTGTTGGTTTTGGAGAGCCTTAATACTACGTTTTCGTTAGACCAAATGAGGAAATTTCGTTGAAAATTTTCAAATTTGATACGAACTCATCTCATTTTCCACACAAATTCAAATTTCGAAATGAGATAATTTCAACCAAACTTGCACACAATTTTCTAGGAAATTAAGTCAAAACCTAACGAACACACCGAATTGGGCACATTTTGAATAGCTCTGAAAAGATTTTGAACGAAAATGTTAAAGCTGAATTAAAAAATTAACAACAAAAAGTGATTTACAGGCAGTGTTGAAACTCAAAAAATGAAATGAGCTGTCAAAAGAAATACCAAATTACAGATGAAAACACTTTTTCTGTAATTTGCAAAATAACCTCATTTGGGCTCTTATGAAAACGTTTAAATATGCATTATATTAATATTATTATTATTAATAACCAATTGATTAAAAACTATAGGGCTCATTGTAGAGTTATTTAATCCAATATTCAGTAATTTTAACTAATTAATTACAGCTGGTTAGCTGATGCTCGACGATTATTAAAGCAAAACTATATTTGCCCACAAACAAGCAAATAAACAGACCATAATGCAATATCTGTAAGACCATCTCTTTGATCCAGGTTTTTCGTCACAAATTTCGACTCGACTCCGCTCCTCGAACGAGATCTAGTCAAATCAAGCTCATTTCGACTCGACCCAGGCTTACAAAAAATGACGCGAGCTTCAAGCTGGTTTAACAACACATGCAAGCTTAGTATATACGCCAAAATTCTAGTTTGTGAATATCTTTTTTCACTTCGCATAATTATTTAAAAATTTCTTCTTACTCACCGTCAGTTATTTTCCGTCAAGAAAAGAGTACTTTTTCTATATTTCTTTATATATTTCGGGAGTTGAAAAGAAAAAATAAACAGAAAAACAAATTGTTTATCGAAAAGAAAGTAATTAAAGATATTTATTTTCCAGGCAGGCGGGAATTAGTAAAAAGCGACTACAATTTTAATTTAAAAAAAAAACACAACTTATTCTCATAAGGTCCGGTGAGCACTTGATATATAATTTCTCCCTTTTTTATACTTTTTGAACAAGCCCATTGCAGCCGAAGTGAATTTGAAAATAACTGAAGATTTTCAAAAATAACCGACATATTCGTGGTGGGTTGGTCCCAACTGTCTATGTGTGCGAATAAATCAGTGGTGGGTTGATCCCAACTGTCAATGTGTGCAAAAACCTAGTGGTGGACTTAGCCCAACTGTCTATGTGTGCGTGTTTCAGTTTTTAGGCAAAGCCGGATGACAGCCAAGGATTGGCTTCTTGGTAATTGATATTCTCTGATCTAGAGAACCGACTCGTACCCCTCTTGCCTAAAACACCCGCAAATTTTTTTTGAGCACATTAAGAGAAAACTCTCTTAAATTCCCTGTCCGTGAATACGTGGGAATTGTGGATAGCTCTAAATGTGACGTTTTCAATTTTTTCGATTCAATTTTTTGTTGTTTTCAGTCTAATGAGCCAAAATCCATTAAGTTATCATTGTATTGGTGTGGTTCTATTTAAAATGAATTGGGCAGCTAACTCATGCTCAGCCATGTGGAAGAAATCCTCTCAGTGCAGTTTGTAGAGTGAAAGAGAAAAAGACCTGAAGTCGGTTCTCTAGATAAAATATATACTCTATGATCACACTTATCAGCTGTTTTGTTCAACTTGTTTGCAAACTGAAATAATGAACGAAGTCGATGGTTTCCATATCACATCTACATATCTACTATTACCTATTTAAACACCTTTCTATTGATATAATTCTAGTGCCATTGGAAAATAATAGCACAAACAAAATGTACACAATGAATAACTTAATGAAAAAAAAAATATAAAATAAACTCCCACAAAGTTTTTCCCTTTCATATCATTGGTTTGTTTGTCTTTCTTCAGATTGAAATTTTGGAAACAGGTTTTTTTGTGTTAATGTAGACGTCAAATTATGAAGCCGACCACCTAATTGTCATCTTCAAATGGAAGCAAAAAAACTGTAAGGATTACACAGTGTATATAGAGATCAGTGTATCCAGTGTATATAGAGATCAGTGGGGAATCCAAAAAATTTCAGTCTCAGTTTTTAAAGGAAAAAGTGAGGAATTTTGAGAGGAATCCTGTTTATATTTCTAAGCACTCTGAGCCCTCTGAGATCTCAGAAATATATACTGTTGTTGTTGTTTAAGTTTTTATTTTTTTAAATGCCATTTTAATTGGAGTTTTTTTATTGAAATTTTTTAAGAAATTTCATAGGGTTGCCAACGTGAAAACATTTTTTTATTTTTTTTTTTCAAATTGTTCTTAGATCATTTTATTCGTTCTTTCTTTTTTAAATGTAATAATTTAAAAAAAAAATGTCAGTGCAATTTACCGCACTTTTATAAGAAAATTTTACATTTATTTGATTTTATTTAGTTTTGACATTCTTTTTCTGTTCTTTTTTATTACGATTTTTTAACTTGTTACAATGGAAGTAAATAGATTATCGCAAAACAAACTCGCTTACGAGATGGAGTGGTGAGGTTTACCGGTAGGGACAGTTGAGGAGATGCGAAAATCGCTTAAACTTTTAGAAAATCCTCCAAAGTCATAAATTTCAAAGGAGTATTTGAAGATTTTGACGAAAGTAGAGTGGGGACTTCGTAGGTAAGATAAATCTATCCCAGAAAATGAAACTCAGGAAAAGAGCAAGTTGGCTCTGAAAAATAAATTTGTTATGGCAATTGCTGAGTTAGAAGATGACGAAGATTGCGAAAAAGAATTTGAAGATCGGGAAAATAGTAATGATGAACAGAAAAAGAAGGATTCTGAGGTTGAAAACCAGCGTTCAGCTGAACCTCATAGTGGGTCGATGAGTACTTCTGCCGGTACATCGCCCGTCAACCCCCAAATTTCCTACGCCCAAATGGCGGCAGGGAGGGGAAAAACGGTACAGCCTGCAGCTAAGGTAGCCCAACCGGCCCTTGTGCCAAAGGCTCCGGATGCTAAGGCCGAGATTAGAAGCATTTTGATGGCGATTCAAGGCCAGCTAACAGGATTTCACAATCAGATAAAGGAGCAGGCGACTAGGGTAGACTATCTCTACTCTGTTTTGCCTAGCCTAACGCAAATTAGAGGTTAAAGGCGCGCTGTCGGAGAGGCCTCTTAGGATCCTTGCTGTGAATGTAAATTCACTGATTAGGACCGAACGTAGAGCTAATCTTTTCCAAAAGACCAAAGTCAGTGACCACTGCGGACTCGCTGCCGTAATACAACTTCCGAACGAGCTCGTGGAGTTGGATGAGTATGTACCTGTGCATACTTACAATTACAGTAAGGTGCACTGGCCACGCTTTACCAACGAGCGAAATCAGTTTGACATGTATCGGAACGCGACCATTGACGCACTACACAGACAAAAAAGTGGACTGCTGACAAGACTAAAACTCTTGTACCGACGATTTACTGACCCTCACCATCTGGAGATTAGGACAAGTCATCGATCAAGAACATCAACCAACTAATTAAAGAGAACTATCGGTTGTCAATTAATTTGTATTGGGATAACAAAATTTGAGCCGTTAACTCTAGTGACCCGAGCATGTTTCCTCAAATTAACAAGATTTTTGGAAGGAATGATCAGAACGACCTTCCTTGTCTTAAGCTTCAGAGAACGACAGACAACAGAGACGTTCTTCTGACAGCAGGAATTAATCCAGAGGACGCCGTCTTAGACGATGACCTCTTTATTGTCGAAGATCCGCAGGAGAAAGTGGAGGCTGTGGGGGCTGCTTTCCAGCAAGTGTACAAGGTGAATGCGTGCATTCGCCCCAATCATGACCTGGAAAACAGAGCCTTGCTCCATCACTTCTACCTTCGGATGACATCACGCAATGGTGATCAGAGAACCTCGGTTTTACCGGGTTCAATGAAGATCATTTGGCAAACGCCTGAATCGCCGAGCGGAATGGGCCCAGTTCCCTGTTAATAACGAAGGTGGAGCTCCAGCTCACATCCGATTCATTAAAGAAGAAGAAGTCAGCAGGAGTAGATGGCATATCCAACGTCGTACTTCGACATTTACCTCAAGAAGTAGTAGACATTTATACCACTCTGTTTAACAACGCTCTGAATAATGCATATTATCCAGTGCTGTGGAAGACAGCTGTGGTGCATCCTCTCCCGAAAAAGGGAAAGGACAACTCCAAACCGGCGAATCTCCGGTCGATAAGTCTTCTTCCGAGTATCAACAAGGTATTCAAAAAAGTTATCAATTGAGCTCTGTCTAAGTGGGCAGAGGACAATAATATCATACCGGACAATCAGTTCGGTTTTAAGGCGGGACATGGCACCATTCATGCCGCGTCGAAACTCGTTTCTGATGTCCAATGGAACAAATCTAAGAAGCAGTGTACGGGTGCCTGTCTGGTTGATTTGGAGAAGGCCCTCGACACCGTATGGTTAGAGGGTCTTTATCTAAAGCTGACCAGACTTGGCATTAGTAAACCACTATTGTATATGCTTTATGATATGCTCAATGGCAGAAAGTTTGCTGTCAAGAGTGGCAATGTAACTTCTGCCGCAGCCTTTAATATTAAAAACGGTCTTCAGCAGGGAGCGGTCAACTCACCGATTCTATTCAGCATTTACACCAGCGAGCTGATAGGTAGTCTAACTCAGGCAATAGTGTATGCCGACGATCTAATTGCGTACAGAACAGCTCCAAAAGTCGAGGTTATCAGGATTCTTTTGCAGCGTGACTTCGAAAAGATTCAGCAATATTGCGATGACTGGAAGTTGAAAATCAACTTTCAGAAATCAGAAACTATCTTGTTTAGGACTCCGTTGCGTGGAGCCACAAGGGATACGAGAAAGAACTGGCGCAAGCTAGTGATCATAGGGCCAAATGGACATCCGCTGGCGAGTAAAAGTGTAGTAAAGTACCTTGGCATCTGGCTGGATCAGTATTTGTATTTCGACAGACATATAAATGCTGCTCTGGCCAGGGCTAGGGGAGCTTTTGCCCTGACGAAACGGTTGTTTTATAGCAGCCGGCTTGACAGCAGGGTGAAGGTGATTTTCTACATGGCGCTTATCCGGCCGATGATTGCCTATGGATGCCCGATTTAGTTCAACGTTGCACCATCTCAAATGGAAAAGATTTGGGTGTTTGAGAGGCAGTGTCTTCGACGCTGCCTTGGATTGCACAGAACACCAGAGTCGGAGTACAAATACTACTATTTCAACCTGGCTCTATACAACGGGGCCAACATAAACAGGATAGATAATTTCTTGCTGAAGCTTATTCGAGGTCACATTGCAAGAGCGATGTCCTCGTCTAACAGCTTAATTTTCGGGTCTTATTACCCTTGCGGCTTTATTCCGCCCGATGCATTCCTCCACCTAGACAGTTGAGGGCTGATCCAGGATAGAGCGGCGGCTCCGCTAATCTACCACGTCGGGCGTAGAACTGTAGATCGGCGGCTCCTTTACAGTCGAGACGTCCTCGCACAAGACGGAGCTGAGCACCTTTGGTTCAGTAGGACTGTGTCCGAACCGAACCAAGAGATAGGGTAAGGCAGGAGAACCAGTTCTGGTGGTTGAAAAACGAAGATGAAGTTCCTTCAGACATTTAATAGTTGACCTTGCTATTTTCTCTTGTATGGCCGACTGGCATAGGTTTAGGTAGTTAGTTTTGAGTAGGGACAGTCAAGGTGGCACCAAAAAAAAAAAGTATAAAACATACAAAACCACAAAAAAATTATAAAATCCACAAAAATACAAAAAAATCATAAAACCGGAAAATGCTTGCTGTGGTTGTTCTAGTTTGTAAGTAGTCTGTAAGTAGCTTATAAGTAGGTTGTAACTAGTTTATAATTAGTTGTAAATAGTTTTAAGTAGCTTTAAGTAGTTTTAATTAGTTCTAAGTAGCTTTAATTTAGTTTTATGTAGTTTGTAAGTTTTATATAAAACCAAAAAAAAAAATAAATAAGAATTTTTTGTAAATTCTTCTCGGTAAAAAATAAAACCGACCTGGATTTAGTATTAAGATAGTTCTTAGGCTGAAAGGCATTAGCATTAAGTTATTATAGTTTAACTTAGAGCGCCCGACTGGGGCCAGTAAGTTAGTTTTAAGATATTGATAAGTAGGCTAGTTTTTATGAATTTTTGTCTAGCTTTAAGATAGTTTTAAGAAAATTGAAAAATAAAAATGAATTAAAAAAAAAAATCGACGGGCTTAGGAGTGGCAGATGGTAGGATTGGTGGCACTAGGGACATGAATCGGTTAGAAAACGCTGTTTTAGAGAGGGTTGCTACATATGAGCAAAGAGTTGAACAAGTATACAAGTGGAATATAAAATTCACCGGTGAGCGCTGTGGTGCCTCTGTGAACGCCTTTTTAGAAAGGGTTGAGGAAATGCGTATATCCCGTGGGGTAACGGAAACGCAACTTTTTAGGTCCGCAGTAGAATTTCTTGATTTGGTTTAGGGCAGTTAGGCTTTCTATCAATTCGTGGTCAGAACTCATCAGTGAATTGAAACTAGAGTTCTTGTCACCGAACTATGACGACCAATTATTAGAGGAGATTAGTCATCACACACAAGGCAAGGATGAGTCCATTAGTGTCTATATAGCGCCGATGAAAAATTTGTTCGGCAGGCTTTCCGAATAGATTTCAGAACGGAGGAAGCTGTCAATGATTCATTGGAACTTGACACCTTCCTACCAGATGCAACCTGGTTTGGCTAGACCAAATAACATTTCTGATTTAGTAGCCGTAGGTAGAGATTTGGAGGCAGTAAGAGCAAACATGGAGTCGTTTGTTCCCCTTCCAAATAGTAGAAATAGGACTTTGCTAGAACCAGATCTAGCATACGTGGGTTTAGATAATCCAACAGTTTTGGTTGTTTTGGAAAACAACCAAATTGTCCGACAGGGATAAACTCCAACAGTTTCGGTTGTTACAGAAAACAACCAAATTTATCGGCAGGGACAAACAGGGAATCTTTTTCAAAATAGTAATGCAGGACCAGTTAACCCTTCGTTGCACACCTTTTTTAAAATCACACCATTACACACCTAGGGCCTGACAGGCTCATGTACATAAATTGATCAAAACAATTGTTATAATAGAGGAAAACTAACTTAAACTTAAAATCATTATAGATTTATTCAAAAAAAATTTCGGATTACTAAAAATGTACGTTAAAAAATATTTTTCACCATCTTTTCTGCCTAAGAAATGTTGAGTATTTGTATCTGAAAACTGTACAGAACCCTGCAATTTGTACTGGTTTGTATCAGTTTTCGTGGGCCAAGAAGGTCCAAACCCCACTTTAAGGAAAATCTATTGACATTTTTGCAGTTATCTTTACGTTTGAGAATACATTTTAGTTGCATAAGAAGATAGAAAGAAGATGATTTTATTTCTCAATGTGGTTCTAATTATAAACGTGTTTTTAAATCCACTTGGGCCTGATAGGCCCCAGGTGTGCACTACAGGGTTAAGTGTTACAATTGCAATGGAGAAGGCCAGTAAGCAAATAGGTGTTCCGCTCTTAGGCGTTGTTATGGATGTGGTAGGGTTGGAGTTAATCGTAGTAACTGCCAACAATGTTCGGGAAACGGGAGACGAACTTTCGGGTCAGTAGGACGAGAGTTCCATCACAATCTGTTAGGTTGCCTACTGGTAACCAGTCGGCAGAAATTAATTTAGGTTTCACGCTTGAACAAAATGGTAGGGATCTACGGCCGTATCTTGGCGTTGAAATTTATGGAATCAATGTTTTAGGACTTTTAGATTCAGGTGCCTCACACACAATAATAGGCAGGGACGGATGGTTAGTTTTGAAAGAAGGAAAGAAAGGGCTTAATTTAGTAAAAACTAATTTAGGTAGGGTAATTTTAGCGGATGATGCAGGAATTGGAGTAGAAGGAGTAGTTTCACTTCCAATTAGGGTTAAAAAACAGGTGGTTCTTATTGAATGCCTTGTTATTCCTCGCCTTCCCCACAAACTGATTTTAGGAGCAGATTTTTGTGCTCTATCGGGTGTGGTCCCGGATTTGAAATCAGGGAAATGGACATTTTAGAACTAAAGTTCGTTGGCTTCGGTGTCCGTGGCGGATCATTTAACGAAATTAGACGAGACACAGAGGAAAACTTTAGATTGTTTCTTTGAACAGGATATAAAAGATATGCCAGGGTGCACACAAATGGTGGAACACAAAATTAGGACGGAAGCTGAGCCAATCAAGCAACGGTACTATTCGGTGTCTCCTGTGGATCAGTCTTTCATAGATAAAGAGTTTGACGAAATGCTTAGAAATGGGGTGATAGTGATCTGATAGTCCATGGGCTTCTCCTATTGTCATAATTAAGAAGAAAGACGGCACGTATGTCGTGTGTCGACTATAGGAAGTTAAATGAGGTTACGGCTAGGGATGCATACCCCCTTCCGTATATTACGGTCATCTTAGATAAATTGAATAATGCTAGGTTTTTGAGCTCACTGGATATTAAGTCTGCATATTGGCAATTTCCAGTAAAGAAAGGTTCTAGGAAGTATAATGCTTTCACAGTTCCAGGTAGGGGTCTATTTCAGTTTTTGAGGATGCCGTTTGGGTATGCTGTTTTAGGGCCTGAGTTAAAACCATGTGTCTTCATCTATCTCGATGATATCATCATCGTGACAGACACGTTTGAGAAGCATATGGAAATTTTAAATGAAGTTTTTACGAGATTAATAAAAACAAGTTTTAAAAGTAGAAAGGGAAAATGTAATTTCGTTAGGTCATCCCTAAAGTGTTTGGCCTATGTCCTAAACAGAAACGGTTTACACATGGACCCTGAAAAGATAGGGAGTATGTTAGGAGTTCCATCGCCTAGGAATGTGAGAGGAGTTTTAGAAAGGCTAAGGAATGTCTTTTTGCTGCACCTATCCTGACGTGTCAGGATTTTTCGAAGCAATTTGTCGTTCAGACCGATGCTTCTGATTTTGGGATTGGGACAGTCTTGACACAGGATTTTGATGAGGGAGAAAATGTGGTTTGCTATTTGAGCAGATCACTTAACAGGAATGAGAAGAACTATTAGACCAAAGAGAAAGAGTGCTTAGCTAGGTTTAAGTTTGTGAAAGCAAACCATACTGTAGTTCATAACACGAATAATGAGTGGAAATTAGTTGTATAGAAACTGTAAGATTTGTCAAAGCGTGAAACCGATTAATAAAAAACCGGCTGAGTAGATGAAGGAAAGGAAAGGTGTATCCAATTTGTGGGAGATGATTTGCGTGCACTTGGTTGGTCCACTTCCTAAATCGAGTAGGGGTTTTATTTTTGTTCTGACTATCGTCGATTATTTCACTAAATTTTTTTTGTTGTTCCTCTTGAGGTCTGCTACGCAAAATCTGTTTGCAAAGAGTTGGAAGACAATGTCTTTCTCTAGTTTGGAGAAGTTTGGAGCTTTGATAGTGGTCCACAGTTCAAGAGCAAGGAACTAAAATGTTTCTGTGATAGTTACGGTTCTACGATCAAGTTTTCGGCGCATTACCATCCACAGGTCAATCTGGCAGAGTAGATAAACCAGATTATTAAAACTACACTTAGGGCTTGGAATTCACAGTTAACGAAAGTAGCGTGCAGTATTCGCACGGGCCAGCAGAAGTGTTAGGTGCATCTCCGTATTACGCAAATTTTAGGCGAGGTATGGTGCCTTTTGGAGGCGAATCCTTAACCACCATTCCGTATGTTAGGGGTTAATACGGACGATACTAAGGAAATGTTTAGAAAGAGTAGGGAAGAGATAGGGAAAAAGGAAGAGTCGGCAACCTAGAAGGCAGCGAAAACATACAACCTTCGTCGGAGAGATGTTCAATTCCTCCCGAACGAATTGGTTTGGCGACGAAACTTTACTTAAGTTTTTAGGCCCGTTTCTAGTTCAGAAACGTGTATCGCCATGGACTTACGCCCTCGTAGACGACGAGAAAGGTAAGAATCGAAGTACCTGGAATGTTAAGTATTTAAAGCCTTACCTCGACGACCCCGAAGGATGTGCTTACTCTCACCTGGAGTGATTGAGTTTTTTTCTCTTAGCTGTGTTGTTTAGTAGTGTATGTATTCCATTATTGTGTCGTAAAACCTTTTTCTCATTCCTTGTTACTTCGCTTTCAGTTCTGAAAGCCAGTTTCAACTCCTTGGTAGGTGAGGGTGGAAAGGTTGCAAGTTGCATCGAATGAAAGTTTTACCATTTGGCTTGACAATATCGCAAGGTGTTGTTGTTGGTTGTTGTGTTTGAATGGTGGTATTTGTCGATACCTACGCCAGAAAAACATTCATCAATAAATATGGTGGTTTTTCAGATGAAGAAGAAATTATTTAAAAAATCTTTTTTAGCGCAGAACCATATTCGAGAAGATGATGTAATGTAGGGGAGAAATAAGCTAGTTTGGCAGTTGCACGTTTGAGTTTCAAACCTCAAAAATTACTGAAATTAGTTATATATATGTAAAATAAAACTTAGAAGAGGTTCTCCAAAATGTTTGAAAGCTTTTTGACCCGACGGGACTTTTCAGCAGGGCAAATTTGGAAATGAAAAAATGTTGTCTTTTATCCTAGATTCGGTACAATAATTTATTAAAATCGAAACCGAATAGGTATTTCCTAAATTATAGACCCTTAATATGTCATGAATCTGACAAGCTAGACGTGTGTTTAAGATATCGCAGCTTAAATTTTAATATTTTCCCGCAAAAACTTTACCAAAATTAATAAAAAGTGCTTAAAAAACTTGAATAAACATAGTGCAAACGTTTGTTGTCCATATCACATTTCATTCAGTAAAGAAAATTGTTTTATTTTGCCTTTTCACATACCCTACGGGAAAGATCAGTGATAAAGAAAATATGCCTCCATCATCGGCAGCTAAAAGGTTTAACAATGATGAAATCGAAAACATCCTGGACGGTAAAATGAACAAACAATTTGAAAAACTTAAGATTCTAATCGTTGAAGAAAATTTAAAACTATCATCTAAATTGGATGATTTTATTAAAGATTTTAACAATCGATTGAATAAAATCAGTGAAGAAGTGACAGCTCTCGTTGCGCGCGTTGAATCTGTTGAAAACAAGCACCACCAACCCCCACCTGACAACCAGCTCATCAATCAACTCAATGATCTACATCAGCAAATTGATTCCCTGCAACGCGAAAAGATTTGTGCCGATGCTGTATTACGTGGAGTTCCCAAAAAAGTCAATGAGAATTTAAAGGAAATGTTTAATTCACTATACAATTCAGTTAAATTTTCTCCAACACCTGTGCTTAAAGATATTTTTCGGATTAAACCAAAAGAAGAATATGAAGATACAGCAATCATCATTAAGTTCAACGCTACAGCAGATAAAAACAAGTTATTGTTTTTAGTTAGTCAACGCTTCAAAATGTCAAAGAAAGCTCTTTCCTTTCACGATGAATCTTGATTCTGACAGCCCAATCCACGTCAACGAAAGTTTAACATCATTAAATCATATGGTTCTACGAAAAGCTTTCCACCTCAAACGTGTGAAACACCTAACAGCGGTGTATACTCGAAATGGAAAAGTTTATGTCCATACAGTAAACAATCCCACAAAAGCCCACCTCATTAATTCTTGTCAAGATCTGTATTCAATTACCCAATTGCAACATGTTGAGCTTTTCTCCGACACTGGAGGTATACATACACACTAATTAACCTTATCAACTGCAGCCGAATTTCACCAGCACTGATGACGCTACATACATGTAAAACTTACAAAAAATTTATTTATTTTAACTTATTAATATTTTTTTTGCCTGCGATATTTCCAAATGAAATTGTTATTTATTATAATGCTCGATATTAATTTAATTTTTTTTTCAATTAATTTTTTTTATTGATATATTAATTTATTTTATTTTATTTTTCCTTTTTTTTCTTTTTATTTAGCCAAATACTTAGTCTCTCATTTATCATGGTCATTCTCTTTGATTTTGTGTCTACATCTTGTATGCTGTGTGGTATGTTTTTGCGCTCTTTAAGCTTAAATGAACGCAATTAATACAGTTTCCCAATCTAATGGTAGGGATGTAAGCCTTCGTTTAAATTTAAATATTTTTTGTAAACAAGAAAAGGGATTTCATATTTGTCATATCAATGCACAAAGCTTGTACAAGAAAATAGATGAGTTTCGTAAAATTTTTGTAAACTCTAATGTGGATGCTATTTGTGTATCCGAAACATGGTTTAAAGAGGGAGTAGCTGATGAAATTTATAGTTTGAACGGCTATAAACTTTTCCGTGTTGATAGAAAATCCAAAGGTGGAGGCGTTGCAATATATATCAAACAATGCATAAACTGTCGAGTTATGGTTGAATCACCTGGTAATAATCCCATAGAATTTTGTTTTATTGAAATGTTCAATGGCAAAGTAAAGACATTACTGGGTTGCGTCTATGGGCCAGATAGTTATACTAATTAATCGAGCTTTTATTATGTTTTAGAAGAGTACTCATCATTGTATGGGGAAATTTTTGTGTTTGGCGATTTCAATTGCAATTTGTTATGCAGTGAGACGTCACGGTCTTTCATTAGAAATCTTAAAAGCTTATCCCTAGAACCAGTAAACAAAATACAACCAACCCATTTCACGAGCACCAGCAGTACCGTACTTGATTTCTTTCTCGTAAATAATTTAGAAAACGTTCTATTTTTCAATCAAGTATCAGCGCCATATTTTTCTCGCCACGATTTAATTTTTGCTACATTAAAAGCTGACTTTCTGCAAAATGAAAACCAACTTTTGCAGTCTAGAAACTTTAAAAACATCGATTTAGAGCAGCTTGAAAGCGATGTCGCTTGTACTGACTGGCAATCAATTTATGCTATGCCAACTGCCAATTTGCA
Organism: Dasysyrphus albostriatus; assembly: GCA_946251815.1. Taxonomy (NCBI): domain Eukaryota; kingdom Metazoa; phylum Arthropoda; class Insecta; order Diptera; family Syrphidae; genus Dasysyrphus; species Dasysyrphus albostriatus. The sequence goes on from OX276335.1 coordinate 178,318,325, forward strand.
AGTAGCTTTTCTTCAAGAAAACGTTCGACAGCTTTTTAATTCTCACGTTCAGTTACAAACAAAACGAATAGTTAACAAGTCTTTACCTTGGTTCACTATTGAAATAAAGAACCTAATTAAAAATAGAGACTTGGCATACACAAGGTGGATGAGATACAAGCTTCCAGAGTTCTATGACGTTTATCGGATTGTAAGGAATAAGGTAAATTCCAAAATAAAAGAATCGAAACGATTATATTATTCCAAACGGCTTGATATAAAACTTCCTGGGAATGAAATCTGGAAGAATATTCGCGATCTATTCATTTTAATTACCAACACTTTGAGCCTAATGATGATTACGGATTCTTTTGTTTTTCAAGAGTTGATGATTGTGATGTCTTAAGTGCTGTTTTGAAAATTAAGTCTAAGTCAACCAGCTTTGACGAGATTCACCCTCTTTTCATAAAAATCATTTTACCTTATGTACTGCCATTTCTTACTCATATTTTCAACACTGTCATAACTACGTCGTCTTTTCCTGCGTTATGGAAAGAAGCAAAAGTGCTTCCACTCGTCAAGAAAAAAGCAACTCGTAGTTCATCAGCAGAGAATAGGCCTATTTCAATTTTACCATTTTTGTCTAAGGTGATGGAAAAACTGTTGCACCAACAAATGTCAAAGTATCTTCAGAGAAAAAATCTAATTAATAGTATTCAATTTGGTTTTCGGGCAAAGCATAGTTGTGTTACTTCATTGATCAAGGTAACAGAAGATATAAGAAATGCAATTGATAAAGATCAAGTAACTTTCCTAGTTTTACTAGATTTTTCAAAAGCATTTGATACAATCAACCATAAAATTTTATTATATAAATTGAAAAATATATTTAGTTTTTCCTCATCCGAATGCAAGCTAATTTTCTCATATCTGTGTGGAAGATCTCAAGCTGTTTTTGTAAATAATAAGGCTTCGAATTACTTGCCTATACATAGAGGTGTTCCACAGGGATCAATTTTGGGCCCACTTTTGTTTACACTTTTCATCAACGATCTACCTCTTTGCATATATAATTGTTCCAAGCATTTATATGCTGATGACTACCAGCTATACTTTAGTTGCAAACTGGGACTGATCGAAGATGGTATATGTAAGATAAACGAAGATCTTGAAAGTGTCAACAAGTGGTCTGCAGAAAATGAGCTCAAAATAAATCCTTCGAAATCAAGTTGCCTTGTTATCTATAAAAACGAACTTGACCTAAACTATTTCCCTCTAATTCTTCTTGGTAATAGTCAGATCAACTATGCTGAAAGAGTTAAAAATTTAGGTGTGTATTTTAACAGAACTCTAAGATGGGATGACCACATTCAACAAATTATCGGCAGAATATATGGAGTTCATAGGAATCTTTCATTTTCGCAATATTTCACACCTCTTGATACTAAATTATTGCTAGTTAAATGACTAATAGTTCCTATAATAACTTATGGTTGCGAAATTTGTTGTTATCAAAGTGCTGAAACTAAGCGTAAATTAGTAATTGCTTATAACAACATTGTAAGATACGTGTATAATCTTAAAAGGCGTGATCACGTTCGAAGTTTTTCTAAAACAATATTGGGATGCACAATCCACACATACATTAATTACCGAACACTTATTTTTTTGTACAAACTTATAATCACGAAAGAGCCATTATATTTATATAACCTCTTGTCATTTGCAGGAACACCGCGTGCTATTATATTAATACAACCTCGATTTACATGCCGTATAACTGAAATGCAATTCTTCATCCATGCCATTAGATTGTTTAACTCGCTACCACAAAGCATCAGCAGACTTATTGACACACGTAACTTTGAGACCGTTTTGTTTAAGTATATGGCTACACATGAAAACTAATTTCATAAATATAAATTTAAAGTAGATAATTTTCTTTAATAGGTACCTATGTATATTTCCTTAAATTAATTTCAAACATCATAGTCAGATTTAATTAAAATTAATTTTTAACTTACTATACTCGAGCAATTAAAAAGATTGTAAAGTCTATTTGTAAGAGATTTGATTTAACTGAATAAATATCTAAATATCTAAGCCTAGTACGCAGATCGAACTAAGACAAATTTTATCTCTATATTTTTTTTCTCAAGACAAATTCTGAAGTTGTAGAGGAAGTTATCAAATGGGAATAGTAGCGTAGCTAGAAATCTAAAAAATTACAAGATTTCCTTCAATTCACAAATTTGAACATTTTATATAAAAATTCAAATTCTTTCAAAGCATTTGCAGAGCAAAAAAATTGAGCGCCTGCGCTTGTTGAGGAATATATAATGTGGATGGGTGAAAATACCTCTAAAAAGTTGGAAATTTTAATTTTTATTATTTTTCTAGAAAAGGTGATTTTAGGGCATTTGGTTGACATTTCGACCAAAATAAACTTTTTCGTAAAAATAAATTTTGTCTTCTATCTTTCAAGCTCTCAACAGTCGGATTAGTTTGACAGATGGCTACGATGTCGATGGACTGAAAACCCGAAATTTTTTAGTTTTACTTCTCTGCAAAAAAGTGTTTTCATGAGCAATTTGTTCACATTTTGATTAAAATTGACTTTTTTCATCAAAATATAGTTTGTTCCTCATCTGTCAAGATATTAGCTGTCAAATTCCATTAAAGAATGGTTACGAGTCGTTCGTTTAAAAAACCTCTAAAAATTCCGAAACATTTAAAGTTTTTTTATTTTTACGGTAAAAAGTGATTTTTGGGCAATTGGTAGACATTTGGATCAAAATAAACTTTTTCCGTCAAATAGATCTTTCTCTTTCTGTGAACCTATTATAAAATTCTATTGAAGGATGGATGTGATGCCGATGGATAAAAAAAACCCTGCCAAAATCAATAATTTTCAGGGTTTTCTTCTGCTCCAGAAATCCACTTGATTTTTGCCAGATCAGTTTCCTGATTCCAAATCGGTTTAACTTGGTTTGGAAAGAAATTTAAATTTTGAGTAGAAGAAATTTTTTTCCGAATCTGTATGTGGCCCTTCTGTATCCTTTCCTATTAGCTACGCGACTGACTGATTTAAAATAGCTGTTTATATTTATTCTCAATTCTGATGTCATCATTTTCTTTACGCATTTTGTATTTTTTTCAGTCGTGCGTCAACAAAACTTCTTAATAATGGAAAGTAGGAACAAGGAGAAGATTTAAGTTTATAAAAAGCGAAATAAACATAAAACGTCACAATTTGTCCGGAAAAATAATGCTTCGAGCATCTTTTTCCCGCGCAAAATGTAGTGAAGACTTACTTTTGCTTTTTCATGTACAGCGGCTACGAACGTCAAATTTTGCGCTGGAGTTGCATACTGATTGGAAAAAAATCCGAGATAAAATTTGTCCTGAGAAAAATTTTATATGGGAGATAAATTTTGCCTCGATCTGCGTACTAGGCTTAAGAGACAAATTAAAAAAAGGTGAATTTCCCTTATATCAATAATGGTGGATTTACATGTATCTTGATTTCATTTCTTGTAAAAAATGGAATGTAAAATATAATAGTTTCGTTTATTAGATAGAGAGGTAAGACCAAAATCAAGAGCACCTTGATAATTTCAAGATTATAGTAACACATAGAAATCAAGATCAAGATTATAGTAAAGACGAACATGTTCATCTTGATTATGGCATCTTCATCTGCATTTGTGTGTTCATGTTCATGTTGTGAATGTGTGTGTGTTTTACCATAACTTTTTGGCCTCTCTCCTAAAAGTATTTTTCTGACCTGCAATACTAAAAGCGATGTGTTTCTGTGTATATGCATCTTACATTTACAGCCGCAACACGAAATATAATATCAACTGCAATTTTCTTGTAACAATGAGTCTTACCTTTTTGCCAAGTCATACCCTTTTGCAAGGAGACAATAAAGTTTTGTTTAAATATCCTTAGGGCTAACTGTCATAATAGGAAAATTTACCAATGCAAGGGGCTGAGATTGATTTCAAATTAATGGCATATCAGAATCTTTAAATCTTGGCACTCCACTACCAAAATAACCTTTTTAGTATCCCGTAACTGTCGTCGCTTATGAGCTTTTACCAAACGGTTGAATCGTAAGATGTCCGATGATTCAAGTAGTTCTTCTATTCGCCTAGACAAAGTATTACGATCTTAATGATCATCTTGATATAGTCAAAACTTGGAAACATTTGAATTTCTTGACCAGTTCTTTGACTTTTCTTTGATGAAATCACTTTTTTCGAATCTAACATGTGACGTCTTTATTAACCATAAACCTTGTAGTGGGTTTTCTATTTCTTGGATCTAATACTACGTTTTCATTAGAGCCGAAATGAGATAATTTCGCAAATTACTGAAAAAGTGTTTTCATCTAATAACCTCATTTCGTTTGAAAACCCTGTTGAAAGCTAGTCAAAAATGTTAAGTCAAACATTCAATTTCAAGATTTTTAAGCAATCAAAAATTATAAAAACTATTAGATAAATTTATTTTTCTAAGCTTTTGAATTCTAACAAAATTAAATTTAAAAGAAACGAAAAGTATTTGAAATTGTTTTGTAGCTTCTTCCTCTCGGTGAAATTGTCACAAAAAAATTCAAGGATCCATCGTCAGCAGTTGGAGTTTCAAAAATAGTCTTCCGATTTAGTGTCAAAAAAGAAATTTATCTGGGAATTCTGTACAATCTTTCTATTACATTCAAACGTGGAAAAATCTTGGAGTTTTTCCAAATTTTAAATACTCGCCTCTTAAATTCCAGTCAAAGATGTTGAAAGCTAAAAAATCACCTTTCCAAATGAATCACCACAAAAAAAAAACAAATGTTTGGGTCTGGTTATTAGATGGTTCTTAATCTAAAGGAAGTAACTGGAAGCATCAGCTAAAACACATAATATCTATTATGAACATATACCTAGTGTTCAAAGAGTTAAATTACGTACCCCCTGCGGGTAAGGGGAAAGAATATACCCGAGGTATAGGCATGCCTGTCGTAAGAGGCGACTAAAATCCAAACTCCGTATACTGAGATTGATGTATACATAACTGTGCAATGAGCAAAACAAAAAGATATAGTATCCCAAATGGCAGTCCAGGTTCACTGGAAAATCCACCCTCTTCGGAGGTCGGCTCTATGGATTCTGGGGAGAGTCAATTATTGCATTTAATTAGCCAGTTTATATTTCTGAGATCTCAGAGGACTCAGAGCGCTCAGAAATATAAACAGGATTCCTCTCAAAAATTCCTCACTTTTCCCCTTAAAAACTGAGACTGAAATTTTTTGGATTCGCTTGCTCAATTATTTTTAGTCGCAGTAAATTACATAAGAAGAAAAGAAAAAGAGAGTTGTTTTGATTTCTATGTGAGGAATGTTGTTTATATTTTATTCTCCTGCTCTGTCAAAAAATTGAGGAAAAATACTGAGCGCTCAAGAAATATAAACTGGCCAAATAAATCGCTTCCTAAAAAGTGCAAGGGTATCTCGATTACCACCATCTAAATCGAGTCCAAAACCAACAAAATTCGGGAAAAAGAGTTCACCCGTCACGCCTGCGCGTGCCAAAATAGACTCAGATAAAACAAAAAATCTTGAAAAAGATAATAACGAACTTCGACAAAAACTTGATCAAGTAATGGAACTTTATCAAGAGCTAAAGAAAGAAATCGATCTGAAATTCAAATTTCAAATAAAATTTTCGTTTTATTTAGAACTTTTAATTAACTGCTTTGTGGAATATACGGCACTTGGACTACAGAAATCGTGTTCTGAGGTATCAGTTATGGGAGGAAGTTCTTTCCAAACTAAGTATGTTTTCACTATTAAATGTTTTTAATTGTTTCAGATTTTAAGTTGATTAGTTTTTATTCATAATTAAAACGTGTTAAAAGTTAATCAACATCCGGATCTGGATAGAAGGAAATAAAACACAGCTTATATTTAGGCCTATTCTGCCCAATCTGTTATTCTGCTATGAATTTTCTGTTATAAATCATAAAAGATTTCCAACATAAAAGATCTCTTATGATTTGTATTCAGGTGTTCGAACTTTTATAAAAGTCTTTTATGAAACTTCGAAAACGAAATCAGTCAACGAACAGACCTAAAATCTGTTGTCATAATCAGCTGTTCTGTTATAAAATTTATTTAGACTTAGTTTGTGTTGATATTCTGAGGAGTGATATTAACTTAAAACAAGTAATAATATTAAATTATTCTTTTATTTATTTATTAAAATAAGTAAAATAAAAATATTTCTAAATGTTTATTAAATTTGTTTTGGTTGCGGTCGTGATAAAGAAACACACTAGGACTACTCAGGACATTAAACAGGCTCCACTTAGCCGATTTTACTGGTCCTGTGCATCCGTCTACAAAAATAGTTTTAATTTATATGATAATTTGTTTATAAGTACATAGGTACAATATATTTGTTAACGTTTTTAAGAACATTTCGTTGACGAAATAAAAGATAAAAATCAATTTTTACTTGATATACGTGCGTACTTATTAAAATCTTTTATGATAAAAGTCACAGAAGTTTGTCTTCTATTCTTTTATGATTTATAAGATTGAATAACAGATTTTGGCATGCTGAATACCAAAAATGCGATTTGTATAACATATAACAGATTTCTTAGCAGATTAAATAACAGATTTACGCTAGCAGAATACCAAAATTAAAATTGATAAAAGATTTTTTGATATCTTAAACTTTTTTATGGAAATTCATAGCAGAATAACAGAATAGCAGAATAAAAGATCACGCCAAATAGGCCTAATTGTCCCACCATACCAGAAGAGTGAACGCGTAAAAACTAAAATTTTTCTTATGCGTTTTCTCAATTGTTCATGCTAGATAAGAATGAATAAATGACTTCTTTATCCACCTATTGCCCTAATTGAAATTATTTTCTTTCGATATCTGCACAGTAACAGCAATAGAAATATTTTACGTTTCTACAATTAACAAAATTTTCACATTCATCCTTCTAGAAGGGGGGCGACTTTTTTTTAAGTTATTAATACTTAATTATTTTGGAATGACAAATTTGTTTGCCAACCAACCCAACCTAGTTTTATGTTCTTTTAGTGATATATAATTTTCTATCATAGCACAACCTCATTGATGATGTCAGCGGATGCTCTCCCTATAACTGAATCTTTATTCAATGGACATTCGAAGAAAAAAAGTAAACATAAAGCTCAATTCTATTATATATTTTTCTTTATAAACTTTAAAATAACCTTTTAGATGAATCCAAGTCGGAGTATAAAAATTTCCAATTTGAGGTTCTTCAAATCCTGAAGGATATAAATTCTCCAAAGCCCCAAGAAACTTAAGTTCAAAGCAATAAGAGTTTTGCTGCATTGACTTGCGAACCTATACAAAAGGACATGGAGACACTTCCAGACTCAGAGCAAAGAGCCTTAAGGACGCAGCTGTTTGATGTTGTCGATGGTGCAGTTCGTGGGTTTCGAAGTGTTGAACAATAAAATAATTTATTAAAAAAGCTGTTACTGATCTTTTTACTTTATATATGTTTTTTTTAAATAAATGAGTTTTACGCACATAAAATAACATTTATGACAGCAATTATTTGATGTAAATGGAAGAAGATGATTTACAGTAGATTAGGTACAGCATAAAAACAAAAATTTCTGCTCAAAAACTATGGTCACGTCTTGGTTGATTCTCGGATGTTTTTGATTTAGTTAAGTCTTGGTTTCCTGAGACGAGGCAGCGCCTTTTGATATTCGGTCCATTTTTGGAATTCATGATAGGTCTCTGAAAATAAAATGGGTAAATACTCAATTATTTATAAGATTAAAGTTCAACATAGTTAAAGCTGTGTTTTATTACCTTTTTTGGGATACTGATCTGGATAAACTTTTAAACTTTTAGCATGTAATGCAAAAACAAACTAATGGAAAATTTTTAAAATTATTTTTGTAGCAAATGCTTAAAGTTAATCTAGATTCAGATTAAGATGATGATAAAACACGGCTTAAGCTTAGAAATGACAAAAGTCTTATCTCTTCGATTATATCTATTATTATATTTATACTCTACTCTGAGAAACTAAGCCTTGTCGTTTTGCCAAGACACAGCTCCGGACTCAACAAAATGTTTTGAAAAACTATTTTTCAGGACCTTAGCGGCGTTGGAAAAATTTCCGGAATGTGGCCGTAGTCGTTCAAGACTGCTTTCATGCGATCTCCAGCTTCCTCCTGGTATTTGAACTTCTATATCGATGTCGATCAGCCCGTGTTCAATAAAAGTGTTGCCGGCATGGTTTCGCAGCCAATTATGAAGGCAAATTGTACTCTGAAATGAGTTCAGTGAGAGGTAGGCTGGCGTTTTTTGCTCCTCGACAAAACTCTCCATTTCACCACCAAAATCCCAAACGAATTTTCTATTACACGTCGGGCCCTGCTCAGCCTGTAATTGAAAATTCTCTCTTCAAATGATAGATTTCTCCTGCTGTAGGGCTTTGACATATTGGTGCTTAGGCTCAAAGCTCTTCGGTACTTTTTGAAGAGTTGAGGATCTTCAACAGCACCAATTCCTTCAAAAACTGTGGCAAATGTGCCACTAGAGTCCCTTTGTTAAAGATAGGGGTGAACTCAGAACCACTTCTTCTTCTTCTTTGGAGCTTCTTGAGGTTCTTCAAAGATGAAGGAAGCCAGAAGTAGGCTCATGGCTTTTCTTTTCTTTTCCTTTCCATTTCCATTTTTGTTTGAACCACAAAACTATTTTACTTTTAAAAGCCTAAAAATAATTTTGACAGCTTAAACATATGTTTGTGACAGCTACTATGACATATGGGGCATTTTTCAATTCCACGGATACATCCCGAGGTGGTGCAGGCCTAAAATTAAGACAAAGATTTATTTATGTTGCACTAAATATTTCGACACTATATTTACGGGAGAGTATTGGAATAAAACCTCTTTCCAAACTCGGAGTTTTGAAATACCCCACCATCGCCTTGCCTTCCTGCTGCTCCGATATCGCACATCATAAATGAATAGTTTGTATCGCACATGGCCATCAAGACGATAGAGTAGTGTTTCTTATAATTAAAATAACTCCGAACAGGAATGTGCAGGTGCTTTTACCATTATGTGTTTCCCATCAAGGGCACCAACACAATTTGGAAAATCCCATTTGCACTCAAACTCATTGGCAATTATAAAAAGGTGTCACGGTTGAGTTGAGGAAAGACTTTTGGGCGCAATGCTTCCGTTATGGCTTGAGTTGTTTCCATTAAAATATTGTGGATGACAGATGCTGAACATTTGTAGCGAAGGGCTAAGCTTTGTTGGGATTCACCCGTTGCTAAGTATCTATACAAATAAAAACTTTTTTATTTTCATTTACACACCGTAGTGTTATTACTAGGCGCATTTTTGAGCAAATTGGCTCGCGAATAAAGTGCTTTTTTTGGATTGCTGGGCCAACTAGAGCCAGCAGTTCTTCGAGCTGGGTATAGGTTACTCTTAGGTACTTTTTGAAGAGTTGAGGATCTTCAACAGCACCAATTCCTTCAAAAACTGTGGCAAATGTGCCACTAGAGTCCCTTTGTTGAAGATAGGGGTGAACTCAGAACCACTTCTTCTTCTTCTTTGGAGCTTCTTGAGGTTCTTTAAAGATGAAGGAAGCCAGAAGTAGGCTCATGGCTTTTCTTTTCTTTTCCTTTCCATTTCCATTTTTGTTTGAACCACAAAACTATTTTACTTTTAAAAGCCTAAAAATAATTTTGACAGCTTAAACATATGTTTGTGACAGCTGTCAACAAGTTATAGCAGTTTATAGCAAGTAAAAAAGCGTAACCACCGGTGAACTCTTTCACACATTCGTATTGTGATGTGTATCTGAACCGCTCTACTTTTCTTAAAAAATCATGATCAAAATACATGTAAATCCACCATAAGTTTAAAAATAACTTAGTTAATTTTTTTACTTTTAGGAAAAAATAACGGTGCCTTCCACACAAATGTTAAAAAACCTTTGGGGAAAATATTTTTTTCTTAGAAATGGCTTCTACGTTTTTATTCAACATTTTCTGTATGCTTAAATTAGTGTGATATACTACCAAGAGTTATAAATAAAATTACCAAAAGCAACTATGTTGGTACTTTTGATAAAACGTTTTCTTTATTAATTTTGAATTTTCTCATTATGGATTAGATTAAATTATTTCAATACCCTTTTTTTCTTAATGCACTTGTCAAGCAGAAGATACAAGGGCGAAAAACCCAATCAAGAAAATATCTTAATCACTCGACAACAAAAAAACAAACAAAAACAAAACACAGGCAGTTCACCTCATTATAATTTCGGTCGGTAGGAAAGAAAAAACGAAAAAACTAAAAACAACCCATATTAAGGTTTCCTAATAAAGGATACAGAAAAACAAAAAAAATATGCCACCATTGCTTCACAACATTCAAACACAAACACCAACAACAACACATTGCGATACTGTCAAGCGAAATGTTAAAACTTTCGTTCGATGCAACTTGCAACCTTCATATAAAGAAAAGCTTTTCTCGCTAAGGACAAAACATGTATGAAGTGAAGGCAATCTCAAATCGGGTCCCTTTTCTTTCTATCTATATTATTATTTAGTCTATGGTAATATCAATATCTTAAGTGGCAACATTTTTTTATTAAATTTTTACCCATTTATGAACATTTTATAGGTTCACTGGTCAAGTTTTTGTACATTTTAAATTGTGAGTAATTAGAAATTAAAAGAACAATTGCATTCAGTAAAAATCTCTTACACTTTGTCATTGCCATTACGAACGGATTTGGTGAAAGCTTTTTTCGGGATTCGTGGAAGTTTCCGATTATGATCGGGTGCCTATTACCACAATGGGAGATGGAGTTTCAATCTCTGTGGACGATTGTTGGAGCAGCAACTGAGAGAAGGGGAAGAGATGTTCCCACTAAATGACTTCTCCTTTCATCAAGGCGGCAGCGGAAAAATTCCCCAGGTTGAATCAACGCTGCAGTTCCAGTCAGGTTGAACTACTCAGTGAACACCTAATATGGGCAACTACGACATTATTCGGAGCTCAGGCCTATAGCTGATAATTTAGTGAAGGTCCTAGACTGCAACAAAGCAGACATCACCATCATTGTAGAAGTGCGATGAGATTGCTCGGGCAGAAGAAAACTGAAAGACTGCGACATCTGCTATGGTGGGTAACTGTTATCGGCAGCGTCTTTTTGTGTGTGGATTCGTCGTAAGAGGCACACTTGGGCAAGAAGTATTGAGTTTCAACTATGTGAGCAAGCGCCTCCTGACAGTTAGCATCAAGGCTAAATTAGCCAACATCAGCCTCATACACACGCATGCCCTACAGATGAGAAAGATGATGACACCAAGTACGAGTTCTACGAGCTGGACAAAACATATAAGATATTAGCAATGCCCTAGCTATTACAGATTGTCTTGCGTGATTTTAATGCCAAACTAGGAAGAGAAAATGTCTTTGGTGGGACAATCGGAGGCTATAGCCTGCGTGACACAATCTCCGATAACGGACAGAGGTTAATCGACTTTGCTGGTGGGCAAAACATTGTGGTAGCTAGCACGCAGGGCTACCTTTCTCGATTTTGTGAAAGAGCCAATAAAAAGAGTATTTCAATTGAAAAAGAGCCACCACTGAAAACGAACCACAAAATATTAACAAATATAGCTCATATTATTATTTTGAAAAAATAAAATAAATTGAAAAAAAAACTTTTGTAAAAAGATAAATATAGGTACCTACACATAAACTTTGTATTTATTCAAAATTATTTTAAATTAAAAAAAAACAAATTCTTTGGTGTTTGGGAGAAACATGATAGATCCAAAAAACTTTGCGTTTTCTATCCACTGTATATCGAACTGGATGTTTTATGAATTTCGGGGTTACGAATTATGATATTTTCCCCAAACACAATAGAATTGAATTTGACATTTGACTTCGTACTTTATGATGATTTTTTCGAACCATTTCGAAATTGCTGGATATAGTTTATTAAAATATAATTATAAATAATAAAATAAATAAGGGTATTCATGCATTGTAACAGAATGACAAAGCTTCCAACTTTACGTTTACGACGGCTTTAGGCTGTTGTATGAATACCCTTATTATTATTAGATTATAATAATAAAATAAAAATAATGTTAAATAATAAAAGTAATGTTTCATTAAAACCTTAAACTTTACTTTTTTTACATATATTTTTTAACAGTTCCCGATCGGATTTTCAATCTTGTAATTCTTAAAAATTAAATTCAAGATGAAAGATTCAATGGGCTTGTTTCTACTTTAAGCGAGTTTTGCAGCTTAATTTTACATCAAAAATAATTTAGAAAATGAAAATGAACGCATTTAGATTTAAAGATGTTTTCACTCGGAGGCAAACATTTCAAAGAATTGTATCCCCAGAGGAAAATTTCAGAGTTTTTTACTTAAACGAAAATAGAAAAATTTTTAAAAAGGAAATTTAAGTTGGTAATTAGATATATTTTTCTGGAAAAGATTGAAAAGAGCCACGAAAATCTCAAAAAGAACCATTTTTGGATGATGTTAGAAAGGTCGAGCCAAAGAGCCAAACCTGAAATAAATTGCCCAAATGGCTCTTAAGAGCCACGAAGGTAGCCCTGCTAGTACGCAGTTCCCTTATCTCCATATACAAAAGGGAACATGGTAAATTCCTGGTCAATCAATCTTCAACCAGATTGACCACATTGCGATCGACTTAAGGCACTTCACTAGTATCAAGGATGTTGGAACGTTCCAAAGAGCCAACGTTGATTTGGATCACTACCTCATTGTAGCCGGATCGGAAACCCGAAACAAGACTCGGATCTCTTTGCTAAACATCTCGCGAATGTTTTTAAGCGATTCCCAGCAAACACAGCTACAGATCCCTTACAGTTTGTTGATAAAAACGACGAATGTGAAATTCCTTTTGTCACGCTCAAAGAAGTAAGAAGCATACGTCAACGGAATTTGAATTAGAAATTAACATTCCGCGATAGATCAAGTCCATCGGATGTTGTGGGAAAGGCACTTGAAGAAAAACAAGTATGCTCGGCTATATTCCTAGATATTGCTCAAGCCTTTGTCGAGGTTCGACACTTGGGACTTGGGTACTAAATGCATAGGGATCTTCCCATGCAGTACTTCGAAACACTGAAATCCTACGTTACGAAACGACTCTTTAGAGTACGGTACGACCAAAATTACTCGGACCTAAAGAAATTTGAAACCAGTGTACTACAAGGAAGTGTCCTAGGACCAACCCTGTATCTGTTATATACAAGGGATATTCCAGTGTACATCAACGCTATCCTGGCCACCTTATAAATAAAAAAATTATTTTCAATTTTTTTAACACTATTTACCACATTTAAAATAACTACAAATGCACAAAAACAAGGTTCCTTACTGTTATTTTTAACCAGGTAAATACTGTTTAGACAAATTTAAAATAATTTTTGTATTTACTTCCTATGGTACTTAATATACATATGTACCAACTTTGAAGAGTTTCCATCCACTTTTACATTTTTTCCGAAATTTTGAGTAAAACACTGAGAATACCCATGTATTTTATATGAGAAATTTCAAGTGCTTGCCGGCAAGTGTTAAAGTTGACCGATATCAAACAAAATTTTGCACAACCTTGCTTTTAATTACCTTGATCACGTTTAGGGGGGGGGGGGCACCCTAATACATATGTAAATATAGAAAGACATTAATAATACTCTTCAGTAGCCTTTTATATTTTGACTGATACTTTTTCTTTTAAACCACTGGGACACGTAGAACGGATTAAAATATCAAAACGAAACTTACAGGATTTAAAGATCAAGATATGAACTAAAGGTCCTGAAAGTTTAATTTTTTTCTATTCAATCAAACATGTCAATATTATAGTCTAAGAACTACGATTTTTAAAAATCTAACAATTTCAAGTGGAGATTTTTTATACAACGAGTGAGTTAAACGAGTCAATTTTAGGTTTGACTTCTTTTATTATAAGTGTTCTTGATATTCATGTATGTAGTTACATTCAACAGTCGTGACACCAGAGTCAGTCACCAAAACTACAAAAGATCAGAAAAAACACTAATACTTTCGGCACCTTTTTTGATATTGTTTGACATTGATTATGTGAATTAAAATGTAAGTCACAATTAGTACTTTTTTTTAAGCTTTAATATGTCATATCAAACGTTTTGATATCTTCAATAAACATTTTTCTTAAGCCAAAATACTGAAGCACTAAAAGGACGATTTTCAAATACTTCAATGGGGACAGGAGGGGAATGAAGCATGAGAAAATTAAAACACGGTGGATACCCTTCCTGTGAACCATAAGGAATATCTCGCAAAGTTTGAAGTTTGTTTTTCGGCGTTTTCATATGGAATGACTTAATATGAGTTTTAACAGAACCTTGGGCTGGATACGTAGAGATTGGTAGTTTTAGGAGGTAAGCGAACAGACATATACATGTGAATTTCTTTTACCCTTCTCGGATTTTTAAGTGATATTCCTATTTCATGGTTGTAAATTTGTTTTTTGTGTAGGTAGTTTTTCGTTTATTTTTTCTGAAATTTGATGCTGAAATTTTTGAGAAGAATACCTATTTTATCTCTTAATTGACCGACTGTTGCAATTAAACGGGTTTCGCTTAATTGAACATATCGGTCAATTAAGCGGGTTTCCGTTTATTGAACCACCCGGATAATTGACCCAAAAATTTGATAAAATGGCCAGTGCAATTAAGCGGGAAATACTGTATCTTGATTTTGATCTTCAAGAAAAGCAGAGTGGGTCAGATATATAACAAAATATGAACGTGTTAAAGAATACAAGGGTGGTAACTCTATTTTAATTACTATAATATGCTATAATCAGTTTGGATGTCAAAAACATATGTTTTTGCTATTTTTTTATTTTATTTGTAGATTTAGAATCGTTCGAAAATAATTTGTATTTTCATTCTGTCAAAAAAATATGTTTTTCTATTTTTTTTTTTTTATTTTTAAATTTAGAATCGGTCGATAGTAATTTGTATTTTCATTCCTTATTTAATTTAACAAAATTTGTCGGTTTTTTCACGTTTGTTCAATAATTGCCTTGCAATCTTTACTTGGTGCTCCTTTGTATTTAGTAGGCCATTATTTAAGGCTTAACACAAATTTATTTACACTTGCATTTTTTTTTTTTTTCTAACAACTTTATTTCATTTAACAAACATAAAGCTAATATTCTTATAAAACAATAATTGTTCAAGATAAAAAAAAACCGAAACTAGCCTTAATTTATTAAATAAAATAGTTAGGAACATTCAATTACCAAATGGTAAGAGACGAATGCACCATTAACTTAACACTAATTCTGAAATTAAATTGATGGGGATCAATTGTTATAAATTCAATTTTTGTTTGTATTCTATTTCAATTAAAAAATAATAACTAGAAACAATATTAAGCAAAAAAAAAAAAAAAGAAGTAATATTCGTTCAATAAAGCTATTCAAAAAAATGACAATAAATTAATATAATTAAGCATGCACATGTTTATTAATATTATATTAATTCAAACTGTAATATTAACTAACAAATATATATCATTATGATCAAATGTGAAAAGCCAGCTTTTAATATTTTTTAAAAACACCGATTTAACTCTCTCGCATCTTAGATTATCAGGAAGATTATTAAATAGGCGAGCGGAAGTTATTCCATAGAAAAGCGCATAGTGCGATTTTTTAATAGAAGGCACAGTTACCAGATTACGATTGTTCACACGTAAGTTATAAAACCCGTATAGTCTTGAGGCAGAATATCCGGAATTCTCAAAAAATGTTTTAAGAACTTTGTAAAAATATAGGTGTTTTATAGGCAAAATTTCTAGGTTTCTAAACAAATCAAAGCTGTGAGTTCTCCGGTTAACTTTACTTAGAATGCGAATGACATGCTTTTGTTTAGTAATAAGAGGGTCAATTTTATTACGTTGAGTGCCACCCCAGCAGGTTAACCCATACTGAAGTTTAGATTTAAATAGGCCATTATAAACTAATTTTAAAACGGTTTGGCTACAATAAAGGCTAAGATGATAAAAATGTCTCAGAACCATATTAAAGTAATTGGGAAGGCATGAAGTGTGTTCTTTCCAACTCAATCTACGGTCTAAAATAACTCCCAAGTATTTAAAACTTTCAACATGTTCAATAGTAAAGCATTCAACACAACAAGATTTACTATGATTAAAAGTATAGGCATCTGAATTATGCTGACAGGAGTTTTGCAAGACATATTTAGGACAGCTTGGAGAATGAAATTGGAATCCCAAATCATTATAAGTGGTACCTGAAAGGCTGTACAACATGAATTTTGTTTTTTCACTTATACAAAGCTTATGACGAAAAAACCAATGGCGAAGAGTTTCCAAATCACTATTGGCAGAAACTTTTAAATCAAAAAATGTTTTTGTAGAGTAAGTCAATGCTGTGTCGTCCGCAAAGGCCGTTATTTTGCCCTTAAAGTTTTGAACAAAAAGCGAATTGACATATATTAAAAACAAATTTGGTCCCAATACAGAACCCTGAGGGACACCTAAATTTAAACATTTTTCATCACTAAACATATTTTTAATTCTTACTTTTTGTCTGCGGTTACTAAGATAAAAACTAAACCAGTTATAGACGAACCCACGAAAACCAACCTTATACAATTTATCGAGCAACAATGCATTGTCCACCGTATCAAACGCCTTAGTTATGTCAATGAATAGGGAAGCCGAAACCTCAGAATCATTTTGGCTAATATAAACTTCATCACAAAGCTTCAGAACAGCATTTTCTGCAGACCTTCCTTTCCCGAACCCAAGCTGTGAATTACTGAAAAAGCTATTTTTATCCAAAAAGAAAAGCATCCTGGACTTCATACCTTTTTCAAAGACTTTAGAAAAAACCGATAAAAGCGAAATGGGTCTATAATTGTTGATGCAAGTACTAGCTCCTCTTTTATGTAATGGAATCACGATTGCCAACTTTAAGGAATCAGGAAAAATACCCTTTGTTATACTTTGGTTAAATATATAACTCAACACATCCGATACAAGATAAGAAATATTTTTCAAGATCTTAGCGGATACCAAATCGTCAGATGTGGAATTAGACATTTTGAAAGACATAATAATTTTATGAATTTCAATAGCCGAAAAGTTTTCAAAGAAAAACGTTTCTGAACAAAAGTTTTCAGTAATAATAGGGCTAGCACATTGACAATTATTCGTGAAGTTAGGAAGATTAGTGTGTTGGCTTAAATTACAAAAGAAATCATTAAATAAATTAGCAACAGAGGAAGGATTTTTGATAATAGTGCCCCTGCTATCTATAGACAAATCAACTATTGGTTTATTTTTCTTTAAAATTTCATTTACAACTTCCCATTCTTTTTTGGAGTTGCCCACGTTTTCGAGAAGCTTGTTCTTAAAATAGTTATCTCTACAAAGTGGAATTTCCGTTTTTAATTCTTTGCTTAAGCTCTCAAAAAACTTTTTTAATCTTAAGTTATGAGGATGTTTTTTAAGTTTCAGAAATATTTCATTTTTTTTGATTATTTTTTTCAGCAGTCCAGTATTCATCCACTGCTTACGACTAGTTAGCTTCTTCTTATTATAATTTATAACTTCTTGGCTGCAGGTAGAGATCGAAAATTGGAGCTTACTAAGAAATAAATCGAAAGCAATTGATGGGTTACAAGCACTATAAACCTCATTCCAAAACTCAAATGTCAAAGCTGTTTTCAAAGCAGAAAAATTTATTTTTGAAAAGTTTTTACTTGAGCATTTAGTTTTCGTTTTTGACTACAATCAAATTGAATACTTGTTAAACAATGATCAGTAATCCCAAGTTCAAAAACCTCTGTTTGAAATCCCACGTTATTATTTTTATGAAGTCTTAAGAAGATATGGTCCAAGCAAGATGGTCCTCTAGTAGGTGTATTTACCAAAGAAGTAAATCCAAAGGAAGAAATGGTAGCAAGAAAATTATCAGCATCAGGTGAGGAAGACAGTATATCGATGTTAAAGTCACCTAAAAGAAGCATATTTTTACCACCATGATTGTCCAAAAACCCAGAAAATTCATATACAAACGCTTTAATTGTAAAAGAATGCAATCTGTATACTCCGACAAAAAAATAACGAGTTTCAGATACTGAGAAATTTAAACAAATCAAATCTGCACTTCTAAGATTCGCATTTGTTACTTCACACACTATATCGCTTCTATAAAACACCGCCACCCCGTCAGCTGCATAAGAATCATTACAAGAAGCCGCGAAAGTAAAACCAGGAATAAAAAAGTTAGATATTTCAACCTCATAGATCCAAATTTCATATTTCTATTGTTTTTGTTTGTCTTTGACACTTCACTTCATTTAATTTTTTTCAAATAGCCCAAAAGGTTATAGCAAAACATGCGCACATACACAACATGAACATGTGCACACAAATAAAGAAGAAGATGACATAATCAAGATGATCGTGTTCGTTTTTACTATAATCTTGATCTTGATTTTTATGTTTCACTATAATCTTGATATTATCAAGATGCTCTTGATTTTGGTCTCCAACAAACGAAAATTTTATATTATACGTCCTTTTTTTCTTCAAGAAATGAAATGAAGATACCTGTAAATCCACTCAAGCTCAATGAGGATTTAAATGCCACGGTACGGAAAATCAGGTATGGTATCCCTTCTCATACCAGATTTAACAACTAAAACGACCTCCGGAATGCAATTTAAATACAATTAAACGGATTAAAGGAGAAACTAATATGGGCGTTAGTGAATTTATTAAACTTTGAGTTCTTTAAGACCGGGCATATGGACTCCCCGATTCTTATTTTATTAATATTTTGTGAAAGAAAATGTGAGTTAACCTTAGTTTTAGACCTATTTTTCCAAATCTGCTCCAAAAAAGTACTGCCAAACCCTGTTACTGGCTGCTCTACTGGCTACGAAAAAGGCAAGCCAGTTGACGAGTCAGTTGCAGAGGTTAGTATGTCGTATTAAAAAAATGTGAGTGTATTGCGACTGGCTAGCCAGTACTGGCTCGTGTGGCCTCAGAATCAAAGAATAAAATGTACACATATCAAAGATGCCGAAACTGGCCCTAACTCAAAACAGCCAAAAAGTCAGATACTTTTTTCTTCTTAACACGGTAATATTAGGCGTGTTTTATTATCATCGGGATCTGGATCTGGATTAACATTTAACACGTACTACAAAAACAATTTTTAAAAATTTCCCAATATTTTGTTTTTGTATTGCATGTAAAAGTTAATGCAGATCCAGATCCCGACGATATTAAAACACGGCTATTGTATTCAAAATTCATAAAAATAATTTTAAATTAAGAGAAATCAATTTTGCGGTGTTTAGGAGAAACATTATAAATCCAAAAGTCATTGCGTCTGCACTTCCACTGGATATCGATCAGATGTCTTATGAATTTTGGAGTTATGAATTATGATATTTCCTCAAAACACCATTGAATTAACACTGACATTTGACTTCGTAGTGTATGATGATATTTTGGAACCATTTCAAAATTGTTTGATAAGTATATTAAAATCACAATTCACAAGTAGGAACAAAATATATTAAGAGTATTCATATTCATGCAATAGCGCAAAGTCGCCGTAAGTGTAGTAAAGTTGTAAACTGCGTAAGTCTATCAAATTTTCCATACAAATTGTGACAGTATCACGAAGATGAAAAAGTTTCGCGCGAAAACATAGAAATCGACTATTAGAACACGCTAATTCAACGATTATTGACATTCTGCGAAGAACAAAATCTTTCGACTTGGTGCGGTGAACAGAAAACCTGTTTAAAATCGCGAATAAAGCAGGAACTTTTACCGGAAAGTATCCTGCAACACGTTACTTAACTTCGTTAAAAATAGATTGCTAGAGAATTTTCAACTTAGTTGCAATCGGGAAGACGAGGTGGTTTTAGTGTAGTAAGAATCTCACACTTCTATGAGCACGCGTTTTTCGGTCCTCATAGAGCCTGATAAGCAAGTTTTGCACCTACCCACAGGAAAATAACCACAAAAAAAAACGAAGATAAAAACTTTATAACGTTTACCCTTATTATTATTAAACCATATATGTAATATAAGTAAAAGGTTTCATTTAAAGCTTTAACGTTACTTTTTGCGACTTGGCGACACCAGTTCCGGATCTTGTAACTCTTTGAACTATAAAATTCAAGCTTAAAGATTCGATGGACTTGTTTCTCAATCTCAAAAAGAGCCATTTTTGGATAATTTTAATAAAGAGGAGCCAAAGAGCCTCACCTGAAAGAGCCAAAATGACTCTTTTGAGCTACGAAGGTAGCCCTGTGTGGGATTATTTAAAGATCAATCGATTCACTTCTACACCGACGGGTTGGTGGAGGTTTGTACTCTGATAGACTAAATTTAAGTCTCTCATTCCGTCTTCCTAATCACTGAGCGTATTCCAGGGGGAACTTCTAGCGATAAAAGAAGTATTATCTTGACTTAAAAAAAACGTGATATCAACCTCGGATATCCACATCTTCTCTGATGGTCAAGCCGCTATTAAGTCCCTGGACCAGTGCTGAGGGGTGTTTTTGAGAGAATTCCAGTTTTTGAGTCCAGGTTCACTGGAAAATCCACCCTCTTCGGAGATCGGCTCTATGGATTCTGGGGAGAGCCAATTATTGCATTTAATAAATTCCTTCCTAAAAAGTGTAAAAGGGTATCTCGATCACCACCTCCTAAATCGAGTGCAAAACCATCAAAATTCGGGCAAAAGAGTTCACCCGTCACGCCTGCGCACGCCAAAATAGACTCAGATAAAACAAAAAATCTTGAAAAATATAATAACGAACTTTGACAAAGACTTGATCAAGTAATGGAACTTTATCAAGAGCTAAAGAAAGAAGTCGAAATTCTTCGAAAAGAAAATGAGATATTGAAAAGCAAAATACCTCCAATAAACTCAAATTCTAGCTTCCCACAAGTCATTAATTGTAGATGTGAAACGGACGAAGAAGAGCTAGCACGTGAAACGGAGAAGTCCTTAAAGAAAAGATTAAGTAAAAAGCGTAAAGCTGGCTCTTCGCCTGAAGCAGCCTCCTCTTTTGAAATAGGAGTTTCACCAAAACATGCGACAGTAAAAGAAAAACCAGTTAAGGAACGGCCCCCACCACCAATAAATATTTTCGGTATTGCGGAGTATAACAAGTTGCAAACCTATTAAAGGCATTATTACCATCGGCTTTTAAAATTATTTCACTTAATAACAACAAATGGGAAGTTTGTGTGAAAGACCCTGAAAGTTATCGTCTTCTGTCACGAAAACTAAACGAAGAAAAAGTAGAATACCTATGAAAATAAGTTGGAAAGAGGTCTACACGCATCATGTTTAAAAGACGATATTATTAGTGACCTAAAAGAGCGCAACCCCAAAATCTTAGATGCTACGAACATTGTCAAAAAAGAGAAACAGAAAAAAGAGGGTGAAGCGACAGTCGTACAACGTGAAATGTATAAAATTAAAACAATTCTAAACATCGTAGTTAGGATCGAACCTCTAAGAAAGAGCACAAGTTTAAACGCTGCCAAGAATTCAATCACACCCAAACCTATTCCAAAAAATAGCCAAGGTGTGTAAAATCCGCTGGAAAACATCTAACCGTTGACTGCAACGGAAAAAGTGAAAGTCCACCGACGTGCAACAATTGTAATGGAAATCACACAGCAAGTTAAAGAGGCTGTAAAGTAGCTAAAGAATTACAAAAGCGACGATCAAAATCTGCCCAAACACAGAAAACCTACCAAGGCAATTAGAAACCGCAATTCCCAAGAGTGCCAAATCTACGAAAGGTCCAAAACCTAGTATCCGTAAGGAAAAGAACAGAGTCAGCACCTTCGGAGAAAATATCGAAGCAAGGAAATGCAGAAACATATGCCCAAATAGCGGCAAAAAATATACCCATAAATAATCTTTTCAATAGTTTTGTCAAAACTTGAAAAGCAATGTGAAACAAATAAACTTATCTTTGATAGGTTAAGTAAGCTCGAAAATTGTTTTCGACCCAAACCTCTTTCAAAAAATATATGATGGAAAAGCTTAAAATTCTTACGTGGAATGTCAACGGATTATGGCAAAATCCGTTGGAGAATTGGAGATGTATATGCGAGAAATTGATATCGATATATGTTTGATATCAGTAACGCATGCCAAAAATGAATCAAATCTTAAAATCCACGGGCTTCATGGCTACCATGCTCTTCATCCGTCAAACAAAGCAAGAGGTGGAACATCATTGTATATAAAAGAATGCATTGAACACTCGATAGGCTTGAAAATAGAGGCGGAATGAATGCAATGGAGTAGTGTACAGGTTAAAATTAAAAATATTCTTCTCAATGTCTCTTCCATATTCTCGCCCTCCGCGTTGCAGAATCGATAAGAGTGAATTAACGACATTGATAAAGTCACTAAGCCCAAATTTAATTGTTGGTGGTGACTTTAATGCAAAGCACACCTTCTGGGCCTCACGATGCATATCTCAAAAGGGTCGCATGCTATATGAAGCAGGAATGGAAAATAATTGTGACTTTCATTCGACTGGGAAGCCAACTTACTAGCCAACTGATCCGTCGAAAATACCTGACCTAATCGATTTATTCATGGTAAAAGGAATACCCTCTAACCATATAGAAATTTCAGAGGGCTATGACCTCTTCTCATATCATTCTGGCGTCGTACTCACTATGAGCGAAAGCCTTGTTAAAATTAAAAAACCACCCATGTTAACAAACAGTAAAATCAACTGGGATGGATTTAAAAAAGATATCGAGGACAACGTTGAATTAAGGGTATCATTTCAAATGCGTCTTGAGCTTGAAGATGCAGTAGATACCTTTGTTGATATAATACAAAAAGCAAAGAAAGAGATGAAAAGCACGTAAAAAATGGCAGCAAACCCGTTTATTTGAATCGTTTGAGTAATGTGCTTAAAACGGCGATATCAGATTTCTAAAACCTTGAAGTAGAAAATTACCTTGAAGGCTTGACAGCGGGGAAAGAATCCAACTAGTCACTTTGGAAAGCTATAAAAACAACGAAAAACCAAAGCTTCCAGTGCCCCCGATTAAGATAAGCCAAAATGAATGGGCTAAAAGTGACAAAGAAAAAGCGACGGTATTCGCCTATTACTTAGAGGAAACATTTAAGCCGTTCGATGGGCAAGAACTCAACGAAAATATTAATATGAATTTTACCTCGAATGAAAGCTACATAACGAGAAATGCTACACTTGCCGAATTAAAAAGAGAAATAAGGAAGCTTAAGTCCAAAAAAAGCTCCAGGATATGACTTAATTACAGCAGACATTTAAAAATGCTCCCTCGTACAGGGTTTATTAACCTCCTTTACATAATAAATGCCGCTCTAAGGTTAGAATATGTTCCAAGCCAATGGAAAGTTGCGGAAGTCATAATGGTTTTGAAACCTGGAAAACCATCTCACGAAAAGAAGTCTTACAGGCCGATTTCGCATCTTCCAATAATATCAAAAGTTTTTAAAAGAGTACTACTCCTTCGCCTGCAACCGATAATAGAAGAGAAACAATTAATACCTGAACATCAGTTCGGATTTAGCACTGATCTCTATAATACACTGGATAGCGTATCGACATAAGAAAGTTGCTTCCATTTGAAGAATTGTTATATTATGAAGCTGACCACTTTTTTGTATAACAACATGACTGTATAACAATTTATACAAAATAATCCAAATCTCTCTGCTAACATTGTTGTGTTTGGAATTTTATTTCATTCACAAATGGTTAAATGAAACGGAATAACAAATGTAAAGAGTGTGACAAGGAGGTAAAATCGTAAAAAAAAACACAGACTATGTAATCGCATTCTCCTCATCACACTTATCAGCTGCTTTGTTCAACTTGTTTGCAAACTGAAATAATGAACGAAGTCGATGGTTCCCATATCACATCTACATATTTACTATTACCTATTTAAACACCTTTCTATTGATATAATTCAAGTGCCATTGGAAAATAATAGCACAAACAAAATGTACACAATGAAGAACTTAATAAAAAAAAAATTATAAAATAAAATCCCACAAAGTTTTTCCCTTTCATATCATTGGCCTGTTTCTCTTTCTTCAGATTGAAATTTTGGAAACAGTTTTTTTGTGTAAGTGTAGACGTCAAATTATGAAGCCGACCACCAAATTGTCATCTTCAAATGGAAGCAAAAAAAACTGTTATACATTATAAGGAATACACTATCCAGTGTATGTAGAGATCAGTGGGACTTAGAAGCAAGCACTCGACAATTGATCAAGTGCATAGAATTACTGACGTAATTCAGAGTGCTCTTGAAGAAAAGAAAAGTTGTTTGACTGTCTTTTGGACGTGTCGCAGGCGTTTGACCAGGTGTGACACGAAGGCCTCAAATTCAAATTAAGACAAGTTCTGCTTGAAGGACTTTAAAATATTCTAAACGGATATCTAAACGAAATACTTTTTCGTGTAAGACACGGAAATGACTATTCTGATTTCAAAGAAATAGTGGCTGGGGTACCACAAGGAAGTGTATTTGGTCCAGTTCTATACCTTTTACTTACACCCGATATACCTTAAACAGATAACACTATTGTAGCCACGTTTGCTGATGATACTGCAATAGTAGCAGTAGGCAAAACGATTAGCGAAGCTACAATTAAAATGTTCTTCATAATGTAAATGAGTGGACGAAAACATGGCGAATAGCGCTCAATGAACAAAAGTCAGTCCACGTGGACTTTACGTATAAAAAAATAAATAGATTACCCGTGCTTCTTAATACCGCTCGTGTTCCATTTGCAAATGAGGCAAAGTATCTGGGAATGACTCTGGACGCGAAATTAAAATGGAAGCCGCACATGAAAAAGAAATGTGAAATACTAAAAAGTAAATTAAAAGATATGAATTGGTTACTTCGTAAATATTTAAAGCTTAGTTTTGAAAGTAAATTGATTTTATACCGATAGGTTCTTAAACCTGTTTGGACTTATGGTATACAACTTTGGGGTTGTACCTACGATACAAACTTAAATAACTTACAAACGTTTGAAAATAAATTGCTTAGGTCATTTGTAAATGCTCCGTGGTATATAAGAAACGAAGATCTTCACATGGATCTCGGGATTCCTACGGTCCGGGACGAAATTAAAAGATTCGCGCGAAAACATAGAAATCGACTATTAGAACACGCTAATTCAACGATTATTGACATTCTTGACGAGTCGAATTTAGTACGCCGTCTGTGAAGAACAAAATCTTCCGACTTGGTGCGGTGAACAGAAAACCGCTTTAAAATCGTGGATTAAGCAGGAACTTTCGCCGATAAGTAACCTGCAACACGTTACTGAACTTCGTTAAAAATAAATTTCTAGATTAAGTTTCAACTTAGTTGCAATTGGGAAGTGGAGGTGGTTTTAGTATAGTAAGAATCTCACACTTCCATGAGCACGCGTTTTTCGGTACTCATGGAGCCTGATAAATAAATACAAAAAAAAAATCGTTCATTAGAAACATTATTCATACAACAGCGTAAGGCCGTTAATAATAAGTTTATAACGGGTGATTTTTTAGCTGGTTTGGTTTTGGAAACACTGGTTTTGACAGCTGACGTGTGCTTAGTACCTTGTGTCACTGTCAAACAGCTTCAGTTTGGTTTGCAATTTAACCATGGATCGTCTTACAAATGAACAACGCTTGCAAATTATTGAATTTTACTATCAAAATTCGTGCTCGGTTCGAAATGTTCATCGCGCGCTGCTTCCATTTTATGGTCGGCATTCTCGACCTTCTGAGCAGTCTATTCGGAAGATTGTGACCAAATTTCGCACCAAATTTACTTTGTTGGACATTAAACCACCAACACGTTCACGTACTGTGCGTAGTGAAGAAAATATTGCGGCCGTATCAGCTAGTGTGACAGAAAACCGCGAAATGTCGATTCGGCGCCGTTCCCAGCAGTTAGGCCTTTGTTACAGCACTACGTGGAAAATTTTGCGGAAGGATTTGGGCGTAAAGCCTTTTAAGATACAGCTGGTGCAAGAACTAAAGCCAGCCGACCTACCACAACGCCGAATTTTTGGTGAATGGGCTCTTGGAAAGCTGGCCGAGGATCCGCTTTTTTATCGAAAAATTGTGTTCAGCGATGAGGCTCATTTTTGGTTGAATGGGTACGTAAATAAGCATAATTGCCGCATTTGGAGTGAAGATCAGCCAGAAGCATTGCAACAGCTACCAATGCATCCCGAAAAAGCCACTGTTTGGTGCGGTTTATGGGCCGGCGGCATTATTGGGCCATGTTTCTTCAAAGATGATGTGAATCGCAGCGTTACTGTCAATGGTGAACGCTAGCGAGCGATGATAACAAACTTTTTTTTGCCCGAAATGGAAGTTCTTGACTTGCATGATATGTGGTTTCAACAAGACGCGCAATTGCGAGGCGAGTTTGGTGAACAGTTAATTTCACGTTTCGGGCCGGTCAATTGGCCGCCTAGATCGTGCGATTTGACACCATTAGATTATTTTTTGTGGGGGTATGTCAAGACTAATGTCTATAGGGACAAGCCCGCTTCGATTGACGCACTGGAAGCCAACATCCATGCATTCATTCGTGAGATACCGGCCGATATGTGTGAAAGAGTATGCCAAAATTGGACTCAGCGGATGGGCTACCTGAGACGCAGCCGCGGTCAACATTTGCATGAAATTATCTTTAAACATTAAATTGCAAGGTTCAAACTATCGATTCAAATAAATATTTCATTAATTTTTTCGAATTTTTTGTGTTTTTTTTTTTTTAAAGTTCTAAACCTCTTAAAAAATCACCCGTTATAAAACTTGAATGTTAAAGATCTTAAACACACTCAAATTTTAATTAAGTATACTTTTAAGAAATCTGATATATATTATAAACGTCAGTTAATAAATAAAATAAAAAATGCGTCTTCAAAAAAGTCTTACATACATTAAAAAATTGCTCTGTTTTACAAAGTAAAATGGCTTATATTTTTCGACCACGCCTATCAAGTTGTGCAAATTTTTCAAAATTCCATACTAAAAATCCTAATAAACATTTTGACATATGCAACATTTCTGTACATCGCTTAAAAGCTTCACAATTAATTTTCAATTAATTATTTACAGAAAAATTCGCATTTGATAATTTCCAAGGTAAGAGCCAAATGAAATCCAAAATTTTCGATTCAGCAGCATTAAATTGGCTATAACTTGAGAAATACTGCCCCGATTTTTAAAAATAAGGAACTTATAGAAATATTTATCGATATCAAATTTTAATAAAATGCAAAAATTATAATAGCATAAAACTTGAGTAGCTGAAAGACTTCAAAAATCTAAAAAACAAGTTTTATTCTTCATTAAAAATGATGTCCTCAATTTTAATACGATAATCAAAATTGATGGTTTGTTATAATATTTCTTGGCTACTAACCCGTTATTTGGATATATCAATCATATTTCTACGTTGTGTCTATTTGCAAAATTACAGCCTATTGGTCGTTAAAATTCGAGATTTCAAAAATCATGTACAAGCTCCCCGAAAATTGCTCATATAACATTGATAAATCTTGTTTGATCCTCACAAATGAGGTATCAAATGAAAGATAAGACAGGGATTAATTTTAATAAAAATTATAAGAATTTATGTACCAGAAAATAAATTGAACATGAGAGTGGCAACAAGATTTTTAGTGAATAAATCATTACTTTTCGATGACATTTTCCATAAAATCAATAGGTAATTTGAATCTTAAGAACTCAAATGTACATACCTATCTTATATAAGAAATTAATCCTTATTTATATTTAAAACATCTTAGAAATAACATTTTCAAACGAAAAGCACACAAAATGTAATTATTAATGAGTTTGACCTTCATGTACACTTCATATCTTTTGATTACGTACGCCCACCAAATCGATTGAATTTGTAATTAAAATCAAATAATAATAAAAACAATATTAAATATACTATAATATTTAGATTATCCAAGCAACTGTCATATATAAGGACATATTGGCTAGTATCATATAAGTAAGTAGCGTTTTAACTTTACAATAACTTAACTCGATTCAAAGGAATGTTACACATCATTTGCGAATATACTCCGAATTCACAAGCTTTTTTTTCGTATCTTGTCGCTTCCGTATTTCTACATCACCTCGAAATTACAGTTTGGTTTTCATATGAACAGCTGTTTTGGATTCAAGAGAGATAATGACTCCAAAATTTTTTATTTCATAAATTTACGAAAGTGAGATTTTGTGTCCCACTTAAAAAAATCTGAAAATAATTTAATTTTAAAACATCCCTAACGAAGAATTATTCAATGATTCCTTTCCCTTAAAGCAATCTAATTGTAAGTGATAGAGCTTAAAACTTTTGCATTTTTTCCACAATAACCATAGGCATTTGGTATAGAAACTTTTCAAAGTTAAATTGAAAATCATCATCATAAACATGCTTCTTTTTAATACAACTCAATTAAGTTTTGGATTTTGTATTTAAAAGGAGCACATAAAACAAAGCGAATAAGTTGCCTGAAATGAACTCAAGTATTCAAGTAAATATTATAATTTCCTAGCTCAACCTCATACCAACGAACGATAATCCACTTCGCAGACAGATGAGGACAATTTAGTACATTTAATTATTTGTTCCTGAAATTGTGAGGGACTGTTAAATGCAGGAACTTTTTCGATGTTTCCGTAACTTTATGATCACTGTGGAATTTTTTCATTTGAGAATATTAAAAGCATTCGAGTTGTCTGCCGTCTCGTATGTCGTACATATATTTAAATAAAAAAATCATTTAAGTACTAATGTAGGTGCATAAATTCATTACTTAGAAAAAAAAAATAAATAAACCAACTAAAAACTAATAACATAAATACCACCAGCCCTGATGTGACGCGAGCAATTAAGTATACTCGTTAACGAGTGGGGTATGTATGTACATACATATTATGTACATTGTACATACATTAACTCAAATCACTCGCTTCTTAACTGTCTTGAAAAAAAGTTGACGAGTGAGTTGAATATATTTCTATTTGTTAGCAACTCGCTAGGGGTTACCTGCTCGTGTGGCCTCAGGGTGATAGAGGAAAAGTCAGTACTATTTCGGGGATATTGGAACTTGGTAAGTTGCTCTCCACACCTACTAGTACTCAGCACGGTAATAGCTTACATTTTGTTCGATTTGACGTTCAATGTATTTCTCATATAGTACAACAGCCGACAGCAAATTTTGGGAGTGGATGTAGGTATAACCAAAATATGAGTGCATCGCAGTATAGATTTAAGCATCGTGATATGAAATACAAAAGTCTGGCAGGGTTGATTCTCAGCTTTTGGCGGTGATGGGTGGTTAAAACCCGTGATGTTTCCCATTTTTGTGTGAGGGGTATAACCACTTCAATTCAAATATTTAATATATGAAATTACCTTCTGGTACCAAATAATTACTTCCCGCACGTTTCCCTTTCATCTTTCCCCTGCCAGAAGCCCATTAAAGCCGGCTAAAAACCACCTTTTGATGTCAGGGGTACCAAATGTGCTATACACCAAAGAATCAGGAAAAAACTGGACTACAAATATATAGGTGCCAGACATTTTACTTTAAGTTTTCCCCCTGCTAGACGCCCCCAAAATGTTGTTGAAACTTTTTTGATGTCAGAAATATAACCAAAAGTGTGGTACGCCAAAAAATCATAAAAAGTCCTCTGATTAAAAATATGTCGATCCAAGCCCAACTAACAAAATTGTTCCGCATTTCAGACATTATAGTGTTATTTGTTTCTATAGCGCTCCATTTAGCGCTCTGACAGAAAGTAATTACCTTATTGGATTATTACTAAATCTTTAAACATTTTCTGGTGCAAACTATGGATAGATAGATAGATAGATAGATTGATCTTATTTTAACAATTCGAAAAAAATACATAACATACTAGATTGAATATAAAGAGTTACAAGCCTGGCATAAAAGCCGTCTGCCGGTTATTATCTGAATTTTATACATCGAGAAAGATTACAAAAAAAATCTAAAATGATGAAAATATACCAAATTTGTAAGAAGAATATGAATAAAATGAAATAAACATTTACATATATCACAATATAAAAATGCAATTTTGTTTAAAATGCGATAATGTTTCTTTAAAATTAAACAGTAGCTAAAAATAATGCGCATAGTAAAAAAAGGAGGCTCAATCACAAACAAAGAGTTTGAATCGTTAGCTGAAGGCTTTAAGAACTAAAGTTTTAATATAAAAGGAATAGAAGGTTAAGAGCTGCAATATAAAAAAAGGTTTCAGTTTAGCTAAAACGAAAGAAGAATTAAGTTATAAAAGATTTAGGTAATGAAATATAAGGGCTTTTAGTTTAGCTAAAACAAAATATTGAAATTGAGGTTGATCATAGTAAATGCTTCAAAACAGGTTTAGATATGAGTTTCTATACGTTTTTGCATGTGAAACATAATGCACTAGTGACTTCCAGCCACTCTCTCCATTTAAAACACCTAAACATTCCTCGGAAGAAAAGAAACTTTTGTTAGAATGTAGTCTACGAATTTCTTGTAGAATGGGGCAAATTGCTATAAAATGGTAAACATCTTCGTTTTGGCAAACTATATCAGCTTGATAGAAGCGATGTACCAATGTTTCTTTAATCTCTCTATAATGCTCTTATGAAATAACCAAAATACTATCGCTTCAATAGTCATCCCATAAGATTCTTATACAATATGGTGACGCCAAGCTATAATCGTCCATTTTATATTTAATATGCAATTAAGCATCTGAGCACATATATTTATTATTATTGTCAATATTTAAGGTATTTATTAATTAATTAATCAATTATACCTCTATTTATTTAATTAACAATATGTGTTTTTTATCGCCATACCAATCTTTTATTTTATATTTTTCTTGAACAAAGTTTTTTCTTATTAATGCAAGCTTCTTGTCTCAAACGAACGAGATGATTCAAGATAAAAGTTATTCCAATTTAATGCATTGAACTGTATATCAGAGATTGGTGGAGCGGTTAGCGAGCAAGACAAAACAGGATAGATAATTTCTTGCTGAAGCTTATTCGAGGCCACATTGCAAGAGCGATGTCCTCGACTAACAGCTTAATTTTTGGGGCTTACTACCCTAAGTACGAATGCTACGAGAGTGTGCGTCTAAGCGGCTTTATTCCGCCCAATGCATTCCTTCATCTAAACAGTCGAGGGTTGATACAGGAAAGAGCGGCGGTTCCGCTAATCTACCACGTCGGCCGTAGTTGGCCAACTTGCCAACTAGCATAGGCTAAGTAGGTTAGGTTAAGGCAGAGATAGATACAAAAAAAAACAGTTATAAAACAAACAAACCAAAAAAAAAAAAATTATAAAATCAACAAATATACAAAAAAATCATAAAACCGGAAAATGGTTGCTGTGGCTAATAAAATCGACCTGGATTTTAGTATAAGGATAGTTCTTAGGCCGAAAGGCATTATCATTAAGTAATTATAGTTTAACTTAGAGCGCCCGATTGGGGCCAGTAAGTTAGTTTTAAGATATTGATAAGTAGGCTAGATTTTATGAATTTTTCTCTAGCTTTAAGATAGTTTTAAGAAAATTGAAAATAAAAATTAATTACAAAAAAAAAACGAGCAAGACAATTGGTTCAGAGGGACACGGGTTCGATTCCTGAACCTACCAACATTTTTTAAAATTTTATTTATTTTTATTTATTTGTATTTACTTCTTACTTCTATGCATTGGTTATATGGAATATAGAAGCGAAATTGTTAGTTGGGAGACTTCTACCTCTCAGCTTTCACCCTACCCCCAAGCTGCGAGGTAAACTTCTCGCTCTGAAATGGGAATTTTCCACCACTTTGGTAGAGTTTGGCAGGGTGAAAGCTAAGAGGTTGAAGTCTGGTTTGGTCAGGTTAGGGAGAAGTGGCTGTCAGTAAATTAAAACTTACACACTTAGACGAGAGTTGGTCCATTGTGATGCAACATGAATCTTGAAAACCCCTTCCTTACTCAAAAAACCACTTGCAGCTTCTGACAAAGCGAACGAGACTAATTATGTCGGTATTTGCCAGATCACCAGAATCGTTATAGAAGTAGTCTCCTAAGTGGAGTCTACGTCTGTTGGAAAGTGCTGGGCATGTACAGAGAGGCTGATATTTTGCCTTTCTGCGTCAGCGATTAGTTTCTCCAGGGTTTTCCCTAGGAGAGGACCAGTCTGGTCATGGCCAAGATATGCCGACATAAGCCAAAAAGTGCCTTTGGCTGTCTCCAGTCTTGCAGCCGTAAAATCTCGATCGCTGAAATTAGGTAGTAAATATACATTAATGTTACTTTTTACTAGTAGAGTCATTCCATATGAAAATGCCAAACCATTTTAGATTTTTTTCAAATTTTGTGAGAATATCCCTTATGGTTCAATGGAAGGATATCGACCGTGTTTTAATTTTCTCATGCCTCATTCCATTATTGAAGTATTTGAAAATCGTCATTTTAGTGCTCCAGTATTTTTGATTTAAAAATATGTCTATTAAAGATATCAAAACGTTTGATATGACATATTAAAGTTTAAAAAGAGTACTAATTTTGATTTTAGTTCACATAATCAATGTCAAACAATATCAAAAACGGTGCCGAAAGTACGAGTGTTATTCTGATTTCTTGTCGTTTTCAACTGAATATCAAGTACACTTATTATAAAAGAAGTCAAACCTAAAATTGACTCGTTCAACTCACTCTTTGTATTGAAAATCTCTAGTTGATTTTGAAAAATCACAGTTTTTAGACTATAATATCGACATGTTTGACTGAATGAAAAAACTTGAAACTTTCAGGACCTTTAGTTCTTATATTGATCTTTAAATCCTTTAAGTTTCGTTTTGTTATTTTAATCCGTTATACATGTGCCAGTAGTTTAAAAGAAGTATCAGTCAAAAAATAAAAGGCTATTGCAGAGTATTATTAGTGTCTTACTATATTAAAATTTTTAATTTCTTTCGCCCCCACCCCCCTTTCCAACAAGTGATCGAGGTTATTTCAAAAAAAATTAACACGTGCCGGCAAGCACTTGAAATTTCCCATACAAAATACATGGATATTTTGTCAGTGTTTTACTCAAAATTTCGGAAAAATGTTAAAGTGGATGGAAAACCTTCAAAGTTGGTATATGTATTAAGTAAAATAAGGAGTAAATAAAAAAATTATTTTCAATTTTTGTTCGTTCCTCTAGTTTCGCGACTTTCCATTTGTGAGTAGGCAGGGATGGATTCGATAGCTGGATTATCTGTAGTATTTCATCCACACAGGAGGGCTCAGCCGGGATCCTGGGACGTGCTCTTGGCTTGCATGGGATATCCTCCTTAGCAATTACCTGAATCTTAGCACCTGGTCAGACCTCTCCCACCCTGCTGTCAGCCAACTTATAGAGATCTCACGATCTCTGATCATCGCAGACGATGAGCTTGACATGACCCTGGTGCCAGCCGCCATCACTCATGGTTGGAGGTGGTCCTGGGTTATCCCGCATTAAATTCAAGAAGCCTGCCGAGAGCTTCAATTTCACCATCTGCCAATGATCAGAAGAGATCGTACCATCTATATCGCTTTTGTCGATAACCGCAACTACGATCTTTTCTTTAAGAGCATCTCTAAAAGATTTGAGTAGGGGTTTGATGGGAGTGCTGGTGTTAAGCACTTAAGATCTTTTGGCAAAAGGCATGGTGCCTTGGATAGAAATTTGTCGCTTTGACGTACGGTTTTGTCACCAACAGACAAAACAGGAGGTACAGCAGACGACTTTCCAGTTGCACTGCCGGACGAACTTGAAAAAGAACCGGACTTACCACTAACTTTTTCTGAAAATGTATTCATTAGGATCCCACGAGTATCGGAGAAAGGGTGGTCACTCTGCACAGAGATCCGTATATGCGGATAAGGCTGGTTAATTTGGAGATTTCCAACTGTCCGAATACGACGTTAGCGACTGAGCTAGTATTTGAATTGGGCCCTCAGCCAGGCTGATCATCGGCACGGGTCGTAAAACACCTTGATCCAGGCCAATATAGGAAATTTGGGGAAAGGTAAGGATATGATTATGAGGGGAGCGTCAGACAGCATCATCGACCTTCTGTCAAGAATGGAGTGAGGGAGGGAACACCAAACAGCTTTTTCGCCGTATTGATGCAAGAGAAGGAGACGACAGACAGCATCATGGTCGTACTGCCTAGAAGGAAATATATGAAGGGAATCGTTGGACAGCTTATCGCCGTACAGATGAGGGAGGTAACACGTTGGATACAATCATCACCGTACCACCGAGTCAAGGAAAGTCAGACAGCCTCATCGCCGTACCTAAAAGGGGAGGGGAACACACGTTGGACAGCATCCCGCCGTACCCCCGAGGGGAAGGGTTCTATAACTCGACAAGGTAGACGCTATGGTAGAAGTCTGGGACTGACGTATTTTTCATCAGTGTATTTTTTTACGATTTTTTGGTGTACCAATCTTTTGGTCATGTATCTGGCATCAAAAAAGGGGGCGCACACAGGGGCCAAATGGAATTCTTGGCAAAAATTGCAAGTAAAAATTTAAGGGGCGCTGGAAAAAAATTTTTCGATTCTATAGTTGGATACTCAAACTGTACGAACACGTCTTAATTTTAATTATATTGAGTGTATAATGATTACGTGATGCCTTTGATCTTGTGTTACTAAAATGGTTTTAGTTCATGTTTAGTCAGAGTGAAAAACCAGTGAGAGTTAATTGAACATTTTTAAAAAGTGCTTAAGAAATTTTTTTTTAATATGGAGCTAACCCTTACAGGTTTGTTGATAATTTCTACTTTGAACTATAGTTAAAAGTTATTAAAAAAAAGTTTTTATAATTATTTGAAATATGTATATTTATTTTTTTGCGAAAAAAACGTATTGTAATATTTCCTTAGGCTTGTTTATAAAACTTATTTACTTTATTTAAATTCTCCACTTATTTACTTTACAAAATAAAACACTACTTTTCAACCAGAAAACAATTTATTGTTCACCACTGAAATTAATTCACCAACTTTACTTGTATTACAACCAATTTTACTCATTCACGATTTAAAATAAACTGCGTCCTCTGCCGGTCAGACATGTGCTTTTATACTTTTCACAAGGTTCCCGAAAAAGCTAGAAGGTTCTAGTATTTGCTTCCAGAGCTTTCCATAGGGCAAATTTCCCATAAATTTCCCTTTCCAAATCTTTCAATTTGGAAGTTCAGTATTGGAAGTTTGAAAGTTCACCAAAGCTCTCCGAAGGTTGGTTTGTGTCCCGTCTAATCCGAAATTCGGTGTTTCAGAGTCGCAATAGTACAAATGTTACAGTCGTTACACTGCCCCCTCCTTAAGATTGATCGTCCCGAGCAAATCCATCACATCCTTCACCATTATAACGGTGTAAACGGTCACTGTGAACTACTTTCATTGTACCTCTAAGTCCTCTCTGAATGCGGTAGACGACATCGTTTATTCGAGTTACAACAGTATACGGGCCTTCCCAATTTTGTTGAAGTTTCGGTGAAAGTCCCTACCGGACGGTGCGGATTATAAAACAACACAAGTTCTCCCGCTTGGAATCCGTTCGTTGTTGCTTTTGTGTCGTATCGTGTTTTCATCCGATCACTTGATAGCCTTATATTTGTCCTTTACCTTTCGTGAATGTCAAGAAGCTTTTCTTTCAGCTCTTGCACGTAGTCGTCTATTTCTTGGGGCTCATTACCATAATATCCAAATTTTATTTCACTTGGCAGTCGTTTTGTCTTACCGAGCAGGAACAGGTTTTCTGAAGGCGTATGTCCTGTTAAGCTATATACTGCACTTCGATAGGCCATCAAGAATAATGGAATATGCCGATCCCAGTCTCGTTGGTTGTCGCTTACCACTTTGGAAAGGTGTTCTTTAAGGCTCTCGTTGAATCGTTCAACCATTCCATCAGATTGTGGATGAAGCAGTGCTGTTCTCGTTTTTTTAATGCCAAGGAGTGTACAAACTTTCTGAAAGATTTGGTTTCCTGGTTTGGGATGGCAAATGCCTCTGGCCACTTGCTGAAGTAGTCCATTACTACCAGGATGTATCGGTTTCCACTTTCGGTTTTCGAAAAGGTCTCGCAACGTCTATTGCAATCCTCTCAAAAGGCGTGTCCCCGTTATACTGCTTCATTTTACTCTGGATTTTTCTGCCTGGTCTCTTGCTTGCAGCACAAGTATAACATTTGCGGCACCATTTTTCAACGTCTTCTTTTGCATGTTGCCAGTAGAATCGCTGCCATACCTTCTCCAGTGTCTTATTGGTCCCCAAATGTCCTCCGGAAGCTCCCTCATGCATCTCTTGAAGAACGTCATTAACTTTAGATCGAGGTACGATTAGCTGCATCACATATGAATTGCCGTCTGTGGACTCCGAAGCGAGTCCCATTGTGCCCAATATGCCTTAAGAGTTGGACTTCTATCGGAGATGTCACTCCATTCTGTTTTCTCCTGGTGTTCTTTCCATGCAAGAATGGGTTCAATATCCGAGTCTTCTTGTTGGGCGGTCCTCAGTTCTTCATTACTCCAATCATACATGGGATCGATTCTTAATCGCTGGATGGCAGCTACCTCCTTTTTTCTTGACGTGTGCAGTGCTTGCAGTCCGGTTTGCTGGATCTCCGAGACAAGGCATCTGCGTTTGAGTGTAATTTTCCTCTTCGATGTTGAATCTAGTAGTCATATGTCTGCAATCTCTCGATCCACCTTGCCACTTGGCCTCCTGGATTTTTGAAGTTCAAAAGCCAATTAAGTGCCATGCTCTGTTTAAAGAAGGAAATTCTGTCCATAGATGTACTTATGGAAGTGTTTTGTAGCCGATATTAGAGCTAGAAGTTCTCTTCTAGTTACACAATAATTTCTTTCGGGCTTTGAGAACTTTGCTGCAATAGGCGATTACCTTCTCTTCTCCATCATGAACTTGTGACAGTACGGCTCCAATTCCCACGTTACTTGCATCAGCGTCGATGATGAAAGGTTTTCCTGGTGTCGGATTGGCCAGAACAGGTGTATTGCATAGGCGCTGCTTGAGTACCTGAAAACTTTTCTCGCACTCACTTGACCATTTGAATGGTTTGCCTTTTGTGGTAAGCTGATGCAAATTTTTCGCGATCCCAGCAAAATCCTTAACAAAACGACGATAGTACGTGGCGAGACCAAGAAAGCTCCGAGGTTGATGTTTTTCTTGTGGAGTCGGCCAATTCTCAACAGTGTCAACTTTCTCAGGATCAGTCTTCACTCCTTGGGACGAGATGATATGTCCCAAGTATTTTTTTTTTTTTTTTATTTGCATTATTCTTATTATAATAATACATTTATAAAAGTAACAAAGAATAATTTTAAAAATTTTAAAAGAGATATTATAATAAAGAATAGTTATAGTGACATTTTATATTTAACAATTTGAATAGTGATAAATGACACTCAGTATAAATAAATGACTTATGTGGGGTGAACAATATTAAGGAAAGATTAACATAACGAAAGTACAAAAATTAGATACAAGAATTAAAAAAGGAACAAATAAACATTATTTTTGAAATATAAGACAATTAATTAAGTTTAAAACTAATTGATGTAGGTCAACAAAACTTCGATTTGGTAATGATCAATTTCAAGAAGCCATATTTTAGTTTTTTGCAAGTATAATTTTAAGGTTCGAATACACGAATATTTTCAGGAAACATATTAAAGAGCTTGTAGGACACAATGGAGTAGAAGTTTCTAAAGTGAGTCGTTCGAAATGAGGGGACGGATACATAGCTGTCATGGTTGCTTCGCAAATTGAGGACCTCAGAGTTTGGACTCTGTAGATATCCACATCTCATAAAGAATATTTTAGAAACTTTAAAATAATATAAATGTCTCACAGGTAGAATGTTCAGTGATCTAAAGAGCACCATAGAAGGATACAACCGGTTGACCCCGCAGATTTTTCTGATACGAGTAGCACACTTTTGCAAAATGACCAGAGGCTGAATTTTAGTTAGGTAAGCACCACCCCAACAACTAATCCCATACTAAAGTTTAGAATGGAATATTCCATAATAGGCTGTTTTTAAGGTTTTGTGATCACAAAATTTTTTGAGGTGGTAAAGACCACGGATTGATGAACGTAGATATTGCTTCAAATTTGAAATGTGATTTGTCCAACTCATATTTTGATCAATCGAAATACCTAGGTATTTAAGATCATTAACTATTTCAACATTAAAACAATTGCCACAACCGACTTCTCCTTCATCAAATCGCGATAGAGCACCACCACCATTACATATACAGCTTAACATTCTATAACGTTGGCATTTTTGAGCATGGAATAATATATCTACATCTGGAATCGTTTGTATTCTTAGACTGAAATACATTAATTTAGTTTTGTTGCTCACATTAAGTTTGTGTTTTGCAAACCAGATACGCAGTAGGTGGATATCAAAATTTAAATCAGCCACAAGGCTTAGAGGGCTAGGTGAGGCATAAGCTATACCAAGATCATCAGCAAAAGCCGTTAACTTACCAACGAATGGAAGGCTGAACACAGAGTTTATATAGACGAGAAACAGGATAGGACCAAGGACCGACCCTTGTGGAACACCAAGGTTATAAACCCTAGTGCTACTTAAAAAATCTCCAATTTTCACTCTTTGGGTCCTGTCCCTCAGATAGGACACAAGCCAGTTATGAAAAAAACCACGGAATCCGATATTATATAATTTTTGAAGAAGAATGATATTGTCGACTATATCAAATGCTTTGCTTATGTCTACAAACAAACCAGCGCAATATTTTTTGTCATCTAAGCCTTTATTAATTAAAGTGCAAAATTCAAGAAGAGCATCTTCAGTGGAGAGCCCTTCTCTAAAACCGAACTGCGAACTATTGAAGAAATTTATTTTGTTAAGATAACGCAACATTCTATTTTTAACAGCTTTTTCAAATATTTTCGATATGGAGGATAGCAATGAAATAGGTCTATAATTATTGACTTCTTTTTTATTACCTTTTTTAAAAAGTGGAATAATACTAGCACATTTTAGTTTATATGGAAAAACTCCAGTGCAAATGCTTAGATTAATAAGATGGGCAAGGATATCAGATATATTTAGTGCGATTTGTTTTAGAGTTTGATTTGGAATACAATTATCTCCACATGAGAACGAGTTATTGAGAGAATTGATTAAACCATATACCTCAGATCCAGTAACTGGGTCAAAAAAGAAACTACTATGATATGTGCTATCTACCAAACCAACTTCGGCTTCACATCGATTACAGAAATCAATTGAATTCGAAGTTTGACCTACAGAACCAAAAAAGTCGTTGAAGTGGTTAGCAACAATTATAGGGTCTTCAAATTCTACACCGTCACTATTTAGAACAATCGAGTTGGAGATATTGGATGAATTAGCGTTAATTATGCTGTTTATAGCTGTTATATAGAGGAATAATATCTATCGCGATGCAATCGAATTTCGTAGTTAACAAAAAAAAGTTTTGCACATTTTTTTGTAACGATTTTTTAAAACAACATTAGATGGATGTTGTGAACATTTTCTATGTTACTAATTTTTGATTTTAAGTTTCTTCAGTATAATACGGTTTATCCAGGGCTTTAAATTCATTTCTGATTTTTTAATCACTAGGTTGAAGCTGTAGGTACTTATATAAGATTGTAGAATTTCTTGAAATAAATCATATGAATTCGAAGCATTACTTTCGGCAAAGACTGTATCCCAATTTTCAAAACGTAGGGAATTATTCTGAGATAAAAATTTAACCTTTTTTTAATAGATGAAGATGAAGCATTTTTTCTACGTTCCAAGTTTTTCATGGTGCTGAACAAAATCCCAGTCATACAGTGTTCTGATATATGAAGATCAAAGTTAACACCATAACATTGACTCAAAGACAAATCTTTAAAACGGGCAAATACGTGATCTAGACAGGAACCTGACGCTGGTCTTGTAGGTTAATTAATTAAGGACGTAAGACCATCCTCAGCTACCAGAAAAAGATACGAATCAGAAACAGAACAAGAAGTTAAAATATCAATATTAAGATCACCAAGTATTACAAGATTAGGAGATTTAATATTGTTTAACAAAGATGAAAATTCATCTAAAAAAGAATCTAAACTATGAGAATGAAGTCTATATACACAAATAAAATTAAACAGCTTACTACATATTCTACATGAGAACTGGATGACATCCGCGGACAACAAACAGTGACGCACAACATTATCTTCCAATGACTCACGTACAAAGACTCCCACTCCACCTGCAGAATATATTTCGTTTGTTTTTGAATAGAAATTATAACCATCAATTGAAAAACTATGACATTCGTAATCAAAAATCCATATTTCAGAAACAAAGATAAGATCTGGTAAGTATGCAAGAGCTTCAAGATTGCATACAAGTAAATCAAAGTTTTGCCGCAAGCTACGCATATTTTGGTGAACAACAAAAAAAGAATTTCCTACATCAGAGTTACAACAAAAAACATTATCGCTTTTATCTCTTATAACTAGTAGTAAAGGTTGGGGTTGGAGGAACGAAGAGGGAAGACTTAATTTTCTTAACAGCTTTCCTCTTGCTCTTTATAATCAATTGTTTGGTGTGTAGGGAGGTGAGGTGAACACAGAGAACATCGCTATACTTCTTTTTATTTGATGAAGGGTCAGTAGAGTTCCGATTCCATACGTGCTTAACAAAGCATTGCTGAATGTCAGCTGGAGAAACAGAAACATCTAGTCCACTTTGAAATATTTTTTGTGCGCATTCAATCGCATTGTTGTTGTTAGCTCCAGGTACCCCAATAATTTCGATTATGTTTTTCATAAATTTTTTGCTCTCTCCAATTTAATTTGCTCTCGAGAGTATTAATCTTTTGTTTAAGTATTTTGTTTTCGTTTTTCAGCTGCTGGACTGTGCTGAGAAAGTCACAGTTAATTTTGTTCAAACAAATAATTTCCTCATAGAGCATATCCAAGGTGATTGAGTTTTTATATGTTGATCGTTTGTCGTAGAGTCTGTTGTAAACTGTTGTTCGCCGGATGATTCATCGATAGGCCCATGGGTTTCTAGCTGCTGCCGTTCGTTTACCTGCTGTTCTAATGTTTTACATGAAGAACCAGTTGAATCTCCAATATTTCCATTAAAATCATTTGTTGCACTGCAGGGCACATGCTGTTGGTCTTTAGTGGGGGCAAGTGCATTGAGATGAGTGGATGACGATTGTAAATTAGGTGATGATCTGTTGTCATTTACATCATCTTTTGTTGTTGTTGATTTCTGAGCAGTTAACATTTCTCTTGAGGATTTGTGTTTACTAGAAGAGTTTGGCTTTGATGTAGTTGTTTGAAGCAACAGTTCTGATGGAGTCTCTTGTTGATGAAGAGACATACGCCGAAGAGTACAGCATTTAGCACATCGAAAGAAAGAGTCTTTAGAATTCATAAAAAACTCGATGTCAGTAGAAGTTAACTTCGCACACGACCCGTGACAAAATATATTACAATCAGTACACTTGATTTTAAAAGCATCATTGCGATCAATTTTTTTATTACAATATAGGCAAGCCATTTCGAAAATTGTCAAAATGAAGAACGGATCGTAAGACGAGACTCCATGTACACTCTGGCTGCCTTTTGACTGTTGCAGCTTTCAGACGGTAGGTGTTGATGTTATGCAGCCATGTCATCTTCACCAAGTCTCTGCGAACAATGAAAGCTGTGGCACCGATGTCGATTGTAGCCACTTGTTTTGACTTTTATTGTTTCGTTTAGTGAGACCTGAATAGTGGTTCTGGGGCCATCTATACCAGAGACCAGCTTCTGCCCCTCGAAATTGGTTCTTACTCGGCTGGGAAAAAGGTAAGGTTCGAGTATTGGTGCTATTGTTTCCATTTTTGCTTCCAAAATGTTGACATGCAGGTCTTCTAGGTGGTAATTTGCACTGACGTTGCAGATGTCCTGTCTTGTTACAATTCCAGCATCGAGCAGGTCCATCTTACTGGTTTCTTTGCAACACTGTTCTCTGGCATGAACAATCCCAAATTTCTATTTCTAATACTCGATGGACTCCTTGAGAAGCCTGTTCTGCCTCTTCCATAGTCAGGACGAACGCTAATGCCTCAGGAAGTGTGCGTTTTCCAGCAGTTCGAATTGCTCGCTGAAGGTTGATATCAGTTACAGTACGGACAAAGGCTTCTGTTGCAAATTGGTTGATGATTTCATCCTCTGCAGCCGTTCGATGTCTGCTTGGAGCTGTTGTAGAGTTTCTCCTCTCTTCTGGACTCTAGAATTGAGTTGAACGCGGAAGACTTCTTACATATGGCCATCTCCAAATCGTTTGTCATTGGCCTGAACAAGATCACTGAAGTTGCCATTCTTCTTAGTTCAGCAGCAGTTCGTCTAAGGGCAAGTGTCAGAGCTATATATTTGTCTCCCTCATCCCAGGCATTCATTGTTGCGTCTGCTTCAAACTGTTTCTTGTAGATTGACCACGAAATTTGTCTATCGAAAGTTGGTGGATGCATCTCCTTTCTCTTTTGGACAGTCACCAGCACTATCTCGAACCTTCATTCTCTTTACTTTATCCAATTCTTTTATAATGCCTTCATTCTCTTTACTTTATCCAATTCTTTTATAATGCATTCGATTTTACCTTCGAACTTTGCTTCTATTGTCAATAATTGTTTATCGACAGTCGAAAATTGTTTTTTCAACACGCTCGTCAAGGGCAATAATTCTGTTGTTAAAGGTTTCTAACTTACCTTCGAGAAGATTTCGAAGATTCCTTTGCTCTTGGCTTGGTTGTTCTAGAAGATTTTTTTGTTTTTGGCTTTGTTGTTCTAGAAGATTCTTTTGTTTCTAAAATTTTGCGAGCAGCTGAGACAGTATACTGCTCATGTCCAATGGTCTTTCTTGTTCTTGCTCTTCCTCCATTTCAATTTCGAATATCAACGTGTCTAAGTTTTCTCCACGTCTTTGTATACCCTCTTGCAGACGAATTATAAGATTATTCTTTGTTCCAGCAGTAGGAAGACCTCGCTTGTTGAGTTCTGCCTTAAGATGAACTAAATTTAAATCATTACGAGTTTTACCCATTGTCTTTTCTTATTTTCACTTTCACAAACACGTTCACTTTTTGTAATTATTGTCTGTTGACACAATTGATTATCTAAGCACAAATAAACTAAGTTTTATTCCACTTCTAACACCAATGTAATATTTTCGTAGGTTCGTTAATAAAACTTATTTACTTTAATTAAAATCTCCACTTATTTACTTTACAAAATAAAACACTTTACTTTTTAACCACAAAACAAAATATTGTTCTCCACTGAAATTAATTCACCACTTTAGTTTTATTACTAACAACTTTACTCATTCACGATTAAAAATAAACTGCATCTGCCGGTCAGATATGTGCTTTTATACTTTTCACAAGGTTCCCGAAAAGCTAGAATGTTCTAGTATTTGTTTCCAGAGCTTTCCATAGGGGAAATTTCCCTATGTAACTTCCAATACTTTACGTCATATTGAAAGCTTTCGAAAGGAAATTTATGGAAAATTTCCCCTATGAAAAGCTCTGGAAGCAAATACTAGAACCTTTCAGCCTTTTCCTTAACCTGAACCTTGTGCAAAGTTTAAAAGCACATGCCTGACTGGCAGAGGACGCAGTTTATTTTTAATCGCGAGTAAAGTTGGTGGTAATAAAAGTAAAGGGGTGAATTAATTTCAGTGGTGAACAATAAATTGTTTTATGGCTGTAAAAGTAAAGTGTTTTATTTTGTAAAGTAAATGGGTGGAGAATTTAAATAAAGTGAATAAGTTTTATAAACGAACCCTGGGAAAATATTACAATATCAATTTTTTTATTATAGTTAGACAGATGCATGTATTGAAAAGTCCAGACAGAACTTTTTTTTAAGTATTGATTGAGGAAAAGTTCTGATGAATAGCACAATGAATTCATGAAATACTTTTTATGAGGAAAACGCATGTAATGATTTCATCAGAGAAAGGTATGTCGGTTTTCATCAGTTCATTATTTTCATTCCATCTACCCTTTCTTTTACTTAGTGCAAAATTTAAATGAATTCATAGCTTACAATTCATTACACAAATTCAGAAAACAAAATATACGATGATTTTACTAATGAATAGTAATGCATAGCTTCATGAGTTCGTTAATTTAGTTGGGTGCTCTGCTTGTTCATATAATATAAAAACAAAAACATTTCCTTTCTCTATACCTGTCCCGACATAGACGATGATTTCAAAGATGAAGACTAATACATGGATTCATGAATTGGGTTCTCTGCGTGCGTTGTTTGGTTTTCTTCCCGTAGTCTGGTCATATTATTTTTTTGCCATTGCACATTTTGGGGTAGGTAGTTCTCAATTTTTGCCTGCTTTATGTTT
Organism: Dasysyrphus albostriatus; assembly: GCA_946251815.1. NCBI lineage: Eukaryota > Metazoa > Arthropoda > Insecta > Diptera > Syrphidae > Dasysyrphus > Dasysyrphus albostriatus. The sequence goes on from OX276335.1 coordinate 178,363,037, forward strand.
TCAGGGGTGCTGAATTCGAAGCTCAGGTTTGCGACTAAAATTTCGTACCGGAACATGGGAATAATGTTAAAATTGATGCAACATAATTTTTTTCACAGTTTTTCATTGATGGCTCGAAAACTATCAATTCTAAAATTTCAATTAAGTACAATAATGGAAAGCATACACAATTTCCTCTGGTTAATGTTTTTTCTGCAACAACCCATTTTGACTCGAGCGCTTGTTGAAAATTGATGTATTTAGGTATTTTTAGTGTCTCCGAAAACATTAATTAATTTCTTTATTGGGTGACAAAATTTGAATATTAGACTTTAACATAAACCAAGATATACTTTTCCGATGGTTTTTGATTTGCTGAATTTGAATCTGGTCTCAGAATTGCAGTAGCACGTCACATTTTTGAAATATTCAAATTGAAGGAAAATGCGTTTTTGATGCAAATTTGGCGTAGTGTTATTTATCGAGGTAATTTCTTTAAAAAAAAAAATACAAGGCCACTCGGAAGTTTGACAATTTTTTTTAAAACTCTTTTTGAATTTTTCAAATGTATTCATCTTGGGGAAATCATTAATTTGTTCTTAGCCTTTGTCTTAAACTACCGTATCTTTTCTTTAATTTGCTGAGCAAAAGAATACGACAAAGGCGATCATATTTGTCTTTGAATGTATGCGATAGGAAAACTGAATAAACATTGTCGGTGTGTTGGTTAGGCTCGTTGCGATTGCTTGTGGAGTTGCTCATGTGCGCGCTCAGTAGTCAACTTGTGACTAAAATATTTTGTTGCGGTAGCAGTTGCATGTGCGCGACTAGCCTATAGGTTCGTTTTAGTTAAATACCATTTAACACTTCTAATCACTGTGCATATTTAAAAAAAAATAAATTGAAAAGCTAAAAAAATTGTTTTTTGCTTCAAATTTTAATTATTTTCTAGCTATGTGCACAGCTTTAACTTTTGGAGTGGTGTCGAATTTTGAAAAAGGATCATTTCAGTCCAAGTTCATTATCCTTAATAGTAAGGAATCCAAAAATGAGGCTACTTATAAGAATATAAAAATATCTTTTTTTCAATCTTTATTTATTTTTATTATTTTATTGTAGCAGAATATTTATACAATATTTTCTTAAACTATATTACACAATTGACAGAGTTTTGGTATAAATCTAACTTACAACTGACAATTTTTTAATTTTGTTTAACAAAAGAACAAGAATTAAAATAATATTTTGAAGGAAAAGCTTCATAAAAACTTTCACTAAAAAAAGAAAGCCTATTAGAGTATTTTGAGAAGAAGGGTGGGCAGTGCAGTTCAACCAGACTTTAAGATTTCCAAAGAATGTAAATAAATAAAATGATAGGATACAGAAAACATAACGGAGTGTGAATAAATAAATAACAATTAAACAACAGAAGTATAGTATTTATAAGTACAAGTAAAAAAAAATGTTTGGTGACAAACAAAAATGTATGTAATTGAAAAAAGAAATAAATTAATACAATCGCCAAACAAATAAATGATTAATGAACTGATAAATAAATAATAGCTAAATAAATAAATAAATAAATAAAAATGGTGAAGGAAAACAAGGAACAAATAATTAAATCATAATTAATCATGAATAAATAAATAAATAAATAAATTAGATAACTCAAAAATAAATAAATAACTGAACAAATAAATAAATCCATCAAACAATCAATCAATACATAAATACATAGATAAATAAATATATAAATAAATTACATAATACGAAATAATAAATAATAAATAATAAATAATAAATAAATAAATTAGTTAATAAAAGTAATAAATAAAGAAATCAGTTAATTAAATAATACCACGGAATATACTTATATAATAATGAACTATTATAATAATATTATAACTATAAAGCAAGATTGGAAATCAAAGTGTTATCTGAGAATAAGCAAGATAAAGTATAGCGTTCTTTAAGTTTTCAAATTCTTGTCGAAACCATTTCCATATTTGAAATATCGTGGAGTTCTGCTGTTGAAAAACACCATGGGAGCTTAAGGATCATTTTCAAGACCTTGTTTTGAGCAACTTGGAGTCTGCGAATATTACTAACAGCACATTTATCCCATGCATCAAGGTGTACTCCAAGGTACTTAGCACTTGAACGCCATTCAGTGCTTAAACCATATACTTGCAGGTTATTGATAGCAAAGAAACAGGACTTTCTTTTTCGTGAGAAAAAGATAGCCTGTGTCTTAGAGGCATTAATTCTAATCTTCCAATCGAAAAAATAATCTTGTATCACGTTTAGTGCAGATTGCAGATTGGTTTCAATTTTGAAACCAACTCAATCTGATGTGAATATACAATTTTCATCCGCAAAGATTGCTTTTTCGCAGTTTGTTAAGCATGGGAAGTCATATGTGAAAATAGTATACAAGATTGGGCCTAGTACCGATCCTTGAGGAACACCTGCTTTAATGATGAACATGTCAGAGAGCCAATTATTTATCGAAACTTTGAATTTATTATCAGATAAAAACGTTTGAACAATTTTCACTAGATACATGGAAAATTTTAGCCGTAACAATTTATGTAAAAGCCTATCATGCCAAACTGTATCAAATGGTTTCTCAACATCAAGCAGTATCATTCCAGTACTCTTTAATATATTTTGTAATTCGATCAACTTGATTGACTGTACTATGGTGGGCCTTAAAACCAAACTATTCAAGCGGTAAGATATTATTATTTGTAACTTGAGATACAATTCTACTTTTTATTAATTGCTCGAAGCATTTGCTTAATGAACTTAATAAACTTATTTGCCTATAGTTACTTGGCATATTTGCATTTTTACCAGGTTTTAAAATTGGCATAATTTTAGCCGCTTTCCATGCATGAGGAAAATAGCATGACTTCAGACAACTGTTAAATAGGTGTTGCAAATATTTTACTCCAGACATTGGTAAGTTCTTAAGAAAAATATTTTTAATTCCATCCAGGCCTTCAGACTTTGTGGTTTTGAGAGCCCGAAGGACATCTTTTACGTCTTCAAATGGAGATCAAAACATTGTTACCTGCTTTAAAAGCAGGGATGTAAGTATTTTTCTTTTTAATTATTTTTGATATTTTCCAGAAAGGTTAACTACCCTTATTTAAACCTTTTAGTTTATGGTTCCAGGAACGATTTCTAAATGCTGAGGTTAGATCTTTTATTTAGGCATTAAGTATTTTTATCTCAGAATTATAGCAAGGATATCTAGTTCTTATCTATTTTCTACGATTGCTTTTACGAACTTTTATTATTTGGAGAATGTTATCAGGTAAAATGTTTGCAGTATCATATCGTATTTGTTTTTAGGAGCGGACTTTTCAATGCTTTCAAATACAGCAGTTGTAAATGAAGAAATACTAAAGTCTATTTGTTGTTGATTGACTTCATCAATTAGAGGTGCATGAATACTTGGTAATCTAGATCGCATTTCTTTTTTAAATATATTCCAGTTCGCATTTTTTGTGTCCAGAATCTCATTTTTTCTTTGTATTGGTGAAGTAAAGATGCTAATTAGTACTGGAAAATGGTCTGAGCTTAGTTCATTTATGACCATAGGTTGGTGGAATAGAATGGGAAGGTTAGTCAAATAAAAATCCAACGTTGATGGGCTTGACTTCTTGTTTGTAGGATAATAAGTTGAATAATAATAAAATAAGAATGTTTCCCCATAAATTTGCTCTTAAGCAACCCCAATTTCTATGCCTGCAATTAAAATCACCCCCAATCAGATAAGTATCATTTATGGTTATCAGCTTCCTCAAGTCATTGTTTAAATCAAACCTTTATCTGCATTAGCTGAACCTCCAGAAAAATATATAGAAAATATTTTTACAGCCGTACCATTAGCAAAAGGTACTTTAGTTCCTATATTTTAAATTACTTTGGTATTAAGAATTGGAATTAATTCATGTCGTATTGTTTTTTTCTCTACCATGGCAACACCGCCCCCCTTCTCTCATCTCTATCAAGACGATAGCAAAAATAGTCTCGATTAGTTAATTTTTCATCAAAACTAAGCCAAGTTTTAGACACTAAACCAATATCTTAATTGTGTTTATTAAGAAAAGCAAAAAATTCTATGGATTTGCATCGAATGCTTCTAGCATTCCAACATAAGTATATTCATGGATGTACTATTCATTACTAATTATTATAAAGATACCTAATTGCTAATTGTGCAATAGTGTTGAACTCGTCTGCTTTTGTTTTACATTTACCCAATAAAGTTATCATCTCCGCTGTAAGCTTGTTGATTTCATCCATTGAAAAGAGATCACTGGCATTGGTGTTATCATATTCAGCAGTGTTGTTGTTCACCCAAGCACCACCATCGGAGGGAATGGAAACAGGTACAGAAACCGGTTTTGCATACGAGTGAGCTCTCCGAAGAGTTGGAAGAGGAGGGAAGTCAGATGTGTTTGTTTCGTATGCCTGTTGTTTTTTTGTTCAACAACTAGAGTTTGACGTTTGTTTTTCGAAGAAATCTTTTCTCGCATACCGAAAAAGCTTTTACGGCTCATGCATGAAAGGTCAGTTGCCTTGTGTGTAGCATAAAAAAAGCAAAAACATCAAGGAAATGCTCATGTAGTTTAATGTTTTCACACTTTAAGCCAAGTTTTATGAGTTCGGCTTTTAATGATTCAATTGACATTTCGTCCAACCCAAAAAGAACAACTTTAAATGACCTTGCTATAATGTGTAAAATATTGCCAGATCTTATATTTTAATGTAGAACATACACTTTGATGATCTTCAATTTTTTTACAATTTATTTTTATGCCAATTGAGATTTTTTTATATAATATTCTTTAACTTTGAGATAGAGTGAACGTTATCGGATTTTTTTTGCAAAATACAAATGGATGGAATTTTAATTTTTTTATTGGTAGCGTAGTTATTACTTCTTCACATTCAATTTTAATATCGTCAGTGTCCGGAAGACATTGTAAAAGGGTAAACCGCCCGTACTTAAAGTTATGGTCATCCGCACTCATCTTACGATTTTTAATGTTGAAAGACAAATTAATGTCTTCAACTGAAGGTGGTGATCGAAAACTTTTACGAATGTTTGCCTTTTATAGGATGTACTGCACGGAGAAACGCCTGATTAGATCAGGCTGTTGATAAGTACTGTTTTCAATCCTTAAATTGAGCAAAATTTTACTCAATTATAGAAATCGGTGAGAACACAGAGTTTCCCAAGACTTGTTTTTTTTTATTAGATTGAAAATTTCAAGTTTAATGAATAATTGTATGTGTTGTTTCGTCATGTACTTGATAAGACAAAACACCTTGACTAGGTCACTTAAAAAGATCAAATTGTAGTAGCTACCTCCTTAATAAACATTTGTTTTTATTTTTTGCAGATGCTATAAAAACGGATAAACCTTCAATTCAGCTTTACAAGAAAGCAATCCAATAAAAAATCTGCACTTCAAGAAAAAAGCCATGTACAAGAAGAAAGAAGATGCAATTTACTTGCAAACGTCGTCATTTTAACTTGGCTAACTCTAGTTTTTTTATTTATGTTTGTTTTTTAATTAATAATCGTGTGTAATTGTGTCTTGCCATATCCTCTCTTTTACTTAAACTTAGACCTAGGATCACCTTCAATAATGCAACTGTGTCCTTTAATTTCTTTAATTTTTTTTCTTTTATTCACTTTTTGTTACCTAATATACTTTTTTTAATAAAACAAGGTAAGAAATTCCAACTGTTTATATTCGTTTTAACCCTAAGGTAGAAGCGAATCATTTCACTGCCGAGCTTACATTTCTCGCTCTTGAATGAACGAATTTCATATACAAAGTGATTTCATAGGTGAAAACTCATGTAATTTTTCAACTAAGAGTAATGACCTGATGAATAAGCCGTTCTTGCTAACGTAGTGGGATCATTGTTAAATATTCTTGGTTTTTTTCATCAAATTTAATTCACTTATGAATAAACGTTTTACATTAATAAACTGATTTCATTGTGTTCCACTTGCCTAATGATATCACTGATGTAGCATTCATACAATTTTTCATCCAATTTAAATCTTTATTGAAAAGGGCTATTACACCTACTGAATGTTCACCAAGAAAGTCATTTGGTGAAAGCCAATGACAACCCCATGCAAATTTCCTCTATGAATTCACCTCAAATTCCTTGGGTGTAGCTTCCATTCCTTGAGGAAAAAGCTGGGGATTCCTCGGTGAATTTTTAGAAATTTCCCACTGGACATTTATTAAAAACACCTTCCAATTCTCTACATTTAATTTTTTAGTTAAAAGTTCAAATGAGCTCAACTCCATTGCATTTCGCCCAGGTTTGATAGTTGGGCTCATCAGTTAGATGACTATCATACCCTTCTAAGACGCAAATTTGTATCGATGATTACCGACATGGATGGATTGCATACATGTTTTCTTATAGGAACCGGTGCATAAGCGTCGAATGCATTAGACGCAACGGACAAAGTAGCTGAACTTTTAACTTTTCCACTCCGGCAAATGCGTCGACAGTATTTTTTGTGTGTGTTTTTGAATTTCAAATCGTTGTTATGTGTGTGTGTTTTTGGATTTTAAGTGGTTGTAATGTGAATATCAACGCATTCATTGGGTTACCTCAATCAGTCGTATCCGTCAAACGTAAATGAATCCATCACTGTATGTATGCGGGCTCACATCTTAAGACTTCAAAAACATTGAAAATGCATATGCATAAAATACCTCTGATGAAGTGGCAGACCTGCGGAGAAGAGAAAAAAAATAGTTTAACATATGAAAAAGGAGATTCAAATCAAATTCAAAAATGAGCTTTGGTTAATAGTCGATAAGCCAAAGACGGATAAGAATACGGCTAGGCGTTTTTTCAACGATCTCGAAACTTCAGCTCGAATAACTGGTGTAGATATTGATATTATCAAAAGATTAAGAACTATAATACATGCAATAGCTAGTAGCCACGAAATACATGTGGAAAAATTCCAACACTATGCTCTAGAAACCACGAAGAAAAATATCATTGGTACCCAATGCCCCCAACTATTCATAAAGCCTTGGTTTATGTTTCTTCCATCCTAGAACATGCCTTATTGCCAATAGGCCAGTTAAGCGAAGAGGCCCATGAGGCAAGAAATAAAAAATTTAAACAGTATAGAGAAAATTTCTTTCGTAAAATATCCAGAGTAAAAACCAACGAAGACATCTTGATTTCAATTTGAATTTGGCTCCTGTGTGGGGCATTTGGCAGGCTGAAAGCTGAGAGGTAGAAGTCTGGGTTTGACATTTTTTTAATCAATTAATAATTTTTTGGTGTATCACACCTTTGGTTATATTTCTGGCATCAAAAGGCGGTTTTTTACCACTTTAGAAGGCATCTGGCAGGGTAAAAGCTGAGAGTTATAAGTCTGGGACTGATATATTTTAAGTCAGGTGATTTTTCCTAAATTTTTGGTGTACAACACTTTTGGTTATTATTCTGGCATCAAAAAAGAGCCTTTCTAGCACTTTTGGGGGCGTCTAGCAGGTGAAAGCTGAGACGTAGAAGTCTGGAACTGATATAGATATCTTCATTCAGGGAATTTTTCCTGATTTTTTGATGTACCACACTTTTGGTTATACCACTGGAAACCCAGTACTTTGGTGACATCTGGCAGGGGGAAAGCATAAAGTAAATTGTCTGGTACCTATATATTTGTAGTCCAGAGTTTTTTCCTGATTCTTTGGCGTGTCGCACATTTGGTTATACTCCTGACATCAAAAGGTGGTTCTTAGCCAGCTTTGATGGGCTTCTGGCGGGGGAAAGCTGAAAGGAAATCGTCTGGGAAGTAATTATTTGGTACCAGAAGGAAATTTCCTATATTTAATATATGAATTGAAGTGGTTATACCCCACACAAAAATGGGAAAAATCACTGTTTTAACCACCCACACCCAGCACCGCCAAAAGCTAAGAAAAAACTCTGCCAATTAAATATACTATGAGCGTCAAAAAAAAAGTGAACAGCATTCTTGTAACTCTGTGGAAGCAAATTGATTCGATTTTTTAGTAAAAGACTTATCTTGTTGTTTTATAGCGGGTTATTTTCAATGTATTGCCATATAAAACTTATAAAATATGTTATAGTAAAAATTCAATACAAAAATAACAAAAATACTTTATTTTTTTTGGCGTCAAAAAAAGTGTACACTTTTTAATTTAAGCGAAAAACTTAAGTTCGTCTGCTTCTCTTTTGTCCATAGTCCCTAGACCATAAGGGAAGAGTCTGGGGATTGGCTCTAATAGCTTCCTTGCCAATTCAGCTGGGTTCTTTTGCCACTCTTTAAATTAAATTGAATTTTGTGCCTCTAAGCTTAATATATTCCTCTTTTGCATCTGTTTATCCAGATAATCTCACAAATGCTCGATGAGGTCTAAGTCAGGGGATCGTGGAAAATCTTGTAACGTTATAATTTTGGGTACGTATATGTGAAGGTCGCACGGTAAACGTAACCATAAGAGATATTCTCAAAAAAAAAATAATCTTATAAAATTTCGTGTAATCCCGTCAGCCTCTAGTTGACCTAGAAAACACCATCATGTTATTTCCTCTGAAATAAAATATCTCCCCATATAAGAGGAATGAGAGATAGAGGGTAGTATAATTGATTCAACAAGACCCGACTTCATAAGCCAATCATGGATTAAAACCAAAAAGGAAGAACTAACTGGTTTCAGTTCTTAGATCAATTTCCCAACAGCTCCCTAACTCCACCCGCATTAATCCCTATTGCCTCTGTCTACGCTCGAAAAAAATGTTTACAGACCCACTTATTTCCTCAAAGCAGAAGACAAAAAGGGTGTCCACTTTCCTTAGGTATATCCTTAGGCCTGTTGATCTCCGCACTATCAGCTCGTCGGTGGGGGTGAGTTCTAGGATATTATAGAAAAAGGACTTCGTTCCTTATCTTCAGGCCAGTTATTGTCGAAGATGTTGGTTGACTCGCTTTATTTTGTTTTTGGTTGCAGGACCCGAATATTTGGCTGGTGGTTTGGTAGTTTTGATTTAATGGAGAGCTTTGGTGTACGAACTCCTTGAGTAATTAACCCTCCCCTAAGTATTCCATGAAAGAAAAGTGTCTCTTAAAACACACCATGACCCCTACGCTTACTGTATTTAAGTAGAGATCCCTATTTGGACAAGGGGAATTTGCAAAAAAGTTCCTCTTCGATGTTCTTCTATAGCTTAGTATCCTTTTATCCCTGAAAGCTCACATCCCGTTTATATTCTCAGCTCGACGCATCTTCCTCTTTCAGATGCTAATAATCAATACTGACGTGATTGCCTCCATCAAAAAGAAATATAAAAAGTAATAATTTTATTTTGTGAATACCCTTCCGGATCCTTTATTCATACCAACAAAAAATTTACTTAAATTACTAAATACATCCTTCTTTAATTAATATAAAACGGTAAGTATGTTATGGCAGTAAAGATCTTTTCCCATTTTTGTTTTACCGCAGTAAAAAAAAATCTTTTTATTAGTGATAGACACAGCCAATACTTATATAATAAAAAAGTTAAATTAAAATTTATAAACCTGTAGGTATTTGTAGTAGATGTTAGCAAAAACCAATTATTTAATTTAAAATCATTAATTAATGAACTTTTTAATATTACCTTTTTTTGTTTTGATATCTGTCTCTGTTTAAGATTTAAGATCAAGAAAATATAAAATCAATGTAGTTTTCTCTAAGTTTATGCAGTAAATGTTCAATTCTATGTAATGACGTAATCAAAGACAAGATACAATAGACTTACCGCCTCTCCGATGAAGTGTGCACAGCTCTCGGGTTGGTGACGTTTTCTTGAAGCTAGATGAAGATTTTATAAATATAAACCGGAATTGAACGCTAAGCACTGAATATTATTTTATGCCACTAGATGATATTTTTTTTTCTTTTTTTCTTAAATGAATTATTTTATCCAAATATCACTCGAATTAGGGGTTGAGATTAACAAAAAAAATTATTTATTTATTTTTTAAATTAGAATTAATTTTGTAAGTAAGGGGATAAGGCTCTCCGTCTTATAACACTATCTCTTTTTTTTTAGAATAATTCACTGCTTCTTTCTGCTTATTTATTTATCTCTTTCTTTACTCTACTTTCTTTTATTTCTTTCTTTTTTTATATTTTTCCTTTTATAACTTTAACGATTCACATATAACTACATAGATATGTAGATCTTTCTTTATCTTCCTATTTTTTGTACTTTTTTTTAATTATTTGTTGTTTTTACTTCAATATTTTTACTAATTTTCTTTTAACTTATTTTTTCCTGCACCACTTAAGTTTTACAAATTTTTTTAATAGATTAAGATTTTAGGCTGGGATTTTGTACATTTGTACATTTTCTTCAATTAGACCTTAAGTGAATTTTACCGCACAAACATGAATAGCTGACTGATCGAAAATGTATGACAAGTTGTTCGATCCAAAAACTAACTGGATTATTATATTGTTTTAAGGACCGTTCACCGAACTAGAATGCAAAGGCGTAGGAGAGACGGACGAGTTCGACGAGTGCAGTTACTACTATGAAAATAACCGTATTAATCTGTTAATTAAAGGGATTCCCCGGAATACTAGATACAGTTCTGCGAATTTCTGTTATTAATGACTAGTTCTAAACGCAAGAAAAAAGAATGGCTCACCACTTGTAAATCGGGTTTCTTTCGAAGCTTATATGATGACGATGATATGATTCTAGCAGTATAAAATTTTGTCGATGCGTGCCTATGAATTATATAGCACCAATATAACAAAAATAAATGAGTTCCTTTTCAACTTGTAGAGGAACAGGATACAGAATTTGATTCTTACATTTTTCTGGATTGGTGTGGAGTCTTGCTGCTCAGCTCTTTTGTTTTAATGAAGAAAGGCCACTGACCGCTCCTAGGGTTGGTGCACGTTGGCAAATCAGATTAGCTCTTAATTCCTTTTAACTTTGTATGTGGACTAAAGTTAAATTTCGCTATAGGAACTGAACCGACGAGTTTTTTTTTCTAGGTTGGACATGTGCGTCACTAACAGAATTCAGAGCCATTAATTTAATTAGTTTCAGAACACAGAACAGGAAAGGATCATTATTGAATTTACCTTTTTTGTGGTCGAAAGCTCGCTTATCGTTTCCAATCGCCAGAAAGTAAATATATACTTTAGTGGTTTGAACGTACCAAAAGCGGCTTCGCAAAATAAATCTTATTGGACGACTGCACAAGACGACGGTTAAACCCAGAAAGGAAATTTGATCTTAGCTGACGAACCACGAGGTCAACCGAGAATTTTCGAAAAGAAACAAATTTCGAAATTGGAACAAGGGAGCTGAATTCGTGTCGTGTTTTGTTGTGGCTTCTTTCTTTAAGGTCTCTACGCAATGATTCGTGCATTTAACTTGGATTTTTTTTTTATTTTTTATAAAAATACTAAAATGATCTGTAAACTAATTAGTCCTGGTTATGTTGGGGAATCATACGATCATATTTAAGAACATTTAAGTTAAAGGTTAAAAGTCTGATGAGTTCACTTGAAATTGAAACTATAATTTGTTATGCAACGTTTCCGAATATAAGGATGATATTTCCAACAAAACATCTCTGTATGAAATCAGAACGATTAGAAACTGGACGTATTTTTTTAATTGCTGATCTTAGGTGAGGGCCTACCGAAATTGAATTTTTAGATTGATAGGTTTCCTACAGTCTTCTAATTGCTTAGAGGTACTATGGTGCAACCATCTCTTGACAAATTTCGATGAGCGCTTGAGGTCGTTGTCTTGTTGGAAGACACATGAATCAATTATCCCCCAGTTTCGCATCATTACATGCCAGAAAAATTAAGTATTTTGTGTTATTTTTTCATTGAATTTTTACTACAACATCTGATAAGTTTTATAGGACAACATACTTAAGATAACTTGCCTTAAAAAAAATAAGATAAGTCTTTTACTAAAAGATCGAATCTATTTGTTTCAACAGACATGCCTATCCTCAGGCTCTGGGAGTATTATCTCCAATGGGGAATAAAAACTAACCCTGCTAAAATAAAATTGATCTGCTTCAGAAATCCTGCTCGAATGGTACAGCCACGAGAAGCAAGAAGCTATCTCTGACTCTTTCCGATAACACAGCTATCACTCCAAAACAAAGTCACTTCTTCGAACGATTCAAATTTAATCAACCCGCCCAATTTACCCTTCTTAAAGCAAATTGTGCCTTATCTCTCCTACGTCCTCTTATGAAAGCAAGAAGTGGTCTCCAAACAAGGACGAAACTTCTGCTTCACAAGCTTCTGATTCACCCAGTAGTAACATATTGCTTTCCTATACATTCATAGGGGCTTATATCATTATATCATTGCACCTCCTTTCACCGAAAACCAAACTCCTACCACTTTTATAGCAATGAGAGGCATTACGAAGCATCACGTATAGTCCCGATTGACAAATACATTTACAACCTCAGCCCTTTTATTAATTATTAACTTACAGGTAACCCAGTCATAGACGACCGATATATCCAGTTGCTCTCCATGATGGATTCAGCATTTGGAATAGCTAGAGAAGACAGTTTTGAGAACCTCTACGATGCTGCAGGATCGCAGCACAACAGAGGTTGAAGCCACCAAACGAATAAACTAAACAACAAGGACCTAAATTCTATCAGCCCTATCATCACCCACACCAGTCCACGACCGTCAGCACTGCTCATGCTCAAGCCGACGTAAAAACCTTATATCCAAGAAAAACTCTTGTTAGAAGAAACTTTAATACAGAAGATTCTTTACTTTTAGGCTTTGTTAGAGAAGATTCTTCTATGATAGTTGTTCTTGCTCTTCCTCCATTTCAATATCGAATATAAACGTATCTGGGTTTTCTCCACGTTTTCTTAAACCTTTTATAGACGAATTATAAGATCATTTTTTTGTTTTAGTAGTACGAAGACTACGCTTATTCGGTTCTGCCTTAAGTTCGACTAAATTTAATCATTGTATTTTCTTATTGTTTAATTTCGTGGTCAATATTCACTTTTCATAAATATTTTCTGTAAACACAATAAATTTTTTCTGAATGCGCATATAAAATAAGTTTTATTAAACCTCTAACACCAATTTATTATTTCAGGGTCGTTGATAAAACTTATTCACTTTATTTAAATCCTCCACTTATTTACTTAAAAAAATAAAACACTCAACTTTTCTTACTACAAAACAATTAATTGTTCACCACTGAAATTAATTCACCAAATTTACTTTTCACTTTTATTACAACCATTCACGATCAAAAATAAACTGTGTATACTGCCGGTCAGACATGCCTTTTATACTTGTTGGACAAGCTCTAGATATTACTAGAATTTTCTACTATTTGCCTTTAGAGCTTTCCGTAGGGGAAATTTGGCATAATTTCCCTTTCCAAAGCTTTTATTTTGACATTTTAAAGTTCTAAAGTTCACTAAAGCTTTCCGTAGGTTAATTTGTATTTATATCTTGTATAATGGCGCTTCTCATTCGAGTCGTTATAGTTCATTCGAGAGTACAAATGTGAAAGTAGTTACAATATGAAAGGTCCAGGGGAAAAACGCTCTAGGTCCACTTGTGTTGATTTTGATAAAAATGAAAATGTAAGTTTAGAAACTACTATAAAAGGCTCAATTCAAAGGCAAAGTAATCAAAGAAACAAATCATTTTGTCGAGCACAATTATGTGAATTATTCATACATAAATATATTTTAATTTCATGAATTGTTTTTTCTAAAACAGTGAAAGTGTGCCTCATCTCACTTAAAAGTATTTTTTTATAAATTTCAATTTTCTCAAACACTAAATACCCTACAACCATCTAATTTTCAGCATGCGACTCAAAGGTACTAACAACATTCAATAATTGAAGACAATTTACTATCTAAAAACGTACAATAAAAAATCAGTTAACAGAATTTTTCAATTTTTTTTAATTAATTTTGAGTTTTTAACGAATTTTTTAAAAAAATTTTAACATATAGCTTTTAAAAAAGCTATAGCATAGTTGGTAAGTATATCCATTGTTTTTAAATAGTTGTTTATCTACTTAAAGTAATCATTTTAAGAAGCCGATAACTTGGAAGTATTCTGTGCACTTATAAGCTTTGAAAAAGTGTTTTTTATATGAAAAATAAAACACTGTGTCAAAAATTACAAAAGGACATTTTAAACAAAACCACCTTCCTTACACCTACAAATGCTGTCATAACGTTACTCGAATGACCATAAATAAATAAACACTAACTTTTTCCGATATTTGTGGCAAATTAATCAACAAATATGAATTATGTAGGACAATAACATTGTTTTTCAAATGTTTGAAATTTCTACTCCCCTGTAACCTTGCTCTTACTGAAAATATGAATGAAACTTTTTCTGTATGAAATTTAATTTTCTTTCATTTTTTAGTGAACACTTTTCCGCTAATACTCTTAGTTTTCAAAATATTTATGAAAAACTACAAAAGGGGACCTTTAATTCCCCTCCTGCCTAGGCAGGCGACTTTTAGTATGATATACCTGGGAGTCACCCCTACCACATAAAACAATAACCCAAAGAGCATGATCAACTGCATTTATTTGATAATTTTGAGTCTTCGTTGACTGGGCTATAACTTTTGTAGCTAAAACAAAGCTTTTAAAAAGAGTTTTTAGATAGCGGGACATTTTGCGAGTTTTCAAAGCCTTTTGTGGAGAAAACTATACAACAAAGAGACTCTTCTCAATTAATTATGATTAATTTACTGAAAATAGTTTAAGTTAGTAATATTTAGGTAAATTGAAACAAAATTAACTATTCGTACAGATATTAAACAAAACGGCTTAAATAAAATTATACACCAAGTATCCCTCGTCTGATTTGCTGTTTTATTATGCTGAAAAGATAAATAATTATGATGATAACGATGTATTTAGATGTCAAGATGCTGTATGATGATAATTGCTCAGTGGGATTATGACGAAATGCTAAATACATATGTATATAAATAAGGGTGCTAGTTAAAAAAGGTCATCTTGGATGGGCCATTAAGCTCTAAATAAAAAAACAACTATTTTTTCAGATTTTTATTTTCATCCAGTATAGTCGCTACAGGGGTTATAGTCGAGGCAATATACGATTTAACATGGGCAAAATTGCAACAGAAGCTTCTCCAATTTATTTATGATCAATTACCACTACTAAATAACGTATCAAAAATCGGACAAAATCCCTCCATGGACAAACCCCGAAAAACAGTTTTCAAAATAGCGGATTCATTGATTTGTTGTGTTTGGTTGTTATTTTTATTATGATCTGATTGTTTCCTTTAATTATGTTAAGTTATCACTGTATGATCCGAGGAGGGGGCTATGATGTTCACGAGTCATACTCCCTCCCCAGTTTTGACCCTTCACGATTTATGACACCCCACTCCCTTCAGATCCCTAGATAAATGTATAGTTTGTTAGTTGTTATTTCGATTACGCAGTTATTTTAACTACTTTTGTGCGTAGTACACAGTTGTGGATCATGAAACACCCCCTCCAGTTGTAAACCCCGCTCCCAAGTCTTAATTCTCCCATAAATTTTGTTTTCTTACTTTTAGTCCAAAAAAGTAAGAATAAAAAGAAACACCCCCTATTACGACCCCCCTCTAAGCCATGTCCCATTCCCAGTAATGACCCAAGAGAAAATGATGGACTTGATCAGTATAATAATCGAAGAAAATGAGAATATACATAAATAAACCTATTGTAATTTTAATAAATCTGACACGCAGAAATACATACATTCTATGGCCGTTTCTTAAAATTCTCTCATTAAATAGCTATGCCCTGGAAAATAAAGGCCATAGAATTTTCTGAGAACCCAAAGGGAAATAGTTTATTTGAAATTAAAGTATTCAGAAACATACGCTTCTTAATTCGAGTCGTTATAGTTCATTTTATTTCTTAGCTTTTTGGAAAGCCAGAAATCCATGCTTATGATTTATTTTCAAATAAAGTTCTTTTTATTTACAGTTTCAGCAAAAATAGTTTTCAAACTTAAAATTAAAAAAAAAATGTCTGCAAAATTTTTGGTTTGAAAACAATTTTTGCCAAAACATGATATGAAAATAAAACATAAAAGTAAACTTTTGATTTCCAAAATACAACAAAACAACAAGTCTTACCGTTGTTTTTAAATTATTTTTTTTTTTCTATTTAATGTAATTTTTAAACCACCTTATATACAGGGTGTCTCACAGTGGTCCGTTTCTTGAATTTTTGGCTACAAAAATAATTTCCCACGCCTATTTTTTATACTTCAAACAAGGGCTTCACAATTAAGGTCAGAACATGGTCCTTAAGTTCAAAATTTTGAATGAAGTACTGCAGAAGTCAGAATTTGATTCAAGTTTATATTTGAAGTATCCTTATATATGCGCCTGAATGTATTCTTTCATATAAAAATGGCTTCAATATTGATTTGTAGAAAATTTTAAGAAGATGGTTCAAAATGTTGAGAAATGTTTATAAGAATATAAGAACTAGTTTTAGTGCTAGGTTTTTTTAATTTTATGTGTTGGAAATTATTTTTAGACCTAATTAGATCGAATCTGAAAGAAATTTGACAAATTCGACAACTAGAAATAGCGAATCAAATTTTAGGTCAATTACTCAAAAACTCAAAAATTAAAAATAGTCTAAACTCTAAAGTAATAGTTTTTATTGTAGGTTTGTATTGATATTTTTTCTGGTTCCATTAATTAAATCTGAGATCAAGCTAAGAATTCTGGTAGTTGACAGTTTGAAAGAACTGTTGTTCTTCATTTAAAGCCGATTTAGGCCCAACCAAATATAAAAACTCAGGAAAAACCCGTATATTGACCACTCTAATAGACATTATGCGTGTTTTATTATCATCGGCACCTGGATCTGGATTAACTTTTAACCCGTAGTACCAAAACATATTTGAAAATTTCCCACTATTTTGTTTTTATATTGCATGTAAAAAGTAAATCCAGATCCAGATCCGGATCTCGATAGCAGATAATAAAACACCGCTATTATGGGTACCTTAATCTCATGAATGGAGCTCTTATTTCGTCAAGCAATATTGAATTTAATTAGAATTTTTAACTTTCAATTGTTTATTTTTATTTATGAAATATTCATACATACCTAGTCGTGCAATAAATTCTGTTACATAGAAAACACGCAATAAAAACATAACTAGTATTTCTTTTTTAAATATTGTTGGTATAACAATAGTATAATAAGGGAAAAATCATATTTTATCAAGTTTATCCAAATTGATTACCTTCAGCCTTTACACACCCCTTGAGTCTGTAAGGCCAATCATAATCATATACCTCTTTACACTGACTTAATCCGGCAGGCTCAAATCAAGACTACCGGAGGGCCATTAGTCAGCTCAGATAAACCCAAAAGCATGCTGCTCAAACCACTTTTGATTGAACCTTTGCTTTGTGGGCTGCAGCTAAGTTTGTTTGAAGTATCCAGTGCTTTTAATGGCATAGGCTGTCACTTAGGGCCTTCACTTCCCTCTCCAAAAATTGAGTTTTTGGCACTTTCGTGGTCTGTACCCCACTTAATCATCAAAAAGGCTGATGTTACCTTCTCTGGACCCTAGCAATCTTATTTGTAATCTTAGAGTCCGTAAAGTGTACTTATCATTTTTGTTGTATTCTTCCTCATTCGAGAAAATTTTCTTATATCAGCAAAACACATTTTTCTATATTTTTATTTGGCGATAAATAAAATTGGAGATTTGCGAGCTTTTAAGTTAACGAATTCGATATTTCTGACTTGATAAGAGTCCTCTGATCGTTGACGTTCTGTGCTGCGTTATATGCAATGATTCAAAATTTAAACTGGACCCTATTTTTAAGCTTATTGTTCATTATTTATGATTAGCTTTATAACAAGTGATTGCAAGCGAACTCTTAGGAAATATATTCACTATTAAACGTTTATAACAGAACTTATGACACAACTACGTACATATGTACATACCTACTTATTGAATACATATAAAATTTGAATTTTTATTTAATAAGTTACATTTAATATCAAAAACTTAACAGGTATCACTTTAATGATGATTTCTTTGTTCCTGGTAAAATACATCCGAGTGCAACGGCAACTTGAAATAAAATAAATTAGAAATATCAATAATAAATTATTAATATAAAACGAGTTGATTCAACTTACTTAACATAACAAACCCCACCATAAAAAATGGCGGAAGACATCCTAGTGACATAAAGTATGGAAATAAAATATTTCCAATAAGAGCACCTAACCGACCAAACATCATTGTAACCGAAACAACCATTGTTCTGCAATAAAAAAACATCAATTAATACTGCGTAACTGCTCTTGTTTATTAAATTTGGCACGTTACCGCAATGATGTTGGAAAAAGGTTAACAATTATTCCTAATAAGGAAGTAGATCCAATACTTCCCACTGTAACATATAGCGATGAAACAATCAGCGTTGACAAAGAGCTTGTGGTCCAATATAAAGACATTCCGCAGATACCAGATGTAGTGAGTGTTAAAACTAAAATAAATAGGTATAATACGAATTTTAATAAAGAAATTAACTTATGATTTATTATGTACACTTATACTCGTATATCGTTCATTATTATGGATTCTTTTGCAAATTGCAAATCTTTGGAATTTGTTCAAATTAAGTAATAAGGATTGTAGAAGAATAAACTCCTATATTTTAAGACTCATTTAAATATTAGGAAAACGTTTTTGTGATTGTTGTTTTAAAAAAAATGCTATACGGTAAGGTACAGTGAATGCCTATTCGGACAAACAATTGTTTTCATGAACACTGCAGGAAAATAGCACTGATTTGAACGTATGATCGTTCGTTCGAACTCTTGCGGTTTCGGAAAAATTAAATGTTTGCACTGTAACCAGTTTAGCTTTGAGCTGACGAAAACGTCAGAACAATTCGTCCGTAGCTTAAAGCTGACGACATGTAAGTGTCAACCCACAATGGGTCTGGCATGTGCTCTGTCAATACTCTATTGAATATACCATATAGAATAGAACTAAGACGTTCAAGGGTTCTTATTTTAACAAGAAATGCTACACTTGCCGAATTAAAAAGAGAAATAAAGAAGCTAAGTCAAATAGAGCTCCAGGATATGACTTAATCACAGCAGAAAATCTAAAAATGCTCCCTCGCGGAGGATTTAATAACCTTCTTTACATAATAAGTGCCGCTCTAAGGCTAGAATATGTTCCAAGCCAATAGAAAGTTGCAGATTTTGCTTCTACCTACATAAAATATCAAAAGTTTTCGAAAGAATACTACTCCTGTGCCGATAATAGAAGAGCAACAATTAATACCAGAACATTCGGATTTAGAAACTTCAGATTTAGAAACAAGCATTCGACAATTGATGAAGTGCATAGAATTACTGACGTAATTGAGAGAGCTCTTGAAGAAAAGAAAATCTTGATTCAAAATAGCTTTTTATGGCCATTAGTCCTAGTCCTACAAATTGGCGTTTCGTCCGGCTTACTCACTGTGACTCATCAGTGACGTAGTGAGGGCCTTGTCATACGCAGTTCAACTTACATGAATTCTTTGACAAAAATCCAATGTTAACTATATCCAACAAGATTCTCATCCTAATCATTAAGCTGGAAATTTGTTTGCCCGGGGCCTGGCATAGTTTCTATAAGAAGGTTTTTTTATAATACAAATTCTATATACTACTGGAATTAATCAGCCAAGTTGAAGACCTAGAATTAGGGATTTGACTTGTTGAATTATTGATTGAAAATAGCTTTTTATGGCCTTTAGTCCTACAAATTGGCGTTTCGTCCAGCTTACTCACTTGGACTCATCAGTGACGTAGTGACGGCCTTGTCATACGCAATTTGAGTTAAGTTTAGTTCAACTTTTATTCAAATCAATCTTTTACAAAAATCCAATGTTAACTATATCCAACAAGACTAGAATTCATAATCAATAAGCTGGAAATTTGTTTGCCCAGGGCCTGGCATAGTTTCTATGAGAAGGTTTTTTTTATAATACAAATTCTATATACTACTGAATTAAACCATCCAAGTAGAAGACTTAGGAACAATTTGTTTACAGTGGGTTAGATCTGCATTTGGGTTATTACTTATTTTGTTAAATCCCTAGTTATGAATCTGTGATAGTCAAAAGGTGTTCACTTCAATTTCAGTTTGATTAATAAATCATGGTTGTTCCAATAATCTTTCCATTTTCCAGTCTTTCAAGTCAATTGTCAGACGTAGTTTGTATTAACTAGCTAATTTAGAAGAGCTTTTGAAAGAAAAATGTTTTGTGTGTAATTCGGCGTCTTGAGATATAGTTTTGTGTTTAATTTAAGTTTATTTTCTATTAAATCGCTAGACGATGTTCACATTGGATTGAAAAACTGGATTTTGTTTGACGTTTCAGTATATACATCTTCCTTTACTGAAGAAGTGGGAGCGAGATGTGAATACTGAAACGTCAAAAAAAAACAGTTTTTCAATCCAATGTGAACACCGTCCTATACAGAATAACTGCCCATGTGAAATTCTTAATGAAAATATGTTCGACTGTCTTTTTAGACGTGTTCCATAAGGGTTTGATAAGGTGTCGCACCAAGGCCTCAAATTAAAAGTCTGCCTTAAGGACTTTAAAACATTCTTAAAGGATATCTAGATAACAGACTTTTTCGTGTAAGACACGGAAATGATTATTCTAATTTCAAAGAAATAGTGGCTGGGGTACCACAAGGAAGTGTATATTGGGTCCAGTTATGTACCTTTTATTTACACGCGAAAACAGAAGACACTATCGTAGCCATGTTTCCTGTTGGTTCTGCAATACAAGCAGTAGGCAAAACCATTAGCAAAGCCACATTTAAATTACAAAATGGTCTTAATAGTATTATTGAGTCAACAAAACATGGCGAATAGCGCTCCTCAATGAACAAAAGTCAGTTCACGTGGACTTTGCGTATAAGGAAAAAATAGATTACCCGTCTTTCTTAATATCAAGTGTTCCATTAGCAAATGAAGCAAAGTATCTGGGAATGACTCTAGACGCGAAATAAAAAAAAAATGAGAAAAATTTAAAAGTAAATTAACAGCCCTATTCTGCTATTCACGTGAATCGAAGATTCAATTCACCGAAATGATTCCCTTCCAAACTACCTTTACATTCTGCTATCCGTCGGGCGAACTGCACTATCACAACCCCATTTGACATTTATGTGAGCAGCAGCTGTTTATTAAAAGTGAAAATCCTGTGTTGTACTCAATTCATTTATAGTTTTTTTATTGTTGCTAATAAAACCTTGTTGTTTTCAGTTCATTAATAGTTTTGGTGTATCGTTTTAAATAATTTATTGAAAAAATAGTAAATATATGGTGCTACGACTTTTTTTCAGTTTCACAAAGAAAGGGTTATGACTGAGTTTAATTTCAGTGAAAAAATAAAAGTGATGAATTGTTCTCAAATTTATTGTTTTGTGTCAAAAAACGTTAATAAACACAGTGTTTGTAGCAAATAGCTAACAAAAATTTAGGTTTTACTTATATTTTTAAGCACAGTGATTTTATTTGCAACCAAAAAGAACAAATCCGCATCTTTTTATATGCGGATCGGAGTTGTATGGAAACAAATGGTTCACGTGAATATAGTAGAATACCGCAAAATATTACCAACATTACCGACAAGTGAATCAGATTCCCTGCAAATGTTAACAGAATGATGATTGGTGAATATTTCAAGAAAATTCCCTCCGATGAATAACAAATAGGGCTGTAAGAGATATAAACTCGAAACAAATTGATTTTATGCAGGCAGGTATTTAAACTTGTTTGGACTTATGGTATACAACTTTGGGGATGTACCTGCTATACAAACTTAAATTACTAACCAAAGTTTGAAAATAGTAAATCTTTTCCCATACAAAATTTGACAGTTCATTTACCAGAATATAAACTTAACCAATTTGTAAACTTATTAAGAATAGTTGCAATCGAGAAGTGGAGGTGGTTTTAGTGTAGTAAGAATCTCACACACCTATGGGCACGGTTTTTCTGTCCTCATAGAGCATTATGCTGGCTTTGCACCAACTCATGGGAAAAAATTAAATAAAAAAATTGGTTCATTGAAAATGAGAAAACCGAGGAGTGCTTTTATATTTGACACTTGGAGAACGCATTCGTCTCCTCCTTAATCTGATGCCTAGGTTTGGAATTGAAAGCCCACCCCCCACCATTAGGTCGCCATTTCGCCTGGGGGGTGCAAAATGGCTTCCACAATATCTTGACAACCGTTTGATTTTCGAAAAATGTTTTCTAATTTTTTGTTAGAATATTAAATTGACTACAACTTGTGTTACCATACAAATTGAAAATAAAGAAGTTACAGATATAAATAAAATAAAATAAAACAGTCTTACAACTCTCAACCATTCCTGTGTCCGTATTTTTGGCAGCAATGGAGGGGACCTACATTTTTTTGCCGAGTCCGAACGGCTAGAAGAGAAAGCACTTATTCATGACAAGTATACTCTTGGAGGATTTGTCAGTTCCTCGCAAGAGGCAGTACCTCAGAAAAAAAACATTTCTTTTTTTTAGGTGGCAGCGGCTGGGAATCGAACCCAGACCTTTGGCATGACTGTTCTCCGCACTAACCACCATGCCACGAGGTTCTACAATATTTATTATTTATACAGATATAAATAGGCGAATGTTTTTCCGAAAAATTTAATAAGAGGGTTGTAACATCTACTTTCATTACTTATTTTGAGAAAAAACATAAAATAAACGAGTTTCTTCGTCTGTTTTTATTTGTAACTTCTTTATTTTCAATTTAACGGCAAAAAGTCAGTTTGATCAAAATTTTGTAACATTTCAATGGACTGAAACGGCAAAATCAGCATTTTATCGAATTTTCATATCGAAATTTGGCGCGGAAATAGCTTTTCTTTCGCTTTGAAAATTTAAAATTTAACACTTCCGCCACAATGAAGGTTATCAGTCATGAAATTGACAGATTTGTAAAATCCTCTATTGCTAAAGACAAGAAGTGACAACCTAAACATTTTTAATTGCTATATACATATGTAGGTACTACTACAGAGCAAGTTTAGGATTCGTGCAGCAAACAAATTTCGAGATAGCAATCAAACATGACATTACGATGATAGAGAACACCAAAAAAGTGAAAGGCAAAATTCTGTCTGTCTGTTTGTGTCTTTTTCTCTGGATCTACAAGCTAAACTTATGATCTTATCCTCAAATTTTGAACTAAGGGCTTTTGGTGATTCTCCAAGGAGGAAATTGAATTTTTTAGCTCGAGAAATAACGGTACTTGCCATTCAACCGTGAAGGAATATCTAAGTTTCTCAAAAACGCCTTTAACCATTTTGATATAAAAAAATCAATATGTGTTTGTAGGTAGGGTGTACTTTTTGGTAAAAATTTTTTACCGAAAAAACGTTATTATAGATACCTGCCATATAACGGTCTTTTATTTTAGAGTTTCTCACTAACGGCTCATTAGATTGCAATCAGCATTTTTATGCAAAAGCTTCTTCTGAATGCCAATAAATTTAAGATTTTTAGAAAAGCATTCCATTTTTTTTTAAATAAACTACATATTTTGAAAATAGATTGATGATTTTTTTGGAAACTATGTTTATAATTGTATATTGATAAATAATTAAAATTAGCGTACGAACATTTTTTTCTAAGAAATTTTATCAAAATTTTATATATAAAAATAAGTTTTTAAAAACCGTTTAATATTTTTTACATATATAGATTCATATTCTTCAAGTAATCAAATAGCATACTTATTTTTAAGGTCTAAGTATCTTACGAGTTGTTTACCATTGTTGTTGTTGTTTACCGTTAAAGGGACGATTTAAATGCTTTTTTCATCTTCTTATTTTTTTTTTTCTATAATAACTTGCATATTTAAATTGTTCCAAGCAACTTCGACAAAAAAGGCAAGTACGTGCAATTCAGTCATGCGTTTTATTTTAAATTATATTTACAAAACGGTGTTCACTTAGAATTAATTCTTTTTTTGGTTACAGTGCCTGGTTAAGAGTATGCCAAAAACTCGGCTTTGATTGTTCTTTGGTTTTATTAGTGTTATTATTTTTTTTTTTTCAAAAACTCACCTAAGGCTCTATGAGGACCGAAAAACGAGTGCTCATAGGTTTGTGAGATTTTTTTTTTTTGCAGGTAACTTTCCGGTGAAAGTTCCTGCTTATTCCGCGATTTTAAAGCGGTTTTCTGTTCACCGCACCAAGTCGGACATTTTTATTCTTACCAGACGGCGTACTAAATTCGACTCGTCAAGAACTTCAATAATCGTTGAATAAGCGTGTTCTTATAGTCAAATTCTATGTTTTCTTTATCCCGAATCGTAGGAATGTTCGTTTCTTATACATATATACCACGGATCATTTAAAAATGACCTAAGCAATTTATTTTCAAACGTTTTTAAGTTTTATCGCAGGTACAACCCCAAAGTTGTATACCATAAGTCCAAACAGGTTTAAGTATTTGCCTGTATAAAATCAATTTATTTTTAAGCTTTGAATATTTACCGAGTAAACAGTTCATATCTCTTAATTTACTTTTTAGTTCTTTGCATTTCTTTTTTACTGGTGGCCTCCATTTTTATTTCGCTGTCTAGTCATTCCCGGATACTTTGCCTCATTTGCAAATGGAACACGAGCGGTATTAAGAAAGACGGGTAATCTATTTATTTTTTTATACGTAAGGTCCACGTGGACTGACTTTTGTTCATTGAGCGCTTTTTGCCATGTCTCTGTCCTCCCATAGACAATATTAAGAGCATTTTGTAGTTTAATTGTAGCTTCGCTAATGGTTTTGCATATTGCTAGTCTTGCAGTATCATCAGCAAACGTGGCTACAATAGTGTCTTCCGTTTGAGGTATACCGCGCGTAAATAAAAGGTACAGAACTGGACCTAATACACTTCCTTCTGGTACCCCAGCCACTATTTCTTTGAAATCAAAATAGTCATTTCCGTGTGTTACACGAAAAAGTCTTTCATCTAGATATCCGTTAAGAATGTTGTTAAGTCCTTCAGGCAGAACTTGTCTTAATTTGAATTTGAGGCCTTCGTGCCACACCTTGCCAAACGCCTGCGACACGTCCAAAAAAACGGTCGAACAGATTTTCTATGCACTTGATCAATTGTCGAATGCTTGCTTCTAAATCCAAACTGATGTTCAGGTATTAATTGTTTCTCTTCTATAATCGGTTGCAGGCGCAGGAGAAGTATTCTTTCAAAAACTTTTGATATTATAGGAAGAAGTGAAATCAGCCTGTAAGACTTCTTTTCGAGAGATGGTTTGCCAGGTTTCAAAACCATTATGACTTCCGTAACTTTGTATTGGCTTGGAATATATTCTAACCTTAGAGCAGCATTTATTATGTAAAGGAGATTAATAAACCCTTTACGAGGGAGCATTTTTTAAATTTCTGCCGTAACTAAGTCATATCCTTGAGCTTTATTTGACTTAAGCTGCTTTATTTCTCTTTTTAATTTGACAAGTGTAGCATTTCATGTTGTGTAGCTTCCATTTGAGGTAAGATTCATATTAATATTTTCGTTGAGTTCTTGCCCATCGAACGGCTTAAATGTTTCCTCTAAGTAATCGGAGTATACCATCACTTTTTTCTGTCACTTTTAGGCTATTCATGTTGGCTTTTCTTAATCGGGGGCACTGAAAGCTTTGGTTTCTTTGTTGTTTTTATAGCTTTCCAAAGTGGGTAATTGGATTCTTTCCCCGCTGTCAAGCCTTAAAGGTAATTTTCAGCTTCAAGGTTTCTTAAATCAGATATCTGATGAATTTTTAGCATATTACTCAATCGATTTAAATGAGCTTTGTTGTTGAGGAGCACGAGTTCGCTTTCATTTCTTACGTGCTTTTCGTTTCTCTTTCACTAAATCTTTTATTTCCTGAGGATATTTTATATTTTTATAGCAATGCATAACCCTAACCCCAAGATGCTTTTTGTATTATATCAACAAAGGCGTTTGTAATGATACCCTTAATTCAACGTTGTACTCGATATCTTTTTAAATCCATCGCAGTTGGTTTTACTGTTTGTTGACCTGGGTCATTTTTAAATTTTAACAAGACTTTCATGGTGAGTATGACGGCAGAATGATCTGAGATAAGGTCATAGCTCTCTGAAATTTCTACACGGTTAGAGGGTATTCCTTTTACCCTAAATAAACCGATTAGGCCAGGTATTTTTGACGGATCAGTCAGAGGAATATTTTTAGTTTTAACCTGTACACTACTCATTTGCAATGATTTTGCCTAGATTTTCAGGCCTATTGAGTATTTAATGCACTCTTTTATATATCTTTAATGATGATCCACCTCTTATTTTGTTTGACAGATGAACAGCGTGGTAGTCATGAAACCCGTGGATTTTAAGATTTGATTTATTTCTGGCATGCGTTTCTGATATCAAACATGTCGATATCCTTTCCCTGCAGGCGTGGATCTAGCATTTCGTTCAGGGAGGGGGGGCAATTTTAGTGTATTTTTGGTAACACTAATGCGAAATTGTTTCCAGAGTTTCCATTATCTCAATAAGATCTACAGACAATTAAAGTACTTTTCATACTACTCAAAATTTGATGAACGCGCCAATTACCTTTTTTGTATCTGCACAGTGCCTTGAGCAGCGAATACCTTGGAACTTCGTGAAATGAAGTCTTATTATAGTAACAGGGTTTCTTAACAGCGTTTTTAAATTCCTATAGATCTTCGTAGCACCACCTAGAATTTCGGAAAGAGTAATAGCACATCGGTATGTTCCTATTCCCACACGTTACGTTCGAGCTCGAGCCATTTTTTTTTCAGCCATTGCTAGGATAAGATTCTGTGGCCAAAAACAAGTTAAAGGCCATTATCTGAGTCAGAAATGCATTTGCAGAATATTCCCTGAAAAAGTCTTTTATTCAAAAAATCAAATAAAAGTTTTACTGCAATAGCTCTGTGTTCGATAATGCAGTTTGCTAAAGTCACATGTTTAAATATATCATCTACAGTGCAATTTCACCACACCGTAAGAAAATCGATTTGATGGAACAAATAAGTATTTAGAAGCCAGAGAATGTGTACGTTAACGTCAAATGTGCTTGTAAACAAAATTGACTGACACCCCGTGTCGTTAACAATCAAACAAGTAAATGGGCGAAAATCTATAGTTTTAAAAATAATCGATAAAGTAAATTTTGTTTGACTTGTGGATGAATAGTACGGAAGTTCCTAAAACTCATCCATGACAGTGAAAAAATCTTCACGAATACAGTAGACGATTTAGTGAATCTCAAAATAGTTAACTATCCAAAATAGTAAACACACGAAATTTTCTATAAATTTGGATTTTTTTGTAAAAATAACTCGCAACCATTTAACATTACTTGAGAACACTGGGGAAACTTGTTCGGTTTTTCTTACCTCATAAATATAAAAACCATTCACATCGAACAAAATTTTCATTTTGGATCAAATTTATTTTTAGAACCCCTTTACAAACTTCCGCTTGATAAAGTGAACAACCTCGAAAGAATGTACAATGAACAGGCCTGGTTTTTATTACTTCACTATTTCGAACGTCTACTGTATTACCATCAGAAACGTATTTTACCATCAGAAACGTATGTTACGACTAAAACAGATGTTCAACATACATAGTTGCATACTGAACCACACTCGAAATACATAAGGGAGTTAAAACAAGGGGACAGCCTCTAGAGTGTTAAACTCGCAAGTGGAAACATTCATGAAATTAGCTCACCAGAGGGGAAGATATCCGAAAATTAGTCTCGAGAGTTTTCTAGTGAAAGTACTGTCAAATGATACCCATCTTTTTAGAATAAAATTTTGTGGTACCTATTTCTCAATAATTTTTATAAAAAAAAGTAATTTGTCATTTTAAATTTATTTAAATATATTAATCCTGTTCATCTGAGCATTTGAAGCTAAGTTAGAATTTTAAAACAAATTAAACTGTCCTTTTTCTTTGAAAATGTAGAAAAGTGCCACTGCTGTCTTCCGCGTTACATTTAACTATAAAAAAAAAAACACTTACATATTTGTAGAAAAGCCAACCCTTTTCTAACATTTACTTTTTGGAGCACTGTTTTTAGAAACTGTATCATTTTTCATTCACATTTGCATTTAGAAAAGTGAAATCAGAACGATGTGGGATTCAATCTGCTCTCTAGTATGAAATAATTTGACTATCCTCAAAAAAATATTACATAGGAATGTAGCCTGACATTTATCTTTTAATTATAGACCTTAAATTTAAAGAATGGACGTTATAAAACCGACGTTTTAGGCTTTACAATCGCTCGATTTGAAGGGTATCTTTTCATATCGGAATTTTTCTCCACTTCACACCTGGGAGAGGCGAGATAAATCGTTGGTTTTAATATCTTTAAATTATTTCTTGAAATGAAAAATCAGGAAAATAAAAACGTATTGTCTTCTTTTCACTGCCAAAAAAAAATTTTATAAACGTAGAACGAAAAAGCATTTTTTGATGACATTTTAATAAATTAATGCTTGGTTCGTTCTTGCTCAGGGGGGTGCAATTGCACCCACTGCCCCCCCTGTATCCGCGCATGTCTCCCTGCATACGGCCCACATAAGGCCGTTTCTAGCCTCAAGAGCACCTGGGGCAAGCTCAGAGATGCCACCTTTCTTGCAAAAAAAAAATGTCGAGTATACAGAGTTAACGAAAAAAATCAAATCATAAATCGTGTCAATTCCACTGTATTTAGGCGCCAGTAATAGCTATCATTGAAACTCATCACTCAAAATTTAGTTCTTTAATTTAGAAATACTGATTAGGTAATAAACGATTTTGCTTTCTTGATATCTCAAAATTAAGGAACAAAATTGTCAATGATGAGTTGCAATGACTGGTAGGTACAGTTCAACATTTTTTCTGTCGTTCATTTTACGAAACTTAAAATACAAAGCTCTGTTCGGAGTTTTTGAACAAAATCAGCCAACGTTTGAATCATAACATGCTATGGAAAATAAAAGTCAATTTATCGTTAAATGACCGCTGTTTTTGACTCAGATTCTGGTTTCGTCAAGTATGAAACTGTCCTGCTTGCAGAAAATTGGTTTGGTCAAATTCAGTCAGTTAACTTGCAAATGAATTTGACGTTTACAATTACGCCCTTTGACTTTTCAATATCTTGGTCGGCGACATGATTTTTTACTGTTCAGCTGTAACGCAGATGATGATTTGGAACATAATGTCGTACCCAATTCATTTCGGTTTGGTAAATATAATAGTAATAATAACTGTATAAGGTTTGGGTCGAAAACAATTTTCGAGCTTACTTAACCTATCAAAGATAAGTTTATTTGTGTCACATTTTTCTTCAAGTTTTGACAAAATTATTGAAAAGACTATCGAAACCGGATCTGTTTCAGTGTCGTTACTTACGGGAAATGTTGCCCCCTACTAATACTGTAGCGTTTTTGCTACAATTATTTTTTTAGAAAGTCACTACGTACATTCGTTAAATAATTCAAAAACACTACATTTTTATGAAATGATAAAATAATTTCATGTTTCAATACAGATCGTGACTTACAACTCTCAACTATTTCTTTGTGTGGTTGTTGGCAGGAATGGAGGGTACCTACAACTTTTTGCCGAGTCCGAACGGCTTGATATGAAGCACCTTTTCATGACAAGTATACTCTTGAAGCTGACGGATTTGTCAGTTCTACGCAAAATATATTACCACGGTGAAAACTTTTCTGCTTTTGAGGTCGTAGCTGAGAATCAAACCCGGACCTTCGGCAAGACAGTCCAACGCATTATTTACTATGCCACGAGGTACCACTAAAATATTTGTAGAGAGCACAACATTCAAAACACTACATTTTTCATCGCTTAGGGGGGCAACACTGCTTACGGGTATATTTTTGACCGCTATTTGGGCATATATTTCTGCATTTCCTTGCTTTGATATTTTCTCCATTTTATTTTCCTTACGGATACTAGGTTTTGGAACTTTCCTAGATTGGGAAATTTGGAAAATTGCGGATTCTTATTACCTTGCTTGGTTTCTTTGTGTTTGGGCAGATTTTGATCGTCGCTTTTGTAATTCTTTAGCTACTTCACACCCCCTATAGTTGCCAGGTGATTTCCACTAGAATTAATGCACGTCGGTGGACTTTCACTTTTTCCGTTGCAGTCAATAGTTAGATGTTTTTAAGTGAATTTTACACACCTTGGCTATTTTTTGCAACATGTTTGGGTGTGATTGAATGCTTGCAGCATTTACACTAACTCCTAACTACGATGTTAAGATTTGTTAACAGAAGGTGATTCAATCTGAAGATAACTAGATATTTATTTTCTCAGTACATGATTTGTTAAGATTTGTTAACAAAAGGGGTATTTAATCTGAAGATAACTAGATATTTATTTTCTCAGTACACAAAAATCCATGCAACAACAGGTAAGACACGAGCAACGATGGAGTAAGTGAGACGATTTATCGAAGATGAAAATATGTATCTCCGAAACTTTTCAGCAGGGCACAAATGGATGCCAGGAAAAATAGTTAACATAAGCGGTCCAGTCGCATACATCATCACTGACGAACAAATTTACAGACGATCTCAATGAAGCGAAGAGGTTAAACTAACTGAAGGAGTTGTATCCCATAAACAGCAGATACCGGTTGCATCATCAGTTCTAAGCAAAGCTGCAGGTCAGCACTCAACATCAACAAAAAATTTAGAAGTACAACAAGAAGACAACGAAGAATTGCAAACGCCAGATAGATCAGCTGAGATTGATAGCAACAGTGATTGCAGCAATGACAGCAAATCTACATGTTCAAATAATGATACACCTAAGCAAGCAGCTACATTAATGCCTAATCAGATGCAGACTATTTCCAGACGTTCTACACGAGAGTTCAAGATTCCGAAATATTTTAAAGATTTAAGTGTCGACTATGTGATTTTGTTCTCAATTGAAAAAGGAGGGATAATATATATTGGCATCACTAATCAATAAAAGAGTAATGCCTCTTCTGAGGAGAGACTTTTGAATTAACGATTGACTCGTGTTTAACCAATAAATAAATAATCATTACTTTAAAGTATTGAGTTTTTATTTAAGAATTATTAAATTGAAGACTTAACATTTTTGTTGAAGTCTTAGCACTTAATATTTATTGTTGTTTGATAAAATATTCAATCCCCGTCAATGCATTAAAAACGCCCCAGTTTAAAAAACAATATCATGTTCTATTACAAATGTATATTCGATTTAATAAAATCTTGTTCTTACTCAGTATCCACTTGTTTCCAAGAGCATTTATAATTCCTCCAGCCACAAAATATCCAGCTAGGCCCGAAAATCCTACTATTATTGTATTAATGTATGTTTTCTCACTTATATTCTGAAATGAATGTTTAGAAAAATTAAAAATAACTAAGTATTGTGTACTTATGTCTTAAGTAGGATATGTTTATTATCTTAAGGTTCGGTTCTCTGGGGTCCATCCAACCGAGACGAAATATGATACAAAAATATGCAAATATAATATAGCAAAATATATAACAAAATATTGTTGTCCTTGTTTGACATTAGCAAGATAACTCAAAAATTATTATTTATCCAAACTAGAAAGCCAATAAATATGAAGAACACAGAATTCAATTCGCGTCACCCCAAGAAATAAAAAGCATGAACTAATTTACATACATATACCAACCTGTACCTACAAATTTTTGTAAAATTAAAAAAAAACCTACTTGGTAGGTTTTTTATAAATCTTTACCTTGGTTCTTAAAAGGCCAATGTCCATTTTTAAAGTTTTTGGGAACCAAAAATATAGCTTTTTCCTTTTTTTAAAATTGTACTTTTGAAAATTAAATAATAACCTAACCATCTGTATTTTTTAAAGAAATAATTGGAGCTCACAGGTCCATATTACAGGCGTAGATCATCTTCCGCTCAGTCAAATGCGTACTTAAGTCAATATTGTAGAAAAAGGACACTGGCCCTTTTAAAACCAAGATACAGAAATAAGTATACAGTGCTCGTAACTTATTTTTAGTTCTTGAAGGAAGGATTTATATCAAATAAAATTGTATCAAAAAAATAATAATTACAGAAAGTACGGTAAGGTTATTTTTTATCACCTTTCACTTTCACATGAACAATATGAAATTAAAGCAAAACATTTTGGATATTTAAGAATAACGAGTTAGATATTTCTAACACTTTACATTATAAATATTAACTATTTATAGAAATTCTTGTATTAAACCAAACAATTATTAATATTTTATGTTGAATATTTTCATTCTTATCAAATGATACAGCTTATTTGATACAGTGTCTGTTTAGGAATAAAGAGCCCTGTAACTTCAAATTTAAGAACTGTATGACCAAAATGTTAAATGTTGCAGGTTAACATATTTTAGAGAAAAACGGTGCGAAATCGGGTTAACAAAATATTCCTTTGCCTCCCTCAAGAAAAAAGAAAAGCAATCAACTAAAAAAAAAACTGCTCACAGCGTATTTGATACAACAACTTTGGTGAACATTTACATTATTAGACCAGTGCCAATAGTTTTTGAAAAAAAAAATTATTAGCAGAAAATGAGTGATGAGGAAAATGAGCATCAATATTTCTGAAAAGGGGAACAATAAATTGCCCCCAGCAGATGACCGGAAGTGGGATGGGTGGGTGAAAATGTGGGGTGGGGGTGTAAAAACGAAGTTTTTTACAATTTCTGCCAAAGCAGACCTCCTATCGAAAAAATGTATATAGAAAGTTGTAGATATTTAAGAGACCTACAACTTTTACTTGGATCATTTTTTCACATAACCTCAAAAATATTGAGAATAATATCAAAAACCAATTTTTTTGGTTTTTATTTTTATCTTCGACAAAAATAATTCGATTTTGATGAAATTTGGTGAAAACTTACTTTATTGTATTTCAAGTAAGCTTTAATTTTTTTTGAGGAAAAATATATATTTTTGGTTTTTTTGTGAATTTAATTTGAAAAAATAGACTAATTTTCAATCAAAAACTTTGAAGAATTTTTTTTTTATTTTTGAAAAACTTAGGACAGCGTTCTTTTTGTTAAAACCACTACTTTAAGACGGTGTAAAGAAAACAAACCATTATTATGAAAAAACATAGTCAAAAATGGCAAAAACCAAAAAAAAATGGGAATTCAAGAGATACATTTTATACCTCAAACAGCTTAAAACATGAGTCAAAAAAGAACATTGTTGCATTCCGCCACAGTTTTTCTAGATGTGACAAGACTTCCAGTTTCGCCGGAAAAGGAAAAAACACTATTATAAAAGCATTAATGGATAACGAAAATTTATCACAACTGGCAGAAATTTTCTATATGAGAAATGCAGAGAATCGAAAAATTGCCCCAAAATGGATTTGAGCTAATGGCGTCTATATATAAATGTAAGGAAGAGAATACTGGATGAGTTGAGGTTTGAAATGTATGAAACTGGTACAGTAAGGACTTCATTCAACCTAGAAAAACTACCACCAACAGAGGGAGCAGCTGAACAGCACTGTTACCGGAGCTTTTTTTCAAATTTAAAGTTGGCTTAGTAACAAACTTACGGCAACTGATTGGGGATGGAAACAACATTTAAGCGGAAGAATGCCTAAGTTAACAGAAAATTAATTAATTCCTGAAAGTTTGCTCAAATCTATCTGCTGTAGCTGTGAAACTAGTTGTGGCAATAAAAGATGCGGCTGCCGAAAGCATGGAGTTAAATGCTCCATTCTATGCTCAAACTGTCACGGGACCGAAAACTGCTTTAACTCTGAAATACAATTATTCGAAATCATTGATTCGTAGGCTATTTATGAAGAAGCAATACAAAATGAGTTGAATACGAGCAATATTAAGAATAAAGATTTCGGTGAATTTGAGGACCCAGACGAAGTCAAAATCTTATCGAAGATCTTGAGCCTGAAAGTGTAGTGCAGCTCTCTAAAAATATGAGATTCCAATAAACTTTCGCTATAAAACTATTTTCAAGCATGAACTTAAAAGCACATTTTAACGACTGTTTTTGTACTATAACGACTCGGGAATGAACTTTAACACCAAATTTCCCCTATGGAAAGCTCTGGAAGCAAATACTAGAACCTTCCAGCTTTTTCGAGAACCTTGTGTAAAGTATAAAAGCACATGTCTGACCGGCAGAGGACGCAGTTTATTTTAAATCGTGAATGAGTAAAATTGGTTGTAATATAAGTAAAGTTGGTGAATTAGTTTCAGTGGTGAACAATAAATTGTTTTGTTGTAAGAAAAGTTAAGTGTTTTATTTTGTGAAGTAAATAAGTGAAGAATTTAAATAAAGTGAATAAATTTTATTAACGAACCTGAGAAAATATTACATTGGTGTCAGAAGTGGGATAAAACTTAATTTAATTATGTTAAGATAATTTATTTGTGGTTTAACAGAAGAGAAAGTGAACGTGACTGTAAAAGTGAAATAAAAAAAGACAATGGGTAAAACTCTGAATGATTTGAATTTAGTTGAACTTAAGGCAGAACTGAACAAGGTCTTCCCACTGCTGGAACAAAGAATAATCTTATAATTAGTCTGCAAGAGGGTATACAAAGACGTGGAGAAAACCCAGACACTTTGATATTCGGGATTGAAATGATGGAAGAGAAAGAACAAGCAGGACCATTGGACATGAGCAGTATGCTGTCTCAGCTACTCGCCAAATTTGAAGAACAACGCAATGAACAACGCAATTAACAAAAGAATCTTCTCAAACGATTCGAACAACAAAGCCCAGAACTACGCAATGAACAAAAGAATCTTCTTGAACGATTTGATCAACAAAGCCAAGAACAAAAGAATCTTCTAGAACAACAAAGCCAAGAACAAAAGAATCTTCTAGAACAACAAAGCCAAGAATAAAGGAATCTTCGAAATCTTCTCGAAGGTAAGTTAGAAGCCTTCGAAAACAGAATTATTGCCCTTGACGAGCGTGTCGATAAACAATTTTTGACTGTCGATAAGCAATTGTCAACAGTAGAAGCAAAGTTCAAAAAGGTCGAAGATAAAATCGAATGCATTACAAAGGAATAGGGTAAAGTAAAGAAAATGACGGTTCGAGAAAGTTCTGGCGACTGTCCAAAAAGAAAGGAGATGCATCCACCAACCTTCGACGGACAAATTTCTTGGTCAGTCTATAAGAAGCAGTTTGAGGCAGCCGCGGCAACAAATAGTTGGGAAGAGGAAGACAAATATATAGCTCTGACGCGTCTTTCGCGTTCAACTTAAACTCTACAACAGCTCCAAGCAGACATCGAACGGTTGGCACATCTGGCATATCCGGCTACAGGGGATGAAATCATCAACCAATTTGCAATAGAAGCCTTAGTCCGTGCTGTATCTGATATCAACCTTCAGCAAGCAATTCGAACTGCTGGCATTAGCGTTCGCCCTGACTATGGAAGCAGCAGAACAGGCTTCTCAGGTAGTCCATCGAGTAAGAGAAATAGAAATTGAGGATTGTTCATGCCAGAGAAAAGCGTTGCAAAGAAACCAGAGAGATGGACCTGCTCGATGCTGGAATTGCAACAAGACAGGACATCTCCAACTTCAGTGCAGAACAAAAGAACCAAACGAGTAAGAACCAACTTCGAGGGGCAGAAGCTGGTTTCTGGTATCGATGGCCCCAGAACCACTATTCAGGTCTCGCAGACTAAACGAAACAATAAAAGTCTGACTGTGGAGGCAATATTAAACGACAAGAAACAAGTGGCTACGATCGACACCGGTGCCACTGCCTTCATTGTTCGAAGAGACTTGGTGAAGATGACATGGCTGCATAACACCAACACCTACCGTCTGAAAACTGCAACAGGAGAAGCAGCCAGAGTGTACGGGGAGGTTCGTCTTACGATCTGTTTAGCAGAACTAGAGTTTTCACATCTGTTTCTGGTAGCAGATATATGTGTCGAGTGCATCGTTGGAATCGACTTTATGAAAAAGCAAATGGCAATGAAACCACATCAACTATGAGGGCTGTCATAAGGGAAAATATATGCCTGCCACCTTCTTCGGAAGTGTTGATTTGGACAAAAATAAAAGATGATTTGGGTAGCCATCGATACCTTATGGTGGAGCCAGACTCTGAGCAGTCTTCCCAAAACATCATCCTAGGGAAGACTCTTGTGGCACCAAACAACAACATGGTGCTCGTACGGATACTTAACATCAAACCGTACGAAGTCAAGCTTAAAACAGGAGAAGTTGTTGGAAAGTGTGAATCAGTGTCTGCATTAACTAAGATCACACAAGTGGACACTCAGCAATCTGTGGACCCGAGGAAATTGAACTCCATGAAGGCAAACATTTTGAAGTCATCAAATTTAAGTGAACAACAGCTAAGTGTCGCTATAAGCCTCCTGCACGAGTTCGCTGATATTCTCTCTTCACCCAGTGGGCAGTATGGCCGAACCCAACTGGTGCATTATCGAATCGACACGGGACACGCGAGACCAACTAGCAAGACGTCTCCCATTAGCCAAACAAGCCGAAGTTGAAGAGATGATATCGACGATGAAGAAAGATGGGCTAACCGAAAATTCTAAAAGCCCTTGGGCACTCCCAGTCGTCCTTGTCAAAAAGAAGGATGGAAGTACTCGATTCTGTGTGGATTATCGGAGACTGAACGATGTGACAAACAAAGACAGCTACCCTCTACCAAGAATCAGCCATACTTTGGATGCGATGGAAGGAGCTGAATGGTTCTCAACATTGGACTTGAAGAGTGGCTACAGGCATATTGAAATCCATCCAGAAGATCGAGAAAAGACGGCTTTCTCCACAGGAAATGGTCTGTGGCAATTCAAAGTAATGCCTTTCGGACTATGCAACGCTCCGGAAACATTTGAACGTTTGATGGAGTGCGTTTTACAAGGACTTACTTGGAAGTCATACCTGGTCTATCTGGACGATGTAATCGTTTATGGTAAAACATTTGATGAGCATTGTGGAAACCTTAAGGCCGTGTTCCAGAGGCTTCGAGAAGCAAACTTGAAACTAAATTCAGACAAGTGTGCATTCTTCAAGTCTGAGGTAAAATATTTGGGACATATCATCTCGTCCCAAGGAGTGAAGACTGATCCTGAGAAAGTGGACACTGCTAAGAATTGGCCAACTCCACTAGATAAACATCAACTTCGGAGCTTTCTTGGTCTCGCCACGAACAGAAGGTCAAGGGGCAAGGTGGATCGGGAGATTGCAGACATACGACTACCAGATTCAACATCGGAGGGGAAGGTTGCACTCAAACGCAGATGCCTTGTCTCGGAGACCCTGCAAACCTGACTGCAAGCATTGCACAATTCAAAAAGAAAAGAAGGTAGCTACCATCCAGCGATTAAGAACCGATCCCTTTTACGGTTGGAGTAATGAAGAACTGAGGACCGCCCAACAAGAAGACTCGGATATTGAACCTATTATTGCATGGAAAGAACACCAGAAGAAACCAGAATGGAGTGACATCTCCGATAGAAGTCCAACTCTTAAGGCGTATTGGGCACAATGGGACTCACTTCATGTGCAAGAAGAAGTGCTAAAACGAAAGTGGGAGTCCAAAGATGGCAAATCATATGTGATGCAGATAATCGTACCTCAATCCAAAGTTAATGAAATTCTTCAAGAGATGCATGACGGAGCTTCCGGAGCACATTTGGGGACCAATAAGACACTGGAGAAGGTATGGCAGCGATTCTACTGGATACATGCAAAAGAAGACGTTGAAAAATGGTCCCACAAATGTGATACTTGTGCCGCAAGCAAGGGACCAGGCAGAAAAATCCAGAGTAAAATGAAGCAGTACAACGTGGGCACACCTTTTGAGAGGATTGCAATAGACGTTGCGGGACCTTTTCCAGAAACCGAAAGTGGAAACCGATACATCCTGGTAGTAATGGACTACTTCAGCAAGTAGCCAGAGGCATTTGTCATCCCAAACCAGTAAACCAAAACAGTCGTGGATCATATTGTTTTCAACTGGATTAGCAGGTTTAGTGTTCCGATGGAACTCCATTCAGATCAAGGAAGAAACTTCGAGTCCAAAATCTTTCAGGAAGTTTGTTCACTCCTTGGCATTAAGAAAACGAGGACAACACCGCTTCATCCACAATCTCATGGGATGGTTGAACGATTCAACGAGAGCCTTAAAGAACATATTTCCAAAGTGGTAAGCGACAATCAACGAGACTGGGATCGGTATATCCCATTATTTTTGATGGCCTATCGAAGTGCAACACATAACTCAACAGGACATACAACATCAGAAATCCTGCTCGGGAACACATTACGCCTGCCAAGTGAAATAAAATTTGGATGTTATGGTAATAAGCCCCAAGAAATAGATGACTACGTGGAAGACCTGAAAGAAAAGCTTCTTGACATTCACGAAAGGACAAGGGTAAATGTAAAGCTATCAAGTGATCGGATGAAAACACGATACGACACAAAAGCAACAACGAACGGATTTCAAGTGGGAGAACTTGTATCGTATTATAATCCGCACCGTCGGAAGGGACTTTCACCGAAACTTCAACAAAATTGGGAAGGCCCGTATACTGTTGTAACTCGAATAAACGACGTCGTCTACCGCATTCAGAGAGGACTTAGAGGCAAAATGAAAGTAGTTCACAGTGACCGTTTACACCGTTATAATGGTGAAGGATGTGATGGATTTGCTCGGGACGATCAATCTTAAGGAGGGGGCAGTGTAACGACTGTCACATTTGTACTATAACGACTCTGTAATGAACTTTAACCACTCTCGAATAAAAGAAACACCGAATTTCGGATTAGACGGGACACAAACCAACCTTCGGAGAGCTTTGGTGAATTTTCGAACTTCCAATACTAAACTTCCAAATCGAAAAAAAATCCAAATCCAAAAAAAAAAATTAAAAATCATAAAAATTTAAAAAAAATACACGTATTACTAACGCTGGGGAACTGAATGAAATAAGTAAAAAAAATTATGTTTTTCTTGCCTAAAATTGTTATTTTAAGCGATTTCTTAGGTAAAATTGTTGTTTAAACGCTTGGGATTTCAATAAATAGAACCTTAAATGGTAAATTAAGTTTTTTTTATTATAAATTACATTTAAAGTACCGTTTTGCATCACTTCCAACTCTCCATTTAATTGAACAATGAACAATTACTGGCATTTATGGAAAAATCGAACTTGAAAAAACGTTTTTTAGGTTTTTGCCATTTTTGACTATGTTTTTTCACAATAATGGTATGTTTTTTTTACACCGTCTTAAAGTGGTGGTTTTAAGAAAAAGAACACTGTCATTAAGTTTTTCAAAAATAAAAAAATGTTTCGTCAACTGTTTTGATTGAAAATTAGTCTATTTTTTCAAATTAAATTCACAAAAAAAAAAACAAAAATATATATTTTGCCTCAAAAAAAATTAAAGCTTACTTGAAATACAATAAAGTAAGTTTTCACCAAATTTCATCAAAATCGAATTATTTTGTCGAAGATAAAAATAAAAAACCAAAAAATTGTTTTTAGTTTTTTAACATTTTGAAAAATGAGTAGTCGTGCAACTCGAATGTTTATTGTTTATCCTGAAATTTTATGAATTTGTGAAATTGTGAACCTCTTTAGTGCAGGATATTACTCAGCACTTTGTTTGTGAGATTCGGGTTAAATTTAAAGTAAGAAAAGCGCTCAACAAACTTTTGAAAGCAGCTGACGAGCGATACATTGCCAAGAAAACCTGAGTTCATCCAAAGCAGACATGTTTAAAGTAAGCGTCTAAGTTTTAATTCAAATTATGAGATCCATAGATATATTGCGAAATTTATCCAGCTTTGTATCAAGAATATGAATTTAATGGCTACTTGCCCACTAGAAGCCATTTATACGCTGAAAATAGAAATATATGACAGTAGGAGTCAGTGTTGCCGCTGAGTAATTTGAAAAGGTCGCAGAAAAAGTCAAGAGGAAAAAAAATCGCACTAAAAATTTTTTGTTGATAAATAGCAAAATTAATTAAAATACGTTTAAATTGAAAAAAAGTAAACAAAGCCCAAAGCAAACTTATGAGTCAGTTTCTTCATTTGTTCAAATTAAAATAATAATAAAATAAAACATAAAAATATAAAATAAAATATGTATATGTGCTCATAAAAACCATGGAGTTTTCTTTTAATTTCTAAAAATACTATTTAAATAACTTTAGCTGAAAAAAAGGAATGCCATCTGAATTCTGTAAAAATTATTGGGAGGAAAACTTTAAATTTTCAAAACAAAAATTGTGACCGAATTGAATTAAAAAAAAATGTTGAAAATATGAGTTTTATGCTTTACAAAATATATTTTAAAAAAAATTTCGGCCGTAACACCCTTTTTTCGCGGGACAGCACGCTGTTAATAGTTCTTTCTGTATTTTTCTTTATGTTTAAGACCGTACTTATCCTAGAACACAAACAAAATTTATTAAAATCGTAGAAGTTATTTATGAAAAAAATGAGATTTTCTTCAACGTTTTTTTTTTTTAACATCTGTCTGGAAGATACCGTTATTTTTGCATAAAAGTATTTTTTTTAAATGCACCAAGTTGAAAAAAATCATCAGGGTCGTTTTAGAAATATTCATACTCCAAAAAAATACTTTAAAAATAAATAAATAAATTTTGTGGCGCAACAGCTCATGGAGAACCAGGGCCTAGTGACTTACAACTCTCAACCATTCCTGTGTGCGTGTTGTTGGCAGGAACGGAGGGGACCTACAATTTTTTGCCGAGTCCGAACGGCTAGATGAGAAGCACTTATTCATGACAAGTATACTCTTGGAGGATTTGTCAGTCCCTCGCAAGAGGCAGTACCTCGGAAAAAACATTTATTTTTAGGTGGCAGTGGCCGGGAATCGAACCCAAAAAAAATACTTTATTCAGAAATTATTTATTTTTTGGGAGCTTCTGCATAAACATCTATTTTAAATAAGTCACGCCGATTTCAAGAAAATTAAATATATGTGTTTAAGAAGTTCTTTGAGAAATACCGTTACTAATAGTTATTTAAAAAATGGTTTTTCACCTTCGCCCTAAAAGTAATTTATTTTTTTAAACAAAAGTTGTCACTAAGTTTTTAAGAAAAATACAATTTTATAAGATTGAGCAAAAAAATACATGGCAGGTACCGTTGTTTCGGTTCTAAAATATTTCTTTGTACTTATACCAAGTTTTAAGAAAATTGATGGAACTGTTCAGGCTCTTGTCGAACAGATAAATAGACAGACAGACGGACAGACAGAATTGTAAAACCCTCTTTTTTCATCGTAATAACAAGTCGGATCAAAACCTCGTGTTCAAATTTTTTTCACGAATGCATTACTTGACAAATTGCACCAATGTTTATATACCTAGCCAAAAAATTGATTTATAAAAGGTAGTATAAAAACAAATGTGGAGAACGTTTTTCAAAGCACAAAAATAGGACAGTTACTACGTTTATACGCAGAATCGAAAAATCGAATTGGGTTTTAAAGGGAGGTAGCAAGATTTTTACTCAATTCCTTTGAGCGAGCGCGATCGACATCAACCAAACCTATTTCAACTCGATATTGCGTTTACCTTAGAAAGTTTTATTCTCTAAGAAAATAAGAATTTAATCTTGCCCATGTAATTTTCTTGATATGGGGTCATAAAAGTCGCACAATTCTTTAAAAAGGGTAAAAAGAGGTTTTTAAAAAAGTTGTCTCATGGTCGCATGATGAAAAAAAGGGGTAAAAATGCGACTAAAGTCACACAGCGGCAACCGTGCCAGATGCCAAATGGGTATTGGAAAAATAATGATTGACGTCTTAAGAGAAAGGTGAGTAGAAGTACATTTAACTAAAATTTCAGTGTTAAAACTTTTGGAAAAATACTTTGTTGATTTCAAATAGTAGAACTTCTAATTTCTTGATATTTTTCAATATTTTGAACACGGGAAACTTGCAACTTTTTTCTACTAACATGCATTTGGTATCTGGAGGCATTTCTTCACAACTTTAATAAACTACCAAAAAAGTGGAAATCTCAAATTTTGACATCAAAAAAAGTATGTTAGTGAAAAGTGCAAAACTTAAATTTCGGCACCTTTTTTGAAGATGGCGGTCCAAGCGACAGGATTGCAATTATAACTTCTTACCTAAATAATATCCTTAGCATGTCAAAAACGATTTACAAACATACCTAAAAAGTAATGTCCTCCCCTAAAAAAAGTGCAGGGATTGCAGTTTCCTCACCGGACTACAAATGGTGTCCAATTTACAGGATTCCAAAAATGACTTCTGGACTAAATTTCACCCTTAATGTGTAACGAATAAAAAAAGTCCCCGCAAAAAACAAAACTACAGGATTCGGTTTTTTGAAAACGAACTTAAAGACAAACAGTGGAAAAGGTAGGCTATACCACCCAAAAGGTTGGCTATACCAGCCAAAAGGTAGGCTATACCAAAACAGGCTATACCAACTTTCAAATTTATGAGAAAGTGAATATAAGCGTTTTGTTCAGATTTTATTGCTGCGCTGCTAATATTTTTCACCAAAAAACCGGGTTATATTTTTGACCTAATATATGAATGCACTTATGTATGTATAAGCTAATATGGGTAGGTTCGTATATTTAAATTATTCATGGTATGTAGCTTACTTACAATTTCACAATTTGTTGAGCCGGTTATAATGGTTGCTGATTTATTAACACTATAGTTAATCATAGCACACAAGTCATTTGCCCCTTCAGAACCTTGGACAGATTGCATGTTTTTAAATTCCTCTATTGATGTAAAGAGCTGCGGAAGCCATAGTCGAATTGTGTTTAATCTAAAATGTAAAAGAGAATAATTTTTGTTTGTGAATATCGTCAGATGTCATCTATTCACCCTAGCAAAATGCAAAATTGCATTGTATAAATATTGAGTGAATACCCCAAATATTGTTTGGAAAACATAGGCTTGAGTTGCTTAAATCCTTTTGTAAGAAAATGAAAGGATGTCTTTGTTGACCCTGCATCATCCTTATTTTTTTCAATAGTCCAAATATCCCGTTTGTCAAGTTTTTGCGGAGCTTCTTCTATTAATCTAGAAAACTTGTATCAAAAGAAAAAAATTTAATGTACATTCAGTTTGGACAAAGAAATAGCACACTTTTTAAATGAAAAATAATTGGAAAAAAATCCGTTATTTTGAATGATCATTGCAAATTTTTTTTCGGTATGATGCCTACAACAACTGACCCAACAAAAAAGGTGGAATACAACCCCTCATTCCACATACATTTTTGATTTTGGTCGTTTAAATCATTCGTTAGTCTATTAATAGTGGACAGAGAAATATCACACTTGTGAGTTTAGTTAGTATGAAGTTTTTATTTTTGAATAAAATGCCTGCAAGGGCATGCGAAAGTTACTTATTTTGATCATGAACGATAATATAAACAGATAATTCCAAAATATGGACAGGGGCATTAATTAAACTCTTGAAAAAAGGTGTATTATCTTTGAAATCCAAAAACAAGGTAATAATCCTTCAAAAATTGCTAAACTAACTAAATGTACTCATTATTTCAGTGAAACACCTTATAATAAAAACAAAATTCGAAAACCACTCCTCTCGGAACTTCAATACACATTGACACTGCCGTAGTCTGAAAGTGTAAGTCCGATCCTTTTAACTCCTCCCGCATCATTTTGGCCAAAATTTATGAAGAATTTGGTGTTAATATCTCCAGCAGAACTATAAGAGGACGGCTAAATGATGCAAAGTTATATGGATGTGTAGGCAGAAAAAACCTCGGGTTTTCAAATAAAATATTATGACTCGTTAGGCATTTTCCAAAGCTCTTATCGCTACAAACAGGCCAAATTTTGGAAAAAGGTGCTGTGGATTGATGAAACAAGGATAAACCGGAAAAGACAACATGGAAAAACATTTGTTCATCACTCCAAACAAACTGACTCTACTACTTACGTACTTATTTCTCTTTAAAACAGCATGCATATACAATACGTTCGTGTCGTTAATTGTAATATTGAATTATTTCCACCAAAAATTTAACCAAAAAAAGAGCATATGAAGCTGTGGATTTAAAAACAAGTAGAACCCTAAAAATAAATTTCTTAAAACGCAAAGTTTTGA
Organism: Dasysyrphus albostriatus; assembly: GCA_946251815.1. NCBI lineage: Eukaryota > Metazoa > Arthropoda > Insecta > Diptera > Syrphidae > Dasysyrphus > Dasysyrphus albostriatus. The sequence continues at coordinate 178,407,408 of OX276335.1, forward strand.
TTGCCTGAATTCTGTTCTCCTTAAAAATACTGCTGTTTGAGCCTGAAAAAAGGATTTAGCCAGTATATATTTCTGAGATCTCAGAGAACTCAGAGCGTTCAGAAATATAAACAGGATTCCTCTACAAAATTCCTCACTTTTTCCCTTAAATACTGATACAGAATTTTTTTTGGATTCGCTTGCTCAATTATTTTCTGTCGCAGTAAATTACATAAGAAGAAAAGAAAAAGAGAGTTGCTTTGACTTCTATGTGAGAAATACAGTTTATATTTCATTCTCCTGCTCTGTCAAAAAATTGAAGAAAAATACCGAGCGCTCAAGAAATATAAACTGGCATTAAAAAAATGGAGATAATTCAATATTACAACAAATGACACATTAATGTCTCGTTGTTATTTGATAATTTTGGCGATAGTCCTTTGTGTGAGAAAAAAAAATGTTCGCTTTGATTAAAATTGAGCGTGACAGCTAACGGTTTCATAAATTAATTATAAAATTAAAAAGTATCAATTATTAACTTAGTTGGTAATGATGTTAAGTAAATACTTAAAAGTAGAATGTTAAGCTTTTTCACACTGAACCCAAAACACGGTTTTCGCAAAAATAGTTTTCCCATTAATTTTTTTGTACTTCAGGTTTTTGTAAAACACAAGTTTTATATAGTTGATGACTTGTTGGAATTCAGAGACGAACGAAACAAACGTACCTTTTTAAAAGTTCAGTGCCAAATAAAATGTCAAAAAAGAAACTGATTGAAAGCTTTAACAAAATTCTGTCATATCAAATATAAAATTGCAATCTCAAAATTATTAAACTTATTAAAAATTGGAAATTAATTTGCCTGTGGTAATTAAAATTGTTCATATGGATCAAATTTATATAAATAATCACCATTTTACTTTCATAAAATGGAAGAAAAACAACAAAAAAAAAGAAAATTGTGAGTGGTTGGTTAAAGAAACACTGTAATGTCAAAAGAAAACGTGTTTTTTTTTTCGGTGTGAATGGATTTTGAGTTTTTGAAAAGTTTTCGCCGAAAACCGGTTTTGGGGTTTGGTGTCAAAACCCTTTAGCGTAAAAGCTATGATCAATTTTATAAAACTAATAATTTCATGCAATTAATATGGCCCCCTGTACGGATATTACATTCAAAAACTATTTATGAAAACAATTATTTTAAAGGAAATTATAGAATGGACTTTTTGCTTTAAAAAAAGCAAAAACATGGTATTTTGAATGCTGTTGTTGTTTTTCCACTTTTGTTTTCTATTTAAATGATTTTTCTTAAGAAAATTTCCTCCCGTATTTTAAGGAGAAAAATCGACCCAACCAGGAGAGCAAAAAGGGGGCCATATTCGAAGCACTTCCTCTGAATAATTGAATAAACTTACAGGATATGTTGATTTTGGTTCATGGAAATTAATTGAATAAATTAATCTTAATACTGCCAGAGCCTCTTCATTACGTCCTTGTGACATAAGGAATTTAGGCGTTTCTGGTAAAAATATGTATGCTATGCCAGCCGTAAGACTAGGCAGTGCACATATCGCAAGAAATACTTTCCAGGAATGGATAACTACAATTAAATATAAATTTTATTAAAGTTTATTTTATAATTCTATTTGCCCTATATTTCTACTCACCCAGTAACCCATTAAGCAATGAAAAGTCCCAAGCTTTCGGTAAAATCAGCCAAGCAAGTCCAGGTAATAATAAAGTTGCTATTGAAAAGAGCATACCAATAACCATCATAACTCTTGCACGGTACTTGGTTCCATGGAACTCAGTCATATAAGACATTAAAACTGCGAACGGACCACAAACCCTTAAAGAAGATTTTTATAAATAAAATAATGTTTATATTAATACTAATACACGTCTTACGAAAACCCTCCAAGGTACTTAAATATCATTAATGATATCAAATTTTGACTGAGTGCTCCTCCAAAAGCACATACTGCATCAGCCAAAAAACCAAACACTAAAACTTTTTTTCTTCCTCTTGTATCAGCTATAAAGCCCCAAGCAATTGCTGATGTTATCATGCCTAAAAAAACAGGTTTTATTTAATTACGAAATAAAAATTGATTTTAATTAGACCAGCATAAGTTATGGCATTTAAGATCCCTTTATCCAATAAATCTAGCTTTAAATCACATTCAGCGCTTGGAAGAACGTATGACATGGTCGATGTTTCAAACACTGTTGCTAAACACGAAGGAATTGCTACTGATAATAGAATTAAATTAAACAAACCAAAACCCGTTGCTGTAATGGCTGTTTCAAAATCTTTAGGATCGTTCATGTTCTCTGAAAATAAATGTTTGTGATTAGCTTTAAACTAGGTATGACACAAGCTGACAAAATTCAAATTATGTTCTCGTGCAGTAACCAGATTATACTTTTCTTAAATCGGTGAAATCAAATCCAACCTCAAAATCGCTCCATCAAATAAAGTTGGAAGAAGAAAATGATGGATATATTTATTGTTTCAAAGAAAACTACAGGTTTAAAAATTTGTATAGGTCATTGCACAGCGCAGAGATTATGCTAACATTTTGTGTCTTACTATTGAAAACCAACAGTATTATTATGATTTTAAGCTTTTAAATATATAAATTTGAAGGAAAAAAATAAGGGTATTATACAGGGTGCCCGCCGGGAAGGTATACTACTTTGTTTGTTTATAACTTTTGATTAAATGAAAGAGAATGGATCTTATATTGATAAATGTTTTATTTAATGTCGGCAATTATGTATGGAATACAATATCAGGTAAATGTCCGCCTCTGTTAGTCTCACACATGCGAGCTCTTTTGAGCACATTTTTCATTACATTCTCACACATTTCAGGCGGTATTTCATTGATTTCATCACGAATATTTTTTTTTAGTTGCTCAAACGTTTCTGGTTTGTTTGCATAAACCATGCTTTTCAGATATCCCCACAAAAAGAAGTCCGGAGCAGTCAAATCAGGACAATCAACATCACCATTTCTTGAAATAACTTGTTGTGGAAAGAGTTCTTGCAGTAATTCCATTGTAATCCTGGCTGTATGTGAGGTGGCACTGGCTTATTGATACCACATGTTAATCAAGCCCAAAGCATGCAGTTGTGGCGTTAAAAAAGTTTTCAATCATATCACGATATCACTCCCCGTTACACCGTTTTCGTTTTCAAAGAAGTAAGGTCCCATGATTCCTCCTAACCAAATTGCACACCAGGCTGTAGCTTTTAATGGATGCAAAGGTGACTGATGAATAATTTGAGGGTTTTCCATTGCCCAGAACCGACTATTCTGTTCATTCAAATATCCATTCAAATGAAAATGTATGATTGTTTAATTTTTTCACAGTAATCGATAATTGATATCGAATATTTTTTTCCATAATAAATTTGCCACGAGTCTACTTCACGACTACCAAATATGAACTGTCAAGACTAATGTTTACCGAAATGGCGGCAAAACAAAGTAGTATACCTTCCCGGCGGACACACTGTAGCTTGGCATCACCATACTCACTAATAAAAGCAATATAGAAACACAGACACAAAAACTAACATAAAGATTGTATAATAATTTTACGGGATGACTATTGAAGCGAAAGCATTTTGGTAATTTCATAAGAGTAATATAAAGAGATTAAATAAACATTGGTACATCGCACCTATCAAACTGATATAAAATCGCTTCGTATTTCAGACATTAAAGTGTTATTTGTTTCTATAGCTCTTCATTTACCCCTGCGACAGGAAGAAAATAGCTTATTGGAGCATTATTGAATCCTTAAATATTGTCTCATGCAAATTATATCAGTTTGATAGATGTGATATACCAATATTTATTTAATCTCTCTATTGCTCTAATGAAATGACCAAAATACTTTTGCTTCTTTTTACTTCTTCTTTACTTTTTTTGGAACACCCAATTAAAAATATCTTTTTCTTTATAATTTTGCTTCGACTATAACACCGTTATCAATTTCAATGCAACCGCTGAGGCATGGGGACATATTTTGGAACACCCTGTTTTAAAAATATTGTTTTACTTTAATTCTGTCTCTATCACTCAGGTCAATTTCATTTAAATCGCTTGAGGATTTTGGTTCCTTTTTCTTTGTTGACACTTTTTTTCTTTCTTTCATAATTCTGTCTCAGCTACAACCGATGTCAATTTCAATGAAATCGCTTATGAAACAATGAAGTTGCATTACAGTGACATATTTTTGGAACACCCTGTTTTGAAAATATTTTTGTTTAATTCTGTCTCAGCTATCACTTGTATCAATTTCATTGAAATCGCTCGAGGAACAAAGAAATTGACATTTTTTTGGAACACCCATTGAAAATATTTTTTCGTTCATGATTCTGTCTCATCTGCTGGCAGCAGATGTCCATTTCAAAGAAATCGCTTATATGGAACAACGAAGTTGCAATATGGTGACATATTTTTGGAACACCATGTTTTGAAAATATATGTTTTCTTTTTAATTCTGTCTCAGCTATCACCTCTGTCAGTTTTATTGAAATCTCTTGAAATCTTTTCCTTTTATCTGACTGATATTATGAGCATCTTCACCAATTTTTTTGTATCATTCTTCTATAATATTTCGTGCCAAACAAAATACCTACAATTTTACTTTCTCCTTTAGCTTCCTCTCGTAAAATATATTCAATCCACCAATTGCTGGCAGTACCAGACTATTTTTATCAACAAATTCCGTTTTCAATAATTTGCCTCCGAAAAAAATCCCTACTTAATTCCCGAAAATTTAACGAATCGAGTACGCGAACCATTCATTTCTTATTTCCGGAACGAAGATTTTCTTTGGGACCAGTTTCCTGGGATAAGTTGAGGCGTGGTTTCACATTCGCGGGTTCAGTTGAGTTGGAACCTGGTGTCTTGGGTTCTGCTGCGATGACACCCAATATAGTTGCTGTCGGATTCTTTCTGGATGTCGAGAAAGCATTCAACGGTGTGGATTGAAGCCTTTATCCATAGACTCCACATACTAGGCTTTCCCTTAGCACTAATCAAAATTATATTTTCCTTTCTTTCTTCTAGGAACTTTTCGTGCAACTGGAGAACTGCAAATCGACTGTGAAAAGCATCAGGCCTGGAGTTGCCCAAGGGTCGAAACTTGGACCACTTCACTACAACATCATAATCAACTCATCCAAATCGGAGCTGGGAGCTGCGCAACAATCACCCTAACGCTCTTAGACGGAACTAGATTAGCAGCCAAACGGAGCGCCAAATACTTAGGCGTCACTTTCAACGAGCTGCTGAGATTCAACCCACGTTCAACGCCAATTGCAAAAAGAGTTTTTTCAACTTTTATCGATGTAACGGTTAATATCTTACGATCTAGATCATGTAAGAGAATGATATTTGTGTCAAATGAACGATACGTTTCTCTTCTTTTTAATATTTATAAAATGATTTTGCTACATTAAATATATTTTGTGGTATTTGTTGAAAAACAACTTTTTCAATGCTTTTGGACAATGATATCTTTAAAAATTCAGTGATGAAATACACCTTTTTACCACCATTGAAAAGCTTAGTAACCACCTTCAAATTTGTATATAATTAAGTGTCCTCGTTAAAATAAATACTTTCATATAAACAAAACTTACCCAAAAAGGCACTAAACAAAGCAGAAAGTGTTGAAAAAATGTGAAAATAAATAGATTTCGAGGAAACATTGCTTAAATCACGCATACCCAAGTAAAGTTCCTTTATGATACATATTGGTGCAGGGCAATTATTCCAACTGGCATCTGCTCTACATGAGAATTTATTCCATCTGAAGTGGGAGTTTACTTCAGTTTTCAAAGTGAAATTTAATCTCACTGCGAGAGGGAACCTATTGCACCCGAAATTTTGTGGAGTTTGGGATTTGGGGGATCGGGTATTATTGATTCATAAATATAGAAAACGTCATTGTTTATTTGCATAAATACAGTGCTAGCACCCACCATTACGGTGAATAAAGAGTGAGGTATGTATAGGGTGCATGCTGCACCCCTGCAACCCCCCTGCTTTGCACACTATAGGATTTGGGGTACGTGCGCGATAAAAAAATTCCCTCTGTCGGTGAGAATAAATTGCACTTTGAAAAGTGGAACAGATTCCCACTTAAGATGGAATAAATTCTCATGTGGGGCAGATGCCCGTGGAATTATTTCCCTGACCATAAATATTATTTTTCTTCCTTTTATAACTTTTGTTTGCATTTTACCTCTCATTTGTTTTACCTTATACCAAGTTTTCATTAGGCCAAATGAGGTAATTTCGTTGAAAATTTCCAAATTCGATACGAAATTATCACATATTCCATACAAATTCACATTTCGAAATGATATAATTTCAACCAAATTTTCACGAAATTACGTTGGAAATTAAGTCAAAATCTATTGAACGCACCCAATTGGTTACAGTTTGAAGAGCTCTGAAAAGTCTTTGTATGAAAATGTCAAAGCTTAATGGAAATAGAAAGAAAAAAAACAACAATAAAGAGTAATTAACAGCCAGTTGAAATTCATAAGTGAAATGAGCTGTCAAACTAAATTACCAAATTACAAATGAAAACACTTTGCCATTTTATATTTCTGAGATCTCAGAGGACTCAGAGCGCTCAGAAATATAAACAGGATTCCTCCCAAAAATTCCTAACTTTTCCCCTTAAAAACTGAGACTGAAATTTTTTGGATTCGCTTGCTCAATTATTTTTTGTCGCAGTAAATTACATAAGAAGAAAAGAAAAAGAGAGTTGTTTTGACTTCTATGTGAGGAATAAATGCTCTGTCAAAAAATTGAGGAAAAATACTGAGCGCTCAAGAAATATAAACTGGCCAACTTTTTCCGTGATTTGCGAAACTACCTCATTTCGGCTCTAATGAAAACGTAGTATGAAACTTCTTTTTAATTATTTTGTAAATCCATTTTCTTAATTCATAATAAAAATTAAATTAAATTAAAATATGACGTAATAATATTTTCATGTCCTACCCAGCTTGAATGCAAAATGATGGTCATCACGTGAGCAAATTGAACAAAGAACCCCCCAATAAAGGACATTTGCCATCCCCTGACTCTGGAAAATACCCCTTACCAATATGTTTTTAATATTGACAAAATCCTGCGAGTGCCTTTATGAAGGTAGTCAACAAAGGCTTATAGCCCTGTTAATGTTAAATATTTGAAAATTATTCTATTCTGTGACTTTCCTAGTATTAAAAAAATTATGTTTTTGCAGGGTTCAAGTGATTTTTTTGTTTTTGAATCCGCAACGTTTCATGATGGATGTTTACCCTTCGTCAGGCAAATAAAAAAAGATGATATCCTTAACAATTTTTGATGGAAACTTTGCGGATTTAGAAACATAAAAATGACTTTACGCCTACAAAAACCTAATACGTAAATATTTGTATGTTCAAAAGGGTTACAAATTATCTTTGCCAAGAAAACACTTACCTAATCATTGAACAAGTATACACCAAACTTGTGAAGAACATTCTGATGGTTTACAAAAGGTTGTTGCGCTCACACCATAACAAGAAAATGATGTTATTTTTCCGATTTTTAGATAATATTTTCATTATCTATGGTTCAGATTAGTAAAAGTTTCATTTTTAACTAATAAATCAGACAACATTAGGCAATTAAAAAATTTTTTATAAGAAATGAAAAAGATTTACGATACACTGTAAAAAAAAGAAGAAATGCAAATAAAAAATAACAAAACAAAGAAAAACAACATTTATCATAAAAAAACTTCACTTCTGATAAGCAATGTTTCCTCGAAATCCATATTTATTGTAACACTTTTCAAGCACTTTCTACTTTGTTAAGTGTTTTTTCTAAGTAAATTTTGTTTATAATTTTATATTTGTATTTATTTGAGTAAGGACACTTAATTATTTGAATATTTAATTAATGGTTGGAAACTAAACTTTTTAATGGTGTAAAAAAGTGTATGTCATCACTAAATTTTAAAAGATATCGTTGTTCAAAGTTATTTTTCAGCAAGTTAAAACTAAATATCTCAAAATATATTTAATGTAGCAAAATCATTTTATTAATATGAAGAAGAAGAAAAGTGAACCATTATCATTTTTTTACATGCTCTAGATCGTAAGAAGATAGAATTCTCTTTGCAATAGCAACTTTAGCTCAAATATTTCGGATCTCCCACAACAGATTTTGAAAAAAAAATTCACCCACTAACAAACTCAACATAAGCATTCATTTGATACCAAATTCAATTCTGTTTAATCTTGGCCGAAAATGAGCAATACCTTTGGTAGAAATTATTCTTCTTTTCGGGAATGCATTCGTATTATTTCAATAAAATTAAAAATACGGATTTTACTTGTAAGAAACTAGTTCACTCCTAAATAGAAGATAGCGGCAACCTTCTTATGGATTCTTTTATAGTACTTCAACGAACTCACAAATAAAAAATGTCTTAACTGTTTCCATATTGAAAAAAAAACCCGCTTACACTTTTAAAACACTTAATTATGAGGATGTGCGTTTACCTTAGGCAAAACAGTTGGTAAATAGTTGCTCATAAACAGAAAATGTTAATATAAAAACTGTAAGATATAAGGTCTGTTTCTTTACTTTTGGGATAAAGCTTGGGAAAAAGTTCGGGAAAAAGTTTGGGAATGAGCTTTTTGATGTTGTTGTTGTAATGTTTAACCAGAAATGAAAAGTAAAGAAACGCATTTGGGATGGTTCTGGTTTGTTTCGGTGTAAATTACCCATTCGACTTTTTTGCTTGTAGGCTCAACGCATACAAAATTATCCAATTTCAGTTCTTAACATTTGCACTTATCATTTTGGGCTCTATTAAAAGATACCAGAAGAAATGTTTTAATTTATATTTGGCTCCAATGTATCATTTTCATCTAATTTATTTAAATTAAACCATTTTATATACGCTACTTGACACATTTAATTTAAAATTTTTCGATCAGCTGATTTCTTGTTTGACAAGCAAGAAAGTGCCGGAACTAAAATGTTCGGGTAGATTCTTGCTTAAGGGGAAATGAAAAAAAGTCAAAAGCTCTGGCATTTTCGTGTCAGAAAATAGTAAAGAAACGCGTTTTGGGTAGATTTGGGTTACTTTGGGAACCCGCGGGCGAGTAAAGAAACAGACCTATAGTGATTACAAGAACTTTTGAAAGAAATTAATGCGTAATACTAAAGAAAAACAATATTTGATTACAAAGTGTGAACTCCATTTTTTGCGTGTAATTGGTTTAAGCTCGTTAAATATTCTGAATTTGAAAAAAAATATAACCTTCAAATTTGTAGAACTTACTCTTCTTGTTAGGATTGCGTTTTTATTTTTTTCGCTAAATCAAAAATTACAGATGTTATTCGTTACAAAAGACTTCTTAAATAAATAAATTTGGACTGAAGCTTTCCTTATGGTACTTTAACTTTTAACAAAATCAAACAAAAAATTGAATCGGTGCGTGAAAGAACAGTACAAACGCCAAACCACTAATTATGAGCTGAAAATGCCAAAAAGTTCTACAAACGTAAGGCCTCAAATCAACAAAATAACAGTACATTCGAAAGTCGAATTCATACTTTACTACACTACTCTGATCGCTCACTGAGTGAAAGAACAGTACAAATCCGGTTTTTATACTGGTCTTCAACTCAATCACTACTATACGAAGTAAAAGCTCAACTGTTGAAGCAATTAATTAATTACAAGATTATTAACAAAAATTATTGGTGACAAATTTAAATATTAAGAAAATAATAACTGGAGGAGTTCTACTGCCGTATACAATAATTTCATGAAACACAACCAATAATTATGCTTCAGGCAAATAGGATTATTCCAATATCTGCCGTTTCTAGTTTATAATAAAATAAAATATAAAAAAATAGTGAACAAAAGTTAGCTGTACTTTTTTTCATATTGAATGAAAGAACAGTACAAGTACAGTGTCTTTATTCTGTCGAAATATTTCTTTTCTATGTACAGTTTTATGAATCATTCATTCAACAAAATATTAGGGGCATCTAAAACTCAAAATCTCTCATACAATATTAAATAAATAAATTTGGTGGCACAACAGCTCGTGGAGAGCCAAGGCCTAGTGACTTACAACTCTCAACCATTCCTGTGTGCGTATTTTTGACAGGAATGGAGGGGACTTAACCTAACCTAACCTACTACAATATACAATACAATACATACATACAATTTTATACCAATAAATTATTTGTTTTTATGTGATATAGTTAATTCTGTTTTACTCAACTTAAAAACTTCAAATCTCTCATACAATATTATACCAATAAATTATTTGTTTTTATGTGATATAGTTAATTCTCTCATACAATATTATACCAATAAATTATTTGTTTTTTATGTGATATAATTAATTCAGTTTTTCTCAAAACTATTATTTTATTCCTGGTTCCCAATCTTTTATTAAAAAAGTCTAAACCGACGGGATATATAAGTGATAAGTGAAAGGACAAAATGCAAAACTTCTTTCTGCATCACCCATGCAGTAGCCAGAACGGGAACAGAGCCTTATTGTGCAATAGGCGAGTGTGGTACACATTATCAATCCTGAGTAACATCCTGGTTGGATATCAAGCCTGCGTGAAAAGTTTCGCGTACACACTTATCAGCTTTGTTTGCCAATTAGGCAAAAAAATTCCACTAAATTCAGAAAAAATTTTATTTTTACATCACACTCATTAGCTTCTTCTTATTTTGTGCAAATATATATATCGCGCATCTGCGAGTGACTGCCACAGATATGCACTTGCATACACTTTTACATCAAAGACATAGGCATCTGGAAAATCACCAGAGAGAGGAGAGTGAACTACGACTACCCTCTCTGAAAGTACTCCAAATACTCAAGCTCGTTAAAGAAACTAATTTGGAGGATGAACATGAGTAACCCCATCCAACTCTAGGCGGGGAACAATTGATCTTATAACGGGTGATTTTTTAAGAGGTTTAGAACTTTAAAAAAAAAAACACAAAAAATTCGAAAAAATGAATGAAATATTTATTTGAATCGATAGTTTGAACCTTGCAATTTAATGTTTAAAGATAATTTTATGCAAATGTTGACCGCGGCTGCGTCTCAGATAGCCCATCCGCTGAGTCCAATTTTGGTATACTCTTTCACACATATCGGCCGGTATCTCACGAATGAATGCATGGATGTTGGCTTCCAGTGCGTCAATCGAAGCGGGCTTGTCCCTATAGACATTAGCCTTGACATACCTCCACAAAAAATAATCTAATGGTGTCAAATCGCACGATCTAGGCGGCCAATTGACCAGCCCGAAACGTGAAATTAACTGTTCACCAAACTCGCCTCGCAATTGCGCCATTGTTTCGCGTGCTGTGTGGCATGTGGCACCGTCTTGTTGAAACCACATATCATGCAAGTCAAGAACTTCCATTTCGGGTAAAAAAAAGTTTGTTATCATCGCTCGGTAGCGTTCACCATTAACAGTAACGCTGCGATTCGCATCATCTTTGAAGAAATATGGCCCAATAATGCCGCCGGCCCATAAACCGCACCAAGCAGTGGCTTTTTCGGGATGCATTGGTAGCTGTTGCAATGCTTCTGGCTGATCTTCACTCCAAATACGGCAATTATGCTTATTTACGTACCCATTCAACCAAAAACGAGCCTCATCGCTGAACACATTTTTTTTTTTGAACATTTCGAACCGAGCACGAATTTTGATAGTAAAATTCAATAATTTGCAAGCGTTGTTCATTTGTAAGACGATCCATGGTTAAATTGCAAACCAAACTGAAGCTGTTTGACAGTGACACAAGGTACTAAACACACGTCAGCTGTCAAAACCAGTGTTGCCAAAACCAAACCAGCTAAAAAATCACCCGTTACTATTGTCGGGGATTTATTCTTCCGAATATATTCTTTAGGGGCGGTTGGTCCCAACTTGTGCACGATCTGGAGAAAGAATGAAAAGGGCACAATGCCGAACAACAAAGTTAGTTTTTAGAAATGCGTTTATTTTCCTGATCTGACCGGACCAACCAGTTGCTGGTTGGAGAACGTGTGAATGAATACTGGTTCGTCACAGACCAAGTCTGTCCCCAAGCCACCACGATCCTATGATCCGCAACAATGAGTGCAATCCGTGAGAGCGACATCCAAATCAAATCAATGCTTGATGTCTTCCAAGAAGTGCAATAGTACGAGTAGCTTCCACTGCTACTGTATTTATTTGCCGCACTATGTAGGTCAGCAACGACCCTTCGGCGACGTGAAGTATCTGGTGTCCGTAGTCCAGTTGATGAATGGACGACACACTCAGTCGCCTTAGCCATACCCCTGGTATGCTAAATGTATCTGCTATCCGATGAGAGACGATACCATGTCGAGTCATAGTACTCTGGGTAGGTATGTACCTGCTTGGTTAAACAGCCATACCTCTGGTATGCTGTGTGTTGGCTGTCGACGATAGTGATGATATCACCTATAGCTGTAGGTATATGTCCGATGGTGGCATCAAAATGTGTCTCAATTCGATGTTGTTCATTGTACTGCGCATAGTATTATAGGCAGTATGGAATGTGTCAAATACGGCTGGATCGGTGGCGGGTGGAGGGATGTACCAAGTAGTAAGGTACATTATGCTGTCGAAGCATTGATGGGATTTCTATGGGTCGACGGTGGATGACCGAACAACTATATTCCCTTTCCCATCGGAACGAAATCTCGAAAAGCTTTTCACCTTTGAATGGTGAAAGTTAAAGGTAAAACTAGAATAGGCGGAAGCCAGCGAACGTGATCGTACGAAACCTAGCGCAAACAAGAAAATCATATGACGCACACATAATTGCGAAGTGGTACTCTTCGTTTAGTTTTCGTTAACTTTTGCCGTCGGGTGAGAGAGCGCTCACCGACCGCTCTTTCGTAAGTGGACGTATACAAAATGAGAATGGTGGAAGCAAACAAAAAGAATTTGGCGTTTAGTGTATAGTTTTTAGCTGCTTTATTTTCTGTTTGATGTATGAGTGAAGTTAAATTTTTATTTTTAAAAATTAATTTTCGTGGTTTTGCAAAATAAATAACTAAAAGCCTATCACTCTGTAAAAAAGTAAAAGAAAATTAACATTAAACAAACTATTATTCACTTTTTTCACTTTCTACCACTTGTGCATTATGGGTCACTTGTGAAATTGATGTTTTGGAAATCTACTTTTCGATCGGTTTTGACATAAGCTTCCGACAGTTACCACCTATTCTAGTTCTACCTTAAAAATGGGTCTGTTTATAAAGATAAGTTCACATCGATACAGGGTTTCATTGAGATTTCAACGAAATCTCGCATCTCAAAACTGTATGGAGAAATGTGAAGATTCGGACCGAAATCGTTCTGATGGGAACATGAATAATTTATTGTTTTGCTTTGAATTCTAACAATAAATAACAATTCTAACAATAACCCTGCGGCCACACGAGCCATTTACTGGCTAGCCAGTTGACTACACACATTGACTGTCAAATTCCTATTCGTGTATTTGCTGCGTCGTTGGTGGCATGCTGTACTGGCTTCTATACTTACTAGCGTTCAGGTATTACTCCAAATGGACTAAATCTACTCCGATTTTAGGGAAAGAAAATTTAATACCACCCTCTAAAGCCCATTTGTTTACATTGTTGTATTTGTAATTTCACTTCGAGTCGATGAATAGATGTGAATTGCAACAGCAATGTAAATCAGTGAAATTTATTTGTTTTGAGAGCTCAGTTTTTTTTCTTTGAAAATTGGAAAATACTTTTGAGAATTTTACTTCAGCTGATAGCAAAAACATCGATGTGAAATTGTTTAATTAATTTGAAGTACACAAGCAATTGTAATTGTTAGTTAATATTCATCCACAATTATAATAAAATACAAAAAATCAATCCATAAAATGTCTTCTTCTTCAATCACTCAGATTTCCAAACATCTCCAGTGCATCTTGCATATTATACAGGGTGGCCCTTTCTTCATTAAGAATAATTCTAAAATTATTGTTGGATATATTCTAAAGAAAAAAATAGTTAAGAAAAATAAGAAATAAAAGAATAGTTTTTCTGCAATTTGACACCAGAACTTAAATTTGTTATTCAAACTCCACTAAACTCTCAATTTTCACTTTATAAGTATTAAAGTAGATACATATTAGGTGGGTTTTATTATCATCCGTCGGGATTCAGGTATTGATCTGGATTTAACTTTAGTACAAAAAAGAAATAATGAGGAGTTTTCAAAATCGTTTTTGTAGCACGTGTTAAAAAAAACCAGCAATAGATATTTTTATTTTTTTTTTTTAAACTTCATGACATCTAAGCATTTGGTTTTTAGTGCTTAATAGGAGTATTGAATACTTATTACTGAAATTATACAAATACACTAACTTTTATTTAAGTTTTAAGTTGGATAATTATTTTTTTTTAAAAATCACTACGAAACAATTTAATTGGAAAAATTGATTTGAGAATGGTTTTTAAGAAATTATAGCATGACATTGTAGCTGTTGTCCTATTTTTTGGTTATTTTTATTTTAAATAAATTTGGTCGTAAAATTCAAAAAAGTTAATTTAACAAAAATAAAGAGCATAACATTGCAATTTGCAAGTTAGTGGTGCCGTTGACTATCAATTTTTTTTTAAGAAAGTCATTACTCTTATCTAAAAGCGGATAAATAATCCCCCCTCCCATACGATTTTTTTTTTAAATATCATTTCATAAATTATCCTGCATGAAATAGGGAACATCCTGTATTTGGTTTTGTTTTGAAATCTAATTGACAGACCGAGGTGAATAATTCTGACTACGGGATGTGTTCAACTAATAGAAACCCAAGTAGGGCCAGTGCTTACGTTCTGTAAGGCTAGTCGTGCACATGCAATTTTCAGTTTCGAAACTGTTTGGTTGCAAAATTGAGTCCTATGGGCTCGTATGAGACTCCGCGGAAATGCAGAAACTATTACGTCGTCGATTCGAGCAACTTTTCAGTTTGTGTTTTGGCACAAACTGGACGATTGCCCGAAATCAGTTTTTCAGTTTGTGTCATATGGAATAATATGTAACTGCGCGGGCATGCAACCAAATAGTTGCGGATATTTAACCACATCATTGAATTTTGTTCTCTGTGCGAAAGAGAACAAACGCATCTTTTCTTTAATTTGCTGAGCGAAAGAATAGGACGAAAGCGATAATATTTTTCTTTGAATGTATGAGATAGAAAAACTGAATAAACATTGTCGGTGTGTTGGTTAGGTTCGTTGCGATTGCTTGTGGAGTTGCTCATGTGCGCGCTCAGTAGTCAACTTGTGACTAAACTATTTCGTTGCGGTAGCAGTTGCATGTGCGCGACTAGCCTAACTCTCGCATCGACAAAACCAGTCGGGAAACGATGAAAGTTGAAACAAATTTGTATAGTTTTGTTAAATTTCTTAACGTTTCTCGACCAATTTTATGGATGCGAGTTACAGAACGTAGGCATTAGGTATGTTTTTTTCTTTGCCTGAATTGGCTTGGACGAAAAAAACGCCGTCGGGGCTAAACAATGCTCCGTGGTTCAAAATGTTTAATTCATCAATTTCTGTGGATCTACTGGGTCTTATTGATGATTTAGGTTTTATGTAAGTTATAAAAGACAATTACATGCTTGAACCACCCTCAGTTGAACCATCAAATCAGTGAACTAAAAGTGCGGAGCTATGGATCAAAACATTAACCCCGTTTAATTAATACAAACACATTTCGTTAAATAAATATATAGATAGATATAGAAGATTAATTAATAAATACAAACCTAAAACATTTTGGGTTACAGCAATGAGAAATAATAGAAATATGCTCGGCTACCAAACTGAATTAAAATTATAAAATGGCTAGTTATAGCTTCCAGCGTGACCATGTTTACTAATAAAATCAATTTAGAAATGAAGTAAACAAACTAAAAGCTCTCCCAAGCCAAAGCGAATGAGGAGCGACGATGAATTTTTGTTGTTGTTTAGCGTTGTGAATGCATTTATCATATTTTGTAATATTGTGAATGATTCACTGCGAATCAATCCCCATTCGTGTTGGTTTTGATTCGTTAGACGAATTGAGGAAATTTCGTTGAAAATTTTCAAATTTGATACAAAATCATCTCATTTTCCACACAAATTCTTATTTCGAATGAGATAGTTTCAACCAAGCTTGCACGCAATTTTGTTGGAAATTAAGTCAAAACCTAACGAACACATCCAATTGGGCACATTTTGAAGAGTTCTGAAAAGATTTAAGCTGAATTAAAAAAATCAACAACAAAAAGCGATTAACAGGCAGGATTGAAACTCAAAAAATGAAATGAGCTTTCAAAAGAAATACCAAATTACAGATGAAAACACTTTTCCTGTAATTTGCAAAATTGCTCATTTGGGCTCTTATGAAAACGTTTAAATATGCATTATATTAATATTATTATTATTAATAACCAATTGATTGAAAATCAGACAAAAAACTCACACGCACGTGAAATCTCAAATCTCATGGCCGAGCTTTGAACAGCGGTCATGTGCTGTTCAAAACTTGGTTTTCTTCGACATGTCGTCGACAAGACTTGGATTTTTCTGCATCTATTGGTTTTTTTCTCAACGGCTTCATGGTCTGAGCATGGCTCATGTCTAGTGGAGCCGGCATGTTACTACGTTTACAAGCAGGATCGTGAGCTCGAGTTGCAATAGGGTCGAATATTTGACCCACGTTTTTCGTCACTTGAGTTCAGTGCTTCATTTAGAGTTGAGTAAAATGGTAATGAGATTCCAGAAAAATTATTGACATTTATGTATTTTTTTCAATGCTAGACAAATGTAATTAAATTAACACTAGTACTTACTACACCTGTCTATTAAAGTCTATCTTAACAGACCATAATGCAATATCTGTAAGACCAACTCTTTAACCCAGGTTTTTCGTCACAAATTTCGACTCGACTCCGCTCCCCGAACGAGATTTAGTCAAATCAAGCTCATTTCAACTCTACCCAGGCTTAAAAAGAGTTGACGCGAGCTTCAAGCTGGTTTCACAACACATGTAAGCGTAGTATATATGCCAAAATTCTAGCTTGTGAATATCTTTTTTCATTTCGCATAATTATTTAAAAATTTCTTCTTACTCACTGTAAGTTATTTTCCGTCAAGAAAAGAGTACATTTTCTACATTTCCTTATATATTTCGGTTGAAACGAAAAAAAAAAAAAACAGAAAAGACAAATTGTTTATCGAAAAGAAAGTTACTAAGGTTATTTATTTTCCAGACAGGGGGGAATTAGTAAAAAGCGGCTATAATTTACTTTAAAAAAAAAACGCACAACTTATTCTCATAAGGTCCGGGGAGCACTTGTTACATAATTTTTCCCTTTTTTATACTTTTTGAACAAGCCCATTGCAGCCCAAGGGAATTTGAAAATAACTTAAGATTTTCAAAAATAACCGACATATTCGTGGTGGGTTGATCCCAACTGTCTATGTGTGCGAATAAATCAGTGGTGGACTTAGCCCAGCTGCCAATGTGTGCAAAAACCTAGTGGTGGACTTAGCCCAACTGTCTATGTGTGCGTGTTTCAGTTTGTAGGCAAAGCCGGATGACAGCCAAGGATTGGCTTCTTGGTAATTGATATTCTCTGCACAAAACCATCTAAATAAACTGTTAAAAAGCTGATTCTTAGATGTCACTCATATCGATAATAGTTGCCAAACTGGCCTCAGCATTTGAATGCATCCAGCGCAACTCAAATTTCAAACTCTTTTTGGCAGGAAGGCCAAATATGTGTATTTTCACTTTTGCACTTTTTTACAAAAGTGAAATGACTGCAGTTAGGCCTTAACAACTTAAACTGACCTCTGGAATGCAGCCTAAATCCAATTAGATTAATTGGAATAAACGGTTGAATAATATGGGCGTTAAAAATTTATTAAACTTTCAGCTCCTTAGGACTGGACATATGGACTCCCCGATTCTTATTTTATTAATATTTTGTGAAATAAAATGTGAGTCAAATTTAGTTTTAAACCTATTTTTACAAATCTGCTCCGACAAAGTACTGCCGAACCCTGTTACTGGCTGCTCTACTGCCTTTTAAACTGGCTACGAAAAAAGCAAGTCAGTTGACCAGCCACTGCTCAGACTTGTATGTATTGGGAAAATCTGGTGTATAGCTAGAAGACCCGCACTACGGCAATAAAGCTCGTGGGCCTATTTTCCCAAAATAAAAAGTCGAGGCCATTTTAAAAAGGAAACAAAAGGTGAGGGTTTTGATCTCTTTTTCTTTATCCCTTTTAGCCTCTTCTCCCTCCAGATACCGCACGTGCTGGGGTCCATTTACATCGAGTACGACGGCAATTTCGTTGTGAGTCATATCATAATTTATACATTAGAATTAATTTATGGAAAAAAATAAAGATAGTTATAATGCTATGTTGTTGCACTCATAACACAATAACTTCTTTTTAAACTCTTCATATTCACTGAGAGATGAGAGATTGGAGCTGCTTATTGCAAGCAGTTATAGAAAATGGAAAAAATATAAATTGGAAAAAGAATAAATAAAAGAACAATTAAAATTAGAAAATAAGAACTATGCAAAAACACATCACTAGTAAAAAGTCAAAAAATAAAATTCCAAATTAAAAAGTTAAATTGGAATAGCATGCTAAGCCATTTGTTATTAGGTATAGTTAGTAGTTTTAGCTTCTCTATGTTATGGTTAAGATATATTCATTATCTTACTTTATTATTCAGACTAGTTAGAAAGGGGAAGTTTTTTTGTGTGATCTTGCTATGATTACAGTCGAAAATATTAGAATTGGAATTCATTTTCCTCAACATTCTAGAAACTGGTTTAATTGTGTCATAATCAGTTCTATGAAGAACTAGATGAAATTGGGGTACTGATCTTAGTAAATGTGAGTTGGATATTAATACTCATTACCTCAAGGAGGGCAGTAGAATCAGTTACACCAGATAACATTTGATGCACAAGATTATGTCATAATGGCATCCAAAATTGAGCTCCGTATCACAAATGAAACCTAAATCCCGAATTGTTGTTACTCTGAAAATAAGGTCATCATTACTAGTTCCGTGGTCGTGGACGAGAACTTTTGTGGGAATATGTGATTGCTTAGCCTCTCCCAACATTAATTTTTAGATAGTTTATCTGACACTGATCAAAAATGTATTCAGATCATTCTGGAGAGGTAAAGCATCATTAAGCGAAGAAATAACTCTAAAAATCTTCATGCCATCCACGTAGGTAGAAAGTTTGCTGATGCTCAATCACTGATTCCACGTCATTGATTGTTAAAAAGAAAATAACTGAACCCAATAGACTGCCTTGTAGTTATATTTACGATCTCATATATATGACTCCACCCATTGAACAAAACCAGGATGAAATCGAAAAGCCCTAAGCTTGAATTTTGTGTAAGATTTTATCAAATGCTTTGCTAAAGTGTTATCTTTACCTTTATTTTCTATTGCATTTAAAGTATAAGACACAAATTCTGTTAAGTTAGTGCTTTTTGGTGGAAAATAATCGTTATCAATGAAAGTTTACATCGTCGAAATCAATACTTTTGAACAGTACACAGTTTTCAATATCTTCTTAACAGCCCTTTTTGTGAATTTTCACATTGATAGGAAATTCCCTAGCGACAGAGATTTCTGGAAAAGAATAGCCAGATGCTGGGCCAAATAAGCTGCATACTTCTTTAAAACAATCGGTCGCAAACCATCTGGTCCGGATGCAAAATCATCTTTAAGGTTTTGAATTTTTTCGACCACATCATTAACACTAATACTTATTGAAACTAATGATCTTTGATTGCAGTTATTCAAATAGGTAAAGATGTTTAAATCAGGCTCAGAATTACTGTTAGAAAAAGAGAGACCAAAAAAATCATTATGTGTTCAAGATCTTAATTATTTTTGCCAGAGACCGTTTCGGGAGTTTCGGAGTGTACGCAGCTTCTCTAAATACGACAGAGGGGACGATGATGTATTTTTCTGGGGTCCATAGGGCACAGATAGGAAAAAACATTCAAAAATTGCTGAGTAAAAGTTTGCGGTAAGTGTATCAATACTGCTGTTTAAGTAAGAGTTAAAAATTAGATCAAAGTTTATATTGCTGAAAAGTTCATTGAATTTAATAAAGTCAGCCTTGTGAAAATTAAAACGATCATCCGAGTTGATAGCCGCTGACGCCATATACTGCTAAATTTGTAAGTGCGAATGTTGACCAAGGAAAGAATTGCAACATTAAAACCATGGCCCTACAGATTGGAGGTTTGTACGTTGGGCTAACGACCCGGCCACAGTAAAAAAAAACTGTTGTTATGAATGAGGCGCGTGAAGCCTCGGATGACGAACCCCTCAAATGGAAACTACACCTGGAATGAAAATGTTTTACGATCCACGGGTATGCAGCTGGAATGTAAGGACACAAAAAGATTATGACATTTATTAATGCTATCATCAAAGATTGCACATGCTGGGTGCGGATTCGTCGTAGGAAATCGACTCAGATAGAAAGTCATCGATCTTTAGCCGACTACCGATTGTCTACCTGTCATCTGCATCAAAAGCTACCTTCAAAAACATCAGTATAATATCGCTCGCTGCCTGCAATAATGGCACAATTAATTGTATTCATTTTCGAAATCTAAGCAATTTAAAATTATTCCTTTTTTCAATTTGGATTTCTGTTCTTATAAATTATGTTATCCTGACATGGGTTTGCCATTTTGATGCGAAAAGAATTAATAACTTATTACTTTTTTGCGGGATTAAAAAGAAGGCGGCATCCGCCCCTTTTTTGGGAAAAGTGTCATTATTGCAAAAAACAAAGTATACCCAAAGTCTTCTTCATAATGCACTATTTGTCCAACAGTAGCACAACTCGAAATGTGCAATTCTTTCCTCGTGTAAATATTCATTTTGTTCCCATACGCGGCGTAAAAACGACACAACTCGAGTTATGCCATTATCGCTGGCACAATTGTAATGTGCATCTGCCTAAGAGAATACTAAGAGATGTGCCGGTATTGATATAAAGAGAAAGCACAAAAGTTTTGAAAGTTTAATGGCACTGTAGCCATACCGTACGTAGTCAAAGTCATGCTCGAAGACTTCTATGCTAAAGTCGGGAAGAAAAATATCTTTTGCGGATTATTTGAAAAGCCTCCACGAAACGACAACAGATACTGGCTTCCGACTGATTGACTTTGTTGCAGCTCGTAATACGGTGATAAGAAGCACCCAGGTGATGGATACACACAGCAACCACTGGCGATCTCCAGATGGTTGAACCGCCAATCGACCACATGCTAATAGGTTCAAGGAACGCATCGAACAACTTGGACGTTCAAAATTTCCTAGGTGCAAACGTGGACTCTGACCGCTTTCTTGCTGTGACTAAGTTCAGAGCTAGTCTTCCAACATTGCATGCTCTAGCACATCTTAGAGAGACAGAGACTACAGTGAGCAAATAACAGCGAAATTCTCTGCCGTACCCCCAGTCACAAGCGTCAACAACTAGTGGAATGTGTATCGGACATCATTAAGGAGACAACCGAGACTACCATAGGCTATCAACCACCCAAAAAAAGAACCCGTGGTATGATGAGAAACGCGCGGTATTGAAGCAGGCGATGGAAAATGCACGACTGCAAATGCAAAACAAGAGCAGTAAGAGAGGAGTACAGTAAAAGACAAGGAACCAAAAAACCCCTGCGGAGAACGAAAAGAGCATCCACAGCCTCTCAGCTAAGGTATCTTCAAGAGTCTAGCACCATCAACGCTCGCCGGTTCTACAAAACAACGAAGCAACTGGCATCAGGTTATAGAACCTGTATGCAACCTCTTCAAAACAGTGAAGGAAACCTAGTCACCGAAGCACAGGGATTTGTAAACGCGTATAAGCAGCATTTCCAGAAACTGCTTAATGGCATTATGTAGATTTAGTGATAGATGAATAAGCAGAAGATCCCGTCCCAGCACCCAGTACTGAAAAAGTTAATGAAGCCATCCACAATCTTAAGAACAACAAATCCGCCGGCTCGGGTGGCCTACCTGCGGAACTCTTCAAGTATAGAGGAGATATCCTGGTAGAGTTCATGCACCAAGTGTGGAAGAAAGAACGACTGGTCAAATTGCTCCAAATGCCCAACTGTCACAAAAAAGGCGATCTTATGTCCTGCAAAAACCTTAAAGGCATATCCCTGCTTAACGTTAAAACCTTTTGCGACACTATGATCGACAAGTCAAGGAGTTCATCTACCTCGGAACACGAATGACACCTTAGTAGAAATCCGACGAAGAATTACAATAGCGAACCGCTGCTACTTCGGTTTGGCCAAACAAATTGGTTCAAAGCTCCTTTCCCGAAAGACAAAGTGCATGCTATACAAAAAGTTTATTTTACCAGTTCTACTCTATGTCGCCGAGCGCTGGACGATAAGTAAAAAAGGGGAATTGATACTGGGCACTTTCGAGAGAAAAATTCTTTCGCGGATATTTGGTCCAATATGCGAGGCGGGCGTACCAAGCTGCACCAAGATGTGGCTGTAGTACAAAGAGCCAAAACACGTCAACTACACTGACTGAACCACATCAAGCGAATGGACAACAATGCTTCAGCCAAGAATGTCTTCGAATCCCAGCCCCAGGTTCGAGACGACAAGGAAGATCGAACATCCACTTAAGGAACCAGGTGATTATAGATGGAACGTGAGATAGACTACAGCCGATGGAAGACCGCAATATCTCAGGCCGATACCCTTCATGGATCGGGAGCCTGATAGGTAAGTAGGTATACGTTTCACCCAGGAGAGGATTTATTTGCTTCGTGAAGTTTAATATCTCGCGCAAATAAATAGTGAAGTATGTATAGGTGGAATGCTGTTCCTTGCAACCCTCCTGTGGTACTTGCGACGTTGGCTGTATGCAAAATTTCTTTCGCATTTAAGGAATCTTGATTTAAAGAAACTTTGACTTTATCCTATATATCCAACCATAATAATTGTAACTGTATCATTCTGAGAACTTTAAGTAGAAGTGTAGTTAAGCGGAGCATGGATCATACTTTAAGTGTGGGCTTAAATGCCAAATGCAAAAACACCCGCGGTTCTATTTTTTTTTTGTGGGTCTGTTTGCCATTTCATTTTGTTTTCCTTGTAATTCTGTCACCTGTGTCACTTTCATTGAAATAGTTGAAGGATTAACGATTTATAATGTGGTGACCCTCGGATCGACTATACCCATCCCGATTAATAATCATTTATAAAGGCAGTTTAACTTCTTTTAGGATGATTGTATTGTCTTTACTTTTATTCTATTGGATTCAACATTAAAAATTACCTTAAAATCATGTGCCATATGTTGAGATTGTACCAAAACAATTTTTAGGTTTTATAATCAACAATTCCTCCCATCGCTCCCCCATCCCCTCCAAAAAGTTACTCACCAACCTATACATTTTTTGTTTTTTTTTTTTTAACTTATTTTGCTAAGTTTCATGAAGGCAACGTTTATTTTTCATTTATAATTTTTGTTCTACCTGTTCTATAAACGACAGAGCTCATCAAACTGGATCCGGATCTGAATATGGATCCAACATTATCCGGATAGTATTGGATCTTAACTGTATCATTTAACTATACGGATATCGAACACTATCCGGATAATGTCGGATCCCAATTGTCTCATTCATAAGTATCCGGATAGTTTTTAAGATTCGGATACGGTTTGAAGTACAAATTTTCACTTTTTCATATTTACAGCACTTTTTTGAATCATAATTTAATTTAAATGACAATTTCACCCAACATACGCTTAGAATAAAAAAACACAAAAAAGCCATCACCGCTTATCTTACGTATAAAAGTTATATTAGTTATAGTTCTGATTTATACTCGCTTAGTTCATAAGTGGAGATGTTTATCTTCGCTTACTGACCAGAATTCTTGTTGTATGTATATACAAATCATTTTTTAAGTGTAGATACGTGGAAAACAAAATACACCTTATAAATAGAAAAGTAAATTAAGGTTCCTGGAACTAAAGTTATGTACCTACCTTAATTTTTTGATTATAATGGAACACCGATTTTTTTATACACAAAACTTTGTTAGCTGGTTGATTAAGTGTCAGAAATTATTAATATAATGTGCTGAACGGTTAACACTGCCTTTCACCAAATTTCATTTCAGGTTTTGAAACGAGTATTTAAAAAGCTTTGTTCTTTATTGGTACTTAAAACAAGTGTTCTGCCACTGGGCGGACGTTTCACGTAGGATAAAAATAATAAGAATGCGGAATATTGTTTTATGAATAATCTAAGTTCGAGTAAACATTTTAATTATAAAAAGAAAGATATTTCAATTCTATCTCTAACGGTCTCATATCATACGAATATACTGCAATCAGTCCAACGACATCTTAATAATCTACGTAGGTATAGCATCGTTATCGTTATGAGTAGAGATTCGTTATAGTATTTGCATAAGTTACGTTGGATTTATAATATTTACTCAAAATGTACATAAAATTATTTACAATATATTAAATACTTAAATTGTTTTTGTTTACAAAGATAACTTTAACGAATAATATTTTTAGGAGTTTAGCTGTGCATACTAACTTTCCCATAATGGGTTGTCATTATATTTTTGCGGATAGAAACACAAAGATCAAAAATCTGTAAAACAAGAAGTTGATTTTCTGATGCTTAAATGCAAACTAGAAGTAACTAGCATTTTTTAATATTTTCTTAAATCATTCATCATTTTACAAATATTTTGAATGAGCTGAAAATTGAGTTTCCTTCAAAAGGAAATGCACAAAAATCTTAAAAGGTATTCCTGAACATTTAACTCAAGATACATACGTCAATAGACCAAGAGCCTATAGCAAATTGTCGGGTATGCAAGTTTACCAAAAAATCATATTATAAGTCGAGTTGTAAAGCTTACGAAAGAAATGAAGGACTTGCAGTTCCTGTTCCTTACTTCACTGAGTCTATATGGGGGAATCCCACAAAAAAGTTATCTTTGGGGATAGTTTTATAAACCATTCGGTTTCAAAGGATTAATTAGGGTTAAACGATGGTTCAAGCATGTAATTGGTTAAAATAATACATTTTTTCCTTGAACCTGAGGCTATCGCCGAAATCGGTAACATTGCTGAACCATCAAATATTGGTTCATATTTGTACAATTGGCAATTAGAAATAAAAGCTATGGGTGCAACCAACAAATGCGATTTAAATTTTAACAAAGTAATAAAAAAGAGTTCTAATAATTGAATATGAAGGAAATTTGAATTGAAAAGATTATTATATTAATTAAGAGTTCTATTAATGAAATAACTTTAAGTTACTAGATGAGTACAGTGCATTTAGATTTTTTTGAATTAAAAGGTTGTGAAAGCAAAAACAGTCCTAAAGTTATTTATTGTTAGAATTCAAAGTAAAACAATAAATTATTTATGTTTAGAGTTACGTGTTGTTAAAATTTAAAGTTAAATGATAAATAAATAATATCTTAAAAGTTATGTGTTATGTGACACTCGCTATGACGTCACATGAGAACAAATAGGGCGACCCTACCCTTCATCTCATATACAACATACTTTGTATTTTTAAACCATAGCTATATTGTATTATTGTATTTTTAAACCAGTGACATCTTGACTATGTTTCTTGTGTTTTATATCGCTTGTGCCTATTTTTGTGTATTTGTTTTGATTTTAATAATTTTAATTACTAAATTCTAAAAAATAAAATTTGTTTAGTGGTAAACTTCGTCTATTTTATATAATTTTGTATTAAGCAAGTTTTACTATTGTTTATTTAATCAAATAAAATTGTTTGGTAAGGTTTCTTTGTTTTTTTTTTTAGGTAAATATTGAGTGATATTATCTACTCATTTCAATTTCTTATGTAGGTATTTTTGTATTAGTCTCAATTTCCTTAGTTGATTTTTGTGTGTTCTTATTCATGCATGTTAGTGTAAGTTAGTAATAAATCCAGTCTGTATTCTATCTTACATTTCCCTTCTTTTTATTTTTTGTTTCCCTTTTTAGAAAAAATCTGTCTTGTGCATGTAGTTAGTTTTATCTCTTTCGTTTCATTCTCTTTCATTCCCACTTCACCTATTAGAAATCATTTAATTTTTTTGGAAATACAACTGGTGAACAGCAAAATTTATGTGCTCGGTAGCTCGGTAGTAATCTTTACCATGTCAAATGTATTGGCTCAACTAATGCATTTATCGAAAAGGTAACTCATTCAAAGTTTGCTTACTGGTATTGCACCGCTTGCTGTAACTTATCTTTGTCCCAACTTGCTTTTATAATGTCCAGATAAATATTAATAAGATTTCAAAGGGTTTTGAAGAATTACTAATTAATTTTAATACTACAGTCTCTAAAATGAATTCTTTTTCTTTTAAAACCAATTTAGTCGATACCGCCACGTCGACTGAAGATTTAGTGCAGGAAACTATTTTGGTTTTTCAAAATAGTGAAGACCTTCTTTCTCAATCTAGCTCTTCTGCTTCAACTGATTTCGCATTAGTTGAGAATAAAAGTAAAAAAAGGAGTCGGGATAACTCCAAAGTTGTAAGAAACTCTAGTCCACCCCCTAAAAGTACAAATCTCAGGAATGTTTCAAATCTACCGATACCTTGTTCTGTCGACAATGGGAATCAAATTTTTATTCTGGGTCCAGTTACAGTCCCCGATGAGACTCCTGTGCTTATAACTCACGCTAGCAATGATTTAAGACCTATAAAGGCTGTATCTTAACCTAAATCGATATTTGTTTCTCGTCTTGAACCTGATATTATTCCTGATGATATTGTTTCTCATCTAGTGTCTAAAAACTGTATCCCTAACAAAATGTCTATCAAATGCACCAAAATAAGTAAAGCAAATAGCTTCGTGTCGTCTTTTAATATAGTAACTCAATCTTCGTATTATGATTCAATTTGCGATAGAAGTAATTGGCCTAGTGAAGTTCTTATAAAAGAATTAACTACTAAAAGAAGAAAGAACAATCCTAAACACTCCCTACAAAATATTACACCAGCAAAAAACTAGATAGAATTACCCTCTTCTACCAAAATTGAAGAGGGCTACGCAGCAAAACAGCTGATATTTATATGAACTCTCAGGCGTTTCCATATGACATTTTTGCTTTGACCGAAACTTGCCTCAATCCATGTTTTTTGGATACAGAGCTCTTTTGTCAAGAGTTTTTTAGTTTATAGAAAAGATCGTCATGTGGATAAACCAAAAGAAATGGGAGGCAGCGTTTTGATTGCTGTGCGTAATCATTATATTTCTTCTTCTGTTTCCTTTCCTGTTTCTGTTTCAATTTATCCATCGAATTAATCTGTATAAAAATAACTTTACAGTCAAAATATATTTACATATTAAATGGATACAAACCCCCTAAAAGTTCTGACGCAGTTTTTAATTAACTTTCTATAGCCTTAGATTTTGTAATGGACTTATGTTGCTCTAAAAGCAATATTTTACTTCTGGGTGATTTCAATCTACCGTTTATAGATTGGGTCCCTTCTGAAGATGAATCATGCCAAAAAGCTTCTTAAAATTCTGCACAATCGGAGCTTTTTTTTACTTGATAAAATTAGTACTAGTGACTTACAGCAAGTAAGCTGTATTAGTGTATTAGTGTATTAGCAGTAAGTTCGGATATTGGTAACATATTGCCAGCATGTGCTAATATTGATGAAGCAGTTTCTGGTTTTTATTCAATATTTTATAGTTGTATGAATATACCCTTAAAAATATCGAAAAACTCGAACGTTTGCCATGCATGGTATACGAATTAGCTCAGATCACTCCGTAACTAGAGAAATAGAGCGTGGAAAACTTACTTAAAAACTAATTCACAAATTGATCACAGTTCTTATATTTCAATTTTTGAAGATTTCAAAACTCTTTCAAAATCACTTTATACTAAGTATTTAAATGAAATGGGAAGCTTTTTAAAAGAGGATCCTAAGTCATTTTGGAAATTTGTCAACACAAAGAAGAACTGGAGCTATTCGGTGAATTTTGTATTCGAGAACTGTTCGCTACAAAATAATACAAATATTTGCAACGCATTTGCAAATAGTTTTCGTGATTCTTTCGTTGATACGCCTGTCGTTGTTGACGAGGGTTATTTTAAAAATTTACATATCTATTCCCAAACGAATTGCAATAATATGCCTGTGCAACTGTGCACTGTTTTAGGATATCTCTCATCGTTAAATGATGATTACTCGTCTGGTCCAGAAAGAACTCCCCCAATAGTATTAAAAAGGTGCAGTTATATATTATTTCAGCCCCTTCAGTCTTTATTTCAGCTTTCTTTAAAATCAAGGAAGTTTCCTTGATTATGGAAAAAATAATTTTTAACTCCAGTTTTCAAAAAGGTTGATAGGAACGATATTAAAAACTATAGCCCTATATGAAAACTGCCTTGTATACCGATGCTTTTCGAAAAAGTTATTTTTGAAAGCTTGGCATTTCATAGCAAAAATTTAATATGCGAAAAACAGCATGGATGTACGCAAAGAAGATCAACGGTAAAAAATCTCCTTACCTTCTTACACAAATGCTCCAATGCCTTAGAAATTTGTAGCGAAGTTGACTGCATTTACACTGACTTGTTTAAAGCATTTGATCAACTTAATCACAATATTATTTTCTTCAAACTTAAAGCTTTCGGCGTTCCACCTTTCTTTAAAATCGTACCTCGAAAATAGATCCAACCAGGTAAAATTTCGACAATCTCTCTCAAACCCATTTTACGCTCTCTCGGGGATGTTGTGTCATGTATACGTTCTAGTGAAATTCTTATGTTTGCGGATGATATGAAGATTTTCAAGACAATAAGAGCTGATCATGACCACAGTCTCTTGCAGGATGATATTGACAGCTTTACTCTATGGTGAGATAAAAACGGTCTTAACCTAAACCCAGTTAAATGGCAAACAATTTTGTTCTCAAGAAAACGAGTTGCAAGTGCTTTTAATTATTCTATTTCGCAGCACAAACTATATCGTGTCTTTAGCTTCAAGGATATAGGTGTTCAGTTTAGTTCTAATTTAGAATTCACAGAACACATAAATTACATTGTAAAAAAAGCGAGCTATATGCTTGGATTTATAAAACGTTGGGCAAAAAAATTTAACGACCCGTATATTACCCTTTCTCTATACAACTGTTATGTAAGACCTCATCTTGAGTATGCCTCTCAAGTTTTGTCAGCCTTCTATGAAATTCATAAAAGTCGTGTTGAATCAATACAACATAAATTCATTCGCTTTGCTCTGAAAGGTCTCCCTGGGCTGATCCATATAACCTTCCACTATATGAACATCGGATCCAACTGCTGCAGGTCCAAACTTTGACCGAATATTTCTTCAGCAACTTTTAAATGGGGAAATTGATGCTCCTGACTTGTTAGCCTGTATTGGCATAAATTATCGCAGAGGATCCACCACCCGCGAAGATTTAAACTTTTACATGTTGATTTTCATCGTACTAACTACGGAATTCATGAACCTTAAAGCCGAAAGTGTAAGCTTTTCAATTTAAATGCTCCCTCTGTTGATTTTGATATAGGTAAAATAGGATTGAAAACATTGTTTCGAACCAGTGCTCCACAATCGTGCCGTCTTATAAATCTATTAGGATACTTTAAATGTTTTTTTATTGTATAATTTTGTATATTAGGTATTTGATTTTTGTAATTTTGTACACTAGTTTTTTTGTAATTATTTGTAAGCATGTGTTAGCTTGCATTATTTTACTTACCACTTGTTTGTAGGTTGCAGCTTGATCTAAGCTCTTACAACATACAATCTGAAGTGTTAAAAAAACCACCTTAAAATGGTAGTTGGCATTGATTTAAGAAAATAACCATGCCTGCCACCTAGGCAGTGGGGCCAAGTTATCCTGGAAGCAGCGGCCTAAACTGGCAAAAAAAAATGTTGTGCCAATCAATAGTCCAACATTTAAACTACTAGAAAAACCATACCTAACACCTGGATAGTGGGGCTAGGTCGTCCGCATGATAAAAAAATAACACACCCACATTATTCGTTAAAGCGTTTATAGTTAGTGTCTTAAGTTTAAGAAAACTACAATGTTTTAACTGACTTCTCTAGATTTTTGGACATAAATTAAGAAAAAATAATCTACTCGTAAAAGCGTTGTCAAACTATGAAAAGGGTAAAAGGGGAGAAAATGAAAAAAAATTTATTTTGTTTTTAGTGTATTTTTGTTTAAAAATGTAGTGTATTTTGAAAATGTTCATGATTCGATTGTATAAATTCGGCATAAATAAATCTTAAAAACAAACAAAAACTAAAAAAAAAAGGTTAGATGGGTATAAGGAGGGTTGAAAGCCGCTTTTTTCGATTTGGTTACCCTACTATCAAAAATGATAAAATTGAAAGGATTCCTAAGTAGAAATTCAAATTATATAGATATTAAGTGGGAAACTTCATGATTTTTTGCCATAAATCATCACAGAAAAAAAAAAACATAATGTAAAAATCTTCTCATTGTCGTTATATTTTACCTACAATTATGTAACTGATTTCCTGTCATCAATGTTTTGAAAATGATTTAAAGGCGGGGGATAACATAAGATACAATTTCACTACGGAAAAAACTTGTGATCTTTTTATAACTCATGTTAAAACTTTAAGCATATTTTGTATCAATATTTAAACCATTTGTATTAGATTATTGTTTTAACCTATCCGCTAAATGTATGTACTTATACTTTTTCCAGAATAGATTATCTTTTTTTTTTTGCTGCTTCCTGTACAGTGCACAAGTGTACCTGTGCCATCTGTTTATTTGTTTTTGGTAAGCATTTGGTGTATGAAGTCTGATTCACAATGCGTCGATGAAACGAGACGAGAGCGTGACGTGAAACGCTGTCTTATTTTTCTATACTCTGTTCAATTTGAATATGCAGTACAGGGAAGATAGGATATTTGCCTTTCATCCATACTATTATGTATTTCAATTGGCTATCTCCATTTCAAGGCTCTCACAGGGTTGCCGTAGTGATCAGTGTACATTGGCATAATTCTCTCAAAAATATCGGTAGGGTTACCAACTGTTTATTTAGATTTTATGAACAGAAACATGTAGATCGTAAGCTAAAATTTAAATTTAAATAAACACAAAAACACAGCACATAAATTATATCAACTTAAAAAGTTTATTGCACTGCAATATTTATTCACAAAATACTCTTTTTTTATTTTAACTTTCAACTTTGAAACTTAAAAATCGAAGTTGCAATTAAATAAAGAACCGAACTCCATCAAAAACTTGCTCAAACACTAATCCTTCCTTAAAAAAAAAATAGCCAAGTAATATTTGTATAGCAGAAAAACACGCCACGACAACACCTTTTTCTTTAAACTTAGAATATATGCTCCCAAAAGCTATAAGAAAGCTTCAATTCTGAAAGTTCCATAGCAAAAACCAAAGAAAAGGTATTATAATTTCCATCAACGAATAAATATGGTAACTCTGAACAAATGTGTTTTTATTTTTAACAAACCAATGGGCGAGAGATAAAAAACGATCATTCTCCTCACAGAAGAAGAAAGAACAGGTCATGCTGGGATGTACGTGGGTTAATGGAATATTACAAAAACAATGTCAATATAACTCACGGGTTCGGTTTTTATTTCAGTGGCAATTTCTTAAGTTGAGTGCCATGCAAACATCAGCAGGCACCAGTGGGTTTGAAAAAGCTTTGCCATAAGGCCTGTACTGCATATTCAAATTGAACAGAGTTTGTGAGAATTCACAATGCGGCGGCGTTTTTAAGAACGAGAACTAATTTTCTGTTAAAAATATATCAAAAAATTTAAATAAAAATTATTTCAGGCAACAGATTATCAATTCCCTTATCTATAATTCTCAATTTATCGTATTTTTTCTTGCAAGTTTTGTTTTCATTATGTACATTGCTTGTCAATAAAGAAAATCTTCGTCATGTTGCGCCTTTTTTTCAATTTTTCAAATCCTTGGCGTGACGTGACGACGAGAAACTCATGCTCATGCTATCATTGTTTGAAAGTCGTTTGACTTTCAAATGTGATAACCGAACCAGCTTTTTCGACACCCGGAGTAGATAAAATCCTAGCTGCCAGTTGCTCTGACACCTAATAGAGATCGCTAACAAATTATCAGAGTCAAAGTGACAGATAACAATTTGTCTCTTTGACAATTGCTGTTGCAAGGCAAACAAAAATTCAAAATATTTGCACTCTGCTTCAACTGAAAAAGAACTTAAAGTTTTAAAGGTAAACCGACCATCATGTATCATTTGATTATCCTTATTGTTTAATTAGGATGTTGGGTAAAGAAAACAGAAAGATTAATTCACACAGCACTGCTATGTTTTTCTCCGGTTCTCTTGAAATCTTTTCATTAGGGGGGCTTACATGGGTCAACATTTCGTTCAACATTGTTGACAACCAATGATGTTAGACCATTTAAACGCAAAATAAACTAAGTTGTCAACCTCTATTGCATGGTTTTAAAAATATTTTGAAAACTTGTTCCGATTCCATCAAGCAATGTTGTCAACAAAGTTGATCCATATAAGTGCTAGTGCTCATTCAGTTGAAGTTGAGTGTATTTTCCTCCAAAATAAAAAAAAAAAATGGGTGTCACATAAATGTCATCAGAGCCAAGTTCTTGAGTTCGACGTTTAGAAATGAGCGAGACAGAGATGTATTGCTGTTTGTTAAAAAGCCCTATAAGCCATATGTCACTGTAGGGATGTGATTTGGGATTGGAGGTGTGATTTTAACCGATGGCAAGTACGATAGCTTATGGCCAATTCACAACCTCGCGTTCGGTCGGTCCGGCGTTAATGAGCGTTTGATCGCATTTTCGATTTTATTTGTCAAAAAGCGTGACCCTAGCATTTGTAAAACGAAATCTAGCTTCAAACCACTAGCTTTGACTGACATTTCTATGACATCTTTATGAAAAAAATAACTAGAAAAGCAAGAAATATTTGCAATTTTAAAATATAATTAAAAAAAAATTTCTGGTTATAGATTTGGAATAGACTATTCATTATTTTTATAGGGTATTACCTACTCTTATCAACATTTACAAGCCATTGCCCTAGTAAAATTTTTTATTTCATTTATTTTTATGACATATTTCAAAGATTGAAAAACTGCCGTAATACCAATTTCGTGTAATTTCTAGGTTGCATTTTGACATTCATTCATTTTTGTTGTGGTTTTATTGGTGAAATGAATCAATTTGTTTGCATTCAGAACACTTCAGCATAGGGTACTTAACAAAATTGATTTATTTTTTGATTCAAAATCAATTTGGTAGATCTACGTTTTTGGTTGATATTCCCTCTCTAATGTCAAAAAAAAAAATTGTCAATCTGATTTGTGATCGGTTTAACTTTGAGAATTTCATTCAAAATATGAAGGAAATCATCTCCGATAAAAAAAAATATTGAAATAAATTGGTGTATTCCACGTGCTCATTTTTGTGGCTAAATGAAATTCGGCCCCAAACAAAAAACTAAAAATAAGCCCAAAAACGTTTATGAAAAACAACAAAAAAAAAATAAAATTTAGTGAATTGGAGTGATTTTTCATAACTTGGAGCCTTTTTTTTTTTTTTTTTTTTGTGAAATTTCACTATGCAAACAAAATGGCTTCAAAATGTTTATCTTAAGCTTAAAGACCCCAAAAATGGGACCATTTTTTATTATGAGAAATAAAAGCTTAAGGCTGATTTAAGAGGCCTTAGCAGATGAAAAAGAAAACTACAAATGTCCTTGTTGTATGCAAAATGTTGAAGACAGCATTGATGTCTTTAAGTAATAAGTTTTAAAATGAAACAAAGTGCTGTATAAGTTGTGCCTACATATTTTTCCCATTTTTACTTTTTGGTTTTGACTGATTTTTCATTATTTTTGGGAAGATTTTTTCATTTTGAAATTAGGGCTATTTTTATAATGAAGATAAGCCTCAATTTTTAATTTTTATTTTTGAGATTCGTAATTTGGTATTCTTAAAATTAGGGGGGGGGTCTATTTTTCATAATGAAATCTTACCCCAAACTAAAAAATAAAAAATGGCTCAAAAAAATTAAAAATGTCCCATAAAATATGAAAAATCACGCCAAACCGTTGAAATAAATCAATTCAAGTTTTTGTTGTTTTGAGTATAAATTTTTTGGGTGATTTTTCATTTTCGGTTTGGGTATTTTTTTGTTTTTGAGGTTATTTTCCTTTTATTTAAGTGCTATATTTCCTTATGAAAAATTACCCTATTTTGGGGCCATTTTTATTTTTTGTTTGGGGCCATTTTTCATTTGGGCCAAATTTCATGAAGCCGAAAAATTATAATTTATTTATTTATTTCGTCAAACAGAGTAAAAAATCTCTTACAGACTACTTAAACTTAACAAAAAAAATAGTAATAATAATTAAGAATACATTTTCCAAATCAACGATATTGTTTGTTCTTTAGGACTTCAGATTTGTAATACTTCTAATTCAACGAGATTTTCAAAAAATTGCAACCCCAGTCTTCTTGATCTGTGCATTGTATCTGATCCATCATCAGTTCTTCTTTTCGACCAGCTTTCTCTCGACTGTGTTTCTGATCATGATCTCCTATTTTGTACTTACAATGTTAATTTTTCTCACTTTACTGCGCCTTTATCTTTCACTTTTAAAGATTTTCAATCAATAAATTTAGATGCTCTCCACTATGCTGCCCTTTCAGCCCCTTGGAATAACTGTCATTATATTTCTGACCCGGATGCCAAACTGAATTGCTTCCAAGAAATACTTCTCGGATTAATAAATGATTATGTTCCAGTTAAAACAGTGTATGTCCGTAACAAAAGTTGTCCTTGGTTCACTTCTGAAGTCATTGAAGCAATTAAAGCTCGCAACAAGTTCTACAGAAGATGGAAACATTTTCCTTCTAATTCTAATTGGATCGCTTACAAGGCGGTAAGAAATCATTCCACTGTGGTAATTCGGACCTCAAAAAGGAACTATTACGCATCTAAACTGAATACGTCTCTTCCCTCTAAAACTCTCTGGAGTAATCTGCGAAAGATCGGCATATCGAGTTTAAGCAATAGTTCTAAATGTGAATTGGATCCTAATGTGCAAAATAACTGCTTTCTCTCAAATGATTCTGAGGATTTAAGTATAAGTTTTCCAGAAAGGTCGAATCCATATTTGCAAACTACAAGGATCTTTGAAATTGAATCGGTTGATGAAAATGAAGTTTTAAACTGTGTTGGTTTCATCAAATCTAATTCTGTGGGTGAAGATGCAGTGCCAATTCGTTTCATTAAATTAATTTTGCCATATATAGCAGCATGCTTGACTCACATAATTAACCACTGCATAACGACATCAACCTTTCCGAAGTCTTGGAAAGTGGCTAGAGTCGTGCCTGTTGCAAAAAAAAGCAATCCTGTGTCCGCTGCCGATTTCAGACCAATCAGTATTCTACCATGTTTGTCAAAAGTTTTTGAGAAATTAATAGCCAAGCAGGTTCTTCAACACTTGTCTCTATATAACCTACTGTATGTTGGCCAATCTGGTTTTAGATCTCACCACAGTTGTTCAACCGCCATGGTCAATGTTTTGGACGATATAAGACAGAATTATGATAAGGGGTATGTAACGCTTCTTTGCCTTCTTGATTTCTCGAAGGCTTTTGACAAAGTAAACCACAAAATTCTATGTTGGAAATTGAGACATCTTTTTGGTTTCGGTAATTCCGCAGTTAGGTTATTTGAAAGCTATCTGTCTGACAGATGTCAAAGGGTTGTAACTAATGATTCTTTTTCAGACCTTTTACCTGTAAAACAGGGTGTTCCACAAGGATCAATCATAGGTCCTATAATGTTCTGTATGTTTATTAATGATTTACCATATCAATGCAAAAACTCCACAGTACACCTCTATGCTGACGATGTTCAGTTGCACTTGGCTAGGCCACCTTCCCATATAGCAGAGCTAGCAAGCGATTTAAATGAGGACCTTCGTGGCATTCACTCTTGGTCCATTAGAAATGGATTACTTCTTAATCCCAGAAAGTCACAAGTTATATACTTTACCTAATATTTTACTTTCTGTCGATGTTCTAAAAATTGTTCAAACTGTAACAAATCTGGGCTTTGTAATAAACTCTGATTTATCTGGATATGACCATACTAACTATGTTATTGGTAAAATATATGGATGTCTTCGTAAGTTATGGATGGCTGCAAGCTTTACTCCACCTGATACCAGAAGAAAACTGGTAAAAAGCCTTATTCTTCAGCCGATCACTTACTCTGAGGTTGTTTACCCTAACATTGATTCATTATCCCAACGTAAGCTGCAAGTAGCTTTTAATGACTCGGTTAGATATATTCACGGCCTGCGCAGATATGACCATATATCTCACCATGTCAAAAATTTTCTAGGAACAACCTTAAAACACTACATCGATGCCAGAAATTGTATCTTCTTACATAATCTTGTTACTGGGAAAGCTCCGCTGTATTTGTATGAAAAACTTAATTTTGCCCGTTCCCTCAGAACCCTTAGTCTAATTCCATCACGTTATCATTATCTCAATTCATCCCGTTTATTTTTTATTTACGCTGTTAAATTATGGAACTCTTTACCAACAAGTATAAGAACTATTACTAATGCCACTCGGTTTAAAAGTGCAATTTTTCTACATTTCTCGCTACTTCCTTAAACTTAAAGCTGTTTTAAAGCTATTCTTTTCTCTTTTATTATCATTTATCTTTAAACCATTATTCACTTCTACTTTTCTCCCATTTCTATTGAATCTTTAAACTAATATTTTTGTTTATATAAATTCATAGTTTTAAGCCATTAAATTAATTTGAATTTGAGCATAAATAATTAAAACATCTTTCAATTTGTTTTCAATTCTAAGGCATTTTGAAAAGAAAATTGTTTATTATTTCGATAGCCAAATAAAGCTAAGGACTAAACTAATATTTCCAGCCAAAAAAAAATCAAATATGCTCAACTTTCCACACAAAATTACTTTTATTATTTCAAAGATTGAACTTCCTTCCCAACGATTATTGAAATTTTAAAATTCATTTTATGTGGAAAGTAAGGACTACTTATTCTAATTTTTTTGGCTAGAAATATTTATTCAGTTCAAAACTTGTTTTGTCCATCCAAAAAATAAATGGTTTTGCTTTCCAGACGTCTCAAAATCGAGTTTCAATGATAGCTACAACCAGCGCCTTAAGCATCGCGAGAATGGCTCATTAAGTCCATAATTAACTCTGTGGTGAGGTACTTGAAAAGTATGACAGAATCTTAAATTTTAAGAAGGACAGTTAAGGTGCCGTCACACCGTGCAAGTAAAGTACTTGTAGCAATTGTTTCAAATTTTTTATTTTGAAATATTAGTGCAAGTACTTGCAGAGAGCAGTCACACCAGGCTAGTAAATTACTTGCTGAAACGACTTTTTAATTGCTCGCAAGTAAAATTGCTTCAAGTACTTTTAAGGTTGACATACCGACCAAGCAATTATTTGCTGAAATTACTTGCCGCAAGTACTTGCTGAAATTATTTGCTGAAATAAATTGCTGAAAGTAATCGCTGCAAGTAATTTATTTGTTCTTGTGTGGACGGGTGTGTTTTATGCCATTTTCAGTTCAGTTTCGTTTATTGTTTCATAAGCGATAGATTTAAAATGAATATTAAAGACTTACAAGAAGAACTTTTTACGAAAAAATTGTTTTTGCACAGGAAGAAGATTTGTTTAAATTTCTGATAAAAAATTTAAAAAAACTGTTGTCAACGTTACCTTCAATATAACTTTTAACTTCAATCTTGTTATTAAATGCTCAACCGAATCCAATCAAAATCCTGAGCACAACAACTGAAAGAAAAAGTTTCATGCTTCGTTACATTTTTTCTTTAATTACTTTCATATCTTTTAAAGATTTGAAGCCCCAAGAAAGTTGAACTATAAGGACAATTACGTCCGATCCAGTCGTTCGTATAATGATTGTCAAATGGCTACTATCACGCATTAAACTACAAAAAAGATTATCTTCTATGTTGCAACATTTGAAACAATTAAAAGCAGCTGATCGATGATAAATTATTTGGGTATGACCACTGATCTCTATATACACTGGATAGTGTATTCCATATAATGTATAACAGTTTTTTTGCTTCCATTTGAAGATGACAATTAGGTGGTCGGCTTCATAATTTGACGTCTACATTAACACAAAAAAATCAGTTTCCAAAATTTCAATCTGAAGAAAGAGAAACAGACCAATGATATGAAAGGGAAAAACTTTGTGGGAGTTTATTTTATATTTTTTTTTTTATTAAGTTATTCATTGTGTACACTGTTTTTATTTTTATTTGAATTATATCAATAGAAAGGTGTTTAAACAGGTAATAGTAAATATGTCGATGGGATATGGGAACCATCGACTTCGTTCATTATTTCAGTTTGCAAACAAGTTGAACAAAACAGCTGATAAGTGTGATGAGGAGAATGCGATTACATAGTCTGTGTTTTTTTACGATTTTACCTCCTTGTCACACTCTTTACATTTGTCACTGATCTCTATAATACACTGGATAGTGTATTCCATATAATGTATAACAGTTTTTCTGCTTCCATTTGAAGATGACAATTAAGTGGTCGGGCTTCATAATTTGACGTTTGTTTAACACAAAAAAAATTATTAATTTTGCCATAATAAATAGTGAAATAATAAAACAAAAGAACATTTAAAAATTAAGAAGCAAAAAACTAAAAACAGTGTCAAGAAACATTGGTATGTATACATTGTGTTCATAAACGTTGCCGGTATTTCTCCTTATATGTGACTGAAAATCAAGCTTAACCAGAAATTTTTTTCTATATTCTCCCAGCTTAAAGGGGACGAAACCCGTGGGGCTAAATGAAGTAATGAACACTTTTATTTGAATCCACTGCCAAAATCTTTCTTATCCTCCTATTCCTTTCAACCAGTGCAGTGCAATTCAGGTTGTATTTAAGAAAACAAACCGAAGGTCATAGAGGCATATAATAATAAATTAAATTTGGTGGCGCAACAGCTCGTGGAGAACCAAGGCCTAGTGACTAACAACTCGGAACCATTCCTGTGTGCGTGTTGGTGGCAGGAATGGAGGGGACCTACAATATTTTACCGAGTTCGAACGGCTAGATGAGAAGCACTTATTCATGACAAGTATACTCTTGGAGGATTTGTCAATGCCTCACAAGAGGCAGTACCTCGCGAAAAACATTTCTGTTTTTAGGTGGCAGCGGCTGGCAAACGAACCCAGACCTTCGGCATGACACTCCAATCACTAACTATCATGCCATGAGGTACTACACAGGCATATATACCTGTGGTTAAAATTATTATTATAATTATTATTAATATTATTATTGTTGTTTGATCAGTTTCAGTAGGTACTTGCATCAAAGCAAGATGATATACTTTTTTAAATCGCAACTGTGTTGGTAACAGCAGCAGCTGGTGGTTTTTGTGTGGTACATTCCATTTTACTCTATTGGCTGACTTTGGAATGGGGCACTCTTTCGTCGTTTGTACTGGCGAATCATCGTTGTAAATTATTATAATTGATGTATTAAGATTTTATTTTCCAGCCCTTGTGCGAGATGAGGACTTCTTTGGTATGACTTAATTTAATATCTGAATTTTGTCCACAGTTTCACAGATATCGTCGATAACATGTGCATCTGTTAGTTTCTCTTTACGTTTTGCACTTCTTCCTCTTGAAACTTGCGAATCAGATTTTGTTGTTGATGTTCT
This sequence comes from Dasysyrphus albostriatus, assembly GCA_946251815.1. Taxonomy (NCBI): domain Eukaryota; kingdom Metazoa; phylum Arthropoda; class Insecta; order Diptera; family Syrphidae; genus Dasysyrphus; species Dasysyrphus albostriatus. The sequence goes on from OX276335.1 coordinate 178,447,403, forward strand.
TTTTGAGTGTCTGTGATTATTTCTTGTTTTTTCGTCATCGCGTCGTTTTGTTGCAGACAACGTCAGTTGTTCTGAAGATTTCTGCAACTCAATAGGGCTGAATTTGAGAAATCTTTTTACTTTGGACGATTTTGGAATGATTCCCTTCCTATTAATTTTAATTATTGTCGTTTCTAATTGAACCTATAAATTAAAACGTATCTTTGAATGTATTAATAGCTTTATTAAAGTTCTTCGTTGTAGGCAGTAGTAGACATTACTTAGATACAAAAGCCTTTCATTGAGATAACTTATTTTAAAAATTTGCCAACTAATGAATAAATATAAATTTTAAAATTATTTTCAAATAATACAAAAAGTAAATTTATTCTCTTTTAGCAAATAATAAAGTGCTATAAAATGGTACAGCGGTGCAAATACTGCAAAAAAGAAGGTGGCAGGGAAGCTAAAAACGAAGGAAGAACACTTCATGGGTAAGTTTATTCTTCGATTATTATTAATGAAATTATTTGAAATAAAAATTCCATTTTAGATCATTTTTCAAAACTTAAAAAAAATATATTTAATTTTGTATTAACTATATAAAATATATTATATATAAACAATAAATACTAAAATTTCTGTTTTTTCATTGTCAAGTTATATAAATGGGCAATAATGCTAAAAGATATAAAAAAAACTATAAACACACTTAAAAAAAATTCAATCGTATCTACAGGTTAATCATTTGTTTTCTTAGATTATCTGTGAGATAAACAAATGCCTGTATCGAACCCCCTTTTTTTATTAAAAAGTGTTCAATTTTTCTTAAAACTATCATGCTTCCTTAAACGTCTTTTTTCTTAAGCGTTTTTAACCATTTCAAAAGTCAGATACGCATTTTCTTCTCAACACGTATAAGTGTCTAATGCAAAACTAGCGAGGAAGAGCCAAAAGTTATTTCAAATCTGCATTCTTCGCCATTTTACGCAAAATAGAAGTGAAATTTCCTTTGGCTCCTTCCTGCTGATCTATTATCTCTACAGGAGCAATTTAAAACTTTCTATATCCTTAAATGACTAATACAAAACAGCATTAGGAATTTTGAAGTAACAAAAATCTATTAAGGACGAGCCGAAGTAATTTCAATCTCTGTATTTTTCAGAACACTAGTAAGACTATAAACAAAAATATATTAATAAATATCTTTTTCATTTGGATATGTACCTGCAGTATATATTATAACAAAATAAAATATTTCACAGATTCCCATTGGAGGATTCAGTCTTGTTGGAAATTTGGAAAGCAAAACTCGATCTGCATCAATCTTACATTCCAACAAAGTATTCAAAAATATGTTCTGATCACTTTCGAGAAGAATGCTTTGGTGTCATTCGGAAGCGGAGAATATTGATTGCAGGCAGTGTTCCAACAATATTTTCAGAGCGAAAAGACTGCTGTTTTTACTGTAAATCAACGAGAGATTCCAAACCTGGCCTTTCTCTTCGAAAGTATATAGTATTAACATTATTTTGATTTAAATTCAAATTGATGCGTTTTCTTTTGGTTCAGATTTCCCATGGATAGACCTGATGCTTTACAGAAGTGGTTACTTGCAATAAATGTCAAGAACTTTGTCCCAGATAAATACAGCTTGATTTGCAGTGACCACTCCATCTTGTTTTCAACAAATTAAAAATCGGAGCAGCTGCAATATGAGGGTAGATGCAGTCCCGTCCATTTTCTTCAAAGGTACTTTTAGGTGCTAGTTATAGCTATCATTGAAACTCATAATTGAAAATTTTAATGATTGATTTTTAGACGTTAAGAAAGCAAAATCATTTATTATTTTGTTGGGCAAATATAGCTGAAGACTTCATTAATATTTCTAGTAAAAAAAATCAAATAGGCCCAACTTTCCACATAAAATGACTTTTAAGATTTCAATGATCATTAGTAAGATAGTTCAATCATTGAAATAAGATAAGGCTTTTTATGTGAAAAGTTGGGTGTATTTGATTTTTTTTGGCTAGAAATATTAATAAAGTATTAAGTTTTATTTTTTTATCAAAATAATAAATGATTTTACTGGCTAAACGTCTCAAAATCAATCATTAAAACTTTCAATGATGAGTTTCAATAATAGCTATAACTGGTGCCTTATTTAAAAAAAAAAATATTTATGTAACAGACTTTATTTACCAAATATTTTGGTTGAACTACCATTACAAATATTCTTTAATTTTAGTTTGGAAAATTGACTTAACTTAATATTTCTTTGTTTTTAAAGGAAAACAGGCACCCGCACATAAACCTCCACGAGAACCTGAAGAAAAACCTGCAGAAGAATCTGAAGAAAAACCTGCAGAGGAACCCACCGAAGAACCTGCAAATGAACCTGCAGTAAAACCTGAATCTGTAGAGAGACTTATGGAAAAGGAAACCGATGGGGATCAACAACAATTACAAATACAAAGTATTTCTGAGTTTGAAGCAGCACCAGTCTTACTTAAATCAGGTAACTTATTTTTAGTATTCATAATATATCACTAATTTATAAATTGTGTATATTGTCGAGTTTATAAAAGAAAAATTTCAGCCATATTACAAAAATTTGCACTACGTTTCTGCGGCAAATATTGTATGTTAGTACATTTTTTTTCACATTTTTAGAAAAGTGATGGTTTTTCTCAAAAATAAATGCAAAAGCTTCACCAACTATTTACATTAAAAGTACATTTTTGTAGTATTTAAAGTTGGAGTGATGCAGTAAATAAACATTTTTTATGAACTCGAATTATATTATAGAGATCAGTTAAGTCTATAGAAAATAATTTTACTATCAATAATATAATTTGAAATTTTATTTATTAAATATGCAAAAGATTTTTGCAAAACCAAATTGTATGTTGTTTTTCTTTTATTTAAAAAATTTCTTCTAAAAAAATATATTCATTAGATACTTAACACTTCCAAATTATCAAAACAAAAATGTTTCCACTATATTCTTGTCCATTAATTTACTTTGAATTAATGAGTTTGATTCATTACTACTTCGAAAGCTTACTTTTTCAGCTTTCTCACTTTTGAGGTGTTGATGCCTTATCAAACTGGTCTATCAAAAATGTGAGCTTAGCTGAAGATTGTTCTGTGGTGTAAATATTTACTTTGAATATATAAGTTAACATTCTACTTCCCGCACACAATGAACAGCATCCAGACAACACCAATGTAAGGGATGCAGACTGTTTATTTTGAGACCGATAATAAAATCGATCGTAAAACCGATCATAAAACCCAAAAACAGTTTTACGATAGTAAAATTGAAACAACAACATCTGGCACATTAGGTTCGACCAATTCCAGGAAGGACTATTATTATCATTATCATGATCTTCGACAAACCAACCCCTAACAAAGTAAGGATGCACAAAAAGCGGAGAAGAAGAAGAATTTGATCAGAAAGAATCCGAACACCAAGCTGAGCGGTCAGCACCTACGCACCAATTGCAATAGACATTTATCATTTTGTATTAGTGTTTTAAGTTTTAAAATAAAATTATTTTAATTTAATATTACGTAACGAGTTAAATTAATTGGGGGCTCAACCGGGATCCTCACGCGCTAAACGATTTAAAAATAAAAAAGTAAAATCAGTGTGTGATATCCTTTGCCAAAAGACTAACAAGCCAAATTACCTTGCACAGACAAGGGAAAGTAGCAGAAACAAAATGTAAAAGTTTTACTTCACCAAGGACCAGTATCCGGAGGGAAAAAAATAAGCTTTGAAATCCAGAAAGTATCCTGTCACGAGAGGAAACTAAAGTTTATTTAAGTAAGAACTTATTTTAAAAAATTATATAAAATTATAAGATAAGAAAAGTGATTAGATTATAATAAGGAGTATATGTGGAAAAAGCGTTGTAATTTAAAAAAAACCAGATAGCGGTGAAAACTACTACTTAGACTTAGCAAAAATAAAACTAGAAATTAATTATATAACTAAACAAACAGTTGACGAACTAATAGCAAAAGCTATAAAACGGAATAATGATTCAGTTCAAAGTATTATTAAAGAAAAAGAAGATAAACATAAAAACGAGATTGAAAGATTACAAAATCTCATTTCATCAATGGGGATTACTAGCTCCATTAGAGATTATACGACACAAGAAATAGATCCAACGAAGACTTGTGATGAACCATTGGACGTAATAAAATCTTTGCCAGAATTTTCTGGTAGTCAAACCTCATACGTGAGTTGGCGAGAAGCTGCTCACAACTCCATATCATTATACGATATAGGTAGTAAAAAATATTTCGCGGCACTGACAATTTTCCGTAATAAGATTACGCAACACGCAAATGATATTTTAACTAATCATGGCACAGTGTTGAATTTCGAAGCCATAATTTCCCGATTAGATTTTGCTTACGCGGACAAGAGACCAGTTCATATAATAGAACAGGAGCTGAGTATTCTAAGGCAAGGTTCAATGTCTTTAATAGACTATTATAACTCTGTTAATCAGAAATTAACTCTTTTGACCAATAAAACAATTATGACACATGGCTCCAATTCACCTGTCACACTAGAACTCAATAATATACACCGACGAAATGCCTTACGAGTATTGAGTATTTATTACTGGTCTAAATGGTCAGTTATCTAATATTTTATTCTCACTAAATCCACAAGATTTACCAAACTCTCTTGCTAAGGCACAGGAATTAGAGAGTAATAACACAAGAGCAAATTTTGCACTTCAATTTGCTTCTTATAAGGGGGAAAGTAAGAAAGATTCTAACATTCTGCGTTTTCCTACACGGAATAACCATGCACAAGCTCCACAACACCAACATAGAAATGATTATAGACAATTACCACAAAGGTTTGAACCAATGGTTCTCGGTAGCTCTGCTAACAAACCTCTTAGCTCTCTCGAGCTGAATAGATTTAAAGAAATACATCAGCAGACAAATAATACCAACCCATTCCGTGCTAATAACAATAATAATTATAATAATAACCAGCATAGCAACTCACGCTGGCAAAAACCTCAATTTAACACGTATAACAACAATACGCGTCCAATATTTAAACGAGAAAGAGAACCAAGTGCAAATCACTCTATTCAACCACCTCCACAAAAAAATGAGAGGATAAATAACATCAACGAAGGTAGTGATTTTTTAGGCGAAGAGTGGGGCTACCCCACTTACGACGAAGAGTAAATGGTAGAAATATAAAGATTTTAATAGATACTGGTGCCAATAGCAACTACTGCAAACCAAACATCTTAAGCAATCCTATTTCACTAGCAATATTTAAACGCGCTTGCACTGTAAATGGGGAAACAATAATACAAATTTGCCATGAAGCATCTATCTTTGATACAAAAACACGTTTTTACGTTCTCCCAAACTTGGAGTACGAAATTTTAATAGGAGCGAAGTTGCTCGGCTCAATAAACGCTAAGATTAATTTAGAAAACAATACCCTTAAATATGGGAACAAAATAGATAAAATCTACTTTGACGAAGAAATAAGTATGATGATTAGTCATATTGAGGATCATAGTACACTAGTGGAACCAATGATGAAGAAAATAAAAAGTATTCACTCAAACATTGACACTACACTTCCATTCAGAACAGATATCGTAGCGGAAATCCGCACAATACACGATAAGCCTGTCTGGAGCAAACAGTACCCATACCCTCTATCAGCTAATGAATTTGTGAATAAAGAAGTCACAAAAATGTTAAAAGAAGGTATAATAAGGCCTTCCAAATCTCCATATAATAGTCCTGTATGGGTTGTACCAAAAAAAGGTGCAAATGAAGATGGCTCTCCTAAAAACAGGTTAGTCATCGATTACAAGAAATTGAACGAAAATACAATTTCAGACAAGTATCCAATACCGGATACCAATGTTATTTTATCCAACCTTGGAAAAGCTAAATATTTTTCCACACTGGATTTAGAATCAGGCTTCCATCAGATAATGATGAAAGCATCGGACATAGAAAAAACTAGTTTTTGTGTGAATAATGGCAAGTACGAATTCGTACGATTGCCTTTTGGATTGAAAAATGCTCCATCAATCTTTCAAAGAGCAATGGATAATATTTTAAGACCATATATTGGCAAAATATGTCATGTCTATATAGACGACATCATTGTGTATTCACACAGTATTCAAGAGCATACAGAACATTTGGATACCATCATCCATGTTCTTAAAAAAGCTAACATGAAAATTTCAATTGAAAAGTCAATGCTATACCAAGAAAAGGTAGACTTCTTGGGTTATGTCGTCGGGCATAACGTTATAAAAACCAACCCGAACAAGGTAGCAACAATCAAAGAATACCCTGAGCCAACGACTTTACGTCAACTTAGAAGTTTCCTAGGTATGATTGGTTACTACCGTAAGTTTATAAAAAACTATGCCAGCATAGCTAAACCATTAACCAAGTACCTTCAAAGCGATAGTGGGCAAGTGTCTACCCATATGGCAAAGAAAACGAACATAAAATTAGATGCGGATGCTTTGCAAGCATTTAATGTACTTAAAGACCACCTAATAACTGAAACCGAACTTACCCAGCCCGATTTTTCAAAAAAATTTGTCCTAACTACCGATGCTTCAGACGACGCAATCGGAGCGGTCTTATCGCAAGATGGAAAACCTATAACTTTTATATCAAAAACATTAGGAAAAACAGAGAGAAGTTTTGCGGCAAACGAGAAAGAACTCTATGCCATAGTTTTCGCTTTAAAAAACTTACGTAATTATTTGTATGGAGTTACTAATTTAGAGATCCATACGGATCACCAGCCTTTGACATTTGCAGTTTCACCCAGAAACCCTAATGCTAAGATGAAACGCTGGCACGCTCTTATTGAAGAACATGCACCGAAAATGGTCTATAAACCTGGAAATACAAACGTAGTGGCTGACGCCCTATCCAGACAAAATTTAAACCAGATTTCGGACAGTTCTTCTGAAGCCACCCAACACTCAGCCGAAAGTAGTGATGAGTATCAAATTGAATTGATTGATAGACCTCTGAACCAATTTAACCTACAAATAATAATAGAAAAAGGAATAGAAACCATTCACGAACATATTAAACCTTTCCCTAGGAAAGATAGGCATATCATTACATATAATGAACCATCCGACCTGATACCTTTATTCAAGGAATTTATAAAAGAAGATTTAGTAGCATTGTTTGCTACACCCGAAACAATCTATGATATTAAAAACATTTTGAAAGGAAATTTCACGAATAAATTCATACAGGCAAAATATTTTGCCAACGATGTTGCTAATAAAGATGACCAGGTATCAATAGTGGCACAAACGCACACCCGTGCGCATAGAAACTTCAGAGAAAACCTTAAACAAGTTATTGATAAATATTATTGGCCTGGAATGTCAGACGAATTCCAACAATTCGCGAGGAACTGCGAGGTATGCAACGTAAATAAATACGACAGGCACCCTAATAAACAACCAATTGGTGAGGCACCAATTCCTGTAAAAGAGGGGGAGTGCGTTCATATTGATGTAATGTTTGCAAAAAATTAAAGATTCTCACATGTATCGATGCATATTCTAAATTCTTAGTTATTAAAATTCTAGACAATCGCCAAGAAATGCAAAACAAAGTTCTTGAGCTACTGCAAGCATTTCCTGGTTGTAAAAACTTAGTATGTGACCAAGATCCCACATTTACCTCGGCTTCTTTCGTATCACTAATGCAAAGATCAGATATCTCTGTTTACTATACCCCAGCTAACCACAGTACGACTAATGGTCAAGTGGAACGAGCTCATAGTACCCTTCAGGAGATAGCCAGATGCGTTAAAGAGGAGAATAAATTAGTAGACATAGTTGAAGTATTCATCAAAGCAGCTAAAGAATATAATAAAACTATTCATTCCTCCACCGGAAAGAAACCCGCAGAAGTTTTGTTTAATAAAATTAATCACTCCGATGTTCCGTTAAAATTAACAATGGCCCAAGACAAAATGCTTGAGGGTCATAATAAAAAAAGAAAATCGAAAGAAGTTAAGCCCGATGATACAGTGTAACAAAAGACTACAGGTGCCCACTGGGGCAAATTGCAACCAAAGTATAAACCTCGGAAAGTATCCGAAGATTTAGGGAACAAAGTTAAACTTAAAAATGGTAAGATTGTCCACAAAGATAACCTTAAATTTTAATTCCAGACAATGGACATCTTCACCCTTCTGCTAACTTTCATACTATCAATCAGAGCTGAAATCGTTGATTATACTCGAGACAATTATGTGCTAATCGAAACTGGTGACACACTCCTATACCAAAATACTTCAAACATCTTCCATGTGACTAACTTGACTTATCTTCAAGATTTTCTTGACAGAACTAAAGAATCATTGGAACAACATTACGACAATACAATCTATGCTGACTCACCGAAAGATTACACCCATAACAACAATTTCAATATTATACAAACGCTTTTAGACCAACTCATGGTTTCTCGCTCTAAACGAGCAATTGAAACAATAGGAACTATCTGGAAATGGATAGCTGGTACCCCAGACCATGATGATGAGATTATAGTAGAGAATAAAATTAACGATCTTATAATAAACAACAATAAACAATTTGTAACAAATTCTAAACTGTTCGAAGCAATACAATCTGTAAAACATACAATAAAAAGTGGCTCATTTCCGAAAAATGTAAATTAATTATCTTTGAGCTTCAAAATTTAATGAATACCCTCACTCTAGCTAAGTTAAATATTTTGAATCCAGCTATCTTAAACTTTGATGATATAAACAAAATTGTAAAAAATGAATTTATCAAAACTTTTACTATAAGCGACTTAATCGATGTTTCTAAATTTAAAATCTTACAAAAAAAATGGAATAATTATAATTTATATTAAATACCCCATCATTCACAAAAATTGTAAATTATACGAAAGTAGGGCCATAAGCCAGAAAGATGGGAAACTAATTTTAAGTAAAGAAATTGTCAAATGTAATAAAACATTCACAAATGTACAAAATTGCAAACATGAATTAAAGTATACGTTCTGCGAAACAAATAAAAATAAAACATGTTTATCAGAACTATTAAACAACCAAAAAACAGTATGTAATAAAATTAAGGAAAAGAATGTAGACTTAGAAATAATTAAAGATGGAACCATTCTCCTATCCGGCGAACACACCGTCGACAACGAAACTTTAAAGGGCGTCTACCTAGTGAATTTTGAAAATAATACTCTTATTGATGGAAGATCATACGAGAATCCTACGCGCCTGATCCAGAATTACCTGAAGACCTACACAATTGACAAATATGAAATTGATTGAAGCAACTAAAAGCCCTTTTATCTCTGCTTTTGGACTTGTCTCATTCACCGTTCTCGTAACTACATTTATAGTTATTCTTCACAAAAGAAGAACTCCTAAGCTAACTCCAGAACAACATCTCAACCAGAGAGCAGAACGAATAGAAATGCTTGTACGGCAATACGAAGCTGCGGGACGCGCTTCTTAAAGGAAAGGGGGAGTTAACATTCTACTTCCCGCACACAATGAACAGCATCCAGACAACACCAATGTAAGGGATGCAGACTGTCTATTTTGAGACCGATAATAAAATCGATCGTAAAACCGATCATAAAACCCAAAAACAGTTTTACGATAGTAAAACTGAAACAACAACATCTGGCACATTAGGTTCGACCAATTCCAGGAAGGACTATTATTATCATTATCATGATCTTCGACAAACCAACCCCTAACAAAGTAAGGATGCACAAAAAGCGGAGAAGAAGAAGAATTTGATCAGAAAGAATCCGAACACCAAGCTGAGCGGTCAGCACCTACGCACCAATTGCAATAGACATTTATCATTTTGTATTAGTGTTTTAAGTTTTAAAATAAAATTATTTTAATTTAATATTACGTAACGAGTTAAATTAATTTATATAAAACCTTAGAATGGTGGAATGACATATTTGTAAACTTACGAAGTTGCATGAATACCCTTAATATCTCTCCATATAGTGATATTACTCCGTAAAAGCAGAGTAATTTATTTCTATGGTAGCATTGAATTTCTATGCAATATGTTTAGGGTGAGCTTATGTTGGAGCTGCGATAAACGATCAATCAAAGCTCCGACATAAACACCAAAGGAAAATATAAACAAATTCGAAGCTTAATAACATCGCCGCTTGAATCGTTTACCACAGTTCCAATATAAACTCACCCATAGACTTCCAAAATCGAAAATTAATTTTTTAAGATCGGTCTCAAAATTTTGGTAGAGGTTTCTAAAATTTGATCTTTTAATGTTGATATTTAGAGGTGGCGCATCGCAATTTTCTGTTTTTGATACAAAATGTATAGACAAAAACATGTTGGTACGTTCTCATGCTTATCTCTCAAAATATATCTAGTCTATTGGAAAGTTACTATAACAGATTCATAAAAAATTGTAAGCTCTATAAAAAAGTAGTAAGGTAAGAAGTTCTATAAAAAAGTAGTAAGGTAAGAAGTACGTATATCGCACGTCGCACCGTTTAGTTGATAGTCCGCCTCGGAATCCATACTTTCCGAAATATCAGTATAAAAAGCTAACATTTTAGGAGAATTAATATTTTAGAAAGTTCTACCGAGATTTTGAGTCAATCATAATAAATAAACATTTTGATTTTTTGGCACAGTCTAATAAACTCAATGATAATAGTTATCCGACTGTTTAACTGATGATGGAAATTCGGCTCCCAGCTAGTTAAATTAACCAAAATGAATTGATTAAAATAAAAAAGAAATGTTCGTATTTGCTTTAATAATTTTTGAAATACATTACAGTGACTCCACGTACTCAAAGTACAATTCAAGAACGAAGGCGTATTGTAAGTCATGACCATAATTACGAAATCACACCCAGAAGCAATAAAAGAAAATTAACAACAGTCTCTCAAAAGTTCAAGAAATATCAACTTAAAAACGAGATTCAAAAACAACACATTCATCGCCTTCGTTTCAAAATTGAATCACTCAGTGATATAACAAAGGAGCTTCGCAAAAGGAATTCAATTCCAGAGTCGGGATTGAATTGCCTAGATTCAATCGCGACTTCCGATATAGGGGAGCTTTTCAAAAGATTTATGCAAAATAAGAAGAATGTAGGTGATGAAGAATGCATTTCAAATAAAAAAAAATTTAAGAGTATGATATCCAATAACGGTAAAGGAATATGTAGAGACAAATACCCACCAGCTCTTCGCAGCTTCTCAATGACACTGCACTTTTATTCACCTACAGCTTACAATTTCATCCGACAAAAATTTTGCCGTGCACTACCTGATCCAAGTACCCTTAGATCTTGGTACTCCTCTATAGATGGAGAACCAGGCTTCACAAACGAAAGTTTTGAAGCTCTCCAGTCAAAAGTAGCCGAAGCTAAGGTAAAAAATAAACAAGTCATTTTGAGAATGTACTCAGCAACGAAGTTGGCTTCAGAAGCTGCTGTTGGCGAGAAGGTTCGCAGCCATTTAAATCGCCAAATAATCTGGAAACATCAATAGAATAAATCCGTTTGTTTTGTATTCGTCCGTCCGTCTGCTTTTATATCATCCTAACTTTTGAATGGTCTACTTCCGCTTTTTTAAACTAATATCTTTCAATATTTCAACTAAATTTTTCTACTTTTCACTCATTAAAGGGATCTGATGATGAAGGCATGGCATCCTTCGAAATAGTTATATTTTTGGTAGCTATATAAATAGCTATCATTCCAGCCATTTCACGTGGAAATTTATAACTATTTTCTTTTCAAAACAAACTTATAACAACCATTCAATAGATATTCTAATGATATTTTGATGTTAATGACAAAAATGTGTTACACACAAATTTTACTTTTCAGAATTTAACTGTACAAATTTCGGTACATATTTTACTCTTCATCATGTTAAGTACATATCCTCATCACATTCTTTTTCACATATTTTCATTGCATTTTTTTTCACATATCTTCATCGCATTTTTTCTACAAAATTTACTTTATGTAAAAAGTAAACTATATAGCTACTTATACTAATGTATGACTGAAAATATTTGTTTATTGTTTGTATTATGTATGAAGTATAATTGTTAATTTTTTTGTAAATGTTGCTTCTTTATTTTTATCTTATATTTTTCACTTAGTTAAGACTTTCCATAAATCAAAAATTTCTTAACTAAACACATCTTTTGTCTTACTAATTATCTTTATTATCGGTTCTATTATTCTTTTGTATGATACAATGGTATTGATTAACTTAAATTAACATTGTTGTGTTCAATAGCAATTTTTATACATAGAATTATCAAACTAATGTTAAAATAATTTGTTCTTAAGAATTGTTGACCTTAACAAATTGTTGTTTTATTATTTTATGAATGACTGATAATATTTGTTTATTGTTTATGTATGATGTATGATTGTAATTTTTTTATTGGGATACTTGCTTTACGCAATTCAAAAGATGGGCTTTTAGGCAATATAATTTATAATATAACCCATAACATATTATTGAATAATTGTTATCTTTTGCATTTTATGTATTAAATTTATTCTGTGATTTTTTTGTTATTTGACTTTATAATGAAATATGGTACTTTTGACTGTGATGTTTATTATTTAATTGACTTATTTGGAAATTTTTACGTATAGTTCAGTTTTCAGAACAAGTTTTTAGTTATTCTTAATGTATACTATGTATATGTTTTTAACATATGTATGTACTAATATTAATAGTTACAAACAACAAATAAAAAATAAAAACTATTAAAACAATACAGAGCATTTTTGTGTTTCATAATGGTTGGAAATGGAAATCCAACTTGTTTACCATGCAGGTGGAGCTTAGGAATAAGAGGTGACATTTTCACTTTTTAGTTTTTTTTCAGAAATTGACAAAAACAAAATTAAGGTAGGTATATTTTTTGCATTTATTAGTTTTTCAGGAGGTTTTGAGATAGAGCTGATTTTTAATTAAATATTTTCAATTTGTCACCTTTTGACCCAAAACCTTAATATCGCAAGCAAAAATGTCACCTTTTCAAATTCAATATGTTAAAAATGTCTCTTCTTGATCCAACAACAAGTAAAAATTTATATAATACAATTAAAAATGTCACCATTTATCCCGACAGTGCTTTTTCAAGTTGAATTTTCATTGATGCATGTTAAAATTCTTGACTAAATCTTAGCAATCTATAGAATTTAAAGTTTATACATTAACACTTAATGTTTTCGTTTAGTAATTCAACCTGAAAAAAAACATAAAAGTCAATTTATATAAACACAAGAAATGTATTGAGTTTTTGTGCTAACTTAAGTTAAACCACTTGTTCTTTCCACCAAAGACTACATTCCAACCATTAAAAGCACAAAAGATCGAAATACATAGCCAAGTTTTCTTATGTGGACACTCCAAGCTGGAAAAAAGAAAAACTGTGCAAGTATATTTGTTTTCGTTTATATATAATAAAAGAAGTTTCTTTTTTATTACCATATGTAGAACTATGAACTTAGGTACATCATTCTGTGTACTCCATGATACTTAGGATGTACTCTCCTGCAACGAGTCGTATGACGTCGACATCAAACGATCAACATAATATTGTCACAGCATCTGCAGCACTCAATCCAGATCTCACTACAAGCAGAGGATTCAGTTTTTCTTTCTTTTTCAGAAATATTTTCTAGTGCATTCTCCAGTTCTTTCAGTTTATGCTTATGGTTTGGTAAATCCGACGACCATATATTAACGTGAAATTGCAGCAGTATCGGCCTATTTATGCTTGAAAACCGTCGAAAATTGGGTTCAGTGTCTGGACTTCGCAACCGTGCCCGTGGTGGCTATGCAAAAGAAATCGAGTTCCATGAACGTACTTTCACAATAACAAAGAATTTCATTGATATCCAAAACCGTTTTTGTTTTATTTAAAAAAAACTTTTGTAGCGCTCTTATTGAACAACCCGATGTTTGAGTGTGTATTTGAATTTATTTTCCTTTTTAAAGATTTTCATAGATAGGTTAGGAAAAAGAATATCTATTTATAAGTGATTCGGATTTGGATGATTTTGAAAGAAATGTAGGTAGGTACCTACCTATGGGGATTTATTAATGGGCATAGGTAACGTGTATCCTTTTGTTTAATATTTTTCAATGGATAATGGACATATTGGTTTATACCTACAAATGTACTGTTACCTACGTATGTATGTACTGAGGTAGATAAGATACCATTATCTATTAATAAACTTTATTAGATTTCAAAGATGGGCTTACAGTGGACTTGTACCTCCATATAATATAATTATGGGTGGTAGGTGCATTTAAGTATGCATTCTTATGTTAGTTAGATGATTCACAATTTCAGTATTTGCTTAAAATATATCAAAATCCAGTGTTTTTACTTTTGTTTGATAAAAATATTGCGGTGTGAACCCAAATAATTATAACTATTTGTGGTGTAATGTAGATATATGAGAAGATGAGAACCAAAACTCGTTATATTCAAAATTTTCATTTTGTGCAAATAAAAAAAAAAAAACTAAATAGGTAAGGCTAAATGATAGTTCTTAGAAAAGATTTTATTTTGTATAATAAAAGGTTTTTAAATCTATATGTTATGATTAAGAGCAAAAATGTATTGAAACATTTAACAATTAAAATTGGATATGATGAGTTTTGCTACAAATAATTGTGTATGGTCAGTTTCCACACCATCCCCACTCTCGATTACACCCTCTAATATAATAGCACTTCACTACTTTCCCGTCTTTAATGACCCTTTTAAAGATTTTTTTATAAAAGCTCATGAACGTTTTCATTCCTACTTTTATTGCATAATCGATAACCTATGATGGATAAGAAGAGTTTTGAAAGAAAACCTTCTGCGTGCATTGGATATGGATTTTGAAAACAGTTATAATATTTGACATCAATATAAAAGGGGATTGGAGGGGTAAGGCTGTCAAATTTTCTTTAAAAACTATCCAATATGCCAAGCTTAACAAATCTGAAATCTGCATCAAAATCTCAATGTTTGATGAAAGTGGATATGACTAGTTTTGATTGTCATCATTGAGATATTCAAATCTAAAGTTTTAAAAAAATCCGTTTTTGATGCTGTTACAGTAGACTCTCGTTAACTTGAACACATATACGAAACCACGTCTGTTCAAGATAATGGCTGTTCAAGATAATGGATTGTTCAAGTTAGTGGATCAAATCAACAAATTATTCTGGTTTTGCATTCTTTTGCCCAAACTTGAAGCTTTTTCTTTTCTTTATGTATCAAAATTCTAATTAATTCACCTCTATTACCGATGTCGTCTCGTTTTTTCGACGACTCTCGTTTCTTTTGTCGTGTCGTTTTTCAAATGGCATTCTATAACTTTTTCGACGCTACAAATTTGTAGCAGATTTTCAAACGATGAAAAAGTAATGGATATCTGTCAAACTCAAATGAAATTGAAAACAAAACAAATACAAAATCATTAGTGAACACTCAATAAACAACAAATGCCGTTAATTTTATAACTATCAATTAAATAATAAATTAAAATGATCAGTTTAGAAATGTTTTATAACACAAGTTGCAATAGTGAAGAGAATGAAGAAGTGCGAAGCGCAGTTTTGAAAATGCACACTTATAAAAGAAACCACATAAGACAACACTCAAATCCACTTGATTTGCCTGATTCAAAGTGAGTTCATATTTTTAATTCAACTTTTACTATTATATGGAACTTTTGTACCCTTTAACAGATTCAAGCAATACTTTTGATTAACAAAGGAAGCTTTTAAAAATGTGTTAGATGAAAAAAGTGACAAAATAACTATTCGGCAACGTTTATCATTGATTCCAGTAATATTAATGCTCGCAGTCACATTAAGAATTCTAAGTGAGGGAAGTTACCAACATGGCGCTGGCAACGACTTCAATTTGATTATCTCAACCAACAATCAGCAAGTTTATTAAGAAATTATTAATGCTATTCAAGCTCATGTCTACCTAAAATGGATATGATTTCGAATGACAGACGATGGAAAATCTGAAGCAAAACAGCTTTTTCAACGGAATGGGGTTGCCCGGCGTCATTGGATGTACAGATGGTACACATATACAGTGGTGGAAACATAAATAGCACTCATACCAAAGCTACGTTTCTTTGAAGTATAAAAATAAGAATAACTCGGATTTGACGTAATTTTTTTTTATATATTTCAATTTTTAACCTAAATACATAATTCAGTATAAATTATCAACATTGCTTCAAAAATAAAAATAAGAAAAAAAAATTATATTCAAATTTTCAAAAACGGTTGGAAATATAAATAGCACCGCCAGTACAATATAGGAACAAAAAAACATAACTTATAAGAAATCTGACTTATTTTTAATTCAGTATTTAATAGGGTACCCTTTATTTTCCAAAACTGCCGTTAGTCTCCGTGGTAAACTTTCTACAAGTTTCTGGCAACGAATTATTGGAATTGAATACCAGGCTTCTTCAATTGATGCCCATAAGTTGTCCCAATTTCCAATTTTTTTTGTTTCAACGCCTTGTCTACATCATTCCACAGATTTTCTATTGGATTTAAATCCGGACTCTGCGGTGGCCAACTTAAAACCTGAACTTGATTTTCTCGAAGCCAAGCATGGACTGATTTGGCTGTATGTTTAGGGTCATTGTCGTGGACAAATCTCCAAGTCAAGGGCAAACTTTCGAACGCAAAAGGCTCCATATTGTTTTCTAATATATCCTTGTATTGATACTGATCCATCCTGCCAGAAACTCTTACAATCGGACCAACACCGTGCCACGAAAATGCTGCCCACACCATAACGTTGCCGCCACCATGCTTAATGGTCTTCATAGTGTATTTTGGATTGAACTCTTGACCTTTTGGACGACGAACGTATTTTTTGCCATCAGATCCGAATCTGTTGAACTTCGATTCGTCGCTCCAGAGTACATTTTTCCAGAAAAGTAGTGGCTTTCGCAGGCGTTCCTTCGCAAACTTTAAACGCTTCTTTAAGTTTCTTGCTGAAACAAGAGGCTTTCTTCTTGCAATACAGCCATGCAGCCCTGCTTCGGTAAGACGATAGCGCACAAGCCTGGATGTCAGATTAACGCCATAATCTTCTTCAATTTGATGTCGTATGTCTGTAGAGCTCATAAATGGATCCCTTCGACTTGCTGTTACCATTGCTCTATCCATGACTTTTGTTGTTTTTCGTGCCCGTTTCTTTCTTGTGGTGTTCTCAAATGTCTTATGTTGTTTCACATGTTTAATCGCGTTGTAAATCATCTTTTTGGAACAGCCCACGTCCTCCGAAATATCTAGAATACGCCTTCCATTTTCAGACATGTTGAAAATAGCTATTCTTTTTTCAGTAGAGCAATGAATACCTCTTCACATAATAAATTCTAATACAAAATTGATTAGATAACGCTAATTTTACTAAAAAGAATTAAACTTAATAAGACAAAATGTTCCAAATTATTTTTTTTTGTTAAAACTCATAAGTGGTGCTATTTATTTTTCCATGTGATTTTAAGCTTTACACAATCAAAATGATGACAGATTGCTTTGCGCTCCATTTGAAAGATTAACAATATACCGTTATGCACACAGGGATGTCACAAGTGCGTGCGGATGCAAAAAATTAAATTAGTTTCTGTTTGGTGGAAAATGTATTTAAGTTAATATAGGTTCATATGAAAGTGCTATTTAGTTTTCCACCACTGTACATATACGATACATACACATTCACTCCCAAAAAAACAGAAAAGGTTTCTATAGCCTTCCATCTTTAGTTCAACTTTCTGTGCACCTTTCACAGATCCCCTTGCCAATTGCTCATTTTTCTCCACCAGCTCAAGAAGCGCCTGAAATTGGCTTTGATTTGTTTATTTCAACAGAAAATGTTAGCAAGTATTTAATTGTTTTGTTTATGCCAAAAAAAAAACTACAATACATTTCATAAAATAAATTATTTAATAAGTAAGAATACTAACCGTTTTGTGGCCTTACATTTCTTTGTCGTTAACAAATTTTTGAACGAGAGCTACAGTCGTTTTTTTCATAATCGTCGTTTCATTTCGCCTTACAGAATGCAGAATGAAAATGTTCAACGACATTTGACGTTTAAAAACGACAGCAAAACGAGTGACAAAAGTTGAAAACGACAAATGGAATGCAGATTGTGTCGCGTCGCATATTTTACTGTCGTATACGACATCGGTAATAGGGGTGATTGTCTTTCTTAAGCCTTTTTTGTACTTTTTAATACTTTAAAAATTCGCACTTCATTTTATGAAATTGACTTAAAAATAGAAGATCGTAAGCTCGACAAAAACAATAGAAACTTCGTGAGATTTCCCTTATATGGGGTTGTTCAATAAGAGCGCTACAAAAGTTTTTTTTAAATAAAACAAAACCGGTTTTGGATATCAATGAAATTCTTTATTCCTGTGAAAGTACGTTAGATGCCATTATGTATGGAACTCGATTTCTTTTGCATGGCCACCGCGGGCACGCTTGCAGAAGTCCAGACGCTGAACCCAATTTTCGACGGTTTTCAAGAATAAATCGGCCGATAGCGGTGCAATTTCACGTTCGATATTCGTACGAAGTTCATCAACCGTCGCTGGCTTTTTGGCATAGACCATAGACTTGACGTAGCCCCACAATAAATAGTCTAACGGCGTCAAATCGCACGACCGAGACAGCCAAGCGACTAGACCATTTCGTGAGATAACACGTCCTCCAAACTTGGTTTCCAATAAATTGATTGTGACATTCGCTGTGTGGCTTGTGGAGCCGTCCTGTTGGAACCACATGTCCTCCAAGTCCATATCATCCAATTGGGGCCAAAAATATTCGGTTATCATTGAACGGTAGCGATCCCCATTTACAGTAACGTGCCGGTCTTGATCATTACGGAAGAAGTACGGCCCAATGACGCCGCCGGCCCATAAACCACACCAAACCGTAATTTTTTCGGGATGCAATGATGACTCATGGAGTACGTGTGGATTGCTGCCTCATCAATACCGCATATTTTGTTAATTGACGAAGCCATTCAGCCAGAAATGAGCCTCGCTGAAGATGATTTTAGATGAAAATCCTAATAATGTTCAAGTTGTTACCCAGCCCAATTCACGAAAATACGAAGTTTCTGGTGGTCAAGCGGCTTCAGTTCTTGAGTCAATTTAATCTTGTAAGGAAGTAGGCCAAGATCTTTTCGCAAAATTTGCCACAACGACGACACAGAGATGCCCAACGCTTGAGAACGACGTGTGAGGACACATTTGGGCTTTCTCCAACTGAAGCCTCAGCGGCAGCAATATTATCGACACTACGGGCACTTCTTTGTCTCACTGGCACCGGAGCATTTTGTACTGTGCCTGTGGATTCAAATTTTTCCACTAGGCGCTCAATTGTTGATCTGCTAGGACGATTATGACGACCATATATTGGACGTAGTGCTCTTAACGTTGAGGCCACTGACTCCGAATTTCAGTAGTAAATTTTAATAACTTCGACTCGTTGTTGGCTAGTATATCTTTCCATCATGAAATGGCAAACCTTACTGAAGAGAAATGTCAAAAGAGCGACAAGAAATATGGCGTCATTTGCTGTCCCTGTCGCTCTACTTTTCTAGAGTCCCTTTTGAAAAACCCTTTATAAAAGTCATTTATAAACGTGGTGAGCCATAAAAAGGAAATTCAAATTTTTCAAATAAAATTTGTTCAAGCTAGAGTTTGCAAATATCTTAATTAAAGAGTTAGTAATGAAAAAATTCAAGTTATCGAGCCTTGAAAATTGCCTGTTGAAGTTATAGAATACTTACAAGGTAAAAGAAGCACGTTATATAGTTATAGTTAGTTGCCCTAAAGATCAAGTAAAAATAAAGGGCTCGAAAGTGTTTGTATTCAGATATAAGTGGGTACATTATTTATTTAATGATCTTTTTAGAATAACTTAGGTAAACAATGTGAAACAAAAATGGCTTTAGCAGTTTTCGAAAGGTAACCGAAAATCCAACAAAAAACACTGTTGCACAAACTCACAAATGCACACCGTCAGTTTGGGTGTTATGACAAAAGCAATTATTATTATTATAAATTAAAGATTGTAAAAACATAATGATATTGAATAATTTATAATTTTTTAATTGGATGTGTACCTAGGTATAACTTACCGTTAATAAAAATAAGATAGTCAGATTTAAGATTTAATGAAACGATTAACAAAATAGTGAAATAAACAATCGTCATTACAATGCAAAACCAAGTTTTTTTTTTAAATATCAGTCATTAGATCGCACAGAATAAAAGAAAATCATTCTGATCTGAAAAAGCAATAAATAAAGCTGTTTATACTTGCAAAATCACAATGCCAGTGGTCCGATTCTTTTCTCTATAATGCAATGTTAACAATTGTTAATGTGTCAAAAAAATGTTGAAATGTCATTGTTAAGAATGTTACACTTCGTAACATTTCATTGAACAATAAACATTGAAAATATTGTTGATGTGTCAAAAGGCAAGATGAAAAAAAAAATCGAAATGCGTTTAGGAAAATAATTAAAAAAACAGGTATTGCAATGAATTTATTGAAAAAATACATATAATTTGAAAATTGAATTTTTACTGACTTGAACTAACTATTAGCACAAATGTCCTTAACAAAAATCACCAGATTGTAAGAATACAATGTCGAAAAGAATTAAATTCATCAAAAAACAACAGTAAAATCAATAAAATTGAAAACACATATTTGCAAATAATAAAAGAAAGAAAGAACGAAAAGTAAGCAAAAGATAATCACAAAAGGAAAACATTTCATTTTCAAGTGTTTTGACAGATTGACACTTTCAATTCATGTCGGAGATGAGTTAGAAATTGTTACAAAGTGACATTTCAACATTGAGTTTAGGAACGACTTTATGGCGTCATAATGTTACACTTTGTAACAATTTTAGAATTGAGGCACGATCAGTGTTAATAATTATTAACATTCTAGAGAAAAGGAACAGGCCACAGTGTCCACGGTCTGTTAATGCACCAAAACCAAAAAAAAAGTTATTAAAACCAACTCCTTAGGAAGATAAAAATCTGAAAATCTAAATACCTAACTACCACTGTGCACAAATATGTTTATCGTGCCTAACTACCCCCATCCTAATTTCTCCTGTATTTATAATTTTTTTTTTGTCCTAATGAGAGAAATTATCCTGTCATTTGTTTTTGTGTTTATTAGAAAATTATTCTAAGTGTTCTCCATGTTGATCCCTTCTCTTATTATAAAAAGCTTTTTCTTCTCATGAAATCTTATTTAAATTCATTTTATCTGCTGGATATTTGTCTGCTGGAAAAATGTTTGAGGACAGAATTTTCTATGGAGGTAAAACATCTGTATATAATTATTTGTGATATTAGTAAGTCCTGCAGTTATTGCAACGTTGAAT
The DNA here is from genome assembly GCA_946251815.1 of Dasysyrphus albostriatus. Lineage (NCBI taxonomy): Eukaryota > Metazoa > Arthropoda > Insecta > Diptera > Syrphidae > Dasysyrphus > Dasysyrphus albostriatus. The sequence continues at coordinate 178,468,953 of OX276335.1, forward strand.
AAGCATCTTTAGATGATGTGGAACATGATTTTGCTGCATCTTGTAATGTAATTTTAATAAATAAATAACTTTTAATGTAAATACACCTTTGAATTTATTTTAAAATTTAAAAAAAAAAACAAGGATTACAAAAGAGTAGTACATTCTCATCGTTTATGGAATGTTTGCCAAATAATCCTTAACAGTAGCAGTATCCAGGCGTTTGAAACCATTTTTGTCACAGATACCGATTTCAATGTTGTCTGCTGTCATCTTTCCTTCAAATCCTTCCTTGAGTGTTAAAATAACAGTATGAACGGCATCATCCAATTCTAAATCTTCACTATATCTAAATTTGAAAAAAAAAAATACGTATCAATGACTGTTGATATGATTGAGTCTTGGCCATCTGATTAATAGAACTCAATTTATAAGCTTTTTAGGCGAACAATAAAGCTTTTTTTTTTTATTTTTCTCAAAGCAAAAAATCGAGCAGAAAATTAACCGGAAAAGCTTATTTTTATCTTGAGTTCTATTAAACCAAAGGATATATACATATATATAAGAATAAATGTTAAAAAGATAATGTACATTTACGAGCTTTTATATAAATCATAGTACAATCATGAAGAATTTTTTTTGAGGTGGAGACTTGCGAAGACGGAAATTAACGAATTGAAGACAAGCAGTAAAGCGCCTCTCACATGAGCTGCCGATAGCGAACTGCGAATTGCGAATAGTCGCGAATTTTGACATTTCTTTTACATGAGTGGTTGCCAACAGACGCGAATTGTCATATAAAATAAAACAGTAAAATGGGTGGTAAGAAAATTTGAATTTAAATTCGAGCGTAAATTCTAACGGTCCTGATGTGGTGTATTGCGAATAAGTGTTTGACAATTCGCAAACGTTTTAGCGCATAAAATATAAAAATACTAAATTTAACGATAGAAATTATTTTTAGACATTGTTTTCTTTTAAAAACTGTAGATAGGAACATTTATGCAATTTGAAGAAAAGTAAAAACGAGAATCTGTTGGATAAGCCAAACAAATTTAACAACCATCTTGAATTTAAGGAAAATGGCTTTTGCAAATAGACAAAACTGTAAAACACCCTGTATAAATAATGTGCTAGGTTGGACAATTTACTAAAAAAATTTACTTAAAAAGGAAAAATCGAAAAAAGAAAACTTGCAATATCATATTATAGCTTTTCTAAAAGCCTAAAATCCATTCTCAAAATTCCCCTTTTTTAAAAAATGAGGTCTGTAAGTAAGTTAAAAACAAACATTTTTCAAACTTAAAAAGAAAAAAAAATAATGTTTTCCAAACTTTTTTGTTTGTTTTATTTTACGTTATTAAGTATAATTTTAGTTTTAAGTTTAAGTTTTAAGTATCCTCCTCTCCTCTCCTCTTTCAACGTATTGAAAAAATATTAAATTTTTTGTTATAATATTTATGTGACCAATTATTTTCACACTATATGATTAATTTTTTTTTTTTTTTTTTTTTTTTTTAGGCTCTTTTGGTCTATTTTTGTTTTGAATGCAAATAAAAATCTTATTCCATTCTTCTCCCAACGTTTCGTAAGAATTCCTTACTTCTTCAGGGGATTTTTTATTGAATCTATTAATTATAAACTAACAATGTAGTAACTTTCTTCAATTAAATCAATTAAAAATCTTTTCTTACTTTTGTACTAATTCACATTATACTCGTCAAATATTTCCTTCCACTATTGCATCATCCCTTCGACGGCACTGATACAAAGTTGAAAATAATTTAACAAATAAAAACAAAATAAATAGAAACAAGAAAACTTTCAAATAGAACAAAATTACATTTAAATTATCACAGTTTCAGCAGGTACTTTTGACTGTAGCACTATCATTAAATTTTTTGTTTGTACAGTTCAAAAATGCTCATTAATGAGTTCACTGAAATACAATAACACATCCTTTTTTTCGGATTAAAAATATCGATCGTAGAGAAAAAAATTTGATGACCAAAGCTGTAGATAATTAAATTTTGAACAACTTTTAAGGGCATTTTAAATAAAAAAGTAATAAAAAAAATAGAGTTATTTAACAAAAACTCATTTTTCTAAAATCCAAGATGGCGGCCAGTGCAATGGGGATAGGAGGTCGGAAACTTGTTGTTAGATTCTCTATAAACCCCCCTAACGAATAAAATCAAAAAATACCTCTATCTATTTTTTTGCATTTCAAATGTACATTCGGACTGGGCTAAGGGTTATTTTTTGTGGTTGACAATGAGAAGGAAATATCATAATTACATTAGGTATGCTTTCCATAACTATGGAGGGAAGGCAGGTTTAATTGTTATTGGATTTTATTGAAAAGAGATTGGGAATTTTTGGGCATTAGCAGACATTAATTAAATTAGTGTCAAATGAAAAGGTAAGTTACAATAACGAATACAAAAAAGTCTGGTAAGTTTCTGTCTACGCTTGGTGGGTTAATGAATTTTGGTGTTTACTTCTTAAATTTATTTATCAAAGATAAGAAATGATGCTGTCATTTTCCCAATCTTGACAATCCGATATATAAAACTAAGATATAAGATTTGAAGTGACTCGAGACAAACGGATTTATAACTATTTTGATTATAAAGATCCTGTTGCTGCCGCGCAGCGTTAAGTCCCTCTTTAAATGCTCTTGGATCTACATATGTATCACAAGTAATGTTAATAATCATGATCGCGATCAAACTGATACATAATTGATGCTATCGTTTTCCCAATCTTGACAATTCGACATATACAAATAAGATATAAGATTTGAAAGTGACTCGAGACAAACGGATTTATAGCTATGTTGATTATAAAGATCCTGTTTATGCTGCCCCGCAGCGTTAAGTCCCTCTTTAAATGCTCTTGGATCTACATATGTATCACAAGTAATGTTAATAATCATGATCGCGATCAAACTGATACATAATTATTATATGAGGAGTGACTTTTCAAAAGAGGATTTTAACCCTCTTAACAAGTGAGTCTTCAATTTCAAGGGTTCAGTTTGTGTTTTGATTCAAATTGAAAGTGGTTGTTTGAGCATCGGGTAAAATTGTATAAACTTGGTTAAAAAATGTTTTTTGACTGTAGCACTATAGTCAAAAGTACCTGCTGAAACTGTGATAATTTAAATGTAATTTTGTTCTATTTGAAAGTTTTCTTGTTTCTATTTATTTTGTTTTTATTTGTTAAATTATTTTCAACTTTGTGTCAGTGCCGTCGAAGGGATGATGCAATAGTGGAAGGAAATATTTGACGAGTATAATGTGAATTAGTACAAAAGTAAGAAAAGATTTTTAATTGATTTAATTGAAGAAAGTTACTACATTGTTAGTTTATAATTAATAGATTCAATAAAAAATCCCCTGAAGAAGTAAGGAATTCTTACGAAACGTTGGGAGAAGAATGGAATAAGATTTTAATTTGCATTCAAAACAAAAATAGACCAAAAGAGCCTAAACAAAAAATTAATCATTAAATTTTTTGTTTGTACAGTTCAAAAATGCTCATTAATGAGTTCACTGAAATACAATAACACATCCTTTTTTTCGGATTAAAAATATCGATCGTAGAGAAAAAAATTTGATGACCAAAGCTGTAGATAATTAAATTTTGAACAACTTTTAAGTGCATTTTAAATAAAAAAGTAATAAAAAAAATAGAGTTATTTAACAAAAACTCATTTTTCTAAAATCCAAGATGGCGGCCAGTGCAATGGGGATAGGAGGTCGGAAACTTGTTGTTAGATTCTCTATAAACCCCCCTAACGAATAAAATCAAAAAATACCTCTATCTATTTTTTTGCATTTCAAATGTACATTCGGACTGGGCTAAGGGTTATTTTTTGTGGTTGACAATGAGAAGGAAATATCATAATTACATTAGGTATGCTTTCCATAACTATGGAGGGAAGGCAGGTTTAATTGTTATTGGATTTTATTGAAAAGAGATTGGGAATTTTTGGGCATTAGCAGACATTAATTAAATTAGTGTCAAATGAAAAGGTAAGTTACAATAACGAATACAAAAAAGTCTGGTAAGTTTCTGTCTACGCTTGGTGGGTTAATGAATTTTGGTGTTTACTTCTTAAATTTATTTATCAAAGATAAGAAATGATGCTGTCATTTTCCCAATCTTGACAATCCGATATATAAAACTAAGATATAAGATTTGAAGTGACTCGAGACAAACGGATTTATAACTATTTTGATTATAAAGATCCTGTTGCTGCCGCGCAGCGTTAAGTCCCTCTTTAAATGCTCTTGGATCTACATATGTATCACAAGTAATGTTAATAATCATGATCGCGATCAAACTGATACATAATTGATGCTATCGTTTTCCCAATCTTGACAATTCGACATATACAAATAAGATATAAGATTTGAAAGTGACTCGAGACAAACGGATTTATAGCTATGTTGATTATAAAGATCCTGTTTATGCTGCCCCGCAGCGTTAAGTCCCTCTTTAAATGCTCTTGGATCTACATATGTATCACAAGTAATGTTAATAATCATGATCGCGATCAAACTGATACATAATTATTATATGAGGAGTGACTTTTCAAAAGAGGATTTTAACCCTCTTAACAAGTGAGTCTTCAATTTCAAGGGTTCAGTTTGTGTTTTGATTCAAATTGAAAGTGGTTGTTTGAGCATCGGGTAAAATTGTATAAACTTGGTTAAAAAATGTTTTTATGCCCATTTAAAAAAGTCACACCTCAAAGTGCCCATGCATGGTGTTTACATATGATATAACATTTTATCATTAAAGATGAGTTATTTGCCAATTTGGATTATAATTAGAAAAGTGGATAAGATGAAATCTTTTTTTCTTTTCTTCGGCTTTTCTGGTCACAATAGATGTGTTCTGTGTGTCTAGTTTACGGTTCATGTTGTTGATGTGCAGCATTTTATTTCAATAAATTTTTTAACTTAACTTAAAAAATGTATAAAATTTAACTTTTCTCTTAAGGCGAAAGTATGAGCAAAATATTTTTTAGAATAATAAATTAACATTTACTTTATACAGACTTTTTCGGGACCGCAACCGATGGAAGACCGCAATATCTCAGGCAGAGACCCTTAATTAATCGCAATATCTCAGACAGAGACCCTTAATTAATCGGGAGCGGGATAAATGAAAAAATGAAATGAATCTTCTATCGGGGTCGGTATATGGATCTGGATTAACTTAACTTTTAACCATTTTGAAAATTTCCCATTATTTTGATTCCAATTAATAGTTTCCAAAGTCCCCCAAAATTCCATCATTGGCATTTGTCTGGATGCATTTGAAGTTGGAAGCCAATCAAACTGAAGTATTTGTTTTATTACAACCCAATCATATGATACATGTTTTAAGAGTAACTTTTAACACCAACTCTAATGAAACTAAATCCAAAATGATACGACTACCCACAAAAAAGATAAAATCCTTTTTATGTTATGATGATTTTTAAGTACATAGATAAAATACTACCGAAAACCGTTTGAAAATAACGGTTTGTTAATGGGCCTTGGAATAAATGTTTCATTAGTCAAAAGAACCAAGAATCAAGAGAGTCCATACAAATATTTGTGGTGAAAGGGTGTTTTTTTGAAGGATAGAATTTTAAGCATAACACTGCAAAAAAACTCTTATGCTCATGAAACTCGCCAAAAATATTTAATTTGTCATGGCAACCAAGAATCCAAATAGTCCTTACAAATATCTTTGTTCCAACGATTTTATTAAGGCGTGGAAAAATCTGGAAAGGAGTTGGAAAATTTTTCAAGGAATTCTGATTGGCTATAATATAAGTATTAACCAGGCTTGCCGGATGGGGCTTTTTTATCGGGAATCGGTCTATCTTTTTCCAAAATTGCCGAGAACATTTTGAGTATGACAGCCCAATCATAATTGGGCTACTAATAGCCCAAATCAAAGGGGCAGTATTTTATTTTTGTATAAATAAATCATAAATAAAACACTTTTCTCCCCCTAAACATGCCTTCTCTTTAAGCATTCCACAATTTCTTACCACCTTTTATTCACTGAATAGAATAGTCCAATATTACACGATGATTCTTTGCGTCTTTTGTGATGTGAAGGTAAAATCAGATATGAAAATTTGAAGCGTCAAGAAACGTCGTGTAATAGAGAACATATACTCATTGGTTTTGACATTTAAATCAACCGCAACAAACTTCACTTTATTATTTTATTTTCCGTTGTTTCTTAAAATATGTACAGATAAATTGTGATTAGAGTTATGAGAACATTTGTTTTATTGTTGCATTGCCTCACTGCAATTAGCAGCTTCTGTGGGACTCTGTTACTTCTAGGTAAATGAATATATCAACACTCCATCGGTACCGACTTTTTAAATGATTTGATGGTCAAAGACCATGCTCCAGGAAATCGAAGACAAAATTAATCCTTCCCACATATTTTTTACACCGGAAGATTCATGCAGGTGTAGTAAATAATTTTCTTAAAAAGTTTTAAATACCTGGAGATAGGTTAAATTGTGCATCATTATTTAACGTTTCTCATTCTCCTATATTTAAATAGAATTGGCTTCTGAAAATTTGTTTGGCAGAAAATTTTAGGCATAATTAGGATGCTCCCCATATACTTCGCCAAAATAGACTTTTGGGTTACATATATTTTGTTAATATTTCTCCTTAAATAATTATATCATATAAATTTATTATTTATTAAATGCTAAAATATATAATTTATTGAAAATTGAACTTTTATCTCACATTCTTCTAAAATAAATTCAACTTTAATACAATTCCGTTAACTCCAGACATTACGGGTGACAAAGCGAGTGAACGTACTCGATTCCATACTCGTTCACGTAAGACATAATGCCAAATTACGTTTACCTTACGTTTACGAACAAACGTTCACGTAAGTCACGATCCAAAACTACCAAATTCCGTGTACGAGTAGCTTGTTCACGAAAGACGCGATCCGACCCCAGAAGTTTCTTTCCTTCATACACGTACGTACAAAAATAAAGTAAAATTTTATATACGGCAACTAAAAGAAATAGGCGGGCAACTGGTGACATCAAAAGTCCAGTCATCGCGGGATAATGCATATCATTGGAAAGGTAATTTTATGCACTTTAAAAAAAACTCGATATGACAGGCCCCAGGCCGCCGAAAGTATCTGTCATACCTGTTTGAACGAAGTGACCTCTGTTTTTTTTTATAAAATTCATTGTGGTTACGTATCTATGCTATTGAATTCGAAACCACTAAACCGATTAAGCTCAAATTTTCAGAGAATTTTTAATATTTACAGATAATTGTTTCTGAAACGTATGGTGAAAATTAGTTTTAAGTTTTTTTTTTTTTTTGCAATTTAACAAAATCTTATTATTCTCAAAAAAAAGCTCCACAGATTTTCTTAAACAAAATTCTATAAATTTCATTTGGTAAAAGCTAACTTTGGATGGGAAACCATTTCCCAAAAAATAGTTATTAATGGTAATAGGTGATTTGCTTCAAAACAACAGTTGAGTTCAGTGTGTCGTGGGGTGCACATCTCATCTGAAAGAAACCTTCTTGTTAAAGTCAAAAGAAAGAAAGAAAAAAAAAAAAAAAACAAAAAAATGAATTGTTCGGTGTGCAAAGAGAAAATTGATAGAGTTTTTAAATTCAAAGTGGCATGTGGTGACTGCAAGTGTTTTTTTTTTACAATAACTGCGTGAACTTTAGACATGAAGACATTGAATTTATGGAAGTAAATAAGAAATCATATCAATGTGAAAGATGCATAGCCCTAAAACGTCTCAGTGTTCGCAATTCCGAGCCAGTGCCAATACAACCACTTGAAGCAATTGCAAACCCACCATCTAATACAATTACAAGCGATTTAAGCACTCCCCAAACATCTCGCTCCACTGATGCTGAACCGACATTGCAGATGGTTAATCAAAAACTTTTAAATATGGAAACCCTACTGAAAGAATACCTCCAAACTGTGATTGATCTACAAAAAGAAAATGCTGATCTAAAATCCAAATTGAACACTCTAGAGAGTAAATTGAATTTGTAGAACCAGTATCAAAAAAAGAAATGCATCGAAATAACTGGAGTCCCCGAAGTCAATGACACCAATGCACAGTGTGACGCTTCAAATTTTTTGCTCTGCTACGTCGTTAAACGTAGACGACAAAGATATTCATAAATGCTTTGTCAAACAAGTGAAAAGCAACCTCAACAACAACAATCATTTGTATCAGCTTTGTGGACCTCGCAGTCAAGCAACGAATAATGAGGGATAAGAAAACGAACAAAGAAAACATCAACTCTTGCGTTCTTGGCGGAAGCAAAGGAAATGTTTACATCAACGATGCCTTGACCAAATACACCAAGGAACTTCTTATGCGAGCGAAAGGGGAGAGGAACGAAAAAAAATTTTAAATTTGTTTGATATTCAAATAATAAAGTACTAATGAGAAAAGAGGAAGGTAGCAACATCATTGTGATCAGGTCGTTTGAAGACCTATTAAAAATATAAAACTCAATTGTTTTTTTCTTAAATGAATTTTCATAATCTTATAGATATTGATAATGATGTTCCTACCTTAACTTTTAATAAAATGTGAAAATGTATTTTTTAAATGAATTATATTGTGATAACAAACTTTGTACACCAAAAAGTCAGAAGCTTAAGAGAAAACTTTTCTGCTCTCATTACACATTTAGATTCTTTTCTTTGCATGCCTGATTTGATTCTTGTTACCGAAATTTGGATTTATAATTTTTAAGATGGTGATTACTCTTTGCCTGGATATGATTTTGTAGCTAATACTAATGAAACTTACGCTGCTGGTGGTGTTGGGTGCTTTATAAGGAATGACATTTGCTATGATTACTCGCAGCTATTCATTTGGTGAGTGCTGATGTTATAAAAATTTCTTTTCATATAAATCGCGAAGTTTTTGTCGTAATATGCGTTTATAGATTTCATAAATATGCATTTTCGGTGTTTTATGAGGAATTTTCAAGGTTGTTAGAATGTGAAAACTCAAGAAATTTGTTGATCCTAGGTTATTTTAATATTGATATTTTGGAAAAAAACCGATAGTCGCTTCATTTTTGGCTTTTAGCTTTTTAGCTTTTTATGGGCTAGTTTCTTTGATTAATGAGCCAACTCAATTAATATCAGGGAAGTTCTTCGATCATATTTTTTTTTCGCGTCACAAATAAAGATTATACGTGCTTAGAAAAATGTGTTTTCGATTTTCAAATCACCGATCATTCAATGACCGGTGTACTTCTTGAAACTTTAAATAAAATTAAATGTAAGAAGTATGATAAAGATAATATTACTGTTGAAATACCTAAACTTGATCGAACTAAATTAAATAATTTGCTATTATTTGAATCTTGGGAATTAGTTTATATTGAAAATGATGTATCCAAATCGTACGATCTTTTGGTTGAAATTATAAAACGAAACATGGAAAATTGTACTTATTTCTCAACTTATAAAAAGAAAAACAAAAGATTAAAACCCTGGATTACCACAAGTTTACTAAAGAGGATTAAAACTAAGAACAAACTCAGGGTAAAATGTTCCAAGCATAGATTTAATAGAAAATTGAAAATGAGGTCCAAAAAACTATCTTCTGAACTTAAAAAGGAAATTCCATTATGTAGAAATGCGTACTACCATAATCAGTTGAACGAAATTAAAGGTAATTCCAGGCGTGAAGGGCAAATAGTAAATAGTATTTTTAACAAAACGACTACAGAAAAAAACCCATTGAGCTGTGCATTAATAACATTAGCTACAAGAATGATCATGAAGTAGCCAATGAGTTTAACAAGTATTTTGTAAATATAGCACAAGACACTCCTCAAAATGTTAGATCACATTCTTGTCTGAACTGCCATCGTAGCGAGCACTGTTATCGTAGTTTTTTCTTTGAACCAATCACAGAACTAGAAGTTTCTAAAACTATAAATAATCTTAAAAATACTAATAGCCGTGGATATGATGACATTTCTAACCTTCTCTTAAAAGATATTAAATGGTCTGTTGTTGACATCCTAGTACACATATTCGACAATAGCGTAATATCTGGTGTATTTTCAGATGCGATGAAATGTGCTAATGTCGTATCACTTTATAAAAAAGGTGGTAAGGATAAGGTAAATAATTATCGACCAATTTCGATGCTACCGTCAGTAAGTAAGGTTTTTGAAAAACTTATTAAGATAAGGACCGTGAAATTTCTTAATAGTAAAAATTCTCTTGCTCCATCGCAGTTTGGTTTTCGTGAAAGAAAATCAACGGAAGATGCACTGTTGGATTTTTGCTCAAACATTTTTAAAAGCTTAGATGATAAAAAATACACAGGAGGTTTATTTGTTGACATAACAAAAGCATTTGATATGGTTAACCACAAAATTCTATTAAAAAAGCTAGAGTGTGCAGGTTTTAGGGGTTCCATACTTTTGTGGTTTACGTCATATCTTAATAAACGATCTCAGAAGGTTAAAATTAATAAGATTAGAAGCAGTGAGGAATATACATATATGGAAGTAAACCAAGGATCGGTAATTGGACCCTTACTGTTTCCAATCTATATTAATTCACTGTTTGAGTTGCCATGTAGTGAGAATTATTTTCAAATTGAAAAGGTAGATGAGTTCCAATATTTAGGTATAACTTTGGATTCAAAAATCAAAAATGAGTTTCTCTGGCCATACTGAAAAGTTGAGACGATGGGTGATATGAATAAAACAGAGCACCTGCTCAAAACTCAACTTTTCGTAGCAGGTACTTCATTTGGTATGAATAAAATACTTGAGAAGGTACTCAACGATTGAGCATATACATGTTTGATGAGAACCTTCTCAGGGTAAGCACCTGCTCCATTGTAAGGTATGAATAAACCGAAGCACGTGCTCTTTCGAGAGGAGCACCTGCTACTCATTTGTAAGTTAGCTCAGTTGGTTGCTCAACGTTAAAGTAAATAGCGTTTAATACCTTTTTTCTTCATAAATGGCATATTTTATATAAATTTTTAACTGCAAGGTCAAATTTTAGAAGATAAATAGACAAGAATTAAAAAAATATCGCATTCTATATAGATTCAGCACAGGAAATGTAGATATCTTAAGGAACCATTTCCTTTTTAATAATTTAGAATGTATGGGGTGGTGGGTGGTGTATATAAAAGTTTCAGGTTTTCAAAAATGGAGCTGAGTAGGTACATTAGTCCACGGTTCTTAAAACTTCTAGTTTTGAAATTGAGGGAGTAGTTCAAAGATCGTTCAATTGGATCGAATTCCCTACAATTATAGTGAAGAACTGCAGATTGTTAACCAAGAAAAATACCATAAGCTATTCCATAACAAAAAATAATTCTTTTTGGTGAATATAGCGTTGGCGTAAGTTCCTTGTTTTGCCGATTCACCAGCAATAGCTTTCTTACCAAAACAGGTCGATAATCCGGATCGATGGTCTGGATCACAAGGACCAAGAATACTCAGTCGCCGTCGATGATAAAAACAATTGAACTTCAACTGTCGATGTGAATCCCATGGATTCAAAATCGATCATCCTGATAAGCCATCTAAAAACGAAGGCAACTGTATTTGCAAATTCTAATGTCCACAGCAGTATAATATTTAAAACCCTCTTTGATTTGTCTTTGATCTTTTCTTTTTTTGATAATCCTTAGGAGGACTGTTTATACATTTACATAAATAAATATGTGTGTACATATTTAATTTTTTAAATTTAAATTTTTTAAACCATATTAAGCTAGATAACATCTTATGTTTGCCAACATGACTCAAAAAATAAAGCTGCAAAATATTGAACGGTTTTTCGGACAAAAAGAACCATGATTTCTCAAAAACTGTTTAATTTGCAAAATGGGCAAGATCTCTTTTTAATTATAAATCGAAGAAAAATCGAAAATATTTCTAAATGTCAAAAACAATACAGTTTGGCTTGAGGTATGAGAGCAGCTACTCCGTTTGAATGAGAAGGTGCTCTCGATCTTGTTTATAATTTTATTCATACGAATCGGGAGCAGGTACTTTTTTAATGAGCACCTCCTCTGATTCTCATGGAGCACCTGCTCTGAGTACGTGCTCCATTTTATTCATATCACCCGATACTTTCGTTCCATTCTAAAGCACTTTTTTTATTTGCACTCTGTTTGTAGTAATGACCTTTTAAAAACGATATATTACGGAATTTTGCATTCTAAGATCTAATACGAAATAATCCGCTGGGGAGGAACTAATTTTAACAAAATTCAACCACTTTTAATATTACAAAAAGTCATAGTTTTCCATTATTCGTGAGTTTGAAAATCCTTTCTTTACACCACCTGTATTGTTCTAAGGTATTAAAAACATTCTTTTTGAAATCTGGTCACAGAAATTTAAGAATTATTGAAAATTATAACATGCGTGGAGTTCACTCATTTTTGGTTAACATTCCTCGCTCACGCACCACTGCCTTTCGTAGGTTAAACTACCGCTTAATCTCAGATCAGAATTATCACCATCTAAACTTTTGAAAGATTTAAAATTATGGTTGTTCAGCTTTGATCATGCTTGTATTGAGTCATTTGTGTAATGTTATTTACTTAAATATCGCATATCGTTTGTATTTTTCTAATTTCAATTACTTAGATTCATTGTATGAACTTTCTTTTTTTTTTTTGAAGGGTCACCCCACCCAATGTTAAATTAAATTATATTTTTGAATATGAAGGGGCATTTAAAACAATTTTTTTTAATTATAAATGCTTCTACTATATTTATCTTTTATTTTTATTGTATTATATGAAATAAATTATTATTGAAGAATTATTTGAAAAATAAAGAAATGTATTTATCTAAATATCTATCTAACTAACTAAAGGGTTTTTCAACAGGGACGCAACAAAAGTAGAGCGACAGGGACAGCAAACGACGCCATATTTCTTGCCGATCTTTTGACATTTCTCTTCAGTATGGTTTGCCATTTCATGATGGAAAGATATACGAGCCTACAACGAGTCGAAATTATTAAAATTTACTACCGAAATTCGGAGTCAGTGGCCTCAACGTTAAGAGCGCTACGTCCAATATATGGTCGTCATAATCGTCCTACCAGATCAACAATTGAGCGTCTAGTGGAAAAATTCGAATCCACAGGCACAGTACAAAATGTTCCCGTGCCAGTGAGACAAAGAAGTGCCCGTAGTGTCGATAATATTGCTGCCGCTGAGGCTTCAGTTGCAGAAAGCCCAAATGTGTCTCTTACACGTCGTTCTCAAGCGTTGGGCATCTCTGTGACGTCGTTGTGGCGAATTTTGCGAAAAGATCTTGGCCTACATCCTTACAAGATTAAATTGACACAAGAACTGAAGCCGCTTGACCACAAGAAGCTTCGTATGTTCGTGAATTGGGCTGAGCAACAACTTGAAAATTATTAGGATTTTCATCTAAAAATCATCTTCAGCGAGGCTCATTTCTGGCTGAATGGCTTCGTCAATTAACAAAATATGCGGTATTGGTGAGGCAGCAATCCACACGTACTCCATGCGTCATCATTGCATCCCGAAAAAATTACGGTTTGGTGTGGTTTATGGGCCGGCGGCGTCATTGGGCCGTACTTCTTCCATAATGATCAAGACCGGCACGATAACCAAATATTTGTGGCCCCAATTGGATGATATGGACTTGGAGGACATGTGGTTCCAACAGGACTGCGCCACAAACCACACAGCGAATGTCACAATCAATTTATTGGAAACCAAGTTTGGAGAACGTGTTATCTCACGAAATGGTCCAGTCGCTTGGCCGCCTCGGTCGTGCGATTTGACGCCGTTAGACTAATTATTGTGGGGCTACGTCAAGCCAGCGACGATTGATGAACTTCGTACGAATATCGAACGTGAAATTGCAGCGCTATCGGCCGATTTATTCTTGAAAACCGTCGAAAATTGGGTTCAGCGTCTGGACTTCTGCAAGCGTGCCCGCGGTGGCCATGCAAAAGAAATCGAGTTCCATACATAATGGCATCGAACGTACTTTCACGGGAATAAAGAATATCATTGATATCCAAAACCGTTTTTGTTTTATTTAAAAAAAACTTTTGTAGCGCTCTTATTGAAAAACCCGATATTTTGATTTCAATATTTTTTTTTATACAGAAGCAATGCAAATTTCTTGTATATTAAAATTAGTTATAAAAATTTAAATTTTTAATTTTCTCTTTATCGGCTGAACAGATCTAGATTTTTTATATACAAATTTCAAATAAGATTACAAAATATTGCATATCAAAATTTTCAAAAAAAGGTTTAATTTATTTTTGAAAATTGGATATCTCAAAAACGGGTTGACAATTTTTTTTCGAAAATTTATTTTTATATGCACATAAATTAATACATTTGTGTATCAAAAATTGTCCTTAAAAATGTTTTTTAAATTAATAAAAAAATATTTTTTAAGAAAACCGCTCTTACTATTTTAAATATTTTGTTTCCAAACAATTATATTCAATAAAAATTAAGATTGCGTTCCATTGAGAACTCTCAAAGAAGTTATTTTAGCTAATTTAAATATCGTATTTCATGCTCTTAAACATTTTTCTCTCATAATTTCCATGTTCTTAAACACTCAGCGTCTTGCACATAGGTGCAAGAACGTGCGACCCAATCGTGCATTTTATTTGTATTTGTTTTATAAATGTTCAAAAAAAAACTTCAATTATGTAAAAACAAAAATTGTGTATGGAAGTATAAATGTACATTAAAGCTTCGAAGCCCGAATAGTTGAAAAATATGGACTTTACGAACCTATTTGATTTTACTTAAAAACATAAAAATCATAATCTATTTTCTTTAATGTACTATATTAAATTAAAGAAATACTATTAGTCTTAGAACTGCTAAAAAGCCTGACCTAATAGTACATTCGAACCCACTTAATAACATGTTTTTTTAAATCAGATGTATTCATTTTTAAATAGTACGTTACCTCAAACTTTATGTAAATTTATACCTACACACATACAACTTTTTACTTACGATGTACATACGTAAGTACATTATATCCTTTTTTTATATATATTAATATGGATTTTTACGCAACAATAGGAAATAGATACGGCCTGTTAGCATGCAGCAATCTTAAAAACTATAGCCGAATAAATATCAGTTATATAAAGAATAAAAACACATTAATATTCCTCCTAAAATGTTTAGTTTAGTTTAGTTTATTTCATCAATTTGAGTTTACAATATAACTCTTATAGACTAATGAACTATAAATAATTTTTAAAACAAATTTGTACTATTCATTTATTAAAAAGTATAAGTTTAACATATTTTTGAATGTATTCCTACTGAAATGAAAATTGAAATCTATTGTAGCCGACACAAGATTAATTTCTCTGACACAGCGAGTGATCGGTTCGTTAAAAGCATAATTAACTCTGTGATTAATTTCAAGGAATAAATTACGATTCCTTAGCACTCGAGTTGGAGCATATAAATTTATTAAATACAATAAATCTGGACAATTTATGTGATAAGACAATTTATCTCTTATAAACATTATAGAATACATCTTGCGGCGGTTCTCTAGAGTCTGAATGCCAATAAGCTGACGGCGTGCATTATAAGAAGGCATGACTTCAAAGTTCCATCTTAGTTTATAAATTATTATCCTTGTAAATTTTATTTGAATTTTTTCAATTCTTATTGAATGAGTTATATAGAATGGATTCCACACTATGCAGCAATATTCAAGAACTGACCTGACATATGCGATATAAAGAGACTTTAAGGTATAGGGATCATTTAAACCTTTGGAGTTACGAACAATAAATCCGAGCATAGAATTAGCTTTATTGACTATAAATTCTATATGATTGTTAAAGTTAAACTTGGAGTCAAAAATTACTCGCAAATCTTTTTTTATTGAAACTCTTTCAAGAGTATTGTTTTCAATATGATAATCATATAAAAAAGATAATAATAAAAAATGCAGAGAATATGGCTTAGTTCCTGATTTTGTACACAACTCAACAAAAAACGTTCTAAGTATTTTTGATTTTGAATCTGAAGAATTGGAAAAGGGATTAGAAAGAAAATTGTCCACAGCAACAAGAAATTTTCACATTAAAATTTTGAATTTAGCTATCTCTCACAAACAATCAACTTTAAAGAAACAAAAAAGATAAATAGAAAATTTGGAAACCATTATAAAGAATCAACTTGCATCCAGTGAATTTACAATATTTTTTAGAACCCAAGAAAAAACGCAATCCAAAATTAACACAGCTACAAAAATAACTCAAAAAAGAAAATTAGAAGAATTAAAATTAATTATTAATTAATTAATTAATTTTCACATTAAAATTTTGAATTTAGCTATCTCTCACAAACAATCAACTTTAAAGAAACAAAAAAGATAAATAGAAAATTTGGAAACCATTATAAAGAATCAACTTGCATCCAGTGAATTTACAATATTTTTTAGAACCCAAGAAAAAACGCAATCCAAAATTAACACAGCTACAAAAATAACTCAAAAAAGAAAATTAGAAGAATTAAAATTAAATCTTAAACAAGAAATGAGGATACAATTTCAAGAAAATTGGTTTGTCAACAAAACAGAGGTAACCTTTCCTAACGATATTAAATGGCCTTTGTCATAAGGTCCCAAATTTGCTCTACCTGTTTCTAACACAGAGTTTCCTTTATTTAAAATGATAGCAGATGGGGAGGAAATTATCAAATCAAAACAGCAAAGTGAACATGAATCTGCACGATCATGTTTTACTAAAATATTACAAAACCATTTAAGTTCAAGATCAGTTTCTCCTTTTGATATATATTTAAATAAAATATTAAATGATACAAAAAAATTTTTGAGACGACATCCTGAAATTTGCATTGTTCCGGCAGATAAAGGAAATGTAACTGTAGCCATTTTAAAGAGTTCATATTTTAATAAGATGAACAATATGATGGGAAATAGTGACACATATGTTGTTTTAAGAAACAACCCAACAAACAAACTCCAAACTTATAATAACAATATTATCAAAGATTTATTTAATAAGAAAATTATAAATTTATCTGAAAAGAAATATATGATAACATACACTGCCAACAGTCCTAAAATGTATGGTCTACCCAAAATACATAAAGAAAATTGGCCATTAAGACCTATTTGTTCCTCTATTAATGTTCCTTGCTATCATCTTTCAAAATATATTGCAAAAATCATTTCTAAAATAACTGAAAGATCTAATAAAAATACAAGGGACTTTATTGAACGAGTTACACCAGCTATATAGAGAGAAGAAAACGATATACTTATTTCTTTTGATGTAGTTTCTTTGTTCACAAACATTCCAATTGAAATAGCATTAAGACTAGCAGAACAAAGTTGGAATGTAATCAAAGAAAACACAAATATTAAAAAAAAAAAACAATTCTTAGAAATATAACGGTTTTGTATAATTGACAGTAATTATTTAGAATTCAATAAAATTAATTATAAACAAAAACAAGGTGTTCCTATGAGAAGTCCCTTGTCCCCTATCATAGCAGATATAGTTATGGAATCATTACTTGATACGGTTTTAGATAAATTAACGAGTAAACCAAAAATCATTACAAAATATGTAGATGATCTATTCTTGATTCTAAAATCAAGTGAGATTACTTCAACTTTGGCAGCACTTAACTCTTTCCATCAAAAAATTCAATTTACTTTTGAAGTTGAAAAAGAAGGGATACTTGCTTATCTTGATGTTAAAGTAATCAGAAATTCTAGACATATACTTTTTGATTGGTATAAGAAACCAACATCTTCGGGCGTTTAATTAATTTTAACACAAAACAACCAAAACAAATGATTATTAATACAGCTAAAAATTTTATAAATAGAGTAATAGACTATAGCGATACTACATTCCGACAAAAAAACATTGAAATAATAATGAAGACATTGTTATTTAACTCTTTCCCAGAACAAATAATTAAATCACTAATTAATAATTATTTTAATAATGTTAATAATCCGAACGTAGTTATAAACACCCCACAAATAATATATAAAAGTTATATGTACCTAACTTTTCAAACCGTTTGTTAAACGCACCAATAAGAAATAAAGATACAACTCGAATAGCTTTTAAACCAACTAATACCCTTAATAATTCCATTTTTTCAAGATTAAAAGACAGAATATCTATAGAAGAAAAATTAGATACCGTGTACAATATTAAATGTTTAGGTGATGGATTGACATCATGTTCATCAGTTTATGTAGGACATCTAAACAAAAACTTCGCAATAGAATAGCTGGTCATAGATCAGATATAAATAGTAATAGTTCACAAAAAACTGCACTAGCCTTATATTGTATAGAAGATTTTCAAAATATTAAAATATTGCAAACCGAGAAAAGTTATAATAAAAGAATGCTACTTGAAATGTTGCATATTAAAAATACAGAAAAAAATGTTAATAGACGTTCTGATCGTGATAGACTTAGTGACACTTATGGTCAATTCATAAATAGACATTAATATCTATATACATAAATATCTACTACACGGATTATACTCAAGTATTAAGTTATATACATAAATATTTTGACATAGTTTTTCAAACAAATACATTTGAATTTAATTATTCGAATAAACAAAACTTTAAAAGATTTTCAAAAAAAATCATAACAGATACAAACAAAAACCAAAAGATTAATTTGTGCATATAAATTTTTTTATAAAATTGTAAGTATCTTCTTTTTATTTTTAAGTATCTATTTTCAATTAATTTCCTTATATATAGGTCTGAAGAAGGGCCTAAGGCCCACGATAGGAACTTAATTCATACGTAAGTACTTTAGACCAAGTTTTGGATTCAAGAAAAAAATCGAGATATTAATCAAATGTGCAATTACAATGATAGAGAACATGAAAAAAGTGAATGTCAAAAATCTCCCTGTCTGTATACCCATTCTGCCTCCGTCTACAGCTTAAGCCACCAAAGCGATTTCCTTCAAATTTTAAAATTGAAGTTTTTTTGAAATTCCTTGGAGGGTAAAATCTATTTTTTTGTAGCTCCAAAAATAACGCTACTTGTTAAGGTTATTTGTTACCTTAACAAGTTTGTTATCTCAAAAGAAACCAAAACGCTAACGGTATCTGCCATATAACGCTTTCTTGATTTTCGATTTTCTCTTAACAGCTTTACCGATTTCAATCAAAATTTTTTGCAAAAGCTTATTTCTTATGCCAATATTATTGCATATCAAAATTTTGGAAAACAAATATTTTCGATTTTTTAAAATATAGTTTTGTTTTGAAAAATCAATATTTCAAAAATAAGTTTAAAATAAGTATTTTTTCAAACTTGGTTTTTTAATCAATATTAATAAATACTCAAAACTGGCTTACCGTTTGTTTTTTATAATGGTTTTTTATAATGTAAGTACAAGTTTGTGCGACACAGTCATGCATTTTATTTGTTTTCATAATTAAATTTTATTTAGGAGTAGTTATAAAATTAAAAAAAAAATATATGATTTTTAAAATTCAAAATAGCTGGTTTGACTGTACTATCAGTTCGAGTTTTGTTTGCATTTACTATTTCTGGAAGATCAAAGGCTGTAATCGACAATCTTTCTTAATCACGCTGCAATAGACAATAATTAAACTAAAAAAAGTTTTAACGCAAAAACGGTGCATTTTTAATATTATCTGATTTCAACCAAACTTTTCACAAACAGTTAAGAGGAAATACAAAATATTTTCTAAAAATTTGAGCTTAATCGGTTAAGTATGTGGTTTTAAAATCAGTAGCGTACATGGGTGATTCTCTGCCAACTGTGATTCTTTAAAAAAAAAAATTTATTAAAACTTATTGGAAACAATTTTTATTTTGTTTTTTGGCTTTATTTAGTCACGGTATCAAATCTGTAAGAGCATTTTGCTACAACCTTTAAATAATTTTTTCTATGGTGAAATGTACTAAAACTAGACGATAATGGAACTCTTTAACTTTATTTTATTTGTTTTGTTCTTTTTCTTTTTGACCATATTTCTGTTGATATTCTTGATAACGTGTTATTTTTTTACCTCTTGACATTTCTACTTCCCTTATTTTCAAAATTTATAACTTTTTTGTTTTTGTAGTATATTCTTCTGAATGGCAACCCTTTGCATTGTACTGGGTTATAACTTAGTTTTTATTGAGCGGAATAGTTTTGTTTGTCCCGTGCGAAATATGCTACCGTTCATATAAGAAAATTGGTACAAAATAAATATTATTGCAAGAAATAATTTCATTTAAGTTGATGCCACGGTACTGAAATCCACGGTACTGACATTAAGGCAGTTTATGTGACCTTACTTCGCTACGGTAATGAGAAAAATAATATATAAATAAATAAATTTGTGACATAATTTCTTCGAATGAAAACATATCGCTCTTAAAGTACAACAACGATAAAAAAAAATAAAACAACTGTTGTAAACTATGCATAAATAGTGCTTCTTTTAGAAAACCACCATTCAAACGTCATGAAACTAAAAGAAAATGGCGGTTTACGGGGAAATCATTTGAATTTAAAAAATTCAAATAAGTCCTTGAACAACATTCATTTATTATTATCTTTTTCAGCAATAAGTATTTTGACTTGATTTTTTCAACAAAAAAAAAATCAAGCAAATATTGCACTCAAATTTTTCTAAGAACAACATTTCTATTCAATGAAGTATTTTATTAGAAAAGAGTAAATTTAATTGGAAAAACAAGGAACGGAAATGCCATGGTACTGACGTTTTGACACTTTTCCAAGACATATGGAGTTGGTAGCAAATTTAGTTTTGATATCAAATGTAGATTGTGGTAAATAGCCATTTACACAACTCAAACCAAAAATATATCCGAACATTTTACATTAAATAACAAAAAAAGCACTGGACACAAAGAATCACAGTTGGCACGGAATAACCCACATACTAAATCACAATGAATTTTATAAAACACAGAGGTCACCTCGTTCAAACAGGTATGACATTTTTTCGGCTGGCTAGGGCCTGTCATACAAGTTTTTTTTCTGAAAGTGCATAAAATTACCTTTCCAATGATACATTTTATGTCCATTTCCGCGATGACTTTTGATGTCACCGGCTCCTGGGCTTTTAGGACTTATACATACTTCAAAACAATTCTTAAACAAAATTTTGCGAAAATGTATTTCAAATTTGACGTAAATGCCACTTTTGGCGTTTACGTCAAAACAATACGTGAGCTTGATGATTTTGATGGATATACGTCAAAACGATTCTGAATATCTCAGCAAAGAAAAAAGATTTTAAAAAACTGATAACAGATTTGAATAGAGCGCCCCTGAAAACATAAGACATATCCAGTTTAAAAAAAAAGGGATTTGGCGAATACGGCACTTCAATACTAGGGCGACGATTTGTATAGACTATTTTAGTATTTTTGCCGAATTTTTTATTATGGGAGGGGGTCTATGTCACCCCGTTAAGGAGGTAGGGGCAGATTAAAAAAAATACGACTTTAAATGAAAAAAGTATTAAAAAACAACGGCAACACTTACAATGAAGTGTTATACTTTTTTTGAAAGCCAACCATCAGTTCTTTAATCCTTACTTTAAATTAAATTTTTTGTGTCATATTTTTCGAAATATTCACATGCAAATTTAAAATGTTCACAAAAAAAAGTGTAGACTAAAAAATTTTCAAAATTGTGAAATGAATTGCTAATTTAGCTTCTTGTGGACAATGCATATATCAATTTTGAACAAAAAACCAAATGGCTGTATGGTGGCTATTCTGATATTCGGTCGGATTGAATCCGTACGGATTGAAAACGTTATTTACTGGTGGATTGTAGGTCTATTCGTTTTGGCGAACATCTTTAATTCATAGACGTTCGGAAAAACGAACAGAGTGCCGTTTTCAATCGAGATTTCTTTTTGTTTTCTGTTTTCAATTCGTACGGATTCAATTCGACCGAATATCAGAACAGCCGTGTATGTCATTTAGTTTTTGAGAAAATACTACTTTTTATGACTATTTCTGTTTTTTTGGTTGCTTACATACAAATGTTAGTGCAGTGCTAGCACCCAACAATACGGCATATAAACAGTGAAATATGTATGGAGGGGCATACTGCCCCCCCGCGCAAACCCCCTGCTTGATCTGACTATAAATTTATAGGGTGTGTGCGAGGCTGGGTGCATGCAGTCAAAAAAAACATTTTTTTATTTCGAACGGGCCATACATATATAATTTGGTTGGGATGAAAGCGTACGTTAGCTCACCTAATCGAAATTGAAACTCTGTGCAATGAGGCGACAGCAAAAAAGGACGATATCCTAAGGGCATATCTTGGACAAAATGCTTAGCAAACATATCCCAAATGCGAATATAACAATCCCTGCAGTGCATGCCAAAATGCACGAGATCCTTTTATCTTGTGCAAATGCAAAGGTATTTGTGCTAATAATAAAATTATGCTGCACAATTCCCTTGCATTTGCTTTGTCTGTTTGTTTTAACTTTGCAAATCTTGCGTTTAGGAATTTGGCCAAATATAACACAAAGCTCTTAATATCGTTCGAAAGCAAGTCCAAGTGCACAAATAAATAGTGCCTCTGAAGCTTTTGAAAAAGAATTAAAAATCCAAAAAAGAATCTTGTGAGGGATGTAATCAGAAAATTAAAATATTTGATTTTTGCTGTCGATTTTCTGCTAATTCTCTTTTTAGTACTCATATTGTTAGTCCGATACTGAAATCTTTTTTGTTTAAAATTTAAATAAATGTAAACATTTTTCAACACTTTCTTCTTTCCTTGTTATTTTATTTGGAAAGTATTTACATATGTGAAATACTGCAAAACAGCTGTTTCGAACAAAGGAAAGGAAAGGAACGAAGGAACAATTATTCTCCCGGCGAGTTCGATATAGGAGAATTTTACTCTCGGGAGATCACATCTCCCGGGGAACAATTTCTTCAGGGAATATTTAGAATTGGGCTGTATATATCCAATGATAACATCTGTTTTCTGAATATATGTACATAATCTCATAAAAAGTTGTTTAGTAATTTTCAATTTTCTCAAAAACTAGAAGACATGAAACCATTCGGAATTCAGAATTGATATTGTCATTGACTAGAAAAGCCAATTTAGCATTTCATTCAAAATTTTGTTAAAAAAAATTGATCTAATCTGTTTTTTTTTAAATTTTTTTGATACAAATTTTGAGTTTGCATGCGAATTTTTCGAAACCTATTGAGACAGATAATTTATTTTATTTAAATTAAGGATTAAAGAACAGGTTGTTGGCTTTCAAAAAAGATATAGCACTTTATTTAAAGTATTGCCGTGGTGTTTTAATACTTTTTTCATTTAAAGAAGTTTTTTTTAATTGCCCCTACCTCCTAAACGGTGCGCGATAGACCCTTCTACAAAAAACCGTTATCAATTTTCGGCGCCAAGTTTATCTATTCTCTCCCCAAGTTCCATTGACATACCATTATTTTCAAAGGTCATTCAGGAGTATTTTACCTATTGTAAAATTAAGTAGAAGTTTTTTTTCAAGAAAATATATAGAAAAATTATTTATAGTCAGACTATAAACAATAAAACCATTTATTTCTTTTTAATTTTTTGTTTATAAATAAAATTTAATTTTAAAAGGTATTTGCAGCCTTTACTCCAAAATGCGTTTCGCCCAAGCATGGTGGTGGGCATCTAACTGATGAGCCCTGGGCAAAACGCATTTTAGAGTAAAGGCTGCAATTACCTTTTTAATAAAAAATCATTACATAAAAAGGATTACCAGAAAAAAGGATTACAAGAAAGTTACTTGTGGGTAGTGGTATCATTTTGGATTTAGTCTCAATATACTCGGCGTAAAAAGGTACCTTAAAACATTTATCATATGATTAGGTTGTAGCGTAATAGGGTTTTCACACCATCACACCAAACCCCAAAACCAAAAACTCGAAAACCATTCACAGCGAACATTACACGTTTTCGTTTGACATTAGTTTTTCATTAAACAATTTTCTTTTCTTTTTGTTGTTTTCTTCCATTTTATGAAAGTAAAATGGTGATTATTTATGAAAACTTAATACATATGAACAATTTTAATTACCACAGGCAAAATATTATAAGTTTTAAACAAATTAAGTATTTTGATATGACAGAATTTCGTCAGCATTTTCATTAATTTTTTTGACATTTTATTAGGCATTGAACTTTTAAAAAATTACGTTTGTTTCGTACATCTCTGAGTGCCAACATGTTTTCGACTGGTTTTATATAAAACTTGTGTTTTACGAAAACCTGAAGTATACAAAAATGTATGGGAATACTTATGTTTTCGATTAGGTTTTTCTCCAACACCAATAATTTCACTGAAACCGCGTTAATATAATTGTCTTCCAACTTTTTCACCTCTCCACTTCTTCAAATGTATCTACAGTAAACTAACGGGGAGATTTTTTTGTACTTAGTCTAAGAGAGTAATAATACTTATAGACGTTAATAAATAAATAGATGATACCATAAGCCGCATCATCTCACTAGAATCTCCGTGGATCCATTGCGCTCCCCTGGATGGTGGTATATTGTGGTAGGTAGGCATGAGGAGTGGAGGGGTGTGGGATTGAGGGGAAGTTTAGAAACGGGATGCCTCCTTGAACCATCCTGACTTCTAAGTGAATTTAAGGATATTTTTTGTGGCCAGACTGGGGCATTCACAAAGGAAATGGGATGAGCCCTCTTCCGCCTCTTTATCTTGGCGACCTCTGCATAGTCAGATGGGTTGATACCCATTCTGCTCATGTGGGTTCCTAGCGAGTTGTGGCCGGTTTTCAGGCCTGCTTATCTTACGTAAATATTCTGTTTCTTCTTTGAAATAGTTAGCCATACATTTCTTGAAACGCGACAAGTAGTGTCAAGTGATAACAATCTGACGTCTGCAGCTTCAAGAAAATTTTGTTGGATTCTACAACTCTGGAAGGTAGGTTTCATTTGATTTTTTTTTTTGGCTAGAAATGAAATGGTGATTTCATGAAACAGATTTTAAAGCGTGTACTTGTCCGATCAAAACGATAAAGGTGTCTATGGACAGAAAAACTTGTTTTCTAGGACTTCATTGAGAAAAAAACTAATTTTGTGCTCTATTATTTGGTAAAACCTTTTAAGAAAACGAGAAAACAAATTTGATTTTGATTTTCAATTACACAAAATAAAAATGCTTGTAAATATTGAAAAAACGCTTTTTTAAGTAATTTTTTTATGCCAAACGTCATTTTTTTGACAGTTTTTTTTTTAGTGGATATAGGTATATTGAATTTATTATTCATGATTTTCATTAATTATTTAATCATAATTGCATCATCTGGTATTGAACATTTTAATTCTTAAAAGGCACTTTTTGACAGAAAATTCATGTAAAGTTGGAAAATAAAATCAGTTTCTTTTACGAAATGTTTTTTTTTTATTAAATAATAAGCCAACAAGTGACAAATTATTAAAAATAAAGTTTTACGAGAAGTATTTGATGAAAGTGAAAAAAAAACCCGGTCTTTTATGTACAAACAAAAGTTGGCAAATGACTCGTTTTGTTCAGTTCGGAACACTCTCAAGTCTTGAGCTTTATTACTCCATCAAATAAACATTTAAAAATAACTTTTAATTAAGCGTCTTAAAAAATTAATAATTTATCTTGATTATTATTTACCTTTTCTCCAAAAATGTTTTTCCATTAACTGCATTTTTGCCCATTGCAGTTGCTTTCCATGCAAAATATGCCCCTGATGGATCACACTGAAACAAATATGGACGATCAGAGTCCCACCCACAAATCAGAAGTGAAACGCCGAATGGACGCACACCACTAAATGCATAATTAAAGTGCAATTAATAAAGTTCTTCAATTAATAAAACCATATAAAATATTACCCAGTTTGTGTATACTCCTGCATTAAAGTTGCAACACGTTGCACTAACTGGGCCACTGGTATTGGCTCCTTGTAGGTTAAATAATAGTTTTGGGCTATTTTTCGAGCTTGTTTCACAAGAAGACGATAATCGGGACCCATACCAGAGTATACCATACCTATGTGATCCGTGACCATTTCAACACGGTTAACACTATGTTCCTCATAAAGTGATGACTTGGGTTTGTTTTCAGTGGCCAAAACAACTCCGTTTGAAGCTTTATTTAACGAATATGATAAATGAAGCTTAAGGTTTATTCAACAACTTTTTCATCTTACCCATAATTCCTACAGAAGGAGTTCCGGCAGATACTGCAGCCAAAGCATATTCAATTTGGACCAGTTTACCAGATGGACTTTTAAAGAGAAGAAATGGATCATTATTAGAAAGGCCCTCTACCCATGAAACTGCAATAAAAGATTAAACAAAAATATTCTTTTACCTGAAAGTAGTTAGCGAAAAGCTATATCTTTCAGAAGCCATTTATAGTTTATGTTATTTTCTGTCGCTATTAAAGAAAAAACCACTCTATATATTTCCAATTCTACTGTCTACAAAGGGTGATAAATGATAAAAAGTAAAACCTACTTTAATATTTTTAACGCATGAAAGGAATTGTCATTCGAATTATTTTAAAATATGGACAATTATATATCTTTCCAGGAATATTCCAGTTAGCCTGAAAATGATTAAATATTTCCACTGAAATTTTAGTACTATATGAGCCTGTCTACATTTCCTTCTTACTGAAAGTCGTTTTGATGAACAGCGTGTCTACCTTAATGTGCAGTATTACACGACGACTTAAGAATCATGACTTTTTTCGAAATTAAATAAGTGCGAAGGTGAAATCAGATGTTTTTTCTCGTTCGCACTCATTGAATTTCGAAAAAAGTCATGCCTCTGAAGTCGTCGTGTAATAGGGCACAATCACTGATCTCTATAATACACTGTATAGCGTATTGACATAAGAAAGTTGCTTCCATTTGAAGAATTGTTATAACTATTATGAAGCTGACCACTTTTTTGTGTAAAAATATGACTGTTTAACAATTTATACAAAAAAATCCCCTATGTAGACGTCATATCTCCGTTCGTTGCTCTCCCCAAATCTGTTTGCTAACATTGTTGTGTTTGTAATTTTATTTCATTCACAAATGGTTAAATGAAACGGAATTACAAATGTAAAGAGTGTGACAAGGAGGTAAAATCGTAAAAAAACACAGACTATGTAATCGCATTCTCCTCATCACACTTATCAGCTGTTTTGTTCAACTTGTTTGCAAACTGAAATAATGAACGAAGTCGATGGTTCCCATATCCCATCCACATATTTTCTATTACCTATTTAAACACTTTTCTATTGATATAATTCAAATAAAAAATAAGAAAAATGTACACAATTAATAACTAAATGAAAAAAAAAATTATAGAATAAACTCCCGCAAAGTTTTTTCCTTTCATATCATTGGTCTGTTTCTCTCACTGATCTCTATAATACACTGGATAGTGTATTCCTTATAATGTATAACAGTTTTCTTGCTTCCATTTGAAGATGACAATTAGGTGGTCGGCTTCATAATTTGACGTCTACATCTACACAAAAAAAACGTGTTTCAAAGATGTAAATCTGAAGAAAGAGAAACAGACCAATGGTATGAAAGGGAAAAACTTTGTGGGAGTTTATTTTATACTATTTTTTTTCATTAAGTTATTCATTGTGTACATTTTTTTTTATTTTTATTTGAATTATATCAATAGAAAGGTGTTTAAATAGGTAAATATGTAGATGGGATATAGTAAAATAGTAAAATAGTAAATATGTAGATGGGATATAGGAACCATCGACTTCGTTCATTATATCAGTTTGCAAACAAGTTGAACAAAACAGATGATAAGTGTGATGAGGAGAATGCGAATACATAGTCTGTGCTTTTTTTACGATTTTACCTCCTTGTCACACTCTTTACATTTGTAATTCCGTCTCATTTAACCATTTGTGAATGAAATAAAATTACAAACACAACAATGTTAGCAAAGAGATTTCAGGGGGGAGCAACGAACGGAAATTCGACGTCTTAATAGGGGATTATTTTGTATAAATTAATATACAGTCATATTGTTATACAAAAAAGTGGTCAGGTTCATAACATAACAATTCTTCAAATGGAAGCAACTTTCTTATGTCGATACGCTATCCAGTGTATTATAGAGATCAGTGGTTTCTCTTCTTTCAGATTGAAATTTTGGAAACAGGTTTTTTTGTATTAATGTAGACGTCAAATTATGAAGCCGACCACCTAATTGTCATCTTCAAATGGAAGCAAAAAAACTGTTATACATTATAAGGAATACACTATCCAGTGTATATAGAGATCAGTGGGCACAATGCATGAGACGGAGTTCACATTGGACTGAAACACGTTGACTTTTGAGTATCAGGTGATCCCACTCCTTCATTGAAGAGACTTGCAGTGCCGGGCTTACACGAGCGAAAAATGTTCATATTTTTCCATTTTCACGGCATTAATGACATAATCGTGTAAATGATTTAAGAATTTGCCATAATATTATAAAGTAAATGGCAGAGCTAACTGGCAATAAATCTGTGTGCTCTGCTTGCAATAAAGTGTTAGTGATTCAACCAACTGCATCACAGCTGATAATAAACATTTCCATAAAAATATTCTTGATCAGCTACAACAGTGATCAGATGTTTTAGTAAATCCATGGCTGACTTGAGCAACATTGTTGACTCCAATAATAAAAGGTGTACCGATAAATTTTCATCTGTTGAAAAGCAAATAGGGGCTCTTACGCAATTGGTATCAGACAATTCATGAGACGATCGAATCGGGCAACCATGGTATCGCTTAAAGATGAATTAAAATCTATGCTGAGTAGCCATACAAATGTTGACTAAATAAACAGAATATAAACACTATGCGCTCTGAACTTGACCAGCATAAGCAAAGTACCTCAAAAATAGTGATATCTGGCCTTCGTGATCCTCTTACTGTTATTAAAAATACCGTTGGTAAAATAAACTACATCAGTAGCGAGATTTTGGCAACAAGGTTGAATATCGATGATCTTTCTGTTGACAATTGGCCAGTTTATATTTCTTGAGCGCTCAGTATTTTTCCTCAATTTTTAGACAGAGCAGGAGAATAAAATATAACGCTATTCCTCACATAGAAGTCAAAACAACTCTCTTTTCCTTTTCTTCTTATGTAATTTACTGCGACAAAAAATAATTGAGCAAGCGAATCCAAAAAATTTCAGTCTCAGTTTTAAGGGGAAAAGTGAGAAATTTTTGGGAGGAATCCTGTTTATATTTCTGAGCGCTCTGAGTCCTCTGAGATCTCAGAAATATAAACTGGCTAAATAGATCAGCAACTTGTAAAATCGACAACATACCGGATCAGCTCCAGTTTAACCAATCTGTCTACAACTACGCCTATTCTTGCTGAAATAATGAATGTGGGTAAAGGATAATTTAGGAACAAATAATAAAAGCCAACGTAGAATTAAAAACACTTCTTCTTTGGTTGTGAGTTCTTTATTGAATGCTTCTTGAAAAACTTTACTGCTTAAAACTATGCTGCTTAAAACTATGCTGACTCCATATTCATATGAGCATTTGTGGAGTCAGCAAAAATGAATCGTGGGAAGTTAACAGATTATAGTATGCTGATGTGCACATTGTAGCACATCAGCGTCACGACGTATCAAGTGACGAGCAGTATTCGTCACTCGATACTTGGCAATACAATGCATACACTGATCTCTATATACACTGGATAGTGTATTCCTTATAATGTATAACAGTTTTTTTGCTTCCATTTGAAGATGACAATTAGGTGGTCGGCTTCATAATTTGACGTCTACATTTACACAAAAAACGTGTTTCCAAGATGTCAATCTGAAGAAAGAATAACAGGGAAAAACTTTGTGGGAGTTTGTTTTATTAATCTATTTTTCATTAAGTTAATAACTGTATGCATTTTGTTTGTGTTATTATTTTCCAATGACACAAGAACTTTATCATTAGAAAGGTGTTTAAATAGGTAATAGTAAATATGTGGATGAGATATGGGAACCATCGACTTCGTTCATTATTTCAGTTTGCAAACAAGTTGAACAAAACACCTGATAAGGGCGATGAGGAGAATGTGATTATATAGTCTGCGTTTTTTAAGATTTTACCTCCTTGTCACACTCTTTACGTTTGTAATTCCGTTTCATTTAACCATTTGTGAGTGAAATAAAATTACAAATACAACAATGTTAGCAAACAGATTTGGGGGGACCAACAAACGGAGATTTCACGTTTTCATATAGTGGATTATTTTGTTTGACTTGTTATACAGTAAAGTGGTCAGCTTCATAATATAACAATTCTTCAAATGGAAGCAACTTTCTAATTTCGATACGCTATCCAGTGTATTATAGAGATCAGTGAATGCATACATAAGCACAATACATCTCCCTTTTTATTAAGAATGATCTTGTTATTGTTTTTTTATTTTAAATAAGATCATTCTCATAATTTTTTTTTTATACTCTTTTTTTTTAATGTACATAATTGTTGAAATTAAATTCTTATATATATTTTTCACAATTTCTCATATAATTTTCTTTAAATTTTATTTAATATCTATGTTTACAACCATAATTTTAAGTATTTACTTTTGGAATATTTATGACAGTAAGATAAGTATTTTGAACTTTATTTTTGAATGTTTATTTATAATGAATCAAATGATAGATAACAACTTAAAACAAAAATTGTGTGATTACATACTAAATAGATCCTTCTTACGAACTAAATTTTTTTTATCTATCCCTGCTCACAGTTTTCTTCTTATTGTCTTCAATTTTAACATTATTATGTTTCTTTAATTCTATTATGGTAAAAGGACCTAAATACCTATTTTCTAATTTATGACCTGTTTCATTTTTTAGAAGTACTAGGTCACCTATTTGTAATTTTATTTCTCTACTTTCTTCGTCGTAGTATTCTTTTTGTTTTAATTTTGCTCGTGAGCATTAATCTAGCTCTTTTATATGCTATTTCGAATCTATACTTTACTTCTTTTGAATAGTCGTCTACTTTATAAAGTGGTGATATTTCACATATTGAGTTAAAGACTTTAAATTCATTGGGGATTCTACCAAAGACTAATTCATAAGGACAATATTCATGTACTACTGAAGGCGTTGTATTAAAGCAGTACGTAAAGTACTTTAGCCATATATCCCAGTCACTCGTGTCTATAGATATATATGATCGTATATACTCATTAAAAGTACGGTGGCTTCGCTCAACAGTCCCAAGTGTTTGGTGCTGATAAGCTGTAGATGTAATATTATCTATTTTAAGATATCTACATAAGTCACTTATTATCGAATTTTTATATTCAGTACCCATGCCCGTAATGAACGTCTTCATTGGACCGTAGGTTAATAACGGGTGATTTTTTAGCTGGTTTGGTTTTGGCAACACTGGTTTTGACAGCTGAGTTTGGTTTGCAATTTAATGAGTATATAATAATAATGAGTTTGGTTTGCAATTTAACCATGTATCGTCTTACAAATGAATAACGCTTGCAAATTATTGAATTTTACTATCAAAATTCGTGCTCGGTTCGAAATGTTCATCGCGCGCTGCTTCCCTTTTATGGTCGGCATTCTCGACCTTCTGAGCAGTCTATTCGGAAGATTGTGACCAAATTTCGCACCAAATTTACTTTGTTGGACATTAAACCACCAACACGTTTACGTACTGTGCGTAGTGAAGAAAATATTGCGGCCGTATCAGCTAGTGTGACAGAAGACCGCGAAATGTCGATTCGGCGCCGTTCCCAGCAGTTAGGCCTTTGTTACAGCACTACGTGGAAAATTTTGCGGAAGGATTTGGGCGTAAAGCCTTTTAAAATACAGCTGGTGCAAGAACTAAAGCCAGCCGACCTACCACAACGCCGAATTTTTGGTGAATGGGCTCTTGGAAAGCTGGCCGAGGATCCGCTTTTTTATCGAAAAATTGTGTTCAGCGATGAGGCTCATTTTTGGTTGAATGGGTACGTAAATAAGCATAATTGCCGCATTTGGAGTGAAGATCAGCCAGAAGCATTGCAACAACTACCAATGCATCCCGAAAAAGCCACTGTTTGGTGCGGTTTGTGGGCCGGCGGCATTATTGGGCCATATTTCTTCAAAGATGATGCGAATCGCAGCGTTACTGTCAATGGTGAACGCTACCGAGCGATGATAACAAACTTTTTTTTGCCCGAAATGGAAGTTCTTGACTTGCATGATATGTGGTTTCAACAAGACGGTGCCACATGCCACACAGCACGCGAAACAATGGCGCAATTGCGAGGCGAGTTTGGTGAACAGTTAATTTCACGTTTCGGGCCGGTCAATTGGCCGCCTAGATCGTGCGATTTGACACCATTAGATTATTTTGGGTATGTCAAGGCTAATGTCTATAGGGACAAGCCCGCTTCGATTGACGCACTGGAAGCCAACATCCATGCATTCATTCGTGAGATACCGGCCGATATGTGTGAAAGAGTATGCCAAAATTGGACTCAGCGGATGGGCTACCTGAGACGCAGCCGCGGTCAACATTTGCATGAAATTATCTTTAAACATTAAATTGCAAGGTTCAAACTATCGATTCAAATAAATATTTCATTCATTTTTTTGAATTTTTTGTGTTTTTTTTTTTAAGTTTTAAACCTTTTAAAAAATCACCCATTATATGGGTTTCAAATATTGCTTTTGCAACTGTCTTTGAATTTTTGTTTGGTATTGGTTTAGTTACGAGATATTTAGTAAGGTCACATATTAGTGTGACAGCATACTCATTGCCGTTTTCTGATTTCGAAAACGGACCAATGGTATCCACCAAAACAATGTCAAAAGCTGACAAAGGTGTTGGTGTTATGGTCATTTTTGTCTTAGTATTTTGTAAGGTTTTTGCCAGTTGGCATTGTTTGCATGCTTTTATATAATTTGTTATATCCTTTTTCATTTTCTTCCAATAAAAATGTCTTTTAATTTTTCCGTACGTTCGTGTAATGAATGTATGACCTCCTTCCGCTGGGTCGTTATGGTATCTCAACAAGATTGACTCAATTTCTTTTTTATCGTTTATGATGGTTACTTTTGGTAGTAGTGCTACCTTTAATTTCTTAAATACTTTATTGTCCATTTCCTTAAAAAATTGTGGTGAAACAAATTCGAATATTTGTTCACTAGCTTCCATTTGGAGTTGATTGACTTTGAATACACCGGCCTCTTTTTCAAGCCTTTGGAAGAATTGGTTTAGGTCAAATTTTCCATTAATGTATAGGTCATCAACATTTATTCGTGTTAAAACTGCTTTTCCTTGCTTCAAACAGCATTTTTTGGAAGACAATTTTAATTTTACGAATTTTTTAACGTCATTATAATTAATGACTTCATAAAATATGGGCTTATCATTATTTTTATTTTATTTGATTTAAATGAATCATTACCTGCGCTGGTTTGCTTATTTTGTTGAGTTACTGATCATGTTGTCACTTTATAAATTGTATTAATTTTTGCGTTTTGCTCTTTTAGTTCATCGATAGTTATACGAGAGAGAGCGTCAGCTACTTGATTTTGTTTCCCTTTGAGATATTCGACAGTAAAGTCATATTCTTCTAAATCTAATCTCATTCTGGTTAGTTTTGAGCTTGGATTTTTCATCGAGAATAAATATGACAATGGCCTATGGTCTGATTTGACCAGAAAATCATTTCCATAGATATATGGTCTAAAATGAAGTATTGCCCAATGTATTGCTGTAAGCTCCTGTTCGGTTGTTGATTTGTTCGGTTACCAGCTATTAAAATTCCTGGTTGTGTTTTTTGGTTAACAACCAGTACCTCTTCTTCGTTGGATTTAATATTGACACGCCTGATTACTTCAGATCGTTTTGGGTCTTAGTATCACCAAACTAGCATTCATGAGGTACCAAAAAATTATCGATTCTAAGATCCAATTGTATTGATCCTAGTGATTGTATGCTACCTTTACCTATGCCACTAATAGTAGTAGTGTGGAAAGTATTAAATGAATTATATACATTTTTAATTTCTTTTAATAATGATATATCTGCACCTGTGTCAACTAAGAGAGTTAAAAGGTTATTTGCATTGTTGTTGTATACGTTTACAAATATGCTAAGACTCAAATTTAAATGATATACTTTATTATTAGAATTATTTAATTTCCCAAGGGGAGATTTAAGTTTTCCGTATCTTGACCACTTTGTGCAGTAATTCGCACATTTTGTGGTCGGTTACTTGTATTTATTCTATTGTTTTGTATGTTTCTTCTTAAATTATTGGTTGGTCTGTTGTAACAATTTCGACTGAAGTTACCACGACCTCCGCAAGAAAAATTGCCACGGTAGCTTCCACGAAAATTTCCGTGAGGCTGCACATATGGACGATTGTAGAACAACACCTTATCAGCTTGTCCAGTTGCTTTTGTACAGCTACTTACAAACTTGGAGACGGTTTCACTCGTATTTGCGAAGTTTCCTGCCTCCATTATTAATTTCACTTTTTCAATCGAGCAGTTTTGTGTCATTGCATGTACTGCTTGCTCGGTTGAATACTTATCAGCTTGGTCTGTTGTTAGACCGTCTGATATATAAGCACCCTGAAGAGATTTTGCTAGCTGTTCGATCTCTTTAGTGTATTGGTTGGGCGTTTTATTTTGCTATTGAAAATTCATCAGCTTAGCCACCAATATTTGGACCGATTCTCCCTTTATTGATCCCCTAATTTTGTTTCTAATATCAGCAAGTGTCGACTCGCTTGATATAAGGTTCCTAGCTGTCCCTTTTAATTTGGTTTTTACTAAAGAGACAGCTTATGCTTCATGTTTATTTTTAAATTGATCCAAGAGATCTAAGGCGTCTATAAGACTTTGTAAGTTTTTGATAGATCCATCAAAATCTGGTACGATTTTGGATGCCATACTTAAAAACTCTACATTGGTCTGAACCATGTCGTTTGTTTTCCTCAATATCGAAGATTCTTTTCCTGATTCTTCTTCTAATTCTATGTTTTCCTCAGAGCTATAAAACTCATGAGGTATTCTTAAATTTCTAAGTCTTAGTAGTTTTGCTAACTTTTGTTTATAACCTTTTATAATTAACTTAGAAGCTATTTGTTCTTTTACTTTAAAATTATTTTTATGTATATTAATTAAATTTCTTGCAGCTTTATATATTTCTAATAGTATTTGATAATGTTTCACAAAGACAAGTTCTGAAACATGTTGTTTCCTATATACTGATTTATATGATTTGTCAAATTTTCCTTATATACCTTTAGTTTTTTAAGGATATCTGTCCAAGAATCCATTTAGTGTATATAAAACTTTATCTTAATATTTTTTTTTAATACATATACATATATATATATTATTTGGACCATAACAATACTCAGAAGTGTGAAGTAGAAGGCGAGATGGCGTTAATAAACAAATTTATCAGCGTAACAGCTGGTAGTGACAGTCACCAACTGACAGAAACTGCACAACAAGTCAACATAGTCGGTAATGCAGTACACCTGCCAGCACCCTGTGGTGTTGAAGAGGGTCTTAATTGTAGTGTTTAGTACTATAGCCTGTTATAAGCTGTTGGATTTTGCATTTAAGTGGATCCCGGCAATGCGGACTCATGAGCGTGGAAGAGCAAGTGGAGGTTGCTACTTCGGTTTCAAAAAAAAACTTCGAAGTTTGAAATGCGAGTTTCGGATGCGCAATAACATATGGTTTCATTGTTAGTTTTTCGGTCTCCAAGTTGTGTATATAAAATATAAAAAAATTTCTTTTTATTTTATTTTCAAACATATGGTTTGTTTACCTAGAAATTAATACTAAACACCTGTGGATACTACCTCAATACCTCAACTGCAATAATTGGGAAGAAGATTTTGAAAGAGCAACGGAGGTGCTTAGCCACATGAGATCGACGAACGTTATGCTTATTGGAGACCTGAACGCGAGAATCGGCCTAGAGGCAGGAGCAATGAACGTTATTAACGGTTTTTATGGGCAATCAAAGGCTACTGTTTGCAATGCAAGAGGAAAGAAACTCCTAGAGCTTTGCGATTCATTTGGACTCCGAATTCTGAATGGAACGTGTGCGAGTGACACCTCGGGTAATCTCACATTTATTGGAGGCCAAGGATCATCGTTGATTGATTAAGCAATTCTAGGTGAAGGTGGGGAGTCACTGGTGACGGATCTAGAAGTTGGGAGTTCCTCCCAAAGTTCATTTAGGATTAACTACTTAGAGGCCAATAGGAAATTTAAAGAGCTATGCAAAGCCAAAAACAAAAAATATGATGAAAAACAAGCATGCAGATTGGTGTCTTGTAAAAACGCTAGGGACTTTTGGAAACTGGCTTGGGAATTAAATGGAAAACAACCAGTAATTCACAAAAAACTGTGTGCACTTTCACTTTTCCTTCACTTCAAAGATTTACTTAGTCCGGAAACAACATTAGCAAACTGGCATTATGCAGTTTCTCGATTTGAGAATGAAATTTTGGACCCAGAACTTAATTTGCAAGAACTTGAACAAACTTTATGGACACTTAAAGATAAGAAAGCGGCGGGTTCAAATGGTATTCCAGTAGAGTTCTACAAATACGGAAGCGTCACATTGAAAGAATATTTGATAACATTATTTAACTAAGTTTTTAAGGGGAATCTTCCGGTAGATGAATCCGGGAATGATGTAATATTTCCGATATACAAAAAAGGATCCTTACTGGATGCAGCGAAATATCGAGGAATATGTTTTCTAAATTCAACATATAACATCTTCACAACAATGTTA
Source organism: Dasysyrphus albostriatus (assembly GCA_946251815.1). Classification (NCBI taxonomy): domain Eukaryota; kingdom Metazoa; phylum Arthropoda; class Insecta; order Diptera; family Syrphidae; genus Dasysyrphus; species Dasysyrphus albostriatus. Next base: position 178,505,904 of record OX276335.1, read on the forward strand.
CAGAAACGACTTACAAGGTGGATCACAACGCAAAACGTGCTAAACGAGTGCCAAGCTGGTTTTAGATCCGGTTACTCTACAATCGACAGTACCTTTGTTCTCAGGAGCCTTGCCGAAAGCTTTTGCATGCAGGGTTAAAAATTGTATGCATTTTTCATTGACTTCAAAGCTGTTTTTGACACGATCAACAGAGGCGCCTTATTTTACAAATTGTATAATCTGGGATTGTCGTTGAAGTTTGGTTTAATGCTTGAAGAGTTGTACAGACGAACATGGGCTGCAGTTTGGAACGGAGCGGAACTTTCGGAGTGGTTTGCAACTTCATCAGGAATGAGGCAAGGCTGCACACTGAGTCCTTCCCTCTTTTCGCACTTCATAATTGATCTAATTGATTTCCTACTTGGAGGAGTTGACTTTGCGGGAGAGCGTATTAAAGCATTGATGCTCGCGGATGATATAGTCTTGTTTGCGTACCCCCCAGAAACACTCCAACTTATGATAAACAAGATTTACAATTTCTGTTGTTTATGGAATTTGGTTGTCAATACTCAAAAATCTAAGGTGATGATTTTTAAAAGAGGAGGTGGACGAAACGCATCGACGGAGAAGATATTGAATGCGTCAAGGAGTACAAATACCAAGAAGAAAAACTGCAAAAAGCAAAAACAGCTATAAATATAGCATGGAAAAGAGTTTTAATGAACGTCAACATAGCACATAGTAGCAAATATAAAGTATTTGAAGCTGCAGCGGAGAGTATTCTTTTATATGGCGCCCAAGTTTGGGGATGTAAGAAGTTTCTCACTGTGGAGAAACTACTAACTCACTACGTGAAAAGAGTATTTCGTCTGCCAATGAACACACCAAACTACGTTATTATGTTACAGACAGGACTTTCACCTCTATTCGTCAAATCCCTCAAACTGCAAGCGGACTATTTACTGAAAGTTTTCAAGATGCCTGATTCCCGACTGGTCAAGAAAGTAGCTCTTAAAGCAGTACAAAATCAAAATAGTTGGTACAAGGAGTGGAATTGCCTCGCCGAAGGATGTAACGTGGTGTTCAATTTGAACATTGGAAGCATATCAAGCTGCAAGGATATCTTACATGATGTGATTGCGAAAGTAGATGAAAAATGTAGAGAAGATTATGTAGCTGAAGCTTCTGAGTCCTTATTCAGAACAATTTGTAGACGGCTGAGTCACAATCTTGCTGAAAGAAACTACTTCAATGATGCAAATAGTGTGAACGAGATCTCAACAATGGTTAGACTCCAAAGCGAACTTAAAAGCCTGAATTTCATACCACACAGACGCGAATTACCATTGGAGTGCAGTATGTGCAATCTTAGAGAAAGAGAGGACGTTATTCATTTCTTTGGAAAATGCCCTACTTTAAGGGAAACAAGAAGGAGCTTTTTTGGAAGTGACTTCTTATCGGATGAACAAGTTGTTGCCATTCTGAATGAGATGAATGTTGGCATTTTGCACAAATATTGCAAAACCGCGTTAAATTACAGATCTAGAATTATGAACAAAGATTTCTGATATATCGAACAATAATCCACTGAATTAATTCAAGCTTAAAGTTCTAAAATTAACTTCTTATCTAAATCCATATAAATAAATATAAAAGCTTATTACAATATTGTATAATTTATGTTAATTGTCAATCTGGCAGACGGCAAATGCCATGTCACAATGATTTTTTGTATATTGTAAGCCATGATTTGTAAAATGTATTTATAATATTCTAATAAAAATCTAAAATCTAACAATTTACATATATATGAAAACTAAAAAAAAATATGAATTCTTACTGTTTCTTCATGATGAGATGAAAAATTATTGTTGTTTTGAATGATTAGATGAAGTTATTGTTGTTTTGTATGATGAGATGAAATTATTGTTGATTTGCTTCTCCTTTCCTTGACTGCGATCCATTCCGTTTTTGTTTTATTGATTTCATTAAATTTGTGCTAGTGAGGCGGCTCTTGTTAGGTATTGTTTTTTTAATGTCTTTTTGTGCCAGGTATATAATTTTATTAACAAATGACAAACCAATAGAATGATTATTATTATAAAATATTTGTCGTAACTATTAATTTCACGTGGAGCCTCCACTTCGTTTATAACATTGGCAACAGGTTTTCCAATTTTTTATTGTTTTACCCATTTTGTTATTTATACTTGGCTTATAACTTTAAACAGTAGTGATAATTATTTTAAGATTTTCGATTTTTTTTTTTTTTTTTTTTAGGTAGGTACGAGAGGGAGAGCCTGTAGTCACTTTTTTTTAGTCTTTTTTTTTAATTCACCTGCACATAACTTGTCACGGTCACCATGTAACCCCCTGCGGATAAGGGGAAAGAATATACCCGAGGTAGGCATGCCAGTTACATACAAAGATCACACAGAAGATTATATTAAGATCACAGCAGCCAATATTGAACCATCAATTGAAATATTTCTGCAGACACAACAATAACAGCAGACGAAACAAAAACATAATTAAAAACCCACAGTCCGTCACAAAATTCCAGTGCCACAGTGCCAAGCAATAGATACTTCTCATGAAGTGAAGCTAAAAGCATACAACAGTCATCATTCAACCAGAGAGCCCAACGGATAGATCATCATAACGTAGTGTTCATTTTATACTTTTATGTAACCATAAAATACTTATAATTCTTTTTAAAAACTTTTCACCTGAAACGCATTTTATAATTGGCGCAGTCAGTAGGATAGGTTTTAAAAAATTATTAAACGGAAATTGATAATAACTCCTATCTAGTGATCGTAAATGTGAGTCGAAACCAAACGTATATTAGAAACGCGACATCATACCTACGAAAAAAAAATAAAAAGTGCATTCAAATCAGTGAAGAACATAGCATTTTAAGATCTGAAAAGACAAAGAGTGCGAGATCTCATAGAGAGAGTGTTCGATTGATTTAATTTATTAAGAAAAGGAAAAGAAAAATAATATAAATTTAAAAGCAAAAAAAAATGGCAAATAATGAAGAACTACCCGTAAATGTAGCAGAGGAGAAAGAACAGGAATTTCTTCTTAGAGAACTCCAGCATATACCACCATTCAAAGGTGCCTCGGAGGACAATTTGGCCCTTTTTGTCTCATCGGTGGACTATCTGATGAATAAAATCCAAGGACAACATAATATTGTCAAGGCGACGTTTGCTATACACCACAAGATACAGGGCGATGCAGTTAGAGTGATAAATGCTCTACCCCATCTTGCGCCATGGAGAGATGTGAAAACCAGCTTTGTAAGAAATTACAGTGTGAAAGAAAGCTACTTAAAGATAGCACAAGAAGTAGGGACTATAATGGAAAAGAATACTAATAGATTATATCAAAAATTTGATAGCTTGTTACAAATATTCAAGTAAAGGCACAACTCGAGCCGAATCTTATATATACGCAACGAAATAATGAAATTTTAATCTTAGAAGCTTTTAAAAATAATTTGACTTTTAGTCAAAAAGCGATAGTAATTGCAAGTAAATGCTCCACAATGATGGAAGCATATGATTTACTCGAATCGAATTCGATGTTATGTAATGATAGTGAACATGTAAAGAAACACATTGATATAAATAAAAATTTCAATGCTTACCCTCCTAAACAAAATAACTTCGTTTCAAATAGATATATTAATAATTATAAAAATTCGAATAACGTTCAGAGAAACAATAATTTGGGAATGAGTTCAGTCCAAATAAGATCGAATAACAATCAGGTTCTAGGTAACCACAGGCAGAATCCTTTTAGAGATTATAAATTTGGATTTCAACATAACAATAATTATAATAATTATCATGGTCAAAATAATAATTATCAAGGTCAAAGTTATTATCGAAACCCTAAAATTAGTAGGCAAATTAGACAAGAACCAATGGAAGTTAATCGTCTTACTGACGAACAAATTAAAAATGGTGATGAGGTAAATTTTATAATAGGGGGCCTTCGAAACTTCCCATCGTAGAACTTCACCTTCAAAATGAAAAATTAAAAGTTTTAGTAGACACAGGATCTACAATGACCCTTCTTGATAATAGAAAATAACAATACTATAAAAGAATAAAATTAGAAAAAGAAATAGGAGTTAATACAGTGAATTTATTTATTTTATGTGGTATAATTAATATGAAAGAAAAATATTTAGAAATTAACGGGAATAGAATTCCTTTTGTTCCTTTTTAAGTCAATGAAAATGAACATATCAACGTAAATGATCAATGTCCATTTAGATTTGACGAAATTCATATTCTAGAAGACAATTTAACTGAAATGAATCAACTTCTACATAAGGATTTAATTGAAGAAGAGAAAAAAATGTTAAAAACACTCTTAAATAAAAATAAAGATATATTTTATAAAGACGGAGAAATATTAAGCTCCACAACGCAAACCGTTAAGAACAAAACCGTTATAAAAACAAAAACAGATGCGCCGATTTTCACTAAAATCTATCGATATCCTAAAATTCATGAATTAGAAATAGATAAGCAAATAAAAGAAATGCTTAGTAATGGAATTATAAGAAAAAGTATTAGTCCTTATAATTCACCCGTTTGGATAGTTCCAAGAAAATTAGATAATTCGGGAATTTCCAAGTGGCGTATTGTTATTGATTATCGCAAGCTAAACGAGGAAACTATTGAATATAAATATCCTTTACCAAACATCGATGATGTTTTAGATAAACTGGGGAGATCCCATTATTTTACGACTTTAGATTTGGCTAAAGGGTTTCACCAGATTAGAGTGAAAAAAACCGACATAGAAAAAACAGCATTCAGTGTTCCACAAGGACATTTTGAATTCCTTAGAATTCCGTTCGGGTTGAAAAATGCACCTCTAGTTTTCAGTGCATGATGAATGAAATCCTTGAGGGATTAATTATTAATTAAAATTAAAACAGTTACAGAGATAAAATCATTCCTTGGTCTTACAGGATACTATAGGAAGTTTATTAAAGATTATGCTCCTACAGCACAACCTATGACACAATATTAAAAAAAGGGAACAAAAATAGATGTTAAAGACTCCAGGTATATACAATCATTTGAAACTTTAAAGAAAAATACAATGAGTCCCCCAGTATTAGTACACCCCGATTTTACTAAAGTATTCGAACTCACAACTGATGCATCGAATTATGCAATTGGAGCTGTCATTAAATTCATTAAATTTGTGCTAGTGAGGCGGCTCTTGTTAGGTATTGTTTTTTTAATGTCTTTTTGTGCCAGGTATATAATTTTATTAACAAATGACAAACCAATAGAATGATTATTATTATAAAATATTTGTCGTAACTATTAATTTCACGTGGAGCCTCCACTTCGTTTATAACATTGGCAACAGGTTTTCCAATTTTTTATTGTTTTACCCATTTTGTTATTTATACTTGGCTTATAACTTTAAACAGTAGTGATAATTATTTTAAGATTTTCGATTTTTTTTTTTTTTTTTTTTTTTTTAGGTAGGTACGAGAGGGAGAGCCTGTAGTCACTTTTTTTTAGTCTTTTTTTTTAATTCACCTGCACATAACTTGTCACGGTCACCATGTAACCCCCTGCGGATAAGGGGAAAGAATATACCCGAGGTAGGCATGCCAGTTACATACAAAGATCACACAGAAGATTATATTAAGATCACAGCAGCCAATATTGCAGAACCATCAATTGAAATATTTCTGCAGACACAACAATAACAGCAGACGAAACAAAAACATAATTAAAAACCCACAGTCCATCACAAAATTCCAGTGCCACAGTGCCAAGCAATAGATACTTCTCATGAAGTGAAGCTAAAAGCATACAACAGTCATCATTCAACCAGAGAGCCCAACGGATAGATTTATGTAACCATAAAATACTTATAATTCTTTTTAAAAACTTTTCACCTGAAACGCATTTTATAATTGGCGCAGTCAGTAGGATAGGTTTTAAAAAATTATTAAACGGAAATTGATAATAACTCCTATCTAGTGATCGTAAATGTGAGTCGAAACCAAACGTATATTAGAAACGCGACATCATACCTACGAAAAAAAAATAAAAAGTGCATTCAAATCAGTGAAGAACATAGCATTTTAAGATCTGAAAAGACAAAGAGTGCGAGATCTCATAGAGAGAGTGTTCGATTGATTTAATTTATTAAGAAAAGGAAAAGAAAAATAATATAAATTTAAAAGCAAAAAAAAATGGCAAATAATGAAGAACTACCCGTAAATGTAGCAGAGGAGAAAGAACAGGAATTTCTTCTTAGAGAACTCCAGCATATACCACCATTCAAAGGTGCCTCGGAGGACAATTTGGCCCTTTTTGTCTCATCGGTGGACTATCTGATGAATAAAATCCAAGGACAACATAATATTGTCAAGGCGACGTTTGCTATACACCACAAGATACAGGGCGATGCAGTTAGAGTGATAAATGCTCTACCCCATCTTGCGCCATGGAGAGATGTGAAAACCAGCTTTGTAAGAAATTACAGTGTGAAAGAAAGCTACTTAAAGATAGCACAAGAAGTAGGGACTATAATGGAAAAGAATACTAATAGATTATATCAAAAATTTGATAGCTTGTTACAAATATTCAAGTAAAGGCACAACTCGAGCCGAATCTTATAAAGGGTGATTTTTTAAGAGGTTTAGAACTTTTTACAAAAAAAAACACAAAAAATTCGAAAAAATGAATGAAATATTTATTTGAATCGATAGTTTGAACCTTGCAATTTAATGTTTAAAGATAATTTCATGCAAATGTTGACCGCGGCTGCGTCTCAGGTAGCCCATCCGCTGAGTCCAATTTTGGCATACTCTTTCACACATATCGGCCGGTATCTCACGAATGAATGCATGGATGTTGGCTTCCAGTGCGTCAATCGAAGCGGGCTTGTCCCTATAGACATTAGCCTTGACATACCCCCACAAAAAAAATCTAATGGTGTCAAATCGCACGATCTAGGCGGCCAATTGACCGGCCCGAAACGTGAAATTAACTGTTCACCAAACTCGCCTCGCGATTGCGCCATTGTTTCGCGTGCTGTGTGGCATGTGGCACCGTCTTGTTGAAACCACATATCATGCAAGTCAAGAACTTCCATTTCGGGCAAAAAAAAGTTTGTTATCATCGCTCGGTAGCGTTCACCATTGACAGTAACGCTGCGATTCGCATCATCTTTGAAGAAATATGGCCCAATAATGCCACCGGCCCATAAACCGCACCAAACAGTGGCTTTTTCGGGATGCATTGGTAGCTGTTTTAATGCTTCTGGCTGATCTTCACTCCAAATGCGGCAATTATGCTTATTTACGTACCCATTCAACCAAAAATGAGCCTCATCGCTGAACACAATTTTTCGATAAAAAAGCGGATCCTCGGCCAGCTTTCCAAGAGCCCATTCACCAAAAATTCGGCGTTGTGGTAGGTTGGCTGGCTTTAGTTCTTGCACCAGCTGTATCTTAAAAGGCCTTACGCCCAAATCCTTCCGCAAAATTTTCCACGTAGTGCTGTAACAAAGGCCTAACTGCTGGGAACGGCGCCGAATCGACATTTCGCGGTCTTCTGTCACACTAGCTGATACGGCCGCAATATTTTCTTCACTACGCACAGTACGTAAACGTGTTGGTGGTTTAATGTCCAACAAAGTAAATTTGGTGCGAAATTTGGTCACAATCTTCCGAATAGACTGCTCAGAAGGTCGAGAATGCCGACCATAAAATGGAAGCAGCGCGCGATGAACATTTCGAACCGAGCACGAATTTTGATAGTAAAATTCAATAATTTGCAAGCGTTGTTCATTTGTAAGACGATCCATGGTTAAATTGCAAACCAAACTGAAGCTGTTTGACAGTGACACAAGGTACTAAGCACACGTCAGCTGTCAAAACCAGTGTTGCCAAAACCAAACCAGCTAAAAAATCACCCGTTATATACGCAACGAAATAATGAAATTTTAATCTTAGAAGCTTTTAAAAATAATTTGACTTTTAGTCAAAAAGCGATAGTAATTGCAAGTAAATGCTCCACAATGATGGAAGCATATGATTTACTCGAATCGAATTCGATGTTATGTAATGATAGTGAACATGTAAAGAAACACATTGATATAAATAAAAATTTCAATGCTTACCCTCCTAAACAAAATAACTTCGTTTCAAATAGATATATTAATAATTATAAAAATTCGAATAACGTTCAGAGAAACAATAATTTAGGAATGAGTTCAGTCCAAATAAGATCGAATAACAATCAGGTTCTAGGTAACCACAGGCAGAATCCTTTTAGAGATTATAAATTTGGATTTCAACATAACAATAATTATAATAATTATCATGGTCAAAATAATAATTATCAAGGTCAAAGTTATTATCGAAACCCTAAAATTAGTAGGCAAATTAGACAAGAACCAATGGAAGTTAATCGTCTTACTGACGAACAAATTAAAAATGGTGATGAGGTAAATTTTATAATAGGGGGCCTTCGAAACTTCCCATCGTAGAACTTCACCTTCAAAATGAAAAATTAAAAGTTTTAGTAGACACAGGATCTACAATGACCCTTCTTGATAATAGAAAATAACAATACTATAAAAGAATAAAATTAGAAAAAGAAATAGGAGTTAATACAGTGAATTTATTTATTTTATGTGGTATAATTAATATGAAAGAAAAATATTTAGAAATTAACGGGAATAGAATTCCTTTTGTTCCTTTTTAAGTCAATGAAAATGAACATATCAACGTAAATGATCAATGTCCATTTAGATTTGACGAAATTCATATTCTAGAAGACAATTTAACTGAAATGAATCAACTTCTACATAAGGATTTAATTGAAGAAGAGAAAAAAATGTTAAAAACACTCTTAAATAAAAATAAAGATATATTTTATAAAGACGGAGAAATATTAAGCTCCACAACGCAAACCGTTAAGAACAAAACCGTTATAAAAACAAAAACAGATACGCCGATTTTCACTAAAATCTATCGATATCCTAAAATTCATGAATTAGAAATAGATAAGCAAATAAAAGAAATGCTTAGTAATGGAATTATAAGAAAAAGTATTAGTCCTTATAATTCACCCGTTTGGATAGTTCCAAGAAAATTAGATAATTCGGGAATTTCCAAGTGGCGTATTGTTATTGATTATCGCAAGCTAAACGAGGAAACTATTGAATATAAATATCCTTTACCAAACATCGATGATGTTTTAGATAAACTGGGGAGATCCCATTATTTTACGACTTTAGATTTGGCTAAAGGGTTTCACCAGATTAGAGTAAAAAAAACCGACATAGAAAAAACAGCATTCAGTGTTCCACAAGGACATTTTGAATTCCTTAGAATTCCGTTCGGGTTGAAAAATGCACCTCTAGTTTTCAGTGCATGATGAATGAAATCCTTGAGGGATTAATTATTAATTAAAATTAAAACAGTTACAGAGATAAAATCATTCCTTGGTCTTACAGGATACTATAGGAAGTTTATTAAAGATTATGCTCCTACAGCACAACCTATGACACAATATTAAAAAAAGGGAACAAAAATAGATGTTAAAGACTCCAGGTATATACAATCATTTGAAACTTTAAAGAAAAATACAATGAGTCCCCCAGTATTAGTACACCCCGATTTTACTAAAGTATTCGAACTCACAACTGATGCATCGAATTATGCAATTGGAGCTGTCTTAGCGCAAGACAAACATCCCATCACATACATAAGTAGAACCCTCAACGATCATGAGAAAAAATATTCAACTACAGAAAAAGAATGATTGGCAATCGTTTGGTCAGTTAAATATTTAAGGCCATATCTCTATGGAAAGAAATTTCAATTAAAGTCAGACCACCAACCTTTGAAATGGTTAAAGACAAAAAGTCTAGGTAAAGATATTTCAGGAAGATTACAAAGATGGATACTTTCCCTTGAAGAGTATGATTTTGATATAAGTTATTTAATGGGTTCACAAAACCCAGTTGCTGATAATTTAAGCAGAGAAATAAAAGACAATGAAATCAGTCAATTAGATGAGGATCAAGAATTAGATACTCGACATTTAAAAGAAGAGGAATTGTTACATCATTTTGTAATTATTGAAAAAGCTTTTAATTCTTACAAACAACAAATAATAATAAACCTCGATTATCAAGGAAGAAAAATAGGAATAAGACGTATGAATGGAAATAGAAAATTTGTTGAACTTTCTTCTTATTTAATAGAATCTCCAAGTTTCGAAAGGAAAAAAAAAGAAAGTATTAGAACCAAAGTAAACAGGTATATATTACGAAAATGATAATATATATAATGCATTGCAACAAAAGCTAATAAAACTTTTTACCAAAAGCATTATGACATTTCATAGATGTAGCTATCTAGCTAAAGAAATGATAACAGAAGAAGAAACTGTTGAACAAACTAAACTGTATCATGAATTAGAGACCAGTAATTCTGGCATTGATGAAAATTATACAGGATTAAAAAGATATATCTTTCTTCCTAAATTATAAAACATATTTACTACAGTAGTAAATAATTGCTCCATCTGTCGTTTAAGCAAATATGATAGGCATCCAGTTAGACCAAAGCTTAAATTAAGCGAAACCCCAAGTGACGTGAATCAAATTGTACACGTAGACGAAAGCTGTATTTTATTATAATAATGCTATTCAAAATATAAGTAAGAAAAAACCATTTGAAATTCAAGAAGGAAGAGTTGATAAAAAAAAACAATTATATAAAACTTTCACTGAACATAAAGAAAAAAAGATATCTCAGTTAAATAAAAATAGAGAAGATACGGAAAAACCTGAAGAGCATGATTACGTAGTTAATCCAGGGAGAAGGGATAAAATATTACCGACATTCAAATATAGAGCGACTAAAAGAGTTCACTTTATTCAGAAGAAGAGAAAACAAACCAAACAAACATCACACAGTGACATGATCGATCAAGATCAAACAAATAAATCAGGAAAGAATGTTGCATCTACAACAGAGTCAGTGACTCAAAATACTTCACCAAGTATAGATTCTGAAAATATTCCTCTCGCGCAGTTAAAGTGAAAATATTAACCATGTACATTATACATTTTCTTATCCTAGTAGTTTTATTGGTTACAAAAATAAGAAGTGAAATAACCACAGAAAACATTAATATCCAAGAAGGATATGCAAAAATAAAGCTAAATAAAATAAAATAGTGAAAGATTACACACACATTTTACATAGAATAAATATTACTCAAATTAAAAATGTTTTAAATGACATAGAAAACAATATTAACAATTTAACCAAAGTAGATTTTCCGGATGAGTTATTCGAGTTTGTTTAATTTGGGCGGAAGTGTATTGAGATTTTTGTTCGGAAAAATGGACGAAGAAGATAAAGTTAATATTGAAAAAAGACTTGAAAATAGTGAAACAAATAATCACAATATAATTAATAATTTAAATAAACAAACAAAAATTAACGACATATTCCAAACAAGAATCAAATCAATTCAAAAAGAATTTGATGATTTATATAAAAATACAAAGTTTTTAAATTTTAATCTAATAGGAATGTTATTCGTTCATAGAGTAATTGTTTTAGAAATAAGAGAAAAACTACATAAAGTAAAGGAAATAATTGAAAAAACTCAAAATAATATACTGGCAAGCCAATTAAATGTTATGGCTAGTTCGGTATTAACAAATTATGAAATAAGTGAATATAATATAATAATATAATATAATATAATATAACTTTTGAAAAATTAAATAAAATAAAATTATCTGTGGCCTAATACAAAGATGAAAAATATTCATTATAAGCATTCCAGAAAACATTGTTACATTTACTAAATATTATATTACAAGTATGCCTAATTTAAATAAAGAAGAATTATTTATTAAAGACGATTATATTTTCAGTTAGAAGATAAAGAATTTTTAAACGAAGAAATAGAATATAAGAAATTGAAAGTTTATAAAAACTGTTTAAACTTTTAAAATTGTAAGAAACAAATAAACAGAAACTATAATATTATATCAGAATTAAGTAGAGGTATATTGTTAGTAAAAAATGGAAATTTTCAACTTAATAATACTTGTAATGAAAAAGATAAAATTGATATCACAAATAATGTGCTGGTTAATTTTGAATATTGTGTTTTAAAAATTGATGAAATACTATACGAAAATAAAAACGAAATTGTTGATCAAGCTATCTATATGAACAAACTAATATTGTATAAAGATATTTACAATTTAAATGCAATCCATGAAATAATGTCGAATATTAAAAATCATACCAATATAACTTATATATTACATCTACTTATAATATTGTCAATAATAGTAATCATACTATATTTTAATAAGAAAAAACTCGCCAAAATTTGCTCCAGGGGAAGCAACAATTTTAAGGAGGGGGGAGTTACATACAAAGACCACACAGAAGATCATATTAAGACCACAGCAGCCAATATTGCAGAACCATCAATTGGAATATTTCTGCAGACACAACAATAACAGCAGACGAAACAAAAACATAATTAAAAACCCACAGTCCATCACAAAATTCCAGTGCCACAGTGCCAAGCAATACTTCTCCTGAAGTGAATCTAAAAGCAAACAACAGTCATCATTCAACCAGAGAGCCCAAGGGATAGATCATCATAACGTAGTGTTCATTTTATACTTTTATGTAACCATAAAATATTTATAATTCTTTTAAAAAACTTTTCATCCGAAACGCATTTTATAATTTGCCTGTCGTAAGAGGCGACTAAAATCCAAACTCCGTATACTGAGATTGATGTATACATAACTATGCAATGAGCAAAACAAATATAGTACCCCAGGTGGCAGTGCAGGTTCACTGGAAAGTCATTCTTTTTCGGAGGTCAGCTCTATGGATTCTGGGGAGAGACAATTATTGCATTTAATAAATCCCTTCCTAAAAAGTGCAAGGGTATCTCGATCACCACCATCTATATCGAGTGCAAAGCCATCAAAATTCAGGCAAAAGAGTTCACCCGTCACGCCTGACGCGCCAAAATAGACTCAGATAAAACAAAAAATCTTGAAAAAGATAATAACGAACTTCCACGAAAACTTTATCAAGAGCTAAAGAAAGAAGTCGATCTTCTTCGAAAAGAAAATGAGGTATTGAAAAACGAAAATCCTCCAATAAAGTCAAAGTCTAGCTTGCCACAAGTCAATAATTGTAGATATGAAACGGACGAAGAAGAGCTAGCACGTGAAACGGAGAAGTCCTCAAAGAAAAGATTAAGTAAAAAGCGTAAAGCTGGCTCTTCGCCTGAAGCAGCCTCCTCTTTTGAAATAAGAGTTTCACCAAAACATGCGACAGTAAAAGAAAAACCAGTTAAGGAACGGCCCCCACCACCAATAAATATTTTCGGTATTGCGGAGTATAACAAGTTGCAAACCTATTAAAGGCATTATTACCATCGGCTTTTAAAATTATTTCACTTAATAACAACAAATGGGAAGTTTGTGTGAAAGACCCTGAAAGTTATCGTCTTCTGTCACGAAAACTAAACGAAGAAAAAGTAGAATACCTATGAAAATAAGTCGGAAAGAGGTCTACACGCATCATGTTTAAAAGACGATATTATTAGTGATCAAAAAGAGCGCAACCCCAAAATCTTAGATGCGACGAACATTGTCAAAGAGAGGAACAGAAAAAAGATGGTGAAGCGACAGTGGTACAACGTGGTCTCCCACTATTTATACTTTCGTTCGATAAGACTGAAAAATTAGATGAAATGTATAAAATTAAAACAATTCTAAACATCGTAGTTAGGATCAAACCTCTAAGAAAGAGCACAAGTTTAAACGCTGCCAAGAATTCAATCACACCCAAACCTATTCCAAAAAATAGCCAAGGTGTGTAAAATGCGCTGGAAAACATCTAACTGTTGACTGCAACGGAAAAAGTGAAAGTCCACCGACGTGCAACAATTGTAATGGAAATCACACAGCAAGTTAAAGAGGATGTAAAGTAGCTAAGGAATTACAAAAGCGACGATCAAAATCTGCCCAAACACAAAGAAACCTACCAAGGCAATTAGAAATCGCAATTCCCAAGAGTGCCAAATCTACGAAAGGTCCAAAACCTAGTATCCGTAAGGAAAAGAACAGAGTCAGTACCTTCGGAGAAAATATCGAACCAAGGAAATGCAGAAACATATGCTCAAATAGCGGCAAAAAATATACCCGTAAATAACGAGCCGGTTTCTAAAGTCTTTTCAATAATTTTGTCAAAACTTGAAGAACAATGTGAAACAAATAAACTTATCTTTGATAGGTTAAGTAAGCTCGAAAATTGTTTTCGACCCAAACCTTTTTCAAAAAATATATGATGGAAAAGCTTAAAATTCTTGCGTGGAATGCCAACGGATTATGGCAAAAACTTGGAGAATTGGAGATGTATATGCGAGAAAATGATATTGACATATGTTTGATATCAGAAACGCATGCCAAAAATGAATCAAATCTTAAAATCCACGGGTTTCATGACTACCACGCCATTCATCCGTCTAACAAAGCATGAGGTGGATCATCATTGTATATAAAAGAATGCATTGAACACTCGATAGGTTTGAAAATAGAGGCGGAATCAATGCAATTGAGTAGTGTACAGGTTAAAACTGAAAATATTCTTCTCAATGTCTCTTCCATATATTTCCCTCCAACTTGCAGAATTGATAAGAGTGAATTTACGACATTGATAAAGTCACTAAGCCCAAATTTAATTGTTGGTGGTGACTTTAATGCAAAGCACACCTTCTAGGCCTCACAATGCATATCTCAAAAGGGTCGCATGCTATATGAAGCAGGAATGGAAAATAATTGTGACTTTCATTCGACTGGCAAGCCAACTTACTGGCCAACTGATCCGTCGAAAATACCTGACCTAATCGATTTATTCATGGTAAAAGGAATACCCTCTAACCATATAGAAATTTCAGAGGGCTATGACCTCTTGTCAGATCATTCTGCCGTCGTACTCACTATGAGCGAAAGCCTTGTTAAAATTGAAAAAACTACCCAGGTTAACAAATAGTAAAACCAACTGGGATGGATTTAAAAAAGATATCGAGGACAACGTTGAGTTAAGGGTATCATTACAAATGCCTCTTGAGCTTAAAGACGCAGTAGATACCTTTGTTCATATAATACAAAAAGCAGCTTGGGATAACACACCTTATTAAAGGCTAATGCCTCGCTATGAAGATATAAAATATCCGCAAGAAATAAAAGATTTAGTGAAAGAGAAACGAATAGCACGTAAAAAATGGCAGCAAACACGTGCTCCTTTACGCAAAGCTCATTTAAATCGCTTGAGTAATGTGCTTAAAACGGCGATATTGAAGTTGAAAATTACCTTGAAGGCTTGACAGCGGGGAAAGAATACAACTACTCACTTTGGAAAGCTATAAAAACAACGAAAAAACCAAGGCTTCCAGTGCCCCCGATTAAGAAAAGCCAAAATGAATGGGCTAAAAGTGACAAAGAAAAAGCGACGGTATTCACCGATTACTAAGAGGAAACTTTTAAGCCGTTCGATGGACAAGAACTCAACGAAAATATTAATATGAATTTTACCTCAAATGGAAGCTACATAACGAGAAATGCTACACTTCCCGAACTAAAAACAAAAATAAAGGAGCCTAAGTCCAACAAAGCTCCAGGATATGACTTAATAACGGCAGAGATTTTAAAAATGCTCCCTCGTAAAGGGTTTATTAGCCTCCTTTTAATAATAAATGCCGCTCTAAGGATAGAATATGTTCCGAGCCAATGGAAAGTTGCGGAAGTCATAATGGTTTTGAAACCTGGCAAATCATCTCACGAAAATAAGTCTTACAGGCCGATTTCGCTTCTTCCAATAATATCGAAAGGTTTTGAAAGAATACAACTCCTGCGCCTACAACCGATAATAGAAGAGAAATAATTAATACCTGAACATCAGTTCGGATTTAGAAGCAAGCATTCGACAATTGATCAAGTGCATAGAATTACTGACGTTATTGAGAGAGCTGTTGAAGAAAAGAAAATCTGTTCGACTGTCTTTTTGGACGTGTCGCAGGCGTTTGTCAAGGTGTGGCACGAAGGCCTCAAATTCAAATGAAGACAAGTTCTGCCTGAAGGACTTTACAACATTCTAAACGGATATCTAAATGAAAGACTTTTTCGTGTAAGACACGGAAATGACTATTCTGATTTCAAAGAAATAGTGACTGGGGTACCACAAAGAAATGTATTAGGTCCAGTTCTGTACCTTTTATTTACACGCGATATACCTCAAACAGATGACACTATTGTAGCCACGTTAGCTGATGATACTGCAATACTAGCAGTAGGCAAAACGATTAGCGAAGCTACAATTAAATTACAAAATGCTCTTAATAATGTTAATGAGTGGACGAAAACATGGCAAATAGCGCTCAATGAACAAAAGTCAGTCCACGTGGACATTACGTATACAAAAATAAATAGATTACCCGTCATTCTTAATACCGCTCGTGTTCCATTTGCAAATGAGGCAAAGTATCTGGAAATGATTCTAGACGCGAAATTAAAATGGAAGCCGCACGTGAAAAAGAAATGCGAAGAACTAAAAAGTAAATTAATAGATATGAACTGGTTACTCGGTAAATATTCAAAGCTTAGTATTGAAAATAAATTGATTTTATATCGACAGGTTCTTAAACCTGTTTGGACTTATGGTATACAACTTTGGGGTTATACCTGCGATACAAACTTAAATAACTTACAAACGTTTGAAAATAAATTGCTTAGGTCATTTGTAAATGCTCCGTGGTATATTAGAAACGAAGATCTTCACAGGGATCTCGGGATTCCGGGACGAAATAAAAAGTTTCGCGCGAAAACATAGAAATTGACACTTAGAACACGCTAATTCACCGATTATTGACATTCTTGACAAGTCGAATGTAGTTCGCCGTCTGCGAAGAACAAAACCTTCCGACTTGGTGCGGTGAACAAAAACCGCTTTGAAATCACGGATTAAGCGGGAACTTTCACCGGAAAGTAACCTGCAACACGTTACTTAACTTCGTTAAAAATATATTGCTAGACAAGTTTCAACTTAGTTGCAGTCGGGGAGTGGAGTTGATTTTAGTGTAGTAAGAATCTCACACTTCTATGAGCACGCGGTTTTCGGTCCTCATAGAGCCTTATGCAGGTTTTGCACCTACCCACGGGAAAATAACCACAAACCACTGTCGCCATGTAGATACTTTATACGACATGTAGATAATTTAGGAAAAAATAATAAAAGCCAACGTAGAATTAAAAGCACTTCTTCTTTGGTTGTGACCTCTTTATTGAATGCTTCTTGAAAAACTTTACTTCTTAAAACTATGATGCCTCCATATTCATATGTACATTTGTGGAGTCAGCAAAAATATAATCTGTTAGATTATAGTATGCTGATGTGCACATTGTCGCACATCAGCGTCGCGACGTATCAAGTGACGAGCAGTATTCGTCACTCGATACGTGGCATATACAATGCATACATAAACACACTACAGATGCCAACTCCTTCATACTTTTATCTACGTATCAACCACTCCCGCTATCTTCAATTATGTCTACCTTCAATCATCATCATCAACCTAAGGCCTTGTCTCTTCTGATTACAAACTAATCACTACTGACTCATCCAACCATTCATCTTCATTTATTCCTGCCGCTCTTGAATCAGATTCACCTCAGGCACCTGCACCTGTCTCTACAATCATCTTCCTCTCCATCACCACATTTGAGCGCAACTGCACCAAGACTTATTAAATTTGGAACTTCATGGTCTATCCCAGAGTGGAACTTAAGGTCCTTGCAAGGGCACCCACTTGGCAGCTTTAAAATGCCTGCCTCAGCAACCTTTTGTTGCTCCCGATTCAATTACATTGGGTTATATGGGAGGCCGCCCACTAGGCAACTAACTTGCCGGGAACTTAAAGTTGCTCGTGGAATTTTTTGCCAGCAACTTTAAGCTGCTCCGCTACGCCCACTGGGCAACTTTAAATGCCGGCGACTTTATCTATCAAATATGGCCGTGTCCAACAGCAAAATATTATATATTAGGCTTGTTTTATTTTCATCGGAATCTGGATCATGTAATACAAAAACAAAATAATGGGAAATAGAGCATTTTGTTATATTTGTGGTGGAAGTGTTTCTGGGAAGACAACAGTGGCTGAATGATTGAGATTTTGGATGAACCATGGTGATTTTGTTGTTTATAATTGTTTCTATAAGAATATTAATGAAAAGCAACACGAACAAGTCCTGTTAAAAGAAGACATCGATCATCCCAGTGCACAGTGTACTGTGATCCAGATGCATTTAACAGAGATTTGCTAGTAGAAGTGCCCAAGAAGGTAAAAGAGGGTTGGAAAGTTGAAGTCCCCATTTACAATTTCACAACACATGCCCGAGAAACAAACTTAAACAATGTGTGGAGCAAATGTCATCATTCGAGGGTACTGTTTTCATAGTCAAGAAGTCCTCACCTTATGGACTTGAAAAGGTTGCTTGACAAATAAAATGATATTCATACAAACACAATTGCAATTGGTTAGACCTATGGTAAAATATTAGCTGAACTTTGTACTAACAACATATATTTTCTTCTTTCAGGGAAGTTTTAAATTGTGTCAAACATTAGCTAATTCGTATGTGGGTTGTACGACGCCCTATTCGATATAATTATTGTTGCATCCACTCCAACACCTCAGAAGCAAACAAGAAGTATGGTTTCAAATATTAAGATATATTTATACAAATAAGTATATTTATAGGTACTTGGCGCATTATACGTAAAAATAAAACATTATCAAAAATGTTCTTCTATTTAAAATTGCATCTTGTGTTTAAAAGTACTCAAACCATCACGTTATAGTACTAATCTTTTAAGTTTAATTGTGACCATGAAAGCTTGATAAAGCTCTTTTGATTTTTGATTCGACAAATCCTAATCGAATATCTGCTGAGATCCATGTGTCACGTGACTATGTATGTGGTTTAGGTATGGTTTTCCAGTTCTCTTATTGTTGGTTTCGCAGCAGCAGCTGTCTTGGTGGCGGTATCATTTCATTTTTGGGTGCCACATGCCACGGACAAAAAACTGCAGCTGGTTGTAGTTTTTCTGTCAAATTTGTTGGTAGTTCTTGTAGATCCAATTAATGGTCTAAAAAATAAACAAGAAAATTGAATAAATAATGAGACGATTAATAAAAGTATGTACTTAGATTCCAGAGAAGACTTTCTAATTGAGGAAAACTTGGCTGTTGAAGAACTGCTTGCTCGTTTTAGTTTTAGTAGTACTGACATTAGCGGCTTGTGTATCGTCAAAGTTGTTGGAGGCTTGACATCAATTCGTTGCTTCACTGATGCTTGTAATAGATTTATGACTGTTTTCTTTTCTGTTGGTGATTTGTCTGTCTGTGACTTAACGTGTACGAAGAGAAACCGAGACTAATGTGATTCTGACTGTGTTCTTAGTGGCTAAGGACGAGGTTGCAGTAGCTGGCTTAAGTTATCAGCAAATATTACGCTTAGCACCAGCAAGAATTTCGAAGTCTTCTTGGTATCAGGAACTTTCATAATTGTAGCTGATAAGGTCTTTTTCAAATTCCTTTAGTTCTTCTCAATTTCTACTCTTTAATTGCAACTGTAGTTGTGACTGCTGCACATGTACAACACGTTTTTTTAAGTATTGTGGAATTGCTTTTGGTGATTGGCTATCAAAACCATTTTTTTTATGTTGCAGGTTGTAGTTTATAGAAAACCTCTTTAAACTCAGCGCTCTTAACAAATTTGAACAAGAAGAATGAATAAATAATATAAATATGTGTAGGTAATTAAATTTAACTTACATCTGCATGGTAACGGTAGGAATTACTATTAAATGTTGCAATTTGCTTTCTTTATGTTTTTAGGCGATGTTTCTTCTTCATCTTCTGTTGCGGAAACTTTGGGATATGTAAGAGAGCATGAATTTTGCGAAAGAATTCGCAAAAAATATAAATGAAACTTGATGCTGCTGCATGGGATTACACGTACGGTAAAAATTAATCTTTCTTATCGCTACCCATTTGTAAAGTGATAGAATTTGACGTTTGAAGTGACAAACCTATCGGCTTTTAAAGATACAGAAACTCATTTTATCGCATTTTTCCAGTTTTTCTATTCCGATTGTTCCAGTCGATAAAATTAACGACTGTCTAAATTACAGAAACACGATGTTGCGATAAAATTAATTTCGTTCCAATTCACAACATTTCTCGACGGTTTTTATCGATTCAAAAGTTATAGAACATGTTTCCAGATCCAGGTGATAACAAAACACGCCTATTGATTTTCAGTGTATCTTAAATTTACAAGTTATACATTCACCGAAAAAAATTTTGATAAAACAACTATAAAATTAACATTTTTGTATCATGAAAGTCGTCCAACATTAAAAATATAATAATTGATATGCCAATCATATCGTTTTTACATTTATGTAATGTTTATTTAAAAGTTCAAATTATCAAAATAATATTAAAATTTCAACAACAATTTGATAATTTTAATGTAATATTTACAAATAAAATTTCAAATAGAAATGATCTTTAAACATAACCAAATGTTAATTAAACATTTTAAATGTTAATTTAACATTTTAAATGTTAAATTGATATTTTTAAATATCAAATTTATACGAGAAAATTGATATTTTATAAATTTTGTTTTAAGCATATTTTATTAATGTTGTTTTAAGCCAGCATTCTGTATTGCTCGCATCAAAAAAACTTGCCGAAAAACCTTGATAAATAGAACAAAACTTATGATTTTGTTACAATTTTCATCATTTCTGGTACGATTTTATCGATGTGAGAGCTACAGAACTTTTGCACAGCTTAGGAGGCAAAAAGTAAAACGTTAAATTGATAATAATAAATACTAATTACAAGATATCAATTTGATATTTATAATGTTAAAACAACATTCAAAAATATCAATTTTCTCATACAAATTTGATATTTAAAAATATCAATTTAACATTTAAAATTTTAAATAAACATTGTGTTATATAAATCATATCAATTTGAAATCATATTTGTTAATATTATGTTCTTACTTTAAAATTTTCATTTTACTTCCAAATTTATTTTTCTTAATAACACCAAAATTAAACACACAATTTTTAATTATATTTTATTGTTCAATCAAGATTTATCTACATATGTTCGTACAGCTTTTATTAATTCGAAAACATTTTGACACTTACTTGGCTAGTTTATATTTCTTGAGCGCTCAGTATTTTTCCTCAATTTTTTGACAGAGCAGGAGGATAAAATGTAAACAGTATTCCTCACATAGAAGTCGAAACAACTCTCTTTTTCTTTTCTTCTTATGTAAATTACCGAGACAAAAAATACTTGAGCAAGCGAATCCAAAAAATTTCAGTCTCAGTTTTTAACCTAAGGCCAAAATTCAATCTGGTGTGAACTCTAAATCGATCTGGAACTTTAAAATTTGTACTCTACCTAACTTTTCTAACTCTATTTTCCTTAAAAGCCACCATCCCCTTCAAAAATTTTCTTCAGTGTCTTCCTTAACTTCTCTTAATTTTATTCATATAGTCTCTCCTAACACCTCCTTACATCATAGGAATAGTATGTACTGCTCCACCCAAAATTCTCCTTTACCTTTTCATAACTTTCCTTATCCGGTTTCCCAGAGTCCTTATGTTTATAATTGACCTTCTATATTTCAAAATCCTCCCGCAGTCTCTCACAAGAAACGTGTGCCTTTCAATATCCTAATGAAGTGAATGACCCAATTCTAATCACCCTCATAGCTCCTACAGATGAATTGAAAATGCAAAACTATATTTTAGCAAAAGTTTATTTTAATAAAAAGAAGAATGAATGGTTTGCGAAAGAAGTTTTTAGAAGAGTGGCATATTCAGTCGTTTGAATTTAAAAAGCAAGAGTGTTGCCAAGTATAAAATAAATGTAAATTGCACTGGCATGGCATTGCCAGAGCACTGGTTGATATTTCTTAGTTCTTACACGCCTTCCTCAATCAGCGCTTTTTAACAAGTTTATATACCGATGTCTTCTATACATCTGTAGTGAGCTGGTCCAGGAAGTGGCTTGGTGAACACATCCGCCGGCATCATTTCAGTTGGGATGTAGATGACTGTTATTCTTTTATCATATAGGAGCTATCGCACAATATGGTATCTGGTCGCAATATGTTTTGCTCGTGAATGACAGACTGCATTCTCGGCTATATGTTTTGCGCCGTAGTTGTCTGTTCCAATACTTGTTTTGGTGAGTTGAGGCAAATTCATCTCGGTCATAAGATTCTGAAGATATGTTGCTTCTCTCGATGACTCGGACAGCGCTACATATTCTGCCTCAGTACTTGAAATAGCTACTGACCTTTGTTTCTGAGAACACCATGTAATTGCAGCTCCACTCAGTACAAAAACGTTTCCGGTGTATGATATTCTATCGGTTTTGTCGTTTGCATGATCAGCATCCGAGTATCCTCAAAGACCCAAGGTATCCTTGGTATAAATAAGCCCATAGGTTTCCGTTCTTCGTAAATAACGTAGAACACGCTTTGCAGCTGACCAGTGCACATCTTGATAGTTTTCGTTATATTGGGCTAAACGATGAACTGTGAACGCTATGTCTGGCCTGGTTGCAATTACCAAATACATTAGCGATCCGATGAGTTGAAGATAGGGTTTTTCGCTTTGACATTGTTCATTGTTATCTTTTCAAGCAGGTAATTTCGACTTTGTGATGCTCGGTGGACTTATTGGCTCTGATGTATGCTTGCTGCTTCAGTTTAATCTCGCCTTTACTTTGAATTATTTCGACGCCCAAACAAAATCGTGCCAGTCCTAGATCCTTCACTTGGAATGCTGCAGCAAGTCCATCACGTATGAGCTTTAATGTCTTTTGACTTCTTGAGGCGTACAGAATATCGTCGACGTACACTGCAACGATGGTGAATTCTTCCTAGTAAAAACAAGTATCGTTAGCAGCTGGTTGCAAGCCAAGTCCACGAAGTGTTTCGTCTAACTTTTGATGCCATTGTCATCCAGCCTGCCGCAGACCATACAACGCTTTCCTCAATCGACACACATAATAGCCATTCTTGAGTTTTTGCATCATTTGTGTGGCCTTTCTCTCTTGATAGCATTTGCAACGACTGTTGAAGATACTTTAGAGTTTCCATGAAGATCTCTTGTTCCAACTCACCGTTTAGATACGCTGCCATAACATCCATTTGATAAACTTTCAAATTTTCACGGAGCCTGATTGATTCGAGGCGGGCTACAGGAGCGAAGGTGTCCTCAAAATCGAATCCTTTGCCCAGTGTGAAACCTCCAGCAACGACACGAGCCTTCTTTCTTTCCAAAAAACCATCTGCATTAATTTTATTTCGTAGAACAAATTTCCTCGTTACAACACTTCTGTTCTCTGGACGCTCAACTAGGTCCCACGTATTGTTCTTGATAAGCGCTCGGATCTCTTCTTTGATTGCTTCCAGCCATTCTTGTGCTTTTACTCCAGACATCGCATCCTCGAGTGACAACTCTCTAATGTTCGCCATCTCAATTTCATCTTCGTCTTTGGCATCGTCGTAATCTTCACCGCCGGTTTTATCTTCGGCATCCAGCATCGTGTTCTGTTGGTTGGTCGACTTGTCTCTGCTTGGCCGACTTCAAAACAAACCGCATTTGATAAACTTCACAAACATTTTTCTTCGCCATCGGAGGCTCAAACTCAACATGTGTCTCCAAATCCATTGAAGCTGGCTCAAGTTCAATTTCATCACTTAGAATAGTTACATGTTTTTCTTGAATTTTCATAGTAGCTAGATCATGTTCTATAACTTTGACGTCTCTCGTAATGACTACTTTCTGTTTTTCAGGGATCCACACACGATAACCCTTGAATACGTCGGATTACCCAACCAGGATGCCCTCCATTGAACGCGCTTCGAATTTGTCCTTACCAGGAGCTTTATTAAGAACAAAAGTCCTTGCACCGAAAAACTTTAGATGTCTCAGATCTGGCAATCTTTTGTTCTAGAACTCAAACGGTGTGCATCCATCTAAACTAACTGTAGGGCATCGGTTCCGTAGATAATTCGAAGCTGCAATTGCTTCTGCTAAACTCAACTTGGGGTTTGTAATCCTTAAAAGCACGAAAAACGTCATTTTTCTGCTTCAAAAACCTTACTTCGCACCAACGGCTGCAATCGTCAATGAAAGTGACGAAGTATCTCGACTTTGCTAACGAATCGACTCTGGAAGGTCACCACACATCAGTGTGCACAAGATCCAAAACGTTTGTGCTTCTATTTGACTTCTTGGGAATCGGTAACCTCGTCATTTTTCCGCTGAGACATACGCTACAAGTACCAAGCTCTTCGTTTTCGTTCAGAGAAAGTCCAGTCACCACATTCCTTCGGTGCATATCCAGAAGGTCTCGTTCGTTCAGGTGACCGAGCCTGCGATACCATAGCTCAATCTTGGATTCACTCGCATGCAGAATACACGTTTGTGTTGTGCTTTCTTGGACATAATAATATAGTTTTCTAACTCGGCTCGCAACTACTTTGACTTCACCGTCATTTCCTCGGACGATTGCCTTCTTTTTATCGAACGTGATGATGTTGTTGTTGATGTCGTGGTCGGTTATCCTCGCAACAGATAATAGGTTAGTTCGAAGGTTCTTTACCAATAATGTGCTTTTGAGTTTTACAGACCTTTCAGATATCTCGTCTGTAGTGACAATCCTTATAGCTTCTCTCGCATCGACATTCGTACTGGAATCGTTTGCCAGTAGCAGCTTTCCTTGCATCGCGGATGATTTGGATGTAAAAAACCTCTCATCGTTGCACATGTGGGACGTGCAACCACTATCCAAGTTAGGTTAGAAGGGGTGATGATACGGCGAGCCGCATCATCTCACTCGGATCTCAGTGGATCCATTGCGCTCCCCAGAGTGAAAGATGGGTGGTGAAGAGGGATAGGGAAGGGTTTGAGGAGAAATATTAGTTGTGGGGGGCCTCCCTGAACCATCCTGAGTTCTGAATGAATTTTAGGATGTTTTTTAGTGGCAATACAGAGATGTCGCCCAGTTCATCGAAGAAATATTCTCCTAGGGCTGCTTTTCTGGTTCTAGCTAGGCTGGGGCATTTACATAAGAAGTGAAGGGAGCCCTCTTCCACCTCTTCATCATGACACTCCTACATAAGTCCGATGAGCTGATGCCCATTCCTTGCATGTGGGTTCCCATCGAGTTGTGGCCCGTTAGGACGCCAACTATGAGTGATAATTGAGGCCTGCTTAGCTTGAGTAGCTATTCAGTTTTTTTCTTCGAAATGTTCGGCCAAAGGTTCCTTGAAACCTGACAGGTGTCAATAGATGACCATCTGACACTTGCAGCTTCCAAGAAAACCTGGTGTATTCTACTTTTTTCTTCCTCCAGTGGCATCCCAACTAACAATTTAACTTGTATAAGGTCCGATTTTTTGAATTTCGTTAGCTATAGCTCGAATAGAACTATAATATGGCTTTATTATGCAAGCCAACCGTTTTCCAATATAAATTTTTGATAATAGCCTGTTTAGTGACTTTTAAATTGAGATTGGCAAGGTGTATACAAGACTTGTATGTTTTAGTATGAAAAGGCCTGTTTAAGGCCTGTCTTTCTAATAAAAGTAAATAATAAATATTTAATATACGGCTTGTTTAAAAAAGCTTGTAACACACAGCTGATAGATTTGACATTTCTCTTTAGTTCAAAACAAACAAACAAACGGGTTAAAGAAATATTCGAAAGTGTTCATCATTTATTTTAATAGATTAAAAACAAATATATTATTAAAAAATTTAATTATAAAAAAGTAGTGAAAACTTAATAAGAAGTTATCAAAATATCAATGTAATTTCAAGTGCCCAAAGGCGATTACTGATATAAACTGCGCGCTCGCCGTTGTGTTTATCGATTGATGTGTTTCTTGATTGAATTTGTATTGTTTTTTTTTTAATTTTAATGAATTTATAACTAGCTATGTTTTGCTTATTTTTTACAAATTTACTCATAAATACATTTGTTTTTAATCTTACAGAACTACGCGAAAAAAAAAATTAATGCACTTTTGAATATTTGTTTGTTTGTTTCTTGCCTCAAATCTACAGTCAAATAGCACATACATACATATACAAAAAAAAAATTCATTTCTTGCAAAAATATATTCCAACCCGAAAATCGTTCCGAAAAGGATGTAATGAACTCCGCATTTTCTATACCGATCAACAGGAATTTTGTTATTTGTTTGGAAAGATAAAATAAAATGTTTAAAACAATCCTTTCGAAATAATTGCCTTTTTTATTGAACTATTTTGTTTTGCTTGTGACATAAATGTATGTTGCCTTCTGTAAGGAAATAATTAATTTTTATAAAATGTTAGTATAACTAACTTTTAAAAGTGATTGCCTACTTTGGTGAGCTATTTCGTTTTGCTTCTGACAGATAGTTTTTATAAAATATGGGTAGCAAATTTATTCAAATGATTACCTTCTTTCGTGAGCTATTTCATTTTGAGAGTGCCAGATGTTGCCCTGCGAAAGGAAATATTATGTTTTATAAAATGTTGATAGCAAACTTTTTGAAATCATTGCCTTCTTTCGTAAGTTATTTCTTTTGCTTGTGAAAGATGTTAAATGTAAAACACAAATGGGTTGCACGTAATTGCTGTTATAATTCAGGTTGTTTTTGAAGCAAACTTTATATAAATACATAACCGTTTAACCAAAATTTAATTACGAAATGAATGATTGTAAGGTTTTATATTTTTCTTTCTAACGACCAGAAAATTTAATATCAAAATTTTGGTTCAATAGAAATGGAAGTAATACTTGTGATCTTTTAAAATCATTCATTTATTTATTTCTAAAGATCTTGGCATAAGCATGTATGGAAAAAACTGTTAAAGGTTGTTGCACATTTAAAGAATCAATTGACTCACACTTAAAAATAAAAAAAGGTTCCAACATTAAAAAAAGTAAACTTTTCTTTAAATGTAATATAAGTTTTGATTAAAATCTCGAGTTATGTTTTTATAAATCCAACACATGGCCTTTACTACTCATTTATATTGCTAGAGAAATTGTACAGGCTATGAAGTATACGTGAAGTGTATCAATGCATTAAAATTTGTATACGATTCTTTTAAATTGGGAATGGCCTAGAGGGTAGCGCGCTTGATCAGTGATTGGAAGGACGTGAGTTCAAACCTCGGAAAAGTCATGTAAGTAGTAACATTTTTTCAAATAAAATAAAATTCTTCACTTTTCAGAACAAAGAAACGCAGACCAAGGGCCCTCATATGGAGAAACTAAATAAACAAATTAAATTAAATAAAAAATTAAATTAAAAGCAAGAAATTTGTTTATACATTCTGTATTGAGTGGCTCTTTTAAGACCTTAATGCAAAGTGTATATATGGCCTTTAAAAGGTCTTATTATACAAGCCATTTGCTATCATATAATAACTTGTTTAGTTGAGCAATATTTTGTCTCTTTAAGGCCTTATTACACTGTTGATGGGAAGCTATTGAATTGTATAGCACTTGTGACGAGAAATTTTAGGGGACTTTATGGTGATTGAGGAAATGGCTTTAATTGCCGCCTGGCCATCTATGAAAATGTCAATATTATTGTTGACTAATTCACGTGAGGCAAGATGCTTCGCGGCTTTACAAACTGCCAGCACTTCCGCTTGGAATACACTGCAAAAGTTTGGAAGCTTCATTGATCTATTTATGGGTGGGTTATCTGAATAAATGCCTGACCCAACACCCTCCAAGGTTTTGGAGCCGTCGGTGAAGACCGAAACATGATTTGCATTTATGACCCTGTTTTCGTTCCAGAGTTCCCTGGTGGGGATATCTCTCATGGTTACTGGGTTAAAATCAATGTGCGGCGAAACATAGTCTGTTTGAATGTCAATGTCTGTAAAATTCATTATAGTTCTGTGACTGAAGAGGCCCCTTTTTCAATTATTACATTGTTACAGTCGTAAAGACCTTTTTGCCGCCAACTCTTTCGTAAACAAATCGAGTGGGGCAAGTGAAAGGAAAGTTTCTAGGGCGGCCGTTGGTGTGGTTCTTATTGCACTGGTTGTGCCGATACACGCAGTCTTTAAATTTTAGTCATGGTTTTTAGATTGGTCTTCTTCTCTAAGGCTGGCCACCAGACCATAAATGCGTACGTTAGGATTGGTCTTATAATGGCTGTGTACATCCAATGAATGGTTCTAGGGCTGGGACCCCATCTTCTACTAAAAATTTGACTGCACGTATAGAATGCTACTGAGGCTTTTTCCTCCCTTTCTTTAATATTCTTTTTCCAGTTAAATTTACGGTCAAGTACAACACCAAGTTATTTGGCGGTATCCGAAACTTGAATTGGAGTTCCGTTGATGGTTGGCGGGTTTATGTTGGGAATTTTGTTTTTCCTTGTAAACAACACCAATTCTGTCTTTTGAGGGTTAACGCTAAGTCCACAACTGCTGGCCCAATTACTGAGCTTGTTGAGGGCTAATTGTAGGAGGTCGCATAAGGTTGGGGCAAATTTTCCCGAGACCATTAACACAATGTCATCGGCGTATGCAACGACCTTGATGCCATTCAGATTAAGTTTAACCAATGTCTGGTTAACTACAAGGAGCCAAAGCAGAGGAGATAGAACTCCACCTTGCGGAGTCCCCTTGCATGTTCTAACTTTTAACTTCGTATCACCCATTTCTACATTTATGAGTCTTGTTTGAAGCATGGAGTCAATCCAGTTTATCAGTAACGGATCGATGCTGATCGAGTTGAGGGCTTGTCGAATTGCGCTATTATCAACATTGTTAAATGCTCCTTCTATGTCAAGGAATGCTACCAGTGTGAATTCCTTGAACTGGATCGATTTTTCGATTGTACCGACCACTTCATGAAGCGCTGTTTCAACAGATTTGCCCTTCATATATGCATGTCGGGCCTGTGAGAGCACGCCGTCATTAAGTTTTAGGTGAATGTGAGTCTTCACTAGTCTTTCTAAAAATATCCTGGGAAGAAAAGAGGATAGGCTTATAGGCCTAAAATCCTCAGGTTCGGTGTGGGTGGGCTTGCCAGCTTTCGGAATGACCATGACATTGACTTCTCTCCATTTAGAAGGAACGTAGGTAATGTTAATACAACCCCTAAAAATTTCAACTAGAATTGGAACAATTACGTCATTATAGCTTTGGAGCATAATAGGAATTATTCCATCAGGCCCTGTAGACTTGTATGCTGAGAATGAGTCTATGGCCCAAGTCACCTTTCTGCTATCTACGATTTGGTTACTTGTGTTAGAGATTACACTTATGTCGGGGCCTCTATCCACAGACGATGAATCAGTAGTACATCCTGGGAAGTGAGTGCTCAAAAATGACTCTAAGGTCTCAGAGCAGGAATCTGTCCAGGTTTTATCAGGTCTTTTTAAAAAACCCGGAGGAGTGTAAGCCTTTGACATAACTTTCCTGAGTTTAGCAACGTCATTTGTTTACTCAATGCCTGTGCAAAATTTTTGCCAGGCTGCCCTTTTCGCGTATGTTGTTCGGTTTTTGTACATATTTTTGCTGATCTTGAAAAGATCCCAGTCAGCAGGTACATTACTATGTTTTGCTCTATTGAAAAGCCTCCTTGAGTTTTTCCTAAGGACAAATAACTCTTTCGACCACCATACGAGGTTGAGTTTACCTTTACTTTTAGAAATGGGGCAAGAACTTTCATAAGCATTATTAATGGCCAATGTTAGTTCATTGATATGTTTTTCAATATCTGAGCGATTTGTCTATGGCTGATTTTCATATTGACCCAAAGATGTGGCCATTCTTATCTTCAAGGCATCCCAGTTTGTCTTTCTGGGGTTTCTGTAGGGTTTTGGGTTTACTGTTTTGTGTTCGATATGGAATATTATCATTCTATGGTCAGAGAATGTTACATTGCCTGAGACCTTCCAGTCACTGACTACGATAGAATCGGAGTTAGTAGAAAGCGTCGCATCGAGTACTTCTTCTCTGTTTCTAGTAACGAAGGTTAGCTCGTTACCTTTATTTAAAATCAACAAATTTTTATTATTTATTATAATATATATATATAATATATATATTTATATTTATTATAATATATTCGAAAAATGACTCACGTCTTTGATTTATGTCTGAGCTCCCCCGAGTAACGATTTCATATCAAGAGCATCTGGCGGCGGAGGCCTCGGTGAATCACCTGGCATGTAGACGGAGGCTAGGATCAGGGGCGAAGCCCCTTTTCTTTCGCACTTCACCACCGTCATGTCTGCACTACTGTGGGAAGATAAGAGGAAAAGATTTATAGATTTTTTCGCCACTATGCATGTCCGATAGTTACCTTCTGTAGGCCCTTTATTGACGTAGAGGATATAATCTTTGGACCTTAGTCCGCAGATCCTACCCCTGTTGATCCAGGACTCCTGAATAAGGGTGATATCAATATTATCTCTTGCCAACAATGAGGTCAGGGTGGCCGAGGCCAACTTACTGTGCTGGAGGTTTATTTGGAGCGCCTTCATCATCATTTTTCAAGTTTTTGTTTTGTAGGTTGGCAGCTGACATCGGACGCACCTTGACCACTATCCAAACACCATTGTCTTTCAAATTCACTTTTCTGCATTCCCAAAGCTTGGTCTTCCGTTATGTGGATTGTATTTTCTGCTTTTGCTGATGATTCACATCGTGAAGAGTACTTCGGTTTGATGTTATTCGTACACATAGACGCCTTGTGATCAAGTTGAACACATTTGTAACATGTGAATTTAAAAGATGTGTCACGGTTAACCGTATTGCCATTGCCATGCTTTCGTTGCTGCGCTCCTCGTTCGAACTTCAATTTGCTCTGACTAGCACCTCGTCGGACATACATTGCTTTGGATCTGTCGTCCTCCTTACGTTGATATGTTGCATCATACTTCTGGAGAATTTTCTCTCTCAGAATACTGGGCTTCGGAAGGTTGTCGTGAGACTCCATTGCACACTTGAACAGTTCGAAACTCGGTGGCAATCCATTCAATAAAAGAATCGATAACAACTCCTCGTGTATATCAACATCCATACACTAAAGTTGTGACACTGCATAGAAGAATTCCATTAAATTCTTTCGCATATCGTCGCCTTCCTGGATTTTATATGTCGCCACACGTTAGAGCAATGCTGTCTTCTTCGTTGGTCCCGTGGAAGCAAATTCAGACTTTAATCGCTCCCAGACACCCTTTGCCATGTCCAATCCTTTAACAAGACGCAATAGACTCGGATCGATGGCAATAATCAAGTCTGACTTTGCTTTCGCTTCGTCATCCAACCACTTTTGAAGATCCTTTATCGCTGTTTTCAACAAGTTCGGGTTTTGGTGATGCTTCATTTACATGATTCCATGTTCCAGCTTTCACCATCACGGCCTTGATTTGCATGACTCACGTATCAAAGTTGACGCTGACGAGTGGCCTGATGGAATTCATGCTGTTCGACATGTTTCTTTACTTTTTATTAATTCTTAACAATATTTATATACTTTGCATTGGGACTGGGCCCATAACCTGATCAATTGAAAACGCAAAACTATATTTTAGCAAAAGTTTATTTTAATAAAAAAGAAAGAATGGTTTGCGTAAGAAGTTCTTAGAAGAGTGGCATATTCAGTCGTTTAAATTTAAAAAGTCAGAGTTTTGCCAACTATAAAAAAAAATGTAAATTGCACTGGCATGGCATTGCTAGAGCGCTGGTTGATATTTCTTAGTTCTAACACCTACTACCCAAATATCATACAATCCCAAGTTCTAAATCCTGAGCGTTTGTCCACTTCACCCACTCTTCCCCCCTTTCTTCCTCATACAATATCTCTTCCTCTTCTTATCTCTACTCCAACACATCAATATCTTCTCACTCAACTCCCATCTCATCTCCCACCATATCAAATGCCCCATATCCTACACATACTCACGGATCTTCGCTTCCATTCTGAGACCCTCTCACTCCTCCAACTACCGGACTTACCAAACATTTTGCTGACCTTAATGTTGATGGTCGTTATGTTCTCTCGACTTAGAGAGAACAAAACGACTAAGAGATCATAGAATCTACTCTACCATTCGTCTTTATCTCGCATACCTTTATGACAAACATGACTCTGTTTGTGACTAACCCCGATTAACTTATTCAAATAATCGTTCGCTTTTATGAATATTTTAAACCAACTCCCGATGATGTTGCAAATTACTCATTGTCTTTCGCCTTGAGCTTGAAGACGCAGTAGATACCTTTTTTTTGATATCATACAAAAAGCAGCTTGGGATAACACACTTTATCAAAGGGGTATGCATTAGATATATAATACATGCAAATATAAAATACCCTCAGGAAACAAGAGATTTAGTGAAAGAGAAAAGAAAAGCACGTAAGAAATGGCAGCGAACCCGTGCTCATTTAAATCGCTTGAGTAATATGCTAAAAATGGCGATATCAGATTTCAAATACCTGGAAGTTGAAAATTACCTTGAAGGCTTGACAGCGGGGAAAGAATTCAACAACTCACTTTGGATAGCTATAAAAACAACGAAAAAACCAAAGCTTCCAGTGCCCTAGATTAAGAAAAAAAAAGGCTTGACAGCGGGGAAAGAATCCAACAACTCACTTTGGATAGCTATAAAAACAACGAAAAAACCAAAGCTTCCAGTGCCCTAGATTAAGAAAAAAAAAGACGAATGGACTTAAAGTGACAAAGAAAAAGCTAAAGTATTTGCCGCTTACATTTAAACCGTTCGATGGGCAAGAACTTAACGAAAATATTAATATGAATTTTACCTCAAATAAAAGCTGCATAGCAAGAGATTCTACACTTGCCAAATTAAAAAGAGAAATAAGAAGCTTTAGTCAAATAAAGCTCCAGGATATGACTTAATCACGACAGAAATTCTTAAAATGCTCCTTCGTAAAGGATTTTATTAACTTCCTTTACATAATAAATGGTTGGTTGGATGTTGTAGGAACTGAGGGCCTCGAGCTTTATCTTTTCCTACACATCAAGTGCTTACATTACCTCCAAGTTGGTAACCGCCGGATACTGGTCTTGGCTTTATGTCATGACTTGCTAAACTTGTAAGTGCGAGTGTTGATCAAGGAAAGAATTGCAACACCAAACCCATGGCCCTACAGATTGGAGGTTAGTGCGTTGGGCTAACGACCCGGCCACAGTAAAAGAAACCAATTATTATGAAAGAGAAACGAGAAGCCTCGGATAACAACCCCCCTCAAATGGCAACCCGACCCGGAACGAAAATGGACTACGACCTGCGAGTATGCACCTGGAATGTAAGGACACTCTATACGCCAGGTGCTACTCAAAAACTTGAATCTGTCCTCACGCAGTACAAGGCAGATATAGATAGGATCAGGGATTATGAAAAGAAAAGATTGCGACATTTGTTACAGCTGTCATCAAAGATTGCACATGTTAGGATGCGGACTCGTCGTGGGAAATTGACTCAGATCGAGAGTCATCGATTTTAAGCCGATCAGCGATCGGCTGGCTGTGATCCGCATCAAAGCTACCTTCCAAAACATCAGCCTTATGTTTGCACACGCCCCTACCGATGAAGCGGAGGAGTCTAACAAGGAGGATTTTTACGACCTCCTGGACGGAGCCTACGGACCCTGTCCGGAGTACAAGGTCAAAGTCGTGCTCCGAGACTTCAATGCTAAAATCGGGAAGGAAAATATCTTTGGCGGATTAGTTGGAAAGCACAGCCTCCACGAAATGATCTAATCAACTTTGGTGCAGCTCGTAATACGGTGATAAGTAGCACTAGGTTCCCCAGGCGAAGGATACACATAGCAACTTGGCGATCCTTAGATGGTCGAACCGCCAACCAAATCGACCATGTGCTAATTGGCGCAAGGCACGCATCGAACATCT
Source organism: Dasysyrphus albostriatus (assembly GCA_946251815.1). NCBI lineage: Eukaryota > Metazoa > Arthropoda > Insecta > Diptera > Syrphidae > Dasysyrphus > Dasysyrphus albostriatus. Next base: position 178,540,040 of record OX276335.1, read on the forward strand.
TGGACGTGCGAACTTTTCGAGGTGCAAATGTCCACTTTCTTCTTGTGACAAAGTTCAGCGCCCGACTGTCCAATGAAAATAAAGCGAAGACCGCCTAAAGGAAGAAATTCAACATTGCATGCCTTAGCACATCTGAGAAAGCCAGAGATTTCTACTCTCTGCCGTACCCCCACCCACAAGTGTCAACAACCAGTGGAACTTGTATCGCGACGTCATTAAGGAGACAGCCGCGACCACCATAGGTTATCAACCACCCACAAAAAGAATCCATGGTATTATATGAAGAATGCTCGGTATTGAAGCAGGAGTCGGGAAATGCACGAATGCAAATGCTGCAACGGAAAACAAGAGCAGCAAGAGAGGAGTACCGTGAAAAGAGAAAGAAAGAGAAGAAAACTCGCGTAGAAAGAAAAGAGCATCCGCAGCCTCTCAGCTCAGGTATCTCAAGGAGTCTAGCACTGCCACCAATACCCGCCGGTTCTACAAAACAGACAAGCAACTGGCATGTGGTTATAAAAACCGGCACGCAAGCTCTTCGAAACAGCAAAGGGAACCTAGTCACCGAAGCACAGGGAATTGTTCACGTGCTTAAGCAGCATTTCCAGCAGCTGCTCAATGGGCATTTTGTAGAGGAAGCGACGGGAGAACAAAGAAGCATGAGACCAGTCAATGAAGATCCAGTCCCAGCGCCCAGTACTGAAAAGATTAAGAAAGCCATCCACAAGCTTAAGAACAAAAAATCCACCGGCTCGGATGGCCTACCTGCGGAACTCTTCAAGTATGGAGGAGATGTCCTGGTAGGGTGCATACACCAGCTCATCAACCAAGTATGCGAGGAGGAAAGTATACCCGACGACTGGTCAATTAGCTCCATATTCCCAATCTACAAAAAAGGCGATCCTATGTCCTGCAAAAACTACAGAGGTATATCCCTGCTTAATGTTGCATACGAGATCCTATCCAACGTACTATGTGAGCGTCTTAAACCTTTCTGCAACACTATGATCAGCACCTACCAGTGTGGCTTCAGGCCAGGCAGATCAACGATAGACCAAATCTTCACATTAAGGCAAAACCTGGAAAAGACCAACGAATTTCAAGTCGAGACCCACCATCTTTTCATCGACTTCAAAGCGGCATATGATAGCATTAGTCGCCAAGAGCTTCTATTGGCGATGTTGGAGCTCGGGATCCAACTGATCCAGCTATGCCGCATGACGTTACAAAATACGTGGTGCAACGTGCAAATAGGTAACAGCTCATCCGAGCTATTCCAGACATGTACAGGGTTCAGACAAGAATATGCTCTATCATGTGGCTTCTTCAACCTAGTCCTGGAGCAGATAGTTCGCAAGAGTGGTGTTAACCTGGAAGGCACTATCTTCAACAGGTCTTCGCAACTGCTTGGTTATGCGGACGACATCGACATCATCGGCCGCTCCAAGCGAGCTGTACTAGAAGCATTCACAGCTATTGATGAACAGCCAAAACGCGTTGTTCTTGAAGTGAATGAGGACAAAACAAAGTACATGCTATCAACAAACAAAGCTTCATCTGTCCATTGCCTAGGACAAAACGTCACTGTTGGTAGCAGTAATTTCAAGGTAGTCAAGGAGTTCACCTACCTCGGAATAAATATCAACCCCACGAATGACATCTTAGTGGAAATCCGACGAAGAATTACCCTAGCGAACCGCTGCTACTTCGGTTTGGCCAAACAAATGGGTTCAAAACTCCTCTCCCGGAAGACAAAGTGCACGCTATACAAAACGCTAATTTTACCAGTTCTACTCTACGGCGCTGAGTGCTGGACGATAAGTAAGAAAGGGGAATTGATAGTGGGCACTTTCGAGAGAAAAATTCTTCGGGGGATATTTGGTCCCAAAATGCGAGGAGGGCGAATGGAGGAGAAGATTTAATCGTGAATTATACGAGCTGTACCAAGATGTGGATGTAGTCCAAAGAGCCAAAATACGCCGACTACACTGGCTCGGCCACATCGAGCGAATGGACAAAAATGCTCCAGCCAAAAAAATCTTCGAGTCCCAGGCCCCAGGTTCAAGAAGGCCAGGAAGACCGAACCTCCGCTGCAAGGATCAGGCGGTTTCCGACGCAAGAACGCTAGGTCTCGATGACTAGAGGGAGCGTGCGAGGGACCGCAACCGATGGAAGACCGCTATATCTCAGGCAGAGACCCTCCATGGATCGGGAGCCGGATAAGTAAGTTAGTACATAATAAACGCCGTTCTAAGGTTAGAATATGTTTCGAGCCCATGCAATGTTGCAGAAGTCATAATGGTTTTGACGTAAGAAAAGAAAATCTGTTCAACTATCTTAACAAGATGTGGCACGAAGGCCTCAAATTAAAATAAGGACAAGCTCTGCCTGAAGGACTTTATTACATTCTTAACGGATATTTAGATAACAGACTTTTTCGTGTAAAACACAGAAATGACTATTCTAATTTCAAAGAAATAGTAACTGGGGGTACCACAAGGAAGTATGAGTGTCAAGTTAGCAAAGCAACTATGACAAATAGGTGGATAATTTGCTGGTCATTCATTAGTTGTGACAATTTATACTTTATCTTTCAATGTTTTCTAAGCTTTTTGTCGAAAATCAGTAAAAACTTCTTATACCTGATGGTTGATGGCTTATCAATTTGCCGTTAATTAGTTTTGACAAATTTAATTTGATCGTGCTATGTTTTCTATGTTTTTTGGGTGCTTTTCCAACTTAATATCAAGTGAGCAAAGCAACTCTCACGGATGGATTAATGGATAGGTGCATAATTTTAGTCGTTAATTAGTTGTTACAATTTCAAATTTGTCGTTCTATGTTTTCTGTATTATTTTTTTAAGTAGTAAAAACTTCCAAAAATGTAATCTTTTTAGTACTTAATAATTTGCCGTTTACTAGTCGTTCTTTATTTAAGTTAAATCAATTTATCATGCGATGTTTTTTTGGATTATTAGTTTTCTATGAATGTCAAGTTGGCAAAGCAACTTTGACAAATCGAAAACTGATAGGTGGATGATTTCGCGTTAATTAGTTGTGACCGTTTCGAATTTGTCGTTCAATGTTTTCTATGTTTCTTTGGGTGCTTTGCTAACTTGAAAAATCTCGAAAAGCGAAATCTGGAAAAACTTCTTATGCTTAAAATTGTTAGTCATAATAATTTGTCGTTAGTTAGTCTTTAATTAGTTGTGAAAAATGTAGTCTAATCGCGCTGTGTTTTCTATATTTGTTTGCGTCCTTTGCTAGCTTGATATCAAGTTAACAAACTATCACATAAAAAAGAGGTAAAAACTGCTAGTACCGAATGGTTTATTGCTTAATAATTTGTCGTTAACAAGTCTTGAATTAGTTGTGACAGTTTTGAATTTTTCGTGCAATGTTTTCTATGTTTTTTTTCTTTGTTAACTTCATATCAAGTTGGCATATCACTACCTCAAAAAGTGAATAATACTCAAGGCCATAAAAAGCTATTTTGAATCAATTATTCAACAAATTCAATCCTTAATGCTAAGTCTTCTACTTTGCTGATTTATTTTACAAGTTTATAGAATTTGCATTATAAAAAACCTTCTAATAGAAGGCTTCCAGCTTAATGGTTAGGAATAATAATTTTATTGGATATAGTTTACAGTGGATTTTTGTCAAAAAATTCGTGTAAGTTAAACTGAACTTAATACAAATTAGGTATGACAACGCCCTCACTATGTCACTCATGAGTCCAAGTGAGTAGGCCGGACGAAACACCAATCTGTTGTACTAAAGGCCATACAAGCTATTTTGAATCAATAATTCAACAAATCCAATCCTAAATGATGTATTCACATGTATCTTGATCTTGATTTTCAAGAAAAGTAGAGCGGGTCAGATTTAATGACAAAATATAAGCGTGTGAAAGATTAAGAGGGTGAACTACCACCCTAATTTAATTACTATAATATGCTATAATTTGTTTGGCTGTGAAAAAGATATGTTTTTATCAGTTTCTTATGTTATTTGTAGATTAAGATTCGATTGATAATAGTTTGTATTTTCATTCAATACCTAATTAAATTGAATTTTTCATTTTTTTTCACGTTCGTTCAATAATTGCTTTGCCCGGACATCTTCAAGGCTTTAAACAAATTTATTTACACTTTCATATATCTATTGTTTTTTCTGTCTTTGACACTTCACTTCATTTATTCATTTCTTGAAAAAGAAAAGGATGTCAAATATGAAAGTTTCGTTTGTTGGATAGAGAGGTAAGACCAAAATCAAGAGCATATTGATAATATCAAGAGCATTTTGATAAAATCAAGATTATGGTAAAATATAGAAATCAAGATCAAGATTATAGTAAGGACGAACATGTTCATCTTGATTATGACTAAATAAATTTGTTTAAAGACTTGTAGATGTCCGTTAAAGTAATAATTGAACAAACGTTAAAATACCGAAAAATTTTGTTAAATTAAATTAGGAATTGAATGAAAATACAAACTATTATCGACTGAATCTTAATCTACAAATAAAATAAGAAAATAACAAAAACATATTTTTTTGACAGCCAAACAGATTATAGCATATTATAGTAATTAAAATAAAGTTACCACCCTTGTACTCTTTCACAAGTTCATATTTCGTCATTTAATCGACCCTCTACTTTTCTAGAAGATCAAGATCAAGATACATGTAAATCCACCATTTCTACTTGGCTGATTTATTTCAGTAGTATATAGAATTTGCATTATGAAAAACCTTCTTATTGAAGAAATTTGGGATTTGATGCAGAGTGGAAGAGGTTTAAACCTGCTTAGTTTATTTAAATTTGTTTCAAACTACAATTTCAGATATACAGTGTCGCTCAAAACTAAAGCACGAAATTATCTCTCTATAGAAAATCATAAACAAAAAATTATGAAAAACCTATGATTTGATAGTTTTGATTTCTTTTCATTCAGAATATGTTAGACTTTAATAAACAATTATTAATTTTATCATAAATCATACCAAATTTAACAATCGCAAAATAACTCAGTATTTATTAAAAATTAGGTGGACAAAACTAAAGCACATGTAACTTATTTAAGCAACAACTCACCTGTATTAAGTCAATTTTTCACCAACTTCAAATTTAACTGTTTTTTTCTTCTCAAGCATGATCCTAAATAATTAATAAAATAAAAAGTGGTATGTTATCGGGCCCCTTTCAGATCGAGTTTAATAATTGGTATAAAAAGTAAATAAATGGATCAGAGTTAATATTCCAATGAATTAAAAGAAAAAGAAGTGTCTGTTTGCACTAACGGTGGATCAATAACATTAAAAAGGTATGAGTCGAACAGTAATTTCGCAAATAAAAGCACAATTTTCTGCTTGGGGATATGTCGAAACGGTCCATACTCAATAGTGAAGACAGCTTCTAAAAATCATCAGTCGCGAAGATAAAATAATCACCAGGGATACAAAGAGTATACAAACTGAACTAGGCTTTGGGATATCTGTCGTAGGACGGATGATAGTGCCTTGCTATATTGCCAACCAAAAAAGGAACATTTCAGATAAATCGACTTGAAAGACCAAAGTTTGCCAAGGCATACTTAAACTGCACCGTGACAAAATAGCAAACGGCATAGTAGAGCAAATGGGGGAGGCAAAATTATTGTATGGGGATGTTTTTCAACCTAGGACTCGGATCAATTTACAACATAAATGGTATAATTTATAAAATGAGAATTTACAAAATGACATGCTTCCTTTTGTGGACGTAACTATACCGTTTCGATAAATCGTCCACCATGATAACGATCTTAAAAATAACCCTTAGCTTGTAGGGAATTGGCAAAACAAAAATTACATTGCTGTTACGAAGTAGCCAGTATAATCCCCTGATCTCAACCCCATATAGAATCTCTGCAGGAAATGTAATTATTTACACTCTATTCTTCAACAAGCTCAAATTGCCTGAAATGTTATGACCATACATAAAATTGACAACTTAATTGACTCCATGCCTTGTCGTTGAGGTGTAGTAATTGAAAAAAAAGTTTCGTCTCCAAATATGAGCAAAACAACATACTTTTGTTTTTTTTTTACACTTCAGAAACTTTGTTGTGTGAGCTTAGAGCAAGCTGCAATCTACAAACAGAGGCTCATCATGAGTGCATGTGTTAGTGGTTAGTTGAATTAAGCAAACTAACACAAGCACGTACATAAATACAAAAAAACTAACAAAATTACAACACAACACAAAATCAGATATAACATACAAATTAACATTAAATATTCAAATTTAAAACATTTCTACATTTAAGAAAGTGGAGAACTGGATCGAAATACTATTTTTAATCCTATTTTACTCATGTTAAAATCAATACATGAGGCGTTTAAGTTAAAAAGTTTACACATAAGATTGCGGGGTTCGTTCGTGTGCCATAGTTTGTTCTGTGAAAGGAACGTGAAAAAGTTCAAATCTTCGCAGGTGGTGAGATCCTCTACGATAATTAATGCTCAAATCGGCTAACAAGACAGGCGCATCAATTTCACCATTGATAAGTTGATGACAAAATACCAAATCATTATTAACACGCCTTTGATATAAAGTTTGAAGTTGCAGAAGCTGAATTCTGTGTTCATAAGGTGGCAGGTTATATGGATCAGCCCAGGGAAGACCTTTTAAGGCAAAACGAATGAATTTATGTTGTATTGCTTCAATACGGCTTTTATGAATTTCGTAAAAATGTGCCCATATTTGGGAAGCGTACTCAAGATGGGGCCATACATAACAATTGTATAACGAAAAAGTAACATACGGATCGTTAAATTCCTTTGCCCATTGTTTTATAGATCCATGCATTTAACTCGCCTTATTTACAATACAATTAATATGTTCTATAAAACCTAGATCAGAACTAAAGTGAACACCGAGGTCTCCTTGATACTTAAAACACTACTGAGTGTGTTCTGCGAGATGGAGTAATTTTTAAAGAGAGATTTAAAGAGAGGCCATTTTTGCTACACCAGACATTAAAATTGTCAATATCAGCCTGCAGCAGAATGTGATCCTGACTAGATTGTATTTTTTTAAAAATCTTCATATCATCAGCATATAACGGGTGATTTTTTAAGAGGTTTAGAACTTTTAAAAAAAAAACACAAAAAATTCGAAAAAATGAATGAAATATTTATTTGAATCGATAGTTTGAACCTTGCAATTTAATGTTTAAAGATAATTTCATGCAAATGTTGACCGCGGCTGCGTCTCAGGTAGCCCATCCTCTGAGTCCAATTTTGGCATACTCTTTCACACATATCGGCCGGTATCTCACGAATGAATGCATGGATGTTGGCTTCCAGTGCGTCAATCGAAGCGGGCTTGTCCCTATAGACATTAGCCTTGACATACCCCCACAAAAAATAATCTAATGGTGTCAAATCGCACGATCTAGGCGGCCAATTGACCGGCCCGAAACGTGAAATTAAATGTTCACCAAACTCGCCTCGCAATTGCGCCATTGTTTCGCGTGCTGTGTGGCATGTGGCACCGTCTTGTTGAAACTACATATCATGCAAGTCAAGAACTTCCATTTCGGGCAAAAAAAAGTTTGTTATCATCGCTCGGTAGCGTTCACCATTGACAGTAACGCTGCGATTCGCATCATCTTTGAAGAAATATGGCCCAATAATGCCGCCGGCCCATAAACCGCACCAAACAGTGGCTTTTTCGGGATGCATTGGTAGCTGTTGCAATGCTTCTGGCTGATCTTCACTCCAAATGCGGCAATTATGCTTATTTATGTACCCATTCAACCAAAAATGAGCCTCATCGCTGAACACAATTTTTCGATAAAAAAGCGGATCCTCGGCCAGCTTTCCAAGAGCCCATTCACCAAAAATTCGGCGTTGTGGTAGGTCGGCTGGCTTTAGTTCTTGCACCAGCTGCACCAGCAAATCCTTCCGCAAAATTTTCCACGTAGTGCTGTAACAAAGGCCTAACTGCTGGGAACGGCGCCGAATCGACATTTCACGGTCTTCTGTCACACTAGCTGATACGGCCGCAATATTTTCTTCACTACGCACAGTACGTAAACGTGTTGGTGGTTTAATGTCCAACAAAGTAAATTTGGTGTGAAATTTGGTCACAATCTTCCGAATAGACTGCTCAGAAGGTCGAGAATGCCGACCATAAAATGGAAGCAGCGCGCGATGAACATTTCGAACCGAGCACGAATTTTGATAGTAAAATTCAATAATTTGTAAGCGATGTTCATTTGTAAGACGATCCATGGTTAAATTGCGAACCAAACTGAAGCTGTTTGACAGTGACACAAGGTACTAAACACACGTCAGCTGTCAAAACCAGTGTTGCCAAAACCAAACCAGCTAAAAAATCACCCGTTATAAGAATATCACTAAAACGTATACATGAAGTAACATCATTTATAGCTAGAATGAAAAGTAACGGACCCAGATGACTTGCCTGGGATACCGCCGAGTGAGCATTGAACGAGTTTGAAAGGAAGTTTCGAAATTTTACATGGTAAAATCTATTTTCAAGGTATGATTTAATCCATGCGATGAAAATGGTCGGAAAATCAAAAGCTTTGAGTTTGAATATAATAATGTTAAGACTAAGCTGGTCAAATGCCTTAGAAAAATCAGTGTATATGTAATCAACTTAATTCCTGTTTTCTAATGCAAGAAAACATTTATGTAAAAACGTAAGAAGATTTGTTACCGTTCATTTCTTTCTCACAAAACCATGTTGTTGTTCGCATATTATATTCTTTGTATGAAATGCTAAACTCTCGCACACAATCTGAATTTTTTTTTCGAATTGACAAACCTTCAAAATGCCTTTTTTAATAAAAAACCGGCTGAGGGATGGTGTAGTCTGAGTGTTTAGGGATTGATTCGAATTTGTTCAGAATGATGGTAAGGCCAATAGAATTACTGGACCATTAAGAGATGGCTCTGAGACGAATAGCTATGCTCGCCACCACTTGTTTAGTGCATATATCGAGGGATGTGATGATAAGCAGTATGTCTAAAGCAGTGGAAGGTGTCGAACGGAAAGCTCCGCTGATACACATGTAAGCCGATCTCTGTACTTTGCTTAGCTTATCACGATAAGTTACTTTATCTAAAGCAGTCCACCTTACTGCCACCGCATATGTGAGTATCGGTCTGATGACCGCTGTGTATAGCCAGTGGGTGATATGTGGCGACAAGCCCCATTTGCTTCCAATAGCTTTTTTACAGGAGAAAAGTGCCACTATGGCCTTTCTAATTCCTTCTTGTGTATTTGGTTTCCAGCGCAACTTTTTGTCTAAAATCAGACCCAGATATTTAGCTTGATCTGAGAAGTTAAGTGGAATACCATTTATTGATGGAGGGTCAATAAGCGAAATTTTATATTTCCTTGTAAAGAGGACAAGTCCAGTTTTGTGGGGATTTACACCTAGTGCACATTTGTCTGTCCATTTAAGTAGTTTGTTGAGAAGCAGTTTGTATTAATTCTATAATGATTTGAAGATGCTTTCCCGATATTGCAATGGCAAAGTCATCTGCATATGCAGTAACTATGAAACCATTCGCTTCTAGATTGACTAATAGTTCATTCATCATGAAACAACAGACTAAAGAAGTTAAACATCAATGCTGACAGTGTGACTTTCTTCATTTAAAATGCTTACGCTGATAACCCTTGGATGAATAATCTCGCCACCTCGCTCCAGTCACCATAGTAACTTTGAAATAAGCTTTTCATCCAAATATAAGTGGCTCTTTTACTCTCACTGATTATGTGTTCCGACTGGGAAATATGACTATAAATAAATGGGTGGATAAATTAGAATACTCTAGATCTAAGAAAACTAATAAACCTAGTAATTTAAAACCCGTCCGAAAAACAAGCCCATTCACACTTCCAGGTCTGACCCAAACTGGACCTCTAAAACTAAGCTTTTCCTTAACTTAACGCCTTCTTGCATTTCACAAAACCCTCTTTATATCCCTACTCCATCTAAGCCAATAGGTCAAAGGGTTTTCTTTAACTTAACTCCTACTTAACCCACCTCCACGCTTCAAAACTAACCGAACTAACCCCAACGAATTACTCTCCAAATCTCGACCTCAGCTGTGAGGCCAAGTACAATAGCTTTTGTAATTCCCATGTTCTTAACCCTTTACCAACTCATATCCCTAATTCAAGATCTAAATCAACCCAATCGTTCTACCGTTGCAGCCCACATATTAAAAGAGTAACATAGGGTAACCTTAGACAGTGTGCATATAGTCAAACAGTGCGTAATGAACAACAACTGGATGCATATGAAGGCTTCTTCATTCAAACAAGCAACAACCTTTTGAATCAAGAAAACGGGAACATTGATTCTTGCTTGTTCCCACAAATATAAACAATGCACTATGCTGCATTTTTGATCGGTGAATTTAACCACTGTTTACATTTTTGTCTTAATGTTTTCTTCGCCGTTGATGCTGCCTAAAACAACTGCTGGGTTCCGCACATAGCCACAGCTTCATTAGTGGAATGCTGATGATGAAACAAATGAGTTTCGAAATGAATTCAAGGTAAGTTTACGTTGTTTTTTTTTTTGGTAGTTAATAACGTTAAACATTATTAAGTGGACTCAATTTAAGGTGTTTTAAAATTTATTTAATTATTCCCTACTATTTTTAACGTTTATCGCGATGACGATCTAAACCTGTCCACTAACGGTTTCCCTTGACGGGACGTCTTTCTTGCTGTTACAAACTATTGACTCTTCCCTTATTGCCGTATCTTCTTTCCTTAATCTTGATTATGTGTCTATTAAGATTATACTTCACCGGAAGCCCCTTAAGGTTGTCTTTTGTCACATTTTTCCATCACAACACATGGAGTCATATGAATTTGCTATTAGAACAATTGACCACACAATCAATTTGTGTGACCCCCATTATGAGATCCGTCTTTTCGTAGACTTCAATCTTTCTTATTTAAAATGGAATTCATCAGACTATCATTCGTTCCTCTCAAATAACTCTCAAATAGATACTTGCGCTATAACCAGAAAACTGTGGCCTAGTTTCAACAAACAAAAGACAGACAACATCATCCAACTGAGAAAAAAGTCTGTATCCCTTCTCGTGAGCATCATTACCGGTCACAACCATCTGGATTACCACAAGAAAAAGATGAAACTCAATTTGAACGACCTATGAAGGGGTTGTGGTGACGTAGAGATACACGGGGATACTTCTCACTACCTTTGTCACTGCCCTGGGCCTTACTATCTGAGAAATAGGCTCCTAGGGAGACACTTCTTCAGCGGCTTGGAAGAACTCTCTGATATTTCAAATAAAAATCTGTTGAAATTCATTAACGCTACCAAATGGTTTGAAACTTTATAACCACCCAACCACAAAGTTGTAAACTTCTCCAACCACAAACGAACGGACACATACACCAACCGCTGACCTATCAAACTCATCCACCAGACGTTGCATGGAGCCACTGCTCCTACGGGCCTCAAATGGGGATAAAGGGAGAATTACACCTTAAAGGGCGTCATTCCCTCCCCGACCAAGTGATTGTATATCGATTCTGATTAACCAACCACTGATCTATCAAACTCATCCTCCAGACGTTGCTTAGAGGCTCCTACGGTCCTGGTGGTGGGATGATTACCCAAGGGGGAATAAAGGAAGGATCAGGCCCTCAAAGGCCATCGTTCCTTCCCCAACAAAGTACACAATCACTTTGTCTACTGAAATTTGTCAACACCCGCCACGGGCTTGATTGTCATGGGATTTATCATAGGTTTCTTTTCTGAGGGTCACAATCCCTAGGGTATCACAATGGATCTACATTGGTCCAAGTGTAACGGTAACAAGATCAACTGTCAGCCCATTAAGCTAGCCTAGCCTTACTCTTATGTCTCTGCTTGTTGTGAGATTTATTTATCGCGAATTTAGGATGAATAGTTACTTTAGTGTGGCGGAATAACAATCCGCAAATTAAAGCAAGGTTAAAAATAGAAAGAAACAATAATTTTTCGAAATTATTGTATTAGAAGCGAATGCACTAAACCGACGTGCGTCGCGACGAGAAACTTCAGAAGATTCAGTATGACAACTGTCAAACAGATAAATCCCACAACCGACAGCAAAAAAAAAGTGCTGCCACCCGTAGCTCAGCGAATGGGGTGGGTTCAATTTATTGAATAAAATTATATAATAAAATTTATATGAAGGATATATATATTTTGATAGTACAAAGTGTACTTAAAAGAAAATGGGCGCCAGGAAGTATTAGGGTGCTTACCATCACCTGTTCTAATAAAAGAGGAAAAGAAGAATATCCTCCACAAACAACAAAAAGATGATTTTCTTTCTTATTTGGAATTCTAAAATGTTTATTAGGTATAATCAGAATCTGGGAAACCTTTAGTTATAGGTTAAAAAATTCAGAATTTTTTCGGAAACAAAAAAAGTACAAAAAAGCCAATTGGCTTTGGAAATTGGCACAGGGCCAATTTTTCAAAATGTAATCTGGTATAATGAATTCGAAAAGATGAAATCACAAAAAAAAAACAATGTAGTGTCCCAAAAGACACAAAGAGAAATCACTTTGGGAAAATTCCCGAACAGACAACGAAACTAGAAAAAAATAATGGTCACGGGTCTCGCAATTTCGGGAGTACAAATGGACGTAGCGAAGGCCTAATGGGGTGAAATTATGCCACTTTTCAGGCCACAAAATCAAACGATAAATGCAATAATTTTACAAAAATAAGACAAAACCTAAGACACTGAATACTTAGCTTTTCCTTTCCACTTGGATCCTAGCTCCTCGAAGTCTTGCCTTCCTGGCTAAGCCTCACTCTCTTGATCAGATACAATCGCCTCTGACAAATATACCTTCCTTCTCACTGAAAATAGCTCCTCTATCTTCGTTTTTCAAATTCCCCCAACTGGGAATTTCTCAAAGCTACTTTTTATTAAAAACTTGATATAACTGAAAATCGGTAATAATTTATCGCTTTTTTCTATCTCTCAAGCAAATTGCACCACCATACTCTTTCGAATAAAATCCAAAAAGTGACCAAAAAATGGCGGACTTGGCTCGTTCACATTGGTCATCCTCTTCTGATCTTTAGTCCGTGTCACGGTCTAACTACAACACCTTGCTTTTTTGCAGGGGTGCATGCCGTTGTTGAACCCAGCCACGCATGTGATCTCTTTCATGTTGGTGATATGAACACCAACAGTGGCTCAGTGGACGAGTTCAACCCTTCTCCATCAAATTCGATTGGTCTAAGGAGAAGCGTAAAATTATTTAACATCACGAACAAAGTCCCCAGCCCAGACCGGCCTAGACTAAGAAATTAGGGGAAAGTATTTTTTCCAGATGGGATCACTGTCATTTTCCAACTTAAGTGATGAGCTAGAATCCGATGACTTACGCGAAAGTTAAATTACTTTAGACCGAAGACCTTCGCACAGGATTTATTGGAGATAGGGAAACACGTCGCAAAGTGATTTTTCTTTTGTGTTTAAGACACTTTAGGGTGGGCATTAAGCCATACTAAATTTAGGTTGGTGTGAATCAGGTGTCACACATGTCGTTGAACATGGGTCGTATTCGTGCTTTTCCATAATACTATAAGAGTATAGGTCTCTGGCTGATGGACGCCAGGTATCTACTGACTCTACAAGCGTTTTGGATCTGCAACTAAAAAAAGGAAAAGCCAAAAATGGTAAGTGATAAAGAGTAGGCAGCTGAAACTTGTTGTGTTAAATTTTACCGCAACATGCTAGCCCCCTTTCTCTTTCAACCAATGACGACTATCACCCACCCCTTCTTCTCTCATTTTTTTCAAGACTATATTACAATCCACTCCTCCTACTGATCTTTCGACTTTCTTATTTTCGCCTAATAAACGAATAACTAAACAAAGTCTCCTTTAATTTTGATAAGTTAACTGTTAATGATGCCAGTACTTTATTATACAGTGAAATATTTAATTCCATTTCACTTTATGTTCTTTTTTCTCACTACAAAACCTTGTCTTCTTCTCTACCTCGGTATAATCGTAAACTTCGTTCTCTGCGAAATAAAAGAAATAAGTTGTGGGAAATTTTTGTCCGCTCTCGTTCTCCTCCTGATGATTGTAACTATTTTTGTTCTTATCCCTTTTTCAACGCTATCTAGTGACCACGCAATCCAACTTTTTCAATGATCCTAATATTTTTTCAGTTTGTCAACTATAAAAGGAAAATCGATGGCTACACAAACACTCTGTCAATAACGAAACTTCAAAGGATCCTAACAATATCGCCATCCTATTTGCAGCTGATTTTGCATATGTCAATTATCTACAAAACTTTTCTCTTGGGCCGCTTCTCCCTCACACTTTCGATCTGTAAATCATGGAAAATAAATTGAATCAACTAAACGATAAATTTAATCCTGGTCCCGATGGTCTCCTTGCCATACTTCTAAAAGCATGCTCTTCCACCCTTTCTCTTCCTCTCTCAAAAATGTTTAGCCTTTCCCTAAATCTTGGTGAATTTCCTCAGATATGGAAATTATCTTTCATAACTCCAATACACAAAAGGGTTCGAAGGGTGATGTTAAGAATTATCGTCCAATTGCTAAGCTTTCTCACATACCCAAACTCTCTGTATGAAACGTTTAAGTTTCCACTGCAAAACCCTCACCTCCCCAGATGCCATGGCTTCCTCAAATGCAGGTCTTTGTTTCAAGTTTATTTAATAACTTACACAGTAAGATACGATCTCTTTTTTAATAGTGCTAGCATTAATAAAGATTCTTTTGTAAATATTTTGTAGTGTTCAAAAGGAAAAACTTAAGGGAAGGTTACGAGGTCGATAATATCTCAACCGATTTCAGTAAGGCCTTTGTAATTTGCACACTATCGGCTTCGAACCTTCTTTGTTAGAACGGATCTCCTTTTACCTATATAATCGTTACTACAGCGTTCGTTTTAGATCCACCACCACTTGCTCTTTTTTAGCTACCTACGGTGTCCCCCAAGGCAGCCATTTAGGCCCGTTTTTGTTCATTAGATAGATAGATAGATAGATAGACAGATAAGATAATTTTATTTTCAAATCAATTTTTACAAAATCATATTTTTGAATACCAGCAAAATTAAATTTGACAATAACTTGTTTTAAGTCGTCTGTCAGGTACAAAACTGTTTATACTTTTTAAAAGCAAAGATAAGCGAGTTTTAGCTATTCATATTCGTTTATTATAAGACTACGATATTTGTTTGAGTTTTTTTAATTTTGTAAAGGTTTTGGTAATTTAGGCCATTCAAGATATTGAGGAATGTTAGTCTGTCTAGCAAATCACTTCCTAGAATTTGTTTGCGGTATAGATTGATCATATCTTGTGGATTACTATCATGGAAGTAGTTCGGGACTTCAGTGTATAGGAGGTTACAATATTCATCATAAGACTGTGACTGGAGCGCCTTGCTGATGAAGTTGGTCCAATCCTTTTCCGATAGTTTTGTTAGGAGTATATTATGAACACGATTCCATTCTGTGCATGGAGCTTCGAAACTTAAATTGATTTTTGAGTTTTTAGGAAAAGGCCTGGTCATTCCTGGGCCCAATAAATATTTTTCTGGATAACAGCTTCTGAGAGAATACGTGGAAGACGATTACGTGGCAATGACATTACTTTCCCTATGTATGCTAGGTGAACTTTTAATGTAAATTAATGCCTTTGAAAGTCCTGTTTCAATATAAACTGCATAATTAGGTGTGTTGTCTGGGAGTCCGAAGCATCTCTTGACAAGGAAGCGCTGAAGTTTTTCAACTTGGGTGTATTCTTTATCAAGTATCCCCAAACTTGCGCACAACAATGCATTATTGATTTTGTGGCTGCTTCCTGCACTTTATATTTAGCGGAGTGTGTCACATATTTATTTTACACAAATTTACACCACGTTGAGTTTATAGAGTTTTTGATGTTGCAAGACGTTTTGTTAAGTGCTTAGACCAAGACATATTGTACGTGAAAGTAACTCCAAGATATTTTTATTTCTCCATGGTTGAAGTACATTTTTCAGTAGCCACTCTTGTGCCGCCATTCCGGAAGATAACGACTTCAAACTTTTCTAGATTGACATCTAGACTCCATTTACTGCAGGAGCTGCTGAAGCTGTCGATAATCGTTTGCAGGGTTTTAGGACTATCAAAGAGAAGAACTATGTCATTCGCGTATAAAAGAACATTTATTCCTAAACCATCCAGGATAAGACCAGTTGGGAGCTCATAGTGAAGATCATCCAGGAATAGGACAAACAGTAAGGCACTCAATACGCATTCTTGCTTGACTCCTTTTGTTGTCTGAAAGAAGCTTGATGTACTCTTTCCATCCCAAATTGTTGCACTAGTATTCTGGTACAGAGATCTTATAACTGAAACACTTTTTGTAGAAAAACCTAGCCTTAATAATTTGAAAAACAACGCATCTCTATTAATGTTGTCGAACGCTGCTAACAAATCAACGAAGAAAGCATATAGCTTGTTTTTCTTACTCAGTTGAAGTTGGATGATACAAGAAAAGTTCGAAACTTAAATTGATTTTTGAGTTTTTAGGAAAAGGCCTGGTCATTCCTGGGCCCAATAAATATTTTTCTGGATAACAGCTTCTGAGAGAATACGTGGAAGACGATTACGTGGCAATGACATTACTTTCCCTATGTATGCTAGGTGAACTTTTAATGTAAATTAATGCCTTTGAAAGTCCTGTTTCAATATAAACTGCATAATTAGGTGTGTTGTCTGGGAGTCCGAAGCATCTCTTGACAAGGAAGCGCTGAAGTTTTTCAACTTGGGTGTATTCTTTATCAAGTATCCCCAAACTTGCGCACAACAATGCATTATTGATTTTGTGGCTGCTTCCTGCACTTTATATTTAGCGGAGTGTGTCACATATTTATTTCACACAAATTTACACCACGTTGAGTTTATAGAGTTTTTGATGTTGCAAGACGTTTTGTTAAGTGCTTAGACCAAGACATATTGTACGTGAAAGTAACTCCAAGATATTTTTATTTCTCCATGGTTGAAGTACATTTTTCAGTAGCCACTCTTGTGCCGCCATTCCGGAAGATAACGACTTCAAACTTTTCTAGATTGACATCTAGACTCCATTTACTGCAGGAGCTGCTGAAGCTGTCGATAATCGTTTGCAGGGTTTTAGGACTATCAAAGAGAAGAACTATGTCATCCGCGTATAAAAGAACATTTATTCCTAAACCATCCAGGATAAGACCAGTTGGGAGCTCATAGTGAAGATCATCCAGGAATAGGACAAACAGTAAGGCACTCAATACGCATTCTTGCTTGACTCCTTTTGTTTTCTGAAAGAAGCTTGATGTACTCTTTCCATCCCAAATTGTTGCACTAGTTTTCTGGTACAGAGATCTTATAACTGAAACACTTTTTGTAGAAAAACCTAGCATTAATAATTTGAAAAACAACGCATCTCTATTAATGTTGTCAAACGCTGCTAACAAATCAACGAAGAAAGCATATAGCTTGTTTTTCTTACTCAGTTGAAGTTGGATGATACAAGAAAGGTTGCAGACTTGGTCAACTGTACTATACTGACCTCTGTACGCAGCCTGGTAGTATCTGGTTTTCTTCGATCCACCTAGTGAGTCTGTTTAGCAAAATGGTTGAAAATATTTTATAAAGTGTGTCAAGAGAAGACAGCCCTCAGTAGTTTGAGGCAAGACTTGAGTCGCCCTTTTTATAAACTGGGAAAATTATTCATCTTTTAAAGGATGACATCATTTCTGTAAGAAAGATTTCTCTTAGCAAAATATGAAATTCTTCAATAAATGGAGTGCTAGCATTTTTATAAAACTCGTTTGGAATACCGCTTTTGTTCATTATTGCTTGTTTTTGTAATGGTCATCAAACATTCTTCTATTTCACTGTACGCTAATGATACCAAGTTTTTCAAGACCATTGCATCGAAACATGGCTCTTACCTTATTCAACAGGACCTTGACATTTTTTCAGTTTGGTGTCTTAAAAATTGTTTGGAGCTTAACTTGCCAAATGCCAATCAATCGCTTTTAGGTGTAAACGTATTAAATCTCCTCCCCGTCTCTACCTCCTTCATTATTAACCCAGACCAACCGTTGATAATTTTCGTGACCTCATATTTAACTTAATTTTCTCTCCCATAAAGATGATATCATTCTGAAGGCAAATTCAGCGCTCAGCTTCGTCAAAAGATGGTCAAAGGAATTCTCCTACCCTTATGTGACCCGATCCCTATACATATCCTTTGTTCGTCCACTCCTTGAATACGCTTCCCAAGTTTGGTTCCCTTATCAACTTATTCACATTTCCAGAATCGAGAGCTTCCAGCGCCGCTTTCTTCGATTTGCTCTTCAAGGCGCTACATGGAACAGTTCTTTGATCCTGCCTTCCTATCTAGACCGCCTTAAACTAGTTTGAATTCTTTTGAAAAACGAATAGAAATATCACATTCTTTTCATTCATCGATTACTATCTGGTTTCGTTGAATCCATTTAACTCAACATCGTTTCTATCTATAGTTTTATTTGTTAATTATCGAAACCACTAATCAGACAATATTGTTTGATCAGCTCCATTTAACCAGAGCCTGCGAAATACTTGTTAAAGATCTAACCCAATTTGAACAAACTCGTTCAAGAAATCCTCGTCTCTTATCTTCCCACCCACAGGACCTTCTATGGCTCAACCGAACCTATCTCTCGAATGCTGCAATGTTAATTTGAACATGAACTTCTTTGACTTTAACATCAGTACTCCTTTCTTAAAACTCCGTTTTTTAAATTGCCCTCCTCCACACTTACCTTATAGACTGAGAGCCAACGACATAAAAAGTCAAGTCATTTGCATACTTTTGTAATTCGCATTAATTATAGCCTTTGAAGGGTTGAACCAATAACCGTTTGTCTGCCTACCTTAACATATTAAGCCTTAATCTTATTTAATCCTACCTTACTTTATCTTATCTTATCTTATCTTATCTTATCTTATCTTATCTTATCTTATCTTATCTTATCTTATCTTATCTTATCTTATCTTATCTTATCTTATCTTATCTTATCTTATCTTATCTTATCTTATCTTATCTTATCTTATCTTATCTTATCTTATCTTATCTTATCTTATCTTATCTTATCTTATCTTATCTTATCTTATCTTATCTTATCTTATCTTATCTTATCTTATTTTATCTTATCTTATCTTATCTTATCTTATCTTATCTTATCTTATCTTATCTTATCTTATCTTATCTTATCTTATCTTATCTTATCTTATCTTATCTTATCTTATCTTATCTTATCTTATCTTATCTTATCTTATCTTATCTTATCTTATCTTATCTTATCTTATCTTATCTTATCTTATCTTATCTTATCTTATCTTATCTTATCTTATCTTATCTTATCTTATCTTATCTTATCTTATCTTATCTTATCTTATCTTATCTTATCTTATCTTATCTTATCTTATCTTATCTTATCTTATCTTATCTTATCTTATCTTATCTTATCTTATCTTATCTTATCTTATCTTATCTTATCTTATCTTATCTTATCTTATCTTATCTTATCTTATCTTATCTTATCTTATCTTATCTTATCTTATCTTATCTTATCTTATCTTATCTTATCTTATCTTATCTTATCTTATCTTATCTTATCTTATCTTATCTTATCTTATCTTATCTTATCTTATCTTATCTTATCTTATCTTATCTTATCTTATCTTATCTTATCTTATCTTATCTTATCTTATCTTATCTTATCTTATCTTGTCTTGGCTTGTCTTGTCTTGTTTTATCTTATCTTATAAAGTATCCTCACATTCGTTGAGATTACAGAGGGAACAGGTTCCTGGTAGATCTTCCCTGTAAGGAATAAAGTTTTATATTAGATTAAGAATTTCTGTTCTATAATTAAATTATCCGTAAAATAGCTACCATAACCAACTTAATGACTAAGTTCTTTGTTTGTTGATCGGAAAAGGGAAGAAGATGCTAGGTGGACATTGTCGAGATAGATCATTTCATCAAGAACTGCAATGAAATCATTGAAGATTCCCTTCCATTCTTCAAAGTTATTTGCTAAGTTAAGTTCAGCGAGTGATTGTGTGTCTTGTGCTAATCTAAACCAATTTTCCCTTTTTAGATGTTAGCAGTGATAACATTACAATTTTCTGCTTTCTGTCCTAACGATGTCACAATTGGCTTTCAAATAGCGGAAAAAGACGTTTTGTAGCCCGGACTCTCCAGATATTGCGTACGTTGGGTTTGTACAGGGAAGACGAAAAATGTGCTCAGAGAAAAATCTCTGTAGCTTCTCAAATTTTTCAATAGGTGTGCAACCGTAAACCTCAATTCAGTATCGCGTTGATGGCAAGTTTTGCTGCAGTATATTTTGCCTTGATATGGTTATTCCATTTGAAATTTGCAGTGAAAGTTACTCTCGAGTATTTGTTTTCTCCAACGACTTCGAGTCTCTCGTTGCTAAGAAACCAAACTTCATATTCAGCTTGTCTGCGGATATTTTTTGTCAAAAACTATGACCTTAGATTCGTCCGTTGACTTGGAGGTCCCATAGTCGGCCGTACTCGACCAGTTTGTTGATCATTAGCTGGAGTGTTTTTGGACTCTCAGCTAAGATGACTAAGTCATCGGCGTACAGTATAGTGCAAAGATAATGGGGCTTAAAATACATCCTTGAGGAACACCTGTTATCATCAGGATTACAATTGAATTTTGTGGGTCACCATAAACAGATGCAGACGAACCCGACAGAAGCACACATCCTTATAAGCTTTGGAGATCTAACTATAGTAGTACACAGCTTACAGAATAAGCTAATTTCAATTTACTTTGTCAAGAGCTACCTTAAAGTTTACAAAACATTATAATTTCTTATTGTTTCCTATAAAATTAATCGGAATGCTCTGCATTCGAAAGTCCGCCTGACAGTTACTCAACACATTATTGCTCTCAACCTACAAAGACGCAGTCCACTGTACATTCCTCGTGCAAATATTTTCCTTATTGAATTTAGGAACGATATTCCTCTATAATTTTCCCGCATGCCACTATCACCTTTTTTGAATACATGGAAAATTAATGCCTTCTTGAATTCAGCTGGTATGACTACCATCGAACAATTCATTGTAGAGTTTCGTTGATTGGGCCAGAAATATAAGTCGAATACTTATACAATTCTAATGCTTTTCCATTAGAACCAGATGCTTTACCACTTTTCATTTGTTTTAAAGCAGTTTCAACTTCTTGTAAGGTAATCGAGTTGTCCAATTCTTTGATATAAATATTGGGAAGTGTATATATCTAAGTTGTTGCTTAGAAGTCTTTTGAAATGCTCCGGTTAGCAATTCAGTTTTGACACACTAACTCGAGGTTGAATGGAAATGTCCTATATCCTTGTTGATTTTCCAAAAATCATTTGGATTTTTATAGAAGTCAGTTTTCTTTCTTTTTCACAGATTCTTAAAGCTTGCATTTTCTTTTTGGAATTAGGTCTTAAGCTACGAGCAGACGATTTGCGATAGTCGCAAATCTTTGCGAGCACTGACGTCACAAAAAACTCGCAAATACACCGCAAATGCCTTACGTTTGACAGTGCTCGCAAACCTGCAAATACACATGTTCAGACGATTTGCGAAGGTTGTCCCAAAGTTTTTAAATACATTTGCGATCAAGGTGCTTGCAACTGACATGCTCGCAAATAAGATCGCAAATTTTGCAGCATATTTGTGTGATGTTCACACGATTTGCGGCAACATTTGTAGATATCATATTCTTACTCAATTGCAGATTTGCGAGCTTGACATTTCTCTATTGACAAACTTGTTTATTTGTTGAGTTTTGTCATATCATATGTACATACAAACACACATGGGTATGTAGCTTATATGTATATGTGTTTTCGCAAATGGTTATGACGGTCGCAAATACTCGCAAATTGTCACAAATTATTTTTGTGAGTGTTCACATGATTTGCCAAAATGTCACAAATTTATTTGCGACTTGGGCCTCGCAAATCATACGCAAATGATTTGCGAGCATTACGCAAATATTTGCGACTTTTGCAAATCGTCTGCTCGTAGCTTTATATACAGTGTCGGCCAAAATTAAAGCACGAAATTATCTCCCTCTAGAAAATAATAAAAAAAATATGAAAAATCTATGATAATTTCATGGTTTTGATTTTTTTTATTCAGAATATGTTAGACTTTAATAAACATTATTTATTTTATAATAAATCATACCATATAGGCTAAGAGCTGGCAGCATATTTTTAGGTTGAACACATAACCAAAAAATGATAGTGAAAACAGCGGTTTTTAGACGAATGTGTTAGGGCGACATGCACTTCAATTAATTAATTAAAAATGGGAAAAGATGCTCAGTCATTTTTTTAAGACCACAGACTTTAATTTTAACGATTTGAAAAATTAAATTTAAGATATGAGCTTTTAAAGCGAACCCTATCGTCTTTTTTTATTGATACTTTTTTTGTGATTTTTGATTTTTTTAATTCTCCAAATATCTCTCGATACGGACCAGCGTATATTTAGCAGGTGATAAACATGAATTCCATTTTTGTTAAGCAAATAGTTTGGAAAACCATTTTTAGAATTTATTCGTAGTTAATTAGTTATTAACCATTTAAGATTTGGATCGTTTTGGCAAATTTGAAAACCAATTTTAGAATTTGGAAAACCGTTGTTTATTAAATAATTAACAAAATTTAAACAAATTGACAATTCTTTAAATAATTATAATCTACGAACAAATAAAAGATTGGTAACGTAACGTAGCGTAAATCGCCATTCATGAAAAACAAACTTATGTCGTTTTTCATTGAAGTCTGAAAGATTTGATTTTGAAATCTAGAACACCATTCCGATTATGAGATATATGATGTATTTACTGAAAAACACTATCTCTAAATTTAGTTTCTCGAACAATGATCTCGTTAGAGAGATCATCTCCAATCAGACGGGGACCTCTGGGAGCTCTGAGAGGTACCTTACCGTACTTGACATATCTTCGTTGGATCTAAATGCAACTACTGTTTTTTTTTTTTTTTTTTTTTTACACTTCAGATTCTTTGTTGTAGTGAGCTTAGAGCAAGCTGCAAACCTACAATCAGAGGCTCATCATAAGTGCATGTGTTAGTGGTTAGTAAAATAATGCGAGCTAACACATGCATACAGATAAAATTAATACATTAACAATATATATCACATTAATTAAATATGATCTAAAAGTAAAAAAAAAAAAAAAAAAAACAATCACGAAAGTGGAGCACTGGTTCGAAACAATTTTTTCAATCCCATCTTTCTAACGTTAAAATCAACCGTGGAGCCATTTAAATTAAATATCCTGCACATACGGTTAAGCGGCTCATGTAAACCGTAGTTAGTTGGATGGAAATTTACATGTAAAAGTTCAAATCTTCTCAGATGGTGAGATCCTCCACGGAAATTTATGCCAATACAGGCCAACAAATCAGGAGCATCGATTTGACCATTTATAAGTTGGTGAAGAAAAATTAGGTCATTATTCACCCGCCTTTGATATATGGTTTGGACTTACAGTAGCTGGATTCTATGTTCATATGGTGGAAGGTTGAATGGATCTGCCCAAGGAAGACCTTTCAGAGCAAAGCGAATGAATTTATGTTGTATCGATTCAATACGATTTTTAAGAATTTCATAAAAGGGAGACCATACTTGAGACGCGTACTCTAGATAAGGTCGTACATAACAATTGTATAAGGAAAGCGTAACGTACGGATCGTCAAATTCCTTTGCCCAACGTTTTATAAACCCAAGCATAGAGATTGCTTTATTAACAATGAAGTTAATGTGTTCAGTGAATTCTAAATTTGAGCTGAAGGTAACACCCAAGTCCTTGAAACTAAAGACTCGACAGAGTTTGTGTTGTGAAATAGAATAATTAAAAGCACTTGCAAGTCGCTTTCTAGAGAAAGTAATTGTTGTACATTTGGCAGGGTTAAGAGAAAGACCGTTTTTACCACACCACGTATCGAAACTATCAATATCGGCTTGCAAAAGAATATGGTCATGGTTAGCTTTTATTGTCTTAAACATTTTCATGTCATCAGCGAATATAAGAATATCACTTGAACGTATACTTGAGACAACATCATTAATAGCAAGAATAAATAGAAATGGGCCTAGATGACTTCCCTGGGGCACACCGGAGTGAGCCTTGAATGAGTTTGAAAGCCAGTTTCTAAATATCACCTGGTACGATCTATTTTCAAGGTATGATTTTACCCAGGTTATAAAAAATGTTGAATCCTAAAGATTTTAGTTTGAAGATAATAATGTTGTGACCAAGTTGGTCGAACGCTTTAAAAAAATCAGTATATATACAATCCATTTCACTTCCATTTTCTAATGCGTTAGAACATTTATGCAAGAATGTAAGGAGGTTTGTTACTGTTGATTTTTTTCTCACAAACCCATGCTGTTGTTCACATATTATATTTTTGGTATGGAATGCTAAAGTCTCACACACAACTTGTTCAAAGAGCTTTGGAATACATGACAGTTTGGATATAGGTCTATAATTCGAAATATCAGCTTTATCACCTTTTTTAAAAACTGGAGTAAGAAATGAAGTTTTCCATAAACAGGGAAATTTCCCTGATTTAATCGAAAACTCAAACAAAAATTGAAGAGGCTCAGCCAGTATATATGCCTACAATGTTTCAATAACATTGGGGGAACTCCATCTGGCCCATAAGAGAAATCATCATTTAACGATGAGAGAAGGTCTAAGACAGTACTTTGTTGCACAACGAAATTTTTGCAACTCGTTTGCGCATAAGAATGCAAATTTCTGAAGAATGCAAATTTTATCAATATCAAGAGGTGTGTCTACAAAAGAGTAACGAAAATTGTTCGCAAAAGCGTTGCAAATATCAATAGTTTCTTTCAACACACAATTTTCATATATGAAATTTGCGGGGTAACCATCTGAATTTTTCTTTGAATTTACAAACTTCTAAAATGCTTTAGGGTATTCTTTAAGAGATATTCCTGTTTCGTATACATGATTAGTATATAGAGACTTTGACAGAGATTTAAATTCTTCGAAAAGGACAATGTAAGAGTTGTGGTCAACTAAGGAAAGAGTTTTTAAATATGTTTTTCAAGCTCTATTTCTTTTATTTCGTAGTATCTTCAACTCTTTTGTATACCATGAGTGGCAAAAGCTCGTGTTTTTAAATAATTTTAAAGGGATAGTGTTATTTATGCAGCTATAAAGTATGGTATTAAAACTAAGAACTGCATCGTCAATATTACTAGAATTTTATATACTGTCAATACCAGATCTAGCTAATTCTTCTGAAAGCAACTGAAAGTTTGCCTTTCTAAAGTCAAAAGTATATGAGCGATCATAAGCGTTGCTATTTTCAATTATATGACTGCTCAAGTCAAGAACTACATCCAGAGGAGGATGGTAACTATCTATATTAGTGATTCCAGAACTAGATTCTAGAACAAGAGTACTAATAGCGTCGGAAGAAAAAACTAAATCGAGAATTCGATTTTTTGAATTTTTAATACAGCTTACTTGCTGTAAGTCAGTTGTAATAATTCTATCCAAAAACTGGAGTTCAGTTGACAAGATTCATCCTCAGAAGGAACCCCCTCTATAGATGGTAAATTAAAGTCTCCGAGAAGTATATGCTGCTGTTGGAGCAAGACAATTCAATAATAAAATCGAGGGCCTTAGAGAGTTCTACATAAACTGAGTCCAAGCTTTTTGGAGGAATATAAGCATTTAATATATAAATAAATTTTTACTCTACGGCTAACTTTATGCAAATCAATTCAACTGATAGATTAAAACACCACATCCCACTTCTTTTGGTCTGTCAACATGACGATTTTTTATATAGACTAAAAACTCTTCATTAAAAAGATCTGTGTCCAAAAAGCTTGAATTAAGCCAGGTTTCTGTCAAATGAAAGATGTCATGTGAAAATGCCTGAGAGTTAATATAGAGATCAGCAGTTTTTGTGCGAAGCCCTCTTACATTTAGATAGAAGAGGGAAATCCTATTTAGTTTTTTGGGGATGGAATTTTGGAGAAGTTACGAGAAAACCTGTTTTTCCTTGTTAAAAATTCTTTAACAAGAGCTTCAGGAGGCCAATTACCAGAATCACAGATAGAATCAAATTATGAAGAATTTGTTACTACTAGTATTTTAAAAGATGAAACAAAGCTACTCTACTAATTTTTGTACACTTAACCGATGCACTCGTAGGGATACAATTTTTATTTAATAGGTGGGAAACGATATCGTCGGCAGCAATTTCTGGTTCAAGGCGAGAGATAAAGATAGACTTTGGTTTAGAAACAGCTTTGATAGGTCTAGGATCAGCAATTATGTTAGAGACGGACGCACATTCTGTACCAGGAACAGTGCATGGGACCATTTCTGAACTTTCATTCCTTACCTGAACCGAAGAAGCTAGTTCTAAAGCAATAGGGGGGATTCGTTCGTTTAGGGTTAGTGTTATCTCGCCTTTTGTTACTTTTTTTTGTAACTATAACGTTATCAAGCACAGTTGAGCTTGATGATTGTTTAAGCAAATCCTCATTCGTGGACACGATTAGGAGAGGAAAAGGGCCCTGAGTAAGGTCATCAGTAGAGGTACCGATGTCGACTGGGTCATTTAGGAGTGTTAACGAGCTTAATCTTGAGACCACGTCGTTAAAATTACTTAACATTTCTTCAAACCCCATAGACAGTTTCATAATGTCCACTTTAAAATTAGACATTTTGAAAGCCAGTTGAGACAAGGAAAGTTTACGGCAATCGGTACAATACAAATACGCAAATTTTGAATTGGTTACTTTCTCAATAAATGCATTGGTTGAGCCGATGCATTTAGCGTGGTAAAGATTCCCACAAGGCCCAAAACAGGCGAAGAGTGGGGAGGAATTTGAGCCCTCTGAACAATTCTTTGCAGAGCAGACCATTTTGAGGATAAAAACTATTAATTTTTATAAAAATAAAGACTGAAAGTAAAATATGGGAAAAGAATTTCTTAAATTTTAATTTGGCTTATTAAATTATAAATATTTAAAAAAAAGAAAAAAATGGGCTCTACTAGGATACGAACCTAAGCTTTAATTATTAGGGGGGATTAGGGGGCCGTGTTTTTTCTTTTAAATTCATTTTTATTTTCCATTTTCATAAAACTATCTTAAAGCTAGACAAAAATTCATAAAAACTAGCCTACTTATCGATATCTTAATACTAACTTACTGGCCCCAATCGGACGCTCTAAGTTAAACTATAATAACTTAATGCTGATGCCTTTCGGCCTAAGAACTATCTTAATACTAAATTGGTATTGAGAATTAAATTAAAACGTGAGTAGAGATAGGATTAAAAATTAAATAGAAAATGGAAAGAAAGGGACAACAACTAATTACCTGTAGCTGAAAGCTTAGGCTAAGGGAAAACAATTAGGGGAAATATTAAAAAAAAGCACTATTAGCACAAATACAAGGAACGGATATATTTACTAGGTAAATAAAATAGAGGAAAAAAAACATAAAGCTCACTCAATGTAGAGGAACAAAAATTGAAATTTAAAAAAACAACAACAAAAAATACTCTTACCAAGCACTATGAAGACAATAAATAAAACTTAAAACTTTTAGCACAACTAGACAAAAATAATACAGAAGGTGGAAAATTTAAGTTAAATATTCACTTATTCAGCGAATCAAGTCAAATACACAATTTAAAATTAATAGAATACGCATAAAAGAATTAAAAGAATATCTCTTTTGTTATCATCCGCCTTATTTCCTCGGGTAATCCACGATACACTCTCTTATGTCTTTGCATATTATACATGTTTACCATCATTTATTTGGGTAGAACTTACCCCTTATTATGTTTTTCTCATGTATTTACTCTCTAACTTTACTAACCCTCTTATATTATTTCCAGTTAAATTTTACTACTTTTTCTCACATATGATTAATTTCCAAAATTGTCAAGCTTTTAACTGCTTCATTAATCATAACTAATCGTTTTTTTTTTAATATTTTTAAAATTGACTAAAATCGTTGCAATTATAAATAAGCAGTAAAGAAGAATTATTAATTAGTAAAACAAATAAAAAAAAAGTAAAGACCTTACAAAATGAAATCAATTATAAAAAAAAAACAAGATATACAAAACATGTTAAGATTTCATTTAGCTGTATCTTTTATCAAATACTTTCTTTCTACTCAAAATTCACTCTTATAAAGTACAACATTCGTTGTATCTGTTTATTAACTCTTTCACTTAAAATGTTTTCACAATTTTCTTTCCGAAACATAAAATATATCTTTAACCTTAAAAAAAAAGAACTACTTAAAGCAACACCTACTGGCGTATTCGTACTTTAGAACCAGAATTTGATTATACCCTCAGTATACTCATCTCACTCGTTCCATAAGTGTTTAAGTTATTTAATTCTAGTGTATTGTATCATATCGTGACCAAACGTCACACTCAAATGTACATATTGCTCCTGAGCACGAGCAATTCCAGTCCCTAACTGACAGCCACGAGGCACACATGTAACGCGATAAAACAGGCAATACTTGATAGCCGTAGTATCTAATCATTGTTAAGAAAAAAATAATACTTTGAATTGTACTCGTTTGTAATATCTCTAAAGACTCAATAAAATTCAATTCAATTCAATTAAAATATAAAGTTACTGGGCGCGTTCGCCCGGCTATCGGATAGGTTATCCAAGATAACTGAGTAGCCGATACTTTTGTGAACGACCAGAACCAGATAGGTTAGCTGAAAAAAGCTGACAAAGAAATTGAATTAAAATTGTTTTTAATTTGCAAACAAATTTGAACTTTTTTAACGGAGTTTTATTCCATTTATATTGACATATTGCGTAGAGTCCAAGGTGTCGCAAATAACCATTATATAGCTGCATCTAACTAATTAATTTTCCTTTCAAAAAACCCGACACTGCAATACTCAACATGAACAACTCAAACTTCTTGTCAAATATCAGCTGTTTGAAATTTCTCTTTGGATTGCTGAGTATCCTAGAATTTTTGGGATAGCTTCGGATTTTTTTGTTGTTCACAGATGATTTGTCTTCAGCTGTTTTTTAACAAGGCATTACAACAACACAAAGCTATCCGGATAACTGAGAATTAACATCCAAACGCGGCCACTGTGTTCAATAAAACATCTGGACTAAGTTTTCAGCAGATTCACTTTGCACACATAGCATACATGCACACATACACATAAAAATGTCGTATGGCGTCGGCACAAATAGAACAAAACAAACAAATTTTCCTATTTCATTGTGCCATTTGACAAGAGAATGTTTGCATGTATGGGTGTATGCAGATCAAATTTTCAAACAAGAAAGATCTCATCTTTCGTCCTCAGATCTCATCTTTTTTTGAATAAAACATGAAAAAATGAAAGAAGTGCAAATCTTTTCCCAAAAGAATCAAATCTTTTCAAAAATGAAAAACGACATAACACATGTAAACAAAATTCTGTCCCAAAATTGCTGTCAAAATATTCTTTTTTTCTGTGTCAAGCATTTTTTTGAGGAAATGGCCACATTCAATACAAATATCTAAAAATTCAGACATTTTTTTCGTTAAATGAGAACAAAATTTTAATTTTCAGTCAAAAGTCAGCTGTTTTAGTTCTGTCAAAATACTGCATTAACTATGATGAGTGATTCTTAACACTTGCACACACACTTCTGAAGACGAAGTTATGTGTAAGTTAATTAATAAAACGTAAATTAACGTGATATAATTTCACAGTGTACTTCGTTCGATGCGTCCATGTTTGTTTCACAATTCACACTTATCAGACAAACAGTGTCCCATTTAAATATTTTTGCGCTTTTTTTGGCATAACACATCTCCCATCTCTATAATCTTAATTTACAGACTAGAAATTCTCATCTGAAAATTGGGAACAAACGTAAGCAAGTCATTTTAATTTTCAGATATTTTTTGACAGCTGACCAATCAGGAGCCCGAAAAAGTCAGATATCTGAATCATTAAATGCCCTCAATGTTTCAGATATCTGACTTTTTAAATAAATTAAACGTAAATTTCCGTTTAATTAATTAACTTACACATAACTTCACCTTCAGAAGTGTGTGTGCAAGTGTTAAGAATCACTCATCATGAATTTTTAATTTTCAAATAATATAAAAGTTCAAATTTAATTATTTTCGATGTAAGGACCAAAAGTTAAGGCAGTATTTTGACAGAACTAAAACAGCTGACTTTCGACTGAAAATTCATATTCTTTTTGCATTCAAGGAAAAAATGTCTGAATTTTCAGATATTTGGATTGAATGCGGCCATTTCTTCAAAGAAAGAAATAGCATGACACACACAGAAAAAAAAAATATTTTGACAGGAATTGGGACAGAATTTTGTTTAAATGTGTTAGTTTGTTTTTCATGAATGACGATTTAGGCTACCTTACGTTAGGAATCTTTTTTTTTTTTTTTATTACATTCATTTTAATTTTTTAATTTTCTTAAAACTATCTTAAAGCTAGACAAAAATTCATAAAAACTAGCCTACTTATCAATATCTTAAAACTAACTTACTGGCCCCAGTCGGGCGCTCTAAGTTAAACTATAATAACTTAATGCTAATGTCTTTCGGCCTTAGAACTATCTTAATACTAAATCCGGGTCGGTTTTATTTTTTACCGAGAAGAATTTACAAAAAACTCGGTATCATTGTCTTTATTTTTTTATAATTTTATATAAAACTTACAAACTACATAAAACTAAATTAAAGCTAATTAAAACCACTTATAGCTACTTAAAACTATTTACAACTAATTATAAACTAGTTATAACCTACTTATAAGCTACTTACAGACTACTTACAAACTAGAACAGCCACAGCAAGCATTTTCCGATTTTATAATTAGTTTTGTATTTTTGTGGATTTTATAAATTCTTTTTTTTGTGTTTTAGTATGTTTTATACATTTTTTTTTGGTGCCATCCTCACTGTCCCTACTTAAAACTAACTACCTAAACCTATGCAAGTCGGCCATACAAAAGAAAATAGCAAGGTCAACTATTAAATGTCTGAAGGAACTTCTTCTTCGTTTTTCAACCACCAGAACTGGTTCTCCTGCCTTACCCTATCTCTTCGGTCTCGTTCGGACACAGTCCTACCACTGATCTCTATATACACTGGATAGTGTATTCCTAATAATGTATAACAGTTTTTTTGCTTCCATTTGAAGATGACAATAAGGTGGTTGGCTTCATAATTTGACGTCTACATTAACACAAAAAAAAACTGTTTTCAAAATTTCAATCTGAAGAAAGAGAAACAGATCAATGATATGAAAGGGAAAAACTTTGTGGAGGTTTATTTTATAATTTTTTTTTATTAAGTTATTTATTGTGTACATTTTGTTTGTGCTATTATTTTCCAATGGCACTAGAATTTTATCAATAGAAAGGTGTTTAAATAGGTAATAGTAAATATGTAGATGGATATGGGAACCATCGACTTCGTTCATTATTTCAGTTTGCAAACAAGTTGAACAAAACAGCTGATAAGTGTGATGAGGAGAATGCGATTACATAGTCTGTGTTTTTTCACGATTTTACCTCCTTGTCACACTCTTTACATTTGTTATTCCGTTTCATTTAACCATTTGTAAATGAAAAAATATTACAAACACAACAATGTTAGCAAAGAGATTTGGGGGGGAGCAACAAACGGAAATTTGACGTCTTCATAGTGGATTATTTTGTATAAATTGTTATACAGTCATATTGTTATACAAAAAAATGGTCAGCTTCATAATATAACAATTTTTCAAATGGAAGCAACTTTCTTATGTCGATACGCTATCCAGTGTATTATAGAGATCAGTGAGTCCTACTGAACCGAAGGTGCTCAGCTCCGTCTTGTGCGAGGACGTCTCGACTGTAAAGGAGCCGCCGATCTACAGTTCTACGGCCGACGTGGTAGATTAGCGGAACCGCCGCTCTCTCCTAGACCAGCCCTCAACTAGGTGGAGGAATGCGTCCACCGCTTAGACGCACACTCTCGTAGTATTCGTATCTAGGGTAATAAGCCCCGAAAATTAAGCTGTTAGACGAGGACATCGCTCTTGCAATATGACCTCGAATAAGCTCTGTTTATGTTGGCCCCGTTGTATAGAGCCAGGTTGGAGTAGTAGTGTTTGTACTCCGACTCTGGTGTTCTGTGGAATCCAAAGCAGCGTCGAAGACACTACCTCTCAAACACCCGAATCTTTTCCATTTGAGATGGGACAACGTTGAACCAAACCGGGCATCCATAGGCAATCATCGGCCGGATAAGGGCCGTGTAGCAAATCACCTTCACCCTGCTGTCAAGCCGGCTGCTATATAACAACCGTTTCGTCGTTTCGCAATTAGATCCCCGGCATACGCAATTGCCTGAGTTAGACTACTTATCAGATCGCTGGTGTAAATGCTGAATAGAATCGGCGAGTTGACCGCTCCCTGCTGAAGACCATTTTTAATATTAAAGGTTGTGGCAGAAGTTACATTGCCACTCTTGACAACAAACTCTCTGCCATTGAGCATATCATAAAGCATATATAATAGTGGTTTACTAATGCCAAGTCTGCTCAGCTTTTAATAAAGACCCTCTAACCATACGGTGTCGAAGGCCTTCTCCAAATCAACCAGACAGCCACCCGTACACTGCTTCTTAGATTTGTTCCATTGGACTCAAAAACGAGTTTTGACACGGCATGAATATTGTCTTGTCCCGCCTTAAAACCGAGCTGATTGTCCGGTATGATATTATTGTCCTCTGTCCACATAGACAGAGCTCTATTGATAACTTTTATTTGTTCGTAAATTGTAATTGTTTATAAAACTGTCAATTTGTTTGAATTTTGTTAATTATTTAATAAACAACGGTTTTCCAAATTTGCTAAAACGATTTCCAATCGATTGATACCAAAAAAGGCTTTTTTGTTTCTTTACCTGCTAAGTATACGCCAAATCTTAAATTATTAGTAACTAATTAACTATAGTTTTCAAAATTCTATAAATGGTTTTCCAAATTGTTCCCAATTGTTTCCAAATTATTTGCATTAAAAAAATGGAATTCGTGATTATCACCTGCTAAGTATACGCCGCCGGTTCGATATGATGCATCCTAAAAGTTAGTATCTTGAGTTATATTAATCGGATCGTAAAAATTAAACTCTGTGGACTTAAAGAAAATGTCAGAGCACTATTTCCTAATGTTTAAAAGTGAAGTAAAGTGCATGTGGCCGTAAAACAAAAATCGGAAAACTGCTATTTTCAACCCCTCGTCCTTACCACGGGTGCCAAAAAATCCTGCCAGACTTTTGAATTTTATGTGAAGATGTGTGCACCTACGGACCTTCATGCCATTTTTATTAACCTAATTACGAAACTGTTGAAACATTTTTTTTTAAACATATAGTAAATAATAATAGAGTTCATTACCAAATAGCAATCTCTCTTTGGTTAATCCCGATTCACGAACGCCAAAGTCGTCACTTTATCGGAAGCTCGGCAGTATATGATTCTTAGGGCCAGTTGTACAAATATTTAATCCGTAGTTCAGGCATACAATTGTCTACCATAACATTCCACCGAAATCAGCCAGTAAAAAGGTTTGAACAACGTTTGTACAACCGGTCTTCATTGACAAAATTAAAATATCCTTAAGCAATATCAATATCCTAAACAAACAACGAACACCGAACAAAGTTCATCGAAAATTCAAAAGGGGTTTAAATTTCTTTGTTGTTCGTATTCGGTACTATCATTTATCTACACCTTCGGTATTCCCCGTACGCCCAACAACGAACAACGTGCACGGACGATAAAACCGAAGGTCTGTTACCGAAATATTCATTTGAATATTTTTGTTTATTATTATTATTATATACGGCTGAGAACAGCCGACGACGACATGAGGATATAGACTAAACTAATGTCTTGTACTCGTTTCGTTTACGATGATAGAAATATGCTATGTTTATAAAAATAGAAGAGAAGGAATGAGACAATTATATGACTGAATAGAGATGAAAAATGGATAAAAGTAAAAACTTGGTATTGTAGTAGACTTTTCATTCCTAAACTTAAGAGTGCGTTCCGAGTAGCAACTCAAAGAGAGGGTATTGCCTAGAATTCCTGACTGGTCGAATTAAGTCGAAACTTGAGTCAGGTGAATTTTGAAAAGCTTTAAGCTCAAATATGAAAAGATTAATGTTATACAGTTCAAAGACCCTGGAAGGAGTCCCCTTTGCAGGAATTTCATATGTTGGATGGCTGCAAAGCAGAAACACAAAGAAAATAGGGACAAAGGAAAAGATGGTTTATTAACTTCCAAGTACTAAGAGCGGTTAGACGTTAGACCAACGTAAGCTTGTCCAAACGAAGAAATTACTGCGAACAAAAGAAATTTTTAATTTTTGATTTTTTTTTTTATATACCGAAGTAAATGTACGGTCGTATAATTTTATATCTACAAATTTAAGATTTTCCTTGGGAAAAATTCCATAAATTTAAAAAAAAAAAGAAAAAGTGGTTGCATCATAAATTGCAGACAAGCAGATATAAATAAAAAGCTTGGTAAGAACAATTTAAAATTTTCTTTTCTCGATAGTTTTCTTACGTTAGTGATTTTCCTTTGTGAATAGAATTAAAATTGGCAGTCGGAAATACTTGCGGCTGTCCGATACAATCATCCTGGTTTTCGGGAAAAATCGCAGAAAACCGAATGGTACAAAAAAACATCGATCACCAGGGAAACAGGAAAAAAAGCAAGCGGCTGATACTTCGCACTGTGCAAATCATTTGTACTTCGAAAAAACCAATAGGTCACATGAGTAGTGAGTTTGGCTATCCAAATATATATAGCCACCGTAGCCCAGAGGTTTAAGCCTCCGTCCAGTCGATCTCGTACTGTGGAAGTGTGTAGACGTTTTCGGCTTCCCAGTTTATTCAAAGTAATTATATCGGAGTGACTTAGTCAAGTTTTATTTAAACCGAGCGATCCTCAATAGTGTTGATAGCACAGAGGAAGAGGTGGCAGACCGACAATCCGAAGGTAGTGGGTTCGAATCCCAGTCGGGCAACAATTATTATTTGGCTGCTTTTTTCCACAATCGCGAAGTCGAAAACTTCATTGAGTGGGAGGAGCAGCTAATGGCAGCTAATAACACGGCGGGGACATCGAAAGGTGTCCCAGCAACAACAATAAAGCCAGCTATAGCACCACCAGCAAAAGCCGTAGCAGCAACAACAACAACCAAGCAAGCGATGGCACCACCAGCCACGCCATCAACAAGTGCCGTAGCAAGAACGGCACACCCACCAACGGCAACAACAGCCGACATTAAAAACAAGAGGAGAAAGAGGATTAGCTGTGCGCCGAACCTCGTGAAGCGCCGCTCCACCATCACCTCAGCCCAGCTGCCAGCTGGGGTGAAGGAGACGGCGCGCACAGCCAAAACCACAGCAGCAGCGAAAATACAAGAACAGCTGGATACCTCGCCATCCGACGATGACATCGAATATATGTCAGAGGGTGGCGAGGGATTGTATACAACGGGGGACAGCAACAGCAATCTGCTTGTTGACCTCACATCACCAGAGGCATCCTCCGAAGAGGAAAATGAGGCACAAGAAGCACTCGATGAACATGCCATCAGCCAAAAAATCAATGTAATTCGGGGAGAAATGGAACGTTTAAATGCCATTGTTACCCCATTGATTCAAGCTCTGAAGGAAAAACAAGTAGCTCAACGCGAAAGAGAAAGGCAGGAGCGCGAGCAGAAAAAAACATTACAGGCGCCACAAAAGACAGCGTCACAGCCTGAGCTGCCACCGAAAAGCCAGCAGCCAGAGCAACAGCAACAGCAACTGCCAATGCAAAACCAAAATAAGCAGCAACAACAACAGCTGCCAACGAAAAAACCACAGCAGCAGCCGAAGGAACAACGGCAAAAAAAGAAAACAACACAGCAGCAGCAGCAGCAACCACAGGAGCGGAGTCAGCAGAAGCGGAACGAGCAGCAGCAAGGAGAACACCAGCAGCAGCCACAGCAGCCCCAAAATAAAAAAGAAAAGGTGCCACCAATTAACACCTATAAAATGGAGCTACAGGAAACCATAGACCTGTGTAAGTCGGCCATAGGCCAAAAACTTTTTTATTAAAAGATTAAGCAAAGATAGACATGCTATCCACTGCTCTACAGTGGAGCAGCACAAAATTATAAAAGAATTGTTGAAAAAATCCACGACTGAGTTCTTCAGTTTTACCCCCAAAGTGGATAAATACCAAACGGTCCTCTTGAAGGGCATAGATTCCTGCACGGAACCACAGGTGCTCTTGAATGAGCTCCGTCAAAAAGCGAGTGGCGATCTCGACTTTATCGGGGTCAAGCCGT
Organism: Dasysyrphus albostriatus; assembly: GCA_946251815.1. Lineage (NCBI taxonomy): Eukaryota > Metazoa > Arthropoda > Insecta > Diptera > Syrphidae > Dasysyrphus > Dasysyrphus albostriatus. Next base: position 178,576,671 of record OX276335.1, read on the forward strand.
TCGCCACAGTCAGAGCCAGACGGGAGAAGCGGTCTTGCCGTTCTTCTTAGTTCAGCTATCGCCCAGCAGCAAACTGGATAGGTTGAGGAGTATCTCCGTCCTCAACTACCAGGTTGTTACTTGGGATAAATTAAAGAGACGTGGCGACATGCTTCAATGCATGCGCTGCCAAAGGTTTGGCCACGCTGCAGCAAACTGCGAAATGCAGTCACGCTGCGTTAAGTGTGGTGAGGACCACATTAAGGGGGAGTGCAAGCTCGGTGAAGAACGGGTCGAAGACATGACCCAGCTTAAATGTGCACTTTGCGGAAAAGAGGGGCACCCTGCTAATTATCGGGGTTGCTCAGCTTTTCAGCAAACAAGAAACAACAAAGCGGCTAAGCAGACAGCGGTAGAGATACGCCCATCAACGCGTGCTCCTACAGCAACGCCCGTTAATCCCCAAATTTCCTACGCCCAAATGGCGGCAGGAAGGGGAAAAACGGTACAGCCTGCAGCTAAGGCAGCCCAACCGGCCCTAGTGCCAAAGGCGCCGGACGCTCAGGCCGAAATAAGAAGCATGTTGCTGGCAATTCAAGGCCAGTTAACAGGACTTCACAACCAGATAAAGGAGCAGGCGACTAGGGTAGACTATCTCTACTCTATTTTGCCTAGCTTAACGCAAATTAGAGGTTAAAGGCGCGCTGTCAGAGAGGCCTCTTAGGATCCTTGCTGTGAATGTAAATTCACTGATTAGGACAGAACGTAGAGCTAATCTTTTCCAATTGTTGAAAGACCAAAGTCCAGATGTGTTAATGGCCAGCGAAACTAAGCTGAACCAGAAACATAAGTTGACTAACAACAATTACAATATCGTTAGAAGAGATCGACCCAACTCCACTCAAGGGGGGGGCGTCGCAATCTTCATACGAAAAGGCATTAGTCATAAAGTTATATATAATAGTGATCTGCGCAGATTTCGGCTGTTAGAGGCGTGCATCGTATGCATTCCTCTCCAACAGGGGAAGCGAATGTATGTGATCGCGGCTTATGCACCGGCATCACATCAGCCAACTGATTTTATGACAGAGCTTGAAAAACTTTTCGAATGTCTACACTTGAGCTTGGAAGAAAATTGCTTTCTCATGGCCGGTAATTTGAATGCCAAACACCAAGATTGGGGAAATCAAATTCAAAATCAAAGAGGTATTCACCTTTTCAATTGGATGAGTCGATACAACACTGAGTATGGTGTCGACCTGCTGGCTACGGATCGGCCATCGTTTCCAAGAAGCGGTGCCTATCTGGATCTATTGCTAATAGACGCAAGACTGACAGTTACTGACACTGTGGGTCAAAGACTAAGAAACTGCTTACGAACGATCGAGTACGACAGTGATCACTGCGGACTCGCCGCCGTAATACAGCTTCCGAACGAGCTCGTGGAGTTGGATGAGTATGTACCTGTGCATACTTACAATTACAGTAAGGCACGCTGGCCACGCTTTACCAACGCCTTATCGAGCGAGATCAGTTCGAATAACATATCCCCACCAAATGACAGGAATTTGACAAATAACGAAATAGACCAATACCTAGAACAAATGGATGAGACAATCAAACGAACAATGAACAGAACAATACCGAAATACAAGCAACGGGACGCAACCGACATGTATCGAAACGCAACCATTGACGCACTACACAGACAAAAAAGTGGACTGCTGACAAGACTAAAATTCTTGTACAGACAGTTTACTGACCCTCACCATCTGGAGATTAGGACACTGAAGTCGTCGATCAAAAACATCAACCAACTAATTAAAGAGAACTATCGGTTGTCAATTAATTTGTATTGGGACAACAAAATTCGGGCCGTTAATGCTAGCGACCCGAGCATGTTTCCCCAAATTAACAAGATATTTAGAAGGAATGATCAGAACGATCTTCCGTGTCTCAAGCTTCAGAGAACGATAGACAACAGAGACGTACTTCTGACAGCAGGAATTAATCCAGAGGACGCCGTCTTGGACGATGACCTCTTTATTGTCGAAGATCCGCAGGAGAAAGTGGAGGCTGCGGGGGCTGCTTTCCAGCAAGTGTACAAGGTGAATGCGTGCATTCGCCCGAATCACGACCTGGAAAACAGAGCCTTGCTCCATCACTTCTACCTTCGGAATGACATCACGCAATGGCGATCAGAGAACCTTGGTTTCACCGGGTTCAATGAAGATCATTTGGCAAACGCCATAATCGCCGAGCGAAATGGGCCCAGTTCCCTGTTAATTACGAAGGTGGAGCTCCAGCTCATCTTCGTTTCATTAAAGAAGAAGAAGTCAGCAGGAGTCGATGGCATATCCAACGTTGTACTTCGACATTTACCTCAAGAAGCAGTAGACATTTATACCACTCTGTTTAACAACGCTCTGAATAATGCATATCATCCAGTGCGGTGGAAGGCAGCTGTGGTGCATCCTCTCCCGAAAAAGGGAAAGGACAACTCCAATCCGGCGAATCTCCGGTCGATAAGTCTTCTCCCGAGTATCAGCAAGGTATTCGAAAAAGTTATCAATAGAGCTCTGTCTAAGTGGGCAGAGGACAATAATATCATACCGGACAATCAGTTCGGTTTTAAGGCGGGACATGACACTATTCATGCCGCATCGAAACTCGTTTCTGATGTCCAATGGAACAAATCTAAGAAGCAGTGTACGGGTGCCTGTCTGGTTGATTTGGAGAAGGCCTTCGACACCGTATGGTTAGAGGGTCTTTATCTAAAGCTGACCAGACTTGGCATTAGTAAACCACTATTATATATGCTTTATGATATGCTCAATGGCAGAAAGTTTGTTGTCAAGAGTGGCAATGTAACTTCTGCCACAACCTTTAATATTAAAAATGGTCTTCAACAGGGAGCGGTCAACTCGCCGATTCTATTCAGCATTTACACCAGCGATCTGATAAGTAGTCTAACTCAGGCAATTGCGTATGCCGACGATCTAATTGCGTACAGAACAGCTCCAAAAGTCGAGGTCATCAGGATTCTTTTGCAGCGTGACTTCGAGAAGATTCAACGATATTGTGATGACTGGAAGTTGAAAATCAACTTTCAGAAATCAGAAACTATCTTGTTTAGGACTCCGTTGCTTAGAGCCACCAGGGATACGAGAAAGAACTGGCGCAAGCTGGTGATCGTAGGACCAAATGGACATCCACTGGCGAGTAAAAGTGTAGTAAAGTACCTTGGCATCTGGATGGATCAGTATTTGTATTTCGACAGACATATAAATGCTGCTCTGGCCAGGGCTAGGGGAGCTTTCGCCCTGACGAAACGGTTGTTTTATAGCAGCCGGCTTGACAGCAGGGTGAAGGTGATTTGCTACATGGCCCTTATCCGGCCGATGATTGCCTATGGATGCCCGGTTTGGTTCAACGTTGCCCCATCTCAAATGGAAAAGATTCGGGTGTTTGAGAGGCAGTGTCTTCGACGCTGCCTTGGATTCCACAGAACACCAGAGTCGGAGTACAAACACTACTATTCCAACCTGGCTCTATACAACGGGGCCAACATAAACAAGATAGATAATTTCTTGCTGAAGCTTATTCGAGGTCACATTGCAAGAGCGATGTCCTCGTCTAACAGCTTAATTTTCGGGGCTTACTACCCCAACAACGAATACTATGAGAGTGTGCGTCTAAGCGGCTTTATTCCGCCCGATGCATTCCTCCACCTAGACAGTCGAGGGTTGATCCAGGATAGAGCGGCGGTTCCGCTAATCTACCACGTCGGCCGTAGAACTGTAGATCGGCGGCTCCTTTACAGTCGAGACGTCCTGGCACAAGACGGAGCTGAGCACCTTCGGTTCAGTAGGTATGTGTCCGAATGGGACCGAAGAGATAGGGTAAGGCAGGAGAACCAGTTCTGGTGGTTGAAAAACGAAGATGAAGTTCCTTCAGACATTAATAGTTGACCTTGCTATTTTCTCTTGTATGGCCGACTTACATAGGTTTAGGTAGTTAGTTTTAAGTAGGGACAGTCAGGGTGGCACCAAAAAAAAAAAAAAAAAAAAAAAAAAAAATATAAAACATACAAAAACACCAAACAAAATTATAAAATCAACAAAAATACAAAAAAAATATAAAAACCGGAAAATGCTTGCTGTGGCTGTTCTAGTTTGTAAGTAGCTTATAAGTAGGTTGTAATTAGTTTAAAATTAGTTGTAAGTAGCTTTAAATAGTTTTAATAAGCTTTAATCTAGTTTTATGTAGTTTGTAAGTTTTATATAAAACCAAAAAATAAAGATATAGATACATTGTGAAATTCTTCTCGGTAAAAAATAAAACCGACCTGGATTTAGTATTAAGATAGTTCTTAGGCCGAAAGGCGTTAGCATTAAGTTATTATAGTTTAACTTAGAGCGCCCGACAGGGGCCAGTCAGTTAGTTTTAAGATATCGATAAGTAGGCTAGTTTTTATGAATTTTTGTCTAGCTTTAAGATAGTTTTAGAAAATGGAAAATAAAAATGAATTTAAAAAAAAAAAAAAAAAAAAAAAAAGCCTCCGTTCAATTCGAGGGCTCATAGCAGAGATCCAGGGTTCGAATCCTTGCCAGGAACAAAATTTTTTTTTTTATGAGAACTTTTTTTATTAAATTAAACTTTTTGTAAAGCGCCTCTAAATTGGTAGTCCGGAATACTGAAAATTAAAGATTTAATTCAACGTATCACCACGCGAACCGAGCCTTATAGTTAATATTAATTCGCGGAAGTGAAATATATATGTAGGTAATTATCTATATTATTATATATAAAAAAAAACAACATCGAGTGCATATAAAGATTGCACAAGACACACCGATTCCTTCTATTCAACAGCAGTGGCCACTTCTCGAGAAATAAAGGGGTGAGTTTGTGCATATTTTATTATCAAATTTGATGATTATTTAACCTTTACTTACATACATATATATATATATATATATAAAATATCATATTAATACTTACGCTAATTAATGGAGTGGTTGTAGAAAGGGGATTATTGAAGTAAATCGAAATTAAAAGATAAAAAAAAAAAGGAAGTTAAATCCAAAGTAGAGTAATAAACCGAAGACGCGGTTATCCTTTTTGGATAAAATTTTAAATTTTTAGCTCCGCGTTCCAATAGAGCTTACAATTTTTTTTCTTTTTTTTGCTTGATTTAAATTTATATAGATATTTGGGTAATTTTAGATTAAAATTCAAATTTGAATAAATTATAAAATTCCAAATTATGAAATAGTTTGAAAGACATTAAATTCCATAATAAATTTGTTAAAATGTATAAACTTAAAACGAATGATTTTTACTATTGGTGAAATGTATAATTTCTCAATCATGGAGTAATATTTTTTTTGTATAAGGGATGAGGAGTTGAGGATGAGAAGGGTGATGGCTTGAGAGGGGAAGAAGCCATTCAAAGGGGTTGCTCTGGCGAGGGAGTCAACCAAGGAAGGGAGGGTAGAGGCAATTTCTCGCGCAACAACAACATCAAGTTGCATGAAGCTGGCAATATTTTTTTTGTAGCGGCAGTGAAAGGGTCCAAGTACCACACCCACCGCTGAGCTGAGGGTTCATTAAATGGCCAGCATGGACCAAAATGGCAAACAGGTCGTTACATGTCTAAATGCAGCTTAGCCCTTTGAACCGATTTGGATGTACTCGTATTAAATATCCTTACATTCAGACATGTGTCAGTATTTGTGACTAGACTAGGTTTATCATATGTATATGATGTTGTGAGTGCAAAATAGAGAATATCAATCAATTGATATTCTCTGGTGCAAAAGTAGTGTTATCCATTTTTTTGGCAAAATTTATACTTGTCTCGCATTTTTACATTAATGCATCAAAAGACATCTAAGCCAGAATTCTTAATTCTGGCATATCTTAGTTTACCAAAAATGTGACTTTTGCTCCTATAAACTCGATTAAAGATGAATAATTTTATGAAAAACACCACTTTTGCACTCACTGCCTCATATTTCGTCGGCTTTCTGTGAAAACCTCGTAAGTCTATTTTGAAAAATTGCTTAGAACTACAGCTCTTGATTTTAACCGGCTAGACAAATACCCGGGTACCCGCATGGTGATAGATAGTACAAAATTAAATCAAAGGAAGTGCATTTTGGCAATAATAGTATGCATATTGTCAAATTTTCGCGTACTCGGCTACCCGGGTATTTCGAGTACTCGGGTACCCGGGTATTTCAGGGACTCGGGTATGTCGAGTAGAACACACAAACAATTTATTTAAAAGGTGATAAAAAAATTCTTAGATCATAAAAGGTTTTAAAACTAGTTGGTAGAACGAAAAGGAACAAAGACACAGTTACGAGACGTTGATGTGTAAATTCAGTGATTTGTTTTGATCTGAAATACTTTAAAATAACATTTTAAGAGCTACGAGGTTTTCTTTTTATTATTAGTTTCTGGATTGGACTTAAGTACATAATCAGTAGGCATCCTCTTTTTAGGTGGCCGCGATGATTTCTTACGGTCGCCTCCTGGACTTAAGCCTTTTGTTGATATTCATCCATCACTAAAATAAATTTAAAATGCGTTTAGTTTTTCGTGTTTACCACACTCTGTCTAACAAAAACTGTCAGTACAAGGCTTTTGGGCGGCCTTTTTTCAAAGCAGTGGTGCCTGTATATGTTAGTTAGTTTAGTTTTTTATTTCTTCTCTTTTATAAAATAGATACAATTTTTAACTAAAGATAAAATTAATTAATTTTACATTTCCATGAAAATATATATTTATAGAAAAGTTTACAATTTTAATAATAATAAGAAATAACTTACGATACAATCTGTTGCCTTACGACAAGTATCGAGAGTATCGCGCAATATATACAAAAAAAAATGTAATTTAAAAAATTTACAAAAATTAGTTCAACAAATGTTGTTGGGTGAAATGAATGTCGAATAAATAACAAAATAAAATATTAAAAGATTACATATCTAATATGATTCATCAATCTAAAAACAAATTCAAAAGATTTTAAGTAAGCCACGAATTTCATTGAAATCATAGTTAAAAAGCCATTCTTTAACCTTCATGTTAAGAATATACAGTCTTGCTGCTACTGATGTGTAAAAATTAAAAAAGTGCTGAGAGTTATTTAGAGGAATGAATGCCAGATTTCTATCACTACTGCGCAATGCGTAAATAGATGTAAAACGAAAACCACTTCGTAAATAGAATATTTTTAACACTTTATAGAAGTAAAGATGTTTTAGTGGGAGAATTCCAAAGCTAGCAAACAACGAAAAACTATGATCAAGTCTTCTTTTCTCCAAATGTTTCTTAAGATATGCTTTTGAGTTACTAACAAGGGTTGAAGGTAGTTTTTATACGTACCACCCCAACAAACAATACCATATTGCAGCTCAGATTGAACTAGACCATAATAGAGACTTTCTTGTAGTCTCCCGCAGCAAAGTTTTCTTAGGTGAAAAAATATGTATGTGGTTGAAAGTAAGTATTTCTTGATAACTTGTCTGTGGGGTTTTCAATTTTACTGTCAATAGTTAAACCAAGATATTTAAATTCAGTCACATTTTTAATATGGATACACTCACCCCCTGCGGGTAAGGGGAAAGAATATACCCGAGGTAGGCATGCCTGTCGTAGGAGGCGACTAAAATCCAAACTCCGTATACTGAGATTGATGTATACATAACTATGCAATGAGCAAAACAATAAGATATAATACCCCAGGTGGCAGTCCAGGTTCACTGGAAAATCCACCCTCTTCGGAGGTCGGCTCTATGGATTCTGGGGAGAGCCAATTATTGCATTTAATAAATCCCTTCCTAAAAAGTGCAAGGGTATCTCGATCACCACCATCTAAATCGAGTGCAAAACCAACAAAATTCGGGCAAAAGAGTTCACCCGTCACGCTTGCGCGCGCCAAAATAGACTCAGATAAAACAAAAAATCTTGAAAAAGATAATAACGAACTTCGACAAAAACTTGATCAAGTAATGGAACTTTATCAAGAGCTTAAGAAAGAAGTCGATCTTCTTCGAAAAGAAAATGAGATATTGAAAAGCGAAAATCCTCCAATAAACTCAAAGTCTAGCTTGCCACAAGTCAATAATTGTAGATATGAAACGGACGAAGAAGAGCTAGCACGTGAAACGGAGAAGTCCTCAAAGAAAAGATTGAGTAAAAAGCGTAAAGCTGGCTCTTCACCTGAAGCAGCCTCTTCTTTTGAAATAAGAGTTTCACCAAAACATGCGACAGTTAAAGAAAAACCTGTTAAGGAATGGCCCCCACCACCGATAAATGTTATCGGTATTGCGGAGTATAACAAGTTGCAAACCATATTAAAGGCATTATTACCATCTGTTTTTAAAATTATTTCATTTAACAACAACAAGTGGAAAGTCTGTGTGAAAGACCCCGAAAGTTATCGTCTTCTGTCACGAAAACTAAACGAAGAAAAAGTAGAATGGTATACCTATGAAAATAAGTCGGAAAGACCCCTACGTGTTGTGGCAAGAGGTCTACACGCATCACGTTTAAAAGACGATATTATTAGTGATCTAAAAGAGCGCAACCTCAAAATCTTAGATGCGACGAACATTGTCAAAAGAGAGAAACAGAAAAAAGAGGGTGAAGCGATAGTGGTACAACGTGGTCTCCCACTATTTATACTTTCGTTCGATAAGACTGAAAAATTAGATGAAATTTATAAAATTAAAACAATTCTTAACATCGTAGTTAGGATCGAACCTCTAAGAAAGAGCACAAGGTTAATCCCTCTGTGTAAACGCTGCCAAGAATTCAATCACACCCAAACCTATTGCAAAAAAGAGCCAAGGTGTGTAAAATCCGCTGGAAAACATCTAACTGTTGACTGCAACGGAAAAAGTGAAAGTCCACCGACGTGCATTAATTGTAATGGAAATCACCCAGCAAGTTATAGGGGCTGTGAAGTAGCTAAAGAATTACAAAAGCGACGATCAAAATCTGCCCAAACACAAAGAAACCCACCAAGGCAATTAGAAACCGCAATTCGCAAGAGTGTAAAATCTACGAAAGGTCCAAAACCTAGTATCCTTCGGAGAAAATATCGAAGCAAGGAAATGCAGAAACATATGCCCAAATAGCGGCAAAAAATATACCCGTAATTAAAGACACTGAAACAGACCCGGTTTCGAAAGTCTTTTCAATAATTTTGTCAAAACTTGAAGAACAATGTGAAACAAATAAACTTATCTTTATCGAAAATTGTTTTCGACCCAAACCTCTTTCAAAAAATATATGATGGAAAAGCTTAAAATTCTTGCGTGGAATGCCAACGGATGATGGCAAAAACTTGGAGAATTGGAGATGTATATGCGAGAAAATGATATTGACATATGTTTGATATCAGAAACGCATGCCAAAAACGAATCAAATCTTAAAATCCACGGGTTTCATGACTACCACGCCATTCATCCGTCAAACAAAGCAAGAGGTGGATCATCATTGTATATAAAAGAATGCATTGAACACTCGATAGGCCTTAAAATAGAAGTGGAATCAATGCAATTGAGTAGTGTACAGGTTAAAACTAAAAATATTCCTCTCAATGTCTCTTCCATATATTGCCCTCCACGATGCAAAACTGATAAGAGTGAATTTACGACATTGATAAAGTCACTAAGTCCAAATTTAATTGTTGGTGGTGACTTTAATGCAAAGCACACCTTCTAGGCCTCACAATGCATATCTCAAAAGGGTCGCATGCTATATGAAGCAGGAATGGAAAATAATTGTGACTTTCATTCGACTGGCAAGCCAACTTACTGGCCAACTGATCCGTCGAAAATACCTGACCTAATCGATTTATTCATGGTGAAAGGAATACTCTCTAACCGTATAGAATTTTCAGTGGGCTATGACCTCTTGTCAGATCATTCTGCCGTCGTACTCATTATGAGCGAAAGCCTTGTTAAAATTGAAAAACCATCCAGGTTAACAAATAGTAAAACCAACTAGGATGGATTTAAAAAAGATATCGAGGACAACGTTGAGTTAAGGGTATTATTACAAACGCCTCTTGAGCTTGAAGACGCAGTAGATACCTTTGTTCATATAATACAAAAAGCAGCTTGGGATAATACACCTTATCAAAGGCTAATGCCTCGCTTTAAAGATATAAAATATCCGCAAGAAATAAAAGATTTAGTGAAAGAGAAACGAAAAGCACGTAAGAAATGGCAGCAAACCCGTGCTCCTCAACACAAAGCTCATTTAAATCGCTTGAGTAATATGCTAAAAACGGCGATATCAGATTTCAAAAACCTTGAAGTTGAAAATTACCTTGAAGGCTTGACAGCGGGGAAAGAATCCAACTACTCACTTTGGAAAGCTATAAAAACGACGAAAAAACCAAAGCTTCCAGTGCCCCCCATTAAGAAAAGCCAAAATGAATGGGCTAAAAGTGACAAAGAAAAAGCGACGGTATTCGCCGATTACTTAGAGGAAACATTTAAGCCGTTCGATGGGCAAGAACTCAACGAAAATATTAATATGAATTTTACCTCAAATGAAAGTTACATAACGAGAAATGCTACACTTGCCGAATTAAAAAGAGAAATAAAGAAGCTTAAGTCCAACAAAGCTCCAGGATATGACTTAATAACGGCAGAGATTTTAAAAATGCTCCCTCGTAAAGGGTTTATTAACCTCCTTTACATAATAAATGCCGCTCTAAGGATAGAATATGTTCCGAGCCAATGGAAAGTTGCGGAAGTCATAATGGTATTGAAACCTGGCAAACCATCTCACGAAGAGAAGTCTTACAGGCCGATTTCGCTTCTTCCTATTATATCAAAAGTTTTTGAAAGAATACTACTCCTGCGCCTGCAACCGATAATAGAAACAATTAATACCTGAACATCAGTTCGGATTTAGAAGCAAGCATTCGACAATTGATCAAGTGCATAGAATTACTGACGTAATTGAGAGAGCTCTTGAAGAAAAGAAAATCTGTTCGACTGTCTTTTTGGACGTGTCGCAGGCGTTTGACAAGGTGTGGCACGAAGGCCTGAAATTCAAATTAAGACAAGTTCTGCCTGAAGGACTTTACAACATTCTAAACGGATATCTAAATGAAAGACTTTTTCGTGTAAGACACGGAAATGACTATTCTGATTTCAAAGAAATAGTGACTGGGGTACCACAAAGAAATGTATTAGGTCCAGTTCTGTACCTTTTATTTACACGCGATATACCTCAAACAGATGACACTATTGTATCCACGTTTGCTGATGATACTGCAATACTAGCAGTAGGCAAAACGATTAGCGAAACTACTATTAAACTACAAAATGCTCTTAATAATGTTAATGAGTGGACGAAAACATGGCGAATAGCGCTCAATGAACAAAAGTCAGTCCACGTGGACTTTACGTATAAAAAAATAAATAAATTACCCGTCTTTCTTAATACCGCTCGTGTTCCATTTGCAAATGAGGCAAAGTATCTGGGAATGACTCTAGACGCGAAATTAAAATGGAAGCCGCACGTGAAAAAGAAATGCGAAGAACTAAAAAGTAAATTAAGAGATATGAACTGGTTACTCGGTAAATATTCAAAGCTAAGTATTGAAAATAAATTGATTTTATATCGACAGGTTCTTAAACCTGTTTGGACTTATGGTATACAACTTTGGGGTTGTACCTGCGATACAAACTAAAATAACTTACAAACGTTTGAAAATAAATTGCTTAGGTGATTTGTAAATTCTCCGTGGTATATAAGAAACGAAGATCTTCACAGGGATCTCGGGATTCCTACGGTGCGGGACGAAATAAAAAGTTTCGCGCGAAAACATAGAAATCGACTATTAGAACACGCTAATTCAACGATTATTGACATTCTTGACGAGTCGAATTTAGTACGCCGACTGCGAAGAACAAAACCTTCCGACTTGGTGCGGTGAACAGAAAACCGCTTTAAAATCGCGGATTAAGCAGGAACTTTCACCGGAAAGTAACCTGCAACACGATACTTAACTTCGTTAAAAATAAATTGCTAGATAAGTTTCAACTTAGTTGCAATCGGAAAGTGGAGGTGGTTTTAGTGTAGTAAGAATCTCACACTTCTATGAGCACGCGTTTTTCGGTCCTCATAGAGCCTGAATAGCAGGTTTTGCACCTACCCACGGGAAAATAACCACCACACTTCGAAGAACAAACTAAGTTTAAGTCAATACAGTTAGATTTGTTAAAACTATTACAATTAGAACTATAAATAGAAGAGTTATTACAATCAATGCTATGCAGAATGAGAACAGGAGAATGATCATCAAAAAAGGGTAGATTAGAAGCATAATTTTTGTTTTTTCACTCAAAACAAGTTTAATTCCAAATTATAATTTATGTCTGAAGTCAGGTCTACTAAGCATGAACTGGAATGAAGACAAGCTATATCATCAGCAAAACCTGTTTTAGTTTCTTTCAAATTCAAACTGAAAATTGAGTTAATATAGACAAGGAATAAAATCGGGCCAAGGACTGATCCTTGGGAAACACCCATGTGAATGTTGCTACTTTCACTGAAATGTTTACCTATTCTAACCATTTGTTTTCTATTATTAAGAAATAAAGAAGACCAATCGAGAATAAAACCCCTTAAACCAGCTTTCACTAATTTTCTTAGCAAAATGTCATGGTCGACCGTATCGAAAGCCTTAGTTATATCAATGAAACGAGCAGCTGTGTACATTTTTCTGTCCATACTATTATATATATTAGAGCAAAAATTAAGTAAAGCATCTTCAGTTGAATTTCTGACTCTAAAGCCGTATTACAATGGACTAAAAAACGAATTATAATAAAGATAAGTAAGTATTTTGTATTTATAACTTTCTCGAAATTTTTTGAGAAAACCGATAGAGATAGGCCTATAATTTTTAATAGACTTTTTATCGCTTTTTTTAAAAATAGGAATAACCTCAGCTATTTTCAAATAATCCGGAAAAGTCCCTTGGAAAATACTATTAAATAACTGAGTTAAGATGTCTACAATATTGAAGCAGACGTTTTTGGTAAAATTATTCAAAAAGCTATTGAATGTTAAGGAATCTGAGTTGTCCAGAGCATTTATGGTTTTAAATACTTTAAAAGAAGAAATAGGCTCAAAATAAAAACTATTAGATAGAAATAAATCATTGAAACAATTATCCGTGCATTTATAAGAAGAATTTTTAAACCCTGGATCACAAAACGTTTTTATCGGTACATCTGTAAAGTAAACATTAAAAAGCTGTGCCATTTGGAAATCAAGCAATCATCTCAATATTAATACAAGAGGTATATCTTTTTAATTATTTATTTAATAAAATATAATGTACCTACAAAATTACTTTAAATATTACCATAAATCCAAACATCCACTGGTCAATTGTATCAGTTCAAACTATCGACAATTTTACACATTATTCTATCACATGGATGACATTGATCAATATTTGAACCCATTGAATTTTTTTGGCCATCGACGTCCATTTTAATGAAGTCCGCCAACGAATGTTTGTCATCTTCAAAATCCGGTAAAGCCGCAAAAGCATTTTTTACAATGTCTCTTACTTTTTCTAAATGCTTTTGAAACCGTGTGCACGTTTCTATGCGTTGCCTCTTTTGCATTTCCATCATTACTCGCAGTGTTTCCCTAGCCTGATGTGGTCGAAATTCGTTTAGTAAATGATGCATATGTACAAATAGTAAGCTCAGGTCATCGATCTAAAAGACAATAAGATTATAACACACTTAAATAAATTACATATATAAATATATAAATATATAACGTCAGCTTAAGAGTGAAAAGCTCCATATATTTTTTACTATTATAGACACTTCAAAAATTGCTGAAAAAAAGCAAAATCAAATCTTCTCAATTTAACTGATTTTGTTATTCTAAGTGAAACTTGTATAACAGACAGAATAGAGAAATCAGAAATTGGCGTTGTTGGCTACAAATATATATTAAGTACTTCACACTCTAGACACACTGGAGGAGTGTTAATATATATTAAAAATGGGATCCGTTTTCAAGTAGTGGATATTTTAAACTCCGTTAATTCTGTGTAGTTTTAAAAATGTATGTGTGGGTGAATGAAGAAAAATGGACGTTGGCAGTGTTTTATAGATCTCCTAGCTCATCGGTAACCGATTTTTTAACAATTTTCTCTGATTGGTGTTATTATGGTTTGGAAAATGAAAATAATACATTAATAAGTGGGGCTTTGAATATAGATTTACTCACAAATGATCGCAATACGGAATGAAATTGTGACTGATCAGGGGCTTTCCCAGTTAGTGAATCAACCTACTAGAACTACTGAGTTTTCTGCTTCGTTAATAGACTATGTTATGACAAATAGAGACTTTAAACCTAAAATTAAAATTTAAATTAACGCAGATGATAAAATATCAGACCACGAAAATATTAGGGTGGAGGTACATATACTTGGAGGAAGATTTGAATAGTTTATCAAACGCATTTTGTGAAAAATTAAATTTATGTTGTGAGGCATTAACAATAGAAAAAGTGGTGAAACAAAGTGAAGATAATGCATGGTTCAATTCCCATTTACATAGGTTAAAAAAAGAAAAGGTTAAAGCTTATAACACCGCCGTTTTTATTAGTACGACAAAAAATTGGGCAATATACAAATCTGTACGTAATAGTTATAAAAGTGAAATTAAGCTTGCTAAAAGTAATTATATTACTTCTCAGATAACTGCTAAGTCTGGAAATCCGATCGAAATGTGGAAGGTGCTTAAAAATATTGTGCTAAAAAATTCAAAAACGAATGTAATTGAAAATGTTAAGTTCGGGGAGGAATCGTCAACGACATCAACTGATATTGCGAACAAATTTAATGCATACTTTGTAGACAGTATTCGGAAAATAAATGCGTTGGTAGGAAACTTTAATTTTGTGTCGCCGGAAATAAGTTGCAGTGCGATTTTTACTTTTGGTTTTTGCAGTAAGAGGTCATTATATTCACTAATTAAAAATCTAAATAATAATAATGATGTATTTAGGCTTAATAAAGAAATAATTTTGCAGTCAATCGAGATTATCAGTCCGATTCTTTTAAAACTGATCAACAAATCTTTGGAATCTGGTATTTTTCCTGAAATGTGGAAAGAAGCAGTGTTATTCCAGTTGAAAAGGTGAACAATACCAATAAATGTGAGGAATTTAGACCAGTGAATATATTACCTACTTGTGAACAAATTTTAGAAAATTTCGTTGCTGAACAGCTTCAAAACTACTGAGAAGACAATAATTTATTAATTGAAGAACAATCTGGATTTAAAAGAGATCATTCTAGTGAAACTGCAATAAACTGTGTTGTATGGAAGTGGAAAAGACAAATTGATTGTGGAAATTCTGCGATAGCTGTTTTCTTGGATTTGAAACGTGCTTTTGAAACTATTGATAGAAATATCTTGCTAAAAAATGATGAAAATTCAAGCGCCATAAATAATGATCTAGGGGTTCCGAAGGGTTCTCTTCTGTGTGTATTTCTATAAATGACTTCAAAAAATGCCTAAAATATTGTAGTGTAATACTTTTTGCAGATGATAGTCTGATCTACATTTGTGGGGATAATAGTGAAACAATGTGGACTTAAGGCGTGTTGATAATTGGTTGAAAACGAATAAACTAAAAGTGAATGTGAGTAAGACGAAGTGTATGAAGTTTAGAGTGAATGATGATATCAATGTGTGTATGGATGGTGTATCAATAAACTGTGTTGAAAGTATCAAGTTATTGGGGTCTATCATCGTAACCGATCGTAACAAAATTTTCTCCGATTTATACGAAATCTACGAATTTTCTATCATCATAGCCGTTCCGATTAATAAATCGTAGATCCCTCCGACAAAATTCAAAGTATGCGTTGAAATGTCAAAATAAGACCAACGCGTCGCGATTTCGTGTGGTGTATGACGATTATTTCTCTCCGATTGTCTCCGACAGTCAAATGCTTGCGGAACTTTGAATTAGAAGGAAGAACAAAAATAAAAACATTTAAAAAGTTATTAAACATGGCGTCTGCAGCAGGAAAAGAATTGTAAGTTAATTTTTTTCAATATTTGCATCGATATTAACACATATATTCTGTTCATATTAGAAAAAAATCAAAAACTAATCAGCTGCAGTACGACCGGCTGGTTGAATTGATGAAGGAAAAACCAGACATTATGTCAACTACATGCGTCGGTAGGCGTCTATATTTCTGTTACGATTCGGATACCATGAACAAAATTAATGCTCCGATCGGAACTTTTCTCCGAACGGATACAATGATAGACCCCATTATAGACGAAAAGCTCAATTTCAAGGTGCATGTAGTTCATATTTGCACTAAAATTTCGAAAAAGATTTATTTTTTGAGTAGAATTAGAAAGCAATTAACATTTGAATCTTCTGTTCTTCTGAATAATGCACTAGTGATGCCGCACTTTAACTATTGTTCTTGGGCTCCAATGCAGATGTCAAACTGAGGCTTCAAAGACTTCAGAACAGGGGAATGAGGATTATCATGAAGATGAGTATTTACACCACTACTAGAATCATGCTCGAATGTTTAAATTGGATGAATGACAAACAGAGACTGATCTATGATGGAATGGTTTTTATTTTTAAGCTGCGTAATGATATGTTCCTCAAATATTTATTTGATGCAATATTAGAGGTATCTGAGGTTCAGCCATTTAATCTGCGAAACTGTCCCAACCTACGACCAGAAAGATGTCGACTTAGCAGTACCCAACGTACAATATTACATGATGGTATTATTTGTTTTAACAACCTACCGAGAGATGTAAAGACTGAAACAAGGATAAATCGATTCAAGGAAAAACTTAGTGCTTTCATTAAAAATAATTTCGTTTGGTCAAAATATAATAAAAAAAATACAAAATATGTGATAATAATTGAAGTTTTAATAAATAATTACAATGTTTCTCAAATTATTCTTTAGCTAGAGACTATTATAGAGCCCAATCTTGACGTTAAGATGGGTTCTCTTGGCCTTAGACGAGATGGTATGCAGAAACTCAATATATATCTGTGGTGAGAAACATGATAACTGCATTTTAAAATTTGCTTCTTTACGCCCACTTTAAATCGAGCTAGAGCCTAAACGAGTTTAGCGATTTTCTTCAAATTTGAAACACTTATGATAAAAGTCTTTAAAAAATTGTGTTCTAAATTTGAAAAAAATAAGTTCATCCGTTTAGGCTCTAGCTCGATTTAAAGTGGACGTAAAGAAGAAAATGCAGTTATCATGTTTCTACCAAACACCACAGATATATAACTGAATTAAGCAATAGAGTGTAGAAAAATACTTAATCAGCCTTATCGCAAATAAATTATCCCCAAGGAATTTTTCACCCACCGGTGCAATACTCTCAAAAACAAAAAAAAACGATTTTCGAAAAGAGAAAAAAAAATGTTTGCTTTGATTTTTTTTTACAAAAATTGGCAGTTTGCATCCCTTGGTCCACTTTTCATACAGTAATATTAGCTTCATAATTTTACCGATTCACTTAAAATAGCTTATTTTTTCTATTAAAAATAATTTTCTTCATGTTTTGATCACAATTTTCACAACTGAAACAAAATATACCAATTAAAACTTACATTTGCAAGCTGACAGCTCAAAATTGTTTTGGTATTAGTACAGAGAGTGGTAAATCTGCCGAAAAATGTAGATCTGCAAAATTGATTTTAAATCAAAAAATAAATAAATTTTTTTCGCCCAATGGAACGCAAAAATTGATTTGCATCTGTCAAAACACTGATTTTGGCAGATCTATATAAAAGATAAATTGATCTATTTTACCAATGGAAAACCCCAATAGAAAACATTACAAAACAAGCAATCGCGTTCATGGCTAATAACAAAAATATCGATGTGAAATCGTTTAATTAATTTAATGTACACAAACAATTGTAATTGTTAGTTAATATTCATCCACAATTTTAATAAAATACAAAAAATTAATCCATCCAAAATTAAAAATAGTTAAGAAAAATAAGAAATAAAAAAATAGTTTTTCTGCAATTTGACCCCCGGAACTTCAATTTGTTGTTTAAACTCCACTAAACTCTCAATTTCCACTTTATAAGTATTAAAGTAGATATTAGGTGGGTTTTATTATCTTCTTTCGGGATTCGGGTATTGATCTGGATTTAAGTTTAGTACAAAAAAGAAATAATGAGGAGTTTTCAAAATCGTTTTTGTAGCACGTGTTAAAAGTTAATCCAGTTAATTCAAAACACATTGAAAATAAATACACTAACTTTTTTAAATTTTAATTAGATTAATTGATTCGAGAATGGTTTTTAAGAAATTATAGCATGACCTTGTAGCTGTTGTCGTGTTTTTTAGTTATTTTTATTTTAAATAAATTTTGTTGTAAAATTCAAAAAAGTTAATTTAACAAAAATAAAGAGCATAACATTGCAAGTTGCAAGTTAGTGGTGCCGTAGATTTTGTATTTTTTTTTAAGAAAGTCATTACTCTTATCTAAAAGTGTATAAATAGTCCCCCCTCCCATACGTTTTTTTTTTTTAAATATCATTTCATAAATTATCCTGCATGAAATAGGGAACATCCTGTATTTGGTTTTGTTTTGAAATCTAATTGACAGACCGAGGTGAATAATTCTGACTACGGGATGTGTTCAACTAATAGAAACCCAAGTAGGGCCAGTGCTTACGTTCTGTAAGGCTAGTCGCGCACATGCAATTTTCAGTTTCGAAACTGTTTGGTTGCAAAATTGAGTCCTATGGGCTCGTATGAGACTCCGCGGAAATGCAGAAACTATTACGTCGTCGATTCGAGCAACTATTCAGTTTGTGTTTTGGCACAAACTGGACGATTGCTCGAAATCAGTTTTTCAGTTTGTGTCATATGGAATAATATGTAACTACGCGGGCATGCAACCAAATAGTTGCGGATATTTAACCACATCATTGAATTTTGTTCTCTGTGCGAAAGAGAACAAACGTATCTTTTCTTTAATTTGCTGAGCGAAAGAATAGGACGAAAGCGATAATATTTTTCTTTGAATGTATGAGATAGAAAAACTGAATAAACATTGTCGGTGTGTTCGTTAGGTTCGTTGCGATTGCTTGTGGAGTTGCTCATGTGCGCGCTCAGTAGTCAACTTGTGACTAAACTATTTCGGGAAACGATGAAAGTTGAAACAAATTTGTATAGTTTTGTTCCATTTTTTAACGTTTCTCGACCAATTTTATGGATGCGAGTTACAGAACGTAGGCATTAGGTATGTTTTTTTCTTTGCCTGAATTGGCTTGGACGAAAAAAACGCCGTCGGGGCTAAACAATGCTCCGTAATAACCACCCTCAGTTGAACCATCAAATCAGTGAACTAAAAGTGCGGAGCTATGGATCAAAACATTAACCCCGTTTAATTAATACAAACACATTTCGTTAAATAAATATATAGATAGATATAGAAGATTAATTAATAAATACAAACCTAAAACATTTTGGGTTACAGCAATGAGAAATAATAGAAATATGCTCGGTTACCAAACTGAATTAAAATTATAAAATGGCTAGTTATAGCTTCCAGCGTGACCATGTTTACTAATAAAATCAATATAGAAATGAAGTAAACAAAGCCCTCCCAAGCCAAAGCGAATGAGGAGCGACGATGAATTTTTGTTGTTGTTTAGCGTTGTGAAGGTATTTGTCATATTTTGTACTATTGGGAATGATTCGCTGCGAATCAACACGAATGGTTGGTTTTGGAGAGCCTTAATAGACGCTATTACTAGTAAGGGAGGAGGTGTAACTCCCGCTAGTACTATATCCAATCCGTACTCGGTGGGTTTGCCCAGCGTTAGTAGTGGTGAGACTGCGACTGTCAGCCTCTCTTCTGCTGACGGTGGTCAAGTCCCAAAGGGTACGGAAATAAAAACACTCTGTACACAAAATCGTGGGATTATTGCCATGACGCTTGGCTCTAAACCCACTCCTAGACCTCTCACGAGTTCAAAGGGGGCTGTTCTGACAAGTAAAATATCTGCCACGCGCGATATTACCACTGGTGAGAGCAGACCCCGTCCGAACACGGTGGAGGGTTCCCTCCCTGATTGCAGACCTGTGAAAAACAGCTCATCTTCCACCAGCGAGAGAAACAAAAACGCATCACGCAGCGAGAGACGGGCCGCAGAGAGAATAATGAAAGTCATTGGATGTATGCCACCGACCGATCTAGACTCAAAGCAATCCGCTAAACTGGCTTGGGCCAAGAGAATTCTTGCTAAACGTACGACCAGCAAAGACTTCTCATCAAAGCGACAACGGTCTGTAGAGGGAGCCACTCCGGACCCCAAAAAAACAAAGTTGCATAACACCTCCCATGCCAAAAAAGACTTGTCCTTTAGTGACGTGCTAAAGGACAAGACTATTGTAGATGTTATCGACAGAAGCAATGTGGATGGTATGATCTCTTCTGATCAGTGGACGACGGTCTCAAATAAACTTCAGTAATCGTACTGGACTCTTATAATGGAGAATCCAGGAGAGCCTGTTATCTTTGAACATGCAGGGTGGCACCAGGGTCGGGCCAAACTCGTCGCCTTTGATGACCAGAGATCATATGATCTATATAAGCTTGCTGTTAGTAGGTTAGAGGGGCTATGGCCTGGTGCTCAGCTCGAAGTCGTGGCTAAGGAAGACATTCCTTGCAGACCTTGAGCTCGCATCAGAATCCCAGCAAATCTATCCTGCAAGGATACAATCCTCAAGATGATCAGGTACGGTAATCCAACTCTCCCTACTCACGACTGGAAGGTTGCGAAGCAAGAAGATCCAGTTGGTCCTTATAGATCTGCCATCATGGTACTCAATAAGGAATCTCTGGCTCCCCTAGTGTCAACTCAAGGTGTTATTAGGTTTGGATGGACTACCGCTATCCTGAAAGTCTACAAAAAAGATGAGAAAACACCTCCACTTCTACCGTCACAGGTCATATCCTCTGTGGAGGAAAATACTCCTTGCATCGACTAACCAGCAATGGAAGTAGATGCACCGGGTACTTCCAACACGAGAACATGCCCTACTAACCCGCCTCCTGAGGCTACCAATATCGACAGCTTCTCTGACATGGAGACTGATCGCATGTCCGAAATTCTGCTCAGTGAGGATGATCTCCTACGGTCACCTTCTGAGTCAGAATCTGAAGAGGAGCTCAACGAAACCGTGGTGGGGGCGGATCTGAAAAATCGTAGCGATGATGCTGCAATTACTTCAGATTAACATCCAGCACTCAAAACAGGCTTCGGCCTCCCTTCTTCTCCCCATTGAGAAAAATGGGGAAGATGTCGTCCTGATCCAGGAACCCTGGATTTACGAATCCACAATTCAAGAACTCAGGACTTCTGATTACTACTTGCTGCAAGGTGATCCTAGATCCTGCATATTGGTAAGAAGTACCACTAATGTATATTTACTCCCTGATTACAGCGATAAAGACGTAACCGCAGTCAGACTCCAGACCGAGAAAGGTACCTACTGGCTTGCGTCTGCGTACCTCGGCCACGACCACCTTGGCCCTCTCCCTGGCGACACGCTAAAGAAGTTAATCACTGATGCTGAACGGCAAAAATCTGCCTCATCAGTGGATGTGATGCTAACGCCCACCATACAGTATGGGGAAGCTCTGATATAAACGATCGAGGTGAGTCACTTTTTGATTTTATTCTCAGCACTAACCTCATTGTAAGCAATATTGGTAATGAACCAACATTCATAACCAGAAACCGGCAGGAAGTATTAGACATTACTCTTGTCTCCGACTCGATTTATCAAAAGATCACGAATTGGATAGTATCAGAAGAGCACTCTTTCTCTGATCACAGGTATACACAATTCAATCTAAACGATGAAACTACGAAACAGATAGCTTTCCGGAATCATCGGAAAACTAACTGGGTAAATATAGAGATACTCCTAGCAGATTGATTAAACCTAACCTATTAAGTATCCCCTTAGACAGAATCGATCTTGACAATAAAGTCAATGATCTCACTTCAGCTCTCAACAAATCAATGGACATATCCTGTCCTCTTATCCAAATAAGAGGAAAGAAAAAACATCATTGGTGGAACTTAGGGCTAGAATCGCTCAGAAATGAATGTAGAAAACTTTTCAACCGAGCTAGATATTCCAAATAAATCTCCGACTGGGACTTATATAAAGAATCCCTTAAGACGTATAAAAACAAATGAGGAAAAATAAAAGAACTTCCTGGAGAAACTTTCTGTAACAAAATAGAAGATTCTTCAGAAGCTTCAAGATTAAGAAAAATCCTCTCGTCAAATCGATCCATATAAATCAGCTGGACCTGACGGTATAATACCAGCTGAACTGCAAATGGCTTCAGACATCATCATCCCTATCCTTGAGATAATTTTGGAAGGGTGTATGAATCTTGCACACATACCATCCTTTTGGAGAGAAGTTAAAGTGGTTTTCATACCTAAAGCGGGTAAAAGCTCCCATGTAAATCCAAAGGATCTCAGACCTATCAGCCTATCATCATTCCTTCTCAAAACTCTAGAACGACTGATTGATATCCATCTGCGTAGTGCCATAGAACCCAATCTTTTCTCTCCTGCACAACACGCTTACCGCAAAGGGAAATCGGTAGAAACGGCCTTGCATAACTTGGTACGCACTATTGAATATTCCCTTCATCATAGAGAGTATACTCTGGTTGCATTCTTAGATATCTAAGGTGCTTTCAACAACGTCAGCAATATGGCAATAACTACCGCGCTTAAGAGCTTAAATGTTGATAGCTTACTTAGGGAGTTAATCAGCCTCATGCTAAGAAGCAGAATAATTAGCTCAACATTAGGTGAATGTTCTGTTAGAAGATCTGTTAGCAGAGGAACACCGCAAGGTGGAGTCCTATCCCCAATCTTATGGAACATCGTAATTAATGACCTATTAGTCAATCTAGAAAGTTTCAAAGTTATTGCATATGCTGATGACGTTGCCATTTCAATATCGGGAAAGCATCTTCAAATCATAACAGAATTAATGCAAACCGCTCTCAACAAACTACTTGAATGGACAGATTAGGTGTAAATCCCCACAAAACTGAACTTGTCCTCTTTACAAGGATCTCAGATCAAGCTAAATATCTGGGTCTGATTTTAGACAAAAAGTTGAGCTGGAAACCAAATATACAAGAAAGAATTAGAAAGGCCACAGTAGCACTTTTCTCCTGTAAGAAAGCTATTGGAAACAAATGGGGCTTGTCACCACATATCACCCACTGGCTATACACAGCGGTCATCAGAACGAAACTCACTTATGGGGTGGCAGTATGGTGGACTGCTTTAGATAAAATAACTTATCGTGATAAGCTAAGCAAAGTACAGAGATCGGCTTGCATGTGTATCAGCGGAGCCCTCCGTTCGACACGTTCCGCTACTTTAGACATACTGCTTAACATCACACCCCTCGATATATACATTAAACAATTGGCGGCGAACACAGCTATTCGTCTCAGAGCCATTTCTCAATGGTCCAACAACTCTATTGGCCACACTATCATTCTGAACAAATTCGAATCAATCCCTAAACACTCCGACTACACCATCCCTCAGCCGGTTTTTGGCAAAAATTTTCAAGTAACAATTTCAACAAGATCCACTTGGGAAGATAATGAATTTTTGAGAGATGAAGCAATTCACTTCTACACGGATGGCGCAAAAACCGAAGAGGGGGTAGGTGGCGGCGTGTACTCAAAACGACTAAACATTAGTCTCTCCTTCCGTCTCCCTGATCATTGTAGCGTGTTCCAAGCAGAAATCCTGGCGATAAAAGAAGTTTTATCTTGGCTCAAAGAAAACGTAATATCTGCTTTGAATATCCGTATCTTCTCAGATAGCCAAGCGGATCTGTTTCTACAAACTCCGTAACTGCCCGAAACTGTCGATCGTCTCTAATGGAGATGGCAGAACAGTTCAACATTCACCTTTTCTGGGAGCCGAGACACAGAGATATTCTAGGAAACTGTAAAGCCGATGAACTCGCCAGGATAGGAACCAGTACACCAATATCACCTAACAAGATGAATATTGGAATACCGATCGCTACATGTATACTTATGCTTAAGCAAGATTCCATGATGATGACAAACAGCAGATGGACAGGTATCACTACTTGTCTGGCGGTAAACACGTAAACACGCCAATAGATTCGGTGTTTTTTCAAATGATTTCTGCAGAAGCTGCATGGACGAGGAGGAGGAAGAAACTATCCCACGCCTTCTTTGCTCATGTCCTGCTCTTTCTCAAAGACGCAAAACACACTTAGGAAATTTTTTCTTTAATGATCCCAGTGATTTAAATAAAATCGACATTCACAGTCTCCATCGCTTTATTAAAAGCTCCAACTGGTTTAATTAACGAGGATTACCTTGCATTCATTATGTGGTATCACAATGGGCCTATTCTGGCCTAAGTGTGTCAGCAGTCACGTGACATTTCTTTTGTTCTAGAATATGTATATGGTTTTGGAATCAGATAAATTACCTAAAATATAATGTTCCAAATTGGTGAATCTGTAGGTAACCACAAATAAAATTATAGGTAACCATGAACAAGAAAAATAATTCGCTTACGGTCATTTTTTTTGCATAACTAGAAAGTTCTTAATGTATTTCTCTATTCCTTAGCTTCAAAATGAACACAAATATGGCGGTGATAATCATCTTTGCTTTCAACAAGTTCTTACGTTCTTAATATTAACAAATAGTTATTTTGTACATTTTTCGTTTTTTTTTTTATTTTATGTGTTAAATTCATTTCCGTAGGAAATTCCTGGGTGCAGCTCCTTTTCCGTGCGGAAAAGCCTTTTTCTTCAGTAGTGAATTTTTGGAAAATTTATGAGGCTTTGTATACTCACATTCGTTGTATCAATAAGCAATGTATTAATAAGTTCCGCTTTAGACTCTGAGCTTGTAAGTCGCACAATTACAAGCTAAAGTTGCGCTCTCGAACAAAGCCAGCACACTAAAACACTAAAAGGCAATACAATAGATTTTTTTTTGTTTTTTTCTTTTTTGTTTGTTTGTTTTCGCTTCTAAGGTTTGTCAAGCAAATGAAATCTATCAAATGCGTTTAACTTTGCTACGCTCAAAATTTTAGACTCAGATATAACTTTTTGAGAAATAAAAATCCATATTCTTTCAATGACACTAGGTAGGTACAGTTCATAATTTATTTCTAAAGGCGTGATGCGAAAATATATTATATTTTCTTATTACGGTTTTAGAAATAATACCTATGTATAAGGAAAAGAGAGGTACCTAGTTCTTGCAATCAAATGATGAATGATATAAAAACATGTACGCTTCGAAAAACTATTTATATTAAAGTGGTAATGATTTCCTCTGTTTTTGTGCATGTGGTGTTGTTTTCAACTGGTTAAATATTGTTTGAAAAAATTGAAAATAATTTTTGTATATACTTATTATGGTACTTAATATATGTATCAAGTTTGAAGATTTTCCATCCTCTTTATCACTATGGATTTTGTATAAAAATTAAAAAAGCTTTCCGGCACATGTTAACTTTGACCGATTCAAAAAAATTTACATAGAAGTTATTTTTAATTGCCTTGATCATTTTTAGGGGGGTAACGAACATAATTTAAAACAAATTTTAAATAAGCGCCAACCTACTATGTACCAACAATATTATAATAATATTCCGGAGGTACAAGGGCGTAAGTGCAAAAATATTCATTCTTCAGAAAATGCATTTGATATTTTTATTTAGGGTTTGTCTTAAAAAAAAACCCTAAAATGTATCTATTTTTTAAAAATGTGTGTGTTTATAGAAACCAAAAATTAAAATTGTAAACAAAAATATAAGCTACATACATACAATATGTAGTATGTATAAATCTATGAACGTACATATAACTTTTATTTCAAGCTCATATACAATACACAAACACAATCGAGTCATAGAAAACAATTAGGGCCAGTTGTACAATTTTAACTTGAACCACGGATCAGCTGAACTCGAGTTATTTCTTGAACCAGGTTCAACTTTGTGTGTGTTGTACAACTCCGAGTCAAGAGCGAGTTAGCTGAACTCAAGTTAAACGTCTATTTACTTGAAATTGGAGTATATAGATAGCTTATGTACTTGTCAGCTGCCAGTTTATTATTATATTTCATAAATGATCATGTATTTTTTGGCGAGGTTTAGTGCTTTTTCTTTGTTTTTATAGATATAAATAAAAGTGAAATATATTTAATACTCGAAGGATTCATTGGCATCGTAGCAACACTGGTTGAAAGTGAGAGTGCGGCAATAGCTGCTGAGATCGTTGTCTTCATCGTCTGCTTCCGCTTCGTCATCGGTTTCGTTGACACTTTAATATTGTGGTCAATTGATACTATTGCATTAAGATAATGGGGCAAATCAAAACATTCAGTATTAATTAACTTTTTTTAAATAAAATAAAAAAGGATTAGAAAATGTTGTTTTTTTTATTATTGTTTGATGACTGTACGTCGAGAGCGAGATGACACTCATATTTTTTTATTTTTAGTCTATTTTGACTTTAGCTGTCAAAAAATTACAATTAAAGTGAGAAAGCATGTAAACAAAAATAAAATTCTCATCAAAAGAGTTAAATAATAGACAATCAAATGCTTGAACCACGGTTCATCATATATAACTCAACAAAATCGGTGATTTAAAATTTGCTTGGTTCAGCGATGAGTTAAGTCCTAAACTCCGATTGTAGTTACAACACTTCATTCGAGTTAAACCGAGTTTAAATTTTGAACCAAGGCTGAACCACGATTGTACAACGGGTCCTAAGGCAACTGCTTTACTCTAGTCAAAAATATAACATTGATCAAAACTGGCATTTGTAAGGTATGGAAACAAAATCAGTGTGACTATCTCAAAAAATGCATTAATATCAATTTTAAAAGTTTTAAGACCTTTTGTCCATATGCGTTTCGCCCAGGTACAATAATTGGGCTCATCAGTTAAATGTTGTTGTACCATTCTAAGACGCAAAAGTCCACAAAAATCAAAGCAATAATAATAAAACTTCCATTATTTACGTTTTTACTCTTCTACTGCATCAATATCTGCAAATTGCTTCATTTTGAAAACCGATTTTATTCAAATTTTGGAATATAGAATTCCAAAGAACATGTTATGTAATAATCACCCATATTGTGCAAGTCGTATTTTGTTTCGTACTCGTAGTCAAACTCGTACTCGTTTCGTAGCAAAATCGTTATTTTTCAAATCGTGTACGTTGGATACGAGAAGGTTTAAAAATCGAAGTCTATTGTCTAGAAGACTATACTCGACTTTTTTTCATAAGGGCCACAAAGACGTTTTAGCTATAGTGCCTCGGGCCGCAACATACAAATAATTTATGTACCTACTAATATAGGTGTTAATAATAAAAGTAATACAAACTTATTTGTGTACACCTATTGTATTAATAAATAACTTGTGTTGTATATTTATTTAAAGGAAATAAAAAGACTAAACTTTTGAAGAATTGAAAACGAATTTACTTTATTTATTATTTAAAAAAGCAGAAGTTTTTGCTACTCAAAAAATGTTAGTCAATTCTTGATCGTTATTCATTTACAAATGTTTTTACGTCGTCTGCAGCTGTCGTCCGTTAAATTGACCGAAACGTTTTGGAATTTATTTCTTCTATAAAGTTGTTCGCCAGTGTTGACGTTGTTGCTTTCGGCAAATTCAATATTGGAGTTGATACTATTTGCAACAATAGTATTGGCGTTGCTATTTTTCGTAACAATTCCCCCGGTACGAGAATTTCCGGTAGGTATGTTGTTGTACCACAGCACTGCGAACTTGTCCATCCCTTGATGTCTTAACTGCAATCACCTTTCCTTTCGGATAATTATTTCTTGGTAGGTCTTTATCGACGATGATAACAATATCTCCAATTTTCAGCGGTTGCACTGGATCGTACCATTTTGAACGTAATGTCAGCTCTAATGCATATTCGACGATAAATCGTTCCCAACATTTGTTTGCAAAACGTTCTTTATATTGGAATGTATACTTAAGCATTTTAGCATTATCGTTTATTTGTCCAATAGGTTGAGCCCCTCCGGAAGTCTGCCTCAAGAATTGGTGGTGGGTCAGTTGGAGTTTTTGTTGGCAAAGAATTATATAGTGCTGTCTTGAATGAGCGGATTAAACGCTCCCACGCCCCACAGTGGTGCGACAGCGGAAAAAAGTCTTTTTAAAAAGTCATATCTATTCTTTTAAACTTTATGTTT
The DNA here is from genome assembly GCA_946251815.1 of Dasysyrphus albostriatus. Lineage (NCBI taxonomy): Eukaryota > Metazoa > Arthropoda > Insecta > Diptera > Syrphidae > Dasysyrphus > Dasysyrphus albostriatus. The sequence goes on from OX276335.1 coordinate 178,605,062, forward strand.
AAGTACTCTTGGATAACCCGAGTGCATGATTTAAAAGTATTTTTTAACATATATATTGTATGTTCTGATTTACAAGCCCTCAAAGTTGAAAAATAATTTTACTGAAATCGCGAACCGTATTTTCAACAAATTTTGCGATGTTTTTTTCCGAAGTTCCTTTAAATAAATTCTCTAGCTTCTTAAATAATTTAATTGGTATTATTTTTATATATGCCATATATTTATTATTAGTATTGATTATTTATAAAAGGTACCTTCTATAAGTAGCCTGAAGCTTTAGTACAGGGTGGCGCACCAATTGTGCTACAATAAGAAATTCAAATAACTTTTTTTTAATCGATGTATTTCATTTATTTTTTTTTTATTGGTTAGAAAATTAAATTTTATTTTAAATAGTTAGTTGTTTTTAAAGATTATAGACCGCAAATGACCTCCACGCTCTCCCACGCATATGCGGCACCTGATCAAAAAATTATTCATTGCGGCCTGAAGAGTTGAAGTTGGGATCGCCTCAATTATTGTCCTTATGGACTGCTTTGATTCAGTTAAATTCCTGGGCTTCGTTTTATACACCTCTTGCTTGACATAACCCCATAAAAAGAAGTCTGGTGCAGTCAGGTCAGGTGACCTTGGGGGCCAGCGAAGAGTGGAGTTCCTAGAAATTAATTTGTTTGCGAATTTTTTGTTTAGCTCCATCTTGCTGAAACCAAACGCTGTTGAATGGTATACGTCTTCGGCGCAGTTTTGGGTAAAAAACCTCCTTCAACATCTTTAAATAACGGTCCCCATTGACAGTAACGGTTACACCGTTTTCTTCAAAGAAGTACGGCCCGACAATACACCTTGATGAAACTGCGCACCACACAGTGACTCGTTCTGGGTGCAGTTCCGTCTCATGGAGCATTTCTGGATTAGACTCATTCCATATACGGCAATTTTGCTTGTTTACATTGCCGTTAAGATCAAAATGGGCCTCATCAGACATGAACAAACAATTGATCAATGTGTTGTCTTCTTCGGCCATTGATATCATTTTTTGGCAAAATTCCAGGCGAACAGGCAAATCCTGAGGGTTTAACTTGCTAGTAATTTGGACTTTGTACGGAAACAAGTTTAAATCGTCATGAAGTATCCGTTGTAATGACCGTCTACTAACTCCAATTTGCCCCGATAAGTTTCGGGTCGAAACGCTCGGATTGGCCTGTATTGCAGATGCTACTGCTGCGATTGTATCCTGAACCCGAACATTGGCATCTCGATGGTACGGCCTTCGTGCGATGCTTCCAGATTCGTCAAACATGTTTACAAACCTCATAATGGTCCATCTACTCGGGGGATTACCGCCAAACTCCCGCCTAAATTCCCTTTGGACGGAAATGACGGACTGCAAAGCATGGTACCGTTGCACTATCCAAATTCTTTTCTCCGTATCCCAAGCATCCATTTTTATAAATCTAAATAGTAACCTACAAAATAAAAAAAAAATAAGCCGATTACTCACACAGAAAAAAAGTTATTACGTTTTATTTTTGTTGCACGATTCGTGCGCCACCCTGTACAAAGAAAAATGCTTTTTTTTAACTTTTTGATTTAAAAAAAAAGCGCCAAAAGATACCAAGAAAGTAAGTATGCCAGCATATGCTCCATACATTCATGTTAAAGCACAGAAAAAATCAACTGCAGATGCGTGCAGATGTGGAAGTTATGCTCAAAAATGTTTCACTGAATCGGATTTAAAAAACTCCGTCTTGACGGTGGTGTTTACCGAAAAGTTTGATTTCTTCGGTATTAATTGTCAGAATGAACTGGGTTAAGCCCATTATTTTAAGAAAAAATGTCAAACTTTATTTTAAAAATAAAACAAAATTAATATATTGACCTAGGTCTGAGAATTTCGATTTTTGCGAAACCATTTATTTCTGCCTGGAAAACTTTTCAACTTTCAACTCAATTTTCTTGAAAACAACACACTAAAAATAATATAGTTTTATGATATTTTGAATTATATGATAGTTCTTCAAAATAAAGAAAAGGATTAGGGATAATCCTTTATTTTTTTTTTTTATTTTTCGCTAAAAGTAGGGCAGGTTAAAATAAAAAAGGTGTTATTTTTGAGGTTTTATTTATTATTTAAACAGGGAAGCTTTGAAAATGGGAATGTCTCCTCTTCACGCTCGGATAAAATTTATGGAGTGTATCCTCCATGTTGCCTACAATTTGCCATTTAAAGCATGGAGAATCAACAATGAGACCCGCCGTATTAGAGATGCTCAGAAGAAGAAAATTCAGGAGAAGGAATAATTAAAAGCTGTGCATTTCCTGTTGGATCGCTCTCCGAGGAAGTCCAAGAATGCCGAAATAAGGATTATAAAGCCTACTGCAGGTTTCACTCGAAAAATGCAGCCGATTTGCGACGAATGAAGATGTGATGCATCATATACTCATTTCCTCAGATCCAATAATAACAGGTTTAAGGCCACAGGCAAGAAAGAAAATACTTCCAATCAACGCAGACGCTAAAAACCTCATTTTAGCATTATAAAATTACTACTTCATAATTGTTTTTTATTTATTTTTTATGTATTTATCTATTTATTTATTTAATTTTATACTATACATAGTTAATAATAATATTTTATTCAAAATAAAAAGTTAAGATTTTACTAAAAAAAACTTTTATTTAAATATAACATCAAAACCCTCAAATTTTATAAAAATGTCAATAACTTTTTTTCTAATAATTTTTAATTTTGACCAAGCATGTATAAAACTGATCTTAACATGTGTGTCAAATTTCGTTAAAATTCGTTTAATAGTTCAGATTTTACAGACTTTTTTCGGCTCTCCCATACAAACATCAAAACCCTCAAATTTTAGAAAAATGTCAATACTTTGTTTCTAATTATTTTTTTAAACCAAATTTTGACCAAATATGTAAAGGGTGATTTTTTAGCTGGTTTGGTTTTGGCAACACTGGTTTTGACAGCTGACGTGTGTTTAGTACCTTGTGTCACTGTCAAACAGCTTCAGTTTGGTTTGCAATTTAACCATGGATCGTCTTACAAATGAACAACGCTTGCAAATTATTGAATTTTACTATCAAAATTCGTGCTCGGTTCGAAATGCTTTTTTATCGAAAAACTGTGTTCAGCGATGAGGCTCATTTTTGGTTGAATGGGTACGTAAATAAGCATAATTGCTGCATTTGGAGTGAAGATCAGCCAGAAGCATTGCAACAGCTACCAATGCATCCCGAAAAAGCCACTGTTTGGTGCGGTTTATGGGCCGGCGGCATTATTGGGTCATATTTCTTCAAAGATGATGCGAATCGCAGCGTTACTGTCAATGGTGAACGCTACCGAGCGATGATAACAAACTTTTTTTGCCCGAAATGGAAGTTCTTGACTTGCATGATATGTGGTTTCAACAAGACGGTGCCACATGCCACACAGCACGCGAAACAATGGCGCAATTGCGAGGCGAGTTTGGTGAACAGTTAATTTCACGTTTCGGGCCGGTCAATTGGCCGCCTAGATCGTGCGATTTGACACCATTAGATTATTTTTTGTGGGGGTATGTCAAGGCTAATGTCTATAGGGACAAGCCCGCTTCGATTGACGCACTGGAAGCCAACATCCATGCATTCATTCGTGAGATACCGGCCGATATGTGTGAAAGAGTATGCCAAAATTGGACTCAGCGGATGGGCTACCTGAGACGCAGCCGTGGTCAACATTTGCATGAAATTATCTTTAAACATTAAATTGCAAGGTTCAAACTATCGATTCAAATAAATATTTCATTCATTTTTTCGAATTTTTTGTGTTTTTTTTTTTAAAGTTCTAAACCTCTTAAAAAATCACCCGTTATAAGACTAATCTAAGCATGTTTGCCAAATTTCATTTTTAACCGTTGAACCGTTCAGATAAAACAGACTTTTTTCCGCTATCCCATACAAACCGAACCAATGTGCGCCCCTCCCATGTGTGGCGACGCTTGTGGGTTAAATAACCACTTCACTAATGGACTCACCAAATGTTTCGCTATGTGCACAGGATTTACGGCTTCTAGTTTTTGGCGAAATAATATTTCTGCACCAACAAAATTAGTTCCTCGATCACAGTAGATTTTCCTTGATGGGCCTCGTTTGGGTTTAGCTTTATATATCTTACACCACTGACAATCTTTGCAAACTAATTTTACCATGCATCTTAATTTAGGAATAACATACCTTTGTCTCAGCTGATTGACCACACTCTCGTTGGTAGCGTGTTGAAAGTCTTCGTGGCATCTCTGAACTAAAAGATAAGTTATAGGATGTTTCTGGGAAGTACAATTGGACGCTTCGTTTCGATGTCAATATAAATTGCTGCATCTAATCTACCTTTTACTCGAAGAAGTTGTTTTTGGTCTAGGTATGGCGAAAGTTGTTTTAAAGAACTTGAAGCATTAACCCGAGGTAAAGGATTATTTGAGTTTTTATTATGTTTGTTGAGACTTATTATTTCTTCGTTATACATATCAATTTGGGCAGTTCTGAATAATATTATCTCAGCTTCTTTTAGTTCCTCGCATGATAAAATTCCTTTCGTTGCCAAATCAGGTTGCAGTTTTAATTTTATATTTAAGTATCTATAAACATACGCCATGGTCCTTAACAGTCTGTTCCATTTCGAAAATCTTTTCAAATTGATCAAAGGTTGTTTCTTTTCATGAACACATAAAGGTTCTTCAGCTACTGCTGTCATCGACCTAACGTCTTTTGGCCACTCGTCTTCCTTCTCCATTAAGAAACCTGGACCCTGAAACCATCGGTCGACACTCTCCAGCTTAGGTGGTTTAATCCATTTAGTGGATTCATCAGCCACATTTATTTTTGATGGGATATATCGCCAGATTCCCCCTTTGTCATTGTCTTCTGCTTTCTGCTACTCTGAACGCAACAAACTTATTTTATCGATGAGGATTTCCTTTAATCCATCCTAACACCGTCTTAGAGTCAGTTCAAAAATGTATTTTACTTATACTTATTGATAGTTCATCGGTTAGTTTTCGAACGAACCTGCAACCCATCACGGCAGCATCCAGTTCCAACCTCGGAATAGATCGCAATTTTATCGGGGCAACCTTTGCTTTTGTGAGCATTCAACTTGTGTTCCACTAGCCACATCCATGCTTCGAACTGCTCATCGTTTATCAGGGCATCCCAATCAATTCGGCTGTGCCAGACATCTTGTAACAAAATCTTAAGGTAAACTAAAAAATGCGCGATTAATCCTAACGGATCATAGATGGACATGAGGATTCGTGGGATTTCTCTTTTCGTAACCTTTCAAATGCCGAGAATTTTCTCCAAAGAAGATTCTGCGCTAGGATTCAAATCAATACAGTCATCAGTAGGTTTTGTATTTAGTGCCTTCATTACTATCAGTAAATTATTATTATTAGCATGTACCGCTGTGACTTCCTTCGCTAATTGTATAGCTTCAGCTTCGTTGTCTACACTTTTCAAAAAGTCATCAACGTAATGACTTTCTATTATGCTTTTTACCGCTTTTGGATAATCGTCTTTATATTTTAGAGCGTTACGATTCTTTATATATTGTGCACAGCTTGGCGAGCAAGTAGCACCGAGTCATAACTTGCATTACGTAAGTGTCCGGTTCATCTTTCACATTGTCACGCCAAAGAAACCTTAAGACGTGTTGATCCTTCTCAGGAATTTGTATCTGGTGGTACATTTCTTTAATGTCGCCGCAAATACATATCTTCTTTTCTCTGCTACGAATTAGAACACCTAGAAGCGATGCATACCAGTCAACTCCTTTCATCAGCAGCGTATTTAAAGAGACCCCATCCACCATGGCCGCAGCATCCCACACAAGCCGTATTTTTCCCGGTTTATTTGGATTACAAACCGGGAAAATTGGTAGATACCATACTCTCTATCTCTTTCAGATCTTCAATGGTCAGCTTTCAAATATATTTCTTTTCCTCATAATCTTTCATTTGTTGTTTCACATTTTCTTTCAGCTGTGGGTCGCCATCTAAACGTTTTTCATATCGCCACAAAAGTCCAGTTTCGTATCGGTTCTCCAATTAAGTCGTAGTATTACTCAGGATACTGTTAGTTCGGTCTTGTTCTAGTGTTCTTTTTGAATTTCTAGGCTCCACTATTCCCAAGTTGTCTACTGAAATTAAATCTTTCACCATTTCGTGAAGCTTCATGTCGGCAGCTTTTTGACATTCACAGATTTGGAAATTATGATCGAAATCATTTGAATCATAGCTTTCTCTTTTATCAAACATCGAAAATATGGTCCAGCCTAGACGACACTTCGCCGCAATTGGATCACTTTCAGTCGCTTCTAATATTTTTGTAGGAACCGCAACATGCCAGTTTCGAAGTCCAATCAGTATACCTGGATTCGCCATTACATGAGAATTCACTGGTAAATTCTTCAGATGGGAATATCTTTTTGCCAGATACCCATAATCTAATGATTGTGTTGGTTTAAGTTTAAGTTTAAGTTTATTTCGTATAAAAGCTAACACTGTAAGATAAATCTTATAAGCTACTGATAGTTTATGAATATATTTTGTTAATGATGAAATTAAAATGTTAAAGTATAGTAAAGGAAGAAAATAGAAGAAGTTAGTGGTTGCTTTATTCCATGTAAAAATGTTTTAATTTGCTCTGAAATTGTTGCATGTTGTTAAGCTCTCGCAGATAGGATGGTAGTGAATTCCAGAGGCGGACTGCAGCAATAAAAAACTGTCTCTCAGATGTGAGACAAGAGAACCGAGGGAGTATTAATAAGGTTGATCTGGTTGATGCTGGAAACCGAAGTTTTTCGAAGAGATATGTTGGTTGACGTGTTCTAAAAATATTAAAAAGTAGTATCAGAGTACGATACTGGATAAAGTTTTCAAAGGACATTTTAAGGAGGTTCTTAGATAGATGCGAGACATGATCATATTTTCGGAGTCCATATATATATCGAATAGTGCAGTTGAAAGTTACCTTTAATTTTGCCTTACTAGCAAAATCATCATCAATCAGTCTATATATATTTCACATCCATATGTTAGAACCGGGATGACCAAACTTTTGGCAAGAATGATTCTTAAATTTATTGGGGTAAATTGCTGAACGGTCCATAAAGTTCTAAGAACCCCATAGGCTTTCCCCACTATTGAATTGATGTGGTTATTCCATGTGAGAGTTCTATTGAAAACTATGCCTAAATTTTTTGAAGTTTTTACGAATTCTAAGGGGAAACTATTTAGCATAATCGATGGAAAATACGATAAATCCAATAATTTTTTTGAGATAACTATGCATTTACATTTATTTGGGTTCAGAGTCAGGCTATTTCTAGTGGCCCAATCGAAGATTCGCTCAAGATCATCATTAAGTGAAATGACACAGTTTTCGATAAGTCCCAGGGGGCAGCTTTCATAAATCTGTATATCATCAGCATAGAAATGCTTGGATGCTTCACGGATTACTGACGATATTTCATTAATAAAAAGTGAAAACAGAAGTGGACCTAGGATCGATCCCTGAGGAACACCTCTTGATATTGACAGAAAATCAGATAATCGGTTTTGCAGGCATACGGCTTGCTTTCTGTGGCTTAAGTAGGAGGAAATCAACTTTACCGATTCTGGAGCAACATTGAAATTATGACGCAGCTTATTTAAAAGCAATGAATGGTTAACCATATCGAATGCCTTGGAAAAGTCTAAAAGGACGAGAAATGAAACGCAATCATCTTCAAGTTCAGTCCTTATTTCTTCAATGACACTCAGAAGAGCAGTTGTACAACTGTGTTTTGGTCGAAATCCGGATTGAATATTAACCAAGTAATGGTTATTTGTTATATGTTCATTGAGTTGTTTTTGTATAATGCGCTCACATACTTTAGAAAGAAAGGGTAAAATTGAAATTGGTCGGAAGTCATCACACAACGAATTCTTTGGTATTGGAATAATTTTCGCCAGTTTCCATTGCTGTGGAAAAATTCCAGTCATGAGGATCGTGTTAAAAATGTGGGTTAAAAAAGGTAGCAAAAATGGCAATATCGCTTTAAGAAAAACAGGATTTATTTCATCCACGCCCACTGCATTCGATTTAACAGAAGTTATGCATTCAAGAACGTCTAGATTATTAACTCTTGAAAAACTAAATGAAGACACAGAGGAAGTCAAGGGTAAGTCATCATATATATCAGATACTCCCGATCCAGAACCACTACTAATAGGAGACAAGAATCTCTGATTCAGTTCGTTTCCGTTAATATTTTTCTGTAAAAGAAGACGTTGCTTCCCAATTCCCAGTTCCCGAATGTTTTTCCACATCTTACGACCATCAGAATTAACGCGAAGGTGGTTAGCATAAAACTGTATTTTCGCAGCTCTTACTTTTTCAACGACTTTGTTTCGCAATGTTTTATAGAGTATGTGAAGCTCTTCCACTCGAGTACGTATCCAGCGTCGATAGGTTAGATCACGATTGTTAATGAGTTCTTTGATGTCGTTTGTGAACCATGTTTTTGTTTCACTTCTCATCTTCTTTGTCTTGACTTTAACATGAGCATTGAAAAGATTGGTTATGTTTTCATTCAAAAACATAACTTGATCATCGGGTGAAGGCATATAATAAATGTTTTCCCAAGGTAAAGTGCGAATATGTTGTTCAAGCAGTATCCAGTTAATATTTTTGAAATCCCTAAATTGAATAGTTTGGGTTACCTGGTTACTTTCGATTTTAAAATCAAATGTTAAAAAGATAAGGTCATGATGCGAGAAAACAGGAGCAGTAAGTTGGTCATAAAACAAGATTCCATCATTATTACTAACAAAAAATAGGTCCAAAAGCGTACTTGATGTTTGAGTAAAATGAGAGGGCACTGATAAGTTTACTGAATGTAAATCAAAAGAGCCCATGTTCTCGATTAAACTTCTTTCAGTTAAGATATTACAATTAAAGTCACCACATATGATAATATTTGATGAGCTTACTGCAATTTGTTCCATAAGATCATACAGAGGTTCTAATTCAACATATCTATTCGGTCTGTATATAGTTCCTAGCAGAAGATTGCTTTCATTTCCTACTACTTCTACGAATAAGTATTCGTAAGGAAACCCTGCTGGCGAGGAGAATCTTACTTAGCATGCGAAACACTCTCTTAAGTAAATCGCAACACCGCCACCACGACCACATCTATCTGAGCGGAAAAGTTTATAACCATTTAAAGAATATGAAACATCATTAATGTCTGGAGAAAACCAGGTTTCTGAAATGCAAATCGCATCTAACTCAGAACACTCAAACAAGTATCGAAACTCATCGATTTCAGGCATCAAACTTTGAGCATTAATATGCAGGATTTTTAAACCTTCCCTGCGACGACAAAAAACTCTAAGCATCGATTTCAATATAACATCACTGCCGTCAGCTCTGAAACTCACTCAACTCTGTACCGATCAATTATACGACGAGAGATTAGCAACAGCAAAGCACTCAACAACTTAGGGTATTCAACTTCAAAGCAACTACCAACTTTTACAATATTAAATTTAAAAGTAAAAAATGATAAGTTAAAAATCTTAATAAAGAGAAAAGCAAAAGTGGGATACATAGAAAAGAAAATAAAAAATAGAAAATAGAGAATACAAATATTTATACTATAGAGAATAAAAAATAGAAAATAGAGAGTAAAAATAATTACACTATTGATATTGTTGATTTCCATCGCCATGGTGAAGGGTTCTTCTTCTTTCGTCTTCTTGTGTTTCTTGTTCTTTATTCATCGTAGCGGCAATTGCATTCAGAATTGCATCATTTTGTATGTTTATGCTCTCTGAATCTGCACTCTCTTTAACAAAAACTGAGCCAGAGTGTGTGTAAACGGAAAAGAGTGCTCCATCATGTTTCAGGCGCATAGCTTTTCGGAGAAAAGAGCGATTTTTTGACATCAAGCTCCCGTGCAGGTAAATGTTTTGTTTCCCTCTCCCTTGCGCTGTCATTCCTATGTCGTCCAACTGCAGCAGTCTATTGTTGGTTTTGTGGAAAAGAGCAACACATTTTAAAACCGTATTTCTTTCTTTCGGAGAGTCGAATTTAAGTATGATGGGGGAGTTGTAAAGATTATCTTTGTTTCGTTGTTTAGTACGAAAAGCTGCTTTCAATGAAACAGGAATGCATTGAGTGGTGTGACATATTTGATGGAAGATTGATTTGAGATCTTCATTTGGCAGTTGAGGGATACCAAGAAGTACAGCGTCAGCAGCAACTTCCTTTCTTTCAAATGTATCGCATCTATGTTCCAGGTCAGCTATAATCCTTTTAAATCCATTTATTGGTTCTAAAAGGGTCTCCAGTTGTGTTACTCGATCCTTAAGTGACTCGATTGATTTGATGGTGTGTTCGATGTGGACAGATAGGTTATTTTCAATGGTTTTGAACCGCTCCATAACTTCGCTTCGAAGGTCCCTAATTTCCTTGGTGATTTTGAAAACAATTTCATCTGTGATATTTATGACAAGTTTTTGCAATTCATCGGGATGGATCGTTGAAGTTGATGTTGTAGCTTTGTTTTCTTCGTTTACCTCATCGGCTGGTATGATCGGAAAGCCAAGTACCTTTGGTGAGGCAAGTAGAATTGGAGGGGCAGGTTGGATTGGATAGGCTGGTGTATGGGTTCCAGATTTCTGTGTGGTTGGCTTTGGTTTGTTTGATTTTTCAGATTTGTTGGTAGTCGATGGAGAGGCAACCTTCAGGTGCTCTTTCAAATCCTTTCCAGTTCGGAATTTGCGGTCCATGTTCGAAAGAGCGAGTTATAGAGAAATCCACTAGCCAAACAAAACAAAGAAAGATCACAACCAGAAAAAAGTAAATTTGTTCTTTTTAATTTTATGATGTTAAGCTTGAGTCTTTGAAACTGGGAATACAAATTCAAGTAATTCACACTGCGAGTAACACTTTTCCGCACTTAGAGACTTTATGGGTATTTTAATGATACGAATATAAATGTATTGCCGGACGAAACTATAAGCACGTCTATTCGATCTTGAACATCACCAAGTTTTCTGGTAAGTTTAGATCTTGGACGAATCGTACGTTTGAAATTCGGTATATTTGTGCATTATCGTGAACTCCGGATATATTGACTTCGACCACTCTGGACTGCTGTTCTTGTCTAGAAATGGTGCCACTACACTTTAAACATAGTGGTGCTTTTTCTCCTTGCAGTCCCAGTTCGTTTGCAATTTCCTCATTCAATAAGGTGCTAGAGGATCCTTCATCTAGGAATGCAAAGGTGTAAATTTGGTTGCCATTATGAGACAAAACTACTGGTAGGATTCTAAAATGTATCGAAGCAAATACAGAATGACTCATGCTTATTGCATTGCTGTCTATTGGTGGTCTATTATTCAAATTTCTGGCTGACGTATCATCATGGTCGTAAAGCTCTTCTTTCTTGTTTCTCTGTTTATTTTGAGGTTCTTTGGTACTAAACCAAGATATTGAGGTCTTTGCATTGCATATATCCGCAGCTACTTCTTTGAGCCAGTCGCCAAGCACACAAATGTTATCAGTATCTATTCCGCTTCTCTTATGGGTAGCCCAATTTAGCTGTAATGTAGATGGCAACTTGACAAGCTCCGTCATCAGATTTATATTTCGCATATAGCTTTGGAGACCAGCTTGCTCCATTGTAGCGCATAGATTTCTTACAGCCACAGCATATTCAATTATAGTTTCCATGCGTTCGATTTTAGGTGTCATTCGTTGAATTTTGTCCATGTAATGTTTCATGATAATTTCTGGCCTACCAAAATATTGTCGAAGTGTTTCAATGATTTCAGGAACACACCCTGACGATGTTAGTAAAGCTTCGACGACATCTCTAGCCTTTCTCGCAAGCAGCGTTGTAGACGCATTAAATTTTAATTTTTTGTGAAGCCATATGCTTCAGTTGTTTGTTGGAAACTGCTTATAAAAACAGGCCATTCACCTGGTTTGCCACAGAAAATAGGTAGATCCTTAGCTACAACCTGTCTTGAAGCAATTTTATGTGATGATAAACAATTCGTTTCGTATGATGCGGATGGCATGCAGATTTTGTTGATATTTGGTTCTCCTTTCTTTGTTGTTGAAAACATTAATAATATAATAATATTAAATAATATTTTCCTGTTGGGCAGCCGATTCCAAGTCGTCGTCTGACCGCTCAGATGTTGAAGTTGTTGTTCGCTGCTTAAATAGTTTGCAAATGACGCATTTCCAATCATCGATCGTGGCTACCTCATCGCCAACCTCAGCGCATTGGTAATGAATCCACTTTTTGCACTCTGCATGTGATCTGCATGGCAGACAGGACATTTTCCTGCCACCACTGTGTTCGTCGTAGACATTTAATAAATTTTTTTGAGAATGTTGTATATTTATTTAAAGGAAATAAAAAGACTAAACTTTTGAAGAATTCAAAAAGAATTTACTTTATTTATTATTTAAAAAAGCAACAGATTTTGCTACTCCAAAAATTTTAGTAAATTCTTGATCGTTGTTCATTTACAAATGTTTTTACGTCGTCTGAAGCTGTCGTCCGTTAAATTGACCGGAACGTTTTGGAATTTATTTCTTCTCTAAAGTTGTTCGCCGGTGATGACGTTGTTGCTTTCGGCAAATTCAATATTGGAGTTGATACTATTTGCAACAATAGTATTGGCGTTGCTATTTTTCGTAACACCTTGATTCCCAAACGTAAGCAAGTGCTGTTGATACTCGTAGGAACAGTGGGAACAGTGCTCCAAAATTCCGTGTAATGTAGTGTGAAAAACTATATAGGTACTCATATGGAATTTGTATGTTTGAATCTAAAATATTATCGAATCGAAAAATATGTACTTTTTGTATTAGCGATTGATTTCCTTTGTCCACTCCAGCAGCGTTGGCTTTCTGATTTCTTCTGTCAGGAACATTATCATCATCTGAAGTAGATGGAACAAACTTCATGTTGTTGACTCATTTTATATACATATTTTTTTTTGGGTCAAACCACTTTTAATTCGAGTCTAAATAGCTGTATTTCACACGTTAACAAAATATTTCATAAAAGAATGCAAAAAAAGGACATGTAATCCAAAATGTTCATTCTTTTTTGAGCGTTATTTCTAAATCTACTTGCGCTTTTTCCAAACGCTTTGCTATGATTTCGCACATTATGCGGCCCGCGTGCCGTTTCGCCAGCTATGGGCACGGATTCGGACGCCATCGTGTCATGGTCCAAATTCTAATCTAACTCTTCTTAAATTTGTTCTCAAATGTATTAATGTTTTTGTCAATAAAAACAAAACATTTTATAAAATATGAGTCCCATCGATTAATTTTTTCTGGGGATAATAAAAAAGTGTTGTGAGTTTATCCACCAACTAGAATCCAATGCATTTGGCCGATATTGATCATTTTCAGAGAGCCGAGTGAACGTTCATTCCACTCCAAAGGGATTGCATTACTAAAGACTTCTTAAATGCCTTGAAGTCTTTTAAATTTATTTAAAAAGAATGCACTCTTGAAGTCTTTTGGTTGCAGTTAAAATATTGCAGTCTTTCGGCTGCTTTTAAAGCTTTTTTACATCAAGCAGTCTTTTGAGTGGAATTATTGTTGATGCGAGATACGCGGGATTATGCCATGACAATTATGTTTGGTAAAAAATTAAATATGTTAAACAAATAAAAAACATATGTTTATGTCCAGTTTTAACCAAAACAAATTTATTTCGTTCAAAAAATTAAACACGATGAATAAATGACACAAATACGACTTCAAATAAATACGAGATTTGAATATGATAAAATATGAAAATTCGTATGCGATGTTGTGCATTTCTCAATATTAATACGAGGGATGTCGAATTTTCGACACCTGGAATAACAACATACGACTGTAGTCGAAAACGAGTCATAAAAATGAGTTCTTACAAGAATATGGGTGAATAATAGCCTAAGAGCCAACGACATAAAAAGTCAAGTCATTTGCGTAACATTGTAATTCATATCAGTAATAGCCTTTTGGGAGTTGAACCAATAACCGTTTGGCTGCCTACAAACACATGTCAAACAGGTGTAAAATTTGATGTAAATTATTGTTTGCTTTGATTAAATTTAATACCTATTAGTCGGAGGAAAAAGTGGACATACAATAAATATTTAGCTTGCAGTTTTGAATAATTGTTGTCATAGGTCAAATTCTCTGTAGTTAGTGCATAAGAAGATAGAGATCAATGAAGTTTCCAAAAACCCCTCAGAACTATGTGTGTTTTACATTGAATTTAGCCCAGAAAAATAGACATTTATCTCAAAAAAATTCCGACAAACCTGAATTTTGATAAAGAGCTTTGTTTTGACGTATTAAGCATTACTTAAAAAGACCCCTGACACAAAATTAAATTCGATCTAGTTATTTAAACTTGGTTTCATAATTAGGAGATGTAGCCACAAACAAATCATATACAAAATGTTGCACAGCGACTAACGCAATTTTAATAAATTTTTCGACTGAATTTGCTACTGAAGTTTGGTATTTCAAAAATTTGTTTCCCGATCCAAAAAAAATAGTGTTTTTGGTCTCTAAAGGATATTTTGAAAAACTGAAATTTTCACAATTTGCTTTAAATTTGGAAAATTTAATTTCCCTATGCTCATACGTCATACCGCTATGGATCAGTGTTCAGTTTACCAGAACTTCCCTACTTAAAAAATAAATAAAAAATGTTAAAAGGTAAAGATTCTTAAAGGCTGCTCTAATTTGCTCAGAACTATGCAGTCCATTAATAATTAACAGACTTAAACAAAATACTGAGCTAGATTCTTGTGAAGGCGTTTGCTTTCATGTCTATAGTAATTCAAGTGTCTTTCTTATCTTCCGTAACAAGTTCACATTGTAAACTACCAGTGAAGCTCTAGCTTTTGTGAAACTCTAACCCTCAGTTTCGCAGTGGATGTTTAAACTTTAGTGCAGCAGAACAATTATGTTCTGGAGTGAATCAAACTAGTCATTTGCTAACTTTTGTTTGCATATATATAAGACCAGTTTTTTCACTTTTCAAAAAACATTTTGTAAAAGTAACTTCTAAATTTACATTAATTTTTTGTCAAAAAGTGCCAATTAACAATTAAAAATATCTAACGATACAATATTATGATTATATCTTTCTTCTAATATATAAAAATAAGTTGCCTTATGTTCGGGCTCGATAAACTCGAGAATGGCTGGGCCGAATTTTTTGATTTTCTTTTATAAAGTTATCTTTCCTATCGAGGATGGTCTTTTTGTGAAGTTTGGTCAAAATTCGGTAAAGGGAAAACCGCAAAATGCATTTTAAGTGCATTTTGTCAAATTACTAACAAATCTTTTGATAGGGTTTCTATGAAGTTTGGTTAAAATTCTCTAAAGCGGTTTGCCATCAATGCATCTTTTGTTTGTCAAATTTCTAACAAATATTTTTGTAGGATCTTCTGATGATGCCTAAAAAGGATTCTATAAAGCGGTAACGTCATTCTTTTTCATCAAGCAACTAATAAACACAACAAGTTTTCTTCCTGTATTTATAATTTGTCAATTTAATTTAAAATGATTTAATTTAGTTGGAATAAGTTTGTTATCTGTGACATTAACTCGGGTCGATTCATTAGCTTTTTATTATTAAATTCAGTATTCAGTTCATCAGATTGGCCCTGCAATTTAAAAAAAGTTGAAGAAGTGAAATGAAATATGTAAAGATAGAATCCTGGATATTGGTTAAATAAAAACATCATTAGCTAATTATTATTATTGGTTTATTGAGAAACAGTGAAGACGCCGATAAAAATAATGGAATGGATTGTATTAAATTTGAGCCTGAATGATAATTCTTTTTTTATTTTCTGCTTTGGGGTTCGAATGCAGAGTGAGGATGGTTTATAAACTCGGGGACATTTAGCTGACGGAATAAGCTGGATTAGCCATTACATCCAAAAAAATTAGCGATAAGTTCATCTTTCGTTGAAGTGAATTGGAAAATGGCAATGACAACAATATTAAACCACTAGCAATATCTACTGGAATAAGTCTTAGGTATAAAATTTTGTAAAAAAATTGTGTTTGTAGGGTGAAAAGTGGTCAAAACAAGAAAATGGTGTCGGATTTTTAATTTTTCTTTTTATATTTGAAAAGGTTTACTGAGAGAATGGGTTCAAGGCTAAATGTTTTCCGAGATTTAGCTTCATATCTATAGGAAACAAAACAGTTATAAAAGTTATTTTTCTAGGATGTGCTTATTGCTACACATTTTTCAACTCAAAAGGGTGAAATGAGCAAAAACATAAAGGGAATCCAATTTTGAAAAAAAAATTGTTTGGAAAAGTTATAATTAAAGAATTAATACATTAACTGCAAAATACTTTTTTGTATATTATTTGTTGAAATACGGTTTCAAATTCAAAGCGCACTTTTTGTGAATGGAATTTAATATATAGTATAGGTTTCGAAATCACTGGCTTAATATTTTTAAAAATTAAGTTATTCCAATTCAAACAAATATCTCTTTATTTGAAAAGTTATTCTTAGGATTTACGAACAGATATTTTTTTTATTTAATATATAGTATAGGTTTCGAAATCACTGGCTTAATATTTTTAAAAATTAAGTTATTCCAATTCAAACAAATATCTCTTTATTTGAAAAGTTATTCTTAGGATTTAGGAACAGATATTTTTTTATTTAAAAATTCTTTATCTACTGAAAATTGTATGTACATACAAGATTTAACTACGACTTGAAATCCTTTTAATGTTGGAAAGGTTATGTTCAAAGGACAGCACCTATTTTAAACATTCTTTTTGTGTTTAAAAGGTTAAATTTAGGGAATGGCTAAACGTATTTATTTCATTTCACATTCTTTGTTGCAGTTAGTCAAGCGCAGATAAAGTTATAGATATTATTTTTTTATTTAATGCGCACTGGTTGCGTTGGCCCAAGGAAGCGGCTTAAGAAATTATTTCCATTGTTTAAGTCGGAACTATTTTGCTCCGACTGTCTGGGCAGGGTACATAAACCTTGACCAAAATGAAGATTACACAAAAAGGTTCTTGTACCTTTTGTATACTGCGGAAGAAGGAATAGTTGTGATTATATTAATGCCCCTTACCACTGGTGGGGGGAAGCAATAATAATAAGGAGACCAAACAAAATTTTGAGCACAAATGATAAATTTTATTAGCTTACAATACTACTTATACAATAATTTTGCTTACTTAGCTAAATTTATAAACAACTAAAATATACAAAAAATAATATGATACAAAAAATAAAAGGAAATACACTCCTCGTCAACTGAATACGCACAAACATTTTTTAATATACTTTATCCATTTTTTCCAAACAGTGATGGTTATTATGCCATCTGTTGATGCTAACTATTCCCTTAAGATGTTAAGCAGATAATTCCGAAAGAATTATCCAAAAACAACCGTGAGTTTTTCTTCAACCACTTGCAAAGTGTTTTATATGCAAAGTAGGAGTTTTTTTTTCTAGTCAACTGAATAGGTACAACGCCATTTTCTTCGTTGTTTATAAGTTTTTTGGAGTGCTTGACAGTTTAAATTAACGATTTTAGTGTTTTCAGTAAAATTTAATTCTTGATTTCAAATTTTAAGAAAAATGGGTAGATCTACGTGTCTTAATAGTGTTGAAAAAGCTAAAATCGATTTACTTAGAGACCAAGGCCTAACTGGACGTGCAATAGCTGATAAAGTTGGCCAAAGTTTTTATGTAGTTTTAGATGCATACGGCAAAAACATGAAGGGAGGTAAGAAAACAGCAACAACAGCAGCTGAGAGACGAAGAATTTTAAGATATGCATCAAATTCTTCTGATTCTGTCGCAAAAATAAAACAAAAAGTCGGCGTAAACGCAAGTTGCTCAACAGTATTAAGAGTAATCAACAACTCAAGCCATCTTAAACGAATGAAACTTAAGAAAAAACCACCACTTGACGAGAGACGGAAAATGTTGCGATTAGATTTTTCAAGACTTCACATGAGTTGGAAAAAAGAATGGTATCACGTGGTTTTTTCAGATGAAAAAAAGTTTAATTTCGATGGCCCTGATGGGTTCAACTTCTATTTTCACGACTTAAGAAAAGAAAAAAGATTTTTAAAGCGCCATCATAGTCGTGAAGGAGGTGTCATGATATGGGGAGCAGTCAGTTATTATGGAACAGATGAGCTCGAGGTTGTAACATCAAGAATGACAGCAGCTGGGTATAAAGTAATTTTGGAAAGAAATTTTCCTAAATTTTCTAACATCTTTGGACCCATAAACTGGACCTACCAACATGATAATGCGCCTATTCACTCAGCGCGCATAATAAAAACATGGATAGAGGAGCAACAAGTGCAGTTGCTTCAATGGCCGCCGTACTCACCTGATCTAAACATCATAGAAAATGTCTGGGGATGGTTAGTACGCAAAGTTTATGAGGGTGGTCGTCAGTTCGAAGACAAAGAAACCTTAATTTCTGCAATCAAATTAGCGTGGAGCGAAATTTCGTTAAATTACATTAAAAAGCTATACGATTCCATGCCGGATCGAATTTACGAAGTAATTAAAATAAAGGTGGAAGTACCACTACTAAACTTAAACAAAAATTTGTTTCATTTCATTCCAATACCAATTTTAATTTTTGTACCTATTCAGTTGACTCAAAAAAAAACTTCTACTTTGTATAAGTTACAGTTTGGAAGTGGTTGAAGGAAAAACTCACGGTTGTTTTTGGATAAAACTTTGAAATTCTGTTATTTATATGTTACGAACATTTTTACCATCAACAGATGGCATAATAACCATCACTGTTTGGAAAAAATGGATAAAATATATTCAAAAATGTTTGTGCGTATTCAGTTGACGAGGAGTGTATAATGCATTTCTGTCAGGTATGTTCTGAGCATGAATGAAGAAAAAAACTGCTGGCTACTGTGAGAAAATTATTATTTGCATTTGAATTGAAGCATACAGAGAAGCTGTTACATTTGAATTAAAGCATATAGAAAAATGTGAAAATAAAGCATACAGAGAAGCTGTTAATTAAACAGAGAAGCTGTTGTAGGGTAATAAATATTGTAAATTGTTGGTATATGATAATCGGATGGATTAAAATATACATCCATGAATAAATACGCAAAGAATTCCAAAAACATGGCCGATCATGAACTAAGTAGATAAAAGAACAGAAAGCGAACTACTATTCATAGAGTAGGCCGGTGATGGAGTTTCTTTTTTTTAACTTTTATTTCAAAAGTGAAAATGCGTACAAAAAAACACACTTATTGTACGCCCAAGACATACAGCCTTACTGTAAGTTTCACCCTAACAACATTCTACCCGAAAAATTGACATTTCACTTTATGCCTATTATAAGTTGCACCCGAAAAAATGTTTGATGTTTGAAAATTCTACTTATTGTGAGTACTTACTCATTTGTTGGGAAATGTATTGTAATTAAGAGCCAAAATGTTCATTTATTTCTTGGTGGCAAACAAAAGAAAAATAACTCACCATTAGGTACTCTCACGGAAGTTTATTGTTTATGTTAAGCTGGCCATACACGACAGAGCCAAAGGGCCAAATGGCTCCATGACGATCCGAAATCGGTGGTGTGTCGATTTGGATTTTCAGCCAATAAGAAATATAACCGTGCTAAATGGCCCAATGCCGATCCGAAATCGGTGGTGTGTCGATTTTGATTCTCAGCCAACCTGAAATCCAACCGAGCCAAATGGATCGGATGGCTCGGTCGTGTATGGCCAGCTTTAAGGCAAAAGATCTTCGGGAGAAATTCATAACAGTTTTTGAAATAACAGGGGAACGCAATTTTTTTTCGTATGAAATACTTAGGTCCGTCAAGCTGCGTCCACCACCAATTGAAATTCAAAAATGTAATGATGGAATAATTTGATGCTAATTTAGTACCGCAATCCCGCCCTGGTACTAAATTCCCTTCCCCCTCAAACTGACTGGTGGGGGACCCAGCTTGACGTCAAGCTGCGTCCACCACACATTAATAGACAAATTTTCGAAAAACTAATGATGCAATAATTTAATGCTAATTTTGGGCTCTTGAAATGGCGGAATTTCAAATGCCTCAAGTCTATCCTTATCACTTAAAAACAGCTTGTTATCAATAGCTGTGTAGACTTTTTACCACAACGCGAAATTCAAAAATGTAATGATGAAATAATTTGATCCTCATTTGATGCTAATTTTGTACCGCAATCCCGCCTGGGTACTAAATTCCCTTCCCCCTCAAACTGGTGGGGGACCCAGCTTGACGTCAAGCTGCGTCCACCACACCTTCCTAAATAAAATTTCAAAAAACTAATGATGACATAATTTGATGCTAATTTTGGGATCTTCAAATGGCGGAATTTCCAATTCCTCAAGTCCAGCCTTAAGCCTAGTACGCAGATTGAGCTAAAATTCCGCTTCCATACAAAAATCTCTCCAAAATTCAGCCAAGCTAAAATTAATCCTAGCATTTTAGCCGAGAGGTACGCAGCTCCAGCTAAAAAATCAAATGTTCGTTTCTTACTGTACGGAGCCATCTGTCAAAATTTAGCGCGTGAAATAATTGTTCGGTACATTCATTCCTGAGCTAAATTGTGGCAGGTTTTTTTATTTGTTAGATTTATGTGAGCTTTACATTGTGAAATGAAAATTGAGAACGAGAAATATTCAAAGACAAACGATTTATTAATGCCAAAGGGAAAAATCTATTTTATTTGGTTACATTCTCTTGAAATATTGAAATAAAATTCTTCGACATTTGCTGAATATAATTTCTTTTAAGCGAACAGTTGTTTTTTGTAATGCAATCTCCACAAAAAGCTTATGTCAAAATTTAGCTAGGAGTTTAGCTGGTGTTTGGAGAGAAAAGTGGGAGATTTCAGGGCCAAACCATGGAGCCCAAAATTTAAAATTACAACAATAAATGAGCCCATAAGAAGCACTAGGTTCCTGCATAATTATTTTTTTGAATTTCTTTTGTGGTGGAAGCAGCTTCATATAAGTGATGTCATCAGAATTCAGTTTTTTGTCTGTAAAAACAAAACTGGTAGGGATAGAAAGACAAAATTTTATATTTTTCAAATTACTTAGTTTTACGTCTTATGCACTTTTTATTTTTTTTTTCAAAGATCGTATTTAAAAAGTCTACACACTTTGCTTGTTATCGAGCTGTTTTTAAGTAGTAAGGCTGGACTTGAGGAATTGGAAATTCCGCCATTTGAAGAGCCCAAAATTAGCATCAAATTATTGCATCATTAGTTTTATTGAAATTTTATTTAGGAAGGTGTGGTGGACGCAGCTTGACGTCAAGCTGGGTCCCCCACCAGTCAGTTTGAGGGGGAAGGGAATTTAGTACCAGGACGGGATTGCGGTACTAAATTAGCATCAAATTAGCATGAAATTATTCCATCATTACATTTTTGAATTTCAATTGTGGTGGACGCAGCTTGACGGACCTGAAATACTTTCCGGGCGAGACTCAAAATAAGACTGATAATTAATACTTTTTAATTTATTTATATAATTTTTTTATTTTTTTTAAGAAGCTTTTGTCTATACCCGAGGGAAGCCGGGACGGGCCAGCTAGTACTGAACAAAAATTGTAAATAATAAAATTTGTCAAAAAATACAGTAAGGTATACAAAAATTTACTGTCAAGGATGAGGATTTTTATTTTGTACTTTTTAAATTTGTATTAGGTACAAAATAAAAAATTTTCTTCAATAGTGTCCTTATTAATATATAGAATTTTATGTTATTGAACATCTTGCTATAGTGTAAAATACATTCGCTTTGCAAAACAGCCATTTTCGCCAGAAAACGAGAATATTTTTCTTAAAGGCTTTTACCAAATAATAGTTTTTTTTCCAAAGATGTCCTAGAGAACAAGTTTTTGTGTCCATAGACACCTTTATCGTTTTAATCGGACAAGTACACGCTTCACAATCTTTTTCGTGAAATCACAATTTTACTCCGGAACACTCTTAAACTAGACTGTGAACTAAATAAGGCTTAAGGGTCAATTGATTTTATTTTCATATGCCGACGACGGGCGGCGCTAATATGGAGGTGTCTTTGATATTTGAGAGTTGAAATAGAGGAAAAATTTAAAAGCAAAATGAATAAGTAGAAAGAGGGCGTTGTATTATATGGATTCTCGCAACATTAATGGGATAAAGGGAGACAAATGAATCAGTTGTTAGTACCATGGTAACGACGGAAATAAAACTATAAGGACCCGTTGTCGTGGTTCAGCCTTGGTTCAAAATTTAAACTCGGTTCAACTCGAATGAAGTGTTGTAAAATCGGAGTTTAGGACTTAACACACCGCTGAACCAAGCAAATTTAAACTCTCCGATTTTTTTGAGTTAAATATGCTTGAACCGTGGTTCCAGCATTTGATTGGCTATTATTTAACTCTTTTGATGAGAATTTTATTTTTGTATACATGCTTTCTCACTTTAATTGTAATTTATTGACAGCTAAAGTCAAAATCGACTAAAAATAAAAAATATAAGTGTCATCTCGTTCCTCTCGACGTACAGTCATCAAACAATAATAAAAAAAACAACATTTTCTAATCCTGTTTTTTTATTTAAAAAAAGTTAATTAATACTGAATGTTTTGATTTTCCCCACTATCTTAATGCAATAGTATCCATTGACCACAATATTAAAGTGTCAACGAAACCGATGACGAAGCGGAAGCAGACGATGAAGACAACGATCTCAGCAGCTATGGCCGCACTCTCACTTTCAACCAGTGTTGCTACGATGCCAATGAATCCTTCGAGTTGGATCTCTTTTTAATCAGTATATAATAATATTAAATATATTTCACTTTTATTTATATAAATTGAATTGAGAGAGGTCTAGAATAATTATTTAAAAAGAAATTTATAATAAATTATATAAAATCGCGAAAATGGAAGAAAATTGTAAAAAATGTTCCAGGCGTTTTTTATCTAAAGCGATTAAAATAAAATGTTTTGGTTTTTGTAAAGGCTTATTTCATGATAAGTGCACATGTTTAAAGGCATATGAATTAAATGCAGTATCAACACAAAGAAATGTCGTGTTTATATGTGATGAATGCTTGGACAATGACAATGTTGTTAATAATAACTTACAAGTGCTAAAATTAGTCAGTGATAATAACCAAAACTTGATAAAACAAGACAAAGCAATGACGGATATCCTTGAAAAATTAAGTGTTAAATAAAAATGGAAATCAGAAAATTCATAGTGCAACTAAAAACGAAGAATCATATGCAAGTCAATTAAAAAAGGGTCAGCCAGTTGTGCTCAAACCAAAAGCTCCCCAATGTAATAAAAAAACAAAACAAGATTTAAAGGAAAAAGTAGATCTCACTTATTTAAAGAGATGAAATAAAAAGTGCAGTGCAAGAAATGCTTGGTGAATCATATGACATTAACACCCCGACTCCACAGGAGATAATTTCTATCAGAATGCTTATCTTGACATGAAATATCCAATGGAGTCACTCCGTTTCATCTCTTGTTGGGATGTCAGAGATATCTCTCCGCGATTATATCTCAACAGAGATCTCTGACATGAATTTTGACAGATGGAGATATTTTTGCTTTGTGACTAGAAATATCTTTTTTTGTCTCATTATCTTGTTTCGTACCAGTGTTGTTATTTAGTGTAATTTTTTTTAATAATGTTAATCTCTGCATTTGTGTCTGGCAATTAAGTTTTTGTTTGTTATTTAGTGTAATTTTCGGTTTCGTGATTTGAAATCGCATAACATGATTTGCCCAGCGCAGACAGAAGACAATGTTAGATATAAATATCTGATATTTAGTTGGAGAGAAATTATCTCCTGTGGAGTCGGGGTGTAAAGTACCGTCACTTAACACCCCGACTCCACAGGAGATAATTTCTCTCCAACTAAATATCAGATATTTATATCTAACATTGTCTTCTGTCTGCGCTGGGCAAATCATGTTATGCGATTTCAAATCACGAAACCGAAAATTACACTAAATAACAAACAAAAACTTAATTGCCAGACACAAATGCAGAGATTAACATTATTAAAAAAAATTACACTAAATAACAACACTGGTACGAAACAAGATAATGAGACAAAAAAAGAAATTTCTAGTCACAAAGCAAAAATATCTCCATCTGTCAAAATTCATGTCCGAGATCTCTGTTGAGATATAATCGCGGAGAGATATCTCTGACATCCCAACAAGAGATGAAACGGAGTGACTCCATTGGATATTTCATGTCAAGATAAGCATTCTGATAGAAATTATCTCCTGTGGAGTCGGGGTGTAAGAAACCAAAAGTGTTCATAACTAGAATAAGTGAAGAGCAGATTGAAAAGAGTTTAAAATTACAAAATCAAATTTTTAAAGAGAGTGAAATAAAATGTGTAAAAGTAAAAAAGCTCTTAAAAAGAAAAATGGCAAGGATTATGTATATTGGAACTGAATTGTAGAAGTTGATTCAAAAAGTTTTCAAGCATTAGTCGATGTTGGTAAAGTAAACATTGGGTGGGACAGATGCAATGTTTATGAGGAAATAAGAGTTAAGAGATGCAATTAATGTTTAGGTTTTAATCATGAGGCAAAAGACTGTACCAACAAAAATTGTTGCAGAAGATGTTGTTAAAAATGAATATGTGAACTGTGTAATGCAAAATAATAGATTAAATTTAAATTTGGATGTGAATCATAATACGTTCGACTATAATTGCCCAGTTTATGTAAAAAAAAACTGGCAGCTATGAGGAGTCGTATTTGGTATTAACAATTAAATAAACAGTGTTATCATGAAAATTTAAAATCTTGCCTTGAAGGCTTATTCCTTAATGTTCAGGGACTTACTGGAAATTTTGAGTTAAAAGAAGACGTTGTTGGAAAATATAAGTTTGACTTTTTATTACTTACTGAAACACATGTTATCGATTCTGTCCACAATAGTGAAATATTTTTAATGGGTTATATCCAAGATTTGATTGTTTGTCTAGTTCTAGACACACAGGTGGATTCACAGCATACGTTAAAGAGAATCTAAAATCAACTGTTAAGAACACTTTTATACAACAACAAAATCTATGGATTAAATCAATTAAGTTAACTTACAAAAAGGAAGTATGGAATACTATATTATTATATAGATCAAGATCTCTTAGGGTATGTGATTTTTTCGATATATTAAATGATTGGGTTCCAAGAAATATAGACAGCTGTGGAGAGCACTTAATAATAGCTGGAGATTTTAATATGACTTAAGTAATATTAATAGTTATGAAATCAGTTATGTTAATAATTTTCTTTACAATATTGGACTTAAACAGTTAATAAACGAACCAACGCGAATAACACCTACTTCAAGAACCTTGAGTGATTATATCCTGAGTGATTTTACCCTTAATGCTAATGCTAGAGTAAACAGAGATCGTAAAATTTCAGATCATGAATCTATACATTTAAAAAAATTTACAATACAATCCATTAAATTTGAACCTAAACAAATCAAGTATATTAAGTATGAAAGAAACTATTTTATTAGTCAATATAATAAACACATAACTGAAAATGAGTATACTAGTGAAGATCTAAATGTTTAGTGAACTTATTTGAAGGTGCAATAAAACAAAGTCTATTGGTTTTAAACAAAAGTTATACTTGGAATGAAAAATGTGCAAAGTTGTTAATAATGAATTAATTAATCTAAAACATAAAAAGTTTTTTTTTATATAACAAAGCTTTGTATACAAACTTACTAAATGATTGGAACAATTATAAAATCGCTAGAAACTTTTACAAAACTCAGTGTAAAAGAACAAAAAGTGCGTATATAGAAGCGAAAATAAGTGGGAAAGCAAGTGAACAGAAAGGTCTCTGGAAAACTTTGAAGAGGTATATTCTTAAAGAAGAAAAATGTGTCGTCAATGACCTAGAAATAAATGGTGTTCAAATAAAAACTGATATTGATAAAGCCAACTCTTTGAACCAATATTAGCGAAAGTATTCCTAAGCTGACTTATTCGGATGAAATCCCAATATATGAAAACATTTTGCAGTTTAATAAAATCAATTTAAATTATCTAATAGAAGCAGTGAAACAAATGAACAAAAAAAAATTATTGCTCAGGTTTGAATTGCAAGATTTTATTAGATTGCAGTGATGTGATTCTTCCATCGCTGCTTAAAATAATAAATTTGTCCCTATACCATGGAGTGTTCACAGAGAGTTAAAAGAATGCTGATATTATTCCTGTTGAAAAAGTCAAAAATGCTAAATCAGCTGAAGAATGGAGACCAATAAATATGCTACCAACATACGAAAAGGTATTGGAACAAAATAGTATGAGCCCAACTTACAAATTTTATTGAAAATAAAAACCTTTTATATGAAGAACAATCAGGATTTAGGCGTGGGCATTCATGTGAAACCTCCATATGCTGGATCATTAATGAGTGGGAAAAGGGAAAGGAAAAAGGTAACACTGTTCTAGCCGTTTTCTTGGACCTCAAACGTGCGTTTGAAACCATTGATAGGGACATACTTCTGAGCAAACTATACAAATATGGAATTCGTGGAAATGAGATGAAGTGGTTTAAAAGTTTCTTAACTGATAGAACTCAAAACGTTAAGATTAATGACGTTACGTCCAGTACCCAAAAAGTGTATTGGTGTACCCCAGGGAGCGGAGCTTGAAGTTTTATTATTCTTGTTGTATATTAATGATTTTGGAAGATGTTTAACACGTTCAAAAGTATGTTTATTTGCCGACGATACTCTTATTTATATATGTGGCCGCAACTTAAAATTCTGTAAGGAGAATATACAGCTTGATATGAATGGTGCGAACAATTAGCTGTGCAAGAACAAACTAAAAATTAATGGCAGCAAAACCAAGTGTATGTGTATAAATAGCGTAGAGTCAAATGTAACCCTTTCCTCAAATGGTGAAATAATTGAAATAGTAAGCACAGTCAAATATTTAGGAGTGTTCATTGACAATAAACTAAAAATTAATTATCATTTAAAAACCTTGCAACAAAGTTTCAAAAAAAAAAAAAAAATAGGTTTCTTTGCTAGAATAAGAAAAAATATTTTGCAAAAGTGTGCTTTAACAGTTTACAATACTATTTTATTTCCACATTTTAATTACTGTTCACCGATAATATACATAAGTAGTGATAGCAATCAAAATAAACTTCAAATTTTACAAAATAAAGCAATGAGAGTAATTTTAATATGTGATAGAATGACGTCAATTGGTCAAATGTTGCTATCTCTAAAATGGCTAAATGTTGGTTAGCGTCTTAAATTTAATACGCTCATCATGATTTTGAAAATCAAACATAATATATATCCAGTATATTTACAGAGAAATGTGGAGTACATAACCAACAATAAATACTTGCTGAGAAATCTTGGTGACTTCCGACTTCCGCTGAACAGAAGAGCACAAACCCAAAACAATCTACTATATAAAGGTCAACAACTTTTCAATATGCTTCCTAAAAATGTGAAAATAATATCTATTTTGAATGTATTTAAATCAAAAATTACCTATCTTTTTAATAACTTCATTCAAAAACTGAATTGTATATTAGAATTAAGTTTTTTTTTTTAAAACTAATAAATAAATTACAATCACAATTACAATAAAAACAAAGAAAAAGCACTAAGCCTCGCCAAATAATTCATGATCATTTATGAAATATAATAATAAACTGGCAGCTGACAAGTACATAAGCTATCTATCTATATAACTCCAATTTCAAGTAAATAGACTTTTAACTCGAGTTCAGCTAACCTGCTCTTGACTTGCAGTTGTACAAGTTAAATTTGTACAACTGGCCCTTAAAAATCTTTTAGTTGGAACTTTTTTAGTTTTCTTCTTCTAGTGGGGTTTCTGCACAATTGAAACGACAATAGGGCTTTCCTTTCCGTGGAATTCGTCAGAAAAGATAGGAAGTTGGACACCACTACCCACTTTAATAGTTTTAGATATGGATATAAATCAAATTTATTTACCTTTTCTGTTCTTCTGGGACTATCAGGGAATTGTATTAGTAAATCAATTAAATCCAGGAAATTAACAAAGAGGGAATGGTTTAGTTTCTTCAACTCTTTTCTGCGATCAAAATGTTGTGGAATAAGTCTTTTGATACCTTGACTCTCAAGCGATCTTATCATTTCTTCATTGCTGTATTGTGCTCCAAACATTGAATACGTATCATGAATACTTGGAGGATGTCTGGGAGCTCTGTTTCTGCGTATGTTTTCTTCAGAAAACAAACTAATATATTGAGTTGGGGGCAGTGGAAGCGATAAAACTTGGGCACCTTCTTGGTTTGCCATATTAATTTCAAATGTTTGTTTAATATAAAAATATAACAGGTAACGTATAATATGTAACAAAGAAACAATAATTGCGTGAAAGCACTTCAGAACTTGACTTTTAGCTTTTTGTTTTATTTTTGACAATGGATTTTCATTGCTCGATTTTTCACAGGTTTTTCAACAATAGCGGAGATGCATATAGGCATAGATAAACGATATTCTCTGCATATGACGGTGTTCACATTGGACTGAAAACTGGATTTTTTTGACGTTTCAGTATTTACTCTTCCTTTACTGAAGAAGTGGGAGCGAGATGTGAATACTGAAACGTCAAAAAAAATCCAGTTTTTCAATCCAATGTGAACACCGTCTATAGGCTTATAGCCCTTCCACACTAGCCCACTGAGTATTAATACATGTCAAAAAAGTGGGGGAAAAAAATGTGTATAGTGTGGAAACAAAATATGACAGGTATTAATACAAGATGTGACAGCCCATCTTACACAGCTTGACAGCTCTCCATACTTGATTTGACATGTATTAATACTTTACAATTTTTAGGGTTGTTTCTAATTTTAATACATTTCATCTGTGTGTCAACACAAGTTTGGCATGTATTAATACAAGCCAGTGTGGAAGGAAAATTTGAAAGTCATATTTCCCACAAATTTGACAGTCGCAAACAATTCTTTCCCACTTTCAATTTGACATGTATTAATACTCAGTGGGCTAGTGTGGAAGGGCTATTAACGATTTTTCCAATAAGACTTTTGTCATTTTCCTCCTCAATTTCTAGACTTAAGGCCACCTTACACTATTATAGAAGTCATATGATTTCTCAAATGAGCTGCCAAACAAATCAAACCAAACCGTCTGAACACACTCATAGATCTCATATGACTTCTCAAAAGCAAAAAGCATATGACTTTTTTGACATTAGATCTGCAGCTAATTCCACTTGAGAAGTCAAACAGGAATTGTTGTTTTCATGGAAAATAGTGAATTCAGAGTATTGAAAATAAAAATATTTCTACAAAAAAAATTAGAATTTTGAATGAAAACAACAATGGATATTTCCAAGAAAGTAATTTTGCTTTACAAGAATGTATTTGTTTACGAGTTTTCTTCTTTTATTTTGGTTTTGGCAGATAAAGCATAGTACGCAGATCGAGCTAAAATTTCGCTCCCATACAAAATTCTCTCCAAAATTAAGCCGAGCTAAAAGTCAGCAAGCATTTTAGCCGAGAGGTACGCTGCTCCAGCTAAAAAATCAAATTTTTGTTTCTTACTGTACGGGACCTATCTGTCAAAATTTCTACAAAAAAAAATTAGAATTTTGAATGAAAACAACAATGGATATTTCCAAGAAAGTAATTTTGCTTTACAAGAATGTATTTGTTTACGAGTTTTCTTCTTTTATTTTGGTTTTGGAAGATAAAGCCTAGTACGCAGATCGAGCTAAAATTTCGCTCCCATACTAAATTCTCTCCAAAATTAAGCCGAGCTAAAAGTCAGCCAAGCATTTTAGCCGAGAGGTACGCTGCTCCAGCTAAAAAATCAAATTTTTGTTTCTTACTGTACGGGACCTATCTGTCAAAATTTAGCGCGTGAAATAATTGTGCACCACATTAATTCTTGAGCTAAATTGTGGCATGTTTTTATATTTGTGAGATTTATTTTAGCCTAAAATTCTGAAAATCAAAATTGAGAACGAGAAATATGCAAAGACAAACGATTTATTTACGGAAAAATCTATTTTATTTGGTTACATAATGACCTACTAGTCAATCTAGAAGCGGATGGCTTCAAAGTTATTGCATATGCTGATGACGTTGCCATTGCAATATCGGGAAAGCATCTTCAAATCATAACAGAATTAATGCAAACCGCTCTCAACAAACTACTTGAATGGACAGACAAATGTGGACTAGGTGTAAACCCCCACAAAACTGAACTTGTCCTCTTTACAAGGAAATATAAAATTCCGAACATAGACCCTCCATCAATAAATGGTATTCCACTTAACTTCTCAGATCAAGCTAAATATCTGGGTCTGATCTTAGACAAAAAGTTGAGCTGGAAACCAAACATACAAGAAAGAATTAGAAAAGCCACAGTGGCACTTTTCTCCTGTAAAAAAGCTATTGGAAACAAATGGGGCTTGTCGCCACATATCACCCACTGGCTATACACAGCGGTCATCAGACCGATACTCACTTATGGGGTGGCAGTATGGTGGACTGCTTTAGATAAAATAACTTATCGTGATAAGCTAAGCAAAGTACAGAGATCGGCTTGCTTGTGTATCAGCGGAGCTCTCCGTTCGACACCTTCCGCTGCGTTAGACATACTGCTTAACATCACACCCCTCGATATATACACTAAACAAGTGGCGGCGAACACAGCTATTCGTCTCAGAGCCATTTCTCAATGGTCCAATAACTCTATTGGACACACTATCATTCTGAACAAATTCGAATCAATCCCTAAACACTCCGACTACACCATCCCTCAGCCGGTTTTTGGCAAAAATTTTCAAATTACAATTCCAACAAGGTCCACTTGGGAAGATAATGAATTCTTGAGAGATGAAGCAATTCACTTCTACACGGACGGCTCAAAAACCGAAGAGGGGGTAGGTGGTGGCGTGTACTCAGAACGACTAAACATTAGTCTCTCCTTCCGTCTCCCCGATCACTGTAGCGTGTTCCAAGCGGAAATCCTGGCGATAAAAGAAGTTTTATCTTGGCTCAAAGAAAACGTAATATCTACTTTGAATATCCGTATCTTCTCAGATCATTAGGATCTGTTTCTACAAACTCCGTAACTGCCCGAAACTGTCGATCGTCTCTAATGGAGATGGCAGAACAGTTCAACATTCACCTTTTCTGGGTGCCGGGACACAGAGATATTCCAGGAAACTGTAAAGCCGATGAACTCGCCAGGATAGGAACTAGTATACCAATATCACCTTGCAAGATGAATATTGGAATACCGATCGCTACATGTAAACTTATGCTTAAGCAAGATTCTATGATGATGACAAACAGCAGATGGACAGGTATCACTACTTGTCTGGCGACAAAACAGATCTGGCCAACACTGGATCCGAAGCGATCGAGATGTTTGTTATCTCTGAGCAGATTGCATATTAGCTCTACAATTGGTGTCATTACTGGACACTGCCTCATAGGTAAACACGCCAATAGACTTGGTGTCTTTTCAAATGATTTCTGCAGAAGCTGCATGGACGAGGAGGAGGAAGAAACTATCCTACACCTTCTTTGCTCATGCCCTGCTCTTTCTCAAAGACGCAAAACACACTTAGGAAATTTTTTCTTCAGTGATCCCAGTGACTTAAATAAAATCGACATTCAGAGTCTCCATCGCTTTATTAAAAGCTCCAACTGGTTTAATTAACGAGGATTACCTCGCATTCTTTATGTGGTATCACAATGGGCCTATTCTGGCCTAAGTGTGTCAGCAGTTTTCCTGACAGCCACCTTAACCTAACCTAACCTAACCTGGTTACATTCACTTAAAAACTTAAAAAGAAAAATTCTTTGAATTTGCTGAATATAATTTCTTTTCAGAGAACACCTGTTTTTTTTTTTTAATGTAATCTCCACAAAAATCTTGTGTCAAAATTTAGCTAGGAGTTTAGCTGGTGCTTGGAGAGAAAAGTGGGAGTGAAATTTTAGCTCGATCTGCGCACTAGGCTTAACCATAGAGAAAATCAAATGCAAGAAGTGTAAACATAAAAAAATGATAACCGTATGACTTGACTTGAAATGACAGCTCAAGCCTAGTACGCAGATGAAGCTAAAATTTCACTCCCATACAAAATTCTCTCCAAAATTAAGCCAAGCTACAATTTAGCCGAGAGGAACGCAGTTCCAGCTAAAAAATCCTATTTTTGTTTCTTACTGTACGGGACCTATCTGTCAAAATTTAGCGCGTGAAATAATTGAGCGGCACATTAATTCTCGAGCTAAAATGTGGCAGGTCTTTATATTTGTGGGATTTTCGTGAGCTTTACTTTGTGAAAATGAAAATTAAGAACGAGAACTATTCAAGGACAAATGATTTAACAATGCCAAAGAGAAAAATCCATTTTAGTTGATTATATTCACTTGAAATAAAACAAGAAAAAGTTTGAAATTGTTGAATACATTTTTTTTTTCAGAAAACAACTGTTTGTTGTGATGTATTCTCCACAACAATTTTGTGTCAAAATTTAGCTAGGATTTTAGCTGGTGTTTGGAGAGAAAAGTGGGTGTGGAATTTTAGCTCGATCTGCGTACTAGGCTTCATGTAAGAAATCATACAGAATTTTTCCCAAGACAAAAGCTCGAAGCATTATTTTTCCGGACAAATTGTGACATTTTATGTTTATTTCGTTTTTTATTAACTTAAATCATCTCCCTGTTTCATACTTTCCATTATTAAGACGTTTTGAGGACGCAAGACCGAAATTAAAATATCAAATGCGTAAAGAAAATAATGACATAAGAATTGAGAATAGAATACATAGAACAGCTGTTTTAAATCAGTCAGTGGCGTAGATAATGGGAAAGGGTACAAAAGAGCCACATACAGATTCGGAAAATATTTTTTTCTGTTCAAAATTTAAACATATTTATATTAGTTAGACCGAGTTGGAATCAGCAAACTGATCTGGCAAAAATCAAGTGGATTTCTGGAGCAGTAGAAAACTCTGAACATTCTGATTTTCGCTGGGTTTTTTGTCCATCGACGTTACATCCATCCTTCAATAGAATTTTATAATAATTGATAAATTCACAGATAGGGAGGAACTATTTGACGGGAAAAGTTCATTTTAATCCAAATGTCAACAAATTGCTCTGAAATCACTTTTTTGCAGAGAAGTAAAAAAATTAAAAAAAATCGTAATTTTTAGATTGTTTTTAATTCATCGACATCGAAGCCATCTGCCAATTTGATTCACAGAAGATAGCTTGAAAAATAGAGGACAAACTCTATTTTTACGAAAATAGCTTATTTTGGTTCAAATGTCAACCAAGTGACCCAAAAACGCCTTCTCTAGAGATATAATAAAATTGCTAATTTCAGACTATTTAGAGGTATTTTCATACATCCACATGACATATATTGTTCCCCAAAAAGCGTTTGTCATGCTCTGCAAATGCTTTGAAAAAATCTGATTCAAATATAAAATTTTCAGATTTGTGAATTGAAGGGAATCTTATAATTTTTTAAGTTTCTAGCCACGCTACTGTTCTCATTTGGCTTTTGTTTTATCTCTACACCTTCAGAATTTGTCTTGAGAAAAAAAATGTAGAGATAAAATTTGTCTTTGCTCGATCTGCGTACTGGGCTTAAATTATAAAGGGTATTCATACAATTTGTATGGAATATTTGACAGATTTACGCAGTTTACACACTTTACAACGCTTACGATGACTTTACCATGTTGCATGAATACCCTTATTATAAACAATTAAAACCATTTCAAAAAAATGTATTTTACTTCCTCTCCCATTAACTTTTATTTTTATGCTTATTCAGTTGACGCATAAAAACTGCATTTTCCGAATGGAATGATTTCAAGAGAATCGGAGAAAAAATAGCGGTGCTTTGTGAATTAATTCTTTCTGTTTTCTTTTCCCAACATCTTAAACAAACAATAAGGATAACAAAATGATACATTACTCACTGATCTCTATATACATTGTATAGTGTATTCCTTATAATGTATAACAGTTTTTTTGCTTTCATTTGAAGATGACAATTAGGTGGTCGGCTTCATAATTTGACGTCTACATTCATACAAAAAACGTGTTTCCAAGATGTCAATCTGAAGAAAGAAAAATAGGGAAAAACTTTGTGGGAGTTTGTTTTATTAATTTAGTTTTCATTAAGTTATTCACTGTGTGCATTTTGTTTGCGCTATTATCTTCCAATGGCACATCATTAGAAAGGTGTTTAAAGAGGTAATAGTAAATATGTGGATGGGAACCATCGACTTCGTTCATTATTTCAGTTTGTAAACAAGTTGAACAAAACAGCTGATAAGTGTGATGAGGAGAATGCGATTATATAGACTGCATTTTTTATGATTTTACCTCCTCGTCACACTCTTTACGTTTGTAATTCCGTTTCATTTAATCATTTGTGAATGAAATAAAATTTAAAACTCTTCAATGTTAGCAAACAGATATGTGGGGAGCAACGAACGGAGATTTGACGTCTTCATATAGTGGATTATTTTGTTTGACTTGTTATACAGTTATATTGTTATACACAAAAGTGGTCAGCTTCATAATATAACAATTCTTCAAATGGAAGCAACTTTCTTACGTCGATACGCCATCCAGTGTATTATAGAGATCAGTGACATTACTGCACAATGTTTAGAGAAAATGGTCAAATTACGTTTGAAAATCTTAGTCCTTATTCAATTGAAGCGAAGTGTAAATATTTGGAATTTTTGTTTGCCTTGCAATTGCAACTGTCAAAGAGCTAAATTGTTAATTGTCACTTTGACTCTGACAATTTGGTAGAGATCGCTATTGGTAGATCTTACAATATTGTCAGGCCTGACAATAGCAGCAGGACATTTCAACATTTGTTTTGGTCTGCCATTTTGTATTAAATAATTTTACCAACAAAGATTTGACATTTCTATACAAATTATTGATAACACAACGATTATAGTAGTCCGGCAGTACCGTCATTATTGGGATCAAAAAATGTTGTATTTGACATGTAAATCACTTTGTTTTGTTGTCGGTTTTTTTCAGATGGAATTTACTGCAGCTGCAAAAAAATACAACTATTATCTTGCTTGCACCAATGAATCTCTAAATGTTAGGAGGGCTCCACTAATCCTTATAATACACTATAAAGTCTCTCCAAACCAACGCGAATGCGGAGCGATTCGCAGCGAATCATTCACAATAGAAAAAAATATGACAAATACACAACGCTAAACAACAACAAAAACTCGTCGTCGCTGCGAATTCGCATTGGTTTGGGAGAGCCTTAATACAGTTGTTTCCATTTGAAGAATTGTTATATTATGAAGCTGACTACTTTTTAATATGAAAATATAACTATAGCTGCGTTTTTTTGCATGTCCATAACGAAAAAAAACGACATAGAGACATTTCAATATTATTTGCCTTAGTCTGCCATTTTCTATTGAATAATTTTACCAACAAATATTTGGAATTTCCATACATATCATCGATAACAAAACGACGATAGTAGTCTGGCAATACCGTTTTTACCGGGACAAAAGTTAAATCCACTTAATTATTTGGACATAGATAACTCTATATGGACATAGTTGTTGTTGTATTTGACATGTAAATTACTTTGTTTTGTTGTCGTTTTTTCAGACAGAGTAAATGGAGTTGGAAAAAAACACAGCTTATATAATAAGTTAAACAAAATAATCCACTAAGAACACTTCGAATCTCCGTTCGTTGCTCCCCCCCAATTTGGTTTCCTAAAAATATTGTGTTTGTAATTTTATTTCATTCACAAATGTTTAATGAAACGGAGTTACAAACGTTAGGAGTGTGACAAGAAGGTATAATAAAAAAAAACCATTCTATGTAATCGCGTTTTCCTCATAACACTTATCAGCTGGTTTGTTCAACATGTTTTCAAACTGAAATGTTGAACGAACAGTGAATAACTTAATGATAAAAAATAACAAAATAAACTCCCATAAAGATTTTCCCTTTACATCACTCGTCTGTTTCCATTTCTTTAGATTGGCATCTCGGAAATACTTTTTTTGTGGAAATGTAGACGTCAAATTATGAAGCCGACCATCTAATTGTTATCTTCAAATGGAAGCAAAAAAAATGTTATACATTATAAGGAATACACTATCCAGTGTATATAGAGATCAGTGAGGCACATTCATGTTTGAACGAAAACTGGTTTTGCAGCAGCTTAGAATGCATCCAGACAATGAATCTTGTTGATGTGAATCATTTTCTCAAATGAATGTGAGCTCTACTCATATTCATTTATAAAAGCGATACAGTATGAGTGTTGATTCGAAATAAATATGAATGTATCTGAATACTGTGTGAGGCACTTGGTGCAGGTCCCTGGTGCATTACTAATGATTTCATATTTTAAGTTTTTTCTTATAATATTTGTTATTGTGGCATCAGAAACTTTTTGGGTGGAAGGTAGGTATGTTGGTTATCAATAATTTTACTGTAGGGTAAATTAATAGTAACTGCATACAGACGTCTATTTCTAAACATTGATACATTATGTATAGGTAAGGTATGTAGGTACCTACCAACATGGAAAGAAAAAGTATTTTAGTTCAATTTGAAAATTCTTTTCTGAAGTCAAAATCGGAAAATTTTCACCTAAAACAGATAATAACCTATGGACTTTGAAGAGTCAAACATTTTAACGAAATAAATAATGGTAATTTAATAATGGTGATGTTTCATTGATTTATCATAGGTACCTCTACCTTGTGAAAATAATATTGTAATATTTTCTTAGGTTCGTAAAACTTATTCAATTTATTTAAATTCTTCACTTATTTACTTCATAGTACCTCGTGGCATAATGGTTAGTGCGTAGGACTGTCATGCCAAAGGTCTGGGTTCGATTCCCGGCCACTGCCACCTAAAAACAAATGTTTTTTTCCGAGGTACTGCCTCTTGCGAGGAACTGACAAATCCTCCAAGAGTATACTTGTCATGAATAAGTGCTTCTCATCTAGCCGTTCGGACTCGACAAAAAAGTGTAGGTCCCCTCTATTCCTGCCAACAAACACGCACACAGGAATGGTTGAGATTTGTTAGTCACTAGGCCCTGGTTCTTCATGAGCTGTTGCGCCACTAAATTTATTTTTTTTTACTTATTTACTTCAAAAAATAAAACACATTGTTTATCTTACAAAAAAACAATTTATTGTTCACCACTAAAATTAATTCACCAACTTTACTTGTGTTACAACCAACTTTACTCATTCACGATTTAAAATAAACTACGTCCTCTGCCGGTCAGACATGTGCTTTTATACTTTTCACAAGGTTCCCGAAAAAGCTGGAAGGTTCTAGTATTTGCTTCTAGGACTTTCCATAGGGGAAATTTCCCATAAATTTCCCTTTCCAAAGCTTTCAATTTGACGTTTAGTGTTGGAAGTTCGAAAGCTCACCAAAGCTCTCCGTAGGTTGGTTTGTGTCCTGTCTAATCCGAAATTCGGTGTTTCTTTTATTCGAGAGTGGTTACTCGTATAGTTCATTCGAGAGTCGTAGTAGTAAAACGGTAAACGGTGACTGTGAACTACTTTCATTTTACCTCTAAGTCCTCTCTGAATGCGGTAGACGACATGGTTTATTCGTGTTACAATAGTATACGGGTCTTCCCAATTTTGTTGAAGTTTCGGTGAAAGTCCCTTCTGACGGTGGGGATTATAAAACCACACAAGTTCTCCCGCTTGGAATCTGTTCGTTGTTGCTTTTGTGTCATATCGTGTTTTCATCCAATCACTCGATAGCTTTATATTTGCCCTTATCCTTTCGTGAATGTCAAGAAGCTTTTCTTTCAGGTTTTCCGCGTGGTCGTCTATTTTTTGGGGCTCATTACCATACATCCAAATTTTATATAATTTTTAATGTTGCCAGAGCGTTGCATAGTCCAAAAGGCATTACTTTGAATTATCACAGACCATTTCCTGTGGAGAAAGCCCTCTTTTCTCGATCTTCTGGACAGATTTCTACCTGCCAGTAGTCACTCTCCAAGTCTTATGTTGAGAACCATTCAGCTCCTTCCATCGCATCGAAAGTATCGCTGATTCTTGGTAGGGGGTGTCTTTCTTTGTTACATCATTCAGCCTCCGATAGTCCACACAGAATCGAGTACTTCCACCCTTCTTTTTGACAAGAACGACTGGGGATGCCCAAGGGCTTTTAGAATTTTCGATTAGCCCATCTTTCTTCATCGTCAATATCATCTCTTCAACTTCGGCTTGTTTAGCTAATGGAAGACGTCTCACAGGCTGTCAAATTGGTCTCGCGTGTCCCGTGTCGATTCGATGCTGCACCAGTTGTGTTCGACCATACT
Organism: Dasysyrphus albostriatus; assembly: GCA_946251815.1. Classification (NCBI taxonomy): domain Eukaryota; kingdom Metazoa; phylum Arthropoda; class Insecta; order Diptera; family Syrphidae; genus Dasysyrphus; species Dasysyrphus albostriatus. The sequence goes on from OX276335.1 coordinate 178,643,613, forward strand.
GCCCACTGGGTGAAGAGAGAATATTACCGAACTCATGAAGGAGGCTTCCAGCAACACTTAGCTGTCGTCCACTTAAATTAGACTTAAAAATTTTTGCCTTCATAGAGTTCATCTTTCTCGGGTCCACAGATTGCTGAGTGTCCGCTTCTGTGATCTTAGTTATTGCAGATACTGATTCACACTTTCCAACAACTTCGCCTTTTCTAAGCTTGACTTCGTACGGTTTGTTGTTAAGTATCCATACGGGCACCATGTTGTTGTTAGGTGCCACAAGAGTCTTCCCTAAGATGATGTTTTGGGAAGACTGCTCAGAGTCTGGCTCCACCATAAGGTATCGATGGCTGCCCAAATCGCCTTTTATTTTTCTCCAAACAAACACTTCTGAAGAAGGTGGCAGGCATATATCTTCCTTTATGAAAGTCCTCAGAGTTGATGTGCTTTCATTGCCATAAACCATAGGAATATCCACATTTCGGTACTTAAGAACTTGCTTCCCAGTATCAAGGATTACTCCATGCTCTTTCATAAAGTCGATTCCAACGATGCACTTGTCACATATATCTGCTACCAGAAACAGATGTGAAAAGTCCAGTTTTGCCAAACGGGTTGTAAGACGAACCTCCCCGTACACTCTGGCTGCCTCTCCTTTTGCAGTTTTCAGACGTAGGTGTTGGTGTTATGCAGCCTTGTCATCTTCACCAAGTCTCTTCGAACAATGGAGGCAGTGGCACCGGTGTCGATCGTAGCCACTTGTTTCTTGTCGTTTAATATTGCCTCCACAGTCAGACTTTTATTGTTTCTTTTAGTCTGCGAGACCTGAATAGTGATTCTGGAGAAATCGATACCAAAAACCAGCTTCTGCCCTTCGAAGTTGGTTCTTCCTCATTTCCCGGTTGAGAAACAGGTAGAGTTGGAGTATTGGTGTTAATGTTTTCATTTCTGCGTGATGTGATATCAGATACAGCACGGACAAGGGTTTCTGTTGCGAATTGGTTGATGATTTCTTCCCCTGCAGCCGGATATGCCATGTGTGCCAACAGTTCGATGTCTGCTTGGAGCTGTTGCAGAGTTTCTCCTCTTTTCTGAACTCTAGTATTGACAACGCGTAAGACTTCTTGCATATGGTCATCTCCAAAGCTGCGGCTGCCTCAAACTGTTTCTTGTAGATTGGCCAAGAAATTTGTCCAGCGAAGGTTGGTGGATGCATCTCCTTTCTCTTTGGACAGTCGCCAGAACTTTCTCGAACCTTCATTCTCTTTACTTTATCCAGTTCCTTTGTAATGCATTCGATTTTATCTTCGAACTTTGCTTCTATTGTCAATAATTGCTTATCGACAGTCGAAAACTGTTTATCGACACGCTTGTCAAGGGCAATAATTCTGTTGTCAAAGGCTTCTAACTTACTTTCCAGAAGATTCCTTTGTTCTTGGCCTTGTTGTTTTAGAAGATTTTTTTGTTCTTGGCTTTGTTGCTCAAATCGTTCAAGAAGATTCTTTTGTTCATTGCGTTGTTCTTGGCTTTATTGTTCGAATCGTTCGAGAAGATTTTTTTGTTCATTGCTTTGTTGTTGGCTTTGTTCGAGAAAATTCGTTTGGCTGGCGAGCAGCTGGGACATCAAAATTGCTATGAATTGTTATGTCCGGCGTACTTACTTGTTCTTGCCCTTCCTCAATTTCAATATCAAATAAAACATGTCTGGGTTTTCTCCACGTTTTCTTAAACCTGCTTGAATACGAATTATACGATCATTCTTTGTTCCAGCAGTAGGAAGACCTCGCTTGTTCAGCTCTGCCTTAAATTCAACTAAGTTTAAATCATTTAGAGTTTTACCCATTGTCTTTTCTTATTTTTACTTTAACAGTCAAGTTCACTTTTTGCAATTATTGTCTGTTAAAGCACAATAAATTATCAAATAAACTAAGTTTTATTCCACTTCTAACACCAATGTAATATTTTCTAGGTTCGTAAAACTTATTCACTTTATTTAAATTCTTATACTTATTTACTTCACAAAATAAAACACTTTGCTTATCTTACAACAAAACGATTTATTGTTCACCACTGAAATTAATTCACCAACTTTACTTGTGTTACAACCAACTTTACTCATTCACGATTTAAAATAAACTACGTCCTCTGCCGGTCAGACATGTGCTTTTATACTTTTCACAAGGTTCCCGAAAAAGCTGGAAGGTTCTAGTATTTGCTTCTAGGACTTTCCATAGAGGAAATTTCCCATAAATTTCCCTTTCCAAAGCTTTCAATTTGACGTTTAGTGTTGGAAGTTCGAAAGCTCACCAAAGCTCTCCGTAGGTTGGTTTGTGTCCTGTCTAATCCGAAATTCGGTGTTTCTTTTAACCGAGAGTGGTTATAGTTCATTCGAGAGTCGTTGGAGTACAAATGTGACAGTCGTTAAAATATATTATTTATGTTTGAATAATTCTTTAATAAGGTGGACGTAAGGTTGGTGCTTCTAAAAGTTCTTTATTTCATATTACGTTTTAATTGACCTACCTATCTTATTTCTTTCCAATAAATGAAAAATGCTGTAAAATTTGATATCTTTGAATTAATATTGATCAGGCAAAGAACATTTATATAGGACAACACATGTAGGTACAATTTTTAGAACTTTGGTAATGGCTAATTGTTAAGAAAAATTGGTTCGAATGTAGTTTTACATGACTACATTACAAGATTCAGTACAAAACTCGTTTTCCATATGTCTACCTGTAGGTAGTTAAGATATTAAGAACTAACTAACTTAAAGATTTTTTGCAATACACCATTTTTTGGATTTGTTGAATTATTGATTCAAAATAGCTTTTTATGGCCTTTAGTCCTACAAATTAGCGTTTCGTCTGGCTTACTTGCTTGTAGGACTAAACGCCATTAAAAGCTGTCTTGAATCAATAATTCAACAAGTCCAATCCTTAATGTTAAGTCTTCTACTTGACTTGACTTGACAGCTTATTAGGGACTCTAATCTTGTTGGATATAGTTTATAGTGGATTTTTGTTCAAGGAATTCATGTAAGTTAAACTAAAATTAATACAAATTGCGTATGACAAAGGCCCTCACTATGTCACTGATGAGTCCAGGTGAGTAAGCCGGACGAAACGCCATAAGGATAAAAGGCCATAAAAAGCTTTTTTTAATCTTTCTTTTCTATATGTAAATATTATGCAAAACACATGACATGAGAAATAAATTATAAAACTTGTTAGATTTCTAACTTTTTTCGGATCAAAGATATATGTGTCTCAAGACATGCTGAAACGAAATAAGGAAGAGTCCTAAAGCCATAATATTAAATCATATAAATTGAAAACTGTCAGAGATAAAACCATTCAGGGCGGTATTCATCAAGCAATCATAAACGGCTCTTAAGTTTATGAGGCTCATAACTCAAATAATATTTGTGCTATTCACCAATTACTCATAGCTCTTTTTCGAGGTCCGAAAATGAGAACAACTCTCTCTTCACCAGGCATACCCAAACTGAAAAAATCAAACTGTTTTCAGGCTGGTCCAACTTTGTTGGCACCCCCATAGAGTACCTATTTTATCTAGAGAACCGACTTCAGGGCTTTTTCTCTTTGACCCTACAAACTCCATTGTGAGTATTTCCTCCACATGGCTGAGCATGTGTTAGCTGCCCAATGCATTTTAAATGGAACGTCACGAATACAATGATAACTTAATGGATTTTGGCTCATTTGACTGAAAACAACAACAAATTGGATCGAAAAATTGAAAACGTCACATTTAGAGCTATCACATGTATTCACGGACAGGGAATTTAAGAGAGTTTTCTCTTAATTTGCTCAAATAAAATTTGCGGGTGTTTTAGGCAAGAGGGGTACGAGTCGCGACTCTAGATAATATAGGTACTCTATGGGCACCCCTTTGATCCTTACAAATATGAGAGTTGCACGCACATATACACAAATTCTTTGTGAATACAGTTATCTTATTTTATTTTCACTTATTTGTTCTTATTTTTGTTTTGTGAATATCATCGCATGTTTCAGTTTATTTTGAAATGGGAAATTTTCTTTTATACGTTTTGGTCTCGCTAGGTGTGTCATTATACGCTGTTTACTTCGTTTGCGGACCCAAAACGAACTCCTTTGGTTGAAGCGGAGTGAAGCTGAAGGATTTGCATTACTGACGTTTTTTTTAAGTTTTCACAATAAAACGGATTAAAACCAGCAATTGTCTTCACTGCGTGACTGACAAAAATAAACTTAAAAAATAAGTGGGGAAAAAAAATCTCTGAAAACAAAAAGGATTTAAATATGTGTGCATGCAACACTCATTCTTGTAAGGATCCAAGAAGCACCGACAAAATTGGTTAGTAAATTTTTAAATTTGGCCAGTTTATATTTCTTGAGCGCTCAGTATTTTTCCTCAATTTTTTGACAGAGCAGGAGAATAAAATATAAACAACATTCCTCACATAGAAGTCAAAAGAACTCTCTTTTTCTTTTCTTCTTATGTAATTTACTGCGACAAAAAATAATTGAGCAAGCGAATCCAAAAAATTTCAGTCTCAGTTTTTAAGGGGAAAAGTGAGGTATTTTTGAGAGGAATCCTGTTTATATTTCTGAGCGCTCTGAGTCCTCTGAGATCTCAGAAATATAAACTGGCTAATTGAGAGAGAGTGCTCATAACTTCATGAGTGGTCGGGACCACTCATAACTTGTATGAGCGCTCATAAATATTCACTATTACTGCTTGGTGAATAGGTGTGTGAAGCTCTTAATTTATTTGCGTTCCGTGAATACCACCCTCAAACTTCACAATTTTTTGTCATATTTATTTAATTTATTTTAAAAATTTATAAATCTTTGATGTTTTAAATTGTTTTAGGCTGGTTTTTGTTAATTTTACTTGCAGAATTTTTTTTTTTACAAATTTTTAAACCATTCATTGCCATAGAAAATTCAATTTTTAACAAACATTTTCGAGTTCGGCTTAGTTTTCTTGTTATACCAAAAATATTTAACTGTAGCCAATGTTCCTCAGAAACAAATGCATTTTTGGTTTTAAACATGCTTATTGCTTAAAAAAACATATCTAATAAAATAAAAACCCTTGCATGTAATCGTGACTTTAAACCCCTAATCTTTCGGTCTATTCAAAAGCCTATAAGGTATTATTGTATTAAAAATTAAGAACTAAGGAATAAAATGCACCATTTTGGTAGGTACTTTCCAAATAAGAACATATCTTATTTGAACTGAAGACATCAAAAATATGAAATGAAAAATTTACCCTATTGTTCTTTGAACTTGATTTTGTATGTAAAATATCACTCCTTTATGTTTTGGATAAGTAGTTTCTTATTTGATACATAATTATAGCTCGTATACCCAAAATGGTTTTTTTATAATACATAAGTGGATACAGAAAACCAGATAACTAAAAAAAAGATAATTATGCAGGTGCATATTATGCCACTTCATTGGAAAGAGGGTATTATGGACCAGCTTAAATACAAGGAAATCCTAAGGGATACTATGCTACCGTATGCTGAGGAGGAAATGCCCTTGAGGTGGATATTTCAACAGGATAACGATCCTAAGCATACGGCTAAGTCTGTGAAGCAATGGCTATCCACCCAAAAAATCAGAGTTATGGAATGGCCAGCCCAGTCCCCAGATCTCAATCCTATTGAGAACTTGTGGAGTGACGTGGAAAAAGCGATAAATAGATCTGATACTTCAAATTTGGACAAACTTTGGCAGGAAGTTCAACGAGTCTGGTACTCAGTATCTGTTGAACGATGTCGGAGTCTTGTTTCATCTATGAACCGCCGGTGTGCTGCTGTGATTAAAAATAAGGGTTACCCAACAAAATATTAGTTATTTTCTTTTAATTTTGTTAAAATTTATGTTATTTTATATTGTTATTTATGAAGTGTGCTATTTATTTTGTCCTCGAAAAACTTGAATTGTATCAATAATTTTGTTGTTATTTTTTTATGAACTCAATATACTTTATTTTGTTTTTAATAAATCAAATATGTTTTTGTTTTTACTTCCTCATAAATCAAACAGCCCTTTGAAGTTAAGAAAGTGCGGAAAACTTTAGTTACAGAAATCTTAGAGTACATGTGCTAATTATTCTGTCGCCACTGTATCTACAATTTGTAGTTACAATAGAAAAATCTTATGATTACATAAAAGTTTTTACTTCGAACAATTTTGTGAGTGACTTAACATAAATTTCGCAATAACAAAACAATTACATGTCTTTAATTCTATTTAAAATGAGCAGGTGTAACTACCTAAACACACCTCTTTAGCTTTTTTAATAAGGATATTAAAGCAACGTCGTAAGTCTACAAATTGTGTAAAATGATAAGCTTACGCAAAGTTTGCATGAACGACCTTTTTTAAACATTTGATTAAATGTTAGGTAATTCAATCAGAATAAGAGTCACAATGACGTTTGGATAAGTTTAACGAGTTTGGTTAATTTTACGCAACAAAATCCTTTGATAAGTTTAACCAAATTGTGTAAATCATTTCCCATACAAAATTTGACAGTTCATTAACCAAAAGATAAACTTATCCAATTTGTAAACTTATCTAGGGTTATACGAAGTTGCATGAATACCCTTATTATTTTCAATTACAAAGCAACTACCAAAATTTCAGGACCCAAAACCAATACAAATTTAGGGAGCTACTTGTTTCGACAAAAAAAAAAAAAACAAAAAAAAAAAATACAAAATACACATTCAGACTACAGATTAAAATACAGACAAATTTATTTCTAAATACCTGCTCATGCTCACTGCTGACCACAGATAAACTAAGATTGGCATTAAAAACTACCCTTTAATTATGTGTCGTATGCTTAGATTATACCAAGATAAATATTTGAGTTTATTTAATTTTCATATCACCCCTCTCCAGCACTTTGGAAGTGATTTCTTATGAAACTAAAGTAGGTTATTCAATTAACTTGGGATACAATAGGCGTGTTTTATTATCATCGGGATCCGGATCTGGATTAACTTTTAACACGTACTACATAAACAATTTTGAAAATGTCCCACTATTTTGTTTTTGTATTACGTGTAAAAGTTAATCCAGATCCAGATCCGGATCCCGATAGAAGATAATAAAACACGGCCAATGTAGTAGATGGTAAAATTCTGCGTCGACACCAATTTTTAAATTTTAATAATAAAAATAATTTTCTTACTTTTTTGGCTTTGCATTTTCCCTTCCTAAACGACTTTTTTTCACCTCCTTCTAGCGAGGGGAGGGGAGAGAGAAAATTAATAATGTGGTCCTATGGTTACAAAATTTCTGAATCCATCGAGAGTTATCTGGTCATCGTCCGACCTCTCTTTCTCGATTAATAGGCCAATGTATGAAACAAGTGCCAACCCTTTTCTCGTTCTTCTGACCGTGTTGCCAGCTTGGCAACACTTCTTTAAAGTAAAGTAAGGACATTGGTTAGATTAGGTTAGGTGGTGTGATGACCCCACTCGGATCTCAGTGCATCCATTGTGTTCCCCAGGGTGTATGAAATGTAGGAATGGGAAGCTAAGGAGGGAAGGTTAAGTACACTGAGAAAAAACAAAACATATATCGTATTGATATTTTATTCATTTCAAATCACATATCACATCAATTTATCAAAAATTGACTCGAACTCGCCTATGTTGATACTAAAAATATCATCTCAACATTTTTAAGGTTAATAACATAATATAATGTCAATAAATTGAATTTCCTTTTCCATCTTCATATCAGTTTATAATATCAAAATGAAATTTTTAATATCACGATCATTAAGATGATGCAATTATCAGATTGAAGTTTTTATAATACTGTAACGACTCTCAAATTTGTACTATAACGACTCTCGAATGAACTATAACCACTCTCGATTAAAAAAACACCGAATCCCGGACTAGACATGACATAAACCAACCTACGGAGAGCTTTGGTGAGCTTTCGAACTTCCAATACTAAACGTCAGAATGAAAGCCTTGGAAAGGGAAATTCATGGGAAATTTCCCCTATGGAAAGCTCTAGAAGCAAATACTAGAACCTTCCAGCTTTTTCGGGAACCCTGTGAAAAGTATAAAAGCAAATGAGTAAATGAGTAAAGTTGTTTGTAATATAAGTAAAGTTGGTGAACTAACTTCAGTGGTGAACAACAAATTGTTTTGTGGTTGTAAAAGTAAAGTATTTTATTTTGTGAGGTAAATCAGTGGAGAATTTAAATGAAGTGAATAAGTTTTATCAACGAACTTGAGAAAATATTACATTGGGCTCAGAAGTGGGATAAAACTTAATTTATTTGTGTTTAAATAGTTTATTGTGCTTTGACAGACAATAATTACAAAAAGTGAACGTGACTGTGAAAGTGAAAATAAGAAAAGACAATGGGTAAAACTCTAAATGATTTAAATTTAGTTGAACTTAAGGCAGAGCTGAACAAGTGAGGTCTTCCTACTGCTGGAACAAGGAATGAAAAACCCAGACACGTTTATATTTGACATTGAAATGGAGGAAGAGCAAGAACAAGCAAGACCATCAGACAGGAGCAGTATGCTGTCTCAGCTGCTCGCCAAGTTTGAAGAACAACGCAATGAACAAAAGAATCTTCTTGAACGATTTGATCAGATGAATTTTCAAGAACAACAAAGCCAAGAACAAAGGAATCTTCGAAATCTTCTCGAAGGTAAGTAAGAAGCCTTTGAAAACAGAATTATTGCCCTTGACGAGCGTGTCGAAAAACATTTTTCGACTGTCGATAAGCAATTTGCGACAGTAGAAACAAAGTTCAAAAAGGTCGAAGATAAAATCGAATACATAACAAACGAATTGGATTAAGTAAAGAAAATGAAGGTTCGAGAAAGTTCTGGCGAATGTCCAGGAAGAAAGGAGATGCATCCACCAACTTTCGATGGAAAAACTTGTAGGTCAATCTATAAGAAGCAGTTTGAGGCAGCCGCGGCAACAAATGGCTGCGACGAAGAAGACATTTGGCATATACGGCTGCAGGGGATGAAATCATCAACCAATTCGCAACAGAAACCGCTGTATCTGATATCAACCTTCAGTGAGCAATTCGAACTGCTGGAAAACGCACACTTCCTGAGTCATTAGCATTCGCCCTGGCTATGGAAGCAGCAGAACAGGCTTTTCAAGAAATCCATCGAGTAAGAGAAATAGAAATTGAAGAGTGTTTATGCTAGAGAACAGCGATGCAAAGGAACCAGCGAGATGAACCTACTTGATGCTGGAATTGCAACAAGACCGGACATCTCCAACGCCAGAGTAGATTCCCACCTCGAAGACTTGAATATTGGAATTGTAACAAAATCGGGGACCTTCAACGCCAGTGCAGACTGCCACCTAAGAGACCTGCATGTTTGAATTGCAACAAGACTGGGCATCTCCAACGCCGGTGCAGATTGCCACCTAGAAAACCATGGAAATCACACTCCAAGCTTTGCACTCGTGAAGAAAAAAAGGGGGTTGTTGCCATCCAGAGATTAAGAGCGGATTCCTTTGGCGTTTGGAGTAAGGTGAAAGTAATAACTGCCCAACAAGATGACTCTAGATTTGGATTGAATCCATGCCATACATATCGGGGAAAGGGTGACCAGCGACATTCCAAAGAAAGCTACACAGTTGAAAAGCACGGGTGTCCATGAATGTCAGCCATTTCAGACCAGATAAGTTAACGGTCAAAACTGTTGGACACAGCGTGGTGGTGGAAGGTATGCATGACGAACGTGAAGATGATCATGGTTACATAAGTCGTCAGTTTGTGCGGAAGTATCAGCTGCCAAAGGGGTATGATGCCAAATAAGTCATCTCAGCAGTTTCAATGGACGGTATCCTAACAATTAAAACTCCACCAAAGGCTTTGGAGAACAACGAAAAAAAGTGCAGATTCAACAGACTGGCCCCGTGAAATTGAGCGATAATGAAAGTAGAGAAGAAAGGCTGGGCGACATTCGGAAAAGGACAAGAGCAAATAGACTACTAACAAGTGATCGAATGAAAGCGTGATACGACACAAAAGCAACAACAAACGAGTTCCAAGCAGTAGATCTTGTGTGACTTTATAGTCCCCACCGCCGGAAGGGATATTCACCGAAACTTCATCAAAATTGGGAAGGCCCGTATGCTTGTAGCACGAATAAACAATGTCGTCTACAACATTCAGAGAGGACTTAGAGGCAAAATGAAAGTAGTTCACAGTGACCGTTTGCACCGTTATAATGGTGAAGGAAGCAATGGATTTGCTCGGGACGATCAATTTAAAGAAGAGAGCAGTGTAACGACTGTCACATTTGTACTATAACGACTCTCGAATGAACTATAACTACTCTCGAATAAAAGAAACACTGAATTCAGGACTAGACATGGCACAAACCAACCTGTGGAGAGCTTTGATGAGCTTTACTGCCTGACCAAAATAGAGTGCTGCAACTGGAGCTGCAGCTGCAACTGGAGTTGCAGCTACAACTAAAACTGCTGTCAAAAAATGCTGTACGTGATTTTTTTACTCGCCCACAATGTGCGGTACAGCTTTCTGATATTTTTGGCATTCGAAGTCAGCTGTGCGAATTTAATTCAACACAAAAATAAAAATTTAAACAAAAATAAAAGTGGATGATGATGAAATGGAAGCTAAAATTAATTTACGTCTTCATCAGAGATTTAAAAGAGTTTGAAACTCTCTTCAACCCCCAGGTAAACACTCACAATTTTGAAACGTCAAAAATGCTGCATGCAAAAGTTAAAAGTTGGCCAACTTGTCCAGCTGCGTCCGCAACTCCGTCTGCAGCTGCGTCGTGTTCTGTTCGTATCATTGTATTTGTATGTATTCAATATTTTGACACCTATTCCAGTTGCAGCTCCAGTTACAGCTCCGTATCCATTCTGTTCAGGCAGTTAGGATTTCCAATACATACGTCAAAATTAAAGCCTTGTAAAGGGAAATTTATTGGAAACTATGGAAAGCTCTAGAAGCAGATACTAGAACCTTCCAGCTTTTTCGGGAACCTTGTAATTGTGAATGAGTAAAGAGTAAAGTTGTTTGTAAAAAAAGTAAAGTGGGTAAACTAGTTTCAGTGGTGAACAATAAATTTGTTTGTGATTGTAAAAGTAAAGTGTTTTATTTTGTGAAGTAAATAAGTGGAGAATTCAAATTAAGCGAATAAGTTTTATTAATGAACCTGAGACAATAATTCAATATTTTAAAATGTCAATTTCTGTTGGTTAAACGGACCTAACCATTGTAGTTGTAGCGTTAGTACTTCTGGAATAACCTTCAGTGCAGTTTGTTAAACATTTAGTCAGTTTATATTTCTGAGATCTCAGAGGACTCAGAGCGCTCAGAAATATAAACAGGATTCAGGATCCAAAGAAGACTGTTTCCATTTTGTAAGCATTTGTCCCATATTTTCTCCACAACGCCTCACATACTTCGGAAAGAGAACATTTACGTTACAAGAAACAATCAACATTCTGAATGGTTTTGACTGGAAAACACTTTGCAAATTTTTGAAAGATATTTATAAGTATAGGATGTTATTAATAAACGAATTTATGTAACTATTTTTCTACTATTTTATTCAATTTAAAAAAAAACAATAAATGGTACAAGAAAATTGCTAACCGAGCTGACGGCAAAGCCATAGCTTAAAAATTCATTATTTTTGTAAAACTATGCTAACAGAAGTAGAAATAAAATGAATTATATACTTACTTTACTTACTTACTTTATGAACAGGATTCCTCTCAAAAATTCCTCACTTTTCCCCTTAAAAACTGAAACTGAAATTTTTTGGATTCGCTTGCTCAATTAGTTTTTGTCGCAGTAAATTACATAAGAAGAAAAGAAAAGGAGAGTTGTTTTGACTTCTATGTGAGGAATACTGTTTATATTTTATTCTCCTGCTTTGTCAAAAAGTTAAGGAAAAATACTGAGCGCTCAAGAAATATAAACTGGCCAATTATAGTGAAGAGTAAAACCAAAAATAAACTAAAATTATATAGCTAATAAAAAATAGTAATTGTCTAAATGTTACATATGTAGATAAATTTTGATTGATCAATAAAATATAATTTAATATTTTGTGTTTAATTTTGCTGTTATTGAGAACAAAATAAATTTGGATTTTGAATGAAAATTTGGTTGTAATGATATGATCTCCTAACATAACAAAATGCTAATTTTACATTTTGAATTTTAAATTGTGATAAAATTGGTATTTTTTAATGTTGTTTTAGCATTATCAAATTGATATTTTGAAGTAGGTATTATTATTATCAATTTAACAATTTTCTTCTTGCCTTCTAAGTTTTGCAAAGGTTCTGTAACTCTCGCATCGATAAAATCGTTCGGGAAATGATGAAAATTGAAATAAAATACATGGGTTTTGTTCCATTTCTCAACATTTCTTGGCCAATTTTTTCGATGCGAGAAATACAGAACGCTGGCACAGCCAAGAAGAAAAATGTTAATTGACAATAATAAATACTAATTACAAAATATCAATTTGATATTTATAATGTTAAAACAACATTAAAAAATACCATTTTTCTCATATAAATTTGATATTTAAAAATATCAATTTAACATTTAAAATGTTAAATTAACATTTTGTTATGTTAAGAAATCATATCAATTTGAAATTTTATTTGTAAATATTACATTAAAATTATCAAATTGGTATTAATATTCTAATATTATTTTGATAACTTGAACTATTAAATAAACATTACGTAAATTTCAAAACGATATGATTGGCATATCAATCGTGATATTTTTGTTGGACGACTTTTATCACCCAAAAATTTTAATTTTACAATTGTTTTATCAATTTTTTTTTCGGTGTAGAAGTCTTAAGTTTGAGGTGCCTCCTCCAACTCTTCATCGGTCGATGCTGACAGAGTCTAGGGCTTGCCGTATTGCACGATTTTCAACGTTGTTGAAGGCCCCTTCTATGTCAGGGAATGCTCCCACTGTATATTCTTTAAAGTGGCCTGATTTCTCAATCATGCCGACCACTTCATGAGGTGCCATCTCAACAGATTTGCCCTTTACGTATGCATGTTGGGCTTGTAAGAGAACAATATCATTTAGTATAAGGCGAATGTGCATTTCTATCAGCCTTTGAGAAGAAAAGAAGATAGGCTAATCGGTCTAAAATCTTTCGGTTCGGTGTGAGTGGGCTTGCCAGCTTTCGGAATGAAAATGACATTGACTTCTCTCCAACTAGATGGAATGTAAGTGATGTTTAATCATCCTTTGAATATTTCCACCAGAAATGGTACAATGATGTCTACTACTTTTTGACTGTCAATACTAGAAGTCTGGCTTATGGTGGGGCCTCTATCCATAAAAGATGCATTAAACGCACATCCTGGGAAGTGGGAACTCATAAGAGACTCCAGGGTTCCACAGAGGATTCAGTTCAGGTTCCATCTAGTCTTTTAGGAAAGCCAGGGGTGTGTGGATCTTTGACATGACTTTCCTGAGCCTAGCAGCATCATTTGTTGACTCTATATCTGTACAAAATTTCCACCAGGCTGCCCTTTTTGCACACGTAGTTCTATTTTTATTTTCGATTTTACTGATCATGAAAATATCCCAAGGTTCATAACTATGTTTAGTTCTATTGTAAACCCTCCTAGATTTTGTCCTTAGAGTGGCCAATTCTTTAGTCCACCAAACGGGGTTCAGTTTGACTTTCCCTTTGGTAATGGGGCAAGAACTTTCGTAAGCTCTGTGAATAGGTGACGTCAGTTCACTGACATGCTTTTCAATGTCCGAAGAGTTTAACATAGGTATATTTTCAGAATGGCCAATAAAGAAAATACTTTTCGATTCTTGGCGTGAGACCACTCTCTTAGCAAATTTATTGATATTGTCGAGTAAATAGTTGCTTAAAGAAACTTTGGTCTCCGCTTGGCTTGGCTTGCAAATTTGAAAAAAAAAAAACGAAAAATTCCGCAAAGTTTCAGTTGGTTTTAATTTCTGCGTTCAGTCATAATATAGCAAAATGAACTCGTTCACAAGCCAAACGAAAACCAAAGGTAGGTTTACATTAAAAGGTAGTTTGTGGACTTGTTGACAACATTCCCCCCCGGTATGTCGAGCGGTTTACGCGAGTAAATACCTAATCCTTGGGCTCATCGACGTGGCTCTTAGATTTGATATCTAGGACTGCTATTTTCGCTGCCGGTCGATGGTATTCTCCACTCGATGTTTTTACAAAGGCGCTTCGCACTTGCCCATCTTTAGCCGTAATTACCTTGACCACAATTCCCTTAGGCCAGGAATGTCGAGGCAGGTTCGGGTCAACTATAACAACTACGTCTCCTTCTTCGATAGGTTTGGTTTTTTCGAACCAATTTGTTCGGCGAGTCAGCGTTGGAAGGAACTCTGTTACCCATCGTTTCCAGAACTTATCAGCGAGAAGTTGGGAATGTCTCCAGGATGATCTTACGAATTGGTCAGTTGTCTCAAATCTGCCTGGACATTTTATGCCTGAAGATGATCCAAGCAAGAAGTGATTGGGTGTAAGGGCTTCCTGCTCTGCGGTGTCGAGTGACAAGTACGTTAGTGGACGGCTGTTAATTATGCTTTCGACCTCTATGAGTAGGTTGTTAAGTTTCTCGTCAGTGAGTTTTGTGTCGTGAGTTATGATTTGGTACAAAACTGTTTTTATGGAACGTACCTTGCGCTCCCAGGCGCCTCCCATGTGTGGACTTCCTGGTGGTATGAATGTCCATCCTGTGTTCTGGCTAGTGAATTCAGCTTGGAGTTTGTCAAAGCTAATTTTCTGATAGGCTTCTCGTAACTCTTTTTCAGCAGCTTTAAGGTTGGTTCCATTGTCACTAAAAAACTGTATGGGTGTTCCTCTTCGAGAAATAAAATTGCGAATCACCATAACGCAAGAGTTCATAGAGAGACTGTGGGCAACCTCAATGTGTATGGCACGGCTTGTCAGACATGTGAATACTGCTCCATAGCGTTTTTCAGTTTTTCTGCCCATTGTTACCAGGAACGGTCCGAAAAAATCAAGTCCTACATACGAAAAGGCTCTGGTGTAAGGCGATAGACGTGCAGCTGGTAAGGGAGCCATTTCTGGGGGCCTTGGATTTGCGCCTCTAATTTTACATATCTGACATTGACTGCGAACTGTTCTTAGTAGTGTGCGTAGGCCTAGAATTTGGTATGACTGAAAGATTTCATTAATTACTGTCTCATGATTAACGTGAAGCAGCTTTCTGTGGTAAAAATCAACCATGAGTTTTGTGATTAAGTGATTTTTAGGTAGTATAATCGGATTTTTCATTGCGTCAGTAACTATAATGGTATTTTCTAAACGGCTTCGCATACGAATAATTTGTTTTGTATCAATAAATGGCGACAGTGTTTTTAGTGGGCTCAGTTTAGGCAAGGTACAAAGAGGATTTTCTAACAAAAGGCGATATTCCAAACAATAGGTTTGGGCTTGGACAAGGCGGTATAAGGCTTCATGGCCCCATAGGATTTCTTCCCTGTTCAAATTTGGAATATCTTTAATGTTACAGTTGATGACTAAACGTTTTTGGGAAGGCTTTCTTAATTTAAGGCAGTTGATATATTTTTTAACGTAGGCCATACATCGAAATAATCGTTCCCATTTAGAGAATTTATGGAAATCTACGGATATGTTTGCTTGCTGGGCTTTTATCTGGACGGCTACTTGATGACACTCAGGATTCTGTTTCAATTCGCCACATGAAGCCTCTACACTGGTGCATTGGTTTGAAGGCCATTGATCAGGATGCAAACTCAAAAAATCTGGTCCAGTAAACCACTTACTATCTCGACTGATATCTGGACTACCACTCCATTTTGTAGCCATATCAGCTACATTTTGCTTCGATGGAACGTACCTCCAATTTGAAATGTTTGTGGTTTCCTGAATTTCTCCAATTCGGAACATGACAAACTGCTTATATTTCTTCGGGTCAGATCTAAGCCATGACAGGACCGTCTTCGAATCAGACCAGTAATGTGTTGCTTCGACTTCAAAATCATGGGCCTTGACTACGGCATTACCAAGGCGAGATCCTATTACTGCTGCTAGAAGCTCCATGCGGGGGATTGAAACAGGCTTCAGGGGGGCTACTTTTGTCCTAGCACACACTAGAGCAACCTCCACTCCATTCTGGCTGGCAATCCTCAGGTACGCTACTGCTGCATATGCACTTTCGCTGGCGTCCACGAAAACGTGAACTTCGATCTTGCCTGAGTCACTGCTGCTCAAAGTAAAATAACATCTGGGAATTTGAACATCTTCAACATGTTTTAGAATTGAACGCCATCTGTTCCATGCATCTGCAAATTCTTTTGGAATGATTTCGTCCCACCCGATTCCACTGCGCCAAATATCTTGAATAAGGTTTTTCATGTGTATCATGAAAAAGGCCAAAAAACCCAATGGGTCAAAAATTGACATTAATAACCTCAGCAGTTGCCTTTTTGATGGCAGAACATCGCCCCTTAATATTTCTTCAGTAGCTTTTGTGTATTTCAGGTCAAAGGTGAGCGTGTCATCGGAGGTTCTCCACCACATGCCCAGAACCTTATCTGCTTCCACTATCTGTTCGACAGTCCGTCCCGCCTTGCAAAAACTTTCCCTAGAGCCGGCATCTCCTAAAGCATCTATCACTTCTTTGGAATTCGATAGCCAATTCCGTATATGGAAATTCGCATGTTTGTGCACCTCTCTTACTTGCTTGGTCAACTCAATAGCTTCCTGGATCGAATTCACACTGTCTAGCATATCGTCAACATAGTGTCTTTCTATTATCGATTTTGCAGCTCTAGGAAATTCATCCATGTATTCCAATGCATTTAAGTTTTTTGCGGTTTGAGCAAGTGAAGGTGAACAACTAGCACCAAAGCTCATTACTTGAAGGACATAGACGTCTGGTTGTCGATTGTCTTTTCCATCCCGCCATAAGAAACGTTGACACTGCTGATCTTCTTCCTTGATATCCACCCTATGAAACATTTCGCTAATATCGCCGCAGACTCCAATCTTCCTGATCCTAAAGTTGAAGAGAACGTTGATTAAAGGTGCCATCATATCTGGGCCCCTTTCGAGACATCCATTTAATGAAACGCCATTGCACTCCGTGGCGGCGTCCCATACCAATCTTATTTTGTTCGGTTTATTTGGATTCTTCACGGCGAATATAGGAAGGTACCATTTTCGGGGACAATCTGCATTTTTTTCCGCTGATGATAATTTGCGAATATAGTTTTTCGACTCCATATCATGAATATGTTTGCATACTTGGGATTTCAGATCGATGTCTTTTGCCAGCTTTCGCTCGAAACAACAAAGCCTTCGGTAGGCCATCCCATAATTATCAGGGAGAGAAATGTGGTTGGACTTCCATAACAGACCTGCCACAAAACGATTACCATCCCGTTTTACATTTTCTTGAAGTTTCGTAATTGTATCAGAATCGTCTTTGTGTATTGTTGCATGCTTTTCTTGGAACTGGTTCTCAATTTTCATGTTCTCTATCATCAATGTTTGTAGGGCGGCATCGTCGTCACACTCACATATATGCATCTGCATAAGTGCCTGTCGATGAGTTGACTTATCTGGATCTAGTTCACCATATATGGTCCAGCCCAGGCGTGTCTTCGTAGCTGCGGGCTCATGTGGTTTACCTTCGCGAAAACCTAATGGCATTGCTACGCTTCGGTTATTTAAGTCAATAATCACCCTTGGAACTACGTTTTCATAAGATCTTACTGGTTAACCCCTTAGATGTTTGAATCTTTCCGAAAGTTCATCCATGCTTAACGTTTGAGATGGTAAATCAAGCTTGCTTACAGACCGAACCCCATATAGTGAAAATCGCTTACCTTCATTCCCCTGCGAAGCCACAACTAGATCCAAATTATGTGAATTTTTCTCAACCCTTACCGTGCCATCCGACCACCTCAAACACAAATCTGACTTTGAACCCTCAATTCCAAGACGAGATAAAATACTTCTTTCAACAAGAGTAGGACCGGATCCATCATCCAAAAACGCAAAAACATCAACTGAAGAATTTTTCCCAAAGATGGTAATGGGTACAATTCGATAAAGTACCTTGGAGGTTTGCATACTGTGAACAGCAACTATTGGTGTGGGTGGCCTCTCGACTTTATGAAGTAATGGATGATGCTTTGCATGACATCCACCGACTTGGCATTCTTTACGCTCTGGACAGAAGAATGCATCGTGGGATTTCAAACATGAACGACATAGTTTATTGTTATGAACTACGTTCCACTTTTCGTTGTAGTTTAAGTTCTTAAAGACTTGGCATTTCAATATAGAATGTGTTTCGCCGCACGCATAGCATTGGGATGCTTTTGTTGTAAGCTTATTTCCTTTTGAACCATTCCCATGAAAACCCACCCGATGTGCCTTTCGCTTTTCATTGTCGGTGGTAGCCACTGGTGTAGATATGACTCTGCTCGCTGCGTCAGCTATATCAAAAAGCCAATCACTCAAATTTTTCAAGTTGACTTCATAAATCGCTCGCGAAAACATTGACCAGTTTAGCCGCATTTGAACTGGCAATTTTTCTAAAAGCTCTTGCACGAGCATTGGATTGTTTAAATGTGACTTGAGATTAGCTGCTTCCATTGTAGCTACGATGTTCTTCACCTCCAACGAAAAATTTATCAAGGTGTCCAATTTGTTTGGGTTCACATTCGGTGAAGAACGAACTTTGGTTAAAAGGCTATTTATAATATGTTCTGGCCTTCCAAACACCATACGCAATGTCGACATTACTTCGGGTACGAGTGTCGGCAGCGTCAGGCTATTACAAACATACTCCAACGCTTTGCCTTTCAATGCGCGTTGCAATCGTAACAGATTCTCATCGTCACTCAGGCCACACAAACGCGTTGAGTTTTCGAAACTACTTAAAAATAATGGCCACTCATCAGGCTTGCCACTGAAAGTAGGCAGCTCCTTCGAAATTGCTTGACGAGCATAAAATTGTTCGGCCGTAGGTAGGACTGAAGTTGAAAATGTTCGTGGAAGTGTGTCTGACGATTTTTTAGCTTGGCTCTTGCTGCCACCGCACATGTTATCGTCCAGAAGCATCCCACTGCTGGAACCATGTTTTGCACCATCAACCTGCCTACAACTAACCTTGCCCAGCCCTGCACCTATGCCATCATCTGCCCCACTGGCCCCTTGTACCTGCCGACTAGAGTCACCCTCATCAAAATTTATTTCGTTTTCCTCAAAAATTAATTTGTATTTATGTTTAATAAAACGCATTTGCGCTTCCCTTTCTTCTTCGAGACGCATTAATTTTATTTTTAATATTTGTTCTTCTTTTGAGATGCCATTGGCGTTGGCACTACCTTTTAATGATTTCAGACATACCTTTTCTGGCGCTTTCTTGGTTGTTGGTGGATCCCCATTCGTACCATTCTCGCTGCCACCTTCCATCACAGTTTTATCTTCACAGCCGTCGCACATCCAGTCATGATTGGCGATTTCGCTGGTGACGCCGACACACACGAAGTGGAACCATTCGTCGCAGTCGTCACATTGGACCATATCGGCGGTGTTGACTGCGTCACACTTGGGACAGGATTTATTCTCAGCAGAACTCATGGTGGCTTTGTATTGATTTCCCGAACTCAAAGTTTCTTTAAGAATAAAGAAAATACTTTTCAATTCTTGGCGTGAGACCACTCTCTTAGCAAATTTATTGATATTGTCGAGTAAATAGTTGCTTAAAGAAACTTTGGTCTCCGCTTGGCTTGGCTTGCAAATTTGAAAAAAAAAAAACGAAAAATTCCGCAAAGTTTCAGTTGGTTTTAATTTCTGCGTTCAGTCATAATATAGCAAAATGAACTCGTTCACAAGCCAAACGAAAACCAAAGGTAGGTTTACATTAAAAGGTAGTTTGTGGACTTGTTGACAACAGCCAAAGATGAGGCCAATCTTTTATTGAAGGCTACCCAGTTTGTTTTTCTGGAGTTTCTATAGGGCTTTGGGCTGTCCATTTTATGCTCTACTTGAAATATTATCATTCTGTGATCTGAGAATGTTACATTGCTTGAGACTTACCAGTTTTTGAATACAATAGAATCAGAATTGGTAGAAAGCGTCACATCGAGCACTTCTCTTCTATTTCTTGTAATGAAGGTTGGCTAATTACCTTTGTTTAAAATCAAAATATTTTTCTTTATAATATATTCAAAAAGTGACTCACCCCTTGCATTAGTATCAGTGCTCCCCCACTGTATGCGATGAGAATTTCCGTTGCAACATACCTGAAGGTCCCAGCCATTCTTACCTGAAGCTGTTACCAGGTCATCAACGGCAGTTAACGGTGAAGGGCCCTGTTCATCAACCGGCATATAGATGAAGGCTTCTACACTTTACCATCATCATGACTGCGCTACAATGGGAAGATAAGAGGAAAAGATTTATAACTTGTTTCGCCACTATGCAACTGCGATGATTACCTTCTGTAGGCCTTTATTAAAATTAATTATATACTCCTTGGACTTCCGTCCGCAGATTCTGCCACTGTTTACCCAGGGCTCTTGAACATGTCTATGTCTATGTTCTCCTTTGCCAAGAAGGAGATTAAGGCGGCCGAGGCCAACTTACTATGTATTCTATGTACACATATCATTTACAAAATTCTCTCTCTTTTTTAATACTTGAAATATATAAACTTCAGTCTAATACATGCACAATATCCTACTATATAAGCTCATACTCATGTCATTTAAAACACAGTTGTAACAATCCATTCTTACAATTTACTTTTTTCTATATTTCTAATTATATTCTTGAATTTCACTCGATAGTGTTTTATTTTCCTTGGACATTTTTTACATTTGGTGCCGAAACCAGGGAACCTTATTGGTGAAAAACCAGCATTAAGAAGTTAATGTAAATGTTAGAAGTTAACATGGAGCTATCAACACGTGCTGCTTATAGGGGTCAAGTGACTCGTGAACTCAGCACTCGAATTTTAATAATTTTCATTTTAAAGATGATAGCTCACGTGTTAACGAGGAAAACGAGCCAAATTTCAGTGAAATTGAGGAGGAACTCGTTTCCCATCTTCAAAGATTGACGTCCGCTCATGATAACCATAATACAATTAACGAGAAAATAAAGCAGAAAGGTATTCTCAAAGAAGACGAATCGCAAAAATGCGTTGACTATCAGGACTAGGCCATAAATGTACTTGCAGGAATAAATGCGAGATTAGCCAAGCTGCATAATACAATAAACGCGGGTTTTAATAGCAGAGCAGATACGAGTATTTCCATAAATGCGACGCCAAGAAACACTAGGTCCAAGCTCCCAAAACTTCCCGTCAAGCGCTTTGATGGAAATTTTAATGATTGGCTGCCTTTTTGGGAGCAATTTTGCAGTGCAGTTCACGCAAATACAAATTTATCTGCTCGAGAAAAATTCAAATACCTCGTTTCAGTGATATCTGGTTACGCAAAAAACCTATTTCCGGCTTTACGCCATCTGAAAAGTGCTACGAAGTGGCTGTTGGTCTGCTCCAACAGCGATATAGAAGCACCAAAAAACTCATCATATCCAGCAGTTAGTAAGTCTATCTACAGTTCGTGACCGTAACGATACCTCTAGGTTACGAAATCTTTTTGGGACCGTGGTAAGTTGCACACGCTCGCTTACAGGTGCCAACAAGTAATTATTACTACATGCTCAGGTCCATATTGCTTCGATGTTTGCCAACTGCCCATGTTGCATTGAATAACACAGATAAACAAGAGGAAAGTGCTGTAAAGGAAGAAGAATCTAATGAAACTTCATCGAACAACGGATCTGCTCTATCGCATATTGGTGGAGGCGAAGTAAAAGATATTTTGCGATTTTTAAAAAGAGAAGTAGAATCGCTAGAAAAAAGTGGTGTTACACACACCAATTCGACAGCCTCTAGTTTGGTGACCGTCAACGAAGTCGACAAAACAAAAGACTGTGACAGCAATATATCGATCGCAGACAAGAGGCAAAATTTGCGGAGTGGCGGCAGGTGTTTTCGTTGTGCTAAAGCTGGGCATTCGTCGAAGAAACGCAGAAGCGGTAATTTTCTATCGTGTAACAAGTGCAAAGGTAGGCATATCGTCCCGTTTCTGCGTTAACCTCGTTACTACAAGACAAAATTGGGTTTTTTATGGAACCACACCGGCAAAGACTCATAGAATCTGGAGAGCCAAGTACATATGAATGTAAAAATGATACAACAAACCTGTTTTTCCGTTACTTCTTTTTTCTCGTAACAAACGGATGATTTTTTAAGAGGTTTAGAATTAAAAAAAAAAAAAACACAAAAAAATCGAAAAAATGAATGAAATATTTATTTAAATCGATAGTTTGAACCTTGCAATTTAATGTTTAAAGATAATTTCATGCAAATGTTGACCGCGGCTGCGTCTCAGGTAGCCCATCCACTGAGTCCAATTTTGGCATACTCTTTCACACATATCGGCCGGTATCTCACGAATGAATGCATGGATGTTGGCTTCCAGTGCGTCAATCGAAGCGGGCTTGTCCCTATAGACATTAGCCTTGACATACCCCCACAAAAAATAATCTAATGGTGTCAAATCGCACGATCTAGGCGGCCAATTGACCGGCCCGAAACGTGAAATTAACTGTTCACCAAACTCGCCTCGCAATTGCGCCATTGTTTCGCGTGCTGTGTGGCATGTGGCACCGTCTTGTTGAAACCACATATCATGCAAGTCAAGAACTTCCATTTCGGGCAAGAAAAAGTTTGTTATCATCGCTCGGTAGCGTTCACCATTGACAGTAACGCTGCGATTCGCATCATCTTTGTAGAAATATGGCCCAATAATGCCGCCGGCCCATAAACCGGACCAAACAGTGGCTTTTTCGGGATGCATTGGTAGCTGTTGCAATGCTTCTGGCTGATCTTCACTCCAAATGCGGCAATTATGCTTATTTACGTACCCATTCAACCAAAAATGAGCCTCATCGCTGAACACAATTTTTCGATAAAAAAGCGGATCCTCCGAGCACGAATTTTGATAGTAAAATTCAATAATTTGCAAGCGTTGTTCATTTGTAAGACGATTCATGGTTAAATTGCAAACCAAATTGAAGCTGTTTGACAGTGACACAAGTCAGCTGTCAAAACCAGTGTTGCCAAAACCAAACCAGCTAAAAAATCACCCTTTACTATCATATTGTTTGGTTTCGACGAGAACCTCTTAACTACGTTTTTAGGTTTTAGTTGCTGGGTTCTTATCTTTCTTTTCACTGAAGTATGCAGCTCTTAAGTATACGGTAACCAAGATTTGTGTAAGTAGCATTGGCGTCAAATTTAAGACATCATATTATCAAGGGCTTATCACGATACTACTTAACAGTTCACAAAAAAATGTAAGGAACGTAATTTAAAAACTATTCTACAATTTTTACTTTTTATTGTTTTGTTTACTAGTAGGTATTAATCTTAATCCTTTTTCAATTGGGACAAAGGAACAATTATAATTTTAAAATACTTTTTCATATTTTGAATTGGTGGTGGTTCCGATGGAGTAGTGTCTCACGGAGGAGGTTCTGCGGGTTGGACTGAAGTTTTGACTTTAACTGGGACAAAATAACACCTTTTTTTAATAACTTTTTCATAGAATGTTCTTGGAAGTGGGTCTGACGGACCACAGAGAAGGTACTGGAGGTAGGTCTAAAATTGGTACACATAATAAGTTTTTTTAATAGCTTCCATAGATTTTGTTTGTGGTGGGTCTGCTGCAGTAAGGCCTGCCAGAGGTTGTGAAGGTAAGTCTGGAACTGGGACAAAACCAGACCCACCTCCATATTTTCCTGTGTCAGACTCTTCTCCACTAGACCAACCCCAAACAAAATCCATGAAAAAGTTACTTTATAAAAAGTGTTCCTTTATCCCTTTGTAAAACGTCATTTAAGATTTTTTTTGTCTTAAAACATATAGGGTTCTATTTTTGATCTGTGAAGCTGTGAAGTGAAAAAAATTTCATTTGAGTTTTCACAGTAACTTTTCTTTTTATTGCTTTACAAACATACCATATGCAATTCTCTATCAAAGTTTGTACTAAAAATTACTATACGATAAATCCTGTTTCCTAATTTGTCTGACAGACAAGATCAGATTATTAAAATGCAAAACAAACTCTGCATGTATACCCAACCTTGCACCTACCCCAAATCCTGTAGTTAACCAAAGCAGGGGGTTACAGGGAGGCAGCAAGCCCCCATACCTACCTCACTTTTTATTCACCGACCGTAATTCTGAGTGTTAGATCTTATTAACACTTGCCTTGTCTTACATAAATACTGTAATGACACCCAGTATTATGACGAATAAACAGTTAGGTATATATATAGGGGGCATGCTACCCCCTCTGCTTGGCTCACTATAGGATTTGGGGTAGGTGCGAGGTTGGGTGTATGCAAAGTTTCTTTTGCATTTTAAGTATCTAAATTTAAGGAAACTTTTAGTTTATCCTTCACCTACACGCAGCAATAATTGTAATTGTGATAATAATTGTAGCAAAAAACCTCACCCACAAAAGTGAAATAATTTCCCATAAAAAAGTTAATTTATATCCCAACAAAAGTGGGCAATAATTTCACCTCAAAAATGAATGAGGACCGAAAAACGCGTGCTCATAGAAGTGTGAGATTCTTTCTACACTAAAACCACCTCCACTTCCGGATTGCAACTAAGTTGAAACTTATCTAGCAATTTATTTTTAACGAAGGTTTTGTTTTTCGCAGACGGCGTGTGTATGTAAGAATAGAAAGAACTAATGTAAAAATAATAACTGAAATCATAAAAGGATAAGTAGGTCAGTTGCAGAAGTTTTTTTTTTTACAAATTTAAGATACCTATGTGAAACTTAAGTCACTGAAGTTGATACCGTGATTAAATGTTTTTAAGATAACAAAGTGTATATGATTATAAGGGTATTCATGCAACGTCGTAAGTTTGCAAATTGTGTAAAAAGGTAAGTTTAGGCAAAGTAAGCATGAACGACCTTTTTTATACATTTGTTTAAATGCTAGGTAATTCAATCAGAGTAAGAGTCACAATGACGTTTGGTTAAGTTTAATCAGTTTGGACAATTTTACGCAACAAAATCCTTTGATCAGTTTAACCAAAATGTGTAAATCATTTCCCGTACAATATTTGACAGTTCATTAACCAAAAGACAAACTTATCCAATTTGTAAATTTATGTAGGGTTTTACGAAGTTGCATGAATACCCTATAAATTAGTTTAAAAGAGTTTTCGACTTGAAATAGTGACAAATCTAAGCTAAGAAATAAAGAAAAAGTTTTATATATAAAAAAACATTTAAGGGATAAAATGAATAGGTTCCGTGATTTAAATAAAAAAAGGAAGATTAAATTGTGATTTAAATAAAAAAAGGAAGATTAAATTTTTAGCAAAGTCAGTGAAAAGAACTAATAACTTGTGAGTTCACTTTATTTAAATAAGGTAATAGCCCAAGAGCTCCCGACAGATTTTAGTAAATCATTTCGTCAAAGCTAATTTCTTTTAAATTGACATTGCAATGAAGCGTGGTGGTAATCAGCTGCACCGCAAGCAGTACTTCGGGCTACAGCAGGGTCTCAAAGATGTGAAAAAAATGTGAAATTCAATCAAACCGCCAGAGCTGAAACTCTGCATACTATTTGCCATTACTATAAGCAATCGAAAAAAATTAATCAGCTGGTTGAAGTGCGGTACAAAATAAGTGAGCTGCTAACGTTAACCTGTAAAATACGAGTAAAATTCAATGATTTCGCCAGAGCTGAAATTTTGTTCTATATTAGCTTAGCAAAAGACAAATCAGCTAGTTGTATTGCGGTACTAAGACCGTCAGCTGACGTGGTAAACACGCACAAGCACAGAAAACTATGTCAAACTCGGTTTTCTACCCGGTTTACAATCAGCTGATTATTATTACTATACAATTTTACAAGACGATTAATGTACTTTTTTCTAACCAAATTTTATATTTACTAGAATATATTGTAATGACTCTCACATTTGTTCTACAACGACTCTCGAACGAAATATAACCACTCTCGAATAGAAATAACACCGAATCTCGGATTAGACATGACACAAACCAAACTGTGGAGAGTTTTGGTGAGCTTTCGAGCTTCCAATACTAAACGTCAAATTGAAAGCTATGGAAACGGAAATTTTTGGGAAATCGAAAGCTCTGGAAGAAAATACTAGAACCTTCCAGCTTTTTCGGGAACCTTGTGAAAAGTATAAAAGCACATGTCTGACGGGCAGAGGACGCAGTTTATTTTTAATCGTGAATCAGTAGAGTTGGTTGTAATAAAAGTCAAGTAAATTAATTTCAATGGTGAACAATAAATTGTGTTGTAGTTAGAAAAGTAAAGTGTTTTATTTTATAAAGTAAATAAGTGGAGAATTGAAATAAAGTGAATTAAGTTTTATTAACGAACCTGAGAAAATATTACATTGGTGTTAGAAGTGGAATAAAACTTAGTTTATTTGTGTTTAGATAGTTTATTGTGCTTTAACGGACAATAATTACAAAAGGTAAATTTGACTGTGAACGTGAAAATAAAAAAAAAGACAGTGGGTAAAACTCTAACAGCCGAATTTATTAGATTATCTTAAAATGCCTCTTAGAGGTCATTTAGTTAAGTTTGCTTAAATATTTAAGTTGCCTTTAAATAACGTTACTTAAATTCTCATCTATAATCAATTTTCCATTGCTACTTAACTAAACGATTGAAATGTAACGTAACGTGAGAAAATTCACTAATACATGTTCTTTTCAGCCGTTTTTTGACAGCTTGCAAACAAATTCAAACAAAAGATGAGCACATGTATTTATAAGAAAGAAAGAGAAGCAACTAGTATACTAAAAGCAAACGAATTGAAACATGGTTCCATTTTGGTTCCTAATGCTTTGATGTTTGTGTTCAGAAACTCTATTATTCAATTCTTTGATTCACATCTTGCCCTTTTGATAGAAAAATATGTAAATAAATAAAAACAATTTATTTTACAATTCATTTTACTAAAGGAAACCAAAAATCTTAAAACTTTCATTAGGTACCCACAGCAAAGATATGAAAACTCTACCCACAAACATACATAGGTATACCTATATTTCTGAAATAAAAAAAAACCATTAGTCTCGAATGTCAAAATATGTTTAAGATGGCTTTAAGTAACCTTTGAACGCGGTGAATGGCGTTTAAGTTAAGATGCATTTAAGTAACGTAGCTTAAAAGTGAAAATTGATTATAGATACCGATTTCGCACTTAAGAGCAACTTAGAGGCATTTTAAAGATACGAAGCCTTTAAATTTCCTTTATAAATACGGCTGTAAATGATTTAAATTTAGTTGAACTTAAGGCAGAGCTGAACAAGCGAGGTCTTCCTACTGCTGGAACAAAGAATGATCAAGGGCGGATCCAGACTTTACCCCAGGGGGGGGGTCACGTTTCTTAAAATTTCAAAAAAGTATTGCACCCAAAAATAATTTTTACTTACGATATAAGGCAAGTTTTGTATTCGATCAAAGTGGGTTGCACAATTCTGTCTGGTTGTTTGTATGTCTATTCATTGACAGCCTACAACTATAGCCTAAATCACTGAAGCGCTTTTCTTCAAATTTTTAAATAATTTTTTTTTAATTCTTCGGAGGGGATATTTTGTACCTTTTAAAATTACGGTACTTGCTATACAACCATTAAGAAAAAGCTTATTTATCTGAAAAACGGCTTCAACGAATTTGATAAAAAACAGTAGATTACTTTAGGTATGGTGAACATTCTGGAAAAAAATCCGAAAAACTGTTAATAACGATACCTGCCATTTATGGGTTTTTGAACTTTGATTTGTTCAAAGAAATTCAATCAAAATTTGAATGCAAAAGCTCCATAAAAATCTCAATAATATTGCATATCAAAATAAAAAAGTAAATGTTGGCCTTTAAAGAAGGTATTAATTTTTGTTTTGAAAATTCAATATTTCAAGAACGCGTTGATGAATTGTTTTGAAACTAGTTTATAAATGTATTTTAAAATTAATTATTATTTAATTTAATATAAAAATTAGCTTTTTGAGAAAATCGCTAAACGATTTTAATTTTGTTTGTGCTTATATTCAAATTTCTTCAAGTTATCAAATTGGTTCTAAGCATTAAGCTATTTGAAAAGTTGTTAAACAATTAAAAGAACAATTTAAATGCCCTTATTTTATATATTTTATATTCTTTATATATGTAATTACTGGCATATTTTAAAAGTTCTTAATTACAGGCAACTTGAAGATCAGAGGAAGTACCTGCAATACAGTCGCACATTTTACTTCCATTAAAAATATTTTTTTTAAATAAATTAATTAATTAAGGAATTGAAGCAAGAATCATCATGCCACTAGATACTAAAAATATTGTTTAGGAAAAGTTTATTTTTGCCCTTAAAATCTTAACTCATTTACAATAAGATCGTATTTATTCTACAAGATCTATTTTGATCTTTTGCCTGGTAACTAGAAGCTACTTTTGTTATACTTACCACTTTCTTTAATGACATCCCCTGAACAAAACAAATTCATGAAACGTCAAAATTACAAAACAAAAATCTTTGTATTCCCAAAATGGTACATCCAAGTTAGTGGGAAAGCGTAAGCAATTACTGTCTTGGGAAAACGAAGTAAAATGAGGTAGTTTTTCCATAAAAAAAAGGCTTGCTACCACTCATGTCTTCGAGTTGCTCTAAGCTTAAAGTTAATTCATATTGCTAGAATCTAAAAGTTGATCCCAATTTATAACTTAGTGGCCTAATGGTTGCTAGACCTTGATTTTGAGATTAAGCAAGGGATATGTCATTTAGGCTATTTGCAAAGAATGTATGCGATCAGTAATAAGTCCAAAAAGTTTAATTTTATAAATTTGTTGAGTTGAAAATTTTGAATACACTGTAAAAGTTTTTCCAAGTACTGCCCAATTTTTCGCACTTCACTGTGAGAAGTTTGCAAGATACCAAAATCTAAAATATCGAAACTGCATTATTTATAGATCTTGAAAAATGATATCTCACACTAAGTAAAAATAAAACATAGCACTCTCACCTTACAATCTTGCAAATGTCAACCAAAATCTCGAAAATTAAAGTCTCGAATACCTGCTCAAAATTGAGTGGTGACATAATTAGCGGGATTTTTATTTGCAAGATCTTGAATGCGAGTTTTTCATTTGCACGGTTTTGTAATCTGTGCCCAATTCAAAAGGCCGCTGATAAAAGGTCAACTAGCTATATTAATTGGTTGTGGATTTGTTCTAATGGGATTTTAAAGTTTTTTTTTTTTAAGTCATTCCAGGTCACTGAACAAAATTTGTAGGTACCTTATTAAGGTTATCTTAAGAAACAAATATTAAATATTGTTATTAAAGGTCACCTAGATTCATTGGTGACATACATTTTTTTAAATGAATTTTCAAAGTTTTTTCATGGTTCAGTATTACTTTTTGAAGATTCTATGTCTGAAAAATTATCTACTGTTACTACCTGCCCTTAAATGACCAGTAACCATTCGAAGAGTACATATACGGGATGCCATGAAATTTGTCATCTGATTCGGTGTACACTCTCAGAAAAATTTCCTTGTTACAAGCATTGCATATTTAATACTGTTAAATTTAAGTAGAAATTATTTACTACCAATATTAATTTATGGGGAATAGCGTTTAGCTAGGTCTCTCAAGAATTTATGACCTTAGAACACATTTTTGGACCAAATTGTTTGTGAATATGGTTTTTCACTGCATTCAACAAAGAAAAAGTTTTGTTCACAAATTTCCAAAGAATTTAATAGAAACGTTAATTGCACAGTTAATTCTTTAACTGTTGGTTACAAACAATATAGATCATGCTGTGACTGACAAAGAATGTGTGGTTGAATAAGTTGCGAAGTCTTTCAGTTCACACTGTCTTATATCAGTAAAGTTTATAACACTTTGCAATATTTAAGAAATTTTCGGTAACATACCAGACAAAACTTTGTGCTTAATGGTATGGGCCCCAGATTGACTCTGAAATTTTTCAAACTTTAAATACAAATATCATTATGTATTTAATATTTATATATTTAACTAATAATAATAATATTATCTTTAATTTGGAGGTGAAGAAATTATAAATTTATAATTGTTTCCTCCGCAATAAATGTAAACATTTTAAGTTTTAAAGACATATTGTTTGTCATAAACACTTTTCATTAATGGATAAGAGGTTAAATTTTTGTGAGTTATATAAATAGTGTTTTGCATTTTTAAGATATAATTCTAGGGGCAAACAAAATTTTTCCTTATTACAATAGTTTGTATCTTGATTTTAAGTTTTTGAACTTTTAGAGTCAATCTGATAAATTCCTACCATAAATTTCAAAAGTACTTGTAGCTAGATATTAGACCCCTTATCTTCAATGATCAATCGCTTGAAGATAAAAGTTATAAAATGAGTTGTAAAGGTAAACATTGTTTGCAGTGAGAACTTTTTTATTTGTAGTTCGAAGTTTTGGTTTTTGCAAACAAAGAATTAAAATCTGTCAGTGAAATATTGAAACATTGATCATAATCAACTTAAACGTTTGGTGCCTTTTTTCTCTTGTGGTAAACAGTTTCTTTCTTATGAAACAGAATTTTTTGGCTCAGTGTACGGTGTCAGAAATGTTCACAAAATCATCAAATCAATTTCAAATTATTTTTACGGTAAAACAAAAAGTAGACTTCTGTATTATTCTTGAAATGAAAACTTTTATTGTTTTTCTGGCAGAAGAATTATTTTTTCAACTTTTCACGAACGATGTACATATCGTCGGCTTTCTGTCAAAACCTTTCAAGTCCTTAAATGACATTTTAATGTACTTTTAGTTAACAATAATTACTGAATTCGAATATCAATGTCTAGTAACTGTGTCATGGTTTGTTTTGGCTCTATCAACCAGTTTTAAAACCTTTCATTATCTTAAAATTCCATTTTATTAGCTTTTAAATCGGTGTTTTGTGTCTTCTAAGCAATTTTTTCAAATTTGAAATTTGTTTTGACAGAAGGCCCACGATATGTATTTTTAATATTGATTTTTGTGTTTTAGCTCTTTAAATACGCACGGTTAATTAAAATAAATTTGAAGGCGGATTATGTCCTTTGAGCAGTGAAATTTTTTGTTTATGATTGTATTCATCTGTCTAATATTTTATATCTGGGAAAAGCCCCAGGGGGGGGTCATGACCCCCATGACCCCCCCCCCCCTTGTATCCGCCAATGCTCACAACAATTACAATATCGTCAGAAGAGATCGAACAAACTCCACTCAAGGGGGGGGGGGGTCGTCGAAATCTTCATACGAAAAGGCTTTAATCATTAAGTTATCTATAATATTGATGTGTGCAGATTTCGGCTGTTAAAGGCTTGCATCGTATTTCCTCTCCAACAGGGGAAGCGAATGTATATGATTGCGGCTTATGCACTGGAATCACCTCGGCCAACTGATTTTATGACAGAGCTCGAAAAACTTTCAGAATGCCTACGCTTGAGCTTGGAAGAAAATTACTTTCTTATGGCCGGTGATTTGAATGCCAAACACATAGATTGGGGAAATCAAATACAGAATTCAAAAGGGATTCATCTTTTTAATTGGATGAGTCAATATAACGCTGAATATCATATCGACTTGCTGGCTACGGATCAGCCATCGTTTCCAAGAAGCGGTGCCTATCTCGATCTACTGCTTATAGATACAAGACTGACAATTACTGACACTGTTAGGCAAAGACCAAAAAACTGTTTACGAACGATCAAGTACGACAGTGACCCCTGCGGATTCGCCACACTAATACAATATATCCCCACCAAATGACAAGAATTTGACAAATAACGAAATAGACCAATACCTTGAACAAATGGACGAGACAATCAAACGAACAATGAACAGAACAATACCGAAATATAAACAACGGGACGCGACCAACATGTCCCGGAACGCGACCATTGACGCATTACACAGACACAAAAGTGGACTGCTGACAAGACTGAAATTCTTGTACTGACGGTTTACTGACCCACACAATCTGATGATTAGGACACTGAAGTCGTCGATCAAGAACATCAACCAACTAATTAAAGAGAACTATCGGTTGTCAATTAATTTGTATTGGGATAACAAAATTCGGGCCGTTAATTCTAGCGACCCGAGCATGTTTCCCCAAATTAACAAGATATTTAGAAGGAATGATCAGAACGATCTTCCGTGTCTTAAGCTTCAGAGAACGACAGACAACAGAGACGTACTTCTGACAGCAGGAATTAATCCAGAGGACGCCGTCTTGGACGATGACCTCTTTATTGTCGAAGATCCGCAGGAGAAAGTGGAAGCTGTGGGGGCTGCTTTCCAGCAAGTGTACAAGGTGAATGCGTGCATTTGCCCCAATCATGACCTGGAAAACAGAGCCTTGCTCCATCACTTCTACCTTCGGAATGACATCACGCAATGGCGATCAGAGAACCTTGGTTTCACCGGGTTCAATGAAGATCATTTGGCAAACGCCATAATCGCCGAGCGAAATGGGTCCAGTTCCCTGTTAATTACGAAGGTAGAGCTCCAGCTCATCTTCGATTCACTAAAGAAGAAGAAGAAGTCAGCAAGAGTCGATGGCATATCCAACGTTGTACTTCGACATTTACCTCAAGAAGCAGTAGACATTTATACCACTCTGTTTAACATCACCCTGAATAATGCATATTATCCAGTGCATTGGAAGACAGCTGTGGTGCATCCTCTCCCGAAAAAGGGAAAGGACAACTCCAATCCGGCGAATCTCCGGTCGATAAGTCTTCTTCCGAGTATCAGCAAGGTATTCAAAAAAGTTATCAATAGAGCTCTGTCTAAGTGGGCAGAGGACAATAATATCATACCGGACAATCAGTTCGGTTTTAAGGCGGGACATGACACCATTCATGCCGCGTCTAAACTCGTTTCTGATGTCCAGTGGAACAAATCTAAGAAACAGTGTTTGGGTGCCTGTCTGGTTGATTTGGAGAAGGCCTTCGACACCTTATGGTTAGAGGGTCTTTATCTAAAGCTGACCAGACTTGGCATTAGTAAACCACTATTGTATATGCTTTATGATATGCTCAATGGCAGAAAGTTTGTTGTCAAGAGTGGCAATGTAACTTCTGCCACAACCTTTTTAATATTATAAATGGTCTTCAGCAGGGAGCGGTCAACTCGCCGACTCTATTCAGCATTTACACCAGCGATCTGATAAGTAGTCTAACTCAGGCAATTGCGTATGCCGACGATCTGATTGCGAACAGCTGCAAAAGACGAGGACGTCAGAATTCTTTTGCAGCGTGACTTCGATGAGATTCAGCGATATTGTGATGACTGGAAGTTGAATATCAACTATCAGAAATCAGAAATTATCTTGTTTAGGACTCCGTTACATGGAGCCACAAGGGATACGAGAAAGAACCAAACCAAATGACAGGTGGCCAAATGGACATCCACTGGTGACTAAAAGTGTAGTAAAGTACCTTGGCATCTGGATGGATCAGTATTTGTATTTCGACAGACATATAAATGCTGCTCTGGCCAGGGCTAGGGGAGCTTTTACCATGACGAAACGGTTGTCTTACAGCAGCCAGCTTGACAGCAGGGTGAAGGTGATTCGCTACATGGCCCTTATCCAGCCAATGATTGCCTATGGATGCCAGGTTTGGTTCAACGTTGCCCCATCTCAAATGGAAAAGATTCGGGTGTTTGAGAGGCAGTGTCTTCGACGCTGCCTTGGACTTCACAGAACACCAGAGTCGGAGTACAAATATTATTATTCCAACCTGGTTCTATACAACGGTGCCAATACAAACAGGATAGATAATTTCTTGGTGAAGCTTATTCGAGGTCACATTGCAAGAGCGATGTCCTCGAACAACAGCTTTATTTTTGGGGCTTATTACCCCAACAACGAATACTACGAGAGTGTGCGTCTAATCGGCTTTATTCCGCCCGATACGTTCCTCCATCTAGACAGTCGAGGGCTGATCCAGGATAGAGTGGTGGTACCGCTAATCTACCACGTCGGCCGTAGAACTGTAGATCGGTGGCTCCCTTACAATCGGGACGTCCTCGAACAAGACGGAGCTGAGCACCTTCGGTACAGTAGGACTGTGTCCGAACGGGACCGAAGAGATAAGGTAAATCAGGAGAACCAGTTCTGGTGGTTGAAAAATGAATAAGGAGTTCCTTCAGACATTTAAAAGTTGACCTTGCTATTTTCTGTAATGGCCGACCTACATAGATTTAGGTAGTTAGTTTTAGGTAGGGACAGTCAGGGTGGCACTATAAAAAAAATCATGTATATATCAAACGCATATAAAACCTCACAAAACAAAAAAAAAATGCTTGCTGTGGCTGTTCTAGTTTATAAGTAGTCTGTAGGTAGTTTGTAAGTAGTTTATAAGTTGTTTGTAAGTCGTTTTAAGTAGTTTTAAGTAGTTTCAATTAGCTTTTATTTAGTTTTATGTAGTTTGTAAGTTTTATATAAAACCCAAAAAATAAAGATATAGATACCAAGTTTTTTTTTGCCAATTCTTCTCGGTAGGAAAAAAAACGACCTAAATTTTAATATTAAGAAAGATTTTATGCCGAAAGGCTTTAACATTAAGTTATTATATTGTTTAACTTAGAGCGCCCGTATGGGGCCAGTAAGTTAGTTTTAAGATATTGATAAGTAGGCTAGTTTTTATGAATTTTTGTCTGGCCTTAAGATAGTTTAAAGAAAATGAAAAAAATAAAAATGAATTTGAAAAAAAAAACCTTGATAAATGGTGCCGAAATATGATACTTGTGCTGCAGCAAGGGACCAGGCAGAAAAACATAGAGTAAAATGCAGCAGTATAACGTGGCACGCCTTTTGAGAGGATTGTAATAGACGTTGCGAAACCTTTTCCAGAAACGAAAACGGGAAACCGATACGTCCTGGTGGTAATGGATTACTTCAGCAAGTGGCCTGAGGCATTTGCCATCACAAACCAGGAAACCAAAACAGTCGTGGATCAGATTGTTTTCAACTGGATTAGTTCAGATAAAGGAAGAAACTTCGAGTCCAAAATCTTTCAGGAAGTTTGTACACTCCTTGGCATTAAACAAACGAGGACAACACCATTTCATCCACAATCTGATGGAATGGTTGAACGATTCAACAGGACTTTTAAAGATCACCTTTCCAAAGTGGTAAGCGATAACCAACGAGACTGGGATCGGGGATTATTCCTTATGGCCTATCGAAGTGCAGTATAAAGCCCAAGAGGACATACACCATCAGAAATCCTGATTGGGAACACAATACGACTGCCAAGTGAATATTATGGTAATGAGCCCCAAGAAATAGATGACTACGTGGAAGACCTGAAAGAAAAGCTTCTTGATATT
This sequence comes from Dasysyrphus albostriatus, assembly GCA_946251815.1. Classification (NCBI taxonomy): domain Eukaryota; kingdom Metazoa; phylum Arthropoda; class Insecta; order Diptera; family Syrphidae; genus Dasysyrphus; species Dasysyrphus albostriatus. The sequence continues at coordinate 178,679,202 of OX276335.1, forward strand.
CACGAAAGGACAAGGGCAAATATAAAGCTATCAAGTGATCGGATGAAAACCCGATACGACACAAAAGCAATAACGAACGCATTGGTTTTATAATCTCCACCGTCGGAAGGGACTTTCACCGAAACTTCAGCAAAATTGGGAAGGCCCGTATACTGTTGTAACTCAAATAAACGATGCCGTCTATCACATTCAGTGAGAACTTGGAGGCAAAATGAAAGTAGTTCACAGGTAAAGGATGTGATGGATTTGCTTGAAACGATCAATTTAAAGAAGACTGTCACATTTATACTATAACGGCTCTCGAATGAACTATAACCACTCACGAATAAAAGAAACACCGATTTTCGGACTGGACGGGACACAAACCAACCTACGGAGAGGTTTGGTCAGCTTTCGAACATCCATTACTAAACGTCAAATTGAAAGCTTCGGAAAGGGAAATTTATGGGGAAATTTCCCCTATGAAAAGCTCTGGAAGCAAATACTAGAACCTTATAGCTTTTTTGGGAACCTTGTGAAAAGTATTAAAGCACATGTCTGACCGCACTTGTCTGACGCAATTTATTTTTAATCGTGAATGCGTAAAGTTGGTTGTAATAAAAGTAAAGTGGTGAATTAATTTCAGTGGTGAACAATAAATTGTTTTGTGGTTGTAGAAGAAAAGTGTTTTATTTCGTAAAGTAAATAAGTGGAGAATTTAAATAAAGTGAATTAGTTTTATTAACGAACCTGGGAAAATCTTACACTATTCTGAAGAAAATTATTTTTGGTTTTTACTTCAAGTAATTCGTGGAACCCTAGAGATTGTTTAATAGAACCGTAGGGTTCCACGGAACACAGTTTGGGAACCGAGGCTGTAAACTATAGGCTTAACTCACAACAAAAAAATAGCACCATACGAAAATCTTTACTTCCTATCATTTATTAGAAGATCGCGACGAAAAACAATAATGTTACACAATCATGACACACAAAAAAAGGATAAGCAAAAAACTAAAAAAAAAAAAAACAACCACGCAAGCAAGTCTCCTCCATACGCCACCAACAAGGTTGGCATCACTTCACAAGAAATTCAATTTATACGCCATTTTTACTATTCCCCAGAAAGACAAAAACAACAAATACATTTGTCCTTGAGATACACATTTTGAGCAGATTTAAAATTTTAAATTGTACCCAAAGATATTTTTCCCTTTCGCTCTTTAAATTTACCAATGCAAAATGTCGTCGTATCTGATATCAGATACGGGCTGTAATTTTTTGGGTTCATTTTCCTTGTACTGGATGTGACAGCTTTGTATTATATTATCTTTGAATATATCGTCGGTCCAAAGGTAAAAATCACTAAGTGCAAATGTTTTTGAGTACATCATTTCATAGCCGTTCTACACAAACACAATTAACAGCGGTGCAAAAAATTGTTACTATAAATTTTGGTTTGCAAAACTACACTTTTCATTGCAAAAGTTAAGATTCATTCTCCTCTAAACATCATTTTACTCCAGTTAAGTTGCTACCTTTTGAAACTGCAATTAGTCACTGCACTGGTGTAGCTAGCCTAAGAAAAATGTCACTATTGTTTTTTTCAGTGTTTTCAAGCTGAATAACTCTCGAACCCCATGGTTAAGAGCTTAACGGCCATAGACAAATATGAAGTACTCACAATAACCTTTTCTGAAGCGTGGTACACATTATTGAGTGTCAGCGTATTGGACGTCAAATATGCCTGAAAAGTTTCACGTACACACTTATCAGTTGTGTTGGCTGTCAGGCAAAGCAGTTCCACTATTCTCAGAAAATTGTTTTTTTCTTATATCGAGGTTATTTTCACCACGAAACGTCTTAACTCTTTTTTTTTAGATCACACACACCAGCTTTTTCATATTTGTTTGCAATTTTCCCACTAATTCGCGCTAATAATTCTTACTTTGACCCGTGAATGATGGCTCATGACTTAAATTTTGTACAAATCATCGATCAACCACCCTACAAACCGAGGGTTGTCAGGCAGTATGCAAAAATTTTGTGAGCAGCAGGTTGTGAACCCATCATTCAGAGTGTACACATTCCCAGTTCTGTTTGATATCCAACACGCCTGACACTCAGGTTTGATAATGTGTACCCCGCTTAAGATGTATGCCGCATTCGTGTTGAGAAATGAACCAGCACCCATAAATTTTTGCTCATTCTCCTTTTTGTTTTTCCTTTGACACTATCAGATCTTTGCCTAAGAGAGCTTAGTACAAGCGACATCTTGGGATTCCTTGGGAATTAAATAATGGGTGATAATTTTTGGATACGCAAATATGCTTTAAATTATGATTAAAACACAAATTAAAAACTCTATGACATTTTAAATTATATAAAATAAATATCAAAATAATATTGGATATGCCAAATCAGTGCCAAATCAGTACTAGAACAGTTTTAGACGTATTAAATTACAAGTATCGATGTGTGGACCTAGATCCAGTGCTAGTAATCATATGAAAGAATGTTCTCTAACTTTTTTTTAGCACAGAGTACGAGACCTAGTACCTGGTCTAGCTAGACTGGCTACTAAGCTGGCCTAGTACTTTTGTAAAGAACTTGGCCGTTAGAGCCTGTTTAGATTGGGAAAATTGAGTCCGACTCGTGAGTCCCACCGTGTATACATTCAAAAATTTGAGGTGCCTCATAACACATACAAACAGCAACAACTTCAATGCTTTGCACATTGAAACAACAACAAATTAGTCTCATGAGTCCGGTTAGTCTTACCTCAAAAAATTTAAAGAAAGTGTCAAAAAAGATGTTTGAGAGAAAACTGGCCACTATTCAATTTCAATTAGAACGGAAAATTTTGAATAATGTATATTAAAATAAAAAATATTTTTTCAGTTAGGGGCGTGTTTTGTTGACCTCCTTAATGTTAACATTAAGATACGTTCGACATTCAGCCATAGATAAGTAAATGTGTATAATAGAATGTTTTAGAAAGAAGCTTAATAAGTTTTAATCATTGATTTTTGTGTATTTTTTTTCCTATATTAATGAGGAACCCGTTATTCTAGGTCAAATTCAGTGCTTCTTAAAACATATAAGGCTGAAGGCATGATTGAATCAAAAGCTTCAAATTTTACTTTATTAGTCGTATAACCTCTTTTTCCTAGGTAAGTATTTATAAATTTTTAAATTATTTATCCTATTTTACGGAAAAGGAAATATTTGTCCTACAAATTAAAAAAAGTGTCCTAAAGCTTTTTGAATTTTTTATAGGTGTCCAAGATCGATTATTTAAAAAAGAGGTGTTTTGGTGTCCAGAGGTATAAAAAGGTGTTTAATTGACACTGTGTCCCAAAGGAAATCCTGAGTCCAGTGTTTATATTTTTCTCATGCCTCACGACATCCCTGACCCCCCACTTCTCTTTTCCCGAAACTATCGTGAGTATGGTCTCAATCTTCCCAATCCCCAATCTAAACAGCGTAGTGCACTTTTGGGCCTAACATTTTGTTCAAAATCAAAAATGTGTATATATTGTAAAGACTCTCACATTGGTACTATAGCGACTCTCGAATGAACTATAACCACTCTCGAATAAAACAAATACTGAATTTCGGATTAGACAGGACACAAACCCACCTACGGAGAGCTTTTGGGGGCTTTCGAACTTCCAATACTAAACGTTAAATTGAAAGCTTTGGAAAGGGAAATGTATGGGTAATTTCCCCTATGGAAAGCTCTGGAGGTAAATACTACAACCTTCCAGCTTTTTCGGGAGCCTTGTGAAAAGTATAAAAGCACATGTCTGACCGGCAGAGGACGCAGTTTATTTTTAATCGTGAATGCGTAAAGTTGGTTGTAAATAAAATAAAGTGTTGAAATAATTTCAGTGGTGAACAATAAATTGTTTTGTTGTAAGAAAAGTTAAGTGTTTTATTTTGTGATGTAAATAAGTGGAGAATTTAAATAAAGTGAATTAATTTTATTAAGGAGCCTGAGAAAATATTACAATATCTAGGGAAATCTGGCCTTAAATGGCAACCCTAAGGACAATGGTCCATGTCTCCAAGCAAAAACTGTTCTTATTTTGGTATAAACTTTATATGTAACAAAAACGAACTTAAATTAAACATTTTATAAAAAAAATAACACTTAAATATAGAAGGAATTTTCATTAAAACAGTCAATATAAGGAATTTGAAATTAATTATTTGAAAACATACTTTCTCAACCTTTTCCTTGTTTTAAAATTTAATTTAGAGTATTCTAAAATGATGCTTCCATTCATGGCTGCCACTCTGAGTGTCAGTGGTACTGAACAACCATTTTTGTCTGGAAAGTAAATTTCAATGTAAGTGCATGTATAAAATGGCACACTGTGCACGCTGTGCCCTTTTGACCAAAAACATGGTGTGCCATTTTAGGCCAGGTACCCCGAACTAAATAAACTTGTTTTACAAAATATACCTACATTTAATATTACTTCATCACATTATTACTTCATCATATTATTGCTTCGTAACTTTTAAAACCAAAATATCGCAAGTAAAAGTTTCACCTTTTGAAATTTAATAAAGGGTGTTTTTTTTTGACGTGTGGTTTTCAATCTGGCAACACATTTTTCGGAGTTGGTCTTTTTGACAGCTGTCACTTAATTTATGCTCAATTTGGTTTACCATTTCATAATTAATAGACTTACTCCTCAGCAACGTTTGGAAATCGTGCAAATTTATTACCAAAATAATGGTTCGGTTCGCGCGACGCATGGCAAAACAGTCAATTTACAAAAGGAAACTTTTGGTTAGCCACCGAATATTCTCTTCCAAGGCACTTATGGTTTCGGGCTTATCTGCGTAGATAAGAGACTTCATATAAGCCCGCAAAAAATAACCAAAATTACATACAACTAGCAACTCATATCATATAAGAATAAGTCCATGTACCTATTGGTTTTGCTGTAAAATTAATATAGATATGGAACACTTATTAACTTTGATTTAAAATTTTTATTCTTAACTTATTTGTTCAATGGCGTTTTTAAAGTAAATGTATTGCAATATAAAATAACTTATATTATAAATAAACATACTCTACATATTTATACATTATTTAGTTACGAGAATCATATTGTTTTTTTTTTCAATCTGATAATACAATGACTATGAATAATTTTTTGTTTGCATTCATAACTCAAAATGCACGTTACAAATGTTTGCTATTATTATACTGGAATGAAAGTACAATAAAAATGTAAGCGATCCAAATAATATACAAAATGATAATTGAGAATAATACTTGCTCACCACTAGCACAACAAAACACAAGAATTTTTACCATTAATACTTTTCTTCGTGGCATCTAAAAATCATTATAATGTTACTATAGTTACAAATTGCATTTATATAGGAAATTAACGTTTACAAACGTTGCGTTGTTGAAAAAAAGAAAAATGAAGATGTATCCAGTTATGCCAGTACAGTTCCAACTATACATCTAAAACCAAGCCTGAACGGGCTGAAATTGCACATCGGCCACAATATCCCCCACAAAATGCTCTCCGATTCGTTGTAGATAGGTGAAACTGCAAAAAGGTGAAATAAAACTTTTTAAGTTAATTTATTGAAATTATTTCGGTGTATTTAGATATGATGTGCATGAGTGAGATAGATTTTTTTTTTGCATCTGTTGATTCCAAAAAATATAGACGGGATATTACCTATGTTATGTATAGAAAATATAAATGTGTGATAGAATACCATTAGGTGTGTTTTTTTTTACAAACCCAGAAGCAATTGGTCGAAAAAAATGATGTCAGGGCTAAACAGTTTATATGTTACAATGTCAAATTTTATACTCACAAAACTCAACTCAAAACTGGGCTTGCAAAAAATAAACCTATTTTCAAAGTAGTTTGGTTGAAACATATCACAAGACTCGGTATAAATATTAACAAAACTTTAAAGAAAATATATACAAAATATTTTTTATCCTACGTTTTCACCGAAAAGTAAACCGTGATTTAATAAGATTTACCTCAAATATTCTTCAAATATCGAAGATTAATCACACAAATTTGTTTCGTAATTCTAGAAGACTAGAAATTAATCTTCTTAAATCTTCCTAGGACAAATAGATTTACAAATCAAACTAACTGATTTTTAAGGTGACCATACGACAGAGCACGCACCGATCCAAAATTGGTCGTGCGTACGTAGGTCGATCGCCGATCCATTTGGATTTCAGCCAATCTGAAATCCAACCGAGCCAAATGAATAGGAAGGCTTGGTGGCCAGATTTATATGGGATATTCTGAGCAAACTGATATTTTTGTGATATCTTTTAATTTTTGTTTATGAAAAATACTTTGAAAATCTGCGCTATCAAATCAATTCAAAATCTACAAGAAAATGTTAAATTTCTTAAACTTTTTTGATGCCATAATGGTTGTATTCGTAACTACTCCACTTTGCAAAAAAAAGCTGTTACAGTCAAAACATTTTCGGGAAAAAATTTAAGATTACTCTAGTCGCAAATCCTTGCGAGCACTGACGTCACGAAAAAACTCGCAAATACACTTGAAATTGCCTTAAGTTACGAGCAGACGATTTGCGATAGTCGCAAATCTTTGCGAACGCTGACGTCACAAAAAAACTCGCAAATACACCGCAAATGCTTTACGTTTGACAGTGCTCGCAAACCTGCAAATACACATGTTCAGATGATTTGCGGTGGTTGTCCCAAAGATTTTAAATACATTTGCGATCAAGGTGCTCGCAAACATGTGTACATACAAACACACTTGTATGTATATGTATATTTTTGGTGATGTTTTATGGTCTGTAGGCCAGTTTAATTTTTTTAATTACGTAAAGTTTATTTTCATAAAAAAACAAAAAAAAATAAATCTAAATCATTAAAAATAATAATAAAAATAATGAAGGTACCTACATACATACATACTTAAAATCACAGCCAATTACTACAAGTACAACAACAAAATTCATCGCAAATGTCCGCATTTGCAGTTTTCCATTTTCGTGTTTTCGCAAATGGTTGTGACGGTCGCAAATACTCGCAAATTGTCACAAATTATTTTTGTGAGTGTTCACATGATTTGCCAAAATGTCACAAATGCATTTGCGATTTGGACCTCGCAAATCATACGCAAATAATTTGCGAGCATTTGCAGGCTGTCCCAAAGTTGTGTTCAGACGATTTGCGATCAAAGACCGCAAATTGTGACGTAAAAATAACGTCATCCTCGCAAATATTTGCGACTTTTGCAAATCGTCTGCTCGTAGCTTAACACTATTCATTTTTTCAGAATATAACTTTGCCATGTATCAAACTCATGATCAACTAGCTAGAGCTCTTGAAACCCTCGTACCCGAAGCCCCGCGTGGGTACTCGAATAGCTGGGTACCTTGGTACTCGAAATACCCGCGAACCCAAAATACCCGGGTACCCAAGTACCCGATAACACGAGTAACCAAGTACGCGAAAATTTTACAATACACATGCTATTATTGCACAAATGCATTTTCTTTGATCTAAATGTTAATTTTATTTTGTACTACCTTCAAATTTTTTATTTTAAATGCAAATAATTTGCTTTCATACTCCAGTGCTTCTGGTCCTTGGGTAGGTACGTACCCGAGATACATGAGTACCGGGAAAATGGTTAATAAATACCTAAAATCGCCCAGAGACATACAAGTATCAGTTTTCTGAGAAACACCTATATGGTACTGAATGATTGATTCGAGGCTTGATTTAGTTCTGCATTTTATGACACAAACTAAACATTCAATTTTACTTCTACTTTATATGAATAAAACCAAACCCCATTTGCTTTTGGAGTGTGTAAAAGTTTCTCTCTTTTTTAATCTTTTCACCACATAAATCATCTATCTTAAATCCCGGATTATATTTTGGTGAAAACGTAATATTTGTTCACTTACATCATATGGTGTTTTTATAACAGCTTTGTTTCCGAAAATATCCCATCTTGTTTTTGAACTGATATGAAAACCCGTTATATTTAAGTTTATTGAGAAGTCTCCTTGCGGACATTCTCCATTTTTATTATAGCAATCCCCAGCAGATCCAAAAGGTTGTTGAGTCCCAACTGTATCAGCAAATGTAAAATCGTTTTCAATAATACGAAGGCTTGTTATATCGATTGCTACTTTGTGAAAATGGGTTCGACCAAACTTAATGCTAAAATCTTTGTATTCAAAATTTCGTGACTCTGGAGGACACATATCAGGATGTTTTGTTTTATTATCGTAGTATATCGAATAGTTTTCTGAAGGATTTAAAGTAATATATTCTTTTGGCTTCGCATTCATTTTATGACAGTAAATTTTCATAGGTTTTTGCCTTATATATATAGTGTATTCTCTGTCATGGAGAATCCTGTGAGAACGTTTAATATCTGCGCATGATTTTGGAAAGCATTCTTCTGGAGGTCTACATTTTTCTTTAAGTATTTTTTGTTTATTAGGACATTGAATTATTTTTCCATACGTATCACTGCATACTACACGCCGTTTTCTATAGCCTTCACAATTGCACTGAAAAAAAAAAAATTAAAAATTAAACCTTAACAGATTAAATGAAATATATACCTTCGTTATCTTGTATTCTCTTCGAACACAATGTGCGCACATTTGTTTTGCAATTGGCTTCCTAGTTGTATCACAGTACCTACTAGATATTTGTCGACCAATCATATTAGTGCAGTTAACTGGTCTTGTTTGATATTCTGTACTGCAATCACTAGGACATGTTGACCAAGCAAGTGGAATCCATTTGCAAGTCACCTTACAACTTTTTTTAAATCGTTTAGGTGTTGGTACTCTAAGGCTACTACAATATTTTGAATCAATTTGTTCTCTTTTATGACGTGAACCTTTTTTATCAGATTTGGTAACTTTTGCACAGTAGAACTCTTTTTTTCTAAATCCAACACCACATTCAACAGAGCACTACAAATAAAAAAAAAAACAATGTAAGTTTACATTATGATTTTTTCTGCGCTTAATGATCAATTGATCATTGACCAGACTTGAATTCAGGAGCCTGTATTTCTTCCCCGTAGCCTTTGGAACCGTTCACCACATAAAACTGAATATACCTACCCACAATACTACATGGAAAGACTTTAATACAAAATAAGACGAAGTTATCGACAATCAAGAAAATAAAAAATTAATCATTAACCCCCTTATTAATAAACGACGGACAGCAAAATGTTAGCTCTTAAACATCTGTTAACTTGTTATCTTAATCAATAACAGCCATATTAATAACATACGTGTAAGGTGCCAGTTAGGCGCCAGTTATAGCTATCATTGAAACTCACCTCTGAATGTTTAAATGATTAATTTTGAGACATTTAGAAAACAAAATCATTTATTATTTTGATGGATAGATAAAGCTCAAAACTTAATAAATATTTCTAGTAAAAAATTCAAACTGGCCCAACTTTCCACATTAAAAGACTTTTCTTATTTCAATGATTGAGCTTACTTACCAATGATCATTGAAATATTTAAAGTCATTTTATGTGAAAAGTATGGACTATTAGAAATTTGCTTTTGGCTAGAAATATTAATTAAGTTCTGAACTTTATTCGCCCATCAAAAAAATAAATGATCTTGCTTTCTACACATCTCAAAATCAATCATTAAAGTGTTCCATGATGAGTTTCAATGATAGCTATAACTGGCACCTTATAGCTATCATTGAACATTTTAATGATTGATTTTAAGAGGTTAAGAAAGTGAAATAAGTGATTATTTTTATGGAAAAATAAAACTCCTGTCTTAATTATTATTTCTTGTCAAAAAAATAATTCAATTTGGTCCAAGTTTTTACATAAAAGGATTTTTATTATTTCAAGGATGGAACTACCTTACCAATAAACGCCTTAAAATTGAGGAACAAAATGTTCAACGATGAATTTTAATGATAGCCTTAAGGTACTCGTAGAACTAGAATAGGCGGAAGCCAGCGAACGTGGTTGTACGAAACCCAGCGCAAACAAGAAATTCATACGACGCACACATAATTGCAAAGTGGTACTCTTCGTTTAGTGTTCGTTAACTTTTGCCGTCGGGCGAGAGAGCTCTCACCGACCACTCTTTCGTAAGTGGACGTATACAAAATAAGAATGGTGCAAGCAAACTAAAAACAATTTGGCGCTTGGTGTATAGTTTTCAACTGTTTTATTTTCTGTTTGATGTATGAGTGAAGTAAAATCGTTAATTCTTTTTAAATTAATTTTCGTGGCTTTGCAATGTAAATAATTTAAAGCCTATCACTCTGTGCTGTGAAAAAGTAAAAAAAGTAAAAGTAAAATTAAGATTAAACAAATAATTATTTCCTTTTTTTTTCACTTTCCACCACTTGTGCATTATGGGTTACTTGTGAAATTGACGTTTCGGAAAGCTACTTTTCGGTCGGTTTTGACATAAGCTTCCGACAGCTACCGCCTATTCTTGTTCTTATTTAAATTTAACTGCCGCCTAACATACTATTAAGCTGACACAAGGATCGAAAATCTGCTCATTTGATAAAAATATTATATACATATATGTATATATAAGTGATAAATAATATATATAGTATATATATTGTTTATCACTTCACTTAATTCACCACTTCTGAACTGAGCACAACCAGTCATTTACTAACTTTTTTTGTGTATATAAGACCGGTCTTTTTCGCTTTCGTCAGGTACTTTGTTTTATAAAACTTTTTATTTTTACTAATTGGTCACTTTTAAGTGTATTATTGTACTAAAAAAACCATCTTGTAACTAGTTTTAACTTCCAAATTTGAATGAATTTTCTGTCAAAAAGTGCTTTTTAAGAATAAAAAATTTCAGTATCAAATGATACAATTATGATTATATGGTTAATGAAAATCGTGAATAATAAATTGAATTTATTTCCACTAAAAAAATTGTCAAACAAAATACCGTAAATATACAAAATTGATTGTCAAAAAAGTAATTTTCAAAATTTGGAAGCGTTTTTATCTTGTTTTATTAAAATAATTATTTAAAAATTTTCTTTAATAGTGTCCTAATAAAAACATGGAATTTTATGTTATTAAACATTTATTTCTTTTCTTTTTCATGAAATCAACATTGTAGTCCGAAACACTATTAGCGATCGCATAACTTTCTTTGACTCTTCAAATTCCATGTTCAAGGAGTGGATAACTTCCTTACACACACATAGAACTGAATACTACTACAAATATACACTTCGTAATCATTGCATGCATGTAACACATGTAGGTATTGGAAAATCACCACATTTTGATGAAGTGGTGAATTTGGTGAAGTGTTATGTATCGAAAAATAACCATATCTTTTTTTAATAAGAAAGTTATTAAACGGAGAATTTGTCTATACGTGCGCCAGCTAAAACGTGTGTTAGGAGCGGAAGTCACCCTGAACTGCGAGACATACACCTACATATATTGTTTTTCTTTTACCATGGTTGAGGTCCATAATTCGATACATAAACGCAAAGCTTTGTCAGCGGAAACATTTTTAAAATCACTGTGGTACGTTCTTTTGTGTTACTTTAGTTAACTATGGTTAATGTGCAAAAGAAGAGTTGCAACGTCATAGTTAAGAAAGTTACTTCGAGTTACTTTTCATTAAGGAATGATCAAAGTTAAAAATAGTTGATCTGTCAAACAAATAAAAATAAATTTGGTGGCACAACAGCTCGTGGAAAACCAAGGCCTAGTGACTTACAACTCTCAACCATTCCTGTGTGCATGTTGTTGGCAGGAATGGAGGGGACCTACAATTTTTTGCCGAGTCCGAACGGCTAATAAGAAGTACTTATTCATGACAAGTATACTCTTGGAGGATTTGTCAGTCCCTCGCAAGAGGCAGTACCTCGGAAAAAAAATTTCTGTTTTTAGGTGGTAGTGGCCGGGAATCGAACCCATACCATTGGCATGAGAGTCTTACGCACTAACCATTATGCCACGAGGTACTACACAAAAAAAAATGGATAAGAAAATCGAAATGCATTTGGAACTAAAAATCAAGAACAAATTGTGATTTCATTTAATTTATTGAAAAGAACTTTGTCAGCACTTTGAAAATGCATAAATTTTAAAAATATAATTTCATTTAACTTCATTCTAGCACAACATTGAATGTTTCAGCAAAATATTTCCTTTTTATTTTTCATTCACAAATGCACAAATTTCTTTATTTCAAATCGATCAAATAGGATAGAAAAATTTCGCCAAGTATAGAAAATAATTTCAAAATTCACTATCGACGAAAAATCAATTATTAATAAGTATATTACTACAAAAATGAATTCAATTCCAAACCCAACGATCGAGAAGCAAACAAAAGATAATCCAAAATAAAATCATTGCGATTTCAGCAGCTTTTGACAGATTCACACTTTCAACTCAGGTCTGTTTCTTTACTTTTGGGATAAAGCTTGGGAAAAAGTTCGGGAAAAAGTTTGGGGACGAGCTTTTTGATGTAATTGTTGTAATGTTTAACCAGAAATGAAAAGTATAGAAACGCATTTGGGATGTTTCTGGTTTGTTGCGGTGTAAAATTACCCATTCGACTTTATTGCTTGTAGGCTCAACGCATACAAAATTATGCAATTTCAATTCTTAAAATTTGCACTTTTCATTTTGAGCTCTATTAAAAGATATCAGAAGAAATATTTTAATTTATAATTGAGTCCATTGTATCATTTTCATTTAATTTATTTAAATTCAACCATTTTATATACGCTACTTGACAAATTTAATTTAAAACTTTTCTATAAGATGATTTCTTGTTTGACAATCAAGAAAGTGCCAGAACTAAAATGTTCGGGTAGATTCTTGCTGAAGGGGAAATAAAAAAAAGTCAAAAGCTCTGACATTTTCGTGTCAGAAAATAGTAAAGAAACACGTTTTGGGTAGATTTGGGTTACTTTGGGAACCCGCGGGCGAGTAAAGAAACAGACCTCTCATATCAAGGAGATAGGTTAAAAAAGTTACTAAGAGTTACTTTTTGGCACTTTAACTTTGAACGATTAGGAACGATTCTGTGACGTCACAAAGTTACTTTTCTGAATTAAAGGAACGATAAAAGGTAACTATAGTTAACTTTGAATAGAAAAAGAACGCACTTCTTGTCGGACAAGCTTTTTTTGGTTGCAGTGGGTAGGATATATTTCAGGATATATTTTTCGCTTAGGCTAGAAACGCCCTTCCGAATTTCTGTCGCAAGATTATTCAGTCGCAAAAAATGTAGCAAATGAGCTCAAATTAGAATGAACGCACAAGACACCACAAAATCCTACTAAACTGCGATCACTTTTTTTGTCGCTGAGACTGTTAGCCATTAAAAATATCCATACTTAACTCAGATATTTGCTACTACTTTTATGGTTTTTGTAGTAATTTTAACTCCTTCTTTTTTTATGAAAAAAAGAAAATGTGAAAATAGCCGTATTCCCCAGTAGTCGAACATTAGTTTCGTAGGCTCGTACATAAAGTTTCCTTATTTTGAACACAAGAGTTGGTCGATTTATTAACTAGGTTTTAAGTAAAAGCTTTAAGTTATAAAAAACGCGTTAAAAAAGTATTAACGTTAATCATCATACCAAGAACCACAGGTTCTCGTAACACTTCCAACTGTTTTTTTTTACAATAAACTTGAAATAATTGAATTTCCTAAAGCCTCTTTCTTAAGCTCTTTTTTAACTTTGTTATGAAATTCGAATAGTTAATAGGGCTTCAAGGTTCATAGGAATATGACATGCATTAATCTGCGTTCATATTTGAAAATCATATAAATTACACAGATTATAAGCTTTTTTTAAAAAAATCTACTATTGGGGGTGTTCGAATTGAGGTGACTCTATCCTGTTTTAAAACAAAAAAGTTAGCATTTGGGTATTTTCGTTAATTTTTCTAAAGATTCCTTGCGTGCTCTCAATCAAGTGGCCCAATTTTTCATACCAGTTTTTGCAGTTTATATATATAACTTTCAATACATTGTAATGGCTCTCACATTTCTGAATATAACGAATCTTGAATAAACTATAACGACTCTCGAATAAAAGAAGCACCGAATTCCGAAAAAGACATGACACAAACCAACCAACGGAGAGCTTTGGTGTATTGTGTATGAGATATTTCCCCTATGGAAAGCTCTAGAAGCCAGTACTGGAACCTTCAAGCTTTTTCGGGAGCCTGTAAGAGAAGTATAAAAGGAGATGTTTGAACGGCAACGGCAGGTGACATAGAAAAACGATTGCAAAATTAATGTCCTCAAACATAAGTGAATCGCAGTGTATGCAGTATAAATCTTCAACAATTTCTTTTTCGTGGAATCAAAAAATTTAAAAAATATTCTTAAAAATCACAAGCTTTTAAAAAATGGACTTCTTATGGATATCCAATTTTATTTTCCGGATTTTTTAAAGTTTGTGTGGTGAAATTTCTAGTTTTGCACTTTTTTTAACAAGGTTTTTAGCAAACAAAGTGAAGTGTTAATATATTTTTGTGCATTACATTACCGTGTTCAATGGAAAGAAGAAATTACCTTTAGTTAAATACCACACATTAATGCTACAATTCCACCCAACACTAATCAAATTTGGGCCTATTTGAAATTTTTTTGTTTTGATAATAATATTAATTTAGTCTTGAGCTTTTTTTGTTCATCAAAATAATTAATGATTTTGCTTTCTAAATGTCTCAAAATCAGCAATTAAAGTTTTCAATGATGAGTTTCAATGATAGCTATAACTGGCACCTAACGCAAATAAGCCGATCCCTTTAAAAACCTAGTGGAAAAAAACGCTTCAAATGGACTTAAACACATACAGAAAGTCTTCGGATATCTAGTCTTTATGCTTTAGCCCATTGAAACCGTTTTTCCTTCAGAGTTTCTGTTACAATTGATTTATTGCTGGACGGTGGAAAACAAATCCCATTTTTTTCAAACGTTTCGTATCTGTATTTTGGTTCCCGACTTCTGACCAAAAAGAAATGTGTAAGCATTTTCGACCATTTATTTAATACATTTTGTGCATTGGATTTCTATAAAAAGAAACGGAGTTCATCTGCAAAAACCTTGCGGTTTTTTAGATATATTTTTGTCAATTTGTAATTTTTAAAGCTTAATAACCACATATTAAGATACACTCCTCGTCAACTGAATACGCACAAACATTTTTTAATATACTTTATCCATTTTTTCCAAACAGTGATGGTTATTATGCCATCTGTTGATGCTAACTATTCCCTTAAGATGTTAAGCAGATGTTAACACTTGCAAAGTGTTTTATATGCAAAGTAGGAGTTTTTTTTCTAGTCAACTGAATAGGTACAACGCCATTTTCTTCGTTGTTTATAAGTTTTTTGGAGTGCTTGACAGTTTAAATTAACGATTTTAGTGTTTTCAGTAAAATTTAATTCTTGATTTCAAATTTTAAGAAAAATGGGTAGATCTACGTGTCTTAACGGTGTTGAAAAAGCTAAAATCGATTTACTTAGAGACCAAGGCCTAACTGGACGTGCAATAGCTGATAAAGTTGGCCGAAGTTTTAATGTAGTTTATTCTTACTTGAAAAATAAAGATGCATACGGCAAAAACATGAAGGAAGGTAAGAAAACAGCAACAACAGCAGCTGAGAGACGAAGAATTTTAAGATATGCATCAAATTCTTCTGATTCTGTGGCAAAAATAAAACAAAAAGTCGGCATAAACGCAAGTTGCTCAACAGTATTAAGAGTAATCAACAACTCAAGCCATCTTAAACGAATGAAACTTAAGAAAAAACCACCACTTGACGAGAGACGGAAAATGTTGCGATTAGATTTTTCAAGACTTTACATGAGTTGGAAAAAAGAATGGTATCACTTGGTTTTTTCAGATGAAAAAAAGTTTAATTTCGATGGCCCTGATGGGTTCAACTTCTATTTTCACGACTTAAGAAAAGAAAAAAGATTTTTAAAGCGCCATCATAGTCGTGAAGGAGGTGTCATGATATGGGGAGCAGTCAGTTATTATGGAACAGTTGAGCTCGAGGTTGTAACATCAAGAATGACAGCAGCTGGGTATAAAGTAATTTTGGAAAGAAATTTTCCTAAATTTTCTAACATCTTTGGACCCATAAACTGGACCTACCAACATGATAATGCGCCTATTCACTCAGCGCGCATAATAAAAACATGGATAGAGGAGCAACAAGTGCAGTTGCTTCAATGGCCGCCGTACTCACCTGATCTAAACATCATAGAAAATGTCTGGGGATGGTTAGTACGCAAAGTTTATGAGGGTGGTCGTCAGTTCGAAGACAAAGAAACCTTAATTTCTGCAATCAAATTAGCGTGGAGCGAAATTTCGTTAAATTACATTAAAAAGCTATACGATTCCATGCCGGATCGAATTTACGAAGTTATTAAAAATAAAGGTGGAAGTACCCACTACTAAACTTAAACAAAAACTTGTTTCATTCCATTCCAATACCAATTTTAATTTTTGTACCTATTCAGTTGACTCAAAAAAAAACTTCTACTTTGTATAAGTTACACTTTGGAAGTGGTTGAAGGAAAAACTCACGATTGTTTTTGGATAAAACTTGGAAATTCTGTTATTTATATGTTACGTACATTTTTACCATCAACAGATGGCATAATAACCATCACTGTTTGGAAAAAATGGATAAAATATATTCAAAAATGTTTGTGCGTATTGTTTGTTGAGGAGTGTATAAGCGAAAAAGTAGTTTAATTAATATCTGAAGGGAAATTATCAACGTAAGACTGCCTGAACAGAATGGGAAAGCAATGAAAATCAAAATTTGTTCAATTATTGCATCTATTCCAGCTCATTTTCAAATTCTGTTCAGGCAGTAAGCCGTTAAATAAATAAGAATATCTTAGTTAAAAGGGTATATTTTGTTCCCAATAAATGCAAATAAATTCAAAAGAATTCAAAAGGGATACAAAACAACAGTGAAAAAAAAGTTAATAGCTGTGATCCCTCACCCAACTTGATGATGCACTAAAAACTTACGGGGGACCATGTTGGAACGTATTTTATCATGCAGCATTTCTTTTTTTCAATTCGTTTGTTTTCAATTGAGCATCTGTTACCAATTGAACATGACACAGTTCGGCTCTTCTCACAGTTATCATCGCAATCTCCCCATTCGCCCGTTATCCAATAAAGTTTACTTCTGTCCTGTGAATTTAAAACAAGTATGGTAAATAGTCATTACTTTTGCATTATATTAAATAAAACATAAATAACTTATAATTATTATGAGTTCTCATTGTAAATCTTCACTGAATATTTTAGTTTGTTTTATGGTTACTGGCGAGTCATCTCAAGCTTAAAAATTAATCTACTGAAAAATTTTGTCAATACTCAAGAGATTTGGAATATTGTGTTTTTTATTAAGTTAACCCATGGACTTATTATTATATGGACTCTTATCATTATTATTTTGTTTTCATGTTTTTAATTATTATTTGCATTTAAAATCCATAAATCATGTTAGTTAATAAAGGATTATTCAAAGAACAGTTATGGTGCAGTTCACTCTAAGATCTACGAACTTAAAATTGTGAATTCTCGGAAAGGTGTTAGATATGAGGTCTGTTTGAAGAAGTTCATGAACCAAGGTTCCAATAAACATCCATGCAATGACATCATTTACAATATTGACAGTTCATTTTTATAACTTATAACTTATAACTTATAACTTATAACTTATAACTTATAACTTATAACTTATAACTTATAACTTATAACTTATAACTTATAACTTATAACTTATAACTTATAACTTATAACTTATAACTTATAACTTATAACTTATAACTTATAACTTATAACTTATAACTTATAACTTATAACTTATAACTTATAACTTATAACTTATAACTTATAACTTATAACTTATAACTTATAACTTATAACTTATAACTTATAACTTATAACTTATAACTTATAACTTATAACTTATAACTTATAACTTATAACTTATAACTTATAACTTATAACTTATAACTTATAACTTATAACTTATAACTTATAACTTATAACTTATAACTTATAACTTATAACTTATAACTTATAACTTATAACTTATAACTTATAACTTATAACTTATAACTTATAACTTATAACTTATAACTTATAACTTATAACTTATAACTTATAACTTATAACATCCAACACCCAGGTTTGTTAATGTGTACCACGCTTTAAGGAAAGATATATTCTTTAAGTACATATGATATAAAATCTTGAAATTTCAATTTGTTAAAAAAAGAAAAAAACTACATTAAACAAGAAGTACGCAAATTTTCATTAATACATTTTCTTCTTCAGAAAAAGATTTGCCTAGCGGCACATGTATTATAAGAAAATCATTTCTTTGATAAAAAGATAAATAAATTAATTAATTAAGCACATTTACCAAAAACAAAACAAAAAAAGTAACACTTGGGTAATCCTAGCTATTTGTATTCTGTTTTGTTATTAGAATTCAAACTGACATTTTTTTCAAATCTGAAATACGAACACCTGGCTTTTGACATCCAGTACAAAACAGCCACCAGAATTGGACCAAATCTGGCAAGGAGGGGAAATTTTTACTCACTCGTGAGCGCTCTCTTTGGTCCGAAAAAGTACAAACTTTCACTTGTGGAACGACTTCGAACTTAAATGAGTATAACATTATTGACTTCTCTGCAACTAGAGGGAATATAGGTGATATTTAGACAACCCCTGAATATTTCGACTAGAATCGGAACAGTTATGTTTTTAGAGCTTTGGAGCATAACTGAAGAATACCATCAGGCCCTGCAGGCTTGCATGCTTAGAAGGAGTCAATAGCCCAGGCCACCTTCCTACTATCTACTATTTGATTACTAATATTATTAGATATTTCACTAAAGTTAGGGGATATGTCCACATGGGATTATATCGACGACAAACCCTGGGAAGTGAGTGCTCATAAGTGATTCTACAGTCAGAGCAGGAGTTTGTCCAAGAATTATCCGGCCTTTTGAGAAAGCCCGAAGGAGCATGAGGTTTAGAAATGTCTTTCCTGAGCCTCGCAGCATCATTTGTAGATTCTATGTCTGTACAAAAATTCCGTCAGGCTGATCTTTTTGCATAAGTTGTTCGGTTTTGGTATTCTCTTTTATTGATCTTCAACAAGCATCAGTCAGTGGGTTCGTTAAATTTCGTTGAAAAAAGCGTGTAACTCTCCAATAAAATAACCACTTGCATTCTTATAAAATTCGTAGGGTATGCCATCTATACCTGAAGCTTAATTTTCTTTTGCTGAATTTATTCCTATTTTAAGTTTCTGCAGGTCAGTTGGACTATCAAGTAACGTGATGGAAACTGAGGAAATTCTTTCGATGTACTCATCACTCGGTATACTTTTTGAGTTTAGAGCACTTTTAAAGTGGGACACAAACTCAGAAGCTGTGATTTGTATTCGTATTTCTTTTGCGATTTTCCGCCAATTTTTTGCAGAATTGATGACGGAAAGTTGGCTTGAAATGCTTTGGCTTTTTTAAGAAGAAATATAGTAAGGGTATTCATGCAACTTCGTAAAACCCTAGATAAGTTTACAAATTGGTTAAGTTTATCTTTTGGTTAATGAACTGTCAAATTTTGTATGGGAAATGATTTACATAGTTTGGTCAAACTTATCAAAAGATTTTGTTGCGTAAAATTAACCAAACTGGTAAAACTTATCCAAACGTCATTGTGACTCTTACGCTGATTGAATTACGTAGCATTTTATCAAATGTTTAAAAAAGGTCGTTCATGCCAATTTTGCGTAAACTTATCATTTTACACAATTTTTGAACTTACGACGTTGCATGACTACCCTTAGTATATTTATTTATTTATATTTTAAGAGAGGATAAATAAATAGTACGGTCCAATGAAAAAGAGTATCATTTTTTTTTTTTAATTTAAAACAAGTATTTTTTATACTTTCTACTGAAAATAAAATATTTTAAATGTTTCTAAAATAATTATATGAGTCTTAACATTGTAGAGTCTTAACATGTTAGAAACTTATTTTGAGCCATATTCTTCTTTACCTTACTCTTAAAATTTATGAAAGAAAATTGCTGAAATGGCAGGAACATAGAGTAAAAGTATAAAGTGAAAGTACATTTTTTAAAATAAATTGTTATTTTTATGAGTTGTTTAGTCGTTTGACCTTTCTTTTCTTTTAAAATTAATAGGCCATTCGCGATACTTTCACGATCAGTGTCATTATTTTTTTATCAATCGCTTTAATCAAAAGTTTTCTAGACAAAAAGTATAACAACCACAAGAAGTCAAAGAAACAAAAAGATGATGAATATAATAACACTGTAGCAAAATATTTGAAGAGAAGAGAATTGGAAAAAAAATTAGCTAGAGTAAAAAAAGAGTATGTTAGCGTACTCTGTTAAAGTCATAGATCATAGAGTACGCCTTTATGAAATAGAGTACAATACTCTATTCAAGAGTACGGTTGGCAACCCTAGTATAAACGTTGCTTTCTTTTGCATAAGGCCTTATACTTTTTGTAAGCTTCACAATGATTCTTACTGCTTACATTCAGGTTGTATCTCCTATAGATTTGGATTAGTTTAAGTGATTTTTTCCTACTTAAGTGACATTCAAACCATGGTTTCTTATCCTCGAACATAAGATACAAAAAAATACAATCTTTTAAGGCAAGGCATCGTGTCTCAATTGTTGCACTTAGAGGTGCAGCAATAGTCTACAACCGATGATCCTCTGCTTGAAACAAACGTGTACTCACCGTTTTTGTCACTGAAACCTCAACCATACAGAATAAGAGCACCAATGTCTTCCAAAAACTCATTAAACTTGTTACAATTACTGTCGATAACAGTGTCTTTTGAATAACGCACGTCTCTAATAAATGATGAAGTTGTTTGTGCATCAATTGATCAATTCCTTCCCGTTCTGACATTTAGATCACCCAATAGAATATAATGGTTTGAATCAATTTCATCGAAGAATTTTTTTTTTAATTTTCAAAGTCTCTAGCCCAATGGTTACAATTAAGAAAATTTGTGCTAGATTTAAGAATGATCCAGAAAATCGTCCTCTTAAAAAAACTGGATTTCGAATATTTATAAATATTAGCTGCTATGTAGTTTTAATACTTTTTCGAAATTCAAATAAGCTTCCGCCACTTGCTCTGCCGAAGTTTTTTGTTTTTGTTGCCAGAACCCCAAATAATTCAAATTCTTTGAAATAAGTTTCATAATTTTGTGTATTTTCAGATAAGACAAAAGTTTTATATAAAAAGAAAATACCAAATTTTCAAATGCATTTAAAAAAAAGATTGCATACTTTTTTATTGACAAGGCTAGCTATATTATATGATAAAACGTGACAGACTTTGGTTAGATATTTATATTGGTTGGACTTTCGCCTGGGTCTCTGGACTGGAGTGGACTTTGTCCACAATGGAATTTTCAAAAAGGTAGGCAGGTCTCGTGTTTTTAAATGAATTTATTTTACGAGCGCAGTTGGTTCTTGCTGTAACGTGAAGAGTATTATTAAATACTTGTTAGAATTGGTGCTTTGCTTCTTCGACGTTTTCTGCGTTTAACCCACTGACAATCACGTTCAACCTTTTGAAAAAAGGGTCTTCTATTCTTTTATGAAGTATGCGTGCCATCTTTTTTTTCGATTTCATCTCTTAAAATTTTATTTTCTTTTTGAAGGGCAGTAACTTCTACCTTAATGCTATTTATGTCTTCCTTTGTAGTTATTTTGTGTAGTTTTTGGTCTTGAAGTTTATCCATTTCATTAATTAGCAGAACCAATGAAAAGTTGTCAGCCATTTACAGTAGCTTTTTTTCGAAATATTAGAATTTTCAGGTTCAGGTGAGGTTTCTCTAAAAGTTCTTTTATCTTTTGAATCAAGACTCAAGACTCATGGACGCGGTTTTGAGTCACTGTCTTTTCAGTTCCTGGGTGGCAGTTTCAGCTGCTAGAATTTCGGTTGGTTTATGTATTTGCTAAAATGGTGAAATTCAATCCCAAAACTGAAGGTAGAATTATAATTGTCGGAAGGGCACAGAAGCTACTGTCAAAAACCAACGAAAAGTAGCTTTATGCATCGTCAAAAAGGGAACGCACCCATACTGTTCTTATAATCTATCTCTTTTTGGCATTCATATTTCACCAAATATCAGTTTTACTTAAGTGAGGTGCGCTCAGGAGCCACGAGGTACTACAATTAATCAGTTATCTGTTCATTATACGCAGAATTTGTCGAGTTAAATTTATCCGTACGTTAACACTCGTCACAGACAATTACTCATTTGTTAATAAGAATTACAAGTTAACAAACGTATAAACGCTAACACGTTGTTATCCGCAATTTATTAATTTTAAAATAAAATCTAGTACATTAGTACATTTCATAAATGTAAGTATAAACATAGTTTTAAGTAACTGTCACTGAACGAAGTAATCTTATACATTCATTTTTAGTGCAGTCTATCCTTTCGTTCTCTCTGATTCAATTTATAAATTCTAACTGTAAAATATTACTCTGTTCGTTGTATGTTAGTTTTAAGATCATTCATTTATTATTTGGAACTATCGACGACTAAAGTTCTCTTGAACAAATTAAGGAAAATCTACCTAGTAAATCTAAAAGTACGATAAGACAATCATCAAGACGCTTGTAGACCTTCAGGGCTCTGGTGGCTGAAAACTTTTTTTGTTTAGCATCGTGAACATATGCAGACGCATTTATAATGTCACTTATGACCCGATCGACAAAATTACTATTTAAAAAAAAAAACATCGTAAATTTTAATGAGTGATGAAACATCTAACATGCAAAGCAGTTAAATCGATCCTTTAATTTATAAACAACTAGTTAAAAAAACTTAGAGCTCAAAAACAAGTTTGGCATTTGATTACTTGAAAAAATATAAATATATGCTACAACAAAATTTTTAATTGTTGGAGCAGTTTTCTTAAAAAATAATTTTTTATAAAAAAAAATTTAAATTTTAATAACATTAAACAAAATTTGTATGTCAATTATTATTGTGTAATAAAATACATTTTGAAACCTAGTTTCAAAAAACTCGTTTTGAAGATATTAAATTTTCAAAAAAAAATTAATATTTTTTTAAAAATCCATAATTCATTTTCTTCAAAATTTTGATATTAACATTTTAAAAGACCTTTTGCATAAAAATTTTGACTGAAATCGTTTGAGCCGATAATAAGAAAATCGAAGATTAAAAATACCGTTATAGGGCAGGTACTGTTAATAACGGTTTTCGGTAAATTTTTTTCTTATCAAAAATACGCCATACCTACAATAATACAAGTACTCTTATTTTTGGTGCTGAAAAAAATTTCAATTTCCCCTAATAAAATAAAATAAAATAATATAATAATATAAATAATTTTTATAAATAATTTCAAAGTACAAACTTTCAAGGAACGACTGGTGAAAGTCCATAATGTAAAATCATTGCACCAGAAAGTAAAACAACCAATCATTGCAATTTGCATCGTTATGTACTTGTTGAAAGATAACTGATTTGATAAAAGTTCTTGACTATAGGCTGTGAAGATTGTAAATTTCATAAAAAGGTGTCCTCTCCAGCCAGGATTTGCCAAGAAAAAACTTAAATGGCTTTGTTGGGTAAAAGCTGTAGCCATCAGGTTATTCGAAATTCATGAGGAGGTGAAGTTTTTCAACTGGATCAGAAATATAAAAGTGGCTGAAGCGCGGGTTGAAAAATGAATTTGCAAAATTAGCTTATCTTGCTGACAATTTTGGAAAATTAAACAAAACTGCCAGCTTTAAAAATCAATTTCTGATTAACTAGAATAATTTTCTTTTAAAAAACAATTTTGAGTATATTTTGTAAATTTATACGAATTTTGCTAGGAAATATGCTGGAGCGCCGAGCTGATATTCGCAATGAGATCGCTGAACATCTGGTAAGTCTAGAAAAATCTTTGCTAGATGGCTTTCCATCCATTTATAGTGAAAACTCAGCCTACCTTAGGTACCTACTAAATATATAGGAATACTAAATACTGATATTTCTTTTTCATCATACTCGTAGTTCAAGTATATTTTTGATTCCGTGTAGTAAGACAAATTTTGGGTTGGCATTAAGAGTTAATACCCTGGGTTTTCCAAAACTTCTATACATATATACTAATTTTGCTCCCTTTTATCGCAACGTATCATTGAAGAAACGGGATTATCAGCATAAGCTTATGCAAAAATAAAATGCTACGCGAATACAACTTTCAGACTTTAAGGCAAATATCAATCAAATTCATTCCTTAGACTAGCTTTGATGGAATTTCTAAAAAAAAACATGATTTTAAATTGATTTTTCTTTGATTTTTTGCTATCGTTTTGGGGTTCCGAAATACATTTGGATCTTTTTTAGACATCATTAAAAATTTGTGAATCGCTGCTTTATTACACCACACCAAAAATTGAAATGTTAATATTTTCGCTTCAAATTAGCTTTTTCTTTTTAATAATGGCATTGCCAAGCTTCTCAAAAATATTTAACGATTGTACTTTTTATTTTACATTTATTTAGCTAGCAAACTGAGTACTTTTCAGGTACAATTTGTTGAGCTATAAAATAACGACGACCAGGGTGAGATTATATCGAGGTGACGCTGAGATAACAAATTTGACCTGTGATTCAGCAATTTTAACTTACCAATTTTCGGATTAACTGAGGTTCAACTAAGATCACGGTTGAAGAATTTTTGTATAGCCAATTCCATATGTACATGTTTCTACATGCTCTAACCATCGCATCGTTAAACCTCAGTTTATCCACCGAAATTGGTGAATTATAAATGCTTAATCATCACAAATCAAAATTTAAACCGCGTATGTACAACTTGCCCAAAGGAATTTTCAAAAAACTCAGGTTCAATCCATGGAATAAAATTCACCCAATTGGTTTATTATCTTATATATAAATATATACAGTCTTATTTACAAGATTTTGTAGGCGGTTGACTAGTTAGACAGTTTCTTAAAAGTTCTTATTAGTTGGATATATGCCTTATTTAATTACATATATAAAATGTCAAGTTAGACAAATCTTAGACAACCGATGCCGTTGTCTAAGTAAGACAACCTTAGGACAACAGTAAACAAAGTTTATTAATAACTTTTTGGAGTTGGACGGCTGTCAAAAGTTAGACAAAGTTTATAAATACGACTGATATAATTTACGGTGACTCCCAAAACTATTCGGAATACAAGGTTTTTTTAAGCATGAGTTTTTTTATTATATCGATTACTTTATGAAATTAGATAAACTTTCAGCAGCCTCATTTATTAGATTTTTCAGGCCGTTAACTAGTTAGACAGTTTTTTTTAAAGTCCTTAATAGTTGAAAATATGCTCTTTTAAAAGAAATAAAATGTCAAGTTAGACAAATCCTAGACAACCGGTGACGTTGTCCAAGTAAGGCAACCTTAGGACAAGACACAAGATTTAACAAAGTTTATTTAAGACTTTTTGGGTTTGGGCGGCTGTCTAAAGTTAGACAAAGTTTATAAATACGACTAAAAGTGTTTTTTATAGTTTGTAACAAAACTATCTAAAAATATAAACATAAGTAAACACTTTCAGTCGTATTTATAAAACTTTTCTCCAAAACTCCAAAAAGTTATTTATAAGCTTTGTTTACAGTTATCCTTAAGTTTTCCAAATAAAAAAAAGCTCATTGTTTAAAAAAAGATATTTATTCCGAATAATTTTGTGAGTCACTGTAGGTACCTGTCAATTCATTAAATTCAAAAATTATCGGTAAAATTATTTCTTGTTAATCTTTCAGCAAATGACGAGGAATGACAAATAAAGGACAATTCACAGGAAATGATTAATAAATTATGCTTTTTATATTAAAATTACCTCTGGTTCTTTATAAATCGCCAAATCACTACAGTGTCCAAAATTGCATGAACGAATTCTGGTGTTATAGCTCGATCTTATATTCATATCGCAGAGGGAATTTTCCACCTGAGTCCCATTGAAGAAGCATGCCACAGACCTTATCTGTTGCCCATTTCCACAGGTTTGGGAGCACTGAAATTTAATTAAATGGCATACATATATAAATTTTTTTAAATAGGCAAATTAAGGGGATTGGTATAGCATTCGCAAATTAAGTTAACCAAATTGCAAATATGGGTTTAACCTTAATGCAAAAAAGTTTCACCCGAGCGCAAATAGATTTGAATGACCAATTTCGAACAGGTCATAATATCTCACATATTTTTACAAATATTTTGATTCGTATCAATGTAATCCTTATGCTTCCCTGCACCTATTAAGCTTGAGAAAAGTTCCTTTTTATCTTTAGTATCTATTTAATCGGCTGTTATTGCCATTGTTTAGACAGAAATAATTTTAAATAGGTCAAAACTAGAGATTGCAGTTCCAAGATGTTTTTTTTCAATCCCGGGATTTGAAAAAAGTTTTTTAAAAAGTTATTCAGAATATTTGTTTGTCTAAATTATTTATTTTTCTCCTTTCTCAAATCTTTGACTATGCATCCCGCGTGGTATGGATGGGGGGTTGTCCTGCTGAAATGTCCCATTTGGGTCCAAAAATATCCGAAAAATTTAGGAAAACCTCTTTCCGATATTTTTATATAAGGTATTACAGTCATTTTTGAGATTTGAAATTCAAACTCAAAATTGACAAAATGGCTAACTTGTGGTTCAAACGATTTGTGTATTTTGCAAAAAAAAACTCAAATTGTGGTTCAGAAGAATTTTGTTTTGTCAAGAAATACAAATTCCATTTGTGTATAATTATAAACAATCTGTAAAATATGTAAAAATCTGTTTAGGTGTACAGAATTGAGGTTCAGACGATTTGTGTATTTCTATACCCACGGAATTTGTGAACATATTTGTGTACATGCCAGATTAGTTTTTATAAGATTGTATGTTGAATGTATATTCCATACATTTGCTGTTGGTTATTTTGGAGGTGTGTTCGATAATAGAACGGAAGACGAACAAAATGAGAAAAAACAAGCAAAATACGCTGAATCCTTTTTATCCAAGCATGTTGAAAAGATTGCGTTGCAGTTAAAAGCTCGTATTTTATAATTATAGCGTTTTTGCACATTTTCCCTTAAATCTATATAAATTCGGTATAATTGTGGTTATTGTCCATCAAGTGCTGTGCGTATGTGGATTTTGTATTTTGTTTTGGTCTATGTTCTAATATCTGTCATAAAAAGGTCTGCCTGTTTGTCTAATGTAGTAGCTGTCGCAGTCGTCGCACTGTTTTTTGTAAGCTCCAGATGATGTTTTATTGTCATTTATTGATATTGACAAAAATTTGCAGCATATCACGCCCTCGTCAAACACCTCTTAAGTATAGCCATGTCAAAAAATTTTATCATGAAGAAATAAACATTATTAAACAAATAGCTACCGCAAATGGATATTCAACAGAACTAATATACAAAAACAAAAGAAAAAACAAAACCAAAGATGACACACCCACAGATAATAACAAAAAATACATTTCAATCGACTACACCAATTTGCTTCCACTTAACCACAACACTAATTCTGTAAAACTAATATTAATTTATCATTTAGAACAACAAATAACATCCAAAAAATTCTACAGCACAAATCAATAAATGGCAATAAAACATCATCTGGAGTTTACAAAATAAGGTGCGACGACTGCGACAGCTACTACATTGGACAGACAGGAAGAACTTTTTATGACAGATATTTAGAACATAGACCAAAACAGAATACAAAATCCACATACGCACAGCACTTGATGGACAATAACCACAATTATACCGAATTTGACACAAAACTTGAAACCACTACACAAATGTTAAAAGGGGATGAAACTAAACGCATTAGAAGAATACGAAAATTACAAGGCTTACAAGACTGAACAAGACAAAATATTAAATGACAAATTAACTATAAAAACAAATTCTTTATATTTATAATACAGCAATAAATCACCACAATAGAATGAGAGAAACACAGCACAACCCACAACCATGAACATCAACCAACAACCCCAGCAACCACAAAAAAGAAAAAGAAAAAAAAAAAAACAGCACAGAAACATACACGGCTTAACAACTCGCTAACGATACCTCGAATCAAAATATTACGCTCGAAGATGGTTTTTCAAACCGAAACGCGTCGCAAAACAAAAGAAAACAAATTTAAAACGATGTTATGATAATTATTTTTAAACATAAATAAATTAAAAATTAAAAATAATTTTAATTTTTATTTTTATTTTCATTATACAAAAAACAATTTGTAAAGATTTTACTACTTGTTGTTGTTATTTTATCTATCATCCCATAAAAAATACTTTTATGCAAAGCATAGTGTAAAAAAAAACTTCAACTGGGAAAAAATCTCATCATTAGGTTTCACAAAATACCAGCACTACCTACATTTCAACTATATGTTGGAAAGGTTGCAAAACCAAAATCAATCAGCCATATTAAATAAAAAAAAACGTGGGCAGTTATTCTATATAATAATTTGATAAAAATAGACTTAAATTAAACACAAAATTTTATCTCAAGACGCCTGTTGTCCGTATATTTGTACACAAAACAATTTTTTTCAAAAGCACACCCACACCAACTAGTTAAAGAGAGACTATATCTGACAATTGACTTGACAGATAGACTGGAAATGGAAAGACTATTGGAAAAACCATGATTTATTAACCAAACTGAAATTTAAATGAACAAACACCCTTTGATTATCATACATACATAACTAGGGATTTAACAAAATCAGATTTCACCCACTGTCAACAAACTAGCCCTTAGATGTGCGATGTAGTTGATGTAGTAGTAGGCCCCTAGTATATCGTGAAAAACTTGAAAATGTATTTTCAAAATAGTGTGAGTTACACAAACACAAATGCATTGACACAGAGTCGCAGTCCAGTTACCCGGCTAAATACTGGGACGCCCAAAGAAAGCCAGATTTAGGGCGGTATTCACGGATGGCTCATAACTTAATAGCTTCACAAACCTATTTAACAAGCAATGGCGTTCATACAAGTTATGAGTGGTCCCGACCACTCATAAGGCTATGAACGCTCTCTCCGAAAACTTATTCGAAAACCTTTGACGTAACCCTTCAAGCAAATTCACTAACGGTCGGTGTTTCTTGGATCCTTACAAAAATGAGTGTTGCATGCACGCAGACTTTATGCGTGTTTTATTATCATCGGTATCTGGATCTGGATCTGGATTAACTTTTAACATGCAGTACAAAACCAATTTTGAAAATTTTCCATTATTTTGTTTTTGTATTACGCGTAAAAGTTAATCCAGATCCAGACCCCTAATATTTAAAGAATTCTTAAATTTGTTTCTCCTATAGAACCAGTGCACAAATTTTGATAAATATTCTCGATTCGAAGTTCCTCCTTAAAAAAATAGTAGGGGGTGGGGGGGGGGAAAGTTTGTTAGATAATTTATTATAAAAGTTTTAATCGTCCCCGAAAATGTCATCGAAATCGGTACGATGGTACAGATTATATGAACCTAGCTTTGATCCTTGTAAAAATATAATTATTCAAACGGACGCTAGTTCTTATGGTCTTGGTGCATGTCTCTTACAGAACAAGAAACTGGTTACGTGGGCGTCTCGAGGTCTTAGTGGTACGGAGAAAAATTATGGACAATATAGGATAGTGATTTAAAACTAATTTTGAAATTTTATCGAGAAGGTTGGCCAAAAGTAAAAAATAATTTCTCACCCTGTATTAAATGTCGCAGTAAGCTGAAAAATGATAAAATAAGCGAAAACAATTAAGTTATGTTAAGCGATAGAATCATAGTCCCGAGTGTGTTACAAGACGAAGTGCTATAGTGGTTACATGTGTCTCATTCTGGCAGTGAAAAAATGAAGAATGGAGCTCGTATGCTCTTTTACTGGGTTTGTATCAACAACAACATAGACAACTATGTTTCGAGTTGTAAAATATGTCAAAAATATTCAAACTTATCCCAAAAAGAGTCTCTTCTTCATCATAAGACACCTAACTATCCATTTGAGAAGGTATTTTGTGATATAGCCACTTACTCAGGGAGAGACTATTTAGGTTTTGTAGATTCGTATTTAAAATGGATTGAAGTTCTTTTTCTGTTCCCGATTTCAAGAAGGAGTAGATTTGGAACACACGAATACATATAAAGTTTTTCGTCGGACTACTTGTCAAAAGTGATAAATGCTTGAGAGGCCATTGTGTAAAATGGCGTCATTCAGTAGTTTGTATGTAAATTTGACAACATGATGTTTTCATATTCGATTCGATTTAAAAAGGAGTAGAACATTCTGAAAATCCAATCGAAAACGCACCCTAATCGAATTCGAAGCGCACCCTAAGAACCACCCTTAAAGTAAACATGCGCCCTTACACTCCATCTAATTTCGTAGCCCGGTTTTTCACATAGAAAAAGAAGTAAAGGAAGTGGTGTGTGTCACAAATACAGTTTACGTGAGTGAAGCAGCAAGAATTGAAAAAAAAAAACAAATTCAGATTCATCTGTCATTTTGCCGAACCAAAGCTAAGTTTATTGAGATTGCAAATAGTTAAGCAAGTGAAAAAAGGTTATTAAACTAAACACAAAAGTTGTATAAAGGTTAGTTTAGTGAATACTTTCAATAATTTATTATACAAAATATGAAACAACATGCGCTGCTGCGTTTAATCCTGTAAAAACGCCTATATTAAGGAGTGTACAAATATTTCAATTCACAAGCAAGTTTTGTTTGATATTTCCACATAAAGTAAGGTAAAGTGATGTTATTTTGGTAAATAAATTATAGTAGAATACTTTAACATTGATATTTTAAGGCTATTTGTTTTAAAAATGGAAATTGATTGAAAATAAGAATATACTTCAATTCAGTGATTTAGTTGAGACTCACCTGTCAAATGAGAATTTCTTTTACAGGGTCGAACTAGTTGTTGTTGGTGAAAACAAGGCTCTTAAATCCGTTTATTTATATTGATATAAATATAATACTGTTAAAGGCCTTTCTGCTGTTGCCCTACCTATCATATAAGTTTTGTATATTCGTCAGGAAGTGTTTGTCTTTTTAAAAGTACGCTACAATAGAAAAACATCACCTTACGTTATTTTATGTAGTAGAATTTGAGACAAAACTTACCAGTGAAATAAAAAATGTATACACAGTATTTCAGGCGTTTTTACAAGATTTAATGCAGCGCCATATGTCCTTTTTTATATTTTTTTTAAATAAAGTATTGCAAAGTATTCACTATATTGATATTTATTTCACTTTTTTATTTAGTTTAAGAAGCTTTTTCACTATTTTAATGACTTAAAACCAAGGGCGGATCCAGACTTTGCCCCTGGGGGGGGGGTCACGTTTTTTAAAATGTCCATAAAGTATTGCATCCCAAATTTTTTCATGATTCAGTATACATTTTTGAAAATTGTATGTCTGCCAAATTATCAACTATTACCACCTGACCTTTTGTGACCACTAAGTAACCTTTCCAAGAACATGTATGAGATGCCATGGAATTTATAATCTGATTCGGTTTATGGTGTCAGAAATATTCACAAAAACATCAAATCAATATCAAAATTATTTTTACGGTAAAACTAAAGTAAACGAAAAGTTAAATTCGGTATTATTCTTGAAATGAAAACTGTTGAGCTGTTGAAGAATTATTTTTACGACTTTTCACGAACGATGTACATATCGTTGGCTTTCTGTCAAAACCTAGCAAGTCCGTTAATGACATTTTAATGTACTTTTGGTCAACAAGAATTACTGAATTCGAATACCATATCTAGTTACTGTGCCATGGTATCCTTTGGCTCTGTAAACGAGTTTTAAAACCTTTTATTATCTAAAAGTTCTATTAATTACCTTTTAAATCGGTGTTTTGTGTCATCTAAGCTATTTTTCAATTTGACTTACTAGGTTTTGACAGATAAACTGACGATATGTATTTTTTTATTTTTTAACTCTTTAAATACCCTTTGAGCAGTGAAATTTTTTGTTTATGATTAAATTCATTTGTCTAATATTTTTATATCTGGGAAAAGTCCCAGGGGGGGTCATGACCCCCATATCCCCCCCCCCCGGCCCCTTGTATCCACCAATGCTTAAAACCTTTGCACACTTTCTATTAGTTGGGGAAAATAACTGAAGCATCTCATTGATCATTTTTCTTTTCTAAGGGCGATATTCATCAAGCACTCATAAACGGCTCTTAAATTTATGAGGCTCATAACACAAATAATATTTGTGCTATTCACCAACCACTCATAGCTCTTTTTCGAAGTCCGAAAATGAAAATAACTCTCTCATCACCACACACCCTCAGTCTGGGAAATCAAACTGTTCTTAAATTATCCCAATTTTGTCGGTGTTTCTTGGATCCTTACAAAAATGAGTGTAAGTGGTAATGATAGTAAGTGACTATATCACAAAATACCTTCTCAAATGGATAGTTAGGTGTCTTATGATGAAAAAGAGACTCTTTTTGGGATAAGTTTGAATATTTTTGACATATTTTACAACTCGAAACATAGTTGTCTATGTTGTTGTTGATACAAACCCAGTAAAAGAGCATACGAGCTCCATTCTTCATTTTTTCACTGCCAGAATGAGACACATGTAACCACTATAGCACTTCGTCTTGTAACACACTCGGGACTATGATTCTATCGCTTAACATAACTTAATTGTTTTCGCTAATTTTATCATTTTTCAGCTTACTGCGACATTTAATACAGGGTGAGAAATTATTTTTTACTTTTGGCCAACCTTCTCGATAAAATTTCAAAATTAGTTTTAAATCACTATCCTATATTGTCCATAATTTTTCTCCGTACCACTAAGACCTCGAGACGTCCACGTAACCAGTTTCTTGTTCTGTAAGAGACATGCACCAAGACCATAAGAACTAGCGTCCGTTTGAATAATTATATTTTTACAAGGATCAAAGCTAGGTTCATATAATCTGTACCATCGTACCGATTTCGATGACATTTTCGGGGACGATTAAAACTTTTATAATAAATTATCTAATAAAATTTCCCCCCCCCCCTACTATTTTTTTAAGGAGGAACTTCGAATCGAGAATATTTATCAAAATTTGTGCACTGGTTCTATAGGAGAAACAAATTTAAGAATTCTTTAAATATTAGGGGGTCTTAGTCCCCTCATTCTGTTTGGAGGCACGATTCAAAATAAAATTGCTTCAAAAAAATAGTATCAAACTCAATTGTGAAAAACAAGCGAACCTACCTGCACTGATTTTTTCGGAAATGTTAGGTACTGAATTTACTTATCCGCACCTGTGTCAATTTCAAATTGTAGATATGTCTTGTCCCGCATTTGTTATTTTCCTGTACCACGCTTCCACCGTAGTCATTCGATGCACAATGATCCACATATAACTCATTTACCCTTTTAGATTTACGGTACTTACAGCAGCACCAAAATTATTATGTTTTTTGTATATGTAACAGATCGTATTATGAGATGGACATTTATCCATCGTATGATGAGTTAGGCACTTGTTGAAATTAATTAAAATAAGATTAGTACTTTTTGTATTTGTATGGAACTTAGCAGAATTTAATTTATTTTTAACAAAATTATTTGTATTGTTAGCATATTTTGATCAATTTATACCTTTAGATATTTTTTTAACGCAGATAATAGAACCTGATTATTGTCCATCTTGAATGGCCTTGGTTTGTTCTTTGTTCACCTCGAACAACTTGCATATCTCGACTCCCTTGCTCAAAGTTAGTTCTCGATCAGCCAACATTTTCTTCTGCAGCTTCTTATCATAGATCCTCATTATAATCTCTTCAGATGGATTCTTCAACAACACCATAGTCACATGACTTCACAAAACGACGTAAATCTTTTAGTAATAGTTCGAAGGATTCCCCCTGCCTCTGTAACCTGGAGTTGAACACATAGCGTTTAAAAAACTCGTTTTTTTCGGAATACAGTAGTCGTCAAACTTCTTGAGTATAGACTCCAGTGATTTTTTTTCGACCGCGGTAAGACCGAGGACATTAAAAATCTCCACGCCACTTTCTCCAACCAACAGCTTGAAAATTATCACTTGAGACTCTGGATGCGATGCTGTAGAGCTGGAAATTTTGTTTAAACTCCTTCCAGTTATCAGCTAGGTTGCCATCAACATTCAGAGGACATGGAGTAGGAAGATTTGACTTGACTTAAGGTTTGTGTTTCATGTTTTATTTCACCTTCGTCTTTGGGCTTAGTTGGTACCATTCACTTTTTGTACAATTTTTATTTATTTGTTTTAATTTTATAATAGTGCAAGTTAAGATGCCAGTTATAGCTATCATTGAAACTCACCATTGAAAATTTTAATGATTGATTTTGACACATTGAGGGCGGTATTCACCGAACGCTCATAACTTAAGAGATTCATAAACCTATTCACCAAGCAATGATAGTGAATATTTAAGAGCGCTCATAAAAGTTATGAGTGGTCGTGACCACTCATAAAGTTATGAGCGCTCTCTCCATAAACTTATTCGAAAACCTTCGAAGTAACCCTTAAAGCACTTATCCATTTTGCCGGTACTTCTGGGATCCTTACAAAAATGAGTGTCGCATGCACACATACTAAAATTATTTGTCTTCAGAGATTTTATTTTTTTTCCACTTATTTTATAAGTTTATTTTTGTATGTCACGCGGTGAAGATCATTGCTGGTTGTATTCCGTTTTGTTGTGAAAACTTAAAAAAAACGTCAGTAATACAAATAATTCAGCTTCACTCCCCTTAAGTCAAAGGAGTTCGTTTTGGGTCCGCAAACTAGGTCAACAACGTATGAACGACACACCTAGCGAACCAAAAAGTATTAAAAGAAAATTTCCATTTATAAAACAAACTGAAACATGCAATGATATTCACCGCGGGACTTACAAAACAAAAATAAAACAAATAAGTGAAAATAAAATAAAATCACTGTAGTTGTAAAGAATTCGTGTATATGTGCGTGCAACACTCATTTTTGTAAGGATCTAAGTAGTGCCAACAAAGTTGGGCTAGTCTGAAAACAGTTTGATTTCCCAGTTTGGGTATGTCTGGTGAAGAGAGAGTTGTTCTCATTTCGGACTTCCAAAAAGAGCTATGAGTGGTTGGTGAATAGCACTAATATTTTTTGATGAATACCGCCCTGAGAAAGCAAAATCATCATGACAAGTTTTTGTCAAGTTTAGTCAAGGCTCTTAAAAGGCTTCGGTAGGGGCAATCTAGACAAGGAAAGCATGTCAAGTGCTAGTGGAGACCTCCCTAGAAAAACTTTTTGGATAGGTAATCCCATCACAAATACCCCATATATATAAAAAAAAAAATATTTTATACCCATCATAAATAGTAAGAAAAATTAAAGTACCTATATACCTACTTGTTCATTTTCAACATCACACAACTTTATTGCGAAATAACTCAGTAGCTAGCGTATTGCACTGGTAACCAGAATATCGTAGGAAAGAATCCCAACCAAGACAACTTTTTTTTTGTCTGTCGAGGCAAAAGGTTACTTAACGGGTGAGGGCCGATACAAAAACGAAAAAAAAAATCTTAAATAGGCCCAACTTCCACATAAAAAGACTTTTTTTATTTCAATGATTTAACCACCTTACCAATGATCACTGATATCTTAAAAGTCATTTTATGTGGAAAGTTGGGGGTATTTGAATTTTTTTTTGACTTAAAATAGAATTTAATTTTTTCATCAAAATAATAAATGATTTTGCGTTCTTAGTGTCTCAAAATCAATCATTAAAATTTGCAATGATGAGTTTCAATGAGAGCTATAACTGGCGCCTAAGTTTAATTTTACTTTTCCGTTTATTTTACACTTGGTTAAAATTTAAAAATTTATTTTTACTAGACGTAATAAAACCATCCACGTTTTATGAAATCAAACTCAATATTTTTTGATTTTCTTTTGTGCGCAGCGCCATGTAGTAAAATCAAAAGAGTATAAGGTGATTACATTGAGTTATGTTTATTGACTGAGTTATTCTCTACCTTATGCCAATGAACATAGGTTCTTATATACTAAGAAAAAGCTTATATTAATAAGAAGGGAGATGCTGTTAATACTGTTCATGAATATAATATGTAGAGCAATACGCACTTATAGGCAATGCTTCTTACTGAACTGCTGTGCAACTTCATATTTTTTTGATATTCCATTCTAATTAATTGTACACTTGAAAACAGAAAAAACAACGAGGATGCAACGAAATTTGTTCCATAATGTTTAAATATTTGACTTTGGTGGTTCAGCGAAAAGTTCAAAATGCTATTCAGCTGTAGGCTTGTCGCAAATGTTGAAGCCCTTAACTTAACGCAAGTTTCTAGAATCCTTGGTTCCTGAGATACACGATGCTTGCTTGGTAATTGTACCCTTATTTACTTACTAACTTACTTAGGTCCTTGTAGCTATTACGTCCTTGTGACTTCCCTTGCGGGGCATTAGACCTCCACCACTCCTACGCGCCATCGTGTATGGTTTCTAGAGATATACCTCAGTTCTCTCCAACTCTTCCCCGGTTGTGCTAATTCCTCTTCGACCGTTCTTTGCCAAGTACTTCTAGGTCAGCCCACTCCTCTGCCTCACTACGTGAGAGGGTTCCATTGCATCTCTGACTGGCAAAGTCGCAATACACTCGTGGCCTCTTGGAAGCGTATGTCCAATCCACTGCCACTTACGTTTTTGTATTATAGAGTCGATGGTTTCCTGACCTGTCCTCGCATGAAGTTCACCATTGAAGATACAGTTAGGCCAAAAAATCTGTAAGATGTTTCGCAGACATCTATTCAGAAACATTTGGAGCTTTCTTGTGATATTGGGTGTTACTTTTCAAGTGCTGCATACATAAAGAAGCACGTATTCTACATTGGAGCGGAAATGTTGTGGCTTGGTCTTTAGCCTTATAAAGTTGCTTCTTCATATTTTGGACAGCATTCCGAAGGCAGCCTTTGCTTTCCCGTTTTGGCTGGTTTTATTTATTTTGGTCCCGCCATTAGTAGCGACAATACTCCCAAGGTTTTGAAAACTCTCTACCATCTCTACTGGTTGTCCAGAAATATCTTGTAGATTAGATAAGGAAGTTCCTAGGCTGATCCTGTTTGTTTTTGCCGAATTGATCTTAAGCCCGACGGTTTCAGTTTCTCTCTCTCCTACCTTGTTGTCATTTGATGATTTGATTGATTGATCCATGAATAAGAGAGTAAGCATACGTCATCCACGTAGTCCACATGTTTCAGGTGTGATAGCAGATTCCACTAAATTCCTCCATTTACTGTCGACAAAGCTGGATGCAGCACACCACTTATTACCAACAGAAACAGTATTTATGACAGTATACAATTCTGTCTAACCCCACTTTGGATTTAAAACTCCCCTGACAACCTTCCTTTATGCAAAATGTGACCTTTGGATCCTTGATATGTAGCCTAAATAATAGCAATCAATTTATCCTGGATGCTCCTTCTGTGCAAGACAAGCCAAATAAATTATCTATTGACACTGTCAAACACCTTTTCAAAATCAATGAACAGCGGGTGAAGTAGTGATCGATATGCAATGCACTGTTCGATGATGATCCACAAGGTGTTGATGTTATTCACACAGGAAGATCCAGTGCGCAAACCTACTTGTTCGGTGTCAAGCGTGTCTTCTAGGTGGCCTTTTATTCGCTTTATGACGATTCTTGCTATAACCTTCGCTACAGCAGGCAGCACGCAAATTCCTCTCCCGTTTTCGCACTGCGTAGGTGTCCTTTCTTTGGGAGCTAGACAATCATCCCTTTTTTCCACTACTCAGGAAAACTCTCTGTTTCTCAAGATCTTTCTATGAGTCTATGAGTGAGTGCAAGAGCTCAGGCGATGCTGTTGACACTGCTAGTTACAGCTCTGCAGGAATACTGTCAAATCCAACCGCTTTGTTGTTCTTCAGTGGTCAGATTGCGGTTAAGATCTCTTCTCTACTGGGGGATACGTTACATATTCGACAATTTGTTACTTCGGACGGGCAATTGGGTGTTATATTGACTTCGCTGGTGGTACTAATCCGAAACTAGAAGTGTTCCGTCTATGTCCTTTACCATGTATTGTTTAGAGTTTTAGACACCTGTTAGCTTTTTGATAATTCTATAGATGGTCCTACTGTCACACCTACTTGCGATCTCTTCTACTTCTGTTGCCAATGCGTTGTTATAGTTGCACTTGTCACGTCGCACGCACGGCGAACTTCTTTCATCTTCATACGGTACATAGACTCGAGCTCGTTTCTGCCTGCTGCTCAGGTTGCTGTAATGTGAGCTTTGAGCTGTTTTCTTTCTTCGATCCTCTCACTTATTTGGTGAACTGCAAAATCGGGAACAGAAATGCAAAAACAAATGGAAATTTTTTTTCAAAACAGTAAATTCTTGTCAAGGTTCTTTTCGCTGAAAGTTACCTTGCTAACTATACAGACGTCCTTTGCGTCCTTTGAACAAAACAGCTCATAAAGTATTTTCCTTTGAAAAGGCTTTGTGAACAAAAAAGATATTCTTGAATGTGTTCTTACCTTTGCGATTAACAACGATATATCAAAGATATTTTAAATGTAGAAGTAAACTCACTAATTGTTGGCTTACGAATCGGTAAATGGGAAAAAGAAAGAAACAGACTTAACAATACCATGCTTGTGGGTGTTTATGAAAATGGTAGTAGCTGTTGCAATTGACAACCAGCAAAACCAGCATTGGGACTGAGCTTATCATGTAGCTTCAGTGGCGTGGTGTGTAGTGCATTGGCCTCTGAATCGCAAGGTTCTAGGTTCGGTCCCACATGATGGCAAAGAGTTTTTCAATTAATATCATTATAACCAGACTAAGCACCACTAACCTGCCCATTATCTCGTAAAGACCCTATCTACAAAATTTCCGAGTTTGATTTTTTTGCATATTTGGAGCTAAGGAATTGTCTCTGATTTACTCGTATATATTTCTTGACGCTAAGTCTTCAAATACGACAGAAAATGGCAATTTCTAATAGCCCTAACTACAAATCATATACACTAAAATTTAAAAAAAAGTCCTTAATAACCGCTTATGGCCTTTTATAAGACTGCTGTATACAGAAAACAGACCCACAATATTGTTTTAAAAAGCCCTATATGGCATTTAGGGCTTTTTATGAAATGTTCGGTTTTACAGAAAACAATAAAGATTTTTAGAGAAATAAGTATCGGGTTTTTCAATAAGAGCGCTACACAAGTTTTTTTAAATAAAATAAAAACAGTTTTGGATATCAATGAAATTCTTTATTCCTGTGAAAGTACGTTCGATGCCATTATGTATGGAATTCGATTTCTTTTGCATGGCCACCACGGGCACGCTTGCAGAAGTCCAGACGCTGAACCCAATTTTCGACGGTTTTTAAGCATAAATCCGCTGATACTGCTGCAATTTCGCATTCGATATTCGTACGAAGTTCATCAATCGTCGCTGGTTTGTTGGCATAGACCATAGACTTGACGTAGCCCCACAGGAAATAGTCTAACGGCGTCAAATCGCATGACCAAGGCGGCCACGCGACTGGACCATTTTGTGAGATAACACGTTCTCCAAACTTGGTTTCCAATAAATTGATTGTGACATTCGCTGTGTGGCTTGTGGCGCCGTCCTGTTGGAACCACATGTCCTCCAAGTCCAC
Organism: Dasysyrphus albostriatus; assembly: GCA_946251815.1. Lineage (NCBI taxonomy): Eukaryota > Metazoa > Arthropoda > Insecta > Diptera > Syrphidae > Dasysyrphus > Dasysyrphus albostriatus. Next base: position 178,719,071 of record OX276335.1, read on the forward strand.
ATCATCCAATTGGGGCCAAAAATATTCGGTTATCATTGAACGGTAGCGATCCCCATTCACAGTAACGTGCCGGTCTTGATCATCACGGATGAAGTACGGCCCAATGACGCCACCGGCCCAAAAACCACACTAAACCGTAATTTTTTCGGGATTCAATGATGACTCATGGAGTACGTGTGGATTGCTGCCTGACCAATACCGCATATTTTGTTTATTGACCAAGCCAGAAATGAGCCTCATCGCTCAAGATGATAATCCGAATCATTTTCAAGTTGTTGCTCAGCCCAATTCACGAAGATACGACGCTTCTGGTGGTCAAGCGGCTTCAGTTCTTGCGTCAATTTAATCTTGTAAGGATGTAGGCCAAGATCTTTTCGCAAAATTCGCCACAACGACGTCACAGAGATGCCCAACGCTTGAGAACGACGTGTGAGAGACACATTTGGGCTTTCGGCAACTGAAGCCTCAGCGGCAGCAATATTCTCGACACTACGGGCACTTCCTTGTCTCACTGGCACGGGAACATTTTGTACTGAATTCAAATTTTTCTACTAGACGCTCAATTGTTGATCTGCTAGGACGATTATGACGACCATAAATTGGACGTGGCGCTCTTAACGTTGAGACCACTGATTCCGAATTTCGGTAGTAAATTTTTATAATTTCGACTCGTTGTTGGCTCGTATATCTTTCCATCAGGAAATGGCAAACCTTACTGAAGAGAAATGTCAAAAGAGCGGCAAGAAATATGGCGTCGTTTGCTTTCCCTATCGCTCTACTTTAGTTCCCTTTATTTCTTACCTTTTTATATGTTTATGTTTGTTTTTTTATTTCTAATTTATTCTGGGATTTTTATTGATTCTTATTGATGTAACTACATAAGGCCTTTCCAACATATTTTTTGAAAAACAAAGAAGCCTTATCTACACTATTATATAAATTCTCATAAATTTTTAATTTTAAGTTATTGTAAAAAAAATCACACATTAAGCTTTAAAACAAATATTTTTTGAATTTATGACGTTTTATATTCATAGTCTAAGAGCCGGCAGCATATTTTTTGGGTCGAACACATAAGCAAAAAATGAGTTTGAGGATCTGTAGGTGGATGCATCTTGATTCTTGACATCAAATTTAAAAGTTAGGTAGGAGTTTTTTAGCGCTCGTGAAGAACGAAAGGTGGAATATAGTGGCTTTCAGACTTGTGTTAGAGCTACATGCACTTCAATTAATTTATTAAAACTGGGAAACGATGCTCTGTCTTTTATTTTAAGTCAACAGACCTTAATTTTGACAGTTCGAAAAATCAAATACGAATCAAAACTTATCGGATTTAATTTGGCGACTTTTTTTTATAGATTTTTAATTTTTTCAACTCTCCAAATATCTCTCGATATGGTGCACCTAAGAAGTTTATATCTTGAGTGTTTTCTGGCAACACTGCTGCACATGAGCAAATTTTAACGAAGTAACGAAGAACTTCAGTCTTGCGAAGATCCTGTACAAAACAGAAACAGACGTGTTTCTTATTTCCTTGGCAATCAATATTTAAGTTCATGTTAATAAAGATTAATTTATTGATGTTTATAGTAAAAGGGTGTTTTCCTGGTTATTAGTTTAACCATAAAACAGTTATCGAGAGAATATGGCGGGCATGAGCTATGTGTCAAGTGTGGAATCTGTTCGTAGGGAAATGGAGTTTTTGGGTCGCGAAATGGCTTGGTACAAAGGGAGCCAAAAAGAGTGCGATTTAACAAAAAGTCAATATACAGTTGCGGCAAATCCAAACGGTGCGCGAATAAAGGTTTCAATAAGCGAGGTCGTGAGTGCGTTGCCAAAGTTTCATCCGGGTGACATAACCTCACTGAGCAGTACGCAATGGTTGGCTCAGGTTGTTAAACTAAAGCAAATGTTTGATTGGAGTGACACGATGATTATATGTGCTTGTTTAATTAAATTTGAGGATCCGACAAAATATTGGATCCATTCTGAAACCGGTAATATAACCACTTGGGTTGCATTAAAAAATTAAATTATAAATTTGTTCCTTGTGGTGGTGAATGAGGCAGACATTCATCTACAGATGATGGCGCGTAACCGTAAGCCTCATAAAAAAATAGAAGGCTATGTCTTCGAAGTACGGATGATTGGTATGTGCTTTAATTTGTCTTAAAGATGAGAAGTTAACTGAACAACTTTGCGGACAAGATTTCGATTCGTGATTTTCTTTCCTCGAACGCGTTAAATCTATTGAAAGCTTGAAAGAACATAAAAGAATGCGGGAAAATAAAAAAATCGGTCAGTCGTCTTCATATGACGTTGATAAATCCCGAAAGAATACCCCCTCTGAAAGAAAGAACAGCATCATACTTATTCTGCCCCTGATTTGTTTTGTATGTAAACAAAAAGAACATCGTGTGCGAGATTATCCAAGAAAAAGGAACGAAAGGAAAAAAATAATAACGATTGTTAAATATGTTTAAAACTTAATGATGCTTTATTGTTGGGTTATTAAGACATGGGTAGTGAGTGTGTGATGTTTCGGGAAGAAGACGTGAAAAAAAGTGGCATACCGTATCAAGGGCGGATCCAGACTTTACCCCAGGGGGGGGTCACGTTTCTTAAAATTTCAAAAAAGTATTGCACCCAAAAATAATTTTTACTTACGATATAAGGCAAGTTTTGTATTCGATCAAAGTGGGTGGCACAATTCTGTCTGGTTGTTTGTATGTCTATTCATTGACAGCCTACAACTACAGCCTAAATCACTGAAGCGCTTTTCTTCAAATTTTTAAATAATTTTTTTTTAATTCTTCGGAGGGGATATTTTGTACCTTTTAAAATTACGGTACTTGCTATACAACCATTAAGAAAGAGCTTATTTATCAGAAAAACGGCTTCAACGAATTTGATAAAAAACAGTAGATTACTTTAGGTATGGTGAACATTCTGGAAAAAAAATCCGAAAAACTGTTAATAACGATACCTGCCATTTATGGGTTTTTGAACTTTGATTTGTTCAAAGAAATTCAATCAAAATTTGAATGCAAAAGCTCAACGATTTTAATTTTTTTTGTGCTTATATTCAAATTTCTTCAAGTTATCAAATTGGTTCTAAGCATTAAGCTATTTGAAAAGTTGTTAAACAATTAAAAGAACAATTTAAATGCCCTTATTTTATATATTTTATATTCTTTATATATGTAATTACTGGCATATTTTAAAAGTTCTTAATTACAGGCAACTTGAAGATCAGAGGAAGTACCTGCAATACAGTCGCACATTTTACTTCCATTGAAAATATTTTTTTTAAATAAATTAATTAATTAAGGAATTGAAGCAAGAATCATCATGCCACTAGATACTAAAAATATTGTTTAGGAAAAGTTTATTTTTGCCCTTAAAATCTTAACTCATTTACAATAAGATCGTATTTATTCTACAAGATCTATTTTGATCTTTTGCCTGGTAACTAGAAGCTACTTTTGTTATACTTACCACTTTCCTTAATGACATCCCCTGAACAAAACAAATTCATGAAACGTCAAAATTACAAAACAAAAATCTTTGTATTCCCAAAATGGTGCATCCAAGTTAGTGGGAAAGCATTAGCAATTACAGTCTTGGGAAAACGAAGTAAAATGAGGTAGTTTTTCCATAAAAAAAAGGCTTGCTACCACTCATGTCTTCGAGTTGCTCTAAGCTTAAAGTTAATTCATATTGCTAGAATCTAAAAGTTGATCGCAATTTACAACTTAGTGGCCTAATGGTTGCTAGACCTTGATTTTGAGATTAAGCAAGGGATATGTCATTTAGGCTATTTGCAAAGAATGTATGCGATCAGTAATAAGTCCAAAAAGTTTAATTTTATAAATTTGTTGAGTTGAAAATTTTGAATACACTGTAAAAGTTTTTCCAAGTACTGCCCAATTTTTCGCACTTCACTGTGAGAAGTTTGCAAGATACCAAAATCTAAAATATCGAAACTGCATTATTTATAGATCTTGAAAAATGATATCTCACACTAAGTAAAAATAAAACATAGCACTCTCACCTTACAATCTTGCAAATGTCAACCAAAATCTCGAAAATTAAAGTCTCGAATACCTGCTCAAAATTGAGTGGTGACATAATTAGCGGGATTTTTATTTGCAAGATCTTGAATGCGAGTTTTTCATTTGCACGGTTTTGTAATCTGTGCCCAATTCAAAAGGCCGCTGATAAAAGGTCAACTAGCTATATTAATTGGTTGTGGATTTGTTCTAATGGGATTTTAAAGTTTTTTTTTTTTAAGTCATTCCAGGTCACTGAACAAAATTTGTAGGTACCTTATTAAGGTTATCTTAAGAAACAAATATTAAATATTGTTATTAAAGGTCACCTAGATTCATTGGTGACATACATTTTTTTAAATGAATTTTCAAAGTTTTTTCATGGTTCAGTATTACTTTTTGAAGATTCTATGTCTGAAAAATTATCTACTGTTACTACCTGCCCTTAAATGACCAGTAACCATTCGAAGAGTACATATACGGGATGCCATGAAATTTGTCATCTGATTCGGTGTACACTCTCAGAAAAATTTCCTTGTTACAAGCATTGCATATTTAATACTGTTAAATTTAAGTAGAAATTATTTACTACCAATATTAATTTATGGGGAATAGCGTTTAGCTAGGTCTCTCAAGAATTTATGACCTTAGAACACATTTTTGGACCAAATTGTTTGTGAATATGGTTTTTCACTGCATTCAACAAAGAAAAAGTTTTGTTCACAAATTTCCAAAGAATTTAATAGAAACGTTAATTGCACAGTTAATTCTTTAACTGTTGGTTACAAACAATATAGATCATGCTGTGACTGACAAAGAATGTGTGGTTGAATAAGTTGCGAAGTCTTTCAGTTCACACTGTCTTATATCAGTAAAGTTTATAACACTTTGCAATATTTAAGAAATTTTCGGTAACATACCAGACAAAACTTTGTGCTTAATGGTATGGGCCCCAGATTGACTCTGAAATTTTTCAAACTTTAAATACAAATATCATTATGTATTTAATATTTATATATTTAACTAATAATAATAATATTATCTTTAATTTGGAGGTGAAGAAATTATAAATTTATAATTGTTTCCTCCGCAATAAATGTAAACATTTTAAGTTTTAAAGACATATTGTTTGTCATAAACACTTTTCATTAATGGATAAGAGGTTAAATTTTTGTGAGTTATATAAATAGTGTTTTGCATTTTTAAGATATAATTCTAGGGGCAAACAAAATTTTTCCTTATTACAATAGTTTGTATCTTTATTTTAAGTTTTTGAACTTTTAGAGTCAATCTGATAAATTCCTACCATAAATTTCAAAAGTACTTGTAGCTAGATATTAGACCCCTTATCTTCAATGATCAATCGCTTGAAGGTAAAAGTTATAAAATGAGTTGTAAAGGTAAACATTGTTTGCAGTGAGAACTTTTTTATTTGTAGTTCGAAGTTTTGGTTTTTGCAAACAAAGAATTAAAATCTGTCAGTGAAATATTGAAACATTGATCATAATCAACTTAAACGTTTGGTGCCTTTTTTCTCTTGTGGTAAACAGTTTCTTTCTTATGAAACAAAATTTTTTGGCTCAGTGTACGGTGTCAGAAATGTTCACAAAATCATCAAATCAATTTCAAATTATTTTTACGGTAAAACAAAAAGTAGAGTTCTGTATTATTCTTGAAATGAAAACTTTTATTGTTTTTCTGGCAGAAGAATTATTTTTTCAACTTTTCACGAACGATGTACATATCGTCGGCTTTCTGTCAAAACCTTTCAAGTCCTTAAATGACATTTTAATGTACTTTTAGTTAACAATAATTACTGAATTCGAATATCAATGTCTAGTAACTGTGTCATGGTTTCTTTTGGCTCTATCAACCAGTTTTAAAACCTTTCATTATCTTAAAATTCCATTTTATTAGCTTTTAAATCGGTGTTTTGTGTCTTCTAAGCAATTTTTTCAAATTTGAAATTTGTTTTGACAGAAGGCCCACGTTATGTATTTTTAACATTGATTTTTGTGTTTTAGCTCTTTAAATATGCACGGTTAATTAAAATAAATTTGAAGGCGGATTATGTCCTTTGAGCAGTGAAATTTTTTGTTTATGATTGTATTCATCTGTCTACTATTTTATATCTGGGAAAAGCCCCAGGGGGGGGTCATGACCCCCATGACCCCCCCTTGTATCTGCCAATGTACCGTATGCTCAAAGTCGGATAAATCTCAGTGGATTTGATGGTGGTGGTTGCGAAACGATCGGTAAATTGTATGGTGTCATAGACATAGAAAACATCAAGATGATCGGTGAAGTGTTCTTTGTACCAAACGACGCTCAGACAGTTAGCGTTATTGTCGGGAGGTCGGTATTATGTCAGCCCTTTATCCGTGTTGAATTTTCAGACAATAAAGTCAATATTGCGTACAATACAGACCATGTTTTGAAAATCAAACATTTAAATGCCGAGATATCGGAAAACGAATTGAATGTCGACTAAAATGTTTTGGAAGACACAACCAAAGCCTTACAGGTCTTAGTGAACAAATACCGCCCTTGTTTTGCCAAAAATTTATCTACGTTGGGTGTTGCGCGGGATGCCGAGATATCTATAAAGCTAGCTGAAGCAGAAGGGTAAAAGGTGCAGCCGTATGCCGTTATCTCATAGGGAGTTACTTACCGAAACCGTAGAAGAGCTGTTGGAAAATGGTATTGTAAGTAAGTCTATTTCAAGTTTTACTTCTCCTGTAGTTTTAGTTCCGAAGAAAGATAGGACAGTTAGTATGTGTTTTAATTTTAGACAACTTATTGACATCACAGTGAAGGAGAAATACCAAATGCCAGTTTTGGAGGAGAAGTTAAATAGACTGAGTGGCTACAAATTGTTTAAAATCTTGGACCTAAATTCAGGGTACTTCCAAATTCCAGAGGCTGAAGAATCCCGAAACTTACTCGCTTTTCAAATACATAACATGCAATTAGAATTCTGCAGAATGCCTTTTGGGTTAGTAAACGCACCTGTCGTGTTCCAGGCTATGATGGACCAGCTGATTTTAGATCTGGAATTGAAGGATATTTTAGTTTTCCTGGATGATGTTATAATACCCAGTAAAACTATTCAAGAGAGTTTAGAGAAGCTGCAAATATTTTTAGAAGAGCTGTTAGAAAGCGGATTAACTTTAAAACTAGTAAAATGCGAATTTTTAAAGAGTCAAGTTGAGTTTTTGGGATATTAGTTATCTGCAGAAGGCATAAGACCGGAGTCAAATAAAACGACTGCTATTATTGATTTCCCTACACCATCATCACGGCAAGTAAGACAATTCTTAGGGTTGTCAGGTTGTCTTCGAAAATTTGTAAGAGAGTATGCGCGTATGGCAGGTCCACTGAATGAATTGCTAAAGAAGGATGTTGTCTTCCATTGGGGAGTTGAACAAGAAAAATCGTTTCAAGAGCTAAAGCAGCGTTTGTGTACGCAGGCAATATTGGCAATGTATGATTCATCAAGTGTTGATGAATTGCATACGGATGCAAGTGCAGTGGGAGTTGCTCGAATGCTCTGTCAAAGGGATGATGTAAATCAGTTAAGTGTAGTTAGATACTTCAGCCGGCGTACAACGGATTGCAAACGTAAAGGGCATAGCTATGAGTTGGAGCTGTTAGCGATAATTGAAAGTGCTGATCGTTTCCAAATATACCTATTAGGGAAATCGTTTACTGTAGTGACTGACTGCAGAGCTATAGACACTCTCAAACACATAGCAAATGTGACAAACCGAATTGCTCGATGACTGCTCCGATTGCAAGAATTCTACATTAAATTTATACATCGTGCTGGAAAATTAATGTCTCACGTGAATAGTCTTAGTAGGAATTTTCCTGAGTGCGAAGAGGTTAAAGAGTATAAGGTTTGAAGCGTAAACATGGACCGAGAAGACTGGCTGACATCACTGCAGAGATTAAACAGCAAAGTTGCGGCTACATATGAAGTTCTGCAAAAGATACCAGGTTCTTCAGAAAAAAAACAAATTCATACCGACTATGCCATTAGTGGAGGCCGACTTTTCCCGAAGGTTGATAGTGATTTAAAGTGGTACGTTCCAGATTCTCCTAATTTTCGACTTGTCAGAACTGTCATGATGAGGTAGGTCACTTTAGTGTGGCAAAAACGTTGGAGATACTGCAGAAACATTTTTGGTTTGCAAGGGCAAAATATTTTGTAAAGAAGTATATTGATCCCTGTATCGAATGTGCCTATTCTATCGGTAATTATGGCAAACACGAAGGGTCGCTACACCCAATACCTCGAGAACTTGTTCCTTTCCAAATTGTTCATCTGTATCATGTTGGACCGTTCGTCAAAAAGTAAAACCGGAAACTTACACATAATCGCCATGGTAGATGGTTTTACAAAATATGTGCGGATGAAAGCTGTAAGAACGACTGAAACAAAATATGCCTTGAAATTCCTGGAAGAGGTTACTTCGGGTTACCCGCATTGATTGTGACGGATAGAGGTTCGGCCTTTACTTCGAAGAATTTCACGAGATTTTGTGAAGAGAACTTTGTTAGGCACATAACGAATGCGACAACTACACTGAGGGCTAACGGCCAGGTCAAGCGTTATAACCGTGCGATAGTTGAAGCAGTAGGAGCTATAACACAAGGCACCGATAATGATGACTGGGATCATTATTTAACCACAATACAATGGACACTTAATTCGTCGAGAAACGAGATGACTAAGAGCATACCACATGAGCTCCTCTTTGGGTTTTCACCCCGCTCCTCAGTTAAGAATAAGGTGGTGCCAGCTTTGCACAATTAGACTTCGACAGAAGAAAAGTTGCCGCTATGTTCCCAGCACAAACTCCTTGTCGCTTTTAATGACATGATTAGATACGTATATGGACTTCGAAGATGCGAGCACATATCGCACTATCATCGGCTTATCCTTGGGTGTTCCCTGCAGCAATACCTTGATACTAGATGATGTACGATCTGCACAAAACTATTCAAAGTAAAACACCCTTATACATTTATGAAAAACTTATATTTGCTCAATCTCATAGAACTTGTAACCTTTCGCTTCCAACTTTTAATTACTTGAACTCTTTGCGGCTTTTCATTGTCCATGTCACAAAGCTGTGGAATTCTATTCCCTTAAATATTAAAAGAGTAATTAACGCTTCAAATTTTTAAAATGCAATCTCTTCTGAATTTAGCTAAATCCTTTCATTGAATTCCTATTTAGAAATAAACAACTAAATGAAATTAAACAGGCTTCTTTTAAAACTTTTTATATTTTTTTTTATTATGTATAATTTTGTTTTTTTAAGATTTTAAGTAAAATTGAATATTTATAGCTTACTATTCAATTGTTAAGTACTATAAAAAAAGTGGGATACGGGAGATGGCTGCCCACAATATTCAAAAATCGCAGTCAAAGCAAAAGAAACGATTCAATCAGAAATGCAAAAATCCACGTCAGTATACTTGTGGAGATATGGTGTTAGTCCTAAATGATTTACAAGCCACAGGCACCTCGAGAAAGTTAGACGCACGTTGGAGAGGTCCATATTTGGTCATTCCATCACTTGGCAATGACAGATATCTTCATTCGCTATTTGCATCAAATCGGATGCGGAAATGGTTAAGTCTACCAGAAGATGAAGGTGATTCTCAACGTGAGACAACACAAAAGCAGGATAGCCGAATGTTATCTGGCAATACTGCTATACTTGAGCAAATTTTAACGAAGTAACGAAAAACTTCAGTCTTGGGTGATCCTGTACAAAACAGACGTGTTTCTTATTTCCTTGGCAATCAATATTTAAGTTCATATTAATAAAGATTAATTTATTGTTATGTTTATAGTAAAGGAGTGTTTTCCTGGTTATTAATTTAACTATAGGTATCATGAGTTCTATTAATCGTATCATATAAGTTAAACTCTGTGAACTTAAAGAAAGTGACAGAGCATCATTTCCCGTTTTTAATGAATGCATGGAAGTGCATGTGGCTTTAACACGGTGGTCTGAAAACTGTTTTTTTTCAACCCCTCATCTTACCACGGGCGCCAAAAACTTTGCCAGACTTTTGAATTTGATGTCAACATGCATGCACCTATAGAACCTCATACTCATTTTTTGGATGTGTTCACCCCAAAAATTTGCTGTCAGCGTTTAATCTTACAGGTTGTGGTTAGCGTTTTGTGGTTTCCTTTTTTAACTCAGAAATATGAAAACTGTAGTTAGGGCCTTTACGAGATAATGGGCAGTAAAAGAAGTCTGATGATCGAGGTGGCCATCGTGGAGTAGCTATAACTGCAGCCTATTTTCTTGGTGGTAATGCACACAAGTTGTTGTTCAATCAAAAACTATTCAATATAAATTGATGTATACTTCGCAGCATGTACTACACTTGTGTGTATTTCCATTTACATAAAAAAACCCACTTAATATTAAACTAAGTAAAGTTTCACCAAAGATAATATAACAAGTAAGGATGTCGCACGTTTTTTTTCTTCGTTGATTTTTTCGTCCTTGTGCCTTGTTGTTGTTTCTTGTGCCTTGCAAGTGCATTACAAAAAAAAGGCATTGAAATATCCATTTACCTACCTACTTACATAGATTTAATTTTATTTTCTGGATTTTACAATTTTGTCGATCAGAATCAAACCGAAAGAAATTTAAGTGGAAAAAAGAGGTAGCGAGTATTTCAGCTCTTTTTCATGTAAATTTTAGATTTCTTGTAATTTCGTTGTTTTAATCAAAATTATCTTACGATGATCATACAAATTATTTCACGAATGATTGATTAAATTTTATTTTATCATAATATGAGGGTTAACTACAAACAATTTGTGAAAAAAAAATTAAATAAAATTCAATCATTCATTCATACAACTTATTTTTATAGGCAGGTAGGTACATCGGCCTTTAGAATGTGGGGTGAGGTGTGTTTGTGTTTGTTAAGAAACTCTGGGGTCTTTTACAGAAGATATGCAGATATTTTAATAAACAATAATGGTAGGTATGATGGTAGGAATATGAGAGGTACTAAAGAGGGAAAGTTTTGGATTCGTGTAAAATAAAATGTCTAGATAACAATCGAATATGACATTAAGATGAAAGATAACTCGAAAAAAGTGGGTGGTACGATGCAGTCTGTCTGTCTGTACCGCGACCTACAGCTTTTTTGTTTAGCTCCAAAAATAACGGTACCTCCTTGACATACAACCGTTAAGGAAACGCTTATTATACTTTTTGGTGCAAAACTGTTATTTATGGTAGGTACCTGCCATACACAGTTTTTTCTTATTTTCGAATTTCTTACTAACGGCCAAACCGATTTCTGCCAAAGTTTTTATTCAAAGCTCTTTTAAAATATCAATAATATTTGCAAGAATGTTAAAAGTTTTTTTTTGAAAATGCAAAATGATTATATTTGTACTCATTATTTCCTTTAAGTATGAAACGAATTCATCAAAAACAAAAACTTTACTCATAAAAACAGAAAAATGCGTTTATCTCAAAATACCATAAATACGAAAATATGCTTAAACTTTTTACTTATTTACAAGAATTAAATTCTTAGTGTGTATAGGCATGAAATATAATAAGATAAGCTTAACTAAAATATTCTACATGTTTACATTGAATTAAGTGTGTACAAAATAAATATTTTTGAAAAGGCACAAAATTCGTCTTTTTAAAACAGTACAAAAATTGGTCAAAAAATAAATGAGTTTAAAATCATGTAGTATTTTAATTCTTGAATAATTTTTTTTTTTATTCATTTTAGAAAAAACTCAAACAACTCAAAATTTTCTCTCATAAATTATGAAAAAAAGTTTTTCCCATAGTAATCTTAACATAAAAAATAATTTTGAAAAACCATAGCTACTAATTGATTAATATTTTGTTTTTAATAAAATTGATGCATTGATTACTAATTTTTAAAATCTACAAAAAAAAATAAATTAATAAAATCTTAGGAGCCAGTAAAAATTCCAAGCGTACCTTGCTAAATTCAGATTCAATCTAAATATTTATAATTTTTTTGGTGAATGGAATTCGATTTAGGCTTGAATTTTGGCTTGTAATTATATTCCTGTAATTTTTTTTTTGTTGATCCACTTCTAGTGGAAAGGGATGAGCTTGTGGAAAATACCACTTAATTTTAAACTTTTTTTATAGGAGACGTTTTCCTTCATATTTTGAACAAAATTGTCAAAACCGAAATAATAACTAATATTCAAATTTTTTTGGCACTAGAGAAGGTGCCAAAAGTGGGGACCTATCAAATTGATTTTGAATTAAAAAATGAATCAATCATGTTTCCCAATGGAATGCTAAAAGGTCAAAATCGTTTTTTTGATAGAACTTATTCGAAAAAATGTATTAATTTCGCAAATAAAACTCCAGTACTACTATATGATTGTCATGCGTCTTGGCGACGTTGTTAGCGGAACTACCTAGAAAATTATGTATTATGTAACGATAGTTTGTAAATCGTTAAAATACGTCATGAACTGCTATCAAATAAATGATATTGTTCGATCTATGGCTAGTAAATATTGGATATAGTAGGTAGATGCTTTATAAAAATAATAAATAGCCTATTCCAAAGCTATGTATAAACAGACAAATTTTGAGATTGTAAACATACATTAAAATTGCAAATATGTATGTATTTCTTGCTTTTCTTATAATTCCTTGCGTTCATCTTTGAGTTCTCGGTGTTGGTCTATACGCTGTTGTTAGATAGTAAAGTAAAGTAAAGTAAATTTTATTTCTGGTAAAGACTAACACAGTAAGATAAATCTTATAAGCTAGTGTTAGTTTATGATTTTACAAAGTTCAATTTTAAGTACGAGTATCATACATTAAATAATAATTCAAAAATGAAAAAAGAGAGAAGAACAAAAAAAAGAAAAATTGACGAATGAAAGATGTAAGATATTAGAATAGAAAATTGAATGTTCCAAAAAAAGATCTTAGCCAATAATTAGATAGAAATTACTGTTAAGAAGCTTGGCCTGTATTCCACTAACCTTCGCGTTTTAATAAAAATATAAATTGTTTGTCCTAAAACTTGAAAAAATTCAATATTTGTTAGATATAATAGATTTCTATGCTAAGGTGTTTTGCGTAAAGTATACCAAAATCCTATAGTTTGTAGGTTGGACCGAGACAAGAAAAATATTGTACGGGAAAGAAAGTTTATTTCCTTCTGTGTAATACCAATAATGTACTGCCGTCAATTTCGTGGAATTTTCTTAGTAACATATGTAGCTCAGCTTACGTTGCGTGATTGACATGCATTCAATAATTATTATTCATTACTATTAATTAAGATCTATCCAAAGGACTATTTTAACCAGTTTTGTTTTGTATAAGGTAACAGAATTGATTTTTTAAATTTAAAATCAATTTATTAGATCTACATTTGGTGCAGAAATATCCTCTAAAAAACAAAATAGTATATAATAAATGATATCAATATGGTTTTTGATCGGTTTAATTATTGTCGGTTGTAAGAATTCTGTTCTCACGGAGGAAATCGTCTCCATTAAAAAAAATTTAAATTTGAAATTAATTGTTAGTTGTTAATTATACGAATATAATATATATAATATAACAAAACAGAATTCAAGTTGAAATGAAATTTAAGAATGATATCTGAATTTACGAAAGAATTTTTGGCTTGCCTTGGCATAAGTTTTTACTGGTCCAAAATTTTTTTTCACATTTCTAAAATGTTCTTAAATTATTATGAGAAATACTCATAATAATACTTCATAATAAATCAAAAACTATTAAAATTTATATGGATTTTATGAGTTTCTTCTAAAATAGATATGTACACACAAATTATTTAGAAATAAACGACACACAAAATTTTGATTTTTTAGATTGTTAAATATGTACTCAAAGAATTTGAACTCATATATTTTCTAACCAATCTTAAAATTTTGATGGTTTTATAAAGAAGAATGTTACTCCTTTTCAAAAATATTTGTTTTGAAGGCACATAAAAGGTTAAAACTTATAAAGAATTTTTTTTTATATAGAAGGTAATCTTAAATTAAGGCATATTTAAGTGTGGCTCAAAATCTAGTTTCAAAATTCTGCTTTCGAAAATTTGGGGTTTTCACTAAAAACTATGTCTTTCATAAATAAATTAATAACTAAATCAAATTCTTTGTATTCAGTTTTTCTCTTATTTATACAAGAAAATATGTATTTGAAAAAGGAAGTAAAAAGCACGACAGATTTATGTAAACAGGATTTCGAAAGTAGAATTTTGCCAAACGAATTTTGAGTTTGAAAAAGTTTCAACTTCAGCCATTTAATAGGTAGGTATTTATCTTAAAAAAATTGGTAATACTTGTGGGACCAGCAGAAGTTTCAAGAAAAGTCTAAGATTGAAACAAAAGAAATTGTGGACCAATCTTGTATTTAATAAATTAATTAGTTCTAACTGATTTGTGTAAATGTATGTTGATATGACCACCTAATGAGAAAAGTTGATATATACGCCGCTGCTCAAAGATGTACCTACCTACCTATAAAAATAATTTGTATGAATGAATGATTGAATTTTATTGTATACATTGTTTTTCACAAATTGATTGTAGGTAACGCTTATTTAATGATAAAATAAAATTCAATCAATCATTCGTGAAATAATTTGTATGATCATCGTAAGATAATTTTGATTAAAACAACGAAATTACAAGAAATCTAAAATTTCTTAATAAGAGTTAAAATACTCGCTACCTCTTTTTTCCACTTAAATTTCTTTCGGTTTGATTCTGATCGACAAAATTGTAAAATCCAGAAAATAAAATTAAATCTATGTAAGTAGGTAGGTACATGGATATTTCAATGTGTTGTTTTCTTAATGCACTTGTAAGGCACAAGAAACAACAACAAGGCACAAGGACGAAAAAATCAACCAAGACAAGAAAATCAAAATATCTCGAAAGCAAAAATATAAACAAAAACAAAACACAGACAGTTTATTCTTTTGCCATATTTTCATTTCGATCTGCCTTTAGTAGGAAAGAAAAAATGATGAACAAACAAGAAAACCTCTCTTTCCTAAAATGTCAAGCAACAAATAGCAAGATAATGCAGAGAGACAGTGTGAGAAAACAGCTGGCAGTAACTTTTAAATGTTGTTTATGGCTTTTAAAACTTAGATACATGTTGGTGGACCCATGGTGATTGAAATTTTCTGGCACATATTTTTGTTCTACGTGCGACATCCTTACTTGTTATATTATCTTTGGTTTAATTTTTTGTGCCTTAATTTTTTTATTTTATTTGTTTTTTTTACATTTAACTGGTATTTCCACTAATAAATTAACTGATTTTTTCATTCTAATACAACTTTTTCTATTTTTACCGTACACGCTAAAATTAGATCATGAGTTGGCAAGAAGTGAACATCAAAAATGTCGTGAGTGCCAAAAACGTCAAAGACAGTGTTAATTAGACAACAGCAGTGCCTTGTTTTTTATAAATTTATTGTATTTAAAAAATATAACTAAATGCAGAAAATAAACTTGTTTCGCTTTGCAGCTTAGGAAAAAACATTAAAGTGTGTTTCCTGTAAACTTTACTTTTTGTCGCTTAAGCCTAGCTTACAGTTCTCATGCGAAAAAAAATCAAAATTTTCAAAACAATTTACCGCCCATTCTATGCACCGAATTGTATAATATGCCTTTGGCCTAATTCACCCATTGAGTCATTAATTTACTCTCAATTGATTAACTTTAGGCCTAAAAATGGAAAAAAAATATTTTTGGATGCAAGAACTATTTGTATGCTAATAATGCCTTCAGGTGAATATATTTTTTTTAAAGTATAAGCCGACCATTAAAAAAAATATTATATTTCACCTCAATTATATTTGACATGCGAGAATATTTGGACGGTGTTCATTCCAGCTCATTTTGACGTTTCTATTTTTCATCTCACTTTTATTTTTTGAAAAGAAAGGGGCGGCGAGGTGAGGCAAAAATTTTCAAAAACTTAAAAACTTCTGCCTCACTTTAATTTCAAAAGAGTGAGATACAAAAGACAAAAAAAAAATGGCGACAAGTGCAGTCAATCTTTGCGAGAAGTGCAACAAAAGTGTTAATTTAAGTGGAAAAAATGTCATAGTTTGTGACGGTGAATGCAAAAAGGCTTACCATACCAATCTCTCTTGTTCTGGATTATCAAAACCAAAGCTGGCGGAGATCCTACGAGATAAATCTTTATGGTTTTGCTTATCCTGCAAGGCTTCAAGGGACAGACGGCGCAGCAGCTTATTTCCAATGCAGCAGCAGCAACAACAAGAACGGCGAGACTCAACAGGTAATCTTGGTCTAAATGCCAAAAATGATCCCGAAATAAAAGTAGATAACATCACCAACAAACAACTCTCTGATAAACTCGATGAAATTTTAAATTTCCAAAAAAATTTTGAAAAAGAATTAAATTCACTGAGAAAAATGGTTGATGATTATAAAGCTATCACTAACACAATACTAGAAGAAAACACCGCCATTCAAAATGAATTACATACACTAAAAGAACAATTTGATAGTTATAAACAAAAAATTGAAAAACAAAAACAAACTTCACTTAACTACAGCTTAGGTATATCAGGTATCCCGGTTAAATCTGATGAAAATCTTAAAACAATAGTCACAGCCATTTCAAACAAATTAAATGTGAAAATTACACCAAACAATATTAAAGAAGTTTATCGAAAGTCACACAACGCCGATGAAAACAATAGCCCAACTAATCCACCAAAGATATTGATCGAGTTTTTTGAAAAAAGCACTCGGGATAGTATCATCAATGCATACAAGAAGAGCAACAGAGATAAGCAATACCTCAACACAGGTTCCGTTTTCAATGACAACACCACACAACCTGTGTATATAGAAGAAAGTTTAACAAAATTAAACAGCTATATATTTAAGAAAGCGAGAGATTTTAAGAGACAGAAAAAAATTGCATTTGCGTGGGTAAACAGCGGAAGAGTACTTGTGCGTCTCACAGAGAAAGGAAAAGTAAAAGAGATTCGTAACATTGACTTTTTCAATGAATTGTGAGATGTATGAAGTTCCCTTCGCCCCACGTAATGTTCTCTACGATGACATTGCTAATGTTATATTATCTACAAGTAGTACCACCAAGATTATGTACATCAATGCCAGATCCATTAAAAATAAAATAGATGATCTGGAAGCCGTAATTAAAGGTTTTAACTCAGAAGTTGACATTATATGCGTAACAGAAAGCTGGCTTTCAGACTGTGATGAGATTTATTTTAATCTAAGAAATTTTTCAAAATTAACAGCAAATAGACCAAATAAAGATGCGGGAGGAGTTATAATTTTTATATCAAAAAAATATTCGTTTACCCACTTATTTTCAATTAGTGATGATGCCGATAGTATATGTGCTGTAAATATAAAAATAAAAAATTACTCTTTTGATATTATGTGTATCTACAGAAAACCCAACTTAATAGTTGCGAAGAAAGAAAAATTCTTATCTCTTCTAGAAAATAATATCACAAAGATTTCAAAATTAAATTCAATTATTGTCGGTGATTTTAACATCAATATTTTAAATGAAGACGATTTCGTTTTAAAACATCTGAACGTTCTAAGAACTCATGGATATTTTAACATAAACAAAGTACTTCCTACACGAAAAGAATCTAATATTGATCATTTTTTCATCAACAACCCGAAACATCGTATAGTTGCACATCATGCTAAACTGGACTTACTTGACCACAATGTGACCATCATCGACTTAGAAGCATTAAAAATCGAAAAAAAAAACATTTGGCTTCAAGGTCTCATGCACAATACATTCACGTTGCAGATATAAAAAAATTGAAAACAAAGCTTATAGAACATCCCATAATGTTAAATAATTTAATGTGCTGTGAGGATATGTATAATTATTTGGTAGGAGAACTAAATACTTATATAAAAAACACATCATATAAAATAAAAGTAAAATCACAAAAAGCCTACACTGATGCGTGGCTCAGCGACGATTTAATATGTTTGATCAAAGAAAAAAATAAATGGTATGCCAAATTATGTAAAGATCCTCTAAATATTCACATCCAACGACAGTATAAGCATCTAAGGAATCAGGTAACAATCCGTAAGAGAAAAATGAAAACAGATCATTACGGAAAATTATTTGAAAAGAGTCTTAATGATAGCAGGAAAACTTGGGAGAATATAAACAGTTTGTTATACAATAACTCAAAAAAGAAAAACAATTGTCCATTATTTAATAACTGTTCAGTGAAGGAAAAGCTTGAAAAAGTCAATGAACTCAACAAATTCTTCTCTAATGTGGGAAAAACAATCACATCTACATGCTCATCTCAAGATATTATACTTCCAAAGAAACTACAATTACAAAGCTTTGTAATGAAAATGACAACACCTTACTCAATCAAAAATGTTATTCTAGGACTGAAGTCATCAAGAGCAAAGGGCGTAGATAATCTCTTCACCACACTACTTAAAGAATGCAGCGAAGAACTATGTACGCCCATTTCATTACTGGTTAATAAATCACTAAAAAATGGATACGTTCCAAACATGATGAAAGTGGCCAGGGTTATTCCAATTTTCAAAAATGGCAACGTTGAAGATTACAATAACTACCGCCCAATCTCAATACTACCGACCCTATCGAAAATCATCGAAAAAGTTGTAAATCACCAAATAGTTGAATATATCGAGAAAAACAATCTATCAATTCCATCACAGTATGGTTTTCGGAAAAAATCAGGAACGAACACAGCACTCACAGATATGATATCACACCTTCAAAAAAATAAAGACAGTCGCAACATTACAAGTGCGGTCTTCATAGATCTGTCAAAAGCATTCGACACAGTTGACCATTCAATCCTCTTAAGAAAGCTCTTCGCATTAGGTATAAGAGGCACTTCCTAAAATTGGTTCAAATCATACTTAAAAGACAGGTTCCAATATATATCGTTAAATGACTGCAAAAGTGGGAAGCAACCAGTGGAGATGGGGGTGCCACAAGGAAGTGTTCTCGGCCCAACACTCTTCTGCTTGTACATTCAAGACTTCACAAACATGCCTCTCAGGGGCTCTCCGTTTCTATTTGCAGACGACATAAGTCTAATTTATAACGCAAACTCCGAAAAAATTCTCCAAGATCAAATGAACAACGATTTGAAGAAGATCGAATCTTGGATGAATGCCCAAAAGCTATGTGTTAACGCTCGGAAAACTAAATACATCATATTCAGCAAATCATGTGAAGAACTTAACATAAGCTATCGAAAAACCGAAGTGGAACAGGTCACCCAATTTAAATATCTTGGACTTTGGGTTGACTCAAACTTAAATTGGGACTACCATATTACAAAACTTTCGAAAAAACTATCATCTCTAGCTGAAAATCTTAGAAAACAAATTTACTTTGCAATTTTTCATAGCCAATTAACTTATGGTATCAACGTCTGGGGTACGGCAGGTCACTGCCTGAGGAACATTCTACAGGTTATCCAAAATAAGGCACTGAAAAACTTGTTCGGACTAGGATGGTACACACACACCAAGTGGATCTATAATCATTTTCAAATTTTAATGGTAACGGACGAAATCGAAATGAATATGGCCTTTCACATCCATAAAATAACGCAGTCAGAAGTTCATACCAATACCCAACTCACTACAAGAAGAAGACTTCATGATCATGCCCTGAGGAATCGCAACAATATTCATCTTAATAGAATTAATACAACGAAATTTGGATATAACTCTATCTTATACCAGTCTATTCAAATCTATAACAAATATTCTGAAGAAATTAAAAAAAATAATATCAAAATGTTTAAACTTCATGTTAAAAAAGTACTACTCAGTAAATACGTATCTTAATCAAGCAATGTCATTTTAAAGTATATTAGTACATTTTGTCTCTTTTAACCTTTTCATACTTATCTCTTGTTTATCTTTTGTATCCTGATTATTACAACCTTTTATTTGTATGCCATTCGTTTTTGATAGTTTTTTCACTTTTTTATTGATATTCTGTTGTACTTGCCAAGATCATTTATTGTACTTACGTAACATAACTTTTTAAACTTTAAAAAACTTAATCTTAACAATTATAATTTTTATAACTGTATAGCCTATTACGAGATTTATCTCATAAGGCACATTAAATAAATAAAAAATAAATAAAAAATAAATAAAATAAAATAAGATACGTCAAAATGAGTCGCCTTACGTGGAGCTCGTATTAAGACCGTCTTCCATAGATTTTTTTCTTGCACACAGAATATGTCCAAGCAAAGATCTTGACCAAAATTCATGTGTTGGAACTTTTTCGTTAGAAAGTATATGTTCATATGGTATTGTATATAAGATGAAAGGTCGCCATATT
This sequence comes from Dasysyrphus albostriatus, assembly GCA_946251815.1. Classification (NCBI taxonomy): domain Eukaryota; kingdom Metazoa; phylum Arthropoda; class Insecta; order Diptera; family Syrphidae; genus Dasysyrphus; species Dasysyrphus albostriatus. The sequence continues at coordinate 178,739,589 of OX276335.1, forward strand.
TGTTCTCATATGACGTCATAGCGAGTGTCACATAACACAAAACTTAAAAAAATTTATTAAGTATCGTATTAGCTACTTTAAATTTCAACAACACATAAATAATTTACTGTTTGACTTTGAATAATTTATTTTGCAGTTTTTGTTGCATCTGGCAAACTATCGAGATCATTCACTCGCAGTAACGTCAATCATCTCCTTGAACTGAAAAGCATACCTTGTTTTGTTATTCTTATACCATGGGTAGGGAAGGGGGTGATATTTCCTCCCGCTTGGACAGGTGGGGAAATTAAAAAAAAAAATACAGTAAATAGAAAAAAATTGATTTAAAACAACAGTAACAGTTACAATTTTGTTTTCAAGCTTTTGAGAAAGCCAGAAAAATAGAATATCTATTTAACGCTAGTCTTAGCTGATGGAGCAATTTTGATGCTCTATTTAAGTTCAGCCTTAATAAACCTGCGAAAAGTATAGTCTGATTCAAGGAACAAGGAAAATGTTTTTAATTTTGTTCACCAGTCTAATTATTCCTTAATAGTTGTTGTCAGTACCTTAAATATTGGAAAATCTTACCGGTGACCAGTCAGAGTAATCCCAGCATGCTTCTCGACAGTCCTCGTAGAAACTTATTTCAAATCTGGGTTCACAAAAAGCGAGGTCAACAATATGCGAAATGTTTGTCTTGATGTATGTTTGTATGCAATTGAAAGTCTTGTACCTTCTCCCGAGCATTCCACATGTAGCAGAACATGCCGATATACTTGACGTGTTTAACCTGAAAAAAAATATTATTTCTAAATTTAGTGCTGGACAAATATATTCGGTGTGCGTTTGAAAGGTCTAAGTGAACTTCCTTTTCAATAGTTCATAGGTTTTTTTTATATAAAAATAACTCAACCTTTTCATTCCGGAACATTTGGAGTGCATTTTTTTTTAGTCCATTTGAAAGGTGGAATTAAAATAATAAAGTCCTGTGCCGAGATTTAGCTATTTCAGGGAGTAAAGTGAGATGAGTCACCTACTCATATCACTTCACTCGCAAAAGTGATTTAGCTATTGAAATGCGATGAGTATGTTCGAATTAAGTTTGAAACATGAAACAAAGACCAAATATAAAAGAGACAAATTTTTACATCTTTGTCACACTCATTGCGTTTGATATTCTGCTTCATATCACAACTAATGGACGCGAAAAGAAATAACAAATACAACTATGTTTACATTATGGAATCTTAATAATGGAGTATCTTTGAATTCAGTAATTTTGTTTGTTGTAATTAAAGTTTAATGTGAGTTTTCACCCTTGAGAAATTAAGTGTTAATAGTGACAAAAGTGAATTGAATATAATTTTATTTCGGTAATTAATATAATGGTAAAAATAAAAACCATCAATAAAAGGCGATAAGATATTTTTATCAACATATGTTATTTTTTTTTTTTCATTTCCCATACATGAATAGGTGCGATAAAAGTTCTTGAAAAAAAGCACAAATACTTATCCAAAAATGTAAATTTATCAACACATACACCTGAAATATCCGGAGAGTAATCTGACATTTCATTTCACTTGCCCACTCACTCACTCACTTTTGCTAACTAAATCGATTTTCGGCGGAAAATGATTCATCAAATTCACTCCCTGCGGTTTCGAGTTAGCTAAATCTCGGCACAGATGTTTTATATGCATATATGCGCTGGGCAAATCATGTTATGACATTTCAAACCACAAAAACAAAAAATAAAATAAATAACATACAATAATTAAATTGTCATCCGCGAATGAGGCGTGAGGATACCAAATAATGAGCCAAAAAAGAAATTTCTAGACAAAAGCCAAAATATCTTCATCCGTCAAAATTCTAGCTAAATGTCTCTGTCAAGATATAATATCTGTGACATCCAAACAAGAGATGACTGTCTGAACAGAATGGGAGACGAATTAAACAAATTTTAACTTTCATTGCACCTTGGCATCTATCCCATTCTGTTCAGTGTAACGGAGTGACCCCATATCAGATGGGCATTCTGATAGAAACTATCTAAAGTGAAGTCGGGGTGTTAAGATGGGTTCAGTGCACTCATTTACGCATGGACGTATTGTACAGGGTGATTGGTATAAGGTGCACCAAAAAACTGGAGCGAGTAGGTGGGGTTAAGACAAGAAAAAAATCGTACAGAAGGAGGAGGGGTCGATTTCCCCCCGTTTTATAAAAAAATGTACCTAAAACAGAAAAAAAATATTTAAAAACAACGGTACAATTTACAACATCATGCTATACCTTTTTGGATAACCAGAAATCCCTTCTTTGATTTTCATTTTAAATAAAGTTGTGTTAGTGAACAGTTTTTGAAAAATCAATTTTCAAACTCGAAATTTTGAAAAAAAAAGAAAAAAAAATTTAAAATTATTTTTTTTCAAAATTGTATGTGATTAAGTATAATTTTTATTTTCAAAATTCAATGCTCTTATTAGTTTTTAATAAAAAACAGAAAACCGGATGTTAAAATGCATCTTAATTTTTGAGAAATAAAAAGAAAATAAAAGTGCTTTTTTCCACACTTTTTTTGCTCCATCTTTGCATAAATACGAGTACCATTAGTTTTATTAGCAAGTAATACAAGAAATAACCTTATTAGCTAGTAATATTTTTAATATCTGTTACATAGCTTATTCAAATTAAAATAAATGATGTTATAAGAAATTTTCCATATGATCCCCACTATTTAGAAGGCAAAGTTGTATCTTCTTATGGCTGCAGATAAATTTAAGTCCGCCAAATTCTCCTGTAACTTGACCCCAGCAAATTCAATGCGTTATTTAAGTTGCTCTATAGAAGAAATTTCAACTTCATATACATAGTTCTTCATGAATCCCCAAGCGTAAAAATCCAAAGGAGTTAAATCTGGTGATCTTGGTGCCCATTCAGTGGGACCTCCCCTTCCTATCCATCGGTCGCTGAAATGATTATTCAGCCAGTTTCTTACAGCGAGGCTAAAGTGTGCTGGAGCTCCTTCCTGTTGGTATATTAAATTGTCTATTATAGCCAAAGAGACATCTTCAAGTAAATCTGGCAAAAGGGTTCTTAGGAATTGCAGATAAGATTCTCTATTTAAAATCGTATTCAAAAAAAGTGGTCCAATTACCTTTCGTCCCACAATGCCAAGCCACAAATTGCAGCTGAAGCGGTGCTGCGATTTATTTTGTTTTTTAACATGTGGATTGTTGTGACTCCAGTAATGCAAGTTGTGGACATTGGTAACTCCATCTCTGGTAAACTGCGCTTCAGCTCTCCAAACTATCCTTTTAAACTAGTTGTGTTCTGTTTCTTCCCTCAGTAATAGCGTTCGACAGAATTCAGTCCTCAAAATTTTATCATTTGATGTCAACTCTTGCACTGGGGTAAAATGATATGGGTGAAGGTCATCGGTATGAATCACTGCCCAAACCCTGCTTTCGAGCAATCCAAGCATAATTGCTATTCTTCTTGTGCTAAGGGTGGGATTACGCCGTACCAAATCCAAAATCTGTTCCTCTATGTCTGTTGATACACCAGATGACCTTTCTCTTCTTCGAGTCTCCAGCACTCCATGCTCCCGAACATGGTTGGAAGTCTTGCAAAAAAGTTAATAGTGGGGTAATCTCCAATTGGTGAACCTTTGAGCGTACAATCTCTGTGCTTCCCGACTGGAACCATCCGCTAAACCATAGCAATAGTGCATATCTGATAATTCTTCCCGAGAATAGCTTGCTATCGTTTTGTATTGACGATTTGATATGCAAATTAGAAATAAGTTTCACATAGAATGTCCTTCCATATTTATTTGTGATGAGGTAAAACATATTTGTTTTTTTTATTTGGTATAGGTAATCCTTTTTATTTGGGTAGCAGGTAGACGTGAAGGTCAATTTTGTTAAATTGAACACATGCCCCAATACAAAAATGGTGAAATCTAATTAATTCAGATTATTTTTTTTATTTTTGGCTCAAAACTAGGTGGTATGCAATACAAAAAAAAGGGGTAATCCGCTAATTTAATAATTGACCTGAGCAGATCAAACTTGGGAAAACCAAAAAAAGTGTTTCCCTTGGAAAAAAGTACTTTTCATTTCTTTTTTATTTCTCAAAAACTAAGATGCATCCGGGTTTCTGTATTATTTATCGAAAATTAATAAGAGCATTGAATTTTGAAAATTAAAATTATACTTAATTACATAAAATTTAAAAAAAAATGTTTAAGTTTTTTTAATTTTTTTTTTCAAAATTTCGGTTTGAAAATTAATTTTTCAAAATCTGTTCACTAACACAACTTAATCTAAAATCAAAATCAAAGAAGAGATTTCTGGCTTTCCAAAAAGGTATAGCGTGGTATTGTTAATTATACCGTTGTTTTTAAATATTTGTTTTCTGTTTTAAGTCAATTTTTTATTAAAATTGCCCCTCCTGCCTAAACGGGGGGAAATAGACCCCCCTCCCATACGATTTTTTTCTTGTGTAAGCCCAACCTACTCGCTCCAGCTTTTTGGTGCACCTTATATTAATTACCCTGTATATGGACTGCTAGTTGCCAATCTGAAGTTGGATTCGAGGACACTAGCCCTCAACCCTGCAACTAGTGGGAACAAAATTAAGCTACTCAATTTCGACGTTTGTATATCTGATTAGTGTTGCCAGATTTATAATTTTATAATGATTATGCTCAGTTCACACGGTAAATCACCGCACTTTTTTCCGCATTCGGTTTTTAGCGAAAGCGTATGTTCACACAGTACATTTTGATTCATTTAAAAATTGAACAGCTGCCAGTATACATTCGAATTGACTTCATATGAAGTAGATTTATTTAATTTTTGTGAATTATTGTTCATTGAAAGACGATACAACGTTGAATCATGTTGTTATATCGAATGACAGCAATACCGAATACAAGAAATCTCGAAATAAAAATAAAAATGTCAAATTCAAATATCTCGAACGCATGAAAATTTAGAATGTATAAAATCACAAAAGACATTATCTAGAAAAAATCACGAAAAATAAAAATAGATTTGAGTTTTCTTAAACTTACTTTAAAAGTTAAGTCTCTGATAACAACAATAACAAATGGATAACATAAATTAAAGAAATCGTTATTAGTAACAAAAAAGTAAAAACAAATTTAATTTACAATGAAAGTGTCAACTGAACAAAAGAAAAAAAAATGTTTTTTAAGAAAGGGATAGCATTTCCGTAAATTGGTTTTCACAATTGCAATGTGTCCGAAGTGTTTTCCAGCGTAAGCTTACTTTTGCGACTTAGTTTTCCTTGAAAATATTTTTCATTTTTAATTCTGAAAGGTCAAGAAAAATCTGCCAGATCCTGACATATATTATTTTAAATAACATTTTATATAATTTTTTATAACATTTTTGATGACAGTTTTACATTAAGGGATATAGTGCGCACTCACTTACACCATTCATAGTTTGGATAAGCAATTGTATGGTCTGCTTTAATTTAATTTTTAGTTTATTAAAAATGAGAGAAAAATGTAGTGCCCTAGGGACTTAATTAATTATAATTATAATTTATTTGGGAAATAAAAAAACTATAAAGAGATAGAGCAGATAGAGTAGATAGATGTTGTCTCGTAGCTGTAGACCAATTAGGCTTTTCCAAAAACTATCTTTGCCTGTTCTCTTTCTAACTTTGACAGCTCACAAGAAAAAATATACAGCTGCAGGGTCAACCAAACAAAGATTTAACTGTTTTCTGTGTTTTTTTTTTTGATAAAAATAAAGGATTTTAATTGTGATAAATTGTTAAATAAGCATAATAAAACAATAATTTGGAAACTTTTTCTTCGAAAACAGTCATGATCTACAAAAACACTCGATTCAGAATATTCGCGACTTTGTTTACTTTTTATCTCACTAACAGCTGTGAATTTTTTTTGTATTGTACAATGTATTTGTATTTGTACAATGTAAAAATTATTTTTATCAAAGTTTAATAATAAAAAAACACCCGATCTTAATTGAAAAAAAAAAATACCAGGCTGAGATCTACTGCTATTTTTGCAAATGGCGATTACAATAATGTGAAGCTTAAACAAATGCACTTGTCAGTATTGTAGATTTTTCCGTGGTGTATGGTGTACCACTGGTGCAATATAATATGCGAGTGCAAAAGTGGCGTAACCCATTTTTTGGCATTTTTGATATTTTTGTCTTGTATGGAACATTGATCGTGTGTAGGGCTCTTAACATAAATAAATAATATAAAGATGTGAATCCTCGGCTGTCAAACTGATTTGCCTACAAGCTCCGACCGTGGTGAACGTCATAAAGTTGCACTAGTAACCTTTACCACACTTTAAGTGCTCACTTCCCTTTATATAATTTTATTTTAAAATTGCATTGGCTACCTAAATTCAAAGCGTTCTAAGATAATAAAAGACATATTGGTAGTAATAAATAATTGAATAAATAAATGCATGTTAATTGAACCATAGTGGGAGGAAATTTGTTTGTGAAATATGAAATTTCATAGTACATATGTTAGCCTTTTTACACCGAACTCAAAACGCGGTTTTCGAGAAAATATCGGCATTAGAGAAAAACCTAATCGAAGACACAAGGTTTCACATACATTTATTTGAGCTTCAGGTTTTCGTAAAACACAAGTTTTATATAAAACCAGTCGAAAACTTGTTGGAATTCAGAGATGAACAAAACAAACCTACCATTTAAAAAGTTCAGTGCCTAGTAAAATGTCAAAAAAGAAACTGATTGGATGCTTTTATGATCATATTTATATAAATAATCACCATTTTACTTACTTATTGTAAGTGGTTGGTGAAAGAAAAACTTTAATGTCAAACGAAAACGTATAGTGTAATGTTTGTTGTGAATGGTTTTTGAGTTTTTGAAAAGTTTTTGCCGAAAACTGGTTTGGGGGGTTGTTGTGAAAATCCTATTATTCCTTAAATTTGTATTTCTTACTGGAATACTTCCACAGATTTATGATCTTCACAGAAACGAACTATCAAAATTAGTCTGGATATTAATAGCTACGTTTTTTGCATGTCCATATGCACTTTGGGGAAAAAAACGACATCGGGACATTTCAACATTTGCCTTGGTTTGCCATTTTATATAACCAACAAAAATTTAACATTTAATTATTATTTGTTCAATGTAATTTTTTTTAATTATTTACAGCACAGTGATTTAAGATTTTGTTTCACTCATACATTGAACAAAAAAAAAAAGACTGGAAAACTATGCACCAAGCACCAAATTCTTTTAGTTCGCTTCCACCATGGTGAGCACTCCCGTCTGACGGGAGAAGTTAACGAAAATTAAACGAAGAATACCACTTCGCAATTATGTGCGCGTCATATGGATTACTTTCACCCGGTTTCCTACGACCACTACGTTGGCTTCCACCTATTCTAGTTCTACCTTAATTCTGAATTATTATTGTTGTTGTTGTATTTGACTAGTAAATTGCTTTGTTTTGTTGTCTTGTTTTTAAGACAGAATTATTTTGAGTTACAAAAAACACAACTAATGCTATCATATGTATTGAATTTTCTTTTTGCTTAAAGGTTCTCCCAAACCAACGCGAATGCGGAGTGATTCGCACAACAGCAAAAAATATGACAAATTCATAACGCTAAACAACAACAAAAATTCGTCGTTGCTCCGCATTCGTGTTGGTTTGGGAGCACCTTATTATGTAACTAGGTAAACAAAAATTGCACATTTTATCAAAATATGTTCAAATTTTAATCAATGGTTCATTAATTTTAATTTACCAAATCAGTGAGTTAAAATTGGATGAACTTACGTTAAATGATGGTTAAGGCCAAGTAAGTGATAGTGGAGAATCAGGGCCAGTTTGTTCACATTAGATTAAATTTGAAGTAAGTAAGTAACAGAATCTGGTTAAATGCATCTAACTTACCAATATTGGCCAATTAGCGATTTCTATAATTAACAACTCAATTTAATTGGAACGGCAAAGCATTCGGCTACAATGCGTTTTAAAAAAATATATTTAGGTAAACATATTGATGGTGCAGTCGTACCTTTCAATAATATTCCATTAAAAAAAGTGTGTTTGCACCCTCAAAACAAGAATTTTTAGAACACATCCCCTGAGGTGAATTCAGAAATGTCACGAAGTTTATGAATTCTTGAATTCAATGGAAAGTTGGTTGCCGGAAATTTTTGATACAATTAAAAATATTACTTAAAATTTCTGGCACAACTAAATATTTGTTGTTATTATTTAATAAAAAACGAAAAAATTAATAACAAATATAAAACGATAAATAAGACAACGATGCAGAATGGCAGACGCACTAAAATAAAAAAAACATGATATCAAGAGTTTGGAAAAAAATTGGTCTGTCAAAACAAATCAAATTCACCGCGTTAAGTTGTTGTTGCAATTCACATCTATTCATCGACACGAAGTCGGATTACAAAAACGACAATGTAAACAAATGGGTTTTGGAGGGTGAAACGTACGAAAGTTTCCCATCTTTATATTGTTTATTTATGGCTCTTAACTTGCCGACTGGACATAAGCCATGCTCGGACTATGAACATGACGAGACAAAACTGTATGTGGGCAGAAAAATCCATGTCTTGTAGATGACATGCCAATGCCAAGAAAACTTACTTCGCTGTTCAAAGCTTGACCTTGAGAAAGATTTTAGATTTCACTTGCGTGAGAGTTTTTTTTCTGATTTCCATTGTACCTGGACGGAGGTGAAATTGCTGCATTTTTTTTATAAATTTACGTGACCTTTATTCCCACAGTACACATATAAAATGTAATATCTTCCAAGTTTTCATTTTCATTCAAAATCTCAGAGACTCCTGTCACTTCCTTGAATGTGTACGGTGGCATGTTCAACACATTTCAAGTTTTTAATTTAGATTTTCAGATTTCTGGATTTTCCAAGCAACTGATTGGCCAGAATTCAGAAATTTAAATATTTGTTACTGAAATTGGCATTGAATGCATCCACTTTAAATTTCATAAGGTCTCCGAGAATTATTATTTTTTTTTTTTTTCACTATCTTACAACTGGTTTTTGAAAAAATGCGCAATGTATTACGTTTAGTATGTGTGTACTGTGCTTTAATCCTACTAGTGCTTTTTAGTATCCGTATATTTCGGATATTTCGGTGACATATTTTTGGAACACCCTGTGTTGAAAATATTTTCTTTTTTAAATTCTGCAGCAGCTTTCACCTGTGCCAATTTCATTGAAATTGTTGAAGGAACAATGATTTGATGACCTTCGGATCGACTATACCCATCCCTAATAATTTTCATTAATAAAAGGCAGTTTAACTTCTTTTATAATGATTGTATCATCTACATTTATATTCTATTGGATTCAATATTAAAAATTACTTTAAAATCATGTGCTTAATGCTTAGATTGTACCAAAACAATTTTCAGTTTTATAATCCACAATTCCTCATTTCACTTCCCCCTGCCCTCCAAAACAGTTACTCTCCAACCTATAATTTTTTTGTTTTTTTCTGTAAACTGATTTTGCTAAGTTTTATGAAGATAGCGTTTATTTTTCATTTATAGTTTTTGTTCTATCTATTACATACACTTCAAAGCTGATCAAACTAGATCCGGATCTGAATATGAATTCAACACTATCTGGATAGTATCGAATCTTTTCTTAAATACCTCATTTAACTATCCGCATAACAAACACCATTCCGATAGTGTCGGATCCCAATTGTTTCATTCATAAGTATCCGGATAGTTTCATGATTCGGATACGGTTTGAAGCACTTATTCCTACAATTTGAGTTGAATATTGTTGCAAAACATAAAAGTAGTGTTGAAAGAGAAATGAAGCGACTAACAGAAATTTGCCTAGTGAGAAAAAAATCTGTTGATTGTTGTTTGGATAGTAGTTGCGATGTTGGACATCTGTTTGCCCTGTGGAGTCGGGGTGTAAGGAAAGTATATCGAGATATCAAATACATATGTATATTAGACTTGATACTTTTGAAGAGAATTTCAGGAAATCTGTTGTTCCAATATAGTACTTTCCTATGAAATATTGTTGTTTTGTAACGTTGCAAAAACGCAACTATATTAGTGCTTTCATCTCACTCGCTAGTGTTAATAAAACATCGATTGTTGGAGTTTTCGATAGTATCGATTGATTAAAAAAAAATCGATTAATCGATAAGCAATCGATAGTGTTTCAAAGTTTATAAAAAACATTTTCAAATTATATATAATCTGGATCTGCATCTGAATCCTCACATTCTGTATTTATACTATCGTTATGTTTTCTTTTCAGGTGGTCTCGTAAATTGGAAGTATTTCCAGAGTGTTTATATTCCTGGCCACAAAATTTGCAAGTGCAAAATTGCCCTTTTTTGTTGAAAAAATTCCAAACCGACGATTTGTTTTTTCTATTCATATTAATTATTAAAAATAAACTGGGAAGGGAGACTGAAAAGCACGAACAACATGAAATTTTTGTTTTGCAATGAAAAATGAAATGCCGATAAGGGATTTTCCCTATTAAAGCAAAGTCAACGTAAACGTAAACGTAAGGCGAACTGAACTGTCAAAAACGGAACAGCGTTAATTGAGTATAGGGTGCGTCGCACACCAACTGAACTTAAGGTCTGTTTAGATTTTTGTCATCCAAGAATAATTCTCAGTAGTTGAAAACTCATTTCTAAGAAAATTGTTTCCCAACAACATAAACACATCTACTGGACGACTATCGATATTTTTTCCAAACTATCGATAGCCCCGATAGTTCAAAACAATCGATTAATCGATTAAACTATCGATGTTTTATTAACACTATCACTCGCCAAGTAGGCAACTATAATATAATGTTAAATGTATAAACTTTATTTTATAAAATTTTAACTCTCGTTTACGTGTAATTGATATAATTTTGAAAAAATTGTTATTTTGATGACACTTTTCAGCAGCTCAAATATGCTATCTTAATATTTTAAAAATGTCACAGTAACAATGTGCTTACTTACGTTATATAACAATCCGTGTTGCAAGCCCTGGATTGAGTTCGAGGTTTTTTCGAGGAATCACAAAAAGGTGGGGCGACCTTAAGGCCGGACATCGTGTTTACGCAGTCTGCAGTCTGAAATGAAGATCCTTGACATAGTGCATCACATGAACCCCAATCCTTCATTTCCCATTGATAAGGCTCCATTTTGTAACGTTTCTCAGCAGTATAAGAGTATGACAAAAGTATTGCATCGTTTTTCATAGATTCTATGTTCAGCGAAATTATCTGAAAACTCGTTGTTTTATATAAATAGAATAATAATGTTAAACAAATAAAAACATTTATACTTCTACAATCAAATCCTTTTTTAATTTTCGGGAATATGTGGTATTGACTTTTTCCACAAGGTTATTTGATCCATTGTATTCGAAAGGTACTCCAGCATAAAAGAAAACATACCTGTACACGTTTATCACTCGGTCTCCATTTAAAAGCGATGTGTTATCAGAACTGTGAAGAACTGCGAATTTTAACGTTAAAATATTAACATAAGTTTTATTTAGTATATCTATAGTTTCCCTTACTAACCAATATAGTTTTGAATATGGTACCCAGGTTGAGTAATCACAATATTTGAGGCACCTGGAAAAGTGAATTTCATATAAAAGTCTGACAATATCAAAAAAGACTTCATTTTGTATTTTACCTTTTGGAATGGTAGTCACGTAATAATACATAGAGTTATTTTTGTTGGATAGATCCGATTTGTAAAAATTTCCTGAATACTCTTCACATGTATTATTTCTTCCTTCACACACTCCGCATTTATCTTTATAAAAATAAATCAGTATATTTTAAAAATAATTAAAATTTACTTTATCAAACCTAATTTAGCAACAGAATTTAATTCATTATCACATCCTGCTGGGCGGCAAATACCATTTACACATTTATCAAAGCTATCAAAAGAACAAGTTGTTCCATCTTTCACCTTTTCACTAAGTTGAAAGTACGCAGTTGTATTATCCCAACGGCAGTACAATTTACACTTGTCTTTGGCAAGTACTGCAACAAAAATTTTAATTTTCAAATCTAGGGGCTAATTTTTTTTTCTAATATTTCTTACGTCCATATTTTGGAATCCATCGCACAGAAGAATCAATACCCTTCAAGCCAAAATTATTTCCATTCATATCATAGCACTGCTGTTCCCTAGGATCAAGAGAACCTTGAGGGCAATTCTGAGTGTTACAGGATCTAAATTTTTTTCTACTTCCCCCACAGTACTTCCCTCCGTACTTCGGGAAAGGATTATTGCATTCTCTTTGAGATTCTTGAACACCACCGCCACAAGTCATACTGCAAGGTGTAAATGCACTCCAAGGGCCCCATGCGCCATTTATAGCTTGTCGGTTTGTCCCTTCGCGAGGCACGCACTTTCCTTGCTTGCACCAATTGTCATGATTTCCGCACGGGGTTCCGTCGGCCCATGGTAAATTACTCGATCTACAACTAGACATTTGTATCTCCTCCTTACACCAAAGTTTCTTACAATCCTTCAAAAAATTAAAAACTGTTTTCAAAATAATAATTAAAAAAATGGTTTCTTACTCCTTCAACTGAGCAATATTTGGAATAGTTGCCGTGTATGAGTCTACACTGTTCATCAAGACTGTAGAGCTCACCGGGCAGTTTTGTGCTTTTATTTGAAATAATTCCTTGTGGGGTATCTTCCAGACAAGTAGTGTCTTCCTTTCTTTGAAAGAGATTTTATCTTAAAATGAGTGAGCAAGATAATATAGTAACACCTACTCACTCTAGGAACTCAGATACATAATGTCTTGAACAATCTGACCATGACCATGGATGAATGTCATCTCCCATTGTACTTGACATTATATGTAATGTGCTCTTCCCATACCGTTTAAAATCATCACATCTACTATCGTCATCGTGAGGCATGTTAAGACTAAATTGAAAGTAATTTAAAGTCATAATGGGCTACATGTTGTGTTATGTCACGGTGTTATCACGTTTTTTTATCCCCATATTAATAAACGGCGGATAACAACGTGCCAGCGTTTATTAGCTTGAAATTCTTATTAAAAAAATGTGTAATAGTCTGCGGCTCGCCACATTCGTAAAATGAACCGATAACTTCTTAACACATACACGCACACGTGTATAATAGGAACCCCTACCACTTGCCAGTATGCACTTCGTAAAACAGTGCATGCATGTGACGCTATGTATAAGAAAATAACTCTAACCTAACACGTGAGTTAGGGAGCGAATACTGCTGTAACTGTATAGGATTGGTATTTGGATAAAAGTCGAGAACCAGGAGATAAGAACAAAAGAATACTCAAGAGACTGATATATATATAACTGTATTCGACCACTGTTTATGTATGGGTACTAGGGTAAAGGGTTCTTAGCGAATTTTTCCAAATCACTCCGTGCAACTCATAGTTTATGCGTAATGGTATCCTCATCATTAGATTTGAGTCATCTTTGGGAAAAACAAAATCGGGAAGCCACTAAAAAATTTACTTATTTTGAATATAATGTAGATATAACGGCTACGTTCTAGAAACTATCAATATATTTTGGTTGAAACAAGCTGTAATAACCGTAATATTTTTCTGAACAAATCTTCATGATTTATTTTGAGTCATACTTGGGAGAAAAAAAAACGGGAAACCACTGAAAAATGTTCCTTTTTCAAAAGACTGCTTATTTTGAAGAAATAAAAATGACTAATATGTAGTCCATAAAAAATAGCAAACATCTTGAAGGTTGCCAACGAAATATTAATTTGATAAATTTTAACATTGGTAGAGATGCAGAATTTCACCTTTTATTGCATATCCAAGGTCCCATTAGTTTCCCTTATTGGCTTTTTGTATGACGCATTTTAGAAGAGGGAAGGTGGAAGTTTTGTTTGTGTGGTAATATCTAGACACAAGACACATGTCCTTAGGGTTAATGCTGAAATGAGACTAAAATCAAAACAATACAAATATTCTATAAGAAGTGATACCTAGTTAGTTTTATGTAATGATGACTTTGTTACAACAGGTTAGATATTAATTTTTGAGATGTATAGAATTCAACGGATTGTACGCTTCTGCAAGAAGATCTTCATAGTTTATCAGTATGGTGCAAAAATAACCAATTACACCTTAATATTGCTAAATATCAATGTTTTTCTTTTATCGTTGTTCATTTCCTGTTCTATATGATTATTATATTGGAACCAATAGTTTTGAAAGAGTTTCGGTCAAAAAAGATTTGAGAGTAATTTTTTACTCAAGTTTACCTTTACCAATCATATAGAATTTATGGTCAGTAAATAAATATGCTTGGATTTATTGTACGTAACTCCAAAGGTTTAAAACTGGCCATACACGACCTAGCCATCCGATCCATTTGGCTCGGTTGGATTTCAGATTGGCTAAAAATTCAAACGAATCGGTGGCCGATCCACCCCACAGTACACATATTGAGCCTGATTATACGATTTGGGTTTCGGACGTTTCGTGTTTCGTCTTTTTGACGAAACGAAGCACGTATGAAAATTTTAAGATTTTTTCTGGTTGAAATTTGACGTTTATGTTTTGACAAACGAGTAAAGGGGGGGGGGGGAGGATTTCATAATTTTTTAATAATGAGCTTTAAAATTGTTTTTCGTGATTAAATAGATGTAATATTGAAAGAGAAGTGATTTAAAAATAGTTTTAGTTATTATTACTGTCTATTTCCCAATTTGTCATATCCACTACAATGCCTGGAGTAGGAGCAATTTTCTTCCCCAATCTTTTGGATCAAGCTCATTTCCCAAACACTTCTAAACTTTATAATAAGCCCTTTGCAAGTATTTTTCTGTTGCACTTTCTATCGGTGGGCAGTAAACTCAAACTAGTTGCCGTATTTTTTCGATAGCTATGCAAAAAAAGAATAACGACGGTGTTTATAGATAGAAGGACCATGAGAAGGAGTACAATAGAGAGCTAGACAAAATTGAATATACTTGAAAAGATTGATTCCGAAGGAGCATGCTAAGGATCTAAGACAGTTGATGGAGGATACACGATGCTTCATTAGTATTGCAAAGACCCCACCAATAACTTTGATGTAAAAGAAAGGTTTAAGATAAGGCAACGCGCTGTTTTGCGGAATCTTCAACATCAACTTTTAAAGAATGGTGCAAAACATTCACTCACGTTAACACTAGAGGCACAATCTTTCTAAAGTCCGTCCAATTACTCGTTTACCTAGACGATATTGATATAATCAAACGAACAAAGTATGATTTCAGTGGAGCTTTCATTCGAATTGAGGAGGAAGCCAAGAAGATGGGTTCAACAGTGAATAAAGTTAAGACCAAATGTTATCAAGAAAGAACACCCACTACCAATGTTATGAACAGAACGTCACTATAGACAGCTATAATTTTTCATTTTTCCCGATTTCAAGAAGGAGTATATTTGGAACACACATGGATACATATAAAGTTTTTCGTCGTACTACTTGTTAAAAGTAATAAATGCTTGAAGAAGCTATTTTGTAAAATGGCGTCATTCAGTAGTGTGTGTGTAAATTTCGATTTTGAATTCATTTGATATTGGAGATTTTCAAAGTGTTTTTTTCATATAATAAATAGAAGATATAAATTTAAATTACTGAAAACGCTGGTTTTATTTATTTATATAAATCTTTCTGACGATGGAAGCATAGCTTTCAAAATGCATGTAAGTAAATAAATAAATCAAATAAGTATTTTCAGTTATTTAAATTAATATCTTTTATTTATTCGATTTTAATCAAAAAGGAGTAGAACAGTCCAAAAATCCAATCGAAATAACATAAGGAAGTACCTAAGTAAGTTCAAAAGTTTTTCATATCAAGTCAGTTTTCCGATACTAGAACAATTGATTCTGTAGAAATTGATATTTATGAATTGTTAAAATTAATTTTCAAACTTTTATACTACTGAATCTATTCGTTGTTAATACACTTGTTTTTGAATTAGGCCACATCTATAAATAATACATTCATTTATGTATGGCCGCGTGTGCACAGTATATACACATATATGTATTTACATTGTACCTACATATATGTGTATAGTTAACATTTATATACATCAACACATAGTAACCAAAGCTAAAACATAAGAACCTTGAACGAGAAAAAATAGGGAAATAATGTTCTTGTGATATGTATAGACAAAATTGAAATCTTTAATAGTCTATAACTCGGCTACTGTTACTTTACTTAAAAAAAAGTTGTAGAAAATTTTGTATTGGAAATTTTATTTACTTCTGTTTTGGATTTAAGGGGTTTGGACGAAAAACCGTTAATTTTTGGAAAAACCTTATAAAAACTAGCACCCAAGCAATCGATGAGCACTTTTCAGGATTTATAAGGCAGGGTAAAAAGGAGTAGAATACCAAAATTCAACTTTATAGGATTTTTTCCGTAATAGGTCCCAAATATTAGGGGGCTTCGGACTAAGACCAACAAGGTCTACTAATCATCCTCCATCTGCTCTTGTGACATCATTGCTCTCACCGAAACGTGCCTATATGCAAGTATCAACGATTCAGAAATATTTGACAACAAGTTTAATGTTTTTAGGCGTGACAGACATTCTGATCGTAATATCGACACTGTAGGTGGTGAAATTTTGCTGCCGTAAAATCTTGTACGAATACTAATGCTTCATCAACAAACTCTTAGAGTATCAGGATGAAATTTTTTGCCTAGGGTGATTTAAATCTTACAAGCGTTGCTTGGATTCGCAGTTCTGATACAAATGTCATGTTACTATCTGGAAATCTAAGATCGCATGACTCCAAGTTAATTGATTCACATCTATTGGACTTCACCAATTTAACGATGTTTTAAACACAAATGGAATATTACTTGATCTAGTCTTCACTACCATGATGAAGGTATTTCAGTGGCAAAATCAAGTATCTTAAAGTATCTTAATCATCTGCAGAAGGTGCAAAGAGATCTTAAATTGAATCCAAAATATTTTTGAAAATTCATAAATTGTAAAAGAAAATCTTGTTCTTACCCTCTGCCCTCAAGTCAAATGACATTTCAAGTCATGACCCTCGGGCTATGACACAATTATTTTCTGACTTCTCTCAAAGTGCCTTCAACTTTGATACTAACATCTGTGATACCTAAAACTGTGATATTTTGAACTGTGATAATTTTGACGAAATTTCCCAAAACTTTTACATTAAAAATCTTTCTCTTACTTGACTGACATTAATTTTATTATAAATACTGACAACATGGCAAAGTTTATATCTAATCTAGACAATAGTTGAATACCAGGCCCTGATGGCCCTTCAACTTGTCCGTCATTTTTAACTTATCAATCTCCTTTTGTGAATTCCCATCTATTAGGAAAAATTCTTTCATAATTTATTTTTTCATTTATTTATTTATTTGTGGCTCTGTACAATATGAATAAAATTCATATAATAGTACAGGTAATATGAGAAGAATATATAATAATAATCGATTAGCAAATTAAAAGTTACTGTTAAAAATCTAATGAAAAATATACAACACGTAGTTATTAAAAAAAAAAACAAACATTGTAAATATTCCTTAGTTTTACGCAACTTCTCTTTTTTCTAATTTTTACTATTTTTCTTTGTTATCTTTCGTAATGTGCTGCTGCTTGCAATCTAACCAAAAATCACTCTCTTTCAGATTTAATCATTATCCGAGGCAGACGCAGCAGCAGCACTTTACACTAAGTATAAAACTAATAAATTATAAAAAAAATAGAAATAAAATAATTTTAAAATAAAACAGTTACAAATAAATAACTAAATGTAAATAGGTACTTATATGTTTGCATTATTAAATTAATAACTCTCTACATAAGAAAGGTAAAAGAGATGAAATCAATAATAATAGACCTATTGCTAGACTATCGGTTATTCCAAAACTTTTCGAGGCTATTATTTGTGAATCTGTATGTTTTTATGTGAATTCATTTATAGTTCCAAATCAACATTGTTTTACAAAAGGGCGCTCAACTGTTACTTTTTTACTGGAATTTGCTGAAAATCATTTAAAAACAAAAAGCAAGTAGATTGCATTTTTACAGACTTCAGAAAGGCGTTTGATAAATTCTCTCTTCGAGTTTTACTATTTAAATTAAGAAAATTAGGATTTATTGAACATTTTGTAATGGCTTTAATCGTATTTAATTGACAGATCATACTCGATACTTTTCAACGGCTGTGAATCGAATAACTTTAAAGTTAATTCCGGAATACCACAATGTAGCCATTTGAGCCAGTCCTTTTTATTTAATTTATTAACGACCTACCGTCTGTGTTAAAGTGCTCAAACTGCCTGATTTTTGCGGACGATGTTACAATCTTTAAACATATTTCGAATATGCGAAATTGTCACGAATTGCAGTATGTCCTAAATTCTTTTTTGGATTGATGTTCGTAGTTGTTTGTTTCTCAATATCGATAAATGTAATAATATAAGTTTTACGAGGAAGCTTTCCGTTTCTTCTTTTAACTATTTGTTTAACGGTTTACTCTTTTCACTTGTAAGCAATATAAATGTCCTTGGTGTATTATTTGATCAAAAGCTTGATTTAATACACCACATTAACTCCATAGCTAATAAGGCCAACTCTAGGGTGGATTAAAAGGGAGTCAAAACGGTTTTCCGATCCTTTCGGTATCAAACAGCTCTTTGTATCATTTGTTCGACTTATTCTGGAATATGCCTGCCAGGTCTGGTCCCCCCATTATGACTGCAATAAGACCAGACAAGAACAAGTGCCAAAAAGATTTTTGAGATCCGCCCTCAGAGGCTTAGGTTGGAAAATCTCTATGAACCCCTTACAACAATAGACTTAAGCTTATCGACTTGCCTTGTCTTGAGAGCAGATGATCTTAATTATCTTTTGTCTTCATTGTTAAACTTTAAATTGGCAATATAGACTCTTTGGACCTCCTGTCTCATATTAACTTTAACATTCCAAAAAGAAGTTTGAGGAATTTAGCTGATTGTTTACTTATTTTAAACTATCGGACAAATTATGTACGATTTTCGCCTTCGAATGTTTAAACTATTTAATATCCTCAATAATAGATTTTATAGTTTATTTGATCATACCGTACTTTCTTCAAGTAAATTGGAAACAATTTTTTTCCAATTATATAATGTGTAATTTAAAAATTTGAATATTTAAGGCTAGTATTATTTAGCTATGTTTGATAAATAAACATTGACTAATTTTCCTGGGCTATATGTTGAATTGTGTCGATCAATATCGTTGATTCGAAAAACGGAGTTATAAAAACTGCAATTTAATAAACGGGATTAAAAAATGGGATTTGAAAGACGGGATTTTCAAAAATGGGCCCCCGTACCCAACCTGTAGTTTGTCAAATATTTTTTGCGGAGGAATTTGCGTTGGGATTTTTGTTTGATAAAAAATAATGATGTGGGATTGCCACTGGGAATTTTTCAATCGTACATTTGTGGAATGCCTCCTGATGTTGTGGATTGTGAATAAGTGTTAGACAAGGGCGGATCCAGACGTTGCGGGGGGGGGGGGGGTCACGTTTCTTAAAATTTCAATAAAGTATTTCACCCAAAAATAATTTTTACTTACGATATAAGGCAAGTTTTGTATTCGAGCAAAGTGGGTGGCATAATTCTGTCTGGTTGCTCATCTATCTATTCTTTGACAACCTACAGCTACAGCCTAAGCCACTGAAGCGATTTTCTTTAAATTTTTAATTAATTTTTTTTTTAATTCTTCAGAGTGGATATTTTTTACCTTTTAAAATTACGGTACTTGCTATACAACCATTAAGAAAAAGCTTATTTATCTGAAAAGCAGCTTCAACGAATTTGATAAAAAACAGTAGATTACTGTTAGTATGGTGAACATTCTGGAAAAAAAAATACGAAAAACTGTTAATAACGATACCTGCCATTTAAGGGTTTTTGAATTTCGATTTGTTCAAAGAATTTCAATCAAAATTTGCATGCAAAAGCTCCATAAAAATCTCAACAATATTGCATATCAAAATAAAAAAAATAAATGTTGGCCTTTTAAGAAGATATTAATTTTTGTTTTGAAAATTCAATATTTCAAGAACGCGTAGATGAATTGTTTTGAAACTAGTTTATAAATGTATTTTAAAATTTATTATTATAATAATTTAATATAAAAATTAGCTTTTTGAGAAAATCGCTAAACGATTTTAATTTTGTTTGTGCTTATATTCATATTTTTTCAAGTTTTCAAATTGGTTTTAAGCCTTAAGCTATTTGAAAAGTTGTTAAACAATTAAAAGAACATTTTAAATGCCCTTATTATATATATTTGTATATTCTTTAAATATGTAATTACTGGCATATTTTAAAAGTTATTAATTACAGGCAACTTGAACATCAGAGTAAGTACCTGCGATACAGTCGTACATTTTATTTCCATTGAAAATATTTTTTTAAATAAATTAATTAATTAAGGAATTGAAGCCAGAACCATCATGCCACTAGATACTAATAATATTGTTTAGGAAAAGTTTATTTTTGCCCTTAAAATCTTAACTCATTTACAATAAGATCGTATTTATTCTACAAGATCTATTTTGATCTTTTGCCTGGCAACTAGAAGCTATTCTTTTATACTTACCACTTTGACATCCCCCGAACAAAACAAATTCATGAAACGTCAAAATTACAAGACAAAAAACTTTGTATTCCCAAAATGGTGCACCCAAGTTAGTGGGAAAGCGTAAGCAATTACTGTCTTGGGAAAACGAAGTAAAATGAGGTAGTTTTTCCATAAAAAAAAGGCTTGCTACCACTCATGTCTTCGAGTTGCTCTATGCTTTAAGTTACTTCATAGTGCTAGAATCTAAAAGTTGATCGCAATATACAACTTAGTTGTCTAATGGTTGCTTGACCTTGATTTTGAGATTAAGCAAGCGATATGTCATTTAGCATATTTGCAAAGAGTGTATGCGATCAGTAAAAAGTCCAAAAGGTTTAATTTTATAAATTTGTTGAGTTGAAAATTTTGAATCAACTGTGAAAGCTTTTCCAAGGACCGCCCAATTTTTCGCACTTCACTGTGAGAAATTTGCAAGATACCAAAATCTAAAATATCGAAATTGTATTATATTTACATCTTGAAAAATGATATCGTACACTAAGTAAAAATAAAACATAGCATTCTCACCTTACAATCTTGCAAATGTCAACCAAAGTCTCGAAAATTAAAATCTCGAATACCTGCTCAAAATTGAGTGGTCACATAATTAGTGGGATTTTTATTTGCAAGATCTCGAATGCGAGTTTTTCATTTGGACGGTTTTGTAATTTGTGCCCAATTCAAAAGGCCGTTGATAAGGTCAACTAGCTACATTAATTGGTTGTGGATTTGTTCTAATGGGATTTTAAAGTTTTTTTTCTAAAAGTCATTTTAGGTCACTGAACAAAATTTTAAGGTACCTTATTAAGGTTATCTTAAGAAACAAATATTTCTTTTCAAAGGTCACTAAATTGTTATTAAAGGTCACCTCTAGATTCATTGGTGACATACATTTTTTTAAATGAATTTTCAAAGTTCTTTCATGGTTCAGTATTACATTTTGAAAATTCTATGTCTGAAAAATTATCTACTGTTACTACCTGCCCTTTTATGACCAGTAACCTTTCGAAGAGTACACATACGGGATGCCATGAAATTTGTCATCTGATTACCGTTCGGTGTCAGAAATGTTCACAAAATCATCAAATCAATTTCAAATTATTTTTACTGTAAAACAAAAAGTAGAGTTCTGTATTATTCTTGAAATGAAAACTTTTATTGTTTTTCTGGCAGAAGAATTATTTTTTCAACTTTTCACGAACGATGTACATATCGTCGGCTTTCTGTCAAAACCTATCAAGTCCTTAAATGACATTTTGATGTACTTTTAGTCAACAATAATTACTGAATTCGAAAATCAATGTCTAGTAACTTTGCCATGGTTTCTTTTAGCTCTATAAACCAGTTTTAAAACCTTTCATTATCTTAAAATACCATTTTATTACCTTTTAAATCGGTGTTTTGTGTCTTCTAACCAATTTTTCAAATTTCAAATTTCAAATTTGTTTTGACAGAAAGCCCACGATATGTACTTTTTACTTTGATTTTTGTGTTTTAACTCTTTAAATACGCACATTTAATTAAAATAAATTTGAAGGCGGATTATATCCTTTGAGCAGTGAAATTTTTTGTTTATGATTGAATTCATCTGTCTAATATTTTATATCTGGGAAAAGCCCATGAGTCATGACCCCCATAACCTCCCCCCCTTGTATCCGCCAATGGGTGTTAGGCAATTATAAAAATGCTTAGTTTAATAATTTAAACTAGTTTTTGTCTGTTTTCTTTATAAAAGTCTGCATATATATGATCGTTTATTCAGTTTGCCGAAAAGGAAGAGCAAGTTAGGCTTGGAGTTGCTTTAACAAATCTATTCGCATTCGCAGTTCACAGCTCATGTAAAAGGCACTTTACAGATTCCCAATTTTTGCCTTTCGCGGTTATGATTTGATTTCGATTTCGGGTACTCACACATTTTTTTTTAAGTTAAGAATCCAAAAACTACTTACATATGTCCAAGCTCATGAGCGATTGTAAAAGCTGCAGGGAGACCATTATCTTGTACTATTGAACAAGAATAGCTTTTACACACTGTCCCAAGTTCTGCAAGGCCAAGAGTATCACATTTGGTTTCACCTTCGTTTCGGCAGATCTGATCTCTTTGAAAAGTTAAAATAATAAGAATAAGTTAGGTTTTTTTTTAAACATAAATTTTACCTTGTCAGCATTATAGCAGTGTCATAATGAATACGTTTTTTGTATAAAAAAGAACAAAAATGTTTTAGAAGTTGAGATGCTGATGTAGCTATAAAATATATGTTTATATTTTTTTGTTTATGGTTATGGGTTTTTCTTACTTTTTCTTCCACGCGGCAAGTTTATATCATCCTTGAGCAATAAAATAGTAGGCACAGATATATTTATTGAATTTCCGATACTAGCGTCCGAAAAAATATTGGAGACCTTAAGAATTGAGGTTAAATTATCATAGTTTATATTAAGTTGGTTAAACAAAAA
Source organism: Dasysyrphus albostriatus (assembly GCA_946251815.1). NCBI lineage: Eukaryota > Metazoa > Arthropoda > Insecta > Diptera > Syrphidae > Dasysyrphus > Dasysyrphus albostriatus. Next base: position 178,762,802 of record OX276335.1, read on the forward strand.
TAGTTTCTATCATCAGCATAAAAGACAAAAAATTAAACTCGAGAAATGTAAGCCAGATATGTAAGTAGCTTCAACTTTGCCTTGAATTACGACATCTTTCTTTATGTACCAACCTTTCGTGTTCCATATTGTTTCCGCCCCTAGATCTTCTTTTAACTCTATCTCACATAATACATACAGTACTCCCCAGTTTATTGCACCTCGCCTAGTTGATTAAAAAAAAACTGCAGCTAACAGACGCCAAGCATGTAAATGTTTGGGTTGATTGATCGAAAATCGGACAAAACGACAGTGCAGTTAAGCGGGGAGCACTGCTCTAATACATCAACTTTGTATCTACATCTTTTTTATTGTAATGAAAGTACCAACATCTACATGGTGATTGATTATTAAATACTAGCGCATACCTGACGTGTGCTTGTACGCTAAAAAAGAAATACCTACATACATTTTGTTTTTGTGCCTAATGCATTGTTTTAGTGGTCCCGTTCCCATCTGGGGCCTATAACACAAAGCTACAAGTACCAACCTGTAATACAAGTGTAACAATTTTTTGTAACACAAAGCTAAGTCGACTGGCTCACCTACATTGTAATGAACCATCATAACAAGTGGGAAATTGTGCCATTTTCTATCCTTCTGTAACACAAAGCTATAGATAGACAGCAAGTCAATTTCCAACAAATTTGATGCACTGTCAGATTCCATATGAAAAATTTGTACCCATTTTCCCAGCACTGAAAAAATCATTATTACGGGTGATTTCAATATTCATAATTCTTCTTGACTTCGACATTCTGGACAAACTACACCGGAGGCTGTAAAGAGGTTATTAGGTTGAGAGAATTAAGTTTCCGTGGCTTTAAATAAAAAACACTGGGGAAAACATGAAAAAATCCACACAAGACAAAAGATGCGAGTGCTGATATTTTAAAGGCATTATTTTAAGGCATATTATTAAAGGCATGAAAACTTGTATCCGCAACAGGACTAAAAGTATATTTTCTAAGGAAAATTCCTGGTGCGAACATGGCTGCAAAGAGGTTATTAGGTTGAGAGACTTAAGTTTCCGTTCTTAAAAAAAAAAGCCCACTGAGGAAAACCGGAAAAATACAAACAAACCGGGAGTACCTGCAATGCTCATGTTCAAAGAACGAAGTTCTTGCAAGACCAAAATGTACGGCAGAAAATATTGCAATGTCCGAAAGGCAGTAAAAATTTTTGGTCATTTGTAAAAAAATATTAGAAACTCTTCTTCGTCATCGGTTCCAACACTCGTTCCAAATAACTCTCTTGTGGTTAGCTCACCAGAAAAAGCAAATTTGTTTACCGCTCTTTTTGCTGCTAGTTCAAGCTTGCCACACAGCGTTATAACTCCTCCTGTACTTGAGTGCGTAAAAAATGCTACGGGACAAATCTTTACTCGCACTCATAAAGTCGCAAGAGTCCTAAAGATCTTGAAATTCACAAATCCGCTGGTTCAGATTGTGTATCCCCATTAGTTCTGAAGAGTTGTGCTTCTACACTGGCAAAACTATTACGCAAGTTTTTCAATCTTTCCTACTCATCTTGTCTCTTACCGGTGGGTTGAACAAAAAATGTACAAAGTCACAATCAATCATTCGGAAAGATAAAAAAAATAAATTCATGTTTGATAATTTGTGTACCAAAATAAACGGAAATTCAACAAAAAAAAATTGTTTTCTTAAGTAAATAAAAAATTAATTAAAAAATTTAATTCTAATAATAATTTTTTTTGTAAGAAGAAAGTCAATCACAAACAAAAAAAAACAAAAAAAGCAACAATCAATTCAAATGTTGACGTCAATCGATTATATTCTATTTCAAATTTCCTGAAAGACTGAGCAAACAACAACACCAACAACATTACTCTCGCAGCACCCCCATGAGGCCTGTCAAAATCATTCGTTTTGGAATGTTTATCCGCGGAGAAAATAACAATTCTTTATTTTTATTCCAAAATCCGTTATTACCATCATTTGAGGACGAAAAGCATTAGGCAATTCTTAATAAGAAGTGAATCTTGCTTTCCCTGTATAACTTTTAAACTTCCATAAATTTTCCCAAAATACGTTCATTTAAATGATTAAATGGCAATCTATTAGAAAAGACATAAATCGTGTTGAGCCAACCTCCAAAAATATGTACATATATATATGTACATATATTTGTGAAGGTATGTATATGTTTCTACCATTAAGGTGTACGTTTAAGCTGGAAGCGTTAATAAATAAATTTATTGGAATTCTCTCTTTGGTTATATGAGCCGTTCACTATGGCGTATACGTACTTTTTTTATTTTAAGTTTTGTTTGTTGTGTCATGAGTACTAAGATGGAAATGTTTTCAAATTCTATTTTTAAATGGGCAAATAAAAACTGACGTGCACTAGGGCGAATATTTATTATATTAAGAAATTTGTACAAAGTTGATTTGTTTGCAGTCGAAAGCATTAAAATTAAAGAATGTTGATGATTAATTGACAGAAAAAATATATTAATGAAGATATGAACTTTTTCAAGTCAAAGCGGTTTTATAGTCTTACAATATTGATGTCAACGTTTAAACAATACAAATCCGTACGATTATTTTTTGTTATTCCCCAAATTAGTGCTGGCCACGATAACAGAAAAGTCTTGGAAACTGAGAGACCGAGACCAAACCGTTGTTTTGAGGCCGAAATTTACCAATACTTTCGGTATTGTTGCTTGGTTTCAGAAGAGAAATAAGATTTTTGAATATTTAGTTTATTACAGATAAAAACTTCTCCTCATTGGTTTCTCGGAAACGGCTCTAACGGTTTGAATGGCATTTTCACTGTTTTATTTCTGTACCAAGGAGAAGGTTTTAGCAATTATTTTAATTATAACGACCCACTTCAACCCTTCATTTCTCTGGAACCAACCAAACCAACCAAACATCGTGCAGCTCTGGACTGCATGCAGCTCTTGAGTTTTTCTGGGAGAACCTGTGTTATTTTATTTCGCTGCATGAAAAAGGCTGCACGTGTGTTTTAATTATAAAAAATTATAAAAAAAAAAAATTATAAAAAAAAAAATTAGAAAAAGGTTGCGTTCGACGCTCGAGGTCGAAGGGTTGAGGCAGTTACTGTGAAATAAAACTTCAAAATTGTGAAATTTTTCATTCACATTAGCATTTTGAAAAATGAAAATCAAATTGATGCGAGATTCAATCTACCCTCTAGTATGATATTTTGTATACCTCCTAAAAAATTCGTTTACAAGAATGTAGTCTCATATTTAGAACTTAACTTTGAAGATCGGATAGTTAGAATCGAAGTCATAAGCTTTCCAGTCGGTCAATTTGAAGACTATTTGTGCACAATTGAAATTTTCTACACACGATCTTGTCGTTCGGTGGCTGACGAACTACAACTCCACTTTTGTGTCTTATAAGTGAAGGAAAATTTTAGTTTTCTTCAACTTTAAGTTTATTTGTTGTGGTACAGAATCTTTCAAGTGGCTCTTGCCTTGTAGACTTGTAGCTTAGTGTTATAGGCCCCTGGATTTATTTGTAAACAATTACATATACATTTAATTGTATTTCCTTTTAAACATGTATGAGTTTTTTTCCGTATTTTGCCGGAATTTATATAAAGTACTGTATATGAATAACTGACCATGTGAAAACACTTTGCTGTAAGGTCGACACCAATGGCCCTTAACGTTTGTCGTTGTGACTTATTTATGGTCAAAACGAAACAATTACCCACAGGGAACTGTATACGCTTATATCGAAACGAAAACTTACTGGAAATCAGTGGCATACCTACGTAATATTAACACATATTCCCACCAGGAAAAACAATCTAGTTCTTCAATTCAATACGATTACTATATTCGCAATACAAAATTCCAATTGTTGTACCTGGGTGAAACGCATTTGGATTAAAGCTCACATAAAACTTAAAATTGAATTTATATTCAAGAGTCCACAAAAACAAAAACAAATATAAGAAATTTTCTATTAATTACTTTTTTATTCTATACTTCTACCAGCCGGACCACGGGCCTTACCTACCGTTATCAATTTCTAGTTGTCTGAATCAAACCAAATTCCACTAGATAATATAATTAACAGTGCATTTGTGCTATTAACTGTTGTACCTGGGCGAAATGCATTTGGACTAAAGGTCACATAAAACTTTATATTGTATTCGCAATACAGTAAATAAAGTGAGTTAACTTAACTCGGAGTTAACTTAGGATTTAAATTATCTGAAAAACTCGTTTCACACTTAGGTGTAACCCTAGGATGATCTCGGACCGAAAAACTGGCCCTTAGACTCTTTTCATTTCATATCATGTTTTTTTATATTTTTTTTTTCATTTCGGTAAGGTAGATGCCTACATATTGTAACATCCGTTAATGGTTTGAATTACGAATTTTAGTACACTCTATAGCATCATCATCTATATTATCTGAATTGTGAATGTTGTAGGCTAACCTGATGTGATCTTTTGGATTCAAATTCGAAATCAAATACCAAAGTTCAAAAACATAGAGAAACTTCTTCTACGGAATGGTCGAGAAGCAGATACCAGAACCGTCTAGCTATTTCGGGAAGATTTGCAATAAGTATAAAATCTCCTATTTGGCCAACGGATAACACTAACACAGTTTGCTTTTAATAGAGAAAGTATGCAGCTGGGTTGCTATAAGGGTAATTGTTTTTAGAAAGTAGTGTTTGTATTAAGAAAAGTAAAGTGATTAATTTTGAGAAATAAATAAGTGGACGTTTTAAATAAAGTAAATAAGTTTTATGAAGGAACCTGAGGAAATATTACAATTTTATGTATTTACGTGAATATGGGAGCACTTCATGAGGTGATCAGCACAATTGAGAAATCAATATAATTCAAGGAATTTACATAGGGAGCATTCCTTAATATAGAAGGGTCCTTCAATAATGTTGAAAACATTGCAATTCGACAAGCCCTAGACTCGATGGGTATCGATCCAAGGCTTTCCAACTGGATTGACTCCATGCTTCAGACGAGACTTGTAAATGCTCAAATGGGCCATAGCGAGCTTAAAGTAAGGACGTGTATTTATTTATTTATTTAATAGTATTCATAGTACATATAAGTTGTAGATTTTACATCTTTTAAACTGTACATGCTTAATTTATATATAATTCAGAAATGGAATTTATATTTAATTTTAATTTTAATTACAATAAAAATTCAATATGACAAAGTCAAAAAAGAAGATAAAAATATGAAAAAAAAAGAAAAGGAGCGAAAAATTAAAAAGTTTTAGAAATGTACAGTACAATATTCAAAAGCTTTTTTCCTGAAAGCGCTCGTGTTGGTTATACACTTAATACTGGGGGGAATTTGGTTCCATAGTTGAACAAAAAATTGTCTTGATGTCACCAGAAATTTATACTTTGGCAGAATTATTTGTAGTGTTCAGTTACTTCTAGCAAAATAGATATGATCAAATAGATATTTTGGTTCTCCAGATTGAATGATTTTATGCAATAACAAAGTACGGTATTTCAAATGGGCTGTTAATGAACAGCCTGTGTAGGGGCTTCTTCTCTGGCTTCTAGTCCCTAGTCAGATTCTGGTTAATTTTAGTTTCAGTAGTGTCAAGGTCGTGGCATATGCTGATGGTATTGCAATAATGACCTCAGGGAAATTTGTCCCCACACTGTAGGAGCTCCAACAAACATCCCTTAACAAGCTTAATCACTCGGCCAAAAGCTGTGGACTAAATGTCAACCCTCTCAAGATGAAACCAGTTCTGTTTACAAGGAAACGTAACATTCTAAATATAACCCCCCCACTATAAATGGGACACCGCTCCATATAACTCATACGGCAAAGTATCTTGGTCTGATTATAGATCGTCAACTCAACTGGAAAGAAAATATAAGGGAAAGAGAGAAGACAGCATCAATAGCATTAGCAGAATTTTTTGTAAAGGATGGAGCCCAAGCCCTAAGACAATTCAGCCATTATAAGGCCAATCCTACATACGCATGTTTAGTTTGGTGGCCAGCCTTAGATAAGGTAACCAATCTTAAAACCATGATAAAAATACAAAGACTAGCACCAACTGCAGCCCTGGAAAAATGCCTCTTACTAGCCCCACTCGATTTTTTCATGAAAGAGATGGCGGCCAAAAGTGCTCTGCGACTTCAACAATGCAATAATTGGAAAAAGAGCCTTTACAGTCATAAAAATATTATGAGTGAGACTATACATTATCGCACATTGATTTTAGTCCGGTTGCCCTGACAGATATTCCCACAAGGACATTTCGGGTCATAAACGTTTATCATATTTGGTCTCTACGCACGGTTCCAAAACAAATGATGGGTATGGTCAGGCATTTTTTTAGTTAATCTAAAGCACTGAAGTTGCCATTCTTATCTGCTGGTATGGTTTGTAGCAGTTCAGCAGCAGTCCCTCTAAGGACGAGCGTCAGAGCTCCTCGTCCCAGCCGTTAGTTGCCGCGGCTGCCTCGAACTGCTTCTAATATATTGACCAAGAAGTTGGTCCATCGAAGGTTGGTGGATGCATCTCCTTTCTTTTTGGACTTTCACCAGAACTTTCTCGAACCTTCATTATCTTAACTTTATCCAATTCCTTTCTAATGTATTCGATTTTATCTTCGACCTTTTCGAACTTTGCTTTTCATGTCGACAATTGCTTATCGACAGTCAAAAATTGTTTATCGACATGCTCGTCAAGGGCAATAATTCTGTTGTTCTGTTACCTTCGAACAGACTTGTCTGTTCTTGAAATTGTTGAAGAAGTTTTTTCTTTTTATTTTAGAGCAGGCTCTTTTGATCTTGGCCTTGTTCATTTTCTAGGAGATTCTTTTGTTCTTGGTGAATCGTTCGAGAAGGTTCTTTTGTTCATTGCGTTGTTCTAAGAGATTCTTTTCCTGATTATCAAACTTGGCGAGCAGCTGAGACAGCTTTTTCCATAAATTTCCCTTTCCAAAGCTTTCAATTTAGACGAAAGCTCACCAAAACTCTCCACATGTTGGTTTGTGTCATGTCTAATCCGGGATTCGGTGTATCTTTTATTCGAGAGTGGTTATAGTTCATTCGAGAGTCGTAATAGAACAAATGTGAGAGTCGTTACAATAGTTACAATATATTTATCCTATCACAGTGAGTTGTTAATAATAATCGCATAATTATAAAATAATATTTTTTAATGACTGACCCTAACCTCTTAAACCTCTTTCCCTGATTACGCACACAATATCATTTTGGCTGACGGCATGAATGCATTTTGGAAAGCAAAAACAACATTACAGGTTTATTTACATTTTTCATCGGCGAAATATATGATATTATTCATAAGTTGCGATACATATTCTTTTTAATTCACAAAATTACATACATTATTATTGAAGTGCAACTTTACCTAATATGTGTACTGTGGCACATGTTCAACACATTTAAAATTTTAAGATTTTAAATTTCAGATTTCTGGATTTTTCAAAGTTCTGGTTGGCCAGAATGCAGAAATCTGAAAATTCATTTCTGAACTTGGGGCATTGAATAAGTCCACTTCGAATTTGACAAGTACTACGTTTACAAGCAGGCTTGAGAGCTCGAGTTGAAATAAGGTTGAATTAAAGACCAGGTTTTTTGTCACTTGGTTTGAGTGCTCCATTTCAAGTTGAGTTGAAATGGTATTGAGATTCTAGAAAAGTGAATGGCATTGATGTATTGATTTTATTGCTAAACAAATTCAATTGAATGAACACAATCACTTACAAAACTTATATTTATATTAAAAAAAAAGCTATATTTGTACACAAACATGCAAATAAACTGACCATATTGCATCATCTGTAAACCAACTCCTCGACCCTAGTTTTTCATCACCAATTTCAACTCGACTCCGCTCCTCGAGTGCAGTCGAGTCAAACTCATTTCAACTCGACCCAGATTTACAAGGAGGTGAAGCGAGCTTCAAGCTGGTTTCAACACCACATGTAAACGTAGTAAAGGTCTCTGAGAATTTATTTTTTTGTTCACTATCTGACAACCAGTTTTTGGAAACAATATATAAAATCAAAGGCTGTTTGAGTACAGAACGGCGCGCTGCGGTTCCATGAAATAATATAGCTTATATCTCATAAACGGAGTATAGGGACTAAAAAATGAAACAAACCAACAGAACAACAACAACGCAAAATTCTGTACCCTTTAATGCAATTAAGAAACAACAAAACCTATCTGAAAAGAAGTCTTAATAAAATGGCACTACATAATTAAAGATAAACTCTGTCAGCCTTATTTATTAGATTTTTTAGACGGTTTACTAGTTAAACAGTTTTTAAAAAGTCCTTAATAGTTATAAATATGCCTTATTTAATGAAATAAAATGTCAAATTAGACAAATCCTAGACAACCGATGCCGTTGTCCTGGTTAGACGACTTTAGGACAACAGTAAACAAAGTTTGTTAATAACTTTTTGGAGTTGGACAGCAAAGTTTATAAATACGACTGTATGTATACAAGAAACTACCTATATAATATACTTACAAAACTCGAGTTTCATTAATAAAAGTTTACTTAAACTTACAACCGATATAAGAGTTAGAATGTAAGAATTCAAATCTGCTTTATGAAATTCGCTCATCGATTTGTCTACAGCGACTAAGACCTCCATCGTAAACAATTGTTTATCAACAAAATTTCTTTTTTTTCTGACTAGATTAGATAAAGATTGCGTCTGCATATAATTCACGTTCGAGTTAAGATGATCTAGGAAAAAAAAAATGTCTTAAAGTGGCCATTGAGCTTAATCTATCTTACCTGGAACAAGAAATCGCACATGACGTTTGGAGTGCCTCCAAACCTTATGTAACATGTTAACATCGTAATTGGTTGAATTATAAACTGGCTGGATTAAAAGTGTTCCAAAACTTGTTTTTATATGGCCTGTCTATTAAAATAACTAAGAAAAATATAACATTTCAAATAATTCAACACAAAAATACCATCCCGTTACATAGCGAAACTGCAACTGTTGACTGATTATCACCTTGAACGTAACCTTTGTAGAAACAGCCCAAATAGTGATCTTCATCTTCTTGAATCTCTGTATTGTTGTTCAAAATCTGTATAACCTAAAAATAAATCTTGAATCGAAATTGTTTTTTTTTTTTGGAAAACACAAAAAATAAAATGCATAACTGGATCGCACGTACTTGCTCTAACGCTCAATTTGTTTGGAATTAAGAACTTTTTTAGGTACCAGTTATAGCTATGATTGAAACTCGTCATTGAAAACTTTAATGATTGATTTTGAGACATTTAGAAAGGAAAATCATCTACATATTATTTTGATGAACAAATGAAGATCAAGAAGTAAGAAAAAATTAAAATAGTCCCAACTTTCCACATAAAATGACAATAAAGATTCCAATGATTATTGGTAAGGTAGTGCAATCATTGAGATAAGAAAAAAGTCTTTTTTGACTAGAAATATTAATCAGGTCTTGAGCTTTATATGTTTATCAAAATAATAAATGATTTTGCTTTCTAAATGCCTCAAAATCAATCATTAAAGTCTTCAATGACGAGTTTCAATGATAGCTATAACTGGCACCTAAGGCGCTTGTTATAGCTATCATTGAAAATCATTATTGAACATTTTAATGATGGTTTTTGAGACGTTTAAAACCATTTATTTTTTTGATGAACAAATAAGGCTCAAGACAAATTCTAGTAAAAAAAAATTCGAAAAGGCCCATCCTTCTACATAAGAAGACTCTCTTTTTTCAATGATTGCATTTCCTTACCAATGATCATTGGATTCTTTGAAGTAATTTTATGTGGAAAGTTGGGCCTATTTGAATTTTTTCTTTGACTAGAAATACTAATTAAGTTTTGAGCTTTATTTGTTCATCAAAATAATAAATGATTTTGCTTTCTAAATGTCTCAAAATCAATCATTAAAGTTTTCAATGATAGCTATAACTGGCACCTAAGGCACCAGTCGTAACTTTATTGAAATTCAAAGCAAAATCATTTATTATTTTTTAGCCCGCTGCGGGTAAGGGAAGATAAAGAAGATATAGTACCCCAGGTGGTCACGAAAACTAAATGAAGACAAAGTAGAATGGTATACCTATAAAAATAAGTCGGAAAGACCCCTACGTCTTGTGGCAAGAGGTCTACACGCATCATGTTTAAAAGACGATATTATTAGTGATCTAAAAGAGCGCACCCTCAAAATCTTAGATGCGACGAACATTGTCAAAAGAGAGAAACAGAAAAAAGAGGTTGAAGCGATAGTGGTACAACGTGGTCTCCTACTATTTATACTTTCGTTCGATAAGACTGAAAAACTAGATGAAATTTATAAAATTAAAAAAATTCTAAACATCGTAGTTAGGATCGAACCTCTGAGAAAGAGCACAAGGTTAATCCCTCAGAGTAAGTGCTGCCAAGAATTCAATTACACCCAAACTTATTGCAAAAAAGAGCCAAGGTGTGTAAAATGTGCTGGAAAACATCTAACCGTTGACTGCAACGGAAAAAGTGAAAGTCCACCGACGTGCATTAATTGTAATGGAAATCACCCAGCAAGCTATAGGGGCTGTGAAGTAGCTAAAGAATTACAAAAGTGACGATCAAAATCTGCCCAAACACAAAGAAACCCACCAAGGGAATTAGAAACCGCAACTCCCAAGAGTGCCAAATCTATGAAAGGTCCAAAACCTAGTATCCGCAATGAAAAGAAAACAGTGTCAGTACCTTCGGACAAAATATCGAAGCAAGGAAATGCAGAAACATATGCCCAAATAGCGGCAAGAAATATACTCGTAAATAACAACACTGAAACAGATCCGGTTTCGAAAGTCTTTTCAATAATTTTGTCAAAACTTGAAGAACAATGTGAAACAAATAAACTTATCTTTGATTAGTTTTGTAAGCTCGAAAATTGCTTTCGACCCAAACCTTTTTCAAAAAATATATGATGGAAAAGCTTAAAATTCTTACGTGGAATGCCAATGGATTATGGAAAAAACTTTGAGAATTGGAGATGCATATGCGAGAAAATGATATTGACATATGTTTGATATCAGAAACGCATGCCAAAAATGAATCAAATCTTAAAATCCACGGGTTTCATGACTACCACGTTATTCATATGTCAAACAAAGCAAGAGGTGGATCATCATTGTATATAAAAAAATGCATTGAACACTCGATAGGCCTTAAAATAGAAGTGGAATCAATGCAATTGAGTAGTGTACAGGTTAAAACTAAAAATATTCCTCTCAATGTCTCTTCCATATATTGCCCTCTGCGTTGCAAAATTGATAAGAGTGAATTTTCGACATTGATAAAGTCACTAAGCCCAAATTTAACTGTTGGTGGTGACTTTAATGCAAAGCACACCTTCTGGGCCTCACGATGCATATCTCAAAAGGGTCGCATGCTATATGAAGCAGGAATGGAAAATAATTGTGACTTTCATTCGACTGGCAAGCCAACTTACTGGCCAACTGATCCGTCGAAAATACCTGACCAAATCGATTTATTCATGGTAAAAGGAATACCCTCTAACCGTATAGAAATTTCAGAGGGCTATGACCTCTTCTCAGATCATTCTGCCGTCGTACTCATTATGAGCGAAAGCCTTGTTAAAATTGAAAAACCACCCAGGTTAACAAACAGTAAAACCAACTGGGATGGATTTAAAAAAGATATCGAGGACAACATTGAGTTAAGGGTATAATTACAAACGCCTCTTGGGCTTGAAGACTCAGTAGATACAAGTAGATTTAATACAAAAAGCAGCTTGGAATAACACCCATTATCAAAGGCTAATGCTTCGCTATAAAGATATAAGATATCCGGAGGAAATAAAAGATTTAGTGAAAGAGAAACGAAAAGCACGTAAGAAATGGCAGCGAACCCGTGCTCCTCAACACAAAGCTTATTTAAATCGCTTGAGTAATAAAAAAAAAACGGCGATATCAGATTTCAAAAACCTTGAAGTTGAAAATTACCTTGAAGGCTTGACAGCAGGGAAAGAATCCAACTACTCACTTTGGAAAGCTATAAAAACGACGAAAAAACCAAAGCTTCCAGTGCCCCCGATTAAGAAAAGCCAAAATGAATGGGTCAAAAGTGACAAGAAAAAGCGGCGGTATTCGCCGATTACTGAGAGGAAACATTTAAACCGTTCGATGGGCAAGAACTCAACGAAAATATTTATATGAATTTTACCTCAAATGAAAGCTACATAACGAGAAATGCTACACTTGCCGAATTAAAAAGAGAAATAAGGAAGCTTAAGTCAAAAACAGCTCCAGGCTATGACTTAATTACGGCAGAAATTTTAAAAATGCTCCCTCGTAAAGGGTTTATTAACCTACTTTACATAATAAATGCCGCTCTAAGGTTAGAATATGTTCCGAGCCAATGGAAAGTTGCGGAAGTCATAATGGTTTTGAAACCTGGCAAACCATCTCACGAAAAGAAGTCTGACAGGTCGATTTCACTTCTTCCTTTTATATCAAAAGTTTTTGAAAGAATACTACTCCTGCACCTGCAACCGATAATAGTAGAGAAACAATTAATACCTGAACATCAGTTCGGATTTAGAAGCAAGCATTCGACAATTGATCAAGTGCATAGAATTACTGACGTAATTGAGAGAGTTCTTTAAGAAAAGAAAATCTGTTCGACTGTCTTTTTGGACGTGTCGCAGGCGTTTGACAAGGCGTGGCACGAAGGCCACAAATTCAAATTAAGACAAGTTCTGCCTGAAGGACTTTACAACATTCTAAACGGATATCTAAATGAAAGACTTTTTCGTGTAAGACACGGAAATGACTATTCTGATTTTAAATAAATAGTGGCTGGGATACCACAAGGAAGTGTATTAGGTCCAGTTCTGTACCTTTTATTCACACGCGATATACCTCAAACTGAAGATACTATTGTAGCCACGTTTGCTGATGATACTGCGTCGACGTCAAGCTGCGTCCACCACACATTAATAGACAAATTTTCGAAAAACTAATGATGCAATAATTTGATGCTAATTTTGGGCTCTTCAAATGGTGGAATTTCCAATGCCTCACATGAAGCCTTACCACTTAAAAACAGCTAGAAAACAAGCGAGGTGTGTAGACTTTTGAAATACAACCTTTGAAAAAAAAAATATAAAAAGTGCATAAGATGTAAAGCTAAGTAATTTAAACTAAATTCTGATGACGTCACTTATATGAAGCTGCTTCCACCACAAAGGAAATTCAAAAAAATAATTACGCAGGAACCTAGTGCTTCCTATAGGCTCATTTATTGTTGTAATTTTAAATTTTGGGCTCCATGTTTTGACCTTGAAATCTATTGCTGAATATGAAAAACCGTGTAGATCTTCTAAATAGAACTATGTAATTTGAAATAATAACATTTTCCATCCATCCTTTAAGATCTTCCATTAATTTTCTTAGATACATCAAATTTACCATTTTGTAACATTCCTATATATAATAATATAATTAAACCAATCGCATCGCGAATTCCTTTTGATATAAATGGTACATACATATATGTATGTATGTAGCGTGTACCTACATACATACACAGTTAAATTATTAATTGAATTTTTTTTTTACTAGAAATATTAATTAAGTCCTTATCCTTATTTGTTCATCAAAATAATTAATGATTTAACTTTCTAAATATCTCAAAATCAATCATTAAAGTTTTCAATGATGAGTTTCAATGATAGTTATAACTGGCGCCTAAGGGGCATTCCATGATAAATCCCGAATTTTTAACCCGAACCTTTTTCGATTTTGCTAATTTTTTAATATGCTGTGGCGTGCATTGAAAACAACTTTAACACCAACTTTCAGCCTTATATTCCAAACCGGTACTAAGTAATGCATTTTTTCTTTTTTCTCAATTTAGTTTCAGGAAAAAATTAAAACAAATTATTCGAGGTAATTATAACCCAGTTTTTAACGTTTGAAAATTTGAATTCTCATTTTAAAAAAATGTAAAGTCAATTTTTCAAAAATTGGCCCCCCCAACCCCTTGAGATCCTTGAGATGAAAATATTATACCCTACTATTTAAGATATTTGGCCAATATATATTTCTTGAGCGTTCAGTATACTCAATTCTTAGGCAGAGCAGATGAATTAAATATTAACACTATTCCTCACATAGAAGTCGAAACAACTCTCTTTTTCTTTTCTTCTTATGTAATTTACTGTGACAAAAAATAATTGAGCAAGCGAATCCAAAAAATTTCAGTCTCAGTTTTTAAGGGGAAAAGTAAGGAATTTTTGGGAGGAATTCTGTTTATAGTTTTGAGCGCTCTGAGTCCTCTGAGATAATTGAAAGAAATTTAAAAAATCGATTGCTAAATACCGGTTTGGAATATAAGGCCCGAATTCACACAGAACTGGTATATGGTTTCAGCGTGAATCTGGCATAGTGGATGCAAATGCCACATTGTAGAATTCACATGTCCGCTGATGAGGCAATACACACATAAAAAAAGTGGCAGGGATATGGTGCCATTGCCACGTTGTTTCGCTGCCACGAATGGCGTACATGGAATGGCACGCCATAATGAAACTGCCTAAAGTATTCGTGTTAGTTGGTTTTACATACAAGCTTAAGTTCTGATTGCATAACAATATGTGAGTTAATTGATATAATTGCAAAAGCATTATGTGAAATAACAATTAATAAATATAATCAGTAATAAAAATTGAGTTCTGCGATGAGATTCAACTGACAGCTGACAAGATATCTGTTCAGTGTCACTTCTATATGAATTTCACATAATTTCATATCAATTTAAGATATTGATAAGTAGGCTAGTTTTCATGAATTTTTGTCTAGCCTTAAGATAGTTTTAAGAAAATGAAAAATAAAACTGAATTACAAAAAAAAAACACGCATCACATCCACTCCACGCCCGTAACAGGCCAAAACTACGCCAGCACTATATACCAATTCTATGTGAATTGGGCCTAAGGCTGAAAGTTGACGTTCAAATTGTTTCCAATATATGCCACAACATTATCAAAAAAAGAAAATTGAAAAGGGTCGGGTCAAAAACTCGGTGATTTAACTCAAAAACTCGGCGATTTAGCATGGAGTGCCCCATAGACAACTAAAGCCGAAATTATTAGATTTTCTTAAAATGCCTCTTGAAGGTCATTTAGTTAAGTTGGCCTAAATATTTAAATTACCTTTAAATTACGTTACTTAAATTCTCATCTATAATCAATTTTCTATTACTACTTAACCAAACGATTGTAATGTAAAGTAACGTGAGAAAACTCACTAATACATGAACGTTTCAGCTGTTTTTTGGCAGCTTGCAAACAAAAAATGAGCGCATGTGATTACAAGAGAGAAAGAGAAGCAACTGGATGTAGTAGCATCTAGGCATAGGATTTGTAGTGCTCTTATGAGAAATTCTATTATTTAATTTTTTTTTATTCACACCTTGGCCTTTTGATATAAAAATATGTTAATTGATCAGCTAAACAGTTTATTTCTACAACTTCTTATTAAAGAAAACCACAAATCTTAAAACTTTCATTAGGTGAATGGCGTTTAAGTTAAGACGCATTTAATTAACGTTGTTTAAAAGTGAAAATTGATTATAGATACCGATTTCGCACCTAAGAACAATTTAGAAGCATTTTAAAGTTACGAAACCTTTTAATTTTCTTAATAAATATGGGTGTGTTCGTTTAAGGAAAAGAACCGACTCTAGTTAACGTAGTCGTTTAACTGCGAGCCCTTGTTAAACTATTTCTAAATTTTAAACGCAACAACTATTCCTACTAGATTAAACTCCCCATCGCAACGTAAGCAATTTTCTGTTGAACAAGCCCAAAACTGACAGGTTAAGAAAGACACACAGCTAAACAACAGAAGCAAATTTAAATGAACAGAAAACAAATACTTTGAAACAGATAATTTCTCGCTGAAAATGGAAAAAATTATAAGTGAAAGTGCCATATAATGAAGATTTAATTAAAATTGTGATTGTTTAGATATCATTATACTTTATTCTAGGTGCCAAAATGTATATCTTTGGCTCAGGTGAATTGTTATTCCACTCTTTTGGGAATTGTTGCAATTTCGTTGAGTATAAGGCACTGATCTCTATAATACACTGGATAGCGTATCGACACAAGAAAGTTGCTTCCATTTGAAGAATTGTGATATTATGAAGCTGACCACTTTTTTGTATAACAATATGACTGTATAACAATTTATACAAAATAGTCCACTATGAAGACATCAAATTTCCGTTCGTTACTCCCCCCCGAAATTTCTTTGCTAACATTGTTGTGTTTGTAATTTTATTTCATTCACAAATGGTTAAACGAAACGGAATTACAAATGTAAAGAGTGTGACAAGGAGGTAAAATCGTAAAAAAAACACAGACTATGTATTCGCATTCTCCTCATCAAACTTATCAGCTGTTTTGTTCAACTTGTTTGCAAACTGAAATAATGAACCAAGTCGATGGTTCCCATATCCCATCTACATATTTACTATTACCTATTTAAACACCTTTCTATTGATATAATTCAAATAAAAAATAAAAAAATGTACACAATGAATAACTTAATGAAAAAAAAAAATTATAAAATAAACGCCCACAAAGTTTTTTCCTTTCATATCTTTGGTCTGTTTTTCTTTCTTCAGATTGAAATTTTGGAAACAGGTTTTTTTGTGTTAATGTAGACGGCAAATTATGAAGCCGACCACCTAATTGTCATCTTCAAATGGAAGCAAAAAACTGTTATACATTATAAGGAATACACTATCCAGTGTATATAGAGATCAGTGGTTTAAGGGTGTAAGTGGGTATAGTGCATGTGTGTTTAATTGGATTCTTTCTCATTTTGTATGCTTTTGCTTATTTTAAAGTCAAAAATCTTCAAAAACGTTTTCCTTCAAATCCTTTTTTTGAGAAATAACTTTTTTCTGTGGTTAAATTATACCTTTTATGAGATAAAAAATGGTTTTTCTGCTTTTAAAGTTAGACGAGTGCTTAAGCGTTTAAGTATACTTTATGTCGTTTAAAATTACAAAAAAAATGTACTTAGAGCAGACTTCCATTTCATTAGTAGTTAAAAGTTGGTTTTATTTTAATTGTTTAATTGTTAAAAATTTTGCGCCATTGATATGCAAAATTATTGACATTTGAAAGCAGCTTTTGCATTGATTGATGAGAAAGTCAAAAAACAAGAAAACTATTATATGGTAGACACTGTTTATAATATTTAAAAAAATTTCAATATAGCTACACGATGCCACTAATTTTTTTTACTAAAATCGTTGATGCCGTTTTTGAGATAAGCTTTTCATTAACGGCTGTATGGCAAGTACTGTTATCTTTGGAGTTAAAAGGATACTTTGAACTTAGAGTTACAAAAAAACCTTTACTTCAAAATTTGATTCAAATCGCTTCAGTGGTTGAAACAAAAGGAATACAGATTGGGAGTTGGCAATAGAAAACTTCCACCTATCGACATAAAGATAAATTTCCTATCGTTGGCGTTGCATTATATTTTTGTTTGGTGATATAGAAAAACTTTGTCGTGTACTTTGTATAGATATCCTTGTCAGATTGGCTCAGCTAGCCAACCAAAAGAAGGGGTCACTTGTTAGGGGTGCTACCACCCACCCAGGGCAACTTTCACCTTTAAACAATTCAATGTTGTCCGATCTACAGCTTGTGCACTCTGTTTTGCAGATCATATTTACGCATTTATGTAAGATTACTGCCTGAACAGAATGGAGCTGCAACTGGAATAGCTACCATAATGTTGAATACACACAAATCAAATGATACGAACACAACACGATGCAGCTGGACGGAGCTGCAGACGCAACTGGACAATTTGACCAACTTTTAACTTTTGCATACAGCTTTTTTGACGTTTCAAAATTGTGAGCACAACCAAGTGCGTACATGGGGGTTGCAGAGAGTTTCAAACTCTTTTTAATCTCTGATAAGGACATAAAGTAATTTTAGCTCCCATTTCATCATTATACATTTTTATTTTTGTATTAAATTGAATTTGCATAGCTGACTTCAAAAAACAAAAATTTTAAAAAGCTGTACAGCACATTGCGGGCGAGTTGACATTTTTTGACATCTATTCCAGTTGCAGCTGCAGCTCCAGTTGCAGCACTCTGTTCTGGTCAGGCAGTTATGCGTCACTTACTTTACTTATAAATATTAATGGTGGATTCACATGTATCTTGAACCTGATTTCAAGAAAAGTGAAGTGGGTCAGATATATATGATAAAATATGAACGTGTGAAAGAGAACAAGGGTGATCATTTTTTTGTTTTAATATAAATCTCTTTCTGCTTGTTTATACGTGAAGAACGAAAGTGTTCAGATGGGAAGAAAATTATTCTGCAGATTTTGGTTTCCTTTTTGTGTTTTTCGTAATTTAATAATGAAAGGCACGATTTTAATGGTTGGATTGAACAACAGAAGGAACACAAAAGAGAATGTCAATTTTCTTCATCGAATATTTTAAAATATTCCATTCCCCTCCCTCTTCTGCAAGTTGCTAGAAATGCTTGAATTTCTTCACGTGTGATCAGGGACTTTGGCTGTCAAAAACATATGTTTTTGTTGTCAATTAATTGTTCCAATTTAAATTTTCGAATTTTGATTGAACTTATTAATATTTGTAATTTGAATAAAGAAACAATGCAAAATAGTTAAAACTTTTTCTAAATCTCAATTTAAGTGATCGGTGATATAATTCTGACACGGAACAACACAATAAAAAAACAATTGTTTTTCTTTTTGAGAAAAGACATTACCTTCACTTCACTTTTAGTTTCCTTGGCTAAAACGACTATCAACTGTGAGCAAAGGGATCTGACGTTGTTTATCAAGCACTTCCAATGCTACGTCGATTTTGGCCGGATTGCTGAATGGTGTCCATTATCATTTGGGTACTTTGTTGCATACCCAATCATGCCAGTTTAAACCGAACCGAGAACTCCGAGAACTATTTGGTTGCTCTTTACAAGATTCTTGCCATTTGAAGAATTTATAGTTATCTTTTCGTATCTTGCTTTAAAATTTTATAAATACACTTTTCCTATTGTATTCGCTCGCTCTCTAGAATATTAGGAGCAACGTTAGCTATTTTTCCAAGCACTTTGTAAGCTAATTAATTATTTTTAAATTGTTTTATTTGCTTATGTTCCTTAAGTAATTCAAAGTAAAAATGTTTTTCTTCATCAGAATTTTCAGACAACAGTTTTCTTGTGACAGAAAATGCTTTTTTGTTTGTGTTTGCCATTTCACTTTTTATCGCATCACTTATTATATACATATATTAGAGCAAAACATGCACACATTCACTAACAAGGACATGAATGCACAGATACAGACGAAATGCTAGAAACAAGATGAACATGTTCGTCTTGACTATAATCTTGGTCTTAATTTCTATGTTTAACTATAATGGTGGATTTACATGTATAAAATGTGATGTAAAATATAAAAGTTTCATTTGTTGGATAGAGAGGTAAGACCAAATTCAAGAGCATCTTGATAAAATCCAAATTATAGTAAAACATAGAAATCAAGATCAAGATTATAGTAAAAACGAACATGTTCATCTTGATTATGGCATCTTCGTCTGTATTTGTGTGCACATGCTCTTGTTGTGTATGTGTACATGTTTTGCTATAACTTTTGGGCCTGATTGAAACAAACAAAATTGAAAGAAGTGGAGGGTCAAAGACAAAAAAAGAAACAATAGGTATATAAAAGTGTAAATAAATTTGTTTAAGGACTTGAAGATGTCCGTGCAAAGCAATTATTGAACAAACGTAAAAAAAAAGAAAAATGTTGTGTAAATGAAATTAGGTATTGAATGCAATTACAAACTATTATCAACTGAGTCTTAATCAACAAATAAAATTAGAAAATAACAACAGCATATGCTTTTGACAGCCAAACGGATTATAGCATATTATAAGAAATAAAAAAGAGTTACCACCCTTGTACTCTTTCACACGTTCATATTTTGTCATTATATATGACCCGCTCTATTTTTCTTGAAGATCAAGATCAAGATACATGTAAGTCCATCATAATCTTGATATTAGGCGTGTTTAATTATCATCGGGATCTGGATTAACTTTTAACACGCACAACCAAAACAATTTTGAAAATTTCTCATTATTTTATTTTTGTATTACGTGTAAAAGTTAATCCAAATCCAGATACCGATGATAATAAAACACACCTATTATAAAGATATTCTGTATATTGGCTTTACCTCTCTATTCAACAGACGAAACTTTTATATTTAACATTTCTTTTCTTCTCAGGAAATGAAATCAAGAAACATGTAAGTCCGCCATAAAACATGCTCCTTGTCCAATTCGTTTTTTGATGTTTAGGCCGTGTGTCAATTGCGTTACAATTTTAAAATATAAATATAAATGCAATAAATCATGCTCTCTGGGTTATTATTTTATGTGGCAGGAGTGACCCCCAGGTATAACATTCTTAAAGTCCCAAGTCAACGGCCGCAAGCTTTAGACAAGAGGGGGGGTTTAAGGTCCCCTTTTGTAATTATTCGTGAATATTTAAAAAAAACTATGAGTATAAGCGGAAAAGTGTACACTACAAAATGAAATAAAATAAAATTTCCTACAAAAAAAGTTAAATTCAAATTTTTTTCGGTAAAGCAAGATAAGTGGATTAGAAAAGTCGAACATTTGAAAAACAATGCTATTGGCCTACATAATTATTATTTTTTATTAATCTACTCAGAAACAACGGAAAAAAGAGTATATACTGAACTATGGTCATTCCAGTAACGTCATGAGGGAAAATTGAGGTGTAAGGGAAGTGGTTGTTTTTGAAATGTCCTAGTTTAATTTGTTTCATACAGTGTCTTTTTTCATATAAAAAGCACTTTTCTTCAAAGGCAAGAACTAAACAGGATATTTCCAAGTTATTAGCCAGTACTTTGTGAAATATAATCTTAACACAATATTCTAAGAAAAAATTGTTTAAGAGGACGTGTATTTCCCCCTCTATTTTATACCTGAGGGATACATTTCTAAAACATTAACTTTGAGTAAATAAATAGCTGTTGCTATAGCAACGGAAAAACCTTCAATACTTTGGTGTTGCTTTTTGTAAGGCTTAAGCCCGATAATTTTACTATAAAGCCAAATAAACCTAATAGTTTTGGAAGTTGTATAACATTTTTCCAAGAACATGTGTTAAAATTATTTCACAAAGTATTGGTCACTGAAATGACCATAAATCTATATGAACTCACTTTTCCGTTGTTTCTGTTGTTTGACATTTCTACTCCCCGTATCTTCTTTCTTAATCTTGCTCTTACCGAAAATATTAATTCGAGTTTTCTGTAGGAAATTTAATTTACTTTCATTTTGTAGTGTACATTTTTCTACTAATACTCTTGGTTTTTTAAATATTCACGAAAAATTACAAATGTGGACCTATAACCCCTCCCGTCCTGTCTAAATCTCGTTACCCCTACCACATAAAGTAATAACCCAGAGAGCATGATTTATTGTATTTATCTTATGATTTTGAGTCTTCGTTGACTGGACTATTGGGATAAATAAAATTTAAGATTTTTACTCTGTCATTTAAATGAAATGGGATTTTTAAAATATATACTTTCCATTAATTTTGTTGTTGCAATTTTTGCGAAATGACAGTACGCCAACCAAACAATTCAGTTTGCAAAAGGAATGATCCGCAACTATTTGGCTGAATATCCACGCAGTTACATTAGTTTCCGGTTTTGCGGGAATATTAAGGTGGCGGTTCTTATATTCGGTCGAGTGGAATCTGTGTTGTTTGAAAACGGCCAATAAAGAGATCACGCAATTGAAAATGTTAAGAAATGTCGGATATGGATCTATTCGTGTTGTCCAACATCTATGATTCATAGACGTTCGGAAAACGAAAGAATTTTTTAATTTTTAATTGGTTGTTATTGCATGTCACATGTAAATTTTTTAACCCCAACGTCATTTATTTTTCATCAAAACCCATTCGGGCAAGGAAAAAAGTTCGTTGTGATCCAATTGATGATGTAATGATCGCTTCGTTCTTGTTATTTAGTTAACTGCACAGGAATAACATGAATATCATTCGATGTCATTTAGGTCGATCTCTGTTAAGGTAGATTAGAATAGTCAGAGGCAAACGTAAGTGGTCGTACGAAACCGAGCGAAAACAAGAAATCCATATGACGTGCACATGATTGTGACTCGAGAAAAAGAATTTGGCACTTGGTGTATAGTTTCAACATCTTTTCCATTTGATGAATAAATAAAATAAGATCTTAAATTTTCTTTTGATTTATTTATATCACATTTGAATTTAAATGGTTAGGCAAAGTAAATAATTAAAACAACAACATTGACGTTTCAAAAAGTGACTTTTCGATCGGTTTTGACAAATGCTTTCGACGGCTCCCGCTTATTCTAGTTCTACCTTCAATCTCATTCCATTGCTTTTAGGATAGTTATTTAAGAACAAGCGTTGTACACATTATCAAACTTGAGTGACACCCGTGCTGGATATTAAACCAGCGTGATAAGCTCCGCGTGCACATTTATCAGTTCTGTTGTCCATCATGCGAAAAAATTCCACTACTCCCAGTATTCCGCCACGAATGGTGTTAATTTGTTTACATCACACACATTAGCTTTTTCTTATATTTTTGCACTTTTTCCACCTAGTATATTTAAAAAATAAATAAAATAATTCGTGTTCCATCCCGTGAATGACGGCTCATGAATTAAATTGTGTACACATCATTGATCAACTACCCAACAAACCGAGGGTTGTCAGGCATAATCAAAAAAATTGTGAGCAGCAGTTATGAGTGTCAACCCATCATTCAGATTGTTCACATAATCAGTTCTGTTCTGTCCAACACGGGTGTCACTCAGGTTTGATAATGTGTACTACGCTATATGTACATAACACATGTTTGCTGCCGATGTATGAAATAGTGTTAACGTTGCGGTGGGAAAGCATCACAATTTCATTTGGCCCATTTTTGCATGTGTGTTCAACGGAAAGGTTCCATCTTGATATGTAGTTTGACGAGGTCGGAATCAGAAATGCTTATATGATATCCAAAACCGAATATTTTAGTTTATAAATATTCCATTAGAAGCAGAGATACGTACATTTGTGTGAAAACTACAAGTGTAAGCACGAAAAGGCTTTTCACTACGTGGTGAAACTTAACTATCTAAATAGGGTATTAAGCTAGAAGAATTATTGTAAGTCGTCTATTATACGATGTTTCCTTGCGTCTGACTCTGTTTTCGAATTTCTCTTTGAAAATCATCATGTGAGTCACGCGCTATTACACGGAGCTTCTTGACGCTTGACGCAAAATTGACAGTTGTCCTTACTGTGTATAGAAAAATACTAAAATACGGATAATGCTAAAAAGAAATCTCAAAAAGAGTCTAAGCTCGGCCCACGATGCACAGGGCAACTTGTCTTCCATCTCATCTTTTTTCTCTTTTGTACTCATGTTCGAAAAATGTAGGTCCCTATTACACGATGTCCCCTATTACACGATGATTCTTTGCACTTGACTCTTTTCGAATTCCTCTTTGAAAATCATTTGTGATTCACGCGTTATAACACGGAGCTTCCCGACGCTTGATGCAAAATTGACAGTTCTTTTTACTGTTTAAGTGGTTTGTACAGTCTGTCAAGAAAAAATATGAAAATACTGAATGCTAAAAAGAATCGTCAAAAAGAGTCTCGGAAATCTTGGCCTACGACGCACAGGGCAACTGGTCTTCCATCTCATCTTATTTTTCTTTCGCACTCATTATGTTTGAAAAGAGTCAGACGCAAAGAATCATCGTGTAGTAGGAGACTAATAGGGAACGATGATTCCTAGCTTCTGAATCTAATATTCAAGCACCCATGAAAATTCGAAAAGCAGGCGCAAAGAATTATTTTGTAATTGGGATCTAATCACATTTAAAAACATGGTAAGTAAAGCATAGATAAACAATGTAAAGGTGGGAAACCTTCGTACGTTTCACCCTCCAAAACCCATTTGTTTACATTGTTGTCTTGTAATCTGACTCCGTGTCGATGAATAGATGTGAATTGCAATAACAATTTAAGGGGTGAGTTTGATTTGTTTTGACAGACCTTTTTTTCCAAACTCTTTCGATATAATTTTTTTTTATTTTAGTGCGTCTACCGTTGTTTTATTTATTGTATTATACTTATAATTAATTTTTTCGTTTGTTATTTAATAGTAACAAAAAATATTTGTGCCAGAAATTTTGAGTAATATTTTTAATTATACCAAAATTTCCGGGAGCTAACTTTCTATTGAATTCAAGAATTTATAAACTTTGATTGACATTTTTGACATTTTTGAATTCACATCAGGGGATGTGTTCTAAAAATTCTTGTTTTGAGGGTGCAAACACATTTTTTTAATGAAATATTATTGAAAGGTACGACTGCACCGATTTGGTGAATTAAAAATAATGAACCATTGATACAAATTTTAACATATTTTGATAGTGTGAAGTTTTTGTATGCATAATAATAATACAACAACAAAAATATTTATACAGACTTAAGGTAGATCTAGAATAGGCGGAAGCCAACTTAGTGGTCGTAGGATACCGGGCGAAAAAAAGTAATCCATATAACGCGCACATAATTGCGAAGTGGTACTCTTCGTTTAGTTTTCGTAAACTTATCCCGTCAGACGGGAGAGTGCTCACCGACCGCTCTTTCGTAAGTGGACGTGTATGCAAAATCAAAATCGTGGAAGCGAACTAAAAAGAATTTGGCCATTGGTGCATAGTTTTCCAGTCATTTTTTTCGTTGTTCAATGTATGAGTGAACCATAATCTTAAATTTGATTTTATTAAATTTAAACCACATCGAAATTTCCTGGTTTCGCAAAGTTAATAATTTAAGGCCTATCAGTTTGTGCTGTAAATAAGTAAAAAATTTATATTGAACAAACAATAATTAAATGTCACATGTTTGTTGGTTATACAAAATGGCAGATCAAGGCAATTGTTGAAATGTCCCGATGTCTTTTTTTCCCCCAAGTCCATATGGACATGCAAAAAACGTAGCAATTACAATCCAGACTAATTTTGACAGTTCGTTTCTGCGGAGATCAAAAATCTGAGGAAGTTTTTCATAGCGAAAAATACAAATTTAAGGAATAATAGGATTTTCATACCAAACACCAAAACCGGTTCTCGGCGAAAACTTTTCAAAAACCATTCACACCGAACATTACACAACGTTTTCGTTTGACAATATAACTAGTTTTTCTTTCACTAACCACTAACAATGGCCGCACTCGGCAACGTATTTTTAGCGATCCGGATTTGTTTGTGTTGTTGTAATCCCTTGTTAAAAAACATCTGATGCAAAAACAACTCAACGTATCTGAAATTTTTTTGGATTATGGATACCTTATCGCTTTACCAGCCGAACGCGATCAATTTTTTTTTCTTTTTGTTGTTTTCTTCCACTTTATGGAAGTAAAATGGTGATTATTTATATAAATATGATGGGCCGCATTTAATCCAAATATCTGAAAATTCAGAAATTTTTTCGTTGAATGCAAAAAAAAACTGAATTTTCAGTCGAAAATCAGCTGTTTTAGTTCTGTCGAAATACTTCATTAACTTTTGGTTTTTACATCAAAAATAGTTAAATTAGAACTTTTATATTATTTGAAAATTAAAAGTTCATGATGAGTGATTCTTAATACTTGCACACACACTTCTAAAGACGAAGTTATGTGTAAATTAATTCATAAAACGTAAGCTAACGTGATAAAATTTAACAGCGTACTTCGTTCGATGCGTCCACGTTTGTTTCACAATTCAAATTTATCAGACAAACAGTAAAGTTGAACTCCCATTTAAATATTTTTGCGTTTTTTTTCATCTGCGTCTTACTATTTTCAGGGACTAAGTCCCCCATTACACGATAATTCTTTGCGTCTGGCTCTTTTCAAAATTCATTAGGTGCGAAGGTGAAATCAGATGTTTTTTCTCCTTAGCACTTATGAAAACTCGAAAAGCGTCAGGCGCAATGAATCATTTTGTAACAGGAGACTAATAGGGGACGATGATTCCTTGCGTCTGACTCTTTAAAATATTCAAGCACTCATGAAAATTCGAAAATCAGGTGCAAAGAATCATTTTGTAATTGGGATCTAAGCACATCTAAAAACATTATAAGTAAAGCATGACCACTATTCCACGATGAGTCCTAGCGCCTGAATCTTCGAATTTTCATGAGTGCGAAGGAGAAAAAACATCTTATTTCACCTTCGCACTAAATGAATTTTGAAAAGAGTCAGACGCAAAGAATCATCATGTAATAGGGGAATAATCCATATCATCTTTGACTGTTCTGTTCACCAATTTAGTGAGCCAGTAAAAGAGTACAAGATTTAACGCCAATCTCTATGCCATTAGAAAAAAGACAAAATAAAAAAAAAAAACAAATGAGACAGTCTTTAAATTTTCAGTGAAATATTTTTTATTTTAATAGATACAACAAAAAATATCACCAACAAAAATTTATTTGTAAATAGATACAAACAGGTACCCACACAATAATAATATTCGTCGGTTCAAAGGTTAAACTAACTAAACTAACAAATTACACTTCTTAGGAAATTAGATTGAAACTTTTTGAAAACTTTTTGAATCTGAAAAAATACTAGCTGATGATACTTTATTTCCTTTTAAAAATTAAAAACACTTTCATCTTTAAATTATTCATGCACGAAAAAATATGTCTACTAAAAATTTCTTGGCTGTCACATTTGTCGTTTTTATTTTGTCTCTTCTCTAATGAAATAGACGAAAAATGATTCACTCTTTTCTGAAATCAAGCTATAAAGCAAGGTCGAAATTGCAAACACAAAGTGAAAA
This sequence comes from Dasysyrphus albostriatus, assembly GCA_946251815.1. NCBI lineage: Eukaryota > Metazoa > Arthropoda > Insecta > Diptera > Syrphidae > Dasysyrphus > Dasysyrphus albostriatus. Next base: position 178,789,846 of record OX276335.1, read on the forward strand.
CCCTGAAATGGCGTAATTGTGTATCCTTTAATTCATGCCTTAAGTCTTTTATAAGCTTCCTCGTGAAGTTAACAATCGCCAGTGGAGAAGTTGATTTTTTTGGCATTTCTCACTGGTACGGATTTGCGAAAGTGTTGTGAACGTTTGATGTCTAAAACCAAAATGTTTCAATTGAGTTGTAATTAAACCGTCAATTGTTTACCTATAGTTCCCGTGCATTTTGAAAAGCAATTGCTCGTGAGCGAAAGTTCTCCACATAGCTTGACGAGCACGTTCCCAGATGAATAAAAAAAGAGATTTTGTATGGCTTCACGAAATGGTTCACAAGCATGTACTAGGCTTTAGTGAAAATAGTCTGAATGATGGTTGTTTGTAAACAAAAAGTATGAGATTTATAATCTTTCTTCCTGCTTAGACTTATTTAAGTATCACAAAATTAATGTACATGTGTAATCCATGCCTAGGATAAAAGAAAGAAAATATTTTCTTACACGAAAAGTGTTTGGTTGTATAAATGAATTATCCTGGTGTAATATTAAATGCAAACGATTTCCAAAGACAGTCAAGGTATATTCAGGATGTGGATCCCAGATCTGATTGGATTTACTGCGATAGTTTCCAGTGACACTGTAAGCTGAAAAATAATCTGAGAAATATAACCATATAGAAAGTATTATTGATTGATGTAAAATGTTACACAATTAATAGCAAGATTACGATTCGTACGACACCGCAATATAATAACAATTTTTTTGTAGAACATAATACAAATATGCCCGACGATGGAATTCTGAGTAATTTTTAATTGTTCTAATTATGTACTAAGTAATTAAAAAAATTTTACAAAAAAAATTCAATAAAACTTTTAAATTATTTAAATTTTATAAAACAACCGTTTTTCCCTTCATGAAGGAGGTCTTTCTCCCCCCGTTTAAGTAGGAAGAGTAAATGTCTAAATATAAAAACAATAAATAAATATAAACCGACAGTAACACCTGTATCGTAGTACCTCGTGGCATGATGGTTAGTGCGTAGGCCTGTCATGCTAAAGGTCTGGGTTCGATTCCCAGCCACTGCCACCTAAAAACAGAAATGTACTGACTCTTGCGAGGAACTGACAAATCCTCCCAGAGTATACTTGTCATGAATAAGAGCTTCTCATCCAGCCGTTCAGACTCGGCAAAAAATTGTAGGTCCCCTCCATTCCTGCCAAAAATACGCAGACAGGAATGGTTGAGAGTTGTAAGTCACTAGGCCTTGGTTCTCCACGAGCTGTTGTGCCACCAAATTTATTTATTTTAATGGTAACACCTACGAAAAAGTACTATCATTATATACTACAGTTACATATCTTTCGCTATCAGGGGAAAAGCAAGTAGGTAGGTACTACCTTTTCATCTTGGTACGTAACGGTGTAGCGTAATGGTGTAGCTGTAGCTGTGGCGTATAGCACTGTCATGGAAAGATTAAAAGCAGTGCCACAATGTTAAGCTGTTAATGAAGAACAAAATATGTGGTGTAGCAGAAGTTAATAGAAATTCAACTATTTCTACAAGCTGCAGCTACATTCATTCTGTTCAAGGGATTAATCAAATTTGTGAAAACTACCCATATATTTACTATAGTATATGATACTCAAAATATATACGTCAATACAAAACTCTCACAACCAGCCACCAGTGTGATCAACCAACTTGAAGGAAAGTGGTCATTTTTGTTTTTACTGGATGCTATATCATAACCATATAAAACAACGCCACACACGAATTTCGTGGTACAATTTACGCGGTCTACAAAAACCGAAGGCATGTAAATTCTATATTGTTGTAAAGATTTGTATGCACAGAAGTGCAGAACGCGAAAATTTATTAAATAATTTATTACACAACAAAATCTTTAAAACAATAAAAGAAAATTGTATAAGTGCGAGCGAGAGCTAGAGCGAGATCATTGAATTTATTATATTGTTTTCACTTGAAGAACGAAAGTGTTCAGATGTGAAGAAAATTATTCTGCAGATTTCTTTTTTCACTTTGTGTTTTTTGTAATTTCATAATGAAAGACATGATTCGATTTATTGGATTGAATTAGAAAAGGAACACAAAAGAGAACGTCAATTTTCTTCACCGAATATATTCAAATATTTAAAAATATATCATCCCCTCCCTCTTCCGCAAGTTACCCCACTTTCCCAAACAAATCGCAATTGCTTGAATTGCTTCAGGGTCCCAATTCCGCAAATGTGAATGATTTTCCGTGTATACATTCCGTTCACGCCCAAAACAAGTGTGAATAAATTTGACGTATTGTGCATACGATATTTGTCAAAAATTTATAGCTCACTCTTGCGGAATCGCAAAAGTTGACGTGTACACGGTTTTCTGTGTACACAGGAAAAGCTCCCTCTTGCGGAAGTGGGCCCCAGGGCATAGAAGAAGAATAAAGGAAGTGGTGTATGTCACATATACAGTGTATGTAAGGGAAGCAGCAAGAAAAAAAAATGTGATTCATCTGTCATTTTGCCGAACTTAAGTGAAGTTTATATAGAAAAAAGTAAATAAAAAGTAAAATAAAGGTAGTGAATACTTTCAATACTTTATTAAAAAAAATATAAAAGAACATGCCGTGCTGCGTTAAATTGTGTAAGAACGCCTATATTAAGCGTGTACAATTTTTTATTTCACAAGCAAAATTTGTCTGATATTTTCTCTAAAAGTAACGTAAGGTAATGTTTTTTTGGTTAATAAATTATAGTAAAATACTTTAAAACTCATATTTTATGTAAATTTGGTTTAAAAAAAGGAAATAGATTGAAAATAAAAATAAACTTGAATTCAGTGATTTCGTTGCGACTTATCTGTCAAATGAGAAATTCTTTAACAGGGTTGAGCTAGTTTTTGGTGGTGATGGCAAGGCGCTCAAATCCATTTAGCGCCTGTAGTCCATAATTATTTTTTAACGCTTTAAGTAAAATATTTGAAAAAGTTTTTCTGTTCTTGCCCCTACCTATTATGTTGGTTTTGTATCTTCGCGAAGAAGTGTTTCTCAGCTTAAAAGCACTCTACGATAAAAAAAATCACTTAACATAACTGTATGGAGTAGAACATAGGAAAAAAACTAACCAGTAAAATGAAAAGTGTATACAAAGAATTACAGACACTTTTATAAGATTTAATAGAACACCAACAGCAACAGGTGCTTTATATATATTGTAAATAAAGTATTGTAAAGTAGTCACTATATTGAAATTTTGTTCACATTTTTAATTAGTTTAACAAGCTTTTCACTATTTTAAGAGTTTTAAACCTTTGTACACTTTCCTATATCTTGGCGAAATGACAGAAACATCTCAATGTTCTTTTTTTCTTTTTATAATCTTGCTTCCTTTTGGCGCCCCAGTATTAAGCCGGGTAACTGGACTACGACCCTGTTGCAATGCATAGTGATGCAGAAAATAATAATAAGTGGCTCAGTTTTTTTCCCACGCTTAAGACTGAATACTGCTTTTAAACAATTGGTTTATTCTAGCGATTAGGGGGGGGGGGGTTGGTGCGCTGATTAATTTATTAAATTTTGTTAATGAGTAAATATGAAATCAAGGGCGTATGCACAAAGCTGTGTAACCGGCGCGAATAACTTACTATCGATAATTTGTATGGAAACACATAACATGATTATTGCAATGTTTTATCGAAAAATAAGGTTTCTAGAGTTTTGTGTTAAAGTTTGTCAATTTGACAATAACAGATGCGTTTTATTGGTATTTATAGCTAGCGCAGCAATGCAAGTACTAAAAACCGCTATATTCACTTTTGTACTCAGCCCTCTTCCAGCAACACATAAGTTTAAACTTGACGAAACTTTATCTCACTTTTATCTACTTTTTTACTGACTTATTTATCGACATTTTTGCGTTTGTTGTTGTTTGCCAAAGGAAATTTCACTGTGCTAGCTATAATTTTTTCAATAAAACACGGCTAATGTTATTAGCACTCGAGTTTCGAGGGCTGGAAGAACTAGTCTATATAATTCTATTTTCTCTGGTACTATACCTTTTATGAAAGCCATAAATCATTTTTTTTTACTATAGATATCGACTTATTTTTTGTTAATGATTTTCAAAAACATAACTCAGAGTCAAAGTTTTAAGAACAAATTTTACTTTCATGATCAGAATTAAAAAAATCGTTCCTATTATGTTCCTCTACAAACATACGTTATTATTTTCCGGCACCGTGCTCATAGTAATACACCTAAAGCAACACTTACCGTTTTTCCCATGATTTCTTTTAGATTCATAAAGCAAGTCATCGGAATTTAATGAAAAATGATGCACTTTAACTGGTTTGACATAATCAGTACTTGAATTTTCAATGTTGTTGTTTGATTCTTCATTATCTGTTTCGATTTCGTCTGAAAAATTAAAAAGTATACAATCACTATAACATCAACGAACTTCCACTTTGTTGTTTTTAACTATAATGTTAGAAGATTGTAGAGTACGGCAAAATATGCATTTTACTACATACATAAAACCCCAAACTAAAACAAATCCTAAGACCAGAAGTAACGTAAGTATTAGTAATGTAGTAATGACATGACGATTGGTAAAATTAGCTTTCTTTGGATAAACGAAGTAAAAATCAAGGTATTAAGAATAGCATCCGCAAGTTATATTTTTAGTTAAAATAAATGAACGCAGCTATTGAGTTTATTATGTATGTTTTGAAAATATATCAATAATGTTAGGTTAACGTTAAATTAGTGGAGCTTTTCCGAACTTCTAATTCGGCAACTCTTGCAACCCGATTATCAAACCCAATTCTAGTTTTATCTTTTTGAAGTATCAAAACCAAAAACCAACCAATGTATAATTTCTTCAAAAAAGAAAGAGTTTATACTTTTGTATGCATACAAATTAATTATATGCATAGGTAAAAACATATTATGTACCTCCATAAACATATATGTATATTTAAACATTTAAATAAATATATTATATTATGTACATTCATATAAATATATGTATATGATTTTATTTGTCACATTACATCAGTACATGTTATAGATGAAAATACTTTGATACTGTGATCGATAGATCATTGTACTTGAACTTGATTTGTATGAAGTGTCTTTTACCTATAATTAATCAGCCTTATTATGAGTTTCACGTGAACAACATTCCACGTGGAAATATTGATGTTTCACTTTTCCCCTATTGTGAGTTTCACCCGAACAAAGAAATTTCCCTTTTTTGTGAGTACTCATTTCGGTCGGAATGTTTCGTAATTAAGAACTTCAGCTTAAATTGTAACTTATCTTTCGATTTCGACGCACACGAAAGAAAAACAGAGGAAACTGGTGTCCTTTGGTCAAATTTTTTGTTTATTTTAAGCTAAGAGAAAATCAGGCTTAACTACATTCATTTTACTTTTGTACAAAACTGAAAAATACAAATATATGTTAGCGAAACCTTACTGCGAAAAAGAGTATGAAATTTGAATTAAACTGAATGCATTCAAACGCGAAAAAGGCTAATTTGACAACTATAATCGATATGAGTGACATCTATGGATCAGCTTTTTCACTGTTTATTTTGATGTGGTTCTGTTTCACTTTTCTACAAAAGTAAAAGCTGGGGACGCTCAAATTTTTACTTTTGTAAAACTTGAGAAAAAAGATAGGATTGAGTAGTTTAGTTTTTTGATCACTTTTGCACGAAAGTGAATTGGATGTAGTGAGGCCTTAAGGCTGGATATAAAAAGGAGACTCCGTTCTTCCTTAAAAGCCTAGTACGCAGATCGGGCTAAAATTTCGCTCCCACTTTTCTCTCCAAGCACCAGCTAAACTTCTAGCTAAATTTTGACATAAGCTTTTTGAGGAGATTACATAACAAAAAACAGCTGTTCTCTGAAAAAAAATATATTCAACTCTTCCAAAGAATTTTATTACAATGTTTCAAGTGAATGTAACCAAATGAAATAGATTTTTCCCCTTGGCATTAATAAATTGTTTGTCTTTGAATATTTCTCGTTCTTAATTTTCATTTTCACAAAGCTCACATATATCTCACAAATAAAAAAAAGTGCCATAATTTAGCTCAAGAATTAATGTACCGAACAATTCTTTCACGAGCTGAATTTGACAGACTGCGTCGTACAGTTAGAAACGAAAATTTGATTTTTTTAGCCGGAGCTGCGTACCTCTCGGCTTAAAATGCTTGGCTTAGTTTTAGCTTGGCTAAATTTTGGAGAGATTTTTGTATGGGAGCGGAGGGGCTTTAGTCTGGACATTGGACTGTGAAGGAAGTGAGTCAAAAGTAAGGCTCGGCACAGAATCCAGTTGGTCTCTAACATCGAAAGTAGGATTGAACCTTACAAAATATATGTAATGGAAATTCTGAAGATATTTTTGTGAAAGAATTATGAAATATAACTTTGAAGTACACATGGAGAAGAGATCCTAACCTAAAAGCTTATTGTTTGATGAATACAAGGTTATAATGAAATGGAAAATGGAAGCATTGAATGTGAAGGGAATTTCTTTTGATGGAAATAATATTCTATTTAATGGATGTGCTTCTGCTAATTGCCAGAAGAAGAGGACTTTCGATTGATGGTTTTTGTTCGAACTTACCCCGAGGTTACACGGGCAAGTACTGGAAAGCAAGTTGCAACTTGCAATACATACATATATTAGTGGTTTGTACCCAAAATATTTGAGAAATCCGGTGATTCCAATGCGTGACTGGGCAGTTATCAAAACCGAGGTACCGCAGAAGAACGGCGCCTCTTATCTTCTGAAGACTAGTGAAGAAAGCATAGGGACACTCGAGGGCCAAGATTAAGATTCTGCCCAGTCAGGGAACAGACCCTGACAAAGTTGATAACAATGTCGAGATAGACGATGCTGTTGACAGAGTCGAGGTCTCCAGGGAGCCGCCGGGCCCTGACTGCGCAGAATCCAGACAAAGTTGAGAACGTGATACTGAGGGTTATTCAGATTAAGTTGAAACACTCGAAATGTGCTATCTGATGCACATCTGAGGGTTTTCCTTAGTGAGGAAAATATCGACGTCAGCATCAGTCAAGAACCGTGGGTTAACGGCCTAAGAGTTAGAGGCCTCCAAGACAACCGGAATGATCTGTTCTACAAAACCGCAAACCAAGACCAAGACAAGCCTAGAACATGTACTTTAGCTAAGAAACACTTAAAAGCTTTTTTGTGCCCCAACCATTTGCACCTCCGATTTGACAGGTTGGACAACCGAAGTGCAGATGGCTTACTGGTTGCCTCCACGTACTTGGCGCATGACATGCTGTCACCGCCGGAAGAGTGGCGCACACTTTCAAGCGAAGTTACCACGAAGGGAACAAACCTTCTGATTGGATGCGATGCTAACGCACGTCATACTCTCTGGGGTAGTTAAGAGATTAATGAACGAGGTGGGTCTCTTTTTGATTTTATTATTGAAAACATTTGTACTGTTTGTAATAGAATTTGCATGAATATATTGAAGATATGCTTTATGTTACCATCATTAACAATCGGTTTAAGCTATCAGTGGAGTGTTAATTCTTTTTAGATCCCCTTCAATATAAATTTCGAGTCTGCACCCCTGGCTCCTTATAGAGACCCGAACAAAAATTTACTGGAAGAAGTTCAGCCAAATCGCAAACTCCAAACTTCATACTATACCGAATCTGAGTCCAGAATCGATTAAAGATCTTGAATCGATGGTGAAAAACGTTAAAGCATCTATGAACACTGCTTTTGAGGTTTCTTGTCCAATTAAATATAGCCATAAAACCCTCCGTGGTGGAATGAAGACCTGTCTAACCTTAGGAAAATTACCAGAAAAATCTTCAATATCTGCCACAATCTAAATTTTTACCAACCTTATAAAGACCGTTTACAAATTTACAAGCGTGCTGTCGCATCAGCTAAGCAAAAAGGCTGGAGAGATTACTGCCATTCTATTGAGAGCCTAAAAGATTCTGGAAGGCTTAGAAAGGTTCTTTCTAAGTAACATTGTAATCTTCAATCTTGAAAAAGCCTGATGAATCTTGGACAGTTTCTCTGGCAGAATCCTTGGAATTGCTGATAATGAAACACTTTCCGGGCTGCGAGAATAGCAGCTCTGAAGCGCATAGATTTCACAACTCTCAATTAATTCGTGTAGAGCATATAAATTATAACAAAATAAAAGATAGCTTGGGCTATTAATTCTTTCTCCCCATACAAGTCTCTAGGCCCAGACGAAATTCTGCCAATCATGCTCCAAAGGCTGCAAGATATTGTAATCCTCCGGCTGGATATGATCTTCAAAGGATGCCTCTCGCTTAACCATGTCTTGAGACACTAAAGAGTGGTTTTGTTTCTAAAGTAGGAAGGTTCGACCAATCAGCCTAACCTCTTTTGTGCTTAAGGCTCAAGAGCGTATTCTAGACACACATACTAAGGAGTAAGGGCTCACTTGTGAAATGCCCCCTGGAAAACTGTCAACATACATGTCTCAAAGGTAAGTTCACGGAGACAGCCCATCATGAGGTAGTGCGCACAATTGAGAAAACCATACATTTCTAAGAATATACCCTCGCTACCTTCTTAGATATAGAAGGGACCTTTAATAACGTGCTAACCGAATCCATTCTTGAGTCAGTCGTTGACTATGGAGAAGAGGACTGTATCAGAGAATGGATAATATCCATGCTCAACGACAGAAGGATTCATGGAAATTTAGGTAATGCAAATTCGATAAAACACGTTAGCAGAAGAACACCCAAGGCGGTTCTTTCACCACTCCTATGGCTATTTGTCGTGAACAAAATCCTCGTTAAGCTGGAGAGATGTGGTGTAAAGGCGGTTTTATTTATTTATTTATATTATTCAAAAATATTGTAATATTTTCTCAGGTTCGTTAGTAAAACTTATTCACTTTATCTAAATTCTCCACTTATTTACTTAACAAAATAAAACACTTTATTTTTACAACCCCAAAACAATTTTATTACAACCTAATCCAAAATTCGATGTTTCTTTTATTCGAGAGTGGTTTATTCTAGAGTCGTTATAGTATAAATTTGACAGTCCTTACACTGCCCCCTCCTCAAGATTGATCGTCCCGAGCAAATCCATCACATCCTTCCCCATTATAACGGTGTAAACGGTCACTGTGAATTACTTTCATTTTGCCTCTAAGTCGTCTCTGAATGCGGTAGACGACAGCGTTTATTCGTGCTACAATTTTGTTGAAGTTTCGGTGAATGTCCCTTCCGACGGTGCGGATTATAAAATCACACAAGTTCTCCCGCTTGGAATCCGTTCGTTGTTGCTTTTGTGTCGTATCGTCTTTTCATCTGATCACTTGATAGCTTTATATTTGCCCTTGTCCTTTCGTGAATGTCAAGAAGCTTTTCTTTCAGGTCTTCCACGTAGTCGCCTTTTTCTTGGGCTAATTACCATAACATCCAAATTTTATTTCACTTGGCAGTCGTATTGTTTTCCGAGCAGGATTTCTGATGTCCTGTTGAGCTATGTACTGCACTTCAATAGGCCATCAAGAACAGTGGAATATGCCGATCTCAGTCTCGTTGGTTGTCGCTTACCACTTTGGAAAGATGTTCTTTAAGGATCCTGTTGAATCGTTCAACCATCCCATCAGATTGTGGATGAAGCGGTGTTGTCCTCGTTTTTTTTAATGCCAGGGAGTGTACAAATTTCCTGAAAGATTTTAGACTCGAAGTTTTTTTTTTTTCCTTGATCTGAATGGAGTTCCATAGGCACACCAAACCTGCTAATCCAGTTGAAAACAATTGGTTTCCTGGTTTGGGATGGCAAATGCCTCAGGCCACTTTCTGAAGTAGTGCATTACTACCAGGATGTATCGGTTTCCACTTTCGGTTTCTGGAAAAGGTCCCCCAACGTCTATTGCAATCCTCTCAAAAGGGGTGCCCACGTTATGCTGCATTTTACTCTGGATTTTTCTGCCTGGTCCCTTGCTTGCAGCACAAGTATAACATCTTCGGCACCATTTTTCAATGTCTTCTCTTGCATTTAGCCAGTAGAATCGCTCTCTTACCTTCTCCAGTATCTTATTGATCCCCAAATGTCCTCCGGAAGCTCCCTCATGCATCTCTTGAAGAACGTCATTAACTTTAGATCGCCTTAAGAGTTGGACTTCTATCGGAGATGTCACCCTCTTCTCTTCTGGTTTCTCCTGGTGTTCTTTCCATGCAAGAATGGGTTCAATATCCGAGTCTTCTTGTTGGGCGGTCCGCAGTTCTTCATTACTGCAACCGTAAATGGGATCGAGTCTTAATCGCTGGATGACAGCTACCTCCTTTGTGTGCAATGCTTGTAGTCCAGTTTGCAGGGTCTCCGAAACAAGGCATCTGCGTTTGAGTGCAACCTTCCTTTCCGATGTTGAATCTAGTAGTCGTATGTCTGCAATCTCTCGATCCACCTTGCCACTTGACCTTCTGGATTTTTGAAGTTCAAGAGCTTATTAAGTGCGCCATGGTCTGTTCGAAGAAGGAACTTCTGTCCATAGATGTACTTATGGAAGTGTTTTGTAGCCGATATTAGAGCTAGAAGTTCTCTTTTGCTCATACAATAATTTCTTTCTGGCTTTGAGAGTACCTTGCTGTGATAGGCGATTACCTTCTCTTCTCCATCATGAACTTGCGACAGTACGGCTCCAATTCCCACGTTACTAGCGTCGGCGTCCATGATGAAAGGTTTTCCTGGTTTCGGATAGGCCAGAACAGGTGTAGCTGTCTTTCTTTGTTACATCGTTCACCCTCCGATAGTCCACACTGAATCGAGGACTTCCATCCTTCTTTTCAACAAGAACGACTGGGGATGCCCAAGGGCTTTTAGAATTTTCAATTAGCCCATCTTTCTTCATCGTCGATATCATCTCTTCAACTTCGGCTTGTTTGGCTAATGGGAGACATCTTGCTGGTTGTCGAATTGCAGCAGTTGTGTTCGACCATACTGCCCACTGGGTGAAGAAAGAATACCAGCGTACTCGTGAAGGAGGCCTCCAGCGACACTTAGCTTTGTTCACTTAAATTAGATGACTTCAAAATTTTTGCCTTCATGGAGTTCAATTTCCTCGGGTCCACAGATTGCTGAGTGTCCACTCCTGTGATCTTAGTTATTGCAGACACTGATTCACACTTTCCAACAACTTCTCCTCTTCTAAGCTTGACTTCGTACAGTTTGATGTTAAGTATCTGTACGGGCACCATGTTGTTGTTTGGTGCCACAAGAGTCTCTCCCAGGACTGCTCAGAGTCTGGCTCCACCATAAGATGTCGATGGCTACCCAAATCTCCTTTTATTTTTGTCCAAACGAACACTTCCGAAAAAGGTGGCAGACATATATCTTCCTTTATGACAGTCCTCAGAGTTGATGTGGTTTCATTGCCTTAAACCATAGGAATCTCCACATTTCGGTACTTAAGAACTTGCTTCCCGATATCAAGGATTACTCCGTGCTCTTTCATAAAGTCGATTCCAACGATGCACTTGTCACATATATCTGCTACCAGAAACAAATGTGAAATCTTCCGTTCTGCTAAATGGACGAACCTCCCCGTACACTCTGGCTGCTTCTCCTGTTGCAATTTTCAGACTGTAGGTGTTGGTGTTATGCAGCCATGTCATCTTCTTTAAGTCTCTTCGAACGATGGAGGCAGTGGTACCGGTGTCGATCGTAGCCACTTGTTTCTTGTCGTTTAATATTGCCTCCACAGTCAGACTTTAATTGTTTCGTTTAGTCTGCGAGACCTGAATAGTGGTTCAGGGACCATCGATACCAGAAACCAGCTACTGCCCCTCGAAGTTGGTTCTTACTCGTTTCCCGGTTGGGAAACAGGTAGAGTTGCATATTGGTGTTCTTGTTTCCATTTCTGCATCCACAATGTTGACATGCGGGTCTTCTAGGTGGTAATCTGCACTGATGTTGGAGATGTCCTGTCTTGTTACAATTCCAGCATGGAGCAGGTCCATCTCGCTGGTTTCTTTGCAACGCTGTTCTTTGGCATGAACAATTCTCAATTTCTCTTTCTCTTACTCCATAGTCAGGTTGAACGCTAATGCCTCAGGAAGTGTGCATCAGTTCGAATTGCTCGTCAGATACAGCACAGCTTCTGTTGCAAATTGGTTGATGATTTCATCCCCTGCAGCCGGATATGCTAGATGTGCCAACCGTTCGATGCCTGCTTGGAGCTTTTGTAGAGTTTCTCCTCTTTTCTGGACTCTAGTATTGAGTTGAACGAGGAAGACTTCTTGCATATGACCATCTCCAAAGCGCTTGTCAATGGCCTGAACAAGAGCACTGAAGTTGCCATTCTTATCTGCCGGTATGGTTTGTAGTAGTTAAGCAGCAGTTCCTCTAAGGGCAAGCGTCAGAGCTATATATTTGTCTTCCTCGTCCCAACTATTTGTTGTCAGAGCTGCTTCAAACTGCTTCTAATAGATTGACCAAGAAGTTCGTCCATCGAAGGTTGGTGGATGCATCTTCTTTCTTCTTGGATAGTCGCCAGAACTTTCTCAAACCTTCATTTTCTTTACTTTATCCAATTCCTTTGTAATGCATTCGATTTTATCTTCGACCTTTCCAAACTTTGCTTCTAATGTTGATAATTGCTTATCGACAGTCAAAAATTGTTAATCGACACGCTCGTCTAGGGCAATTATTCTGTTATCAAAGGCTTTTTACTTACCTTCGAGAAGATTTCGAAGATTCCTTTGTTCTTGGCTTTGTTGTTCTAGAAGATTCTTTTGTTCTTGGCTTTGTTGTTCTAGAAGATTTTTTTGTTCTTGGCTTTGTTGTTCTAGAAGATTCTTTTGTTCTTGGCTTTGTTGTTCTAGAAGATTCTTTTGTTCTTGGCTTTGTTGTTCTAGAAGATTCTTTTGTTCTTGGCTTTGTTGATCAAATCGTTCAATAAGATTCTTTTGTTTATTGCGTTGGTCTTCAAATTTGGCGAGTAGTTGAGACAGCATACTGCTCATGTCTAGCTCTTCCTCCATTTCAATGTCGAATATCAAAGTGTCTGGGTTTTCTCCACGTTTTCTTATACCCTATTGCAGACGAATTATAAGATCATTCTTTTTTCAGCAGTAGGAATACCTCGTTTGTTTAGTTCTGCCTTAAGTTCAACTAAATTTAAATCATTTAAAGTTTTACCCATTGTCTTTTCTTATTTCACTTTTACAGTCACGTTCACTTTTTGTAATTATTAATTATTAAATTTTATCCCACTTCTGACACCAATGTAATATTTTCTCAGGTTCATTAATAAAATTTATTCACTTTATTTAAATACTTATTTACTTGATAAATTAAAACACTTTACTTTTGCAACCACAAAACAATTTTTTGTTCACCACTGAAATTAATTCAACACTTTACTTTTATTACAACCAACTTTACCCATTCACGATTAAAAATAAACTGCGTCCTCTGCCGGTCAGACATGTGCTTTTATACTTTTCACAAGGTTCCCGAAAAAGCTGGCAGGTTCTAGTATTTGCTTCCAGAGCTTTCTATTGTGGAAATTTCCCTTTTCAAAGCTTTCAATTTGACGTTTGGTATTGGAAGTTCGAAAGCTCACCAAAGCTCTCCGTAGGTTGGTTTGTGTCCCGTCTAATCCGAAATTCGGTGTTTTTTTATTCGAGAGTGGTTATAGTTCATTCCAGAGTCGTTACTGTACAAATTTGACAGTCGTTACAATATATACAAAATTATAAAGTTAGACTAATATAACAGTATGTATAAAGAATTAGTAGTGATATAATTAATTCAAAATAAATTAGTGTGAATATCACATCAAAAAGATAATTATAACTAAGTTTAAGTTCAAATTAGCTGTAATACATTTTTGTTTTTACTGTGGGGTGAACAGTTATTTCTTTAAAAAAAAAAATGTAATTAATAAATCTTAATGAATTTCATAATAAGCCATAATTTTAATAAGAAAAACATAACATTTATGAGATACTAGATCTTAAACAAAATTTACGACATATATGTCATCATGGTTAATATTCAGAAGCCAAAGCTTAACTTGCTTTAAGAAAGAACATTGATTTCTTAAGAGCCTCAAGTTTAAAGGCAGTGAATTATATAATTTGCATGCGACGATAGTGTAAAAGTTTCGTTAATGGGATGTTCTAAATGAGGGCATACTGACCAAAAATTCTGAATTACTTCGTAAGCTACGTGTGTCAGTTATAGGACTCCGAAAATAACCACTCTGAATAAAAAATATTTTTAAAACTTTATAGTAGTAAATATGCTTTACTGGAAGAATTAAGAAGAATCAAGTCTTTAAAGAGCGACATAGATGGACTTAAGCGACTAGCACCAGTAAATAGTAAATATGTTTTACTGGAAGAATCAAGAAGAATCAAGTCTTTAAAGAGCGACATAGATGGACTTAAGCGACATGCACCAGTTAGTAAACGAATAGCTTTTTTCTGTAAAAGTAAATTTTGTAGATAAGAGGTATAGGTGCCGCCCCAACAAGAAAACCCCATATTGGAGCCTAGAATGAAAAGTTGCATGATATACTAACCTTAATGCAATATCACTCAAATATTTTTTTTAAAGAAAAAGGTGGCGAAGAGAAACACGAAAATTTTGTTTTAAATAAGATATATGATCTAACCAATTCAAATCAATCCATACTCCTAAGTATTTGAACTTATCAACAACTTCAATTATAAAACACTCTGAACCACATATTAAGCTTTTATTGAAACTATAATTATTGTGGTGTCTACCACAATTACAGTTATAATCAAACACAAATTTGTTACAACTCCAAGAGTGGAAACATAAATCAGTGTCAGGGGATTCCATCTGACGCAGATTAAAAAACAATAATTTCGTTTTGTTGCTGATATTTAACCTATGAGTTATCAACCAAACACTCAATAATCGAACGTCATGATTAATATCAACAACCAAACTCAAAGCGCTGGAAGTGCCGTACGCAATCCCAAGAACATCCGCAAGAGCTGTTGGTTTTCATATTAACCGTTGGGAGAATAGTGAATTGACAAAAATAAGGAAAAAATGGTCCCGAGGACAGACCCGTGGGGAACTCCTTTATTAATAAATACAGAATCAATAATATTCTCATTTATCTTAACTTTTTGAGATCTGTTAGTGAGGTAAGAAGAAAACCAGCTTAAAATAAAGCCACGAAAACCAGCAAGGCATAATTTATAAATAAGTAGATATGCCATGGTCCAACACGTTGTGTATACGGATGACTTGGTGATATTGGTATCAGGAAAGTTCACTTCTGTGGTAAGCAAAATCATAGAGATTGCTCTGAGAAAGGTTAGCAACTGGGCTACGAGCTGTGGTCTAGGAGTCAACCAGAGCAAAACTGAGCTGATGCTTTTTACTACCAAAACTAAGATACAGCCCTTCACTCGTCTTAATGGCCAACCACTCTCACTATCCGTGCAAAGTATCTTGGTGTCTCCTTGACCCTAAGTTAAATTAGAAAACAAATATTAAAGATCGGGTAAGGAAGGCCTGCATAGTTTTCTACCCTTGTTGCAAAACCTTGACAAAAAATGGGTTCTTCAATCTAAGATGATTTTGTGGATGTATACAGCCGTTGAACGACCGATTCCAACTTATGGTTCGATTGTCTGGTGGCCAACACTAAACAGAGCATATAACATCGACAAACTTAAAAGGGTTCAAAGAACAGCGAGCGTTGCTAGCACAGGGGCTCTTCGATCTTGCCCAACGGATTCCTTAAGTGTTTTTCTGCACCTTTTACGACTTGATATGCACATTAAATATCTTGTATTGTTGGGTTGCCAAGCCTTATGGTTACAGCAATATCACAAATACGATTCCCATTGAAATTTTTTTAACTCCTTCTGACTACCACAAGCCTACCATGAAACTCAGTAAAGATTTTAAAGTATTATCCCCATCCAGAAAGGACTGTGATGATGACGTCGTGACGAGAGACCTTGATACATTATCTATACTGATTGCTTCAAAGATGGAGTGCGGTGTTGGTTCAGTTTAGTTTAGTTTAGTTTACTCTCCAGAATTGATTTGCTGATTACTTAATAATAAACTTATACATATACATATAAACAAAAAAGAAACTTAATATAATTAACTATTACATATTTCATTAATAATGCATTTAAAATGATCTCTTTGCATGCAAAGGTCGGCTTCGCGGCATATTGAATTATATAATCTTAAACAACGCGTTATAGGCTGACTGGGCCTATAATAAGTTCTATGTGTGGAAACATTAAACAAATCATTCTGGTTTCTTAACCGTCCATCCGGAACATAAAAAGAAATAAATGAAAGCAATTCACTAGAATTGACATGATTGTCAAAAATATCCTCAATGAACAAAATAAAGAGTGGTTAAATTTTAAGGGCCGGTGTTGAATGTGAACCACACCTATACGTCAAGTTCTTTTTTGCATTTCATTTGACATTTCTCAATTTCAGACTAACTCAATTTGAGCAATGAAAAGATACACAATCGAGCAAGGCGTTAAAGTTATTCTGGCTTATTATGAAAATGTGCGTTCAAATCAAAATACATATCGTACACTTCGTGATTTTTTTGGTGAATTTAATCGTCCAAATGTGCGTACAATCGGAAATATCGTGCAAAAATTTGAGCCAACCGGGTCTGTAGGAGGTCGTCGTGTCCAACAATTGCACCTCTGACGCTCATCGGTGATGAACATTATGCATAAAGACTTGCATTTACACGCTAACAAGGTGCAACCGACTCAAGAACTAAAGCCTCTTGGCCATTTCAAGCATTGTCAATGGTCAGAATAGTGGGAAGAAATGGCAACAGGGTATGATCAATTTTCGAAGAAAATCATCTTCAGTGATGAGGCACATTTTTACCTCAGTGGATTCGTCAATAAGTATAACTGCCGCATTTGAGCGAATGATAATCCAAGAGAGATTGTCAAAAAACCAATGCACCCACAAAAAGTGACAGTTTGGTGCGGTTTGTGAGCTGGTGACATCATAAGGCCGTATTTTTTCCAAAATGAAGCCCGTCAGGCAGTTACTGTGAATGGTGTTCGCTATTGTGAGATGATAACGAACTTTTTATGGCCCGAATTAGAAGATATGGATGTGGACGATATGTGGTTTCAACACAGCTAACGAAACAATGGCTCTTTTACGCCACAAATTCAATGGCGATGTCGATCAAGATCATGTGATTTGACACCGTTGGACTTCTTTCTTTGGTGTTATTTGAAAAAAAGGTGTACATCGATAAGCCAGCAACAATTCAAGAGCTAAAGGATGAGATAATTCAGCACGGAAAATTTGGGCCATCGGAAGGAGGTGTGCCGCCCAGGTCGCGACGTCCATTTGGCCCGATATTTTGTTCCATACATACAGTGGGTTGCCAAATTAATAGGGACAAAGAATTTTTGAAAAATCGATCCATACAACAGCTTTAAGACTGAACACAGTTAATTAATCAATACATTTTAAGGACGACTCCACTCCATGCCATAAAGCAGAGTGTAATAAAGTTTTCAAATGAACAAAACATTCAAGTTTTTACGGGGGCTAGGCAATTTCCTAGAACTAAGCCCGATAGAAAACTTTTGGAAAATAACAAAAAAAAGGAATTTGCTAAGCAAGTCATAACCACCAGGGGAAACTTTATAAAAAGTTCACAGAAGTTTGGCAACAGTTTCCTGAAATAGCAGAAGCTTCTAAAAAGTACATTGAGAGTATGCCAAGACGGTAAGAAGTTGTTATAATGGCAAAAGGAAACGTAACAAAATATTAAATTTTCTTTGAATTCTTGATTTTATTTTTGTTCCTGACTAGTTATTAGAAAATTCTTTTCAAACTGTTTTTTAATTTCTTTTTATAAAATAATATTCTCAAATAATGAATAAATACTATTTAATCAATATAAACTACATAAAAACATAATTTCCATCGATCTTAAACAGGTAAACTAAAGTTTGCTTAAAATGTATGACTGTCCCTAATTATTTGGCAACCCACTGTAATTGAACCATACCAATATTATCAAAAGAAAAGAAAATGACAATAATTTCCAAAATAATTAGTGTTTATTCAAAATCAACATGGGCCCTTAAAATGTAACCACCCTTTACATTGAGATTTTCTACGACATTCGAGTATTTTTAAGTTTTTTATAGCACATTTCGAGGTGAAATCTGGCAAATCTTAAAATCTTTTTTGTATCCTCTCAATCCTTGAGATACTACATATTTTTATAAGAAGGAAACCAAACTACTGAACAA
Source organism: Dasysyrphus albostriatus (assembly GCA_946251815.1). Taxonomy (NCBI): domain Eukaryota; kingdom Metazoa; phylum Arthropoda; class Insecta; order Diptera; family Syrphidae; genus Dasysyrphus; species Dasysyrphus albostriatus. Next base: position 178,808,175 of record OX276335.1, read on the forward strand.
TACTCCAAAAAAGGCAACTCTAAAGACATAGCTAAACAATGTCTTAAGAGTGTAAACATCCTTGAAAATTGTCGAGTTGCGTTTCGTTAAAAATTAAATACGATATATCCACATTGATTTATAAAGTGGCATTACTTATCTTATTTAATTGAATTGAGTTGTATTATACATAAATAATTCGCTTTTATATTCATCTCTTTTTAAAGACTCTTATATAAACTTTAAACTGTATTTTCTCAGCTTATGTAAGGCGACACCAATATGAATTCAAGGGAAGTTAACGATTACTTTTCGAGCCGATGTCATTCGATCCTTTTTTTTGTAATAAATAAAACTAATTATATATTGAACATTTGAGGGTTTTTCATTTTCCCGGATTCTTATAGAATTTTCTTCATGGTGCCGAAACCCGGGAAGTGTCGGAAAAACAGATTTAATAAGTTTTATAGAAAGTAATCGTCTGTTAATTTTGATATCAAAATTTTCTTTCTCGATTAGTAAAAAAAAAATGGAGCTGCAAACACGTGCTGGTTTTCGCAGTCAAATTACGAAGATTGTCAACGAAGCGACGGAATATCTTAAAAATGATTCGCGCGGAATATAAGACATGAGCCAGTTAGATATTATCGAAGAAGACCTTTCTTCTTATTTGTGGCGTCTAATAACAGCAAACTCTAATTTAAATTCGGTTAATAAAGATATTCAGACTAAACAGTTAGAAGACAAAAATCCGGAGAAAATTGCCGAATATGAAGATTCTGCGGCAGGCATGATTGCTCGGCTTCAAGTTCGTCTTGCAAAAATTAAGCAACGTATCAACCCTACTCCCCCTTGTGACAGTTCTCAACGTCTATCCACATCGAAAAATCATTGCACTAAGCTACCTAAATTGCAGCTAAAACGATTCTCTGGGGACTACCAGGAGTGGATACCCTTTTGGGAGAATTTTCGATCTGCAGTGCATGAAAATGAATCGCTAACGGGTGTCGAAAAGTTTAATTTCTTGCAATCGGTTCTAACGGGCAATGCAGCAAAAACTATCGTAGGCTTTACTCCCTCCGATGCATGCTATGATGGAGCAATTTCTCTCTTGCAAGAGGAATATGGGGATACGGAGAAGCTGATAGACAAGCTGATGCAGACACTGATGGGCCTACCAACTGTACATCGCAAAACTGATGCGGCAAATTGTTCAAAACAATTCTTCTTAAATGCATGCCTAATGAATTACGTATCGACTATCATCGAATCCATAAAGAATTAACCGTAGCTGACAAAGGAAAAGAGACGGCAGATTTATCAGACGATAGTAGCTCTACTCTGTCATTCGACGGAGACAAGCAAGTTAAAAATATTTTGAGATTCCTTAAACAAGAAGTTGAGTCTATTGAAAGAGCAGCGGTTGCAAAATCTAGTTGTAAATCTTAGACGCACTCCACTCAACCAACAACAGCAGCAGGTCTTCTCACACCCGCAAGAACCTCCGATTCTGCATGTTTTTTCTGTAAGGCAGCTGAACATTCTACCAGAGAGTGCGACAGCGCACGTACTATCGATGAAAAGAAAAACATGCTTAATAAAGACGGCAGGTGTTTTAGATGCACACAAAAGGGACACACAGTAAAATTTTGCAGAGTGAAAGTAGTGTGCAAAAAGCGTAAGCGTATGCATTCTACTGCGTTGTGCGAAGGAGAAGCATCTTCCAAGCCGAATACCATCGAAAGTGCGAGTAGTACCCCAACCTTAACGTCATCAACTAATTTGTGCTCTTTGAATAATTCCAGTAAATTGTCTACTAATGCTTTCTTGCAGACGGCACGAATTTTCATTTCTTCAGAAAAGAAAACTAATCACAATTTATTTGTTCGACTGATTATTGACGGTGGCAGCCAAAAGACCTACATCAGGAAAGACACAGCAAATAATTTAAAATTACCAATCACTGGCTTCGTAAATATAAGTGTCATTCCATTTGGTGACACAAAAGCTCCAAGTTATAAAAAACTTAAGACCACTAAGCTCACCATAAAAATTCAATTTAGTGCAAACGCAATAGAAGTCATAGCTGTGGTTGTTCCTGAAATTTGCCTCGACACGTTGCATGCTCCTGAAAATTATTGTGTTCCTCACTTTCAAGGTTTTTGCTTAGCTGACACGAACTTCGATGGACATGAACAAATGGAAGGTTTGAGCGTCTTGATCGGAGCAGATTATTTATGGGAAATCGTCACAGGAAAATATCAGCGTTTGGCCAAAGGATTGACGGCGGTTGACACCATATTTGGATGGACGCTTCAGGGCCCTTATACCTCAGAAGATTGTTGTTATTCATTAATTAATAATGTTTCTTCCCTTTGCAGTTTTTCTCATTTTGAAAATATGTGGAACATGGAATTACTGGGCATTAGAAATGACGAATCAGAGATGCAGACGTTTACTTCAGAGCTCCAAACGAAATGTATTCGTAAAACTTCGAAGAGGTATGAGGCAATCCTACCCTGGAAGCAAATCAATCACCAAATGGAGACCAATAGAGAGATGGCCTTATCCAGACTACACTCTCTGACAGAACGATTATCCAGGGAACCACAAAAATTGTTGGATTACGATGTAGTTATGCGTGAGTTGATTTCCTCTGGCTGTGCTGAACGAGTGCCTGATTAAACCAAAGTCTCAAACTTATACTACATGCCCCATTGTGCTGTTTACCGTCCTGAGAAATCCACAACCAAAATTCGAATAGTTTTCGATGCGTCTGCGCATGCTCCAGGTAAAATGTCATTAAATGATGGTTTATGGACGGGGTCCAATTTACTTCCAGATATACTGATGATACTGCTGCATTTTCGTCTGGGAAAAATTGGACTCGTTGCTGACATCGAAAAGGCATTTTTACAAATCGCCTTAGCTGAAAAAAATCGTGATAGTCATCGATTTTTCTGGTTTGTTGATGTACACCCTTCAAAGGACCTGCCACCTATCCAAGAATTCCGGATGACACGTGTAACGTTTGGTGTCACGTCGAGTCCTTTTTTGTTGTCAGCCACAATAGATTTACATCTCCAAATGATGTCAGATGAATTTCCTAACACATGCTCCCGGCTAAGAAAATCCTTTTATATGGATGATTTGGTCACCAGCGCCAACAATTGACCCGAAGCAGAGCTATTTTACCAAGAGCCAACGAAAATTATGGACCGTGCCTGAAATGAGTAAGCAATGATGGTGGTGTTCGGAGATCTCTAGGCTTACAAAATGCGGACTGCATACAGACGGTTTTGGGTGGGAGGTGGAATATTTTGAGTGATGACCTTACTCATAATATTAATGCAGAGGATCTGCAAAATATGATTTGTGCCACTAAACGTAACGTTTTAAAATTAATTGCACGAATATTTGACCCTTTAGGTTATATGAACCCAGTTGTAATCCGTCTAAAGATTCTTTTTCAGTCTTTATGGAAACAAAAGCTAACATGGGATCAACCTATTGGCGATGAGTTTCACAAGGAATGGAGTACTTGTGTGAAGGATCTTGATTAAATTGGAGAGCTCCCGTTTCCAAGATGGCCGAAGCCGAAGTTGAAACTGGCTGCTGCACTAGTAGCTGCTAGGTTGTGTGCCTCTTTTAAGAAGTGTCACTTTCCCTGCCAAAATTATAATTTGTGGACCGATTCGCAAATAACTTTACACTGGATACATGGAGATGTTCGAGGATGGAAGCCATTTGTGTTCAACCGTGTAAAATAGATCCAAAATCTTACACTTAAGTCAAATTGGCGTCACTGTTCAGGGTCCAAAAACCCGGCCGATCTAGTTACAAGAGGGGTATCGACTCAACAATTTGATGCATCAATGTTGTGGAAAGAAGGCCCTTATTGGTTAAAAGGTGATAAAGCGGACTGGCCTTCATCGAATGAACTGATTGATGTTGAGAAGTCTACAGCCCTGTTTTCGATGTGCGAAGAAGTTGTACCAGTAAAACCAAAAGAAGTTTTGGGTCCTATTTTTGCCTTTGAAAAAATAAGTTTGTGGAAGAAGCTTTTAAGAATTACTTGTTATATTTTTCGAACGGTTGATATTATTATTTATAAAATTAAGCCTGTAGCAAGATTTCTTGGAGCGAATGAAATTGAAAAAGCTGAAAATTATTGGTTAAAATTCATTCAAAACACTTATTTTAATATCGAAATTTTATCTTTGCAGGTCGGAAAACAAATTCCTAGTTCTTCGACCCTGCTGAAACTTAATGCGTTTTTGGATGAAGATGGCTTTCTTGGATTATCAAGTAGACTGCAAGAGCTTGATGAACCGGCTGATGTTTTGAATCCTATCATCTTACCAAAAGGCGGTTATTTAACTAAGTTAATAGTCAAACACTTTCACTACCTCACTTTACATGGAGGTGTCAACACAGTCATGACAAGGATGCGAGAAAGATTTTGGCTGCCTGGTAGACGTCAACTCATTAAACGAATGATAGCTAATTGCCTAATTTGCAAACGAATGAGGGGAAAACCTGGTTCACAACCGTTTGCACCTTTGCCATTAGCACAATTAGTGGCAACCCGACCATTTGAAGCTGTTGGAGTGGACTTCGCTGGCCCACTATATACACCTGTCAACAATGGAGAAAGCAGTAAAAAGGTATACATTATGATTTTCACCTGTGCCGTTGTTTGGGCCTTGAATTTAGAGCTAGCATTTGACCTAACTACTGAGAGCTGCATATTGGCAATAAGATGATTTATTGCTCGAAGAGGTTCACCAAATATCATCTATTTCGATAACGCGAAAACTTTCAAGAAGGCGGCAACCGAAGTAAAAACTATTGGAGAAATCTTTGACAGTGAAGTTTTTCATGGGTTTCTCAGCAATTGTGGGATCATTTGGCGATTTAGTGTTGAAAAAGCGCCTTGGTGGGGCGGCTTTTGGGAGCGAATGGTGAAAAGCGTAAAAAACATCCTGAAGGTTACTATATGGAAGGCGAAGGTGGACATCGACGAGCTGTACACTCTTTTGATGGAAGCTGAGCGCATAATAAATTTAAGACCGCTCACCTATATAAATGACGACCCACTCGATCTTTCACCGCTTACCTCCGACAGTTTCCTGAGAAAAGAAGTAAGAAATTGAGAGGAGCTATCCAACACTTGTACCCATTAGAAACTTGTGACCGCGATCTGGCGCTGGCGGAAGATGTTAAAAATTAAATACGATATATCCACATTGATTTATAAAGTGGCATAACTTATCTTATTGAATTGAATTGAGTTGTATTATACATAAATAATTCGCTTTTATATTCATCTCTTTTTAAAGACTCTTATATAAACTTTAAACTGTATTTTCTCAGCTTATATAAGGCGGCACCAATATGAATTCAAGGGAAGTTAACGATTACTTTTCGAGCTGATGTCATTCGATGCTTTTTTTTTGTAATAAATAAAACTAATTATAAATTGAATATTTGAGGGTTTTTCATTTTCCCGGATTCTTATAGAAATTTCTTCACGTTTTAAATTACATAACATAGAGTTACCTTTAGAGACTACAAAATCAATGTGGGTTTTAAAGCTGAAATTTGAGTAAAAATACTTCGAGATCTTTGACAACCTCAACCCGTAAGTTTTTCATCCTAAAACCTGTAATTAAATGTGATTAACGACAACGATCTTGTGGTACTTAATACTTTGCATGTCGAAAATTTAACTCCAGATGATTATAATCACACTAAACTTAAGAATATTGACTATCTTACCGGAAATTGAAACAATGAAGTAAAGCGGATATATGAAGACAAATTTTAACATCAACCACATGCATTAAACAACAACAATATTGTTGATTGTTGGCAAATCCTTAATGAAAATAATGAAAAGCAGGGGGCCCGAATGGCTTCCTTGTGATAGACCTAATAGAACTAAGAATAATATCCATCAATTTGAACAACTTGTTTTTTATCAGATAGATAAGAATTCAACCATTTGAGAAAGCTGTTATTGAAACCTAACTTTTTCAATTTCTGAAGGAGAAGACTATGGTGTACTCTGTCAAATGCTTTAACAAAATCGGTGTTAATACAAAATTTTGAAAATAGACAAAGGTTAGTGTTAGTCGATCGACCTTTTACAAAACCATGTTGTTAAGAAAAAAGTTAATTCTAAACTGAAAAATTAAGCTGCTGAATGACCAATTTTTCAAAAAGCTTTGGCACGATAGACAGCTGTAAAATTGGTCTAAAATTTTTAACTAAATGCTTTAAATCACTTTTGTAGGTAGGATCAATAAAAGATATCTTCCATTCATCAACAAAACAACCAGAAACGATTGATTTATTGAATAGAATTGTTAATGCAGGGAAAAGTGAAAGGAGCACTACTTCAAAAAAAATTGGAGTTATAGAATCATAGCCAGTTTGCTTAGAGATATTTAACTCAGTTAGTTTGAAAAAAATCAGCAAAAAGATTACATAATGATTTCGTACTCCATGCATTGTGGAAACAAAGAACTTTTCCTTTTAGAATTAATAAACACTCAGAAGGCCTTACTGTTTGTTTTGATGCTAGTTTCAGTAGAGCTTATATATGCATGATACAAAAATGTACTTAAACGACGAAAATTATCACGGTCTTCTACATTATTTGTTAGCTTGGAATGTTTGAATGCTTTATTTTTAGCATTCTCTAGGTTCTTTAATCTTATATTGAATCACGGAAGCTTGAAAGACTTTTTCTTGCCAAAGACAGGGACAAACAGTTCAATACCTTCAAAAATTACCTTTTTAAGTGTCATAAATGCATTCAAGTGAATTGCCCTCCAATGACTCATATCAATTTACGGTACTATACAAATTATTCAGTGCAATGAAATCACCTTTCACAAAATTATAAATTTTTCTCTCGATGAGTGGAGTTCGTGCAAAAACATAATTTCTCAAACGATAAACATAAGGCTGTATGATGAATTTAGTTATTAACATTAGGAAAATCTACTAGTTCTACATGATATTTAAGATCATTTCTAATATATATTAAATCTAATATTCTAATTAAATCATTTTTAATATAATTAACTTGGTATAGATTTAAAGAGGATAATGAGTCAACGACTAATGATTCAACATCTTTTTTGACATTAAAAGGAACTAACAATTTGTCTTATTCAAGATAACTCCAGGTGACCTCACAAATATTGAAATCATCGAGTATAAATGGTGATTGATTAGTAGTTAATTCACCCAGCAAAGAAGATATATTATAAATATGCTTCGAATAAACTTCAATTTTACTTTAAGGACGTTTTTAGATTTTAAGTTTACACAAAGTTGTTCAAGGTATACTGTCTGCTATTTAAAGTTGACTTGACTGCTATCATCATTCCACCTTCGAAATTCATTCCAGATAAAACTGATCGATCTTCCCGATAAACAATGAAAGAAGAGTCAAAAAGTTCGCATGACGAGATGTTTGGGTGGAGCCAAGCTTCAACTAGAACGATAATGTCGTACTCATGTAGAGTAGAAGATGAATAAAATTGATTTTTTTTCATTCGTAGACCACCAAAATTTGAAATTAAGGGAATTCTCAACTTTTCGATATGTGAGCTTAAAATTTAAGCTCACATATCGAAAAGTTGATTTATCAACGCCTTTTTTTACTAAGCGGGAACATTGTAAAAAGTTCTTTGGTAAGTTTAACTTATCCGTAGCATAATCAATTATATTTTGAGAAGTTAAACTCTTACCTAAGGCTAGTCGCGCACATGCAACTGCTACCGCAACAAAATAGTTTAGTCACAAGTTGACTACTGAGGGCGCACATGAGCAACTCCACAAGCAATCGCAACAAACCTAACCAACACATCTACCATGTTTATTCAGTTTTTCTATCTCATACATTAAAAGAAAAATATTATCGCCTTCGTCTATTCTTTTGCTCAGCAAATTAAAGAAAAGACACATTTGTTCTCTTACGCACAGAAAACAAAATTCAACGATGCGGTTAAATATCCGCAACTATTTAGTTGAATGTCCGCGCAGTTACATATTATTCCATATGACACAAACTGAAAAACTGATTTCGGGCAATCGTCCAGTTTTTGCCAAAACACAAATTGAAAAGTTGCTCGAATCGATGACGGAATAGTTTCTGCATGTGCGCGGAGTCTCATACGAGTTCATAGGACTCAATTTTGTAACAAAACAGTTTCGAAACTGAAAATTGCATGTGCGCGAATAGCCTAAGTGAGAGAGGTGTAGATAACGAAGACGTGGTACTGATGGTAATAGCTATAAAACATCGGTGCCAAACGTTATTCTTAAAGAGGGATGAATTTTGTGCATTTTATTTCGCTCATTGGCATAAAGATTATCTTTCTTGGTCTCTGCTAGCCCACTGGCGATGGCGTTGGCTTGCAATTGAGGAGAAATTGAAAGCAAAATAAGGCACGCAGTTATATCCTTTTCGGAAGGTTCGGTTGGTTCAGTTATCATTTGTGAGGATTGGGCTATTGTTGCTGTTGCCGTTTGTGATTATTGGGCTATTGGTGTTGTTGTCGCTGGTTCAGTTTCGGGTATTTCGGAAGATGTTCGGTTCTTAGTAGCTGTACCCTTTTCGGAGAGTTCGGTTTGTTCAATGTTCGTTTGTGATGATTGGGCTATTATTGTTGTTGTCGGTGGTTCAGTTTCGGGTGCATTGGAAGATGTTTTGGTTTTTGTTTTTTCTATTTTATAGTGGTTTTTATTTAGTTTCTTTTTAATGTCTACTGGAATGGTTTTTACGAATAATTGCAATTTTATATCAGCAATACCCTTCCGTAAGTCAGACAGACATACTCCAAAGCAAATGGGGGGTCGGCAGTCAACGCTTTTGTTGACATTTCACATAGAGAACTACATCTCTTGCGAAACTTTTTGCCACAAATACCCGAACATAATATGAATTTTTCACCCAAAATTCTACTATTACAATCAGGTTTTTCACATTTGTCCAACATGTTTCGAATTAAGAAGAATTTTTAAGTATATATAAAAATATAGATAGTATGCAAATCTAGCCGGATTGCTATCCAGACCGATCAACATCTTTAATGGACTCCGACAAGGGGATGGTTTGGCCTGCCTCCTCTTCAACTTGGCGTTGGAGAAAGCAATCCGTGACTCTGGCACGGCAACAAGAGGGACCATCGTCAACAGTTCTAGCCAGATACTGGCTTACGCAGAACACATCGACATCATCGCATGAACCGAACAAGCTATACACGATTCCTTCATCCAGATCGAGCACGCGGCACAAAATCTGGGGCTGCACATTAGTGAAGGTAAAACAAAGTACATGGTGGCGTCGAATGCGAGAAGAACAGTTGGTCAAACAATCAAGGTAGCGGAGCACGAATTTGAAGTGGTGCAATCCTTTAAATACCTTGGGTCAACAGTAGCAGCCGATAACAATATAGAAGAAGAAATACGCGGGTGGCTTCTCAAATCCAACAGAGCCTACTACAGTCTGTCAAAGCTATTCAAATCTAGAAATCTAACCATAACTTCAAAACTGCTGCTGTACAGGACCATGGTCCTGCCAGTACTCATGTATGGATCCGAGACTTGGGTGCTTAGCAAAAGGCACTGTGACCTCTTAGCCGCGTTCAAGAGAAAAGTCTTACGGAGAATTGTTGGCCCCATATGTGAGGAAGGACGATTCCGGAGACGGTACAACCATGAGTTGTACGCAATCTACCTTGAAGCAGACATAGTGACAAAAATTAAGCTCGTTAGACTCGGGTGGGCAGGGCACCTAGCTCGAATGAGCGAAGAGGAACCTGCTCGGAAAGTCTTTTGTGGTACATTCTATGGTAGACGGCAGCGTGGTAGACCATGCTTGCGCTGGAGAGATGGCGTAGACCAGGATGCCCGAAGCCTTGGGGTGCGCAACTGGATGGCGTCGGCTCGAGACCGGGATAGGTGGAGAGACTTGTTGAAAGAGGCCAGGACCGGACCCCGGTTGTCGAGCCGATGATGATGATGATGAAGCAAATCTCTGTTTCCGTTTTTATATGTTAAAATTTTTTGTTTTAAAAACCAAAAACAAAAATTTCTTTTTTTAGTGTTCTAATTATCTTTTCCTCAAACCAACATACATCCGTTGAGAAAATGGTTCTGGTATTAAATAATTATTATTATCTTGTATAAAATATAAATGCGATCCACAATTCAATAAAGCTCTCTTTTCCTATTGTGACTGATATTTCGTCGGCTTAGAGTGTAAGGCGGCTAACTCCACATTTTTTTTTTACCATTATAGACCACTCCAAAAATTGCTAAAAAATACAAAAATCTATCAAATCTTTTCAATTTCACAGAATTTGGCAATAACGGGTGTTGCAAAATATTTAATGTAATTTTATTTTTAATCAAGTAATGCAAACACTGTTTAAAATATTTGTTTCTTAAAAATGCAAAATAGGAATAAGCTACTTTACACTCTAAGCTGACGATTTGGTTTATAGCGGGTATTTATGTTGAGTAATAATGAAACAAACAGCTTAATCTCGATATTTGTTAATCATGCAAAGAGAAACAAAAGTAGTTTTTTCTTTGTTGAGTATAATCACAAAGAAAAGCTTGACAGAACAATACTTAAATGAACTCACCTGCGAAGGTAAGACAAAACACTTTGTTATTGTTTTGAAATCTCTCTATACTTGATGATGTAGACAGCATAGGAGGAATCATTCAAAATTCCTCAAATTCCACAACTATGATGCAATTAAAACTTCACATTACAGGAACTCAATTCCAAATTGGTTGTTGCATGAAATGAGGATAATTCAATTGAATGTAGCCTCAAAAATTTGCTTCAGGGGCAGAACATATACCACAAGTGTTCTACTCACCGGGTAGAAGGAAACCGAAAACTTTAACGGAGAACTATAAAAATCTAACTATGTAAAATTTTCACAATAAAATAGTCACAAATTGTACTGCAAATTTTCTTATCAATTATAATTATAAAATGTGAATTTATTTCGATAGTTTTACTGATAAAATATTAAAATCTCAGGACCTTATTAGAACACAGGCAGACTTGAAAATGTCCGAGTTGCCATTTTGAATTCAGGAATCTTTTCTGAGTCTCTTAATATCTCAAGGTCCTTTCGTTTCCCCGATTATGCTAGTATTTTTCAAGCTGAATTACTTCCAATTAGACATGCAGGATACTTAAACTAGATCCAAACCAAACTCGTAATGCAGCTATCCTTACAAACAGTCAGGCAGCTGTCAAAGTCATTGATTTGGCTATATCATCCTCTAAATTGGTGCAGCAATGCAGGAAGGAGCTCGCAACCCTTAATATTAACTTCAAGATCACCTTTCCTGGTCATAGGAGCATTAAGGGAAATGAACGGGGAGATGAACTGGCCAGGCAAGGATCAGTCCTTCATAGCTTAGTTGCGGAAAGAGTCAACATTCCCCTAGAAGTTGTGAAGGGCAATTTACTGTAAATCTCCCTTAGTGAATCCAATCGTAGGTAGAGTAGTATAACCAAATGCAAAATATCCAGAAAGATATGGCCCGCCTGTAGTACCTCGTGGCATGATGGCAAGTGCGTAGGACTGTCATGCCAAAGGTCTGGGTTCGATTCCCAGCCGCTGCCACCTAAAAACAGAAATGTTTTTTTCCGAGGTACTGCCTCTTGCGAGGAACTGACAAATCCTCCAAGAGTATTACTTGTCATGAATAAGTGCTTTCTCATCTAGCCGTTCGGACTCGGCAAAAAATTGTAGGTCCCCTCCATTCCTGCCAAAAATACGCACACAGGAATGGTTGAGAGTTGTAAGTCACTAAGCCTTGCTTCTCCACGAGCTGTTGTACCACCAATTTTTGTTTTGTTTTTTTTTTATATGGCCCGCCTATAATAAATCCTGAACAATTGATCTGTTATGTAGACCCAGACAAGACATAGTTAGGGTCGTTGCAACCTGTACTGAACACTGGCCAGTAGGAGAACATACGGCGAGATTGGGTATTCCTTACAACACTCACTGCCGCAACTGCGACGATCAGCAAGAAAAGGAAACAGTCTTTCACTTTCTTTGTAAATATCCTGCTGTGGCTAAAATGAGAGAACAACGAACTTTCTAAAATGAAAATCAAAAACTTGATTTTCTTTCTTAACGTGACGAATTGGATCTAAGACTAAATCGATTGATTCTGTATCATCTTCCTTACAGATCCTTAAGACCGTGAGCAATCTCTGAACCTCTGCTGGGTGTCATGATGCTAAATTACAAACATCATCGGTTGGATCCTTCGCGTTCCGGTGTCATTCCGCTAACTGCTGAGCTCGGCATATCGTAGCTGGCTTTGGGTGAGATTCGATCCAATCGTAGTATATGCAAGCCCACAATATACTAAAAGCATATCTCAAATCCATTCTAATTCAAACCAAAGAACTTTGGTCTCATGGTGGAGTCTGATCTTCACTAGAAAACTCCCGTCATGCCAAGTCGGCAGACGGAGGCCTAGAAAGAAATTTTGCATCCAATCATGTATTTGGAAGACTTCCGAAGGAATCAGGTTTGTTGATTTTTACAAACAAATATACTGCTTTCGTGGGTCCCTTTAATCTAGTTTTACCGACGGTTTTAAACGGCGCAATTTCAGCGCTAATTGGGCACCGAGCGAGTGTTACGCCCGTGCCACCATTTCTACCTACCTACCTAGGTCCTCTAAGTTTTGTTATGTCTTTCATAATAGCCGTTCCATACTATCCCATTGAGTATTAATACACGTCAAAAAAGTGTGAAGAAAATCATGTATAAAGTGTGGATATAAAAATATGAAATTTGACTAATTTGACAATTAGTCGTATGAAATTCCTAGCCACTTTGTTCTGATATATGTTAATATTTTGTGGGAGAGTGTGGAGGCACAGTACACATACAGGGGGTACTATATTGAACAGGTTGTCTCTAATGAAAACTGTCAGAAAGAATTCAAGATGGCCGTTATCGTTATGCTGTCCGCCGTATTACAACAACAACAAACACGAACAAAATAATTTAAATAACACTAAAAACCAATTGTTTTGTTCTAAAAATAATAAAATAATATTTATAACAGTAAATAGCTCCAACCCATCTTATTTTCTAAATTAATAACAAAGGAACGCATACATAACACACAACGAACTTCAGTCACACCATCTTATTTTCTAAACAAGTAACAAAGGAACGCATACATAACACACAACAAACTTCAGTCACACATCAAGAGACAAAAGTTTTATAGGGACAAAAGTTAAATCCACTTAATTATCTGGACATAGCTCACTCTACATGGAGATAGTTGTTGTTGTATGTAAATTGCTTTGTTTTGTTGTGGTTTTTTTCAGACAGAATTTACTGGAGTCGCAAAAAAACACAGCTAATAATGAAAAAGACTTTAAAAATTCTGTTTATTGACTTAAAAATATTTTTACAAAAATAGATATAAATAGTAAAAATTATCTTAACAAGAGTATTTTAGTAAGCAATACCGATTAATTTTGAAAAGGGGATGGGAAATTTACAAAAAACCAATTGTTTAGTTTATACAGGAGCGCTCACTGAGCTGATGGAGGAAAGATTTTGTTTCCTTAGCTTTTGACAGCCAAACTAAACTGGGGAAATTCTCTGAGCGCTCAGAAATATAAACTGGACAAAAACCTAATATTTCTATAATAATAGTACAGCAAATTTTGGGAGTGGATGTAAAACCAAAATCTGGGTATGAGGGTTTACAGGTGCATAAATCGGGACATGAAATACCAATGTCTGGCAGGTTTCTTTTTCAGCCCTTGGGAAGGGTGGGAGGTTAAAACCAACTTGGTTTCCTATCCATGTGTTAGGGTCATTAACACTTCAATTTACTTTAAAAGGAAATAAAAAATGATACTCTGTCATTTCTCCAAGGTCTAAAGACTTTTATCTTGATGATACGATCAATCTAACCTTATCGGACTTTTTTTAAGAGACTTTACTTTGTTGATTTTATTTTTTTTTTTTCAAATCTCCAAAAACGGGATGATAAGGTTCGTATAAAATGGTTACATCTTGAGTTCTATTAATCGAACCGTCGACATTGAGATTTTTAAGCTCAGGAAAAATGATAGAGCATACAATATTTTTTAAATAAATGGAAAAGTGGCTATTGATTAAATAGAAGAACTGGCCCTTTTTAATCCCTCACCCCTCCTAAATGCTGAAAAAGAACCTGCAAGACTTTGGTATTTGTTATCACAATACATATCCTCATACTCAAAATTTGTTTTCGACTCTTAGACTATAATGTTGACAAATATACATAGTTGAAATGAACATAAACAGTGGGTTTCATGGAATACTTTCAATAAACTAAAATGAAAAAAGTTAGATTTGTACACAGTATACATATCTAAGATATTACACTGTGAAGGTTGTCAAAATTAAAGCTGTTGAAAATAAAAAATGTCTGTTAACGTGATGATTTGAACACACGTGTAAACACAACAACAAATTAAAATTAAAATATTCAGAAAGAAAGAATGGTTATGAGCGTGAGAAGTCAAAAACTTATACGTAAACACAACAACAAATATTGACATTTGGCAATAATTTTAACATACATATATGCTCAGAGCAGAAAAAGTAAAACTTCTTATGATATTGTGTAAATTCATAAACGTCAAATCTTTCCGCATCACTGCTTTTTTGCGATGCTGATGCATGACGTAGCTGATGCTGATACAATTGCATCAGCAACAACGCATTAAGAATTTTCTTGATTTTTATTTGTTTGAAGTTTGCGCATCACTTGATGGAAGTTTGCAATATTGAACACGATACGCAAAAAGTGATGCGGGTTTGATGCATTTATGACTGTTTGGTGGAAATGATTGTGCATAATCCACTGATCTCTATAATACACTGGATAGTGTATTCCTTATAATGTATAACAGTTTTTTTTGCTTTTGATGACAATTAGGTGGTCGGCTTCATAATTTGGTGCCTACATCTACACAAAAAAACGTGTTTCAAAGATGTAAATCTGAAGAAAGAGAAACAGACCAATGATATCAAAGGGAAAAACTTTGTAGAAGTTTGTTTTAGTATTTTTTATCATTAAGTTATTCACTGTGTGCATTTTTTGTGCTATTATTTTCCAATGGCACTAGAATTATATCATTAGAAAGGTGTTTAAATAGGTAAAAGTAAATATGTAGATGGGAACCATTGACTTCGTTTATCATTTCAGTTTGCAAACAAGTTGAGCAAAACAAAAGTGTGATGAATAGAATGCAATTACATAGTCTTTGATTTTTTATGATTTTACCTCCTTCTCACACTCTACGTTTGTAATTCCATTTCATTTAACCATTTGTGAATGAAATAAAATTACAAACACAACAATCTTAGCGAACAGATTTGGGGGGGGGGGGGGGGAGCAACGAACGGAGATTTGACGTCTTCATAGTGGATTATTTCGTATAACTTATTGTACAGTTATATTGTTATACAAAAAAGTGGTCAGCTTCATAATATAACAATTCTTCAAATGGAAGCATTTTTCTTGTATCGGTAGTGTATACAGTGTATTATAGAGATCAGTGGCATAATCTCTGTAACGATGCGTTTGTGAATTTACACATTGCCTTTAATATGTGTACTGTGAGATTTGTATAAAAAAAAACGGCTCGCGAACCACACTGGTTGCTTCCCGTTGGTGCAGTGGTCCTGTGTTATTTTATAATCAAAAAATCGCAAATTTCGGGACGCAACATGGAAAAACATGGAAAAAATTATGCGAAAATGCATTTTTGGGAGTTTTTCACTATTGGCTCGGAAAATACAAATTATTCGAAAACTACATAAAAATACCATTGAAAGTATAGGGTAAACTGTCCAGTGAGCCGCATTAAACAGTTTACTAATAAAGTTTTCTGCTTTCCTGTATACATTAGAAAAAATTGAAAGAAAATCTTGATATAAACGTGTTTTAATTCGTACTGAACATAAAAAAAGTTGAAAGAAGTTGCGCAGAGCAGGAATCTGTGAAACTGCTAGTAAGTGAACAAGAAATCGTACTTTTTATTTGTGTTCTTGATGAAAAAGTGATGTGTCTAGAATGATTTGTTGAATAGATTTTGAAATTGTAAATATTATTATGAACTTTGTTTTTAAACATTTTTTTCCAAAAAGACCTTAGGTATGTCCAACAGTAAACCAACTTTAAAAAATTACAGTGGACAGTGGCGCATCCAAGGAAATTTTAATTATAATATAGGTTTTATTTTTTTATTTATAGATCTACTCGAAACCTCGAAATGATGTTATAATTTAATAGGATTTCAATTAATTTGCTTTATAAAAAAAAATTAAAAATTTGAATTAAATTAAAATTTACATAATAGATATAATGGTAAATTTATGAAAATTTTCTGAAAAATTACTTTTTGTTAAAATGTTAAAAATTAAGTAACAAACGAAAAATGTTTCTTTAAAAATTTCTTCACGATTTTTTGTGTTTTGAACATCTTGTATATTACGTGGTAAGGAATTCCACAGAAGAACAGCATGGACAAAAAATTGTCGTTTTGATTTCAAAAAGGAATCTTATCTTAAAGGATGAACTAACTGATGAGACCTATGCGAAGATGATAATCAAATTCTTTCAAAGCAGTTGACGAGTTAACAAAATATCCAAGAGCAAGGTAAGGCTACGGAGTTGAAGATATTTCTCAAAGGACATATTAATCGGGCAGGTGATGAAACTAGACAATCTGCCATATTTTCTTAACCCGACATTGGACATGCAGTTTTCTTTTACTTACAGAATTACAATTACAAAAAATTTCGCAACCATAACTCAGTATTTGTAGTACCAAAATTTTAGCAGGTATCAAACGAATTCTGGGGTGAGCATATGAGATACCCATAAATTGCGCGTAGAATGCCGTAGGTCTTACCGACGATTAAATTAATATGGTTATCCCAGGTCAGATATCGATTAAAAGTCATTCCAAGATTTTTTGCTGTTTTGACGAATTCGATTAAAACATTGTTTAAACAAATCGAAGGAAAATAAGAAAGATCTATTCGTTTTCTTGAGATAGCCAAACATTTAGTCTTTTTTTAGATTGTGACCAGAGTACTACCCTCTCAAGGTCTTCATTGACACATGAGGTACCGTGCTCAAATAGTTCTAAATAATAAATGGAAGTTCATCAACATACAGTGAAAAAAGAAGAGGGCCAAGTATAGAACCTTGGGAAACACCGGAAATGTCGGAAGGAAATCTGATAGACTATTACCCACCAGGACAGCTTGTTTTCTATGTGTTAAATTGGAAAAATCCATTCATCCCTGTCAAGCGCCTATCTAACATAATAAGTAACATTCAATAAAGCTGTGATTCAGCTGTGTTTTTCCCGAAAACCTGATTGCTACTTCGTTAGCATGTTATTTGCAGCGAGAAAAAAACTAATTTGTTTTGTAGAACCCTTTCGAATGCATTGGACAAAAATTGCAGGATTAAAATTGGTCTGAATTTATCCTTTTTTTGCATTTTTAGACAGAAAAAAATCTTTTGTTATCTTCCAGATATCAGGAAATTGGCTTGTTGAAAGAATGGTGTTGAATATAAATTATTTTGAATAACTTAAAAACACTTTTTTTAAAATTATTCAAAATAATATTCAAAATAAAGAAATTATTTTGAATAATTTAAAAACACTTTTTTTAAAGTTATTCAAAATAATTTCTTCTATTTATTTCATGAAAACACACGTTGAAAATCTCCAATTAAATAAACTTTTTGTTTACAGAATCAATAAAAGAAATCAAATAATAAATCTACCTTACAACGTATTTATAATGACTCAAAACCACTACCCACACATTTTTGTCGGTTGCGTACGAATGATCGGCAAAAAAATTTCGACCTAACCAGTCGAAATGTTGGTATAGGTTTATGGACTTTCTTGCAATTTAAAATACCTACCTATTTTTTAGCAATTATTAAAACTTAGACATTTTGAAATTTGGACTCCACGACAAATCGGCAGCTTTGAAAATATGCCCAAAAAAATATCAAATTACAAGTGTGTATATTTCTTCTGTCACTCTTGCATAACGCTCTACATAAATTCTTATCAGAATTTTGACAGCATCTTAACAGAATTATGATTGAATGGAAAATTCTATTTCAACTTTAAACAATGGCGAATCGCTTAGTTTAATTTTTGATAATGCCTTAACTACTACGATGTAATCAAAACATCGACTTTGAAATTTTCGACTTAAAAATGCCGGCTGTCAAAATGTCGGTGACTATAGAAATTTTGGTGATTTGTCTTCCTAATTATTTTATTAGTAAACATTTTTGTCGAGTTAATAAAAATCGACCTTATGGAGTTTATTATTTAATCCTGACACATCGGTCCCAATCCATTTTAGTTGATCAATTTAATGGCGAAAGTGGTTTTTTTAACTAGTTCTTCTCGAGGCGGCCTTTACGACATGGCAGTGCCTTTTCCAAATAGTGGTGAGGCGTGCTGTTCATGGAACGGCGCCATTCAAGCCAAGGTACCAAGCCACCCCTAGGCACAGCCTGAGTACATTTTGGTTTAACCAGAGATATCTCGGAAACTACTGTATTACGAAGTACACAAAAATTATACATCGTAGCTCATTTAAACGGTAATGCTTCCAGACATTATTAGCTTCGTCACGTTGACGCATAAGATGTTTGGAGTAAACCATAGTTTATTGAGTGGTTTTATAATTTATTGTTTTTAGGGGCACATAATAAGCATTGAACAGAGTATTAATATTATTCGTAAGAATAACCCACGTTTGCTGTGGGTAGAAAGTAGACACTTTCCCAATTTTTTCTTCTAACCTTAAGTGTACTTTACACGATAATAGAAGTCATATGACCTGTCTATTATTTTTTCTGTATGATTTCTCATATGAGCTGTCATTTCAAGTCAAGTCATACGGTTATCATTTTTTTATGTTTACACGTCTTTACTTCGCATTTGATTCTCTCTATGGTTGTCTGTCAAAACCAAAATAAAAGAAAAAAAAACTCGTAAACAAATACATTCTTGTAAAGCAAAATTACTTTTTTGGAACTATCCATTGTTGTTTTCATTCAAAACTCTAATATTTTTGTAGAAATATTTTTATTTTCAATACTCTAAATTCACAATTTTCCATGAAAACAACAATTCCTGTTTGACTTCTCAAATGGAATTAGCTGCAGTTCTAATGTCAAAAAAGTATATGACTTTTTGCTTTTGAGAAGTCATATGAGATCTATGAGTGTGTTCAGACGGTTTGGTTTGATTTGTTTGGCAGCTCATTTGCAACTACCTTTCTTTTGCAAATATTGCTACCCCACCACCAACACGTTCTTTTCTTTTTGGATAGAAATCACGATAGCCCTCTAAGCAACAAACCTCAACAGATCGTTTAGCCATGTTTCAGTAATACAGATTAAATCCACATTAGATTCTGTTAATAGAAGACGAAACACGTCAGTTTTTGGCATTAAGCTCGCAGCATTTATGTGGAAAATTCGGAGACCGCTTCTCTGTCTGCACAAAACCATAACCATTGAGTGAAATGTTTTTCTATAAGTCGTATTTGTGTTCATATTTTATTTTTTTTCTTATTTTTGTAATAATAATAAAATTTCTCTTTTTTTTAAAATTAACAATTTGCATTATTTTGATTTGATTTGATAAGCCTTTAGTTTTGACATTTTTTATCACTTTATTCTAATCATTACGATAAGCTAATGTCAATGGTTTACTTTGTAACACACAGTGGTTCACTATTTCTACCCCCTGTTATACAGTATGGACCAGTTGATCTGCTTTTTGAAAAAGAATTAAATTAATTATTTCCCATGACCTTTTTAAAGACATTTCTTTTTTAATATAAAATAAATGAACCAAGTTTTAAACATTTTTAAACCACTATATCAAGTCAAACAAAAAATGGTTCACCATTTCTTATAAATCTTTGTTCAAGGTTTTTTTCTGTGACAACCCATTTGTGCTGAGGCCTAAGTTGAAAATTGAAAACTGTTTTCGAAAATCCACTCGAAAGCACTAAGTTACTACTTTATGTGGAAATTTTGAATTTTTGTCTGTAAAATATGAAAAACATTAATACAAATCTGGTATTGCAATTTGAGATATTAAAATCTAAAAATATATTTAAAAATTAAAATTTGGGCACATTATTTTAAATAACTTTTAATAATAATAATAAATAAAAGGTATTAGATAAAGTAATTAGGCATTTCGTTTGAAGTTCTGCCATATTTGACTTAAAGAATCTAGATTCTCACCCTTAATTAAAGCTTAAACATATTTATTTGAAAACAATGGTATCTGAATACTGGGATCAAATTACCGCGTCAGTGACCGAGTGAGAGAGTGCCATCAGTGATCGAATGAACGAGTAACCACTTCAAATTTTGGTATATGTGAGCTGTAATGCCAAACTCATATAATCCAGTCATGTATTGCTCTGTGACTGATGCGGTAATTTGGCCCCTGATTTCAAGCTTAGTGAATTTCGTAAGCTAAAAATAAAAGAAATTTTCCACATGGTTCTATATCCATCTACGTAAGAGCCAAACGGCGTGGGTATTCACCAAATCTTTCGAACACTTCTTTTAAAAGGTCCTTCTCATTTTCCATAACTGTTTTTTTTTGTGTACACTCAGCATACGTAATCCTGTAAATTTTAATATTCAATCGCATATTTATATTTATCTACCAAGATCACCCACGGTATTTAATCGATTACCATTTAAACGATTTTCGATCATGGTTGAAAGAAGCGAAGTCTTGACTCTTCTCCTTTCAATCAAGCTTGTAGTACAAGGTAATGCTAGGGCAATATGAAGAGCAAGTTTTGTGGGTAGAAAAAAAATATTTTTTTCCTGTAGAATATCGTATAGGTCCAGTTTTTGAAGATCTTCAGTGGAGTTTTATTTTTCTAAAGAGTATACCATAATTCAGCTTCTCCATTAAAACTTTGTAATGCGTTAAACTCGGATAAACTTTTTGATTTTTCTTTAAAATCATATAAATTCATTTCAGCACACTCGCAGGATGCAACAAAAAGAGTGAATATGCTGGAAAGTTTTCTGCTGGAAATCTACGTTCAAGTGCTGTAACTAAGGGGTCTAAGTAACGGATCAAGAGTGATCGCTTTTAAAATCCAACAAATAAAAAGGTGATTGTCCTTTTGTGGACTTTTGGTCAATTATTGATTTTATATAAATAATTGACTTAAAGCTCTCTAGAGGACAATCATTTTTTGTATATACAAGGTCACGAAATAAGGATACATGGTAAAATAAATAATTTGAAAATCACAATTGTCAAGAAATAATAGTTCTTTTCTTTGGCTAATTAATTTAACAATCCAGGAAAGGGCAACCGCCCCCTGCCACCCCCTGCGTACGTCCTTGTAATTTGTGCTAAATAGGTCACACAGCGAACAAACTGTGGGATAATTTTGGGTTTTCCCTGATTTATATTTACTATACTACTATTTACTAGGGTGCTGAATTCAAGGTTTGCTCGAATTTTTCGAATTACATAGTTTAAGACGTAGGCTAATGATTCCTCGAAGATGAATGGTGGTATTTGAAAAATTCAAAAAGAATTTTTTTTTCGAAAAAATTACTTCGAAAAAAAAACATAACCCCAAATTTCTATAAAAAACGCATTTTGTATATATTTAGATTCGATTATCTTAAAGGCGTGACGTGCAAGAGCAATTTCAAGCCCAGATTCAAACCTATCGCAAGAATAAGACCATCAGAAAAGTATATGCTGGTTCATGTTACAGTCAAAAGTTCAAACTTCTCACATAAAAAACTATTGAGTGGATTTTCGAAAACAGTAAAAATACATCAATTTTTAACCAGCAATGGGTTGTTGCAAAAAAAAACTTGAACAAAGAACTATTGGAATTTGTGTATACTTCCAATGGTAGTTTGATGTAATTTACAAATAATTGGTAGTTTTCGAGCCATTAGTGAAAACTCCCAAAAAATGCATTTTTGTAGTTTTTCCATGTTGTCACTAAATTTTAGTCGTAAACCTCAGATTCGAATTCAGGACCTCCGAAAATATAAAAGATGGGCGCGTAAAGCCTTTTTGAGCACAATTTGACTGGACTAGTTCAGTATGCAATCAAGTTAAGACGAAAGACAGAGACCAAAACATTTTTGAATTAGTGAGTAGAATAAAGACATTTGGGAAGAAAAATTTTCTTTAACAATTTGTGGTAAAGTTTTTTTGTAGTTTTTTTTCGCTTTAAGAATTATTTTACAAAACCTATAAAATATCAAATATGAACTAGTGTATAGACTTTCATTAACCCAAAGACAATACCATTGTGTGCTCAGTATTTGTGCATGTTGAATTTTGTATAAGTCATTTATATATATTTTTACAATTATCAATTTAAAGCTAGTGTGTAGATTAAAATTAACCGACGCCAATATCATTGTTTGTATCTAAGATATATATATATATAATCTTCAGTAAAATTTCTTGTAGTTTATCCACTTAAAACAGAACTGTGTACTGCATATTTTTAACAATTTTTATCAATCATTAATTATTAACTAGTGTATAGAATAAAATTACTCAGAAGCCAATATCAGTGTTTGTTCTCAAGGTATTTAAGACAAAAAAAAAATTGACTATTTTGGGTAACATTTCCTTTTGTTTCTAACTTAAAAACTGGTTATTGAATACTCTTACTAATCTTTTCAATTATTTATTATAAGCTACTGTATAGAATAAAATTACAAAAACAATATCATCGTTTGTTCTTTAGATATTCGAGAAGAAAAACTTTTTTCAAAAATTGTCAGCAGTTTTTTTTTTTAAATTAAACATTTGATGTGTTTTCATATTTTTACCAATTCTTTATTACGATAGTCAAGCATCATTCCTTCTCAAGATATTCGAGATTATTGTTGTAGAAAAAAAAACACTCATTATATTTTTGAAAGTCCTTTCGCACGTATTGAAACTACTATATGTGAAAACAAATTTATCTGAAGCTCTCGAAAAAATATGAAAGAAAGTAAGAACGTACGTAAAAACACAGACAGAGAGCGAAACTTGAAGATATTTCAAAATTTTCGATTCGACAAATCGGACCAATTAAAATAACTTCCAATGAGAAGTTAATTACTAGATAGGTTTTGGTTCTCCCGAAAAATGTTCATGAAGTGAACCTATCCCCTCTTCATAATAAACGATTCAATTACATATAAAATGATTATGGATACCTTGAAAGCAAATAAACCTTTGGTATTCACTTGATTTAATGATTGATACTTTCAGTGTATTCGCTTGTTTTCTTCAGATCACTTAAGTGCCCATTCGAGCTTTATAGTTCTACCTTAAGGCTTTTCCCAGTTTGGGGTTCTTAGTAATGATTTGATTATGTACAAGAAAGCATATGAAATAAGGGTGTTAAATTTAACAACTCACCTGGAACTGTCCAGTCGGTGTTGTTTAAAGTTTTATTTTCTATAAAGCCTTCAAAATTCTCGTTTATATATGAAAATGCTGGTTGAGTTCTAGGTTTCCCCATCGGTGTATATAAAAACATAACTAATCCAAAAACTAATACTATACACGTTGTGCATAAAATAAAACATTTATTTTGTTTCCAATGGGTTGACATGATATTGAACAGTCTATTTCGAAAACTATAGTACGTTTTCGTTAGCACCACCTGAAAATATAAAAAGAACTTTTGTTTTATTTTTAAATTATGATTTGATTATACATAGATAAGTTTAGACATGGACATAAGATGTGTACAGTAGTTTACAAAATAGATTTTGTGTGTTAAAACAGCTCGTTTAAAGGCCAGTTGTATAAACGTTATTCAAATTTTAATACGTGCATTAAAAACTTAAAAGTCGCCAAAAGTTCGTCCTTACGTTCACATCCATTTTTAAATTTCTGAAAATTCCAACTTTGACAACCTCTAGGATATAATACCTCCTATTTTTGTACTGTGTATGTACATTGGGTTGGTCCTTAAATTGGACGTGGTCTTGGATAGCCCTCATTCGATTCAAAACATTGAAAAACAATTTCCCTAATTTTTTCAGGTTTTTATTTCACCCCGCTGGTCTCACTATTTTCACTTTAAGGTACTAATTATGGGTAAGGGATTATTCTTATAGTGGTCTTAGGGTTCGCTTCTACTGATTCAAGTTTTTGTTGTTTTCAGTAGAAATTTTCAGAAAATTTAACTTTATTCATGTGCTTAAAGCGGCAAAATTTCTTATTTGATACATATTTTTATCGAAAAGGACTTAGAAAAAGTAATTTTACAATTAACTAGTTTTTTCAGTTTTTGAATATCTTAACGACCTATCCAATTTATTTGAGCAAAACTGAGCCAAACTCCATCAAATTTTCATATATTGGTGTGGTTCCATTTAAAAAAGTTAAATTGTCTCTGTGAACAGTGTAGGCGAACAGTGAGACTAACCAAATAAACAAATTTCTAACAATATTAAACTTTAACCCACATATTAATAAACGGAGGATAAAAACGTGCTAGCGTTTATACATTTGTTAGCTTGTTATTCTTATTAACAAATGTGTTATAGTCTGTGACGTGTGATACGGATAAAGGTAGAACTAGAATAGGTGGTAGCTGTGGGAAGCTTATGTCAAAACCGACCGAAAAGTAGCTTTCCGAAACATCAATTTCACAAGTGACCCATAAGGCACAAGTGGTGGAAAGTGAAAAAAAGAAAATAATTGTTTGTTCAGTGTTAATTTTCTTTTATTTATTCACAGCTCATAGTGATAGGCTTTTAATTATTTACTTTGCAAAGCCACGAAAATTAATAAAAACAAATTTTAAGATTTTAATTTTTTTTTATATTATGCGCGCAAAGGAAGGATTTAAAAGGAGATACCGATGTACTTTGGTTTTGAAATTCTGAATATCAAAATGGGAGAGAAAAATAGAGCTGGGTAAAGCATTCCACATTCGTGTGGTTCGGCTAAAAAAAGAATCTCTGTACTTAACAGTACGGCCGAAATTAGGCTGAAGGATAAACTGATGGGCATTCCTGGCAGTGCGAGTATTACGGCGGAATTGTTTAAGGGGAGGAATGCAACTGGCTATTTCGCTAGAACACTGTTTATAAAAATAGTTATAAAATAAGGAGAGGCATGAAACATTACGTCTATGTTCAAGAGATTCGAATGTTACCGTTAAAGTACTATCACCTACCAATTTTAAAGCTCTTTTTTGGATACGATCCAAGAGACTTAGATGAAAATATGAGAATTATATTCAAGTTTTGGGCAAATGTAGGCTTTGTAGATTGCAGCCAGATCAGACGAGGAAAAAAATTTCTTGCATCTTCGAAGAAAACCTAAACAATTTGCAGCGTTTTTGGCGACGTTGAATATATGATCGTTCCACAGAAGGTGTTCTGTAATGCACATACCCACAACTGAAAGCTGTTTAGTTTCCTCGATGCTAGTACCGCTCATGTATAGCGGCAAAGGGGCTAGGTTTCGCTTTAATGACAACAGACAGCATTGGGTTTTTGAAGTATTAAATTCTACACGGTTTTTAGTTCCGCACTGGACAATGCTGTCAAGATCAGAATTTAATGAGCTTATCATACGCTTCCGTTTAAGTTCCACATTCGAAGTGTAGGGATATGAATCTAGAAACGAATATGAAAAGCTGAGGGTGCTATCATCAGCAAAACAATTTAATGGATTAGAAGTTTCAGATAAGAGATTATTAATAAAAATGAGAAAGAGGGTAGGAGACAAAACGAAGCCCTGGGACACACCAGCATTTATTTTATGAATATCAGACTTGAAACCGTCCAATACAACTTGTATTGATCGGTCCGAAAGGTTATTTCTAATCGAACAAAGGAGAGATTCATCGATACCAAATGCACGCATTTTCGATAAGAGAGCTTGATGCCAAACTCTATCAAACGCTTTTGAAATATCAAGTGCAATAATATTACTTTCTCCAAAACGATGTAAAGATTTGTTCCACTGCTCGGTGAGATAAACCATCAGATCACCAGTGGACCTATTGCAACGAAAACCATATTCCCGGTCATTAAGAAGCTTCCGTTCTTCAAGATATTTCTTGAGCTGATAATTAATCCGCGTTTGCATGACCTTGAAAAGAAGGGACGTAAGTGCAATTGGACGATAGTTAGAAAGAGAAGAAGATTCGCCTTTTTTAGGCTGGACAAATGCTGTTTTTCATCCACTTGGAAAGAGACCAGTAGAGTATTACAGATGGAAAAGCTTACGCAGTGGCTTTGCCAGCGTTGAAGAACACCTCTTCAGAACAATGGGAGGGATACTATCTGGGCCAGCGGATTTGTGTACGTTAAGATCTTTTAAGACTCTTGCTACTGCATGAGTGCGAAAAAAGATTTGTCCCATAAAATTATTAGCGCACTCAAGGACAGGCGGAGTCATGATACTCTCTGGCAGCGTTGAAATAACAGCAAACTGTGCTGCAAGCAAATTGGCTTTGTCTAGTGAGCTGACATAGGGAGTATCATTGAAGACGAGCGTTGGAACCGAAGACGAGGTGGAATTACGTACGTTTTTTACAAATGACCAGGAATTTTTACTACCTTTGGGACATTGTAGTATTTTTTGCCTTAATTTCTGATCCTGCAAAAAATTTGGTTCGTTGAATATGAACTTTGCAGGTCTTTCGAGCTTGTTTGAACTTATTCCGGTTTTCCTCAGTGGGGTTGGCTTTGTATCTTCGGAAACTTACTTCTCTCACTCTGATAACCTCTTTACAGCTCGAATCAAACCATTAATTCTTTTTCGGTTTGGTAGATTTTATCCTGTTCGGAATAAAATGTCCCATACCGTAGAGAATTAAATTTGTAACCATATCTGCACTGGAATCTACGTCACTACCGAGGAAGCATAGCGACCAGTTAAAGTTTTTGAAGAAATTATTGAGACCGTCCCAGTTGGCTTTCTCGTATTGCCAAACGGTTCTAATTGGAGTTGTTTCTCTAACTGGATTGTCTTGGCACGAGAAATAAGCAGATATGACACAATGATCAGATGTGCCTAGAGGCGATAATACACTAATAGTGTATTTATCAGGGTCAGAGGTAAGAAACAAGTCTAAAGTGTTGGCGAATTGACCTGCAACGTCAGGGATACGAGTTGGTTTGTCAGCAAGCTGAGTTAGTTGGTTTAACTCAGCAAAGACCTCAACATACCTTCCTTCGGGTGTTGTCTGGCCAGAAAAGCGAAGCCACGAAAAATTATGTAAATTGAAATCACCCGCAATGACGATTTCAGTGGTAGGATAAAGGGCAATAATTCATTGTATGGAGTCGGACAGAGCATCAAACTCATTGAAAGTTGAATTTCTGTACAAATTTGGGCTCCGATAAATACAGGTATGAATGATGTGCTTTTTGACCGAGAATGTTAAGCACTCAAATTTGAAGTTTATGTTTGACCACAAACCATACTGTGGTTGGAGTTGGTACGCAACATCATTTCTTATGTAAACGGCGAGACCATGGTGGGAAAAGAATAATGGCACTAAGCTATATCCGTAGAGATTAAATTCTGAATAGTCAGAATTTTCCCTTATTTGAGTTTCAATCAGTGCCAGAATAGCTGGCCTGTTTTGCACAGTATAATCATACACGGTACAGAAAATTTTTCTAAGCCCACGGATGTTAAAAAAATCCACTCTAAGCTTACCTGCCATTCAAAAATGCAAAATTAATACTAAAACCAATTCAGACAATTATGTAAATTGAATCTCTAATATGACTCCTAATCTGGACTTTTCAATAATAATCTATCACTAGTGTTATGCCTTAGTGACAGATTATATTGATCCGTCCCTGGTTACCCAAAAAAAAACAATCAACTATATACAGGGTGGCGCACGAATCGTGCTACAAAAATAAAACGTAATAACTTTTTTTCTGTGTGAGTAATCGGCTTATTTTTTTTTTTATTTTGTAGGTTACTATTTAGATTTATAAAAATGGATGCTTGGGATACGGAGAAAAGAATTTGGATAGTGCAACGGTACCATGCTTTGCAGTCCGTCATTTCCGTCCAAAGGGAATTTAAGCGGGAGTTTGGCGGTAATCCCCCGAGTAGATGGACCATTATGAGGTTTGTAAACATGTTTGCCGAATCTGGAAGCATCGCACGAAGGCCGTACCATCGAGATGCCATTGTTCGGGTTCAGGATACAATCGCAGCAGTAGCATCTGCAATACAGGCCAATCCGAGCGTTTCGACCCGAAACTTATCGGGGCAAATTGGAGTTAGTAGACGGTCATTACAACGGATACTTCATGACGATTTAAACTTGTTTCCGTACAAAGTCCAAATTACTAGCAAGTTAAACCCTCAGGATTTGCCTGTTCGCCTGGAATTTTGCCAAAAAATGATATCAATGGCCGAAGAAGACAACACATTGATCAATTGTTTGTTCATGTCTGATGAGGCCCATTTTGATCTTAACGGCAATGTAAACAAGCAAAATTGCCGTATATGGAATGAGTCTAATCCAGAAATGCTCCATGAGACGGAACTGCACCCAGAACGAGTCACTGTGTGGTGCGCAGTTTCATCAAGGTGTATTGTCGGGCCGTACTTCTTTGAAGAAAACGGTGTAACCGTTACTGTCAATGGGGACCGTTATTTAATGATGTTGAAGAAGTTTTTTTTACCCAGAACTGCGGCGAAGACGTATACCATTCAACAGCGTTTGGTTTCAGCAAGATGGAGCAACTGCACATATAGCCAGACCAGTTATGGCGGAGCTAAACAAAAAATTCGCAAACAAATTAATTTCTAGGAACTCCACTCTTCGCTGGCCCCCAAGGTCACCTGACCTGACTGCACCAGACTTCTTTTATGGGGTTATGTCAAGCAAGAGGTGTATAAAACGAAGCCCAGGAATTTAACTGAATTAAAGCAGTCCATAACGACAATAATTGAGGCGATCCCAACTTCAACTCTTCAGGCCGCAATGAATAATTTTTTGATCAGGTGCCGCATATGCGTGGGAGAGCGTGGAGGTCATTTGCGGTCTATAATCTTTAAAAACAACTAACTATTTAAAATAAAATTTAATTTTCTAACCAATAAAAAAAAAAAATAATTGAAATACATCGATTAAAAAAAAAGTTATTTGAATTTCTTATTGTAGCACAATTGGTGCGCCACCCTGTATCTGAAATCATATTAGCTTAATCCCCGCTACACTATGTGAAGAGCTTCACAGTCCACACACAATGCAACAGCGATTGAGCTAATAACGACTGTGTGAGAAGAGGGGGAAGGGAGAATGGAGGATTGACCACTCGCTGTGTTCCGTTGATTTAGCATCTGTTGTATTTTTCGTGGTGCGTGTGTAATATATCAGCACTGGCACTGGCACTTGTTTGGTATTTTATATATATACTCTTTTTTTTGTAAATATTGAAATTGGGTGGATTTTGTTGTTGATAATTATAATGCACTAGCACTGAATTGTGTGTTGCGCGGCGCAAGACAGGATTTTTAATTTAATTTTTTTATTTAACTATTGTTTTTATTTAAGATTTTAAGAGAAGATTTATTGTAAATAAATTAATAAAACAAGAATGGAAAAAAAAAAAAACAAATTGCACGATAACTCTCACAAAATGTGTGCTGCTTTTGGGATGCAGTTCGGCACTGATACATCAAACAGAAAATAAAACAGTTGAAAACTATATGAAATTGGACCTCCAGATGAGACTACATCCGAGCCAGCCGAGCCGTGGCAGTCATATGCCAGAAATCATATTCAAATTATAACAGCCTTTGGATTATAATTGAAACTTCATCAGATAAATTCTTGTTCAAAGACCTAAAAATCTATTATATAGTTCAGTGTGGTTCAAAAAGAAATTTTTTTTATTTTATGACCGGCCCACCACACAATTTTACTACCTACATCAAGTTTGTTATCGGCACAAAATTTCAACTTGCTAAGTAAAGGTGGTGCTCAAGCGACTTACTTATCTTAAACTTCTTTTCTTGTCTTTTGTTAATTGCTTAGAAATTAGGGGATATTTTTACATTTAGTTTTAAATCTTCTAAAATCTAGTGGTGCTTAATTACGTGAAATCTTGAAAAAAAATCAACTTTAAAACAAAAAGACACATTTTTTTCAAAATTATTCACTTTAAAATTTGGTTTATCAAAATCTATTCTTTAAAACAACTTGATTTGAAAAACAAATAAATGATTGGGATTTTGGCTTTAAAAAAAAAAACCTATAGTATATTATTGTTTGTGCTTTCGTTGATTTTAAATAATTTTTTTTATTGCGTTTTATGTTAATTTTTCAAAAAATTGCCCTCTTGCCTCAGGGGGGAGATTGAATTTTCCCCCAGTACAATTTTTTGTTCTTGGAAAAAAGAAAAAAAAAAACAAAGATCGGTATCCCAAAAAGGATAACTGACTATGTTTTGGAAACCCTAACCTAAAGTATTGGTGCGGCGTCAATTTCGGTTCGTGAAATTGCTAGGGCCGATTTGATATTTCCTTTTTCAGTTAAGCTACGAGCAGACGATTTGCTGAATTCGCAAATATTCGCGAGTATGACGTCATTTTTACGTCACAATTTGCGGTCTTTGATCGCAAATCGTCTGAATACAACTTTTGGACAGCCTGCAAATCATTTGCGTATGATTTTCGAGGGCCAAGTTGCAAATGCATTTGTGACTTTCTTGCAAATCGTGTGAACACTCACAAAAATAATTTGTGAACATTTCCGACCGTCACATTTGCGAACACACGAAAATGGAACACTGCAAATGCGGACATTTGCGATGAATTTTGTTGTTTTACTTGAAGTAATTGGCTGGTTTTTAGCATATAGGCACCTTCTTTATTTTTAATATTATGTTTTCTAATTTAAATTTATTTATTTTTTTTTTTCGTTTTTTATGAAAATAAGCTTTACGTAGTTTAAAAAAAAAACTATACTGACCTACAGCCCATAAAACAGCACCAAAATATACATATAAAGTACATACCCATGTGTGTTTGTATGTACATATGTATGTATATATATAATAAATAAACAAATTTGTCAATAGAGAAAAGTCAGGCTCGCAAATCTGAAAATGAGTAAAATTATGATATCTACAAATGTTACCGCAAATTGTATGTATATGCTGCAAAATCGATCTTATTTGCGAGCACCTTGATCGCAAATGTATTTGAAAACTTTGGGACAACAATGGCAAATCGTCGAACACGTATATTTGCAGGTTTGCGAAGTCATATATTTGTCAAACGTAAGTCATATGCAGTGTATTTGCGAGTTCTTTCGTGAAGCCAGTGCTCGTCTGCTCGTAGCTTTACGGTTACTTTAAACTCGACTAAATTGTAGGAATGGTCAAGTTCATTAATGCTTAAGTCCAGGCAACACTGCAAATTTAGTTCAATTCAGTTTTTACTTATTTTGTTAAACTCTATTGATAAAAATAAAAAAGGTAAGGTCGGGTAGTGTGCAGTGATAAACCTGTGGCGTAATGTGGTCCCACAGTATACATATTCAAGGTAATATACTGCGCATGTTGTCAAAAATCGGTTGTCAGATATTGAAAAAAAAAATTATTTTCAGAGAATTCGTCAAATTGGAAGTCAGTGCATCAATTTCAGTAAAAAAGATTTAGGTTTCTGATTTCTGGCCAATCAGAAGTTTTGAAAATACAAAAATCTGATAATCTACATAAATGTTAATTTGAAATGTGTTGAAAATGAAAACTCGGTATATATTACCAACGTTGCCATAATGGCATTATAAATGCTAATCCTAGCATAATACAGGAGTGAAAAGCATTTTGAAATTTTTAAATTATGCCAAATGCTTTTTTAACATAATCTGTCTCTTTAAGCATTCTATAATGCTAGATTTGATTTTAAAGAATTATTTAATTAAACCTATTCTAGCGCTTATATGTTAACTTATTTAAAATGTTGAGCTTATAAATTTTTACTTTGATAATATAATGGCTGAGTTTTGAGTCAGTAAATGTGTTTATTTAATGACTTATGTTAAATAAGTTTTATTATTAAATAAATTAATGCAATCAATGAAAGTTTTTCTGATTAACAAACAGTTTCAGAAAAAATAAATACTTATTTAGCTTTATCAAAAGTTTTTTTTAATCATTGATATAAATGTTATGAAAGGGAAAATAGATATATGGATTCTGAAATCTAGCGTTGTGTTTTGAGCTCCCGGTATAACAAAGTAAAAAAAAAGAAAACACAAAATTGTGAAAAAATCTCAATCCCCTAATGGTGAAGACACCATGTCTTCCAATAAAAAAAAAAAATAAAAAATACTGGATACCCCTTCAAACTCATCCAGATTCGGAAAAAGACATTGATTGCTATGATGAAATAACTTCACCACCAATTTCAAACAAGAAATCTAAAATTCTGTCTGTATGCGTTCTTCAACAAAATAGTGAAACTGTCCATAGTTTATTATCTGAATTAAAACTAGACAATTATTGTCTTAAGAAAATGTCTATTGGCATCAAACTAATCTGTGAAAATTTTGACACCTATGAAAAAGTGTGTGCAGCATTAAAAATTTAAAATTGCCAATTTTATACCCATGATCTGCCATCAGAAAGGTCATTCAAAGTCATGTTGTATGGTTTGTATGGACTAATAGCCCTTCCACACTAGCCCATTGAGTATAAATACATGTCAAAAAAGTGGGGAAAAAAATATGTATAGTGTGGAAACAAAATATGACAGGTATTAATACAAGATCTTACACAGCTTGACAGCTCTGCATACATGATTTGACATGTATTAATACCTTACAATTTTTAGGGTTGGTTCTAATTTTTAATACATTTCATCCGTGTCAACACAAGTTTGGCATGTATTAATACAAGCTAGTGTGGAAGGAAAATTTGAAAGTCATATCTCACACAAATTTGACAGTCGCAAGAAATTCTTTCCCACTTTCAATTTGACATGTATTAATACTCAGTGGGCTAGTGTGGAAGGGCTTTAAGCACCATCGAACTCAAAAAGAAACTTATTTCAAATGGTTTAAAATGCCAAAACATAAAACTTATTAAAAAAAATACGACCAGTTTATTGATGTGTTCTATCTGGTTTATATATCCTATATCTAGGTTCATTTAGATTGTGTGAATTAAAAAAGAATTATCGTTCGATTTTTAAAACGCAAGTGAGATGGGATTTTGCTCGGAGACAACGAAATAAAATTACTCAGTGCTACAACTGCCAAATGTATGGCCACGGAGAAAAACACTGTCATATTAAAACACACTGAGCTAATTGCTCCGAAAACAATGACACGAAAGACTGTAAATCATCGAATATTAAATGTGCAAATTGTATGGAAACCCACAAATCTACCGATCATGTCTGCATAAGTCGCAAAAGTTTTTTTGAAATTCGAGAAAAACTATCTGCAAGAAATAAATCAGGTACGATCACCAAGCGAATCTATGAGCCACATGCATTTACATCAAATCCCGATGACTTTCCCGCTCTTAAGCCCCACAAAAGCAACGTATCATCAACCTCAACAGCAGCACCACCGAATAGAACTAATCCAAGCAATAATGTCAACTCGAATTTTTTGTCAAACAAGATCAACAAAACCGGTTTTAAGGGACCCAACAAACAGACACTGGTGCACTCTTCTCTATGGATGAAATTAATTCTCTGAATGCAGAGATGATAACATTTCTTGGGCAATGTAGTTAAAAAGTAGAGCAATTCAATTGTATTGCACAATTAGGAATTAAGTATTTATATGCAGGTACATGATTATAAAAACTAGTTTAAATATAATTTGTTGGAATGCTAGAGGCATTCGGAATAAATCTGTAGAATTTTTTTGCGTTTTTAAGCAAGAATAATATTGATGTAGCCTTGATAATGAAACATGGCTTGACAAAAATATAAATATATCTAATCAAGAGTATAAATGTTATCGACTAGACAGAGAGGAGATAATGGGGGCGGTGTTGCCGTGGTTATTAAAAGATAAATTAAGCATAGACTACTGCCGATTGTTAGTAGTATAAACTAGAGGGTTCTGGGACACCGGTATCACCGGTATCACCGGTATGGGTTCTGATCTATGTATGCTATACCGATATGAGCTCTGATTTATGCTATACCGGTATGGGTTCTGATCTATGCTATACCGGTATGGGTTCCGATCTATGCTATGCTAAATACCGGTGTTATTTTTTGGGTTCTAGACCATGCTTAGCAAACGTTAGAACGCAAAAACGTAAAATTCACGTTCGCGTTAAAACGCAAAAACGTAAAATTCGCGTTAAAACGTAAAATTCACGTTCACATTAAAACGCAAAAACGTAAAATTCACGTTAAAACGTAAAATTCACGTTCACGTTAAAACGCAAAAACGTAAAATTCACGTTCACGTTAAAACGCAAAAACGTAAAATTCGCGTTAAAACGTAAACGTTTTAACGTGAACGTGAATTTTACGTTTTAACGTGAATTTTACGTTTTTTACGTTTTAACGTGAACGTGAATTTTACGTTTTAACGTGAATTTTACGTTTTAACGCGAATTTTACGTTTTTGCGTTTTAACGCGAACGTGAATTTTACGTTTTTGCGTTCTAACGTTTGCTAAGCATGGTCTAGAACCCAAAAAATAAGACCGGTATTTAGCATAGCATAGATCGGAACCCATACCGGTATAGCATAAATCAGAACCCATACCGGTATAGCATAAATCAGAACTCATATCGGTATAGCATAGATCAGAACCCATACCGGTGATACCGGTGTCCCAGAACCCTCTAGTTTATACTACTATTGTTAATACAAAGGTAATAGAAAATATTGGTGTTGAAATACCATTCACAAATGGGCGTTTGATTAAAATATTTTCTGTTTATTTTCCGGGAGGTCACATCATACATCACACATTAAAATATTAAATTAAAAAACGATTTGCGTAGGCTAGTCTCTTCAATTGAAATTTTTTTGGTTGGTGGAGATCTCAACTGTAGGCACAGGAATTGGGGATGCGTTAGAGCCAACGCATGCGGTAATATATTATATGATATGAATTCTAGGCATCCATTTAACATCTTATATCCTCCACATCCCACTTGTATACCACCCAACAGAAGAACGAATCCTTCGCCCATCGATATTTTTTTAACAAATAGGCCAGAAGTGTTCAGTCAGCCGGTAGTAATCAATGATTTAAGTTCAGACCATCTTCCTGTTATGTGTGATATTAATCATGCACCTCTGGAAAACGAAAACATGGTTTTTGATTTTAAAATCGCTAAATCGGGCAGATTTAAAAATGAACAAATAAATGAAGCTATAGAAAGTTTTACAACGGCTGCTTTCGAAAGCGTTGCTCAGTCTGTTCCTAAGAAATGCTTTTGCATGAAAACACAAATTCACTTCCTGCTAACATTGTCCAACTTATTAAACAAAGATATAGATATAGAACATTATGGATGAGAACAAGAGATGTATATTACTTTGTAGAAACTAAAGTTCTTAACAATTTAATTAAATCATTTATTCACGACTACAAAAACAAATCGTGGAATTCAAAGTTACAAACTTTGGATAAGGCTAGTAAGCCATTTTGGAACCTGGTTAAAATAGATAAAAAAAAGAACAGTCAGATCCCGGCGTTAAAAACAGGAAACTCTGTACTACTGACAAATTTTCAAAAAGCTAATGGCTTAGCACATGAATTTTCTAGAAATCACCAAGTTGCTAACAATATTATTAGTAGTGGCCCTATTGAAACTGCTGCTCAGAGATCTGTTGCATTTATTAGATCTGAACAAATAATTGTTGATGATAATGTTATAACATTACAGGATGTTAAAACTACACTAAGTAGTCTTAAAAATTCCAAGAGTCCAGGATTCGACGGCTTGAAAAATATAATTTTGAAAAACTGCCAAACACTGGTTTGAAATTTCTTCTAGTCCTTTTCACCGCTTGCTTTAGAATTGCTTATTTTCCAAAAAATTGGAAAACTGCAAAAATCATTCCAATTCTAAAACGTGGTAAAAATCCTTCTTCAACTTGTAGTTATAGACCCATTTGTTTGCTTAGTTCTCTGGGCAAATGTTTTGAGAAACTAATAAAAAAATAAAATTTCAGTGCATTTAAATACGCATGATATACTTTCAGCAGAACAATTTGGGTTCAGAAGCCATCATTGTACAGTTCATCAAGTATACCGAATAACTAATGATATCAAAATGAATCTTGGTGTTTTTAGATGTTGAGAAAGAATTTGATACGGTGTGGCATGAAGGCCTTATTCATAAGCTTACGGTTCTTGATTTTCCACTCTTTATTATAAAAATCATATATTCATTTTTATCTGAAAGTATTTTAAGGTTTCAGTCAGTAATTCGCTTTCAGATTTATGTGAAATTGTTGCAGGTGTACCACAAGGATCAGTTCTTGGTTCATTTTTGTATATAATATATACATATGATTTTCCGTATTTGACAGACTGTAAACCGATGATACATGCTTGTATTTATCTGATTCAGTTGGTTTCAGCATTGAAGCCAACTTGCAATCTGCACTGAATAATGTTCTAAAATACTTTAATGTCTGGAAAATTAAAACTCGGCTATAAAAATTTGATATCCATTTATTAACTGAAAATCGAAGCTCAGTACTGAAAACAAGCTTATTATATTTAAAGTTATCTTT
The DNA here is from genome assembly GCA_946251815.1 of Dasysyrphus albostriatus. Lineage (NCBI taxonomy): Eukaryota > Metazoa > Arthropoda > Insecta > Diptera > Syrphidae > Dasysyrphus > Dasysyrphus albostriatus. The sequence goes on from OX276335.1 coordinate 178,845,055, forward strand.
CAGAGTATAATGTTATATGGATCACCTGTATATGGGGTAAATGTGCTAATAGCCATTTACTTCGACTACAAAGAATTCAAAATAAAATACTTAAAACGATGCTTAATCTACCATGACATTACTCTACAGAAGATCTCCACGCATTGGCCAATATCGAAAAAGTCTCATTGAGAATTAGTTATTTATTTGAGCGATATAATATTTCTTGCAGTTCATCCGAAAACTACGTAAAAAAAAAAACACAAAACACAAAACATAAAACATAAAATATAAAAAAAGGTTAATAGCTTTATATATTTCTTTATTTGTTTATTGTTGACTTTATTTATTATTTATTTTGTTTAAATATTTGTTTATGTTTGATTTCCTTTTTAATTCATTTGTTAAATTATTTATTTATTTACTTATTTATTCATGTTTATATTTATTTATTTATTTTAATTGGTGCAAAGCTTTATATTTGTTATTTATTTATTTATTTTGTTTGTATTAATTTATTTAATTATTTATTTTTTTAATTATTTATTCATATATTTGTTTATTTATTTATCTATTTATTTATTTATTTATTTATTTATATATTCATTTATTTATTTATTTATTTATTTATTTATTTATTTAACTCTTCAATTGATTTGTTAATAAGTATTTCATTATGGAAAGCATCTCGATATTGTAATAATAAAACCGCTTATTTGAGATTAGTACTTTTCGGTGCTTTCTTGCCTCCCATTCTCTCCAATCTTGGCTAATACTTTCGACAGTTTAAAGAAGGTTTTTCTTGTAGCTTTTCCTTCTAGCTTTTACTTTTTATGTATACGAACTGTAATAATTGCAATAAAAATTATATTTTTTCAGTAGTAAGGTAGAGTTATACCATATCTTTGTAAATTGTGCAATATAATTAAGAAAGAAAAAATGTTAATAATTTGAGCTACAATAAAAATATATCTATCTATCTAAAAAATGAAATGAAAAATGAAATTTTAGATTAGGACAACACTGTATATTACCATTAATATGTGTATGTGATGTAGACCACCGTTTTTTCTCTCTTCTTTTCAAAACATTCGAGGAAAAACCCAATTGAGCATGTGCGCCATCTGCTTAAACTTACCTCAGTGTGCAATAAGCAGTCACGCATTGTCGAATTGTGCGCAAAAAATCGAAAGTGTTCATCTTGGTCAAGTCGGACACCTATGGTAAAAAAGATGCCAAGTACATGAACTGTGGTAGGTACCCCATACTCGGAAGATTGACCAGAAGAAGTATCAGGAATTTGTATCCAGGAATTTTGTTCCTCTAAGTGAATTAAAAAAAAATTATCTGTGAATTTTGTCCTTCTTATGTTCCTTTCAGTGGTGGTCCACATTATCCGCCAATTTGATTTCCACGCTGTAGACTTTTTTAATTTTTGTCATTAAAAAAAAATACTCATTGTTGCTAGGTTTATAATAACAATAAATCATATTATTCTGTAACTATAAACCTTTAAAACAAAAGCTTTGTTTTGTGCGTTTGTGTTTTATTAGCAAAAATAAGATTGCTGGTCCAGATTTCCGGACTTTAATCTACCATTTTATATACAAGTGATTCAGATACATTCATGAAGCTAAGGATTTTAACGAGAGTTCTGTCACCGCCCTCAAAAGTAAACAAATTTATAGTCCACTCTGTGTTGTCCATCTTTATTTCAAATTTGGCAATCATTTAAATTAAAGAAAACTAAAAAGAAAAATTAAATTTGTTCAACTATTGCAAGCCAAATAAAAACAAGATATGCCACGCCTTACATTTCTCGAAAACTAGATCTACTACGAAAATTTATTAATATATGAATCAGAAAATATCAGATACAAATATGATTTTATTACAATGTTTATTTATTTACGCATGTATGCAAATCGTTTTCTGCCAACTCAATTTTAATTTACTTTCCAACTACACATATATACATAATTTTATACATATCATTAAACGTTTGTTTTTATTACATACCAATTATTTATACTTGCAAATCTTCGAAAACATAACAACAATAAGAAACAGTACAATATTTTAGGACGCTTTAAATAACAAACATTTTTGCGAGAAATATATTTTTTAATTAAAAATTTGTTCATACCAACAAGAAATTCTATTTTAATCCACAAAGAATTTTCAAAAATGTATCAAACATTCAAGCAAAAATTATGTTTTTGCTTCGGAAGCGTTATTGCCAGATATTCACAAAAGACTTTTGCCGTAGAATAATTGTATTAAACAGGTACCTGTAATATGCTAGAGCACTGAATGTCAATTTTGTCTATATTGATTCTAAAAAACAACTTTCCACATTTCAAAGATTTTAAAAACAAGGTACTTGTTGCGATAATAACCCACTATCAACTAAAAGGCGTTTTGGGAAAGCAACTACTAAATGTTCACCGTAACTTGAAAGACACAAATAGAATGTTCTAAATATAAAGCACACATAATTTAAACAAGAAAACATTAAACGTAAGACTCAATATTACTGGAATATAGAAATCTCTCAACATTTAAAAAAGTGCGAATGAAATTGGGCGTAATTTATTCTTCTTTTTGGAAGAAAAAAATTTTAAGTTTATGAGCGGAGTACCATTTTTAAGAATAATCCTTATGAAAGAGCTTTTAGAGTATAGTTTTTCAGTAGATAGTAGTGTAAATGAAATAATTTAAGGGGATCCGAGTTAGTAAATAGTGCGTATAAGTTAAATCAAGTTAACTCAAAAACAGTTTTCGATTTTGATAGATTTTTGACACACGAAGAAGAAATAGCTGTTAGTCAAGGGCTAACTCATAAAATTTATTTGGTTGATAATACGTTTAAATTTATTGGAAAATGTGTTTAACGTTCTTATTCGATTTAACCCCCAAAATAATTATTTTTTTAATTTATTTTCGGCACAAATTAACCCTGATTTTACTCTGCTCTAAAAAACATAGTCCCTTTATCACTATCTTATTTTTATTTTTAATTTATTTTCCCGTAGGTTGGTGTAAAACCTGCATTAGGCTCTATGAGGACTGAAAAACTCGTACTCATAGGTGTGTGAGACTCTTACTACACTAAACCCACCTCCACTTCCCGATTGCAACTAAGTTGGAACTTATCTAGCAATTTATTTTTAACGAAGCTATGTAACGTGTTGCAGGTTACTTTCCGGTGAAAGTTCCTACTTATTCCACAATTCTAAAGCGGTTTTTTGTTCACCGCACCAAGTCGGAAGGTTTTGTCCTTCGCAGACGGCGAACTAAATTCGACTAGTCAAGAATGTCAACAGTCGTTGAATTAGCGTATTCTAATAGCCGATTTCTATGTTTTCGCGCGAAACTTTTTATTTCGTCCCGAACCGTAAAGCTACGAGCAGACGATTTGCGATAGTCGCAAATTCTTGCGAGCACTGACGTCACGAAAAAACTCGCAAATACACTGCAAATGCCTTACGTTTGACAGTGCTCGCAAAACTGCAAATACACATGTTCAGACAATTTGCGAAGGTTGTCCCAAAGTTTTCAAATACATTTGCGATCAAAGTAATCGCAAATGATATGCTCGCAAATAAGATCGCAAATTTTGAGCATATTTGCGAGGTGTTCAAACTATTTACTAATACTACATACTACATATTTTGGTGATGTTTTATGGGCTGTAGGTCAGTTTAATTTTTTTTAACTACGTTAAGCTTATTTTCATAAAAAAAACGAAAAAAAATTAATTTAAATCATTAAAAATAATAATTAAAATAATGAAGGTACCAACATACATACATACTTAAAACCACAGCCAATTACTTCAAGTACAACAACAAAGTTCATCGCAAATGTCCGCATTTGCAGTGTTCCATTTTCATGTTTTCGCAAATGGTTGTGACGGTCGCAAATACTCGCAAATTGTCACAAATTATTTTTGTGAGTGTTCACATGATTTGCCAAAATTTCACAAATGCATTTGCGACTTGGGCCTCGCAAATCATACGCAAATGATTTGCGAGCATTTGCAGGCTGTCCCAAAGTTGTGTTCAGACGATTTGCGATCAAAACCGCAAATTGTGACGTAAAAATGACGTCATCCTCGCAAATATTTGCGACTTTTGCAAATCGTCTGCTCGTAGCTTAAGAGTCCCGAGATCCCTGTAAAGATCTTCGTTTCTTATATACCACGGAGAATTTACAAATAACCTAAGAAATTTATTTTCAAACGTTTGTAAGTTATTCTACCAGAATTCTACACCATAAGTCCAAACAGATTTTAGTATAAAATGAACTTATTTTCAATACTAATACTTTAAATATTTACCGAGTAGCCAGTTCTTATCTTTTGTTTTACTTTTTAGTTCTTCGCATTTCTTTTTTACGTGCGGCTTCCATTTTAATTTCGTGTCTAGAATCATTCCCATATACTTTCCCTCATTAGCAAATGGAACACGAGCGGTGTTAAGAAAGACGGGTAATCTATTAATTTTTGTGAACGTGAAGTGCACGTGGACTGACTTTTGTTCATTGAGCGCTATTCGTCATGTATTTGTCCACTTATTAACATTATTAAGATCATTTTGTTATTTAATTGTAGCTTCGCTATTCGTTTTGCCTACTGCTAGATTTGCAGTATCAGTAAACGTGACTGTTTGTGGTATATCTCGTGTAAATAAAAGGTACATAACTGGACCTAATACACTTCCTTTTGGTACCACTATATCGTAGAAATTAGAATATTCATTTCCGTGTCTTTGTCTTACACGAAAAAAGTCTGTTATCTAGATATCCGTTTTGAATGTTATAAAATCATTCAGGCATAATTTTTCTTAATATAATTTGAGGCCTTCGTGCCACACCTTGTCAAACGCTTACGACACGTGCAAAAGACTGTCAAAAAAAATTTTCTTTTCTTCAAGAGCTCTCTCAATTACGTCAGTGATTCTATGCACTTGTTCAACTGTCGAATGCTTGCTTCTAAATCTGAATGGATGTTCAGCTATTAATTTTTTCTCTTCACCTATTGGCTGCAGGCGCAGGAGTAGTATTTGTTCAAAAACTTTTGATATTATGAAGAAGTGAAATCGTGAGATGAATTGCCAGATTTCAAAACCAATATGACTTTCACACCTTTCCATTGGCTCGGAACATATTCTAATCTTACAGCAGCATTTATTATGTAAAGCAAATTTATAAATGCCGTGATTAAGTCATATCCTGGAGCTTTATTTGACTTAAGCTTCTTTACTTCTCGTTTTTAATTCGGCAAGTATAGCATTTCTTGTTTTGTAGCTTTCATTTGAGGTAAAATTCATATTAATATTTTCCTTGAGTTCTTGCCCAACGAACGGCTTAAATGTTTCCTCCAAGTAATCGGCGAATACCATCCCTTTTTCTTTATTTCCTTGTCACTTTTATCTCATACGTGTTAGCTTTTCCTGATCGGAAGCTTTGGTTTTTTCGTTGTTTTTATAGCTTTCCAAAGTGAGTTGTTGGATTCTTTCCCCAATGTCAAGTCTTCAAGGTAATTCCAACCTCAATGTTTTTGAAATCTGATATCGTCATTTTTAGCATATAACTCAACCGATTTAAATCAGCTTTTTGTTGAGAAGGACAAAATTTTATATCTTTAAGGAATTACCCTTTGATAAGGTGTGTTATCCCATTCTACCTTATGTATTATATCGTAACATCTGTTATTTCAACTATAAATTTTAATAACAGTGTCATCTTTATTTGTTGTGGATTTTGTAAAACAACTTGAAATGAGCTTTGGGTGATCTTTCGAATATCGAAGCTCAAAGCTTCTTCTGTGAAATGATCTAGAAGCTGATACCAGAATCTTCAAGTAGTCTCCAGGGCTTGAGAAATAAGTATTAAAGCACGTGTATTGCCGAGAGATAGTACAGTTTGTTTTTAATAGTGATGGTATAAAGTTGGTTGCAATAAAAGATAATTGTTTTTCGGAAATTAGATTCGGTATATTTGAGAGTTGAATAATAGATTGTTTGGAAGTAAGAAAATAAAATGCTTTGATTTGCGAAATAAATAAGTGGAAGTTTTAGATAAAGTAAATGAGTTTTATTTATCGAACCTGAGAAAATAATACATTGTGTCAGAATTTCGATAAAACTTATTTATCTGTGCATTCAGATAATTTATGCTTTGTAAGGAAAAAATAATTACGAGAAGTATAATTTTACTGTGAAAAGTTAAAATAAGAAAAGACAATGGGTAAAACTATGAATGATTTAAATTTAGTTGAACTTAAGGCTGAACTGAAAAAGCGAGATCTTCCTACTGCTGGAACAAAGAATGATCTTATAATTCGTCTGCAAGAAGGTTGAAGACACGTTTATATTCAACATTGAAATGGGAGAAGTGCAAGAACAAGTAAAACGTCAGGCATAACCAATCTGTTGTCTCAGCTGCTCGCCAAATTTGATAGTCAGGAAAAAAATCTTCTCGAAGAATTTGAACAACAAAGCAAAGAACAAAAGAATCTTCTGAAACAACAAAACCAACAACAAAGCAATGAACAAAAGAATCTTCTAGAACAACAAAGCCAAGAACAAAAGAACCTTCGAAATCTTCTCGAATGTAAGTTAGATGCCCTTGACAAAAGAATTGTTGCTCTTGGCAAAAGCGTTGATACAAAATTTTTGACCGTCGATAAGCAACTGTCGACAATTGAAGCAAAGTTCGAAAACGTCGATGATAAATAAAATTGAATCTATTACAAAGTATGGAAAATGAAGATTCGAGAAAGTTCTGGTGACTCGACTGTCCAACAAGAGAGAAGATGCATCCACCAAACTTCGATTGACAAACTTCTTGTTCAATCTACAAGAAACAGTTTGAGGCAGCCGCAGCAACAAATTGCTGGGACCAGGAAGACAAATATATAGCTCTGACGTTTGCCCTTAGAGGAACTACTGCTGAGCTACTGCAAACCATACCAGCAGATAAGAATGGCAACTTCAGTGTTGTTATTAAGGCCATTGACAAACACTTTGTAGAATGTCATATGCAAGAAGTCTTCCGCATCCAACTCAGTACTAAAGTTTAGAAAAGGGGAAACACTCTGCAGCAACTTCAAGCAGATATCGAAAGGTTGGCGTATCTGGCACATCCGACTGCAGGAGATGAAATCATCAACCAATTCACAACGGAAGCTTTTGTCTGTGCTGTATCTGATATCAACCTTTAGCTAGCAATTCGAACTGGTGGAAAACGCACGCTATGGAAGCAGCGGAACAGGTTACTCAAGGAGTTCATGGGGTAAGATAATTAGTAATTGAGGAATGTTCTTGCCAGAGAACCGTGTTCCAAAAATACCAAGGAGATGGACCTGCTTGATGCTGGAACCGTGACGAGACCCGACACCTTCAACGCCGGTGCAAATACCCTTCTAGAAGACCAGCTTGTAAACATTGTGGAAGCAGAACTAGTATCAATAACAGTAAGTACTCCGAAAATCAGAAGGTGATTTCTGATAAAGATGACCATATAACCACCGTCCAAGTCTCACAGACTAAACGAAATAACAAAAGCCTGACTGTGAAGGCAACATTAAAATGAACTTAATGGTGGAGCCAGACTCTGAGCAGTCTGAGCAGGCACCAAACAACAGCATGGTGCCCGTGTGGATACTTAACGTCAAACCGTACGAAGTCAAGCTTAAAAAAGGAGACGTTGTCGGCAAGTGTAAATCAGTGTCTGCAATAATTAAGATCACAAAAGTGGACACACAACAATCTGGGGACAAAAGGTAACTAAATTCTATGAAGGTAAAAATTCTAAAGTTATCCAAATTAAGTGAACGGGAGCCTAGTGTTGCTGGAAGCCTCCTTCACGATTACGCTGGTATACTCTCTTCACCCATTGGGCAGTGTGGTCGAACACAACTGGTGCAGCATCGAATCGATACAAGAGACGCAAGACCGATTCGACAACCAGCGAGAAGTCTCCCACTAGCCAAATAAGCCGAAGTTGAAGAGACGATATCGACAATGAAGAAAGATGGGATAATTGAAAATTCTAAAAGTCCTGGGCATCCCCAGTCATTCTTGTCAAAAAGAAGGATGGAAGTGCTCGATTCTGTGTGGACTGTCGGTGGCTGCACGACGTGACAAAGAAAGACAGCTAACCTCAGCCAAGAATCAGCGATACTTTGTATGTGATGGAAGGAGCTGAATGGTTCTCAACATCGGACTTGAAGGGTGGCTACTGGCAGGTAAAAATCCATCCAGAAGATTGAGGAAAGACGGCTTTCTCCACAGAAAATGGTCTGTGGCAATTCAAAGTAATGCCTTTCGAACTATGCAACTCTCCGACAATATTTGAGCGTTTAAAGTCTTCCCTGGTCTATCTGAACGATGTCATCGTTTATGGTTAAACATTTGATGAGCATTGTGGAAACCTTAAGGCCGTGTTCCAGAGGCTTCGAGAAGCAAACTAGAAATTGAATGCAGACCAGTGTGCATTCTTCATGTCTGAGGTAGAGTACTTGGGACAAATCATCTCGTCTCAAAAAGTGAAGACTGATCCTGAGAAAGTGGACACCGTTAAGAATTGGCCAACTCCAAAGGATTAACATAAACTTTAAAACTTTCTTGGTCTCGCCACGTACCATCGTCGTTTTGTCAAGGATTTGGCTAGGATCGCGAAAAACCTGCATCATCTAACCGAAAAAGGTAAATAATTCGAGAGATTGCAGACATACGACTACCAGATCCAACATCGAAGAAGAAGGGTACCGTCAAACGCAGATGCTTATCCTGGAGACCATGCAAGCCCAACTTTAATCACTTCACACGTCAAGAGGAGAAGGAGGTTACTGCCATCCAACGAGTAAGACTCGATCCCATTCACGGTTGGAGTAACGAAGAACTAAGGACTGTCCAACAAGAAGACTTGGATATGGAACCTATTCTTGCATGGAAGGAACATGAAGAGAAACCAGAATGTGGAAACATTTCCGATAGGAGTCCAACTCTTAAGGCATATTGGGCACAATGGGACACGCTTTACGTACAAGAAGGAGTACTAAGACGTAAGACGAAGTCCACAAACGGTAAATCATATGTGATGCAGCTGATCGTGCCTTGATCCAAAGTTAATTCTTCAAGAGATGCATGAAGGAGCTTCCGAGAATATAAGGGGATCAATAAAACACTGGAAAAAGTAGGGCAGCGATTCTCCTGGCTCAATACAAAAGAAGACGTCAAAAATGGTGCCAAAAATTTGATACTTGTGCCTGCAAGCAAGGGACCAGCCAGAAAAGTTCAGAGTAAAATGCAGCAGTATAATGTGGACACGCCTTTTGAGAGGATTGCAATAGACGTTGCGGGACCTTTTCCAGAAACCGAAAGTGGAAACCGATACATCCTGGAAGTAATGGACTACTTCAGGAAGTGGTCTGAGTTATTTGCCATCGCAAACCAGGAAACTAAAACAGTAGTAGATCAGATTGTTTTCAACTGAGTGAGCAGGTTTGGTGTACCAACGGAACTCCATTCAGACCAAGGAAGAAACTGCGAATCAAAAATCTTTTAGGAAGTTTGTTCACTCCTTGTGGCATTAAAAAGACGAGGACAACACACCGCTTCATCCACAATCTGATCAGATGGTTGAAGGATTCAACAGGACTCTTAAAGAGCACCTTCACAAAGTAGTAAGCGATAACCAATGCGACTGGGATCGGCATATTCCATTGTTCTTGATGGCCTGTCGATAAGAGCGACTCATAGCTTTTATTTAAAATTATTCAAATCATGTCATGAAATTGCATTATTTGTTCAAATAGAATTCTTCGTGACAATTCCATAAAGTGTGAAGGCTTTTGTGGCCAAAAATACCATACAAAATGTGTAAATCTCCCTGATAACTCTGCCAAAGCTCTTGAGGCTGATCGTAATCTCTCATGGAAATACGATAGTTGCGTAATTATTTCTGAATCTCTTCTCGATGTCTTAAAAATCGATGTTGCTGATATTAAAAAACATCTTTTCAATAACCCACGTTCTGCAACACATACAATTTCTTCAGATAATAAATCTTCGACAAAAAAAAAAACTCCAAAACGAATGACACATGACTCTTCTTCACAACAAAGAGCATCAACATCGACTGAAGCGCTAGAACTGATGGAGTGTGAACCACTTGCTGCGGACATTGCTCTGCCCAAAAATGTTCCATCACAAGTTGCACATAATTCGGTGGTTTCACACGACTTTGTTCCACCACAAAATGAACTATCGTCATCAGCTAAGGCCCTGGAGTCGATTGTAGAGGATCAAAATGGAGATGGGATGTATGAACAACTAAAGAAACGTCATCATCGCCGATCTTACAAATCATTTGGAACCGACACATCGGCGACAAACACTTTACCTACAGTTCCCCGCCTTCGTTTCTTACATATCACCCGTTTGCAAAAGGATTTAACCGAAGAAAACATAATTTCGTACGCTGCAAGAAAATTAAATCTTTCTAAAACTACACTTAAGTGCTCTAAATTGGTTAAAGTTGGCACTGATGTATCAACTCTTCGTTTGGCATTCCCGAAAACTATTTCGATGCTGCACTCAGCCCTTCTTTTTGGCCACAAGGAGTACAGTTCAAAAAATTTATATATGCACCAAAAAACGATGGTTCCTTTCACGTTTACCGGAGGGATAGGCCACCAACAACTGATATGGTGCGCGGAGGCGGTGTGTTGATAGCAGTAAGATCAAACTTCAGTAGTAAACAATGTAACTTGATCAACAATTTGGATGACATCGAACAGCTTTGTGTTTGCATAAGCCCGAATAGTTTTAGTTCTAGCAATTTCTACTTTATTGTAAGTTATATTAGACCAAGAAGTAGTTTAGAAATATATTCAATGCATATATCAAATATTAATAATATAGTCAGTGGATTGACGGCTAATCAGTATGCTTGTGTACTAGGCGATTTCAACCTCGGTGAAATTGACTGGTGCTTTATGGAAGATGAAAAAATTTTAGTTCCATTTAATGCAAATAGAGAAATTGAAAGTTTGGTTGTCGATTCACTATCTTCTCTTGATCTATTTCAAATAAATTATATTAAAAACAGTTTAGGAAGGATTCTTGATCTTGTTTTTATAAATAATGATTTAAAATATAATGTAGAAATTGTAGATTTTCCATTAGTAAATAATTCTGTTCACCATATTGCACTGAAAGTTGATTTAAATTATTATTTATATTCGTATGATTTGCCTATCGCGGAAAGAAAATTTAATTTTGTCAATGCTGACTTCATTGCCTTAAATAATTTTTATGGGAACTTCGAGTGGGTCAGTATATTTCAAAACAAATCTCTTTCTGAAATGTGTACAAGTTTTAAAAGTATTCTTTTTGAGGGCATAGAACCTTTTGTTCCAACCTTGAGAAAGAAGAAGCTATTTAAGTTACCATGGCATAACAAAAGATTAAAAAATTTAGAAAACGTTGAAAACAAGGCGTTCAAGCGATTTAAGCTAACAGGGTTTGCCGGAGATCGAAATCGTTTCCTTCAATTCAGAAGAGAATTTGACTTTCTCAATCGTTTTTTATACAAGCAATACATATACACTACTGAATCTAATATTAAGAAAAATAGTAAATCTTTTTGGATTTTTATCAACTCGAAGCGTAAAAGTACCTCCACCTTTCCTTAATCCATGGAATACAATAACGATCAATCTAATGATATACAATCATCTTGCCAACTTTTTTCAAAATTTTTTAAGTCTTTTTACAACACCGATTCCCTTCAAGACGTTAACACTATGAATTTATTATTATAAATAATTAATTATATTATATATAATATTTATATTTTTTCGATCATATTTCAAATAAAAATCAAAACTATTTGCCAGTTTATATTTCTGAGATCTCAGAGGACTGAGAGCGCTCAAAAATATAAACAGAATTCCTCCTCATTTTCCCCCTTAAAAACTGAGACTAAAATTTTTTGGATTTGCTTGCTCAATTATTTTTTTGTCGCACTAAATTACATAAGAAGAAAAGAAAAAGAGAATTGTTTTGACTTCTATGTGAGGAATACTGTTTATATTTTATTCTCCTGCTCTGTCAAAAAAATTGAGGAAAAATACTGAGTGCTCAAGAAATATAAACTGGCCATATGTTTCTTGGTTTTAAAACTACAAGCACTTGAAAATTACGTGTTTCTCATTTTTGATCTACTGAAAATAATGAAATATGCAGTTAGGCTACTATTGCGCTCAAGGACTGAATTATTCTTCCAAAATAAGGGATGTGCTTAACTTTTCAAACGTTCTCTGCTTATCCGTAAGCGTACATAGCTTTTCATGTTTTGGGTACAGAAAATAGACGTTCTTCACTGCAATTTCTTCTTTCTTTTTAAAAGAACATCTGGGAAAGCTTTTAAGCATTAAAGAAGCTCCTACTGAAGTTTTGAGACCAATCAAGAAATATTAACATTACGATTTTGTTTGGCACAGTCTAAAGGTATTTATATAATGTATAATGTATATCATATATGTAAATTAACCGTTTTGATGATATTCTGCCTGGTGCCTCTTAGGCCTTAGTTTTCCCTTTCTAATTTATAAAGGAATTTTACATTTTGCACTCAAAGTAGAGTGCCGCCCCACGCAGTGTGCCACCCCGGGCCATAGCCCAGTTTGATACCCCACAACTTCCCCTCTCTACCCTTAAAAAGAAACCCTGATATGAACAATCTGTATAGACTCTTTTGATTCTTCATTCTCATGTAATGCATAAAATGTTTTCACTAAGTTTCATGATGGCACTTATTTTTTTTTTTTGTTTTATGTATCCTATTTTACCTGTATTTTTAGTATAGGCATCACAGTAACAACTTGCTTGAGACCTGCAATAAAATTTACGTTCGTAGTTTTTAGCCGTTTGCAGTTGGAAATATGAGTTTTAAGCTTTAGAAACAAATAATAAATTTGATATTAGATGGTTCCAGTTATGGTAGTAACCCAATTTTGGCACTCACATCGTTTTCTCTGAAGACGACAGGCTGTTAATTATTGCTTTCTGAATTTTTATAATTAGGCCATACTTATTCAACGATACAAGGAATATAGTAGTTGTTTATGAGAGAAATAAGGTTTTCTTCCTTAGCTTTTTAACGCCTGTTACCGTTACCGAAGGTTACCGTTGTTTTTTTTTAATCAACCGGATCACTTTAGAAAAATTTATAATTCAAAAAAATATTATTAAAAAATTTTGTATTTTTTGGGAGCTTCTGCATAAAAATAATTTTTAAATCATTAGACCGATTTTAAGAAAATCAATAGTAAAAAAGTTCTTTGAGAAAAACCATTAGTAAATTTTTTGTTTGAAAAATGCTTTTCGGTGTCAAAAACATTTGTAACATTTCCTTAAGCATAAAAAGGAGAACATTACAGAAGTTCTAAGGCAAGTCCTTGACTATCTATAAAAAGTTTAAACGAGCGCTATTCGAAATATTATTGTAGCTTAGATTTTGACAGATAGCTTCAGAAAGGTTTTTATGAGAAAAAAACATTAGTATAATAGAGTTATTAGTGTATATGGATAGGTTGTATAATATCTACTGGAAGTGTATAATACAGCTTTTAAAGAGGTTGAAAAATAAAGAAAAAAATAGAATTAGAAAAGAGATTGAAATAGAATAGAATTTCTATTTCTATTTCTTTGAAGTGATTTTTGCTGCATTTAATCCATTTGTAACCTGAAACTGTGTTTCAAAAACGTTAATTTGTTAATAAATGTATTAATGTATTGGAAATAATCATAAAACACAAGTATTTTTCTAATCATTTAGGGATCAAGCCCTGAACTCCTTTGCGATAGTGCACTCTTTTTCTTTTTTTTATTTTTCTTAAAACTAAAATAATAAATAGAATCGGTCTTTATTTTTCACCGAGAAGAATATTTTTTTGGTTTTAGCACTCTACCCACTCGGGCTTCTTTGATATGATTTGGAAGATGCAAAAACTTAATTAGCTTTCTTCTTTTTAGAACTTCAAAATATTTCTTAAAACTAATACTTATAATAGCTTAGAAACAAGCTGTAGATTTGTTGACGACTTCTTAAATTGGCTTTAAGGCCCTTTAATTTGAGGGAAGAAATAATATGAAATTTTTTTTTAATTTCCTTTAAAAGTGGCTTCGTTGAATGCTCACAAATGACATGCATACCACACATAAGTTGGATTTAAGCAAAATGATTTAGTTCATGTTTGTCAGAGCTAAAACATACTTTTCGCACCGAAAATATTTTTCTCATCATCTTAATATTTGATTTTATTTAAACTAATGTAATTTTTGTTGTATTCGATATAGAAAAAGAATTGGTTTTGAAGCGTTAATGTATGTCTTATAACAAGAGATTTTTAATAGAACAAGACATAAACGCAACAAAACAATTTACGCAATATAATAATAATAATCGTTTTAAAAAGATTCTTTAGAATGACTTTTATAAATTTGAGCCTCTATAATATAAATTGATAATTTCTTTTATGGTTTGTGTCTAATTGTAAGATTCCATATGTCAAAGTGAAGTTTTCGAAAAAACCCTACAGTAACTTCCATCAAATAACTTTATAGAATCTTTTTAAGAGTCAGCCTTTCATGTTCCTTCCATTAATTTGTTTACAGAGGTCTATCCGAAAACAGATGATAGTTTCGTTTAATTTTCTATATTAAGCTTTCAAACAATTTTAAAGAAGCAGTTATTGAAATCATAACTTCTGTAAAAAATTTATTTTTAATGAAAGCTGTATAGAAGTCTACATATTCAGACTTGCAGAATGTCAATATTTCTAAGCTAATAGGAACTGAAATGCTAGTTGGGTTAAAACTCAAGTTATTAGCATTTAACTATTTCACTCTTTCCCGCAAATTTCCAAATAAATTAAAATTTCAAATGAATCAACTTTTCTTTCAAAGCTATTCAGTATCGTTTTTATCAAATTCACTCTAAATAAGACGAAAAATGAACGTCTTATTTTGTCTAATGACTAGCGTGTATTGAACAACGAAAGAAAAAAACACTGTCTTTAAAAAAAGGGAAGCAAAATAAATAAAATAAGACGTGAACGATCGTCTTATTATTTTGTGAGAAATCTAGAGCGGTTGCTGTGCTGAGCAATTAGACTAAAATCATTCGTGCCTCTCTTTGTTCTATCTTTACTTCTTTACAAACAATGTTCCAGGAAGTTATACATCACGCAGGATTAATGTAACTAGTATATAGCAATATGAACCTAACTACGCTACTGACCAACTCATAAAAAGACCAACTGCAAATTGTAATATAAAACATAGGCGATCGGGTTGTGAAGAGTAAACTTTTTTTGCTGTCATTAAGTTAAATCTTTATGTAAGCTATTTTAAATTTTTCAAAAAAAGAACTTAAAATGTAATGTTTACAATGTCAGTGATGTCTTTGTATATATAAATCATAGTACTATCATGGACGATTTTTTTAGGAGTACATACTGCCAGCGGAGGCGCCACATTCGACCGCAAATATTGTGGTGGAGACATGTGTGGAGAAAAAAAATTAAAAAATCGAAGATAAGTAGTAAGAGCAAGAGGATTAATTATTTCCATTCTGGTAAGGAATCAGTCATTCATTGTGCATCGTGCAGAACGGACAGACAAGGCGGACGAAATTTATTTTAAATTAAATCCACCCCGTGTTAAAAAAAGGTCAAAAGTACAGGTATACCTGTGGGCTATCTGCGTTATTGCCCACAAGTGATAATAAAAAAGGGATAATCCCAGTTAGAAATTTAAATTTTAATGAGGATTACGCGTGTTAAACTAAGTGTTGTGCGTTCTTAAATCCGAAATAATAAAAATAATAAAAGTAAAGTGCTAAGGTAATCCAGCAATGGAACCTTTAAATCCCGATACGGCGATGGCCTCATTTAGGACATTGCTTAGGCGGATCGTCAAAGACCTCGGTCCCCAATATTGTGCTCAGCTGGCAATGACTTTTAATAGCATTGTGCAGCCCAAAAAAATCAATGACGACAGAGAAATGGACAACAATATGGACACCGGAGAGATTGAAAGCGACGAGGTATCTTCACCCGCCAGCAGCGTGGAGGAATCAACCACCGATGAGGAGCTCAGTGAAATCACTAGCTCTGAAGAAGACGCAAAAGAGTTTCCCCTTCCTGGGCACAAAAGACCTAATAGGGCTACCAAAAAGGACAACGGAAATTGCATCCAACTCGACAAGGATTCCCCAACGAATCCGCCTAAAGCGCCAGTACCAGTCCAACTCGAAGCTGGAAAGATAACCAAACTGACCAAACCAAATGTCCCAACACCAATCTCAGTGTCCACCCAAAACAATGTAGAAAAGACAGCCAAACCGCTAGCCTCAACATCAGCAGCCGCCAAACCAACTCCAGTGCAGCCACCAAAGACATTAAAAGATATCATGACCACGGATGCAGCGAAGGGACCAGGAATGCCACCAATCTTCTGCTTTTCTGGGAATGTTGCTGAAATTAGAAGACATTGCAAAACCAACAACCTAAGCGTCACCTTCAAGAATAGGAACACAAAGACGACCATCATTAATGCTGGAGACAGGGCATCGTTCGAGGCAGTACAAAATTCCTGCAGACATCAAAGATCCAGTTTAACCCGTTCACGCCAAAGGAAGATAGGAAGAACCTTCTGCTACTCAAAGGGATTCACCACAACTACGCAGGGATCGAAGTAGAAGATGAGCTAAGAATCGAAGGACTCCCAGTCGTCAAGGTGGCGCACTTCAAAGTCAAGAGGGCAATGGAGAAAAACTACAACAACTTTGTCGTGGAACTCACAAAGACCTGTGACATCAGTGAAGTGTACACAAAGACGCTAATAATGAACCAGAGGGTCCACTGGGAGAAGCTGAAATCCAACGACATTGTGCAGTGCCGAAACTGTCAGCGCTTCGGACACGTTGCCATCAACTGCGAACGCCAGTACGTGTGCGTCAAGTGTAAAGATGAGCACGAGCCCGGACAATGTAAAAGAAAAGAGAACACCGGATTGGATGTATCGTGTGCCAATTGCCAAAAGGTAGGTCACCCAGCCAGCTTCAAGGGTTGCCCAACCCTCAAGGCAAGACTCACCGAAAGGAACAGACTGACAGCAGAAAAAAAGGTGCAACAAGAATTTGCTGCCAAGTCAGCATGCGTTGTTACCCGCCCGGCAGTAAGCTTTGCAGCAATGGTGAAAGGTGGACCATCAAAAAAAACAGCAGACTCCAGGAACCAACAGCAACTAAAGAAAACGACTCCAGCTAAAGTGGTCACACCCTTGACAACAACACTAAGGAGTGGACCAACTAAACCCACGTCAGCCCCACCAACAAATCTAAGCACCGAGGTCCAAAGGATTTTTGGATCCGACCTACTGACAGTCATGGGAAAAGCTCAGAATGCAGTTCCACCGAATTATGATCAGCTTAGCGAAAGTGAGAAGTCCGTGGCACTGGCCACCTTCTTGTTCCAAATATGCAATTAAAGAAGCTTCGCATCCTGACGTACAATGTGAATTTACTGTACAGCCTAGAGAAGAGGACAACATTCAGCTTATGGATGAAGAACATCAACCCGGACATCGCTCTCATCAGTGAGACCAACGTCACTAGACGAAACAACATCGACATGGCCGGCTTCAAACAACAATCAACACTCCTTAGTGGTTGTTTCACAACAAAAACCAACCTTTCCCAGAACACCATCGATACTTGAATTTTTTATTTGTACCTTGAATTTTTCTTGTATTCTTCCAGAACTCAGGAACTACACCTGCTCTTTAATACCCGGGGACTCGGACCATGAAGCAGTGCAGCTAAACATCAAACTCCAACAACCCATCTTCCTGACGACAGAACTAAGTGAGCACATCATCAACTATAGGAGACTGGATGTGGATAGATTTCAACGTGACATAGAAGCCACCATAACACTGCCACCACAAAACAGGAACCTGCAGAACACTGAAATTGACGCAGCCATTAACTGTCTGGAAACAGCTGTTTCTAGTTCGCTAGTTAAGGAAACGTCTTTAGAGGATCCATCAGCGTGAACTGAATACAACAAATAGGAACTACCAGACAGTATGGAGCGAACTAAATTGTGTCAATATTATGTTGCGGAACTCTATCCAACACCATAACAATAACCAATTCAACAAGAGACTGCAAGCCATCAAACCTGGACCTGACGCCTTCAAGAACATCAACAAACTAATTGGGAAAACACCACCGATGCCTGAAACCATTATCACCGAAAATGGAGAATTCACAACGACACAGGACAAAGCTG
Organism: Dasysyrphus albostriatus; assembly: GCA_946251815.1. NCBI lineage: Eukaryota > Metazoa > Arthropoda > Insecta > Diptera > Syrphidae > Dasysyrphus > Dasysyrphus albostriatus. Next base: position 178,863,410 of record OX276335.1, read on the forward strand.
AGGCATTTGCTGAATATTTCGAGAGAAACTTCACTCCCAACCCATCCACAGACCCAGTCTTCTTGGATGAAGTGAAGGATTCCATCCAACTAACACTGGCACCTAACATGGACAGAGCAATATTCAGCGATACCAATCCAGCGAGTGACCCAGTTGACAGCCCAAACCTGAGCACCCGCGAAGAAATAGTTGAAATAATTAGCAGCTGCAGGCCAAAGAAGTCAACAGGACCAGATGGAATATCCAACTTTATCATAAAGAGGATGCCAGAGATAGTTTTGATCCTTTTTACCATCATCTTGAACAACTGTGTCAACAACAACTACTTTCCTCAAAAATGGAAAACAGCGAAGGTCGTGGCAATCCCGAAAAAAGGTGTTAGGAACATGATCTCCAACTACAGGCCAATATCCCTCCTCAGTAACTTAAGCAAGCTATTGGAAGAGCTGATACTAAGGAAACTGAAGAAGTTTTGCAGCGAAAACAACTTAATTCCTGACATGCAGTTTGGCTTTAGAGAGAAGCACTCAACACTACACCCACTCCAGAAGTTCCAGCATGATATCACTATAGCCCTCAACAGTCATCGTGTCACCGTTGGATGTTTTCTGGATGTCGAGAAAGCGTTCGATAGCGTCTGGATAGATGCCCTTATACACAAACTACATCTGCTACATTTACCCCCGCCACTAATAAAAATTCTCTTTTCTTTTCTTTCTTCCAGAAATTTTTTGTGCAGTTTGAAAACTGCTCATCAACTGTGAAGAACATCAAAGCCGGAGTCGCACAAGCTTCAAAACTTGGCCCCTTCCTCTACAGCCTGATGACATCAGATCAACCCGTCCCAGCTGGCTGTGAAAACCTGTTGTTTGCTGATGACTCGCTTACATACACGACCTCATTGTCACCGCTAGTCGCAGTCCGGATAGTAGAAGCTCACATCAACAGACTATTCAATTTCCACAAGAAATGGGGCATCAAAATTAACTCGGCAAGATCGGAGCTTATCTGCTTTAGAAACCCGGGACGGCAGAAGTCGCTCAGCAGCCACTTGTAGAAGCCTAGTTCTGAAGCTTCCAGATGGTTCAACTATTGCTGCCAAAAGGGACGTCAAATACCTGGGGATCAACTTCAACGAGTTGCTAAGGTTCAACCCGCACTCAAAAAGTGTACTCAGAAAAGCAAACTGGGCATTCCACCGACTACACCCCTTGATGAGGAGAAGATCAGGACTAAGCCAACAGACGAATATACTTATGTACAAGCAACTTTTGCGGCCAGTCATCACCTACTCTTTCCCGGTCTGGTTCACGATCACAAAAACAGCGATTAAGGAACTCCAAATCTTCGAGAGGAAGATGCTAAGAATCTGCACCGGACTCCACTTCGATCGACAGCGAAGAAAACATTACAGGAATGAGGATCTGTACAGAAAAGCAAGGATAATACCACTAGACAAATACCTGCTAAATTCGGCAAAGAAGCTAGTGCAGAACACCGTTAATCACCCCAATCAGCTAATGAGAAGAATGGCCACCGAGCCGAGGTACCTCAGTGTGATGGAAACCCTGGACGCCAATATTTTCACGGACAACGAGGAAACAGCCGTTTCTTTCTACGCTGACACAGGGTCAGCATACTACCGCGGCTAAAAGCCAAGCCTTTTCACCAATCCATACCCAAACCACCAATGGACAACCGGGACGGAACACCCCGAGAACATCAAAGTCAACTGACTTTCTTAATTTTAAGTTGACATGTATGATATATATTAATATTTCTTTTTAAATCTTAGCCAATGTATAACAATAGGCCCCCTTTGTAACATAAGATTTATATTTTTCAATGTATTTTAAGTTAACTCAAATTGTATATATATGTTCAATAAAATTCGTTATATCGTTCTGGTAAGGAATAAAGGGAGTAAGTGAGATAAGCAAACAGCTGATTGTGAAATGACACAAACTAGAAAAAAGTGAAGGAAATGAGAAAATGTTTCTCGTATCCTCTTTGAATTCAACATTAATTGTTTTTTTTTTTATTTTTAAAGTATATATTTTGTATGTAGCCAGAGTAGCAAAGAAAAATTTAACAAGGGGATGAAAGAGACACCTGAGACCAGTGAGCTGCTTGCGTCGTAGCCTCGTCGTTGTCATAGGTAGAAACAACCAGCAGAAAAACCTTTCTGCACAGATTTTGTAGTAGACGATGTGAATGAGAAACGTAGGCATGACTATAGGTATGTATATTTTCTCATAATTATTATTGAGGCATTGAGGGTAGGTTCTGTTTTGTGGCTGATTTAAAATTTTCGAGAAAATCTTTTCGTAGTTATTTAGTATAAATTTTCTTGTATGATTTCGATGGCAGGATATCTATAACTTTTGGTGGGTATTTTAATAATTTTGAATTGAAATCTTTATTTTGCGGGGGTATGTATAGGTAGGTATATATTTTGGTAGTGGACTAGTTTCTATTTCAATTAGGTATAAATAATTTCTGTATTATTAATTATTTCGAGGATATGTTATTTAGTAGGTATTTTAATAAAATATGTAGGTTAGGTATCTTAATGCAAAATTCAGAGTAAGGCTTAGGTAAAGATACCTATTATGTTTTGGAAAGGTATTAAGATATTTTTGTTGAATATGGGGGTGGGTTTTTGTATAGGTATAAATAATAAATAAATATTTGTTTTACTAAGTAGGTAGGTATTTTCATTAAAGTTTGTTTTGCTAAATTCTAGGGTAGGGAGGTACTTAAATTGGCTTAAATTTGATACAACAACGTTAATACCTACTTAGACTTTCATGCGAAAGCTTCTTTTAAACCCAATATTTTCTCTATTTCTCTTAAACATTTTTTATTTATTCCAAGACAAGCTCAAAGTCCCCTGGTAGATTCAGATTTCAATCCAAAAACTATTTTTTATTAGGGTGTATGGAATACGTACTAAAATTGATTTTTTTTTATGCATATTTTGATACATTTCCTCTCAAATTTCATAACTTTTTTCACACATACAGCCACTGTGTGTGTCCAAAAAAATTATTATGTTTGTTCCTTAACTTTCTGTGATTTTTTGTCCAAACATGTCTCAAATAAAATGTATATGAATTTTGACAAACTTTGAACTAAAATGCGCAGAAATGCATAGAAAGAAGGTTTTAAATTAATGCGATTTATAACAAAAATCTTCAATGAACGTCTCGGGAAAAATTGTTTTCTTTTTAAACCATTGATTAATTAACTTGCAAATAATGTCTTGTGAGTTTAATATATTAGTATATCAGTTTATAACATTGCAACAAAAATTCCAATAAAAAGTTAAAAGTAACTTGGAAACTCATTTTTACCGAGTTTGCTATACCAAAACAAATGTTCGAACATAGGCAACTGCCTCTTTGAAAGTGATCCTGTTTTCGAACAGGAGTTTTCAGAAAGGTGGTCCTGGTATTCGAAGATATGATGTATGGCGTTTTTGGAGTTTCCTATATTCGAACAGCCTAATTTTCTATGCATTTCATATCATAGGTTTTAAATTATAACCAGCGTTGTGTAATATAAAATTCTCCGATTACAAAATACCCATTACTGTGCGTTATGCGAAATTTAATTACCCTTTACATTTGTCGCACTTAATTTAGAACTTTTAATTATCTGCGAAAAGCATTTGCAATTGGTTTGAATAATTTACTTTCCTAATTGGTAATTTATATTCACTATACAACATTTGTAGTGAATTTGTTTTAAATTTTTTGTAGTACAAAACAGTGGATTTTTTAAAAGCTTTTCATTAAAAAATTTTTTTTTGAAAGTTTTGATAAATATAGTATTATTTGAACTTTTTGTAGTTTTTGTATACAAAATCTTAAAGAAATCCATTTGTAAGATAGGTAATGAGAAAATTCAATTGAAAGTTTTTAATAACTTACTAATTTTTTTAATCGATTGTTAGAACCTATGGTTTTCTGTTTTTTTTTGAGAAAATTATTATTTTTTTCAAAATGTTAATATGTTGTATATATTAATATGTTTTTATAAAATTGCGCCTACTGTCCAAGCGAGGGAGATATACCTTCCTTCAAGATTTTTTTCTTTCTACTTTCAATGCGAATCACATAAAGCATACCTACTATGGGGGATACAAAAATATAAAAATATGGGCAGTTTTCTTTTGTTCATTTAGAGCTGATTTAGGCCTATCCCATTTATGTAAAACTAAAAAAAACATATAACGATCACCCTAGTATACATACGACTGTGAAATATGTAAACCTACACATGTATATAAAATGTTTGTCAGATTGAAAATAAAATCAAGTAAGTATTCCAATTTGATTTATTTATTTATAAACATTTAAATATTAAATTAAAAATTAATCACCAGCCCTTTTTGGTATGTAACAACACACCTATTGAAATTTCGAAATATTAATTTAGCATTTTTCGTAATTTTAATTTTTCTTAAAGACAAAAAACAAAACCATTATAGTTTTAAAAATTCAACAAAAAATTATTAAGTGCCGTTTACTGATACAAAAACTAAACATTTATATTTTATTTAAGCTTGGCATGGGCTTCTTTTTTTTTCTGCATAAACTGTCATATAATCGCTTATGTTGCACTAAAATATTTAAGTTTCATTTCAGCAAACGGGTCTAAGAGCATTAAATACTAAATGCCAAACTAGTAGGTACTTAACAACTTAAAATTCTGAAAAAATTGGGTACCTTTAAAACTATTCCATTAATGATACGACATTTTTTAATATTTTTTTCAAATTGTTTAAGTTTTTATTAATTTTTTTTTTGCAATTCGTTGCTGCATTTTGTTCATAATAAAATATTTTCTTTAAAAAAAGTGTCTTTCGATTTTAGTGAAAGTTGGATTTTATAAAACAACTTAAGAAAAGTAAGCTGCTTGAGCACTCTCTTATAGTGGTAAATGTACCTTCCAACATACCTACATACCTACCTTTTTTATATTTTCTTGCCTTTGTTCTACATTATTAATATGCCTATGTAGGTTCCTTACCTACCTACCTACATCTATATCGAATGAACAAACAAATTACTTAAGAATGCAAGTTAAAATACGTATTAAACTACACAGTAGTACAATAACTAGAGGTACATATGCACATCCCTAACTATAGATTTCATAATATACCTGTATATGTATATACCTACGCACTAAACCTATACTCTATAACATTTCTTTCATATCTCGCTCACATCCAAACAGCCATAAGAAAAAATATGGGATACCTATTAAATAAAAACCAATCATCCCTTCTAAACCTTTGAGCCGCGCGCGCCACGCAACCGTTCAAAAGCATTAGCATCAGCTGTGTGCATGAAGACAAGAAATTAAAAACTCCAGATATAAGGCTTATATATGGTATACAGGGTTCGCAATACTGCCTACAGATATCACCCACAGTACACAAATAGAAGGTATTATATTGCGCAGGTTGTCTAAAATGAGAACTATCAGAAGGAACTAAAGATGGCCGTTCTCGTGATATTTTTGCCCGTATTACAACAACAACAAACACGAAAGAAATTATTTCAATAACACTAAAAACCAATTTTCTTACTGTCAAGTTATAAAATAATTATTATAAACATTAAATATATCGAAACAATTTTATTTTCTTATCAAGTAACAAGGGAATACACACATAACATACAAAAAATTTTCAGTCAAATAACACGGGATCTACCATTTTCCACTGATTTTGAGATATGCGCAGAACTGAACAAAAATGAAAACGCTAATGATATTACCATAGATAAACAATATAAAGATGAGAATCCTTGGCTGTTAGCAACGAACGGAAATTTGACGTCTTCGTAGGGGACTATTTTGTATAAATTGTTATACAGTCATATTGTTATACAAAAAAGTGGTCAGGTTCATAATATTACAATTCTTCAAATGGAAGCAACTTTCTTATGTCGAAACGCTATCCAGTGTATTATAGAGATCAGTGCCTTTACCACACTAACACTAAAGCAAATTACTGATTTTCCCCACAAATCGTCGGTTTTTTTTTTAAATTTGTCAGTTATTTTAAAAATCTCATGAGTCCCAATGGACATGTTCACAAAGTATAAAAACAGGTGAAGTGAATTTTTAAGTGCTCACTTCCCTTTACATAATTTTATTTTAAAATTGCATTGGCTACCTTAATTCAAAACGTTCTAAGATAATAAAAAAAAACATATTGATAGTAATAAATAATTGAATAAATAAATGTATGTTCATTGAACCATAGTGGGAGAAAATTTGTTTGTGAAATATGAATTTTCATAGATGATACACATGTTAGCATTTTTACATCGAACTCAAAACGTGGTTATCGCGAAAATATCAGCTTTGGAGAAAAACCTAATCGAAAACACAAGTTTTCACATAAATTTTTTTAAGCTTCAGGTTATCGAAAAACATAAGTTTTATATAAAACCAGACGAAAACTTGTTGGAATTCAGAGATGAACGAAACAAACTTACCTATAAGAAAGTTCAGTGCTTAGTAAAATGTCAAAAAAGAAACTGGATGCTTTTATATGGATCATATTTATATAAAAATCACCATTTTACTTCCATAAAAGTGAAGAAAACAACAAAATGAAAAGAAAACTGTAAGTGGTTGGTGGAAGAAAAATTTTAATGTCAAACAAAAACGTATAGTGTTATGTTTGATGTGAATGGTTTTTGAGTTTTTGAAAAGTTTTCGCCGAAAACTGGTTTTGGGGTTTGTTGTGAAAATCCTATTATTAATTATTATTATTATAAAATATTATAATTTGTATTTCTTGCTGGAATATTTCCACAGATTTATGATCTCCGCAGAAACGAACTATCAAAATTAGTCTGGATAATAATAGCTACGTTTTTTGCATGTCCATATGGACTTTGGGGGAAAAAACGACATCGGGACATTTCAACATTTGCCTTGGTCTGCCACTTTATATAACCATCAAACATGTGACATTTAATTGTTGTTTGTTCAATGTTAATATTTTTTTACTTATTTATAGCACAAATAATATCCTTAAATTATTAACTTTGCGAAACTACGAAATTTCGATTTGGTTTGAATTTAATAAAATTAAATTTAAGATTTTTTTTCATTCATACATTGAACAAAAAAAAAAAAGACTGAAAAACTATGCACCAAGCATCAATTTTTTTTAGTTCGCTTCCACCATTTTGTTTTTGCATACACGTCCACTTACGAAAAAGCAGTCGGTGAGCACTCTCCCGTCTGACGGGAGAAGTTAACGAAGAGTACCACTTCGCGCGTCATATGGATTACTTGTTTTCGCCCGGTTTCCAACGACCACTACGTTGGATTCCGCCTATTCTAGTTCTACCTTAATTCTGAATTAATATTGTTGTTGTTGTATTTGACTAGTAAATTGCTTTGTTTTCTTGTCGTTTTTTTTTGCGCAGACAGAATTATTTTGAGTTACAAAAAACACAACTAATACAATCATAATGAATTTTGTTTTTACTTAATTATGTAACTCGTTTAAGAAAATTGCACACTTTATCAAAATATGTTCAAATTTTACCAAATCAAATTTACCAATTCACCAAATCGGCGAATTAAAATTGGATTAACTTAGGTTAAATGATGGTTAAGTTCAAGTAAGTGATAGTGGAGAATCAGGGCCAGTTTGTTCACATTAGGTTAAATTTGAAGTAAGTAAGTCACAGAATCTGGTTATATGCATCTAACTTACCAATATTGGCCAGTTAGTGATTTATATAATTAACGACTCAATTTAATTGGAACGGCAAACCACTCGGCTACAATGCGTTTTAAAAAATTATATTTAGGTAAATATATTGATGGTGCAGTCGTACCTTTCAATAATATTCCATTAAAAAAGTGTTTTTGCACCCTCAAAAGAAGAATTTTTAGAATACATCCCCTGAGGTGAATTCAGAAATGTCACGAGGTTTGTTTGTTGAATTCAATGAAAAGTCGCTGCCGGAAATTTTTGATACAATTAAAAATATGACTCAAATTTTCTATCAAAATTATTTGTTGTTACTATTTAATAAAAGCGGAAACAATTAGAACAAATATAAAACAATTAATAAAACAACGATGCAGAGTGGCACACGCATTAAAAAAAAAATAGGTATATCAAAAGAGTTTGGAAAAAAATTTAGTTGGTCAAAACAAATCAAAATCACCGCGTTAAGTTGTTGTTGCAATTCACATTTATTCATCGACACGGAGTCAGATTACAAAAACAACAATGTAAACAAATGGGTTTTGGAGGGTGAAACGTACGAAGGTTTCCCATCATTACATTGTTTATCTATGGATATTACCTTCAATATGTGTATCGGGGATATCACCCTTTTCGAGTGCGTCCATGATACTACTATAATTTATATGTACAAAGGTATGGTCTTTGTCGCGGAGAGATGCAATTTTGGGTGGAGACTTGCGAAAGTTTGAGAATTGAGATTATGATTTGAACGGGAAAGACGTATTTAGAATTTACTAGGGTGAGACTGAATCAGGTAGAGAACATTTTTTGAAAAGAATATTCATAAAATCTTTGAGTATACGATGAAAATGAAGAAATTAGTCAATTTTGCTTTGGTTTAGTTTTGTTTTCATTTTTGTATTCTTTATGATGAGATTAAGATGAAAAGAATTCAAAAGTGTGTGAAATAAAAAATATTTTGGGTACTATTTCTGTATGATGGGTTTTTGTGGATAAAGGGGAAAGGGGTTTATATCTGGAGATTTGCAAAGCATTTGGAAAACGTTGTTTTTTTAATTTCTTATGCCTTCATGCACATAGCAGATGCCAATGGTGGAACGGTGTCGCGGCGCGCGCGGCTCAAAGGATAGAAGGGATGATTGGTTTTTTTATTTAATAGGTATCCCATATTTTTTCTTATGTCTGTTTGGTTGTGAGCGAGATATGAAAGAAATGTTATAGAGTATAGGTTTAGTGCGTAGGTATATACATATGTATGTAGGTTCATTATGAAAATCTATAGTTAGGGATGTGCATATGTACCTATAGTTATTGTACTACTGTGTAGTTTAATACGTATTTTAACTTGCATTCTTAAGTAATTTGTTTGTTCATTCGATATAAATGTAGCTAGGTAGGTAAGGAACCTACATAGGTATATTAATAATGTAGAACAAAGGCAAGAAAATATAAAAAAAGGTAGGTATGTAGGTAAGTTGGAAGGTACATTTACCACTATAAGAGAGTGCTCAAGCAGCTTACTTTTCTTAAGTTGTTTTTATAAAATCCAACTTTCATTAAAATCAAAAGACACTTTTTTAAAGAAAATATTTTATTAAGAACAAAATGCAGCAACAGATTGCAAAAAAAATAAATAAAAACTTAAACAATTTGAAAAAAATATTAAAAAATGTCGTATCATTGATGGATAGTTTTAAAGGTACCCAATTCTTACAGAATTTAAAGTTGTTAAGTACCTACTAGTTTGGCATTCAGTATTTAATGCTCTTAGACCCGTTTGCTGAAATGAAACTTAAATATTTTAGTGCAACATAAGCGATTATATGACAGTTTATGCAGAGAAAAAAAGAAGCTCATGCCAAGCTTAAATAAAACATAAATGTTTAATTTTTGTATCAGTAAACGGCACTTTATATTTTTTTGTTAAATTCTTTAAATTATAATGGTTTTGTTTTTTGTCTTTAAGAAAAATTAAAATGACGAAAAATGCTAAATAAATATTTCGAAATTTCAATAAAAAGGGGTTGGTGATTAATTTTTAATTTAATATTTAAATGTTTATAAATAAATGCTCAAATTGGAATACTTACTTGATTTTATTTTCAATCTGACAAACATTTTATATACATGTGTAGGTTTACATATTTCACAGTCATATGTATACTAGGGTAATCGTTATATGTTTTTTTTTTAGTTTTACAGAAATGAAATAGGCCTAAATCAGCTCTAAAAGAACAAAAGAAAACTGCCCATATTTTTATATTTTTGTATCCCCCATAGTAGGAATGCCTTATGTGATTCGCATTGAAAGTAGAAAGAAACAAATTTTGAAGGAGGGGGGTACATCTCCCTCGCTTGGACAGTAGGCGCAATTTTATAAAAACATATTAATATATACAACATATTAACATTTTGAAAAAAATAATAATTTTCTCAAAAAAAAACAGAAAACCATAGGTTCTAACAATCGAATAAAAAATTAGTAAGTTATTAAAAACTTTCAATTGAATTTTCTCATTACCTATCTTACAAATGGATTTCTTTAAAATTTTGTTTACAAAAACTACAAAAAGTTCAAATAATACTATATTTATCAAAACTTTCAAAAAAAATTTTTTTAATGAAAAGCTTTTAAAAAATCCACTGTTTTTTACTACAGAAATTTAAAACAAATTCACTACAAATGTTGTATAGTGAATATAAATTACCAATTAGGAAAGTAAATTATTCAAACCAATTGCAAATGCTTTTCGCAGATAATTAAAAGTTCTAAATTAAGTGCGACAAATGTAAAGGGTAATTAAATTTCGCATAACGCACAGTAATGGGTATTTTGTAATCGGAGAATTTTATATTACACAACGCTGGTTATAATTTAAAACCTATGATATGAAATGCATAGAAAATTAGGCTGTTCGAATATAGGAAACTCCAAAAACGCCATACATCATATCTTCGAATACCAGGACCACCTTTTTGAAAACACCTGTTCGATAACAGGATCACTTTCAAAGAGGTAGTTGCCTATGTTCGAACATTTGTTTTGGTATAGCAAACTCGGTAAAAATGAGTTTCCAAGTTACTTTTAACTTTTTATTGGAATTTTTGTTGCAATGTTATAAACTGATATACTAATATATTAAACTCACAAGACATTATTTGCAAGTTAATTAATCAATGGTTTAAAAAGAAAACAATTTTTCCCGAGTCGTTCATTGAAGATTTTTGTTATAAATCGCATTAATTTAAAACCTTCTTTCTATGCATTTCTGCGCATTTTAGTTCAAAGTTTGTCAAAATTCATATACATTTTATTTGAGACATGTTTGGACAAAAAATCACAGAAATTTAAAGTTAAGGAACAAACATAATAATTTTTTTGGACACACACAGTGGCTGTATTTGTGAAAAAAGTTATGAAATTTGAGAGGAAATGTATCAAAATATGCATAAAAAAAATCAATTTTAGTACGTATTCCATACACCCTAATAAAAAATAGTTTTTGGATTGAAATCTGAATCTACCAGGGGACTTTGAGCTTGTCTTGGAATAAATAAAAAATGTTTAAGAGAAATAGAGAAAATATTGGGTTTAAAAGAAGCTTTCGCATGAAAGTCTAAGTAGGTATTAACGTTGTTGTATCAAATTTAAGCCAATTTAAGTACCTCCCTACCCTAGAATTTAGCAAAACAAACTTTAATTAAAATACCTACCTACTTAGTAAAACAAATATTTATTTATTATTTATACCTATACAAAAACCCACCCCCATATTCAACAAAAATATCTTAATACCTTTCCAAAACATAATAGGTATCTTTACCTAAGCCTTACTCTGAATTTTGCATTAAGATACCTAACCTACATATTTTATTAAAATACCTACTAAATAACATATCCTCGAAATAATTAATAATACAGAAATTATTTATACCTAATTGAAATAGAAACTAGTCCACTACCAAAATATATACCTACCTATACATACCCCCGCAAAATAAAGATTTCAATTCAAAATTATTAAAATACCCACCAAAAGTTATAGATATCCTGCCATCGAAATCATACAAGAAAATTTATACTAAATAACTACGAAAAGATTTTCTCGAAAATTTTAAATCAGCCACAAAACAGAACCTACCCTCAATGCCTCAATAATAATTATGAGAAAATGTACATACCTATAGTCATGCCTACGTTTCTCATTCACATCGTCTACTACAAAATCTGTTTTTCTGCTGGTTGTTTCTACCTACGACACCGACGAGGCGACGACGCAAGCAGCTCACTGGTCTCAGGTGTCTCTTTCATCCCCTTGTTGAATTTTTCTTTGCTACTCTGGCTGCATACAAAATATATATTTCAAAAATTAAAAAAAAAAAATAATTAATGTTGAATTCAAAGAGGCTACGAGAAACATTTTCTCATTTCCTTCACCTTTTTCTAGTTTGTGTCATTTCACAATCAGCTGGTTTCCTTATCTCACTTACTCCCTGTATTCCTTACCAGAATGGAAATAATTAATCCTGTTGCTCTTACTACTTATCTTCGATTCTTTAATTGTTGTCTCCACACATGTCTCCACCACAATATTTGCGGTCGAATGTGGCGCCTCCGCTGGCAGTATATACTCCTAAAAAAAATCGTCCATGATAGTACTATAATTTATATATACAGATACCATACTAAAACTACGAGAGCAAAATGGAATAAGCATGTTATCAAAACTTGGGTTTTTCTTGTAGTATATACGGTAGTATACATAGCCCCATAACGACACGAACGTTGTTTTTTTCCTTGGTGATGAATTCGAGAACTAAATTTCAATACAAAATGTATAACATATACTTAAGAGGATGTGTGCCACCCTTTGTGGTATTGCTTATACTTTAATATCCATACTATGGTTTTAGTACCACTAGCATTGACATATTATAATTATATTTTATAAATATTATATTATATTTAAATGGACTGCTAGCAGCCAACATACGATGGTTCCACTTGCTATAGTGGCAACACTAGCGCCAAACTCCGCCATCTCGACATAAAACGAAAAATATTGGACATTTGAGTCGCCCCAGTGCTGAGGGGTATTTATCCAGAAAACCGCATAAACAATTCCGAAAATATCCTTTTTTTAAAGCCATTTAATTTTGTTTTAAATACAAAAATGGATTTTTTTGCCTGCTCCCCCTAGCACTACGCCAATCATTGAATTTCTGTAACAGCAGATGGCAGAGCATGTTATAACAAACACCAAAAGATGGCCTTAGTTTCATTGAATGAAAATTCATTTATGCACAAACCTGCAACATATGGCTGCAGAAATATTTTATATTTTCACCGGTAGGCCTGAATTTGTCGCTAACCTCAAGCGTTTTAAGTGGGGTCATTTTCTTAGCACTTTTGTATGGAAATGTCATACAACTAGCAGTATATATATATTATGTCCATGACCACTAGTGCGTCTCACCCTGCGGCCACACGAGCCAGTACTGGCTAGCCAATTGGCTACATACATTGACTGTCAAATTCCTATTCTTGTATTTGCTGTGACGTAGGCGGCATGCTGTACTGGCTTCTATACTGGACAGGGTTCGGATGTAAATCCAAATGGAATAAATCTAGTCCGATTTTAGGGAAAGAAGTATAACTGATACTCTGTTCCGCTTTTTCAAAATTAATTAACTAAAAACACTATTGCTATGTGAAAAAACTAACAAAAGAACAGAGCGTTACATTCTATTCACTTTGTCACTATTAGCATTTCATTTCTCAAGGATGAAAACTCACATTAAAATTTAATTACCACAAACACAATCACATAAATCTTTGAGTTCTTTAGGACTGGACATATGAACTCCCCAATTCTTATTTTATTAATATTTTGTGGAATAAAATGTAAGTCAATTCTAGTTTTTTAGGAAAAAGTACTGCCGAACCCTGTTACTGGCTGCTCTACTGGCTTCCCAACTGGCTACGAAAAAAGCAAGCCAGTTGACGAGCCAGTTGCTCAGGCTTGTATGTGTTAGTAAAAAAATATGAGTGTATTGCGACTGGCTAGCCAGTACTGGCTCGTGTGGCCTCAGGGTCAGGTAAAGTGTAGGTAGTGCTGGCATTTTGTAAAACCTAGTGATGGGATTTTTCCCAGTCGTGAGTTTTTTTTTACATTAAGTGTGTTTGGTTAATTTTGTAGTACGAAGTTCAAAAACTGTCAAATTATTGAAATAAGGGGAAAAATCTTTCATAGAGAGAAAAACTTGCAACAAATCAAACAAACGCGTTAAACCAGTTTTGTAGCAATTTTGTGTAAGAAACGTCAAACATGACAGACACTATCATATACAACAGACAAATCTTAAAACACACACAAGAAAAAAACGCACGGACGAGTTTTGAGAGTTTTTACTTCCTGCACTCAGAAATTTGTGTAACAGAAATTTGCAGGCTTTTTAATGGAAGGGAAGTTTCTTGCTCTCTTATTTGACTCTCTCGTTGCTCTCGTTCTGCGTATATCTCAAAACAAATGTAAAATGGTGGATCCCGTGTTATTTGACAATATAAAAATTGGTTTTTAGTGTTATTTAAATAATTTTTTTCGTGTTTGTTGTTGTTGTAATACGGCAAAAATATCACGAGAATGGCCATTTTTAATTCCTTTTGAAAGTTCTCGTTTTAGACAAGCTGCGCAATATACTACCTTCTATTTGTGAACTGTGGTGCGACATCGTGCGAATCCGTACGAATTTTCAGTAACCAAACAGACGTATTATGTATAAAGCCTGGCAAAAAAGTACTTCTTTTTGGATAATAAATAAAATAACTACAACTAGTAGTAAAATCTTTACGAATAGTTTTTTTGTTGTTTTGCAAAATGGACGATGTTTAGGTTATCTTTATTCTACTAGTTCTTTGTTCGAAGAAATTGGATAGATTTTGTTTTTCTTTTCTTATACTTACGCTTTGGGAATTTGTAGTGCTATAACCAGAGTTGCCATTACATTTTTTTCAGAAATCTGCGATAGTGACGAAATAAAATATGCAATGCAGATTTCTAAGAAAAATATGTGTTAAATAAATAAACATTTTCTATTAGACAACAATGACAAAACATAACGTATACTAACATTATATAAGCAAATTTCATTAATAAATATAACATTTGTTTCTTTTTTTTTGTACTTACATTACAGTTCCTTTTTATTTATTTTTTTAATTATTTACCATCAAAAAGCGATCATACTCTTACAGACTAAGATAATAATTACAAAAATTAATTAATCACAAAATAAACCTAAAAATAATAGATTCAAAATATAAAAGCTGTACATGTTGCATGTTGATTATGTTTTAGACATGCATTTTAAAGGTATCTCTTGAACAACTTCTAAATACATCAATGTGTGAGAGAAATGTGAGTTCAAAGTCCATAACGACCCCAAGATCTTTTTTAGATAAAAAGCGTTCTAGAGTTACGTGATTAAGTTCGTAATTAAATAAAATAGGGATAGTTTGTCTTAGACACGACATAACCTGAAATTTCGAAACATTGAGATATTGGGCTTAACTAATAATCAAATTTAGTCAAAGCTTTAATAAAAGTCTTCACCTTTCAGAGAAATCACATACCAATAATCAATTTAGCTGTCAAACTAGACACTAATAAGACGTCAAAATTTAGTGCACAGAAATCCATATTTAAAGTCGTTATTATAATATGTGGAATGACATTTCAGTGCAAGTGTTATCTGTAGTGCTATATCATAATATGTATTATGTATTAATAGGTATTAAAATATACTCAAATATTGATTCATAACGTCTTAGTTTTTGTTGTTAGAAAAAAAAAAATGTTATTTTTGTACATATATATGAAGATTTAGGAACCTATATATACATTCGTGTGATGTAGCGCATGTTTGTTTTGTTTTCAATTTTGAGTATTCGTTTTACATTTATTATATAATAATCAGTATAATAAGTGAATCAGATCCATTTTTTTATTCTAAAAGTACCTTTACTTTCTATAAACGTCTGGTGAAAAGTATAATACCACAAACTTCGAATTGAGTCTGAATTATGTATCGTTTTCTTTGGACACTCCAAGAATTCTCCTTTTTCAATCATTTTGCATTTCCTCCAATGGTTTGCTTCTTTAAAGTAATTTCTTAGAAGAGTTTTCACTGCACGATTTAGGAATGCTTTCTGAACGCATGAAAAACTTCGTCGAACCAAACTTCTGGTTAATTGTCAGAGTGATAAATGCTTTTGAGAAAAGAAGTCCAAGGCGGTCGTTTCATGTACCTATCATTGGGATTAAAAAGGAGAGGGAAACAACATCAGAAATCAATTACTGACCTAAAACAACATAATCTAGTCTAGACGAAAGTTAAATTGGATCTCAAAACAAATTAACGATATTAATTTTTTGACTGTTGTGACATTGAGACAGGAAATACCTTTAGACAAAACATTTGGATTTCACACAATGAGTTTAAAGTAAAATGCGTATAATTTTTTCGATTCCTTATATGAATCGAATAAATAAATAAATTGTTTTCACGTTCACTGTCGCATTGCTTTCACTTTTTCGATTCATTTGTCACAAAGAAGCAATGCTTGTTCTGTAAATCAAAACTATATTATCGATGCTCAAACCGACTTACGACTTCTCCTAAAAACTGCACGATTCTCTCAATTTTCTTGTATTGTTGAAGAGACCACAGAAATGGATGAGAAAGAAACACTTTTTTCTTCATGAATTTTACAAAAAAAGAGATATGATTGAATTAATCATATGACGGCGTGAAAGAAAATTATTCATATGAAATTTTTTTGATGTTTGATATCACATTTTCACAGAACCAGAATCGGAACTAGTGTGAAAGCATTGACAGCTTACTCGATTCTTTTTTTCACAGAACCAGAATCGGCCACCAGGAAGGAAAATATCACTGTACCTAAAAAGTACTAATGCAAAATAATCTGTTTTCGTATATCAATTTCATGTTGTGCGAAGATATTATCAAATATTTTTCAAATATGCAGGTTTCCTGTTAAATATATATCAACAAAAAAAACCCAGAGACCCTTTTAAAAAATAACATACTAAAGTACTAAAAAAGTTACTGTTAAAAAGAATACTTCAATACTTATTTGCCGGTATCGAAACCATTCTGACAGTTGTTTTTTTTTTCACTCGTTGGAAAAAAAAAATTGAGATTCATCTGCCATTATGCTGAGCCAAAGGAAAGTGTATTGAGATATTAAATCATGTTTAAAGTGAATAAAGCTTATTAAACGAAATAAAAAAAGTATTATAAAATTAATTTATTAAACAAAATATAAAATAACATCAGTGATTAAGTTAAGATTCATCTGTCAAATAAGAAATTCTCGTCCAGCAGGGTGGGATTAATTTTTGTTGATGGTGACAAGGCGCTCAAATTCATTTGGTGCCTGTAGTGCGGAGTTATTTTCAACCCTGCGAATAAAATATTCTTAAAGGTCTGTCTACTTTCTTTGTCTTGGCCCTTTCTATCATGTCAGTTTTGTATCTTTTTCAAGAAGTTGTAGATCAATTTAAATGTTTTCTAAAATAACATATTTACCTAAAAACATCACTTCACATATCTTTATGTAAATATGAGACAAAACCTGCTGTAAAAAAGGAATTGTAGGTGTTTTTACATTATTTAATGCAGCACCACATGTTGTGCTATATATTTGGTTAAAATAACTTATTGCAAATATTCACTGTTTTATTTATTTTAATTAACTTTTTTACTATTTTAACGATTTACAATCTTTACACACATTAATATAGCTCCTCTAAATGACCGAAACATCTCCATGATTTTTTTTTTTTAATTTAGCTTTCCTTGGGCGCCCCAGCATTAAGCCGTGTAACTGCAAGCCCAACTTGCGTCAGTGCATTTGTGTTTGTGTATTTCTTCTTCTATTTTTTCATTTGAGTAATTGTAGTGTGCGGGTTTTTAAAGCATGTTTGATGGAGTTTGATGTAAGTTGTAGTAGATTAAAGGATAGTCTGAGGATTTTGTTAGCAAAAGGTTGAAATTGTTTATTGGTATAAATCATTTTAAGCTCCACATTTTATTTTAACCTCTCAGTTAGTTAGTAGTCGACATTAGTGTTTGATAATTAGTAAGGCCCATTGGAAATTAGATTGACACCGTTTAGTTAGACTTAAAACATCTTCAATAAGCAAAATACAATGGGCCTTACTAATAATCAAATCTAGTTATAGCTTAAATAAAAGTCTTCACTTTTCAGAGAAATCACATATCAATAATCAATTTAGCTGCCAGACTAAACTAATTAGACCTCAAAATTTAATACACAGAAATTCATGTTTAAGGCCGTAACTATAATATGGAAAATGACATTTCAGTGCAAGTGTTGCCTGTAGTGCTATTTTATTATATGTATTATGTATTAATAAGTACTAAAATATACTCGAACATTGCTGTGCAATTTTATTGGTATTTTCATAATGTTGTTTTTATATATAAAGGTACCTTCGTGCTATGTAGTGCATGTTTGTTTTGTTTTTAACATTCGTTTTTACTATAGTAGACATTATAATAAGTTAATAAGATCAATTTTGCTACTTTAAAAGTACCTTTACTTTCTACAAACGTCTTGTGAAAAGCATAACACGACTAACTTCGAATTGAGTGTGAATTTTGTCGTTCTCTTTAGATACTCCAAGAGTACTCCTTTTTCAATCATTTTGCATTTCAATAGTTCTCCAATGGATTGCTTCTTTCAAGTGTTTTCTTAGGAGAGTTTTCGCTGCCCGATTTCATTTAGGAATGCTTTTTGAACACATGTAAAAATACGTCGAACCACACTTCCAAAGTTAAATTGACTCTCAAAACGAATTAACGACAGGAAATATACATATACAAAACATTTGGATTTGGATTGCAATTCTGGTTCTGTGAATGAAAATTATTCTATCGATGCTCGAGCCACCTTACCATTTCTACTGAAAACTGAATCATTGAAACTGATCATTGAAAACTTTAATGATTGATTTTAAGGTATTTAGAAAGCAAAATCATTTATTATTTTGATGAACAAATAATGCTTAAGACTAAATTAATACTAGTAGCCAAAAAAATTCAAATAAGCCCAACTTTTCACGTAAAAGAAATTTTCTTTTTTCAATGATTGAACTACCTTACCTATGATCATTGGAATCTTTAAAGTCATTTTTGTGGAAAGTTGGGCCTATTGTAAAATTTTGTTGGATAGTAATATTAATCAAGTCTTTAGCGTTATTTGTTCATCAAAATAATAAATGATTTTGCTTTTTAAATACCTTAAGATCAATCATTAAAGTTTTCAATGATGAATTTCAATGATAGCTACAACTGTCACCTTAGATATCAAATCGTGCTACAAGTGAATAAAGCTTTTTCAACTAATAAAAAAAGTTTAAAAAAAATTATTATAGTGAACACTTGAAAAAACTTTACTAAACAAAATATAAAATAACATGCGGCATTCCGTAAAATCCTATAAAAACGCCTATAAAAAAATAGTGTACAAATATTTCTTTTCACTAGTGAATTTTGTCTGATATTTCCACATAAGTAATGTAAAGTGATGTTTTTTAGATAATTTAATCATCGTAAAATACTCTTAAATTGATATTTCATGATATCTTGCTTCAAAAAATGCAAGTTTTTTGTAAATAGAATATACTTTGATACAGTGTTCTAAATAAAATTCATCTGTCAAATGAGTTCTCGTCCAGCAGGGTAGGATTATTTTTTGTCGGTGTCGACAAGGCGCTCAAATATATCTGGCACTCGTGCTTGTAGTGCGGAATTTTTTTCAACGTTGTGAATAAAATAATTTTAAAGGTCCTGTCGTGTTATTGGTCCTTACTATAACGTCAGTTTTGTTTCTTCGTCAAAAAGTTTTATATCAGCTTAAAAGTATTCTACAATAATGTATTTACCTAAAAACCATCACTTCACATAATATTATGTACAATATGAGACAAAACCTACTGTGAAAAAAAAAGTTTGTTTACTCCGTATTGTAGGTGTTTTTTCATTATTTACTTAATGCAGCACCACATGTTGTTTATATATTTTGTTTAAATACAGTATTGCCAATATTCACTGTTTTACTTTTATTTAGCTGTTTTATTTATTTTACTATTTTAATGATTTAAAATCTCTTTTCATATAGCTCCCCAAAATGACGGAAGCATTTCAATGATTTTTTTTCTTTTTGTTAATTTAGCTTTCTTTTGGCGCCCCAGCAATAACCCGTGTAACTACACGCCGACCCTATGCCAATGCATTTGTGTTTGTGTATTTCTTTTTTTTTACACTTCAGAGTTTATGTTGTAGAGAGCTTAGATCAAGCTGCAACCTACAAACAAGGGCTCATCATTAGTGCATGTGTTAGTGGTTAGTAAAATAATGCAAACTAACACATGCTTACAAATAACTATAAAACAACTAGTTTACAAAATTACAAAAATCAATACCTAATATACAAAATTATACAAAAAAAAAAACATTTAAAGTATCCTAATAGATATATAAGACGGTCACGATTGGGGAGCACTGGTTCGAAACAATGTTTTCAATCCCATTCTACCTATATTAAAATCAACGGAGGAAGCATTTAAATTGAAAAGCTTACACATTCGGCTTAAAGGTTCATGAATTCCGTAGTTAGTACGATGGAAATCGACATGTAAAAGTTCAAATCTTCGCAGGTGGTGAGATCCTCTGCGATAATTTATGCCAATACAGCCTAACAAGTCAGGAGCATCAGTTTTCTCATTTAAAAGTTGCTGAAGAAATATTAAGTCATTGTTAACCCACCTTTGATATAAAGTTTGGACCTGCAGCAGTTAGATCCGATGTTCATGTGGTGGAAGGTAGCAAAGCGAATGAATTTATGTTGTATTGATTCAATACGACTTTTATGAATTTCATGGAAGGGTTACCAAACTTGAGAGGCATACTCAAGTTGAGGTCTTACATAACAGTTGTTTAGAGAAAGGGTAATATACGGTTCGTTAAATTCTTTTGCCCAACGTTTTATAAATCCAAACATAGAGTTTGCTTTTTTTACAATGTAATTAATGTGTTCTGTGAATTCTAAATTAGAACTAAACTGAACACCCAAATCCTTGAAGCTAAAGACACGGTAAGGTTTGTGCTGCGAAATAGAATAATTAAAAGCAATTGCAACTCGCTTTCTTGAGAAAGTAATTGTTTGGCATTTAACTCGGTTTAGGTTAAGACCGTTTTTATCACACCATAGAGTAAAGCTGTCAATATCATCCTGCAACAGACTGTGGTCATGATCAGCTCTTATTGTCTTGGAAATCTTCATATCATCCGCAAATATAAGAATTTCACTAGACGTATCCATGACACAACATCATTTATAGCGAGAATGAATAGAAAAGGGCCCAAATGACTTCCCTGAGGTACACCCGAGAGAGCGTAAAATGGGTTTGAGAGAGAGTGTCGAAATTTTACCTGGTAGGTCTGTTTTCAAGGTACGATTTTATCCAATCTATAAAGAAAGGTGGAAAGCCGAAAGCTTCAAGTTTGAACAAAATAATATTGTGACTAAGTTGATCAAATGCTTTAGAAAAGTCAGTGTAAATGCAGTCAACATCACTACCAATTTCTAAGGCATTGGAGCATTTGTGTAAGAAGGTAAGGAGATTTGTTTCCGTTGATCTTCTTTGCATAAATCCATGTTGTTTTTCGCATATTAAATTTTTACTATGAAATGCCAAGCTTTCACAAATAACTTTTTCGAAAAGCTTCGGTATACAGGAAGCAAGCAAGGAAACTTCCCTGATTTTAAAGAAAGCTGTAAATTTCCATAGAACTAACTACGGTTTACATGAGCCTCTTAACCGTATATGCAGGATATTTAATTTAAATGGCTCCACGGTTGATTTTACATTAGTAAGATGGGATTGAAAAAATTGTTTCGAACCAGTGCTCCACTTTCGTGATTGTTTTTTTTTTTACTTTTAATTCATATTTAATTCAAATGTGATATAATATTGTTTAATTATGTTTATTGTTTGTTTGTTTAACTATGTAAATGTATTAATTTTATTTGTATGCATGTGTTAGCTCGCATTCTTTTACTAACCACTAACACATGCACTTATGATGAGCCTCTGATTGTAGGTATGCAGCTTGCTCTAAGCTTACTACAACAAAGAATCTGAAGTGTAAAAAAAAAAAAAAAAATAAATAAAGACTGAAGGGGCTGAAATAATATATGTCTGCACCTTTTTAATACTATTGGTGGAATTCCGTCTGGACCAGACGAGTAATCATCATTTAACGATGAGAGATATCCTAAAACAGTGCTCATTTGCACAGGCATATTATTGCAATTCGTTTGGGAATAGATATGTACATTTTTAAAATAACCTTCGTGAACAACGACAGGCGTTTCAACGAAAGAATCACGAAAATTATTTGCAAATGCATTGCAAATTTCTGTATTATTTTGTAGAGAACAGTTTTCGTATACAAAATTCACTGGATAGCCATCCGAGTTCTTCTTTGTGACAAATTTCCAAAACGACCTAGGATCATCTTTTAAAAAGCTTCCCATTTCATTTAAATACTTAGTATAAAGTGATTTTTAGAGAGTTTTGAACTCTTCAAAAATTGAAATATAAGAACTGTGATCAATTTGTGAATTAGTTTTTAAGTAAGTTTTCCACGCCCTATTTCTCTTGTTACGGAGTGATCTGAGCTCCTTCGTATACCATGCATGGCAAACGTTCGAGTTTTTCGATATTTTAAGGGGTATAGAAGCATTCATACAACTATAAAATATTGAATACAAAACAGAAACTGCTTCATCAATATTAGCACATGCTGGCAATATGTTACCAATATCAGAGCTAACAAGTTTTTCAGAGATCAATTCATAATTAGCCTTTTTGAAGTCAAACATGTAAGAACAATCACAAGAATTACTATTTATTGTGAGATGGCTACTCAGGTCAAGAAAAATATCCAGGGGAGGATGGTAATTATCTATATTAGTAATCCCAGAACTAGATTTTTGAACAAGAGTACTAATAGCGTCCGAGGAAAATACTAAATCGAGAACTCGATTTTTAGAATTTTTAATACAGCTTACTTGCTGTAAGTCACTAGTACTAATTTTATCAAGTAAAAAAAGCTCCGATTGTGCAGAATTTTAAGAAGCTTCTTGGCATGATTCATCTTCAGAAGGGACCCAATCTATAAACGGTAGATTGAAATCACCCAGAAGTAAAATATTGCTGTTAGAGCAACATAAGTCCATTACAAAATCTAAGGCCATAGAAAGCTCATTAAAAACTGCGTCAGAACTTTTAGGGGGTATGTATGCATTTAATATGTAAATATATTTTGACTGTAAAGTTATTTTTATACAGATTAATTCGATGGATAAATTGAAAGGAAAGGAAACAGAAGAAGATATATAATGATTACGTACAGCAATAAAAACGCCGCCTCCCATTTCTTTTGGTTTATCCACATGACGATCTTTTCTATAAATTAAAAAACTCTTGACAAAAGAGTTCTGTGTCCAAAAAATATGAATTGAGCCAAGTTTCGGTCAAAGCAAAGATGTCATGTGGAAATGCCTGAGAGTTCATATATATATCAGCAGTTTTGCTGCGTAGCCCTCTTACATTTTGGTAGAAGAGGGTAATTCTATCTAGTTTTTTGCTGGTGTAATATTTTGTAGGGAGTGTTTAGGATTGTTCTTTCTTTTAGTAGTAAATTCCTTTATAAGAACTTCACTAGGCCAATTACTTCTATCGCAAATTGAATCATTATACGAAGATTGAGTTACTATTTTAAAAGACGACACGAAGCTATTTGCTTTACTAATTTTGGTACATTTGATAGACATTTAGTTAGGGATACAGTTTTTAGACACTAGATGAGAAACAATATCATCAAGAATAATATCAGGTTCAAGACGAGAAACAAATATCGATTTAGGTTTAGATACAGCCTTTATAGGTCTTAAATCATTGCTAGCGTGACCTATAAGCACAGGAGTCTCATCGGAGACTGTACCTGGACCCGGAATAAAAATTTGATTCCCATTATCGACAGAACAAGGTATCGGTAGATTTGAAACATTCCTGAGATTTGTGCGTTTAGGGGGTGGACTAGAGTTTCTAACAACTTTGGAGTTATCCCGACTCCTTTTTTTACTTTTATTCTCAACTAATGCGAAATCAGTTGAAGCAGAAGAGCTAGATTGAGCAAGAAGGTCTTCACTATTTGGAGAAATCAAAATAGTTTCCCGCACTAAATCTTCAGTCGAGGTGGCGGTATCGACTAAATTGTTTTTAAAAGAAAAAGAATTCATTTTAGAGACAGTATTAAAATTAATTAGTAATTCCTCAAAACCCTATGAAATCTTATTAATATCTGTTTTAAAAGAGGAAATTTTAAAAGCAAGTTACGGCAAGCGGTGCAATACCAGTAAGGAAACTTTGAATGAGTTATCTTTTCGATAAATGCATTAGTTGAGCCAATACATTTGGCATGGTAAGGATTACCACAAGGTCTAAAGCAGGCAAAAAGTGGGGAGAGATTAGAGCCTTCGGAACAATTTTCCGCAGAGCAGGCCATTTTCCAAGAAAAGTAAAAAAGAAACAAATAAAATAAGAAAAAAGAAATTTATTTAAAAAACAAATCAATTAAAAAAAAAAATTAATTAAAAGAAAAAAAAATTGTAATGGAAGTTCAGGATTTGAACCCACGCTATGAAGATTTGAACCAGAGAATATCAATTACCATAGACAGTTGGGTTAAGTACACCACTAGGGTTTTGCACACATTGACAGTTGGGATCAACTCATCACTGATTTATTCGCATACATAGACAGTTGGGATCAACCCACCACGAATATGTCGGTTATTTTTGAAAATCTTCAGTTATTTTCAAATTTACTTGGGCTGCAATGGGCTTGTTCGAAAAGTATAAAAAAGGGTGAAATTATATATCAAGTGCTCACCAGACCTTATGAGAACAAGTTGTGTTTTTTTTTTAAATGTAAATTGTAGTCGCTTTTTACTAATTCCCGCCTGTCTGGAAAATAAATATCTTTAATTACTTTCTTTTCGATAAACAATTTTTCTTTTCTGTTTTTTTTTTCTATTCAACTCCCGAAATGTATAAGAAAATATAGAAAATGTACTCTATTCTTGACGGAAAATAACTTACAGTGAGTAAGAAGAAAGTTTTAAATAATTTTGCGAAATGGAAAAAGATATTCACAAATTACTACGCTTACATGTGTTGTTAAACTAGCTTGAATTTCGCGTCAACTCCTTGTAAGCCTGAGTTGAGTTAAAATGAACTTGATTTGACTAGATCTCATTCGGGGAGTGGAGTCAAGTCGAAATTTGTGACGAAAAACCTGGGTTAAGGAGTTGGTCTTACAGATATTGCATTATGGTCTGTTAAGATAGACTTTAATAGACAGGTGCAGTAAGTACTAGTGTTAATTTAATTACATTTGTCTAGCATTAAAAAAAAATACATAAATGTCAATAATTTTTCTGGAATCTCATTACCATTTTACTCAACAAATAAAGCACTCAACTCCAGTGACGAAAAACGTGGGTCAAATATTCCCTATTGCAACTCGAGCTCTCGATCCTGCTTGTAAACGTAGTAACATACCGGCTCCACTAGACATGAGCCATGCTCAGACTATAAACCTGTCGAGAAAAAAACCAATGGAAGCAGAAAAATCCAAGTCTTGTCGACGACATGTCGAAGAAAACCAAATTTTTGAACAGCACATGACCGCTGTTCAAAGCTCGGCCATGAGATTTGAGATTTCACGTGCGTGAGTTTTTTTGTCTGATTTTCAATCAATTGATTATGAAAAATAATAATGTTAATATAATGCATATTTAAACGTTTTCATAAGAGCCCAAATGAGGCAATTTTGTAAATTACAGAAAAAGTGTTTTCATCTGTTATTTGGTATTTCTTTCGACAGCTCATTTAATTTTTTGAGTTTCTACCCTGCCTGTTAATCGCTTTTTGTTGTTGATTTTTTTTTTCGATTCAGCTTAAACATTTTCGTACAAAATCTTTTCAGAACTCTTCAAAATGTGCCCAATTGGATGTGTTCGTTAGGTTTTGACTTAATTTCATACAAAATTGCGTGCAAGTTTGGTTGAAACTATCTCATTTCGAAATTTGAATTTGTGTGGAAAATGAGATGATTTTGTATCAAATTTGAAAATTTTCAACGAAATTTCCTGTTCGTCTAACGAATCAAAACCAACACGAATGGGGATTGATTCGCTGTGAATCATTCACAATATTACAAAATATGATAAATGTATTCACAACGCTAAACAACAACAAAAATTCATCGTCGCTCCTCATTCGCGTTGGCTTGGGAGAGCTTTTAGTTTGTTTTACTTAATTTCTATATTGATTGTATTAGTAAACATGGTCACGCTAGAAGCTATTACTAGCCATTTTACAATTTTAATTCAGTTTGGCACCCGAGCATATTTCTATTATTTCTCATTACTGTAAGCCAAAATGTTTTAGATTTGTATTTATTTATTAATCTTTTATATCTATCTATTTATTTATCTAACGATATGTGTTTGTGTTAATTAAACGGGGTTAATGTTTTGATCCATAGCTCCGCACTTTCAGCTCACTGATTTGGTGGTTCAACTGAGAGTGGTTCAAGCATGTAATTGGATTTTATAACTTACATGAAACCTAAATCATCATTTAAACCCAGTAGATCCACAGAAATTGATGAATTAAAAATTTTGAACCACGGAGCATTGTTTAGCCCCGACGTCGTTTTTTTCGTCCAAGCCCATTCAGGCAAAAAAAAAACACACCTAATGTGAACCTGACCCTAGTTGGGTTTCTATTTGTTGAACACATCCCGTGGTCAGAATTATTCACCTCGGTCTGTCAATTAGATGTCAAAACAAAACCAAATACAGGATGTTCCCTATTTCATGCAGGATAATTTATGAAATGCTATTTAAAAAAAAAATCGTATGGGAGGAGGGGATTATTTATCCACTTTTAGATAAGAGTAATGACTTTCATAAAACCAAAAAATTAAAAAACAACGGCACCACTAACTTGCAATGTTATGCTCTTTATTTTTGGTTGATTAACTTTTTTGAATTTTACGACAAAATTTATTTAAAATAAAAATAACTAAAAAATACGACAACAGCTACAAGGTCATACTTTAATTTCTTAAAAACCATTCTCGAATCAATTTTTCTTATTAATTTGTCTCATAATCATTTTTTTAAAAAATAATTATCCAACTTAAAACTGAAAAAAGTTAGTGTTTTTTTTTTTTTGTTAAGATTATTTCATTTCTTTTAAACAATGAAGTATAATTTCAGAAATAAGTATTCAATTCTCCTATTAAACACTTAAAACCAAACGCTTAGATGTCATGAAGTTTAAAAAAAAATTAAAAGTAGCTATTGCTGTTTTATTATCTCCAAAACTTAAACACGTGCTACAAAAACGATTTTGAAAACTCCTCATTATTTCTTTTTGTACTTAAGTTAAATCCAGATCAATACCTGAATCCCGACAGAAGATAATATAACCCACCTAATATCTACTTAAATACTTATAAAGTGGAAATTGAGAGTTTAGTGGAGTTTAAACAATAAATTGAAGTTCCGGTGTCAAATTGCGTAAAAACTATATTTGTATTGCTTATTTTTCTTCACTATTTTTTTTCCTTAGAATATATCCAACAATAATTTTAAAATTATTCCGGATGAAAAATGGGTAACCCTATATAATATGCAAGATGCATTGAAGATGAATGGAAATCTGAGTGATTGAAGACATTTTATGGATTATTTTTTTTGTATTTTATTATAATTGTGGATAAATATTAACTTACAATTACAATTGTTTGTGTACATTAAAATAATTAAACAATTTCACATCGATGTTTTTGTTATTAGCCAAAGTAAAATTCTCAAAACTATTTTCCAATTTTCAAAGAAAAAAAACTGAGCAGTCAAAACAAATAAATCTCACCGCGTTACATTGTTGCTGCAATTCACATCTATTCAACGACACGAAGTGAAATTACAAATACAGCAATGTAAACAAATGGGTTTTGGAGGGTGAAACGTACGAAAGATTGACTTCTTGGTAATTGATATTCTCTGATTTGAACTCCGATCACCTATGACCAAGGCTACCGAGCACAAAAATTTGGGTGTTCACCAATTGTATTTGCAAAAAAATTTAATGATTTCTAATAGGTGAAATGGGAATGAAAGAGAATGAAACGAAAGAGATAAAACTAACTACATGTACCAGACAGATTAATTCTAGTAAGGGAAACAAAATATAAAAAGAGGGGACATGTAAGATAGAATATAGACTGAATTTATTACAAACTTACACTAACATGCATGAATAGGAACACAAAAAATCAACTAAGGAAATTGAGACTAATACAAAAAATACCTACATAAGAAATTGAAATGAGTAGATAATATCACTCAATATTTATTTTTAAAAAAAATAAAGAAACCTTACCAAACAATTTTTTTTATTAAATAAACAATAATAAAACTTGCTAAATACAATATCTATTATATAAATTGACGAAGTTAACCACTAAACAAATTATATTTTTTAGAATTTTGTAATTAAAATTATTAAAACCAAAAGAAATACACACAAATAGGCACAAGCGATATACAACACAAGAAACACAGTCAGAACCAGTGCTGTCACTCTTCTTCTTCTTCTATTTTTTCATTTGGGTTTATTGTAGTGAGCGATTTTTGAAAGATTTTTGAAGATTTTGTTAGCAAAAGGGTAAACTTGTTTATTGGTAGAAATCATTTTAAGCTCCACATTTTATTTTAACCTCTCAGTTAGTTAGTAGTCGACATTAGTGTTTGATTATTAGTAAGGGCCAATCAGATAAGCACTCTATTTTACGGTATAACTTACTAATAGTATTATTTTAAATTGGGCCTTACTAATAATCGAACACTAATGTCAACTACTAGCTAACTGAGAGGTTAAAATAAAGTGTGGAGCTTAAAATGATTTCTACCAGTAAACAAGTTTACCCTTTTGCAAACAAAATCCTCAGACTTTCCTCTAATCTACTACAATTTACATCAAACTCCATCAAGTATACTTTCAAAAATCGCACACTACAATAAACCCAAATGAAAAAATAGAAGAAGAAATACACAAACACAAATGCATTGACACAGGGCCGGCGTCTAGTTACACACCAATAAAAAATTTTAACCTTTTGCTAACAAAATCCTCAGACGTTATGAAAACCAAGTGAAAAAATAGAAGAAGAAATACACAAATGCACTGACGCAGGGTGAGCCTGCAATAACACGGCTAAGTGCTGGGGCGCCCAAGGAAAGCAAAATTAAAAAAAATCATGAAGAAGTTTCTGTCATTTAGAGGGCCTATATGAATGTGCGTAGAGATTGTAAGTCGTTAAAATAGTAAAAAAGTTTTTTTTTAATAAATAAAACAGTGAATATTTGGAAATTATAAGACGACTTCAAATAGCGAAACTATAGGGGGATTATACGTACAACAATATTACATAAGCAATTTTTAAACTCATAAATTACGAGTGTTATAACAACGAAAACAGTAGACGGGATAACGTAACTTGGCTTTTGGGCTGGCAAGAATAGGAATATAGAATATCATTAGAATATATATACATAAAATAATAAGGCAAATGAATAAATATTAATGGTGGGGTCACAGTGGGGATAAATTTATACGAGGACGGAAACGGAGTCATAAATAAATGAAGACCAGTTAATTTAGAATGGTGGGTGATGATTGCTATAAGTTGGAAAAACGCATAGTTAAGGATGGTAAATAGGAAAATGTTGTTGACGTGGCCCTGTCAACAATGGTCAAAAGAGTTTTGTATTAAAATGATTTTTATAATACGTGAACAAAAATAAGAACGTGTAGACTAAAAAAACTATTTAAAATAATCACTTTATTAAAAAGCATATTAAATAGAATAGATATCTGGCTTTAAAAAAAATTAAGTAAATTTTTTAGAAAATTACCCCTCCTGCTAAAACGAGGGGGAAAAAACCGCATATGCGATATTTTTGTCATCTCAATCTAGTTTATACGTTCTTATTTTTCTTTCGCGTATTATAAGAATCACCCTAGCCTCATAATAGGTAGGCAGTAGAAGAATTCCAAGGGGGTGAAATAAAAATCTGCAAAAATAGGAAATTTTTGTTTTGTATTAAGAGCTATTTGATTTTTATCCAACAGTGTAAGGAACAAACAATTTTAAAAAAAACTTCCCAGTTGACCGGCATTGCCTATCTTGTGGCTCTGTCAACAATACTTAGGTACCTATTTACCATCTTAAACAATGCGTTTGTCCAACTTATAGCAATCATCACCCGCCATATTCTAAATTTATTGGTATGCCTTATTATGTCTGACTCCGTTCCCGTGCTCGTATAAATTTATCCCCACTTGTGACCCTATCATTAACATTTATTCATATGCCTTATTATTTATGAATCTATACTTGACCAATAGGAATCAATGATTTCCAATATTTATATTTCTGGTGTTTCGCACTTTTCCTCCTATTGTTGCCAGCCCAAAAGCCAGAATACAATAAGCCGTCTACCGTTTTCGAGGTTATGACACTAGTGATTTATGTGTTTAAAAATTGATTACTTAGTATTGTTGTACGTAGTATTAAAGTCCCCCATAGTTTCACTTTCTGTAATTTTGTCAAGCTCCCGAATATTTGCAATAGGTTATTTTGACAAAATATATAAGACAACATGCGGTGCTGCATTAAATAAGGTAAAAGCACCTTAAATTCGGAGTGAACAAACTTTTTTTTTACAGTAGGTTTTGTCTCATATTTTACATAAAGCTATGTGAAGTGATGTTTTTAGGTAAATATGTTATTATAGAATACATATACAACTTCTTGAAGAAGATACAAAACTGACATTATAGAAAGGGCCAAGACAAAGAAAGTAGAAAGACCTTTAAGAATATTTTATTTGCAAGGTTGAAATAACTCCGCACTACAGGCACCGAGTGAATTTGAGCGCCTTGTCACCAGCAACAAAAATTAATCCTACCCTGCTGAACGAAAATTTATTATTTGACAGATGAATCTTAACTTAATAACTGAATCAAAGCATATTTAATTTACAAGAAATTAGCATTTTGCGAAGCTAAATATCATGAAATATATATTTTATCTAATGTATGATAGTTAAATTACCTAAAAAATATCACTTCACATTATGTGGAAATATCAGACAAAACTAAATTGTGAAAAGAATTATTTGTACACCCTTTTTTATAGGTGTTCTTACAGGATTTTATATAAAGGGTTTTTTCCCGTGCCAGTGAGACAAAGAAGTGCCTGTAGTGTCGAGAATATTGCTGCCGCTGAGGCTTCAGTTGCAAACAGCCCAAATGTGTCTCTCACACGTCGTTCTCAAGCGTTAGGCATCCTTACAAGATTAAATTGACACAAGAACTAAAGCCGGTTGACCACCAGAAGCGTCGTATGTTCGTGAATTGGGCTGAGCTACAACTTGAAAATGATTCGGATTTTCATCGAAAAATCATCTTCAGTGATTAGGCTCATTTCTGGCTGAATGGCTTCGTCAATAAACAAAATATGCGGTATTGGTCAGGCAGCAATACACACGTACTCCATGAGTCATCACTGCATCATGACCGGCACGTTACTGTGAGTGGGGATCGCTACCGTTCAATGATAACCGAATATTTTTGGCCCCAATTGGATGATATGGACTTAGAGGACATGTGGTTCCAACAGGATGGCGCGCGCCACAAGCCACACAGCGAATGTCACAATTAATTTATTGGAAACCAAGTTTGGAGAACGTGTTATCTCACGAAATGGTCCAGTTGCTTGGCCGCCTCGGTCGTGCGATTTGACGCCGTTAGACTATTTCCTGTGAGGCTTCGTCAAGTCTATGGTCTATGCCAACAAGCCAGTGACGATTGATGAACTTCGTTCGAATATCGAACGTGAAATTGCAGCAGTATCGGCCGATTTATGCTTGAAAACCGTCGAAATTGGGTTCAGCGTCTGGACTTCTGCAAGCGTGCCCGTGGTGGCCATGCAAAAGAAATTGAGTTTCATACATAATGGCATCGAACGTACTTTCACAGGAATAAAGAATTTCATTGACATGCAAAACCATTTTTGTTTTATTTAAAAAAAAAAATTTGTAGCGCTCTTACTGAAAAACCCGATATTACCGCATGTTATTTTATATTTTGTTTAATAAAGTAATTTTATAAAAAAATTTATATTTAGTTTAATAAGCTTTATTCACTTTTAACACGATTTAATATCTCAATATACTTTCCTTTAGCTCAGCAAAATGAGAGATGAATCACAATTTGTTTTTTTTTTTCAACGAGTGAAAAAAACAACTGTCAGAAATGTTTCGATACCTGTGGAAATAAGTATTGTATCTTTTTTATAGGTATTTTTACAGGATTTTCTTTATTACCGCATATTATTTTATATTTAGTTTAATGAAGTAATTTTATAATATTTTGTTTATTTAGTTTAATAAGCTGTATTCACTTTTAACACGATTTAATATATCAACACTTTCCTTTAGTTCAGCAAAATGACAAATGAATCTCAATTTGTTTTTTTTTTTCAACGAGTGATAAAAACAACTGTCAGAATGGTTTCGATACCTGTGCAAATAAGTAGTAGTTATCTTTTTAACAGTAATTTTTTCAGTACTTTAGTAAATATATAATTTGTGTAAAGGGTCTGGGTTTTTTTAGTTGATATATATCTAACAAAAAACATGCATATTTGGAAAATATTTTATAATTTCTTCGCACAACATGAAATTGATATACGAAAACAAATAATTGTACTGTTTAGGCACAGTGATATTTTCCTTCCTCAGGGTCGATTCTGGTTCTGTGAAAAAAAGAATCGAGTAAGCTGTCCATGCTTTCACACTAGTTCCGATTCTGGTTCTGTGAAAATGTGATATCAAACATCAAAAAAATTTCATATGAATAATTTTCTTTCACGCCGTCATATATCATATCTCTAAAAGTGTTTCTTTCTCATCCATTTCTCTGGTCTCTTTAACAATACAAGAAAATTGAAAGAACTGTGCAGTTTTCAGGAGTAGTGGCAAGGTGGTTTGAGCATCGATAATATAGTTTTTATTCACAGAACAAGCATCGCTTCTTTTTGACAAATGAATCGAAAAAGTAAAAGCAATGCTCTGCAGTGAATGTGAAAACAATTTATTCGATTCACTTTTTCATAGAACCAGAATTGGCCCCCTGTTGATTATATATGCAATCAAAAAATTTATACGCATTTTACTTTAAAGTCATTGCGTGAAATCTTAATGTTTTGTCTATAGGTATTTCCTGTCTCAATGTCACAAAAGTCAAAAAATGAATATCGTTGATTCGTTTTGAGATTGAATTTAACTTTCGTTTACACTAAATTATGTTGTTTTAGGTCAGTTATTGATTTCTGATTTTGTTTTCCTCTCCTTTTTAATTCCAATGATAGGTACATGATAAACGACCGCCTTGGGCGTTTTTTTCAGAAGCATTTATAACTCTGACAATCAACCGGAAATCGGACAATGAAAAAACTTCTTAGAAATTACTTGAAAGATGCAAACTATTGGAGTACTTTTGAAATGCAAAATTATTGAAAAAGGAGTACTCTTGGAGTGTCCAAAGAAAACGATACACAATTCACACTCAATTCGAAATTTGTAGTGTTATGCTTTTCACCAGACGTTTATAGAAAGTAAAGGTACTTTTAAAATGGATCTGATTCACATATGATAGTGTTTATTATATAATAAATGTAAAACGAATGCTCAAAATTCAAAATAAAACAAATATGCACTACATCGCACGAATGTATATACGGGGTGATTGGTATAAGGTGCCCCAAAAAGCTGGAGAGAGTAGGTTGAGTTAAGACAAGAAAAAAAATTGTACGGGAGGGGGGGTCTATTTCCCCCCGCTTTGTATTTGTATCAAATCGTCAATACAAAACGATGGCAAGTTACTCTTAGGAAGAATTGACAGATATGCACTATTGCTACAGTTTAGCGGATGGTTCGCCCAAAGGTTCCCCAATAGAAGATGTCCCCACTATTCACTTTTTGCAAAACTTGGAGACTGGAGTGCTGGAGACTTGAAGGAGAGAAAGGTCATATGGTGTATCAACAGACATAGAGGAACGGATTTTGGTTTTGGTACGACGTAATCCCACCCTTAGCATCTGCAAAGGTAGAACAAAAAAAAGGGTTTTTCTTGGAAAAAGTACTTTTTTTTAATTTCTAAAAAACTAAGATACATTTTAACATCCAGTTTTCCGTTTTTCATTGAAAATTAATAAGAGCATTGAGTTTTGAAAATAAAAATTTTACTTAATTACATAAAATTAAAAAAAAAATTAGTTTTAATTTTTTTTTTAAATTTTTTTTTTCAAAATTTCGAGGTTGAAAATTAATTTTTCTAACTCTTCACTCACACAACTTAATTTAAAACGAAAATCAAAGAACAGATTTCTGACTTTCCAAAAAGGTATATTTTTTTTTTCTGTTTTAAGTCAATATTTTAGAAAATTGCACCTCCTTCCTAAACGGGGGGAAATAGACCCCTCCCTCCTATACGATTTTTTTTCTTGTCTTAACCTAACCTACTTGCTCCTACTGGAGTTTTGGTGCACCTTATACCAATCACCCTGTATACAAAAATAACATATTTTTCCACAACAAAAACTAAGACGTTATGAAAATAACGGGTGATTTTTTAAGAGGTTTAGAACTTAAAAAAAAAAAACACAAAAAATTCGAAAAAAATGAATGAAATATTTATTTGAATCGATAGTTTAAACCTTGCAATTTAATGTTTAAAGATAATTTCATGCAAATGTTGACCGCGGCTGCGTCTCAGGTAGCCCATCCGCTGAGTCCAATTTTGGCATACTCTTTCACACATATCGGCCGGTATCTCACGAATGAATGCATGGATGTTGGCTTCCAGTGCGTCAATCGAAGTGGGCTTGTCCCTATAGACATTAGCCTTGACATACCCCCACAAAAAATAATCTAATGGTGTCAAATCGCACGATCTAGGCGGCCAATTGACCGGCCCGAAACGTGAAATTAACTGTTCACCAAACTCGCCTCGCAATTGCGCCATTGTTTCCCGTGCTGTGTGGCATGTGGCACCGTCTTGTTGAAACCACATATCATGCAAGTCAAGAACTTCCATTTCGGGCAAAAAAAAGTTTGTTATCATCGCTCGGTAGCGTTCACCATTGACAGTAACGCTGCGATTCGCATCATCTTTGAAGAAATATGGCCCAATAATGCCGCCGGCCCATAAACCGCACCAAACAGTGGCTTTTTCGGGATGTATTCGTAGCTGTTGCAATGCTTCTGGCTGATCTTCACTCCAAATGCGGCAATTATGCTTATTTACGTACCCATTCAACCAAAAATGAGCCTCATCGCTGAACACAATTTTTCGATAAAAAAGCGGATCCTCGGCCAGCTTTCCAAGAGCCCATTCACCAAAAATTCGGCGTTGTGGTAGGTCGGCTGGCTTTAGTTCTTGCACCAGCTGTATCTTAAAAGGCTTTACGCCCAAATCCTTCCGCAAAATTTTCCACGTAGTGCTGTAACAAAGGCCTAACTGCTGGGAACGGCGCCGAATCGACATTTCGCGGTCTTCTGTCACACTAGCTGATACGGCCGCAATATTTTCTTCACTACGCACAGTACGTAAACGTGTTGGTGGTTTAATGTCCAACAAAGTAAATTTAATGCGAAATTTGGTCACAATCTTCCGAATAGACTGCTCAGAAGGTCGAGAATGCCGACCATAAAATGGAAGCAGCGCGCGATGAACATTTCGAACCGAGCACGAATTTTGATAGTAAAATTCAATAATTTGCAAGCGTTGTTCATTTGTAAGACGATCCATGGTTAAATTGCAAACCAAATTGAAGCTGTTTGACAGTGACACAAGGTACTAAACACACGTCAGCTGTCAAAACCAGTGTTGCCAAAACCAAACCAGCTAAAAAATCACCCGTTACTAATAAAATTGCACAGCAATATTCGAGCATATTTTAGTACTTATTAATACATAATACGTATTATGAAATAGCACTACAGGAAACACTTGCACTGAAATTTCATTCCACATATTAGAACTACGACTTTAAACATGGATTTCTGTGTATTAAATTTTCACGTCTTATTAGTGTCTAGTTTGACAGCTAAATTGATTATAGGTATGTGATTTCTCTGAAGCTTGAAGACTTTTATTTAAGTTGTGACAAAATTTGATTATTAGTAAGGCCCATTGAGATGACACGAAAATTGAGGAAATATAATTAATAAATGTAATCAAAAGACTACCTTGAGGGACCCCAGATCAGACGTCAATATTTTCAGAATACTAGTCTTCAATTTTATCAGCTTAAATCCAATTTGAGAGATAAACAACAACAACAACAATTTAAAATCTACGATAAGATATTGAAATATTTTCTCAGGTTCGTTAATAAAACTTATTCACTTTATTTAAATTCTCCACTTGTTTACTTTACAAAATAAAACACTTTACTTTACAACCACAAAACAATTTATTG
This sequence comes from Dasysyrphus albostriatus, assembly GCA_946251815.1. Classification (NCBI taxonomy): domain Eukaryota; kingdom Metazoa; phylum Arthropoda; class Insecta; order Diptera; family Syrphidae; genus Dasysyrphus; species Dasysyrphus albostriatus. The sequence continues at coordinate 178,899,980 of OX276335.1, forward strand.
TTAACTGAAATTAATTCAACACTTTACTTTTATTACTACCAACTTTACTCATTCACGATTAAAAATAAACTGCGTCCTCTGCCGGTCAGACATGTGCTTTTATACTTTTCACAAGGTTCACGAAAAAGCTGGAAGGTTTTAGTATTTGCTTCCAGAGCTTTCCATAGGGGAAATTTCCAATAAATTTCCGTTTCCAAAGCTTTCAATTTGACGTTTAGTATTGGAAGTTCAAAAGCTCACCAAAACTCTCCACAGGTTGGTTTGTGTCATGTCTAATCCGAGATTCGGTGTTCCTTCTATTCGAGAGTGGTTATAGTTCATTCGAGAGTCGTGATAGTACAAATGTGAGAGTCGTTACAATATAAAAAAAATTATTATCTGAGTACTTGAGTTAATTGATTCGTTGTTTGCGTTAAATTTAATTCAAGTTTGCTTTATTCACAACTCTTTGTATAGAATGCTAGACCTTGTCTTCATTGATGAGGATATTGTATCCATTGTTTCTGAGTGCATCCCCTTGTTTTCAAATTCCATCCACCATGTTGCCCTGTCAATTTATATCAAAACTATTTGCTTTAATAATTATAATGCTTTTCAACCTCTTGATAAATTCAAATATAAATTTAATACAAATTGTTTAGATAATTTGAATGAAACATTTCGAAATTTAGATTGGTAATTAAATTCTAATTGTGACCTAAAAAGTAATTTTAAATTATTTTTAGATATTTTTGGAAGAGAATTGGCTTCCTCTGTTCCGCTATTACTAACTAGATCGAACTCGCATCCTCCGTGGTCTAATGTAAGGTTGCGTAAGTTAAAGAATGCTAAAAGTAATGCCTTTAAAAAGTTTCAATTATCTAAAAACCAAATAGATTTCACATTATTTTCTCGCCTTAGGAAAGAGTATGTTTTCCTGTCTAAGTTTTGCTATAGTAGTTATGTTCAAAAAACTGAACAAAACCTCAAGGCTAACCCAAAATGTTTTTGGAATTTCATCAATTTAAAACAGAAATCAATTGGTTTCCCATCATCTATGATTTATAATGATGTAACATCTAGTGATCCCAAGATAATTGTAGATTGGTTTGCGGATAATTTTTAAAATATCTACAACTCCTCTGATGTTGTTATTGGTAATAATTATGACGTAAGCTCTTTATTACCAATGACTGACTGCTGTCATCTCTTTTTAGATATTGATGATGTTAGTACTGCCATGCGTGAACTGGACACATCGAGTTATCCAGATTGTCATGGAATTTATGCAATTGTTTTAAAACACTGCTTTGAATCTTTGAGTTCACCGCTTCAATTTATTTATAATCAATCTCTTTCTTGTGGTATTTTCTTAGATGAGTGGAAAATTTCCTTTATCAATCCTATTTTTTAAGTCTGGTGATAAAGGAATATAATAAACTATCGCCCTATAAACAAACTGGCTGTTATCCCAAACATTTTGGATAAAATTGTTAAAGTAAAATTATATTGCATTATTAAAAATCATATTTCTAATTCCCAACATGGATTCTTCAGTGGCCGATCAACCTCCACAAACTTGGCTTGCTTTTCCAACAAATGCTTTAATGCATTAGAAAAGCGATGCCAAATGGATGTGGTGTATACTGATTTTGTCAAAGCCTTCAGTAGAGTAAATCACCTCATTTTAATTAAAACATTAAAAGCATACGGTTTTGATGGAACTTTACTAAAATGGTTTTGGTCTTATCTCATTGGAAGGAGGCAGATAGTGAAAATAGGTGACTTAGAATCTTAACAGTTCTTTCAGGTGTTCCAGAAGGAAGTCATTTGGGCCCACCTTTGTTTGATCTTTTTATAAACGACTTTCCATCAATTTTATCTATATCTGAAGGTCTAATATTCGCAGATGATATTAAAATGTTCAAGGTTATTAACAAAATTAATGATTGTCTAACATTCCAACAAGACTTATATGACTTCGAAAATTGGTGTAAACAAAATGATTTACTTCTGAACATATCAAAGTGTTCGGTTTTAACTCTCTGCCGTAAATTGAATCCAATAATATTCGATTACATTATTAACGGGATTAAGTTACGTAGGGTTAGTGAAGCAAAAGATCTAGGTGTTATATTTGATGAAAAACTATCTTTTGAATCCCATGTTAACTATATTTCTTCTAAATAAAACTCTATGCTTGGTTTTCTTAAACGGAATTCCTCCAAATTTAAAGATCCGTATACATTGAAAACCTTATACTGCTCAGTTATTCGTCCATTACTGGAATATAATTGCATTATTTGGAATCCAGACACAAAAAAATTGATAGATAGAATTGAGTAAATTCAAAAAAACTTTTTAAGGTGCGCATTGAAGGTATTTCCAATGTCCGGTAATAGTAATATGAATTATAGGAGTAGATGTTTAATGCTTGGAATGCAAACTCTAGAGTCAAGGCGTAGAATGTTTAGTGTTTTATTTGTTCGTCACATTATCTGTAATGATATTGATTCTACAGATTTAATGTCTGTAATAAATATCTACGCACCAAGTAGAACTTTGAGAATGAGGGACCTTATTTTTAAAATACCCCATTCTACAAATTATGAGCAGCGAGAGCCAATTTCTCATTGTTGTAAAATTTTCAATTTTTATTATGAAAATTTGGATTTGTTCTTAACTAGATATCAGTTTAAGACACTTGTTTTAAATTTACTTCAAGATTCTTAATAAAAGTATGTTTTTTTGTTTGCAATTTATTTGGAACAATCCACTTTAAAAAGTTCTTTAATGTACTATACCAATAAATTTTTAATACTGTATCATTTTATACTATAAATATCATGCTATGTTATATTGTATTATATTTTGTTATATTAAATCATTGTATATATCATATTGTATTAAGCTATAAAGAGAAATCTGTTGATGAACGATCGTAGATTGAAATAAATAAATAAATAAAATATTAAAGTATATAGGTACGAGCGGAGGCATAATCTGCGGTGCAGATTTTCGAATTTAAAATTTCTGTGGATGGGTAGATAATCTGCACTTATAACAACACTGGCCATAACCAATGATGAACAGACGAAATTCCAGGGAATCTTTGATTAAATCGTGCTAATCAAATAGAATCGGTGAATTTCTCCAATTAAGTGCTAAAATCATGGATTTTCTGTTTAAAATTTTGCTCAACAAACGCAATCAATGATAATGAGCTGGAATAATCATTGCTTTAAGTTGAAAAGAGGTGAACAAAATTGCCTTTATTACAACAATGTCTTAAGTGTTGTTTAATATTTTCAAAAATAAAACTGTTCAAGTTCTAAATATAAAAAACGAGAGTGCAAGCAAGTGAACTCACAATTCCTAAAGTTGCTTTGATAGACCGAATAAATATATGTAATTTCCCTGCCTTCCTTTATTCGATGATCAGTTTCATGGTTTTTGAAGTAATCTATTCACGGGATCAAAGCCTGGTTTTTATCTGAATTTGACTGAAGAAGCTTTGAATGGAATAAATGTTTGTGCTGCACATAATAACAATATGTTTGTATTGCCTAATTTATATTTTGATAAGCATGTATATTATTTAGTCCAAAAAATATTCTGTAAATGATGCAATAAAAGAACTTCATAACCTAAGCCCATATGACACTACATTTTTTATATAATTTTTATTACACTGAAAATGAAATTAGAGAGCAGTACTTACAAGAAATTTATTACTCAAACTTCGACTAAACTAAGCCCATAAATGTAAAAATGTCAAAAAAAAATGTATTAAAACAGCAATTTCACCAAAGAAAATAAAAAAAAAATGTTGATACACTATGACTACCAAGGTCATGAAAAACATTGTTTATACAGTTTGTCATTACTTTTTGGCCATATTTATTGGCCACTGCCAAACCGGTTTTCAAAGGCTTAAAGTTGGAAAAATAATTAGCAGAAAATGTGTGATTGGAAAAATTAGGATCAAAAGCAGGTTTATAAAAGGGGAAAAATAAATTCCCCCGCAGCAGATGACCGGAAGTGGGGTTGGTGGGTGAAAATATGGGTTGGGGCGTAAGAACGAGGTTTGTTACGATTTCTGGCAAAAGTAGACCTCCTATCGAAAAAAGTTATAAGAAAAAGTTTTGGATATTCAAGAGACCTATAGCTAATACTTGGATCATTTTTTCACATGACGTCAAAAATTTCGAGAAAAATACCAAAAACAATTTTTTTTTCATCTTCGACAAATATAAATCGATGTTGATGAAATTTAATGAAAACGTTATTGTGTTTCAAGCAATTTGTAATTTTTCTAAATCTAAATATATATATATTTTTTGGATTTTTTGTGTACATATTTAATTTGAAAAAATGTTGGACATCTGTATGCCCTGTGGAGTCGCAGTGTTACGGGTTCTGGCTTGCTTTGATAACAATTGTGGTAGCATAGTTAATTAGTTTATGCTATTTTCAATTTATTTTGTTCTTCTATTTAGAAGTAAAAGTAACAATTGCAGTATGCAGATCTTCTGTAAGAAGATTGAACATACAGGAATTCGCAAGTTTTCCAACGGGGGAGAAATTATTTGCTCTTTCATTACGCTCTCTCGATGCAACTTTTTTGAGTTAACAGGAATTGGTGACAATTTTTTGGAATTTATGAAAATTTGCAAGAAATTTCACGATAGCAAACACACTAATAAAATCACATAAAATCATTTCAATGACTAAACTACTTCACCATCGAAAATGATTTATTTTAACTAGAAATAATATTGAAGTCATGTTTTATTTTGGCATCAAAATAATCACAGATTTTGTTTTCTGAACTTCTCAAAATTAACAATTGAAATGTATTATGATGAGTTTCCAATTAAAGCTATAACTGGTGTCTTAGTCAGAAAAAATATTGAAACATATAACATCCCTATTAAACTAAAATTTTATTTTATTTATTTTATTTTATTTTGGTGTAATCATTTTTATTTTTTATTTGGTGGACAATTTCATCGAGTGGCAACCATGACTGGAGTAGATAGAAGTGCAAACAGAAGTAAACACCAATAGTATATCTCTTTAAACGGCATCTGTCTAATCTAACGTTTAAAAATAAATACGCAACGTCTGTCAGTTTGAGTTTCAAGACAACCTGTAACCGAATTAAGGGGAGCACAGACTCTTTATCTTTTTGACTATGCGAACTTACAAAATTGAATAAATTATGTCACTTTAAAGCTAAACGAAGACGAACACATGTGCCTAAAATGTGATTTAAAATGATAAGCATAGTGCGAGAAAAGAGCAGAAGAAACAAAGACTTATATGTATTATAATGTACTTATATATATTAAGTACCAACTTAGTTAAATAAAAAAAATATATGTTCACCTAAATTATATTATTAAATAAGCAAACATTCAGCTACATACCACCATATGTTTGCAATTTTTTGGAGTATCACTGTCACTGATCGCATCGGAATGTTTGAGTACATATTTTTTCTTCTTGTAAACTTTAGATGCAAACTTACTATGTGTACTTATCGAATATGCCATCATTAACTTAACTTTGAAATTTTTCTCTCAAGATTTTGCTTTCGGAACACAAAAAACTTTGATGTTCTGATTCCATCACTTGGGCCCCACCTTACGCAAAAACTATATTTACATATATTTCAAACAATAATTATTAGCTTGAAAAATAAACAAGCATGCACTTAATTGATTTTAAGTTTCACTACATACAATATTCATTTGTAGACGAATAACTTTTTGTTTGCGTTTTTTATGCTTAAACAAATATTCTCAGTAGCAACACATATTTTTCTTTAGGATCTTAACAATGATCAAAATATTTTATTCGGTTTTATAAATTAACATTAAGTGATCTTTTGTCAGGGAAAAAAGTCAATTTCAACACTTTTGTTTCTTGGTTTAAAATACACAAGTTTCCAATAAAATACATACTTTTACTTTAGCATATACGAGAATAGCGAGCACAATGGACTGAACCAGTCGAGAGCAGAGAACTTGAATAAAAAATATATAGAAATGAAATGACAAGCAAGCAATGTGTTTGTTTAAATGGAAAGAAACAAAGTGTTCATGTTCAGCTCTTTCGCTATGTACTGCGACTGCCTACCTAACCGATAGCATCACATATAATTACAAAACAGTATATGTAGCTGCTATGAGATCAATGAGCACTCATTATACCGAGAAGAGAATACACAAAATTGTATCTCTTCTTGGACAAGCCCTCTTTTTCTTTATGTAAGATCTTCACAAATATTAATCGGCGAATTCAAGATTAAAACAAGGTACATTACTCATATTTTGAAGCTATTAACATAGAAAACGATTATTAAGATTAACCGGAGATTTTGAGAGCAGCATTTTAATTCATCTATCCATCTTCTTAAAGAAAGATACCAATCTATTATTTTGATTAACTATGTAGGTACAGGTACATTATAGGCTATTTTTGAGCTATAATCAAATGTATATGTGAATTGCAAATAAAAAAGTGGATACTTAGAGAGCTAATCTTTTTTTGATAAATTTGCTTTTTTAAAATCTAAATGATCAACTTAAGTTTACTATTGTAAGAGAAAAAAATAAACAGCTGTTAGTTTATCTACCCTACATCACTAAGCGGTCGTATGAAATTGCACTTAAGCATAGCTCACAGTTCCATGCGACAAAAAAAACTTAATTTTCAGAACGAATTCTCTCCTATGTATTCTTTGCATAATATTGTATTATATTCAAGGCAACAAATCACCGCCTGAGTACTTAAATGCTCCATATCCAAAAAAAAAATGATAGCCCGGAAAAAGAATTTTGAAAAATAATTTCTTTACTTTCTTCTTGAGAAATATGATGTTTGAGTTCTTATATACATTAAATATACCTTATATGAAAATATCTTTGTGGTAGTTTGAAGAAATGAAGTCAAAAACTGCTACTGTTTTTTTTTAAATTAAAAGTATGAAAAAAAGTATGAAATGGATATAGAACCAACAAACGAATGCAAAACCCATAAAAAACAAACTTGAGATTTCCTATGGATGTAGAACTTTTGGACACCTAAACTTTGGAATTCAATGTTTGCAAGAAAAACAATCAAATTTAAAAGAAACGGGATTATTTAATTTTAATAGTGTTATTTTTATAGATAACGACATATAACAAAAAATTATATTAATTCGGTGGGTCTTTAAAAACTTTAAATAAATGAAAGAAATAAAATTATGAAAATGAACTTAAAATTTACTTTAGTCGTTAAAATAAACCAGACAAATACATTCAATTTCATTCGGTTTTGCTTATAAAAATTCTTTTACGTTTACTTTGTGTTCAATTAGTTTTTTAAAGTTTCCGCTTTACTAAAACAATCTCATTTGGATATGGGGCAATTAAGCACTGAAGCATTATTTCAAGACTTCTTCTGAAAATTTTTTCCCCACCTGGTGTAAATTTTGCTATGAGGCAGATAAGCACTAAGAGGACCCAAAAATATGTGGTATATAGAAGCAAATATTGTTTTGTAACTTGCTTAATAATAGAGATAGAACAACAGGAATAGATGCAAACGTTAGAGAAAATTTGAATTAGCATAACTGCATCATTAACTCAGCTTCCCGAAAAAGTGGTCATTTGTGGGGCATTTAAGTACCCAAGTGGCGAAATGTTTGCCAAGTATAAATACTAAAGTTTTGTTGGCACATAAGGTCTAGTTTACAGTTCCCATGCTAAGAAAAATCATAATTTTCAAAACAATTTTCCACCTATTTTGTGCACCGAATTGTATAGTGTTTGCCTTGGCCTAAGCCACCCATTAATTTACCCTAAATTAGTCCCCTTTCACACGAGGAAACTAGCAACTTTCAGCTCCTAGGTGAGAAGGGCATCAGGAAATAGAGGTGAAAAAAATCTCCCGGTCAAGGATCTGAAGAGATGTTTTTTTACATTTCCTTTCACATCTAGGGTTAAGGTGCGTTCAACCAATAGAATTTCAGGAACTCAAAACTGCCTAGATTTTGTTTCCTCGTGTGAAAGGTACAAGAGATTTTTAAGGAAATTTAAAGAAAACGTGAAAGAAAGAAATAAAAATAATTATTTTTGGATGCAAAAAGTATTTGCATGCAAATAATACCTTGAGGTGAATATATTTTTTTGGAAGTGTAAACCGATCACCAAAAAAAAATATTCAAACAAATTTACTACCCATCAGTGAAATCATGGTGAAATCATCAATTAATTCACTTGCCAAATCATACAAGGAGCGACATGCAATGATTAATTTAGTGAAGAGTAATGCAAAGATTTCTCAGTTCATAGATTTTACTCCACTTTCTGCTTTGTGCTTAAGAAACAACGCTTTCGTATTACAAATTGCTATTGTAATAGGGAAAAACATGCTATGAAAAAGCTGTTGAAAAGGAATGTACAAGTTCATCAGCTCATATTTTGTGATTTGTTTGACTGTAACTTCTCATTTTGTTGGATATAGTTCACAGTGGCTTTCTGTAAGAAAATCAATGAAACATGAACCAACTAACGGGTGATTTTTTAGCTGGTTTGGTTTTGGCAACACTGGTTTTGACAGCTGACGTGTTTTTTTTTTTTTTTTTTGAAATTCATTTTTATTTTGCATTTTCTTAAAACTATCTTAAAGCTAGACAAAAATTCATAAAAACTAGCCTACTTATCAATATCTTAAAACTAACTTACTGGCCCCAGTCGGGCGCTCTAAGTTAAACTATAATAACTTAATGCTAATGCCTTTCGGCCTAAGAACTATCTTAATACTAAATCCAGGTCGGTTTTATTTTTTACCGAGAAGAATTTCACAAAAAAAACTCGGTATCTATGTCTTTATTTTTTGGTTTTATATAAAACTTACAAACTACATAAAACTAAATTAAAGCTAATTAAAACTAATTAAAACTACTTAAAGCTACTTAAAACTACTTATAACTAATTTTAAACTAATTACAACCTACTTAAGAGCTACTTACAAACTAGAACAGCCACAGCAAGCATTTTCCGGTTTTATAATTTTTTTTTTTTTGTATTTTTGTTGATTTTATAATTTTTTTTTTTGTTTTTTTTTGTTGATTTTATAATTTTTTTTTTTTTTTTGGTGCCACCTTGACTGTCCCTACTTAAAACTAACTACCTAAACCTATGTAAGTCGGCCATGACAGAGAAAAACCAAGGACAACTTTTAGATATCTGAAAGGACTTCATTCTTCATATTTTAACCACCAGAACTGGTTCTCCTGCCTTACCCTATCCCTTCGGTCCCGTTCGGACACAGTCCTACTGAACCGAAGGTGCTCAGCTCCGTCTTGTGCGAGGACGTCTCGACTGTAAAGGAGCCGCCGATCTACAGTTCTACGGCCGACGTGGTAGATTAGCGGAACCGCCGCTCTATCCTGGATCAGCCCTCGACTGTCTAGATAGAGGAATGCATCGGGCGGAATAAAGCCGCTTAGACGCACACTCTCGTAGTATTCGTTGTTGGGGTAATAAGCCCCAAAAATTAAGCTGTTGCTCGAGGACATCACTCTTGCAAAGTGACCTCGAATAAGCTTCAGCAAGAAATTATCTATCCTATTTATGTTGGCCCCGTTATATAAAACCAGGTTGGAATAGTAATGTTTGTACTCCGACTCTGGTGTTCTGTGCAATCCAAGGCAGCGTCGAAGACACTGCCTCTCAAACACCCGAATCTTTTCCATTTGAGATGGGGCAAAGTTGAACCAAACCGGGCATCCATAGGCAATCATCGGCCGGATAAGGGCCATATAGCAAATCACCTTCACCCTGCTATCAAGCCGGCTGCTATAAAACAACCGTTTCGTCAGGGCAAAGGCTCCCCTAGCCCTGGCCAGAGCAGCATTTATATGTCTGTCGAAGTACAAATACTGATCCATCCAGATGCCAAGGTACCTTACTACACTTTTACTCGCCAGTGGATGTCCATTTGGCCCCACGATCACCAGCTTGCGCCAGTTTTTTCTCGTATCCCTTGTGGCTCAAAGCAACGGAGTCCTAAACAAGATGGTTTCTGATTTCTGAAAGTTGATTTTCAACTTCCAGTCATCGCAATATCGCTGAATCTTCTCGAAGTCACGCTGCAAGAGAATCCTGATGACCTCGACTTTTGGAGCTGTTCTATACGCAATTACATCGTCAGTATAAGCAATGTCTGAGTTAGACTACTTATCAGATCGCTGGTGGAAATGCTGAATAGAATGGGCGAGTTGACCGCTCCCTGCTGAAGACCATTTTTAATATTAAAGGTTGTGGCAGAAGTTACATTGCCACTCTTGACAACAAACTTTCTGCCATTGAGCATATCATAGAGCATATATAGTAGTGGTTTACAAATGCCAAGTCTGGTCAGCTTTAGATAAAGACCCTCTAACCATAAGGTGTCAAAGGCCTTCTCCAAATCAACCAGACAGGCACCCAAACACTGCTTCTTAGATTTGTTCCATTGGACATCAGAAACGAATGGTCAGCATGAATGGTGTCATGTCCCACCTTAAAACCGAATGGATTGTCCGGTATGATATTATTGTCCTCTGCCCGCTTAGACAGAGCTCTATTGATAACTTTTTCGAATACCTTGCTGATACTCGGAAGAAGACTTATCGACCGGAGATTCGTCGGATTGGAGTTGTCCTTTCCCAGAGAGGATGCACCACAGCTGTCTTCCACCACACTGAATAATATGCATTATTCAGAGCGTTGTTAAACAGAGTGGTATAAATGTCTACTGCTTCTTGAGGTAAATGTCGAAGTACAACGTTGGATATGCCATCGACTCCTGCTGACTTCTTCTTCTTTAATGAATCGAAGATGAGCTGGGGCTCCACCTTCGTAATTAACAGGAAAATGGGCCATTTCACTTGGCGATTATGGCATTTGCCAAATAATCTTCATTGAACCCGGTGAAACCAAGGTTCTCTGATCACCATTGCGTGATGTCATTCCGAAGGTAGAAGTGATGGAGCAAGGCTCTGTTTTCCAGGTCATGATTGGGACAAATGCAAGCATTCACCTTGTACACTTGCTGGAAAGCAGCCCCTACAGCGTCCACTTTCTCCTGTAGATTTTCGACAGTAAAGAGGTCATCGTCCAAGACGGCGTCCTCTGGATTGATTCCTGCTGTCAGAAGTACGTCTCTGTTGTTTGTCGTTCTCTGAAGCTTGAGACACGGGAGGTCGTTCTGATCATTCCTTATTTTGCTAATTTGGGGAAACATGCTCGGGTCGCTAGAATTAACGGCCCGAATTTTGTTATTCCAATATAAATTGATGGACAACCGATAGTATTCCTTTATAAGTAGATTGATGTTCTTAATTGACGACTTCAGTGTCCTAATCTCCAGATTGTGTCGGTCAATAAACCGTCGGTACAAGAATTTGAGTCTTGTCAACAGTCCACTTTTGTGTCTATGTAATGCGTCAATAGTCGCGTTCCGGTACATGTCGGCTGTGTGCCGTTGTTTGTATTTCGGTATTTTTCTGTTCATTGTTCGTTTGATTGTCTCGTCCATTTGTTCTAAGTATTGGTCTATTTCGTTATTTGTCAAATTCCTGTCATTTGGTGGGGATATGTTATTCTAACTGATTTCGCTCGATAAGGCGTTGGTAAAGTGTGGCCAACGCACCTTACTGTAATTGTAAGTATGCACAGGTACATACTCAACCAACTCCACGAGCTCGTTCGGAAGCTGTATTACAGCGGCGAGTCCGCAGTGATCACTGTCGTACTCGATCGTTCGTAAACAGTTTCTTGGTCTTTGACCCACAGTGTCAGTAATTGTCAGTCTTGCGTCTATTAGCAATAGATCCAGATAGGCACCGCTTCTTGGAAACGATGGCCGATCCGTAGCCAGCAGGTCAACACCATATTCAGTATTGTATTGACTCATCCAATTGAAAAGATGAATACCTCTTTGATTCTGAATTTGATTTCCCCAATCTAGGTGTTTGGCATTCAAATCACCGTCCATGAGAAAGTAATTTTCTTCCAAGCTCAAGCGTAGACATTCGAAAAGTTTTTCAAGCTCTGTCATCAAATCAGTTGGCTGAGGTGATGCCGGTGCATAGTCCGCGATCACATACATTCGCTTCCCCTGTTGGAGAGGAATGCATACGATGCACGCCTCTAACAGCCAAAATCTGCGCAGATCACTATTATATACATATAACTTTATGATTAATGCCTTTTCGTATGAAGATTGCGACGCCTCCCCCTTGAGTGGAGTTGGGTCGATCTCTTCTGACGGTATTGTAATTGTTGTTAGTCAACTTATATTTCTGGTTCAGCTTAGTTTCGCCATAAGCACATCTGGACTTTGGTTTTTCAACAATTGGAAAAGATTACTACGTTCGGTCCTAATCAGTGAATTTACATTTACAGCAAGGTTCCTTAGAGGCCTCTCTGACAGCGCACCTTTAACTTCTTAAATGCGATGGGCCAGGCAAAACAGAGCAGATGATCTACCCTAGCCGCCTGCTAACTTACCTGTTTTTGATGTCCTGTCAATTGGCTTTGAATTGCTAGCAGCATACTTCTAATTTCGGCCTGAGTGTCCGGGGACTTTGGCACGAGGGCCAGTTGGGCTACCTTAGCTGCAGGCTGTAGGTACCGTTTTTCCCTTTCCTGCAGCCATTTAGGTGTAGGAAATTTGGGGATTGACGGGCGTTATTGTAGGAGCACGCGTTGATCGGCGTATGTCTACCACTGTTTGTCTAGCCACTTTGTTGGTACGGATTTGCTGAAAAGCTGAGCAACCCCGATATTTAGCGGGGTGGCCCTCTTTTCCACAAAGCGCACATTTAAGCTGGGTCATATCATCGACCTTTTCCTCTCCGAGCTTGCACTCTCCCTTTATATGGTTCTCACCACACTTAACGCAGCGTGACTGCATTTCGCAGTTTGCTACAGCGTGGCCAAACCTTTGGCAACGCATGCATTGAAGAATGTCGCTGCGTCTCTTTAGTTTATCCCATGTTACAACCTGGTAGTTGAGAACGGAGATACTCCTCAAAATATCCAGTTTGCTGCTGGGCGATAGTTGAACCAGGAAGAACGGCAAAGACCGCTTATCCCGTCTGGCTCTGGCTGTAGCAAACGGCTTTTTTGCTTTGGAGTGGCTGTGAATGCTGCTGGTGTTCTCCCTGCTGCTGTCGGCTCCGCTCCTGTTGCTTTTGCTGTTGCTGCTGATGTATCTGCTTCTCTTGTGATTGCTACTGTTGTGACTGTTGCTGTTGTGTATGCTGCGTTTGGTTCTGCTGCTGTTTTTTGTTGCCTCTGTTCCTTGGGCATTGGTTGCTGCTGTGGCTGCTGTACTTGCAGCTTTTCGTTGGGCTGCTGCTGTGGTTCTTGCTGCTTTTTTGCTGGCAGCTTTGGTTGCTATTGCGCCTCTTTGTTTGGCACCTGTGGTGCCTTTTTTAGTTCCCGCTCCAGCCTTTCTTTTTGTCGCCGAGCCTCTTGTTTCATCTTAAGAGCTTGTACCAGTTTCGCAAGTTGGGCATTGAGGCTAACCATCTCACCTTCTATGGCTCCAATTTGCTCACTTATTAGCTGCTCTTCAATAACCTTTGGGTGTTCAGCTGCCTCGATTTGCACCCCATCTTATTCGGAGGAGGACGCCTCTGGTGTAGAGAGATCTAAAATGTTGCTTTCACCGTAGTGTACAGTCCCTCTCCCCCTTCGGACATGTATTCTATCTCTTAGTCGGGCGAAGAGTTGAATTGAATGTCAATGTTGGCTGCTGCTGATGTATTGGCTGATAACGACACCCTTCCCCACCCCCCCCCCCCCGTTTGGCGCACATCTAATCTTTTTTCTCCTCTTAACAGGTATCTCGGCTGATGTCGCCGTTGGCGATGTTGTAGCTGTTGGTGCCATTGCTTTGACATCTTTCGATGTCCCCACTACTGGTACCGCTGGTTTCTTTGATCTAGTTGCTGGGCCACCTTTCGGTGCACCAGCACTTTTTTCCTTTTCCAATTGTTGGTTCTCCCAGACAATAAAATTTTCCACTTCTCTATTATGAAAAAAAGCCTGAAGAGTTCTCATGCCCAGCTGGGGTTCGAACCCGTGACCCTTCGATTGACGGTCCGCCTCCACCTCTTACTCTGTGCTATAGCACTATTGAAAAATTACTTACTTATAATCTAACTTGGACAGGTCACTACGAATTAATTACTTAAAATAGACTGGGAAGCCAAAAACGTCTACACACTTCCACAGTACGAGATCGACTGACACTGATTCACACTTTCTAACAACTATTTTCTCTTCTAAGCTTGACATCGTACGGTTTGATGTTAATTATCCGTACGGGCACCATGTTGTTGTTTGGTGCCACCAGAGTCTTCCCCAGGATGATGTTTTGGGAAGACTGCTCAGAGTCTGGCTCCACCATGAAGTATCGATAGCTACCCAAATCACCCTTTATTTTTGTCCAAACGAACACTTCTGAAGAAAGTGGCAGGCATATATCTTCCCTTATGACAGTCCTCAGAGTTGATGTAAATTCATTGCCATAAACCATAGGAATCTCCACATTTCAGTACCTAAGAACTTGCTTCCCGATATCAAGGAATACTCCGTGCTCTTTCATAAAGTCAATTCCAACGATGCACTCGTCACAAATATCTGCTACCAGAAACAGATGGGAAAACTAGAGTTCTGCTAAGCGAAGTTTTGCAGTTTTCAGACGGTAGGAGTTGGTGTTATGCAGCAATTTCAATTTCTATTTCTCTTACTCGATGGACTCCTTGAGAAGCCTGTTCTGCTGCTTCCATAGTCAGGGCGAACGCTAATGACTCAGGAAGTGCGTTTTCCAGCAGTTCGAATTGCTCGCTGAAGGTTGATATCAGATACAGCACGGACAAAGAGTTCTGTTGCGAATTGGTTGATGATTTCATCCCCTGCATCCCCGGATATGCCAGATGTGCCAACCGTTCGATGTCAGCTTGGAGCTGGTGCAGAGTTTCTCCTCTTTTCTGGACTCTTGGATTTGAGTTGAACGCGGAAGACTTCTTGCATATGGCCATCTCCAAAGCGTTTGTCAATGGCCTGCACAAGAGCACTGAAGTTGTTTTCTTCTCTGCTGGTATGGTTTGTATCAGTTCAGCAGCAGTTCCTCTAAGGGCAAGCGTCAGTGCTATATATTTGTCTTCCTCGTCCCAGCCATTTGTTGCTGCGGCTGCCCCAAACTGCTTCACATAGATTGACCAAGAAGTTTGTCCATCGAAGGTTGGTGAATGCATCTCCTTTCTTTTTGGATAGTCGCCAGAACTTTCTCGAACCTTCATTTTCATTACCTTATCCAATTCCTTTGTAATGCATTCGATTTTGTCTTCAACCTTGTCGAACTTTGCATCGAGAGTCTAAAATTGTGTATCAACACGCTCGTCAAGGGCAATAATTCTGTTGTCGAGGCTTCTAACTTACCTTCGATTTAAACGATCTTATTGGTACGATAAACTTTGATTTTATATCTGATTATATTATACATATCGACGTAACTATCGCTACTTTTTACGCACATATTTTTGACTGTTGTTCCCAATCGATCCCAATACTATCTCAAAAAAAACTTAACTTCTTCTCCCCCATGGTATAACAAAGAACTCCGTTCTCTTCGCAATAGGCGTAACAAACTTTGGCAAAAATTTCTAAAGTCCAACTCTGAGTCTGATTTCTCTAACTACACTTCATCTTATAATAATTTCTCCATTTTGTGTGAATCCCTTTATTCAAGATACCTTTCTCAAATGCAGACTGATCTTATCTCTAACCCAAAACTGTTTTATCAGTTTATTAATAGTAAAAAAAAATTGATGGCTACCCCTCTGTATTAAAATTATACGATTCTTCGTCAATGGATCCAAAAACTATATCCAATCAAGTTGCAGAATTTTTTGGCGCAGCTTTTTCATGTGACTATTCTGAGGCTGATGTTAGCTATTTTAGTTATATGAATGGATGCACCCAGACTTCCTAAAGTTCCATTAATATTGACATATCATCGGTGATAAGTAAAATGAATCTGCTAAAAGATGATTTTTCTTTTGGTCCTGACGGTCTCCCTTCTGTTTTGTTGAAAAAATGTACTGCTTACTTGGCCCAGCCACTGACTGCCCTCTTTCAAAAATCTATTTTAACAGGAATTTTCCCCAAGCTTTGGAAAGATGCTTTTATTATACCTGTTCATAAGAAAGGACCTAAGAATGATATAGCCAACTGTAGACCAATTGCAAAGCTTTCTTGCATTCCAAAACTCTTTGAGAGTATTATATATGACAATTTATTCTTTTTTCTAAACCAATCTTTTCAACTAAACAACATGGTTTCCTAAAAGGCAGGTCCACTACCACTAACCTGATAGAGTTTGTATCTACTATCCTTTGTGCTTTGGAAGAAGGAAAAGAAGTCGATACAATAGCTACTGATTTTAGCAAAGCTTTCGACAAAATATCCCATAATATAATATTATTTAAGCTTATACAATTCGGCTTCCCACCTTTGATCATTTCATGGATTAAATCATATTTATCGAAACGACAATACAACGTTATTTTCAGGTCATGTTTATCAACTTCCATCCTTGCAACGTCTGGAGTTCCACAAGGTAGCCACCTAGGGCCTCTTATTTTCGTTTTAACCACTAATGACGTTGAAAAAATATTTTCTAACTCTGACTTGTTAATCTACGTGGATGACATGAGAATATGCAGAAAGATCTCTTGTACCGAAGATTCCAAATTTATGCAAATTGACTTGAACAAATTCTAAATTTGGTGCCGAAAAAACCTCCTGGAACTTAACTTTAAAAAATGTCAAGCCATAGCATATTCCCGTAAGCGCCCTCCATTATTTCAAAGAAAATATTTTATCAATGACGAACCCATTCCCATTGTTACTTTAATCCGTGATTTAGGTTTATTATGCGACTCCCAACAGAATTTTCGTTCACATATTGATAGCATTATAAACAGAGCCAACTCTTCTCTTGGATTTATAAAGTGTTGGTCTTAAGAATTCTCCGATCTCTATGTCACAAAATCCCTCTACATTACTTTTGTCAGACCACTTTAAGAATATGCATCTCAGGTCTGGTCGCCATATTATCAACTTCACATTAATCGTATTGAAGCCGTCCAACGAAAATATTTACGTTTTGCCTTGCGTGGACTTGACTGGGATGATCCTTTCAACCTTCCCCCATATGAAGAACATCTAAAGCTTTTAAGTTTACAATCTTTACATACTCGCCGTAACATTTCTGATGTTCTCTTTGTTCATCAGTTATTAACATGTAACATTGACTGCCCCTGTTTACTTCAACAGATAGGTTTAAACACTAACCCACATCGTTCTCGATCTACGACTCTTTTTCGACTCCAATACCATCGTACCGTCTACGGACGAAATGAGCCCCTGTCTAGAATGTTGAATAGGGTCAATAATTCTAACATATTTGACTTAAATCTTAGTTAACTCTCACTTAGATACGCCCTGCTACCCTTCCCCTCCTGATATTTATCCAAATTATTTTATTATTTCTTTATTTTTAAACTTAAGTACTTAATGTTAGTCTTAATATATCTTATTGTGGTATAGAATATGTGGCTTGTATTAAGCTTAATAAATAAATAAATTCGAGAAGATTGCGAAAATTCCTTTGTTCTTGGCTTTGTTGTTCTAGAAGATTCGTTTGTTCTTGGCTTTGTTGATCAAATTGTTCAAGAAGATTCTTTTGTTCATTGCGTTGTTCTTGGTTTTGTTCGTGAAGATTCTTTTGGCTGGCGAGCAGCTGAGACATCAAAGTTGTTATGTCCGGCGTACTTACTTGTTCTTGCTCTTCCTCCATTTCAATGTCAAATATAAACGTGTCTGGGTTTTCTCCACGTTTTCTTAAACCTTCTTGCAGACGAATTATTAGATCATTCTTTGTTCCAGCAGTAGGAAGACCTCGCTTGTTCAGTTCTGCCTTAAGTTCAACTAAATTTAAATCATTTAGACTTTTACCCATTGTCTTTTCTTATTTTCACTTTCACAGTCACGATCACTTTTTGTAATTATTGTCTGTTTAAGCACAATAAATTATCTAAATACAAATAAATTAAATTTTATTCCACTTCTAACACCAATGTAATATTTTCTCAGGTTCTTTAATAAAACTTATTCACTTAATTTAAATTCACCACTTATTTACTTCACAAAATAAAACACTTTACTTTTCTTACAACAAAAAAATTAATTGTTCACCACTGAAATCAGTTCACTAACTTGACGTTTATTACAACTAACTATACTTATTCACGATTAAAAATAAATTGCGTCCTTTGCCGATCAGACATGTGCTTATATACTTTTCACAAGGTTCCCGAAAAAGCTGAACGGTTCTAGTATTTGCTTCCAGAGCTTTCCATAGGGGAAATTTCCCATAAATTTCCCTTTCCAAAGCTTTCAATTTGACGTTTAGTATTGGAAGTTCCAAAGCTCACCAAAGCTCTCCGTAGGTTGGTTTGCGTCCCGTCTAATCCGATTTGTTATAGATCATTCGAGAGTCGTTATAGTACAAATGTGACAGTCGTTACAATATATATACTTATTAGGGGTGTTCGAATTTTTTTTTATATTCAAAATGAATATGGTGGATCTTGTTAAGGATTTAGAAACAAGTAATTTTTATTCTGGTATATTTTTCAAAATTGAAATTTGAGACCCCCCGCGGTCGTTTTCGATCGATTTTCCAGCTGTTTTCGATTAGTTTTCCTAAATAAACTACTCAAACCAGTTGAAACTTACCTTTTTTACAATATACAGCATATCTAAACTAATATTCAGGCAAAAGTTTAGTTTAGTTTAGTTTATTAATTTGTATAATTGATACTAACACATTAAGATAAATCTTATAAAATAGTGAAAGTTTATGAATAAACAACAAATAAAATATAAGTTATTACGAGTATATTATATAATAATTTATACTTTATACAAAAAATTAAATTGACAAATTGAAAAGGCAATATAAATTATATGTATGTATGTATGTACAAAAAAACTGCAGATAGAAAAGATAAATTTATGATATTCAACTTTGAATGCTTTAAATTTCTAAAGAAGTGATAAAGAAGGAAAATAAAAGAGAAAGAAGAAAAAAATAAAATAAAAGAGGAAAAGTGTCTATAAAGAATAAGTAAGTCGTTTTGTTTAGAAAAGAAGTCATGTCGACTTTTTTTTTGAAATTGTTGTTTGCCACTCAGCGCTCGCAAGCTAGTTGAAAGTGAGTTCCACAGGCGACAGACAGCTATGAAAAATTGTCTTTCTGAAGTTAGACATGAAAAACGAGAGAGAATCAAACATGCTGATCTGCTTGATACTGAAAACCGGAGTTCCTCGTAAAGATATTTTGGTTGACGTGTACTTAGGATTTTAAAGAGTAATAGCAGTGTTCAAAATTTGACAAAATTATCAGAAGACATTTTTAAGAGACTCCGCCTCAAATGGGAAACATGGTCATACCTTCTCAATCCATAAATATATCTAATGGTACTGTTGAAGGCTACTTTAAGTTTGTTTTTGCTGGAAACATCGCAGTTATGATAGATTTCACATCCGTAGGTAAGAATTGGTATAACTAGAGTCTTCGCGAGCAGAATTCTTATATTTATCGGCGTGAAATTCTGGGCAGTCCATAATATTCTAAGTGTTCCGTAGGTTTTACCAATTATTGAGTTTATATGGTCATTCCATGTTAGGGACCTATTAAAAACTACACCAAGATTCCTTGAAGTATTTACATACTCTAATACAGTGCCATTGAGCATAATTGGTGGAAAGTATGACAGATCCAGTACTTTTTTAAAATAATTAAGCATTTACATTTATTCGGGTTAATAGCCAAATAATTACTAGATGCCCAGTTAGAAATCTGCTCGAGATCCTGATTGATATTGACGAAACAGTTTAATGCCAAAGGACAGCTTCTATACATTTGGATGTCATCAGCATAAAAGTGCTTTGATGCATCGGGCATAATAAAAGCGATTTCGTTTATATACAGTGAGAAAAGAAGAGGAGATAAAATGGAACCCTGAGGAACACCTTGAAGTATCGGAAGAAACTCAGAAAGACTATTATCTAAACACACGACTTGCTTTCTATTACTTAGGTACGACAATAGTAATTTTATTGCTTCTGAAGATATGTTGAATCTCTGCCGCAGCTTATTCATGTACACGGTATGATTTACCATGTCAAAAGCCTTTGAAAAATCTAAAAGAACCAAAAATGTAACGTTATCATTATCAAGCTCAGCCCTTCAATAACTTTAATAAGTGCAGTGGTGCAGCTGTGTTGAGCTCGGAAGCCTGATTGGATTGGTACTAAATATTTGTTACGGTTTATAAAGTCATTTAATTGTTTTTGCATGATACGCTCACATACTTTTGACAAAAAAGGAAGAATGGAGATTGGTCTAAATTCGTCACAAAGAGAGTTTTTAGGAATTGGAATAATTTTAGCTAATTTCCATTTCTGTGGGAAAATTCCTGTTGTGAGAATATTCGTAGTATTAAATATATGTGTAAGGTACGGCAGTAGAATTGGCAATAAAGCTTTTAAAAATACCGGGGTAACGTCGTCAACCCCTACAGCACTGGACTTCAATATTGCTTACACCAGAAAAACTAAATGAGGAGTCCGTTAAGGACACGGATGAAAGAGTAAGAAGTTCATATTGTCTTGAAGTGGCATTGTTTGGAGTAGTTAAAAACACACGGTTAAGTTCGTCTATATCGATATTGTTTTTAAACACTGGTCGTTGCTTCCCAATTCCAAGTTTACGGAGACTCTCCCATAGCTTTTTACCATCAGAATTTATATTTAGTTGCTTGGAATAGTGTTGTCCTTTGGCAGCTCTTACTTCAAGAACAACTTTATTTCGCAGAGACTTATATTTTCTATAACGTTCTTTCACCCGAAAAAGTATCCACCTTCTGTAAGCTTGATCCCGTTGGTTCATCATTTCTTTGATTCTATTGCTAAACCAGGCCTTTGACTTGTAATTATTTTTCTTGATTTTCAAAGGCACGTGAGAGTTAAACAATAAATTTAAGTTTTCATTGAGGAACTCCACTTGATCATCGGGTGAAGGCAAAAGAAAGATGTTGTCCCAAGGAATCGAGCGGATATGTTCTTCAAGTGCTGGTTTATCAACGTTCTCAAAATCCCTAAATTTAATGATTACATTTTCGGATCTCCTTAGTGCTGAAGTCGTAAGTCAGAAAAATCAGGTCATGTTTAGAGAAAACTGGAGCGGAGAGTTGATTATAAAAAAGTACCCGATCTTTCTCACTTACCAAGAAAAGGTCCATTAATGTACTTGAAGTCATAGTAAAATGCGTAGGTACAGATAAATTTACTGAATGCAGATCAAAAGAACTCATATTTTCGCTTAAACTGTTATCAAATAGTAAGTTGTTATTGAAGTCCCCACATATGATTACATTTGATGAACTAATAGTATTTTGCTGCATGAGATTGTATATCGGTTCTAAATCTACATTTCTATTTGGCCTATACACAGTTCATAAAAGAAAATTACTAACCTCACCTATTATATCTATAAAAATGTACTCACAAAGAGAATCCGACGGCGAAGCAATTTAAAAAAAGAAGTAAAAAAAAATAACAGAGATGAAAGAAATAGCTGAACAAAGCGACTTACTTTGTGCGATTTTTGACCCTTGACGTGTGCAAACCAAAGAAATGTGTTATACTGAGTCATACGAAAGGACCAATTTTAAAACCATAGCAAATTTATAGATTGATTTGTTTGTATAAGTAACACTACGAAAGATCCTAACCAGTTTTGACCCGCATACCCAACTAACAAAATTGCTTTGCATTTCAGACATAAATGTGTTTTTTTTTGTTTCTATAGCGCTCGCGTTAACCCTCTGAAGGGAGGTAAATACCCTATTGGATTATTACAGCTTCCTTTAATATTTTCTTATGAAAATTATATCAGCGTGATAAAAGCGATGTACCAATGTTTCTTTAATCTCTCTGCACGATAGTACGAGCAGAAAGTACCAGAAAACTCTAAAACTAAATATTTGAAATACACACTCACCTTTCACATAAGAATATATTCCACAAATGAGCTACAATGAAACTATGTCAATAAAACGTCAAATAATTAATAAAATCCATATACAAATCGACTACATATCAAGTCGTTTGACGAATAAAATACAATTAAATGATCTTTGATACAATTTGATTGCGTTTTACTTTGCTTAAGGAAATTCATCTTTTCTTTGCTAATTTCTTACAGTAAAAGTTCTAGAAGTATACACTCTATTTCTTGCTTCAGTGAAATGACCAAGGAGTTTTCGCTTTAGAGCCCAAATGAGGTAATTTTGCAAATAACAGAAAAAGTGTTTTCATCTGTAATTTGGTATATCTTCTGACAACTGATTTCATTTTTTGAATTTCAAAAACAAAACAAAACCTTTTAAGAGCTCTTCAAAATGTGTGTTCAAAATTGGGTATGTTCGTTAGGCTTTGACTTAATTTCCTACATAATTCCGTTCAAATTTGGTTTAAATTATCTCATTACGAAATCTGTATTTGTGTGGGAAATGAGATGATTTCGTATCAAATTGGCATATTTTCAACGAAATTTCCTCATTTGGTCTAATGAAAATGTAGTATTAAGCTCTCCCAAACCAATGCCAATGCCGATTGATTCGCAGCGAATCATGCACAATAGTACAAAATATGGAAAATACACAACGCTAAACATCAACAAAAATTCGTCGTCGCTCCGCATTCGCGTTGGTTTGGGAGAGCCTTTAGCTTGTGTTACTTCATTTCTTTATTGCTGGTATTGGTCAACATGGTCACGCTTAAAGCTATTACTAGCCATTTTATAATTTAAATTCAGTTTGGCACTACAAATACAAGCCAAAATGTTTCAGATTGGTATTTTAATTAATCTATTATATCTATCTATTTATTTATTTAAAGATATGTGTTTATATCTGTCTATCAATTAAACGGGGTTAATTTTTTGATCTATAGATCCGCACTTTTAGCTTTGGTAGTTTAGCTGAGGATGGTTCAGGCATGTAATTGGCTATTTTAACCTACATAAAACCTAAATCATCATTTAAACCCAGTAGATCCACAGGAATTTAGAATTAAAAATTGTGAACCACGGAACCAATTTTGAAACACGTTTGTAAAACTGGCACTAAATAAAGTAGGTACCTTTAGATATTATTTTTTTAAATATTTTTTCAACTCTCTTCCATGTTGCAAATTAAAATTTATTTCATATTCGATGAATATACATACTACCTACTCTTGTGCATTATTGGAGTGATAATTAAAATGCATACTATGCAAAAATTTAGCTACGTGTAGGGTATTCAAAAATACCCTTCAAGCAAACGATTCCGGTTTGGATCCACAAACGTAGTGAACAACGTATGAGAGACTACGTTTTCGGATCCAAAAGTGGATCCTCAAAACTGCGTTTTACGGCTCAGATTAATATGGAAATTAGAATCACCGCCGACCCACTTGCGAATGTATTGTGAGATTAAAAGTTCGCCATACTTAGCAAGTACCAAAACCAAGAGATATGAAAAGAAAATTCCCTTTTCGGATTTTTCAACCACACACAAACAAAGAACAAAAAGAACTTGTTTTTCTTCCAAGACACATTTATTTGAATCTCTTACAAATAATTACAAAAACACAAAAATTTGCCCTACTAAAGATAAAATAAATTACAATTGCATTTGGTTTGTATTATTTACTGAAAATGTGATTAAGTTTTCACGACAAAACGTACTAAAACACGCAATGATCTTCACCGCACGACCTACAAAAATAAACTAAAAGAAAAAACAAGTGGGAAAAAAATAAAATCCCTGTGTAAGACTCATTTTTTTAAGGATCCAAAAAGTACCGACAAAGTGGATCATTGAATTTGCTTGAATGGTATTCACCTTGGTCTGTCAATTAGATGTCAAAACAAAACCAAATACAGGGTGTCCCCTATTCTAAGCAGGATAATTTATGAGATAATATTTTTAGGGGGGCATTATTTCTCCCCTTTTCGATATGAATGATGACTTTCTTAAATAATAAAAATCAACGGCAGCACTAACTTGCCATGTTATATTCTTTATTTTTGTTTAAATAAACTTTTTAAATTTTACGACAAAATTTTTTTAAAATAAAAATAACTAAAAAATACGACAACAGCTAAAAGGTCATGCTATTATTTCTTAAAAACTATTCTCGAATCAATTTTTCAAATTAAGTTGTTTCGTAATGATTTTGAAAAAAAAATAATTATCAAACCTTAAACTAAAAAAGAAGTTAGTGTTTCTGTTAAAACTGTTTAATTTTGTTTACATTATGAAGTACTATTTCAGTAATAATTATTCAAAACTCCTATTAAACACTCAAAATGAAATGCTTAGATGTCATGAAGCTTACAAAAAATAAATGTTTATTATCTCCAATAGAGATTCGTATCTGGATTTACTTTTAACACGTGCTACAAAAACGATTTTGAAAATTCCTCATTATTTCTTCTTTGTACTAAAAGTAAATACAGATCAATATTCGGGATTCAGGTAATAAAATCCACCTAATACCTACTTTCAATAGAATAACTTTTGAATGAACAACAACAGCTCGTGTGCATTACCACCAAGTATAGGCTGGATTTAATACTTATAAAGTGGAAATTGAGAGTTTAGTGGACTTTAAACAACAAATTGAAGTTCTGGGTTTCAAATTGCGAAAAAACTATTTTTCCTATTTCGTATTTTTCTTAACTATTTTTTTTTTTTATTTTTGATATCCAACAATAATTTTTAAATTATTCTGGATGAAGAAAGGGCCACCCTGTATGAGATGCAAGATGTATTGAAGATGAACGGATATCTGAGTGATTGAAGACATTTTTTGGATTCATTTTTTGTATTTTATTATAATTGTGGATGAATATTAACTAAGAATTACAATTGTTTGTGTACATTAAGATATTTTGCATCGATGTTTTTGTTTTTAGCTGAAGTAAAATTCTCAAAACTATATTCCAATTTTCAAAAGTAAAAAAACTGAGCTAACAAAACAAATAAATCTCACGCGTTACATTGTTGTTGCAATTTACATCTATTGATCGACACCACTGATCTCTATAATACACTGGATAGTGTATTCCTTATAATGTATAACAGTTTTTTTGCTTCCATTTGAAGATGACAATTAGGTGGTCGGCTTCATAATTTGACGTCTACATTTACACAAAAAAACGTGTTTCCAAGATGTCAATCTGAAGAAAGAGAAACAGGCCAATGATATGAAAGGGAAAAACTTTGTGGACGTTTGTTTTAGTATTTTGTATCATTAAGTTATTCACTGTGAGCATTTTTGTTGTGCTATTGTTTTCCAATGGCACTAGAATTATATCATTAGAAAGGTGTTTAAATAGGTAAAAGTAAGTATGTAGATGGGAACCATTGACTGCGTTCATCAGTTCAGTTTGCAAACAAGTTGCACAAAACAGCTGATAAGTGTGATGAGGAGAATGCCATTACATAGTCTGTGTTTTTTTATGATTTTACCTCCTCACACTCTTTACGTTTGTAATTGCATTTCATTTAACCATATGTGAACGAAATAAAATTACAAACACAACAATTTTAGTGAACAGATTTGGGGGGAGCAACGAACGGAGATTTGACGTCTTCATTGTGGATTATTTGGTATAACTTATCAGACAGTTTTATTGTTATACAAAAAAGTGGTCAGCTTCATAATATAACAATTCTTCAAATGGAAGCATTTTTCTTGTGTCGATACGCTATCCAGTGCATTATAGAGAAAGATTGACTTCTTGGTAATTGCGCGCATTTGGTGACGTATCTTTAGCGATCCGGATTTGTTTGTGTTGTTGTAATCCCTTATTAAGGAACAGGTGATGCAAAAACAACTCAACGTATCCGAAATTTTTTTGGATTATGGATACCCTATCGCTTGGCCAGCCGAACGCGACGATTGATATTCTCTGCTTTGGATATTGCTTCAATGTTTTTGTATCTGCTTCTACAGGGTGATCGGTATAAGCACCAAAAAGCTAGAGCGAGTATATTGGACTAAGACAAGAAAAAAATATTACTAGTTAGTTAAACTGTTTTTTTTTATTGCTTACTAATGGTATTTATGTAAAGATAGAACAAGCAGAAAACCATTTTTTTTAATTCCTTTAATTTTTTTTTAATATCACAAAAACTATGATACATTTTAGCTTCCGGTTTTCTTTTTTTTTTGATAATTAACAAGAAGAATTTTGAAAATAAAAAATGCACTTAATTTCATAAAATTTTGAACAAAATTGGTGTGAAATTAAAAAAAAAGCTAAAAATGTTTTTTTTTAATTTCGAGTTTGAAAATTAATTTTTGAAAAACTATTCACTAACACAACTTAATTTAAAATGCAAATAAAAGAAAATGTTGCTGTTTTACCGTTGTTTTTTAATATTTAGTTCAATTTCTTAGAAAATTGCCCCTCCCGCCTAAACGGGTGAAATGGGCCTTATACCGATCACATTATACAGCTTGCCGTAGACTTTCCCTTTTGAAAACTTTCATGTAGACAGTTTGCACCTAAGTTCTAAACCGCAAAAAAGAAGATCTCTGTAGTTTTGTTTGTATCAAGTATAATTTGGAGGATGGTGCTCTTCATTCGAAAGTCGGTATAGTTCATTCGAGAACCGTAATAGTTCAGAGGCCCTACTATGTAACTTTATTCTGCTTTCGAATTTATTTGAAAGTTGTTTTCAATGCTTAAAATTAGTGATAATAGCTATGTAAAATTGATTTGATATTGGAGATTTTCAACGTGTTTTTTTATGAAATAAATAAAAGAAATTATTTTGAATAACTTAAAAACACTTTATTAAATTATTTATTTACTTAAATGCATTTTGGAAGCTATGCTTACATCGTCAGTAAGTTTAATATAAATAATAATACAAATAAAATTTTTGATAGATATTAAATACAAATAACTCAATACAAACAAAAAACAAATTACACAAACAAAATCTATAGTGAATTTAAGATCTATCATAAATTTTTTTTTTTAAATCGGATCTTTTATTGGTCCATCGTCATTCATTAAATTATTTTTATTTTTTTTAATGTAAAGAGATTCGAAAGCATCTAATTCCTAAAGATTATTTACATTTCGTACTTATTTCAAATTTTGTAAGTTAAAACTATGGTTATGATCCAGCATGTCTTGTGCAACACTCGACTTTTCAGGTTCATTGTATTTTAAATGTGCAAAATGTTCTTTATATCTTTTTATAATTGGTCTTCTTGTCTGTCCTACATATTCCGTCCTACAATCGCTGCATCCAATGGAATAAATTCCTGATTGTTGAACTTTTTCAATTTTGTCTTTTGAGCCACTAATTAGATTTTTTAGTTTTATTTCACTATATTGGCTCATTTTGATGTTTTGTCTATTAAAAATTGGTCTTAATTTAGATTAGAGCTAATATTTTCTGTTCAAATGAATGAAAAGAGTCCGATGTTATATATTTTAGAGTATTTGAAGGTTTTCGATAAATATCAAGCTAGAGTTTTTCACCTTTTCTAATTATAGTAAGATCTAAATAATTTGATCTTCCATTTGTTTCTTCTTCATAAGTGAATTTAATTGTTGGATATTCTGTTTTATTTAGTAAGTTTACTAGACTTCGAAGTTCTTTTTTTTTGACTATACACACACATCATCTATATATCTGAACCAAATTCTTGGAAAATTTCTTTCATTTTTCATTTTAGTTTCTAGATATGACATTAATAAATTTGCCAAAAATGGACTTAAATGTGAACCCATACTGCAACCAAACTCTTGTCGATAAAATTTTTGATTAAACTGAAACCAATTTTCATTCATACATAATTTTTTAATAGACAAAACATCAAAATGAGCCAATATAGTGAGATAAAACTAAAAAATCTAATTAGTGGCTCAATAGACAAAATTGAAAAAGTTCAACAATCAGGCATTTATTCCATTGGATGCAGCGATTGTAGGAAGGAATAAGTAGGACAGACAAGAAGGCCAATTATAAAAAGATAAAAAGAACATTTTGAACATGTAAAATACAATGAACCTAAAAAGTCAAGTGTTGCACAACAGAAGCTGGATCATAACCATAGTTTTAACTTACAAAATTTGAAATTAGTACGTAGTGTAAATAACCCTTATGAATTAGTGACGATGGACTGATAAAAGATCCAATTACCAAAAAAAATTATAATAGATCTTAACTTCACTATAGATTTTGTTTGTGTAATTTGTTTTTTGTTTGTATTGAGTTATTTGTATTTAATATCAATCAAACATTTTATTTGTATTATTATTTATATAAAACTTACTGACGATGGGAGCATAGCTTCCGAAATGCATTTAAGTAAATAAATAATTAAATAAAGTGTTTTTAAGTTATTCAAAATAATTTCTTTTATTTATTTGATAATATGTACAAAAGTTAGTGCTTCCGATTTTTTGCTATAGAATCTTCAATTAGCGCTGTTCTATTTCAGTTAACAAGATTTTGTTTCAGAATTAGCGAGTTGAGATTTTACAAATTCGAACGTGTTTTTCGTGGAATCGAGTTACATATAGTTGGGCCCCAGATGTGCAAGTCATTACAATTCATATATGTATACCTAAAGAATCTTAGAAAAAGTTTTCGACCTCTTATCCCGCCTCTTAGATCTTAGAAAAAATCTCGATGCACCGTAAAGCTCACCTAATTTCAATTTTTGACTAAAAATGAACTTTGTAAAAGTTGTTCAAAATTTGATTATCTACAATATGATAATAATACTATCTATCTATATCATAGTAGTTTTTTCTCTACGATCGATATTTTGCGACTCAATTCGGGATTAAAGATTGTGCCATTATATTTTAATCATTAATAATCCTTCTTTTACTACCTATACAAAACAATATTTTTTCTTCAATTCGTTGAAAGAGGAGAGTAGCTATTAGGTGTCTTAAAACAAGTTTTCTACCACCCAGGTGATTAACCCTCCAGTGGGCGCTTGGTATTTTGTTACATTAGAAGGCTCGTGTTCTACGATCGTACACCGTTTTTGTTTGTTCGTAAAACATGAGTCTGAAGTACAGAAGTGTTTTATATTGGTTTCCATTCAATAATAATCCATTTTTGTACTTGCCATAATTCCCCTGCAGTTTCAATCGCAAACTCTGACCCTATCTCTGCCTTAAACTCAATCTTTTCATCACAGCTATCGCAGCCAATTCCAAAATCCAAATCGTAAATTGTGCTTACATAGTTAAAAAATTGTAACACCTTCTTATTGCTACCTGAACTCAAATCTTTACCTACCCTAATTTCACTGTGTTTACTTTAACTACTCTTGATCTGTCATCAATTTTGTATTAATCTTATCAATTTTGTTATTTGCACTATATCAAGTGTTTTAGCTGACTTAATTCAGTATAACGGGATCTGCAATCTTTATTTTCATACCCACTGTATTGGACACCAGAGACAAAAGCCCACCCTAACCAATGGATCAAGGAGAACTTAGAAAACGTGAAAACCTTTCTAGCACAAGGTTCTATTGCTCTTTATTCCATTTCTTAGGATATGGTTAGTTTTGACCACCGGTTCGTGAAAATTCGTAACTTATTCGGAAGGCTTTACAGAATCATTCAACATTATTGAGGATGAAATACATTTTCTCCATTCCAAAGTCAACAATAATATGGTAAAGCCGAATAACAAATTCATATAATACAAATTTTTAGCCCTAAGGGCAGAGAATATCAATTACCAAGAAGCCAATCCTTGGCTGTCATCCGGCTTTGCCTACAAACTGAAACACGCACACATAGACAGTTGGGCTAAGTCCACCACTAGGTTTTTGCACACATTGACAGTTGGCATCGACCCACCACTGATTTATTCGCACACATAGACAGTTGGCATCGACCCACCACGAATATGTCGGTTATTTTTGAAAATCTTCAGTTATTTTGAAATTCACTTGGGCTGCAATGGGCTTGTTCAAAAAGTATAAAAAAGGGAGAAATTATATATATAGTGCTGACCGGACCTTATGAAAATAAGTTGTGGTTTTTTTTTTAAATGTAAATTGTAGTCGCTTTTTACTAATTCCCGCCTGTCTGGAAAATAAATATCTTTAGTTACTTTTTTTTCGATAAACAGTTTGTCTTTTCTGTTTTTTTTTTCTTTTCAACTCCCGAAATGTATAAGGAATTATAGAAAATTTACTAAAATAACTTACAGTGAGTAAGAAGAAAGTTTTAAATAATTTTGCGAAATGAAAAAAGATATTCACAAACTAAAATTTTGGCATATATACTACGCTTATATGTGTTGTTAAACCTGCTTGAAGCTCGCGTCATTTTTTGTAAGCCTGGGTTGAGTCGAAATGAGCTTGATTTGACTAGATCTCGTTCGAGGAGCGGAGTCAAGTCGAAATTTGTGACGAAAAACCGGGGTTAAAGAGATGGTCTTACAGATATTGCATTATGGTCTGTTTATTTGCTTGTTTGTGGGCAAATATAGTTTTGCTTTAATAATCGTCGAGCATCAGCTAACCAGTTTTAATTAATTAGTTAAAATTACTGAATATTGGATTAAATAACTCTACAATGAGCCCTATAGTTTTTGATCAATTGGTTATTAATAATGATAATATTAATATAATGCATATTTAACCGTTTTCATAAGAGCCCAAATGAGGTAATTTTGCAAATTACAGAAAAAGTGTTTTCATCTGTAAATTGGTATTTCTTTTGACAGCTCATTTCATTTTTTGAGTTTCAACCCTGCCTGTAAATCACTTTTTGTTATTAATTTTTTAATTCAGCTTTAACATTTTCGTTCAAAATCTTTTCAGAGCTATTCAAAATGTGCCCAATTCGGTGTGTTCGTAAGGTTTTGACTTAATTTCCCAGAAAATTGTGTGCAAGTTTGGTTGAAATTATCTCATTTCGAAATTTGAATTTGTGTGGAAAATGAGATGATTTCGTATCAAATTTGAAAATTTTCAACGAAATTTCCTCATTTGGTCTAACGAAAACGTAGTATTAAGGCTCTCCAAAACCAACACGAATACCGATTGATTCGCAGTGAATCATTCACAATAGTACAAAATATGACAAAAACATAGACAATACTTAACAACAACAAAAATTCATCGTCACTCCTTGTTGGCGTTGGCTTGGGAGAGCCTTTAGTTTGTTTTACTTCATTTCTATTTTGATTATACTAGTAAACATGGTCACGCTAGGAGCTACTAGCCATTTTATAATTTTAATTCACTTTGTCACCCGAGCATATTTCTATTATTTCTCATTACTGTAAGCCAAAATGCTTTAGGTTTGTATTTATTAATTAATCTATTATATCTATCTATGTATTTATTTAACGATATGTGTTCGTATTAATTGAACAGGGTTATTGTTTTGATCCATAGCTCCGCACTTTTAGCTCACTGATTTTGTGGTTTAACTGAGGGTGGTTCAAGCATGTAATTGACTTTTATAACTTACATGAAATCTAAATCATCATTAAAACCCAGTTAATCTACAGAAATTGATAGATTAAAAATTTTTTGAACCACGGAGCATTGTTTAGCCCCGACGTCGTTTTTTTCGTCCAAGCTCATTCAGACAAGGAAAAAACACACCTAATGTGAACCTGGCCCTAGTTGGGTTTCTATTTGTTGAACACGTCCCGTGGTCAAAATTATTCACCTCGGTCTGTCAATTAGATGTCAAAACAAAACAAAATACATGGTGTTCCCTATTTCATGCAGGATAATTTATGAAATGATATTAAAAAAAAATCGTATGGGAAGGGGGGATTATTTATCCGCTTTTAGATAAGAGTAGTAACTTTCTTAAAAAAAAATTGAAAATCAACGGCACTACTAACTTGCAACTTGCAATGTTATGCTCTTTATTTTTGTTTAATTAACTTTTTTGAATTTTACGACCAAATATATTTAAAATGAAAATAACTAAAAAATAAGACAACAGCTAGAAGGTCATGCTAAAATTTCTTAAAACCATTCTCGAATCAATTTTTCTAATTAAGTTGTTTCGTAATCATTTAAAAAAAAAAAAAACAATTATACAACTTAAAAAAAGTTAATGTATTTGTTAAAACTATTTCATTTCTTTTATAGTATGAAGTAAAATTTCAGTAATAAGTATTCAGTACTCCTATTAAACACTCAAAACCAAATGCTTAGATGTCATGAAGTTTAAAAAAATAAATTAAAAATAGCTATTGCTGTTTTATTATCTGCAAAAGAGGGCTGGATTTACTTTTAACACGTGCTACGAAAACGATTTTGAAAACTCCTAATTATTTCTTTTTTGTACTAAAGTTAAATCCAGATCAAAACCCGAATCCCGAAAGAAGATAATAAAACCCACCTGACATCAACTTTAATACTTATAAATTGTAAATTGACAGTTTAGTGGAGTTTAAACAAAAAAACTAAAGTTCTGGTGTCAGGTTGCAGAAAAACTATTCTTTTATTTCTTATTTTTCTTAACTATTTTTTTCCTTAGAATATATCCAACAATAATTTTAAAATTATTCTGGATGAAGAAATGGCCACCCTGTATAATATGCGAGATGCATTGAAGATATTTGGAAATCTGTGTGATTGAAGACATTTTATGGATTCAGTTTTTGTATTTTATTATAATCGTGGATGAATATTAACTGACAATCACAATTGCTTGTGCACTTTAAATTAATTAAACAATTTCACATCGATGTTTTTGCTATCAGCCGAAGTAAAATTCTCAAATTATTTTTCCAATTTTCAAAGAAAAAAAACTGAGCTGTCAAAACAAATAAATCTCACCGCGTTACATTGTTGTTGCAATTCACATCTATTCATCGACACGAAGTGAAATTACAAATACAACAATGTAAACAAATGGGTTTTGGAGGGTGAAACGTACGAAAGATTGGCTTCTTGGTAATTGATATTCTCTGCCTAAGGGCTTAACCATCTACCTCTGTACCATAAATAAATAATATAAAGATGGGAATCTTCGGCTGTCAAACTGATTTGCCTACAAGCTCCGACCGTGGTGAATGTCATAAAGTTGCACTAGTAACCTTTACCACACTAACACTATTGCAACTTAATGATTTTCACCACAAATCGTCGGTTTTTTTTAAATTTGTCAGTTATTTTAAAAACCCAATGGACATGTTCATAAAGTATAAAAGCAGGTGAAGTGAATTTTTAAGTGCTCACTTCCCTTTATATAATTTTATTTTAAAATTGCATTGGCTACCTAAATTCAAAGCGTTCTAAGATAATAAAAGACATATTGGTAGTAGTAAATAATTGAATAAATAAATGCATGTTAATTGAACCATAGTGGGAGGAAATTTGTTTGTGAAATATGAAATTTCATAGTACATATGTTAGCCTTTTTACACCGAACTCAAAACGCGGTTTTCGAGAAAATATCGGCATTGGAGAAAAACCTAATCGAAGACACAAGGTTTCACATACATTTTTTTGAGCTTCAGGTTTTCGTAAAAGACAAGTTTTATATAAAACCAGTCGAAAACTTGTTGGAATTCAGAGATGAACAAAACAAACGTACCTTTTAAAAAGTTCAGTGCCTAGTAAAATGTCAAAAAAGAAACTCATTGGATGCTTTTATATGGATCATATTTCTATAAATAATCACCATTTTACTTATGTACTTATTGTAAGTGGTTGGTGAAAGAAAAACTTTAATGTCAAACGAAAACGTATAGTGTAATGTTTGGTGTGAATGGTTTTTGATTTTTTGAAAAGTTTTTGCCGAAAACTGGTTTTGGGGTTTGTTGTGAAAATCCTATTATTCCTTAAATTTGTATTTCTTACTGGAATACTTCCACAGATTTATGATCTTCACAGAAACGAACTATCAAAATTAGTCTGGATATTAATAGCTACGTTTTTTGCATGTCCATATGCACTTTGGGGAAAAAAACGACATCGGGACATTTCAACATTTGCCTTGGTTTGCCATTTTATATAACCAACAAACATTTAACATTTAATTATTATTTGTTCAATGTAATTTTTTTTTTACTTATTTACAGCACAGTGATTTAAGATTTTGTTTCACTCATACATTGAACAAAAAAAAAAGACTGGAAAACTATGCACCAAGCACCAAATTCTTTTAGGTCGCTTGCACCATGGTGAGCACTCTCCCGTCTGACGGGAGAAGTTAACGAAAACTAAACGAAGAATACCACTTCGCAATTATGTGCGCGTCATATGGATTACTTTCGCCCGGTTTCCTACGACCACTACGTTGGCTTCCACCTATTCTAGTTCTACCTTAATTCTGAACTATTATTTTTGTTGTTGTATTTGACTAGTAAATTGCTTTGTTTTGTTGTCTTGTTTTTTAGACAGAATTATTTTGAGTTACAAAAAACACAACTAATGATATCATATGTATTGAATTTTCTTTTTGCTTAAAAATTCTCCCAAACCAACGCGAATGCGGAGTGATTCGCACAACAGCAAAAAATATGACAAATTCATAACGCTAAACAACAACAAAAATTCGTCGTTGCTCCGCATTCGCGTTGGTTTGGGAGAGCCTTAATTATGTAACTAGGTAAACAAAAATTGCACATTTTATCAAAATATGTTCAAATTTTAATCAATGGTTCATTAATTTTAATTTACCAAATCGATGAGTTAAAATTGGATGAACTTAGGTTAAATGATGGTTAAGGCCAAGTAAGTGATAGTGGAGAATCAGGGCCAGTTTGTTCACATTAGATTAAATTTGAAGTAAGTAAGTCACAGAATTTGGTTAAATGCATCTAACTTACCAATATTGGCCAATTAGCGATTTCTATATTTAACAACTCAATTTAATTGGAACGGCAAACCATTCGGCTACAATCTGTTTTAAAGAAATATATTTAGGTAAACATATTGATGGTCGTACCTTTCAATAATATTCCATTAAATAAAGTGTGTTTGCACCCTCAAAACAAGAATTTTTAGAACACATCCCCTGAGGTGAATTCAGAAATGTCACGACGTTTATGAATTCTTGAATTCAATGGAAATTTGGTTGCCGGAAATTTTTGATACAATTAAAAATATTACTTAAAATTTCTGGCACAACTAAATATTTGTTGTTATTATTTAATAAAAAACGATAAATAAGACAACGATGCAGAATGGCAGATGCACTAAAATAAAAAAAACATGATATCAAGAGTTTGGAAAAAAAATTGGTCTGTCAAAACAAATCAAATTCACCGCGTTAAGTTGTTGTTGCAATTCACATCTATTCATCGACACGGAGTCGGATTACAAAAACAACAATGTAAACAAATGGGTTTTGGAGGGTGAAACGTACGAAAGTTTCCCATCTTTACATTGTTTATTTATGCTCTGTACCAGACACAGTTGCCGATTTTCCAGCCGCACAGATATCATCATCTTCGACTAATGTTTAGATCCCACTTCCATCTACCTCAACGTCATCCACCTCACCCCAACGAATATGTTCATCTGTAGTCTTGGCTGCTCCTGGGATGTCTATACACCCAGCTGCTTCAACCTTGACTTCATCCACCTTACCTGCACGACCGTCCCCACCTTCGACCACCACCGATGCTCCTGCTGAGACCGTAACTTTGCTTCCAAATGTGTCAATTTCAACATCATGCACTTCACCTCCATCAGCACCTTTATCTTGCACCGGAAGTCTTGCTGCTCCTCTGATTGTTTCTGTTTCTACATCAACCCCAGAAAAAGATTTCACAAAACATAAGGAATCTTATTTAGACAGATGGCAAAATATGCAGAAAATCCGCCAAAATAATTGGAAAAAGTGGTAATCTGAATATTTGGTTCGATTACAGAAGCGTCCAAAGTGGCTAACGCCAGATAATGATCTCAAAGTGGGTCCATCTTGTACTATTGCCTGCGGAACAAACGCCCCCCCACGCTTTGGCGGCTTGGAAAAATCACGGACATGCACCCCGGAACGGATGGAAAAGTTCGTGTCGTCACAATAAAAACTGCAAGTAATTAAACGCCCTATAGCCTAACTTTGTTTCCTGTCGATATTAAACGATTCAAACACACGAACCCACGCACACACACTTTAATCATAGTTCGCATTTTATATACACTAGGGTGGTCCTCATATTGGGTTTTTTTTTTTAAATTCTGAAATGGATAGGCAAATGGTTCTTCATAGAAAAAAAATTCCTAATTTTTTCAGATTTTTATTTCACCCCCCTGGGGCCTATACCACAAAACTACAATTTAACAATTGTATAAGCAAATGTCAGTTATGGATATTTCACAAGTAATTATGATTTGTGTACCACAAAAGAAAGGGATTACATTTGATAAATTAGCTAATTTCCCTTTTGGGTGCAGCTCAATCTCGTCACGACACGACTAAACAAAGCGTAGAAAAATAATTGAATTACAAAGGTTTATGTACTACAAAGCTACAATTAAACCTGGAACTTTACAAAGGAAACATCCGTCTTTAGCAATAGGGAAATAATTGACAAATTCCCCCAATCCTGTATAACAAAGCTACAAGTGTAAATAAAATTATACAAATCATTGTCAAATAGTAAGAAAAACTTAACCTACCTTTTGAAAATTGTAAGGCCTTACAAGTAAGATTTTGTAATAAATTTCAATATTGTGTCTCACAGAAAGACAGCATATACTTGTTTTGGTGTACTAAAGCACCATTTTTTTATTTAAACATGAGATATCATTTAAAAATGCCATTGACAGAAAAACTATAGATCTTAAATTAGTCATTCAAATTTGTTTAAGGATCTTGGCATTTTATATGTGAATGATGATTATTAAGTACTTGCTTTTATGTTCAAGTTGCTTGGAATAAACAATGTTTAAGATATGAAGGAAATATAGAAAAAAAATATATAAATATAAAAAAATTTTAAATCATTCATTTAGCTGTATAAACAACTAGTAAAATAACTTAGAGCTCAAAAACAAGTATGCCATTTGATTACTTGGAAAACCATGAATATATGCAAACATAAAATTTTAAATCGTTGGAGCGGTTTTTCTTA
Source organism: Dasysyrphus albostriatus (assembly GCA_946251815.1). Classification (NCBI taxonomy): domain Eukaryota; kingdom Metazoa; phylum Arthropoda; class Insecta; order Diptera; family Syrphidae; genus Dasysyrphus; species Dasysyrphus albostriatus. Next base: position 178,937,259 of record OX276335.1, read on the forward strand.
CAAAACATTTTTTATATGTATATAAATTTGGGTAGCATAAAATAAGTTTTTGTAAGCCAATTTTGAGTATATATTAAAATACACCTTAGAGAAGCGCTTGCGTAAAAATTTTGACTTAAGTCATTTGAACCATTAATGAGAAAATCGAAAATAAAAAATCGAAAATCGAAAATAAAAAAGACGTTATATTTTTTTTTTTACTAAAACATACACCATATTTACAGTAATCCACTGATTAAAGAACGATTAAAATGATTCTTACCTGCGATATAGGTACTCAGGGCAAGTTTTGGATTAGTTCAAAAAATTACCGTACTTGCCCTGAAACCGTTAAAAGTAATCTCATTTATCTCAAAAACGGCCCAAACGATTTTGATAAAAAAACAACTGTCCTATTGTAGGTATTGTGAATGTTTTGGTAGGTAAAACAAAAATTCACCAAGAACAGTTATTAACGGTATTTAACATATACCGGTTTTTTTATTTTAGATTTCCTCATTAAGGGCTCAACCGATTTCAATCAAAATTTTTATGAAAAAGCTTATTTTAAATGTTAATAATATAACGTATTAAAATTTTTGAAAAAAATAAATTTTGGATTTAAAAAAAATACTACAACTTATTTTTTGAAAACTTTTTAAACTAGTTTTATAAATGTATATTAAAAAATACTCAAAACTGGCATACCAATTTTTTTTAAATGATGCCAAAATTCTGTATATTAAAAATTATTTTTAATAAAACCGCTCAACGATTTACATTTTTTTTTGTATAGGTATATTAAAATGTTTCTAAGTAATCAAATGAAAAACTTGTTTTTGAACTCTAAGTTATTTACTTGTTTATATTATTAAAAGAACGATTAAAATACTTTTTTTGGTTTTTCTATAATTACTTGTATATTTCAAAAGTTCTGAAGTTGCAAGCAACTTGAACATTAGAACAAGTACGTGCGATCAAGTAGTGCATTTTATTTCTATAGTTTTTTTAATAAATTAATTTAATTAATTAAGTTTCAAGCAAATAGACTTTCTTTTTGTTCGGGGATTTTAGCAAAAACGCTTCCTTTGCTTTGTGGTATAGAAATTATAGTTACTTGTAAAATATTCATGATTGGCACTTGCCTTTACAATTATTAAGTTGTGGTTTTGTGGTAGAAGTATGTGATGGGTTTGATAAATTGTATCTGCACATGAAGCTTTGCGGCCCAGAGCATAGAGAAATTGTTTTATTGTACAATTGTTAAGTTCCATATTTACTTTAAGCTTCGTGGTACACAATCCTTTGTAATTTGTGAAAATTGGTCTCTTTTACAATACTTGTAATTTTGTGGTACAAGCCCCTGTTCTCCCTATTTTCACTTTAAAGTACTAACTATGGGGTTAGGGTGATTCTTATAAAACGCAAAAAACAATCTGAGGGTATAGATTAGATTTAGACGAGAAACAAAAAATATTGGAGGGGGTCCATTTTCCCCCATTTAGGCGGGAGGGTTAATTTTCTCAATATTTGTATCAAAACAGAAAAAAATTATTTAAAAAAAATGGGAACACTTACAATGCCACGCCTTAGCCATGATTCCATTCTATAAAAAGTTTTGTAAATAAAGTTTTTATTTCATATAGTTTTTGAAAAAATAATTTTCAAACTAAAAAATAATAATTTTTTAAGGTTAACATTACTTTTTCAAAATCTGTTTAATATATAAGCTTTATTTAGGAAGCATATTATAGAATGGAATCATGGCTTTAAAAAAAACCTAGGCGTGGCATTGTAAGTGTTCCCGTTTTTTTTAAATAATGTTTTTCTGTTTTTAGCCAAATTTCAAGAAAATTACCCCTCCCGCCTGAAGGGGGGAAATAGACCCCCCCATCCGATACAATTTTTTTCTCGTCTGAATCTGATCTATACGTTCTGATTTATTTTCGTGTCTTATAACAATAATCTTTTACCCATAATTAGTACCTTAAAGTGAAATAGGGTGACCAGGGGGATGAAATAAAAATCTGAAAAAATTAGGGAAATTGTTTTTCAATGTTTTGAATCAAATGAGAGCTTTCCAGTTCAAGGACCACCCTAATATACATGTTTTTCTTAAACTAACAAACTAATTTAAACTGAATTTAATAACTCTCAAAACTAATAACACATAACTTACAACGCTATATAGCCCACCATTCACCATACCTACTTTTTTTCTTCTTTTTCATGTTCACACCCGTCTCTTGTCGAGGATCTACGATCAAACATCCAATCCAAATCCAAGAATACAAACTCTCCGAAACCATTCCATTGATGACATCATTTCCGGTTCCGGGGGGTCCAGCAGGATGTTGCGAGGCAACATGCATCATCGCTAATAAATCTAAGAATCAAAAAAAGCTTCATTTTGCAAATCAAAAGATGCAAATCAACGACGTTGCCCGTCGACGACATCGCATTCAATCGCCGCCGCCGACGGTAAAACATGCATACACTTTTTTCATCATAATTTGGTACATATTGACATGACACAAATTAACCTTAAAAATATTATCAATTTGTGGGAGTTAACTCCGAATAATAAGTTTCTCCCTATGACTAATTAGTCCCTCCCACTATGCGATGTTTTCTTACCAGTGGATGATCAAGTAGCCTTTGCCGATCTATCCATGGATTTCTAAGCTAAACTAAGAGGATAAGAGGTGGATAAGCTATGCTGATGTATGCAGTGGATGGTCAAGCTACGATTGACAATCGATCGATGGTTCTAAAGTTCAATGAACTATTGCTGGACCAAAATATGAATCAGCTTTCGACCTAGATTTCCTTTTAATAGAAACATGTATGAAAAATTATTCCAAATTCAAAAGCCATCAGAGAAGTTTATCTACAGTTTTACAAGGAAATAAAATACTAGATTTGAATTTTAACATAACAAATTGCCTTTTATTTCAAAGGGTTTTAAATACAACTTCGCTCTTTTTTGATTGATTTTATTGATTTTGTGCGATTCTTTTCTTCGTTTCTTTTCGATAACAATCTGTGTTTCAGGCTCTGCGACAATTTGACTGATACAATCCTTGTCCTTTTTGTTTTGCTATTGCCCTTGCGGCATCTATGGATAGAATTTCAAATAATTTTGAAATTTTAAAACAGATGGCATGAACTTCTAAGTAAATTTTTTTTCCTGGAGTGCCGTATTGAGAGCTAACATCGCGAATCTTATTTTTGCAAAAATTTTTGACCTGTTTCCAAAATTTCAATCTGAAGAAAGAGAAACAGACCAATGATATGAAAGGTAAAAACTTTGTGGGAGTTTATTTTACAATTTTTTTTTCATTAAGTTATTCATTGTGTACATTTTGTTTGTGCTATTATTTTCCAATGGCACTAGAATTATATCAATAGAAAGGTGTTTAAATAGGTAATAGTAAATATGTAGATGGGATATGGGAACCATCGACTTCGTTCATTATTTCAGTTTGCAAACAAGTTGAACAAAACAGCTGATAAGTGTGATTAGGAGAATGCGATTACATAGTCTGTGTTTTTTTACGATTTTACCTCCTTGTCACACTCTTTACATTTGTAATTCCGTTTCATTTAACCATTTGTGAATGAAATAAAATTACAAATACAACAATGTTAGCAAAGAGAACAGAAATTTGACGTCTTCATAGTGGATTATTTTGTATAAATTGTTATACAGTCATATTGTTATACAAAAAAATGGTCAGCTTCATAACAATTGTTCAAATGGAAGCAACTTTGTTATGTCGATACGCTATCCAGTGTATTATAGAGATCAGTACATTAGACTAGCAGTCCATATGTATGCGTCAATGGGTATAAGAATAACAAGGTATGCTTGACAGTTGAATGAGGCAATTTATGGCGTTATTCTGAGTGAATGATCTCAATTTTTTGCCAGATGGAACAAAAACCAAAAATAAATTATTTATGTTTTGAAGTTATCTATCGTTAGAAATCAAAGTAAAACGATAAATAATTAATATTTGCAAATTTATGTGTTGTGCGACACTCGCTATAACGTCATATGAGAACAAATATAGCGACCCTTCATCTCATATACAACATACCTCATACACATATTTTTATACTATGGCTTAATTACACAATTAATGTTTTCGTTCGTTTCGTTTTCCGTCTTTTTGACAGGTTAGTACCTTCATTATTACACAGAATGGAAAAAATCATTTCGTGTTTTTGAGGGTCAAAGAATTTGAGGTTCATTTATCGGAAAATTGAAAGTAAAAACAATTACAAATATTTTTGAATCACTTCATGTTCAAATTTATATCTATTTGACGGTGTTCACACATTGACCTGAAAAATAGACAATATTCACATCTCAGTTCAATAAAGGAGTGGGAGCGAGATGTAAAAACTGAAAAGTAAAAATAAATTCAGTTTTTTAATCATGAAAAATAACTTAAAAGCTCATTAGGTTCGTTTGTATCCTTTTCCAAAAAATGTGTAAAACCTGTACATTTTTAAAAGAGAGTTAAATTATATCTGAGTTAATAAAATTTGAAAAAAAGATTAACAAACGTATGGCACCATGAACTTTTGTTAAAAACGTCATTTTTGCGTATAAATGGCGTTGCAACTTTGCCATGATTTCAATACATCTAATGCACTTTTTTCGTAAAACAATAATCTACAGCTTTTATCAAGTCTACTGCACATTTATTTTTCGGAAAAGAAAATTATCTTTCATCAAAATTCAGTCCTCTTATTTTTATTTTATTCTTACGACTTCCGGCTATTGGCTTGTTTTGATAAAAATGGTGGCAGCCTAATTAGTTTTATTTTGCTTTTTCAAATTTAATTTGTTCTTCTATTTTGAAAATAAATGTAAAAATTTGGATGCAGATCTTCTGTTGGAAAATTGAATATAACTACTGCATTTTTTTAAACCAATTTCGGAAAATTGATTAGTGGGAATGCTGTGACAGAAACTAACCACCGCAATTTTTGCATTCTGAAGCAGAAAATTGGGAACGAGAATTTCGCGTTTCTTTATTCAGCGGAATGTTCCGTACAAACCATTTTTTTTTCTTTATTCATTCCGGAATATTTTGGAATTCATGCTTTTGTCTGCTTTTGTCCCCTTTCACACGAAGAAACAAGTTGCTGAAAATTTGTTTGAACTTTTCTTTTAATTTCCTTAAAAATCTCTTGTACTTTTTACACGAGGAACCAAAATCTAGGCTATTTTTAGATTTCTTGAATATGTATTGGTTGAGCGTATCTTAACCTTAGATGTGAAAACAAATGTTATAAATCTCTTCAAATCCACGACCGAGATTTTGATCAGCCCTCTTTCGTCCTGCCCTTCTCACCAATGAACTGAAAGTTGCTAGCAACTCAGTTTCCTCGTATGAAAGGGGACTTTTATTTTATTTGAAAGATGGAATAATGTTTGTGTTCTGATTAAAAACGACAAAAAATCCCAAACCACAGTACACATATCTATTATCTTGTCAATGTTGTGAGAACTATCAGATGGAATTCAAGACGGACGTTCCTGTGACCCCGTCCTCTGAATTATAACAATATCAAACAAAACAAACACGAAATGATAATTTGAAAACACTACAAACCGGAAAGTAATGTTGTTAACATACAAAAATAATATTTATAGCCCTTCCACACTAGCCCACTGAGTATTAATACATGTCAAAAAAGTGGGGGAAAAAAATGTGTATAGTGTCGAAACAAAATATGACAGATATTAATAAAAGATGTGACAGCCCATCTTACACAGCTTGACAGCACTGCATACATGATTTGATATGTATTAATACTTCACAATTTTTAGGGTTGGTTCTAATTTTTAACACATTTCATGTGTGTGTCAACACAAGTTTGGCATGTATTAATACAATACAGTGTGGAAGGAAAATTTGAAAGTCATATTTCCCACAAATTTGTCAGTCGCAAGAAATTCTTTCCCACTTTCAATTTGACATGTATTAATACTCAGTGGGCTAGTGCGGAAGGGCTTTAATAAACACTAAGGCTAGTCGCGCACATGCAATTTTCAGTTTCGAAATTGTTTGGTTGCAAAATTGAGTCCTATGGACCCGTATGAGACTCCGTGCACATGCAAAAACTATTCCGTCGTCGATTCGAGCAACTTTTCAGTTTGTGTTTTGGCACAAACTGGACGATTGCCCGAAATCAGTTTTTCAGTTTGTGTCATATGGAATAATATGTAACTGCGCGGACATTCAACGGATAGCCTTTGGAGGTGGCAAAGTACTTGTCAGTAGATGAAAACCCTTATCTAGTACTATCAACATGCAAATTACATGGGAAAGCAGTTTGATGTGTACCATTGAACAAAGCTATCATTGAACATCTCCAAAGGAAAACGCCTATCGTTGAATTTTGTTCTCTGCGCGAAAGAGAACAAAATGTATCTTTTCTTTAATTTGGTGAGCAAAAGAATAGGACGAAGGCGATATTATTTTTCTTTGAATGTATGAGATAGAAAAACTGAATAAACATTGTTGGTAAGGTTCGTTGCGATTGCTTGTGGAGTTCCTCATGTGCGCGCTCAGTAGTAAACTTGTGACTAAACTATTTTGTTGCGGTAGCAGTTGCATGTGCGCGACTAGCCTTACAGCCGTATTTATTTGGCCAGTTTATATTTCTTGAGCACTCAGCAGTGTTGCCCCTCTACTACAATTGTAGCGTTTTTGCTACAGTTATTTTCTTTTTTAAAATATTAAAAATCACTACATTTTCACAAAATGGAAATATTTCGTATTTAAAAAAAAAATCGGAAAGTTATAATATATTTTTAATGCAAAATGGAGATATTTAAAATAATCGAAGACCATTCTTTAGTCTAAGGCTAGTCACGCACATGCAATTTTCAGTTTCGAAACTGTTTGGTGGCAAAAATGATTCCTATGGATTCATATGAGACTCCGCGCACATGCAGAAACTATTCCGTTGTCGATTGGAGCAACTTTTCAGTTTGTGTTTTTGCATAAACTGGACGGTTGCCCGAAATCAATTTTTCAGTTTGTGTCATATGGAATAATATGTAACTGAGCGGACACTCAACCAAATAGTTACGGATATTTGAATTTTGTTCTTTCCAAAGGGGCATTATGTTCTCTGTGCGAAAGAGAGCAAACGTATCATTTCTTTTATTTGCTGAGCAAAAGAATAGGACAAAGGCGATAATAGATATTTTTCTTTATGTATGAGATAGAAAAACTTAAAAAAAAAACATTGTTAAGTTGGTTGCGGTTTTGTTGCGGTAGCAGTTGCATACGCGCGATTAGCCTAATACAATTTTTTACTCTAACTAAAAGTTAAAATACTTTCCAAGATTTGTACAAAAAATTTAAGCTACAATTTTTATTTTACATTCCTCTTCCTTATCCGGGAATTAAATTAATTTATTGTTGGAATGAAACTATCCAAAACATATAAAATAAGCGTGTTAGTTACTTAATGCAAAAAGAAACATAAGTCATAAAAGAGAGTACCTACCAATTAAAAAAATTGAAAAAAAAACCTTCTCTTTAAGAAATACCTTAATAGAAATTTTACTGCGCTAGCTATGGATTCCCCAATAAAACACACCTAATATTATATTTTTTAAGTACCACTGCATTTAAATATGTTTTTAATCCAAAACGGGAGTGGGTCGAAATTCTGGTTTCAAAATTCTACTTTGCGAAATTCAGTATTTAAAAAAAAAAATATGTTTTTCAAAATTCTGTTTACTAGTTCTATCTGTCAAAATTCTGCTTTTAAAAATGTTGTTTTTTTAAAATTCTGTCATATAAAATTTTTAAAAATTAAATTCTGCCTATTCTACTTTTTCTCAAATAACTTGTAATATTAACGAAAATAAACAAAAAAAAGTACAACTCTTCATAAACCATTTGTCTTAATTCTAGTTTGCACCATGTCCAATTATAATCTTAACATTACCTGTGTTTTATTGGAAAAGATATCCATAGTATAGTAGGATTTTACACAAATAACAAAAGCAATATCGGCAGTAGGCTCACTGCCGATAAAAGTTAAAGTAGATTCCTACTACGGATAAAGTTTTGACGTTTGTTCATGTATCGTACTCAACTGAATAGAATGTTTGTGTTTCGTTATTGGTACGACTGAAACTTTTATGTATCTCGAATTTTCGAGGCTATATTCGTAAAGTAGAGTTATGTTGAGTGTTTAGATTGTTACTTTTGGCTTCATCATGACGATGGTTTTGAAGTTGAAATCAATGAGGATACGATTTTACCCACAAACTCATCGTCATGGCGTAGTTTATATTTATGGCAATTCGCATCAATCGGCAACCAAAAAATTGCTCATGCAATTCGCACTAAGCTCTTGAACCTCCATGTGAAATAAGTCCGCTATTATACGAAGACTTTTAAGTAACCATTGAATGATTTCAAATGAAAAAAAAATATCTGATTTTATCTTCGCACTCATTCAATTAAAAAAAAAAGTTGACTTAAGAGACCACGTGTAATAGCAGACTGAATGACGACTTTTTAAGTTTAACCATAGTCTACCAACAGACCCCTACACCTTTCATTCTATTATTAGCTGCAAAATCAATTTTAAAATCTGAAAATGGGAAACAAAGATAAAATTTACTGAAAAATTAGATTTAATTCATAAATTATATAAATATATAGTTATATTTCTTATTTTACTTCAACATAAGGTAGTTTTTGTTAATAATTTTGCTTTATTTCCACTTTTAATTTTCATAAAATTTACTTTTGTGTTGTGACAGCCATTCAGGGATACCATATTACAAATACAAAAATATAGGCAGCTGCGGATACGTTTTATTGGAAATTTCTTACTACACTAGCTATTTATGAAATCCCAAAAAAACACGGGTATTGACATTTTGTTCAAAATAAAACAAATAACCAGCCATGCACAACTTATCTTTTCATTTATTTTTATACTTTTACAGGTTATTGAGGCTGTAACTTTAAGTGCATAAATGGTGTAACCATTTTTTGGTGAGCAAATATTTCATAAGATTTTGTTGAAATCTGGAGTTTTCATTTGAAATTTCGATGAAATTTTCATAAAATATTGTTCCATCGATTAAAAATATAAAAAATCGAATTTTGATCTGATGGGAACATAGCATAATATTACTTAATTTAAAATTGAAGTTGGTCATATTTTGATTAAACTTATGGGGTTTTCTTTTGGTAATTTCAGATTTTGATCTAAAAATTGATTTTTTTTCGGCGCGAATGGTATACGATTGCATATTGATTTTTTTGTTTTTATTGTATTGGTGTATAATTTGTGTCTGTGAAACTGTGGCGATCCAGGCTTGTCAAATTGATGGCTGTGAATTGTTTTTGTGTGTAATGGTGTCAGTAAAAATGTGGTAAATCTGCCGAAAAATCTAGATCTGCAAATTTGATTTTCTATAAAAAAATTGATTTTTTTCACCATTGAAAGGCTTTTACTGTCAAAATCAGTATTTAGATAAATCGGAAGGGGAAAAAAATCAATTTTTGTTACCAAAAGAAACCCCCATTAGATATTAAGAATTTACAACGGTATCTTAGATGGATTGTGACGAATTAATGTAAGTAAAACAGGAGAAACTAATAAAAACAGCTACACCACTTCTTCAACAAATAAGAGAATTTTTTTCTATAAGAAAATTGATTTACGAAGTTCTGCCAACAATAAAAAGATGGTTTGGAAATTATTGGCAGATTTTTTTAAAAAAGAATTTTGAAAAACAGGATTTGGAAATGCAGAATTTCAACAAACAGAATTTTGAAAGGAGAATTTAGGAAAAAAAATTTGACCCTGCCAGAATTTCGACCCCAACCCATCCAAAACACTACATTTTTGATCACTAAGGGGGCAACACTGGCACTCAGTATTTTTCCTCAATTTTTGACAGTTCAGGAGAGTTATATATAAACAGTATGCCTCACATAGAAGTCAAAACAATTCTCTTTTTATTTTCTTCTTATATAATTTACTGCGACAGAAAATAATTGAACAAGCGAACCTAAAAAAAATCAGTCTCAGTTTTTAAGGGGAAAAGTGAGGAATTTTTGAGAGGAATTCTGTTTATATTTCTGAAAGCTCTGATTCCTCTGAGATTCCAGAAATATAATCTGGCTAATTAGGAAAGATTTAAGGTTTCGTAACTTTAAAATGCCTCTAAATTGCTCCTAAGTGCGAAATTGGTATCTATAATCAATGTTCACATTTGAACAACGTTACTTAAATGCATCTTAACTTATACTTTGTTCCCACCAAAGTAAAATCCGAGATTTCAGCTGAAAACTTTCGAGATTTCAAATTGGTGGTTCATACTGCCAAGACCAAGATTTTTATTCATAAACACTTTATTTCATAAACACAAACAACTACCATTGTGTGCTTATGAGTTTGTGTTTCTCTGCGCTCCAATTTCAAATACAATATCATACTCTCTATTTTTGCCTGCTTGGCGTTGGAGTGAAAGATAGCAATTTTTATTAAAAAGCTTTTCACCTTTCTATCGTGAAAGCTGAAAATATGTCTGTTCATAAAGAAAAGTTCACATCGTAACAAGATTTCATTGAGATTTCAACGAAATCTCGCATTTCGAAATCTAAAAACTGTATGGGGAAATGTGAAGATTTGAACTGAAATCTCTGTTATCCGAGATTTCGATCCTGTAAGAACATAGTATTAATCGCGAACCACCGTGCTTAAAGGATACTCAAAGCCATCTTCCATATTTTTGCTGTACCTAATCAAAGTTTTAAAATTAGTGGTTTCCTTTAATAAATTGAGTTGTAGAATAAATTGTTCTGTTGATATATTTTTCTAACATAATGTCAAGGTGTGAATAAAAAAAAAATTGGACACAAACATAAAAGCATCACAATGCAAAATGGAGTCATGTTTCATTTCTCTTGCATTTACTCTTACCATCCAGTTGCTTCTCTTTCTCTCTTAATTACAGGCACTCGTTTTTTATTTGGATTTGTTTGCAAGCTGTCAACAAACAGCTGAAAGCGTACTTGTATTTGTGAGTTTCCTCACGTTAAGTTACAATAGAAAATTTATTAAAGATGAGAATTTAAGTAACGTAATTTAAGGCAATTTAAATATTTTAGCGAACTGACTTAAGTGACCTCTCTCTTAAGTCCTAACTACTTAAGCCAAAAAAGTAAAAAAGTACAGAAGTGAACATATTTTAACTCATTTTGCGATAGTGTTTCTCACTGGAAAACTTATATAAATGCTGCAGAAAGCTTTAATTTTGGTTTAAGAAAAAATTCGTATATTCTTTTTCACAAAACAACTGCTCTAGCGGGAAAAAAATATTTTTACTTTTGTAATTTTGCAAAAAGTGGCCAATGTAGTTAACAGCCCTATTCTGGCGTTGTGAGATCTCATAAGTCACTAGCTCTTGTGAGGTATTCCTTGTAAGGTTTGTTGTGATTCGATAACATTTTCGGTATTCTGGGAAAATCCTCAAAAGAAACTTACCACAGCAAATGGGCACGTTCGAGTATGTCAGATTTTCATGATTTTTTGATTTTTTGGGCTTTGATTGGCTGACTGTCATAAAAAGAAATATAAGTGAAATTAATAATTTTCTCGATTTATGTTGAAAGCACCTATTTACTACGACAGAAGAAACATGATTTGTTAGATTGTTTTTTTTTTTTTAATAATAGGTAAGCTAAAATAAAATAATACATGCATGCATGTATATTTTTAAATGAGTTGTATTATTTAAAGTGAAAGTAACTAGAAATAAATACAAATGAACATGTTAATGTCGTTATATGTGAAATCAGAGGTGTTTATTTTTAGTTGGGACCTCCTCCGAGGGAGATCACAGTTTCGATAGTTGTGAGGATCACAACTTGTGATGTTGGTGCCAGAATACGAAAACCTCACAAAACCAAATTAACCTCACCTTATGAGGTTGTTGTGACTTGTGAGGTATCAGTGAAGTTTGCTAGAATGGGGCGGTAAGGCTTAAGAAGCATTTTAAGGAAATCTAATAAATACAGCTGTTAAAAGCTTGGAAAAAGTTAATAAACAAGTAACAAATGAACACACAAGGCCAGCGCTCTAACCCCAAAAAAATCTTGTTCTTTAGAAATACACGGGGAATGAAGGTGGAGTAAGCTTAAACTGGTTCATAGGGGGTATAAAGCCGTAGTAAAACCGAGTTTTGGTATTAATAATCTATCATCACTGATACCTCACAAGTAATGGTGAATCTCATTTTGTGACTTTTTCGTATTCTCACCATAAAAAAAATTGTGATCTGCACAACAGGTCATAACTTACAAACTTCACAAATCATTCAATTATATTTTTTCAAAGCAGACATTATGTTCTATGTGCGAAAGAGAACAAAATGTATATATTCTTGTATTTCTTAAGCAAACGAAGAGGACAAAGGTACGATATTCTTTTTTTTTGTATTTCTGAGACCAAAAAACTGAATAATTATTGTCGGTGTGTTGGTGTAGGTACTTACGATTGCTTATAGAATTGCTGATGTGTGCGCTCATTGGTCAAGAAGCTACTAACAACATGCTGTGGTGAGTTTCATTGTGAGTTTTCTTGTGACGATTAGGGGGAAAATACCAAAAAGTTTTCAAATCACCATAATTCTTACAAGGAGTAGTGACAAGGACTTGTGACTCCTCACAAGGGGGAGAATTGGGCTGTAAATGTCGTTTTGATATGACATCATCATGTGAAATTTACAAAAAGGAATGTAAATTAAATTTTTGTTTTATATTTTTTTTTACCTTTTTGTTTCTAATAACATTTTCTTTAATTTATCTAATTCATTTGTTAATTACGTTGCCAAAATTCCACTAAAAATAATTTATTGATATGAATTGTTATTGTTGTTATCAGAGACTACTTTTAAAAAAAATGTGTGAGTACCGATGTGTAACCATCCGTTTTCACCAAAGGGATAGGGTCATTTACCAACGTATGGACAAAATTGGGAATCTGTATCACTGATCTATGTATACACTGGATAGTGTATAACAGTTTTTTTGCTTCCATTTGAAGATGACAGTTAGGTGGTCGGCTTCATAATTTGACGTCTACATTAACACAAAAAAACGTGTTTCCAAGATGTCAATCTAAAAGAAAGAAAGAAAAACAGGGAAAAACTTTATGGGAGTTTGTTTTATTAATTTATATTTCATTAAGTTATTCACTGTGTGCATTTTGTTTGTGCTATTATTTTCAAATGGCACAAGAACTATATCATTAGAAAGGTGTTGAAATTGGTTATAGTAAATATGTAGATGGGATATGGGAACCATCGACTTCGTTCATTATTTCAGTTTGCAAACAAGTTGAACAAAGCAGCTGATAAGTGCGATGAGGAGAATGCGATTATATAGTCTGCGTTTTTTATGATTTACCTCCTTGTCACACTCTTTACGTTTGTAATTCCGTTTCATTTAACCATTTGTGAACGAAATAAAATTACAAACACAACAAAGTTAGCAAACAGATTTGGGGAGACCAACGAACGGAGATTTGACGTCTTCATATAGTGGATTCTTTTGTTTGACTTGTTATACAGTTATATTGTTATACAAAAAGTTGTCAGCTTCATAATATAACAATTCTTCAAATGGAAACAACTTTCTTATGTCGATACGCTATCCAGTGTATTATGGAGATCTGTGATCTGTATGTAATACACACGGAAAGAATTGAAAAATCATTAAATGAAGAATTTGCATTCGCAATTTAAGAATCAAGTTTTATCCGTAAATCAAGGCATTTTGATCCCAAATTGATACAAAAACTGGCAGTTTAACATTCGAAACGTAGCAATTTACAAAATTTGTGTTTTCGTGATTTGCAATTAAAATTCATGATTCAACCTTGTGCTTTTCATAGCAAAATACAACTTTTTTGGCGTAATTTACTCTCCAAAAGAATAATTTCACAAACACCATTCAACCATTCAAAAATATTGATTTGCGATAAATATCTAGAAATTTACATTGCCCAGTCACAGATTTACTTTTTTTTTGTCCAATTTGCAACTCCATGAGAATAACTGCAAATCACCAACAAAAAATTCTTAAATCACGACTTTCTTATTGCAATTTTTTCCTCGAAGAGATAAAGCACCGAAACATGGTATGTATCTAATGATTAATGTGTGACACAACGATCTGTAATGCAAATTGACCTAGTGGTTGCATACTCGCTCCGCAACTCGAGGTTTGTGATTTCAAATCTAAGTAGAGTCAAGCGTAAAGTATTTATTTCAAATGAATTGAATTAAATGTGTATACCTGCAATGGAAAGGGTAGAGTTAAGATTAATATGAAATAAAAGTGGTGATCACAAATCTTTTTGCAAATTTACAAATTATGCGATTGAGGAATATTTGAATCAAATAGCGATTTGTTGTTCGCAATTTTTGATACTTAATAGGGTTGATTTACGATTTTTGAGTATCAATATCTTCATTTTGCTTAGTTTTGCAAATTGCAAACAAATAGTCGTAAATAACAAAATCTGGAGCCAAGGTATAAATCGGGATTAATTTTTCGTAATTTGCAGCTCGTTTTTCGTGATCTAAGAATTCTTTCCGTGCAAGCGCTCAAACTAATCGAAAAAAATCCTCCGCAAAAAATCCATCACAAATTAATTTTAGATGAGTTTTTATTTCCGGTACCTACTGAATGTCTGTTTTTTGCGATTTAACTTCTGGGTGAGATATTATAATAATTAATTAGAGTTAACTTGCATCGTTCCTTTCAATTAAAAAAGCTACTTTAACTGACTTTTTGTTGTCACAAAGTTGTTCCTAAATTCAAAGTTAAAGTGTCAAAAAGTAACTTGAGTTACTTTTTCCAACTCATCTCTGATATAAGTTGAGATGGTTAATCCGTTAAAAGCAGCTAAAAGCAGCTGAAATCACGATGTTTTCATTTTGAGTTATCTTTTGTTTGCTGCTCAATTTGATCGGTTTGGAATTGATCTCATTTTTGTAAATAAGTATATTTTTAATTCAATTGATTTTTTCGTACGGAGTTTAGAAATAGTTTTCTACGTTTTGTGACATTTTAATCCAATCTGTTCGACTTGTAGTAAAGAAATTTGTGCTAGTAATGCACAACCTTCTGATTTTATGCGATGCTAGACATACTCTCTGGGGTAGCTCGGAGATTAATGAACGAGGTGAGTCTCTTTTTGTTTTAGTTTTAGTTTTTAGTTTTAGTTTTATTTCATCAATTTGAATATAATATTCTCTTAGACTAAGATAACTACAAAATTTAACCGTTGGTGGGTATATACAAATACAAAGAAAATACATTCGAAAAAAGAATATAAATAATTTTGTATACAATAAAAACATTTTTAAGTGCTATTTGTAAGATTTGATTGAATAATATTTAATGCAAGGGATTTAAAGACGTCTCTCGAGCAATTAGAAAAAAAGTCAAGTCTATTACAAATTAAATTTGCTTCCCTGATGCAACGGGATACAGGCTCGTTACGGCCATAATTACAACGATGAAACTGTTCATAAATTAGAAATCGGCAACGTGTAGTTCTTGAAGGCGCTTTTCCCCCAGTAACCAATGAAAACAACGGAGGACAATTAATATGATACGTTATAATATCCCTGATAAACATCACGGAAAAGAAAATCCTGCGGTCTTTAAGAGATTGCATCCCAAATAACAAACATCTACTAACATAAGATGGCCGTGGAATCCTCCAATTTAACTTGTAGAAAGCATATCTTGTGAAATTCCTCTGTACTTTCTCAATCCTATCTAATGCATTATTGTAGTAGGGATTCCAAATTATGCAGCAGTATTCCAAAACCGATCTTACTAGAGAATTATAAAGTGATTTTAGGGTGTACGGATCTGAGAACTCTTTAGTATTTCTTTTGATAAAGCCAAGCATTTGGTTAGCTTTGTTTACCATATAATCGTAGTGAGGAATGAATGACAAGTTCGTATCTAAAATAATTCCTAAATCTTTCTTTGTACTCACACGCTCAAGACTAACGTTTTTGATTTTGTAATCAAACAATATTGGATTATAATTCCTGAAACACGACAAAACTTGACATTTAGAAATGTTAAGAAAAAGATAATTCCGTTGGCACCAACATTCAAGTCTCGCCAAATCTTCTAAAAGAAGAGAACAATCGGACTCACAGCTAATTTTACGAAAGAGTTTAAGGTCGTCCGCAAAGAGAAGGCAAGCCGAATCATTAAATATTTTCGGTATGTCGTTGACAAATAGCAGAAATAGTAATGGTCTTAAATGACTTCCTTGTGGAACTCCAGACGGTACAAAAATGTTGTTTGAGAATGAATTATCGATATGAACGATCTGAATTCTACCCGTCAAATATGATTCTAACCACTTCAATAGAGTGGAATGGATACCTAAAGAACTTAATTTATGAAATAAAACATGATGGTTTATTCTGTCGAATGCTTTCGCAAAATCAGTGAAAATAATATCTGTTTGGCACCTATTTTCCATATTTGATATGATGAAGTTAGTCATTAAAGCTAAGTTTGTGGCCGTTGATTTACCAGCCATAAAACCATGTTGGTAAACTGATATGTGGTTTCGAAACAGATCTGATAGTCTGTTACAAACTAGTTTATCAAATAATTTGGGTACAGCTGAAATTTTGCATATTGGCCTATAATTTGTAATTTCTTGCCTTGACCCCGATTTAAAAATGGGAGATAAAAAAGAAATTTTCCAACCATCCAAAAACAGTCCTTTGGAAAGAGAAAGATTAAAAATGATTGAGAGTGGTTCAGCTATCGCACATGCGCACTTTTTCAAAAGAACAGCAGGAATCCCATCAGACCCCTCACTTTTGCTATCATTCAATCTTAATAAAGCCTCTTCTATCTCCATTGAGCTAAGAACAATCGAACCGATATCAACAACTCTACCAACACTAGGCATCTCATGGATGGAAGGAGCGTCCAAGGAATATACCGATTGAAAATAGCTTGCGAATAAATTGCAGATTTTAGGCACCTCACTAGTCGTTGAGTCGAGGTACTTCATGGAACTGGGTATTCCATTTGAATTACGTTTAGAGCTTATAAAACTCCAAAAATGTTTACTATTTGATTTAAGATCACACTCAATTGATAACAGGTAATTTCTATACATAAATTTGTTCAAAAAATCAAACTCACGTTGCCAATGGAAGTAATTTATGCGCAGTTCGTGATTTTCTTTATCAGCTTTATATAGTTTGTATGCTTTATTTTTTTTGTTCTTAAGATTATTCAACCTCTTGTTGTACCAGGCCGGATTAGAATTAACAATTTGACGTTTTTTAGGTACAAATAAATCAATTGCACCTTCAAGAACACTTGTAAAAGTAGAGTAACTGATTTCCAAGTTTGAAGAACAAAGAATACTAGGCCACGAAAAAGACCTCAAATAATCAACCATTGCATCATAGTCAGCATTTCGAAAATCGGTAATAGTTTTGTGATTGAATAATACATTCTTTATATAGTGATAAAAACTAATATTTCCTTCAATTGCAATATGATGGATGGAATTTTCAATGACTGGAAAATTGGACCTATCAAGACAAATATGAAACTCAACATCTACAAAAACTAGATCGAGTAATCGGTTTAGATTATTACGTTGGTTATTGATTTGAACCAAATTAAATTGACCCAAGAAGTCAATAACAAGGGATTCAATTTCAGTTGAGACGTTATATGGAACTAAATATTTGTCTTCCAAGTCCAGTGTCCATTCAATGTTACAAAGGTTAAAATCACCCACACAAATAAAATGATGAAAACTCTTAAGATTTTCCAAAATTGGCTTAAGATTATTTAAATGGGCATTATGGAGATCGAAATTACTTTTAGGAGGAATATAACTAACAGAAATAAATAACTCTGATTCATCTATTTTAACGCAGACTAAAAGTTGATCAATATCCAGGTCTGAGTTGGAAGAGTTTGATACCAAGTTTATTTGACTGCATGCTAGTGTAGCACGAATCGCAACCAATACTCCTCCACCTCTTACCATCCCTGTAATTAACTTAGATCTATCTTTTCTAAATACATTATAATAATTAGGAAAACATTCAGTACTCAAATGATTATCAGTTAACCAAGTTTCAGTTAATATAATAATATCATACGTAAGTGAAGAGAATGAAACAAAAATATGATCTAATTTGGTTCTTAACCCACCAACATTTTGATAATAAAATGATAAATTTTCAAATCTACTTGATGAAGTCGTTGGCAATCCATCAGCAACAGCAGCAACATTTAATTCGATATTTTCATCTCTATCAGCAGCACACGATGTTGGGTTATATTGATAGACAGGGGAGCTCTGTCGTTTTTTGGATAATTAATAAATGGCTTCACTTTAACGCCCCAAGGCCATAACGAAGCATCACTCATAAACTGGTCAAAACAGTCAGAAGGAACACTTAGTTTGAAATTAATGTATTTTATATCTGATGGGGAAATGCCCTTTTTTATTAATTTAAAACACTTAAATGCATTAGAAGGTATATTAGAACGGGCAGAGATATGATTGATAAGATCATCCGGATTAGTATTCACATTGAATTTTGTAACATGTAACCACTTAGAAGAAGTCAATGCATTGAGAGAGCTACAACCTGTCCCAATAAGTTCTTGATTAGGGTTTTGTTTACTTTTAAGTTTTCTCTTAGTCTTTTCCAAATTGTCAACATTGTTATTTATCTCAACAATAGGTTCAGATTCAGAGATTACAATGAGAGGATGTACTATGTCGTCAGCTTCATTCATATTGGTGATAAGGGGCTTATCCACATCAACGTCTTCACTCATGCTAACACTGCTTTCTATGAAAATTTGAGAACTCAAAGCATTATTTGTTAAAGCAATATGCTCGGCATCGCCATTTAGTGCAATCATAGTCCCAACATCAACGACGTCATCAAGAGATGTTTTGTTTTTGTCTTGATTTCCACCTCCTTCACCAACAATCGCATCAACAGGGATGCATTGATTTGTTTTTGTTGCAGCAGCAGCTTCTAGCACAATTGAAAAAGAACCACAAA
This sequence comes from Dasysyrphus albostriatus, assembly GCA_946251815.1. Taxonomy (NCBI): domain Eukaryota; kingdom Metazoa; phylum Arthropoda; class Insecta; order Diptera; family Syrphidae; genus Dasysyrphus; species Dasysyrphus albostriatus. The sequence goes on from OX276335.1 coordinate 178,956,406, forward strand.
GCTCTTCACTTCCTTTACCATCCACGATAGTTCCAAGAGGCAAAGCCACACCGGCGCTCAAAACCGGTTTGTTGTTGAGAGTGGTGTCATCGGTTTGGCTTGCCAACATTGCAAGTGCACCAACAGCGGCTGTAGCATTAAACCCAGATGTAGAAGCACCAACAAATACATCATCATTTCTATTATCATCTACTATAATTTCATGAGAGAGGACAGCGTTGGTGTTTAAAACCGGTTTATTGTTGTCAGATTTCTCGTTATCATCATCGTCTGCGCTAACAGACAGTGCAAGAGTACCAACAATATCAGGTGTGGTGGCTGAAACAGCAGCAGCAGGTATGGGGGCAGAAGGTACTTTGTTTGAAAAAATCACATCTTGGGTTATGTCAGAAGAGGGGGCAGGAACAGGAGCGGCAGATGGGGGGGCAGAAGGAACTTTTCTTGTATGGACCGAGTTTTTGCTTGATGAACCGAGGCTAGAAGGCCTCGACGAATTAACAGAAGGTGAAAGGGGCATACCACTGGGAGAAAAAGAAAGCAAATTCACTCCGTTGCTCCGCGCATTAGAAGGAGAATTTTTTCTATTGATTTGCAATGCAGGGGAGTTTATTTTTTTTTTTAGCGGATATTTGGAAAGTTCAATAACCTTTCCTTTATTTTTGCTTCGCGTCAATCTCTCTTCTTTAGTATGCACTTCGCATTTGTTTATATTGATATTGTTATCTGTAATTGTATTATTACTAAGGAAGAGATGAGGAAACTCAATTTTAAGAACACTTAAGTTTTGATTTAAATTAACAACAAGCGCCTCCAAATTACTGATGTGTGTAAATAAAGAATTGGAGCAACACTTGTCACACTTATAGCAAAAATTATTTTTAGATTTGAGGATGTTTAAGTCAGTTTTTTTAATTTTCGCACAGGTTATATGCAACAATGAATTGCAGATACAACACGTAATTGAATCTATGGATTCTACTTTATTGCAAATGATACAATTTTTCATGATTTTAGATAAAGGTATAAGAAACGTCCGTCGCGATTGAAAGCTAAACTGGAAGTGATTTGATTTTATTATTGAAAATAGCATTACTGTATGTAATAGAAGTAGTACCCCCACCTTTATTTTTTGAGCTCGGAAAGTTACGTAGGATGGGAAGATACGCTTGGTGTTACTATCATAAACAATAATTTTTAGATATCAGTGGAGAACTGGAGAGAATCTCTTACTAATTCCTTTTCGGATCACAGGTGGATCCTTTTCAATATTAATTTCGAGTCTGAAATCCCTGCTCCTTATAGAAACCCGAAAAGAATTGACTGGAAGAAGTTCAGCCAAATCGTAAACTCCAAACTGCATACTATACCGAATCTGAGTCCGGAATCGATTATAGATCTTGAATCGATGGTGAAAAACTTTGAAGCATCTATGAACACTGCTTTTTAGGTTTCTTACCCAATTAAATATAGCCGTAAAACCCTTCTTCCATGGTGGACTGAAGACCTGTCTAACCTTAGGAAAATCTCCAGGAAAATCTTCAATATCTGCCACAAACACAATTTTTACCAACCTTATAATGACTGTTTGAAAATTTTCAAGCGTGCTGTCGCATCAGCTAAGCAAAAAGGTTGGAGAGATTACTGCCATTCTATTGAGTGCCTAAAAGATTCTGCAAGGCTTAGTAAGGTTCTTTTTAAGGAACATTGTAATCCTTCCTTCTTGAAAAAGCCCGATGGATCTTGGACAGTCTCTCCAGCTGAGTCCTTGGAACTGCTGATGTTGACACACTTCCCGGGCTGCGAGAATAGCAACTCTGAAGCGCGTAGAACTCACATCACTCAATTAGCTCGTATAGAGTATATCAATACCGTTATAACGAAAGAAAAGATAGCCTGGGCTATTAACTCTTTCTCACCATACAAGTCTCCAGGCCTAGACGGAATTCTGCCAATCATGCTCCAAAAGCTGCAAGATATGGTAATCCCCCGGCTGGAGTTGATCTTCAAAGGATGCCTCTCGCTCAACCATGTCCCAGAGTCTTGGATACATGTAAGAGTGGTTTTTGTCCCTAAAGTAGGAAGGCGAGGCCACGAATCCACGAAGGATTTTTGACCAATCAGCCTAACCTCTTTTGTGCTTTAGACTCTGGAGCGTATTCTAGACACCCATGTTAGGGACCTATTTGAGGAATGTCCTTTCGAAAATTCTCAACATGCATATCTCAAGGGTAAGTTCACGGAGACGGCCCTTCATGAGGTAGTGCGCATAATTGAGAAAACCATAAATTTGAAAGAATATACCCTAGCTACCTTCTTAGGTGTAGAAGGGGCCTTTAATAACGTGCTAACCAAATCCATTCTTGAGGCACTCCTTTGCTTTGTCAGAAGGATTCATGGCACTTTAGGTAATGCAAACTTGACAAAACACGTTAATAGAGGAACACCACAGGGTGGGGTTCTTTCATCACTCCTATGGCTACTAGTCATGAATAAAATCCTCGTTAAACTGGAGAGATGTGGTGTGAAGGCGGTATCAGGTAAGTTCACTCCTGTGATCACAGAAATGGGTCTGAGAAAGGTTAGCAACTGGGCTACGAGCTGTGGTCTAGGAGTCAACTAGAGCAAAACTGAGCTGATGCTTTTTACTACCAAAACTAAGATACATCCCTTCACTCCACCCCGTCGAGATTTCGACACAACTACATAGATAAACAATATAAAGATGGCAATCCTATGCTGTCAGTTTGATTTGCCTACAAGCTGAAGCGAACAGCTGTGATTATTAGATTTGCAAAGATTAGTGAAAAGCCGCACACAAAGAATCAACTAGTCACTCACCACTAGTGAAAGCCACAAACATAGAAGCAACTAGTCACTCACCACAGTGTGTATAGGAATGGTGAATTCATTTGTCAGTTATTTTTGAAAATCGTGGACATGTTCAAAAAGTATAAGAACCGGATGAACGAAATTTAAAGTGCTAACTTAACCTTATATATCATCCAAACTAAAACTATGTGGAAGGTTTGGAGCAACTTTAAATAAAACAAGGTGAAGGTTACTGATATAATACCCGTGACACACTAGTGGTACGGATATTATAGTATTAACTTATACCACAAAGTGTGTCACGTTCATGTTATAAACTACGGGAGCAAAATGGTAGAAGAATGGTTTCAAAATTTGAGTTTTTCTTGTTTACACGAGCATTGATTTTTTCCTTGGTGACAAATTCGAGAACTTAATTTTAGTAAAAAAATTGTCAATATAATACTTAACAGGATGTGTGTCAGCCTTTGTGGCTTTGTAGTATTGCTAATACTATAATATCCATACTATCGTTTTTATACTAGTAGTGTGTCTCAGGTGACAACTTTGAAACTCATTGTGGATAAGTGTTTCTCACTGGGAAACTTATAAAAATGATGAAAAAAGCTTAAATTTTGGTTAAGGGAAAAATTTGGGCTTATTTTTACCTTTGTAATTTTGCCAAAAGTGGCCAATGTAATGTCTGTTCACGTAACACCCAAAACTATGAATTTCTACGAATTTAGCCCAAAGTTCTGTCAAAGCTCATATAAAATAAATAAAATTCGTAGAAATTCGTAGTTATGGCAAGTGCACGAACAGACTTGGAGTTAAGGCTTACGCTTACGCAATCTAATAATACGTTTCCACTAAACCTAGATCTAATATTTCAGCTGAAAAACTTTAAGTTCTCGAATTGGAGCAGGATTTCGTTAAGATTTCGTTGTGATCTAGAGTTTTTATTGAGATTTTGTCGAAATATTCATGAAATCTTGTTCTATAAACTTGAAATAACGAAAGGTTTTAAATAAAATATCGAATTTCATTTTGGTGGGAACATATAGCGACAAATTGTTGTATGTCTATATATTTGTTGGTGTTGGGTGTTTACACAGGGTTATTTCTGCTATATAACTTTTGAGTGATAACTTTTTTTGAAATTAAATTAGTGCAAAGTGTGATATTAGATATTTGTCTCGTTCGTATTCATTTAAATTCACTGAAATGCCACATTTTGAAATTTCCAAACTATATGGGGATATGTGAAGATTCGAAGGAAATCTCCAGTTACATATTAAAGACTCTCCCAAACCAAAGCGAATGCGGGGCGACGACGATTTTTTGTTGTTGTTTAGCATTGTGTATGTGTCATATTTTGAACTATTGTGAATGATTCGCTGCAAATTCGCATTGGTTTGGGAGAGCCTTTAAAGGTTGTGTGCTTGCCATATTTTGTTTCTTTACGAATGATTCGCTATGATTTCATGTTGGTTTTGGATTGCCTTTATTTATTAATTAAATCCACACCTAAATCCGTTTTTCTTTTTTTAATTCAGGCTTTATGAGTGCAATTGAATTAAAAGCTCCTTCAAACCAACACCAAATCATAGCAAATTATTCGCATGATACAAAATATAACAGATAAACAATGCCTAACAAAAATAAAAAACTTTCGTCAACTCTCTTCCATTTTGGATATTAAAATTTATTTCATATTCGATTAATATACCTACTACCTACTCTTTTGTGCACTATTGAAGTAATAATTGAAAAGCCTACTACGCAAAAATGTAGCTACGAGTAGGGAATATGAAAATATATTTAAATTTTCGTCACTTTGTTAAGCCTCACCCAAACCAACGCGAATGTGGAGCGATTCGCAGCGAACCATTCACAATAGTACAAAATATGACAAATACGCAATGCTAAACAACAACAAAAATTCGTCGTCGCTCCGCATTCGCGTTGGTTTGGGAGAGCCTTTACAATGCTACACACTAGCTTACGCCAAATACGTACCAATGTGAACCGGGCCCTAGTTTGGTTTCTATTTGTTGAACACGCCCCGTGGTCAGAATTATTCACCTCGGTCTGTCAATTAGATGTCAAAACAAAACCAAATACGGGGTCTCCCCTATTTCATACAGAATAATTTAAGAAATAATATTTTTAGAAAAACAAATTGTTTAAGAGGGGCGGATTATTTTTCCCCTTTTAGATAAGAGATAAAAAAATAAAAATCAATCAAAATTAAATTAAATTTTTTTGAATGAATAAAAATAACTTAAAAATACGACAACAGCTACGAGATCATACTATAATTTCTTAAAATCCATTCTCGAATCAATTTTTCAAATTAAGTTGCTTCATTATGATTTTTTAAAAAATAAATTTCAAACTTTAAAGTAAAAAAAAAGTTAGTGTTTTTGTATTGAAGATCAGCAATACTTATAAAAAAGTGCTTAACACACTATGAAGAGCCTAAGTTTACTTATGAAAACATGCAAGTAACAATAATTAGTATTGGTATAAAAAGAAAGAGTTTAAGATAGCATCTATATACTGCCCTCCGAGGTGCTCTCCAACTGAAGAAGACTATGCAGAACTACAAAATTTGTTAGGACATAACTTCCTTGTTGGTGGCGACTTCAATGCTAAACACACCCAATGGGGATCTAGGCTCATAACAACGAAAGGCAAACGGCTATATCAAGCAGGCCGCAAATACAACAGCGAATTTTATTATTCTGGCTCGCCAACATATTGGCCATCTGATTCTAACAAAATACCAGATCTTATAGACTTTTTCGTAGAAATAGGTATTAAAAAACCATATAAGTGTCGAAGGTAATTACGATTTATCGTCAGATCATACTCCAGTAATATTATCACGGAGCGAAGCAGAAATAATAGAAAAAAGTAATCCTAAGCTCGTGAACAAAAGAACAAACTGGAACGAATTCAGAGATAAACTTGAAAGTTTTATAAACCTAAGATCCCCTATGCAAACAATTGAACAGATTGATCATGAAGTAGAACAATTTATTGCTGATGTGCAACAGGCTGCAGAAGAAAGTACTCCAACAATTTCGAACTCAAGAGAAAAAGAAATAAAATATCCTGTCGAAATAAAGCAGCTGATCTTGGAGAAAAGAAGAGCTCGAAGAAAATGGCAAGCTACGAGATTTCCAGGTGATAAGGCAGTTTTTAACCGTCTTAACAATGAACTAAAGAAAAGAATCTGTGAATTTAAAAGTGATTCGCTTAGTTGATTCCTGAATAGTCTGACGGCGGATGCTTCTACGGAATACTCCTTATGGAAAGCAGCTAAGCGCCAAAAAAGACCACAGGCACAAAACCCGCCAGTAAAATCTCAAGATGGTAAATGGATTGGAAACCCAAAACAAAAGGCTGATCTCCTCGCTGAACATCTCGCGAATGTTTTTATGTTTTTTAGGCATTTGCAGCAAGCACAGCTACAGATCCCTTACAGTTTGTTGATAGAAACGACGAATGTGAAATTCCTTTTTTCACGCTCAAAGAAGTAAGAAGTATGTGTCAACATAAGTTGTCTAACAAAAAATCACCAGGGTACGATCTAATAACTGCTCAGGTTTTGAAAGAAATGCCTTCTATAGCCTTCAAAAAACTCCAATTTATAATAAATGCATGCCTTAAACTAAGATATGTGCCACATCATTGGAAAATTGCAGAAGTCATTGTTATACCTAAACAAGGTAAGCCACCAACAGAAGTAACATCTTACAGACCTATATCGCTTATACCAATCATGGCAAAAGTTTTCGAAAAACTGCTTCTGAAAAGACTATGCAGAATAATAGAAGAAAGAAAACTAATTCCGAGCCATCAGTTTGGATTTACAAATAAACATTCTACGATAGACCATGTTCATCGGATTATGGATGTTGTGGAAAAGGCACTTGAAGAAAAACAAGTATGCTATATTCTTAGATGTTGCTCAAGTCTTTGACAAGGTTTGGCATTTGGGACTTGAGTACAAACTGCAAAGGGAACTTCCCAGGCAGTACTACGAAATCCTGAAATCCTACGTTACGAACCGACTCTTTACAGTACGGTACGACCAAAATCACTCGGAACTAAAGAAAATTGAAGCCGGTGTACCACAAGGAAGTGTCCTAGGACCAACCCTGGATATTCCAGTGGACCTCAACGCTATCATGGCCACCTTTGCTGATGATACTGCAATATTGGTGCCAGATAAATCCGTTACGAAGGCTACACAAAAACTGGAAAATGCAGTCGATAAAGTTAGTGGTTGGACGCAAAAATGGCGAATCAAACTAAATGAAACAAAATCGACGCATATAAACTTTACAAACAAAAAAATAAACAATGTTCCAATTCTTATAAACAGTACAACATTACCTTACTCCAATACTGCCAAATACCTTGGAATGACTTTGGATGCAAACCTTAAATGGAAAGAGCACATCAAAAAGAAAAAAAGACGACTTGAAGTACAGAAAAATGTACTGGTTACTAAGAACTCTGACCTATCTATCCAAAACAAACTAATGTTATATAAGCAAGTACTGAAACCCGTTTGGACATATGGCATCCAACTATAGGGCTGTACAAAGAAAACAAATGAACCCATCCAAAAATCCCAAAGCAAGATCCTTGGCGGAATAATAAATGCCCCTTGGTATATAAGAAATAGCGATCTACATCGTGACCTTCAAATTGAAATGGTTACAGAAGTGGTTAAAAAACAGGCTGTATCACACAATCAGCGACTGCAAAGTCATACCAACCCCGAAATGGAGACCGTCTTAAGTGTACGAGACAATGTTCGGAGATTAAGAAGAACCAAGCCTCATGAGCTGATGGTCTAAAAGCTATGGGAAAGTGTTATAACTTAAACTTCCCACAATGCGATTTATAAATTAAGAAAGAAAAATCATTTGTCGATCTTTCATAGATTGGTCCTGATTCACCGGTGGTTTTAGTGCGGTAAGAGTCCCACAAAAAAGGTTTTTGTTAAGACTATTTAATTTTTTTACATTATGAATTATAATTTCAGTAATAAGTATTCAATACTCCTATATTCAACACTCAAAACCAAATACTTAGATGTCGTGAAGTTTAAAAAAATCAAAACTAGCTATTGTTGTTTTATTATATTCGATAGAGATGCGCATCTGGATTACCTTTCAACACGTGCAACAAAAACGATTTTGAAAATTCCTCAGTTATCTCTTTTATACTTAAAGTTAATCCAGATCAATACCCGAATCCCGACAGAAGATAATAAAACCCAACTAATATCTACTTTAATACTTCTAAAGTGGAAATTGAGAGTTTAGTGGAATTTAAACAACAAATTGAAGTTCCGGGTGTCAAATTGCAGAAAAACTATTTTCTTATTTCGTATTTTCTTAACTATTTTTTTCTTAGAATATATCCAACAATAATTTTAAAATTATTCTGGATGAAGAAAGGGCCACTCTGTATAATATGCAAGATGCATTGAAGATGAACGGAAATCTGAGTAATTGAAAACAATTTATGGATTAATTTTTTTGTATTTTATTATAATTGTGAATGAATATTAACTATTAATTACAATTGTTTGTATACATTAAACAATTTCACAACGATATTTTTGTTTTTAGCCGAAGAATTCTCAAAACTATTTTCCAATTTTCAAAAGAAAAAAACTGATCTGTCAAAACAAATAAATTTCATCGCGTTACATTGTTGTTGCAGTTCACATCTATTCATCGTAACGAAGTGAAATTACAAATACAACAATGTTAACAAATGGGTTTTGGAGGGTGAAACGTACGAAAGATTGGCTTCTTGGTAATTGATATTCTCTGCACAACTATCTATACTGATGGCTCAAAGATGGAGTGTGGTGTTGGTTCAAAAAACTTTTCTGAGTCTCTTAATATCTTAAGGTCCTTTCGTCTACCCGATTATTCTAGTGTGTTTCAAGCTGAAGTACTTGCAATTAGGGAGGCATGCAGGATACTTAAACTAGATCCAAACCAAAATCTTAATACAGCTATCCTCACAGACAGTCAGGCAGCTGCCAAAGCCATTGATTCGGCTATATCATCCTCTAAACTGGTCCAGCAATGCCGGGAGGAGCTCGCAACTCTTAATATTAACCTCAAGGTCACCCTTATCTGGGTTCCTGGCCATAGGGGCATTAAGGGAAATGAACGGGCAGATGAACTGGCCAGGCAAGGATCAGCCCTTCACAACTCACTTGCGGAAAGAGTCAACCAGATATATTATAATATGAATCGCAAAGAATAGACGCATATTTGAATCGTCCGTAGTCAGCATTCTTTTATTCTGTATTTAACTAACATTTATTGCTAAAGTGCGCGAATTTAAATTACTTAACTAAAAATCTAACAAAAAACACAAGAATATCGCCACTTTAACCAGTTAATAATAAAGAATTGAGTGATTAAAAATTTTCTAAATAAAATACAGTCGAATAAATTTCATATCTCTCCACACAAATACAATGTCGACACGTTCTAAAACAACACAGCAACAAACACCTCAATCTGCACCACCACCATCAAGCATCGATTCTCCAGCATCAACAGCTCCAAAACGCAAACAATTAAAAACAACACACCAAACACCACAGTCTGCACCACCAACACCGAAGACCAAATCTCCAGGAGTAACGGCCCAAAACAAAAATAAATTCAGCGGAGATTGTGAATTTTATCTCACGCTCGCTGCATTTGAAGAGCGCTTAAACAAACAAACCGATATGATAATTAATCGCATAACGGATGAGCTCTCCAAGACTCGCTGTGAACTCTTCGCTAAACTAGAGCAAGCTGAAAATAATTGGTTTGAGAAGCTAAACCAAGTAAACACAACAATAGCTGAAATTGTAAATCGGGTTGAGTGCATTGAAGCCAACTCTGCTAATACAATCAACCTCCACAGCAAGTTGGACACCACAAACACCACTATTGCAGATGTTGTGCGGAGAGTTGATCTCATCGAGGGGTATTCAAGTGACATGCGCGAACTCAATTCTAAGCTTTTGTCATTGGAACAAAAAAACGATGCAACTGAAAAAAAAAGAGATCGCGGCAGATGCCGTCATGTTTGGAGTTCCTTGTTTACCAGACGAAAACCTCACTTTGCTCTTTAACCGTCTATGTTTAACCGCCAAATGCAAACCACCCACACTGAAGAACATCTTTCGCTCTCGCTCACGAAATCCTAAGAGCCCAGCTTCACCACCTGTCATAATTAAGTTTGCCAGTATGCAAGAGAGGAATTCTTTACTGAAGTGCATTACTCTGTACAGAAAACAACAACAGAATCATCAACTTTCATTGCGTGACTTGGGCATAGAATCCGACAACGCCTGTTTCTTGAATGAAAGTCTTAGCAAAAATACTCGCACTCTTCTTCACCATGCTATTCGAATGAGGAATAACCACCAACTGTTTAGTGCGTACACAAAACATGGCTCTGTTTTCATCAAACTAACAGCTGATGGGGAAAGCTTTGCTGTTTACAACGTTGGCTGTTTAGAAGCTGCCGCAACGACGACGAACTAATTTTGCCGTAAGCAATGATCCGCATCAAATATATTTTTAAAATGATTGTAATGCAAATGCCTTTTTTCTTTTTAATACTCATACTTGATGTTTTCTTTTTATTTATTCTATTAATGGTAATTATACACTACATTTTCTTTTTATTTTTTATATTAATGGTAACAATATTTTTCCGTATAATATTTTTATTGCTAAATTTCTTTTTTCTTTCACTTTTTCTGTTATCTATTGTAACAATTTTTTGCCAAATATTGTGTTTATTGCTAGTTATTTTTATTATTCCTTTTGCTTCATATTCCTTCTCAAGCTTCTGCCACGTTCAAAGCTTAAATATTCGCGAGTGCAGCTAACGCCACCAGAGGGTTCACTGGCAATGGTATGAATACGAATTTGTACGATATGATTCGAATTTTAAGAGCACAAAATAATGGATTAAAGATATGTCATTTAAACGCGCAGAGTTTGACCAATAAATTAGGGGAATTTAGGTACCTCTTTGTGGAATCAAAAATAGATATCATATCTGTGTCTGAAACCTGGTTTCAACCAGGCATATGTGATGATTTTTATAGTTTGAAGGGTTTCAAGATTTTCCGTGCCGATAGAAAGTTCAGTTCTGGGGGAGGTGCCGCTTTGTTTGTGCGTGACGGGATATGTTGTAAATTTATATGCAAATCGGATGATGACTGTCCTTTTGAATATGTCCTTATCAGTATCGTTTGTAACACTGAAAATGTTTTGGTTGGTTCAGTTTACAGACCATACAACCACATTAGCACAATACCCTTGGTTACGACACTAGAGACAATTTCTTCCTGCTATTCCTATAATATACTGTGTGGTGATTTCAACTGTAATCTGTTGGATAAGCGTTTAGCTGAAAATTTCCTCAATGTATTTAAGGCGCTGAATCTGAGTCCCGTTAACTGCTCCACTGCTACCCACTTCACCAAAGAGTCTAGTTCGCTACTAGATCTGTATCTTGCCAGCGATGTTGGTAAGGTTATGCTTTACAGCCAGCTTTTAGCACCTGGTTTTTCCAAGCACGATTTGCTTTTTATATGTTTGGATTTAGTTTTTCAGGTTGATCAACAATTTTTTCAATACCGAGACTTCAAAAACCTAAACACATCTGATTTAGTGCGTGACTTTGACTGCATAGAATGGAACTCACTGTACCATATGCAAAATGTAAATGATCAAGTCTGTTTTTTACGGCATAACGTAAATCAACTTTTTGAGAGGCATGTTCCTTTTAAAACCCTTCTCGTTAGGCATACGGCTCCACCTTGGCTGAATGGCGACATCACTGCTCTGATGTCACGACGAGATGCCGCCTACAGTCAATGGAGGCGTTACAAACTGGAGCACTTCCACAAATCGTATTGCAGACTGCGTAATCAAGTTGTCGTAATGGTCAGAACGGCAAAAAGACTTTATTACGAAAATAAACTTGGTCCTTTAACCTCTGGCAAAAAACTATGGAAAAACCTGCGTGAAATCGGTATTGGCAAACAATCTAAAAAACCTGTTGGCGACGTCGATTGTGATGCTCTCAACAAAAAGTTTACGTCCATGCCCTTAAACGTTGCTTCACCCGTTTATTCCCTTACTGAGGAGGAACCAACTGCTATCAACAGCTCTCTGAGTTTTATAAGAATACTAGAGGAAGACATTGTAGAGGCAATAATATCGATTAAATCGAATGCTACTGGCCTGGACCAAATGGACCCAAAGTTCGTGAGACTATTGCTCCCATATACACTGTGTTATATAACCCATTCTTCCGTTTCTTTCAAAGGTATTTGAAAAAACTATTCTTAAGCAAATCCAAAAATATCTTACGATCAACAACCTTTTAAGTACCTGTCAGTCTGGTTTTCGACCTAAGCGCAGCTGCAAATCCACCTTACTTTTTGTCACTGATGAAATAAGAATGGCAATGGACAGTGATCATGTTACACTGCTCACACTGTTAGATTATTCAAAGGCTTTTGACACTGTTAACCATTCAATTCTTTGTAGAAAGCTGCGAAATAACTTTGGATTTTCTTTAGAGTCCTGTAAGCTAGTTTTTTCATACCTCAGCGGAAGGCAACAATGCGTGGTGGCTAATGGATACTCGTCCACCTTTCTACATGTTTTGAGTGGAGTGCCACAGGGATCTATCCTCGGACCAATCCTCTTCTCACTTTACATAAATGAGTTACCACTAGTTGCCAAACATTGTTTAATTCATCTATATGCTGATGATGTGCAGCTCCTGATAAGTCGACCTTTTGGGGTTAAAAATGATGCCGTAGCTTTAATGAACGAGGATCTGCTCCGCATTTCGCAGTGGTCAAAAAAGAACGATCTCCGCCTTAACCCTGTCAAATCAAAATCCCTCCCCATCTATCGCAAAATCTTTGATTTATCGGATTTACACCCGTTGAAACTTGACGACGAAACCATTGAATATGTTAGCACCGCCAGAAACCTAGGAGTACTATTCAATCGCACTCTAACTTGGGACGACCACCTTAATAGTGCCATTGGTAGAGTCTATGGAAGTCTCCGCCTTCTTCAAGTCACTCGAAATTTCATCCCGACCAAAACTAAACTGCTACTTGCTAAAGCCCTTATACTACCTATTGTGCTATTTGGGTGTGAAATCTTTTGTAAACTAGACTTTGTGACTAGCCGCAAATTGAATGTTGCTTATAACAATATTGCCCGCTATATTTATAATCTTCGTCGTTATGATCACGTATCCTCTTTTGCGGTACGGATTTCTGGTTGTAGCCTAGACAGCTTAATAAACTTTCGCTCTCTGAGTTACCTGCACGAAATCATTCAAACACAACAACCTGATTATCTACACGGTAAGCTGAATTTCCCTCATTCAACAAGGTCTTTTGCTTTAATACTACCCCGATACAATTTTCTAAATACTGAGCGTCAATTTTTTATTCATACTGTACGCCTTTGGAACTCTCTGCCCATCGCGATGAGAAGAATAAGAAGCATAAGTAGATTTAAATTTTTACTTTTCAACTATTTGGCAAATAATTGAAATTAAATTTCCTTTTTCTTTATCAATATATAAATATGTAAATAGAAGTTTTAAGCATATAATTTTTTTTTTCAAATTCTGAAATTAATGTAAGGGCTTGCAACACTTTATAAGACTCATGTCCTACCTTGTAAGCGATTTTTGAAATAAATAAATACAAATACAAATACAAATACCACCCCCTGGGAGTTGTGAGGGGCAAATTACTGTCAATCTTCCTTAGTGAATCCAATCGTAAGTGGAATAACTTGACCGAATGCAAAATATTCGGAAAGATCTGGCCCACCTATAATAAATCCCGAACAATTGATTTGCTATGTAGACCCAGGCGAGACATAGCTAGGGTCGTTGCAACCTGTACTGGACATTGGCCAGTAGGGGAACATGCAGCGAGACTGGGTATTCCCTACTACTCACTGCCGTAGCTGCAATGATCAGCACGAAAAGGAAATAGTCCTTCACTTTCTCTGTAAATGTCCTGCTCTAGCTAGAATGAGAGCACATTCATTTGGAGTGGCATTTTTTTACGACCTCAACGAACTTTCTGAAATGAAAATCAAAAACTTGATTTCTTTTCCTAACGCGACGAAATGGATCTAAGACAAAATCGGTTGCTTCTGTATCATGTTCCCTTCTAGACCCCAAGACCGTGACCAATCGGAATACAGGCCTCTGCTGGGTTTCATGATGCTCAATGACAGCGATCATCGGTTTGATCCTTCGCGCTCCAGTCGTTCTGCTATCTGCTGAGCTCGGCATATCGCAGCTGGCTTTGGGCGAGATGCGATCCAATTGACTGAGTGTCTTAAGTCCCGCCTCTTGACGTTGGTGCTAGCCCAAAATATACTAAAACCATATTCCAAATCCATTCTAATTCAAATCAAAGAACTCTGGGCTCATGGTGGATGCTTATCTCCACTGGAAACCTCCGGTCATGCCAAGTGGGCATACGGAGACCCAGGTGGAGATCTCGCATTCAATCATGTATCTGGAAGACCCCCGAAGGAATCAAGTCAAACGAGTTACCGTATCAAAACGGCGCAGTTCAGCGCTAATTGGGTACTGGGCGAGTGTTACGGCTGTGCCACCATTTCTACCTACCTAATGCACAGTGCAGTATATTATAGTTATATTATATAATACTATACCATCTATTTGTGTACTGTGCTAGTAATGATCAAAAAAATGCAAAACTTGCCAAAATATTCAATTTTGTGCTAGTATGAAGTTAAATAATTTAATATTTAGTTTTCTCGATTTTTAATTCCTGATAAATCAGCCTTATTTCAAAATTTTGTCCTTCAGAATTGAAAAGTAATTCAATGTTACTTTTTTTAATTAAGGGATTGCTACTCTTCTTTTTGACAAATTTACCACAATTTACTAGAGTAACATAAAAGAACGCACCATGGGTGAAATCATGAAATCGCAAATCACACTTTACACACAAAAATTGCTACCCGCAAATGCAGAGATTAGCATTAAGAGAAGCATAAGAATACAAAATAGTGAAGCACAAAATTAAATTTCTAGACAAAAAGCAACAAAGTGTACACCTGTCAAAAATTTTGTCAGATATTTCTGTCAAGATATAATCGCAGAGTGATATCTCTGACATCCAATAAAGTGATGAAATAGAGTGACTCCATTAGATATTTTATGTCAAGATGAGCATGAGGTAAGTATCTCATATTGACATGGGTAACGCAGTAGAATTTCGTGCGCTTATACACTTACTCCAAGGCACTTCACTGTATCAGTGAATTGCGTAAACGTAATTTGCACAGTAACGCAATATTTGTTTACGACTAGTTTTGAAATTTTTTTTTCTTTTTAATGCTGTCTCAGCTATCACCTGTATCAATTTCATTAAAATCGCTTAAGAAACAACGAAGTTGACATTTTTTTTTGAACACCCATTGAAAATGTTTTTTCGTTCATAATTCTGTCTTAGCTCAAACCAATGTCAAATCCAATAAAATCGCTTAGGAAACAAAGAAGTAAAAATAGAGGTGACATATTTTTGGAACACCTTGTTTTGAAAATTTGAAAAATTTTGAATTTCATTAAAATCGCTCAAGGTACAACGAAATTGACCTTTTTTTTGGAACACCCATTGAAAATATTTGTTCGTTCATAATTCTGACTCAGCTACAACCGATGTCAATTTCAATGAAATCGCTCAAGGACCAACAAAGTTATCATATGGTGACATATTTTTGAAAAATCCTGTTTTGAAAATATTTTTTCCTTTTTAATTCTGGCTCAGCTATCACCTGTGTCAGTTTCATTTAAATCGCTCAAAGAACAACGAAGTTCAAATCTTTTTTTTGGAACACCCCATTGAAAATATTTTTGCTGTTCATAGTTCTGTCGAAGGTACCACCGATGTCAATTTCAATGAAGTCGCTCAAGGTGCAACTTTCTCCTGTGGATTCGGGGTGCAACGAATTTACTCCACTTAGCAAATACCAGAACCATTTTGTATCAAAAAAACCTATTCGAGTTTACAGAATTCTACCTTACCTACAACAAATAAAATTGTTCAGAACGGAACCTGTAAGCCATATCCGCCCAATCCGACTTTTAATTTTCCCCATACCGGGAGCTAAGATATTTTAGTTTAGTTTTGGATTTGTTTTTCGTGATTTTTATACATTCTAGATTTTCATGCGTTCGAGATATTTGAATTCTATATTTTTATTTTTATTTCGGGATTTCTTGTATTCAATACTTCTGTCATTCGAGATAACATCATGTCATTCACATGACGTTTTATCGTCTTTCAATGAACAAAAATTGACAAAAATTAAATAAATCTACTTCAAATAAAATCAATTCGAATCTACACTGGCAGCTTTTCAATTTTTAAACGAATCAAAATATACTATGTAAACATACGCTTTCGATAAAAACCGAATGCGAAATAAAGTGCGGTGCTTTACCGCGTGAACTGGACCTAAGCATTACATAATTTTAAATCTGGCCATACTTAAATAAATAAATAAATAAATTTTGTGGCGCAACAGCTCATGGAGAACCAGGGCCTAGTGACTGACAACTCTTAACCATTCCTGTGTGCGTGTTGTTTGCAGGAATGGAGGGGACCTACAATTTTTTGCCGAGTCCTCTTGGAGGATTTGTCAGTCCCTCGCAAGAGGCAGTACCTCGGAAAAAAACATTTCTGTTCTTAGGTGGCAGTGGCCGGGAATCGAACCCAGACCTTTGGCATGACAGCCCTACGCACTAACCATTATGCCACGAGGTACTACCTGGCCATACTTACCAGATATAAAAGTGTCAAAATTGAGTAACTTCATTCTTTTCCCCACTAGTTGCAGAATTGAGGGCTACTGTCGTCGGAACCAACTTCAGATTGGCAACTAGCAGTCCATATATAATACGTCCATGGTGTTGGATATCAACCAGAGCTGGTAATAAGTATCCGCTAAATGATGAGTTGACACCACTGATCTCTATATACACTGGATAGTATATTCCTTATATTGTATAACAGTTTTTTTGCTTCCATTTGAAGATGACAATTAGGTGGTCGGCTTCATAATTTGACGTCTACATTAAAAAGAAAAAAAAACAGTTTCCAAAATTTCAATTTGAAGAAAGAGAAATAGACCAATGATATGAAAGGGAAAAACTTTGTGGGAGTTTATTTTATTAATTTATATTTCATTAAGTTATTCATTGTGTACATTTTGTTTGTGCTATTATTTTACAATGGTACTAGAATTATATCAATCATAAATAAACAATATAAAGATGGGAAACTTTCGTACGTTTCACCCTCCAAAACCCATTTGTTTACATTGTTGTTTTTGTAATCCGACTCCGTGTCGATGAATAGATGTGAATTGCAACAACAACTTAACGCGGTGAGTTTAATTTGTTTTGACAGACCAATTTTTTTCCAAACTTGATATCATGTTTGTTTTATTTTAGTGCGTCTGCCATTCTGCATCGTTATTTTATTTATCTTTTTATATTTGTTATTAATTTTTTCGTTTTTTGTTAAATAATAACAACAAATATTTAGTTGTGCCAGAAATTTTAAGTAATATTTTTAATTTTATCAAAAATTTCCGGCAACCATCAATATGTTTACCTAAATATAATTTTTTAAAACGAATTGCAGCCAAATGGTTTGCCGTTCCAATAAAATTGAGTTGTTGATTATAGAAATCGCTAATTGGCCAATATTGGTAGGTTAGATGCATTTAACCAGATTCTGTGACTTACATACTTCAAATTTAATCTAATGTGAACAAACTGGCCCTGATTCTCCACTATCACTTACTTGGCCTTAACCATCATTTAACCTAAGTTAATCCAATTTTAATTCACCGATTTGGTGAATAAAATTTAATGAACCATTGATTAAAATTTGAACATACATATTTTGATAAAATGTGCAATTCTTTTTACCTAGTTACATAATTAAGGCTCTCCCAAACCAACGCGAATGGGAAGCAACGACGAATTTTTGTTGTTGTTTAGCGTTATGTATTTGTCATATTTTTTGCTGTTGTGAATGATTCGCTGCGAATCACTCCGCATTCGCGTTGGTTTGGGAGAACCTTTAAGCAAAAAAAAATTCAATACATATTATAGTATTAGTTGTGTTTTTTGTAACTCAAAATAATTCTGTCTAAAAAAACGACAACAAAACAAAGCAATTTACTAGTCAAATACAACAACAACAATATTAATTCAGAATTAAGCCTCTCCCAAACCAACGCGAATGCGGAGCGATTCGCAGCAAATCATTCACAATAGTAAAAAATATGACAAATACACAACGCTAAACAACAACAAAAATTCGCCGTCGCCGCGAATTCGCGTTGGTTTGGGAGAGCCTTTAAGGTAGAACTAGAATAGCCAACGTAGTGGTCGTAGGAAACCGGGTGAAAACAAGTAATCCATATGACGCACACATAATTGCGAAGTGGTACTCTTCGTTTAGTTTTCGTTAACTTCTCCCGTCAGACGGGAGAGTCCTCACCTTGGTGGAAGCGAACTAAAAGAATTTGGGCTTGGTGTATAGTTTTCCAGTCTTTTTTTTTTTGTTCAATGTATGTTCAATTTTCGTTTGACATTAAAGTTTTTCTTTCACCAACCACTTACAATTATCTTTTCATTTTGTTGTTTTCTTCACTTTTATGGATGTTAAATGGTAATTATTTATATGAATATGATCCATATAAAAGCATCCAATCAGTTTCTTTTTTGACATTTTACTAGGCACTGAACTTTTTAAAAGGTACGTTTGTTTTGTTCATCTCTGAATTCCAACAAGTTTTCGACTGGTTTTAAATTAAACTTGTGTTTTACGAAAACCTGAAGCTCAAAAAAATGTATGTGAAGCCTTGTGTTTTCGATTAGGTTTTTCTCTAAAGCCAATATTTTCGCGAAAACCTCGTTTTGAGTTCGGTGTAAAAAGACTAACATATTTACTATGAAATTTCATATTTCACAAACAAATTTCCTCCCACTATGGTTCAATTAACATACATTTATTTATTCAATTATTTATTACTACCAATATGTCTTTTATTATCTTAGAACGCTTTGAATTTAGGTAGCCAATGCAATTTTAAAATAAAATTATATAAAGGAAGTGAGCACTTAAAAATTCACTTCACCTGCTTTTATACTTTATGAACATGTCCATTGGGTTTTTAAAATAACTGACAAATTTAAAAAAAACCGACGATTTGTGGTGAAAATCATTAAGTTGCATTAGTGTTAGTGTGGTAAAGGTTACTAGTGCAACTTTATGACATTCACCACGGTCTGAGCTTGTAGGCAAATCAGTTTGACAGCCGAGGATTCCCATCTTTATATTATTTATTTATGATATCAATAGAAAGGTGTTTGAATAAGTAATAGTAAATATGTAGATGGGATATGGGAACCATCGACTTCGTTCATTATTTCAGTTTGCAAACAAGTTGAACAAAACAGCTGATAAGTGTGATGAGGAGAATGCGATTACATAGTCTGTGTTTTTTTACGATTTTACCTCCTTGTCACACTCTTTACATTTGTAATTCCGTTTCATTTAACCATTTGTGAATGAAATAAAATTACAAACAACAATGTTAGCAAAGAGATTTGGGGGGGGGGGGGGCAACGAACGGAAATTTGACGTCTTCATAGTGGATTATTTTGTATAAATTGTTATACAGTCATATTGTTATACAAAAAAGTGGTCAGCTTCATAATATAATAATTGTTCAAATGGAAGCAACTTTCTTATGTCGATACGCTTTCCAGTGTATTATAGAGATCAGTGGTTGACACTCACAACCTACTGCTCACACAATTTTGTGATACTGCTGACAATCCTCGGTTTGTTAGGTGGGTAACCGATGATGTGTACACCAGCAGCCTTATTTATTAGATTTTTTAGGTGGTTGACTAGTTACACAGTCTTTTAAAAGTCCTTAATAGTTGGATATATGCCTTATTTAATTAAATAAAATGTCAAGTTAGACAAATCTTAGACAACCGGAATGCCGTTGTCCAAGTTAGACAATTTAAGGACAACAGTAAACGAAGTTTATTAATAACTTTTTGGAGTTGGACGGCTGTCTAAAGTTAGACAAAGTTTATAAATACGACTGCAGATCTCTATAACCCTTCAAGCAAACGAGTCCGGTTTGGATCCGCAAACATAGGGAACAACGTATGAAAGACTTCGTTTTCGGATCCAAAAGTGGATCCTCAAAACAGCGTTTTACGGCTCAGATTAGTATGGAGATTAGAATCACCAGTACAGCATGCCGCCTACGTCACAGCCAATACACGAATAGGAAGTTGACAGTCAATGTATGTAGCCAATTGGCTAGCCAGTACTGGCTCGTGTGGCCTCAGGGTTAGTTTTTGGTGCGGTCGTGATAAAGAAACACACTAGGACTACTCAGGACACTCAACAGGCTCCACTTAGCCGATTTTACTAGTCTACAAAAATAATTTTAATTTATTTGATAATTTGTTTATAAAAACATATCTACAATATATTTCATTACGTTTTTAAGATTATTTCATTGATGAAATAAAAGATAAATATCAATTTTTACTTGATATACGTGTGTACTTATTAAAATCTTTTATGATAAAAGTCACAGAAGTTTGTCTTCTATTCTTTTATGATTTATAACAGATTGAATAACAGATTTTGGCATGCTGAATACCAAAAATGTGATTTGTAAAAGATTTTGCTTTGAGTTTGAAAGTTTGGCAGTTCATAACAGATTTCTTAGCAGATTAAATAACAGATTTACGCCAGCAGAATACCAAAATTAAAATTGATAAAAGATTTTTTAACATCTTAAAATTTTGTATGGAAATTCATAGCAGAATAAAAGATCACGCCGAATAGGCCTAATTAATAAATAATTGATTATAAGAAAAAACTAACAGCCGTATTTATAAAGAAAATTTAAAGGCTTCGTAACTTTAAAATGCCTCTAAGTTGCTCTTAAGTGCGAAATCGGTATCTATAATCAATTTTCACTTTTAAGCAACGTTACTTAAATGTATCTTAACTTAAACGGCATTCACCGCGTTTAAAGGTTACTTAAAGCCATTTTAAATATATTTTGACACTCGAGACTAATGTTTTTTCTTATTTCAGAAATATAGGTATACCTATGTATGTTTGTGGGTAGAGTTTTCATATTTTTGTTGTGGGTACCTAATGAAAGTTTTAAGATTCGTGGTTTCCTTTAATAAAATGAATTGTAAAATAAATTGTTTCGATTTATTAACATATTTTTCTATCAAAAGGCCAAGGTGTGAACCAAAGAATTGATTAATAGAGTTTCTGAACTCAAACACCAAAGCATCAGAAACCAAAATGGAATCATGTTTCATTTCGTTTGCTTTTAGTATACTAGTTGCTTCTCTTTCTTTCTTATAAATACATGTGCTCATCTTTTGTTTGCATTTGTTTGCAAGCTGTCAAAAAACAGCTGAAAAGAACATGTATTAGTGAGTTTTCTCACGTTACGTTACATTCCAATCGTTTAGTTAAGTAGCAATGGAAAATTGATTATAGATGAGAATTTAAGTAACGTTATTTAAAGGCAACTTAAATATTTAAGCAAACTTAACTAAATGACCTCTAAGAGGCATTTTAAGAAAATCTAATAAATTCGGCTGTAATTGTTTAGAAGTGATTTGCTTAGGAGTTGTGTATATTTACTAATAGAAAAACGGAAAATATGAAGTGCAATGTAAAATTGCATAAAACGGCCAGAATAAGGCGAACAAGAACCATTTCACTTTACAAGTGAGTTTTATTATATTGCTCTCAAAGAAAGTGATGTGAATTGTTCATATTATGATTAATCACCAATAAAGTAACACATATTAAATGATAAAAAATTTAAACAAGGTTATAGAAAAATGTTAATTAATATAAAACTTGCACGTGGTTTTTGGTTATTATCCTGTATATCAGGAATGTCAAACTGCCATTCTGTAAAACAGGGACGTTAGTCTTTTTGTTGGTGATTGTAAGGTGCAACTACATATTTTCTAAGCGCCCATTTTACGAGGATATTATTTTTTATGCAAAATGTGTGAAACAAGGTACATTTTGAAGGTTCCTCTGAAACAACGAAATTCTGAAAATATGATATTACAAAATGTTCTCGTGACACAGAGACTAAAAATTTAGTATTTTTTGCAGACATACCACTGAGAAGTAAAATATATTGGGAAAATAACAAATGATTATTATGGCACCCTAGAAAGTTGCTATCAAAAAGCACTCCATCTCTTTTGGAATGTATTTGTGTTCGTGAGAGCTAAGTGCCCTATTACACGACGATCTGAGAGTCATGACTTTTTTCAAAATTCAATGAGTGCTAACTAACACTATTATGAAAAATGTCGCAGATTTTTCCATTAATGCCGCTTCCTTATAGTACCTTTTCAAAGATTAAGGTAAGGTGCACTCTGGAGCACACCTCACTTCCGTATGGAAATTGGAACATAACATGACGAAACGCTCCACTCCACAATTATAGCGACGAATCATTCACAATAGTACAAAATATGACAAAAAATACACAACGCTAAACAGCAACAAAAATTCATCGTTACTCCGCATTCGCGTTGGTTCTGGAGAGCCTTAAAGCTCATTATTTAAAGTTTATAATTGCCCTATTACACGACGACCTTACAGTCATGACTTTTTTCGAAATTCAATGAGTAAGAAAAAGAAAAAACATCCGATCTCACCTTCGCACTCATTTAATTTCGAAAAAGTCATGACTAAGTCGTCGAGAAATAGGGCAGTAAGCATCCCCTACCTCTATTCGTTTGTCAAATCATACAAGTCAATGTTCAACCAGAAAAACTCTTAGCATTTCATACGTGCTTTTGTTTTTCCCTTTACATTTCTACACCCACCCAATGTGTCAAAAAGACGAAACACGAAACGATCGAAATCATGCTGTAGTGAAACCAGCCAATCTAAACAAGGGGTTTGTTTTGCCGTTGACAGCTACAAAAACTGCCCTAGAGATTGATTATTGACGGCTGGAATTTTGTATAGGTATATAGATTTTTCATGTAAAATTCTGGAAAACCAAAAAAAGGCACATTATTATATTACAAATGCAAGTCGACTATCCTCTCCTTGATTATATATAATAATCTAAAATTTAATTGATGTGTCAGTTTTGAGGGTTAGTGAAGTGAAATATTTTTTGTGAAAAAAATTTATTAATTGATTAAAAAAGAATGCGTGTAATTCTTCAAAGTAATTATAGTTGTTAGTTTGTTCATTGGTTTACTCTAATTGCATGAAGTTGGAGAACCATTTAAAATAGTCCGAGTTATTCAGAAACTTAAGAACTTGTGGTACACTCTAACAAAAAAAAAAAAACTAAAAAGTTTTTTTAAAACAATCAACAAATATACAAGTTTTTGCTTTAAAATTACACGCATCGACAATATGAACGGCAGTAAAAGGAAAAGTCGTCCCGCTGGCTTGTCAAGGTGTTAAAAATTTGTAATAAAAATAACTGTCCATAGATATGTTTTCAATTATATATCCATGTTCACATATCTATTGACATGTACGTTGCACGACATAATATATGCATATATGTATATATCTATTAGAATATGCACATGTATATAATACATATATATTTATATGTAGGTATATATATATAGACATAAATGTTAATAAACCTATCACTATCAAGACATTATTAAAGATAGTTTGAATGAACATTTTAAATCAAAAACAATTAAATAAAAATATTGCTAATGTGTATATTTCTTCTTTGTTATAATATTAACTTTGTTTTGCTCATTTAAATTTGGTAGCCATCGTATTGAACTGTAATTAAATTGAAATATGTAAAAGAATCTATGTACGAGCGGATAGGTACATTATTTTTCCATAGTTATTAATTAGGTTATAATACTCGTATACACCTTTTTCTATAGTAAATCACTTTTTTTTTATGTAGGTAAAGCTTAGAAGCTGTAAGTTTCCTTTGACAAAAGTAGTTCAATGCAATTTTTACCTATGTAAATGTTTTTATATGAATTCAATTGAGTAAATGAGAACCAAAACTCGTCATATCCACTTTTATCAAAAATTGAGATTTTGTTGCAGATTTTAAGGAACATTTGACAACCTTACCCCTCCAATCCCCTTTAATATTGATGTCAAATGTAATAATTGTTTTCAAAACTCTCCATATCACAGTGCGATTTGCATCATATCCATTGGTTGCAGAAGGTTTGCTTTCAAAACTATTCTTATCCATCATAGGTTATCAATTATGCCATAAAAGAAGGAACTAAAGCGTTCATGAGTTTTTATTGTAAAAATCTTTAAAAGGGTAATTAAAGATGGGAAAGTAGTTTAGTGTTATTATATTAAGGTTACAATTTAGTAAGGGAGTGAGGGGGGGGGGGGGGGTGGATGATGTGGGAAACTGACCATACACAATCATTTGTAGTAAAACTCTTCATATCCAAATTTAATTGTTAAATATATTTTAAACGGAACTTTCAATATATTTGTGGTCTTAATTATAACATAAAATTTAACATACTTTTAGACAAAATAAGATCTTTTCTATGAACTATCATTTAGTCTTATTTACTTTTATTCTATTTGCACATAAAGACAATTTTGGATATAACGAGTTTTGGTTCTCATCTACTCAATTAAAATCACATCTCATCAACGGGATCTTAGATTTTGTTAAGATTTTATCTTTATTAACATTCTCTGAGAACTTGGTATTCTCAGAAATATAATCACGGTCCCTAACTAAATTTTTAAATTCGGTTTTTATTGAGAAGGAACATTCGTTTGTTATTGGAAATATGGGAAGTGTTAACAAAAACTAATTTTTGTTTTCTTTTCTATTAGAATACATTTAAGTAGGAACTTCACATGCAAATAATCTAGAACACAATCGTCCCCAAATTGCCCATTCCAAATGATCCGACTAACTACTTTGTATTTTATGTAAAAGAGCCGTATCCATAAGGAAATTCAAAAAAGTTTTTAACTGAATATCTACCAGCAATGATAAAATATGAAAAATTGAAAAGAAAATTCCACTTTGACATGAAATATCAAATGGAGTCTTTGTTCAAGCTTCTTTGGATAGACTATCTAGGATAGCTTTAGCTTAAAGTGCGACACTATCATAAGTACGAGATTTTCTTCCCTTTTTTGAAATGTTACTACAATGGGATACTGTAGAGGGTTATTGGTATCCATGTATGTTTCTGAACGACATAAAATCTGTAGGGATTTTTTTTTGCCAACTGCTGTACTTTCACAAGGGATTACAGCAACAAACATTTCTAGATGGTTTTAGATGCAAGTTTGACCGCAGCCACTCTGTTTCATCTCTTGATGTGATGTCCGACATGAAGATTATTTAGCTTTTTGTCCCGAAATGTTATTTTTGTTTATCATTGTTTGTATTCGTAATATGCTGTTGTTGTTGGTCTCTGCATTCTCGTTGTATGTTTTGTAAATTAAGATTAAAGATTTTTAGTGATGAATTTCAATAATACCTATAACTGGCACCTTAACCTTTTAGTAGGGACGTAAGTGCAAAATATGAGGGCATACGTGTACTTTTGACCTGACGGGTTGAGCTTTAGTATACTAATAGTTCATGTTTTAATCTTACTTTAAAGAAGTGTTGCCAAGGTGGCAACACTGTCAGAAGAACGAGAAAAGGGTTGCCATTTGTTTCATGCATTGCCCAATAAATCGAGAACTAGAGGTCGGGCGATGACCTCTCGTTCGATTTAGCAAACTTGTGACCATAGAACCACATTATTGATTTTACTCCCTCATCTCTCCTGGTATGAAGAGGTTGGGAAAACTGCTTTTTTCCACCCTCTTTATGCAAGAGAAAGGGAGGTTAGAAAATCTATGTGTGGTTCTATGGTTATAAGAGTGCTGAATCCAACGAAAGTTCTCTAATCATCGTCCGACCTCTGGTTCTCAATTTATTGGCCAATGAATCAAACAAGAGGCAACCTTGGCAACACTTCTTAAAAGTAAAGTTAGGACATGAACTATTACTATTTACTAAAGCTCAACCCGTCAGGTCAAAATGACAGGTTGGTCCAATTAACAGCCCCACTATTTCTCATAAAATAAGTTTTAGGCGCCAGTTATAACTATCATTGAAACTCATAAAATTTATTCCTCAAGTTTAGGGCATTTACAAACCAATTTTGTTTATTATTTTGATGGGCGAATAAAGTTTAAGACTATTATAAGCATTATTATGACCTGCGATTTGACGATTCGGACGTTCGACTCAACTCGTACGTTCAACATTTCAAAAATAAAAACTGCGGTTTTGTTCCAAGTCACCAAGAAAAACAGTTTGGCATCGTCGATTGAGGCAAATTTAAGCCATTAAAGGTGAACTTAATTTAGGCGAGTCGCAAGCGGTAATGCCACAAAGTCACATTCGAATGTTCGACTCGCAAGTCGAGATCGCAAGTCATAATAGGTGCCTTAATTATATTTCCAGCCAAATAATAATTTCTAATACGCCAAAACTTCGACATAAAAAGATTGAATATTTTGATGGTCATTGCCAGGGTAGTTCAATCCTTTGAAATAATAATAACTAGTCATTTTATAGGCTGGGCCTGGACCGGCAATCTTTGTATGCTTTATTTGTATGCAAATGGTTTTTGCATCCAAAAATAATAATTTTCCATTTTTAGGCTTATAGTTTATAATTTTAGGGTAAAATTATGACTCAATGTGTGGTTTAGGTCAAGGCAAACATTTGTTGCCTTGGATATTATATAATTTTGTCACAGAATAAATTGAAAATTATTTTGAAATCTTGATTTTTTTCGCATGGGAACTGTAAAATAGACTTAGAGGGTAAAATGTAATGAACAGAACGGCAAACATAATAAATAAAAAACACACTTCTAGCCGCAATTTAGTCAAATATCACTTATCATGACTTATTGTTAGAGAACTAAACTAATCTTATATGTATGCATATTTCATATTATGTTTTTGACGCTGTCTTTCGTGTAATTTTGAGACTCATTCTTGGTCAATATTTGAGTGCAACCGCAAAGGTGCTGCTGTACATACCCATTTGTTTTGGCAAAAGTGATAGTCTCTTATTCTTACGTTTATGCATCAAAAGCCATCTTGTCACCATTTTAAATTCTTAAATAGCTAAGCAAAAATTTTTCTCAAGATCAATTCAGGATTAAAAATTATGCAAAAACAGTGGGTTTCACTTTACACAACTTTGCACTCAACCTCATGTAATCTGCCTGCTTGCCTAAAAACGCAATATTATATAACTCAATATTAGAAACGTGAAGTATATAACTAGCTGTCGTTTAATGCAGTCTTTCGTTTTTAAAGTTACGTTTGCTTCATTTGCAGCCTTATTATAAATTTCACGTATTATGAGTTTTAACCCAAAAACGAAAATTCACCTTTTTTGTGAGTATTCATTTCGTAATTACTCGTAATTAAGATCTAAAATTATCACTTATTTTTTGATGGCGAACAAAAGAGAGACATAGGGTACTGACTGGCATAGCTTTTAGAGTTCCGGGGGAACTAACATTTTTAAGATTTTTCATGTGGAACTCATAACAAGGTTGATGGTTTTTTTGCTTTCGCTTCTTTTCATACGACCACTTAAGTGCCCTTGTCCGAAAGTAAAGTCATATCCTGAGTGAAGACAACTTCCTAGGGCAATTTACTTACATCTGGTGTAAAAGAAAAAAAAATGAGAAAGATAATTAGAGCATCAGTGGTGTGTTTCCCTTTTGACGAATAATATTTTACGACTAAGCGAGCGGATGCTATTGATCTTAACTATTATAGATCTTGAAAGTTCTTCACTGAGTGAGATGACAATAATTATTCTATGAACTATCCCACGACATAATCCATTTCTTATGACAATCTTAAACAGAATCCGTCCAGCCGTTCGACTGGGATTAAAAAACAACCGTCCTCAACGAACACAAAGATATAATGTTCACCCAATTCGTTATATCGAAAGATTCTTTAACCCGAAAACGGAACGTTAAAAAGTACTTTCTAATAGAAATTGATTATAACAACCAAATAAACTTGTCAAAAAAAATAAATTCGAACTCCTACGCAATAAAGAAACAAGAACTGCAAAAAATCCAAAAATGTGTAAGCAAAAAAAGACACCGCGTTTCATGTACCGTTTTCTTGTACAGACAACTTCCTCAGCAAAAGAAAAATAGATAATGTATTGAGAGCTATAAAAAAGAACGGTTTACATGTTTTGTTTTATTTTTTTCCTTGAAATTGAACAGCATTTGTTATAAAGTGTAGTCCAATTTGTCATCACTCGTTATTTAGAGATATCAATGGACTTCAGGTGCTGATTCGTAATTGTAATTATTCTTATTAATTACAGTTTGATGCAACTTTCAAACTTCGGGTAGAAATTAAAAAGAAAACAGAAAAAAACTCTATAGATTTGCTTCCTCGTGTAAAAGAGGTCTTACATTTCTTTGGCAGTCGGTCTCAATAAAGCTTCCACAACAACTTTATTGAAAAGATCCTCCCATACTATTTGATACTTCCCTCGGTACGATTTATCTCTTAGAGAATGCTAGAGAACTTAAAAGCTTGTTGATGGTTCTTCGTTATGCGAGCAATCCATGTCGTCATGAACCAAACTACGACCAGTGGTTCGTTCTTTTATGTTACTATAGTTAATTATGGTTATTGTGTCAAAAAGAAGAGTTGCAACGTCATAATTAAAAAAGTTTCTTCGAAATACTTTTCATTTAGGAACGACCAAAGTTAAAAAAGTTGATCTGTCAAACAAAATGGATGAAAAAAAAATATCAAAATGCATTTGGAATTAAAAATCAAGAACTAATCGTGATTTGATGTGTTTTATTGAAATAAACTTTTATCAGCTGTTTGAAAATGCATACATTTTAACAATATAATTTCATTTAACTTCGTTCTAGCACAACATTGAATCTTTTAGCAAAATATCTCCAATTTTTTTTTTATTCACAAATGCACAAATTTCTTTATTTCAAACCGATCAAATTGTATAGACAAATTTTGCAGAGCATTGAAAATAATAAATATATTACTACAAAAATGAAGTCAAATCCAAACCGAATGATCGAGAAAAAAAGATAATCCAAAATGAAAACATTGTGATTTCAGCTGCTTTTGACAGATTAACCCTTTCAACTCATATCAAGTTACTCAAAGTTACTTTTTGACACTTTAACTTTGAATTTAGGAAGTCGTTCACGTCTTATAGTTAAATAAAGTTACTTTTTTGTATTAAAGGAACGATGAAAGTTAACTATTGTTAACTTTGGTTAGAAAAAGAACGCACTTCTGTCGAGTAAAAAGTCTCAATGCGATAGAAATTGTTCTTTTCCATGCGAAAAATAATATGCACATGTGTAATTTTTGTTTGTGTGGAACAGTTTAAACTATGAAAAAAGTGGAACAAACATTTAATAAGTATGTATATAAAAA
Organism: Dasysyrphus albostriatus; assembly: GCA_946251815.1. Taxonomy (NCBI): domain Eukaryota; kingdom Metazoa; phylum Arthropoda; class Insecta; order Diptera; family Syrphidae; genus Dasysyrphus; species Dasysyrphus albostriatus. The sequence continues at coordinate 178,985,936 of OX276335.1, forward strand.
AAAAAACAAAATAATTTAATTAATTCTCACAAATATAATTAAGTGCAGTGAAAAAAAATAAAATCAGTTCGGTTAAAAAAATTACAAGATTTTACTTTGATCAGCAACCCAAAAATCCCTTTTTTAAATCCACTTGATCCACTTCAATATGCTAAGGTTTTATTTGCAAAAACGTATGAGAGTTCTCTTGTCTTTTTTGGTGGCACAACAACAATTTCAACAATTTAGCAACATATTTTTAATCTACGAACATTAATTTTGAAAAAATTACAGTCCATTTTTGCAGATTTATGAAAAGTGCAATTAAATTAAGGTGATAATATGGAAATAACTTACGAAGACAAAAACAGAACATTCCGTAATTTTTGAAATGATAATCGTCAAAGCAATAATTGTTAGCGTGATCGTCAATGATTTGCTTCAAGTACCTCAACCACTATCATCTCGTCTATGGTTTTTTTCAGAATGCAATTTGGTATTCTCAAGCTGTGGAGAAAATGGGTGCGTTTATCGGCAGAAATATAAAAATTCAGTACTCAATCGTAACGTTGAACACACACAAAATCTGAAATTTCAACCAAATGTCATATATCCTTTTTATGCCAAAATCTTGTGTTTACTTGCTGATTTTACTGAAAGTGAATATAAGGAAAAACTTTTTTTGTCGGAAATTAAAAATTAAAATTAAATTTGAATCAAAAATAAGTGAGTCTGAGGATAAAATTATATATAAGGCGACTGGAAAAAGCTTGTTCGTTCTTTTTATTTGGATTATAATACTTTCGAAAATAGTTGAAGCCATACTTTTCACTTGCAATCAAAAAATCTTAACAGTTATTACTCCCAAATGCACGTCTTCATTGCGTTTTTCCACCAAATTTAAGTATTATAAATACAAATGGGGAAAACTTTAACTTTTGTTAAGGAAAAACTAATGTCGAAATGCCATGGAAAAATACTTTTCAATCTTATTTTTTATTTTATTCACTTACAGAAAACAAAACTTAAAAAAAACAATACGTCGTACCAAGCCGACAACAGAACACAAAAATAGCTGCATCCACTATTAAGTTCAACTTCTATGTGCAGATTCTTTTTTTTTCTTGTTTTGTAGCTGTCATCTGAATTTTCAGATGAAAATTTTTATCTGAAAAAGACGGTGTTCACATTGTACTGAAAAACTGGATTTTTTTTACGTTTCAGTATTTACATCTTCCTTTACTGAAGAAGTAGAAGCGAGATGTGAATACTGAAACGTCAAAAAAAAATCCAGTTTTTCAATCCAATGTGAACAACGTCAAACGTAAGCAAACGTAACGAAAAGTCATCTGAATTTTCAGAATATTTATGACAGCTGACCAATCAGATGGCCCAAAAATTCAGATTTCTGCTCCTTGTACGCATGGAATGTCATATTGTCTGCCGTGGCCTACGTTCTTTTTTTGTTCTTAGTCCAAAAAAAAGAGACAAAAGATATGATGTCAAATAACAGTGGTCCGTTCTTTTTCTAACAATAGTTAACTATTGTTAACAATAGTTGACTTTTATCGTTCCTTTATTTCAAAAAAGTTACGATTCGTAACAATATAACGTCATAACATCGTTATTAAATGCATTTTGGAATGTCAAATAGTTACGATTTGTAACTATTCCCAACTCATATCCAGGACATGAGTTGAAAGTGTTGATTTATCAAAGTACATATGGGAGCGATTTGTTTAGAAAACAAACCAAATTTTTGTTGGTTTTGATAAAATTCAGAGAAAAAACAATAATTAAAATGATATTTGTGCCAATTATAAGCAAAAGGGAAATTTTTGTACTGCAAAATATACGATTTTATGCAATAATAATGCAAATAAAATATGTTTCATTCATTTATTTGACACATTAACAATATCTAACTACGTTTCGTTCCTAAATAGAATTGTAACAACCCTAACAAAACCTAAAAATGACACATCAACAACTATTTTTGACATAACAACAATAGTTAACTATAATTAGAAAAAGAACGCACCACAGTGGTTACTCAGTCATTCAATAATTACAGTGGCCTTCAAACTTACAATCAAGAAAATTAATGCAAACGATACCTATTTAGATATCGTCTTAACACTATCGCTGTGACAATAGCGTTTCGAGGATCATTGGCTTACGTGAAGCTAATATTTGATTTTCGAAACGATGTCGCCCAAACGATAGTCATTTTCAGTTTTACGGAATCGTCAAAACTTTATCGTCGTTTTACGGATTGACTGCCCAGCTTATTTTTCCAATTTGTTCCTTATCGTTTTAATGAAAGCTTTTGTTAAGCTTGACCCAATTCTCTTCCTTATTATGTGGATGTATGTGGATGCATTTACTTATATAAGAGGTCACTTTCTTGGCAGTCCGCTTTTCTTTTTGATATCCGTATTGATTCATAAAGATCTTAACATGAAAGCCAAATCTGGTAATCAAAGTTTGAATTAGTCAATACGATTACAAAGCCTTATGATCAGTACTTATATAAGAGATATTCCAAGTGCTCTGCGATTTGTTTTAAACAATTGGATTTCATTACAAGAGGTAAGGATTTCAGATTAGAAAATGCGAGAATTTGGATATATATGTATGTATATCCGTATGTTGATGTTGAGGTCCTTTACTGGGATCAATTAGATCTCATAATATTCCACAGGATCGTCCGAAGGTTTTAAAAAAAAGAAAACATGTCTTTACCTTCCCGTAAGAATGTATTAAGCGACATTTCAAAAATCTTAGAGGCATCGAGATAAGCCTCTGGATTAGTTTTTTATGTGTGCACCTAAGGAAATACAAAAAATTGGAAAGTCATTTTCAACTCAAAATCCATGTGAAAACCTGTTTATTACTTCAAAATACACACAAAAATTATATATCAAATTTTAGACTGAAAGCTGTTCTTTCACATAACGGTTTTTACGTCGTTTGAAAGATATTAAACTTACCTTTTTCCACCCGTTGACTTCAAATAAAAGTATGTTCCCGAAAAATGTCAATCGAAATTTTACTCAAAGAAGCTACTCTAAACCTTTCTTTTAAGACATCAATCATTATTTTGATCATGGAAATTTTCCAAGTAATTTATGATTTTTTTAATTTACCATTTTCCGTAGGTTGGGCGCCATTTTTGGAAATGGTGTCCAAGCGACAGATTACAACAATGATTCTTTAGCTAAATAAGATTCTTAGCATGCCAAAAATAGTTTACAAACATGCAAATAATATCCTCCCTTACAAAAAGTTTATTTATTTTTTTATTAAAATTGAGTTTTCAAACGATTTGTTCAGAAACTATTAAGCTTATTTGGCTATGCATATAATAAAAGGAGGCCTAAGATTTACAAAAATTAAAGCACAGTGTTGTAGGTATTTTCATTGTTTTTCAATAGCTATTTATCTACTTAAAGTCAATGTTTTAGTAATTTATCCCTCCCGTATAAAAAAGAGGGGGAAATATACCCCCCTCTCATACAATTTTTTTCTTAGAACATGTTCTAAGATTATTTCTCGAATCGATAGTTCTTGACTGCCAGATCATAAATATAAAACATAAACTCGTTTTAAGTTCCATGCAACTTCTAGAAAACGCGACAAAATTCGCGTATTTCATACAGAATACATTTTCGGTATTCTGGGAAAATCCTCACAAGAAACTCACCACGGTGAATTATTTTTTTTAATAATAGGTAAGTAAGCTAAAATCAAATAATACATGCATCCATGTTTATTTTTCAATGAGTTATGTTTTTTAAAGGGAAAGTAATTAGAAATATATACAAAGTAACATTTTCATATCGTTGTATTCGGTATCACATGTGTTTATATATAGTTGTGACCTCCTCCGAAGGAGATCACAGTTTCGATAGTTTTTGTGAGGATCACAACTTGTGAGGTTGCTGCCAGAATGCGAAACCCTCACAAAACCAAATTAACCTCACCATATGAAGTTGTTGTGACTTGTGAGGTATCAGTCAGGCTTGCCAGAATAGGGCTGTTAGTTTATGATTTCGTTGTATCATTTTTGTAAGTGATTTTTCGTTTTGTGTCAGTAGAGTACTAGGCTTAATAGCGAAAACCCGTTTCTATTTTTCATTTATTTTTTATTTGAACTAACATTGTTTTTATTGGATTTTTATTAAAAGAATTGCATCGTCCCAACATTTACCACCAAAAAAACTTATGACAAAATTTTAATTAAACTATTATAAAACAAAATATTGATTGACTCACTGACTCACTCATTAATTTTTTTTGTATAGCATTCTACAGGTTTATGCTATTATATATATTATAATACAAAAAAAATTTCGTGTAGACTCATATGTTAAGGTGTCCACTGAGAAAGGATTTTTTAAAATTCTTATTTTTAATAGGGTAAATATAGGTAAATGTAGGGTAAAATCGGGTTTCTATTTTCTAAGTAGTAAGGTTTAGAGAATTTTTTCTTATAAAATTTATAGATTTTTGAATTAAAAGAATGATAATGTTAATTAAAAATTTTTCAAAATTACCGTTTTCAAGTTATTGTTGTTTTAAACTTGAAATGAGAAAATCGATGTTTCAAAAATAATTCACCATTAATCAGGAGAGTGTGCGAAAAAATTAAATTTACATTTTTGAAAAGAAGATAAAAAAGTTAGGTGTGTATAGGAATTTTTGAATTAAATCGTATTTTGAGTGCTGGGAATTTTTGAAAATGCACAAGAATTAGGTGTTTTTTTGTGGTTTTTTATTTTTAGCTTTTTAATGAGTTGTTAAAAAAATCTGAAGTTTTAGGGTTGTATAGTATTATTGGATTTTTATACCAGGTGTGAATTTCAATTAATTTAAACAGTATTCAAAGGAGTTATTCAAATATGTACACATTTTTCAACAGCGTTTTTGAGAGTTTTTTACTAATAACTTTATAAGGGTGGAGGTAGGGGGTTGATTAAGGTCTTATTTTGATAGGCATTTTTGAGATGAATGTTACTTAAAAAAATTGCATCCTCAAGTGCCGTATAAAGGAGATACGGTAGTTTAAATGTTGCTATAAACATTTGTGCATAACTTTTTACTCCATGCATCTTTAACTTTGTTTTATTTTTTATCTAATAGTAAATTTATTTACCGTTATTTTGGTATCTCAATTATTATTCTACGATTTATACATGCCTCACAATTAATTAATCAAATCAATCAAAAAATTTAAAAAATTACATCGAAATTTCCAAATTGGACCATCGTCGACGACCAGCCACGAGCTGTATGATCCTGTATCTATATCAATTATTTTAATTAAAATTTTGGAAAATTTTATTAAAAAAAAAACTATAGATCCCGTTCTACTGATCCGATCTTCAAGGTTAAGGTCTTTACGGAATCCTGACACAACAGGCTACATTGTTCATTGAGGAGGGCAAAAATTTGCATACTAAAGGGGTAAAAAAAGCCACCTTCAATTTAATTTATTTCATTCTAAATTCAAAGTTCATAAAAAATTTATAATTTTCAAAAACTAAAAACGCACATTTAATGCTTTATTTGTCTTCTTTAATTATGTCATGCAATGTTTTATCATCAATTCAACAACAAAGGTGCTAAGTTTTTTAAGTAATTTTTTGCTAATAAAATTAATTTTATTAAAAAAATCATCGACATGGCATTATTAGTTAATCAATAACTCCAGAAATACTGCACTGATTTTTAAATTAAGGTCTTTAAAAACTGTCATTAAGATAACTGTTAGATTTATGAAAAAAAAATATCAACTTTTACATTGCAACCTAGAAAAAAACGTAAAAACAATTTGAGTACATGTTTTTTCTTACCTATTTCAAAGCTTTAATAATTTAAAAAATGATCAGAATTTGTATGATAGGAAAAAACTTTTAATGCAATTTTGTTACTTAATTATTGGCCTAAAAAACAACAGAGCAGCAATTAAATAATATTTGAATTGCATACATTTAAAACATACTTTTTTTCAACTGTTTTTGAATCACAAAAACGTTAATAACTTTTTTAAATGCTAACGGATTTAAATGAATTAACATTTGTTGGATTAACAATTAAAAATACTTTTATTTTCATGCATCATACATGTTTGTAAATTACGAAAAAGGTTAGACAATTATGTTAAACAAAATTTGTTTAGTTTATTTTTTGCACATAAAAATAACTGAAAAAGTTCAATAAATGGCTTATAACATTAGTAATTCTTTTTTAATATTTTAAAATGAGATACCAAATGATAGAATATAATAACAGACATAATTTTTAGCGAAAACAAAATTTTTAAAAAGTCACACCAAGTTTTACAGGGGCAAAGAGGCGTTAGATATAGATTTATATATATACTTTTCGAGTATATTTACATTAAAAATCTATACATATATAACTTGAGTATTAAGGAATTAAAATACGCTTAGCTTATAATTTAGTATATTTTTTATTAAATCTGATATAAAGCTAAATTGAAAATTAAGTATAAAAAATGCGTTTTTAAAAAAGTCTTACAATAAGAAACTGCTCTATTTTGCAAATCATATGGCTTTTATTTTTCTACCACGCCCACTAAGGGGTGTCAAATTTTGAAAATTCTATACTACAAATTCTAATGAACAATTTGGTATATAAAACATTGCTGTACATTTCTTACAAGCTTCACAATTAATTTTCAATTTATCAATTAATCACATTTGCCAATTTCCAAGGTAGTAGCCAAATAAAATCATAAAACTTCGATTCACCAGCATTTAATTGGCTATAACTCCAGGAATACTTCTTTGATTTTCAAAAATAAGGTGTCTTTAAAAAGATTTATTCGTCTTAAATTTTAATAAATTACCAAAATTATAGTTGCATAACATTTGACTAGCTTAAAGACTTTGAAAAGCTAAAAAGCACGTTTTCTGCTTCATTAAAAATTATGTTCTTAATTTTAGTACGACAATCAAAATTTTTAATTCATAATAAATCTTGACTAATAACCGATTATTTTGGTATATCAAATATATTTCTACGTTAACTCAATCATTTTATCTACATTTTTAAACATTCTTCAACGGAAAATTTTGCAAAATTACAGCCTATTGTTGGCTGTTATAATTCGAGATTTCATAAATTATGCATAAGCTTTCTGAAAATTGCTTATAACTTTGGTAATTATTTTCCGATCTTCTTAAATGAGGTATCAAATGAAAGGTATGAAAACAAGGATCTAATAAATGATAGGGATTCATAAAAAATTAAATATCATTACAATTACAGACAGGTGCAATAAACGAATTTTATCATGTCTTTATATCTTGGGAACGGCTCTACCGATTTGCATGAAATTTTCACAGTTAACATGCATGGGAAAGAAAAAAAGTTTAAAATATTTTTTGTTCAGTTACCTCGACTGCCACACCCACTTTGTATGTCTTAATTTATCAAAAACGTCTCTTAACATTACTACAGGTATCACATATTTTGTTTGTATGAGTAAAAAAATTGATGGAGATTTTTATAGACCCACCCACAATCACGCCTACTTTTTTCTCGGTAACGGTCCACACAATCTGTTTTAAATTTTCAGTGTTGATTTGTATGAGCAAAACTAAAGTTTGAAAAAATTTTTTGTTCAAATCTGCCCACTGATTTCTCAAAAACGGCTCTTAAGATTAATATTGGTATCAGATATTATTTAAATGAGTTAGATAAAATTGTTGATGATATTCTAAGACCCACCCACAACTACGCCCACTTTTTTCATATCTCGGTAACGGCTCAAACGATTTGCATGAAATTTTCAGTGTTTTTTGTTCAAATCCGCCCACTGCCACACCCACTTTTATATTTTGATTTCTCAAAAACGGCTTACTTTTGGTATCAATAATTGTTTATATGAGTAAGAGAAAATTATTGATAGTTTTTTAGACCCACCCACAACCACGCCCACTTTTTTCATGTCTCCCTATCTCAGATCTCAGTAACGGCTTTAGTGATCTGAATACAATTTTTAGGATTGATTCGAGTGAGCAAAACAAAACTTGAAATACTTTTTGTGTAAATCTGCCCACTGCCACGCCCAATTTTTTTATAATTGTAATAATAATAATAACTTTTATTCTCATTGTCCGATTTTAATTATTTAAATTTTTAAAATAAAGATAATAAATAATAAAGGTAAATAATAATAATAATAAATATCTGACAAATATACTATTTGAAAGTCAGCGAAGCGACTGACAAAATATAAAACAAAGTCGTGTTAGTTACACAATTTATAACTCGGGAACGGCTGGACCGATTTTATTAATCTTTGATTTGTTGGATTCGTCTTCGCCCCGAAGAAAAACTATTAAAATATTGGAAAAATTCACAAATCAAGATTGTATGCACTTGGTCCCTCAAAATAAAATTAAAATGTTATCGAAAAAATAAAAAAAAGTCAATGTTTTGTATGACTGGTGCAAATATTTGGGTGGATTTTAGCCATGACCTGGAAAACACTGCCTTATTAGCATAGACATTTGCTTGAAAAAAACATTAGAAATAGCCTAAAAGAGTCAATTGTCAAGTCTTGGTGGCAAATCCAAGTTGGGACTAGCATGTCTTCCGTCATTCACATACTAATCTATCAATTCGGGCCAAAAGAAATTGTTGTTTGATTGTTCCCGGAGCCAGTTAATTTAAATTTGGCTACTAACTGTTGTATAGTCAATATGAAAGGGCGATCATACAATCCATCAAATAGGTGTACATCATGGCCACAAGGAACACTCATAGTCTTAGAGCCAACAGCAAATTTTGGGAGAGGATGTATAATTTAAATCGGAGTAAAAGCGATTAAAGGTATAACAAAGTTATTGTGTTATATGGCAGGTTTTGTTTTCAGCATTTGGGGGTGAGGTGGGGGGTTAAAAAGTGCTAGATTCCTTTTTTTATTTTCAGGGTTATAACCTCTTTAGCTAAATTTAAAAAAAATAAGATATGATGCTTTGTCACTTTTTCTAAGCATAAACAGCCCAATCTTGACGGTCCGATTTATAGAGCTCAAAATATAACCATTTTAAGTGAACCAAAAAAAAAACAAAAAATCTACAAAAAAGTCTCCACAAAAACGCCGATAAGCTTTGCTTAAGAAGCCTAAATCATGGGTTTTATATTTATCGAATACCCAAGATAAAAGCTTTGAGACTTTGGGAAAATGACAGAGCCTCATTTCCTATTTTTTTTAAATAAATTAATTTTGTATGACCCATATAAATAGGAAACCGAGCTGGTTTTAACCCCCCACCCCTACCAAAGGCTGAAAAAACTCGTGCGAAGCCGGGCGGACCAGTTAGTAAATAAATAAATAAATATATAACAATGAAATTAAGTTTTACAAAAGAATTTAACACTGAACAACACAAAAATATCACAGAATGGCAATGTTGTATAGAGAGTTTGTATTGTCGATGTCTTCTCTGAGGTTCATGGAAAATTCTCCTTTTTGTTGAATACGTAGGCTCTCTAGTTCTCGTTTTCTCTTTGTCATTTTTACGTCGTCTATGTTGGCTGTGTGTGCAGTTTATAAAATATGTTGTGATAGTCCAGTTGATTCTCTTTTGTTTTTGATGCCCCCTTTGTGTTCTGTCATCCTCTTCGTTAAAGCTCGTTTGGTTGTGCCAATGTAAACTAAATTGCACGTTTCCCCTCTTTCCAATTGCAGCTGAATTCATAGATAACGTTGTGTGTATTGATCTTTTAGAATCGGTGTTTTTGTGCTGGTAATAATAAACAGTTCACTAAGAGTTTCGTTAAATTTATGTGCAAATGTGATCATAGATACTCGTACAAAATATAAAGACGGGAATCCTCGGCTGTCAAACTGATTTGCCTACAAGCTCCAACCATGGTGAATGTCAGAAAGTTGCACAAGTAACCTTTGCCACACTAACACTAATGCAACTTAATGATTTTCACCACAAATCTTCGGTTTTTTTTTTTTTAATTTGTCAGTTATTTTAAAAATCTCATGAGTGGCTCATGGACATGTTCATAAAGTATAAAAGCAAGTGAAGTGAATTTTTAAGTGCTCACTTCCCTTTATATAATTTTATTTTAAAATTGCATTGGCTACTTATATTCAAAAGACCATCCGCCTAATTTAATAAATTTAGTTTTATATAAAACCAGTCGAAAACTTGTAGGAATTTAGAGATGAACAAAACAAGCGTACCTTTTAAAGTAAAATCATATCATATTTATATAAATAATCACCATTTTACTTTCATAAAATACAAGAAAACAACAAAAAGAAAAGAAAATTGTGAGTGGTTGGTGAAAGAAAAACTGTAGAGTCAAACGAAAACGTGGTGTAATGTTCGGTGTGAATGGTTTTCGAGTTTTTGAAAAGTTTTCGCCGACAACTAGTTTTGGGGTTTGGTATGAAAACTCTATTATTCCTTAAATTTGTATTTGTTGCTTCGTTACTTCCTCAGATTTTTGATCTCTTGATTTTGATAATAATAGCTACGTTTTTTGCATGTCCATTTGGACTTTGAAGAAAGAGACGACATCAGGAAATTTAAACTTTTGCCTGGTCTGACATTTTGTATAACCAACGAATATTTGGCATTTAGTTATTGTTTGTTAAGCCTTTACTACATTCACCACTTTTTGCAAAATTACAAAAGTAAACATATTTTTTTCCCACTAGAGCAGTTTTTCTGTGAAAAATAATGTACTAATTTTTCCTAAACCAAAATTTAAGGTTTCTGCATCATTTTTACAAGTTTTCCAGTGAGAAACACTATCCCAAAATCCCAAAATGAGTCTGAAAATGTTCACTTTTGTACGTTTTCACTTTTTTGGCTTATGTATTTAGGGCTTTAAATGTAAATTATTTACTTATTCACAATACAAAGTGAATTATTAACTTTGCAAAACCACGAAATTTCATTGTGGTTTAAATTTAATAAAATCAAATTTAAGCTTTTGTTTCACTCCTACATAGAACACAATGCCCTTTTTAAAGAACAAAATTCAACGATGTGGTTATATATTCGAAACTAAATATTTGGTTGAATGTCCGCACAGTTACATATTAGGTGTGTTTTTTCCTTGCCTGATTGGGCTTGAATGAAAAAAATGACGTCGGGGCTAAGCAATTTACATGTTGAATGCAACAAAAACTAATCCCAGAGAATTTTCGGGGCTTAACTTTAGCCCAGAAAAAAACTGTGTTATCGACACGAATTTCATACTTGTTATCGATAGTTTGTATGGAAACTCCATTATGTTTTCTCTCACGGCGTGACTAAGCCCCGATGTCGTTCTTTTCGTCCAATTCCTCTGGGCCTGGAAAAAAAACACACCTATTATTCCATATAACACAAATTGAAAACTGATTTCGGACAATCGTCCAGTTTGTGCCAAAACACAAACTAAAAAGTTGTGTGTGTTCATACCCTCAAAACGAGAATTTTTAGAACACATCCCCTGAGGTGAATTCAAAAATGTCACAAAGTTTATGAATTCTTGAATTCAATTAGTTGTCTGCCGAAAATTTTTGATACAATTAAAAATATCACTCCAAATTTCCGGGACAATTATTTTTTGTTACTATATTTAAAAGAAAAACGAAAAAATTAATAGTAAATACAAAACAATAAATAAAACAACGATGCAGAATGGCAGACGCACACAATAAAAATATTATCAAGAGTTTGGAAAAAATTGATCTGTCAAAAACAAATCAAACTCACCGCTATAAGTTGTTGTTGCAATTCACATCTATTCATCGACACGAAGTCAGATTACAAAAACAACTATGTAAACAAATGGGTTTTGGAGAGGGAAACGTACGAAGGTTTCCCATGTGATGTTGTTTTCTTCCCTTATTATTTTATAAAGATTTTTGCTCTCTGTTTGGTATGTAGCTATGGAACTCTTGCAAAGGTTTTAGGGTTTTCATGGGTTTTTACCATTGCACTATTGGAAGGTTTGATGGTTTTTTGGTGTTTGTTTTGTATGAGGTTTTTTTATAATGCACCGTGGAAAATTGTTCATTTGTAGAATTCTGTATATTTTTTGTTCGTTTTCTTCTTTAAATTCTTCATAACTGATTTCAAAAATGTATGTATTAAGTTTTTTGCGGTGTTTATTATTTGAGTCATTGGTTGTGTGGAATCAAAGTTTATCAGCCGTCCGGATGATGTTGGCTTAAGTCCCAATTGAATGTTGTTTTGTGATCTGCCCAAATTAGTAAGGTGTCTAGATATGGTAATTGTATGCTGTCTTCTATTTCTATTGTGAATTGAATTTTCTTTTGGTATTGATTTAGATTATTTAAAATAGTTTCTTGTTTTTTTTGTTTTACCATGGCAAATATATCATCCACATATTTGGCTATGAACTTGATTTCAAAATATTTTCTTTTTTCAATTCTTCGAAAACGTTATCAAGAATGTAGTCCAAATTAGTTCTGCTATTGTGGGTGATAGAAGATTACCCATAGGCATGCCAAATGTTTGATGCTAGGCTAGAACACATTGTTCAATTCGAAATAGTTATTGGACCTTACTAATAATCAAACTCTAATGTCGACTACTAACTAACTGAGAGGTTAAAATAAAATGTGGAGCTTAAAATGATTTCTACCAATAAACAAGTTTACCCTTTTGCTAACAAAATATTCAGACTTTCCTTTAATCTACTACAATTTACATCAAACTCCATCAAACATGCTTTCAAAACCCGCACCATAAATAAACAATGTAAAGATGGGAAACTTTCGTACGTTTCACCCTCCAAAACCCATTTGTTTACATTGTTGTTTTTGTAATCCGACTCCGTGTCGATGAATAGATGTGAATTGCAACAACAACTTAACGCGGTGAATTTGATTTGTTTTGACAGACCAAACTCTTGATATCATGTTTTTTTTTATTTTAGTGCGTCTGCCATTCTGCATCGTTGTTTTATTTTTCTTTTTATATTTGTTATTAATTTTTTCGTTTTTTGTTAAATAATAACAAACAATTATTTAGTTGTGCCAGAAATTTTAAGTAATATTTTTAATTGTATCAAAAATTTCCGGCAACCAACTTTCCATTGAATTCAATAATTCATAAACTTCGTGACATTTTTGAATTCACCTCAGGGAATGTGTTCTAAAAATTCTTGTTTTGAGGGTGCAAACACACTTTTTTTAATGGAATATTATTGAAAGGTACGACTGCACCGTCGATATGTTTACCTAAATATAATTTTTTTAAAACGCATTGCAACCAAATGGTTTGCCGTTCCAATTAAATTGAGTTGTTAATTATAGAAATCGCTAATTGGCCAATATTGCTAAGTTAGATGCATTTAACCAGATTCTGTGACTTACATACTTCAAATTTAATCTAATGTGAACAAACTGGCCCTATTTCTCCACTATCACTTACTTGGCCTTAACCATCATTTAACCTAAGTTAATCCAATTTTAATTCACCGATTTGGTGAATTAAATTTAATGAACCATTGATTAAAATTTGAACATATTTTGATAAAATGTGCAATTTTTTTTACCTAGTTACATAATTAAGGCTCTCCCAAACCAACGCGAATTGCTGTTGTGAATGATTCGCTGCGAATCACTCCGCATTAGCGTTGGTTTGGGAGAACCTTTAAGCAAAAAGAAAATTCAATACATATTATAGTATTAGTTGTGTTTTTTGTAACTCAAAATAATTCTGTCTAAAAAAAACGACAACAAAACAAAGCAATTTACTAGTCAAATACAACAACAACAATATTAATTCAGAATTATGGTAGAACTAGAATAGCCAACGTAGTGGTCGTAGGAAACCGGGCGAAAACAAGTAATCCATATGACGCGCACATAATTGCGAAGTGGTACTCTTCGTTTAGTTTTCGTTAACTTCTCCTGTCAGACGGGAGAATGCTCACCATGGTGGAAGCGAACTAAAAGAATTTGATGCTTGGTGCATAGTTTTCCAGTCTTTTTTTTTTGTTCAACGTATGAGTGAAACAAAATCTTAAATCACTGTGCTGTAAATAAGTAAAAACAAATTACATTGAACAAATAATAATTAAATTATAAATGTTTGCTGGTTATATAAAATGGCAGACCAAGGCAAATGTTAAAATGTCCCGATGTCGTTTTTTTCCCCAAAGTCCAAATGGACATGCAAAAAACGTAGCTATTAATATCCAGACTAATTTTGATAGTTCGTTTCTGTGGAGATCATAAATCCGTGGAAGTATTCCAGTAAGAAATACAAATTTAAGGAACAATAGGATTTTCACAACAAACCCCAAAACCAGTTTTCGGCAAAAACTTTTCAAAAACCATTCACACCAAACATTACACTATACGTTTTCGTTTGACATTAAAGTTTTTCTTTCACCAACCACTTACAATTATCTTTTCATTTTGTTGTTTTCTTCACTTTTATGGATGTAAAATGGTGATTATTTATATAAATATGATCCATATAAAAGCATGCAATCAGTTTCTTTTTTGACATTTTACTAGGCACTGAACTTTTTAAAAGGTAGGTTTGTTTTGTTCATCTCTGAATTCCAACAAGTTTTCGACTGGTTTTATATTAAACTTGTGTTTTACGAAAACCTGAAGCTCAAAAAAATGTATGTGAAACCTTGTGTTTTCGATTAGGTTTTTCTCCAAAGCCAATATTTTCGCGAAAACCGCGTTTGAGTTCGGTGTAAAAAGGCTAACATATTTACTATGAAATTTCATATTTCACAAACAAATTTTCTCCCACTATGGTTCAATTAACATACATTTATTTATTCAATTATTTATTACTACCAATATGTCTTTTATTATCTTAGAACGCTTTGAATTTAGGTAGCCAATGCAATTTTAAAATAAAATTATATAAAGGGAAGTGAGCACTTAAAAATTCACTTCACCTGCTTTTATACTTTATGAACATGTCCATTGGGTTTTTAAAATAACTGACAAATTTAAAAAAAACCGACGATTTGTGGTGAAAATCATTAAGTTGCATTAGTGTTAGTGTGGTAAAGGTTACTAGTGCAACTTTATGACATTCACCACGGTCGGAGCTTGTAGGCAAATCAGTTTGACAGCCGAGGATTCCCATCTTTATATTATTTATTTATGACCCGCACACTACAATAATCCAAATAAAAAAATAGAAGAAACGCACTGACGTAGGGTGGGCCTACAGTTACACGGCTAAATGCTGGGGCGCCCAAAGAAAGCTAAGTTAAAAAAAAAATCATGAAGTTTTTTTTGTCATTTAGAGGAGCTATTTGAATGTGTGTAGAGATTGTAAATCGTTAAAATAGTAAAAAAGTTTATTAAAATAAATAAAACAATGAATATTTGCAATACGTTATTTTAACAAAATGTATTAGACAACATGCGGTGCTGCAATAAATAATGTAAAAACACCTATAATTCGGAGTGAACAAACTTTTTTTTTCACAGTAGATTTTGTCTCATATTTTTCATAAAGTTATGTGATGTTTAGGTAAATATGTTATCATAGAAATCATTTAAACTGATATAAAACTTCTTGAAAAAGATACAAAACTGACATGAAAGAAAGTAGAAAGACCTTTAAGAATATTTTATTCGCAAGGTTGAAAATAACTCCGCACTACAGGCACCATATGAATTTGAGCGCCTTGTCACCAGCAACAAAAATTAATCCTACCCTGCTGGACGAGAATTTCTTATTTGACAGATGAATCTTAACTTAATCACTGAATCAAAGTATATTTAATTTATAAGAAATTTGCATTTCAAAGCTAAATATCATATAATATCAATTTTAAACTATTCTTATAAAATTAAATTACCTAAACAATATCACTTCAAATTACTTCATGTGGAAATATCTGACAAAACTAACTTGTGAAAAGAAATATTTGTACACTCTTTTTTATTGGTGCTCTTACTGGATTTAACGTAACACCGCATGTTATTTTATATTTTGTTTTATAAAGTAATTCTACAATCCTTTTTTTATTTAGTTTAATAAGCTTTTTTCACTTAAAACACAATTTATTATCTCAACACACTTTCTTTTAGCTCATCGAAATAACAGAAGAATCTCAATTTGTTTTTTTTTTTTCAACGAGTGAAAAAAAAACCAACTGTCAGAGTGATTTCGATATCTGTGGAAATAAGTATTGCCGTATTGTTTTTAGCAGTAACTTTGTCAGTACTTTAGTATTTTATTTGTGAAAAGGGTCTGGGTTTTCTTAGGTGATATATATTTAACAAGAAACATGCATATTTGGAAAATATTTGATAATTTTTTGGCACATCACGAGATTGATATACGAAAACAAATTATTTTACATTAGTACTTTTTAGGTACAGTGATATTTTCCTTCCTGGGGGCCGATTCCGGTTCTGTGAAAAAAAGAATCGAGTAAGCTGTCAATGCTTTCACACTAATTCCAATTCTGGTTCTGTGAAATTGTGGAACCTCAATTTTCAGGCGAAGTGGTAAGGTGAGCATCGATAGTATAGTTTTCATTCACAGAACAAGCATCACTTCTTTGTGACAAATGAATCGAAAAAGTAAGCAATACTCGACAGTGAATGTGACAACAATGTATTCGATTCACTTTTTCATAGAACCAGAATCGGCCCCCTGTTGATTTGATATACAAGCGAAAAAATTATACACATTTTACTATCATTGCGTGAAATCCAAATGTTTTGTCTCAATGTCACAAAAGTCAAAAAATTAATAATTTAATTTGTTAATTTGTTTTGAGATTCAAAATAACTTTCGTCTAGACTAGATTTTGTTGTTTTGTAATTGATTTCTGATGTTGTTTCTTCCTCCTTTTAATTCCAATGATAGGTACATGAAACGACCGCCTTGGACTTCTTTTTTCAAAAGCATTTAAAATTCTTCTAAGAAATTACTTGAAAGAAGCAAACCATTGAAGGACTTTTGAAATGCAAAATGATTGAAAAAGGAGAACTTTTGGAGTGTCCAAAGAAAACGATTCACAATTCACACTCAATTCGAAGTTTGTAGTGTTACCGCCATATTATTCACTCTGGGTTTAAATTGGGTTAAAGTGATTTTTAATTCTAACTTTTTCAATCGGTTCTATCAAATGCAGACACTCAAATTTAAGCCAATATTATTCATTACAAAAAAAACATTTATTCGAATGGATCGAAAATATTGAATTTATTTGCGACTTCAACGGATGAATAATAAGGAATTGGATATAGTTTTCGGATTCAAGTCAATTTAAATCTGGATTTAAGTTTTAATCTGGATTAAACGAGTGAATAATATGGGCGTTATACTTTTCAACAGACGTTTATAGAATGTAAAGGTACTTTTAGAATAGGAAAATGGATCTGATTCACTTATTATGGTGTGTATTATATAAAAAATGTAAAACGAATGCTCAAAATCCAAAACAAAACAAACATGCTCTTCATAGCACGAATGTATATATAGGGTCCTACATCTTTTGAAAATGCTGAAACTTAAAATTTCCTATATAAATGAAAGAACGAGTTATATTTGAATATAACTACAATGAGCTTTATTTCTTAAACTGGAACAACCGTATAGTTGCGAGGTTCGTACAAGACTAACTAAATTATATATACATGTTAGAAAAAAGGCTAGTTTTGGCGTGAACATTTTTATATATACAAAAATAACATTATATAACAGCAATATTCGAGTATATTTTAGTACTTATTAATACATAATACTTATTATGAAAAAGCACTACAGGCAACACTTGCACTGAAATGTCATTCCACTTATTATAATTACGTTTTTAAACATGGATTTCTGTGTATTAAGTTTTGACGTCTTATTAGTGTCTAGCCTGGCAGCTAAATTGATTATTGGTATGTGATTTCTCTGAAAGGTGAAGACTTTTATTTAAGCTTTGACTAAACTTGATTATTAGTTAGGCCCACTGTCTTTCCCTTTGGTATATTTGTTTGATTTTGTTATTGGTCCCACTACTTCATTAATGGCCAAATACGTTGGTATATTGGTAAACAGTGAGATTACGTCAAAAGAAACGAAAATATGACCTTCAAGGACAATATCTTCCAAGTTTTCTTTCAATTCAAAAGAATTTCTTTTGTTATATTTTTTACAGATGATACTTCTCAACGTCTGTGCAATAAACTTGGATATTGGTCTTAATGGTCACTTTATGGATTTTTGGTAGTCCATATTGTCTTGGTGCTTTTGCTGTCGAACTGTTTAATTTAGTTTTTTGCCATTTGTCAATTATTTCATGTTGAAAAGGTTTTTTTTGTAGCTCTTGTGTTGGGTTTGTTCCAACTTTGTTCCACAGAATGGGAGACGGTGCTGCAATAGATGTCAAAAATAAAAGTTAAGATTTGTTCAACCCTTGTTTTTGACATCTATTCCAGCTCTGTCTCCTATACTTTTTAGGCAGTTATTCGTCGTTTGTGATACGAAATTTTGCTGGCAATTTTGAATCTGGCAATGTCTTTTTTTCTTTATCATCTTTTATTCTTTGAATGGCTTGTTCAACATCTGCTATAATGTGTATGGAAGAGAAAATTTCACTTTTTGCCTGGAATGGAAAATTTTCTTCATAAAGATAACAACCATTTTGCTTCGTTAGGAAAGAGAACATTAACAAACCAGTTTTCGTTGAATACAAATCCAATGTTTTGCAACTGCCTGTCCTTTAGTTTGTCAATTTTGTTTGAGTGTGTCGTTTGTATTTGTGTAACAATGAAGTTGTATGTGTCTTTATTTTAAAATAAATGTGTTGAATAAGTATTCATTGTAATTAAGTATTTCTCTCATTCTGATTGCGGTGTGAAAGATGATATTTTGTTTTGCTATTATTCTTGTGTTCGCTTGATTTATTTCTAAACTTTGAAAAAAAAAATATTTGTTCAATTCTTTTTAACTGTCTCTTAATGTTCTCTGATAAGAAACTTGTCTTTTTTTTGTTGTTGAGTTGTTGAGATGTTTGGGAAGAACACCGTATTCTCTGCGTTGTAGTAAACATTTTTGTTTCTTTTTTTGTTTCACTAGTTTATTGTTCTCTTTACTGTAGTTTTTAAGAGCCATGAATGTATCGATGTCGTATTTCGTTTTTATGTGTTGAAAAAATCGCATATGTGTATCTTACAAAAACGCGTTAGATCTTCAGGCCCCCCGATAATATTCAATCATAAATTTTGATTTGTGACCAATTCTCTTTAATTTAATCTATTGTACGAGTATGTTTGAAATCGGTCTGTTTTTGGTTAAATATATTTTTTTTTAATGCAAATAAAAATAAATACATATATTTTATCTTGACTTTTCGCTGGATTTTTCCAGCATCTTCAGGTACATTTATTTATCTTCATGTGTGTATATAAAATAATAAGTTGTCTTCTATTTATATTTGAATTTTTGTACTTACATTGTTTTTTTTTGCATTTTTATTAAAAAAATTGCATCGTCCCAACATTCAACATCAAAAAAACTTATGGTAAAATGTTAATAAATAAATAAATGATTCAATTTTTTTTTAATAAAAATGCAGTAAAAACATTGTAAATTTCAATAATTAACAGTAATTAACGTTTTAATAAATGTAGATAAATAAACGCCCCTGAAGATGCTGAAAAAATATAGCTAAACGTCGGGACAAAATATATTTGTTTTTATTGGCATAAAAAATATATTTGACCAATCCGATTTCAAACATAAGATAGATTAAATTAGAGAGGATTGGTCACAAATCAAAATTTATAATTGAATATTATCGGAGGGCCTGTCGATCTCACACGTTTTTGTAACAAATACATATGGCAATTTTTCCAATACATCAAAACGAAACACGACACCGAAACAATCAACTAGTCAAACAAAGAGAGAAACTAAAATTTTATCTACAATGCAGAGAATGGTATACTTCCCAAACATCTCACCAACTCAACAACAAAAATAAAGACAAGATTCTCATCAGACAAAGGACAGAAAGGATTGAACAAACATTTTTTTTCAAAGTATTGAATTTAGAAATAAGACAAGCGAACACAAGAATAATAGCAATAAAAAATATCATCTTTCACACCGCAATCAGAATGAGAGCAAAACTTAATGACAATTAATACATATACAACACATTTATGCGTCTTAAAACAAAGGCACATATGCAACTTCATTGCTACACAAATACAAACGACACACTCAGACAAAATTAACAAACCAAAGGACAGACAGGTGCAAATCATTGGATTTGTATTCAACGAAAATTGGTTTGTTAATACAACAAAAGTTCTCTTTCCTATAAGAAAAAGAGTTGTTATCTTTGGGAAGAATTTGCTATTCCAAGCAAAAAGAGAAAATAAAGAAAAAAAGACATTGCCAGATTCAAAATTGCCAGCAAAATTTCGAATCACAAACGACGAATAACTGTCTGAACAGAATGGGAGATGGAGCTGGAATAGATGTCAAAAACAAGAGTTGAACAAATTTTAACTTTTATTTTTGACATCTATTGCAGCACCGTCTCCCATTCCCAGGAACAAAATTGGAACAAAACCAACACAAGAGCTCAAAAAAAAAAAACTTTTTTAACATGATATTTGATTGACAAATGGCAAAAAACTAAATTAAACTGTTCAGCAGCAATAGCACCAAGACAATATGGACTACCAAAAATTCATAAAGTGAATCTTCCATTAAGACCAATTTCAAAGTTCATTGGACAGACGTTGAGAAGTATCATCTCTAAAAAATATAACAAAAGAAATTCTTTTGAATTGAAAGAAAACTTGGAAGATATTGTACTTGAAGGTCATATTTTCGTTTCTTTTGACGTAATCTCACTGTTTACCAATATTTCAACGTATCTGGCCATTAAAATAATAATGAAGAAGTGGGACCAATAACTAAACCACTCAAATATACCAAAGGGACAATTTTTGAAGATATTGGAATTGTGGTTGAAAGACAATAACTATTTCGAATTGAACAATGTGTTCTAGCCTAGCATCAAACATTTGGCATGCCCATGGGTAATCCTCTATCACCCACAATAGCAGATATAGTTTTGGATGACCTTGATAACGTTTTCCAAGAATTGAAAAAATAAAATATTGAAATCAAATTCATTGCCAAATATGTGGATGATACATTTGCCATAGTACAACAAAATTTAATTCACAATAGAAATAGAAGACAACAAACAATTACCATACCTAGACACCCTACTAATTCGTGGGAATCACAAAAAAAAAATTCAATTGGTACTCAAAGCCAACATTATCCGGACGGTTGATAAGCTTTGATTCCACACAACCAATGATTTAAAAAATAAACAACGCAAACAACTTAATACATACATTTTTGAAATCAGTTATGAAGAATTTAAAGAAGAAAACGAACAAAAAATGTACAGAATACTACAAATGAACAATTTTCCACGGTGCATTTTAAAAAACCTCATACAAAACAAACACCAAAAAAACATCAAACCTTCCAATAGTGCAATGGTAAAAACCCACGAAAGCCCTTGGAAAAGATCTTGGACAAAGAGACGAAAACGGGAACGAGGTACACACACACTAGAGAGCCTACGTATTCAACAAAAAAGAGAATTTTCCATGAACCCCAAAAAAGACATTGCCGTTCTGTGATATTTATGTTTTGTTCAAAGTGTTCAATTCTTTTGTAAAACTTGATTTCATTGTTATTTATTAATTAAAATTTTTCATAAGTTTTTTTTTATGTTAAATGGTGGGATGATGCAATTTTTTTTTTAATAAGAATGCAAATCAAACGATATAAGTTTAAATAATTAATAGCAAAAAATTCAAATATTAATAGAAGAAAAATTGTTATTTAATACCCGTGTTTTATTGGAAAAGCCATCCACAGTATAGTAAAATTTTACACAAATAACAAAAATAATATCGGCAGTAGGCTCACTGCCGATAAAAGTTAAAGTAGATTCCTACTACGGATAAACTTTTGACATTTGTTCGAGTATCGAACCCAACTGAATAGAATTTTGGTGTTTTGTTATTGGTACGATTGATACTTTAATCAATCTCGAATTCTCGATGGCTATGTTCAAAGAGTAGAGTTATGTTGAGTGTTTAGATTGTTAGTTTTAGCTTTGTCATGACGATGGTTTTGTAGTTGAAATCGGTGAGGATAAAATTTTACCCACAAACTTATCGTCATGAGTGAGCAATCAGAGTCTAAACAGGTCGCTCATAGGTGCATGTTTGTTAAATTAGTTCAAATTGTAAAATTTAGTATTTTTATCAGTATATCAAACGTTAATTCGCAATCCACAAAATCAGCGAATGAAAAATTCACTAGAATTTAACTTTTTGTTTTGTACCATCCATTTTACTGGGCTTTTATTTTTTAGCAATTCGCATCAATTCGCAACCAAAAAATTTCTCATGCAATTCGCAGGTTGCTATTCGCAGCAGTGGAAAACTTGGTACATACATTAAAAGCAGCAGTACAATCATGTATTATTATAATCATTTTAAAATTATCACTAATAACGCCATCTACTCCATGTGTAATAAGTTCGACGGACTTTTTAGCAATCACAGTTTTCAAAATTAAATGATTGCAAATAAAAAAATATCTGATTTTACCTTCGCACTCATTTAATTTCGAAAATAGTTGACTTAAAAGTCTTTGTGTAATGGCAAACTAAATGACGACTTTTTTACTTTGACCATAGTCTAGCAACAAACCCCTACATATTTGTTTCTATTATTAGCTGCAAAATTAATTTTCGAATCTGAAAATGGGAAACAAAGAAGGAACAGACATAAACATTCAATTTAAATCATAAATTATATGAATAAATAAATTATATTTCATATTTTACTTCATCATATGTAAGATATTGTTAATATTTTTGCAATATTTCTACTTTTAACTTTCATAAAATTCACTTTGTGTTGTGAGAGCTATTCAGGGGTACCATATTAGAAATACAAAAATATAGGCAGCTGCGGATTAGTTTTATTGGGAATGTCTCACTTTACTATTTATAAAATCCCAAGAAAACACGGGCTATGTAGATGAATAAAGGCCCTGAAGATGCTGGGGAAATCCAGCGAAATGTCGAGATAAAATGTATGTGTGTTTTTTTAAACATTATTTTACTTTATGCTACTAGGTATTTTTGTTTATTTTCAGCATTCAATGCTCTTTTCAACTTGAAGTCAATTTCTGAAAACCATATTCCAAAAAGTCTTTCAGTTTTTGAGAAAAAAGCGAATAACCAAATCTAATTCACTAATTACAATATAAGAACCTTGTTAGGCAAAGGATAGAAGACCTTGCATCAAATCTGGTAGTTGTGATTTTGATCAATTGTTTATGGTGAAGGTCTAATGAATTATCCAAGTTTTCGACCTTTATTATTTATTAGACCAACATCACAAACAATTCCACAACAAACCAGAATTGCCTGAGGCCTATACCACAAAACTACAATTTAACAAGTGTATAAGCAATTGTCAACTATGGATATTTCAAAAGTAATTATATTGTGTACCACAAAATAAAGGGGTTACATTTGTTAAATTTGCAAATTTCCCTTTTGTGTGCAGCTCAGAAACAGAATTTCGTCACGACACTCCTAGTAAAACGTAGAAGAATAATTGAATTATAAAGGTTTTTGTAGCACAAAGCAACAAGTAAACATGGAACTTTGCAATTGAAAAATACATCTTTAGCAATAGGGAAATTGATAATTTCCACCAGTTCTGTACCACAAAGCTACAAGTGTAAATGAAATTTTCAAATTATTGTTAAATAGTTAGAAAAACTTAACCTACCTTTTGAAAATTGTAAAATCGTTGCAAGTTAGATTTTGTCTTATAGAAAGACAGCATATGAAATTGTTTTGCTTTATTAAAGCACTATTTTTTTTAAATAAACATGAGGCATCATTTGGAAGTCATTCAAATTTGTTTGATGATCTCGGCATTTGTAAATTTAAAGTTTTAAATCAATTTGTGAATAATGATTACTAAGAATACTTAAGTTAATAAAAATAAAATGCACGACTATGTCGCACGTACTTGCTCTTACTCTTATGTTTAAGTTGCTCGGAATTAACAACATTTGAAGTATGACGAAAATGTAAAAAAATATAAAAAAAAACCATTTAAATCCTTCTTTAAACTGTGTACACAACTATCGGGTTTTTTCAATAAGAGCGCTACAAAAGTTTTTTTTTAAATAAAACAAAAACGGTTTTGGATATTAATGAAATTCTTTATTATTGTGAAAGTACGTTCGATGTCATTATGTATGGAACTCGATTTCTTTTGCATGGCCACCACGGGCACGCTTGCAGAAGTCCAGACGCTGAACCCAATTTTCGACGGTTTTCAAGCATAAATCGGCCGATACTGCTGCAATTTCACGTTCGATATTTGTACCATTCGTATCATATCACATTTGTATCAATCGTCGCTGGCTTGTGGGCATAGACCATAGACTTGACGTAGCCCCACAGGAAATAGTATAACGGCGTCAAATCGCACGACCGAGGCGGCCAAGCGACTGGACCATTTCGTGAGATAACACGTTCTCCAAACTTGGTTTCCATTAAATTGATTGTGACATTCTCTGTGTGGCTTGTGGCGCCGCACAGTGGTTCGGTTTGTATGGGAGAGCGGAAAAAAGTTTGTTTTATCTGAACGGTTCAACGCATTTAAATAAAATTTGTCAAACATGTTTAGATTAGTCTTATACATATTTGGTCAAAATTTGGTTGAAAAAAAAAAAAAAAATAATTAGAAAAAAAGTTATTGACATTTTTATAAAATTTGAGGGTTTTGATGTTATATTTAAATAAAAGTTTTTTTTAGTAAAACTTTAACTTTTTATTTTGTATTTTATTTATTTATTTTTATTTTTATGTATATTATAAAATTAAATAAATAAATAGATAAATACATAAAAAAATAAATAAAAAACAATTATGAAGTAGTCATTTTATAATGCTAAAATGAGGTTTTTAGCGTCTGCGCTGATTGGAAGTATTTTCTTTTTTGCCTGTGGCCTTAAACCTGTTATTATTGGATCTGAGGATATGAGTATTTGATGCATCACATCTTCATTCGTCGCAGTTCAGCTGCATTTTTTCGAATGAAACCTGTGGTAGGCTTTATAATCCTTCCTCGGAGAGCGATCCAACAGGAAATGCACAGCTTTTAATTATTTCTTCTCCATGGATCAAAACCTTATGTACGGTGCTGGCATATTGTACCATTTATATTTTTCAACAAACAGTTCAGCATTTTCCCACGTGTAAGTGCATATTTTTTGAAATCTAATTTTTCATTCGACTTTATTACTTCACGGATAACAGCAAACCGCCGAATTAGGGATTCACTAACTCCAGTGATTTCTGAAGTCATGGTTGGACTTGCAAAAAATCTTCTGGAGGTGTTGCCGTCATTACTTGTCCCCGTACCTTGTTTTACAAGATCGACAATGATGCCCAGTTTTTCATGAAACTCCTGCTGAATTTTTTTCTTCTGAGCATCTCTAATATGGCGGGTCTCATTGTTGGTTCTCCATGCTTTAAATGGCAAATTGTAGGCAACATGGAGGCAACATAAATTTTATCCGAGCGTGAAGAGGAGACATTCCCATTTGCAAAGCTTCCCTGTTTACAGCTTTGGTTCTTATATTTGTCAGGTTATTCATTCCAGAAGTTGTAACGGGTGATTTTTTAAGAGGTTTAGAACTTAAAAAAAAAAAAAATACAAAAAATTCGAAAAAATTAATGAAATATTTATTTGAATCGATAGTTTGAACCTTGCAATTTAATGTTTAAAGATAATTTCATGCAAATGTTGACCGCGGCTGCGTCTCAGGTAGCCCATCCGCTGAGTCCAATTTTGGCATACTCTTTCACACATATCGGCCGGTATCTCACGAATGAATGCATGGATGTTGGCTTCCAGTGCGTCAATCGAAGCGGGCTTGTCCCTATAGACATAAGCCTTGACATACCCCCACACAAAATAATCTAATGGTGTCAAATCGCACGATCTATGCGGCCAATTGACCGGCCCGAAACGTGAAATTAACTGTTCACCAAACTCGCCTCGCAATTGCGCCATTGTTTCGCGTGCTGTGTGGCATGTGGCACCGTCTTGTTGAAACCACATATCATGCAAGTCAAGAACTTCCATTTCGGGCAAAAAAAAGTTTGTTATCATCGCTCGGTAGCGTTCACCATTGACAGTAACGCTGCGATTCGCATCATCTTTGAAGAAATATGGCCCAATAATGCCGCCGGCCCATAAACCGCACTAAACAGTGGCTTTTTCGGGATGCATTGGTAGCTGTTGCAATGCTTCTGGCTGATCTTCACTCCAAATGCGGCAATTATGCTTATTTACGTACCCATTCAACCAAAAATGAGCCTCATCGCTGAACACAATTTTTCGATAAAAAAGCGGATCCTCGGCCAGCTTTCCAAGAGCCCATTCACCAAAAATTCGGCGTTGTGGTAGGTCGGCTGGCTTTAGTTCTTGCACCAGCTGTATCTTAAAAGGCTTTACGCCCACATCCTTCCGCAAAATTTTCCACGTAGTGCTGTAACAAAGGCCTAACTGCTGGGAACGGCGCCGAATCGACATTTCGCGGTCTTCTGTCACACTAGCTGATACGGCCGCAATATTTTCTTCACTACGCACAGTACGTAAACGTGTTGGTGGTTTAATGTCCAACAAAGTAAATTTGGTGTGAAATTTGGTCACAATCTTCCGAATAGACTGCTCAGAAGGTCGAGAATGCCGACCATAAAATGGAAGCAGCGCGCGATGAACATTTCGAACCGAGCACGAATTTTGATAGTAAAATTCAATAATTTGCAAGCGTTGTTCATTTGTAAGCCGATCCATGGTTAAATTGCAAACCAAACTGAAGCTGTTTGACAGTAACACAAGGTACTAAACACACGTCAGCTGTCAAAACCAGTGTTGCCAAAACCAAACCAGCTAAAAAATCACCCTTTAGTTCCACATATGAAACAGGAAGAAGCTGCAGGAGTTTCTGTTACAGATTGGGCTGTCTTTCCGTCCAGCATTGTGAACATGAGTTCGTGTTTGATTGTAAACTGACGTTCGCCTATTTGAATTATCGTCTGAGTTAAATTACTGATTTCCGTATCTATTCTTTGTTTCTCGTTTCGTATGATTTCTGCAGTTTCTTAAACAAATGAAAATTAGATGGATACTTTTAGCGAAAAATAAAGAATAAATAAAGGATTATCCCCACTCCTTTTCTTTATTTTGTATTAAGCTCTATCATATAATTCAAGATATCAAAAAAATAAATTCAAGATATCATAAAACTATATTATATTTCGTAGTACCTCGTGGCATGATGGCTAGTGCGTAGGACTGTCATGCCAAAGGTCTGGGTTCGATTCCCAGCCGCTGCCACCTTAAAACAGAAATGTTTTTTTTCGCGAGGTACTGCCTCTTGGGAGGAACTGACAAATCCTCCAAGAGTATACTTGTCATGAATAAGTGCTTCTCATCTAGCCGATCGGAATCGGCAAAAAATTGTAGGTCCCCTCCATTCCTGCCAAAAATACGCACACAGGAATGGTTGAGAGCTGTAAGTCACTAGGCCTTGGTTCTTCACGAGCTGTTGTGCCACCAAATTTATTTATTTATTTTTATTTATATTATTTTTCGTGTGTTGTTTTCAAGAAAATTGAGTTGAAAGTGGAAAAATATTCCAGGCAGTAATAAATGGTTTCGCAAAAATCGCAATTCTCAGACATGGGTCAATGTATTAATTTTGTTTTATTTTTAAAATAAAGTTTGACATTTTTTCTTAAAATAATGGGCTTAACCAGTTCATTCTAACAATTAGTACCGAAGAATTCAAACTTTTTGGTAAACACCACCGTCAAGACAGAGTTTTTTGAAATCCGATTCAGTGAAACATTTTTAAGCATAACTTCCACATCTGCACGCATCTGCAGCTGATTTTGTCTGTGCTTTAACATGAATGTATGAAGCATATGGTGGCATACTTACTTTCTTGGTATCTTTTGGCGTTTTTTTTTTAAATCAAAAAGTTTAAAAAAAAGCATTTTTTCTTAGTACTAAAGCTTCAGGCTACTTATAGAAGGTATCTTTTATAAATAATCAATATTTTTTTTTAGATAATCGAAAATAGACCAATTAAATTATTTAAGAAGCTAGAGAATTTATTTAAAGGAACTTCGGAAAAAAACATCTCAAAATTTGTTGAAAATACGGTTCGAGATTTGAGAGAAATTATTTTTCAACTTTGAGGGTTTGTAAATCAGAACATACAATATATATGTTAAAAAATACTTTTAAATCATACGCTCGGGTTATCTAAGAGTACTTGAACATAAAGTTTAAAAGGATAGATATGACTTTTTCAAAAGACTTTTTTTCCGCTCTCGCACCACTGTGCGCCGTCCTGTTGGAACCACATGTCCAAGTCCATATCATCCAATTGGCGCCAAAAATATTCGGTTATCATTGAACGTTAGCGATCTCCATTCACAGTAACGTGCCGGTCTTGATCATCACGGAAGAAGTAAGGCCCAATGACGCCGCTGGCCCATAAACCACACCAAACCGTAATTTTTTCGGGATGTAATGATAACCCATGAAGTACGTGTGGATTGCTGCTTAAACAATACCGCATATTTTGTTTATTGACGAAGCCATTCAGCCAGAAATGAGCCTCATCGCTGAAGATGATTTTTCGATGAAAATCCGAATCATTTTCAAGTTGTTGCTCAGCCCAATTCACGAACATACGACGCTTCTGGTGGTCAAGCGGCTTCAGTTCTTGCGTCAATTTAATCTTGTAGGGATGTAGGCCTTAGATCTTTTCGCAAAATTCGCACGTCACAGAGATGCCCAACGCTTGAGAACGACGTGTGAGAGACACATTTGGGCTTTCTGCAACTGAAGCCTCAGCGGCAGCAATATTCTCGACACTACGGGCACTTCTTTATCTCACTGGCACGGGAACATTTTGTACTGTACCTGTGGATTCAAATTTTTCCACTAGATATCAATTGTTGATCTGCTAGGACGCTTATGACGACCATAAATTGGACGTAGCGCTCTTAACATTGAGGCCACTGACTCCGAATTTCGGTAGTAAATTTTAATAATTTCGACTCGTTGTTGGCGCGTATATGGCGTAATGGCAAACCTTACTGTCGTTTGCAGTCCCTGTCGCTCTACTTTTGTAGCGTCCCTGTTGGAAAACCCTTTAGTAAAATAACTTACAGCTCAAAAACAAGTATGCTACTAAATTACTAAAGTTAGGTTAGATTAGGACAAAAGTTGGTCCATTGTGATACCACATGAATCTGGAAAACTCCTTCCTAACTCATTAAACCCCTTGGAGCTTCTGACGAAGCGATCGAGATTATTTAGGTCGATGTTTGCCAGATCACTAGGATCGTTATAGAAGTAGTCTCCTAAGTGGAGCCTACGTCTCTTGGAAATTGCTGGGCATGTACAGAGAAAGTGAGGAATCGTTTCTTCCTCCTCCTCGTCCATACAACTTCTGAAAAAATCATTTGAAGGTATGCCAAGGCGCTTTGCGTATCTGCCTATTAAATAGTGTCCTGTTATGACACCTACAAGAGAACTGATGTAATCTTTTAAGAGATATTAAACACATGGAGCGATTTAAATCAAGGTTTGGCCATATTAGCTTTGTCGCCAAACAAGTAGTCATGTAATTCTACCTAATGTTTGTTCTCTCCAAAGCATCCTGCTTCAGCAAAAGCTTACAAGTAGCGATGGGTATACAAATATTTGTCATTTCAGATAAAATGGGTAGTATTATTCATCAGATGAACAGTTTCCTGGAATGTCACTATGGCCCGGCACCCAACAGAGATGAATATTAAACTTTTGCGCCATCTGCACCAGAGATGCTCGACAGTTATAGAGTTTATAGAGACAGAGTCTACTTGAGAAAATATAATTATATGCAAACAAAAAATTTTAAATCGTTGGAGTGGTTTTTCTTAAAAAATATTTGTTATATGTACGTATACAAAATGTTGGTAACATTTAAAAAAAGTTTTTGTATGCCAATTTTGACTATATATTAAAATACATTTATAAACCTACTTGTTTACAAAAAATTCATTGATGCGTTTTTGAAACAGAATTTTCACATACAAAATTCAAAATTTATTTTTTTCAAAATTTTGATATGCAATATTATTTACATTTTAGAGGAGCTTTCGTTTGAGCCATTATTGAGAAAATCGAAATTAAAAAAATTTTCGAGTGCGATTAACCGTTATAACTCCGCAATAAGCGGAATAAATGTAAATGGCATCAGAAAAAGCATCCAATTTAGTGGAGAATTAGAAAACCCACAATCTCAAACGTACCACCATTACACGTTTTATTATCATTTCTTTAAATTCATGTTGAAATCTTAGCCCTTTTTTCGTTCATTTGAAGAGGTACACCGCTTTTATCATCACTGTTTCCTTGAGCTAGTTGAGGGTCAGACTTTGTGTGGCTATTTTTAGGTTTTATATCATGTATTCTTTGATAAGACACAAACAAATTGAGAAAAAGTGGAGTATGTGGAGGAAAAGCTCTTTGCGAGGTTGAGTACGTGCGAATTTTTAGTTTTCATGATCAAGGACTAACGGGACATCAAATTTCGGAAAAAAATTAACAGAATCTCTTTTTTGATCTATAATTATCTGAGAAATAAACAAAAAGATTGTTTAAATATAAAAGGATGGAAAAAACAGCTAACACCGCAAGTGTTACACGAAAAATTATGAGGATTGCATGCGAAGGTAGCAGGTTTCTTGCATTCTTTAATACTTAAACCATCGTTTTGTTTATTTCTCCTCCACCCATTCTCCACTTTTTCTCAATTTGATTGTGTCATATCAAAGAATCCATGATATAAAACCTAAAAGTGGCTCTAAAAAGTCTGACCTTCAATTAGCTCAAAGAAAAAATTATTATAAAAGCGGTGTACCTTTTCAAATAAACGAAAAATGGGCTAAGATTTCAACATGGATTGAAAGAATTGATAATAAAACGTGTAATGGCGGTACGTTTAAGATTATGGATTTTGTAATTCTCCCCTAAATTGGATGCTTTCTCTGATGCCATTTACAAAAAAATTCATTTATTACACTTATTTCGGAGTTATAACGATTAATCGCACTCCAAAACTTTGAACCTATTCAAATGAACGGGAGTGTATTTAAGTACTATAGGGCAAGTTTTGTATAAGTTAAAAAAATAACGGTTTTTGTCATAAGACCGTTAAGGATAATCACATTTATCTCAAAAACGGCTCCAAAGATTTTGATAAAAAGAAAATAGTTGTACTATTGTAGGTATGGTGAATTTTTTGGTAAAACAAAAATTCACCAAGAACAGTTATTAACGGTATCTGAAAATGCTGAAAATTTAAATTTCCGATATAAATGAAAGAACGGCTTATACGTATTTTAATATAACTATAATGAAGTTTATTGCTTAAGCTGGAACAGCCGTATAGTTGGAAGGTTCGTACAAGACTTACTAAATTTTATTCCAATGTTAGAAAAAAGGCTAGTTTTGGCGTGAACAGTATCTTACATATAACGGTTTTTTTATTTAAGATTTTCTCACTAACGGCTCAACCGATTTCAATAAAAAATTTTATGAAAAAGCAATTTAAAATGTTAATAATATTGCATATCATAATTTTGAAAAAAAATTAATTTTGGATTTTAAAAAAAAATACTACATCTTTTTTTTTGAAAATTCAAAATTTAATATTTTTTTAACTTGGTTTATAGATGTATATTAATAAATACTCAAACTGGCATACCAATTTATTTGAATGATACTAAAATTTTATATATAAAAAATTATTTTGTAATAAAACCGCTCTAAAGATTTTGTTTTGCATATAGATAGATAGATAGATATATAATTTTATTTTAAAAAAGGATTTCACAAAAACATGGTATATACTGGTATAAAATTAATTAAGACAATAACTTAAAGTTGTCAGGTTGAAAAGTTAATTTTAAACAAATAAAGCTTAGTGAGTTGATTTAATTAAATTAATTATGAAAATTCATTCAAGATGAGTAAACGATAGTTAAGTGCAGCCTTTAAAAAATTAAACAAGTTTGTGTAGCAGTTGCCATTAAGAATGGTAAGAAGTTGCAAGCGGGACAGCAAATCATTACCAAGAAACTTTTTCCTATACCCTTTGAAGATTGGACAGATCCGACGAAGTGAGAAGTATTTTCCGAAGCATCTAGGTTACAAAGTGTACATATTCCATTAGTATTTTTCTGAAACGATCTTCCATTGAGATTGAGGATTCCGCAACGAGCTTTTAATATAAGGGAGATCATATCTCGAGGGTTGGGGTCTTCAAAATAGTTTGGCACTTCGGAGTAGAAGTAGTAGTACTCATCATGGAATTGGGATTGTTTGGCGTTGGTGGTAAATCCAGTCCACTGTTTTTCCTTGAGCTTCAAAAGTAGAACATCATGTAATCTATTCCATTCAAATAAGTTTATGTTAAAAGAAAAGTCCATCGACGATTCATGGAAAAGTTCCAACCATTCCTTAGCGCAGAAGATTTTCCTGGCAAATAATACCTTCGGATAAAATTCTTGGTAGCCTGCCATTGGAAAGATTCAAGGTCCTTCGTATGTAAGAAAAGTGTAGGCTTAATGTTGTCAGAAAAGCTTTAGGAAGACTGGTTTCGATATGCAGAACATAGTTTGGAGTATTGTCCGGTTAAAGAAAACATCTTTTAATAAAAAACCTACCTGCAAGTGTTCACGATATCCCCATACTTGAGCGCAGTACAACATAATAGCTCTAGAAGCAGCACCATAAATTTTAAATTTTGTGGAATGCTGAGTATCGCTCAATAGTTTTGACCATGTTGCATTGATAGAGTTTTTCGATGAAGCAAGTCTATTATTTAAATGATCGTTCCAAGACATGTTAAAGTTGAAAACTACTCCTAAATATTTATAGTGATTTGACACTGTTATTTCAACGTCGTTGAAAAACCATTTTTCGTAGGTTGCTCTGCGTCCTCCATTACGAAAAATTACTATTTCAGATTTGCTGAGATTGACTTCTAGGTTCCACTTATTGCAGTTTATAATGAAACTGTCAATGAGTTGTTGCAGATTAATAGGATTATCCGATAAAAGTACGCCATCGGCATACAAAAGTACATTGATTTCAAGACCATCTATAAGAAGAAATCAGAAACAGCAGCAGTGGTGTTCAAATAAAGAGACTTTATGATCGTAATCATCTTTGAAGAGATTCCTAGTGTGGAGAGCTTGTAGAGTAATGCGAATCTGTCAACATTATCGAAAGCAGCCTTTAGATCAACAAAAAATACGCACAACTTCTTTTTCTGACTAAGCTGGAGCTGAATTAGACAGAAAAGATTGTAAACTTGGTCCACAGTAGAGTAATTTCTCCTATAAGCAGCTTGAAATTCGTTAATGATATTATTTGATTCCAACCATGTTGTCAGTCTATTTAAGAGAACTGTGGTAAATAATTTATAAAGCGTATCTAGAAAAAACAGTCATCTATCGTAAGATAGCATATTTGCATCACCTTTTTAAATAGCGGGTATATAATTGCCCTTTGGAACGACTTGGGTACAGCTGCATTTTCAAAAATATCAATGAACAGCTTATGTATTTCGGTAATCAGTAATGGAGCATTTTTGTAAAATTCATACGGTATACCATCTAAACCCGGAGTTTTAGAATCTTTTGACGTCGATATTGCCGAATATATTTCGTCAAGCTGTATCAGGCAGTCCAACTCAGGTACTTGAATTTCGGCTGGTGTGAATGAGACTGTAGATCCAATGAACGATTGCGTTAAAAGTAAGTTCTGAAAGTGTATTTTAAATTCGCTGACTGTAATATTTGTTGATGTAGTGCAAGTGTTCCCACGTACCTGCTTGGCATTCTTCCACCACTCTCTAGCTGAAGTTACAAATTGTAAACTTTTTGCTATATCCTGGAATACTTGCTTCTTTGATTTGTATAAACTCCCGTACTTCTTATTAGCGGTATTGTAGTTTTTTCTGCAGACATCAAGGTTTAATTTTCTGAATGCTTTGAGGTGCTTAAACGCAGTTTTTCGGGCCAAAAAACAAGGCAGATCAAATCAAGGCTTTTTTGGCTCAAACTTAATTTTTGGACATATAGCGACCCCATTAGCTTCATAAATACAGTTTTTGATTGATTTGCAACGATCATCAATAGAATCAGTTGCTATTATTTTTTCAGTTACAAGTGATTCAAGCTTTGTAATGTAGGAAAGACATTTATTTTCGCACCATTTTAACCGAGGAAGGAGATTCTTAGTATTCTTTCTCGTACTCGGTACAGATTTTATCGGGCAGATTAATGGCTTGTGATCGGAGAAAGTTTCACAACCGACGAAAAAATCCTCTATGATGTGCGTTGAGACGTAAGAAGGACAACAATAATCAATTACGGAGGAGCCTCTACTACTTACCAACGTGTATTCACCAATTTTGTCTTTATATCCATTTAGGATGTATGCACCAATGTCCTCAAGAAATTCCAAAAATGTGCTGCAGTTGCTGTCACAGGTTGAATCTTTAAAGCTTCTTTCTTCTTCGATGAATGATGGAGTGACCGAGTTGAAGTCAATTGTTCCTTTAACAGCGGTTCTCACGTTGAAGTCCCCACCAAGAATGAAATTTGTCGAGATAAATTCCGAAAAAAGTTTTTGAGAATGGCAAAGTCTCTGTTCCAATGGCTACAATTTAAATAGAATGGTACCAAGCTCAAGTGATCTCCCGAAAACAGAATTGATTATCATGTCATTAATGGTTACATACTTTAATTGATATATCGATTCTATGTTTTTCTTATATCCAAAAAGACAACTTCCACTCACTCTCCCGAAGTTCTGTGATTTTGTTGCTGATATCCACTTTAGTTTAAATCCAGCAAAGAATTTTTCAAAGTTCTTAAAGTTTTCAGATAGTACAAACGTTTCAAATAAAAAGAAGATTTGTAAATTACAAATCTGTGGTGTTTGGGAAAAACATTATAACTGCATTTTAAAATGTGCTTCTTTACGCCCACTTTAAATCGAACTAGAGCCTAAACGAGTTTACCGATTTTCTTCAAATTTTAAACACTTATAAAAATTGTCTTTAAAAAATTGTGTTCTAAATTTGAAGTAAATAGGTTTATCCGTTTAGGCTCTAGCTCGATTTAAAGTGGACGTGAAGAAGCAAATTTTAAAATGCAGTTATCATGTTTCTACCAAACACCACAGAAATATATTTAAAAAAAATTAAAAATTAATAAATAATGAAGATTTATTAACAAGACCAGCTATATTGTAAAACAAGACCTGACAGGCAAATTATTTTCATCTTGATAATTATTTGATACTGCCACAGTGACAGAATAATCAGAGTTGGTTTTACTCAAAAGATTTACTATGTACTCTTTTGTACTTTGTATATATTGAAATGTTTCTAAGAAATCAAATGGCATACTTGTTTTTGAACTCTTAATTATTAAACGGGTTGTTTATACAATTAATAGAACGATTAAAATACTTTTTTGCTTTTTCTATAATTAAATACTTGCATATTTTAAAAGCTCTGAAGTTGAAAGCAACTTGAACATTAGAGCAAGTACGTGCGACCCAGTGTTTATACTTTTTCTTTAATTAATTAATTTAATTAATTAAGTTCCAAGCAAATAGAGTTTCTTTTTGTTCGAAGATTTTAGCTAAAACGCTTACTGTACCCGCTTTATTTAATTGCAAACGCATCGCCGTAATGAAGTTACTTTTACAACTGAATTGTACAAAAAAGGGATATTCGCAAATTTAACAATCCTATCTGTTTTCTTTTGTGACACAGAAATTATAGTTACTTGTTAAATATCCATAATTGACACTTGCTTGTACAATTTGTGGTTTTGTGGTACAGGTATGTGGTGGATTTGTTAAATTAAATCTGGACTTGAAGCTTTGCGGCCCAGAGCATAGAGACATTTTTTGATTCTACAACTGTAAAGTTCCATATTTACCTGTAGCTTTGTGGTACACAAACCTTTTTAATTTGTGAAAATTGGCCTCTTTTACAACGCTTGTAGTTTTGTGGTACAGGCCTTAGATCTTACGCAAGGTCTCCCTCCTATGAAACTACAAGGTTATTGGACTTATCCACCCCTAATTGAAAAATAATAATTTTTTCTCAATTTATTTATTAAAATACATTAACTTCTCTGTTTTCAAGTGCACAATTAATTAGAATGGAATATTTAAAAAAGTTGCACTGCAGTTTGTTTTGACGTTTGAGTTTAATGGGCTTTTCGATTGGCAATTCGGAAGAACTCTCCAAGCCGGATCACCAATAAAATAGAAAGGCACATGCAGTTTGATTCTAAAGTTTTCATTTTCCTCTATTTGCGCAACTTCACATGCATATGCAGAAATTGTTCTTCACATTTGAAACTTGGCCGACACAAATATTGACGAGTATGATAATTTTCAATGCAAAAATGAGAAAATAATATTCTTAGGGGAAAATAATTGAATCACAAATTTCGAAAAGGTCACATCTCGAATTTTTTCACAAATACATTTTTTCATAACAATGTCATCATAATGCTTCCCTGCACCCTATTATGCTCAAAAAAAAAGAACATCTTTAGTATGTTTACTGTCATTGTCATGTATCTCAATAGTATTTTTCTTAAATTTTAAACTAGGCTTTTGAAAATAATTAGTTCTTTGCATTGCCTGAACATTTAAAATTTTCAGAGATGTGACCTTTTCGAAATTGGCCATTCAATTGTTCTAAGAAGCAGTATAATGTGTGAAATTTACTTATTTCTATTTAAAAATTTACTTTTTATCAAGCTGAAGATTACAGACGAGGAATTTTTGTATTCTTTAAGATTAGGATACCTCAATAAGTATCAATGATATTGAAAAATCTTCAACTCCAAAATGTTGCGAGCAAATTTTTCTAGGGGCGATGTCTGTTACTTTCTTTAAATTCTACCTGGTTATAAAGGATGGTTAAATTTTAAGGGCTGATGTTGAATGTGAACCACACTTAAACGTCAAGTTTTTTTTCTGCATTTCATTGGACATTTCTCAATTTTAGACTAATGTTGAATTCCTTAGTCCTCTATTACACGATGATTCTTTGCGTCTGACTCTTTTTTCGAATTTCTCTTTGAAAATCATCCTGTGAGTGACGCGTTATTACACGGAACTTCTTGACGCTTGATGCAAAATTGACAGCTCTCTTTACTGTTTAAGTGGTTTGTAGAAATCTTGGCCCACGACGCACAGGGCAACTGGTCTTCCATCTCATCTTATTTCTCTTTCAAACTCATTGTGTTCGAAAAGATTCAGACCCAAAGAATCATCGTGTAATAAGGGACTTACAACCATTTCAAATCGATTTTTTTTTCTGGTTGCAAGGAACACAAAAAATCAAATTTTTCGTGGTCGATTGTGTGTGTGCCATTTGACAGTAGCTTTGGTGCAAAAAGTAAACAATCTAGTGCACATACATACAAATTAACTAAAAATATTCAAAAGTGCATCCAGTTTATCACGTCGTTTTGTTAGATTAAAACATATATATTTCGAAGAAAAGTTGCAGAAATAGTATAGTATAATATAAAATAATAAATAATCCAAATTCATTAAAAATACTCATCAATCGTGGAAAACATTGGCGAGGACGAGCTTTACATTTTTAATTGACTTTGGGCACTTTGAATCAAAGTTAATTGATATTTTGATAACTTCTGATTAACAATTAACTACTTTTTGATTAATAAAAATTTGTTTTAAATTTTATTTATTTATTTGCTTCAAATCTATTTAAGGTGCAAGTTGTAGCTTTCATTGAAACTCATCATTGAAAATTAT
Organism: Dasysyrphus albostriatus; assembly: GCA_946251815.1. Classification (NCBI taxonomy): domain Eukaryota; kingdom Metazoa; phylum Arthropoda; class Insecta; order Diptera; family Syrphidae; genus Dasysyrphus; species Dasysyrphus albostriatus. Next base: position 179,023,968 of record OX276335.1, read on the forward strand.
AATGATTGATTTTGGGGCATTTAGAAAGCAAAATCATTTATTTTTTTGATGAAGAAATTAAGCTCTTGACTTAATTAATATTTTTAATCAAAACAAAAATTCAAATGGGCCCAACTTTCCACATAAAATGACTCTTTTCTCAATGATTTAACTAACTTATCAATGATCATTGGAATCTTAAAAGTCATTTTATCGGGAAACTATGGCCTATTTGAAAATTTGTTTGACTAAAAATATTAATTAGGTCTCGAACTTTATATATTCAGCAAAATAATAAATGATTTTGCTTTCTAAATGTCTCAAAATCAAAATCATTAAAATTTTAAATGATGAATTTCAATGATAGCTATAACTGGCACCTAAATATAGGACGAACACTTTAGAATATTTGTTAAACCCGCCGCAGAATACTTTCAACTCCAGAGAAATGTCATATCTTGCTAGTGTGTGTGACATCTATCTAAAATTTTGCTTAAAATCCAAGATTTGTTTCGACAGAATAAAGTCGATTTTGTTCAGAAAAAAATCGATTTTTTGTTTGTAAGGAATTCGACATAACTCAATTTGAACCATGGAATGATACGCAATCGAGCAACGCGTTAAAGTTATTCAGGCTTATGAAAATGGGCGTTCAAATCAAAATGCATATCGTGAACTTCGTGATTTTTTTCGGCCAATTTAATCGTCCAAATGTGCATACAATCGGAAAAGTCGTGTAAAAATTTGAGCAAACCGGGTCTGTAGGAGATGTGAAAACACCAGTGCATGCTCGTACTGCAGAAAATATTGCTGCTGTTCGCGATAGTATGGCTGAAGAGCCGTCCACCTTAACTCGTCGTCATGTCCAACAATTGCGCCTCTCACACTCGTCGTTGATGAACATTATACATAAAAACTTGCATTTACACGCTTACAAGGTGCAATAGACTCAAGAACTAAAGCCTCTTGACCATTTCAAGTGTCGTCAATGTTCAGAATGGTGGCTAGAAATGGCAACAGTGGATGATCAATTTTCGAAGAAAATCATCTTTAGTGATGATGCACATTTTCACCTCAGTGGATTCGTCGAAGGATAATCCAAAAGTGATTGTCGAAAAACCAATGTACCCACAAAGAGTGACTGTTTGGTGCGGTTTATGGGCTGGCGGCATCATTGGGCCGTATTTTTTCCAAAATGAGGCCGACCAGGAGATCATAACGAACTTTTTATGACCCGAATTGGAAGATATGGTTTCAACAGGATGGTGCCACTTGCCACACAACTAGCGAAACAATGGCTCTTTTGCGAGAAAAATGCATTTGACACCGTTGGACTTCTTTCTTTGGGGTTATTTGAAAGAAAAGGTGTACGTCGATGAGCCAGCAACAATTCAAGAGCTAAAGGATGAGATAATTCGGCACATTAACGGCACAATTCAATTATGCCTCAGCGTCATCGAAAATTTGGACCATCGAATGGAGGTGCGCCGCCGAGGCCGCGGCATCCATTTGGCCGATATTTTGTTCTTTCCATAAATGAACCATACCAATATTATCATAACAAAAAGAAATGACAACAATTTCCTAAATAATTTGTGTTTTATTAAAAATCAACATCGGCCCTTAAAATTTAACCACCCTTTATTATTTGTAATGAGCATTAAAACTTATAAAAATTTTAAAAAAAGGATATAGACCCCAATAATTTGTTTATAAAATAACTTAAAACTACCCTATGTAGAGAAACTTTTCCCTAGAGGTGATCCTCCTTATTTTTAATTGTTTTTTTTATTATTAAACTTTTTTAACCATGAACCATGAAAGAAATGATATGTAAAAAAAAGTACAAGCAAAAATTATATTTTCGACATTTTAGAGGCGATGTTTTTATTTTTTTTTATATATTATGTTCTTTTGTCCTTATTGTTGCCTAGTTATTAATTATAACAAGAAAGCAATAACCATCTTAATTTTGATCTACAATGTTTTTTTTTAAATACCTTAATATGTAATCTATACAAAAAACTTTGCACACATAATCTTGCCGATTCGCAATGATTACACAGAAAATTTGAGGTAGATTTTAAGAACATGAATAAATTTTCTTCAAGGATGGATGGATAGCTATGAAACTAAATTTTTATAGACAAATGCCAATAATTCTTCTTCTAATGTTTAGATCATTGAGATTAAGGCTTAAAAATAAAAATAAAATATCTGGAAATATTGCGTATTTTGTCAGCGAAGCTTCTGACACTACTGAATCGGCAAGTTATAAAGCTCTGTGAAAAAAGATTTTTGTGGATCGAAATTAAGATGATTATTGCTTTTTTGTTATAATTTAAACCTAGGCAACAATAAAGATTTAAGAATATCATATACCAAAAAAATAAAAAACATCGCCTCTATGAACTTAAAAAAAAAATCTGCTCCTTCTATTATAATAAATTCCTACATCTATTTACCCCGAGGCCACACGGGCAAGTACTGGCAAGCAAGTCGCAATACAAACACATTTGTTCAATAAGGCTATATCTCATAAATTAAAAAAAAAATTACTATCGCTTTTTTGCTATTCTTTTGCTCAGCAAATTAATGAAAAGATACATTTGTTCTCTTTCGCACAAAGATGGTCTGCAATAGACCTGTATAAGAAAACGCTTGAATCAATCAGCGACTGCGAAAATGATTAAAATTGAGGATGAAATCTTAGGCTAGTCGCGTACATGCGATTTTCAGTTTCAAAACTGTTTCGTTACAAAATTGAGTCCTATGGACTCGTATGAGACTCCGCGCACATGCAGAACTATTCCGTCGTCGATTCGAGCAGCTTTTCAGTTTGTGTTTTGGCACAAATTAGACGATGGCCCGAAATCAGTTTTTCAGTTTGTGTCATATGGAATAATATGTAACTGCGCGGACATTTAACCAAATAGTTGCGGATATTTAACCATATCGTTGAATTTTGTTCTCTCTGCGAAAGAGAACATATGTATCTTTTCCTTAATTTGCTGAGCAAAAGAATAGGATAGTATTTTTTTTTAATGTATGAGATAGAAAAACTGAATAAACATTGTCGGTGTGTTGGTTAGGTTCGTTACGATTGCTTGTGGAGTTGCTCATGTGCGCGCTCAGTAGTCAACTTGTTACTAAACTATTTTGTTGCGGTAGAAGCTGCATGTGCGCGACTAGCCTTATAGTTTGGGACAAATGTATTAGCATAGTGTAGTGCAGCGGTTTCCAAACTTTTTATGATGTGGAACCCTAGAAAAAAAGACTCAAATATATTTCGGAACTGCAAAACTAAAAGATAACAAAATATCAAAGAAAAAACATCTTAAAATCATGTTTATTTTTTATTTGAGAAATTCCATGAAAGCTAGTGCAAGGAATGAATTTGATCGATATTTGCTTATAGGCCGAAAGTTGTACTCGTATATTTCTATCTAGGATAGCTTCTACGTTTAGTTTTTGCATAAGCTTATGCTGATAAGCCCGTTTCACCAGCGATACGTTGCGATAGAAGTGAGCTAAATTAGTATATGTAACAGTTTTTGGAGACCCAGGGTATTAACTCTGAATACCAACCCAAAATTTCTTTTATCATACGGAATCAAAAATATACTCGTATGAGCACAAGTATGATGAAAAAAAAAAAGATCAGTGTTTGGAGTGTGTGTTTAGTATTCCTTATATTTAGTATTTAAGGTAGGCTGAGTTTTCATTATAAATGGAAAGCCATGTAGCAAAGATCTTTCTAGGCTTACCAAGTGTTCAGCGATTTCATTGCTAATATTAGGTCGGAACTCCAGCGTGTTTCCTAGCAAACTTCATATAAAATGGGAAAATAAAAATTTCGTTTGAGGCTGCCCAGTTTTGTTGTTGATTATCTCGACAAAGCCGTAGCAGTTTTGTTGAATTTTCAAAAGTTGTCTGCAAGATTAGCTAATTTTGGAATTCATTGTTCATCTCGCGGTACAGCCGTCCCTGTTATTTGTTTGATCCAGTTGAAAAACTTAAACTTCATCATGAGTTTCAAACCTGATGGTTACAACTTTTCCTCAAGAAAGCCATTTAAGTTTAAAGTAGAAATGATTCGTACTGGCTTCCCAAGAGAGAACGCCTTTTCACGAAATTTACTTCACATCCTAATCGAGAACCTTTATCAAATCAGTTATATATAAACAGGTGCATAACGATGCAAATTGCAATGACTGGCTGTTATACTTCTTGGTGCAATGATTTTACATTATACCTATACAAAAAAATTGTGAATTTTCACCAGTCGCTCCTTGAAAGTTTTTATTTTGAAATTATTTATTAAAATTATTTCTTTTTCTTGAAGAATTTCACGGAACCCTGGAGACTGTCTCGTGGAACCCGAGGGTTCTGGAAAATTGGACTTTAAACTTGTGTATCAGCAGAATTTATTTATATCTAGCTAGACAAAATTGGCCAAAATTTTCATTTTATATAATTTTTCGGTATTTCGATTCCGGGAAATCATTTCTGGATTTTAGGATTAACCCCACAACCGATTAAATAATAAAATTATTTTTATATATTTGGGTTTTTTTATCTTCTTGTTTTATATGCAAATTAAAACAATTCCATATTACACTTTATTTTTCGTTTAAGATTCTCAACTTCTTCATGAATCAAAATTTTAGGAAACTTTCAAAGGACAATAATAATTTTATTGGAGTAATGAACATTGAACATGGATAACGTTTTTTATTTAAACTTACTTGTTTGTTAATTTTACATTTTTGATACTATTTATTACTTTTATTTTTAATTTTTGGAATTTTTAAAGAACTGTGTAGTTCAATCAATCAATACTTAAATAAATTAATTAATAATTAAGCATTAAAACTCTTTTATCAAAGGCTGGTTTATTGTTTTATAGCTGATGTTTTTAACACGGAATCCAAAAAACTTTTAAATTCACCATGAATACCATTTTGACCTTGAATTACTTTGGAAGAAGAACGTTAATTAGATATGAATGAATGAATGAATTAAGTTTTGGGGTATAAGTGCGCTGCGACCTTTAAGATCTTTGTGTCCCCAGTTTTGGAGCTGGATGAGTTTGCTCATGCTACAGTTTGTTCTCTAGGTTAGTTTCTTCTAGGAACTTGAGTATCTGGAGTATTTTGAGAGAGGGTAGTTTACTTTCCTCTACCTGGTGACTTCCCAGATGCCTGTGTCTTTGGTGCATAAGTACCTCACATTTGCCCAATATATAGTCCTGTGAAACGTTCTTGGTTATAACTCCCAAGTAAAAGTTTGCCTGTCTCAGCTTAGGGAGTTCGTTCCAAATTTTAGTCCCTTCCTTTTTGATTTTGCTTTAATCACGTTTTCCCATATGCCGCAACAGGGTTCTGGTCCCGTGAAGGCCTGCTCATATTCTTGCTAGGGAGTCTGCCTCTTCATTTCCCGGTATGCCAACATGGTCCGGTACCCAGTAGAGTGTGACATTATTTTTCTGCCCAGTTCATTTAGTCTGTCCACACACTCCCATACTAGTTTAGGCCTTTGGTATATGAATTAAGTGCTTTAAGTGCGGCCTGGCTGTCTGACACTATGGCAATATTTTGGTTTCTATAGTTTCTTCCGATGTTATGTTCTGCACATTTCCCTATGGCATTTACTTCTGCCTGAAAGACGCTTGTGGACTGTCCCATCGGTATAGAGAGTTTGGTTCTAGGTCCAAAAACTCCAGCACCAGTCCCCTCAGACGTTCTCGACCTCAGTTGGCATTTGCTTTAAGAGTATAATTTACTGTTTCGGCTACCGACTCTTTTTTGCTACTTAATTCCGATTTACTTTTTTTTCGAAATTATACTTTTTAATCATGCCATCTCTTGTAATGTCCAGGGTATATGTTTTTGTTTGACTGCAAATCAAGTTCCTATTTCTGAGGCTAATGAATTTTTCAGATCCAGTTCCTTCCTTTGCAAATCTTAAGATGGCTCCCTTAGCAGCACTCTCTACGACCGGTGGAGAATTACTTCCATTGCTGCTGTGGGGCAAGTTCTCGTTGCTCCGGTGTTGCATAAGCATGCGAGCCTTTGTACCTTTTATAGTGATTTCATAGATAATGATGGGTCTTACCATCATGGTGTACATCCATCTGTGGATGTTGGGTTTGCAACCCCATGATTTGCCTGCGAGTCTTTTGCATATCATAAGGCCCTTTGTGGCTGTCCCGACTGTCAGTTCGACATGTTTGTCCAAGACGAACTATCTAATGTAATTCCTAGATATTTAACCTCTCTCTGGGATTCGATTACTTCGCCAGCCAACCGAATAGGTTTCATGTGTGACAGAAGTCACTTTTTGGTAAATTGTACTATCATTGTCTTTGCTGGATTTATATTTAATCTAACTGATAGACACTAATTTCTTGTAATATTTTCCCAAGGCTGTGATGACGACATCATCAGCGAAGCCAATACAGCGTATAAATTTTAAATATTTTCGCAGTTCATCTACTACAAGTCTCCACACCAAAGGTGATAATACTCCTCCTGAGGACATCCTCTTTTTGTGATGATCTTCCGTAATTGGCTGTTCTCGTGCCTAACATTTCACTGATCCATCGGTTATGGTGATGGATACACACTTCCTTACAAGAGCCCTGTTGACGGCATCATGGGAAGTATTGTCAATAGCTCCTTCTATATCTAAGAAGGCGGCTAATGCAATACCTTTTGAGTTTTTTTGCAAGGTATTCGTCAGTTCAAAGATCAGCCCGTCCTGTAGCCATGTTGACGCGGATAGAGAGGCCTGCTCATTGAAACTTCCGATCTATAATATAATGTATCTATTATTTTTTCCAAAGTTTTCAGTATGAAAGATGGTAAGCCTGATAGACTTCGGATGGGTTGTGTCCTTTTATTCCAATTTTACGAATGAAGATTACTTTAGCTCTCCTCCATAGTTCTGGTATATACCCAAGAGCAATGCTACTACGGAAAATACTAATAAGATAAGGCATAAGAGTTTCTTTACCTCTTTGTAAAAGGGCTGGAAAGATGCAATCTACGCCTGGTGACTTAAAAGGTTGAAAGGTGGGAATCGCCCAATCTATCTTTCTATTTAAGCACATACTTGCAGCTATCTTCCATTCTCTTTTTAGTTTGAGAGGTGTTCTCTCTAACGAGCTTTCTACAAACGGTAAACTGTCTGGAGAGTGCGTGCTATGCAGCAGAGTAGACGTCTGCTCTTCGTTTTCTGTGAAGCTTCCATCATTATACCGAAGTGCTAATGATGTTATTGTCTTCTCCTTTACAAGACCTCTGTGCAATCTTACAGCAGCAGGGGTTGAGATACACCCTCACAGAAGGAGGTAAAACAGTTTCTTTTGGTTTTTCTAATCTCCTTGTTATATTTTGTCAGCTCCATGGAGTAATTAACCCATTCCCCTGATCTGTTCTTACCTTGGATCTTAGTTTTGACAGATAATTCTTCCACCACGGAGCGTCTTTCAGTCTAGTTTTTGATTTAAGTGGGCAACTGAGTTCAAATGCCTCGAGTAACGCCCAACTTAACTCATTTACATTAGATTCTAATTCAAGGTGACTATTTGTCTTGCTAGCTGGGCCTATCCGTTCGAAATTCAATTTAAGAACGTCATTGTATAGGTTCCAGTTAGTTTTCCGGGAATTTCTTTCAAAGGTATTCTCTGTGAGAAGGCCTTCTAAGGTACACACTATTATTATGTGATCAGACATTGAGGGTTCATTGGATACTCCCCAATCCCACAGCCTACATTTGGTGTTCCAAACGCAATATCTAAAACTTTTTCTTGTTCTAGTAATAATAGTTGGGGTTTTTCCTACATTAAATATTTCTAGATTTTCTACTAACATAAAGTCTAAAAGGTACCCACGTCAGTACCACCCCATGTAGTATGGTGAGCATTCACATTCAATCAAAAGCGGTAGCTTCCTTAAGCTACAGTATTCCACAAGCCTCTGAACTTCCATCGGTGGAATGTTTTCGTTGTCACCGGCAAAGTAGGCTGCTGCTACAACTATTGTCCGATTGCTGCCCTCGATGTTGATTTGGGCTTGTATCGGAACCAAAATCTTCGTCATAAATTCTGAAAGACATAAAATGAATGTTATTCCTTATTTTTATGCAAGTTCTGGGTGAGTTTTGTCTCGTGTCCCATATCAAATTGGAGTCGATACTAGTCAACGCTCTCACTTGACCCTTGTGAATCCAGTGTTCTTGTATCAAAGCTAACCCTATGTTGTCCGTAGTAAACTTCCTTGCCATAACTTCGGATGCAGCTTTCGAGTGGTCGATGTTGGGTAGTGTTTGGTTAAGGAGATGTTTTCACCTGATGCTTCATGGATTCCCATATCTTAGCTTTGGATACCTCCAGCTACAGTTTCAACGGGAGTGCTACGTACTGTTGTCTTTCTGAGGCCTATGACCGTGACATTCCCGAATTTGTAGTGCAGTTGGTAGTTCGTACTTTTGATTGCTTCTGCTGACTGGACGTCGCTACTGATTACCAGCAGTTGACCTTTGCCTTCGGACTTACTCTTCAGTACTCTTCAGGCTTTGACATCGATCCCCTCATTTTGAGCTTGTATCAATGCTAAGGATTTCCTGTCAACGCCCTTGGAAGGAACAGCGTTATTGTCTGCATCTTTGGGATTTTGTCACCCATACAGCATGTCAGTTTGATATCCTTCCACGTGCTAAGCTTAGATGCTTTTTATTTCAGCCAATTCGCTCTCTCGACCAGCGTAATCCGTCAAAAGTAGACCGGTTCTGAAGTGCAAACCATTGAATTTTAGTTTGTGCCTCCACCCAAGGGAGACATCCTTAATAATGTATTCTTCCAGCTTCGATAGTTCGTCAGCACTGAGTTCTCTCAGTGGTGAGAGATGTAGGCCTTGGGTAGAACCGCAATTCTAAAGCCCTTGGCTGCACTTGCATAAGACGGTCTTGTTCCGCCAGCCTTTATGTAAGCGGTATGCGTTCCCGCTGAAACTAGCCGCCATCCAGGGTTTTTTTTATTCGTGCCTTTGGGGATGAGTTATTTGGTCACTCTTTCTCTTACTCTCACCCGGGTTTCTGAGGGTTCCTTGTCTGACTTTCGGTCATCCACCTTCTTTCTGGCTTCTTGCGGGGATATCCCCATCGCAATAAACCGGAGATACCATCTCGTACTCGATCCATTTAGGCCTTTCCTAAGCGGGTTGTTCAGGGCACCGAGCATACCCAACTCCGGAAGTAGACCATTTTAGCGTCTCCGTCTACGGTTTCACGGAGGTGAAGTGGTTAATGGTAATGGTGACTTCCCATCACCGGTTCCATCTGTAGATTTTTGTACTTCTTCCATTTGCACGGGAAGTATTCTCCTCTTGCTGGTAGTCGATGTACTCGGAGTTGCGTCTTTCGATGGTCCGACAGTTATTCTCCCATAACTAACGGTCGATGCTCCTCTTTTATCTGCCCGGTTCTGCAAACACCCGCGAGGCATCCTCTTCAGATATTTACTGCATCCCGGTCTCGGATCGTCACCATGGAGGTCTCTCTCCATATGATCCGCGTATTCACTTGCGGTTACATACCGCGGAGTGTTGAATTTCATGTAATTTTTGTTGTTTTTTGTTTTATTTGTTTAGGCATATAATTTTTCCCATGAGTAGATAGAGAAGTAATGGGGTCGAGTCATATCAGAGCTTCGCATGATATGGTAGGGTCATAGTTACTTTTTTAACTCGACCAACGTTAAACGGGCTTCAAACCATATAATGGGCACGGGTCACTTTACACCCTGGATAAGGCAGTTCTTAGTTCGTAACTCCTCAAAATTACCACCGATTTGGGTTGCCCCAAAAAGCCGCGGGTCAGATGAATCTTTTAAACTTAAGTCTCCGCACCACGACAAGGTGACTGCCGCGCGAAAATTTAATAAGATAAGAAATATGGATCTTTTTTAAAGAATATCAAATCTTGTTTAAGATTCTACATTGATCATTTCTGTATGATGACCACTATTAAAGTTATAAAATTTAGAAATAAACAAATAAAAAGTTCCCATACGGTTTGAATGGAAAATAGAAAGTAGCGATGAGGGCTGAAATTTTATCGGGGTATTATTTCACTACACATTTTAATTTTTTTTAACAAGGTTAATGTACATACATAATGTATTTTCATCGTCCATGACATTTTTTCAAAAAAGAAACTCTTAAACTTATATACCTTTTACTCTGAATGATTCAGTTTTTTGTGCTTGGTTGTAAGTATGATCTCCATGAAAATATTTATCAGGAGAGAATTTCTCAGTTTTACTGTCAAATACTAAGAAACAAATTTTGGATTCACTTGCTCTTGGAGGACTAAAATTCGTGAGATCCAATTAAATCTCAAATAATAATAATAATACATATAAAACCCTAATAAATTTTATTAGTCATCAGATTAATAACTGACAACCGTAATAAGGGTGTAAGGGTGTAACAATCGACCAATAGGTCCCCGTGTATGCAACGGCCTCTGTGCCCCTCCTAACCTAACTAACTTAAGGCTGTTAGAGATATTACATTTAAATGTTTTTGATTTTATTCACAGTACTTTTATCTACATTGGAGGTTTCATTACCATAAACGTAGAAAACTTTATCTTATTACTCAAAAAAACAGTTCTTTTCAAACGAGATGTTTAGCAATTTATTATGTGGATTGTTGAGGTTATTTAAGCAGTTGAGACTTTAAGTTTGGTTTTCTTTTCATTAATTATTTTGTGAGAATGTATTTTAGGTACCCGAGTGATAATCGTCAATCAAAAGGAAAATCAGTTCAAGCGCAAGGCGTTTATAATAATACTTATTTTATGCATGCTGCGACTGCACTTGTTGGTAACTTAGTTCAAGTACACTTAAGGTCCGGAAATTTGTACGAAGGAGTTTTTCGAACATTTTCCCCAAATTTTGATGTAAGTTTTTTAATAATTATTTATATTTTAAAAATGTATTTATATATTTTGTTGCAGATTGCTTTAGAACTACCCTTCTGCATTAAGAGCAATGTAAACACGTTAGATGAAGAAAAACCCGTTCCAAATTGTATGATTTTTACGTCTGACAACGTTGTTAGTATTGTTGCAAAAGAATTCGACCCAAATTATGCTACAGGTGGTGCTTTTCAAACTGATAACGCTATTTCGGAAAAGTTTGGTATGTCTAAAAGATTTTAAATGTTGAATATTTTCCATAATGTAATAAAATCAACAGTATCACACCTGGACGAGAAAGAATTGGAGCCATGGGATGCATCGGGCATGAATGGTGAAATAGAATTTGAGCTAGATGGTGGCGCAAACGGCTGGGATGCCAATGATATGTTCATAAAGAATGAAAAAACATTTGGAGTTCAATCAACTTTTGATGATTCACTATCTGATTACACTGTTCAGATCGAAAAAAGAGAAACTGATGAATTCAAAGAGGCTGAAGCTAAAGCGGAAAAACTTGCCCAAGAAATTGAAAAAAATCCCATATGTAGAGAACGTTTAGATCTAGAAAATGGTGATGAGGAAGCTTTATTTGCAGCTGTGGAACGACCAATAGAAAGCTTAAGAGAAGATTCTACAATGATTAACAAAAATAATGCTGCTGCTGCTGCTCCTCCTCTGTCGCGACCTCCGAACACAAATATAATGCCGCAAACAATAATTCCAAGCCAACATCATATAGTAATGGCTCAGAGAAATAACAATGCCACAACGGATAAGTTTGTTCAAATTCCCAAAAGGAAAGTAGCTCCAACTAATAACACTAAAATAGTGCGACCATCTACGGCTTCAAATGCCGTTTCACAGCAAAGTTCTAACAATACAAAGTTGACTAACTATCAAACGGTGCAAATACAGGGGACAACTTCTTTTGCAATCAACCAAGGTTATTCGCCGATAATGGCTGGGTAAGTAAAAAGTTTATAACAAACATACTGCCAGCCATTCGAATAAGTTCAATAATTTTCACACATTATTCTACTTCTGCTTTAATATTTCTTGCAAGTTATACATATGCAATGTAATACATATATTGCAGTGCCATTTGTTAACACTTAATTCGAGAGATAAAATCAACTCGAAGAATGCACTGTTATTTTGATATGCTTTTTTGATCATATAACTGACAAAATCATGCGATCTGCTCTGCTTTTTGAGATATACCTATTAGAAAAACTCTAAAACATCCAAGGAGCTGTAAATTTGTTTAATAAAATTTATAACGACTCCTAAAAGTACTAATTTTCACCACCTCGAAGTCAGCCGGCGCACTTTCGATTTTCGCGAAAAAAAAAAAATCTTAGGCGATATATTCCTAATTGCACATTTCAAAAATCAAAAAATTTTAATTGCACACCTAGTGTTTTTTTTTTTTAAATATAAACAAATTGCACTTTGTATGGAAAAAAATTTAATTTGCAAATCATATTTTTTTTTTGTAACATGCTCCCTCTGTTAATAAATCCATAATTAAAATGTCGACCAAATTTATTGTTTAATAATATAAGTAGATGTTATTCGAAACCAACCAACAGAATTTATAGTTATCAATAGCGCAATGGAAAAGTATCCGGCCGGCAGCCGATTGTCATGGGTTTGAGTTCTGTTTGGGGCATAAACTCTTTTTTGTTGCATCTACTCATTGTTATGTTGCATTTTTTAATTAAAAAGCAGATAAATGATTACTAATTACATTATAGACTAAAGCAAATGTGAAATTTGCATTATTGCACATATATGTACTTAACTTCGTTCAAGGTACAATACATACATAGTATGTAATATATGTGTTTATTAAGAGGTAAATTAAATTAAATTTCGAAAAATTGTCCATTTATGATAATTTGCATATTAAATTTTTTAATTTCTCTACCCCCCACTTTTTTATAGTAAATATTAAAATCATTATAAAAAAAACTACAAAAAAGACATATTCGTGTCTGACTAAAATTGAAATATCTCGATGGAAAAAAAATGATTTTGAATTTTTAGTAACTATTTTCAATTGACAACGCCAATGTCGAATTTGCACACTAAGAGTTTTTTTTCTCACCCTCCTTTTCCCTAAAATTGATATTGAAAAACATGAACAAAAATATACCCAAATGAAATTTACATGTCTCACTAAAACTGTTATTACTCGTTGCAAAAAAATAATTTTGAATTTTAAGTAACTATTTTCAATTAACAACATCAAGGTCAAATTTGCACACCAAAAGTTGTTTTTGCCACCAACTTTTTTCTCTAAAATTGATATTGAAAAACATGAACAAAAATATACTCAAATGAAATTTATATGTCTTACTAAAACTGTTATTTCTCGTTGGAAAAAAATAGTTTTGAACTTTTAGTAACTGTTTTAAATGATCAACGTCAAGATTAAATTTGCACACCAATAGTTTTATTTTTCCCACCACCCCCTTTTCCCTAAAATTGATATTGAAAAACATGAAAAAAATATACCAAAATGAAATTTATATGTTTTACTAACACTGTTATTTCCCGTTGGAAAAAAAATAGTTTTGAACTTTTAGTAACTGTTTTTAATGATCAACGTCAAGGTTAAATTTGCACACCAAAAGTTTTATTTTTTCCACCCCCTCTTTTCTCTAAAATTGATATTGGAAAACATGAACAAAAAATATAGTAGGGGCGTCAGTGCACGACAGAAGGGCATACCTTTCATTTTGACCTGTCAAGGTGACTGATCTCTATATACACTGGATAGTGTATTCCTTTTAATGTATAACAGTTTTTTTGCTTCCATTTGAAGATGACAATTAGGTGGTCGGCTTCATAGTTTGACGTCTACATTAACACAAAAAAAACCTGTTTCCAAAATTTAAATCTGAAGAAAGAGAATCAGGCCAATGATATGAAAGGGAAAAACTTTGTGGGACTTTATTTTATATTTTTTTTTTTTTTTATTAAGTTATTCATTGTGTACATTTTGTTTGTGCTATTATTTTCCAATGGCACTAGAATTACATCAATAGAAAGGTCTTTATATAGGTAATAGTAAATATGTAGATGGGATATGGGAACCATCGACTTCGTTCATTATTTCAGTTTGCAAATAAGTTGAACAAAACAGCTGATAAGTGTGATGAGGAGAATGCGATTACATAGTCTGTGTTTTTTTACGATTTTACCTCCTTGTCACACTCTTCACATTTGTAATTCCGTTTGATTTAACCATTTGTGAATGAAATAAAATTACAAACAACAATGTTAGCAAAGAGATTTAGGGGGGGGGGGGGTTGAGCATCGAACGGAAATTTGACGATAGTGGATTATTTTGTATAAATTGTTATACAGTCATATTGTTATACAAAAAAGTGGTCAGCTTAATAATATAACAATTGTTCAAATGGAAGCAACTTTCTTATGTCGATACGCTATCCAGTGTATTATAGAGATCAGTGGACAAGGTGAGCATTAGTATAATAAGAGTTCATGTCCTAGCTTTACTTTCAAGAAGTGTTGTCAAGGGGGCAACACTGTCAGAATAACGAGAAAAGGGTTGCCACTTGTTTCATACATTGGCCTATAAATCGAGAACCAGAGGTCGGACGATGACCAGAGAACTCAAGTTGGATTCAGCACCCTTGTAACTATGGGGCCACATTATTAGATTTCTTACTCCCTATTCCTTGCATGAAGAGGGTGGAAAAAAGCCGTTTGGGAAGGGAAAATACAAAGCCAACAAAAGTAAGAAAATTTTTAATATTATTAAAATTTAAAGATTGTGTGTCAAAGCTGAATGTAACCATCTACTGCATTGTTTCCAAAGTTAATTGAAACCCCTACTTTGGTTGTATAAAAAGTCGCTTTCAAAGTTCTGGGGAGCGGGAATATGAAAGTTTAAAAAACAAGAATATTTATCTTGGTATAATTTAAGCTTATGGCACATGATTTTGATGAACTCGATACAACCACCTTAAAAAAGTTGTTGTCTTTTTTCATAAATGATATCTGAATTTTAAATGAAATAAGTTAAATTTTACCAAAGTTCAACAGTATAGTGATGAAACTTGGTCCGCATATTTAATTTGTCATAAGTAATAAGAATCAAGAAACTCTACAAAAATATTTGTAGTTGAAGGGTGTTTTTTTTTCAATGAAAGAGAAAAATTTTTACCTAATACCATGAAACCCCTCCCAAAACTGGTACTTCAATGAAAGTGGTGAAAATGTTTGTTTTTTCCACCAATCCAATAATGTGGTCCAAGGGGACTGAATCCAACTAGAGTTCTCTGGTCATCGTCCGACCTCTGGTTCTCGATTTATAGGCCAATGTATGAAACAAGTGGCAGCCCTTTTCTCGTTATTCTCAGAGTGTTGCCCCCTTGACAATTCTTAAAAGTAAAGCTAGGACATTAACTCTTATTATACTAATGCTCACCTTGTCAGGTCAAAATGAAAGGTATGCCCTTATATCGTGCACTAACGCCCCTTCTATATTTTTTTCATGTTTTCCAATATAAATTTTAGAGAAAAGAGGGGGTGGAAAAAATAAAACTTTTGGTGTGCAAATTTGACCTTGATGTTGATCATTAAAAACAGTTACTAAAAGTTCAAAATTATTTTTTTCCAACGAGAAGTAACAGTTTTAGTAAGACATATAAATTATATTTATATATTATATTTATTTTATTGTTTTTCAATATCAATTTTAGGGAAAAGGGAGGGTGGAAAAATAAAACTTTTGGTGTGCAAATTCGACCTTGACGTTGGTAATTGAAAATAGTTACTAAAAGCTCAAAATCATTTTTTTACACTGAGAAATAACAGTTTTAGTGAGACATGTAAATTTCATTTGGGTATATTTTTTTCATGTTTTTCAATATCAATTTTAGGGAAAAGGGAGGGTGGGAAAAATAAAACTTTTGATGTGCAAATTCGACCTTGACGTTGTCAATTGAAAATAGTTAGTAAAAATTCAAAATTATTTTTTTGCAACGAGTAATAACAGTTTTAGTGAGACATGTAAATTTCATTTGAGTATATTTTATTTTTTCATTGGGTACATATGGAATTCATAAATAGACAATTTTTCGAAATTTAGTTTAATTTACCTATTACAAACACCTATGCCCCACACAGGACTCGAACCCATGACAATCCGCTGCCGGCTGGATACTCTTCCAATGCGCTATTGATAACTATAAATCCTGTTGTTTGGTTTCTAATAAGATGTACTTGTATTATTAAACAATAAATTTGGTCGAAATTTTAATTATTGATTTATTAACTGAGGGAGCATGTTACAAAAAAAATTTTTGGTGTGCAAATTAAATTTCAAAATGAGCAATTATTTAAGCTCCTGTGTATTTAAATATTCGACTTGGTTACAAAGATATGAGCATTTGAAATTTCCATACGAAGTGCAATTTGTTTATATTAAAAAAAAAAACAGGGGGTGTGCAATTAAAATTTTTTTTCGCGAAAATCGAAAGTGCGCCGGCTGACTTCGAGCTGGTCTAATTTTCATTTTAAAAATTCGTTGTTAAAAAATAGTTAGTTGTTAATTTTCACACGCCCTTTAAAATTTAATACGGAATGTTATGCTAAACACATACATTTCAACAAAGGATTTCTCAAAGAATGCAAAATATATTTCAAAGAGAATTGGAATGAGGGAACAAGTAGTTTAAAGAACAGTTACAAATCTTGTTGAAAAAAAATTGTATAAGGTGGTTACCATTGACATTATATAATACGTCAATGGTGGTTACATAACTTAAAAATAATAAAAAAAGCTGTAACGCCTAACTCAGTATATCTCGGAGAATAACAAAGATATTGAACAAAATTTAACCAAATTCCTAATAAAGAGATGAGTGCTTTAGGAATCATTACTTAAACTTTAACTTTTTGGTATAGTTTATTGTCGTTTCTAGCCAATATCATTGTTTGTTCTCAAGATATTCGGACAAAACAAATTTTTCTACAATTTTTGGGAAAGTTTCTTGTAGTTTTTCACATAAGCTTAGTATACAGTTCTTTTGAATAAAAATAAACTTGGTAGAGAAAAACAAAAATTTCGTTCAAGAAAAAAATAACTTTAACGGTCAACGGTTTCTAAATCCTTAACAAAATCCACCATACCCATTTTCAATATAAAAAAAAAATTCCACACCCCTAATATATATATATAATTGACCCTAAACCTCCTTCCCTAACTACGCCCATGATCATTTTGGCTGAAGACATGAATCTTACAACAACAATACAGGTTTGCTTACATTTTTTATCGGCAAAATAAATTATTCATAACTTTCGGTACAAACTTACATTCATTGTTATTCCAATGCAACAATAATAAAGATAAGTGTTCATATAAAATTAATCAGTAAAATTTAAGTTTATAGCACCATTTTTAAGTTTTCTCTTATGGGAAACACATTGAAATCTGAAAGAAAACTATCGCACAAGTAGGCTACGCGTGCCGTGACTCCATTCGCCAATAGCATCGCGATTAGTTAGCGATTAAAGTTAGCTACTTTTCGTATACTACTCGCATTAAGCTTGAACTATAAAGGATATCCCAAACCAATGCGAATCAATCGTTGACGAAGACGAAACTACATCAGCAACGTGATGATTGACAACAACGTATTGTTATTGTTTTTTTTAGCCATCTTCAATAATGATTCGCATTGGTTTGGGAGATCTCTTATAGTCGGAAGTTTTTTTATTTTAACATTTTTTTTATCGTTCCGAGACTCCGATTTCGCGTTGGTTCTCTCCATTTAAAAATAATTTTGAAATCCGAATACGTCTAATGTGTCACGTTTTTGACGTTTAACCCTTAACCAAATACCTCTATTTTTAGTCACACAACTTTCTTTTGGGTGATATAGTCGTCCAAAATTGAAAATATCACCATTGACATGCCAATCACATCGTTTTGGCATTTATGTAATGTTAATTTGAAAGTTCAAATTATCATAATAATATCAAAATATCAATACCAATTTGAAATTTTAATGTAATATTTACATACGAAAATTTTAAGTTAACATTATAAGTGTTAAATTGATATTTTTAATTATCAAATTTATATGAGAAAAATGATATTTTTGAATATTGTTTTAACATTATTAAATTAAATTGATATTTTGTTTTTAGTATTAAGGGTATTCATGCAACGTCGTAAGTTTAAAAATTGTGTAAAATGATAAGGTTTCGGAAAATTGCATGAACGACCATTTTTATGCATTTGATTAAATGCTTGGTAATTCAATCAGAGTCACAATGCCGTTTGGCATTCTCACTATCTAATGCTTTCAAAGACTTTTTGTGAGCTATTGTACATTCATACCAAACGATTAAACTACATTTCTACAAAGCCTCAGCCATGCCTGAATTCTTAGAAATTTTACATGTAAGTGTTTCAGTAGCGTGCATATTCAATGAGCGCATTCGGCTACGTATCTTTAGAGATACGGATTTGTTTGTGTTGTTGTAATCCCTTGTTAAAAAACAGCTGATTCAAAAATAACTCAACGTATCTGAACATTTTTTGGATTACGATTGCCCTATCGCTTTACCAGCCGAACGCGACCAATGGCAGTTTAGTTTAAGTGCAGAATGTGTAGTTCGGGCAACTTCCAATAAAATTGCTGCAATTCAAGAAGAAAGTGCCAATGAAATTTGGGTTACAGATCGTATGGTCGCTAAAAGTAATGAAATCAAAAATGTTTTCCCAGTTCCACCTGGTGCGTCTAAAAAAAATAGTCAACCTCTTTCATTACGAACAGCATTCATGATTGTTTCATATATTTTTTTCTGTTTAATATTTAATTTTTGAATATTTGACCGCACAAATGCATCCAATTCGGCAGTTATATAATTTAATTCACAACGTATTTCAGTGTTGAATAAATTTGCGCCGAACGATTAGGTGCTATCATTCCCAACTCAGATAATGCTTTATTTGCAATTGACATACAAATGTCTTCAATTGAAATTAGAGCTTGATAGTGAATGTCCGAACTAATTTGCATGTTTTGGTTGGAATTAATAACACGTTATCTATGTAAAATATCTTCTGACAATTCATCTCCATGATTGTAACATAATTCAAGCGGATTTGAAGGTGAACATGTTGAAATTATTATTTGAAGGCAATACACTATTACTACCCTTTGATATTTTTATTTGTTTTGAAAGCTTCCTCCTCCACAACTAACTTTTCTTCTTTCTATCTTCCATCCTTTTTTCATTTGTTACCACGTCTTCAAATATTTGTTTCTGTTTCATGCGTTGCTTCCTCATTTCTTTTTGAAGCTGTTTTTCCCATTGCTTGAAAAACTTATCTAATTCTTCTTTATCCTTTTTGGAATAATTTTGTTTGCCTTCCATTCTTCACAATACTAAATCAAATACCCAAAGTTATTGTAATTTCCTACACAAATTAATACAATCAATTTCTCAATTAAAATGCACAATCCACCATTTGTAAGAAGGTTAGGTTAGGTTAGCAGGGGTGATGATACCGCAAGCCGCATCATTTCACTCGGATATCCGTGGATCCATTGCACTTCCCTGGGTTAAGGTAGGTAGGTATGAAGCGTCAAAAATGGCGCGTGACTTTGAGAAATTCAAAGCCTTTATTACAAGTTTTCTAGGGCTGACCAATTAGATGGCATATTCTTTTTTCAAATTCCCCATATATGAGGCGCCAAACGTCCAGAGCAAGGCCATACTGATGTTGTTCTAGAGCCTTGTTGAGGCCTGAAGAGTAAACTCGGCAAATTTAGATGTTATTATTGTGTTTTTGAGCTGCTAAAATTGGTGTACTGGTGCTATGATGTCAAGATCTTCAAGACTTTTCAGTTCTTTTTCAAGCAATAGTATGACAAAATGCCACAGGTGTCTTTGCTTTGAAAACAGGAATTGCTCCCGGCTTAAGATAAAGCTGAACGTCAACTTTAACGCATGCGGGTTCATCACTAAATTAAACCTTGAACTCTTGACGAATACTTGCAATGACTTCATGACGATTGCGTGGAGTGCTAAGTGTGCTAAGGGGTTTATCCCAAAAGTTGAAACTTTGACATAAGTCAATCCCGGATAAATTCAGGCGGATCTCTGTTACCAAAAACTTTCCCTGACTTACCAATCCACAACGAAGACGAATGCTACAGGTAAAATAAGCAATTAGTTTGGTGTTGCGAAGGGTTGCACTTTTTGATTTTCCACTTAAGCTTGACCCTGGATTGCCTAATTTATTCCACACTGATTAACTTATGATGCTCTTGTCTGATGCTGTGTCTATTTGGAGCTGTATAGGTGTGTCCTTAATGTGTTTAGCATTAGGCACATCATTTATTTGAACTATGGTGAATTTTCGCTTGCTTGAATGTTCAATTCAATTTACAGCAGTTTGGATCTTGAAGGCCAACGCAACATTGGGTGATATAAATAAAACGCCTATAGAATTTTATAATCTGTCTTTTTATCTTTTGTTTTTGTCTTTGACAGTTTTGTCTGGTTTTGACAGTTTAAAATTTCAAGTTACCAAACACACCTCCACGAATTCTCTTACAAACGATGGGCACGTTCAGACGACCCAAGAGACTAGATATTCAGTCAACTGAACTCAACTTAACCAAGGTAACTAATGGGGTTTTCTTTTGGTAAATTCAGATTTTGATTTAAAAATTGATTTTTTTCGTCGCGAATGGTATACGACTGCAGATTGATTTTTCGTTTTTATTGTATTGGTGTATAATTTGTGTCTGTGAAACTGTTGCGATCCAGTCTTGTCAAACTGATGGCTGTGAATTGTTCTGGTGTGTAATGGTGTTAGTAAAAGAGGGGTAAATCTGCCGAAAAATCCAGATCTGCAAATTTGATTTTCGATCAAAAAATAAATTGATTTTTTTCACCATTGGAAGGCTTTTATTGTCAAAATCTATTTTTTGACAAATCGGAAGGGGAAAAAAAATCAATTTTTGTTACCAAAAGAAAATCCCATAAGTTTGTTTGAAATGTTAAACTTGGAAATTTACTTCAATCATTTACTTCAGTTGATCGTGAAAAAAGTACCGATATTATTTTTATCTAAAATATACATAGCAACAGGTATAAATTCTTTATGAATTGTAATAAATTAGCTGTTTGAAAAAGGGTTTTCAAGACTATTTGATTTGGATATTAGCAGCCCAACATGAAATTAACAAATCTCATACGAAATTCTTAATTTTTATATTTTTTACTTATCATACAGTTTTTTCATTTTCTTTTTTGAATTTGATAAAGAACTACTTTGCAAAAAAAGGAAAAAAATGAGCATGCAAAAAAAAAAAAACAATAACAAAACAATAAAGTTCAGCTTTCAGTTCAATGACAAAATATAATCAGCTGATATTCTGACATAAGTGCACTTGACTTGATAATTAAGGGAGATTTTTCTTGACTTACTTTCCAGTCAACTTTCCAATAAATTTGACTTAATTAAAAAGCAATATTTTGGCAGTTGGCCAATGAGAGACTAAAGACTTGCCTTCATTTCTAGTCCCTTGGGTCGTCTGAACGTACCCGATGTAAATAACTTTTTGTTTAATATTCTTCAGAACCTACTGAAAATAATGTAATCGAAAATGTAAATCTGTTGACACCAAACCAATGAAAAAAAATGTTTTACCAACAGCAATACAAAAAAGAGTCTGCTACACCATCTGCTTCGGTGGTTTAGCTTAGTAAACGCCACTTTAAAAGAATATTGTTTTATTAGTAACATTTTGCACTTGGTCTAGTTTACAGTTCCCAACCAATCTGTGACTAAATTGAATATTCAAGGCAAGAAATCCTTATCATGGATAAACATATCGTTCAAAATGTTAAATCATTTAAACGCAAAAAAAAACCCAAGTTGTCAAGCTGTGTTGCGGTTTTCAAAATATTTTGAAAACTTGTTTCGATTCCATCAAGCAATGTTGTCAACAAAGTTGATCCATATAAACCCCCTATTTAGTCATTAATTTACCCTAAATTAATAAACAATAGCCCTTAAAATGGAAAATAACTATTTTTGGATGCATAAACCATTCGCATGCAAATAATTCCTTGAGGTGATTATTTTTTTTTTTTTTTTTTTTTGTAAAAACCGACCATCAAAAAAAACAAACTTTTTTTGGTATGCAAACCAATTGCCGGTCCATGTTTTGCATGACGTTTCATTCCAGCAATGTATTTTTTTTTTTGAAACTGTAAACCAATCATGCAAACAACTAATTCTGCATTTCACCTCATTTATTTTTGACATGCCAATATATTTGTATAGATTTTTTTTGTTGGACTCGGGAACAGAATAGGCTTAATTCACGGAACAAGGCTAACCTTTTGCTGTTCCGGGTTTTTTAATTTGGCTGTTAGGGTACAAATCGAAAATAGCAAAAAAAATGCTAAAATTTCTTGTTTTTTTGGATTCCTACTTTTTGTTTCTATTTTTTTAATTCAATTTTTCAAAAACTATTCACTCGATTACCTTACACCAATCATAAAATTCCAGAACAGAATTATAACTTTCTAAAAACTGTATAGGACATTTATAATACGATCAGTAGTTAATTTTTAACAAATTTGTTCCCATTCTAAATAAAATGCCTTCGCGCGTACATACTATACATACATATACATCTATCGAAATATAATTAGGACACTTTTGAATTTAGTGAAGTTAACATTATTTTCAAATTTTGTGTAGTTTTATTTTATTTAGCTTTTTATCTTATTTTATAAAAATATTTTAACTTCAAATTTATAGAGTTTTTTTCAGATTATTTCATTATAAAAATCTATGCAAATACTCTCGCATGTCAAAAATAATCGATGTAAATTGGTTAACAGTTTCATGCAAAAAAAAAACCATTCCTGTCATGAAATGTCATGCAAAACAATGGACCGGTAATTGTTTTGCATGCGAAGGAAAGTGTGGTGAATACAATATTTTTTTTTTTGATGGTCGGTTATCACTTCAAAAAAAATATACATATTCACCTCAAAGCATTATTTGCATGCAAATAGTTTTCATCCAAAAATAATTATCTATTAGTTATCTTTTTTGATCATTTACTGAAAGTATGTGGTTATTTGGGCTATAATGATCAGTTGAATGGATGCAATTAATAAAAACTAATTCATCTTCGGTTTACCTTACGTTTCGCTGGCTTTTTTCCCAGCTTCCTCAGGGGTTTCTTTATTTTTTAAAGCAATACAATGATAAAGGCATATACAAAATATTAATAAAAGTCAAATTATTGTTAAAGCATAGTTTGAAATCAAATTTTAAATTTTAAAAAATACAAATTTGATAATTAATTATTTCTTATTTACATTTTATCCCTTATATTATATGTATACAATAAATGGCAGACAACAACGTACCAGCGTTTATACATTTGTTAACTTGTAATTCTCATTAACAAATGTGTAATAGTCTCTAACGAGTGTAATCATACGGATAACTTTAACTCGTCAAATTCCGCATACACGCACACGATAGGACCGGCCATGCAATCCAATTTCGATGTAACTGTTTCTAATTGTTCTAAGTGTTATTTCAACATCGAATTCCGCAAAAATGTTCCTATAAATATCAGCAGAGCCTTTAATTGGGTCAATTTTCAACAAAATTGTGATTTTGCAATCGACTCTAGGTGTTGTTTGTTGGGCTTTGACTTTGCGTGAAACTTTGTAAATGGTCTTGTTTCGGTGAAAATGCCTAACTGCATTTATTACAATTATTTTTTTATATGAAATATAATCAGCAAGTATTCAGCATCAACAACAAAAATTGTAACTTGACTTTTTGTAAAGATTACTACCCAACTTTGCCTGGGAGGTTTAGTATTCTCACGTTTCTGGTGCTTAGGCGCTGTTTTCCTTATTCATAATAAATTAGAGTAGTACAAAACACAACTTAAATAAGAACGCATGTTTTGTTTTCAAGTACGAAGCGTAAATTCTTTTTTACACTTTCAATTATAATAATTAATCTCTTTATTTGAGTACACTTTACTTTCTTTGGATTAGCAAATAAACTAGATAAATAAATTCAAGTCTTTAATAAAATTTACTCCTATATAAGATAAATGATTATTAATATAATATACATATATATGATGTTATAGTGGTGTTTTTTGGTCGATTTTCTTAGGGGATGCAAATAAAACAAATCATTTCATCTTTTTTTTAAAGATCAATATAAATTGAATGTATTTTGTATATTTTCAGTTCTACATCATATAGGCACCAAGGGAATGTCCCACAAACAAAATTGAACGGTGATATTCAAAATATTGCTGTTAAAAATACTTCACAGAGAATAGTCAGAACATATGGTACTCAATGTTATGTAGAATACAATCCGCCACAGGTAATTATTTATCAAAAACGTAAGAGAATTTTCTTTTTAATGTGTGTTTTAATTATGAATGACGCAAAATTTTAAACAGCCTATTCTTATAGGCCAGAAAAAATGGGTCCAGAGGTTGAAATAATCACTTTATGAAATATAAAAATTGTTATCGACGCAGAATTGCACCCTCTATATCATATCCAAAGTCCTTCAAAATGTCCGCTTTGACTTTTTGTGTAGATGCATTTGAAAAGTGGTGAAAAAGTTGAAAGTCCATCACACTGAAATATTTGTTTTGCTTTAACTCCAACCTAATCATATGATATATGTTTTAAGGGTCCCTTTTAACGTTGAATACAATGAGACTAATTCCAAAATAATTTTTTTTTAAGTACAACAGGTAAAATATTGCTGAAAACCTTATGAAAATAATAGTATCTCAATGGAACTGGGAATTAATATTTCATTAGTCACTAGAACTCAGATTAAAAAGAGCCCCTAAATATATCTGTGGTGAAAGGGTAGTTTTTTTAAGGTTATGGGCAAGTGTAGAATTATTACCATTGCACCCATGAAAAAATCTACATATGTTTTATTTTGGTTTCAAAGGCAGGGAATTTTGATTTGCACATATTCAGCAGTATTCATAAAAAACTCGTATCCACTCCTTAACACACGTGTTAACTGGGACATGGATAGACAACTTGTCCGTTTGATGATAATTTAAAAAGATATGACACTATTTATTTATTTATGGTGATGTGGTATAGGCGGGTAATGTGGTATAGTTAGTATTCTCGAAAACCAGCATGCTTCTGCAACGGGTCTTGCTTCAGCAGGCGGTGATTATAGTAAAAGTATTAAAGCGTATGTAAAC
The DNA here is from genome assembly GCA_946251815.1 of Dasysyrphus albostriatus. NCBI lineage: Eukaryota > Metazoa > Arthropoda > Insecta > Diptera > Syrphidae > Dasysyrphus > Dasysyrphus albostriatus. The sequence goes on from OX276335.1 coordinate 179,049,242, forward strand.
AACTCAAAATCATCATCCATCAATACGACCAAATTGCTGTTATTGTGGGCAGCAGATTTTGTTGTTGGGTAGAACAAAAAGTGTTTGTGTGGATTAGAAAATTGTGTGTTTAATACGGTTTGTCAATGCGTTGGAAGAATATATTTAATCATCGTTTGTTAATTTTGTTTAAAAGTATTTGGTTTCAATATTATTATTTTTTTTTTTTTGTAAAAATATACAGTTTCGGCTGATGTGGTATACTAGCGGTGGGCGATTCCTAATAATAATGGGGTATAGTATACCACATTACCCAATTACCCATCCTTACATTTTTGTGCTCTGGCAATGATCGTCTGTTAAAATGCCCATAAAACGTGAAATTAGGACCCGAATGATATCGAGAAGACCCATTTGTGCTGTAAGGAATGATGAAATTGGCATTTCATTTGCCTTCAAGACATTTGGAGCCCCACGTGATGTAGTGTACCACTGACCACTGAGATCACGTTATTTTGTTAAAATCTTTGTAAGTTACTGTTACCGACAAAAACAGGGAACATAGTAGTTTATATATTTGTGCTAAAATCTACCAAACATTGGAGCGTTCGTCATCACTTTGTCTGGTAAGTCAAAAATAGAAATATGTATACCACAATACCCTAACTTACTCTAATAAGTTTTACAAGTTATCAATTGTAAAAACATTAGCACCTTGTTACCCGCCTATTATTAATAAAGGGGATTGTGTTTGTTGTTGCAAACGGCAAAATAATTATTTTGGCTTTATCTTTAGGCTCTATCTAAAAAAAAAAAAAAGGATTCGTCAAACAACACACATCAGATATCAGAATTCTGACAAAGACTTCTTCGTTCCAAAATTAGTCCTCTAATAAAAAATTATATCGAATCAATACAACACTCAAACTGCAATTGGCTTTTCCATTGCAGTAGATTATGGGTTTGAAACCCAGTTTTCCTCTAATATTTGATTGGCATTCTTCCGGAAAACAGAAGTTTAAGGTGAATATGAAACTTAGTAAACATTTTGTCGGGAATTCCCAAATCCATTTCCTTTTTAAATTCATTGACCATTGGGAAGCTGCATTTATCGATTAAGCCCAAAATTCGGGTTTTTTTCAAATACATGTAATTGCATTTGCCTGAAGTGATACACAAAAATAATTTTTTTTTAAACTATCAATTCAGATACGCCGATTTTAATGGCCAACGCTCAACCTGTCCGCAAAACAAAGTTGTCGTCAATTATAAAGGTCTAACATTAGCTTTTATTTCGAAAATCCACGACAGTGTTTTGCCACAGGAAAATTACCTTACTTCTGAGTGAGTAAAGACGTTTGCAGACTACTCATGCTCATATCATCGCATCATGCTTTAAATAGGCTTACATTCTAAGCTCGGGATTCGTGAATTAGAGTTTGCCATTTTTTGTATGTATTAATTTTTTTCAAATAAAAAGACATGTTCAGACAAGGCAGGGCGTACGCAGGATATCGATCAGTCTCATGAACATGATTCACCAGCAAAATGTTTTAGTTTAGCTGTCAAACTACTATAGGACAAAAATTTTGGATCCGCTTGCTCACTTTTCGATATAGCAAAATTTGCTATGGTCTCTGAGGTCGCGTTTTTCCGAACATGTCTAATATTTCAAATTTATAAGTTCTGAAAAACAAAATTAAAAGTGAAATAAAATCCGCAGAGCAGAGTTTGGGAAACCCGGCTATAGAGGGTGCAGGGTCGATAGCAGTTTTAATATTTCCTGAATCAATCATTTCAAGATTCCCAATACGATTTGAGCTTTTTCCTGGCCTATTAAGGGCTTAGCATGATACTATTTAACAATCTTCTAAATATTGAGTCAATTGCTAGCTCTGCCACCTTTTTTTTTGTTTACTAACTAGTATCATAGTAACACAATTTAATTAAAAATCTTTGTAGGGCTTTAAAAACATGAAGGGTTTTAAAAATCTTTAAAGGGTAATTTCATGAACATGGGTTTTGTGCGTTATTAATTAATTATTTTGAAAAAAAAAAACAATAAGGGTATTCATGCAACGTCGTAAGTTTACAAATTGTGTTAAATCATAAGTTTACGCAAAATTTGCGTGAACGACCTTTTTTATACATTTGATAAAATGCTAGCTAATTCAATCAGAGTAAGAGTCACAATGACGTTTGGATAAGTTTAACCAGTTTGGTTAATTTTACGCAACAAAATCCTTTGATAAGTTTAACCAAATTGTTTAAATCATTTCCCATACAAAATTTGATAGTTCATTAACCAAAAGATAAACTTAACCAATTTGTAATCTTATTTACGGTTTTACGAAGTTGCATGAATACCCTTAATATTTGTTGTGAATAAGTATTTAATGTTAATAATATCGTTTTAACCTTATTGCTAAAAAAAATTAAAATTGTGTACGCACAGGATTCGAACCAGAGTTGGGAAATAATGATAAAAAAAATGTATTTCAATTACCTGTAATTGAATTACTTATTTTTGTCAATTACATTTTCCGTAATATGGCACAAATGCCTATTTCCCTGTAGTGTTCAATCACTGTACGTGTGTTGTTTTAATCTAAATATCATATATTTTATTCACTTTCATCAGGTTTTTAATTTACTGTCGTCTTTTAAATAATCTCCTTTAAAAATAATTAAATTCATAAAAATAAAACAGGTTTACCGATTAAAATACCTTTTTGAATTTCATTATTTTTGTTTTAATGTTTCAATAATAAAAACATGTAATGAATTACAATCAAAGTGATTAACACAAAGCTTTCTTTCAATTAATTCTAGAAATCCATACTATTATTCTATTATGTGAAATTTGTAAGTATATCTTTTCAATTGCTATTACAAGTAATGGAAATGATGTTTTTTCAATTACAATTACATATGTGTAATTGATACTAATGCTTATTACATGTAATTGAAATAAATTACAAAACGTAATCATTATTTCCCAAATCTGATTCGAAGGGCAAGAGGAGGGATTTAGTCGGAGTTTTGGAAATGGGGTTCCTCCCTGAACCATCCTGTGCTTTGAATAAAGTTCAGTATGTTTCTTAGTGTCAAAAAAGAGATGTCGCCCAGTTCGTCGATGAAATATTCTCCGAGGGCTGCTTTTCTTATTCTGGCTAGCCTGGGTTATTCATAGAGAAAGTAAGATGAGCCCTCCTCCACCTCTTCATCCTGACACCCACTGCATAATTCAGATGTGCTTATGCCCATTCTGTTTATGTGGGTTCCCATTGAGTTGTGACCCGTAAGTATTCAAACCAAGAGAGACTATTGGCAGCGATCAACCAGTTTTGACTTCGTGACATTTGACGAAATGGCTCTGATTGCCGCCTCGTCTGGCTATCTATGAAGATATCAATATTTTTGTTCATCAGTTAAAAGGTAGTTTGCAGCCTCGCACACTGCAAGCACTTCGGCTTGGGAAACACTGCAGAAGTTTGGGAGCTTCAAAGATCTATTAATGGGTGGATTGTCTGAGAAGATGCCTGACCCTACCCCAGTGTCTGTCTGATTTCACAGCTCTGAATTCTCTCCCTGAAAAAAAACCTGAGGTGCGTCAGATCGGCTTCAGTGCACGCCCCGAACATACATCGAACACAGTGCAAATAAACGGGTGAAAAAAGTGTCACATAAAACACCTGAGTGCAATTTCAGGGCAACCTAGTTCGCTCCAATGCCGACATCGAACAAACCTAATGTAATCTTAATAGTGGAGTATCTTTGATTTCAATAATTTTTGTTACCGTTATTAAAGTTTAACGTGAGTTTTCACCCTTGAGAAATAAAATGCTCAAAAGTGAATAGAAAATAATTTTATTTAATATATGTACTTATACTTATGATAATATATTAAAATTTAAAGTAACAATTAAATTGTAGTTGCTTTTATCGACGCGACGTTGCTGTTCTTTATTTCATTTTCTATCCATTTTCTTTCTGAAGGAAAGCACACATACTTGTCCAAAAGTGTTAATTTTCCAACACCTACACCAAGTCACTACTGAAATATCCAGCAAGTTATATGGCATTAAATTTTACTCGCCCACTCACTCACATTTACTGGGTTGGGGTCAAAATCCCGGTTGCCGATATACCGGAAATCAAAATCCCGAAAATCTGAATCCCGCCGAACGAAATCCCACATTTTCCTTTTAATTCTCACTCTACTTTGAATTATGTGTAGTAAGTGGGAATGGGTTTCTTTGGTGGTGGTTTCATTGGAGAAGTGTGTGTCGAGAGAGGTTCTGGAGGTGCATGTGGAACTCGGACAAAGGAATAAAATTCATAATTTTTTTGATGGTGGGTCTGATGGATTAGGGTCTGAAGAAGTAGATTCTGGAGGACAAAGGAAAGAATTTCTTTTGAAAAATTTATTTAAAAAAAAAACTTTCTCCTTTATTTTTATTTTACATTTTAGGAAAGAAAAACAAATTTTCCAATAATTAACAAAATAGCTGTTTACGAGCGCAAATATAAACTGTTTTTATGAACAAAACTTATTAATAAGTTGTTCGCGGGTTTTCAGGATTTTAATTCCTTTTTTCGGTCCTCTGTGCCGCTCACGCAACTCCGTTGCATCGTTTAGGATATGTTAAATCGTCTGCCAGGCGACATTGTCAACAGTTGTCTTAAGTAACAGTTCTTTGGTTGGCCCGCTTCGTTCCTTTGTTCTGTTGTTCCAGATCAACCGCCAGAACCTCCTCCGTCAAAACATACACCACCAAACGATTAAAAAAAATCTTGGAAAAAGTTATTTAAAAAACTTTTTCTTTTGTCCCAGTTTCAGACCCACTTCCAAAATCTCGTCCACCAGTTATAGCCTAAGAGCCATCGACATAAAAAACAAGTCATTTGCATACTTTTGTAATTTACTTAAAGGTTGGTTAAAAGGGGTGATGATACGGGAAGGACGTATCACCTCATTCCATTGTGCTCCCCAGGATGTAGGGAAGGTAGGTATAGGGAGGGGTAATGAAATTGATTAGTGGGCCTCCCTGAACCATCCTGAATTCTGAGTGAATTTAAGAATTAGAGAGCCGTCGTCGGTCATCCAGTTCACTTAAAAAGTAATCTCCGAGGGCTGCTTTCCTAGTTCTGGCTAGACTCGGGCACTCACAGAGGAAGTGAAATGAATCCTCCTTTACCTCTTTGTTTTAAAACCCTCTACACAAGTCAGATGAGCCAATGCCCATTCTGCTTAAGTGGGTTCCTATTGTGTTGACCAGTTAGGACTCCAACCAAGAGGGACAGCTGAGGCCTGCTTAGCTTATGTAAATATTCAGTTTTATTCTTTGAAATATCCGGCCATAAGTTCTTCGAGACAAGACAGGTATCAATTGTTGAGCATCTGTCGTTGGCAACTTTAATGAAACTGCCAAATTCTTCTTTTTTCCTGTTCCACTGGCATAAGAACCGAGTAGTCGATTTGGCTCGGATCAAGAGATGATCCATTTTAGGCTAATTCATCTACCATTTCGTTCCCGTATATGTCACGATGTCCTGGGACCCATCGAAGGGTCCACTGAGCACTGAGTAATTTCAACTCATTAGGACAACGAACTACCAGTTTCGACTTTGGATTTTATTGCCGCCTGGCTATCAATAAAAATGTCAATATTTTTTTTTTGATAATCCACATTTGGAAAGGCTCTTTGCAGCCTCGCACACTGCAAGAACTTCCGCTTGAAAGACACCGCAGAAATCTGGTAGCTTTATTGATCTATCAAAGGGCGGGTTAACTGAAAAAATGCCTGACCCTACCCCGTCGTTTATTTTGGAGCCGTGCGTAAAAACCGAAACATGATTAAACTTTTATGACCCGGAGTGTCCTTGTGGGCAAGGGGATTAAAATTAATGTACGGTAATGTATAGTCTGTCTGAATAGTCATAATAGTTTTATGACCGTAAAGGCTCTTTTTCTAATTATTGCATTGTTGAAGTAGCAGAGCACTTTTGGCCGCCATCTCTTTCGCGAAAAGATCGAGTAGGGCTAGTGAGAGGAATTTTTCCAGGGCACTGGTTGTGCAAATACATGCTAGTTTTTGTATTTTTATCATGGTTTTAAGATTGGTTGCCTTATCTAAGGCTGGCCACCAAACCAAACATGCGTATGTCAGGATTGGCCTTATTATGGCTGTGTGCATCCAATGAATTGTCTTAGGACATGGGCTCCATCTTTTACCAAAAATTCTACTACATTAAGAATGCTATTGATTCTTTCTTCTCTCTTTCCTTTATATTTTCTTTCCAGTTGAGTTTACGATCAACAATCAGACCAGGATACTTTGCCGTATCCGGTATATGGAGCGGTGTCCCCTTCATAGTGGGGGGTTTACATTTGGAATGTTACGTTTCCTTGTAAACAGAACTAGTTCCGTCTTGAGTGGGTTGATATTTAGTCCACAGCTTTTGGCCGAGTGATTGAGCTTGTTAAGGGATGTTTGTAGGAGCTGACACAGTGTGGGGACAAATTTCCCTGACACCATAATTGCCATATCATCAGCATATGCCACGACTTTGACTTTGACTTTGAAATCTTCTGGTTCAGAGTGAGTGGGCTTGCCGGCTTTGTTAATGAATATGAAATTGACCTCTCTCCAACTAGGGGGAATATAGGTGTTATTTAGACAACCCCTAAATCTTTCAACTAGAATCGGATCAATATCAATAGCCCACGCCACCTTCTTACTATCTACTGTTTGATTACTAATATTATTAGAGATTTCACTAAAGTTAAGGCACCTGTCCACAGGGGATATGTCGACGACATACCCTAGGGAGTGAGTGCTCAGTGTTTCTAAAGTCTCAGAGCAAGAGTCTGTACAGGAATTATCCGGGTTTTTAAGAAAGTCCGGAGAATTTCCTGAGCCTAGCAGCATCATTAGTATACTCTATGTCTGTACAAAAATTCCGCCAGGCTGCTCTTTTTGAATAAGTTGTTCGATTTTTGTATTCTCTTTTACTGATCTTGAACAAGTCCCAGTCAGCGGGTTCGTTATTATATTTAGCTCTATTAAACAGCCTCCTTGAATTCTTCCCTAGGATGGATAGCTCCTTGGACCACCAAATAGGGTTGAGCTTTCCTTTTCCTTTGGTTATGGGGAAGAACTTTCGTAAGCAATGTTAATTGCTGACGTTAGTTCACTGACATTTTTTTCAATATTTGAGCTTCTTGCACAGGTTGACTTTCTTAGGGGCCCAGTAATAAGGCCAGTCTTGTATTGAAGGCTTCCCAGTTTGTTTTCCTGGGGCTTGTGTAGGGCATTGGGCATTTTAAGTTGTGTTCTAATTGGAATGTTATAATTCTATGTAAATGTAACATCAATTGAGACTTTCCAGCTACTGATTGCAATGGAATTAGAGTTAGTTGAAAGCGTCACGTCGAGCACTTCTCTTCTACTTCTAGTAATGAATGTTGGTTCATTACCTCTATTTAATATGAAAATATTGCTTTATTTATAAATATTAATAATAAATTCAAAAACTGGCTCACTCTTTGCATTAGTATCAGAACTAACCCACTGTAGATGATGGACATTTTCGCCGCAGCATTCTATCGGGTCCCAGCCGTTCCTCCCTGTTGTTTTAACGAGGTCTTCAAAGGCTTTCGATGACGGTGGCATTAATACATTATGCATTAATCTATTATTTAAACTATTATTTAGTAAAGAAACATCCGAAGGTTTTAATTGTTTTGTTTGTTGTTAGATTTGTTAAAGGCTTTTAAAAAAAAGCTCCACTGAGTTCCGCTTTAAATTTGTGATTAAACTATAACCCCAATTGTTGCCTTTGCAAGGAAACTTGTTTTATCTGCACATATGTGCAAATCTTGGAATAATCCCTTAATAAGTCGATAAGCCAAACAAAAATCTACAATAACCCTAATTATAGTAGAGTTAAGTTATGAAATGAAATCGATAGACACATTTCTTTAATAGTATCTGTTTAGGTATGCTTCCTTATTATAAAAACGAGATTTTTAGATTTTTTGGGGTTGGATTTGTTTAACGAAAAGCCTTCATGTATTCATCCCTACTTCGAAAGACCTAAACAACTTGGTAAAGCTTATTAAGGGTATTCATGCAAGGTCAAAGTTTTCAAATTGTGTAAAATAATAAGTTTACGCATTAAATATGAAAAGTAATTCAATCACAGTAAGAGTCACAATAATGTTTGGATAAGTTTAACCAGTTTGGTTAATTTTACGCAACAAAATCCTTTGATACGAGTAAGTTTAACCAAATTGTGTAAATCATTTCCCATACAAAATTTGACAGTCTATAAATCAAAAGATAAATTTAACCAATATGTAAACTTATCTAGGGTTTTACCAATTCCCTTATTAATTTGGTAAAATATAGACGTAAATAATTGTGTCGTCGTACAAAGGTCATTTTGCCGTGTGTGCGTCGGTTCGTCGCTTTTATGTGAAGGGGAAGATCGGGGGCGGTGTCCGCTTCCTTTCGCACTTCACTGCTGTAATGTCTCTACTGCAATGGGGACATAAGAAAAAGAGATTTAAATTCTTTTTCGCTATTATGCAGGTGCGATAGTTACCTTCTAAAGGACCTTTTTTGAAGTACATAATGTAATTTTTGGACCTAAGTTCGCATATGTGGCCATTGTTAACTTATGGCTCCTGTATTAGGGCAATGTCTTTATTGTCTTTCAACAGATAAAAAGTTAAGGTGGCAGAGGCCAGCTTATTGTGCTGTAGATTTAGTTGTAGCACTTTCATCATTTTTTTCTTTAGTTTGTAAGCTGACAACCGTTACGAGTCTCACCTTTACTTCATTGATGAAAATACATAGCTTATACCCTCTAGATGGAAGCAGCCATCGTTTTATGGTTGAACATTATAGCCTTTTGGCCTGTTTTGGTAGGCTCTTCCGTCTCCATTACTTGCCAATCGGTATTCGGAAGGTCAGGATTAAGTCTTCGTAAGAAACTCATTAGCCTTTCCTTCGTCATGCGCGGGCCCGGTATATTTATTCGGTCTTTGGGTCTGGTGGGGAGATCTTTTTTAAAGGCTCCTTTTGCGTTGTTCCTTCAAGCAACTCTATAATGTCGTTTTCTTTGTTTTTAGCCAGTTTAGAGTGTATTCATCACGACAAGTGGGAATCTTAACTTTTTATTCGAGCTCCCTTCATTAATAACGGCCACTTGGTAGCTCTCTTTTATAAAATCAGTTAGCGTACCTGCAATGTTTGTGTTCATAGATTTCTTATTTTCTGTGATCGGAGGGTGAGTCCAGTCATTGTGCGTGTTTCTTTTCCGGTGCCGACTTGGGTCAGCGTTATCGACCCTTGAGTGTTTCGGACCACTGAAAAAAAGTCTTTCAGGCATCGTTCTCACCAATGGGTTCTTGTCTTTCGTCGCTTGGGAGGAGGAGGCACCCTGATCTTTATTTTTGTTTACTTTCATTTTGCTGTCATCAGCTTTGAGTTTAGATGGGGGCTTTTTATCGGCCTCTAGTCTTGCTAGAAGCTTTTGGGCCCAACTCAGTCTTTTCCAATCTCGATGATTTAGCTTCTTTGGGTCACATTGGCCATACCTTCGTACGGCCCTCCTGGCGTTCTCTCGATCCTTTTTTTGATCCGGATCCTGTTTCGCTTCCTTGTTCTGCTTATTAGGGTGCACCAGTTGCTCCTTGATCGGGTTTGGCTTATGCGGGCTTCGAGATGGTATGCAACATCCGTGCACTGTAGCTGGAACCTTTGGGAGTCGAATTAACTTTGGCAACCGACAATGTCAGGCTTTTGGACAAAGATTCGCTTTGAGAGGGTTTCTTGCACTGTCCTATAGCAGGGTTTTAGGCCACCGTGACATCAGTGTCCGAGCTGTTTGAGCTGGCGAATGACCGATAAGCGTCTTCGAGAAGTGTATTCTCCTCGTTTGACGCCATCACTCCCTAGCAGTCTCCACAGCCCCAATCACAGAGTCAAGGAAGTACTCCTCAGAAACGACATCATCAACCTCATTGGCAACCCTACTACAGGCCGTCTTTAGCAGTTTTTTGACTCTGGATATTTTTTATCACTGGCGACTTATCCTTTTTCGAGGCCAAGCCATCGCCGAAAGCCATCACTACTGCCGACTTTTGAGCGTATATCCCCACTCGAGTTTTATTTTCCTTCATTTGACTTTCATCCATATTTCATTTAGATTAACATCTCTGTTTTAGTTTGCTTGGTTCATGACACTGCAGCTAGGTTGCTGAAGGGTCAGACGTTATCCCCCCCCCCCCCCCGACAAGGTGAAACCTCGAGGGGGATGCGTCGATTTATTTAAACAAATTGATGTCATAGGTCACTCTCTGTAGTTAGTCCCAAAGAAGAAAAAGAGCTATGAAGTTTCCAAAAACCACTCAGGATTATGTGATTACCTGAGTGGTTTTTCGAAGCTTCATTGCTCTCTATATTTTTAGGGGCTGACTATAGAGAGTTTGGAATATGTGAACAATTGTTCAAAACTGCAAACTAAATATTTGTCAGTCTATTATTACTCCTTCGGATTCACAACCAAAAACAATCTTAGAAAGTTATTTAAAGAAATAGTGGTTCCTATCTCCAGTTCCAGACCCAACTCCGGAACCTTCTCCGTCAGACTCTAATCCATCAGACCTATCACCAAAAAAATCTTTGAAAAAAAGAAAAACTTTCCTTTGTCCAAGGTCCACCTCCAGAATCCCCTCTGCCAAACACTACTCCATCAGAACCACCACCAAAAATAATCTATGAAAGTTAAACAAAAAATGTTTTCCTTTATCCAGTTCTAGACCCCCTCCAGAACCTCCTTCGTTGCGTCACTTCTATATCGAAGCTACCACCAAAAAAATAAAAATTGGAAAGGGTATTTAAAACAACATTTTTCCTGTGTCTAAATTCCCGAACCACCTAAATCTATAAGAAAATTATAAAACGAAATATATACAATTTTCGAAATAAAAGCATATAATAATAAAAACATAATTAGGGTATTCAAGCAACGTTGGAAAACTATTGTAAACATGGTAACCGTCGTAAAGTTTACTACATCGTAAGCGAACTGTCAACATTTGTATGAGAAATCTTTTCCAACAAATCGTAAACTTTCCTACATGAATTTTTATCGTAAATAAAAATGGTAAACGTGGTAAACTTTTAAACTATTCTGAATGAAAAAGAATCCAAAACAAATAAAATTAATACATCAAAACGAGAAATATTTTTAACAAAATGGCTCAGTAAAGATACAATCAAAAGAAAAATGACAAGATAATACGGCCAATGACCTTGACAGTTAAGGGCAGTTTTCGAAAATATAATCTGCATCAAAAATGCATTTGCAGATTCTCTGCAAAATTCTTCTGTTCAAAAAGCCAAATACAAGTTTTACTATATTGGCACAGTGTTCGATGCATGCATACTGCATGCTAAAGTCATATGATCGAAAACATCACCTGTGGTGCAATTCTGCAGCAAGAAAAATTGACGACAAAAATCAGAGAACGTGTTCGTACTTGATGTCAAATGCATTTGCAAACTAAATTGACTGACGTTTGTTTATCAAAAAGATTTTGTATAATCAGAACGATTGCATATATTTGACGATGGCAATATTTTCTAAAAAAAAATTACCAAATGGCGTTGACTTAAAGTTTTCGAAAATGGTTAAAAACAAAAACTATCCTAAGGTGTAGAAATTCTATCCAACTTCTCTCTGGCAGTGCTGTAGTCGTTTCTTCCAATTTTCTTCATCGTATTCGTACTCTTCGCTCTTCGCCAGTTTAATAATACGGAATTTCCGTCAACTCATGCACGAAACTGACAAAATCCTCACGAATATTACCATCAGAAACGTATTTTATTGCTTACAATAAAAAAGCACTTACCCATTTCTAGAGGAGGGTTGGAACAATAACTTTATTCCATTTCGCTGCATAATAAAAGCTCCACGAAGGGCATTGATTACATTTTATTAAATTCATATGCTTGGTTCGTTCTTTCCCCGTGGGGGGGGGGTCAATCGCAACCCCCGCCCCCCACCCTATATCCGCGCCGAAAGCCACTCCACACTGTACGCATTTCTCAACTTCACTTCAAAAAACAATTGGTTGCAAATAATATTTTACCTACTGGGAAACAAAAGAGAGTGATGGATTCTGGTCTTGTTATTTATTAGTGGTAGTATTAACTCGTTCCCTGTTGTTGTTCTCCAGACAAAGCCTATGAAGAAACTGATAAAAAAAACTAGGTTTTTCGAGAGTTTATAAATATGATCATAAAAACAATTTAATTTATATCTTTTATAGATGACCATTTCGAAGTCGATTCTTGCTTCGCATAATCAGAATACAGGAGGAACAGGACATGTTCAAGAGACAAATAATTCGCCGCCGTTACACACCAATCACATGGCCCAACAGGCAGGGAATTTACAAGTTGGGACCCAACCTCCATTGCCCCAGAGACAAATGCGGGCCCGTGAAGATCCAATTCAGGATTTACGAAAATTCCAGCAAGATTTTCATCTATCCGGAATGAATCCACCAAATTCTCAACACCAAATGCCGTTAAATACAAACAAAACACCAAACTTGACTGGTCATCAAGCACAGCAATCGCGGTCACCTCCTCAGTCTCAGGCATCTATTCAACACACTCCTCCTCATAATCCAACTTCGATGCATAATCATGCTCAATTAATGCAGTCCGGTCAAATGCATCATCTGAACATCAAACAGACTGACAATTCTAATGTTTCTCAATCCCAAAAGTCCGCTCAGTTTTCGCATCCTTCTCAATCACAAGACAAGTCCATTTATCAAAATCATTCACAGCAAATTGCAAAACAAACATCGCCAGTTGTATCTCCTGGAACAAACATCAACGACTCTGGAATGCCTTCTTCACAAACAAATAATAACAACAGTCCCAATACAAATAATATGAATCCGTTTAGTAATAATGCGAACAAAAATAATACGGAGCTGTTGTCAGTTGAGAAATCCACACCGAAAACTGCTGTAACAAAGAAAACACATGTGCTTAATCCATCAGCTAAGCCGTTTACTCCGAGGAGTCCAAGTACACCAAATCCTTCTCGTCCACATACACCACAAACACCGGTTCAGTCAATTAATGGGATTTATTCTACTGGATCACATGTTGGAAATAGTCAAACTTCCTTTTACTTGATGCAACCACAGCAGCATACGCATCCTAATGCTGTTCAACAACCCAGACTTCGAAGAGGTAATGCTTGTATATTAATTTGTATTTAGTTTTAATGTTTTTCATCACACAGTTTATTATCGTTTTCAAATATGTAGTTATAAAAGTGTTATGTATATTTAAGAAGATTTCCTGAATCATTATAATTTACATTTTAGATTTACCATTTATTTTTTCTAAACTTAGCCCGGAAGTTCCTTTCCCAAAAATGGTACCTGCATTTTCTGTTGGCTTTCTTCTATGCACTCCTGAAACCTTTTGCAAAACTAAATGCCACTTTACACGATTATAGAAGTCATATGATTTCTCAAATGAGCTGTCAAAAAAATCATACCAAACCGTCTAAACACACTGGGTGCGTTCATCGACAGAAATCTGAAAATTCAGTACTGAAACTTAACGTTGAACGCACAAAAAATCTGAAATTTCAGCCAAATGTCATATATTTTTTTTCTGCCATAATCTTGAGTTAACCTGCTGATTTTACTGAAAGTAATATAAGGAAGAACTTTTTTTGTCGCATAATAAGTGACTCTGGAAAAAGCTTGTTCGTTGTTTTTACTTGGATTATAATACCTAAGAAAATAGATGAAGCCACACTTTTCACTTGCAACCAAAACATATCTTAACAGTTATTACTCCAAAATGCACGTCTTATTTACGATTTTCCACCAAATGTAATTATTATAAATAAAAATGGGGAAAACTTCACTTTTTGTTAAGGAAAAACTAAAGCCAAAATGCCATGGAAAAAACTACTTCTCAATCTTATTTTTTATTTTATTCACTTACAAGAAAACAAAACTTAAAAAAAAACAACAAGCCGTAAGAAACCGACAACGGAACACAAAATAGCTACATCTACTATTAAGTTGAGCTTCTATGTGCATATTCTTATTTTTTGTCTTGTTTTTTAGCTGTCATCTGAATTTTCAGATGAACATTTTTATCTGAAAAACGTAAGCAAACGTAACGAAAAGTCATCTGAATTTTCAGATTTTTTTTGACAGCTGACCAATCAGAAGCCCCAAAAATTCAGATTTTTGGATCCTTGAACATAGATCTCATAGACGGTCATGATACAACTAAATAAGATAGCGCATTGCGCATCATTCACATAAAATGACGTCATCGACGCACACAAATACTTTTTCCAAGATTAATAAAACAAAGAATTTTTGACTAAAATTTATTAATTTAATATGAAATATAATTTCCTAAAAGCAATGCACTTGTTTTTAGGATTCTGCACACACATTCTTATTATAAAAAGAACAAAAGTATCAGAAAAAGTTGTGCGTCGATGACGTAAATCCGCAGAACAAAACGAAAAAAAAACAGGACGGCGTTATCTGTTTAGTTGTATCATGATAGACGGTGTTCACGTTGGAGTTAAAAACTGGATTTTTTTTGACGTTTCAGTATTCACATCTCGCTCCCACTTCTTCAGTAAAGGAGGAAGATGTAAATACTGAAACGTCAAAAAAAAATCCAAATTTTCAGTCCAATATGAACACCGTCATATGACTTCTCACAAGCAAAAAGCATATGACATTTTTGACATTACAACTGCAACTAATTCCATTTGAGAAGTCAAACAGGAATTGTTGTTTTCATGGCAAATAGTGAATTCAGAGTATTGAAAATAAAAACATTTCTACAAAAAATTAGAATTTTGAATGAAAACAAGAATGGATAATTCCAAAAAAGTAATTTTGCTTTACAAAAATGTATTTGTTTATGAGTTTTTTCTTTTATTTTGGCTTTGACAGATAACCATAGAGAAAATCAAATGCGAAGTAAAGACGTGTAACCATAAAAAAGTGATAACCGTATGACTTGACTCGAAATGACAGCTCACATGAGAAATTATACAGAAAAAATAATGACAGGTCATATGACTACTTTTATCGTGTAAAGTGGCCTTAAGTAGCCATCTACACGCCAAAGTAAAAACTAGATTTTATATCAAAATAGGTAATTCATCATGTACTGTAGCTTACAATAGCTATTTCACACTGAATAAAAATCTAGATTACATGGAGATCGAGTGAGCTAGCAAAACGGCGAAAACCAGGGCATCCAAATTTTGTCATGTTGGGAAGAATGGTCAAAATATCGACGAAATTGTGTTAGACGATCGTCGATCGTAATCCGATTCGAAAGTTGTTTCACATTCTAATTTGAAATCGTACTCTGTATTCGGATAAATGTATCTAGACTTTTGTTGTTATGTCAAAAATTACATTAAAATCCAGCAAGTAAATTTATTTCTACAATATAGATGTGAAATTAATAATTAATACCATAGTGCAGGTTTGAAGGGCAAGAATGTGATGAAAAAATTCTGTTTCAATAAAGCAAAAGATGTCCCTCAAAAACCAGTCATTTGCTTTTTCAATGACTGGTTTTTGAGGGACATCTTTTGCTTATTGGTGAAGAAGATTCTTTTTTACTGTGCAATGCAAATGTTAAATTTATATTGTGAAATTCACTTGTATCTGTGTATTTGTGTTGTTAAATCTGATTTGATGTTTTGATTTTGCTTTGCCATTCTTGCGTTTGGGAATTTTCTACATGCAATTTTCAATCGAAAACTTGAAGCAGAAAATAAATGGAACGATGCAATTCCACCTTCGAAATTCTCAAATAAGTTCCTTACTTTTATTAACCATCTGAATTCAAATGGGTTAATACAATAACTTTGCTTCAAAGGAGAATGGGGATTTTTGGGCGTTAGCGGCAATGAAACTAATATCAAATGGAAAATATGCAACTCTGGAGCAGCTCTCACTATGGGCGTTTCATTGCTTTGCGTTTAAAAAGGAAGATATTTTAATATTAATGTAAAGCAATTGCATAGAGCAATATCGCATAGTAATTCTAGATATTATTACTACGAGCAATGCTTATCTTCACTTGAAGAGTCTCGCGACACCGTAGTTGTGTGTTTTGGGATATTTCACAACCCTTCCAAGGTCCCGATACGGTTTTAAACAGACCCAGTACAAGCATTATTTCTTTACTGCTCGTTACCCATGCATTATATTTATATTTCGCAAAAAAATTATTCATTTTATCCGAGCGCTTCCCTTATGAAAAGTCACTGATTTATCGAACAGATTGGATTGAAACAAATTTATTGTTAAAATACAATAGGTACTATGTTAACAGAAACCAAAGTAATAAGATTTTTTAATAATAAATATAGTACGGGTATTCATGCAACTGCGTAAAACCCTTGATAAGTTTACAAATTGGATAAGTTTATCTTTTGGTTAATGAACTGTCAAATTTTGTATGGGAAATGATTTAAACAAATTTGGTTAAACTTATCAAAGGATTTTGTTGCGTAAAACTAACCAAACTGTTTAAACTTATCCAAACGTCATTGTGACTCTTATTCTGATTGAATTACCCAGCAAAAAAATGTTTAAAAAAGGTCGTTCATGCAAACTTTGCGTAAACTTATCATTTTACACAATTTGTAAACTTACGACGTTGCATGAATACCCTTAGTGTTTCAGTATTGAGTAAAAATGAATTGATTTCACTATTGTAAAAAAATAATAGTTTCTTGCAGATTCATTTTGGTGGCTTGAAGATTCATATCAGTGTGAACAATTATTATAAAAACATGTATCACAAGTCTGCCTTACAACAGAATACATTTTTTCATCTGTGATAGGTGGTCATATTGGAAACGGTTAAATACCAATGTTCCCATGGGGTAATTTAAGATATGTTTTAAGTTTACATACTCAGAGCACTGGCTCTGAGTCTCTTCGCACAAAATGTTCTTTTGTTACAATTTGGCTGGTGTCATAGATTTACTCGACTACAGGGCGACACATAAAAAGAGAGATTAGTACTGAATATTGATTGATACCAGAAAAATTTTGTTCCTTAATAAATATGTATAAATACATATTAAAATTATTTTCTATTTTTTCAATAGGTCCTGTTGCAACTTCACAGATGCATGTGTCAGCTGCTGCTGCTACGGGTCAGCCATTATTGACAGCAGCTCCATTACAACAATTTATCCACTATCAACAAGCACCGCATCCGCCACATTTCTCGTCGCAACCATATCAACCAATGGTAATTTTAATATCAAAATGGAACCAACAAGAATAACTTTAATTTTAATCAATTTAATAGGTGCGAATGTTTCATGAACCGCCTCCGCAGTCAATACAATTCTTAGCGCAAACACCTCCTTCCACTACTCCTTCACCAGGCCAGCCACACCAACAATTCCACCCGCCACCACAACCTTCTCCTGCTGGCGGGGGACCTCAGACTACTTTTGGAACTTCAGCTCAACCTTACCATGTTATGTGTCCCGTTATTCACCCACAATTGGTTCCCAACTATTATCACCAGGGAACGCCCCAAAATCCTCATCAGCAATATCAAATATTAATGCCACAACACCCAACACAGTGAACCGTTCTGCAAAACTCAGAAGATGCCTCTGTGGCTTAAACAGTAAATAATAAATACATTATAATAATAAAATGTGAATAAAAAGAAAGCTTCAGTCGTTTCGTTATTATATATGTATATAAATATATATATAGATATATATGTAATTCATATTTATAGTATATATATGTATATATAAATATACAGTGTTGAAAAAACTTTAGCAACTACACAAACTGATTTGTTTTGTTTTATTTTTGTTTCTTCTCGATGTTATAAATGAAAGAGTGGTCTTTTTCAACACTGGCAGAGGGGTGTGGGGAAGGCGACCTACCCGGTTAAAACTCCGAAATTCTAAATAAATCGGGTACCAGATATCGGACGATGACGCGAGGGCTCTCGGTTTAACAATACACCATTGGCAATTTATTTCTTGGAAATATAGGAGTAAATCATTAATTCACCTGCTCTCCTGCTCGTGTACAGTATTCCCCTTTAATTGCACCTCGTTTAATTGATTTTCCCGCTTAATTTACCGAAAAATTTCCGTTCGAAAATTGACTATATAAATAGAACAGCTTTTTATGTCGTTAATTGAACCCCCCTTAAATGAATTACTCACTTAATTGATCTTAAAAAAATACAGCTAAGAAACTAAACAAGTAAAATGTTCGGTTAATTGAACAGCCCCAAACAACAAATTAATAAATATAAGCCTAAGAAAATTGTTTCAACTTGGAAGCACTTTAACTTTACAGACTGTTCACTGCTATAAGAAATAAGACAGCTCCCAATAATCTGCTTTTTGACATTTGATATTTCAATGTTGGCTACCCCTCCCGATTATCTTTATAAACAGTAAGGCTAGTTGCGCACATGCAATTTTCAGTTTCGAAACTGTTTGGTTGCAAAATTGAGTCCTATGGACTCGTATGAGACTCCGCGCACATGCAGAAACTATTCCGTCGTCGATTCGAGCAACTTTTCAGTTTGTTTTGGCACAAACTGAACAAATCAGTTTTTCAGTTTGTGTCTTATGGAATAATATATAACGGCGCGGACATTCAACCAAATAGTTGCGGATATTCATCCACATTGTTGAATTTTATTCTCTCCAAAGTTCGTTATATTCTCTGTGCGAAAGAGAACAAATGTATCTTTTCTTTAATTTGCTGAACAAAACAATAGGACGAAGGCGATAATATTTTTCTTTGAATGTATGAGATAGAAAAACTGAATAAACATTGTCGGTGTGTTGGTTAGGTTCGTTACGATTGCTGGTGGAGTTGCTCATGCGTGCGCTCAGTAGTCAAGTTGTGACTAAACTATTTTGTTGCGGTAGCAGTTGCAAGTGCGCGACTAGACTAAGGGTACTCATGCAACTTCGTACAACCGAAGATAAGTTTACAAATCGGTTAAGTTTATCTTTTGGTTAATGAACTGTTAAATTTTGTATAGGAAACGGTTTACACAATTTGTTTAAACTTATCAAATGATTTTATTGCGTAAAATTAATCAAACTGGTTAGACTTATCCAAACGTCATTGTGACTCTTACTCCGATTGAATCACCTAGCATAAGGTCGTTCATGCAAACTTTTCGTAAACTTATCATTTTGCACAATTTGTAAACTTACAACGTTGCATGAATACCCTTGGTAACTAAAAAATAAATAAACTAAAATTATTGTCCAACAAGCTCGTAGCTTGATCATTATCATGTGAACGTAAGAAAGAACCGCTTGACAACCAATGTCTTACGGTTTTTAAAAGATTTTGAAAACTTGTTTTATTTCCATTAAATGATGTCAAGAATGCTGATCCATGTAAACACCCCTTAACAATCAAACAAAACCTAAAAATCACATAAGTATTATGTCGTTTTCGATTGGACGTTCGGCGTACTCCTTTTTCACCCCTTTTTGACCCCTACTACTCCAAAAGCCTTCGATTGACTGTTCCGAGTAATGTTTTCGGAGTCTTTTTCTGTTTCCGATTTCAAGAAGGCGTAGATTTGGAACACGCATACAGTTTTTCGTCGGACTGCTTGTCAAAAGTGATAAATGCTTGAAGAAGCCATTTTGTAAAATGGCGTCATTCAGTAGTGTGTGTTTTCATATTCGATTGGATTCAAAAAGGAGTAGAACATTCCGTAAATCCAATCGAAAACGACATAATCAGCCGTATTTATAAAGAAAATTTAAAGGCTTCGTAACTTTAAAATGCCTCTAAGTTGCTCTTAAGTGCGAAATCGGTATCTATAATCAATTTTCACTTTTAAGCAACGTTAACTTAAATGCGTCTTAACTTAAACGCCATTCACCGCGTTTAAAGGTTACGTAAAGCCATCTTAAACATATTTAGACATTCGAGACTAATGTTTTTTTTTGTTTCAGAAATATAGGTATACCTATGTATGTTTGTGGGTAGGGTTTTCATATTTTTGCTGTGGGTACCTAATGAAAGTTTTAAGATTTGTGGTTTCCTTTAGTAAAATGAATTGTAAAATAAATTGTTTCGATTTATTAACATATTTTTCTATCAAAAGGCTAAGGTGTGAATCAAATAATTGAATAATAAAGTTTCTGAACACACACATCAAAGCATCAGAAACCAAAATGGAATCATGTTTCATTTCGTTTGCATTTAGTTTACCAGTTGCTTCTCTTTCTTTCTTATAAATACATGTGCTCATCTTTTGTTTGCATTTGTTTGCAAGCTGTCAAAAAACAGCTGAAAAGAACATGTATTAGTGAGTTTTCTCACGTTACGTTACATTTCAATCGTTTAGTTAAGTAGCAATGGAAAATTGATTATAGATGAGAATTTAAGTAACGTTATTTAAAGGCAACTTAAATATTTAAGCAAACTTAACTAAATGACCTCTAAGAGGCGTTTTAAGAAAATCTAATAAATTCGGCTGAATATGTCTGTTCATGTACCTCCAAAAACTGCGGTTTTATGTTTTTTATATGACGGTGTTCACATTGGACTGAAAAACTGGATTTTTCTTACGTTTCAGTATTCACATCTTCCTTTACTTAAGAAGTGGGAGCGAGATGTGAATACTGAAACGTCAAAAAAAAAAAACAGTTTTTCAGTCCAATGTGAACACCTTCTATGAGTTTTGACAGAACCTCTTGGGCTAAATTCGTAGTTTTTCAAGGTCTATTTCTTTACTTTTGGGATAAAGTTTGGGGATGAGCTTTTTGATGTTGTTGTTGTAATGTTTAACCAGAAATGAAAAGTAAAGAAACGCATTTGGGATGTTTCTGGTTTGTTGCGGTGTAAATTACCCATTCGACTTCATTGCTTGTAGGCTCAACGCATACAAAATTATGCAATTTCAATTCTATTAACATTTTCACTCATCATTTTGGGATATCAGAAGAAATATTTTAATTTATATTTGTCTCCATTTTATCATTTTCATTTAATTAAAGAAAGTGCAGGAACTAAAATGTTCGGGTAGATTTGTGTCAAAAAATAGTAAAGAAACACGTTTTGGGTAGATTTAGGATACTTTGGGAACTCGCGGGTGAGTAAAAAAACAGACCTATGGTTATAAATTTGTGTTTTGTTCTTTGTTATTCAAACACATATTTTTGTGTATGTAGTTTTTCTTATATTTTTTCTGAAATTTGGCTATTTTATTTTTTGACTGACCGACTGGTTTAATTAAACGGGTTTCGCTTAATTGAACGTGTGTCAATTAACCGGGTTTCTGTTAATTAAACCATCCGGATAATTGACCGAAAAATCTGAAAAAATGGCCAGTGCAATTAAGCGGGGAATACTGTATTCTAATTATTACTGGGTCTTAAGTATTTTAATATTGCTTTATTAATTAATAAAATTTTCCCCAAAACACCTTTCCCGATTTTGATAAATCAGCACACGCTCAAGACAAAAGTTTTTTTTTATTTAGAGAGATTTCGCAACTTTTTAAGAAGCTTCTTACTTGTTGACCCTGCTTTGCAAAGTAACTAATAAACTTTTCCAAAAAAAAGATACCCGACAAATTTTAGTTCTCATTTTGTCTATGTGAGAAAAAAGGTTTACTAAAATCGGAACATCGCAAGCACGGTTGTCGCTGTGCGACTTTAGTCGCATTTTGACCCTTTTTTTAACCATGAGACGACTGTTTTAAAAACTGGCTCTTTTTACCCTTTTTGAAAAATTGTTCGACTTTTTTGACCCATCTCTAGAAAACTACACTAAGTTCTTATTTTTTTGAAGAAAAAAACTTCCCAATTTTCCATTTATATAAGGTTTAAACACGTATCGAGTTGAAATATGCTTGGCTTATGTCGATCGCACACACTCAGAGTCAAAATCTTGCTAACTCCCTTTAAAATCCAATGTGATTTTTCGATTTTGCATATAAACGTAGTAACTGTCCTATTTGTTGTGTGTTTAAAAAATATTCCCCACACTTGTTTCATACTTCATACATTATAAACCAATTTTTATTATTCGTGAACAATATTGAACTCGAGGTTTTGATCAGACTTGTAGTAACGATTAAAGCGAAGACTAAAAAAAGAATTTCACAATTCTGTCTTTCCATCTGTCTGTCTGTTTGAAACTTCTTTTAGTGCGAAGGCGAAAAACCATTTTTCAAAAAATTGTTACTAACGATATTTCTCAAAGAACTTTTTTGATTCCGGCGTGACTGATTTAAAAATTATTTTTATGCAGAAGCTCCCAAAAAATACATAATTTTTGAATAAAGTATTTTTTGTGTAACGAATTATTCTAAGGTGACCATGTCGATTTTCTTCAACTTGGTACTTAACGGGTTTTCAATAATTTTTAGTTCATAAAAAAAATACTTTTATGTAAAAATAACGGTACCTTTCAAACAGATGTTATAAAACTATTCAAGCAAATCTAATTTTTCTCACAAACAATTACGATTTTATTAAATTTTGTTTGTGGCCTAGAATAAGTACGGTCTTAAATTTAAAAAGGAATAACTAACAGAAATAAATAACTATTAAGAGCCTGCTATCCGTCCTAAGAAAAAAGCGTGTAAGCGCCGAATTAAAAAAAATGAGTTAGTACCATAACTGGGACGGTTAAATATCTAAGGTATACTATAACGTATGCGTGCGCTTAGTAAATCGTTCTTAAAATATTTTAAAATTATTTAAATAATTAAAATGCATTTACATATCTCAAAACTACTTAAATGGATACGCTCTCTTTTTCCGTATGACGGCAGAGAAGTTACCTCCCCTAGACGTTTTTTTATTTATTTTGAAGTATTTCATTATTGGCTGATCGAATTTAAATAATTTTGAATAATTTTTGTTTACAAAAACTTTCAAAAAGTATTGATTATTAGGTATGTATGTTTAAGTACATATGTATATATCAAAATGTTCAAAAAAATATTGTTTAATTCTTAATACAAATTTCAAATAATTTTTTTTTAATTCGAATCGATCATAAATTTTTTTGATAACTTAATTTTTCCTTAACATTTTTTTTAACCACTCCAATAATTTTCAAGTATTCTTCCCAAAAATTCCATTTTTACAGGAATTTGTTCTATTTTAATATATTTACAGCCGTATTTATAAAGAAAATGTAAAGGCTTCGTAACTTTAAAATGCCTCTAAGTTGCTCTTAAGTGCGAAATCGGTATCTATAATCAATTTTCACTTTTAAGCAACGTTACTTAAATGCGTCTTAACTTAAACACCATTCACCGCGTTTAAAGGTTACGTAAAGCCATCTTAAACATATTTTGACATTCGAGACTAATGGTTTTTTTTATTTCAGAAATATAGGTATACCTATGTATGTTTGTGGGTAGGGTTTTCATATTTTTGCTGTGGGTACCTAATGAAAGTTTTAAGATTTGTGGTTTCCTTTAGTAAAATGAATTGAAAAATAAATTGTTTCGATTTATTAACATATTTTTCTATCAAAAGGCTAAGGTGTGAATCAAATAATTGTATAATAGAGTTCCTGAGCACACACATAAAAGCATCAGAAACCAAAATGGAATCATGTTTCATTTCGTTTGCATTTAGTATACCAGTTGCTTCTCTTTCTTTCTTATAAATACATGTGCTCATCTTTTGTTTGCATTTGTTTGCAAGCTGTCAAAAAACAGCTGAAAAGAACATGTATTAGTGAGTTTTCTCACGTTACGTTACATTTCAATCGTTTAGTTAAGTAGCAATGGAAAATTGATTATAGATGAGAATTTAAGTAACGTTATTTAAAGGCAACTTAAATATTTAAGCAAACTTAACTAAATGACCTCTAAGAGGCGTTTTAAGAAAATCTAATAAATTCGGCTGTTAATGTTTATAATTATTATTTTATTACTTTGTCAATAAGAAAATTGGTTTTTAGTGTTATTTAAAATGTTGTTATTAATGTATTATTATTTCATGCGCTAAATTTTGACAGATAGGCTTTAAAGCCTAGTACGCAGATCGAGCTAAGATTTCGCTCCCATACAAAATTCTCTCCAAAATTAAGCCGAGCTTAAATTCAGCCAAGCATTTTAGCCGAGAGGTACGCATCTCCAGCTAAAAAATCAAATTGTTGTTTCTTACTGTACGGGACCTATCTGTCAAAATTTAGCGCTTGAAATAATTATGCGGCACATTAATTCTTGAGCTAAATTGTGGCATGTTTTTATATTTGTGAGATTTATGTGAGCTTTAAATTGTGAAAATGAAAATTGAGAACGAGAAATATGCAAAGACAAACGATTTATTACTGCCAAAGGGAAAAATCTATTTTATTTGGTTACATTCTCTTGAAATATTGAAATAAAATTCTTTGAAATTTGCTGAATATAATTTCTTTTTAGCGAACAGCTGTGTTTTGTAATGTAATCTCCACAAAAAGCTTATGTCAAAATTTAGCTAGGAGTTTAGCTGGTGTTTGGAGAGAAAAGTGGGAGCGAAATATTAGCTCGATCAGCGTACTAGGCTTAAGCACGAATAAAAAAAAACAATTGAATTGAAAACAGGTTTTTTTTATTTTGGTTGAGAAATCTCAAATCATATTGTCATATCATTATATCTGTTCGTTTACTTCCCAAAACTACGAATTTCTACGAATTTTATTTTTTTTGTGTGACAGAACTTTGTGCTAAATTCGTAAAAATTCGTAGTCTTAGGAGGTATGTGAACAGACATAATGTAGGTACAAGTTTGTGAACTTTGTACTGATTTTATAGAAGTATTTATTTGGGAAGTACGTGAACACGAACAGGCATCGTTATTTATCCCCGTTCGTTAACTTCCCAAAACTTCCCATTTCATTCCAAAGTCCTGTCAATTTTGTTTTTCTTTGTGTCAACTTTGACAGTTTGGAGTTTTGGACTAAAATTGATCGATTTCTTGGATCCGTTTTGACTCCGGTTTTGGCTGAGCATGGCCTTACCTCTTACCCTAAGGCCACACGAGCTCATACTGGTAAGCCAGTCACAATCCACTCTCACATGCCAGCCTGAGCAACTGGCTCATCAACTGGCTTGCTTTTTTCGTAGCCAGTGGGAAAGCCAGTAGAGCAGCCAATAACAGGGCTCAGCAGTACTTTTTCGGAGTAGATTTGGAAAAATAAGACTAAAACTAAAATTGACTCACATTTTATTTCACAAATTATCAATCAAATAAGAATTGGGGAGTCCATAATGTCTAAGATTTTTAAGTTCGCTAACGCCCATATTATTCACTCGTTTAATCTGATTAATCCAATTGGATTTAAACTGCAATCCGGAGGTCACTTTAAGTTGTTAAATCCAGATTCTGAATAATCTGAATAAATCAAGAGACTGAATTTCATATTATTCACTTTTTCTTGACACTTCAATTTCAAGTAGTGATATCAAACCAAAAGTTTTTCAACCGAGTTTAACCAAAACTTTGTTATAATTTCCATGCGTTGTTTTTGGAAATCGAGCTTAAACGAAAATAACGATGACGACTCATGTCTCTCGCCATGGTCGTCAAAAAGTAGTTTCCCATTGACATACTATAATAGGTCAATGTAGTTTCCGGTATCGTGGTCACTAAGCTCATCACGCTGTGGTCTCGCCATCCCCATTTACACGGGAATCTATGTCGTGGTTGTCTCGTTATAATCTCGCTTTGGTCTCGCCATGACATTTTCACGTGGTTTTTGGCATTGAGCATCATGTAGCCTCACCAAAGTTTTTTTTTCAAAATCGAATTTTTCAAAGTGGTTAAAATAAGCTATAGGTTAAAAAGTTTAGTTTCGAGCATGAAAAAAGAGACAAATTTTACCTCTGTGTCACTCTCATTATGTTTGATATTCTGCTTTACATCACCAATAATGGAAGCGAAAAGAAATAACAAATACAACAATGTTAACATTATGGAATCTTAATAATGGAGTATCTTTGATTTCAGTGATTGTGTTTGTCGTAATTAAAATTTAATGTGAGTTTTCATCCTTGAGAAATTAAATGTTTATAGTGACAAAGTGAATAGGATAAAATTTTTTTTAATTCACATATGAAAGAAAAATAAAAAGTATTAATAAAAGGTAATAAAATGATGGTTGTTTTTATCTACATATGTTTTTTCTTTTTTATTTCCTACACATGAATAATCATGAATAGGTGTGATAAAAGTTCTTGAGAAAAAGCGCAAATACTTATTCAAAAGGGAAAATTTACTAACATATAAACCATGTCACTGGTGAAATATCCGACGACCAATCTGGCATTTTATTTCACTAGCCCATTTACTCATTTCTACTCGCTAAATCCATTTTCAGCGAAGTGTTTCGAAAAGCTAAATGTCGGCACAGAACCAACGTGAAACATTCGTAACGCTCTGTTCTTTTGCTAGTTTTGCCGCATAGCATTAGTGTGTTTTTTGTTAATTTAATTTTGAAAAAGCGCAATATAGTAATAGTTTTATTTCATTTCCGAAAATCGGAGTAGATTTATTCCATTTGGATCAACATCCGAACCCTGGCCAGTATAGAAGCCAGTACAGCATGCCGCCTACGTCACAGCAAATACACGAATAGGAATTTGATAGTCAATGTATGCAGCCAATTGGCTAGCCAGTACTGGCTCGTGTGACCGCAGGGTAAAAGAATAAAAAGCTGTAGGGGTGCGTTGGTAGACTATGGTCAAAGCAAAACAATTAGTGCTATTACACGAGGACTTTTTATCGAAATAATATTCGTGCGAGGGTGAAGTCAGATTTTTTTTTCGTTTTGAAAAAAATCATTACTCAACAGTCGTCGTGTAGTAGCAGACTTATAACACATATGGAGTAGATGACATTATAAGTGATAATTTAGTAATATAATTATTATTAAGGACATGATTGTGTTCACAACTTTTAATGTAAAATGGACATATCGTCTCCATTACGCCAGAATTTTTTGATGTGGTTTGTTAGTTTTATAAATTTATCGCTTTTTCACGAGATTACAGTACTGTTAACATACGTACTACGTATATCGAAGAAAATATAATAATTTAAAATATCATTTAAGCCATTAGTTGATTTTAGACTCTGTTTTAATCTAGTTAAACTTTCAGAAATGATTTTGCAATATTTTCATTTTTGCACATTCATGTTCCTGGCATAAGAGGGACGATATGCACCTAGTTTTTCATTAGTAATTTTAACTCACAAATTTTAATGGATAATCTGAGGTTCAACGATAGTTAAAGTAAAGTTAAACTATGGTTCAAGGTTCAAGTATGTGCAATAACCAATAAAAAGCTTGAACCATCTTTAAACGTCAGTTAAACCACTGAAAGCGGTGAGCCAAAATCGTTGAAAAACGGATCAAAATTTTAACCATATTTTTACAACTGGCCCTTAATCCACCAAAGCAATCAGTTAAACTCGCTGAACCTCGGGTTAAAATTTAAACCGCGCTGGTACGACGCCCAAATGGATCGGCAGCCGATCCACCCCACACGAGAGATTTTGGATCGGTACGGGGCCATTTGGCTCTTTGGCTCTGTCGTGTATGGCCAGCTTAAAACAAAACAATGATGCACTCATAAAAGACCCTGTTTAGACTGTGATTGCTCACTACGCCTTAGCCATGAGTTTATGGGTAAGATTTTCTCCTCACCGATTTCAACTACAAAACCATTGTCATAACGAAGCCAAGTCATAATACAAACAGGGCTCAATCACAAACATAACTTTACTCTATGAACGTAGCCATCGAGAATTCGAGATACATAAAAGTACGGTACGTGACTGTTTACCTCTGCCGGTTTACCTCCGGCAGTTTACCTCCGGCAGTTTACCTCCGCCAGTTTTCCTCTGCCACTTTACCTCCGCCAGTTAACCCCGAGAGCAGGTCTGGTGGTGTGAAATATGACGTAAAACTACCTATTTTTTCGCTTAAAGGGTGCTTCTCTCGGATTGCGGAAATTTACTCTGAAAGCCTAGTTTACAGTTCCCGTGCACAAAAAAAACTATGCAAATATTCTCGCATGTCAAAAATAATTGAGGTGAAAATGATTCGTTTACAGTTCCATGCAAAAAAAAATATTGCTTTAATGAAATGTCATGCAAAACACCGGCAGTTGTTTTGAATGCGAAAAAAAGGGTGGTGAATACATTATTTTTTTAATGGTCGGCTTACATTCCAAAAAAATATATATATTCACCTCAAGGCATTATATTTTCCATGTTAAGGCCTATAGTTTATTAATTTGGGGTTAATTAATGGCTCAATGGGTGGTTTAGGCCAAGGCAAACATTTTTTGGTGGAAAATTGTTTTGAAAATTTTGATTTTTTTTCGCATGGGAACCTTAAACTAGGCTGAAAGTACAATAAATCGGTGGGGCTAAACTAAAGCCCTAATTACATAAGCCCAAAAATGAAAAAGTACAAAAGTAAAAATTTTCAAACTCATTTTGGGGTTTCTCACTCGAAAACTTATAAAAATGATACAGAAAGCTTACATTTTTGCTTAGCAAAAAATTTATATATTCTTTTTTTACAAAAGAACTGCTGTAGTGTTTGTAATTTTGTAAAAAGTGGCCAATTTGTATGAAAGTCGCTGTTCAAAATCAGTAAGTTCCACCTTTTAATTGAAGCATCGCATTATCATATGAAAAATCGACATTATCTTTTTTCAAAAACTTTCAAATTTTTTTTTTCAAATTTGCAGGATCCTGGCGTATTCATATATTCGTAATCTAGAAATTTTTTTTTCCATGCCCGAATGGGCTTGAACGAAAAAAACGACGTCGGGTGTAAGCAATTTATATGTTAAATGCAACAACAACTAAGCCCCTTTGAGCTAAGCTAAGCCCAGAGAATTTTCGGGGCTTTACCTTAGCCCAGATAAAAACCGTGTTACCGGCACGAATTTCATACTTGTTGTCGATAGATTGTTTGGAAACTACATTTTTTTTTCTGTGATGGCGTCGCTAAGCGATGTCGTTTTTTTCGTCCGATTCATCTGGGCTAGTAAAAAAAACACACCTATTATTCACTCTGGATCTAATGCTATATTTTCACCAAAAGTTTATCTCTGATCACATTTGATAAATCTAATTTGGTGTTTTCGTCGCACAAATAGATTTAAAAAAGATTTATTTTGACAGCCCGTTTAAAAATGCAAATTGTGTTCCATCTGGCGGTCTGACACTGTATGAAAAAATTTAGGGAACAGGGTTAAGCCTTAACTACGTTCGCTACTTTTTGCAAAATTACAAAAGTAAAAATATTTTTGTTCCCGCTAAAGCTGTTTTTTTTTGTGAAAAAGAATATACAAATTGTTTCCTAAACCAAAATTTAAGCTTTCACCATCATTTTTATAAGTTTTCCAGTGAATGCGAATGGCTTCGAAAACAGCAGATTCCAGATTGGCCCATTGCGTTCACTAATGGGGTTTTCCATTAAAAACAAAAAGCAATACAATTTTGAAAAACAATTTATGAATTATGTTATTAAAAATTATAAATTACCTAACCAATCTGGAGGTAAACCGGCGGAGGTAAAGTGGCGGAGGAAAACTGTCCAGAGGTAAACTGGCGGTGGTAAACCAACGGAGGTAAGCTGGCGGTGGTAAACTGACGGTGGTAAAATGGCAGAGGTAAACTGGCGGAGGTAAACAGTCCTACTTCGATAAAAGTATCAACCGTACCAATAACAAGACACCAAAATTCTATTCAATCGAATTCGATACTCGAACAAACGTCAAATGTTTATCCGCAGCAGGATCCACTTTACCTTTTATCGGCAGCGATATTAATATTATTTTATTTTATGCAATTGCACAGTACACAAATAGAAGGTACCTATTATATTTATTTCGCAGGTTGTCTTAGAGGAGAACTGTCAGAAGAAATTCAAGATGGCCGTTCTCGTGATATGTCTGCCGTATTACAACAACAAAAAACACAACAAACACGAAAGAAATTATTTAAATAACACAAGTAACAAAGTAATAAAATAATAATTATAAACATTAACAATTTTATTTTCTTATCAAGCAAGAAAGGAATACACACATAACATACAATAGTTTTCAGTTATAACACCAGATCCCGCAGAATATGCGCAGAACTGAACAAAAATGAAAACGCTAATGATATTACCTTCAATATGTGTATCGTGATGCAATTGTATCAGCATCAGCTGCGACACGCATCAGCATCGCAAAAAAGCAGTGATGCGAAAACATTTGACGTAAATGCAAAAAGACCTGTAACTATGGCAATAACGCTCCAATTCAAAAAATTAAATGCAAAAATATTACTTTATACATACTCGAAAACACTAATTAATGACTTTGTGTGAAAATATTTGATTTTTTGACTTTAGTTCAATTTTGGAATCTTAATTGCTACAGAAGAATGTCACATTTTTGAGATATATGAATCTAAAGTTTATTATTTGAATTTGGGGTTATATATTTCTCGAGATAATTTTTTTTTCTAATAAAGCCTTATAGTCATTCTGAAGTATGGACATTTTTTTTCGAACTTATTTTTGAAAAATTTCAAACAAATCTGAAGCTATCCCAAAAATTCTAGGATACTCCGCAATCCGAGGAGAAATTTCAAAATAGCTGACATTTGACAAGAAGTTGGAGTTGTATCTGTTGAGTTTTGCGTGTCGAGGTTTTTGAAAAGAAAATTAATAAGTTAGATGCTAAAATATTTCATCGTAGCGAGAGTTTATTTGGCCTTAATGATCTAACACAAATGATTTGTATGTATATTAAAAAAATAAACAATTTTCACTCAATAAAATTGAGAAACTTTTATTTAATAACAAAAATATTCAATGTTATAAAATCTTAAGGATAAAAATAACATAACATAATATGTAGCATACATAGATAAATAAATATAGTTACTTATGAACGAATATTTATATGCATTATGTACAGGATATGTTTCATACTTATAAGAATTATTCAACTATCGAACAGCTGCTGTAATAGGGCTATTAGTTTAAGAAACATTAGAAAAAACAACAAATCAAATGACAAAGATTTGCATAGCAAAAATTTGACTAGAACTTTTTGTTTTTAGCTACGTGCTAATTTGAAAACTCTGAAAATTCAAAAAACCTTGTTGCTATGTTTGCCGTTTTCAAAATGTTGACTCTTTCTTAACTGTATTTCCTTGTATCTTTATGTTTCATTTCCATATCGTGTCAAGCCAAGATGTGTGAAATGTGAATGAAAGCAAGAAGTAAAGAGAATAGCATACTTTGTATTATGTACACACATAGGTTTGAAAAGCAAGATTTGGGTTGCCATACTACGCGAAAAACACAAAACATGAGATGTGAAATGTTTTTCATTTTCAGTTTATATGCGTTGTTAAAAAAGTGTAGGTAAGGTTTGTGGGGAAATCTTAAATCTAAATATCAAAGTCAGCTGCAACTGCACTTTAGTAGAGATAAGAGAATGTAAGTTAGGTTATAAATATTCATGGCGTACATAAAGTAGTTTTATTTAATTTGAATTTATTTTACTTTTACAAATATGAAAGCCGATTAGGTACATTAATTTTTTTTTCTATTAATAATGTTTTTTTCCTCTGTCATTGTGATTTTTATTGTGCAAAATTCAATTGCATTTCTTTTTTACTCAAGAACGTAATCATAAATATACTTCATAAAAATCTGGCAAGCCTGATCCTCATGAACGACGTTACCATTTTGTTTGTGTGCATCTCTTAAGTGAGATGATTACCCGTTTTGTGTGATGTTTAGTTACTTCAATTCTGTTCCATTCCATACCTTCCTTTCCTATTCAAAGTTGTTCAGTCCGTTTGGCAACTTAATACTATTGCTACTATTATAATTTGTGTATATTTTGTTGATTTTAATTTAAATATGCGGATTTACACGACTGACAAATACAAAATACCACACAATAATGTCGTACCGCACGTATGACTGCAGCTGCGTCACGTTGTGTTCGCAGCAATGAATTTGTGTGCATTCAACATTTTGACAGCAATTCCAGCTGCAGCTTCGTCTCCATTCTGTTGAGCCAGTTAGTTGTTGCAAAAAATTAAGCAGATCAAACAACAATAATTCCAAGAAGTTACGAAACTAATAATAATGCTAAACATATTGAGTCAGTAAGCAATTCTACTTGTAAAATTCAATCACTGGAACTATTATTCCATTGATTTTTGAAAATTTTGATTTCTTAATAAACATCAAATTTATTTTTAAAAAATCAAAAGTTTAAAAATTCAAAATAAATTTCAATGGCTTTAAAGTAATTATTATTTTTTAATGGGAGGGGGGGGGGGTTAATGTTAATAATTATTATTTTATTACTTTGTTACTTGTGTTATTTAAATAATTTCTTTCGTGTTTGTTGTTGTTTTAATACGGCAGACATATCACGAGAACGGCCATCTTGAATTCCTTCTGACAGTTCTCTTTTTAGACAACCTGTGAAATATAATACCTTCTATTTGTGTACTGTGCAATTGCATAAAATAAAATAATATTAATATCGCTGCCGATAAAAGGTAAAGTGGATCCTGCTGCGGATAAACATTTGATGTTTGTTCGAGTATCGAATTCGATTGAATAGAATTTAGGTGTCTCGTTATTGGTACTGAGTATCCTAAGATTTTTGGGATAACTTCGGATTTGTTTGTTGGTCACATATGATTTGTCATCAGCTGTGTTTTAACAAGGGATTACAACAACACAAAGCAATCCGGATAACTGAGAATTAACATCGGAACGCGGCCGTTGACATCAGAATTGAGAATAGAATATATAGAACAGCTGTTTTAAATCAGTCAGTGGCGTAGCTAACGGGAAAGGACACAAAAGAGCCACATTCAGACTCGGAAAATGTTTTCTTCTATTCAAAATTTAAGTTTATTTCCAAACCGAGTTAAACCGAGTTGGAATGTTGGAATCAGCAAACTGAATGGGGGAAAATCAAGTGGATTTTTGGAGCAGTAGAAAACTCTGAAGATATATGATTTTGGCAGGGTTTTTTTTATCCATCGACATCACATCCATCCTTCAATAGAATTTTATAATTGATTGCTTCACAGACGGAAAAAGTTTATTTTGATCCAAATGCCTACCAAAAATAACTTTTTTCGGAGAAGTAAAAACATCAAAATTTTTTAATTCTTACAGGTTTTTCAAACCAACGACATCATAACCATTTCTAAATGGCTTGACAGATGGGGGATAAACTATGTTTCGAGGGAAAAAGTTAATTTTAATCCAAATGTTGACCAATTGGCCTGAAATCAGTTTTTTTCGGAGAAGTAAAAAAATTTAAAAATTTCGTAATTTTTAAATATTTTTTTAATCGACATCGTAGCCATCTGATAGCTTCAAAGATTGAAGACAAACTTTTGGTCCAAATATTAACCAATTGCCCTAAAACC
Organism: Dasysyrphus albostriatus; assembly: GCA_946251815.1. Lineage (NCBI taxonomy): Eukaryota > Metazoa > Arthropoda > Insecta > Diptera > Syrphidae > Dasysyrphus > Dasysyrphus albostriatus. Next base: position 179,082,809 of record OX276335.1, read on the forward strand.
ACATTCTCTAGAGAAACAAAAAAAAATGAAAATTTCTGACTTTTTAGATATATTTTCATCCATCCACATTATATTGTTCCCCAACAAGCGCAGGCGCTCAATTTTTCTTGCTCTGCAAATGCTTTGAAGGAATCTGATTTCTAAACTACTACATCGGGGCTTAGCGGCGCCATCACAGAAAAGAAAATGGAGTTTCCAAACAAACACAGTCGAGAACACAGTTTTTATCTGGGCTAAGGTTAAGCCCCGAAAATTCTCTTGGCTTAGCTAAGTCCGAAGGGCATTTAACATGTAAATTGTTTAGACCCGACGTCGTTTTTTACGTTCAAGCCCATTCGGGCAAGGAAAAAACACACCTAATTTCAACCAATTTTGCACGAAATTAGGTACGAAATTAAGTCAAAACCTATTGAACACATCTAATTGGGCACAGTTTGAAGAGCTCTGAAAAGGTTTTGTATGAAAATGTTCAATGGAAGCAGAAAGAAAAAAACAACAACAAAGAGTGATCAACAGCCAATTGAAATTCAAAAACGAAATGAGCTGTCAGACGAAAATACTAAATTAGAAATGAAAACACTTTTTCTACTTTTTGCGAAATTACCTCATTTCAGGTCTAATGAAAACGTAAATAAATAAAATTAATGATTTCTCAAAGATGAATGAAGGTATATTTAAAATTTTCAAAAAGAATTTTGAAGAAAAAATGTCATGCTTCGGAATGAAAAACCATCAGTAAAGTACATATATCTTGCTTCATGCCCAAGTCAAAAATTCAAATCTTTTCACACAAAGTTATTAATTGGTATTTTCCAGTGGATTTTCAGAACAGTAAAAGTACGTTAATTTTCAACTAGGACTTGAATCCAAATGGGTTGTCACAGAATAAAAGTTTAAAATAGAAATTTGTGGGAAACTGTGTACTTATACTTCTACTTTGATGAAATTATGAATAATTGATGGCTCTAGCCATAAAAAACCTTAAAAAAAATTAACTTTCCATGTTCCGTCACGAAATTTTAGTTGCAAACCTGAAACTGAATGAACAAGTAACTTATTTGACAGGAAGTTCAATATTTTGTCATTGGTTATTGGTGGGTCCAGACCCCGCATCCTATCCGGTTGACGGTAGCGTTTTTTACTCGTTCTATATGGTCTTGACTTGCAATTGAACCAAAATATTGAGTAAGGGATTTTGAAAAAAACTTTTAAGTGGGTAGTGCAGACTTTTTGAAGAAAAATTGAGATCTAAAGAAATATAAAGAGAAATATTCAAAGAAGTCGCAAGACATTGAAGATATTTTAACGTATTATTTCATTGCAGTATTTTACGGATATAAGAAACAATCATTAAAAGTATTCATTCAACTTCGTAAAACCCCAGATAGGCTTACAAATTGCATAAGTTTATCTGTTGGTTAATGAACTGTCAAATTTTGTGTGGGAAATGATTTACACAATTTAGTAAAACTCAACGTCATTGTGACTCACTCTGATTGAATTTCCTAGCATTTAACTACCTCATATAAGTAAGGAGTATACCTAAAAAAGTAAAAACGCGAGTTGGTGAGGAGAGGAATATCAATATTCAGAGTAACAGCTGTGAACGTTTATCACCCAAATGCAAAAACCAAAAGCACAATTACACCCAAACCCATACTTCAGAATCAAAAAAAATTTGCAATTTGTTTGTTTGGCCTGGCATTCTGGATCAGAGAGCTCCGGAGGCTTCTTCCGGATTACCAAACGAAAATACTACTAAGTTCAACAAAAGTGTAAATATCACCTTTTTTCTAGACAGCACTTGATAGCGTTACCTACACAGAAGCTCTAGCAGGTTGCTTGTCAACTGACTTGTTTTTTCTCGAAGCCAGTTGAGAACCGAGTAGAAAAGCGATTGATTTGAAAAATAATTAATGCACCCACCAAATGACCAAATGCAAAATTTTTTGCAGAGCTCAATTAAACTTTTTTATTTTATTTATTCGCTCCACTAGAACAGAAGAATTTAATGTTCTAATTTTCTTCAAATTCAAATAAATATGAATGTGACAAAAGATACTTCAGGGGTATACAATTCCTCTTTACTGTGTTCGCCAAACCAAAATCCTGTCTACGGCCCTATATGCATATAGCTTATCCTACAAACGGGAGGGCCAGTGGCGTATACAGAGCTTCATTCCTTGGGGGGTCATAACAAAAAAAATTACCTTAATCAGTACTAAAAAAATTATTAATTAATGTGGTTTTCCAATCAACCATTTCAGATGAATTGTTAGTGGTAAATAGAACTCAAAGTAAGATTTGATTTGTTTTTGTAATTGTGTTAGTGGCCGCATTCGGATGTTAATTCTCAGTTATCCGGATAGCTTTGTGTTGTTGTAATGCCTTGTTAAAAAACAGCTGATGACAAATCATCTGTGACCACCAAACAAATCCGAACTTATCCCAAAAATTCTAGGATACTCAGCAATCCAAAGAGAAATTTCAAAACAGCTGATATTTGACAAGAAGTTTGAGTTGTTCATGTTGAGTTTTGCAGTGTCGGGTTTTTTGCAAGGAAAATTAATTAGTTAGATGCAGCTTGATAATGATTATTTGCGACACCTTGGACTCTACGCAATATGTAAATATAAATGGAATAAAACTCCGTTAAAAAAGTTCATATTTTTTTGCAAATTAAAAACAATTTTAATTCAATTTCTTTGTCAGCTTTTTTCAGCTAACCTATCTGGTTCCGGTCGTTCACAAAAATATCGGCTACTCAGTTATCTTGGGTAATCTATCCGATAGCCGGCCGAACGCGCCCAGTGATATTTTTCTACCGATAAGTGGGCGCATTCAGCAACGTATCTTTAGCGATCCGGATTTGTTTGTGTTGTTGTAATCCCTTTTTAAAAAACAATTGAAGGTATCTGAAAATTGTTTGGATTATGTATACCCTATCGATTTACCAGCCGAACGCGACCAGTGTTTTCAACAAACACCACCTTCTTGTTGAAAGTAAGCAACACTGCAAAATGCCAAATACAAACGAATACGTTCAGATTTATATTAGTTTATTTTTGTGTGTGCAAGTGCATGTAAATCTTGCTAAAAATTGTGAATCATAGAACTGACCTCAGAACAAGGAAAATCGACTTTTCTGGTTGAAAGGAAAACGAAAGTTGGTCTCAAGTCGAAACAATCAAAATAGAATCGAATCGATCGACCTAGACTTTTCTTGGCATTAAGCTCCGCAGGCCACACATGGTATCAATTTTTTGTAATTTAAAATGGCTGGGATTGAAATTTTGGCAAGGTCAAAATTATTTTTACAAAAATTCTACTTTCTGTTAAAATAATTTTGGCGTTCTGTTTACTTTCCTTTTCAATTACCTATGAGTCTACCTTCTACACTAACGCACAAAGTATTAACACATGTCAGAATAAAATGGAAAAGAATTTCATACGACTCCCAAATTTGTGTGCTGAAAATGATTTTCATATTTTGCTTCAACGCTTGTATCCAAACTAATTAGTTTCACCATAACCTAAGACCCCCAAGTGGGATAGAAAGTGTTATGGTTTTAAAACCGATCCTAAATATTTTCATGTTTTAACATATGTCAAATCGTATCGCATTCGCTGTCAAGTTGTCTGTGATGAAATTTCATATTTTGCTCCCACACTATTATACATGATTTTCTTTTTTTGACACTTTTTTGTTAATACGCAATGGGATAGTGTTGAGTAGCTATAAGCGAGTTGAAAAATTATTTTTGTTTGTTTATTTTATTTATTATTTATTTTATTATTTTAAGAAAAAATTGAGAAAATAAGATTTTTGAATGTCCATATGGACTTTGCCAAAAAAACGACATCGGGACATTTCAACATTTGCCTTGGTCTGCCATTTTGTATTGAATAATTTTACCAACAAACATTTGACATTTATATACAAATTATCGATAACACAACGACAATAGTAGTTTGGCAGTACCATTTTTATCGGGACAAAAGTTAAATCCACTTAATTATCTGGACATAGCTAACTATGTGTGGACATAGTTGTTGTTGTATTTGACATGTAAATTGCTTTGTTTTGTTGTCGTTTTTTTCAGACAGAATTTACTGGAGTTCCAAAAAAAACCTACCCAAATTCTGGAAAACTGAATTTTGAAACCAGAATTTCGACCCACTCTTGATTTAATTGTAATATTTTGAGGACGTGTCTCGTGCGCACTAAAATAGTTTGTATGGATTTTTTTGTGCACGTTTAAAAAATATGTAGGTTTTGGAGATGGCAATCTGAAAATTCAACATTCAAATTCTTTCACATTTTACGACGTGTGAAAACGGTTCGTTTCAGAAAATACTGAATAAGAAGGGTTAGGTTACATCTTTATCTATCAAAAATTATGGTATTTGGATTTATGTCTCACATAAAAGTGATATTTCCTTAAATTCATTACCTTAGCTCTAGTTTTAGACAAAAATTAAAAAAAAAAACAATATTATTGATGATCTATATTATATAAAATATTTATGTTGGATCGATTTAAAAAAAAAAAACTTATAAAGGGTATTCATGCAACATCGTAAGTTTAGAAATTGTGTAAAATGATAAGTTTACCCAAAGTTTGCATGAACGACCTTTTTTAAACATTTGACAAAATGCTACGGAATTCAATCAGAATAAGTCACAATGTGACGTTTGGATAAGTTTAACCAGTTTGGTTAATTTTACGCAACAAAATCCTTTGATAGGTTTAACCAAATCGTGTAAATCATTTCCCATACAAAATTTGATAGTTCATTAACCAAAAGATGTACTTAACCAATTTGTAAACTTTTCCTACCTTATAAATTTAATATCAACTTTTCTCCGATTAATTGTAAAGAAATGAGTTTTTTTCATGATAATTTTTTTTTTCATAAAAATAATTCTGAATTCCGATTTTTTCAATAAAACTGATCTTTATCAAAAATGAATTCACTCATTTCACCAATGAAAAACCCTAATACATACAAATGATTAATGAATGTATATGTCAATCAAATCATGGCACGTTAGCTAAACTATGTACCTAGAAAATTCTTCAAAATTGGTGTAACGATAGTTTGTCAAGAATACGACATAAATTGGTATCAAATAAAAAATATTATAACTCTCTGCGTTCTCACTAAAAATTGCAGTTTTGATTTGTAGTCCTTTTTGAACTATACAGATCAAATCATAAAACTTGGCAGTTGCTTGATAACAAAGAACCTATGATTAAATTTAGCCAGTTTATATTTCTGAGATCTCAGAGGACTCAGAGCGCTCAGAAATATAAACAGGATTCCTCTCAAAAATTCCTCACTTTTCCCCTTAAAAAATGAGACTGAAATTTTTTGGATTCGCTTGCTCAATTATTTTTTGTCGCAGTAAATTACATAAGAAGAAAAGAAAAAGGGATTTGTTTTGACTTTTATGTGAGGAATGTTGTTTATATTTTATTCTCCTGCTCTGTCAAAAAATTGAGGAAAAATACTGAGCGCTCAAGAAATATAAACTGGCCAATTGAATAATTTAATTTGAACATTATTTTATGCTGATCTTGGTAGTTTTATTGAACTAAAATTGAAACGAATCAACAATAACTAGAACTATAGATATTTGAATGAATTCAATTTAAGTACAAAAATTTAAGTCAAATTATGCTTCGAAAGTATTTGTGAAAAACTATTTGTATTGCTTGAGGGCCGATCTACCCACTTAGGCTCTCCCTTCGTACGTCACTGCTGATAAATTGTTATTCAAGTTTTATGTAGACTCATTTAGTTTCAGGTTTCAGTTTTCAGTCATACTTATAGCATTAGAGCGAAGTGACGAATTCTTTTTTTTTTTTTTAAAATGCAACTTTCGGGGTCATCGTTATTAATTTCTCTGACTTTTTTGTGTATAAATAAACAACTTATTTTATCGGCATCAATAGGTAACACATACTAAAAACTTATTTTTGATAAGGTAAACCTACATACAAAATGTATAACTTTAAAAGTGTAAGCAAATCTTTGAGAAACAAATTAAAATTTTAAATAAAGTGATGAGCTCATAAGTCAGGGGTTATAATCAAGTCTTTTAAGAATAATTATTTATATTATTTATTTGTTTATTTGCGCTTCAGTCAGGGCTGCTTGTGCAGACTGTCGTGATGCAAAGAGTTAATGAGAATAAAAACTCCCCATATATATCTGGGAAAAAACTTTTCGTAGGTAAATAACTTTAAATGTCATTACTTATAAAACATTTCCTTAAATCTAATCATAGAAATTAAGATTCATTTGTTATGGTTTGAAGTTCCGTATAAAAGATGTTTATCTGTTATCAATATGGGGAATTTTGGTTCTGATTTTACAAGACAAATTATTTAAGGCTTTGTATATACAGTTTTTTTGAATAAAAATAAACTTGATGGTGAGAAAAAACAAATCGTCAAATAAATAATAACAGTGGTGTAAAGTTTTTTCTCTATTTATCGTCAGTTTACAGTTTAAAAAAAAAGTCTGAATGAGACTGTTCTATGCCAAAGCAAATACAAATGTCAAACGCAATTTTTTTCCGCAAAAGATCGGGGTTTGGTGAATATAAAATTTATTTTCTTTGGGCTAGCTCACAGTTAAATAAAAAATATTTTTTCCGCAAAAATCGATCCCATAATGTCTAAAACAGATGTGCAGCACGTCTGCACGCATCGCTGTGTGCAGCGCCGCACTCAAAACACATTTGCATACTCTTAAATATTTATCATACACAAGACTCCAACACCCTTTTAGTATGAAATTTTTTGATATTTATCAATAACTTTTATACAGAAATGTAGTTTTGTATTTTTACTTTATTTCAATATCTTAATCTTATAGATCCGAGCATTAGAAGCAAAATTACAATTTTTTTAAGCTAATTAAATCGACGTTTTTAAATGATATTGTATTTTTTTAGATTAAAATCAATTTTAAGTTGGAAAGCTTAGATAAGTGCCCCTGCCATCTCTTCCATTGCATTTAACTATAAAAGACTATTTACATATTTGTGTAAAAGTGTTGAGGCAATAACTTTGTATACATAATTTTTCAAAATTGTAAAATTTTTCATTCACATTTGCATTTTTAAAAGTGAAAATTAAACCGATGTGGGACTCAATCTGCTCTCTAGTATGAAAAAAACTAAACATTCTAAATAAAAATTATACAGGAATGTAGCTAATCATTTATCCTTTCCATAAAGACCTTAACTTTGAAGATCGGACAGTGAAAACCGAAATTATAAGCATTCCAATCGATTAACTTGAATGGTATTTGTGCATAACGGAACTTTTCTCCACTGAACCTAGTCATCGGTTGACGAACAACCACTTATTGCTGCGAGGCTGCGCAGCAATTCTAGGAATAGAGACATCGTGCAGCTCTGGGCTGCATGCAGCTCTTGAGTTTTTCTGCTCCCATAAGAACCTGTGTTATTTTATTTCGCTGCATGAAAAAGGCTGCACGTGTGTTTTAGCCATAAGGATTACCTACATGCAGTTTTTTTTCGTCATTGAACTGTATACTTAGCTTTATTGACACCTGGTAAGTTGCTTTGCACACTAGCACTGGTAGTGAGCGCAGTTCACAGTACACATATTAAAGGTAATATCTTCCGAGTTTTCATTTTCGTTCAAGTTCGCGTATGTGTTAAAATCTCAGAGTCCCCTGTCAGTTTCTTGAATGTGTACGGTGGCATGTTCAACACATTTAAAATTTAAATTTTCAGATTTCTGGATTTTCTAAACTTCTGATTGGCATGAATTCAGAAATTTGAATATTCATTTCTTTAATTGAATGCACCCACTTCAAATTTGACGAGGTCTCTGAGAATTAATTGTTTTTTTTTTGTTCATTATCTGACAACTGGTTTTTGAACACATGCGCAATATATTACCTTTAACATGTGTACTGTGAGTGCAGGTAGCTTACTTCGGAGAAATTTTTTTTTTTTCGATTTGACGTTCAATGTATTTCCCATAAGAGAAATGCAAAACAGGGTCGTATTAACATTATATTTTCTAATAACTATTATTTGAATGGGTATTCATATTATGAATAAAATAGAATGACAAAATATATGAGTCTTTAAATCAAACGTAAAATATGTCAAAACTGATTGCTTAAATACTTTAGTTTTTGTGTGAAAAATGTTAACAAGCCACCTCTACAGCTAGAAGCAACAAAAACATTGCTCGATTAAGAAAAACGCCACATAGGGACGTAGTCAGGCTTATTTTTAAACATGAATTGTTCTTCGTAAAATATACTTATTTGTTTTAAAGCGAAATTCTTCGATTAGTTAATTTTTTTTTTGTGAAGAAATTTTCTTACATAGATATATTCGAAGGATGTTTTAAAAATAAGAACTGAAAAATTAAATTCGGAAATGAATACATTAAGTTTAAAAAAAATCAAACCTTGTTTTTTCTTTAAACTCGAGTAGTAAGTGCAAAAAATAAGAAATATTCATATGTATATCATTTCTTAAAATTTGTATGAAATTTATATACCATAGAAGCTGGGTAAATAGCCTAAACGCAAAAAAAAACTGCATATAAAAATAAAATCTTCAATATTATATTCAATGAACAGTGTCACTAGCCCCAAGGTTTTACTAGTTTCTAAACCTAAAATATATTTTATTAATCTATTTTACAAACGGCAGCAAACTATTTTAATTCTCTTTCTGAAAAGATAGTACAAATACACGAAAACAATGCATAAATAGATGCAAATATGTATACATACATTCTTCCTTTCACAGTAAGCTTTTACTAATAATTACATAAGTATATATGTATATATACCTATAATTAATAATATACATTTTTTTTACTAATTGACCCTAATTTCTTAAACCCCTTTCTCTGACTTCGCACATGATATCATTTTGACTGACGACAACAATACAGGTTTGTTTATATTTTTTATCTTCAAAATAAAGGAAATTATTCATAAGTTTCGATATGTGTTCTTTTTTATTTATAAACTTATGCTATATTTCCACCAAAGGCTTATCTCAGTTCAGATTTCATAAATCTATTTGATGTTTTCACCGAACAAAAATCCTTTATCCACCTTTAAAAATATAGAATGCTTCATTTGTGAAGAACTGAATGCAGCCACGATTGAATCTTTCAGCGCCAAATAAGAATAGGTTAGTTCGATTTGCGAAAGTATTTGCCCTAGAAAGATTTAACAAGACTAATTTCTAATCTTCAAGATTTACGAAATAAATTTGTATGGTAAATCTTCGAGATTTGAAGAAGATTTGAGGTAAATCTTATTAAATATCAGATTAATACTACACCGGCTAGGTACTTTAATGCCCCATATCCAAAAAAATTATTCCTCGGAAAACGAATTTTTAAGTTTGAAAAATATATTCTTTACTTTCGTGATGTATGATGTTTGAATTTTAATATACATTACTTGAAAATATCTCTGTGGTAGTTCGAAGAAATGAAGTTAAAAACGGTTATGGTTATTTAAAAATTTACAGATTTCACTCCTTGAGTAACAATGGGGACATTGAAAATGACTTATCTGTGCTAGAGAAATCTTTAATCTTTATAATTATTAATCTTTCTTTTATTTTGAATTTTATCTTTACTGGTTTCCAAGTACACCAATTTATACCAATTTTAATCATGATTTTTACTAAGATCAATCTAAAAATTATATTGACCTAAAAAAGGTTTAAAAAAGTTTTTAGCCAAACTTAATTAGCATACTTGCACTCGCATTTCTACCTTTACTTGCACATAGTAGCGCATAAATAGATTTTTTTTTCTACAGCCTTAAAAACACTTAAGGAATTTGAAGCCATTTCATCATTCCCTATTTTGATCATTCTTGAGACATTGTCTCAACAAAAATTTTATCATCTGAACTTTTTATTGCTTCATACAAACAAAACTGAATAAAATAAATAATCAAATACCCAAATATACGAAGATGATACAAAACTTAAAATAAGGCTATACTATTGCATAGTGGTACCTCGTGGCATGATGGTTAATGCGTAGAACTGTCATGCCAAAGGTCCGGGTTCGATTCCCAGCCGCTGCCACCTAAGAACAGAAATGTTTTTTTCGCGAGGTACTGCCTCTTGCGAGGAACTGACAAATCCTCCAAGAGTACTTGTCATGAATAAGTGCTTCTCATCTAGCCGTTCGGACTCGGCAAAAAATTGTAGGTCCCTTCCTTTCCTGCCAAAAATACGCACACAGGAATGGTTGAGAGTTGTAAGTCACTAGGCCTTGGTTCTTCACGAGCTGTTGTGCAACCAAATTTATTTATTTATTTATACTATTGCATAATTTTCGTTTACTTTTTCTTTTAAAAATTCGGTTAAGTATTTCATATTCCCTTTGTTCTATTATCAACAAAATTTTGACTACAGACAAATGGATGTTGACATGTATTGCTATTTTTTGTTTTGTTATTTTGTTATTTATTGGTTTTTTCATTTTCAATATCTCGTTTTTGTTAACACTAGCTAAAATTTGATTTTCCAAAAATACAATATTCAATGTTGGTTGGATTGAGACGTAACTCAACAAAATATTATTTGTCATATTTCCTTTCTAGTTTTTTTTTTTTCAAATTTTGTTTCATTTTCAAAAATACAAAAGAGATTTTATATTTTCCTTTTGTCAATTTATTGACCTATATTTTCTGCCACTTGTCTCCTAGTTTCATATTATTTATTATCCTTGTCTGGTAACACACTTTTTCTTTTTTCTTTTGCTTTGTTGTAACACCAACCAAAAATTCAAAATTTCAACCCTCATTCCTTGTTTTTTTTTATCTGTATCTGTTTAAAAATACAAGAGAGAACCTTCTTTTAAACAGAGAGGCTGTACACTTCCCACCTTTTATCATTTTACTGACCTTTATTTTTCCCGCGTGTCTTCTATCTTTAAATTTTCATTTTCCTTGTGTGGTAACTTTAATTTTGTTTTTGATTTAGCTTTGTGGTAACACCAACCAAAAATTCAACATTTCTGCTGATGTTACTTTTTTCTTGAATTTGAATTTATTTTTGGTAGCTCTTATAACGTGTATTGTAGGCAACGCTAACTAATAAATTGATTTTTCCCCTTACATATGCCTACAAACAAATATTCAATGCTGGTGAGTGTAACGTCTCCGCAAAATTCTATTTTTCCCAATTTTGTGTTTTTTTCTTTAATTTTGGGGCTTCTTGCAAGTCTATTCCAAAGAATTTGAATGGACAAAAGTCGATCATAATAGTCAAATATAAAAGTATTTACCAATTGAAATTTGCAATAACAATAAATCGACTTTTAGTCTATTCAACAAGTCTATTTTGAATAACTATCCCAATAAGGGCGTTTGTCGCATTTTCAAAAATAGAAAATACATTTTCAGTCGAATTTATAAACTTTGTCTATAAGTATAGACAACCGTCCAACTCCAAAAATTTATTAATAAACTTTGTTTACTGCTGTCCTAAATTTGTCTAACTTGTGCAAAGGCTTCGGCTGTCTAAGATTTTTCTAAACTGACGTTTTATTTTACTATATCCATAAGGCATATTTTCAACTATTAAGGACTTCTAAAAAAACTGTCTAACTAGTCAACCTTATAAAAAAATTAATAAATAAAGCGGTTTACGTTTTAGCTTTCAGATTTCATTGACCTATGTATATTTTTATTTCCTCTTGTTTTTTATTTCATATCTTTATTTTCTTCGTTAACCCGTCTAATTATACCTAAATAAAACTCAAAAGTAAAATAATTAACAAAATAAAAACAACGAACCTCACAAGCATCCTACCTAACTTACTAAAGTACCTACCTACTAACCAAACATATCCCATAAGGCATCTTACCCTTCTGTCTACTAAAGTACTCGTATCTATAACCAAACGCATCAAATCGCATTCTATTATTTTAACTAGGTAGGTATCACCAGAAGAAAATAATGCCGAGCAGCAGAGCGAACTTTACCCCATCGAAGCATCTACACGACTGAACAATCAAATCAGTGAACAAGCAACAAGAACATTGAACGAGTGAACATGAATACTGAACTTGAATGAAAAGTCATTTTCTTCAGTAATTCACTGACAGAGAGACAAATAATGAAAAAAATCAAAAAACATAATGAACAGAGAGAGAGAGACATTTTGAATGAACTGTGGCACTATGGGAAATATTTGTGTTCTTCTTATTTGGGCTGATTCTCGTAACACAAACTTGCAAATCAACGATGACGATGAACTATAGGAATATTGATTGAATATTAGTACCACTTTTTAATAAAGTTGTATTTTAGATTTGTGAGGCTTATGAAGAACGTACAGCTACGTATGATATATCAAATTAATTGTCAATTATTGAAGGTGCGAATAAAAAAAAATAAATTGTATAGGTGCACAGACCAAAGAGTTATTAGGTAGTATGTTAATGAACAGTAATATGTAATTATGTCATCTCAGATGCTTTTAAATATTACAAATTTTACATATTATATGTAGATTTGTGTAATCTATTACCTGTATGAATTAGAGATTTTTAATTGAAATAGTTAAAAAGATAAAAAATATAACTGCCAAAAATCGATCGATACAAATTAGTTTATTTAAAAAAAAATATAAAAATATAATTAAAAATATTATAAGAATTTCCTGAAACGAAAAGCAATCAGTTATTTATTATCTTTCTTAAACTATAAAATTTATTACAATCAGATCTAACCCTAATGTCTAGTAAATACTTTATGAACCATCTATTTTTAAATTTTGAAGTTACAACCTTTAATATCTCATTTTGTAGATTTTTTGGAATTTCAAAAAATATAAACGAAGTTGTTATATTAAACGTAACTATTGATAAAGAAAAAAGTTGTCACTCTAGGACAACTCATTTAGATTTTTGGTTTTTCGACCATTTCACATAAGAGCCCTACTTAAAGTTTGAATTAAAAAAAAAACATAATTTTGCACATCTAAATACATTTTCTTTTCAAACGGTTTTTTTTTAACTGCCAACACTTATAGTTTAAGCTGCACAATTTAATTATTTTTAATTATTAAAATATAGAATTAAAATTCATTTATTCAATTTAGTAACACCAACCAAATATTCAATCGTACCCTTCCTATACGCTAGCATAGCACTCATCTCCATACACATTGTTCATTTTAGTAACACCAACCAAAAATTCAATCGTACCCTCCGTATACGCCAACGTTCATCTGTTCACTTTATTCATTCTGGTAACACCAACCAAAAATTCGAAAGTACCCCCCGTATACGCTGGCGTTCATCTCATATACACATTTATTCACTTTAATCATTTTAGTAACACCATAATTTATCCAAAACGACCCTATAAACATTTTCAATGTTAAAAAAAAAATAAAAGTATGGAAAAAGTCAGAAATGGATATAGAACCCTCTCCCATACGAATGCAAAACTCATGAAAAACAAACTTGAGATTTCCTATGGATTTCAATGTTAGCACGAAAAACGATAAAATTCAAAAGAATTTTTAATCATTTTATTTTTATATATAACGACGTAAAACAAAAAAAATATATTAATTCGGTGGCTAGGACTTACTTGATAGCACATTGGATTTTTCAAAAGTCTTTAAAAACTTTAAATGAATGATAGAGCATTTTAATACTTAATTATGAAAAAGAACTTAAAATTTACTTTGGTCGTTAAAATAAACCAACAAAATTACATTCAATTTCATTTGGTTTTGCTTATAAAAATTCTTTTACATATACTTTGTGTGAAATTCAATAAAATTTTTTCTCATTTAATGTTTTTTCTAGCACTTTAGTTTTTTCAGCTTCACTGAAAAAATCTCATTTGGATATGGGGCAATTAAGCACTGAAGCTTTATTTCAAGACTTCTTCTGAAAATTTTGCCCCACCTAGTGTAAATTTTGGTATGAGGCAGATAAGCACTAAGAGGACTCACAAACATGTGGTCTATAGAGCAAATATGGTTGCTTTATAATAGAGATAGAGCAACGGGGATAGCAGCCAACGACGGAGAAAATTCGAATTAGTACAATTGCATCATTAACTCAATTTCCCGAAAAAAGGTCTATGGGGCATTTAAGTACTGAGGCGGCGCTAGGTGGAAATTTAGTATAAACTTTGTGTATAAACTTCATAGTAATATCATGGAGTCGTTTTTATTTACGCGCTGTTTGTCCAGTGGTGCGCTCGCATCGCTAAAGTTGCTTCAACATTTTGAAAATTGAGTTCATAACAATGGCATTTGTATCTGGTTTGGTTGTTGGTTTATGAGTATGGATTCTCTTTTTTCTTTTGCTATGAAACAGTTTCGAAATGCAATGGTGGTTTGTTCGATCCTCTTTTTTCCCCGCGTTCGTTTTTTCTTTCGTTCTTGATGAATGATTTTTTTTGTTGTATTTAGATATTTCTTCTGTTTGTAAAACAGAAAAATATATGAATGATGGTTTCAAGCAGAGATTATAAATATAATAATAATTAATAATCTCTTGTTTCAAGGTAAACTTTTTTATTTTATAATTTTGTGTATTTTGACTTCTGAAGGTGGAGAATATTTATTTCGTTTCATTTTTTTTTTCAGTAGGTATGAAAATTATAATAAATAGGTATACCTTTTAGGTAAATGACAGAGACAGATTTAATTGAAAAAAAAATGTTTCAATTAACAATTTGGAAAAGAAAAGAATACAAATACCTTAATAATTTCAAAAAGTATTTACCTATTAGTTTAAACTTCAAAAAAATTATTTATGTGGATGTCTCTACCTGATTTTCTTTTCGTAAATGGGTAGGTACCTACCTGGATTAGATTAATTTATTTGTATTTGCGAGAAAGTCAGATCTAGTAGGTTTGTTTTTGATACAAACATTTCTTTAGGAGGAACCAATTTTAGGATGATATATGATATGGGTATATATATGGGTATATACATACATATGTAGATAATTTTAATTTCTAAAAATTTTGAATACCATTTGATTGATATACATAGGTATGTAATCATAGTAGGTGCTTTTATGGACATTCCAAAGCGTTTTTTTATAAGAAGGTTATATTTGTTCACGAAACTCTGTGATTTTTAAGAATTCATCACAAAGTAGATGACACATATGCTTCCCTAAGAAATAATTGAATGTAGCAAATTTATACCCATGTACAAAGAAATAGATGGTTACGGAGTAGACACGTTCAATTTATAGATTTCCGGCCTTTTTCTTTAGAGTGTTCCGGATGGCGATTTTAAGAAAAAAGATTGTGAAGCGCGTAGTTGTCCGATCAAAATGAAAACGCATCTTTGACAGTCAGTTTCCTATAGCTAACGGTATTTTTTGAAGTTTTTTTTCTCTAGTGGATATAAATTCAATTTATTGACGATTTTCATTTAGTATATAATCATAATTATATCATTTGACATTGATATTTTAAGTTCTTAAAAGGCACTTTTTGACAGAAAATTCATGCAAATTTCGAAGTTAGAATCAGTTACTTATACAAAATGATTTTTTTAGTGCATAAATACCCCTACAAGTGACCAATTAGTAAAAAATAAAAAGTTTTATAAAACAGAGTATGTTATGAAAGTGAAAAACGACCTTATATACTCGTATATGCAAACAAAAAGTTTCCAAGTTACTGGTTTTGTTCAGTTGGGAACACTCTTAAAGTTAAAAATTGTGCGCAGTCCATCAAGATAGAAGTTGATTTTCTTGCACACTTTTATTAAGCTTACATATTCTAAGAACCATCTTTGGTGTAATGCTTAGTTTCATTTTACTTTAACAAAAAATATTAAAGATGGTAACGGAGAAGATAGCTAATGGTAACGGAGGAGACACGTATGATTTTAAACTCATTTTTATTCTTAGGTATATAATTTTATTTGAATTTTTAAACTATTGCCATCAATGATAAAAGTAATCAAGGTTATTAAATCAAATTTGTGTAAAATTTAATAGAAATCGGTTAACCTTTACATCGTACAAAATACATGGGGTTTCCACAGTGTGTGAAATCTATCTGAAATCTTGCTCAAAATGCAAGATTACCATTTCTACAGAATAAAATCAATTTTTTAAAGATAAAAATTAATTTTTTGGTTGTAACATCGCGATGTGCATCACAGTTTAATGAGAAATGAAACCAAGAAAAACACCGAGGAATCGTGTTTATATTTCTGATTCCTCTGAGATCTGAGATATTAAGCAGTAAGCCCCATCCTATCAAAAATTCACAAATACCCAAAAAAAAAAAAACAAAAATTATATCAGAATGTATGAAAATGAAAACTTAACACTAGAGTACACGCTTCCCCCTTGGACTACCATGGTAGTCAATTTTAAAATATTAATAATTTTTTTGTTGATAACTTTTACATCAAACCAATAACTACGTTTAACATTTATATATTTTAACTCATTCATATTGAGAAGAAAATATAAATTCAAAATCATTTAGTTATTAAAAACAAAAATTATAATCTGACTGTGGTCTACTATAGAAGTCCAAGCGAGTACTCCAGTACAAACCACCATCGCCAACAGCCAACGTGCCTACATTACATTCATAGGTACCTCTACTTACTGCAACAAATTTTAATAATAATTTTTTTAGTAGTTAGTATCTCTATGTATATGTACAATACAATTTGTTATAATAAAACCGAAAAACCCTTTCTATAAATATTAATCCTTAGTTTCAATAGCAATTAAAATTTCTTTCCAATAAGATAATCGCTTAATTACTCAACATAGTGTTTATTAGCAAAGCGCGGATTGAGTATAGAGAACATTTTCAAATTTTTGTATGTTTATAAATGTCCTAAAATAGGTACCTCCAGAACAAAAATTCTTGTCTGAAATGAACTTACTAAATCTGTCTTTCGCAACTGCAAAAAAATAATTTTGGGAACCCATCTACAGTGAAAAAGATCAAGCAGAAATATCTATGTATGTATGTTATTTTAAACAAAAATAAAAATTTTAAATTAATTTGTTTTTTAAATTGTCAAAGAATGGAAAGTCCACACCAACCTTATCAATAACGTACCTACAACTAATTTATATCTTTATTTAGGAAATTGTTATTATGTATGTAGGTAGGTAGGAGTTTATTGAATAAAAAAAAATCAATATCCTACAAAATTATATCTATTAATTTTTATAAGGTACCTACATATTTTCTTTTTCAAATTGTAAATGAAAATATTACCTTCTATTTTTTTTTTTAAAAACTTTCTCATTAACTTATGCCTACATCATTTCTTTAAGCAATTTTCTTTACTAACTGAAGAAATAAATAAGCAAATAAAACAAACATACCCACTTCTCACCCTTAAAAATCAAAACGGAGAAATTTTTCAAAACAACTCTACGATACAGTGGAGGCCCAGTATAAGGAATGCCGATATAACGACTGATCGATATTACGAACAATTTTTTCAAGTCTATTAGGTATTCTATATAACGCATAAATACGAATTTCAAAAATACATCCAAAAATTTCTGAGAATAGTAATTTTTCCTGAATTCAGAAATTTAATTTGTGTAAATTAACTCTTGACTTACGATGAAATAATGTAATGTATCCTTATAACATGAAATTTGTTTTGTTGTGTTCAATTAAATCTCTCATCTTTACTTATTTGAACTATGAAAATGCTTGAATTTTTATTTTGTGTTACGGGCTTGAGGATTAACTTGGATTGCATTGAAAAATGATATAAGATAGGTGTTGAATTAAACAACACCCACTTCTTTAAAGGAAAAACGTATTCGATAAAACGAATTTTCAATATAACGAATGGAACTTGGACATTATATCATTCGTTTTACTGGATCACCATTGTATATGTTAGGTACCAACCTACCTACATAATATATAAATACCGGCTCATTCCGAACAGAAATCCTTTAAATTATATATTTAAAAAAATGAAAACTCTTGCCAATATTTAAGGATCGAGAAGAACAATAATAAAGGTATACCTGCAAGTGTACACACGCACCTGCAACAAAAAGGACAAGGGAAAGCTAAAAATTAAAAAAAAAAAAAAAAAACAACAGCCAACAAGGCTACCATAATGTTTTCCCCCCGCAAACGAGAGAAATCCACCAAATTTTCTTTAAAATATTTGTATGCCTCACAAAAATTCTGAAAAGAAAATACGAAATGAAATTCTTGTCAAGATCGAGGCACACGAAAATAAAATATACACATACACACGCAGATGCACAAAAAAGGGATAGAGCAAGTAAAAAAAATCATTAGAACGAAAACGTCACTTAACCATCCAACCAGAGAATATCAATTACCAAGAAGCCAATCTTTCGTACGTTTCACCCTCCAAAACCCATTTGTTTACATTGTTGTATTTGTAATTTCACTTCGTGTCGATGAATAGATGTGAATTGCAACAACAATGTAACGCGGTGAGATTTATTTGTTTTGACAGCTCAGTTTTTTTTCTTTGAAAATTGGAAAAAAATTTGAGAATTTTACTTCGGCTGATAGCAAAAACATCGATGTGAAATTGTATAATTAATTTAAAGTACACAAGCAATTGTAATTGTCAGTTAATATTCATCCACGATTATAATAAAATACAAAAAATCAATCCATAAAATGTCTTCAATCACACAGATTTCCAAATATCTTCAATGCATCTTGCATATTATACAGGGTGGCCCTTTCTTCATCCAGAATAATTTTAAAATTATTGTTGGATATATTCTAAGGAAAAAAATAGTTAAGAAAAATAAGAATTAAAAGAATAGTTTTTCTGCAACGTGACACCAGAACTTTAATTTTTTTGTTTAAACTCCACTAAACTGTCAATTTCCAATTTATAAGTATTAAAGTTGATATCAGGTGGGTTTTATTATCTTCTGTTGGGATTCGGGTTTTGATCTGGATTTAACTTAAGTACAAAAAAGAAATAATTAGGAGTTTTCAAAATCGTTTTCATAGCACGTGTTAAAAGTAAATCCAGCCCTCTTTTGCAGATAATAAAACAGCAATAGCTATTTTTAATTTATTTTTTAAACTTCATGACATCTAAGCATTTGGTTTTGAGTGTTTAATAGGAGTACTGAATACTTATTACTGAAATTTTACTTCATACTATAAAAGAAATGAAATAGTCTTAACAAATACACTAACTTTTTTTAAGTTTTAAGTTGTATAATTATTTTTTTTTGAAATGATTACGAAACAACTTAATTAGAAAAATTGATTCGAGAATGGTTTTAAGAAATTTTAGCATGACCTTCTAGCTGTTGTCTTATTTTTTAGTTATTTTTATTTTAAATATATTTGGTCGTAAAATTCAAAAAAGTTAATTAAACAAAAATAAAGAGCATAACATTGCAAGTTGCAAGTTAGTAGTGCCGTTGATTTTCAATTTTTTTTAAGAAAGTTACTACTCTTATCTAAAAGCGGATAAATTATCCCCCCTTCCCATACGGTTTTTTTTTAATATCATTTCATAAATTATCCTGCATGAAATAGGGAACACCATGTATTTTGTTTTGTTTTGACATATAATTGACAGACCGAGGTGAATAATTTTGACCACGGGACTTGTTCAACAAATAGAAACCCAACTAGGGCCAGGTTCACATTAGGTGTGTTTTTTCCTTGTCTGAATGGGCTTGGACGAAAAAAACGACGTCGGGGCTAAGCAATGCTCCGTGGTTCAAAAATTTTTAATTCATCAATTACTGTAGATTAACTGGGTTTTAATGATGATTTAGGTTTCATGTAAGTTATAAAATTCAATTCAAAATGAACCACCCTCAGTTAAACCACAAAATCAGTGAGCTAAAAGTGCGGATGCTATGGATCAAAACAAGAACCCTGTTCAATTAATACGAACACATATCATTAAATAAATAAATAGATAGATATAATAGATTAATTAATAAATACAAACCTAAAGCATTTTGGCTTACAGTAATGAGAAATAATAGAAATATGCTCGGGTGCCGAACTGAATTAAAATTATAAAATGGCTAGTAGCTAATAGCGTGACCATGTTTACGAATACAATCAAAATAGAAATGAAGTAAAACAAACTAAAAGCTCTCCCAAGCCAACGCCAACAAGGAGTGACGATGAATTTTTGTTGTTGTTAAGTATTTGTCTATGTTTTTGTCATATTTTGTACTATTGTGAATGATTCACTGCGAATCAATCGGTATTCGTGTTGGTTTTGGAGAGCCTTAATACTACGTTTTCGTTAGACCAAATGAGTAAATTCGTTGAAAATTTTCAAATTTGATACGAAATCATCTCATTTTCCACACAAATTCTAATTTCGAAATGAGATAATTTCAACCAAACTTGCACACAATTTTCTAGGAAATTAAGTCAAAACCTAACGAACACACCGAATTGGGCACATTTTGAATAGCTTTGAAAAGATTTGGAACGAAAATGTTAAAGCTGAACTAAAAAATTAACAACAAAAAGTGATTTACAGGCAGGGTTGAAACTCAAAAAATGAAATGAGCTGTCAAAAGAAATACCAAATTACAGATGAGAACACTTTTTCTGTAATTTGCAAAATTACCTCATTTGGGCGCTTATGAAAACGTTTAAATATGCATTATATTAATATTATTATTATTAGTAACCAATTGATTAAAAACTATAGGGCTCATTGTAGAGTTATTTAATCCAATATTCAGTAATTTTAACTAATTAATTACAGCTGGTTAGCTGATGCTCGACGATTATTAAAGCAAAACTATATTTGCCCACAAACAAGCAAATAAACAGACCATAATGCAATATCTGTAAGACCATCTCTTTGATCCAGGTGTTTCGTCACAAATTTCGACTCGACTCCACTCCTCGAACGAGATCTAGTCAAATCAAGCGCATTTCGACTCAACCCAGGCTTACAAAAAATGATGCGAGCTTCAAGCTGGTTTAACAACACATGCAAGCGTAGTTTATATGCCAAAATTCTAGTTTGTGAATATCTTTTTTCATTTCGCATTATTATTTAAAAATTTCTTCTTACTCACCCTCAGTTATTTTCCGTCAAGAAAAGAGTACATTTTCTACATTTCTTTATATATTTCGGGAGTAAAAAAAAAATAAACAGAAAAATAAATTGTTTATCGAAAAGAAAGTAATTAAAGATATTTATTTTCCAGACAGGTGGGAATTAGTAAAAAGCGACTACAATTTACATTTTAAAAAAAACCACAACTTATTCTCATAAGGTCCGGTGAGCACTTGATATATAATTTCTCCCTTTTTTATACTTTTTGAACAAGCCCATTGCAGCCCAAGTGAATTTGAAAATAACTGAAGATTTTCAAAAATAACCGACATATTCGTGGTGGGTTGATCCCAACTGTCTATGTGTGCGAATAAATCAGTGGTGGGTTGATCCCAACTGTCAATGTGTGCAAAAACCTAGTGGTAGACTTAGCCCAACTGTCTATGTGTGCGTGTTTCAGTTTGTAGGCAAAGCCGGATGACAGCCAAGGATTGGCTTCTTGGTAATTGATATTCTCTGCATCCAACAGAACGAACCACAGACGGCGACCAGCCTGCCTATACGACCTACCTGCAGTAAACAACAAAAAATGTATTCATTTCTGGAGCGCTGAGCGGCGACCCATTCCTTACCAATGCATTCTTATGACTGAAAATAAAAATACAAAAACACACAAAAGTAGAAGAAAAATGAAATAAAAAACATCCAAATGTTTCCCATAGATAAACTAATAAAGATGGCAATCCTCAGCTGTCAGTTTGATTTGCCTACAAGCTGAAGCGAACAGCTGTAATGATTATATTTGCAAAGTATTAGTGAAAAGCAGTACAAGCCACACACATAGAATCAACTAGTCACTCACCACTAGTGCCAGCCGCACACATAGAAGCAACTAGTCACTGACCAGAGTCTGTATAGGAATGGTGAATTAATTTTTCGGTTATTTTTGAAGCTCGTGGACATGTTCAAAAAGTATTAAAATCTGAAGAACGAAATTTAAAGTGCTTACTTAACCTTATATATCATCCAAACTAAAATTATGTGGAAGATTTGGAGCAACTTTAAATAAAAAAGGTGTAGGTTACTGATATAATACCCGTGACAAATAAGTGGTACGGATATTATAGTGTGTCATGTTCATGTTATAAACTACGAGAGCAAAATGGTAAAAGCATGGTTTCGAAACTTTAAGTTTTTTCTTGTTTACACGAGCATTGATTTTTTTTCGGGAAAGTGTTTCTCACTGGGAAACTTATGAAAATGATGCAGGAGGCTTGAATTTTGATTTAAGATAGAATTTGTGTATTCTTTTTCACAAAATAACTGCTCTAGCGGGACATTTTTTTTACTTTTGTAATATTGCAAAAATAAAAATAAAAAAATAAAAATAAATGTTGGTTAAGGAAAAAATTTGTATATTCTTTTTCATAAAACAACTGCTCTCAGGTGAAATATTTTTACTTTGGTAATTTTGCAAAAATGTGCCACTGTAATGTCTGTTCACGTACTCCCAAAAATACAAATTTCCACGAATTTAGCTCAAAGTTCTGTTCAAGCTCATATAAAATAAATAAAATTCGTAGTTATGGGAAGTACATGAACAGATTTGTAGTTAAAGCTTAATACGCAATCTAATACTACGTTCCCACGAAACCGATGTAGAGTTTTTATTGAGATTTCATCGAAATGTTCATGAAATCTTGTTCCATATACTTGAAATATCAATAGTTTTTAACCACAAACTCGAATTTCATTTTGGTGGGAACATATAGCGACAAATTGTTTTGGTCTTTATTTTCATTGGTGTTGGTTGTTTACACGGGATTATTTCTACTATTACACAATAACTTTTGAGTCATTCCTTTTTTTGAAATAAAATTAGTGCAAACTGTGAGATTAGATATTTGTCTCGTTCGTATTTATTTAAATTCACCGAAATTGCACATTTCGAAATTTCAAAACTGTATGGGGAAATGTGAAGATTCGGACTGAAATGTCCGGTTCCACTCCTAAACCAAAGCGAATGCGGGGCCACGACGATTTTTTGTTGTTTTTTAGCATTGTGTATGTGTCATATTTTGAACTATTGTGAATGATTCGCTGCAAATTCGCATTGGTTTGGGAGAGCCTTTACACTGCTACACACTAACTTACGCCAAATGCGTACCAATGTGAACCGGGCCCTAGTTTCGTTTCTATTTGTTGAACACGCCCCGTGGTCAGAATTATTCACCTCGGACTGTCAATTAGATGTCAAAACAAAACCAAATACGGGGTGTCCCCTATTTCATGCAGGATAATTTATGAAATACTATTTAAAAAAAAAAATAAAGATCAATCAAAATTAAATTAAATTTTTTTGAATGAATGAAAATAACTTAAAAATATGACAACACCTAAGAGATCATGCATTCATTTCTTAAAATCATTCTCGAATCAATTTTTCAAATTAAGTTGTTTCGTAATGATTTTTTAAAAAATAATTTTCAAACTTTAAAGTGTAAAAAAAAAGTTAGTGTTTTTGTTAAAACAATTTGATTTTTTTACATTATGAAATATAATTTCAGTAATAAGTATTCAATACTCCTATATTCAACACTCAAAACCAAATACTTAGATGTCGTGAAGTTTAAAAAAATCACAAATTGCTATTGTTGTTTTATTATATTCGATAGAGATGCGCATCTGGATTACCTTTTAACACGTGCAACAAAAACGATTTTGAAAATTCATCAGTTACCTTTTTTGTACTTAAAGTTAATCCAGATCAATACCTGAATCCCAACAGAAGATAATTAAACCCACCTAATATCTACTTTAATACTTCTAAAATGGAAATTGAGAGTTTAGTGGAATTTAAACAACAAATTGAAGTTCCGGGTGTCAAATTGCAGAAAAACTATTTTTTTATTTCGTATTTTCTTAACTATTTTTTTCCTTAGAACATATCCAACAATAATTTTAAAATTATTCTGGATGAAGAAAGGGCCACCCTGTATAATATGCAAGATGCATTGAAGATGAATGGAAATCTGAGTGATTGAAAACAATTTATGGATTAATTTTTTGTATTTTATTATAATTGTGGATGAATAATAACTATTAATTTTAATATTTTGTATACATTAAACAAATTCACAACGATATATTTGCAGAATTCTCAAAACAATTTTCCAATTTTCAAAAGAAAATAAACTGAGCTGTCAAAACAAATAAATCTCACCGCGTTACATTGTTGTTGCAATTCACATCTATTCATCGGCACGAAGTGAAATTACAAATACAACAATGTAAACAAATGGGTTTTGGAGGGTGAAACGTACGAAAGATTGGCTTCTTGGTAATTGATATTCTCTTATGTTTCCCTCAACATTTTGTATTGAGAGTAGGCAAGCTGTTTGACCGCTAGTTGACGCTAAAATCAGCGATGCTCATGATATTACTATAAAGTTTATATACAAAGGTATAAAACAAAAATATACAATAATGTGTGTACCTCACCTATAGAGATAAAAATCAAATATAAAAATATCTACTTAATTCTATATCCAACTTTTTAATAGCTTCACAAACCTATTCACCAAGCAATAATAGTGAATATTAGTTATGAGTCGTCCCGACCACTCATAAAGTTATGAGCGCACTCTCAGAAAATTTAGAAAATTTATTCGAAAACCTTCGACGTAATCCTTCAAGCAAATTCACTAACCAATTTTGTCGGTGTTTCTTGGATCCTTACAAAAATGAGTGTTACATGCACGCACACTTTATTACTTTTTGTTTCCAGGGATTATATATTTTCCCACTTATTTTTTTAAGATAATTTTTGTAAGTCACGTGGTGAAGATCACTGCTTATTTTAGTCGGTGTTATTAAGAAAACTTACAAAAAATTCACAAATAGTTTTTTTCTCTCAATCAAGCGAGTCTGTTTTGGATCCCCAAATGTAGTAAACAATGTATGAACGAAATATCTAGCGAAACCAAATAGTATTAAAAAACATTTCCCTATATGAAACAAACTAAAACATGCAATGATATTCATCCCGGTACTTTTAAAACTAAACTAATAAATAATACGTGAAAAGAAAATCAATGTAGTTACAAAGAACTGGCATATATATGCGTGCAACACTCATTTTTTTAAGAATCCAAGAAGCACCGCCAAATTTGGGTTAATTTGAAAACAGTTTGATTTCCCAGATTGAGGGTGCCTGGTGATGAGAGAGTTGTTCTCACTTTCGGACTTCAAAAAAGAGCTATGAGTGGTTGGTGAATAGCACAAATATTATTTGGGTTATGAGCCTCATAAACTTAAGAGCCCTTTATGAGTGCTTGATGAATATCGCCCTTTCCTAGAGATGGACAGTTTAGTTCATTTGAGTGAGGGTTCATTTTGTTCAATTCAAGCTACTGAAAACTGAACAAGTTCGTTCATTTTAGTTTAATCGTTTAACAAAAAAAAAAATTAATTGATTCAGCTACTTGAAAATATGATCTCTGATAAAATTTGAAACATATAAAAATATACCAAGTTAATAAAAAACAAATATGTTTTTTTCAAATTAAGTAGGAACATAAGAGTCGCGTGGCTGTGACGTGTGTGATTATTAAAAATAATTGAACTCCTTACCTCGCGTCTGTGTGGCTGTGTCTCGATTCTGACAGTCAGAAACGCGTTGTTATTACTTTTTTTTTCTTTTTTTTTTTTTTTAAATTCATTTTTATTTTTTCAATTTTCTTAAAACTATCTTAAAGCTAGACAAAAATTTATAAAAACTAGCCTACTTATCACTATCTTAAAACTAACTTACTGGCCCCAGTCGGGCGCTCTAAGTTAAACTATAATAACTTAATACTAATGCCTTTCGGCCTAAGAACTATCTTAATACTAAATCCAGGTCGGTTTTATTTTTTACCGAGAAGAATCTACAAAAAACTCGGTATCATTGTCTTTATTTTTGTTTTGGTTTTATATAAAACTTACAAACTACATAAAACTAAATTAAAGCTAATTAAAACTAATTAAAACTATTTAAAACTACTTAAGGCTACTTAAAGCTATTTACAACTAATTATAAACTAGTTACAACCTACTTATAAGCTACTTACAGACTACTTACAAACTAGAACAGCCACAGCAAGCATTTTCCGGTGTTATATTTTTTTTTGTTGTATTTTTGTGGATTTAATATTTTTTTTGTGCCACCCTGACTGTCCCTACTTAAAACTAACTACCTAAACCTATGCAAGTCGGCCATACAAAAGAAAATAGCAAGGTCAACTATTAAATGTCTGAAGGAACTTCATCTTCGTTTTTCAACCACCAGAACTGGTTCTCCTGCCTTACCCTATCTCTTCGGTCCCGTTCGGACACAGTCCTACTGAACCGAAGGTGCTCAGCTCCGTCTTGTGCGAGGACGTCTCGACTGTAGATTAGCGGAACCGCCGCTCTATCCTGGATCAACCCTCGACTGTCTAGATGGAGGAATGCATCGGGTGGAATAAAGCCGCTTAGACGCACACTCTCGTAGTATTCGTTGTTGGGGTAATAAGCCCCGAAAATTAAGCTGTTAGACGAGGACATCGCTCTTGCAATGCGATCTCGAATAAGCTTCAGCTTCAGAAATTATCTATCCTGTTTATGTTGGCCCCGTTGTATAGAGCCAGGTTGGAATAGTAGTGTTTGTACTCCGGCTCTGGTGTTCTGTGCAATCCAAGGCAGCGTCGAAGACACTGCCTCTCAAACACCCGAATCTTTTCCATTTGAGATGGGGCAACGTTGAACCAAACCGGGCATCCATAGGCAACCATCGGCCGGATAAGGGCCATGTAGCAAATCATCTCACCCTGCTGTCAAGCTGGCTGCTATAAAACAACCGTTTCGTCAGGGCAAAAGCTCCCCTAGCACTGGCCAGAGCCAGTGTCGAAATACAAATACTGATCCATCCAAATTCCAAGGTACTTTACTACACTTTTACTCGCCAGTGGATGTCCGCGTTGTTATTACTTTTCCATTCGGTTGGGCCAGCTAATTGATTTGAAATCTAGCCATTTTTCAAAAATATCTTTTATATTCTGTAGCAGCTCTTTCATGGCTGTTGAGAAACGTCAAAAACTATAATATATGTAAATTCATAAACAGTTGGACCATATCAAATTTTAAAATCTTGGATATATCAAAATTTTGCCAGTTGCTTTACTCTTAAAAACAGATACTACATAAACAACATGAAATAAAAGATTTTGAAGTTTTTGAATAAACGAGAGAGAGATTAATTGCTATTCATAAATCGGAAGACAAACTTAATAATGGTTCATATAGGGCGGTATGCACCAAACGCCCATAACTTAAACCTATTCACCAATCAATAATAGTAAAGATTTAAGAGCGCTCATAAAAGTTATGAGTCCTGACCAGTGTTGCCGCTGAGGAATTTGAAAAAGTCGCAGAAAAAGGGTCACGGGAGAAAAAAAGTCGCACTCGGATTTTTTTTTGATAAATAGCAAAATCAATTAGAAAATGATTAAATAGCAAAAAACATACACACATTTTTAAAAAGTGTTTTTACTAAACAAATTACCGAGCAAACCGAAATCTATTAAATACAAATATGATTTTAACTGAAAAAAGGAAATTTTATCTGAATTCTTGTAAAAAAAGAATTTTTGGGAAGAATATTTTGAAAATGATTAAAGCAGTTTTTTTTTTTAAATATGAAGGAAAATAAATTTTCAAAAAAAATTGTGATCGAATCGAATGTTTTGAAATTTGTATTAAGGGTTCAGAAAATTTTTTTTCGAAAGTTTTGATATATACTTTAACACACATACCTGCATTATAATAATTAAAATAATAAAAATTAAGTTTTTGTATACAAAAATTATTTAACATTCTAGGGTAGGTACCTTCTCTGCAGTCATACGAGAAAAGGGCATGTATGCATTTGAGTAGTTTTGAGGTATATAAATGCATTTCAATTATTTAAATAATTTTAAAATTTGTCTTTTTTTCTTATTAAAAAATTATGTTATTTTACTGAGCGCACGCATAAGTTATATAGTAATTTTGGTATTACTAAGAAAAATGAACTTGCGACTTTAAAGCTTAGATAGTATAGGCAGATAAGCAACTTGCTTGAAACCTGTAATGAAATTTACGTTCGTGGTTTTGATCCGTTTGCAGTAGGAAGTATGAGTTTTAAGCTTTACACAAAAATATTTTATTAGATATTTAACCGTTCCAGTTATGGTAGTAACACATTTTTTTAATTTGGCCCTTGCTTACACCCTTTTTTCTTAGGACGGCAGGCTGTGAATAGTTATTCCTTTGTGTTAGTTATTCCTTCCTTTCATTTAAGAACATACTTATTATAGGCCACAAGCAAAATTTAATAAAATCGTACGAGTTGTTTATGGGAAAAAATTAGAATTTCTTGAACAGTTTTTTAACATCTGTTTAGAAGATACCGTTATAACATAAAAGTATCTTTTTTTTAAATGAACTAAAAATTATTGTTAAATTATTATTATTAGAAATATTCAATTTCCAAAAAATACTTTATTTACAAATTATCTATGTATTTTTTGGGAGCTTCTGCATAAAAGTAATTTTTAAATCAGTCGCGCCGATTCTAAGGAAATCAGAAATAAAAAAGTTCTTTGAGAAATATCGGTAATAACAGACAGACAGATGGAAAGACAGAATTATGAAACTTTCTTTTTTAATCTTCGCTTTAATCATAATAACAAGTCTGATCAAAACCTCGAGTTCAATTTTGTTCACGAATGCATTACTTGAAAAATTGCAGCAATGTTTATATTGCAAATAAAAATTGGTTTATAGTGGTACGAAATAAGTGTGAGAAATATTTTTTAAACACACAAAAAATAAGACAGTTACTACGTTTATATGCAGAATCGAAAAATCAAATTGGATTTTAAAGGGAGTAAGCAGGAATTTGACTCAATTCTACTAAGTGTGTGCGAACGACATAAACCAAGCATATTTCAATTCGATATGTGTTATAGGTACCTCATATAAATGGAAAATTGGGAAGTTTTTTTCTTCGCAAAAAATAAGAACCAAATTTTGTCCCATGTAATTTTTTGAGATGGGGTCAGAAAAGTCGCACAATTTCTTAAAAAGGGTAAAAAAAACCAGTTTTTAAAAAAGTCGTCTCATGGTCACATAAGGCCAAAAAAAGGGTAAAAATGCGACTTAAGTCGCACAGCGGCAGCCGTGGTCCTGACCACTCATAAAGTTATGAGCGCTCTCTCCGAAAAAACACACATACTAAAATTATTTTTGTCTTCAGAGATTTGATTTTTTTGCGCTTATTTTATAAGTTTATTTTTGTAAGTCACGCGGTGATGATCATTGCTTGTTTAAGTTCGTTTTGTTGTGAAAACTTAAAAAAAAACATCAGTAATACAAATCCTTCAGCTTCCCCTTCAATCAAAGGAGTTCGTTGTGGGCCCTCAAACGAGCTAAACAACGTATGAACGACACACCTAGCGAAACTAAAAAGTATCGAAAGAAAATTTCCATTTATAAAACTGAAACATAAAATGATATTCACAAAAATAGAAACAAATAAGTGAATAAGTGAAAATAAAATAAAATCACTGCAGTCAAAAAGAATTTGTGTATATGTGCGTGCAACACTCATTTTTGTAAGGATCAAAGAAGTGCCAACAAAGTTGGGCCAGTCTGAAAACAGATTGATTTCCCAGTTTTAGTATGTTTGGTGAAGAGAGAGTTGTTCTCATTTTCGGACTTCGAAAAAGAGCTATGAGTAGTTGGTGAATAGCATAAATATTATTTGAGTTATGAGCCCCATAAACTTAAGAGCCGTTTATGAGTGCTTGATGAATACCGCCCTAAGTTTTAAGTGAACTAGTTAATAGCTACCTGTTTGTAGAAAATTTATTTAAATTTACTAAAATAACTCAATTCCATCTTCATTCTTGATGAAAAACGTTAAAAAATATGTTATATGCTAACAAAAATTTTTGGGGTGGTTTTTTTGAAAATTTATTTTTGTATGCATACATTTTTAAAAACATTTTTATGGAAAAACAATAATATGCATGTTTATTATTTGTTTGTTTTATTTTTATCAACGCTATGTTTATTTTTATTTATAGCTATGTAGGTACTCTAATGTGCATTAAAAAATACAATTTTTTAAATCAAGTCGTAGGTAATTTATTTAATTTATATGGCTCTACCCATATAATATATATATCTCAATACTTCCAACCATTTGAATTTGATTGAAAGACAACTTATAAAAAAAAGTTGGATACCTTCTATTTTTTGCTTTTACCTCATTTCACAATTTAAGCAGCTTTGTTTTGAAAACATCCAGCCAGTGATCCTAGAAGACCATTCTCTAAATTTAACCTTTCAAATACAAAAAGAACTTCTAAAAACGGAATCCAAATTTTGTAACCCCATTTCACCCTACACATTTCTAAATTTTAAACAGTATTGAGCCCTTAAGCTTTCCATAAAGAATGAAAATGACCTTATCAACTCAAAAAACCATGCGAGTCCAGTAGTTTATTCGGAAATGATATATGTAAATGGTATAACATTTCTTTGTAAAGAGAAAAGTTATTATGCTATTATGAAGCTAAAATGTCAAGTTAACAAAGCAACTTTGACGAATCGAATAATGAGTAGGTGGATAATTCGCTGTTAATTAGTCGTTAATTAGTTGTGACAATTTAGAATTTCAATGCTTTCTATTTTTTTTTGGCTAAATTATTTGCTGTTAGTTAGTCTTTAATTAGTAATCTAATGGTGCTATGTTTTCAATGTTTTTTTTCGTCCTTTACTAGCTTGATATTATGTAAGAAAAGTATCACCTAAAAAAAGGGTAAAAACTGCTAATACCGAATGGTTTACTGCTTAATAATTTGTCGTTAACAAGTCTTTAATTAGTTGTGGCAACTTAGAATATGTAGTGCAATGTTTTCTTTGTTATTTGAACTCTTTATTAACTTCACATCAAGTTAGCATACTATACTTCAAAAAGTGGTAAAAACTGTTTGTTTCGTCTCTTTTTTCACTTGTCAATACATAATGATTTTACGATGTGTATAAAACGTGTTGTCAATAATAATTTTCAATGTATGTTAATGTAATAATGTAATGATGTATTATAGTAATTCTTTATAGTACGTATGTATTTCTACTTATATTTTAATTTTGTCATTCTCTTATCCTTTTTCTCTTGATACCGACATGTCCAGTCAGTCGACAGTAAACTGAAGATGATGCTCATCGGCATCGAAACGATTGTCTTTATTTATTTAAAAAAAATTATTATGAAACAAAAAGGTGATACTATAGTTTTGTTTTTTACTATTCTAAATATCAATTAGTTGAATAGCACTCAAACCGAAATTAATTAATCATTTTACTAGTTGTTTATAAAATTCAAATACAGAGAACGATTTAAGTGCTTTTTTTATTAATATGCAGATAAAATTAAATTTTCAAAAATATTTCAACCCAATTTTGAAAATAACGAAATAACTCCTAAAAAATGATAAAGCACCGTTAAATTATAAAAAAAAACTTTAACTACTCGGTCTTTTTTGAAACATTAGTTTTCAAACCAAATTTTTGAAATGTTGTTTTTTAATCCAAAACACTTTGTTTTAAATTTTGGTACGCATTACTTTTTGAACTTTTTGGTAACTTCTGTATTGCTAAACGCATAGCTTGCCATACAAACGAAACGATGAGGAATCACTTTCCATATTTTTTTCATTAACAGAATTTTCCTTGAACCAAAGCTTTTTGAAAAAAAGCATTAAAAACGAGCAACTTAGAAAAAAAAGTTCCATCCTACAGAGAATCGTAGGGCCTAAGGCTCTCTTCTGTGCGCAATTAAACGTTGACGTAAGAGTCCTACCCGTGACTTTTAAATTTGTGCATTATCCCTTATACATAATATACCAAAAACTATAGCATTTTTGTTTCAGGTGATGCATGCATTGATGAAACTAATAACCTAAGCGGAACCTGTCAACTTATTTTCACCTGTCCACACGTTATTCGACGCAAGATCAACGGTGGAAGTTATTCTAAGTGTGGATTAAATAATGAACGACAAGAAATTATATGCTGTGCCGAAAAAAAGATTGTTCCAACTGTAACCGAAGAATCTATCACCTTATCATCTAAGAAATATGCGCAAAGTGAGTTTTTTTTTATTAATACGTAGTTAAAAAAATAACGTTATCAAACGGTAGTGCGTACATAGTTGGAATAAAAAAAAAACCAACATAGATTCAGGAATGCAGTGAAGGTTTGATTTTGAACGACCGAAAAATGACCATTCAAATAATAGTTTTGGTAAAGAAATCTAGCTTTGAGATGTCTTCAAAAGAGTACAAATTGTGTTATGTTTGAAATATATTTTTATTAGGAGGGATGAGTGCCCCTCCCTGTCGCCCTTACATACGTCCTTGTTCCTATAGTTTCTACTGTAGTATAAAATGTATTATAATAAATTACGGTTCCAAAGATATAAATGTATCGTCGTTATTGGTTCCTAGACCAACTTCGATTCATTTCCGTCGATTGTACTTTAACGAGAATTTTTTTTGACAAAAAAGCTTCACTTGATAGCATAATGTATTGTACACCGGATAAAGGTTCCAAAGATTTTTAAATAATAACACCCTAACTCCACAGGGCGTACAGATGTCCAACATCGCAACCACAATCAAATCATGTCCTGTCGTTTCATTTCTTTCTCACCACTCATTATATCTTTTGCAATAATATCCAACTCAAATTATAGAAAAAATGGTCACGTTAATAAATAACAACTTTATCAACAATATTTACCTCCAGATACAACGAAAACCAGACAAAAAACTCACACGTACGTAAAATCTCATGTCCACGCTTTGAACAGCGTTCTTGTTGTGTTCAAAAGTTGGTTATCTTCGACATGTCGTCGGCAAGACATTGATTTTTCTGGCTCTATTGGTTTTTTTCTCGACATGTTCATAGTCCAAGCATGGCTCATGTCAAGTGGAGCCGGCATGTAAAATAACATCGGGTCTCAAGCTTCCCAGGGCTCCAATGGAAAGTTACCAGCCTCTATATTATTTTTTTTACTCAAGAAAGAGTTTGACTTGGACAATGGATTATTGTTTTTCTTTGCTGACCTTAGTTATCGCTATCATTAAAACTTACGATTTAAAATTTTAATGATTGATTTTGATCATTAATGTATTATTTTGATAGACAAAAAAAGCTCAAACTTAATTAAAGAGGCCCAATTTTCCACATAAAATAATAAATGATTTCCCTTTCAAAATGCCCTAAAACGATGAATAAGATTTTGAATAATGCGTTTCAATGATAGATATAACTGGCCCCTTAAACTAGCTTTTGACACAACTCACATCTCTGCTCGAAGAAATTACTTGGGCTTAAAATTTTAAAAATGTATTCAAAACTGCATTTTTTTTTGAGTTTTTAACTTATGTACATGTGTCTATTCTATCTTTTATAAGTACCATTGAGATTATATACATAGAGGAATCATGAAATCTTGCATCAACCGATTCTAGGTGTTGCTACCGGTGCTGCCAACCTGTTGATGATTAAGCGCAGTTTATATGAGAAAAAACGCAGTAGATTGCAACAAACCGCAAACAAATGACAAAAAAAATTAAATTGTATTCATTTTGAATACACTTTAGTAACGAATTAAAACAAAAACCCTGGAGGCTTAACATAATGAATTCAAAATGAACTCAGCAGAAAAGCAAGTCAGCACTAACAAAAAAAAATTTACTAAAAAACAAGTTTTATAAGCTAAACTAATACAATGTGCAGTCCCCATTTCCCCATACAGTTTTAAGATTTTGAAATGCGAGATTTCGTTGAAATCTCACTGAAATCTTGTATCGATGTAAGCTCTTCTTTATGAACATACCTTTTTAAGATTTTAAGATTTAACCAAAGCAAGGTGAAAAGCTTTTTGATTTTTGACTCTCACTCCAAGCAGGCAAAAGGAGAACGTATGATACTGTAATTGACATTTGAGCGGAGAGAAACAGAACCACATAAGTGCATATGTACATAGATAGTTGTTTGTGTTTATATGAGACGAATCTTGGTTTTGGCAGTATGAACATCAATTTGAAATTTTTGAAGTTTTCATATTTGGTTTGAGCATAGTAGATATAACAATTAGCCATTTTATATTTCTGAGATCTCAGAGGACTCGAGCGCTCAGAAATATAAACAGGATTCCTCTCAAAAATTCCTCACTTTTCCCCTTAAAAACTGAGACTGAAATTTTTTGGATTCGCTTGCTCAATTATTTTTTGTCGCAGTAAATTACATAAAAAGAAAAGAAAACGAGAGTTGTTTTGACTTCTATGTGAGGAATACTTTATAGAATTTATATTTTACTCTCCTGCTCTGTCAAAAAATTGAGGAAAAATACTGAGCGCTCAAGAAATATAAACTGGACAAATAATTTACATTCCGTTATGAGAATTCATTCAAATATTTTCTTACATTCTTTTATTTTCAACACTTATGTCGGGATGGATGCGTTTACAGTTAACTTTGGATAATGATCAAAATGCTTAACAGAGGAGTAGATTCGTTTCGCTGCGCTGCAGATTTTCATTTGGGACTAAACGCAGTAGATCTACTGCTAAAGGCTTCGGATGGCAGCACTGGTCCCCACATACACTAGATTGAGATTTTAAATTTTTGTGGAACGCATTGATTGCCAAAAAAATTGAAGCGAAAGAAATACGAGTAGCATCTAATGATAAGAGATGAGGTGCACCGGGGGGTGTCTGTTTTTTTTGTATTACTTACTATGTGGCTTGTATATGTGTGTGTATCCCTTTTCAGTTTTCTTATGAGGCCGTTTGTGCATATTAGACCAGTGCCAAACCGGATTTCAAAGGCCAAATGTTGGATAAATTATTAGCAGAAAATGAGTGATGGGGAAAATTAGGATCAATAGTATATAAAAGGGAAAAAATAAACTGCCCCGCAGCAGATGACCGAAAGTGGAAGTGGGTGGGCGAAATTGTGGGGTGGGAGTGTGAAAACGATGTTTTTTTACGATTTCTGGCTAAAGTAGACCTCCTATTGAAAAAAGTCATATGGAAAACTTTTACTCGGATCATTTTTTCACATAACCTCAAAAACATTAAGAAAAATACCAAAAACTATTTTTTTTAATTTTTTATTTTTATCTTTGACAAAAATATTTCGATCTTGATGAAATTTGGTTTAAACGTACGTTATTATGTTTATGTTATCAAAATATATATTTTTTGGATTTTTATGAATGTAGTTTGAAAAATTAGACAAATTTTCAATCAAAAAAGTTGACGAAAAAATTTTTGAGTTTTGGAAAAAATGATGATGTACAAAAACAACACTATTATAATGAAAAAATATTGTCAAACAAAAAAAAATGTCCGATTTCATGTCCGATTTTTCATTGTTCAATTAAATTAATTGTTAAAAATGATGCAAAATTGTAACTTTATTGTAATATATAATAAAAAAAATCATTGATTAACTGCTAAAGGTTCTATTTACTGAAATTCACTGAAGTTTCATTAACATCCCGTTATTGTCAAAAGGTTTTCGGCACTATTATACCGGTTGTTCTTACCAAAACTGATCCTTACAGAAAAATACGTATAACTTTTTTAAGAATAGTTGCATCGTTTCAATTTTGGTCTTATTGGATTAATCATTTAAAAATACCGTAAAATCATGTCTCATATAGGTACTAATATTGAACCAAAATAAAAATTTCAGGCTTAGAACCTTGAATCCCTGACCTCCCTCCTTTCCCACTTTCCTTAAAAGTGAATTTGCAGAAACCATTGCGAGGATTTAAGAGGAAGTTTGAAATATCATAGAAAGTAAATTTTTGTGTCGAAACTAATGTTTATACTTCAGAAATTAAGTTCCTTTCCTTAGAATATATCTTTCTCAAGCTACTCCATTTATACGTTTTTCTTCGAAATTTCATTAACTTTGAAGGCCAATGCACAACCAGAAGATGTTGATTGACTGAAATTATATTTAAACATTATTTTCTATGGTTCTAGTGCGTATGAATTTAAACTATAACATTACATTACATTCAGGAAGAAGCTAGTCCAAAAATGTAAGAAATTATTGTAAAAACGTTGATTTTCTCATTTTCGTCGAACCTTAAGGGCTGATGCGTCATCGGAAGACGTGAATCGATTTGATTTATTTGTTTACCCCTTCTTAATCTTCCCAACACCAAACTTTTCCGCACTAATGCAACAAGATTTTGGTTTTTCAGCCAACCCTAGTGTATATGTTACCGTTAAAGTGCTTAATACGTTAATAATGTCCAACTAGTTAATGTGCGAAATAAACTATTTTACCCGTTAAAGTGCGAAATTTTACTTCACTGAGCAAGTGTTCGCATTTTAACTAGTTGATGTGGAAATTAACGCATACGGCTCCATTACAGTACGGAATTTAGATATCGTGGCACTTTTTCCTATTTTGGTTGTCTTTATTTTCTATTTTCGTTGTAAGCCAGTTAAAAGAACATCGTCTTTCGTGCATGGGCTTATACCCAGCAAGACAACCAGGAACTTTAATAATATGTTTCAAATATCCCCTTGGTGAAAAATATAACAACAAAATATCTACCCAAAGAAAAAATTCTATAATAACTAAGCCGTATACATACATTAATTCGCACATTAACTAGTTAAAGTGCGGAAACTTGCTTCTTGATGTGAAATTTCGCACTTAAAAGGGGAGAACGAGTTAATTGCACTTTAACGGTAACATATACAAAAAATTAAAAAAAGATACAAACCATAACCAAGGCTTTTCCGTGCTTTTTTGTACAGGCTACAGGGTACATTTACTGGTATAAAACGTTTCTCTCTTGAGCACTTTACTATATTACCTTAATCGATGGGTGTAAAACAAGTTAAATTTGCTTCATCACTGTAAAGCACACTTTTCCATTTGTTTATATACCCGTTTAAATGATTTTTGTAAATTCAACCTTGGTAATTTAAATTATTTAAGTTCAGAATTTAAAAGTTTTTTTCGAAATACCGTTTAAAATTAAGCTTTTCTACTATGTTTGACAGTTTTTTTTTAGTACAACCAACTGCTCTAGGTATAAATCAAAGTGACGGAATAATAGACCTTTTTCAATACTAATGACATTTTAGTTAGTAATTATTCTGAACGCTGAGGAAAAAAAGCCTTTTCATTGGATATTCCATCAGAAAAATGATTCAATTATTGTTCACACTATTAAAAGAAGGATATGTGACTAAAAAATATTTGCCATTTAGAGTGGCATCTTAAATAACACGATTCAAGCGACCGAGAACTTTTTAGTCTAGTAGTTTCAGATACCTTGCGGCAAATCCGGCAGTTCTGATTTATAAGTTTAGTTTATAAGTTTAAGTTTATTTCGTATAAAAGCTAACACTGTAAGATAAATCTTATAAGCTAGTGATAGTTTATGAATATATATTGTTAATGATGAAATTAACATGTTAAAGTATAGTAAAGGAAGATCTGTATAAGGAAATAGAAGAAGAAAATAGAAGAAGTTAGTGGTTGCTTTATTCCATGTAAAAATGTTTTAATTTGCTCTGAAATTGTTGCATGTTGTTAAGCTCTCGCAGATAGAGATGCTGAGTTTTTTGTGATATTGGCCAAAATTTTGATAAAAGCAATTATAGTTCAATTTGTAATTTGTTGTTTATTCCTTTTGAGCTTTTTAGCAAGCTATTTATGATTTGTGTAATAAAACACGACTATTATAATGTTTTACATATATACTAACATTGTTTTGAATATTGATATTTTTCCAGAATGTGAACAGTACAAAGCGGAATCGTTTGATACTGATATTTATGTGACACAACTTGCTGCTGGATCTCGGTCGGTCAAAAGAACAATTTCAAAATGTTCTCAATACACTTTCCCTTTGGTGGTTGGGGGTGAAAACGCATTACCGAGAGAATTTCCCCATATGGCATTATTGGGATGCAAAGACGAAAAAAGAAAATACAATTGGGATTGCGGAGCTTCTCTTATAAGTCCGAAATATCTTCTTACCGCCGGTCATTGCATTGACACTACCAAATGGTAATTAGCTTACAAAATAATATGCGTGTTTTATTGACCTCCTTAATGTGAGCATTGAGATACGTTCCACATTCAGCCATAGAGTTACTAAAGTTCAAATGTGAAGTTAACTTATTGTTGTTGGACTTTGCATTTAAAAATTTACCTTAATGTTAAGTATTTCTAAATGTTCAAATTAAAGGTCAACAAAACTGCTTATTTTATTACTAAGATACATCGATAAGAAAGAAGATACATACATTAATAATATAAGATGTTGTCACATAAGGGGCATAAACGCTACACATTGATTCAATTTAAAAACAAAGAAGATTTATTTTTCAATCCTGGTTGTCCAGTGGCAGCATACTTATTTGGTGGGGACTAAACCACGATTATGTGCTGATTCTGGGTTAGAGTATAAGGGTACTGCTTCATCGTTGGTTTTTGGAGTTATATCCAGGATTTCCATAACACTTAGGTGCCTTATTGTCCTTTAAATCAGTAGATTAGGGTCGTCGGCAATGTTTCCAACCTCCTTATCTACATATACAGTAGATGACGGATATAAGAAAGACAAACAATGCAAAGAATTCCTTTCTTATATCCGTGTTTTCTTATACAAAAAATGGCATAGAAGAAAGAAAACTTCTTTTATCAGATAAATGCATAATAAGAAAGAAAATTTCCTTTAAATATTATTAAATCATCTTAAACAAGTTTCCAAAGCACTCTCTTAAAAATTATATGTATCTTGTTTCTGCATTTATTCATAAATATCGCACATAACGTACCAAAAACAAACATTAAATTATGAATTTCTTCCAAAATCACATTATCACTAGTGGTAGACGTTTAAATTTCTAGGAGGTGAGAGACATTTTATAACAGAATATGTTTCTTATATCAGTGTTTTTCTTATAAACGGTTTTCTTATATAAGATTCATTTTACGTTTAAATTTCTAGGAGATGAGAGACATTTTATAACAGAATATGCTTCTTATATCAGTGTTTTTCTTATAAACGGTTTTCTTATATAAGATTCATTTTACATGTAAATTTATGGGAATGTGCATAGTAGTTTAGAATGTCTGTCTTGTAAGCAATTTTTTTTTATATGAGATTTTCTTATTCGTCAACTACTGAAGCAATAAGTACTTATCCAGGGGGTCTACCTTAGCCTCAGTGAAGAATTGCTCGTTCTTGAAATTCTGGCACTACTGACTGACGCAGTGCAAGCAAATCCTCAGAATTTTGCTCTCAAATGTTTTGACAAATGTATACCATCATTTGCACGTTTTTCTACAGTAAATTATAGAAATGGAAATTCTCAGTCGTTTTCCATTTCAGATGCATTTTTGAAAATGGTTATGTGAGCTTCTACAAGAAATGTTTGATATCTCTACATGATTTTACATAAGTTCCGTTCAGTTTCAAAAATTCTTCTTTGAATTTGCCAGTATTAACGCTTCTTTCATAATTCCAACCTTTTATATTTGTCAATCAATTTGCAGAAACAATAACATTAACACTTTTATATTACACTTACCTACGTCTCTAAATTTTCATTTGCATTGCCAAAGTACCTACATATAGATAGAAACATATTTTTAAAAGAAAAATTATTTTTCTGGTTTCAATTATAAATATAAAAGATCACAGCTCTTTGATAGAATATAAATTACTCATGAAATCATACCCACTGTCTTTTCTAAAGCAAGATGGTCTTTTTCGAGCATATCTACTATTGTAATATTTTCTTAAGCCTAGAATGCAGATCAAGACAAAATTTATCTTACATATAAAATTTTTACCAGGACAAATTTTATCTCGGATATTTTCCCAATCAGTACGCAGCTACAGCGCAAAATTTGACGTTCGTAGCCACTGTACATGAAAAGCCAAAAGAAAGTCTCAACTACATTTTGCACGAAAAAAGAAGCATTATTTTTCCGGACAAATTGTGACATTTTCTGCTTATTTCGCTTTTTATAAACTAAAATCATCTCCTTGTTTAATACTTTCCATTATTAAGACGTTTTGGGGACGCATGACTGAAATGGAATATAAAATGCGTAAAGTAAATAATGACATCAGAATTGAGAAAAGATTAGCTGTTTTAAATCAGTCAGTGATGTAGCTAATAGGAAAGGGTACAAAAGGGCCACATTTCAGAAAATATTTCCTTCTACTCAAAATTTAAAATTATTTCCAAACCGAGTTAAACCGAGTTGGAATCAACAAACTGATCTGGCAAAAATCAAGTGGATTTCTGGAGCAGTAGAAAGCTCTGAACATTTTTGATTTTCGCAGGGTTTTTTTATCCACTGACTTCACATCAATCCTTCAATAGACTTTTGTGATTGATAACTTCACAGATAGGGAAAGAACAATTTGACGGAAAAAGTTTATTTTGATCCCAATGTGTACCAATTACTCTAAAATCACTTTTCTCCGGAATTCCAGAATTTTTAGAGATTTTTTAAACCAACAACCTTAATGGAATTTGACAGTTAATGGCTTGACAGATATAGATATAGATATACTACTATACTACGTTTTGACCGAAAAAGTTCATTTTAATCAAAATCTCAAAAAATTGCTCTGATATCACTTTTTTGCAGAGAGGTACAAAAATAAAAAAAAAACGTAATTTTTAGAGGTTTTTTCAAATTCATCGACATCGCAGCCATCTGTCAATTTGTCCAAAAACCGCCTTCTCTAGAGAAATAATAATGAAATGAAAATTTCAGACTATTAAGAGGTATTTTCATCCATCCACATTAAATTGTTCCCCAAAAAGCTCAGGCGATCAATTTTTCTTGCTCGGTAAATGCTTTGAAAGGATTTGATTTACATATACAATTTTCAGATTTGTGAATTAAAGGAAATCTCATAATTTTTTTTTAATTTCTAGCTACGCTACTCATTTGACTTTTGTTTTATCTCTACACATTCCGAATTTGTCTTAAAAAAAAATGAAGAGATACAATTTGTCTTCGCTCGATCTGCGTACTAAGCTTTAGGTTCGTTAATAAAACTTATTCACTTTATTTAAATTCTCCACTTTTTTACTTAACAAAATAAAAAACTTTACTTTATTGTTCACCACTGAAATTAATTCACCACTTTACTTTTAAGTTTGTATATACTTTGTATATAAAATTCATAGTACTTTCATGGCGGTGATTCAAATAGTAGAACAATAGCTCTGTGGCGGCGCCACTATCGACAACATTTTAAGCGTTGGAGACTTGTAAACATAGAATCATAAAGAATGGAAAATAAGTAGTCAGGGGGAAGGAAAGTATTATTTCGATTCTGGTAAGAAGTAAATGGAGTTGAAT
Source organism: Dasysyrphus albostriatus (assembly GCA_946251815.1). Lineage (NCBI taxonomy): Eukaryota > Metazoa > Arthropoda > Insecta > Diptera > Syrphidae > Dasysyrphus > Dasysyrphus albostriatus. Next base: position 179,124,413 of record OX276335.1, read on the forward strand.
TGAATTGAATTGAATTTTTATTGAGACTTTAGAGATATTACAACGAGTACAATTCAAAGTATTATTTTTTTTTTCTTAACAATAATTAGATACTGCGGCTATCAAGTATTGCCTGCTTTATCGCGTTACATGTGTGCCTCGTGGCTGTCAGTTAGGGACTGGAATTGCTCGTGCTCAGGAGCAATATGTACATTTGAATGTGACGTTTGGTCATGATATGATACAATATACTAGATATAAATAACTTAAACACTATTAGAACGAGAGAGATGAGTATACTGAGGGTATAATCAGATTCTGGTTCTCAGGTACGAATACACCAGTGGTGCTTTAAGAAGTTCTTTTTAAGGTAATAGATACATTATGTGTAAAATAATTTAAGTGAAAGAGTTAATAAACAGATACAACGAATGTTGTACTTTATAATGTGAATTTTGAATATAAAAGTATTTGATAGAAGATATGACTGAGTGAAATCTTAATATGTTTATTATATTTTTTGTTCATTTTTTGTTTTTGTTTTTTTTTTTTGTTTTTTTTTTTTATTGATTTCATTTTGTAAGGTCTTTAGTTTTCTTTTTATTTTTTACTAATTAATAATTCTTCTTTATTGTTTATTTATGATTGAACGGTTTTAGTCAATTTTAAAAGTATATGAAATAAACGATTGGTTATGATTAATGAAGCAGTTAAGAGCTTGTCAATTTTGGTAGTTAATCATATGTAAGAAAAAGTAAAATTTAACTGGAAATAATATAAGAGGGTTAGTAAAGTTAGAGGGTATTTAAATGAGAAAAACATAATAAGGGATAAGTTCTGCCCAGATAAAAGATGGTAAACATGTATATTATGCAAAGAAATAAGATAATATCGTGGATTACCCGAAGAAATAAGGCGGATGTTAACAAAAGAGATATTCAGCCACGATTTTGACCAAGAAGGGCCTTGGAATAAAAGGATAAAGGTGATTCAACAGTAGTTGCATTTAGATCCAACGAAGATATGTCAAGTACGGTAAGGTACCTCTCAGAGCTCCATGAGGTCCCCGTCTGATTGGAGACGAGCTGCAAGGGGAGAGCTATTGCTAGAATACACGATGGTGTCATCAGCATAAAGAAGACTGGTAGACTGATAATTCTGCTCTGAGAAAGTGTGAGGGAAATCATAGAGGAACAGGTTATAGAGATGGGGGCCCAAAATCGATCCTTGGGGAACTCCCCTATCACTCGAGCATGTGTTGGACTTTGTGGCTTGTATTTGGATGAAGAATTTCCTATCTTGAAGAAAGCTTTCAAGAAGGTGGACGATATGAGGCGGGAAGTTAAGGCTAGCAATTTTTGATTTGCGAAAACCGAACCGGTAATCGGTGAGAGGTTCAATAGGATTCTCAGTAGGAGAGTTAAGGTTGTTAAGAATAATTCTTTCCAGTATCTTGCCAACATTAGAGAGAAGCGAGATAGGTCTGAAGTTGTTGATTTCGTAGTCGTTTTTTTTCTTTTGTAAAGGCAAAATTTTAGGAATTTTCCACGAAGACGGGAAAAATTCATTATTTATGCAGTTGTTTAATAGGATAGTGAGGAACTTGATAGCAAGAGGAGATAGGTTTTTAAGGGCAAAGTTGGAGATCCCATCAGGTCCAAACGATTTTTTAGGTATAATCTGACTAATAATATACGAAACCTCATCTACATCCGTAAAGATATGCGAGGCAGAGGGGCTTATAGCTAGGTTATCCTCACCAAAGATAAAAATTCTGTCGGGCCTCGAGAGGCTAATGTTATTGGCAGTAGCTATAGCAACCTCTGTGATTTGAGAATTGTGAGAGGGAATAGTGTTTGAGTAAGTGAGTTTGAAGTGCTCTTCGAAAGCTTCAGCAATATTTTTTTCATAATTAAGCTCAATGTTGTTAACAACCAATTTTCGACAGGAGAATGGTTTTTTTTACCAACAAGTCTAAAGAATTCCTTGAAGGCTTGGGGTCCTGGTTTGATTTTTCCTAGACTGCCGCTTAGTTGTTTGTTGAGCCACAAGGAAATTTTTTCTTGAATAATTTTATTGAGAAGAGAGATTCTGTTCGATAGATCTTTAGACTGGAAGCAGATTCTATTAAAGTTGTTATGGTATGCCAAGAATGTTTAATTTTGAAAAGTTTTTCAATATTACTAGGTAAGTTGTTATATTTTTTAGAGGAAAAGGAAATGCTCGTCGAGTGAGTATCAAGACAGCTAAGGAGAGCTTGATTAAATATTACAATAAATGTTTCAATGTCCTGATTGGAAAGACATTGAGAAGTAGGGGGAACATTTTCAAGAAGGTTATTATCCAGGAGTTCTCTAAAGGCTTCCCAATTAGTGTTTTTGAAGGATTTTCCACTGAGAGGAAAAGAAGAGGAATGTCCACATCTGCTAGGGTGAGTTCCAAGAGAAGAGGAAAATGTTCTGTGAAGGAATGAAGCGTGGTCAGAGCAAAATTTTTGTTACAATGGTTTAATAAATGATTAGAAATAAGAAAATGATCAAGGTATGAGGAACTCCTATGGAAAGGGGGAGTAGGAGAAGATATAAGTCCTAAAGTAGGATTAGAGATACAGAGCCAGTCAACAATTGACTTGCCGTTACTATTGGTAGTAGAATCACCCCAATCAGGGCTCCTAGCATTTAAATCCCCCCCCCAGGATAGCCCCATCAAAGGTGCTAGCAAGGGAGTCAATTTTGTTCAGTTCATTTAAGAGAGATGAAGGCGGACAGTTTGAAGGAAAATACATGGAACCAATGAGTATTCGTTCGGTTATATCATTCTTACGGATGTTCAAGCAGAGGAAAAGGCAAGGATAGCTAAACTGATAAGAGTGGGAATTAACAAGTTCATATTGAATATTATTTTTAACGATCACGGCAACTCCTTGAGATTTATCATCCCTAAGGATGTTATATGAATCCAAAAAGACTTTGTGTTTGTAGTTCAAGTGCGTTTCCTGAATAAACGCGATTGAAATTGTATTTGCCAGAAGAATTTTTAGAAGTTCTATTCTTCGGGCATGTGCAATCAAGGACGAAATGTTGAAGGTCATTATTTTTAGATTCATGGCTTTCTTGGTTTACCAGATCAAGGTAAGCTAGTTTCTTATTTACTGTGGAAGTAAAGCTGTTGATATTTGACATAAAGTCTTCAATTTTTTTAACTAAGGATCCCATATCAATACCAAAGAGGTCTTTGGAAAGATTTATGAATTGATGAATGACATTGTTATGTTGGGAGCTTGAGCTTGAGCTTGAGCTTGAAGTAAGAGAGAAAGTAAAATCAGCTGTTTGTTAAATGTCAAATAAAAGAAAAAAGCAAAGAAAATAAGAAAATTATTTTCGTCTCCTTTTTAAAATGACTTATATTTTTGCTGTTTTATTTTGGAATGTTATGCAGCCAGAGAAGCAAAGAAAGTTATATGAAGGGTGTGAAACAGATACCTGCGTCAGCTGTTTGCGTCGTTAAAACTTTCAAAGATTTTGTTTTTTGTCCTTGGTCAATGCGAGAAGAAAAATATACATAGATATAATCACAGGTGTATTTTCTTTCGTTATTGAGGGTAGGTTTTGCTTTGTAACTAACTTGCAATTTGCTTGTTAGACTGTTAGACTTTGAGGATAGTCATATGACTTTTGTTTGGTAGGAATTGCAAAATATTTTTCAAGTAACAAACACATGGCTGAAAATAAAATGAAATTAAAAAAAGCTTAACCCTTAAATTTCAAATTGAAAACGTGAAATAACTTACCAACCTTACGTGAGTTTCCATGTGTTTTATTAAATTTGTATAACATATATTCAGTAATTTTAAGTTGCTTTATAGTAATAAATAGTCTGATATGTTTTTGTGTCTAATTTAACAAACTTCTTAAGCTTTATTGGTTTCTTTAATTTTAAGAAAAATTGCAAGGGCCTGCAACATAACCCGTGTCCGAAACGTGTAACGTGAGTTACCAACATGTTTTCGTATATGAACTGTATAATTTGTTTCATTTATATTTAAATAAGTATGAACATTTAAATAAAAAAGCTTGTACATCTCTCCCAAATGTAACGTGAGTTACCATGGAATTGCCCGTAGGTATCTAGAAATTTAAATCAATTTTTAGTCGTAGGTATGTATGTGAACGAATTTTTTTAATTTATTATCTGCTCTATTTTTTGTGTTTTAATTTTGATTTTAGCTCATTATTCAATGGGCTAGGTACTTACTTCATATCAAAATTATTACTTATTTTATACTATCGACAAAAAAGTTGATAGCGTTTTTTTTTGCAAACAAAAAAAAATTAAAAAATACCAAAAAATAATCATTTTTTATTTCTGCCTTTTGTCAATTTTGTCTTTTCCCATTAAATTTTGGGATTCATGAATATAAAATTGAAGTTGGTACATTTTCTTAGGTTTTTCCTTTAGATCGTTTAAGTCAAAGACATTTTGTCAAAAATACACCTATGAACTAAAAGAAAATTTGTAACATAGGCGTCATAGGCGTAGAGTTATGGGCAAATAGAATGAACGAATTAATTCTAAAACCATAATCATTCAACTCAATCATTCATTTTATAACGAGCACTTAGTGTAGTGTACACTTATAAGAATGAGTTTTTTAAATAGTTGTACCCACAAAACTAGTGTACACTATTCTAAGTATACTGGGTACACTGAATACACTGAGTGCAAGTGAACCTCTATAGTGTGTATGGCTTATGTAGGAGTATGAATAAAGAAACAAGTATTTTTTTATTAATTTTTAATTATATTAAATTTTTTTTATATTTTGTTCTTGTTTTTTATTTATGTATTTCTTAGAAAGTGAGTTTAAAATCTTATATAGGTATGTAATGTATCTGTTTTACATATATAAAACCGATAATCTGATTTGGCTAAGAAAAATCTAAGTATGAGGCCTTAGGTGCCGGTTATAGCTATCATTGAAACTCATCATTGAAAATTTTAATGATTGATCGTAATTTATTTTGATGGACAGATAAACCTAAGGGCTTTATTAGTATTTCTATTCAAACAAAATTTCAAATAGGCCTAACTTTCCTCGTAAAGTGACTTTTAAGATTTCAATGATCATTGGTAAGGTTATTCAAATATTGAAATAAATAAGCTAATAAGTTAATTTACACAGAGTGTTTTGCATAAATTGTATAAAAGTGCTAGAAATATCATTTTATTCCGTTTTTTGTAGAACCACCCGTATAGTGTTCGAAGCTTTTTAAATGGGTACTCGTTTGAGTGTTTTTTTTTTTTTTTTCAAATTCATTTTTATTTCCAATTTTCTTAAAACTATCTTAAAGCTAGACAAAAATTCATAAAAACTAGCCTACTTATCAATATCTTAATACTAACTTACTGGCCCCAGTCGGGCGGCTCTAAGTTAAACTATAATAACTTAATGCTAGTGCCTTTCGGCCTAAGAACTATCTTAATACTAAATCCAGGTCGGTTTTATTTTTTACCGAGAAGAGTTTAAAATAAACTCGGTATCTATGCCTCTATGTTTTTGGTTTTATATAAAACTTACAAACTACATAAAACTAAATTAAAGCTAATTAAAACTAATTAAAACTACTTAAAGCTACTGAAAACTAATTACAACCTACTTATAAGCTACTTACAGACTACTTACAAACTAGAACAGCCACAGCAAACATTTTCCGGTTTTATAATTTTTTTTGTTTGTATTTTTGTGGATTTTATAATTTTTTTGTGTTTTTCTATGTTTTATATTTTTTTTTTTTTTTTTTTTTTTTTTGGTGCCACCCTGACTGTCCCTACTTAAAACTAACTACCTAAACCTATGCAAGTCGGCCATACAAAAGAAAATAGCAACTAGGTCAACTATTAAATATCTGAAGGAACTTCATCTTCGTTTTTCAACCACCAGAACTGGTTCTCCTGTTTTACCCTATCTCTTCGGTCCCGTTCAGACACAGTCCTACTGAACCGAAGGTGCTCAGCTCCGTCTTGTGCGAGGACGTCTCGACTGTAAAGGAGCCGCCGATCTACAGTTCTACGGCCGACGTGGTAGATTAGCGGAACCGCCGCTCTATCCTGGATCAACCCTCGACTGTCTAGATACAGGAATGCATCGGGCGGAATAAAGCCACTTAGACGCACACTCTCGTAGTATTCGTTGTTGGGGTAATAAGCCCCGAAAATTAAGCTGTTAGACGAGGACATCGCTCTTGCAATGTGACCTCGAATAAGCTTCAGCTTCAGAAATTATCTATCCTGTTTATGTTGGCCCCGTTGTATAGAGCCAGGTTGGAATAGTAGTGTTTGTACTCCGACTCTGGTGTTCTGTGCAATCCAAGGCAGCATCGAAGACACTGCCTCTCAAACACCCGAATCTTTTCCATTTGGGATGGGCAACGTTGAACCAAACTGGGCATCCATAGGCAATCATCGGCCGGATAAGTGCCATGTAGCAAATCACCTTCACCCTGCTGTCAAGCCGGCAGCTATAAAACAACCGTTTTGTCAGGGCAAAAGCTCCCCTAGCCCTGGCCAGAGCAGCATTTATGTGTCTGTCGAAATACAAATACTGATCCATCCAGATGCCAAGGTACTTTACTACATTTTTACTCGCCAGTGGATGTCCATTTGGCCCTACGATCACCAGCTTGCACCAGTTCTTTCTCGTATCCCTTGTGGCTCCACGCAACGGAGTCCTAAACAAGATAGTTTCTGATTTCTGAAAGTTGATTTTCAACTTCCAGTCATCGCAATATCGCTGGATCTTCTCGAAGTCACGTTGCAAAAGAATCCTGATGACCTCGACTTTCGGAGCTGTTCTGTACGCAATTAGATCGTCGGCATACGCAATTGCCTGAGTTAGACTACTTATCAGATCGCTGGTGTAAATGCTAAATAGAATCGGCGAGTTGACCGCTCCCTGCTGAAGACCATTTTTAATATTAAAGGTTGTGGCAGAAGTTACATTGCCACTCTTGACAACAAACTTTCTGCCATTGAGCATATCATAAAGCATATATAATAGTGGTTTACTAATGCCAAGTCTGGTCAGCTTTAGATAAAGACCCTCTAACCAAACGGTGTCGAAGGTCTTCTCCAAATCAACCAGACAGGCACCCGTACACTGCTTCTTAGATTTGTTCCATTGGACATCAGAAACGAGTTTCGACGCGGCATGAATGGTGTCATGTCCCGCCTTAAAACCAAACTGATTGTCCGGTATGATATTATTGTCCTCTGCCCACTTAGACAGAGCTCTATTGATAACTTTTTCGAATACCTTGCTGATACTCGGAAGAAGACTTATCGACCGGAGATTCGCCGGATTGGAGTTGTCCTTTCCCTTTTTCGGGAGAGGATGCACCACAGCTGTCTTCCACCGCACTGGATAATATGCATTATTCAGAGCGTTGTTAAACAGAGTGATATAAATGTCTACTGCTTCTTGAGGTAAATGTCGAAGTACAACGTTGGATATTCTTCTTTAATGAATCGAAGATGAGCTGGAGCTCCACCTTCGTAATTAACAGGGAACTGGGACCATTTCGCTCGGCGATTATGGCGTTTGCCAAATGATCTTCATTGAACCCGGTGAAACCAAGGTTCTCTGATCGCCATTGCGTTATGTCATTCCGAAGGTAGAAGTGATGGAGCAAGGCTCTGTTTTCCAGGTCATGATTAGGGCGAATGCACGCATTCACCTAGTACACTTGCTGGAAAGCAGCCCCCACGGCCGCCACTTTCTCCTGCGGATCTTCGACAATAAGGAGGTCATCGTCCAAGACGGCGTCCTCTGGTTCAATTCCTGCTGTCAGAAGTACGTTTCTGTTGTCCGTCGTTCTCTGAAGCTTAAGTCACGGAAGATCGTTCCGATCATTCCTTCTGAATATCTTGTTAATTTGGGGAAACATGCTCGGGCCCGAATTTTGTTATCCCAATACAAATTAATTGACAACCGATAGTTTTCTTTAATTAGTTGGTTGATGTTCTTGATCGACGACTTCAGTGTCGTAATCTCCAGATCGTGAGGGTCAGTAAACCGTCTGTACAAGAGTTTGAGTCCTGTCAGCAGTCCACTTTTTTGTCTGTGTAATGCGTCAATGGTCGCATTTCGGTACACATCGGTTGCGTCAAGTTGTTTGTATTTCGGTATTGTTCTGTTCATTGTTCGTTTGATTATCTCGTCCATTTGTTTTAGGTATTGGATAGTTAGGGATGTGCATATGTACCTATGGTAATTGTACTACTGTGTAGTTTAATACGTATTTTAACTTGCATTCTTAAGTAATTTGTTTGTTCATTCGATATAAATGTAGGTAGATAGGTAAGGAACCTAAATAGGTATATTAATAATGCAGGACAAATGCAAGAAAATATTAAAAAGGTAGGTATGTAGGTAAGAGAGTGCTCAAGTAGCTTACTTTTCTTAAGTTGTTTTTTATAAAATCCAACTTTCATTAAAATCAAGACACTTTTTTTTAAAGAAAATATTTTATTATGAACAAAATGCAAAAAAAAAAAATAAATAAAAACTTAAACAATTTGAAAAAAATATTAAAAAATGTCGTATCATTGATGGATAGTCTTAAAGGTACCCAATTTTTACAGAATTAAAAGTTGTTAAGTACCTACTAGTTTGGCATTCAGTATTTTATGCTCTTAAACCCGTTTGCTGAAATGAAACTTAAATATGTAAGTGCAACATAAGCGATTGTAAGACAGTTTATGCAGAGAAAAAAAGAAGCTCATGCCAAGCTTAAATAAAACATAAATGTTTAATTTTTGTATCAGTAAACGGCACTTAATATTTTTTTGTTAAATTCTTTAAATTATAATGGTTTTGTTTTTTGTCTTTAAGAAAAATTAAAATGACGAAAAATGCTAAATAAATATTTCGAAATTTCAATGTTTATAAATAAATGCTCAAATTGGAATACCTACTTAATTTTATTTTCAATCTTACAAAAATTTTATATACATGTGTAGGTTTACATATTTCACAGTCATATGTATACTAGGGTAATCGTTATATGTTTTTTTTTTAGTTTTACATAAATGAGATAGGCCTTAATCAGCTCTTAATGAACAAAAGAAAACTACCCATATTTTTATATTTTTTTTATCCCCTATAGTAGGTATGCTTAATGTGATTCGCATTGAAAGTAGAAAGAAAAAATCCTGAATGAGGGGGTATATCTCCTCCGCATGGATAGTAGGCGCAATTTTATAAGAACAAAAATATTGAAAAACAACGGCAAACTTTTTCAAACTTAATATTTTGAAAAAATAATAATTTTCTCAAAAACCAGAAAACCATAGGTTCTAAAAATCGAATAAAAATTAGTAAGTTATTAAAAACCTTCAATTGAATTTTCTAATTACCTATCTTACAAATGGATTTCTTTAAAATTTTGTATACAAAAACTACAAAAAGTTCAAATAACACTATATTTATCAAAACTTTCAAAAAAAGTTTTTTTTAATGAAAAGCTTTTAAAAAATCCACTGTTTTTTACTACAATAATTTAAAACAAATTCACTTTAAATGTTTTAATTACCAATTAGGAAAGTAAATTATTCAAACCAATTGCAAATGCTTTTCGCAGATAATTAAAAGTTCTAAATTAAGTGCGACAAATGTAAAGGGTAATTAAATTACGCATAACTCACAGTAATGGGTATTTTGTAATCGGAGAATTTTATATTACACAACGCTGGTTATAATTTAAAACCTATGATATGAAATGCATAGAAAATTAGGCTGTTCGAATATAGGAAACTCCAAAAACGCCATACGTCATATCTTCGAATACCAGGACCACCTTTTTGAAAACACCTGTTCGAAAACAGGATCGCTTTCAAAGAGGCAGTTGCCTATGTTCGAACATTTGTTTGGGTATAGCAAACTCGATAAAAATGAGTTTCTAAGTTACTTTTAACTTTTTATTGGAATTTTTGTTGCAATGTTATAAACTGATATACTAATATATTAAACTCACAAGTCATTATTTGCAAGTTAATTGATCAATGGTTTGAAAAGAAAACAATTTTTCCCGAGACGTTCATTGAAGATTTTTGTTATAAATCGCATTAATTTAAAACCTTCTTTTTATGCATTTTTGCGCATTTTAGTCCAAAAATTGTCAAAATTCATATAATTTGAGACAAGTTTGGACAAAAAATCACAGAAATTTAAAGTATGTGTGAAAAAAGTTATGAAATTTGAGAGGAAAAGTATCAAAATATGTATAAGAAAAAATCAAGTTTAGTACGTATTCCATACACCCTAATAAAAATTAGTTTTTAGATTGAAATCTGAATTTACCAGAGGACTTTGAGCTTGTCTTGGAATAAATAAAAAATGTTTAAAAGAAATAAAGTGAAAATATTAGGTATTGGCTTTAAAAAAAGCTTTAGCATAAAAGTGTAAGTAGGTATTAACGTTGTTGTATCAAATTTAAGCCAATTTAAGTACCTCCTAGAATTTAGCAAAACAAACTTTAATTAAAATACCTACCTACCTAGTAAAAACTACCTACCTAATAAAAACTACCCATATTCAACAAAAATATCTTAATACCTTTCCAAAAGATAATAGGTATCTTTACATTAGCCTAGCTCTAAATTTTGCATAAGAATACCTAACCTACATATTTTATTTAAATGCCTTCTACATAAGATATCCTCGAAACACGAAACAATTAATAACACAAAAGTTATTTATATCTAATTGAAATAGAAACTAGTCCACAACCAAAATATATACATACCTATACATACACTCGAAAAATAAAGATTACAATTCAAATTTATTAAAATACCCACCAATAGTTATAGGTATCCTGCTATCGAAATCATACAAGAAAATTTATATCTAAATAACTATGAAAAGATTTTCTCAAAAATTTTAAATCAACCACAAAACAAAACCTACCCTGAATAATAATTATGAGAATATATAAATACATACCTAGTCATACCTACGTTTCTCATTCTAATCGTCTACAACAAAATCTGTGCAGAAAGGTTTTTCTTCTAGTTGTTATTACCTATGAAACCGACGCATAAGGTGACGACGCACGCAAGCAGCTCACTCAGGTCTCAGGTGTCAAAACATTTAATGTTGAATTCAAAGAGGATACGAGAAACATTTTCTCATTTCCTTCACCTTTTTCTAGTTTGTGTCATTTCACAATCAGCTGGTTTGCTTATCTCACTTACTCCCTTTATTCCTTACCAGAATGGAAATAATTAATTCTCTTGCTCTTACTACTTATCTTCGTTTCTTTAATTGTTGTCTCCACCACAATATTTGCGGTCGAATGTGGCGCCTCCGCTGGCAGTATGTACTCCTAAAAAAAATCATCCATGATAGTACTATGATTTATATATACAAAGACAAAGGTGGAAGAGAAAGGGGTAGGTATGCATGTGAAAGTGCATTTTATTTTTTCACTATTGCAGGTTTATTGTGCACAGGATTTTGGGGTTTTGTGGTGCTAAAGGAAGAGGTAGGTATTGTAATATAGGTATGTGGGTTACAAGGGCGGATCCAGTCTTTGGCCCAGGGGGGGTCACGTTTCTTAAAATTTCAATAAAGTATTGCACCCAAAAATATTTTTTACTTACGATATAAGGCAAGTTTTGTATTCGAGCAAAGTGGGTTGCACAATTCTGTCTGGTTGTTTGTCTATCTATTTATCCCTGACAGCCTACAGCTACAGCCTAAACTTTTTTTAATTCTTCGGAGGGGATATTTTTTACCTTTTAAAATTACGGTACTTGCTATACAACCATTAAAAAAAAGCTTATTTATCTGAAAAACGACTTCAACGAATTTGATAAAAAACAGTAGGTATGGTGAACATTCTGGAAAAAAAATCCGAAAAACTGTTAATAACGATGCCTGCCATTTAAGGGTCTTTGAACTTCGATTTGTTCAAAGAACTTCAATCAAAATTTGCATGCAAAAGCTCCATAAAAATCTGAATAATATTGCATACCACAATAAAAAAATAAATGTTAGCCTTTAAAGAAGATATTAATTTTTGTTTTGAAAATTCAATATTTCAAGAACGCGTTGATGAATTGTTTTGAAACTAGTTAATAAATGTATTTTAAAATTAAATAATATTTAATTTAATATAAAAATTGCTTTTTGAGAAAATCGCTACAACGATTTTAATTTTGTTTGTGCTTATATTCATATTTCTTCAAGTTATCGAATTGGTTTTAAGCTTTAAGCTATTTGAAAAGTTGTTAAACAATTAAAGAACAATTTAAATGCCCTTATTTTATATATTTTTATATTCTTTATATATGTAATTACTGACATATTTTAAAAGTTCTTAATTACAGGCAACTTGAACATCAGAGCAAGTACCTGCAATACAGTCGTACATTTTATTTCCATTGAAAATATTTTTTTTAAATAAATTAATTAATTAAGGAATTGAAGCCAGAACCATCATGCCACTAGATACTAAAAATATTGTTTAGGAAAAGTTTATTTTTGCCCTTAAAATCTTAACTCATTTACAATAAGATCGTATTTATTCTACAAGATCTATTTTGATCTTTTGCCTGGCAACTAGAAGCTATTCTTTTATACTTACCACTTTCCTTAATGACATCCCCCGAACAAAACAAATTCATGAAACGTCAAAATTACAAGACAAAAAACTTTGTATTCCCAAAATGGTGCACCCAAGTTAGTGGGAAAGCGTAAGCAATCACTGTCTTGGGAAAACGAAGTAAAATGAGGTAGTTTTTCGATAAAAAAAGGCTTGCTACCACTCATGTCTTCGAGTTGCTCTATGCTTTAAGTTACTTCATAGTGCTAGAATCTAAAAGTTGATCGCAATATACAACTTAGTTGTCTAATGGTTGTTTGACCTTGATTTTGAGATTAAGCAAGCGATATGTCATTTAGCATATTTGCAAAGAGTGTATGCGATCAGTAAAAAGTCCAAAAGGTTTAATTTTATAAATTTGTTGAGTTGAAAATTTTGAATCAACTGTGAAAGCTTTTCCAAGGACCGCCCAATTTTTCGCACTTCACTGTGAGAAATTTGCGAGATACCAAAATCTAAAATATCGAAACTGCATTATATTTAGATCTTGAAAAATGATATCGTACACTAAGTAAAAATAAAACATAGCATTCTCACCTTACAATCTTGCAAATGTCAACCAAAGTCTCGAAAATTAAAATCTCGAATACCTGCTCAAAATTGAGTGGTCACATAATTAGCGGGATTTTTATTTGCAAGATCTCGAATGCGAGTTTTTCATTGGCATGGTTTTGTAATTTGTGGATTTGTGGTCGTGGATTTGTTCTAATGGGATTTTAAAGTTTCTTTTCTTAAAGTCATTCCAGGTCACTGAACAAAATTTTTAGGTACCTTATTAAGGTTATCTTAAGAAACAAATATTAAATATTGTTATTAAAGGTCACCTAGTGTTTGGTGACATACCTTTTTTAAATGAATTTTCAAAGTTTTTTCATGTTTCAGTATTACTTTTTGAAAATTCTATGTCTGAAAAATTATCTACTGTTACTACCTGAACTTAAATGACCAGTAACCTTTCGAAGAGTACATATACGGGATGCCATGAAATTTGTCATCTGATTCGGTGTACGGTGTCAGAAATGTTCACAAAATCATCAAATCAATTTCAATTTATTTTAAGGTAAAACAAAAAGTAGAGTTCTGTATTATTCTTGAAATGAAAACTTTTATTGTTTTTCTGGTAGAAGAATTATTTTTTCAACTTTTCACGAACGATGTACATATCGTCGGCTTTCTCTCAAAACGTAGCAAGTCCTTAAATGACATTTTAATGTACTTTTAGTCAACAATAATTACTGAATTCGAATATCAATGTCTAGTAACTGTGTCATGGTTTCTTTTGGCTCTATCAACCAGTTTAAAAACCTTTCATTATCTAAGAATTCCATTTTATTACCTTTTAAATCGGTATTTTGTGTCTTCTAACCAATTTTTCAAATTTGAAATTTGTTTTGACAGAAGATATTTTTTTTACTTTGATTTTTGTGTTTTAACTCTTTAAATACGCACGGTTAATTAAAAAAATTTAAGGCTGATTATATCCTTTGAGCAGTGAAATTTTTTGTTTATGATTGAATTCATCTGTTTAATATTTTATATCTGGGAAAAGCCCCAGGGGAGGGGGGTCATGACCCCCCCCCCCTTGTATCCGCCAATGGTGGGTTATTTATTACAGATGTAGGTGTTTTGTGTGCAAGATTTTGTACATGCAAAGTTTTCGCGCTTTTTCTTCAACTGCTGAAAATTTCATCGGTTGAAAATGTCGGTATTCTGGTTGTTGCGCTGTTTTAGTTTTTTCCAAAACTTTCAAAAAATATTTTTTTTGTGGCTAAACTTATCGTCTAAGTGACTTTAGAAATACATAGGAAAGGCCACTTTTGAATTGATGCATCGCATTACGAGTATTTGCAAAATCGACTTTTATCCTTAAACGCGATTTGAGGCTAAACTAAACGTCCCAGAGGCATCAAAGTTGACACGTTTAAAAATAATTTGCGGCTTAACTTAGCGTCCTAGCGACATATGAAATGCATATTCGTGATCTAGGATGTACATACCAGCTATGAAAAAGAGCAAAAAAGTTGACAATAAAAAATTTCACAAAACTTTCAAAAAAATATTTTCAGATTTCCGTCCTGCTGACTTTAGAAATACATATTAAAGGCCAATTGATGCATCGTATTGTAACGACTGTCACATTTGTACTATAAGGACTGGAATGAACTATGACCGCTCTCGAATAAAAGAAACACCGAATTCCGGATTAGACAGGACACAAACCAACCTACGGTGAACTTCGTTACTAAAACTTAATTCACTTTATTTCAATTTTCCACTTATTTACTTTATAAAATAAAACACTTTACTTTTCTTACTACGACACAATTTATTGTTCACCACTGACATTAATTCACTTGACTTTTATTACAACCAACTTTACTCATTCACTATTAAAAATAAACTGCGTCCTCTGCCGGTCAGGCATGTGCTTTTATACTTCTCACAAGGTTCCCGAAAAAGCTGGAAGGTTCTAGTATTTGCTTCTAGATATTTCCATAGGGGAAATTTCCCATACATTTCCTTTTCCAAAGCTTTCATTTTGACATTTAATATTGGAGGTTCGAAAGCTCACCAAAACTCTGCGAAGGTTGGTTTGTGTCCTGTGTAATTCGAAATTCGGTGTTTATTTTGTTCGATGTTAAAGAGTGGTTATAGTTCATTCCAAAGTTGTTATAGTACAAATGTGACAGTCGTTACAGTAATAAAAAGGAATTGGATAAAGTAAAGAAAATGAAGGTTCGAGAAAGTTCTGGCGACTGTCCAAGAAGAAAGGAGATGCATCCACCAACCTTCGATGGACAAACTTCTTGGTCAATCTATAAGAAGCAGTTCGAGGCAGCTGCGGCAACTAATAGCTGGGACGACGAAGACAAATATATAGCTCTGACGCTTGCCCTTAGAAGAACTGCTGCTGAACTGCTACAAACCATACCAGCAGATAAGAATGGCAACTTCAGTGCTCTTGTTCAGGCCATTGACAAACGCTTTGGAGATGGCCATATGCAAGAAGTCTTCCGCGTTCAAGTCAATACTAGAGTCCAGAAAAGAGGAGAAACTCTGCAACAGCTCCAAGCAGACATCAAACGGTTGGCACATCTGGCATCAACCAATTCACAACAGAATCCTTTGTCCATGCTGTATCCGATATCAACCTTCAGTGAGCAATTCGAACGGCTGGGAAACGCACAGTTCCTGAGACATTAGCGCTCGCCCTGACTATGGAAGCAGCAGAACAGGCTTCTCAAGGAGTTCATCGAGTAAGAGAAATAGAAATTGAGGAGTGTTCATGCCAGAGAACAGCGTTGCAAAGAAACCAGAGCGATGGACCTGCTCGATGCTGGGACTGTAACAAGACAGGACATCTCCAACGTCAGTGCAGATTACCACCTAGAAGATCTGCATGTCAACATTGTGGACGCAGAAATGGAAACAATAACACCAATACTCCAACTCTACCTGTTTCCTAACCGGGAAACGAGTAAGAACCAATTTCGAGTGGCAGAAGCTGGTTTCTGGTATCGATGGCCCCAGAACCACTATTCAGGTCTCGTAGACTAAACGAAACAATAAAAGTCTGAATGTGGAGCCAATATTAAACGGCAAGAAACAAGTGGCTACGATCGACCCCGGTGCCACTGCCTCCATTATTCGAAGAGACTTGGTGAAGATGACATGGCTGCATAACACCAACACCTATCGTCTGAAAACTGCAACAGGAGAGGGAGCCAGAGTGTACGGGGAAGTTCGTCTCACGATCCGTCTTGCAGAACTGGAGTTTTCACATCTGTTTCTGGTAGCAGATATATGTGACGAGTGCATCGTTGGAATCGACTTTATGAAAGAGCACGGAGTAATCCTTGATATCGGGAAGCAAGTTCTTAACCCGCCAATGGTGACCTATTTGTCTGTGAGACCGGGTGTTCTTAAAAATTTGAATAACTTTGTCCTCTCTCTCTGATTTTCGCCGTGATTTCGTGTAGCTGCCGCATTTCGCATCCTTCATCAACTGTTCACAACAAAACGGCAAAGTGAGGAGAAATTCTGTTCTTTTGGTACAAGCCCGGTGCATGAGACCGTGCGTCACCGTTTATGCAAGTGAAGTACTCATAGTTAAATAATTTTTCTTAAAATTTTCTTAAAATTTCTTCAAGAATCTTTTCTACTTTCTTATTATTTTCAGTGTTTTCTAGTATTTTTTTTATGATCGGTGAGCTTTTTATGAGATTGTAAAAAAAAACACTTTTTTATTCGAAAAAACAACCATTTTTGTATGAAAAATAGTTATTTTTGGAATCGAATTTGTTGTTATTATATATTATTATATTATTTCTTATTATTATATTATTTCTTATATGGAAGGATACCAGTTTTCATTAATTTTTAGAAGTTCCTAATCTGGAAAGACTCCTTGCAGTAATTTGGTTTTAAAATTAATATTTAAAAATAATGTGTTTTTTATTTTTTTTTCTTAATTTAAAAAAAGTCAAGTTTAAAAACATGGTTATTCTTAATGCTCTACGCAAAATAGTTTTTTAAACTATTAAAATTGAAATTAATGAGCCATAGTCGATAAAATATTTTTGTTTTATTGTAAAATATTATATTAAACAAAAAAAAATGAAATAGTAATAACACGATTTGAAAGAATCTTCAGTTGAAAAACCCGGTCTGTGAGACCGGCGTCACCATTGATGTAAGTCAAATTGACGTCACCGGTGGCGGGTTAAGTATCGAAATGTGGAGATTCCTATGGTTTATGGCAATGAAACCACATCAACTCTGAGGACTGTCATAAAGGAAGATATATGCCTGCCACCTTCTTCAGAAGTGTTCGTTTGGACAAAAATAAAGGGTTTTTTGGGTAACCATCGATACCTTATGGAACCAGACTCTGAGCAGTCTTCCCAAAACATCATCCTAGGGAAGACTCTTGTGGCACCTAACAACATGGTGCCCGTACGGATACTTAACATCAAACCGTACGAAATCAAGCTGAGAAAAGGAGCAGCTGTGGGAAAGTGTGAATCAGTGTCCGCTATAACTAAGATAACAGAAGTGGAAACTCAACAATCTGTGGACCCGAGGAAATTGAATTCTATGAAGTCAAAAATTCTCAAGTCATCCAATTTAAGTGAACAACAGCTAATTGACGCTGGAAGCCTCCTTCACGAGTACGCTGATATACTCCCTTCACCCAGTGGGCAGTATGGTCGAACACAACTGGTGCAGCATCGAATCGACACAGGAGATGCTAGACGAATTCGACAACCAGCAAGACGTCTTCCATTAGCCAAACAAGCCGAAGTTGAAGATATGATATCGACGATGAAGAAAGATGGGCTAATCGAAAACTCTAAAAGCCCTTGGGCATCCTCAGTCATCCTTGTCAAAAAGAAGGATGGAAGTACTCGATTCTGTGTGGACTTTCGGAGGCTGAACGATGTAACAAAGAAAGACAGCTGCCCTCTGCCAAGAATCAGCGATACTTTGGATGCGATGGAAGGAGCTGAATGGTTCCCAAGATTGGACTTGAAGAGTGGCTACTGGCAGGTAGAAATCCATCCAGAAGATCGAGAAAAGACGGCTTTCTTTACAGGAAATGGTCTGTGGCAATTCAAAGTAATGCCTTTCGGACTATGCAATGCTCCGGCAACATTTGCGCGTTTGATGGAGTGCGTTTTACAGGGACTTACTTGTAAATCATGTCTGGTCTATCTGGACAATGTCATCGTTTATGGTAAAACATTTGATGAGCATTGTGGAAACCTTAAGGCTGTGTTCCAGAGGCTTTGAGAAGCAAACTTGAAATTAAATCCAGACAAGTGTGCATTATTTAAGTCTGAGGTAAAATACTTGGGACATATCATCTCGTCCCAAGGAGTGAAAACTGATCCTGAGAAAGTGGACACTGTTAAGAACTGGCCAACTCCACAAGTTAAACATCAACTTCGGAGCTTTGTTGGTCTTGCTACGTACTATCGTCGTTTTGTTAAGGATTTTGCTGGGATCGCTAAAAATTTGCATCAGCTTACCGAAAAAGGCAAACCATTCAAATGGTCAAGTGAGTGCGAGAAAAGCTTTCAGGTACTCAAGGAGCGCCTATGCAATACACCTGTTCTGGCCTATCCGACACCAGGAAAACCTTTCATCATCCACGCTGACGCAAGTAACGTGGAAATTGAAGCCGTACCAGAATGGGGTGATACGAGTATCTCCGATAGAAGTTCACCTCTTAAGGCGTATTGGGCACAATGGGACTCGCTTCATATGCAAGGAGTATTAAGACGTAAGTGGGAGTCCACAGACAGCAAATCATATGTGATGAAGGTAATCGTACCATGATCTAAAGTTAATGACGTTCTTCAAGGGATGCATGAGGTCATTTTGGGATCAATAAGACACTGGAGAAGGTAAGGCAACTATTCTACTGGCTATATGCAAGGGAAGACGTTGAAAAATGGTACCGAAAATGTGATACTTGTGCTGCAAGCAAGGGACCAGGCAGAAAAATCCAGAGTAAAATGCAGCAGTATAACGTGGGCACGCCTTTTGAGAGAATTGCAATAGACGTTGCGCGACCTTTTGCAGAAACCGAAAGTGGAAACCAATACATCCTGGCAGTAATGGACGACTTCAGCAAGTGGCCTGAGGCATTTGCCATCCCAAACCAGGAAACCAAAACAGTCGTGGATCAGATTGTTTACAACTGGATTAGCAGGTTTGGTGTGCCTATGGAACTCCATTCAGATCAAGGAAGAAACTTCGGTCCAAAATCTTTCAGGAAGTTTGTACACTCCTTGGCATTACAAAAAATGAGGACAACACCGCTTCATCCAATCACAATCTGATGAAATGGTTGAACAATTCAACAAGACCCTTAAAGAACATCTTTCCAAAGTGGTATCAACATCCAACGAGACTGGGATCGGCATATTCCACTATTCTTGATGGCCTATCGAAGTGCAGTACATAGCTCAAGAGGACATACATCATCAGAAATCCTGCTCGGGAACACAATACGACTGTCAAGTGAAATAAAATTTGGATGTTGTGGTAATGAGCCCCAAGAAATAGACGACTACGTGGAAAACCTGAAAGAAAAGGTTCTTGACATTCACGAAAGGACAAGGACAAATATAAAGCTATCAAGTGATCGGATGAAAAGACGATACGACACAAAAGCAACAACGAACGGATACCAAGCGGGAGAACTTGTATGGTTTTATAATCCCCACCGTCGGAAGGGACTTTCACCGAAACTTCAACAAAATTGGGAAGGCCCGTATACTGTTGTAACACGAATAAACGATGTCGTCTACCGCATTCAAAGATGACTTAGTGGTAAAATGAAAGTAGTTCACAGTGACCGTTTACACCGTTATAATGGTGAAGGATGTGAAGGATTTCCTCGGGACGATCAATTTTAAGGAGGGGGCAGTGTAACGACTGTCACATTTGTACTATAACGACTCTGGAATGAACTATGACTACTCTCGAATAAAAGAAACACCGAATTTCGGATTAGACAGGACACAAACAAACCTACTTTCGAACTTCCAATACTAAACGCCAAATTGAATGCTTTGGAAAGGGAAATTTATGGGAAATTTCCCCTATGGAAAGCCCTGGAAGCAAATACTAGAAAAATTAAGTTTTTTTCTTAATTTCTCAAAAAATATTTATTTTTTTTTTTGGAAAAATGTGAACGAACAAATTGTAGCTTATGAAATTCTACACAAAAAAGGTTATCATACTTTTTTTCATGCAAGGCTTTTTGGGGAGCCCGGGATAAGGAGAAGGCCGCCATCTTGAATAAGAAAGTGGATTGGTTTTTATTCAAGAAATCAATGAAATTTCCTTTTACAACTAAGATATGAAAAATAACATTTAAACAACAAAAATATATAAAAACTGAGCTATTGATGAACTCTATAGGTTTATTCATCTTGAAATTATAGTATCAAAGTAACACTTTTTATTTTGTACCGTGAATGACAAGTAACGGTTTTTTGTTAATATCTCAGCAGATATATATTTTTTTTCAAAAAAACTAATGAATTTATATTAGTGCTCATAAAATGTTGGACATAAAAGATTTTAACACTTTTTTTCGTAGGAGCAACAGATTTTAAGGAAGACGTACACAAACGTTATAATAAGAGCTTTTCACTGTAATTAATTTTTCGTCTTCATTTTGCCTTGATAAAATAGGTAATGGGCGCGTTTTTGCGCGTTTTTCTCAAAATCTATTGCTTCTACGGAAAAAAGTGTTACCTAGAATCCTTTTTTGTCCAGAATTTTTGTTTTTTTCTCATTTTCTTCACCTTTTTTTATTGTTTGACATTTCACAAACACCTGATTTGGTTATCTCTTTTACTCCTTCCTCTTGCTACATTCCTACATACCTCTTGCTTTTACTACTAATCTTCCATTCTTTAATTATGGCCCATTTACAAGTCTCAACGCAAAAAAACAGTCTTGAGTCCCTGACCAAATGTGGCGCCGCCGCTGGACCACCATTCTCCAAAAAAAAAAATAGTTCATGATAGTATTTTGGTGTATATATACAAAGGTTTTATTATCTCCGGGTCTGGGTCGAGGCTATCTTTTTACACGTATTACAAAAACAACATGGGATCCAGGTTTCTATCGGGGTAAATTTCAATAACCCAGAAGGGATGTGTATATAGCATTGTTTTCTCATTAACCCACATCGTTTTATTTTTATGAGGATACCCATATGGGTTATAGCGATAATAAAACGTAGTTGTTTATGTTTATGTTTATGTATATATAAACCATAGTACTATCATGGAAGCCATCGAAGACGGCGACATCTGAAGTACCCAAGGGGTACCTTGACGTGGAGAATTTCATTTTTCGATGGAGACTTGTAATTGTGAATTGTCAAAATATAATGAGAACGGGAAAGACGTACACCGAATTAATGAGAGTTTGATAGAGTTTTTTCTTTTTTTTTATTTTTCAATTTTCAATTTTCTTAAAACTATCTTAATGCTAGACAAAAATTCATAAAAACTAGCCTACTTATCAATATCTTAAGACTAACTTACTGGCCCCAATCGGGCGCTCTAAGCTAAACTATAATAACTTAATGCTAATACCTTTCGGCCAAAGAACTATTGTAGTACTAAAATCTAGGTCGGTTTTGTTTGTACCGAGTAGAATTTACAAAAAAACTCGGTCTCAATGTCTTTATTTTATGGTTTTATATAAAACTTACAAACTACATAAAACTAAATTAAAGATTATTAAAACTAATTTAAACTAATTAAAACTACTTAAAAATACTTTAAACTACTTACAACTAATTATAAACTAGTTACAAACTAGAACAGCCACAGCAAGCATTTTCCGGTTTAATAATTTTTTTTGTATTTTTGTTGATTTTATAATTTTTTTTTTTTTTTTTGGTGCCACCCTGACTATCCCTACTTAAAACTAACTACCTAAACCTATGTAAGTCGGCCATGACAGAGAAAAACCAAGGACAACTTTTAAATATCTGAAGGAACTTCATTCTTCGTATTTTAACCACCAGAACTGGTTCTCCTACTTAACCCTATCTCTTCGGTCCCGTTCGGACACAGTCCTACTGAACCGAAGGTGCTCAGCTCCGTCTTGTGCGAGGACGTTCCGACTGTAAAGGAGTCGCCGATCCACAGTTCTACGGCTGACGTGGTAGATTAGCGGAACCGCCGCTCTATCCTGGATCAGCCCTCGACTGTCTAGATAGAGGAATGCATCGGGCGGAATAAAGCCGCTTAGACGCACACTCTCGTAGTATTCGTTGCTGGGGTAATAAGCCCCGAAAATTAAGCTGTTAGACGAGGAAATCGCTCTTGCAATGTGACCTCGAATAAGCTTCAGCTTCAGAAATTATCTATCCTGTTTATGTTGGCCCCGTTGTATAGAGCCAGGTTGGAATAGTAATGTTTGTACTCCGACTCTGGTGTTCTGTGCAATCCAAGGCAGCGTCGAAGACACTGCCTCTCAAACACCCGAATCTTTTCCATTTGAGATGGGGCAATGTTGAACCAAACTGGGCATCCATAGACAATCATCGGCCGAATAAGGGCCATGTAGCAAATCACCTTCACCCTGCTATCAAGCCGGCTGCTATAAAACAACCGTTTCGTCAGGGCAAAGGCTCTGAGTACCTAGGTATCGGTATACATATCTTCAACTGAGAATAATAATAAAAATCGAGGTTTTGCATCATTTGAAATATATGTACGTAGGTATCAGCATTTAAATTAGATCAGAAAAAGCAAGAAAATCAAGGTCGTATGTGTAATTCCATGAAGAAGTGGACATGAAGGTAGAAAAGGTGAAATTTATCTCGCTCCCTGTCTATTCTTTTTCTGAATTGCTAAATATTTTTCAAGTAACGAACACATGGCTGAAAATAAAATGAAATTAAATAAGGCTTAACCCTTAAATTTAAAATTGAAAACGTGAAATAACTTACCGACCTTACGTTAGTTTCCATGTGTTTTATTAAATTTGTATAACATATTTTCAGTAATTTTAAGTTGCTTTATAGTAATAAATAGTCTGATATGTTTTTGTGTCTAATTTAACAAACTTCTTAAGCTTTATTGGTTTCTTTAATTTTAAGAAAAATTGCAAGGGCCTGCAACATAACCCGTGTCCGAAACGTGTAACGTGAGTTACCAACATGTTTTCGTATATGAACTGTATATTTTGTTTCATTTATATTTAAACAAGTATGAACATTTAAATAAAAAAGCTCGTACATCTCTCCCAAATGTAACGTGAGTTACCATGGAATTGCCCGTAGGTATCTAGAAATTTAAATCAATTTTTAGTCGTAGGTATGTATGTGAACGAATTTTTTTTATTTATTATCTGCTCTATTTTTTGTGTTTTAATCTTGATTTTAGCTCATTATTCACTGGGCTAGGTACTTACTTCATATCAAAATTATTACTTATTTTATACTATCGACAAAAAAGTTGATAGCGTTTTTTTTTGCAAACAAAAAAAAAAATTAAAAAATGCCAAAAAATAATCATTTTTTATTTCTGCCTTTTCCCATTAAATTTTGGGATGCATGTATAAAAATTGAAGTTGGTACATTTTCTTAGGTTTTTCCTTTAGATCGTTTAAGTCAAAGACATTTTGTCTAACATACAACTATGAACTAAAAGAAAATTTGTAACAAAGGCGTAGGGTTATGGGCAAATATCTAAAACCATAAGCATTAAACTCATTCATTCATTTTATAACAAGCACTTAGTGTAGTGTACACTTATAAGAATGAGTTTTTTAAATACCACATAACTAGTGTACACTTTTCTAAGTATACTGGGTACACTGAATACACTGAGTGCAAGTGAACCTCTATAGTGTGTATGGCTTATGTAGGAGTATGAATAAAGAAACAAGTATTTTTTTATTAATTATATTTTGTTCTTGTTTTTTGTTTATGTATTTCTTAGAAAAGAAGTTTAAAATCTTATATAGGTATGTAATGCATCTGCTTCACATATATAAAACCGATAATCTGATTTGGCTAGGAAAAATCTAAGTATGAGGCCTTAGGTGCCGGTTATAGCATCATTGAAAATTTTAATGATTGATCGTAAATTATTTTGATGGACAGATAAACCTAAGGGCTTTATTAGTATTTCTATTCAAAAAAATTCAAATAGGCCTAGTTTTTCTCATAATGTGACTTTAAAGATTTCAATGATCATTGGTAAGGTTATTCAAATATTGAAATAAATAATAATTAATTTACAAAGAGTGCTTTGCATAAGTTGTATAAAAGTGCTAGAAATATCATCATTTTATTCCATTTTTTGTAGAACCACCCGTATAGTGTTCGAAGCTTTTTAAATGGGTACTCGTTTGAGTGTACACTAGATTCTGTGAGTAATGTACACTCATAGTGCTATCGTACTATGATTTTTATATACAAAGATACTATTATTTGTATATACAAAGGCTCTGCTTTCGCTCAAAATAATATCTTTGTATATATAAACCATAGTACTATCATGGAAGCCATCGAAGAGGGCGACATCTGAAGTACCCAAGGGGTACCTTGAGGTGGAGAATTTCATTTTTCGACGGAGACTTGTAATTGCGAATTGTCAAAATATAATGAGAACGGGAAAGACGTACACCGAATCAATGAGAGTTTGATAGAGTTTTTTCTTTTGTTTTTATTTTTCAATTTTCTTAAAACTATCTTAAAGCTAGTCAAAAATTCATAAAAACTAGCCTATTTATCAATATCTTAAAACTAACTTACTGGCTCCAATCGGGTGCTCTAAGTTAAACTATAATAACTTAATGCTAATACCTTTTGGCGTAAGAACTATTTTAATACTAAAATCAAGGTCGGTTATATTTTTTACCGTCTTTATTTTATGGTTTTATATAAAACTTACAAACTATATAAAACTAAATTAAAGATTATTAAAACTAATTTAAACTAATTAAAAATACTTTAAACTACTTACAACTAATTATAAACTAATTACAACCTACTTATAAGCTACTTACAAACTACTTACAAACAAGAACAGCCACAGCAAGCATTTTCCGGTTTAATAATTTTTTTGTATTTTTGTTGATTTTATAATTTTTTTTTTTTTTTTTTGGTGCCACCCTGACTGTCCCTACTTATAACTAACTACCTAAACCTATGTAAACCTATGTATGTCGGCCATGACAGAGAAAAACCAAGGACAACTTTTAAATATCGATAGAACTTCATTCTTCGTATTTTAACCACCAGAACTGGTTCTCCTGCTTTACCCTATCCCTTCGGTCCCGTTCGGACACAGTCCTACTAAACCAAAGGTTCTCAGCTCCGTCTTGTGCGAGGACGTCCCGACTGTAAAGGAGCCGCCGATCCACAGTTCTACGGCCGACGTGGTAGATTAGCGGAACCGCCGCTCTATCCTGGATCAGCCCTCGACTGTCTAGATAGAGGAATGCATCGGGCGGAATAAAGCCGCTTAGACGCACACTCTCGTAGTATTCGTTGTTGGGGTAATAAGCCCCTGTTTATGTTGGCCCCGTTGTATAGAGCCAGGGTGGAATAGTAGTGTTTGTACTCCTACTCTGGTGTTCTGTGCAATCCAATATATATAGATATATAGGTACCTGTTAGTCTTCATATTTTTTTTTTATTAGGTAGGTATATTATTGTTTTATGTTATCTTACATACATATAATATTATACTATAATATATATGTATATATATCATATTACTAGTCTCACCCCCCCAAAATTTTACACCACTCAAGCTAGCTAGTTAGGTAGGTAATACAGGGTGGCGCACCAATTGTGCTACAATAAGAAATACAAATAACTTTTTTTTTAATCGATGTATTTCATTTTTTTTTTTTATTGGTTAGAAAATTAAATTTTATTTTAAATAGTTAGTTGTTTTTAAAGATTATAGACCGCAAATGACCTCCACGCTCTCCCACGCATATGCGGCTCCTGATCAAAAAATTATTCATTGCGGCCTGAAGAGTTGAAGTTGGGATTGCCTCAATTATTGTCGTTATGGACTGCTTTAATTCAGTTAAATTACTGGGCTTCGTTTTATACACCTCTTGCTTGACATAACCCCATAAAAAGAAGTCTGGTGCAGTCAGGTCAGGTGACCTTGGGGGCCAGCGAAGAGTGGAGTTCCTAGAAATTAATTTGTTTGCGAATTTTTCGTTTAGCTCCGCCATAACTGGTCTGGCTATATGTGCAGTTGCTCCATCTTGCTGAAACCAAACGCTGTTGAATGGTATACGTCTTCGCCGCAGTTCTGGGTAAAAAAAACTTCTTCAACATCATTAAATAACGGTCCCCATTGACAGTAACGGTTACACCGTTTTCTTCAAAGAAGTACGGCCCGACAATACACCTTGATGAAACTGCGCACCACACAGTGACTCGTTCTGGGTGCAGTTCCGTCTCATGGAGCATTTCTGGATTGAACTCATTCCATATACGGCAATTTTGCTTTTTTACATTGCCGTTAAGATCAAAATGGGCCTCATCAGACATGAACAAACAATTGATCAATGTGTTGTCTTCTTCGGCCATTCATATCATTTTTTGGCAAAATTCCAGGCGAACAGGCAAATCCTGAGGGTTTAACTTGCTAGTAATTTGGACTTTGTACGGAAACAAGTTTAAATCGTCATGAAGTATCCGTTGTAATGACCGTCTACTAACTCCAATTTGCCCCGATAAGTTTCGGGTCGAAACGCTCGGATTGGCCTGTATTGCAGATGCTACTGCTGCGATTGTATCCTGAACCCGAACATTGGCATCTCGATGGTACGGCCTTCGTGCGATGCTTCCAGATTCGGCAAACATGTTTAAAAACCTCATAATGGTCCATCTATTCGGGGATTACCGACAAACTCCCGCCTAAATTCCCTTTGGACGGAAATGACGGCCTGCAAAGCATGGTACCGTTGCACTATCCAAATTCTTTTCTCCGTATCCCAAGCATCCATTTTTATAAATCTAAATAGTAACCTACAAAATAAAAAAAAAATAAGCCGATTACTCACACAGAAAAAAAGTTATTACGTTTTATTTTTGTAGCACGATTCGTGCGCCACCCTGTATTTGAAAATTGATTTTTAACGATTTTATTTAATTAAATATTTTCGAATGTGCACAGTGATCGTTAACTAAAATTGGCTGTCAGTGCTTAATTTGATGATTCGCACAGTCCTTGGACTATGGGTAGGTACCTACCTATGTACAATCTTGGTAGGTATTTCAATAAAATTTTGTATGCAAAATTGGGGGGTGGGCTTAGGCAAATATACCCATAGGTATTTTTGGTAGGCAGATAGGTCATAGGTAGGTACTAGAGCCTACCATTCTGTACGTGTATCCGGATACCCCGATTCTTAATGCACGGATTTTTAATTCTTAATAAGTACACGGATTTTTAATAATAGCAATAGGTAGGTACACAGATTTTAAATACATGGATATCCGGATTCTTATTACACGGATTCAGACAGTATTTTGGTTCTATAGGTAAAAATTTCAGCGTAGAGCTTATTTTATTTTCTTAATTTTCTTATATGCAATTTATATCATATTGACATTTTGCAATGAAGTTCAATTTGTATTCATGATATTTTAAGTATTTAAAAAAATACATCGAGATTTTGATCAAACTCATCATAACAATAATAGGATAGACAAAAAAAATATTTGAGGTGGGGCTGGAACTGGAACAAAAGCAGACACATTTTTTGTTCATACAAATTTTGTTATTTTTTTTTTAAATATGAAAAAAACGTTTTTTACAATTTTTGTTTGGTATTTAAGGCACTTATATATTTAATAAGTCACTAGGTTGCTTACCCAACTAACAAAATTGCTTCGCATTTTAGACATTAAAGGGTTATTTGTTTCTATAGTGCTCCATTTAGCCCTCTGACAGAAAGTAAAAATCTTATTGGAGACTACTGAATCCTTAATGCTCTTATGAAGTAACCAAGATACTTTAACTTCAATAGTCATCCGGTAAAATTTTTATACAATCTTTATGTTAGTCTTTGTTTCCATATTGCTTGTATTAGTGAATATGGTGACGCCAAGCCGTAATCACCCATTTAATAACTTATATTCAATTAAGCACCTAAGCACATATATTTCTTATTATTGTCAATGTTTAAGGTTGGTATTAATTAATTAGGCTATTATATCTCTATTTATTTAATTAAAAATATGTGTTTGTTATAGCCATACTAATCTATTATTTTATATTTTTCTTGAAGAAAGTTTTTTCTTATTAATGCAAGCTTCTTGTCTCATACGAGATAATTCTAGATAAAAGTGATTCCAATTTAATGCATTGAATTGTATATCTGAGAATGGTGGAGCGGTAAGCGAGTAAGACACAGTCGATCTCGATCTGTGGAAGTATACACACGTTTTCGGCTTTCACAGTGTTCCTTAAGTAAATTCGGAATGACTTTTCAAAGTTTAAATTTTACCCAGCTATTTTTAATAGTGCAATAACAGAGAGGTAGAGGTGACCGACCGACAACCTGAGGATCACGGGTTCGAATCCCAGTCGGGCAAAAATTATTTGGCTGTTTTTTTCACAATCGTGAAGTAGAAAACTTCATCGAGTGGGAAGAGCAGCAAATGCTAACCAACAACACTGCGGGGACATCGAAAGGTACCCCAGCAACAACAATTAAGCCAAATATGGCACCACCAGCTAAAGCCATGGTTAGTGCCGTATCACCAACAACAACAACAACCAAGCAAGCGATGGCACCAACAGCCATACCATCAACCAGTGCCGTAGCAACAACGGCAAAAACAGCAACGGCACCAACAGCCGATATCAAGAATAAGAGGAAAAAGAGGATAAGCTGTGCGCCGAACTTCGTCAAGCGCTACTCTACCACCACCTCAGCCAAGCTGCCAGCCGGGGTGAGGGAGACGGCGCGCACAGGGAAGACGTCAGCAGCAGCAAAAATTCTACAACAATTGGTTTCCTCGCCATCCGATGATGACATTGATTACATTTCAGAAGGTAGCGAGGGATTATTCACAACAGGGGACTCCAACAGCAACCTGCTTGTGGACTTAACCTCACCAGAGGGCCCAAGTCGCAACAATTGCACTTGATGAAAAAGCCATCAGTGAAAAAATCGATGCCATTTGGAGGGAATTGGAAAGGCTTAACTCCATAGTTATCCCTCTGATTCAAGCCCTACAAATAAACAAGAAGCTCGAAGAGAACTTGAGAGGCAGGAGCGCGAGAATAAAAAAGCACTACATGTGCCACCAAAAGCAGCGCCACACAAAGCAGTGCCAACAAAAGCAGCACCACAACAAGAGCTGGCATATCCAGAGCAAAGGCTAGCTCAGCAGCATCAACAGCAACATCCACAGCAACTGCCATAGCAACTGCCACAGCAACTCCGTCCTTAACTACCAGGTTGTAACTTGGAATAAATTAAAGAGACGTGGTGACATGCTTCAATGCATGCGCTGCCAAAGGTTTGGCCACGCTGCAGTAGTCACGCTGCGTTAAGTGTGGTAAGGACCTCATTAAGGAGGAGTGAAAACTCGTTGAAGAACGGGTCGAGGACATGATCCAGCTTAAATGTGCACTTTGCGGAAAGGAGGGGCATCCTGCTAATTGTCGGGGTTGCTCAGCTTCTCAGCAAATCAAAATTAATAAAGCGGCTAAGCAGACAGCGGTAGAGATGCGCCCATCAACGCGTGCTCCTACAGCAACGTCCGTTAATCCCCAAATTTCCTACGCCCAAATGGTGGCAGGGAGGGGAAAATGGTACAGCCTGCAGATAAGGCAGCCCAACCAGCCCTAGTGTTAAAGGCACCGGACGCTCAGGCCGAAATTAGAAGTATGTTGCTGGAAATTCAAGGCCAGTTGACGGGACTTCACAATCAGATAAAGAAGCAGGCGACTAGGGTAGCATATCTCTACTCTGTTTTGCCTAGCCTAACGCATTTAAGAGGTTAAAGGCGCGCTGTCGGAGAGGCCTCTTAGGATCCTTGCTGTTAATGTAAATTCACTGATTAGGACCGGACGTAGAGCTAACCTTTTCCAATTGTTGAAAGACCAAAGTCCAGATGTGTTTATGGCCAGCGAAACTAAGCTGAACTAGAAACATAAGTTGACTAACAACAATTACAATATCGTCAGAAGAGAACGACCCAACTCCACTCAAGGGGGGGGGGGGGGGCGTCGCAATCTTCATACGAAAAGGCATTAATCATAAAGTTATATATTATAGTGATCTGCGCAGATTTTGGCTGTTAGAGGCGTGCATCGTATGCAATCCTCTCCAACAGGAGAAGCGAATGTATGTGATCGCGGCTAATGCACCGGAATCACCTCAGCCAACTGATTTTATGACAGAGCTTGAAAAACTTTTCGAATGTCTACGCTTGAGATTGGAAGAAAATTGCTTTCTCATGACCGGTGATTTGAATGCCAAACACCAAGATTTGGGAAATAAAATTCAAAATCAAAGAGGTATTCATCTTTTTAATTGGATGAGTCGATACAACACTGATCGGCCATCGTTTCCAAGAAGCGGTGCCTATCTCGATTTATTGCTAACAGACGCAAGACTGACAATTACTGACACTGTGGGTCAAAGATCAAGAAACAGTTTATGAACGATCGAGTGCGACAGGGATTACTGCGGACTCGCCACCGTAATACAGTGCTCTTCACTTGATTAGACGCACCTGTAAAAAATTCGTAAAAATGAAACATAGACTTTTTAATATATTTTTGTCTCTTTTATTTTTGTTTTTTTTTTATATTTTCAGTACTTTGTACTGCCACCATGTTTCAAAATCACATCAAAAATTCTATTTTTAAGTGAAACATACAGTTTTTCTAAATAATTTAGAGGAATCGTCTTCCAGGCTTCTTTGATTGCGAAAATTAGCTCTTCGCAGGTCTCATACTGTCTACCTCCTTCGTAAATTTTACGCGTGAGCCACCCCCAAACATTTTCGATTATATTGAGGTCAGGTGAATAAGGTGGTCACGGCAGTAATTCCACATTTTCGTCGGCGAGAAAGCTTTTGACTACACGAGCGTTGTGGATTGGTGCATTGTCTTGTTGAAATATCCACTGTAGAGGTCCAAACAGTTCTTTCATAGCGGGGAAGGCTGATTGCAAAAGGGATTTGTAGGAAACTCCCGTCATTTTATTGGAAACGAAAACCAAATCAAACGCACCATAGTACGAAATGGCTCCCCAAACCATAACTCCTCCTTGCCTCGAATGGTGACGTGTCAAAAACTTTTCCTGTTTTCTAATATCATGGAAGTAGTAGTTGTAGCCATCAGGGCCATCTAAATTAAATTTTTTTTCATCTGAAAAAACCACATTTCGCCAATTTAGCCCACTTCCAACATTGGTATCCCACGACATGTGAAGGCGTGCGAACTCCAACCGCTGTGCTTTTCTTACGACGTTTAGTGGGGGCTTTTTTTAAAGTTTTTTTAATTTTAAATGCTCTGCACTCCAAAATAGCTTTCCGAACAGTTGATGTGCTGGCAGTTATCCCCGCTTTTTCCTTTATTTTACTGGTAGAGGCAGCTGAATTGGACGCGATTCTTATTATTTTTCTTTTATCCTGAGGTGTTAAAGCGGTTTTTGTCCTTTTTTTGTAATTTTTACCGTATGAAGCACTGTTTTTAAGATAATTTCTTACGACATGGTCACTTCGACCAATTTTTTTGGCAATATTTCTCATGGAAAACCCTTCGGAGTGCAACGCGTCAATTTTTCCTTTTTCTTCCGCGTTTAAAACTTTTTTTTTCCCCATTTTGGATTTAAATCACTAGCGAATACTCCTTAGGGCTTAAACTTTGGAGCTAACTCAAATTTACGTAACAGATCGCGACCAACTAACTAATTTAACGAGTGCGTCTAATCATGTGAACAAAAAAAAACTGCACTTTTTCTTACAGCATAGACAAAAAAGAGAAAAAATAACCGTTAACTTCCACTCACCTACCATTTTTTTGTGTTTTTTTTTTTTGTTGAGAACTTAATAACCTTTCTAATAAATGCATTTGTTTGATGATTGCTACACACACTTACAAAAATATTAGATTTATGTAAACGAAAATGTGTGCGTCTAATCAAGTGAAGAGCACTGTACAGCTTCCGAACGAGCTCGTGGAGTTGGATGAGTATGTACCTGTGCATACTTACAATTACAATAAGGTGTGCTGGCCACGCTTTACCAACGCCTTATCGAGTGAAATCAGTTCGAAGAACATATCTCCACCAATTGACAGGAATTTGACAAATAACGAAATAGACCAATACTTAGAACAAATGGACGAGACAATCAAACGAACAATGATCAGAACAATACCGAAATACAAAAAACGGGACGCAACCGACATGTACCGGAACGCGACCATTACACAGACAAAAAAGTGGACTGCTGACAAGACTCAAACTCTTGTACAGACGGTTTACTGATTCTCACGATCTGGAGATTAGGACACTGAAGTCGTTGATCAAGAACATCAACCAACTAATTAAAGAAAACTATCGGTTGTCAATTAATTTGTATTGGGATAACAAAATTCGGGCCGTTAACTCTAGCGACCCGAGCATGTTTCCCCAAACTAACAAGATATTTAGAAGGAATGATCAGAACGATCTTCCGTGTCTTAAACTTCAGAGAACGAAGGACAACAGAGACGTACTTCTAACAGCAGGAATTGAACCAGAGGACGCCGTCTTGGACGATGACCTCTTTACTGTCGAAGATTCGTAGGAGAAAATGGAGGCTTGCTTTCCAGCAAGTGTACAAAGTGAATGCGTGCATTCGCCCGAATCATGACCTGGAAAACAGAGCCTTGCTCTATCACCTCTACCTTCGGAATGGCATCACGCAATGGCGATCAGAGAACCTTGGTTTCACCGGGTTCAATGAAGATCATTTGGCAAATGCCATAATCGGCGAGCGAAATGGCCCATTTTCCTGTTAATTACGAAGGTGGAGCTCTAGCTCATCTTCGATTCATTAAAGAAGAAGAAGTCAGCAGGAGTCGATTGCATATCCAACGTTGTACTTCGACATTTACCTCAAGAAGCAGTAGACAGTTATACCACTCTGTTTAACAACGCTCTGAATAATGTATATTATCCAGCGTGGTGGAAGACAGCTGTGGTGCATCCTCTCCCAAAAAAGGGAAAGGACAACTCCAATCCGGCGAATCTCCGGTTGATAAGTCTTCTTCCGAGTATCAGCATATTCGAAAAAGTTATCAACAGAGCTCTG
The DNA here is from genome assembly GCA_946251815.1 of Dasysyrphus albostriatus. Lineage (NCBI taxonomy): Eukaryota > Metazoa > Arthropoda > Insecta > Diptera > Syrphidae > Dasysyrphus > Dasysyrphus albostriatus. Next base: position 179,157,902 of record OX276335.1, read on the forward strand.
TCTAAGTGGGCAGAGGACAATAATATCATACCGAACAATCAGTTCGGTTTTAAGGCACCATGGCACCGGGACATGACACCATTCATGCTGACCATTCGTTTCTGATGTCCAATGGAACAAATCTAAGAAGCAGTGTACGGGTGCCTGTCTCGTTGATTTGGAGAAGGCCTTCGACACCGTATGGTTAGAGGGTCTTTATCTAATGCTACCCAGGCTTGGCATTAGTAAACCATTATTGTATATGCTTTATGATATGCTCAATGGCAGAAAGTTTGTTGTCAAGAGTGACAATGTAACTTCTGCCACAACCTTTAATATTAAAAATGGTCTTCAGCAGGGAGCGGTCAACTTGCCGATTCTATTCAGCATTTACACCAGCGATCTAATAAGTAGTCTAACTCAGGCAGTTGCGTATGCCGACGATTTAATTGCGTATAGAACAGCTCCAAAAGTCGAGGTCATCAGGCTTCTCTTTCAGCGTGACTTCGAGAAGATTCAGCGATATTGCGATGACTGGAAGTTGAAAATCAACAGAAACTATCTTGGTTAGGACTCCGTTGCTTAGAGCCACAAGGGATACGAGAAAGAACTTGCGCCAGCTGGTCATCGTAGGGCCAAATCCACATCCACTGGCGAGTAAAAGTGTAGTAAAGGACCTTGGCATCTGGATGGATCAGTATTTGTATTTCGACAGACATATAAATGCTGCTCTGGCCAGGGCTAGGGGAGCTTTTGCCCTGACGAAACGGTTGTTTTATAGCAGCCGGCTTGACAGCAGGGTGAAGGTGATTTGCTACATGGCCCTTATCCGGCCGATGATTGCCTATGGATGCCCGGTTTGGTTCAACTCCGACTCTGGTGTTCTGTGCAATCCAAGGCAGCGTCGAAGACACTGCCTCTCAAATACCCGAATCTTTTCCATTTGAGATGGGGCAACGTTGAACCAAACCGGGCATCCATAGACAATCATCGGCCGGATAAGGGCCATGTAGTAAATCACCTTCACCCTGCTATCAAGCCGGCTGCTATAAAACAACCGTTTCGTCAGGGCAAAGGCTCCCCTAGCCCTGGCCAGAGCAGCATTTATATGTCTGTCGAAATACAAATACTGATCCATCCAGATGCCAAGGTCCTTTACTACACTTTTACTCGCCAGTGGATGTGGATTTGGCCCTACGATGACCAGCTGGCGCAAGTTCTTTCTCGTATCCCTTGTGGCTCTAAGCAACGGAGTCCTAACCAAGATAGTTTCTGTTGATTTTCAACTTCCAGTCATCGCAATATCGCTGAATCTTCTCGAAGTCACGCTGAAAGAGAAGCCTGATGACCTCGACTTTTGGAGCTGTTCTATACGCAATTAAATCGTCGGCATACGCAACTGCCTGAGTTAGACTACTTATTAGATCGCTGGTGTAAATGCTGAATAGAATCGGCAAGTTGACCGCTCCCTGCTGAAGACCATTTTTAATATTAAAGGTTGTGGCAGAAGTTACATTGCCACTCTTGACAACAAACTTTCTGCCATTGAGCATATCATAAAGCATATACAATAATGGTTTACTAATGCCAAGCCTGGGTAGCATTAGATAAAGACCCTCTAACCATACGGTGTCGAAGGCCTTCTCCAAATCAACGAGACAGGCACCCGTACACTGCTTCTTAGATTTGTTCCATTGGACATCAGAAACGAATGGTCAGCATGAATGGTGTCATGTCCCGGTGCCATGGTGCCTTAAAACCGAACTGATTGTTCGGTATGATATTATTGTCCTCTGCCCACTTAGACAGAGCTCTGTTGATAACTTTTTCGAATATGCTGATACTCGGAAGAAGACTTATCAACCGGAGATTCGCCGGATTGGAGTTGTCCTTTCCCTTTTTTGGGAGAGGATGCACCACAGCTGTCTTCCACCACGCTGGATAATATACATTATTCAGAGCGTTGTTAAACAGAGTGGTATAACTGTCTACTGCTTCTTGAGGTAAATGTCGAAGTACAACGTTGGATATGCAATCGACTCCTGCTGACTTCTTCTTCTTTAATGAATCGAAGATGAGCTAGAGCTCCACCTTCGTAATTAACAGGAAAATGGGCCATTTCGCTCGCCGATTATGGCATTTGCCAAATGATCTTCATTGAACCCGGTGAAACCAAGGTTCTCTGATCGCCATTGCGTGATGTCATTCCGAAGGTAGAGGTGATAGAGCAAGGCTCTGTTTTCCAGGTCATGATTCGGGCGAATGCACGCATTCACTTTGTACACTTGCTGGAAAGCAAGCCTCCATTTTCTCCTACGAATCTTCGACAGTAAAGAGGTCATCGTCCAAGACGGCGTCCTCTGGTTCAATTCCTGCTGTTAGAAGTACGTCTCTGTTGTCCTTCGTTCTCTGAAGTTTAAGACACGGAAGATCGTTCTGATCATTCCTTCTAAATATCTTGTTAGTTTGGGGAAACATGCTCGGGTCGCTAGAGTTAACGGCCCGAATTTTGTTATCCCAATACAAATTAATTGACAACCGATAGTTTTCTTTAATTAGTTGGTTGATGTTCTTGATCAACGACTTCAGTGTCCTAATCTCCAGATCGTGAGAATCAGTAAACCGTCTGTACAAGAGTTTGAGTCTTGTCAGCAGTCCACTTTTTTGTCTGTGTAATGGTCGCGTTCCGGTACATGTCGGTTGCGTCCCGTTTTTTGTATTTCGGTGTTGTTCTGATCATTGTTCGTTTGATTGTCTCGTCCATTTGTTCTAAGTATTGGTCTATTTCGTTATTTGTCAAATTCCTGTCAATTGGTGGAGATATGTTCTTCGAACTGATTTCACTCGATAAGGCGTTGGTAAAGCGTGGCCAGCACACCTTATTGTAATTGTAAGTATGCACAGGTACATACTCATCCAACTCCACGAGCTCGTTCGGAAGCTGTACAGTGCTCTTCACTTGATTAGACGCACACATTTTCGTTTACATAAATCTAATATTTTTGTAAGTGTGTGTAGCAATCATCAAACAAATGCATTTATTAGAAAGGTTATTAAGTTCTCAACAAAAAAAAAACACAAAAAAATGGTAGGTGAGTGGAAGTTAACGGTTATTTTTTCTCTTTTTTGTCTATGCTGTAAGAAAAAGTGCAGTTTTTTTTTGTTCACATGATTAGACGCACTCGTTAAATTAGTTAGTTGGTCGCGATCTGTTACGTAAATTTGAGTTAGCTCCAAAGTTTAAGCCCTAAGGAGTATTCGCTAGTGATTTAAATCCAAAATGGGGAAAAAAAAAGTTTTAAACGCGGAAGAAAAAGGAAAAATTGACGCGTTGCACTCCGAAGGGTTTTCCATGAGAAATATTGCCAAAAAAATTGGTCGAAGTGACCATGTCGTAAGAAATTATCTTAAAAACAGTGCTTCATACGGTAAAAATTACAAAAAAAGGACAAAAACCGCTTTAACACCTCAGGATAAAAGAAAAATAATAAGAATCGCGTCCAATTCAGCTGCCTCTACCAGTAAAATAAAGGAAAAAGCGGGGATAACTGCCAGCACATCAACTGTTCGGAAAGCTATTTTGGAGTGCAGAGCATTTAAAATTAAAAAAACTTAAAAAAAAGCCCCCACTAAACGTCGTAAGAAAAGCACAGCGGTTGGAGTTCGCACGCCTTCACATGTCGTGGGATACCAATGTTGGAAGTGGGCTAAATTGGCGAAATGTGGTTTTTTCAGATGAAAAAAAATTTAATTTAGATGGCCCTGATGGCTACAACTACTACTTCCATGATATTAGAAAACAGGAAAAGTTTTTGACACGTCACCATTCGAGGCAAGGAGGAGTTATGGTTTGGGGAGCCATTTCGTACTATGGTGCGTTTGATTTGGTTTTCGTTTCCAATAAAATGACGGGAGTTTCCTACAAATCCCTTTTGCAATCAGCCTTCCCCGCTATGAAAGAACTGTTTGGACCTCTACAGTGGATATTTCAACAAGACAATGCACCAATCCACAACGCTCGTGTAGTCAAAAGCTTTCTCGCCGACGAAAATGTGGAATTACTGCCGTGGCCACCTTATTCACCTGACCTCAATATAATCGAAAATGTTTGGGGGTGGCTCACCCGTAAAATTTACGAAGGAGGTAGACAGTATGAGACCTGCGAAGAGCTAATTTTCGCAATCAAAGAAGCCTGGAAGACGATTCCTCTAAATTATTTAGAAAAACTGTATGTTTCACTTAAAAATAGAATTTTTGATGTGATTTTGAAACATGGTGGCAGTACAAAGTACTGAAAATATAAAAAAAAAACAAAAATAAAAGAGACAAAAATATATTAAAAAGTCTATGTTTCATTTTTACGAATTTTTTACAGGTGCGTCTAATCAAGTGAAGAGCACTGTATTACGGTGGCGAGTCCGCAGTAATCCCTGTCGCACTCGATCGTTCATAAACTGTTTCTTGATCTTTGACCCACAGTGTCAGTAATTGTCAGTCTTGCGTCTGTTAGCAATAAATCGAGATAGGCACCGCTTCTTGGAAACGATGGCCGATCAGTGTTGTATCGACTCATCCAATTAAAAAGATGAATACCTCTTTGATTTTGAATTTTATTTCCCAAATCTTGGTGTTTGGCATTCAAATCACCGGTCATGAGAAAGCAATTTTCTTCCAATCTCAAGCGTAGACATTCGAAAAGTTTTTCAAGCTCTGTCATAAAATCAGTTGGCTGAGGTGATTCCGGTGCATTAGCCGCGATCACATACATTCGCTTCTCCTGTTGGAGAGGAATGCATACGATGCACGCCTCTAACAGCCAAAATCTGCGCAGATCACTATAATATATAACTTTATGATTAATGCCTTTTCGTATGAAGATTGCGACGCCCCCCCCCCCCCTTGAGTGGAGTTGGGTCGTTCTCTTCTGACGATATTGTAATTGTTGTTAGTCAACTTATGTTTCTAGTTCAGCTTAGTTTCGCTGGCCATAAACACATCTGGACTTTGGTCTTTCAACAATTGGAAAAGGTTAGCTCTACGTCCGGTCCTAATCAGTGAATTTACATTAACAGCAAGGATCCTAAGAGGCCTCTCCGACAGCGCGCCTTTAACCTCTTAAATGCGTTAGGCTAGGCAAAACAGAGTAGAGATATGCTACCCTAGTCGCCTGCTTCTTTATCTGATTGTGAAGTCCCGTCAACTGGCCTTGAATTTCCAGCAACATACTTCTAATTTCGGCCTGAGCGTCCGGTGCCTTTAACACTAGGGCTGGTTGGGCTGCCTTATCTGCAGGCTGTACCATTTTCCCCTCCCTGCCACCATTTGGGCGTAGGAAATTTGGGGATTAACGGACGTTGCTGTAGGAGCACGCGTTGATGGGCGCATCTCTACCGCTGTCTGCTTAGCCGCTTTATTAATTTTGATTTGCTGAGAAGCTGAGCAACCCCGACAATTAGCAGGATGCCCCTCCTTTCCGCAAAGTGCACATTTAAGCTGGATCATGTCCTCGACCCGTTCTTCAACGAGTTTACACTCCTCCTTAATGAGGTCCTTACCACACTTAACGCAGCGTGACTACTGCAGCGTGGCCAAACCTTTGGCAGCGCATGCATTGAAGCATGTCACCACGTCTCTTTAATTTATTCCAAGTTACAACCTGGTAGTTAAGGACGGAGATACTCCTCACACTATCCAGTTTGCTGCTGGGCGATAGTTGAACCAGAAAGAATGACAAGGGCCGCTTCTCCCATCTGGCTCTGACTGTAGCTTGACCCAGATAAAGTCAAGATAGTCGCTCGCTTTTTGACGGAGCTCATTTAAGAGCACCTGTGGTTCCGTGCAGGAATCTATGCCCTTCAAGAGCACCGTCTGATATTTATCCACTTTGGGGGTAAAACTGAAGAACTCAGTCGTCGATTTCTTTAACAATTCTTTAATTATTTTATGCTGCGCCACTGTTTAGCTGTGGATAGCATGTCTATCTTTACTTAAGCGTTTAATAAAAAGTTTTGGCCTATGGTCGACTTATACAGGTCTTTGGTTTCCTGTAGCTCCGTTTTGTACGTGTTAATTGGTGGCACCTTTTCTTTTTTATTTTGGGGCGGCTATGGCTGCTGCTGGTGCTCGTTCCGCTGCTGCTGATTCCACTCCTGTGGTTTTTGTTGCTGCTGCTGTTGTTGTTGTTTTGTGCGTTGCACCTTCGGTTGCTGCTGTGGTTGTTCGGTTGAAAGCTGTTGTTGTTGCTGCACTTGTTGGCTCTGCTGTGGCAGTTGCTGTGGCAGTTGCTATGGCAGTTGCTGTGGATGTTGCTGTTGATGCTGCTGAGCTAGCCTTTGCTCTGGCTATGCCAGCTCTTGTTGTGGTGCTGCTTTTGTTGGCACTGCTTTGTGTGGCGCTGCTTTTGGTGGCACATGTAGTGCTTTTTTATTCTCGCGCTCCTGCCTCTCAAGTTCTCTTCGAGCTTCTTGTTTATTTGTAGGGCTTGAATCAGAGGGATAACTATGGAGTTAAGCCTTTCCAATTCCCTCCAAATGGCATCGATTTTTTCACTGATGGCTTTTTCATCAAGTGCAATTGTTGCGACTTGGGCCCTCTGGTGAGGTTAAGTCCACAAGCAGGTTGCTGTTGGAGTCCCCTGTTGTGAATAATCCCTCGCTACCTTCTGAAATGTAATCAATGTCATCATCGGATGGCGAGGAAACCAATTGTTGTAGAATTTTTGCTGCTGCTGACGTCTTCCCTGTGCGCGCCGTCTCCCTCACCCCGGCTGGCAGCTTGGCTGAGGTGGTGGTAGAGTAGCGCTTGACGAAGTTCGGCGCACAGCTTATCCTCTTTTTCCTCTTATTCTTGATATCGGCTGTTGGTGCCGTTGCTGTTTTTGCCGTTGTTGCTACGGCACTGGTTGATGGTATGGCTGTTGGTGCCATCGCTTGCTTGGTTGTTGTTGTTGTTGGTGATACGGCACTAACCATGGCTTTAGCTGGTGGTGCCATATTTGGCTTAATTGTTGTTGCTGGGGTACCTTTCGATGTCCCCGCAGTGTTGTTGGTTAGCATTTGCTGCTCTTCCCACTCGATGAAGTTTTCTACTTCACGATTGTGAAAAAAACAGCCAAATAATTTTTGCCCGACTGGGATTCGAACCCGTGATCCTCAGGTTGTCGGTCGGTCACCTCTACCTCTCTGTTATTGCACTATTAAAAATAGCTGGGTAAAATTTAAACTTTGAAACGTCATTCCGAATTTACTTAAGGAACACTGTGAAAGCCGAAAACGTGTGTATACTTCCACAGATCGAGATCGACTGTGTCTTACTCGCTTACCGCTCCACCATTCTCAGATATACAATTCAATGCATTAAATTGGAATCACTTTTATCTAGAATTATCTCGTATGAGACAAGAAGCTTGCATTAATAAGAAAAAACTTTCTTCAAGAAAAATATAAAATAATAGATTAGTATGGCTATAACAAACACATATTTTTAATTAAATAAATAGAGATATAATAGCCTAATTAATTAATACCAACCTTAAGCATTGACAATAATAAGAAATATATGTGCTTAGGTGCTTAATTGAATATAAGTTATTAAATGGGTGATTACGGCTTGGCGTCACCATATTCACTAATACAAGCAATATGGAAACAAAGACTAACATAAAGATTGTATAAAAATTTTACCGGATGACTATTGAAGTTAAAGTATCTTGGTTACTTCATAAGAGCATTAAGGATTCAGTAGTCTCCAATAAGATTTTTACTTTCTGTCAGAGGGCTAAATGGAGCACTATAGAAACAAATAACCCTTTAATGTCTAAAATGCAAAGCAATTTTGTTAGTTGGGTAAGCAACCTAGTGACTTATTAAATATATAAGTGCCTTAAATACCAAACAAAAATTGTAAAAAACGTTTTTTTCATATTTAAAAAAAAAATAACAAAATTTGTATGAACAAAAAATGTGTCTGCTTTTGTTCCAGTTCCAGCCCCACCTCAAATATTTTTTTTGTCTATCCTATTATTGTTATGATGAGTTTGATCAAAATCTCGATGTATTTTTTTAAATACTTAAAATATCATGAATACAAATTGAACTTCATTGCAAAATGTCAATATGATATAAATTGCATATAAGAAAATTAAGAAAATAAAATAAGCTCTACGCTGAAATTTTTACCTATAGAACCAAAATACTGTCTGAATCCGTGTAATAAGAATCCGGATATCCATGTATTTAAAATCTGTGTACCTACCTATTGCTATTATTAAAAATCCGTGTACTTATTAAGAATTAAAAATCCGTGCATTAAGAATCGGGGTATCCGGATACACGTACAGAATGGTAGGCTCTAGTACCTACCTATGACCTATCTGCCTACCAAAAATACCTATGGGTATATTTGCCTAAGCCCACCCCCCAATTTTGCATACAAAATTTTATTGAAATACCTACCAAGATTGTACATAGGTAGGTACCTACCCATAGTCCAAGGACTGTGCGAATCATCAAATTAAGCACTGACAGCCAATTTTAGTTAACGATCACTGTGCACATTCGAAAATATTTAATTAAATAAAATCGTTAAAAATCAATTTTCAAATACAGGGTGGCGCACGAATCGTGCTACAAAAATAAAACGTAATAACTTTTTTTCTGTGTGAGTAATCGGCTTATTTTTTTTTTATTTTGTAGGTTACTATTTAGATTTATAAAAATGGATGCTTGGGATACGGAGAAAAGAATTTGGATAGTGCAACGGTACCATGCTTTGCAGGCCGTCATTTCCGTCCAAAGGGAATTTAGGCGGGAGTTTGTCGGTAATCCCCGAATAGATGGACCATTATGAGGTTTTTAAACATGTTTGCCGAATCTGGAAGCATCGCACGAAGGCCGTACCATCGAGATGCCAATGTTCGGGTTCAGGATACAATCGCAGCAGTAGCATCTGCAATACAGGCCAATCCGAGCGTTTCGACCCGAAACTTATCGGGGCAAATTGGAGTTAGTAGACGGTCATTACAACGGATACTTCATGACGATTTAAACTTGTTTCCGTACAAAGTCCAAATTACTAGCAAGTTAAACCCTCAGGATTTGCCTGTTCGCCTGGAATTTTGCCAAAAAATGATATGAATGGCCGAAGAAGACAACACATTGATCAATTGTTTGTTCATGTCTGATGAGGCCCATTTTGATCTTAACGGCAATGTAAAAAAGCAAAATTGCCGTATATGGAATGAGTTCAATCCAGAAATGCTCCATGAGACGGAACTGCACCCAGAACGAGTCACTGTGTGGTGCGCAGTTTCATCAAGGTGTATTGTCGGGCCGTACTTCTTTGAAGAAAACGGTGTAACCGTTACTGTCAATGGGGACCGTTATTTAATGATATTGAAGAAGTTTTTTTTACCCAGAACTGCGGCGAAGACGTATACCATTCAACAGCGTTTGGTTTCAGCAAGATGGAGCAACTGCACATATAGCCAGACCAGTTATGGCGGAGCTAAACGAAAAATTCGCAAACAAATTAATTTCTAGGAACTCCACTCTTCGCTGGCCCCCAAGGTCACCTGACCTGACTGCACCAGACTTCTTTTTATGGGGTTATGTCAAGCAAGAGGTGTATAAAACGAAGCCCAGTAATTTAACTGAATTAAAGCAGTCCATAACGACAATAATTGAGGCAATCCCAACTTCAACTCTTCAGGCCGCAATGAATAATTTTTTGATCAGGAGCCGCATATGCGTGGGAGAGCGTGGAGGTCATTTGCGGTCTATAATCTTTAAAAACAACTAACTATTTAAAATAAAATTTAATTTTCTAACCAATAAAAAAAAAAATGAAATACATCGATTAAAAAAAAAGTTATTTGTATTTCTTATTGTAGCACAATTGGTGCGCCACCCTGTATTACCTACCTAACTAGCTAGCTTGAGTGGTGTAAAATTTTGGGGGGGTGAGACTAGTAATATGATATATATACATATATATTATAGTATAATATTATATGTATGTAAGATAACATAAAACAATAATATACCTACCTAATAAAAAAAAATATGAAGACTAACAGGTACCTATATATCTCCTAAAAGATGAACATATACCCACATATTGGTAACAACCTATCAAAATCTACCAACCAAACTAGTGATTGCAAAAAAACTCTTATTCAAATACCATTCGTTTTTTTCCAAAATATCCACCATTGCAAAACAGATTCTAATTGAAAAATCAAATATACCCACCAAAAGATATGCCTACCAACAAAATCATGCAAGAAAAGAAAACTTCAATTTAACTATCATCAAAAGATATATGCCTATCGTGTTTAAAGTCAATCAGAAAAACGAAAAAAAAACCTACCCTCAATATAAGAAAATATAGCTTTACTTATACCATCATATGTTTCTCTTTTCACATTGCCTACATCCTACAGCAAAATCTCTGCAAATTTTTTCTGTCCTCGTTGCTACGACGGACGCGACGGCGACGCACGACGCAAGCAGCTTATTTTCAGATATTTTTTCACCACTTTCTTCTATTTGTCTTTGGTTCTCTCATTATCTTCACCTGTTTTTTTATTGTTTGACATTTCACAATAGGCGGTCAGCCATCAGACGAATAGGGGGAATAACATGTAGCATACGAAAACATGCACGTGCCGTAACTATTCGGGACTGGTGGAAGTGTGATCATAGCCTCTTCGCGGCGGCCGCTAGAAACAAGCCTTTTAAAAAGACTTGGCTAATATGATCAGGCTGGTTCCTCAGGTTGGCGACAGGTTAATTCCCTGTCCCGTAAAACTAAGAATTATGAGACTGACAACAAGCCTCGGAAACGGACAGATCTCACGACGACAACCTTTGCCACGAAAACGGACACACGATTTACGAATTTTCTTATGGAACGTTCGCTCGCTCTATAGAGCTCGAGCTGTTCAGCAGCTAGCCGATGCCCTGTCAGAATATAAAGCTGACATAACAGCATTACAAGAAATCAGATGGACAGGGAATGGTGTTCTACAGAAGAAGGAATATGACGTATATTACAGCTGTCATACAAAACACCATGTGCTCGGGGTAGGCTTCCTAGTCAGCGAAAAAATGAAGTCTACCATCATCGGCTTTAACGCTATAAGTGAAAGGCTATGCACTCTCCGCGTGCGAGGCAAATTTACAAACATCAGCCTCATTAACGTTCACGGACCTACGGAGGAGTCCTCAGACGAAGAAAAAGAGACTTACTACGAACAAGTCGAGAGGGCCCTCAATGCCTGCCCAAGGTATGACGTCAAAATCATCCTTGGGGATTTGAACGCAAAAATAGGTCGGGAGCCGGTATTCAGGCATTACGCAGGCACCCATAGTTTGCATGAGAACACTAATGACAATGGACTTCGAGTCTTAGAATTGGCAGCATCGAAAAACATGGTCGTTGCGAGTACCAGGTTCCCGCGTAAAGATATCTACAAAGCCACCTGGGTATCACCTGATGGAGTCACTCGTAACCAAATAGACCACGTGTTGATAGACCGTCGCCACTACTCGAACCTGATGACGGTACGTACGTACCGAGGTGCCAATATCGACTCGGATCACTATCTTGTTGGTATGGTTTTCCGAGGGCGGATTGCCTTACGGAGACGCATTGCATCCGCCGATCAGGTTCGAATCAACACGGCTGCCCTACGCAATGAAAACACCAGTAACATCTTTGGTAATGCGTTAGGACTCGCCCTAGAATCACTCGATTTAGGGAGAGTAAGTCCTGGAGCCAGTATGCTGGGCGTAGATGAGAAGTGGACACGCCTTAAGAATACTGTCATTAGTACTGCCAACTCCATCTTAGGCAGCAGTCGTAGAAATCGGAACGACTGGTTTGATGATGAATGCAAGCTAGCGACTGAACGTAAGAATGTTGCGTACCGAGCAATGCAACAATCTCATAGAACGCGGGCACGCGAAGAGGAATATAAAGAGCTCAGAAGAACAGAAAAACGGCTTCACAGACAGAAAAAATCAGCCTGGGAGAAGAACCTAATCTGTGAAATAGAGAACAGCCGAGAGCGAGGTCCGCACCAGGCGCGGAAGTTCTACCAATCCGTCCGAAACATGACGCAGTACACACCACGCTGCACATACTGCAAGGACGGAGAGGGAAATCTGATCACCGATCCACAAAGCATACTGGAGCGATGGGAAGTGTACTTTAATGAATTGCTAAATGGTCAGCTCACAGCAGAAGTGGAGGCTCCACTACTTCAAGATGAACACCCTGTGCTACCGCCACCAAGCATAGAAGAGGTTGAGAAGGCTATAAAACGGCTCAAACAAAACAAAGCCCCGGGAGCCGATGGCATACCAGCCGAATTATTCCACCACGGCGGGCCAGCCTTACGTCAAGCAATTCATGATATCATAGTGCACGTATGGGAGCATGAAGAAATGCCAGAAGACTGGCGAAAAGGTATCATATGCCCCATACATAAGAAGGGAGATGTCACAACGTGCAGCAATTATAGAGGTATCACGTTGTTGAGTACCGCCTATAAGATACTCTCCTCTATCCTACAAGACCGGATAACCCCATACGCTAAAACAATCATAGGCCAATATCAGTGTGGTTTCATTCCAGGCAAATCAACAACTGATCAGATCTTTACCCTTAGGCAGGCGATGGAAAAATGTCTTGAATTCAACATTCCAACATACCATCTGTTTATAGACTTTAAGGCCGCCTATGATAGCATAGCCAGGGTAGAACTTTACAAAGCCATGAGAGAATTCGGCATCCCAAATAAATTGACACGACTATGTAGGTTGACCATGACCAACGTAACAAGCCAAGTAAAAATAGCCGGATTGCTATCCAGACCAATCAACATCTTTAATGGACTCCGACAAGGGGATGGTTTGGCCTGCCTCCTCTTCAACCTGGCGTTGGAGAAAGCAATCCGTGACTCTGGCACGGCAACAAGAGGGACCATCGTCAACAGGTCCAGCCAGATACTGGCTTACGCAGACGACATCGACATCATCGGAAGAACCGAACAAGCTGTACACGATTCCTTCATCCAGATCGAGCAGGCGGCACAAAATCTGGGGCTGCACATTAGTGAAGGTAAAACAAAGTACATGGTGGCGTCGAATGCGAGAAGAACAGTTGGTCAAACAATCAAGGTAGCGGAGCACGAATTTGAAGTGGTGCAATCCTTTAAATACCTTGGGTCAACAGTAGCAGCCGATAACAATATAGAAGAAGAAATACGCGGGCGGCTTCTCAAATCCAACAGAGCCTACTACAGTCTGTCAAAGCTATTCAAATCTAGAAATCTAACCATAACTTCAAAACTGCTGCTGTACAGGACCATGGTCCTGCCAGTACTCATGTATGGATCCGAGACTTGGGTGCTTAGCAAAAGGCACTGTGACCTCTTAGCCGCGTTCGAGAGAAAAGTCTTACGGAGAATTGTTGGCCCCATATGTGAGGAAGGACGATTCCGGAGACGGTACAACCATGAGTTGTACGCAATCTACCTTGAAGCAGACATAGTGACAAAAATTAAGCTCGGTAGACTCCGGTGGGCAGGGCACCTAGCTCGAATGAGCGAAGAGGAACCTGCTCGGAAAGTCTTTTGTGGTACATTCTATGGTAGACGGCAGCGTGGTAGACCATGCTTGCGCTGGAGAGATGGCGTAGACCAGGACGCCCGAAGCCTTGGGGTGCGCAACTGGATGGCGTCGGCTCGAGACCGGGATAGGTGGAGAGACTTGTTGAAAGAGGCCAGGACCGGACCCCGGTTGTCGAGCCGATGATGATGATGATGATGATACAAATGTGATACATCTGTTTTATTTAAACTAATTGAAGAAGAATCAATGCATTAAATGAATAATAATACTAAATAATAAAACATACTTTTTTTTAAGAAAGGATTTTCATATAAAACATGTGGCCCACAGTTTGTCAAATGGCCCTTTAAGCCCTCACTGCTTTTCTCTTGGCGGTAACACTGATCCTGACTTCAATTGTCGTGTTCTTTTGGGAGTAGTAAAAGCACTCATGAGTAGAAATAAATATAGGCTTTTTATAATCTGGGACCAACATCTTCACTTATTTTATTTATTTATTTACTTCAATGCATTTCGAAGTTTTTAGAAAGATTTATATAAACCCTACTGATGATGGAAGCATATCTTCCAAAATCCATTTAAGTAAATAAATAAATAAAATAAGTGTTTTCAGTTATTTAAATTAATATTTTGTATTTATTATATGAAAAAACAGGTTTAAAATCTCCACTATCAGTAGTTTAGTTTTGTCATAACCCAAATCAAAATTAAACTTTTTTTTTATTTTTAGTGAAAAACTTGATATTATTCGCCTTGGAGACCTGAACGTGGAAATTGAAACTGACGATGCAAAACCAAAGGATTTCAAGGTTGCACGGATTTTGCCTCATCCACAATATAATAGTTCTCTAAAATACAATGATATTGCTTTGGTTGAACTGGAAGATGAAGTTAAATTTAATGAATATATGAGGCCTGCCTGTTTGCCATATCGAGATTTTAACAATCAATCGCAATTAATTGTGACTGGTTGGGGCAGTACACAGCTTGCTGGACGAAACGCAGCACATCTTCAAAAAGCAGGTGTTGAACAATTCGAACAAGCTGAGTGTAATGAAATTTACACCGAAGATGAAGATAGTGCACTTCCTGTTGGAGTACAATATAGGACCCAAATATGTGCTGGCTCTAAGCAAGATATTAAAGACACATGTCAAGGTGATTCTGGTGGTCCACTCCAATCTGTTCATCCAAATCATCCCTGCATGTATTCAATTATTGGTATAACATCCTTGGGACAAGCGTGTGGTACTATTGGTTACCCAGGAATATACACACGAGTATTTAACTATATTGATTGGATTCAATCCGTTGTTTGGGACTAAAAATAGTTTTTATTACAAAGGGAAGAAACTTGTATATGTTAAACAGGGGGAGGGGGAATTGTAGCTCTTTAAGTGAATGGTTTTTTAATAAATAGAACAAACATTTTAAAAATCGATTTACTTTATAAAATATTTTTCTTCCAAGTTTAATGATAAGGAAGTCAAAAGATTCCAAAATTTCTCAGGACAATAAAAATTGTGTTTTAAAAAAATGTTTTCCAACAGAATTCTCCATACTTTTGAAATTTATATCTTTGATCAAATGTTTGGAAAAGATAACCCACTATTACGTAAGTCAGCAATAACGCGCGAAATATTATCTTCCAAGGCATCAACTTCTCGGGTTTATCTACGTGGAAAAGCGATTTCACATTGCCCCACAAAAAAGTCCAGCTGTGATAAATCGCACGATTTTGTAGGCCACGGCAAAGGCCCATGACGACGCGAGATAATGCGTCAAAAGTTTCCTTCAAGAAATTGTTTCTTTGGCTGTCGTTGACGTCACGCGAACCAAACCATTACCAAACGTTGTTCAGGAGGAAGTCTATTCATTTATGAAATGGCAAACCAAACTGAGCATAAATCAAGTGACAGCTGTCAAAAAGACGAACTCCGAAAAAAGTACTGTCAGATTGAAAACCACAGTCTAAAAAACACGCCCTATATATACATATATATTATAAATGAGGGGTATAGTTTCAAAACCCTACTCTTCCACTTTTGAGTAAAACGAGAAAAACAGCTAAAAGCTACAAAAATGATATTAGCGATTTGTTTTAACGCCAGAATGTAAGTTAAGGGTGACCTTAATCCATTTCTTATGGTTTTGAACGTCTTAGGTGTTAAAATTATTAAAAATTAATTTAATTTGGTAAAGAAGAGTTTCGAAAATGACTATTAATTCAAGAGTATAAGAATAGAAAACTTTTAAAATCAAAGAAAATTATTTTAATTATAAAGATAAAATTAAACTCAAAATACGAGTAACACATTTTCCACATTTTAATGTCATACACGAGCATTAAAAGCGACTACTTTGTATTGCAAACAAGGGCGGATCCTCACTTTGCCCCAGGGGGGGGGGTCACGTTTCTTAAAATTTCAATAAAGTATTGCACCCAAAAATAATTTTTAATTACGATATAAGGCAAGTTTTGTATTCGAGTTGGGTGGCATAATTCTGTCTGGTTGTTTGTCTGTCTATTCTTTGACAAACTACAGCTACAGCCTAAACCACTGAAGCAATTTCTTCAAATTTTTAAATAATTTTTTTTTAATTCTTCGTAGGGGATATTTTTTACCTTTTAAAATCACGGTACTTGCTATACAAACATTAAGAAAAGGCTTATTTATCTGAAAAGCAGCTTCAACGAATTTGATAAAAACAGTAGATTACTGTAGGTGTGGTGAACATTCTGGAAAAAAAATTGGAAAAACTGTTAATAACGATGCCTGCCATTTAATGGTTTTTGAAATTCGATTTGTTCAAAGAATTTCAATCAAAATGTGCATGCAAAAGCTCCATAAAAATCTCAATAATATTGCATATCAAAATAAAAAAATAAATGTTGGCCTTTTAAGAAGATATTCATTTTTGTTTTGAAAATTCAATATTTCAAGAACGCGTTGATGAATTGTTTTGAAACTAGTTTATAAATGTATTTTAAAATTTATTATTATAATAATTTAATATAGAAAATAGCTTTTTGAGAAAATCGCTACAACGATTTTAATTTTGTTTGTGCTTATATTCATATTTCTTCAAGTTATCAAATTGGTTTTAAGCCTTAAGCTATTTGAAAAGTTGTTAAACAATTAAAAGAACAATTTAAATGCCCTTATTATATATATTTGTATATTCTTTATACATATATGTAATTACTGGCATATTTTAAAAGTTTATAATTACAGGCAACTTGAACATCAGAGCAAGTACCTACAATACAGTCGTACATTTTACTTCCATTGAAAATATTTTTTTTAAATAAATTATTTTATTAAGGAATTGAAGCCAGAACCATCATCCCTCTAGATACTAAAAATATTTTTTAGGAAAAGTTTATTTTTGCCCTTAAAATCTTAACTCATTTACAATAAGATCGTATTTATTCTACAAGATCTATTTTGATCTTTTGCCTGGCAACTATAAGCTACTTTTGTTATACTTACCACTTTCTTTAATGACATCCCCCGAACAAAACAAATTCATGAAACGTCAAAATTACAAAATAAAAAACTTTGTATTCCCAAAATGGTGCACCCAAGTTAGTGGGAAAACGTAAGCAATTACAGTCTTGGGAAAACGAAGTAAAATGAGGTAGTTTTCCATAAAAAAAGGCTTGCTACCACTCATGTCTTCGAGTTGCTCTATGCTTTAAGATACTTCATAGAGCAAGAAACTAAAAGTTGATCGCAATTAACAACTTAGTTGCCTAGTGGTTGCTTGACCTTGATTTTGAAATTAAGCAAGCGATATGTCATTTAGGATATTTGTAAAGCATGTATGCGATCAGTAAAAATTCCAAAAAGTTTAATTTTATAAATTTGTTGAGTTGAAAATTTTGAATCAACTGTAAAAGTTTTTCCAAGTACCGCTCAATTTTTCGCACTTCACGTGAGAAATTTGCAAGATACCAAAATCTAAAATATCGAAACTGCATTATTTATAGATCTTGAAAAATTATATCTCACACTAAGTAAAAATAAAACATAGCATTCTCACCTTACAATCTTGCAAATTTCAACCAAAATCTCGAATACCTGCTCAAAATTGTCACATAATTAGAGGGATTTTTATTTGCAAGATCTCGAATGCGAGTTTTTCATTTACACGGTTTTGAAATTTGTGCCCAATTCAAAAGGCCGTTGATAAGGTCAACTAGCTACATTAACTGGTTGTGGATTTGTTCTAATGGGATTTTTAAAGTTTTTTTTTAAGTCATTCCAGGTCACTGAACAAAATTTTTAGGTACCTTATTAAGGTTATCTTAAGAAACAAATATTTCTTTTCAAAGGTCAAATTGTTATTAAAGGTTTTTGAAAATTCTATGCCTGAAAAATTATCTACTAACAGCCCTTAAATGACCAGTAACCTTTCGAAGAGTACACATAGGGGATGCCATGAAATTTGTCATCTGATTCGGTGTACGGTGTCAGAAATGTTCACAAAATCTTCAAATCAATTTCAAATTATATTTACGGTAAAACAAAAAGTAGAGTTCTGAATTATTCTTGAAATGAAAACTTTTTTTGTTTTTCTGGCAGAAAATTATTTTGTCAACTTTTCACGAACGATTTACATATCGTCGGCTTTCTCTCAAAACCTAGCAAGTCCTTAAATGACATTTTAATGTACTTTTAGTCAACAAGAATTATTGAATTCGAATATCAATGTCTAGTAACTAGTAATGGTTTTTTTTTGGCTCTATCAACCAGTTTTAAAACCTTTCATTATCTTAAAATTCCATTTTATTACCTTTCAAATCGGTGTTTTGTATCTTCTAACCAATTTTTCAAATTTGAAATTTGTTTTGACAGAAAGCCCACAATATGTACTTTTTACTTTGATTTTTGTGTTTTAACTCTTTAAATACGCACGTTTAATTAAAATAAATTTGAAGGCAAATTATATCCTTTGAGCAGTGAAATTTTTTGTTTATGATTGAATTCATCTGTCTAATATTTTATATCTGGGAAAAGCCCCAATGGGGGGGGGTCATGACCCCCATGACCCCCTCCCCCTTGTATTCGCAAATGATTGCAAAGAAAAAGAAGAATTTTAAGGCGGATCTTGATTTGAATGGGAATACTTTTAAAGTACTAAAAAGTATAGGAAATAATAAGTTTTTATAAATTTTAGCTAATTGAGTCGATGGAAAGCCTTCTACAGAACACCTCTTACTCAACTCATTTTTGAAAAAAAAACTGGAATATAAGAGTTTTGAAACTTTACCCTTCACACATAGTTTTATTTTCTCAAAAAGTATTCAACCGATATCCTTAAATCTTATATGGTTGGCAAGTCATATTCATTGATCAGCAGCGTAAGCAGGATTTTTTGTGTTTTAATGCTTGGGTGTACCTACCTAAAACCAAATTATAGTTACTTTTACACCCAAATTATTCACTCCATTATTTTAATCCAGATCAAAACTTAAATCAAGATTAAAAGTATTTTAAATTCAAAAATTAAATCCAATATCATATTATTCACTCATTTAATCCACACTTAAATTCAATCCAGGTTATTCCCATTGGATTCAAGCTGCCTTCCTGAGGTCAGTTTAAGGTGTTAAATTTTTGATTAAAACTCAATGTTATTCACTTTTTCTTGGCATTTCAAGTAGTGATATCAAACCGAATATTTTTCAAAATTGGTCAGATCGTCATATTTACACGTTGTTTTTAAGATTAAACATGTGTGCATTATCTCGCTTTAGTATCGCTATAGCTTTTTTTTCCAAAATTAACATTTTAAAAATGGTTAAAATAAGCTAAAACCATGGTTGAAAATTCAAATGTTATTTTTCGATGCCATGTCAATGTGCCGTAGCTATTTATACGGCTGTCTGTGTTGTGTTTTTTCGAAGTAGTCTCGCTTTGATCTCGCAGCAAAACCCACATGTGTTTTTTTTTTTATCATTTTTGTTATTAATTTTCACTCTCCACTTTTTGATCAATTAAAAACCTTTTTAATGATATATACTTGTTTTTAAACCACATAAACGAATGGCTTCCACCTAATAATATTTCATAAACCTCTGGCAAAAAAAAATACGTTCAACTGTCACGGCAGAAATTTTACATTTCGAAAATGTGATGGTTGGATTGAACGATTTCAGATCTGGATTTAGGAACATTTTGCATTTAGATTAAGGGCATTTTAAATCCATTGGATTTAAGAGTGAATAATATTAGATATGGATTTGAATTTTTAGATTGAATAAATCTGGATTCAATAGTTGTATTTAAAATTCACTTTAAATCCAGAGTAAATTATATGGCTGTAATAGTTTCTCAGATGTGCACCTTTCCCATTGATGCCAGTCTTTTTGTCACTGCATTTAGATCGAGACTCATCGCTTTTAAGTGTATATATGACCACCACGCCGTCAGCGGGCCGACTTTCGATTTTCGCAAAAAAAAAAATGCCACGCGATGTATTTCTAATTGCACATTTCAAATATGTAAAAAAATTTAATTGCACACCCCCCTATTTTTTTTTAAAAATATAAACAAATTGCACTTTGTATGAAACTTTCAAATGGTCATATCTTGGTAACCAAGTAAAATTTCGAAATGCACAGGGGCTAAAATAATTGCTTATTTTGAAATTGAATTTGCACACCAAAAATTTTAATTTGCACACCCTTCATCAATTAATAATCAATTAATTAAAATTTCGCTAAAGAAAAGAACTAAATAATTGAAACAAGACTTATTACAAAATAACCCCACCAAAATATATCAATCAATGGCCCAGCATGAGAGCTGCCGACTGCGAACCTAAGTGTTATGGGTTCGAGTCCTATGAGGATCGTTCACACTTTTTTTTATTTTTCATTACTTGTTATACAGTATTTTTTTTTTCTAATAGAAAGGGAGTGTATGTGTTTGAAAAAAATTCTTACTTGCACAGCTAAATAATAAATTAAAACATAAAAAAAGCACTAACACTATATTTTCAACCGTTAAAAATTTTAAAAAATTAAGCATTTTATATTCAAATTTGAATACTCCAAGTTTTTGTTTGCACACCTTTAGTTAAACTGTAATTTAATGATCAGGAAATTGCTACGAACATAGAAAAATGCAATTTTCAAAACTTACTAAAATGGCTATATCTCAATAACCAAAAACAATTTTGAACTGTTCAAAATTTTGAAAAATCGTGCATTTCAATGTCGAATTTGCACACTAAAAATTTGAATTTGCACACCTTTAATTAATAAATAAATCAATGATTAAGAAACTGCTAAAAACATACAAAAATGCATTTTTCACAACTTACTAAAATGGCTATATCTCAATAACCACAAACAATTTTGAACTGTTCAAAATTTCGAAAAATTGTGCATTTCAATGTCGAATTTGCACACCAAAAATTTGAATTTGCACACCTTTAATTAATAAATAAATCAATGATTAAGAAACTGCTAAAAACATACAAAAATGCATTTTTCACAACTTACTAAAATGGCTATATCTCAATAACCAAAAACAATTTTGAACTGTGTGCAAATTCGACATTGAAATGCACGATTTTTCGAAATTTTGAACAGTTCAAAATTGTTTGTGGTTATTGAGATATAGCCATTTGTATGTTATTTGTATGTTTTTAGCAGTTTCCTAATCATTGATTTATTTATTAATTAAAGGTGTGCAAATTCAAATTTTTGGTGTGCAAATTCGACATTGAAATGCACAATTTTTCGAAATTTTGAACAGTTCAAAATTGTTTGTGGTTATTGAGATATAGCCATTTTAGTAAGTTGTGAAAAATGCATTTTTGTATGTTTTTAGCAGTTTCTTAATCATTGATTTATTTATTAATTAAAGGTGTGCAAATTCAAATTTTTGGTGTGCAAATTCGACATTGAAATGCACGATTTTTTGAAATTTTAAACAGTTCAAAATTGTTTTTGGTTATTGAGATATAGCCATTTTAGTAAGTTTTGAAAATTGCATTTTTCTATGTTCGTAGCAATTTCCTGATCATTAAATTACAGTTTAACTAAAGGTGTGCAAACAAAAACTTGGAGTATTCAAATTTGAATATAAAATGCTTAATTTTTTAAAATTTTTAACGGTTGAAAATATAGTGTTAGTGCTTTTTTTATGTTTTAATTTATTATTTAGCTGTGCAAGTAAGAATTTTTTTCAAACACATACACTCCCTTTCTATTAGAAAAAAAAAATACTGTATAACAAGTAATGAAAAATAAAAAAAAAGTGTGAACGATCCTCATAGGACTCGAACCCATAACACTTAGGTTCGCAGTCGGCAGCTCTCATGCTGGGCCATTGATTGATATATTTTGGTGGGGTTATTTTGTAATAAGTCTTGTTTCAATTATTTAGTTCTTTTCTTTAGCGAAATTTTAATTAATTGATTATTAATTAATGAAGGGTGTGCAAATTAAAATTTTTGGTGTGCAAATTCAATTTCAAAATAAGCAATTATTTTAGCCCCTGTGCATTTCGAAATTTTACTTGGTTACCAAGATATGACCATTTGAAAGTTTCATACAAAGTGCAATTTGTTTATATTTTAAAAAAAAAATAGGGGGGTGTGCAAATAAATTTTTTTACATATTTGAAATGTGCAATTAGAAATACATCGCGTGGCATTTTTTTTTTTGCGAAAATCGAAAGTCGGCCCGCTGACGGCGTGGTGGTGTATATATGTATGTATCTACTTAAAAATCAACTCTAAGAGACGTAACCATTAGATTTTATGATGCTATAGTGGTATACGTTATAAAATGTATTATGTAGGATGAAATTAAAAAAATTGTGTTCTTTGTATAAGAAATTTCAATTTTTTTTTTTTAATTTTATGGAAAAATGTACTTTTTATTTTATTTCAAATCAAAAAAGTATCGAACCAATACGAAACTGCGAAAAAAGTCGACTAATATTGTTGTTTTTATGTAATACAATTTGATAACGACAACTTCCTTGAATCAATTTGAAAATATAGAATAATATAGATCCTATTAAAGTCTATAAATCTGGAATATACCAATGCAAGTCATGCAATACAAAATTGAAAAGAAACAAAAGATTTACCGAAAGACCACAGACTATGCTTGAATATTTATGACGTAATTATTTGCTGAGATATTGATAACCAATCCCAAACGTACCTTTTTTCATTAAAAGTTAGATAAACCATGTGTAACAAAATTGTACGACAGCAAACATATTGAAGTTTAAGTCTAATACGCAGATCGAGCTAAAATTTCGCTCCCACTTTTCTCTCCAAACACCAGCTAAAATCCTAGCTAAATTTTGACATAAAATTGTTGTGGAGAATACATCACAAAAAACAGATGTTCTCTTAAAAGAAATTTATTCAACAATTTCAAAGAATTTATTTTTATATTTCAACTGAAAATAATCAACTAGAATACATTTTTTTCTTCTGCATTGTCAAATCATTTGTCCATGAATATTTTTCGTACTTAATTTTCATTTTCAAAATGTAAAGGTCACGTTAATCTCACAGATAAAAGAACCTGCCGCAATTAGCTCCAGAATTAATGTGCCGAACAATTATTTCACGCGCTAAATTTTGACAGATAAGTGCCGTACAGTAAGAATCAAAAATTTGATTTTTTAGTTGGAGCTGCGTACCTCTTGACTAAAATGCTTGGCTAAAGTTTAGGTTGGCCAAATTTTGGAGAGAATTTTGTATGGGAGCGAAATTTTAGCTCGATCTCCGTACTAGGCTTTAATAAACAAGTTATGTCACCATTACATTTGATTGACTCAAAAAAAAAAAAAAACATATATATTCATGTATCGAATATTTTTCAATAAGAGCGCTACAAAAGTTTTTTTTAAATAAAACAAAAACGGTTTTGGATATCAACGAAATTCTTTATTCCTGTGAAAGTACGTTCGATGCCATTATGTATGAAAGTCGATTTCTTTTGCATGGCCACCACGGGCACGCGTGCAGAAGTCCAGATGCTGAACCCAATTTTCGACGGTTTTCAAGCATAAATCGGCCGATAAATTGTCTCACTGGCACAGGAACATTTTGTACTATGCCTGTGGATTCAAATTTTTCCACTAGACGCTTGATCTGCTAGGACGATTATGACGACCATAAATTGGACGTAGCGCTCTTAACGTTGAGGCGACTGACTCCGAATTTCGGTAGTAAATTTGAATAATTTCGACTCGTTGTTGGCTCGTATATCTTTCCATCATGAAATGGCAAACCATACTGAAGAAGAATGTCAAAAGAGCGGCAAGATATATGGCGTCGTTTGCTGTCCCTGTCGCTCTACTTTTGTAGCGTCCCTGTTGAAAAACCCTTTACAAACAAGGAACAAAGTTGAATAATTTTTGAATGAACAACAACAACTTGTGTGCATTACCACCAAGTATTTAGTTTGGAGTTATAGCTTTTTCACGAGTGCCACCTCGATGATCATCGCACGCCTTTAGTGGTGCTCAGGGATGAGAATGCTGGTCCCAGAAATTGAAGCAAATCGCTCAGAAATAAAACGAAGTAGATGTGTAGTAGATAAATAAAATTTGACTAGTGTTTTGCTTAAGAACTACTGCTTTTTAAATAATGAGTTTCAAAAATTCATACTTTCATTTATTTATTTTATATTTTTTTTTTTTCAAATAAATATGAAATTTTAGTTTTAAATTCAATTAGATTCTGTTATAAATGAATAAAATCACATACATTCGTACAATATGAGTTGAAAGAGTTGGGGCTGGTCAACAATTAGTTTCAAAGTAAGTATAGGGTTTTCTGCGTAAATGAAATTCACACAGGTGCCGTATGTATATGCTGTGAAGTATACTAACAACAATTTATATTGAATAATTTTTTAATGAAGAACAACTTGTGTGCATTACCACCAAGTATATAGTAGTAGTTGTTGTTGTTCATTCAAAAATTATGAAATTATTTTTGTAGAGGCGGGTTAGGGTAAAAACTTTTTAAAACAATATTTTTCCAAATTGTGAAATTTTTCATTCATTTTGAAAAGTGAAAATCGAATCTATGTGGGACTTAATCTGCTCTCTTGTGCGAAATAATAATAATAAAAAATGTTCACAGGAACGTAGTCTGACACTTATCTTTCAATTAATGAACTTAACTTTGAAGATCGGACCTTTTGAAACCGACGTTATGAATAGTTGTTTATCGGCCGCTGACGTTCAGTGGAAAAAAGTTCCGCTATGCTAAAATATCATTCAAATTGATCAATTGTAAAGTGCCTTTCACATGAACTGCGAATAGCGAACTGCAAATTGCAAATAGTCGCGAGTTTTGACATTTCTTTCACATAATTGGTCGCCGACAGACGCGAATTGTTTTGAAAAATAAACCAGTAAATTAGTTGCCTAAAAAAATTGAGGTTAAATCCAAGCGAATTTTTCATTTGCATATGTTGAATGCGTCCTGATGTTGTGGATTGCGAAAAAGTGTTTGACAGTTCGCAGAAAATATCTCGTTATTCGTAGAAAATATAAAAATGCAAAATTCATCAACTTAAACTAGTTTTAGACAGTTTTCTTTTTAAAAATGTAGGTAGAAAGGATAGTTTATTCAGTTTGTCAAAAAGTAAAAATAAGAATTTGTTGATATTTGCAATTTGAATTGTCTAGGCAATTCGCATTTACAGTTCGCCGATCATGTGAAAGGCACTTTACAATCGATCAATTTGAATGCTATTTTAGCATAGCGGAACTTTTTTCCACTGAACGCCAGCTGCCGATAAACAACTATTCATTTGGAAATAAAAAAAAAAGATAAAGAGATATTGTGCAGCTCTTAATTTTGTGTGGTACCATAAGAACTTGTGTTTTTCAATTTAGCTGCATGAAAAAAGCTGCAGCGTGTGTGAGCCATTAAGGTAAGGCTCAGCAGGAAGAAGTGGGATACATTAGTTGTTTCATGAAAAAGTGAGAAATAAATGAATGAAATAAATAAATGAAAAATCAGGAAAATGAAAACTTGTTGTACTCTTTTGGCTGCCAAGAAAAAAATTTATAAACGTAGAACGAAAAAGCATTTTTCGATTATCTACATTTCATTTAATTCATATTTATGCTTAGTTCGTTACTGCCCCGGGCGGTGCAATTGCACCCATTGCCCCCCTGTATCCGCGCCTGCTCCCATCAATACTTTATTCTGGTTATTATTATTCGGAAATAAGAAATTAAAAAAATAGATATTTATTGTATTTATGGCACCTGTTATGACTTGCGATTCGCCAAGTCGAACGTTGAAATGTGACTATGTGGAACTACCGTTTGCGGCTCGCCTCAATAAAGTTCGCCTTAAATGACTGACATTTGGATAATTTGAATGTCACTCAATACCTTAGGCAAACATTCGCCTTTTGTCGATGTCGAACTGTCTCGCAGTTTTTATTTTTGAAAAGTCCAACGTTCGAGCTGAGTCGAACGTAAGACTCGGCGAATCATAAGTCATAATAGGAGCCTATGCTTTCTTTTGGCTTTAAAAAACAACACAATTCAAAATCAATTGTATTTTTGATAAATATAACGGACTTATAATGTGGGTACTATACCCAAAATATTATCATAAGACAAAAGTAATTTTATAATTTTTAATTTTCTTAAAAACTGGATGACATGGTACCATTTGGTTTCTTATATTTGACTTGATAAAAGTATTGAAAGTAGTAAGTAGTGAAATTTTTGAAAAAAAATTATTTTGGAATAGGTATTTGTATTTCTTTTAAAATTTTTTATTTTGAAAATAATTTAAAAAAAAAACTTTTTACTGAAACTACTTTATTTAGGGGTTCGGAAGGCTTTTAGATGACCAATCGAATATGCCATAACAGTTTTCCATATTTTTTAAAAAAAAAACGTTAATTAGTTACATTTATATGTTATTGAAAAGCTATATTTCTCTATAAATAAATTTAAAAATCAGACTTTAACTTATTTTGTTCATGTTTTTTTTATACCTGTGTTATATATATTTAAAAATGTTTGCAAAATACAATACATAAGTAAAATTAATAATTTATACAATTTGAAATGTTTTCTAAACATCTCTTATTGTAAGTATATAATATATTTGGTTTCCGCATATGAGTTGAATTGTTTGTACTTGTAAGTAAGATATTTGCATGTCGGCTGCTCATTTCGTTTCGCGTAAACATTGTTTTTCCTTGAAGCATTATATAGTCCGTTAATTTTTTATTTGAAACCATTTTAATGGTCTTAACATCAGATCTCTTTCTCAGATAGTTAAAACAGCAAGATCTAATCACAATAAATAAGAACACTATTATATAATAAGTGCAATCAACTTTAACGTTAAGAATTTAATACCTGAAATGTTTTGTACCGCAAGCACTAGCACACTCATTACCGCAGGAATCACAAGGAATGCCATAGCAAGATACAAGAGTTATGAACAGAACATCTAAAGTTGAAATGTCCAAACAAATATTTAAAACTTTTAACTATTAATTACATATGTCCAGACCATATTTAAAACTTGACTATTAAATTGAAATCACTCACAGATAAAAATACAATGATGATGCATGTTTTGCAAGTATAGGTACGTCCAATTGCACGTTAACGAACAAAACGCAAGTAAATATTGTCAGCCTTTATTTTATTTTATCGGATGTTTGCATTCGTCTAGCGATGCTGAGACCAGTTGACCAACTGCCAACTTCAACGAAACTAAAACAAGAAGGTTTTGTACAATAGCTATACAATAAGTTAGATGAGCAAATCTCCTTGTGTAAGAGATACAGCTTAGAAATGAGTAAAGACGATAAAAGTATTCATCTTTTATGCTCGCAATTTAAATTTTTTCTCCACAGGACAGATTTAGTTGGTGCTACTGGTAATAACGTGTGTATAAAAGGATATTATCTTTATGCATATAAAAGATATTGAGTATAAATTGTCCGACTTAGGCGATTCGTGATGTAATGCATTTCAAACAGGGAAAAGTTTAAGGACTAGAAAGGAATAGGAAGGTATTGCATAAGGCATGTCTGTGACTTTAAAAACTAATCTACATATTTTTTTACTCTCAAAAGTTCAAATTAGTTTTCATCCATAAAATATATACACTTTTACCTATCTTCTGCTTTTATGTTTCAGTCTTAAAGAAAAAAGTAAAATTAAGCCCACCCACAGGAATTATATTATTATTTATTTGCTATTTAAATATAGCCCAGACAAACAAAAATTTTAAAAATTTAAAATCTACGAAAAAATTTTCGAAGTGAAAGTCTAATTTTCCTGGGCTTATATTGTTATATTATATTATCAGTTAGATAGAATAAGACAACAAGAATTAGACAAATTTATTTATTGTTAAAATTTCTTTGATAAGAGATTGGTAAAGCTTAAACTTCACAGTCATATAGTCATATAGTATATCTCAGGTAGGTACCAAGCATTCACTTGCAGTAAGGCTCCAAAATTAAGGCAAAATATTTCATACTGACCTGCTTACTTCACAGTGAAGTCAGGTATGACAAGTCAGTATGAAATTTTTCAAAAAAATGACTTCAAAACTGCAAGTAGCCTGTTCTTAAAATGCGAAAAAAAATGCAAATTTGATGCCTTACTGCTCCCCACCGATGGTGGGGATTATAAAACCACACAAGGTCTCCCGCTTGGAGTTCGTTTGTTGTTGCTTTTGTGTCGTATCGCGTTTTCATTCGATTACTTGTTAGCTTTCTATTCCTTTACCAGCCTTTCTTCTCTACTTTCCTTATCGCCCAATTTCACGGGGCCAGTCTGTTGAATCTGCACTATTCTTCAATTGCTCTAAGCCTTTGGTGGAGTTTTGATTGTTAGGATACCGTCCATTGAAACTGTTGAGATGACATATTTGGCGTCATACCCCTTTGGCAGCTGATACTTCCACACAAACTGACGACTTATGTAACCAGGATCATCTTCACGTTCGTCATGCTTACCTTCTACCACGACGCTGTGTCCAATAGTTTTGACCGTTAATTCATCTGGCCTGAGATGGCTGACATCCATGGACACTTGAAGTCCGTGGTTTCCAACTGTGTAGTTTTCTTGGAATGTCGCTTGTCACCCTGGCATGGATACAATCTAAATCCAGAGTCATCTTGTTGGGCAGTTACCCAACTAACAATTTAACTTGTTTTAGTTTTAATACAAGCTATTTTCCGGCTTGTATAGTAACTAAAACAGGCCTTACACAAATCATTTTGGCTGACATTAAACAAACTATTTGATTCCCTTAAAACCTGTCATCACAGGTGCTAAACAATCAAATAGCTCCCGATCAACAATTTAATAATGCCTAAAAAAAGCCAAATATTGCTCATCTTAACAAGTTATTATATGAAAGCAATATAAGCTATTTTCTAAGCTATTATAATAAGACTTTTGAAGGGCCATATATAGGTTTTGCACTAAGGCCTTATAAAAGCCACTTAAAGCTGTTGTATTCAAAAAAATGCTTAATTTCAATTTATTTAATTTTTATTTATTTTATTTCTTCTGATTATTTTCTCCACATGAGGGGGCTTTGTCCTATGTTTTATTTTGTTCTGAAATATGGAGAATTTTATTTTATTTGAAAAAATGTTACTTACTTGAATGAATTTTTCGAGGTTTGAACTCATGACCTTCCAATCACCTGTCCAGCGCGCTTTTTTTTTTTTTTTTTTTTTTTTTTTGAAATTCATTTTTATTTTTCAATTATCTTAGAACTATCTTAAAGCTAGACAAAAATTCATAAAAACTAGCCTACTTATCAATATCTTAAAACTAACTTACTGGCCCCAGTCGGGCGCTCTAAGTTAAACTAGAATAACTTAATGCTAATGCCTTTCGGCCTAAGAACTATCTTAATACTAAATCCAGGTCGGTTTTATTTTTTACCGAGAAGAATTTCACAAAAAAACTCGGTATCTATGTCTTTATTTTTTGGTTTTATATAAAACTTACAAACTACATAAAACTAAATTAAAGCTAATTAAAACTACTTAAAACTACTTACAACTAATTTTAAACTAATTACAACCTACTTATAAGCTACTTACAAACTAGAACAGCCACAGCAAGCATTTTCCGGTTTTTATATTTTTTTGTATTTTTGTTGATTTTATAATTTTTTTGGTGTTTTTGTATGTTTTTTTTTTTTTTTTTTTTTTTTTTTTTTTTTTTTTTTTTTTTTTGGTGCCACCCTGACTGTCCCTACTTAAAACTAACTACCTAAACCTATGTAAGTCGGCCAGACAAGAGAAAATAGCAAGGTCAACTATTAAATGTCTGAAGGAACTTCATCTTCGTTTTTCAACCACCAGAACTGGTTCTCCTGCTTTACCCTATCTTTTCGGTCCCGTTCGGACACAGTCCTACTGAACCGAAGGTGCTCAGCTCCGTCTTGTGCGAGGACGTCTCGACTGTAAAGGAGCCGCCGATCTACAGTTCTACGGCCGACGTGGTAGATTAGCGGAACCGCCGCTCTATCCTGGATCAGCCCTCGACTGTCTAGGTGGAGGAATGCATCGGGCGGAATAAAGCCGCTTAGACGCACACTCTCGTAGTATTCGTTGTTGGGGTAATAAGCCCCGAAAATTAAGCTGTTAGGCGAGGACATCGCTCTTGCAATGTGACCTCGAATAAGCTTCAGCAAGAAATTATCTATCCTGTTTATGTTGGCCCCGTTGTATAGAGCCAGGTTGGAATAGTAGTGTTTGTACTCCGACTCTGGTGTTCTGTGCAATCCAAGGCAGCGTCGAAGACACTGCCTCTCAAACACCCGAATCTTTTCCATTTGAGATGGGGCAACGTTGAACCAAACCGGGCACCCATAGGCAATCATCGGCCGGATAAGGGCCATGTAGCAAATCACCTTCACCCTGCTGTCAAGCCGGCTGCTATAAAACAACCGTTTCGTCAGGGCGAAAGCTCCCCTAGCCCTGGCCAGAGCAGCATTTATATGTCTGTCGAAATACAAATACTGATCCATCCAGATGCCAAGGTACTTTACTACACTTTTACTCGCCAGTGGATGTCCATTTGGTCCTACGATCACCAGCTTGCGCCAGTTCTTTCTCGTATCCCTTGTGGCTCTAAGCAACGGAGTCCTAAACAAGATAGTTTCTGATTTCTGAAAGTTGATTTTCAACTTCCAGTCATCGCAATATCGCTGAATCTTCTCGAAGTCACGCTGCAAAAGAATCCTGATGACCTCGACTTTTGGAGCTGTTCTGTACGCAATTAGATCGTCGGCATACGCAATTGCCTGAGTTAGACTACTTATCAGATCGCTGGTGTAAATGCTGAATAGAATCGGCGAGTTGACCGCTCCCTGCTGAAGACCATTTTTAATATTAAAGGTTGTGGCAGAAGTTACATTGCCACTTTTGACAACAAACTTTCTGCCATTGAGCATATCATAAAGCATATATAACAGTGGTTTACTAATGCCAAGTCTGGTCAGCTTTAGATAAAGACCCTCTAACCATACGGTGTCGAAGGCCTTCTCCAAATCAACCAGACAGGCACCCGTACACTGCTTCTTAGATTTGTTCCATTGGACATCAGAAACGAGTTTCGATGCGGCATGAATAGTGTCATGTCCCGCCTTAAAACCGAACTGATTGTCCGGTATGATATTATTGTCCTCTGCCCACTTAGACAGAGCTCTATTGATAACTTTTTCGAATACCTTGCTGATACTCGGAAGAAGACTTATCGACCGGAGATTCGCCGGATTGGAGTTGTCCTTTCCCTTTTTCGGGAGAGGATGCACCACAGCTGTCTTCCACCGCACTGGATAATATGCATTATTCAAAGCGTTGTTGAACAGAGTGGTATAAATGTCTACTGCTTCTTGAGGTAAATGTCGAAGTACAACGTTGGATATGCCATCGACTCCTGCTGACTTCTTCTTCTTTAATGAATCGAAGATGAGCTGGAGCTCCACCTTCGTAATTAACAGGGAACTGGGCCCATTTCGCTCGGCGATTATGGCGTTTGCCAAATGATCTTCATTGAACCCGGTGAAACCAAGGTTCTCTGATCGCCATTGCGTGATGTCATTCCGAAGGTAGAAGTGATGGAGCAAGGCTCTGTTTTCCAGGTCGTGATTCGGGCGAATGCACGCATTCACCTTGTACACTTGCTGGAAAGCAGCCCCCACAGCCTCCACTTTCTCCTGCGGATCTTCGACAATAAAGAGGTCATCGTCCAAGACGGCGTCCTCTGGATTAATTCCTGCTGTCAGAAGTACGTCTCTGTTGTCCGTCGTTCTCTGAAGCTTGAGACACGGAAGATCGTTCTGATCATTCCTTCTAAATATCTTGTTAATTTGAGGAAACATGCTCGGGTCGCTAGCATTAACGGCCCGAATTTTGTTGTCCCAATACAAATTAATTGACAACCGATAGTTCTCTTTAATTAGTTGGTTGATGTTTTTGATCGACGACTTCAGTGTCCTAATCTCCAGATGGTGAGGGTCAGTAAACCGTCGGTACAAGAGTTTTAGTCTTGTCAGCAGTCCACTTTTTTGTCTGTGTAGTGCGTCAATGGTTGCGTTTTGATACATGTCGGTTGCGTCCCGTTGCTTGTATTTCGGTATTGTTCTGTTCATTGTTCGTTTGATTGTCTCATCCATTTGTTCTAGGTATTGGTCTATTTCGTTATTTGTCAAATTTCTGTCATTTGGTGGGGATATGTTGTTCGATCTGATTTCGCTCGATAAGGCGTTGGTAAAGCGTGGCCAGCGCACCTTACTGTAATTGTAAGTATGCACAGGTACATACTCATCCAACTCCACGAGCTCGTTCGGAAGCCGTATTACGGCGGCGAGTCCGCAGTGATCACTGTCGTACTCGATCGTTCGTAAACAGTTTCTTGGTCTTTGACCCACAGTGTCAGTAATTGTCAGTCTTGCGTCTATTAGCAATAGATCCAGATAGGCACCGCTTCTTGGAAACGATGGCCGATCCGTAGCCAGCAGGTCGACACCATACTCAGTGTTGTATCGACTCATCCAATTGAAAAGATGAATACCTCTTTGATTTTGAATTTGATTTCCCCAATCTTGGTGTTTGGCATTCAAATCACCGGCCATGAGAAAGTAATTTTCTTCCAAGCTCAAGCGTAGACACTCGAAAAGTTTTTCAAGCTCTGTCATAAAATCAGTTGGCTGAGGTGATTCCGGTGCATAAGCCGCGATCACATACATTCGCTTCCCCTGTTGGAGAGGAATGCATACGATGCACGCCTCTAACAGCCGAAATCTGCGCAGATCGCTATTATATATAACTTTATGATTAATGCCTTTTCGTATGAAGATTGCGACGCCCCCCCCTTGAGTGGAGTTGGGTCGATCTCTTCTAACGATATTGTAATTGTTGTTAGTCAACTTATGTTTCTGGTTCAGCTTAGTTTCGCTGGCCATAAACACATCTGGACTTTGGTCTTTCAACAATTGGAAAAGATTAGCTCTACGTTCGGTCCTAATCAGTGAATTTACATTCACAGCAAGGATCCTAAGAGGCCTCTCCGACAGCGCGCCTTTAACCTCTAATTTGCGTTAGGCTAGGCAAAACAGAGTAGAGATAGTCTACCCTAGTCGCCTGCTCCTTTATCTGGGTCTGAAGTCCTGTTAACTGGCCTTGAATTGCCAGCAACATACTTCTAATTTCGGCCTGAGCGTCCGGCGCCTTTGGCACTAGGGCCGGCTGGGCTGCCTTAGCTGCAGGCTGTACCGTTTTTCCCCTTCCTGCCGCCATTTGGGCGTAGGAAATTTGGGGATTAACGGGCGTTGCTGTAGGAGCACGCGTTGATGGGCGTATCTCTACCGCTGTCTGCTTAGCCGCTTTGTTGTTTCTTATTTGCTGAAAAGCTGAGCAACCCCGATAATTAGCAGGGTGCCCCTCCTTTCCGCAAAGTGTACATTTAAGCTGGGTCATGTCCTCGACCCGTTCTTCACCGAGCTTGCACTCCCCCTTAATGTGGTCCTCACCACACTTAACGCAGCGTGGCTGCATTTCGCAGTTTGCTGCAGCGTGGCCAAACCTTTGGCAGCGCTTGCATTGAAGCATGTCGCCGCCTCTCTTTAATTTATCCCAAGTTACAACCTGGTAGTTGAGAACGGAGATACTTCTCAACCTATCCAGTTTGCTGCTGGGCGATAGCTGGACTAGGAAGAACGGCAAAGACCGCTTCTCCCGTCTGGCTCTGACTGTAGCGAACGGCTTGACCCCGATAAAGTCGAGATCGTCGCTCGCTTTTTGACGGAGCTCATTTAAGAGCACCTGTGGTTCCGTGCAGGAATCTATGCCCTTCAAGAGGACCGTCTGATATTTATCCACCTTGGGGGTAAAACTGAAGAACTCAGTCGTGGATTTCTTTAACAATTCTTTTATAATTTTATGCTGCGCCACTGTTGAGCAGTGGATAGCATGTCTATCTTTATTTAAACGTTTAATAAAAAAGTTTTGGCCTATGGCCGACTTACATAGGTCAATAGTTTCCTGCAATTCCATTTTGTAAGTGTTTATTGGTGGCACTTTTTCTTTTTTATTTTGGGGCGGCTGTGGCTGCTGCTGGTGTTCTCCTTGCTGCTGCTCGTTCCGCTTCTGATGACTCCGCTCCTGTGGCTGCTGCTGCTGCTGCTGTGTTGTTTTCATTTTTTGCCGTTGTTCCTTCGGCTGCTGCTGTGGTTGTTTCGTTGGCTGCTGTTGTTGTTGCTGCTTATTTTGCTTTTGCTGTGGCAGTTGCTGTTGCTGTTCCTCTGGCTGCTGGCTTTTCGGTGGCAGCTCAGGCTGTGGCGCTGTCTTTTGTGGCGCCTGTAATATTTTTTTCTGCTCGCGCTCCTGCTTCTCCCTTTCGCGTCGAGCTTCTTGCTTTTGTCTGAGCGCTTCTATCAGTGGGGTCACGATGGCATTGAGACGTTCCATCTCCCCCCGAATGACATCTATTTTTTGGCTGATGGCCAGCTCGTCCAATTCTTGCGCCTCGTTTTCCTCTTCGGAGGACGCCTCTGGTGAAGTGAGGTCAACAAGCAGATTGCTGTTGCTGTCCCCCGTTGTATACAATCCCTCGCCACCCTCTGACATATATTCGATGTCATCGTCGGATGGCGAGGTATCCAATTGTTCTTGTATTTTTGCTGCTGCTGTGGTTTTGGCTGTGCGCGCCGTCTCCTTCACCCCAGCTGGCAGCTGGGCTGAGGTGATGGTGGAGCGGCGCTTCACGAGGTTCGGCGCACAGCTAATCCTCTTCCTCCTCTTGTTTTTGATGTCGGCTGTTGTTGCCGTTGGTGGTTGTGCCGTTCTTGCTACGGCACTTGTTGATGGCGTGGCTGGTGGTGCCATCGCTTGCTTGGTTGTTGTTGTTGCTGCTACGGCTTTTGCTGTTGGTGCCATAGCTGGCTTTATAGTTGTTGCTGGGACACCTTTCGATGTCCCCGCATTGTTGTTCGATGCCATTTGCTGCTCCTCCCACTCAATGAAGTTTTCGACTTCGCGATTGTGGAAAAAAGCAGCTAAATAATTATTGATGCCCGACTGGGATTCGAACCCACTACCTTCGAATTGTCGGTCTGCCACCTCTTCCTGTGTGCTATTGGCACTATTGAATATAGCTTGGCTGTAGGTAACCTTTAACTAATCACTCCGATATATGAAAATTATATAAACTGGGGAAGCCGAAAACGTGTTAACACTCCCACAGTACGAGATCGACTGCGCGCTAACCACTAGGCCATTCCTAATTAAGAAAAGTCATGAACAAATTTTAATGAGTTGATACAACTCGTATACTTCATAGCTTGTATAATTTTACCAGCAATATATGTGTGATAAGGGCCATGTGTTGGATTTATAAAAAACGTAACTTGACTTTTAACTTTTAGTTACTTGAAATTTTAATCAAAACTTATACTACGATATAATCGTATACCACTATACATTTAGAGATAACTTTACTTCTTTATTGCCTGTACGCATCAACCTAGCCTACCTTAGCCAAGATTTTCTTTAATCTGGGTTCTTTTTTTAGTCTAAAGTGTGAATCAATTGATTTTTGGCGTGTGTGAAAGAGAAATTTCAAAAAATTTAATCTTAAATCTTTAGCATTTTTTCCATACATTTGTATAAACTTTGAAAATAAATAATTGAAAGATTTTTAAAAATCTTCTATTTTTATTTAACCAAAATTTGTATATTTAATTTTCTGTCTGTTTAAAGAAAAACTTTAATCCTTAAAAAAATTCATCTTGTTATAAACTTTTGGGTAAATGTTTATTAATTTACCTATAAAAATAAAGCTTTAGAAATAACTTGAATTATAACAGCAAGTACGTGTGACTAATTCGTGTTTACAATCAACATCCGTCACAAGCAAAATGAAATAGCTGGCGAAAGAAGGCAATAATTTCTAAAAGTTCGCTAGTAACATTTAAAAAAACAATATATTTCCTTACGCAGGGCAGTATTTGTCACCTTGTTGGGCAGTTATATTATTTCCTCTTTACTCCAATCGTCAGTGGAAACCGCTCTTGATCTCTGGATGGCAACAACTTCCTTTTCTTCTTCACGAAAACAATACTTGTAGTCTGATCCCCATGGTCTTCTAGGTGGCAATCTGCACTGGCCTTGAAAATGTCCGGTCCTGTTGCAATTCCAGCATCGAGTAGGTTCATTTCGCTGGTTCCTTTGCAACGCTGTTCTCTGGCATTAACACTCCTCAATTTCTAGCTTTCTTACTCGATGGACTCCTTGAGAAGCGTGTTCTGCTGCTTCCATAGTCAGGGCGAACGCGAATGCCTCAGGAAGTGTGCGTTTTCCAGCAGTTCAAATTGCTCGCTGAAGGCTGATATCAGATACAGCACGGACAAAGGCTTCTGTTGCGAATTAGCTGATGATTTCATCCCCTGCAGCCGGATATGCCAGATGTGCCAACCGTTCGATGTCTGCTTGGAGCTGTTGCAGAGTTTTTCTTCTTTACTGGACTCTAGTATCTCCAAAGCGTTTGTCAATGGCCTGAAGAAGAGCACTGAAGTTGTCATTCTTTTCTGCTTGTATGGTTTGTAGTCGTTCAGAGCTATATATTTATCTTCCTCGTCCCAGTCATTTGTTGATGCGGCTGCCTCAAACTGTTTGTTGTAGATTGACCAAGAAGTTTGTCCATCGAGGGTTGGTGGATGCATTTCCTTTCTCTTTGGACAGCCGCTGCACTCGTCAAGGGCAATAGTTTTGTTGTCAAAGGCAACTACCTTTGAGCAGTCTTGTCTGTTCTTGGAATTGTTAAAGAAGATTTCTTGTCTTGGTTTTCGAGCAGACTCTTTTGTTCACTGTGTTGTAGTTCTAGAAGATTCTATTGTTCTAAGCTTCGTTGATCAAATCGTTTTGTTCATTTCGTTGTTCTTGGCTTCGTTCGAGAAAAATCTTTTCCTGACTTTCAAATTTGGCAAGCAGCTGACAAAGCATACTGGTCATGTCCAACTTTTTAAATTGCTCTTGTTTTTCCCCCATTTCAATGTCGAATATCAATGTATCTGGGTTTTCTCCACGTTTTCTTATATATTCATGCAGACGAATTTTGGGATAATTCTTTGTTGCAGCATTAGGAAGACCTCGCTTGTTCAGTTCTGCGTTAAGTTCAACTTAATTTAAATCATTTAGACCCGTTTGCTGACACGAAATTTAAGGATTTATGTTCTTCTTAAAAGCTTATGTTCTACTTTTTCCTCTGCGTAAACTGTCACATAAGCGCTTATGTTCTACTTAAAAATTTAAGTTTCGTATCAGCAAATGGCCCTTAGAGTTTTACCCATTGTCTTTTCTTATTTTCACTTAACACAGAATCAGGCAAATTGGATAATAATGCTAAACATAAGTTAATATGTCATACACTGCTGCTGATTAATTTGAAAAAGCAGTACTTCAAGGAAAAAAAAAGCATTACACAGCAGTACGGCAGCAAAATATACATATGTAATTGTTCATACATACATATAAGTTTTTCTATTGCAAAAATTATAGTTCTACTTTTGAGCTAATTACTTACTTTTTACTTAACTTCATCGTACTGCAGTTGGGGTTCTGAAAGGATTTCATAGGAAAATTACGGCAATTTTGTTTTAAATGACGAAAAAATAACTCTGTAGTCTTATTAATGATATTAATGTTGAAGTTATATTGGGTGTAAATTAGTCTTTCGATTTTGCACTGTAAAAGTGACAAAAAGCAGTGATTTTTGAATATTTAAAAAACCGTTACTTTGAAAAAATAGCAAGTTAATATTATAGCATATTAATTTAAACAAACAAAAGATTGTAGTCCTATTTTTTGTAAAAGCAAAGAATTCTGAGAAAACCGTGCACAAACGCCATGAGTTTTTCTGTAATTTAATCACTAAATCAGTGGCTGTTGCATGTAATTCAATTTTTTTGATACAATTTTTATCTTTACTCGACCAATTTTATCGATGCGAGAATTACAAAACGTGGGCTCAGGTCAGGGCCGGCCCGAAGTTAATAAGCGCCCTACACAAGCTTCATCATTAGCGCCCCTGAATTGCGGTCATTGGTGGAAGAAATCATTTCCTCATTATCGAAGGGACTTTGAAAAGCGAATTTTTTACTTTTTTCATTACTTTTTTCAAAATTCAATGAGTGCAAACGAGAAAAAACCTCTGATCTCACCTTCACATCATGACCTAAGAGTCGTTGTGAAATGAGGCACTAACAAAATAATGCAAAAATAATTATAACCCAAATACAAAAAATATACAAACTGAAAAAAATTTGTTTAGGTAAAAAGTATTTAAAAACTTTTTCAAAAACATAATATAAAAATAAAAAATGTAATCATTGATAAAGTGGCATTTTTAAGGAAGGAAAGGTGGCCTTCTGGTGCAGCGCTTTACGCATAGCTTGTCTGGCCCTGGCTCTGGTTGTATATGAAATCTCCCAATTACAAAATCTCGCTTTCAATAATCCCGCAATTACAAAATCACGCTATCTGAAAACTTGCCGATCTTAATTGGAAAAATGTACAAAAAGAATTTTAAAATGTGTTTTGAAAATTTTCGGGTTTATTTATTTAGTTGTCAAGATTTTCATTTTACAGAACGAAACTGTTTTTGAGACATTTAAAATTTCTAATTTTTGATTTATGAAATTTCGATTTTCCAGATTTTAATGGGATGAGTGAGTGAGTGAAACTTACATTTTAAATTTGTAATATTTTTTATAGCCAAAATAGCACTCCATATTTTTGCTGTACAAAAAACATTAAAAATTTAAAATGCAAGTTTTTAACCTGGTCGGGAATTACGCTGCTGTGTTAAGAAGAAGAAACGTATCTGTATTTTTGGAATTTTGAGATAAACGCGTTTTTTTATTTGTATTTCTTTTTTGTTTTGTTGATGAATGTTTTTCTGTCGTATCTAAACGTTATATTTTTCTTAGGTTATATGTATGTCAGATCTATATTTATATTTTTCTTAGGTTATATGTCAGATCTAACAAATGCTTGTACTGTAGTCACTTCGTTTTCTTAAAAAAATTTTAATACGTAATTTTTCCTAATATAGGTACCGAACGTCATTTTTCTTAAGCGTTTTTAGCCATTACACAGGCAAGTAAGGGCTTTTATTTTGAAGGAATAAAATAGTTAGCATATCATAGATGCCAAAACTGGCCCTAACTCAAAACAGTCAGATACGTTTTTTCTTCTTCACACGGCAGTACGTATGCAGCTCGGCCTACAATAAAGCTTTTGGATACTTCCCACGTATATAAATTGTAGATCCTGGAATTAGAATGTTGCAAAACTTCAAGATATATGCAAGCTACGATTCTAACAGCTTATATTTCTGAGATATCAGAGGACTTAGAGCGCTCAGAAATATAAATATATAAAAGGATTCCTCTCAAAAATTCTTCACTTTTCCCCTTGACAACAGAGACTGAAATTTTTTTATTCGCTTGCTCTATTATTTTGTGTCGCAGTAAATTACATAAGAAGAAAAGAAAAAGAGAATTGTTTTGACTTCTATGTGAGAAATACTGTTTATATTTTAAGCGTGGTACACATTAGCAAACCTAAGTGTCACCCGTGTTGGATATCAACCTGAGTGAAAAGTTTCGCGTACACACTTATCAGTTGTGTTGGCCGTCAGGCAAAGCAATTCCACTACTCTCGGAAAATAGTTTTTTCTTATTTCAAAACGACGTCAGGGTTAAGCAATTTACATGTTAAATGCAACAACAACTAAGCCCCTTCGGGCTTAGCTAAGTCCAGAGAATTTTATGGGGCTTAACTTTAGCCCAGATAAAAACTGTGTTACCGACACAAATTTCATACTTGTTATGGATGGCGTCGCTAAGCCCCGATGTTGTATTTTTCGTCGTTTCACACAATAGCTTTTTCTTATTTTGTTGGTGTACACATCATCGATCAACCACCCAACAAACCGAGGGTTGTCAAGCAGTTTTGTCAAACAATTTTGTGAGCAGCAGGCTGTGAGTGTCAACCCATCATTCAGCGTGTACACATTCTCAGTTCTATGTGATATCCAACAAGGGTGTCACTCAAGTTTGATAATGTGTATCACGCTTTAATCTTCTGCTTTTTCAAACATTCTAAGCGCTCAAGAAATATAAGCTGGCTAGATGTTTTAGGTGGTTTGAATGAAACAAAAAATGAGTGCATACATGCTTACATAGGTATACCTATATATTTTCCGTAATAAGAACAAAAACCAATTCATCCTAAATGTTAAAATATGTTTAAAATGGCTTTAAGAAAGAAACCTTGAAACCGCGGTGGATGGCGTTTGAGTTGACGCAGTTAAGAAACGTAGTTCAAATGTGAAAATTGATCACAGATACCGATTTTGCAGTTAAAAGCAATTCAGAGGCATACTTGAGCTACGAAGCCTTTGATTTTTTTTAAATAAATACGGTTGTGAATGTATAATGAACATCTCTACCTTCTGCTGTTTAGAAAACAGTCAAAACCGAATTTACTCTTTAAATTAATATGGAAACCCTTCAAAAGGATGGTGGTTGAAAACTTGGATTTAAGATTCATATAAGATAATCTAAAGAAAGTCGAATTTATCAAAAATAGTTCAAGTTAGAGAGCTTTGCAAAAATTCGTGTTAGATAGAAATAAAAACAATATGAACATTTGATAGTAAAGTAGCTATATACATTCGTTAGACTTTGCGCCAGATCCGGCAGTTCTGTTTTGTTTTGCTGCGAGTTGTTTGTGATGTTGACCTTATAAATATTCCAAGTGTTTGACCTCAAGCGCTGAACGCACCATAGTACAAAATTTAAAATAATGTTTGACCTAAAGGACAAGCTTTTGATGAAAAGATTGCTCTACGTTCTGAAATTAATTACACTTGCACTAAGAGAAAAATTTGACTAAGAGAGAGTTCTACTTAAAGGGATTCGACGGTATGAATTTTGTTCTTCGATTTTTGTTAATGCTTTTTCTATTGATTTTCTTGATTTTTTCCTGGTTGAAACTGTACGAAATTTTCACGTTCACTCGGGCGTATACGTCCTTTTTTCAGAGAATGCTTATTAAGGTCCTCATTATGAATAGCAAATCGAACGTTCGCTTAGAGGCGAATGACTTTGCAAATTCCCAATTAGCCATTTTTTCACGTTTAAAATGTGCTTATGAGTTATTTTTAATAACATAAAATTAATAATTTAAGCAGCATTGATTTTTGAAGCAAATGTGGAAGCTCGCTATCCAAAATGTATATTTTTTTGTAGGCACATATTCGATATTTAGGTTGGAATTTTGTTTTCAAGATCTGTTTTGCGAGGGTGGGTAGTTTTAGGTATATCTCTTGTGACCTACATACCTCCCTATTTGATTTCGAGGATAGGTTGCAATGAATATGTGTGTATACATACCTATGTACATAGGTAGGTATATTTAAATTTAAATTTTTATACAAAATTGAGTGGTGGCCTTAGATAAAGGTAGACTCTCTATCGATAGTCACGTAGGTACCTACATATTTTTATAATCAATAGTTTCAATGGGGATTCAGGTGAAATGAAAGAAATTATATTTTGGTCACAATTTGTTTCATTTGACCTGAAGTCCACTAGTTAAAGTTAATAATGCAAAATTAGGGGCCAGGTTAAGGTTAGGTAGGAAGGTTAGTAGGCAAGTATTTTTTTGAGTACCTAGGTATCAGTATACATATCTTCAACTGAGAATAATAATAAAAAACGAGGTTTTGCATCATTTGAAATAAATGTACGTAGGTATCAGCATTTAAATTAGATCAAAAAAAGCCAGAAAATCAAGGTCGTATGGGTAATTCCATGAAGAAGTGGACATGAAGGTAGAAAAACGGGAAATTTATCTCGCCCCCTGTCTATTCTTTTTCTGAATTGCTAAATATTTTTCAAGTAACGAACACATGGCTGAAAATAAAATGAAATTAAAAAAGGCTTAACCCTTAAATTTCAAATTGAAAACGTGAAATAACTTACCAACCTTACGTGAGTTTCCATGTGTTTTATTTAATTTGTATAACATATTTTCAGTAATTTTAAGTTTCTTTATAGTAATAAATAGTCTGATATGTTTTTGTGTCTAATTTAACAAACTTCTTAAGCTTTATTGGTTTCTTTAATTTTAAGAAAAATTGCAAGGGCCTGCAACATAACCCTTGTCCGAAACGTGTAACGTGAGTTACCAACATGTTTTCGTATATGACCTGTATATTTTGTTTCATTTATATTTAAATAAGTATGAACATTTAAATAAAAAAGCTCGTACATCTCTCCCAAATGTAACGTGAGTTACCATGGAATTGCCCGTAGGTATCTAGAAATTGAAATCAATTTTTTGTCGTAGGTATGTATGTGAACGAATTTTTTTTACTTATTATCTGCTCTATTTTTTGTGTTTTAATTTTGATTTTAGCTCATTATTCAATGGGCTAGGTACTTACTTCATATCAAAATTATTACTTATTTTATACTATCGACAAAAAAGTTGATAGCGTTTTTTTTTGCAAGAAAAATTTTAAAAATGCCAAAAAATAATCATTTTTTATTTCTGCCTTTTGTCAATTTTGTCTTTTCCCACTAAATTTTGGGATGCATGTATAAAAAATTGAAGTTGGTACATTTTCTTAGGTTTTTCCTGTAGATCGCTTGAGTCAAAGACATTTTGTCTAACATACAACTATGAACTAAAAGAAAATTTGTAACAAAGGCGTAGGGTTATGGGCAAATATCTAAAACCATAAGCATTAAACTCATTCATTCATTTTATAACAAGCACTTAGTGTAGTGTACACTTATAAGAATGAGTTTTTTAAATAGTTGTACCCACATAACTAGTGTACACTATTCTAGGTATACTGGGTACACTGAATACACTGAGTGCAAGTGAACCTCTATAGTGTGTATGGCTTATGTAGGAGTATGAATAAAGAAACAAGTATTTTTTTTAATTAATTTTTAATTATATTAAATTTTTTTTATATTTTGTTCTTGTTTTTTATTTATGTATTTCTTAGAAAGTGAGTTTAAAATCTTATATAGGTATATAATGTATCTGTTTTACATATATAAAACCGATAATCTGATTTGGCTAGGAAAAATCTAAGTATGAGGCCTTAGGTGCCGGTTATAGCTATCATTGAAACTCATCATTGAAAATTTGAATGATTGATCGTAAATTATTTTGATGGACAGATAAACCTAAGGGGATTATTAGTATTTCTATTAAAAAAAATTCAAATAGGCCTAATTTTCCTCATAAAGTGACTTTAAAGATTTCAATGATCATTGGTAAGGTTATTCAAATATTGAAATAAATAAGCTAATAAGTTAATTTACACAGAGTGTTTTGCATAAATTGTATAAAAGTGCTAGAAATATCATCATTTTATTCCATTTTTTGTAGAACCACCCATATAGTGTTCGAAGCTTTTTAAATGGGTACTCGTTTGAGTGTACACTAGATTCTGTGAGTAGTGTACACTGAAGTACTATTCTCATTTATGAAAAGCAAATGAATGCATTTATGCAGACCTCTAACTTATGTATATAAATATAAAAAGGAAAATTTTCAAAGCAAACAAGTATGTAGGTACCTACGTAAAAAAAACGCCTATAGATTTTAGTTAAAAAAATGCACTTCCTGAAACGTACGACCAGGGTTATTAAATTCAAGGGGGTGTGTAAGGCCACTAATATATCAGACAATCAATGTCACTAAAAATCCTGGTTGCCCACGGTGGAAAAATAAATAAAAACCAACATACACCACCAAACCAAAACCCATACACCTACCCTTTTCCACTTTACACACTCAAAATCCCACAAACCAACAACTTGTATTGTTTTGTTTTGTATCCCTTTACTTTTCCTTCACATACAACAACGTAAACAAAACTAATAAGAAATCCAAGGCAAAATTGGTTAATTTCTGGATTCTGTGCTTTACCATTTCCTTCATTATATGAATATTCCTTTGCAAAAATGTATTATACCTGCTTCACTCGTACTGTCATAAAATAAGAATACGTCTTTCCCGTTCCATTCTATTTTGGCGTCTCACATTCTCAAATCTCCACCGAAAATAAAAAGTCTCCGCCGAAGCACGTAACAAATGTAAAAAAGATGACGCTACTACTATCGACAGCCGCCATGATAGTACTATGATTTTTATATACAAAGCTATCATGGAAGCCATCGAAGAGGGCGACATCTGAAGTACCCAAGGGGTAGCTTGACGTGAAGGATTTCATTTTTCGATGGAGACTTATAATTGTGAATTGTCAAAATATAATGAGAACGGGAAAGACGTATACCGAATTCATGAGAGTTCGATAGAGTCAGGTGGAAGGCATTTTCTCAAAAGGATATTGGTATAATGAGAAAACAGATAAAAGACAAAATGAGGAAAATATTCAATTTTGTTTT
Source organism: Dasysyrphus albostriatus (assembly GCA_946251815.1). Classification (NCBI taxonomy): domain Eukaryota; kingdom Metazoa; phylum Arthropoda; class Insecta; order Diptera; family Syrphidae; genus Dasysyrphus; species Dasysyrphus albostriatus. The sequence goes on from OX276335.1 coordinate 179,202,535, forward strand.
GGTTTGTTATTGTTTTGTTTACATTTTTTTGTAATGAAGATAAAGCTAAAGACATTAAAAGAACAATTTAGGATATTCCCTTTGGCTCCCTGGTGTTTGTGGTGCAAGAGAAAGGGGTAGGTATGCATGTGAAAGTGTATTTATTTTTTCAATGTTGCAGTATTGATAATATAAATAGGGTTATGTATATGTATGTTATATTATCTTTAGTTACAGGTTTATTGTGCGCAGGATTTTTGGGTTTTGTGTGCTAGAGGAAGGTATTGTAATATAGGTATGTGGGTTGGTTATTACGGATGTAGGTGTTTTGTGTGCAGGATTTTGTACATGCAGAGTTAACATTGTTTTAATCAGTTGATTTGTCGTCATTCTGGTTCTTGCATTGATTTAGTTTTTTCCAAAACTTTCAAAAAATATTTTCAGATTTGCGGCTAAACTTAGCGTCCTAGTGACTATAGATATACATAGGAAGGGCCAATTGATGCATCGAACTATATGAAAAATCGACTTTTATATCTAAAAGCGATTAACGGCTGAACTAATAGCTCAGGAAAATTAGATTTTCACTTACAATACAATTTACTATCGAAATGGATATAATTTAAAAAAAACATTTAGAAAGTTAAATTAAAAAAAAAATCATTAAAATCATTTTTGACCATTAAAGTCAAAAACAATAGAAAAAATTATATTTTTTTTTCGCAGTTTAAGATTTGCCATCAATTTTTTTTTTTCAAAATTTAAAATAGTTTCCAGAATCAACAAACTTGCTTTTAAAAAAACGGTATTTTGAAAATATATTAGCTAGTTTAATGTATATAATTACATGTACATATAATACAAGGGTCGAAAAATTTAATTCTAAACAAGAATTTTGCTAGAAAGCTAAATTTTTTTTCCGATAGATGTTAAAAATATAAGAAAGTCATGCATATACTCGTATTTTAAAATTAAAAAAAAAAATATTTAAGAAGTTATGAGTGATTTTGTACGATTTGAGTTTGGCTATATCTCTTCTTTATAAAACCAAGCACTTAGAGCATCCGGGGTAAGGGGAAGAATGCCATATTGGAAAAAAAAGTGATTTGGTTTTTGATGAAATTTAATTTTACAACAAAATCATAAAAAATAACATTTAGACAGAAAAATTATCTAAAAAATGAGCTGTTAGCGAACACTGTAGGTTTATTAATCTTGAGGTTATCAGTCGATCTCGTACTGTGGAAGTGTTTAGACGTTTTCGGCTTCCCCAGTTTATTTAAATTAAATATTTCGGAGTGACAAGTTAAAGTTTAATTACAGTCAAGATATTTTCAATAGTGCCAATAGCACAGAGGAAGAGGTGGCAGACCAACAACCTGAGGATCACGGGTTCGAATCCCAGTCGGGCAAAAATTATTTGTCTGCTTTTTTTCACAATCGTGAAGTAGAAAACTTCATCGAGTGGGAAGAGCAGCAAATGCTAACCAACAACACCGCGGGGACATCGAAAGGTGCCCCAGCAACAACGATAAAACCAGCTATGGCACCACCAGCTAAAGCCCACGACTAGTGCCGTATCACCAACAACAACAACAACCAAACAAGCGATGGCACCACCAGCCATACCATCAACTAGTGCCGCAGCAACAACGGCAAAAAAAGCAACGGCACCAACAGCCGATATCAAGAATAAGAGGAAAAAGAGGATAAGCTGTGCGTCGAACTTGGTCAAGCGCCGCTCCACCACCACCTCAGCCCAGCTGCCAGCCGGGGTGAAGGAGACGGCGCCCACAGCGAAGACGTCAGCAGCAGCAAAAATCTTACAACAATTGGATTCCTCGCCATCCGATGACGACAATGAATACATGTCAGAAGGTAGCGAGGGATTATTCACAACAGGGGACTCCAACAGCAACCTGCTGGTGGACTTAGCCTCACCAGAGGCGTCCTCCGAAGAAGAAGATGGGGTGCTAGTCGCAACAATTGCACTTGATGAAAAAGCCATCAGTGAAAAAATCGATGCCATTCGGGGGGAAATGAAAAGGCTTAACGCCATAGTTAGCCCTCTAATTCAAGCCTTAAAGGATAAACAAGAAGCTCGAAGAGAACGGGAGAGACAGGAGCGTGAAAAGAAAAAAGCGCTACATGGGCCACCAAAAACAGCGCCACAAAAAGCAGCGCCTACAAAAGCTGCACCACAACAAGATCTGGCACAGCCAAAACAAAGGCTAGCTCAGCAGCAACAACAGCAACTGCCACAGCAGAGCCAACAAGTGCAGCAACAACAACAGCTTTCAACCGAACAACCACAGCAGCAACCGAAACAAACAGCAAAAAAGAAAACAAAACAACAGCAACAGCAGCAGCAACAAAAACCAGAGGAGCGGAGTCAGCAGCAGCAGATAGGTCACCAGCAGCAGCCACAGCCGCCCCAAAATAAAAAAGAAAAGGTGCCACCAATTAACACGTACAAAATGGAGTTACCGGAAACCATAGACCTGTGTAAGTCGGCCATAGGCCAAAACTTTTTTATTAAACGCTTAAGCAAAGATAGACATGCTATCCACTGCTCAACAGTGGCGCAGCATAAAATAATTAAAGAACTGTTAAAGAAATCCACGACTGAGTTCTTCAGTTTTACCCCCAAAGTGGATAAATATCAGACAGTCCTCTTGAAGGGCATAGATTCCTGCACGGAACCACAGGTGCTCTTAAATGAGCTTCGTCAAAAAGCAAGCGACGATCCCGACTTTATCGGGGTCAAGCCGTTTGCTACAGTCAGAGCCAGACGGGAGAAGCGGTCTTTGCCGTTCTTCCTAGTTCAGCTATCGCCCAGCAGCAAACTGGATAGGTTGAGGAGTATCTCCGTCCTCAACTACCAGGTTGTTACTTGGGATAAATTAAAGAGACGTGGCGACATACTTCAATGCATGCGCTGCCAAAGGTTTGGCCACGCTGCAGCAAACTGCGAAATGCAGTCACGCTGCGTTAAGTGTGGTGAGGACCACATTAAGGGGGAGTGTAAACTCGGTGAAGAACGGGTCGAAGACATGACCCAGCTTAAATGTGCACTTTGCGGAAAGGAGGGGCACCCTGCTAATTATCGGGGCTGCTCAGCTTTTCAGCAAATAAGAAATAACAAAGCGGCTAAGCAGACAGCGGTAGAGATACGCCCATCAACGCGTGCTCCTGCAGCAACGCCCGTTAATCCCCAAATTTCCTACGCCCAAATGGCAGCAGGAAGGGGAAAAACGGTACAGCCTGCAGCTTAGGCAGCCCAACCAGCCCTAGTGCCAAAGGCGCCGGACGCTCAGGCCGAAATAAGAAGCATGTTGCTGGCAATTCAAGGCCAGTTGACAGGACTTCACAACCAGATAAAGGAGCAGGCGACTAGGGTAGACTATCTCTACTCTGTTTTGCCTAGCCTAACACAATTAAGAGGTTGAAGGCGCGCTGTCGGAGAGGCCTCTTAGGATCCTTGCTTTGAATGTAAATTCACTGATTAGGACCGAACGTAGAGCTAATCTTTTCCAATTGTTGAAAGACCAAAGTCCAGATGTGTTTATGGCCAGCGAAACTAAGCTGAACTAGAAACATAAGTTGACTAACAACAATTACAATATCGTTAGAAGAGAACGACCCAACTCCACTCAAGGGGGGGGGGCGTCGCAATATTCATACGAAAAGGCATAAATCATAAAGTTATATATAATAGTGATCTACGTAGATTTCGGCTGTTAGAGGCGTGTGTCGTATGCATTCCTCTCCAACAGGGGAAGCGAATGTATGTGATCGCGGCTTATGCACCGGAATCACCTCAGCCAACTGATTTTTTGACAGAGCTTGAAAAACTTTTCGAAGGTCTACACTTGAGCTTGGACGAAAATAACTTTCTCATGGCCAGTGATATGAATGCCAAACACTTAGATTGGGGAAATCAAGTACAGCATGCGAGAGGTATTCAACTTTTAAATTGGATGAGTCAGTATAACGCTGAATATCGCATAGAACTGCTGGCTACGGATCGGCCATCGTTTCCAAGAAGCGGTGCCTATCTGGATTTATTGCAAACAGACGCAAGACTGACAATTACTGACACTGTGGGTCAAAGACCAAGGAACTGTTTACGAACGATCGAGTACGATAGTGACCACTGCGGACTCGCTGCCGTAGTACAGCTTCCGAACGAGCTCGTGGAGTTGAATGAGTATGTACCTGTGCATACTAACAATTACAGTAAGGTGCGATGGCCACGCTTTACCAACGCCTTAACGAGCGAAATTAGATCAAACAACATATCCCCACCAAATGACAGAAATTTGACAAATAACAAAATAGACCAATACTTAGAACAAATGGACGAGACAATCAAACGAACAATGAACAGAACAATACCGAAATACAAACAACGGGACGAAACCGACATGTACCGGAACGCGACCATTGACGCATTACACAGACACAAAAGTGGACTGCTGACAAGACTCAAACTCTTGTACAGACGGTTTACTGACCCTCACGATCTGGAGATTAGGACACTGAAGTCGTTGATCAAGAACATCAACCAACTAATTAAAGAAAACTATCGGTTGTCAATTAATTTGTATTGGGATAACAAAATTCGGGCCGTTAACTCTAGTGACCCGAGCATGTTTCCCCAAATTAACAAGATATTCAGAAGGAATGATCAGAACGATCTTCCGTGTCTTAAGCTTCAGAGAACGACGGACAACAGAGACGTACTTCTGACAGCAGGAATTGATCCAGAGGACGCCGTCTTGGACAATGACCTCTTTATTATCGAAGATCCGCAGGAGAAAGTGGAGGCTGTGGGGGCTGCTTTCCAGCAAGTGTACAAGGTGAATGCGTGCATTCGCCCGAATCATGAGCTGGAAAACAGAGCCTTGCTCTATCACTTCTACCTTCGGAATGACATAACGCAATGGCGATAAGAGAACCTTGGTTTCACCGGGTTCAATGAAGATCATTTGGCAAACGCCATAATCGCCGAGCGAAATGGGCCCAGTTCCCTGTTAATTACGAAGGTGGAGCTCTAGCTCATCTTCGATTCATTAAAGAAGAAGAAGTCAGCAGGAGTCGATTGCATATCCAACGTTGTACTTCGACATTTACCTCAAGAAGCAGTAGACATTTATACCACTCTGTTTAACAACGCTCTGAATAATGTATATTATCCAGTGCGGTGGAAGACAGCTGTGGTGCATCCTCTCCCAAAAAAGGGAAAGGACAACTCCAATCCGGCGAATCTCCGGTCGATAAGTCTTCTTCCGAGTATCAGCAAGGTATTCGAAAAAGTTATCAATAGAGCTCTGTCTAAGTGGGCAGAGGACAATAATATCATACCGGACAATCAGTTCGGTTTTAAGGCGGGACATGACACCATTCATGCCGCGTCAAAACTCGTTTCTGATGTCCAATGGAACAAATCTAAGAAGCAGTGCACGGGTGCCTGTCTGGTTGATTTGGAGAAGGCCTTCGACACCGTATGGTTAGAGGGTCTTTATCTAAAGCTGACCAGACTTGGCATTAGTAAACCATTATTGTATATGCTTTATGATATGCTCATTGGCAGAAAGTTTGTTGTCAAGAGTGGCAATGTAACTTCTGCCTCAACCTTTAATATTAAGAATGGTCTTCAGCAGGAAACGGTCAACTCGCCGATTCTATTCAGCATTTACACCAGCGATCTGATAAGTAGTCTAACTCAGGCAATTGCGTATGCCGACGATCTAATTGCGTACAGAACAGCTCCGAAAGTCGAGGTCATCAGGATTCTTTTGCAGCGTGACTTCGAGAAGATTCAGCGATATTGCGATGACTGGAAGTTGAAAATCAACTTTCAGAAATCAGAAACTATCTTGTTTAGGACTCCGTTGCGTGGAGCCACAAGGGATACGAGAAAGAACTGGTGCAAGCTGGTGATCGTAGGGCCAAATGGACATCCACTGGCGAGTAAAAGTGTAGTGAAGTATCTTGGCATCTGGATGGATCAGTATTTGTATTTCGACAGACATATAAATGCTGCTCTGGCCAGGGCTAGGGGAGCATTTGCCCTGACGAAACGGTTGTTTTATAGCAGCCGGCTTGATAGCAGAGTGAAGGTGATTTGCTACATGGCCCTTATCCAGCCGATGATTGCCTATGGATGCCCGGTTTGGTTCAACGTTGCCCCATCTCAAATGGGAAAGATTCGGGTGTTTGAGAGGCAGTGTCTTCGACGCTGCCTTGGATTGCACAGAACACCAGAGTCGGAGTACAAACACTACTATTCCAACCTAGCGCTATACAACGGGGCCAACATAAACAGGATAGATAATTTCATGCTGAAGCTAATTCAAGGTCATATTGCAAGAGCGATGTCCTCGACTAACAGCTTAATTTTCGGGGCTTATTACCCTAAATACGAATACTACGAGAGTGTGCGTCTAAGTGGCTTTATTCCGCCCGATGCATTCCTGTATCTAGACAGTCGAGGGCCGATCCAGGATAGAGCGGCGGTTCCGTTAATCTACCACGTCAGCCGTAGAACTGTGGATCGGCGGCTCCTTTACAGTCGGGACGTCCTCGCACAAGACGGAGCTGAGCACCTTCGGTTCAGTAGGACTGTGTCCGAACGGGACCGAAGAGATAGGGTAAGGCAGGAGAACCAGTTCTGGTGGTTGAAAAACGAAGATGAAGTTCCTTCATACATTTAATAGTTGACCTTGCTATTTTCTTTTGTATGGCCGACTTGCATAGGTTTAGTAAGTTAGTTTTAAGTAGGGACAGTCAGAGTGGCACAAAAAAAAAAAAAAAAAAAATTATAAAACCCACAAAAATACAAAAAAAATTATAAAACCGGAAAAATGCTAGCTGTGGCTGTTCTAGTTTGTAAGTAGTCTGTAAGTAGCTTATATGTAGGTTATAACTAGTTTATAATTAGTTGTAAATAGTTTTAAGTAGCTTTAAGTAGTTTTATTTAATTAGTTTTAATTAGCTTCAATTTAGTTTTATGTAGTTTGTAAGTTTTATATAAAACCAAAAAAATAAAGATAGATACCAAGTTTTTTTGTAAATTCTTCTCGGTAAAAAATAAAACCGACCTGGATTTAGTATTAAGATAGTTCTTAGGCCGAAAGGCATTAGCATTAAGTTATTATAGTTTAACTTAGAGCGCCCGACTGGGGCCAGTAAGTTTGTTTTAAAATATTGATAAGTAGGCTAGTTTTTATGAATTTTTGTCTAGCTTTAAGATAGTTTTAAGAAAATTGAAAAATAAAAATGAATTAAAAAAAAATAAAAAAAAAAAAAAAAAAAAAATCTTGAGGTTATAGTATGTCAAAATAACAATTTTGATTTTGTACTATAAATGGACAAATAACGTTTTTTTCTTACTATGTCAGCATACACATTTTTTTTTTTTCAAAAAACTAATGAGTGAAGACAAAATTTACTCCAACGTGAAGTTCTTGCATGGTTTTCTCAGAATCTATTGCTTGTTTAAAAAAAAGTATTTTAACCTTTTTTGTGTAAAATGACATAAAATACAATATGTATGTACCTTCACATTTTTTTTTCAAAAAAAAGTTATAGCTTTTGAGAAATTCAGAAAAAATTGAATTTACCCCCAAATTTGCGCAACTTTAGAGGAAATGCTCAAGATATAAAAACAAAGCTCTCCACCAAAATTGAGCTTTGGCTAAATTTTTTCGTAGTTTTTCAATTTTTATGTGTCTAATTTTCCTGGGCTATAAACGTCCTACAGGCTTCAAAATGGACACCTTTAAACATGGTTGTGGCTTAACTAAGCAACAAAGTGACTTATAAAATATAAAAGTGCCTTAAATACAGGGTGGCGCACGAATCGTGCTACAAAAATAAAACGTAATAACTTTTTTCCTGTGTGAGTAATCGGCTTATTTTTTTTTTATTTTTTAGGTTACTATTTAGATTTATAAAAATAGATGCTTGGGATATGGAGAAAAGAATTTGGATAGTGCAACGGTACCATGCTTTGCAGGCCGTCATTTCCGTCCAAAGGGAATTTAGGCGGGAGTTTGTCGGCAATCCCCGAATAGATGGACCATTACGAGGTTTTTAAACATGTTTGCCGAATCTGGAAGCATCGCACGAAGGCCGTACCATCGAGATGCCAATGTTTGGGTTCAGGATACAATCGCAGCAGTAGCATCTGCAATACAGGCCAATCCGAGCGTTTCGACCCGAAACTTATCGGGGCAAATTGGAGTTAGTAGACGGTCATTACAACGGATACTTCATGACGATTTAAACTTGTTTCCGTACAAAGTCCAAATTACTAGCAAGTTAAACCCTCAGGATTTGCCTGTTCGCCTGGAATTTTGCCAAAAAATGATATCAATGGCCGAAGAAGACAACACATTGATCAATTGTTTGTTCATGTCTGATGAGGCCCATTTTGATCTTAACGGCAATGTAAAAAAGCAAAATTGCCGTATATGGAATGAGTTCAATCCAGAAATGCTCCATGAGACGGAACTGCACCCAGAACGAGTCACTGTGTGGTGCGCAGTTTCATCAAGGTGTATTGTCGGGCCGTACTTCTTTGAAGAAAACGGTGTAACCGTTACTGTCAATGGGGACCGTTATTTAATGATGTTGAAGAAGTTTTTTTTACCCAGAACTGCGGCGAAGACGTATACCATTCAACAGCGTTTGGTTTCAGCAAGATGGAGCAACTGCACATATAGCCAGACCAGTTATGGCGGAGCTAAACGAAAAATTCGCAAACAAATTAATTTCTAGGAACTCCACTCTTCGCTGGCCCCCAAGGTCACCTGACCTGACTGCACCAGACTTCTTTTTATGGGGTTATGTCAAGCAAGAGGTGTATAAAACGAAGCCCAGTAATTTAACTGAATTAAAGCAGTCCATAACGACAATAATTGAGGCGATCCCAACTTCAACTCTTCAGGCCGCAATGAATAATTTTTTGATCAGGTGCCGCATATGCGTGGGAGAGCGTGGAGGTCATTTGCGGTCTATAATCTTTAAAAACAACTAACTATTTAAAATAAAATTTAATTTTCTAACCAATAAAAAAAAAAAATGAAATACATCGATTAAAAAAAAAGTTTTTTGAATTTCTTATTGTAGCACAATTGGTGCCCCACCCTGTACAAAACAAAAATTGTAAAAAACGTTTTATTTTCAAATTTGTAAGAAAAATAACAACATTTTTATGAAAAAAAAAAATGTGTCTGCTTTTCTTCCAGTCCCAGACCCACCTCCATCAAACCCAACCTCGCCATGCCTACAATCGACGTAGTTGGAGGCGATATCGTAGGTCATACTAAAAACCCGAATCCAAATATTTTTTTTCGTCTATCTTATCATTGTTATGATGAGTTTGATCAAAATCTCGATGTATTTTTTTTTTAATGCGTAACCTTACTTAAAATATCATGAATACAAATTGAACTTCATTGCAAAATGTCAATATGATATTAATTACATATAAGAAAATTAAGAAAATAAAATAAACTCTACGCTGAAATTTTTACCTATAGAACCAAATACTGTCTGAGTCCGTGTAATAAGAATCCTACCTATTGCTATTATTAAAAATCCGTGTACTTATTAAGAATCCGTGCATTAAGAATCGGGGTATCCGGATACACGTACAGAATGGTAGGCTCTAGTACCTACCTATGACCTATCTGCCTACCAAAAATACCTATGGGTATATTTGCCTAAGCCCACCAGCCAATTTTGCATACAAAATTTAATTCAAATTTGTGGCAGTAACAGGGTGTCTTGAAAGCGTTTTTGAATTTTCTCTAGATCTTCGTAGCAACTCCTAGAATTTCGGAAAGAATAATAGTACATCGGTATGTTCCTATTCCCACACATAACGTTCGAGTTCGAGCAAAAGTTTCAGCCATTGCAGGGATAAGATTATGTGGCCAAAGACAAGTTAAAGGCCTTTATCTGAGTCAGAAATGCATTTGCAGAATGTTCCCTGAAAAAGTCTTCTATTCAAAAAGCAAATAAAAGTTTTACTGCAATAGCTCTGTGTTCGATAATGCAGTTTGCTAAAGTCACATGTTTGAAAATATCATCTACAGTGCAATTTCACCGCACCGTAAGAAAATCGAGTTGACGGAACAAATAAGTATTCAGAAGCCAGAAAATGTGTGCGTTAACGTCAAATGTGCTTGCAAGCAAAATTGACTGCCACCGTGTCGTTAACAATCAAACAGAGGCAACAAAAAACTACTACTGTAGTTTTTAAAATATTCGATGAAATAAGTTTTGTTTGATTTGTGGATGAATAGTAGGGAAGTTCCTAAAACTCATCTATGAAAGTGAAAAAAATCTTCACGAATACAGTTGACGCTCGTTTTAGTGAATCTCAAAATAGTTAACTACCCACAATAGTAAACACACAAAATTTTCTATAAAATCGGATTTTTAAAAAAATAACTCGCAGGCATTTAACATTACTTGAGAACACTGGGGAATTTTTTCGGTTTGTCTAAACTTATAAATATAAAAACCATTCACATCGAACAAAATTTGCATTTTGGATAAAATTTATCTTAAGAACGCCTTCACAAACTTCCGCTTGAAAATGAACAATCTCAAAAAAAAAGATGTGCAACATAGTTGCATACTGAAACGCACTCGAAATACATAAGGAAGTTAAAAGATGGGGACAACCTCAAGAGTGTTGAACTCGTAAGTGGACACATTCATGAAATTAGCTCACCAGAGGGGAAGACATCCGAAAGTTATTCTCGAGAGTTTTCTAGTGAAAGTGCTGTCAAATGGATACGCATCTTTTTGGTATGAAATTTTGTGGTACCTATTTCTCAGTAATTTGTATACAAAAAAGTTATTTCTCATTTTGAATTTATTTAAATATCTTAATCTTGTTTATCTGAGCATTTGAACCAAAGTTAGAATTTTGAAACTAATTAAATTATCCTTTTTTTTGAAAATGTAGATAAGGGCCACTGCTGCCTTCCGCGTTACATATTACTATAAAAAAACACTTACACATTTGTAAGGAATGAAAAGAATTATGAATTAAAATGTTCATGCGTCAGAGTGACTATAAACATGTTTAAAAAAAAAAATACCTCCACAAAAAATGTAACCCCGAATTAGCATAAATTCATGTTTTGTATATCCTTCAAATCGAATATCTATAAAACTTGACATGCTAGAGCAATTTCAAGACCAGATTTAAACTCAGCGCATCTAAGACCATCAGAAAATTATATCTTGGTTTATGTCATAGACAGAAATAAAAAAATTTCACATTAAATATTTACTTTGAAGTGGATTTTCGAAAACAGTTAAAACACGTCATTTTCACCGCTTGAGTCCAAATGGATTGGCGCAGAAAAAAACCTTGAACAGAAATTTTTTGGAAATTGCTTACACTTTTAATGGTATTTTGATGTAATTTTCGAAGAACATGTAGCTTTCGAGCCATTAGTGAAAAACTCTCAGAAAATGCATTTTTGCGTAATTTTTTGCATTTTTCCCATGTTTCGTCACGAAAATAGTCGCAAACTTCAAATTTGGATTCTGCACCCCCGAAAACATAAAAGAGGGGCAAAATCAAAACTACCCCACAATTTGCATAGCAACAATACAATATGACTGGACTATAATATCTTTAAATTATTTCGTGAAATGAAAAATCAGGAAAATAAAAACGTAGTCTTCTTTTCACTGCCAAAAAAAAATTTTATAAATGTAGAACGAAAAAGCATTTTTTAATGACATTTTAATAAATTTATGCTCGGTTCGTTCCTGCTCAGGGGGGGGGGGCTGCACCCATTGCCCTTCCCCTGTATCCGCGCCTGAATTAAACACCGACAGCTAATTTTAGTTAACGATCACTGTGCACATTCGAAAATATTAAATTAAAACAACTCATTTAAAACCAATTTTCAAATATTATCTACCTAACTAGCTAGCTTCTGAGTTGTGTAAGATTTGGAGGGGGGGGGGGGTGAGACTAGTAATAAATTATATGTATGTAAGATAACATAAAACAATAATGGAGGATCCTAGACAACAAATTGTATAGTAGCAGCTCCCAAGATGTTTTTAGTCTTGTAAGTTATTATATTAATATTGATTTATTAAAGAAAAAAAAAAAGAAGTGAATCTTATTAAATATGAAAGCAAACAAATAAAATTTAAAAAGAATTATAGAAAAGAAAATTAATTGATTTGAAAGATATTAATACTAAAAGTGAACTTTATGAAAAAAAAGAGAATAAATTAAAATTTAAAGAAAGATTATAAATATAAAAGAAGGAAAAAAATAAAGAATTTTAAAACAATATAAAACAGAAATTAATTGATTTAAAACTTATTAAGAGCGAAATTAGAAAAATATAAAAGTTATTTAAATAGAAAAAAATTGAGAAGAAAAATAATTATTGATGAATAATTAGTGACTTATTTAGAAAAGAAATATAATTATACTTGAAAAAAAAACATAAGTTTAAAAATATCAAACAATTATCTACATATCTCCCTACTTTCTTGAAAATTTTTATTGAAATATCTAAAAAATGAATCCTAATAATTTAGTCAGACTCCCTCGTGCGGAAAATGTTGTACCAGTTGGTGCACCACCTGCAAACGCAGGACAACCACCCCAAAGTGCACCGAATGAAGCATTTAACATGAATACTAACTATTACTGAACATGTCAATAGAATAATCAATGATACTCTTACTCGAGAAGGTAGAACTATTCTACAATCCCTACTTAACCCAAACCTCGATTTTGTAAATGATATAGACCAACCTATTAACATAGGAAATGATAGAAATTTATCAGATTTAGACAAAATCCCAGATGTTGTCAAAAGCCTCCGTGAATTTTCGGGCCAGGCAGGAGAATTCAGCTCCTGGAGGAAAAGTGTCGATAGAATATTATCAATATACGAACACCTTAAAGGTACACCTAAGTATTACGGAATTTTGAGCGTCATTCGCAATAAGATAGTAGGCTTAGCTGATATAGCTCTTGAGTCCTATAATACGCCATTAAACTGGCAAAAGATTTCAAAATGTTTAACCCTCCATTATGCGGATAAACGAGACATTGGTACATTAGAGTATCAAATGACCACTCTCGTACAAGGTAATAATTCCCGAATTTTACCAGATGGTATACCAGCATCTTTCACTTATTCTTAATAAACTCTCAAGCATGGATATGAACCATGAATCACTTACCAACATGATACAATGTTATCGCGGTAAGGCATTAGACACATTTGTTCGTGGATTAAGAGGCGATCTCCCACGCCTCCTCAGCATTAAGGAACCTGTAGATCTCCCACAGCCTCTCCACCTTTATCTTAAACTCCAAAATATGGACTATAGAACGCAATATGCAAACAATAGCCAACATATTATGCGTAGAACACAAGTCTCTATGCAACCACCACAAATTCCTCCAAAACGTCGAGATCAAAATATTTCGATCCCCCACAAACAATTCTACGAGTATCCGGAATCGTTTCATAATCCACAGCCCTATAAACCCAACTACAATCAACAATATGGCTTCCAAAACAGGCCACAATTTGGTGCAAACCAACGAAGATTCCAAAACAGGACACCATTCGGAGCACAACACAACAAGTATGCTGGGCAATACATTCCTAGGCCTCAGCCTCCACCAGAACCAATGGATGTTGATAGAAGCATCCAGTCAAGACAAGTAAATTACGCAAACCGACCACCAGTCCGCAATTTTGCTGTAAAACGTGGAAACCCCACAAATTCTCAACAGTACAACACGAGACCAGCTGATAAATTCCAAAGAATTTATAACACCTACAACACAGAAACAGACACGAACAACCAGAAGAAATTAAAATCACAGATGATTTGGAACATCAAGAGTCGGACCAGTATCCAGAAGAAGAAGAAACCTCCCCCCTTGACCAAATTGAAGAACAGATGACATCTATTTTTTAGATTAAATCACTCTTCACTTCCCTACGTGGAACCAAAAGTGAAGAGTGGAGAAGTATTAAAATTTTTAATCGACACAGGTTCTAATAAAAATTACGTTCAATCAAAGCGAATAAAAAATCCAATACCTAATGAAAAATCATTTTTTGCCAACTCTATTGGTGGTAACATTGAAATTACTCACCATTCATTTTCTAATCCATTCGATAGAAATAATACTAATAAACTGAAATTTTTTATTCTTCCAAATTTAACGTCATTCGACGGCATTATAGGAAATGATTCCCTAAGAAAACTCAAAATCATACATACAGATAAAACTTTTATGACCATTCTTGAAAACATAAAAATTCCTCTTAAACAATACAAAGATGAGACAATATAAATATACGTACTTCACATCTATCTGAAGTACAAATTAAAAAACTTCACGATATTATTAGGAAATGTCCTAGTCTTTTTGCAGACCCGGACGAAAACCTATACGAGTAAAGTAAAAGGAGAAATCAGAACAACCACAGACACACCTGTGTACTCAAAAACATACCCTTATCCGATGGCACTAAAAGAAGTTGTCGAATCTCATGTAAAATAATTACTTGACCAAGGGATAATACGACCGTCAAGATCTCCATACAATTCCCCCGTATGGATAGTCCCTAAGAAAATGGACGCTTCCGGTCAGAAAAAATTTAGAATGGTTATTGATTACAGGAAACTGAATTCAATAACTATTTCAGACAAATATCCAATACCAGAGATAACTGAAGTCTTGGCACAATTAGGAAAGAATAAATTGTTTACTATTATAGACTTAAAAAGTGGATTCCATCAAATACCATTGAAGGCTGAAGATATAGAAAAAACTGCATTTTCTATTAATAATGGAAAATACGAATTTTTGAGGCTCCCATTTGGTCTCAAGAACGCTCCCTGAATCTTCCAAAGGACATTGGACGATATCCTAAGGGAACATATAGGCAAGCGTTGCTATGTCTATATAGATGACATCATCATCTTTGGCGAATCCGAAGACGAGCATCTAAAGAACATAGAATTAGTCTTTACGACACTTAATAAAGCAAATATGAAGATCCAGTTAGACAAATCAGAATTTTTAAAAAAAGAAATAGAATTTCTAGGATTTTTAGTAGGTATCAACGGCATAAGAACAAATCCTGCTAAAGTTGAGGCAATCGTGAATCTTTCACCGCCCCGTAACCTGAAAGAACTTCGTTCATTCCTCGGCATGTGTAGTTATTACAGACGATTCATCCAAGATTATGCCAAGTTAGCAAAACCGCTAACTTCTCTTTTAAGAGGGGAAGATGGACGCGTGTCCAAAAACGCATCTAAGAAAAAAATTATTCAGCTTGACGCAAATGCGATGAAAGCCTTCAAAAATTTAAAAAACGTACTTACTTCTAAAGAAGTCATACTTAATCATACGAACTTTAAAAAGGAATTCGAACTAACAACTGACGCCTCCGACTATGCCATTGGCGCAGTCTTATCCCAAGATAAGAAACCAATTACATTTCTTTCTCGGACACTAAAAAAAACCGAACAAAATTACGCAACCAATGAAAAAGAAATTTAAGCAATCATTTGGGCTTTAACAAGCCTTATAAATTTCCTGTACGGATCAAGAAAGGTACAAATATTTACGGACCATCAACCACTTACATACGCATTGAGTAACAAGAATACTAATAGTAAAATGAAAAGATGGAAAGCCACCTTAGAAGAATACAATTATGAGTTAAAATATAAACCAGGTAACACTAACGTAATAGCAGATGCACTCTCAAGAATTCAGCCAATAACTCATTTAAACTCTTTAACTATGACTCAGCATAGTTCCGAAAGTTCTTCTCATAACCTAATCCCCACAGTTGAATCCCCTATAAATGTCTTCCGTAATCAAATAATTTTAAAACTTGGTAATGAAGACAGTTATCAAATAAAACCCTTTTTTTCGAATTTTACCAGGCACACCATTATTAAGCGCAAATATAATGAAAAAGATATAATTGACATTTTTAAGAGATATTTGAACCCCAATCTAATAAACGGACTTTCAGCACCAGAACAAGTCATGGGAAAAATACAACAAATTTATCCTCTTCACTTTAAAAATTATAAAATTAGATTTACCCAAACTCTTGTGCAAGACATAGAAAATGAAACCGATCAAGAAGAATTAATGCTAACAGAACACAAAAGAGCTCATCGAAACTCTGAAGAAAACAAACTTCAAATTCTGCAAAAATATTACTTCCCTCAGATGAACAATAAGATACAAAATTTGGTAAAACGTTGCCCAGTATGCAAAGCAAATAAATACGACCGACATCCAAACAAACAAGTAATCGAACCTACTCCTATCCCAGGTCATACTGTACACATAGACATATTTTCTACAGAGATTCCTCGTGCTTACAGCACTAGATAAATTCACTAAATTTGCACAAGCAAAAATAATAGAATCTCGTTCAATAGAACATATAAAGAGACCTCTTCAAGACATTTTATTCTACTTCTGCGTTCCAGAAAATGTCGTAATTGACAATGAAAAGTCTCTGAATTCTGCATCAATTACCATGTTAGAGGATGACCTCCAAATTAAAGTCTTCACGACACCCCCATACACCCCGACTCCACAGGAGATAATTTCTATCAGAATGCTTATCTTGACATGAAATATCCAATGGAGTCACTCCGTTTCATCTCTTGTTGGGATGTCAGAGATATCTCTCCGCGATTACATCTTGACAGAGATCTGATTATGTGTGGCAATTAAGTTTTTGTTTCTTATTTGGTGTAATTTTCGGTTTCGTGATTTGAAATAGCATAACATGATTTGCCCAGCGCAGACAGAAGACAATGTTAGATATAAATATCTGATATTAAGTTGGAGAGTAACTATCTCCTGTGGAGTCGGGGTGATATAAAAGTGAAGTAAATGGACAAGTGGAACGATTCCATTCCACATTATCTGAAATTATGAGATGCCTTAAAGCAGATAGACCTCCTCGTTCATTTGAGCAACTCTTGGAACGATCAGTCAATGAATACAATTTCTCTATTCATTCTACCACAGGTAAAAAACCTGTTGAGTTATATAATGGACAAATACCCAGATTAAATCCCGAAGAATTCGAGAGAGTTCGTGCTTCTAACATTGAAACCCTTAAATCAAAACAGCAAAAAGATTTAGAATACCATAACAAAAAAAGAAAACCAATAAAGCATTACGTTCCCGGTGAAATTATTTTTGTCAAACATAATAAAAGATTAAGATCAAAATTGACATTTAGATACACGAAAGAAATAGTAAAAGAAAACAAGAATACAGTAGTTATAACAGAATCAGGCAGAACGATTCATAAAAGTCTAATAAGAAACTAAAATAGAAATTTTAATTACATGCTACTATTCATCACCTTTAAAGGAGAAATTCAAATTCTGGATTTCTCAAATTCACAATTTGTATCTCTACATGTTGGACAGGCAAAAATACAAGAAGGAAACCTTAAGATAATACACGATGTTGATATTGAACAATATCAAAAATTTATTGAAGATATTACCCCGACTTTAAATCTTAATATTACACAGAACCATACATTATTTCCATTAATTTCACATGAGGTTGAACAAATAAAAAATTTAATTTTACACATTAATTTTATTTGATCCGCATGGAAATGGATTGCAGGAAATCCTGACCATGACGATTTTTTAATTATTAAAAAGAAAATGTCAAACTTATTAAAAAACAATAATAACCAAGTTGTTATTAATAAATTACATAATGAAAATAATCTAACAAAAATTAATAATGAAATTTTAAAATTCCTAAAGGAAAATAATACTATTAACAGTAAAATTGTAACCACACTCCAATATAAGATAAGAATAATTAAAGAAGAATTACAAAATATAAATCTTGCCAACAATTGGGCCAAAATGGGAATCATTAATTCATTAATATTATTAAAAGAAGAAATAAACCTAGCTATAAATACATTAGATAAAGAAAAGATTCCTTGTGAAACAATCGAAGAAGCATTAAATTTTGCTGAAATAAAAATTGTAACAAACATGACTTCACTTCTTTACATTATAAGCATATACCAATTACAAAAGAAACTAATTATGAAAAATTGTTGTTAAACCCTATTAAAAAGGGAAAAGTGGCCCTTGACATAAAATATGAAAATATCATACGAAATAAAAATGAAATAAACGCAATAAACAATAATTGTAAAACTATTAACTATGTAACAATTTGTAATACTAAGAATATTGTAAGCTTAACTAACTCCACATGTATTGCTAAATTATTAAAAAGTTTAAAAGCAGAGTGTAACTTAATGAACAGTCAGCATCTTCCCTACATTGACGAAGTAACATCTGGCATCATCTTACTAAACAATTTCAACGGAACAATCAAGGCCGAAAACATGAGTCAAAACCTTACTGGCATGTTTCTCATCAAATATCACGATACTAACCTTACCATCGATAATCAACAGTTTATTTCAAGAGAAATAACTACCCATAAAATCCTTCCAGCAATACTTCAACCCTCTCCCGCAGAAAAAGAGTACCACAAGCTTATATCACTCGAAATGGTCAACGAATTTCACATCAACAACACAAAAGAAATACAACAAATTCAAGTAGAAGAAAAAACTCACAAATTCACCATATATGGGCTGATCATATTTCTTGGCATACTATTCACACTATCAACCATATGCAAGCCATTACTTACCAAATCCAATCAGTCAAACATTACCATAAAAACTATGGAAACAAAACGAGACGAAATACCATTGCATGTCATTTTAGACGAAACAAAGTCAACGATCTCATCATCACCAGCTTACGTAATACCTACATCAAAACTTTATGACCTACCCTACTTTTGAATAAAAGAAGTTACATCATTATCAACTTACGTAATACCGACAGCAGAGTTCCATGACCTAATGCACTTCAAGCGATCGAGGACAATCGCATTTAAGAGGGGAAGACTTAATGATGCAATAATGCAATCACATCATACAAACCAAATTCCAGAGAGTTCATGATGCAGTCGCCAGCTGCAGTCATCACAAACTAAATTCTAAGTAATTAAGTAATTATAATATCACTCATGCCCTTCGTTTGATTCTTTAATACGAGTATCTTTCAATTATAAATACATGTTAAAAATAGAATAAATCAAATGTAAGAAAAAATTAACCTGACCAATGTTTTATCACACGGCTTTGAATTAAAAGCTGACGCGGTGGGAAATGATTTCCTATCACTTCCCACAAAGGCACCAAATATACTTTTATTATTTTTTGTCAATTTAATTACTCCAATTTCCATTTGCATACCTTTCCTACAATTCAATTTCCATCCAACTCCCTCAGCAGCGTGAGACCAGACGAAATATGATCTATAACTAAAATTCAAGGTCTTGCCTCACGCGCTGAGAATTCATTACATTTAATACCGTTTTTTGGCTTTGCCTTAAGCAAACCTTTTGGCAGATTAATATAATAGTTTTTAGTTGCATTTAGTCATCACCACCTAATTGTTCATTGTGTTTTTACTCTAACAAATAAAAATTTGAAAAAATTAAAAATTTATAGCTTTGTTTTATCTTTTATAATTTTAATATTTGTGCGAACAAATTGGCGACCGTGACAGGACATTACTAAAAAAGTTTAGTGGCCTGTAAATTAAATAAATCCAAACAAGAAGAATTATACTAAAAAGATAAATAATAAGTTTTGAAAAAAGTGTGCGTGTTTATTTGGACTCAAAAATCGTTTAATATATAAAATAAAGTGAAAATGGTTTCTACATTGGAACAACTAACCGACCATCAGGAGGAGGTAGGCACAGCTATCTGCAAGCTTGCCCGCAATTACGGAAAGGATGGACCTGGAAGAAAAACCCTGGAGAATCTCCAACATCGTTGGTCCAGTCTCAACGAGCTATGGGAAATATTCCATAGCACGGACGTCGAAATTAAGACCAAGTATCCTCTAGAAACCGATCATGAATATCATATAAAGGGATATTTCAAAGAGATCAAAGGGGTGTATGAGACAATGAAGGACGACATCGTGAAGCGTATTTTGGAAGTACAAAAATCTGATAATGCGGATAGAACTCAAGAAGAGAGGCCAAAAGAGACCACAGCAGTCAAGCCGCCATCAGAGCAGCCAAAGGAGCCTCTCGAAAAGCCCCCAGCAGGGCTCTTAATAATGCCCGCACCAGATACTGCTGAAGATAAAACAAGTAAAAGATTCAGCATTGATACCTTTCCGGGAACCAGTAAATTGACAAGTGAAAGCAAGTTCCGTCTCCTTGGGAAAATTTTCCAAGGATCTCTTAACAACTGTCCGGTGAATTTACGGGAAGCTATACCTCAGCAATTCCAACAAAAAACAAATACACTCATGCGCAACTGGGAAGAATTAAGAACCGCATATGAACGACTTGGGGACGATGCAACTGTAGCCGACATAGAGCTGTATTTTAAGCTCCAAGAAGAATTAGACGAGAGAATTGCATGGCTACCAAACCGAGTGACACCAAATCAATCAAGTCAAATGAATCAAATCGGAGCAACTACAATTAAGCTCCCAAAAATTGAGATACCAAAATTTGATGGAAGCTATCTTAATTGGCCTCAGTTCTTTGACCTGTATAAACAAATGGTACACAACCAACCAATTGCAGCAGCACAAAAATTATATTTCCTGAAAACCAATGTAACTGGCGATGCACATACTTTAATTCAACATTTTCATGCCACCGATAGCAATTATGGAACACATTAGTGGACAGATTCAACAACAAGAGGCTGTTGTTAACGGCACAGTTGAATAGACTTTTTCAAAATGCCATAGTCGTTGACAATGCTAAAAGTCTCAAAAGACTTCATGACACAACAAAGGAAGTTATGCAAGCTATCCAGAACCTTGGCTACGATACCAGCGGATGGGATCCTGTTGTTGTGCATCTGTTGCTAGACAGAATGGATAAGGACACCCGAATGATGTTCGAAGAATCACTACAGTCACCAAGAAGCAGTCCAACTTTAGCGCAACTACTGGAATTCGTTGAAGCTAGATTCCAAGCCCTAGAAGCCGTTCATCGTGATGATAGGAAGAAAGTGGTAACAACCGCTTCCGAAAATTCAAGGGGAGTTTCTATTTGTAGTTTCTGTAAATCAAATAATCATAAGATTTTTAATTGCAAAAAATTTATTTATCTTTCAGTGGAAGAACGCAATCAGAAGGTGCGAAAGCTTCAACTATGCACCAACTGTTTGCAAGGAGGACATCATTTTTCATCGTGTCAGCAGCTCGGAAAATGTAAAACGTGCAACAGTAGGCATAATACTTTGCTGCACTATCCGTCTAAAAAGGATTCACACATAAAACCATCCGGTAAGTCGTGTGATAATAATATTGGTCGGGTGGGAGAGACTAAGTCAGGGTCATCAATTAGTAATTCATTAGGAGTTGTGTTCAAAGGTCGTGAGGTGTATCTTGCCACTGCAATAGTTAATATTTTATGTTCAAACGGTATGCGAATTCCTTGTCGAGCCATGTTAGATTCAGGGTCGCAATTGAATTTTATAACTTCCTCATTAGCTCAGCAACTGGGAACTAAAAAACAGAGAAGAGACATTCCCATCAGTGGAATTGGAGGAAAAGAAACCCAGTCAAGTTTTATTATTAATGTCTCCATAGAATCTAGAGCATCTGCTTATAAAACAACCTTCGAGGCCAGTATAATGCCAAAAATAAGTGATTATCTAGCAACTGCACCGGTGGACATGCAAACATGGAAATTGCCTTCCAACATTATTCTTGCTGATCCTTACTCAATTGATTCTCGCCGCATAGACTTATTAATCGGTGCAGAAATATTTTTCGAACTTTTCTTGCCAGGAGAGTTCAAAATTTCAGATAATCTTCCTTTATTACGAAATACTAAGTTAGGTTGGCTTTTAGCTGGTAGCGTTGTAGATCCTTCTTGCAGTTCATACTGTCATTCAGTCTCAAAACCTAGTCTGAGTTCTTTAGATAAACTAGTCCGATCCTTTTGGGCAAGTGAATCTTTTGAAGGTGAATCAAAAATTTATTCTGAAGAAGAATTCAAGTGTGAAGAATATTTTAACAAGCATGTAAAAACCACAAACCATGGTCAATATATAGTTCGTCTTCCTTTTAAACAGGAACCAAATAAAATGTTGGGTAATTCTATGGCAATTGCTAAAAGGCGTTTCTATTCATTAGAAAGAAAACTAGAATATAATACAGAATTAAAAACAAGTTATGTTAACTTCATGGCTGAATACGAACGTCTTGGTCATATGACACCGATTGCTGAGGAAACAATACCAAAGCATCATTATGTCCTTCCACACCATTGTGTACTTAAGCCAGAGAGTTCATCAACAAAACTACGAGTCGTTTTCGATGCTTCGGCAAAAATATCGTCAGGTTTTTCTCTAAATGACACCCTCATGGTCGGTCCGACAGTCCAATCAGACTTATTCTCAATTATTGCAAATTTCAGGCTACACAAATATGTATTTACTGGTGATATAAGTAAAATGTATAGACAAATTCTAGTTCACCCGATAGATAGAGCATATCAGCTCATTTTGTGGAGGGCAGATACTATAAGCCCTTTAAAAACATATCAGTTGAATACAGTAACATATGGAATGGCTCCAGCTTCCTATTTATCCACAAGATGTCTAGTTAAATTAGCAAATGATTTTCAGCATATATATCCTAATGCATCTAAAATAATTACAAAAAATATATATGTGGACGACTGCCTCACTGGGGCAAACACTCTTAGAGAAGCCAAGCAGCTTCTCGATGAAACTATAACATTATTAAGACAAAGAAATTTCGAGTTAACTAAATTTTGTTCAAATGATCCACGTATTCTTGAAAATATTCCGTTCGAAAAGCGAGAAAAAATGTTGACTATATATCAATCCGAAGTAATAAAGACACTTGGTTTAGTTTGGGAGCCAACTCAAGACACCTTCAAATTTTGCTACGATTATAAAGCACCTTCTAATGTTCAAGTAACAAAACGAAGCGTTCTTGCTGATTTGGCTAAATTCTTTGATCCTTTGGGTCTTATTGGGCCAGTGATATTACTGGGAAAAATATTTCTTCAAGAACTTTGGAAAACCAAGATTTCTTGGGATGAAAAATTGCCTCTAGAGCAGGCATCTAAATGGCTAAACTATTTGTCAGAATTTTCCTCTTTACAGAAAATTAATATACCCCGCTTTGTTTTAATAGATTCAGCAGAAAAATTAGAGCTACATGCATTTTCTGATAGCAGTGAAAGTGCTTTTGGCGCATGCATTTATTTAAAATCTATTGACAATGAAGGGAAAGTTTTTGTTCAATTATTGTGCTCAAAATCGCGTGTAGTTCCCTTGAAAGCAACAAGCATAGCCCGATTAGAACTTCAGGCAGCAGTGTTATTGGTAGATTTGGTTCAAAAAAATCTCCCAATAGTTAGTAGGGCAATTTCATCTATTAATTATTACACTGATTCCACAACAGTCTTAACGTGGATAAAAGCACCTTCTTATACCTGGGAGACATATATTGCAAATCGTGTAGGTAAAATTCAATCGAATTCAAACTTGAATCATTGGAATTATGTTAGAGGAGAGTTAAATCCTGCAGATCTCATATCGCGTGGATTAGGAATGCGCGATCTTATAAGATCAACTGTTTGGTTCGATGGTCCAGAGTTCTTAAGACAAAATTGTTTGTCTAACATTAAAGTAGATTATTCAATACCAGAACAAATCCCTGGGCGTAGAAAGCTTAAAACGGTGTTAAACATGTCCATCCAAGGTGATTTATTTACTTCGGTAAATCATAAAAATTCGTTTTATACGCTGCAAAAAATTTTTGCATATTGTTCTCGATTCTTAATGAGTTTTAAGTCCCGTTGTGAAGAAAACAAAAGCATTGGTTCCTTAAATATGGAAGATATCCAAAAGGGCACAATACTGTTGTGGAGAAGCGTTCAAATAAGTGTTTTCCCTGAAGAATATAAAGCACTTCAAGCAGGAAAACCTCTCCACAATAATTCCAAAATATTATCATTAAGTCCATATTTTGACAAAACAACAATGTTAATACATGTGGGAGGAAGACTTAAAAACGCTGAAATCCCTTCTCAAGCAAAACACCAAATATTACTTCCAAAAAATAATATAGTCACAACATTACTTTTAGATTATTTGCATAAAAAACATCTACACGCCTCCCATAGAACACTTGTATCTATCTCTAGGCAACAATTTTGGATTCTAAGCGTAGGAAGGGAAACACGCAAGGTGCTCTCTAAATGTATCCAATGTTTTCGTGCTAGACCCCGATCTATCGATCAATTAATGGGTAACCTACCCAAAGAAAGAATCATTCCTACTCGGCCATTCCATTTTTCTGGAGTGGATTTCTGTGGTCCAATACGGACACATTACAAAGTTCGAGGAAAAACACCAACAAAGTCTTATCTTGCAGTATTTGTATGCTTCTCCACAAAGGGTGTTCACCTTGAGGTAGTAAGCGACCTTACCACTGAATCGTTTATTAACTGCTTAAAACGATTTGTTGGAAGACGAGGTGTATGCCACACCATATTTTGTGACAATGCCACAAATTTTGTTGGTGCAAGAAATCAATTAAGAGAATTTCAAGATTTCCTTGACTCATCTGAAACGAAATCATCAATCAATTCGAATTGCTTAAAATTGGGAATCAACTGGAAACACATTCCACCTCGCTCTCCCCATTTCGGAGGCCTTTGGGAGGCCGCTGTTAAAGCTGCAAAAACCATGTTAATAAAATACTTAGGAGAAGCTTCTTTAACTTATGAAGAGCTTTCAACAGTCGTTGTTCAAATCGAATCAATCTTAAATTCGCGACCACTTACACCAATCTCCTCAGATCCTAATGACTTGCAGGCATTGACTCCAGGTCACTTTCTTATTGGGGCTCCATTAACTGCACTACCTGAACCTAACGTTACTGATCATAAAATCTCAAGATTAGATCAATTTCGTCAGATTCAGCACATTCAACAGCATTTTTGGCAAAGATGGTCAAATGAGTACCTCCACCTTCTTCAACAGAAGTTAAAGTGAAAGGTGCAATCCCAAAATCTAGAACCCGGAGCAATGGTTGTTTTAAAAGATGCACACCAACCTCCAATGAAATGGAAGCTTGGGCGTGTAGTCGAAGTTGTCAAGGGGTCTGATGGGTTAGTGCGAGTGGTACATGTAAGAACGGAAACAGGAACATATCAACGAGCAATTCAAAATCTATGCCCTTTACCACTTGATACTCCTCATCAAACCCCTCCCTATCCCTCTTCACCTCCCACCTTTCACTCTGGGGAGCGCAATGGATCCACTGAGATCCGAGTGAGATGATGCGGCCCGCCGTATCATCACCCCTTCTAACCTAACCTAACCTACCACTTGATCATGAAGAAGAACGAGAACAAAGTCCAGAACCCCCAGTAAAAAATGAACCTTCAATGAAATTAAGAAGCGGAAGATTCTTTGGTAATTCTATGACATCGTTATTATGTTTAATGCTGCTATTGCTTCCTTTAGCAGCCTCCTTAGAAAGTGAACCAATAAGGATTACAAAATTTAACAATTCCACAGGCATTTATTTTGAGGATATAGGTAGTGCTAGCACTGTTAACAGCTTTTGGAACATTTATATCTTTTATAATTTGTCATCGTATTGGTTAGAGTTAGGAGAAGTGAAAACATACCTGAAGAGAATGGATACAATCTGTTTAGATGATTTGAAAACTAATCCGTTTTGTTTGCCTACACTCACCGCACTTAAACATAGAGTAAATGTTATCGATTCGAATAATGATCTCATTCATAACTATCATACATCTTATAGCAAACGGATAAGAATTGCTAGATCTCCTTTCGATTTTATCGGAAATGTAGCACATAGTTTATTTGGAGTATTGGATCAAGATGATGCTAAGGACATACATCATCAAATTTCATTGGTTAACCAAGATGAACAACACCTTGTACATCTCTTTAAAAAACAAAGCTCAATAGCAGACGCAACAGTAAATCTACTTAATCGAAGCAATCTCCAAATAAGTCAGCAATATCAAGGTTTAAAAACTATCTTCGAAAAATCATTAAACGTCATTGAAAAGCATCAAGAAATAATTGATGTTAATCAGCGGTTTTCTGCGTTAACATCGTATTTGATTCTATCAGTTACAAATCTGGAGATGGTGCAAGATACATTACTTGACATTCTCCTTAGCCTTAACAATGCCAAAATGAATCCTCATTTTATTTCGCCTTCCCAATTTACCCAACAACTCCAAATCATTAGGAACAATCTCCCGTCTCATCTTAACATTCCCACAGCATCTATATTAGATATTTTTAAGCTTTCATCTATCAAGGGACGAAGTCTTAATGACTCAATAATATTTGAAATGATGATTCCTTTGGTGGATAACCAAGAATTCCAGCTTTTCAATTTAGTTCCCTTTCCCATATTTCAAAATAATTCAAGTTTCATAATAGAACTATCGTCCCAGTATCTGGCAGTCACTCCAACGAGAGAAAGGTATTTTGCATTAACAGAAAACCAATTATTATCTTGTCAGTTGCTTTCAACTAGACATTTTATTTGTAACCAACAATTGCCAACTATGATCCATCAAGGCAGTAATAATTGTGAAGTTTCATTACTGAATCACTTGGAGAATGCTCTAAGTTACTGCTCTCTAAAAAAATGTATTCTTCACGATCAATGGATCAGTCTTAGAGATGCAAATAGCTGGATATTTGCTCTTGAGGACACAGTAACTGGTTTACTAGTTTGTGAAAGAATAACGAAGAGCATAACCATCATTGGCAGTGGTTTGTTGGAGTTTCTAAGACCATGCACATTAAAACTTCCACATCTAGTTATAAATGGGCGAGTTCTGAGCAATACCACCTTAAAAAATTCATTTATTCCCTTAGTTAAAATTTCAGAGGCAATCAAAACAAAACTATCAAATGAATTAGTCAGTCTCCCTACATCTTCCAGCAATGAGACGAATACAGAAATACAGAATATAAAGAACCAAATAAATGAATTAGCTAAGGATTTAGGCAAGGATATAGGGGTTAATGATATAAATATGCACGACTACCATCACTATGGATTCAGCTTCATCTTATTTATATCAATGATAGCATTAATCATATTTACCTTATTAAAAAAAAGAAGGCCCAAACCTCTTCCTAGGAGGAACGTTCTTCCTAGAGGAAACGCTCCTCGTTTTGAAATAGAAACGCAATTTTAGAATTTCGAGAGATAAGATCCCTCAAAGGGGGGGAGTATGTTAAAAATAGAATAAATCAAATGTAAGAAAAAATTAACCTGACCAATGTTTTATCACACGGCTTTGAATTAAAAGCTGACGCGGTGGGAAATGATTTCCTATCACTTCCCACAAAGGCACCAAATATACTTTTATTATTTTTTGTCAATTTAATTACTCCAATTTCCATTTGCATACCTTTCCTACAATTCAATTTCCATCCAACTCCCTCAGCAGCGTGAGACCAGACGAAATATGATCTATAACTAAAATTCAAGGTCTTGCCTCACGCGCTGAGAATTCATTACATTTAATACCGTTTTTTGGCTTTGTCTTAAGCAAACCTTTTGGCAGATTAATATAATAGTTTTTAGTTGCATTTAGTCATCACCACCTAATTGTTCATTGTGTTTTTACTCTAACAAATAAAAATTTATAGCTTTGTTTTATCTTTTATAATTTTAATATTTGTGCGAACAATACAAGTGAAGTTAATATAGATTTCTGAGTTGTTATTTACCAATTGTCAATAAAGGTTCAGGCAATCTGCCTGAAGAAAAAATTATTTTTTTAATTAAATGCAATACGTGTTTATTAACTTATATACAAAGGCTTTATTTCATCAGCAGAGTGGTTTTTTCTTCTCAAAATAGGAGCCTAAGTTACAGGGTAACTGGAATAACTGTGGCAATTTTGTTCCTAAACACGATTTTGTAAAACGAATAGACATACATAGGTAGTAATTACTCGAAAATATTATACCTATCTACAAAATTTTAATTTATTTTTATTTAATGGCTCATAACCGAAAAAAATCTTAAATCATATCAAATGTGATACATCTGTTTTATTTAAACTAATTGAAGAAGAATCAATGCATTAAATGAATAATAAAACATACTTTTTTTTTAAGAAAGGATTTTCATATAAAACATGTGGCCCACAGTTTGTCAAATGGCCCCTTAAGAAACTCGAAAAGCCCTCACTGCTTTTCTCTTGGCGGTAACACTAATCCTGACTTTAATTGTCGTGTTCTTTTGGGAGTAGTAAAAGCACTCATGAGTAGAAATAAATATAGGCTTTTTATAATCTGGGACCAACATCTTCACTTATTTTATTTATTTATTTACTTCAATGCATTTCGAAGTTTTTAGAAAGATTTATATAAACCCTACTGATGATGGAAGCATATCTTCCAAAATCCATTTAAGTAAATAAATAAATAAAATAAGTGTTTTCAGTTATTTAAATTAATATTTTGTATTTATTATATGAAAAAACAGGTTTAAAATCTCCACTATCAGTAGTTTAGTTTTGTCATAACCCAAATCAAAATTAAACTTTTTTTTATTTTTAGTGAAAAACTTGATATTATTCGCCTTGGAGACCTGAACGTGGAAATTGAAACTGACGATGCAAAACCAAAGGACTTCAAGGTTGCACGGATTTTGGCTCATCCACAATATAATAGTTCTCTAAAATACAATGATATTGCTTTGGTTGAACTGGAAGATGAAGTTAAATTTAATGAATATATGAGGCCTGCCTGTTTGCCATATCGAGATTTTAACAATCAATCGCAATTAATTGTGACTGGTTGGGGCAGTACACAGCTTGCTGGACGAAACGCAGCACATCTTCAAAAAGCAGGTGTTGAACAATTCGAACAAGCTGAGTGTAATGAAATTTACACCGAAGATGAAGATAGTGCACTTCCTGTTGGAGTACAATATAGGACCCAAATATGCGCTGGCTCTAAGCAAGATATTAAAGACACATGTCAAGGTGATTCTGGTGGTCCACTCCAATCTGTTCATCCAAATCATCCCTGCATGTATTCAATTATTGGTTACCCAGGAATATACACACGAGTATTTAACTATATTGATTGGATTCAATCCGTTGTTTGGAACTAAAAATAGTTTATTACTACAAAAGGAAGAAACTTGTATATGTTAAACAGGGGGAGGGTTTATATATACATAGATAATATTTTTAAAATTAAAAAAATCATTTACCTAAGTCTTTCAATTTTCATTGAAACAAAAACTGATCTTATGTTTGATAGAGAAACGGACATATTCGTTTAGTTTTGAACCTGTCCTGATAGCGAATATTAATGAAATAAAGCCTGCTTTAGTTATTAAGGTTTAATTATCTGCATTCTCATCTACGTTTATACATGTACATATGTGCTTCAATTGAAATGCAAGTTTTTTGGTACACTTATCTTAAATGAAATTATAATTATATTAAAAAGAACATACATATTTAAAAGCATTTCTTTTTCTTCTTTCGAAGAGAAAACCTCGTCGTCACTTGTATCTCTTTGTCACAGGATACTTCATGTTCTATTATCCTATTAAAGTGAATTACTACACCATTATCAATAGATAATGAAAACAAAATATGTTTTCTAACACCTGACTTACTTTCGTAATACCTTACAATAAGTTAATTTGTCCAATTAGCACATAATTGGATTTCATTGCTAGTCTAAGTTTCACATATAAAAGAATGAATTTTTGTAATAGGCTTTACTATGTTTAGAGCTGTTTAAACACTTAAAACTTTTTTTCTATCATTTGTTTTCAAATTAATGGACATGAAAAGTTAGTAATTTATTTTGCCAGTTTGTCATTTTGTGTTCTATTATAAAAACCTAAACTTTACCATGGAGAACTACGGCTACCCTAAGTTCAAAGTATACAACGACAGTAGAAATGTATCCTTAGCCGAAAGTGTTCCATCTGAAATTTTACATATGATCGATCCATATTGGTATCAATATCCTCCAATGGAACCAATGTGGTTTGGTATAATCGGTTTTGTTATCTCAGTGCTCGGTGTAATGTCGTTGACAGGAAACTTCGTTGTAATTTATGTTTTTACATCGGCCAAATCTCTTCGCACTACATCAAACCTGTTTGTTGTCAACTTGGCTGTATCCGATTTTTGTATGATGTTTACGATGTTTCCACCAGTTGTTCTTAACGGATTTTATGGCACCTGGATTCTTGGGCCGTTCTTATGTGAACTGTATGGACTTTTTGGATCATTGTTTGGCTGTGTATCAATTTGGACCATGACAATGATTGCCCTGGATCGATATAATGTCATTGTTAAAGGTATAACAAAGGCACCATTGTCAATTAAAGGTGCAATTCTTCGATTAGCATTTGTATGGTTTGTGTGTGGATGCTGGGCTCTAATCCCATTGTTTGGTTGGAATCGTTATGTTCCTGAAGGAAATATGACTGCCTGTGGAACAGACTACTTTGCTAAGGATTGGTTTAACAGATCTTACATTATTGTATATTCAATATGGGCTTATGTGATTCCGTTGACGCTCATCATTTTCTCTTACTATCATATATTAAAGGTAATTTTTTAAATATTATTCCAAATTAAATATGCAGAATTTTACTATTGCTTTGCATGCATATCTAGGTAGTTAATACATTTTTTTTTTTTAATTTATTATACCTACCTATTGAAATAAAAAAAAAGAATTCAAAGAAGAGAAATTGCTTTTTATTAAGCTCAACAAAGTACCAGATACCGTATTTTGTTAACCGTTAGCAAAAATAATGTTTTCTCAAAAAAAAAAATAGCTCTTACCATTTATAATGGGTGATTCTCAGAAAACTGATACTTTTATATCCCTAGGCGATTTTATAGCGTTTTCGAAGCTTTTTCTATACATTTTACAACTGAAAAAAAATCTAGTGAAGGAGGTTCAAATATTTTGAACTCCTATAATGTCAGTACCGTACTACCGTGGCATGTCCTCACCATCGACTCGACTTTAATTAAAAAAAAAAAAAAATTGATTTGAGTAATATTTACGTCAAATATATTCGTAGCTGCAGCTATAAATTATATTTATGTATATAATTAGGTATAACTCATTTATAGAATTTGCAGTTTGAGAACAAAATCTGTCCCTGAGTTTTGAAAAACAAAACAAAATAAAAAAAAATAAACAAATGACTCTTTCAAAATTGATGTGCATGATATCGAGAAGAAAAAATTAACATCACTTTTTCGCAAAAAATGGTCACCAACGTGGTGTTAGTGGTCATTTTGAACAGTATATAATGTACTTGTACAAACATGTCACTACCATTGCATTTCATAATTTTTAAATATAAAATCTGGTGTAAGAAATATTAATATACACTTGTATTACAACCTCTTTTAGCTTAACTTCAGTAAGGAAGCCCGATAAATCTAGGAATTCTATCAAAGTTAAATGAAGTGTGAAATGCTTTGATGCAGTTGGGTTCCAATAATAAAAAAGAATAAAACCACAGTTTTAGACCAACATTTGTAACGGCGTCTAGGGTAAAATGGGGTAAAACTGAAAAAGGGTCGAAAAACTAAATTCTAAACGGGAGTTGCTAGAAGGTAGGATTTAAAAAATATAAGAAAGTCGTGCGTATATTTTCAAAAATCTAAAGAAAAATATTTAAGAAGTTATGGGTGCTTTGAAAATGAAAAAAACAAATAATTTTAAATAATTCACCAAAAATCAGGATTCCAACCGATTTTGAATCAATTTATACTTTTAGAAAGGTAATAATACAGAAATTGAATTAACCATGTTTTAAAAAATTTTTACGCCATTTTTCTTCAATTTTTCCTTGATTTTTGGAAAACATACTTATTTTGGTAAATTTTTAACACTTTTTTATTTTTATCTTTTTGATGGAGTGGTATTTTTAAATTTATTTTATTTATATATAATACTAATTTGAATTTTTGAACAAAATTTTAATTTTTCAAAGTACCACTTAACCTAAATATTTGCATTTTACAGTTAATTAAAAAAAAAACATCTTATATCTCTGGAGTTTATGAATATAACAATAACAAACGTTAGTATTTTTTCAGTTAAAAGGTTTAATATTTGATAACTTGATATATCATACATAACAAGTACTTCCTATGCAAGCGTCATAAAACTAACTCAAAAATCAATTCAAAACCGAAAAAATATCAACTATTTTACTACCTTTACGGCTGATTGGATCTTTGCTACTGAGGTCAATAATTAATCGTGTTAAATGTTCTGTTACATTATTTCATAGTGAATATTTTCTAAGAGTTCGCTTGCAACTACTTCTTTTAAAATTAATTAACCATAAATGATTAACAATAATAATAAATATAGCTCAGTTTGAATTTTGTTTCATTGTTTCAACGCAGTACAGAGCGTAAAAGATCAGAAGAATCAGTAAAAAAATTATCAAGTCAGATATATCGAATTCGTTAATTTAATAGCTCTCAAATCTCTATGTAATATTCGAGTGGGGGAAAATGAAACGGTTTAGGAAAACTTCCTCGAACGCAAAAAAGCCTTGAAAGTAGATTTAGTGCGTGGATACGGGCAGAGTGGTGAGAACGATGTTGGCTCGCATTCAGAGAAAACCTTTGCAGCAGCAGAAAGTGATGTCCAGGAGGATAAGACTAAGCCAAAGATTGATGTTTTTACATATTAAAAATAACCCTGGGATTAGAGCTTTCCATCGTACAACATGGCATATTAACTAAATAACTAAGAAAAATAAGCCTTAAAAGATCAATAGCTTTACTTCCTTTCTTATAACCGTGTTTTCTTATATACAAAATTGTTTGTTAGAAAGAAAATTTCTTTTTTCAGATAAATGCATTATAAGAAAGAAAATTTCCTTTAAATATAACTTAATCATTTGAAATAAGTTTCCAAAGCATTGACTAAAAAATTGTATGATAAATCCAAATAAATCCAACAATATCACTCATAACGTACCAAAAAGAGACATGAAACTATGAATTTCTTTCAAAATCATCTTATAACGACTTGATTGTTTTAAGGCGTTTAATTTTGTATTTAGTGAACAAATCGCACTCCAGTATAAGTAGGTAAAACAAAAGGGGGTACGTTCAATAAATATTAAGGGAGAAGAAGAATAGTGTGGTCAAATGGCGGGCAATGTACTTTCTTTATTGTAATGATTTTGCCTATATTTTTTATTTTTTTCATTAGATTTTGGACTTTTATATTTCATGACATCAAAAAATATATTTATCCACATTCATCTCCCTCACTCCTTGTCCTTTACATTTATACTTCCGTTCATTTGAATAGGTACAAAATTTTCGATTGCCGTTATAATTTCGAACTAAGTGGAAAAACTAATTTTAATAAATGGAATAAGAGAAAGCATCCAATTTTTAAGGGAGAATTAGAAACACACAATCTTAAACGTACCGTCATCACACGTTTTATTATCATCTCTTTAGATCACTTTTTTCATAATGCTAGTTGAAGGTCAGAGATTTTAGAGCTAGTTTTAGGTTTCATATCATGGGTTCTTTGATATTACACAAACAAAATTATAAAAAGCGAAAAGTGAAATTTAGGCCATTTTTGGGAGCTCCAAAAATGACTAAAATTTCATATTTTCGGATTTTCAGTTTCCTTCCACTTTATATAGCAATAACTTCTTAACAGTCAGGTCTGAGCAAAATTCACAATTATTCTTGTAGATAATTTAATTGGCTATCGATTGCTTGTAACGACACTCTAACAAGATTTTTTCGCCATACTCTGCTCAAATTTACGTACTGTATGTATTTCTCTTTAAATCGATTTTTTGCAAAATTCTCTCACACTCGAACTGAATTTGATATCCCATGAAACTTCTACTTAGAGGGAGTCGTTTGTATTTTTATTTTGTGACCGATAGAATCGTGTGAGGATTGAGAAATTGTTTTTTATTCAAACGATTAAACTAACACACTTTATTTTCTGTCTGTTTTATACAGTCTCTGCACTGGATTCCCGTAGAAATTTAATTACCGATTTGTCTAACCACCAGAATCTATTGAAGTCTAAATAGGAGAGTCAGAAAAACTTGGGTAGCTTTCATGGCTGAACCCGGCTATGATTTAGTCGCTACTTTCCAAAATTCATGGGTCGAAACAATATTTAGCGAAAATTCAACAAAAATAGATATATTATGTGGACAAACTGTGTCAGTTTTTGGTTATTTTTCGTGATCATTCTTTTTAGGGTATGTCTGAAAATTGTATTCCAATGGTTAAAATGGCTAAGATTTTTTCGAACTAAAACTTGCACTAAATATGTATACAGGATGATTGGTACAAGGTGCACCAAAAAGCTGGAGCGAGCAGGTTAGGATAAGACAAGAAAAAAATAGTATGGGAGGGGGGTCTATTTCCCCCCGTTTAGCTAGGAGGGGCAATTTTCTAAAAAAAATTGACTTAAAACAGAAAAAAATATTTAAAAACAACGGTTCAATTTACAATACTATGCTATACCTTTTTGAAAAGCCAGAAATCTCTTCTTTAATTTTTATTTTAAAGTGAACAGTTTTTGAAAAATTAATTTTCGAACTCGAAATTTTGACAAAAAAAACTTTCAAATCAAGCTTTTTCTTATAAAGCATAATTTTTATTTTCAAAATTCAATGCTCTAATTGATTTTCAATAAAAAACAGAAACCCGGATGTTAAAATGTATCTTAGTTTTTGAGAAATAAAAGAAGAAATGAAAAGTACTTTTTTCAAGGAAAACACTTTGTTGTTTTCCCAAGTTTGATCTGCTCAGGTCAATAATGAAAATAGCAGATTACCCCGTTTTATTTTTTATTGCATACCAACTAGTTTTGAGCAAATAATAAAAATAATACGGATTAATTAGATTTCACCTCTTTTTATTGAGGCATGTGTTCAATTTAACAAAATTGACCTGCACGTCTACCTCTTACTTAAATAAAAAGGATTAGCGGATGGTTCCAGTCGGGAAGCACAGAGATTGTACGCTGAAATGTTCCCCACTATTCACTTTTTGCAAGACTTCACAAACGTCTTCGGGAACATGGAGTACTAGAGACTCGAAGGAGAGAAAGGTCATCAGGTTTATCAACATAAATAAAGAAACGGATTTTGGCTTTGGTACGACGTAATCCCATCCTTAGCACCAGAAGAATAGCAACTATGCTTGGATTACCCCAAAGCAGGGCTTGGGCAGTGATTGATACCGACGACCTTCACCCATATCATTGTACCCCAGTGTAAGAGTTGACATCGAATGATAAAGGGAAGAAACAGAACACATTTACTTTAAAAGGATAGTTTGGGCAGACAAAGCGCAGTTTAAAAAATGCATTGAAGTTGCAGGAGTCAAGTTGCAGGAGAATATGGCGGACTTAAATTTATCTGCAGCCATAAGAAGAAGATACAAACTTTGCCTTCTAAATAGTGGGGATCATATCGAAAATTTCTTATAACATCATTTACTTTAATTAGAATAGGCTAAAATGTAACAGTATTTAAAAATATTACTAGTTAATAAAGTTATTTTTTGTATTACTTGTTAATAAAACTAATGGTACGAGTATTTATGCAAAGATAGAACAAAAACAAAGTACTTTTATTTTTTTTTAATTTCTCAAAAACTAAGATACATTTTAACATCTGGTTTTCGGTTTTTTATTAAAAATTTATAAGAGCATTGAATTTTGAAAATAAAAATTAGACTTCATTACATAAAATTTTGAAAATTAATTTTTCAAAAACTATTAACTAACACAACTTAATTTAAAATGAAAATCAAAGAAGAGATTTCTGGCTTTTCAAAAAGGTATAGCATGGTATTGTTAATTGTACCGTTGTTTTTAAATATTTTTTTTTCTGTTTTAAGTCAATTTTTTTTAGAAAATTGCCCCTCCTACCTAAACGGGGAGAAGTAGCCCCCCCCCATACGATGTTTTTCTTTTCTTACCCCATCCTACTCGCTCCAGGTGCACCATATTTTTTTTTTGTAATTCATTTTTATTTTTTCATTTTCTTAAAACTATCTTAAAGCTATACAAAAATTGATAAAAACTAGCCTATTTATCAATATCTTAAAACTAACTTACTGGCCCTAATCGGGCGCTCTAAGTTAAACTAGAATTACTTAATGCTAATGCCTTTCGACCTAAGAACTATCTTTATACTAAAATTCTATATCGGTTTTTATTTTCCACCGAGAAGAATTTACATAAAACTCGGTATCATTGTCTTTATATTTTATTTTGGTTTTTTACAAACGTTATACCAGTCACCCTGTATACATTACAAAAAAAAATAAATTTGGTGGCACAACAGCTCGCGAAGAACTCAACCATTCCTGTGTGCGTGTTATTGGCAGGAATGGAAGGACCTACAATATTTTGCCGAGTCCGAACGGCTAGATGAGAAAGCACTTATTCATGACAGGTATACTCTTGGAGGATTTGTCAGTTCCTCGCAAGAGGCAGTACCTCGCGAAAAAACATTTCTGTTTTAGGTGGCAGCGGCTGGGAATCGAACCCAGACCTTTGGCATGACAGTCCTACGCACTTTTTTTTATAAATTCAATAAATTCATTTTTATTTTTCAATTTTCTTAAAACTATCTTAAAGCTAGACAAAAATTCATAAGAACTAGCCTACTTATCGATATCTTAAAACTAACTTACTGGCCCCAGTCGGGCGCTCTAAGTTGAACTATAATAACTTAATGCTAATGCCTTTCGGCCTAAGAACTATCTTAATACTAAATCCAGGTCGGTTTTATTTTTTACCGATTTTTTAAATTCTACAAAAAAACTCGGTATCTATATCTTTATTTTTTTGGTTTTATATAAAACTTACAAACTACATAAAACTAAACTAAAGCTAATTAAAACTAATTAAAACTAATTAAAACTACGTAAACCTGCTTAAAACTATTTACAACTAATTATAAACTAGTTACAACCTACTTATAAGCTACTTACAAACTAGAACAGCCACAGCAAGCATTTTCCGGTTTTATATTTTTTTTTTTATTTATGTTGATTTTATAATTTTTTGTTTTTTGTTTGTTTTTTTTTTTTGTGCCACCCTGACTGTCCTTAAAACTAACTACCTTAACCTATGTAAGTCGGCCATGACAGAGAAAAACCAAGGACAACAATTAAATATCGGAAGGAACTTCATTCTTCGTATTTTAACCACCAGAACTGGTTCTCCTGCCTTACCCTATCCCTTCGGTCCCGTTCGGACAAAGTCCTACTGAACCGAAGGTGCTCAGCTCCGTCTTGTGCGAGGAAGTCCCGATTGTAAAGGAGCCGCCGATCCACAGTTCTACGGCCGACGTGGTAGATTAGCGGAACCGCCGCTCTATCCTGGATCGGCCCTCGACTGTCTAGATACAGGAATGCATCGGGCGGAATAAAGCCACTTAGACGCACACTCTCGTAGTATTCGTATTTAGGGTAATAAGCCCCGAAAATTAAGCTGTTAGTCGAGGACATCGCTCTTGCAATATGACCTCGAATAAGCTTCAGCATGAAATTATCTATCCTGTTTATGTTGGCCCCGTTGTATAGCGCTAGGTTGGAATAGTAGTGTTTGTACTCCGACTCTGGTGTTCTGTGCAATCCAAGGCAGCGTCGAAGACACTGCCTCTCAAACACCCGAATCTTTCCCATTTGAGATGGGGCAACGTTGAACCAAACCGGGCATCCATAGGCAATCATCGGCCGGATAAGGGCCATGTAGCAAATCACCTTCACTCTGCTATCAAGCCGGCTGCTATAAAACAACCGTTTCGTCAGGGCAAAGGCTCCCCTAGCCCTGGCCAGAGCAGCATTTATATGTCTGTCGAAATACAAATACTGATCCATCCAAATGCCAAGGTACTTTACTACACTTTTACTCGCCATTGGATATCCATTTGGCCCTACGATCACCAGCTTGCGCCAGTTCTTTCTCGTATCCCTTGTAGCTCTAAGCAACGGAGTCCTAACCAAGATAGTTTCTGATTTCTGAAAGTTGATTTTCAACTTCCAGTCATCGCAATATCGCTGAATCTTCTCGAAGTCACGCTGCAAGAGAATCCTGATGACCTCGACTTTTGGAACTGTTCTGTACGCAATTAGATCGTCGGCATATGCAATAGCGTATGCTAGAGTTAGACTACTTATCAGATCGCTGGTGTAAATGTTGAATAGAATCGGGGAGTTGACCGCTTCCTGCTGAAGACCATTCTTAATATTAAAGGTTGTGGCAGAAGTTACATTGCCACTCTTGACAACAAACTTTCTGCCAATGAGCATATCATAAAGCATATACAATAATGGTTTACTAATGCCAAGCCTGGTCAGCATTCGATAAAGACCCTCTAACCATACGGTGTCGAAGGCCTTCTCCAAATCAACCAGACAGGCACCCGTACAATGCTTCTTAGATTTGTTCCATTGGACATCAGAAACGAATGGTCAGCATGAATGGTGGCATGTCCCGCCTTAAAACCGAACTGATTGTTCGCTCGGCGATTATGGCGTTTGCCAAATGATCTTCATTGAACCCGGTGAAACCAAGGTTCTCTGATCGCCATTGCGTGATGTCATTCCGAAGGTAGAAGTGATGGAGCAAGGCTCTGTTTTCCAGATCGTGATTCGGCCGAATGCACGCATTCACCTTGTACACTTGCTGAAAAGCAGTCCTACGCACTAACCATCATGCTACGAGGTACTACCCCTGTATACATTAGGGTGGTCCTAAAATTGGACATACTCTTGGATAGCTCTCATTCGAATCAAAACATTGAAAAACAATTTCCCTAATTTTTTCAGATTTTTATTTAACCCCGTGGTTAAGGTATTAATTATGGGGTAAGGATTATTCTTATAACACGCGAAAAAAATCAGAATGTATAGATTAGATTCAGACGAGAATAAAATTGTATTGGATGGTGGGTCTATTTCCCCCCGTTCAGGTGGGAGGGGTAATTTTCTAGAAATTTGGCTTAAAACAGAAAAAAATATCAAAAATGGAGGCACTTACAATTCCATGCTATAACTTTTTAAAGCCACAATTCCATTCTATATGCCAGATAAAGTTTTTTTGTTTTTCGCCTGTATCTAATCTATACCCTTATAATGATTTTTTTTTGGTTTTACAAGAATCACCGAATCAGCCTAACCGCATAATTAGTACCTTAAAGAGAAAATAAATATAAATGAAAATCAGAAAAAATTAGGAAATTTTTGTTTTTATATAGAGCCATTTGATGCCTATCCATCTCGGAATTTCCAAAAAAAAACCAATATACAGGGAGTCCCACAGGTCACCAACGCAGAGAATAACCATGGGTTTTTGAGGTCATTTTAAGTCGAAAAATTTAAGAAGTTTTCTCGTTTTCGCTTCGTTTGGCAGTTATAACGGTTTTTATGATTTAAATATCCGGTTCTTTTAATTGGCTCTATCTTTGCCAAACCCCAACCGATTCCTAGAAAATTTTTTAATCAAACAACAATTTTCAACCGTTCAAACTGGGTGTACACCTTTTTCTTGTGCGAGTAAAGGATTTCCCACAGTAAATTATCAAACGCGATTTTTCTCATTTTCGAGTTGTTTTATTCAACTGCTAAATTAGTTTATTCGAAAAAACACCTTATTTAGTATAAATTTGTTTTGTAAGTTGTAAGAGTTTAAAATCAATTACTTCCTAAGTTTTCGTATAGACTTTATTAACATTATACATTTTTGAAAAGGTCGAAGTCTTTTCTTTACTAAACAGCTATTTGTTCTTAATCAAATACAACAGTAAGTTTAGAAAAAAGTTTGAGTAAAGTGCAGTATTTTTAAATTTTGTTTGTTTTTATTTGAAGTTTTCTCTGTTTCCTCCGGCTGCCTCCATTTAGTTAATGTTTTGCATTCTAGAACTATAATAACTATAAAAACTTTAATAAGGAACACAAATAAAAACTTTCGCATTTTCATGCACTTTTGTTTTAAGCTAAGATAGATAGATAGATAAAATAATTTTGTTTTCAATTAAATTTTTACAAAATCATGATTTTGCTGGTATTCAAAATTAAATTTGACAATAACTTGTTTTAAGTCGTCTGTCAGGTTCAAAAATGTTTTTTTTTTGCACTTCAGAATTCTTTGTTGTAGTGAGCTTAAAGCAAGCTGCATTCTACAATCAGAGGCTCATCATGAGTGCATGTGTTAGTGGTTAGTAGATTAAGTAAGCTAACACAAGCACATAAATAAATAAATAAATAAATAAATAAACATTAACAAAACTAAACAATTACAAAACATACAATATTAGAAACATAATATAAAACATTTAAGAAAACAAAATTAAACATTACGAGAGTGGAGCACTGGTGCGCAACAATGTTTTTAATCCAACTTTACCTAGGTTAAAATCAACAACGGAAGCGTTTAAATTAAAAAGTCTGCACATACGATTAAGAGGTTCGTGTATACCATAGTTAGTTCTATGAAAAGGAACGTGAAAAAGTTCAAATCTTCGTAGATGATGAGCTCCTCCGCGGAAGTTAATGCCTACACCAGAGAATATCAATTACCAAGAAGCCAATCCTTGGCTGTCATCCGGCTTTGCCTACAAACTGAAACACGCACACATAGACAGTTGGGCTAAGTCCACCACTAGGTTTTTGCACACATTGACAGTTGGGATCAACCCACCACTGATTTATTCGCACACATAGACAGTTGGGATCAACCCACCACGAATTTGTCGGTTAATTTTGAAAATCTTCAGTTATTTTCAAATTTACTTGGGCTGCAATGGGCTTGTTCAAAAAGTATAAAAAAGGGAGAAATTATATATCAAGTGCTC
Organism: Dasysyrphus albostriatus; assembly: GCA_946251815.1. Taxonomy (NCBI): domain Eukaryota; kingdom Metazoa; phylum Arthropoda; class Insecta; order Diptera; family Syrphidae; genus Dasysyrphus; species Dasysyrphus albostriatus. The sequence goes on from OX276335.1 coordinate 179,243,640, forward strand.
ACCGGACCTTATGAGAATAAGTTGTGTTTTTTTTTTAAATGTAAATTGTAGTCGCTTTTTACTAATTCGCGCCTGTTGGAAAAATAAATATCTTTAATTTCTTTCTTTTCGATAAACAATTTGTCTTTTCTGTTTTTTTTTTTTCTTTTAAACTCCCGAAATGTATAAGGAAATGTAGAAAATGTACTCTTTTCTTGATGGAAAATAACTTACAGTGAGTAAGAAGAAAGTTTTAAATGATTTTGCGTAATGAAAAAAGATATTCACAAACTAGAATTTTGGCATATATACTACGCTTACATGTGTTGTTAAACCAGCTCGCGTCATTTTTGTGTAAACCTGGGTCGAGTTGAAATGAGCTTGATTTGACTAGATCTCGTTTGGGGAGCGGACTCGAATCGAAATTTGTGACGAAAAACCTGGGTCAAAGAGTTGTTCTTACAGATATTGCATTATGGTCTGTTTATTTGCTTGTTTGTGGGCAAATTTAGTTTTGCTTTAATAATCGTCAAGCATCAGCTAACCAGCTGTAATTAATAAGTTAAAATTACTGAATATTGGATTAAATAACTCTACAATGAGCCCTATAGTTTAAATCAATTGGTTATTAATAATAATAATATTAATAAATGCATATTAAAACGTTTTCATAAGAGCCCAAATGAGGAAATTTTGGAAATAACAGAAAAAGTGTTTTCATCTGTAATTTGGTATTTCTTTTGACAGCTCATTTCATTTTTTGAGTTTCAACCCTGACTGTAAATCGCTTTTTGTTGTTGATTTTTTAATTCAGCTTTAACATTTTCGTTAAAAATTTTTTCAGAGCTCTTCAAAATGTGCCCAATTGGGTGTGTTCATTAAGTTTTGACTTAATTTCCTACAAAATTGCGTGCAAGTTTGGTTGAAATTATTTCATTTCGAAATTTGGATTTGTGTGGAAAATGAGATGATTTCGTATCAAATTTGAAAATTTTCAACGAAATTTCCTTATTTGGTCTAACGAAAACGTAGTATTAAGGCTCTCCAAAACCAACACGAATACCGATTGATTCGCAGTGAATCATTCACAATAGTACAAAATATGACAAAAACATAGACAATACTTGACAACAACAAAAATTCATCGTCACTCCTTGTTGGCGTTGGCTTGGGAGAGCTTTTAGTTTGTTTTACTTCATTTCTATTTTGATTGTATTAGTAAACATGGTCACGCTAGGAGCTACTAGCCATTTTATAATTTTAATTCAGTTTGGCACCCGAGCATATTTCTATTATTTCTCATTTCTGTAAGCCAAAATGCTTTAGGTTTGTATTTATTAATTAATCTATTATATCTATCTATTTATTTATTTAACGATATGTGTTCGTATTAATTGAACAGGGTTATTGTTTTGATCCATAGCTCCGCACTTTTAGCTCACTGATTTTGTGGTTCAAGCATGTAATTGACTTTTATAACTTACATGAAACCTAAATCATCATTAAAACCCAGTTAATCTACAGAAATTGATGGATTAAAAATTTTTAACCACGGAGCATTGTTTAGCCCCGACGTCGTTTTTTTCGTCCAAGCCCATTCAGACAAGGAAAAAACACACCTAATGTGAACCTGGCCCTAGTTGGGTTTCTATTTGTTGAACACGTCCCGTGGTCAAAATTATTCACCTCGGTCTGTCAATTAGATGTCAAAGCAAAACAAAATACATGGTGTTCTCTATTTCATGCAGGATAATTTATGAAATGATATTAAAAAAAAATCGTATGGGAAGGGGAGATTTTTATCCGCTTTTAGATAAGAGTAGTAACTTTCTTAAAAAAAAAAATTGAAAATCAACGGCACTACTAACTTGCAACTTGCAATGTTATGCTCTTTATTTTTGTTTAATTAACTTTTTTGAATTCTACGACCAAATTTATTTAAAATAAAAATAACTAAAAAATAAGACAACAGCTAGAAGGTCATGCTTAAATTTCTTTTGTTTCTGTTTTTGTTCTGTTTCTGTTGTTTCGTAATCATTTAAAAAAAAAATAATTATACAACTTAAAACTTAAAAAAAGTAAGTGTATTTGTTAAAACTATTTCATTTCTTTTATAGTATGAAGTAAAATTTCAGTAATAAGTATTCAATACTCCTATTAAACTCTCAAAACCAAATGCTTAGATGTCATGAAGCTTAAAAAAATAAATTAAAAATAGCTATTGCTGTTTTATTATCTGCAAAAGAGGGCTGGATTTACTTTTAACACGTGCTACGAAAACGATTTTGAAAACTCCTAATTATTTCTTTTTTGTACTAAAGTTAAATCCAGATCACAACCCGAATCCCGACAGAAGATAATAAAACCCACCTGATATCAACTTTAATACTTATAAATTGGAAATTGACAGTTTAGTGGAGTTTAAACAAAAAAATTTAAGTTCTGGTGTCAGGTTGCAGAAAAACTATTCTTTTATTTCTTATTTTTCTTAACTATTTTTTTCCTTAGAATATATCCAACAATAATTTTTAAATTATTCTCGTTGAAGAAAGGGCCACCCTGTATAATATGCAAGATGCATTGAAGATATTTGGAAATCTGTGTGATTGAAGACATTTTATGGATTGATTTTTTGTATTTTATTATAATCGTGGATGAATATTAACTGACAATTACAATTGCTTGTGTACTTTAAATTAATTAAACAATTTCACATCGATGTTTTTGCTATCAGCCGAAGTAAAATTCTCTAATTTTTTTTCCAATTTTCAAAGAAAAAAAACTGAGCTGTCAAAACAAATAAATCTCACCGCGTTACATTGTTGTTGCAATTCACATTTATTCATCGACACGAAGTGAAATTACAAATACAACAATGTAAACAAATGGGATTTGGAGGGTGAAACGTACGAAAGATTGGCTTCTTGGTAATTGATATTCTCTGGCCTACACAGGCTAACAAGTCAGCTGCATCAATTTCACCACTGATAAGTTGGTGGAAAAATATTAAATCATTATTAACACGCCTTTCATATAAAGTTTGAAGCTGCAGAAGCTTAATTCTGTGTTCATAAGGTGGCAGGTTGTACGGATCAGCCCAAGGGAGTCCTTTCAAGGCAAAACGAATGAAGTTATGTTGTATTGATTCAATACGGCTTTTATGAATTTCGTAAAAAGGGGTCCATACTTGGGACGCGTACTCGAGATGGGGTCTCACATAACAGTTGTATAAGGAAAGAGTAACGTATGGATCGTTAAACTCCTTTGCCCAGCGTTTTATGAATCCCAGCATGGAACTCGCTTTATTTACAATAAAGTTAATATGTACCGTAAAATCTAAATCAGAACTAAAGTGAACACCCAGGTCTTTGAAACTTAAAACACGACAGAGTGTGTGCTCTGAAATGGAATAATCAAAAGCACTCACTACTCGCTTTTTAGAGAAAGTTATACTTTGGCATTTCACTGGGTTAAGAGAAAGGCCATTTTTTCCACACCAAAGATTAAAACTGTCAATATCAGCCTGCAAGAGAACATGGTCATGATAAGATTGTACTGTTTTGAAAATCTTCATATCGTCAGCGTATATAAGAATATCACTATAGCGTATGCATGAAGTAACATCGTTTATAGCGAGAATGAACAAAAACGGGCCCAGATGACTACCCTGAGGTACACGAGTGAGCACTGAAAGAGTTTGAAAGACAATTTCTGAATTTTACCTGATAGGATCTTTTTACAAGGTAGATGATATGACAATCGTCGGAAAACCAAAGGTTTTAAGTTTGAATAAAATAATTTCATGACTAAGTTGATCGAACGCTTTCGAAAAGTCGGTGTATATGCAATCAACTTCATTTCCGTTTTCTAATGCATTAGAACATTTATGCAAAAAGGTAAGGAGATTTGTAACCGTTGACTTTCTTCTCACAAATCCATGCTGTTGATCACATATAATACTTTTAGTATGAAATGCCAGGCTCTCACAAACAACTTGTTCAAAGAGCTTTGGTATGCATGACAGCTTTGCTATGGGCCTATAGTTCTTTATATCATTTTTTTCACCTTTTTCAAAAATTGGTGTAAGAAACGATTTTTTCCAAAATTGGGGAAATATGCCTGTCCTTAAGGACAACTGGAACAAAAATTGAAGGGGTTGAAGTAGTATAAATTTGCACTTTTTCAATAGTATAGGGAGAATTCCATCTGGACCAGATGAGTAATCATCATTTAATGATGAGAGAAGGTCTAAGATAGTGCACGGTGGCACTGGGATATTATTGCAGCTAGTTTGGGCATAGGTATGTAAGTTTTTAAAATAATCTTCGTCAATATCTAAGGGCTTGTCAACAAAAGAATTACGAAATTTTTTTGCAAAAGCGTTACAGATATCAATGGTTTCCAGCAACGAACAATTTTCATACACGAAGTTCGTTGGATAACCATCTGAGTTTTTTTTAGAATTAACAAACCTCCAAAATGCCTTTGGGTCATCTTTTTGTGAACTACCTATTTCGTTTACGTGGTTAGTGTATAGATTATTTGAAAGAGTTTTAAATTCTTCAAAAAGGGTTATGTAGGAGTTGTGGTCTACTGGTGAAAGAGTTCTTAAGTACACTTTCCATGCTCTGTTTCTTTTATTTCGGAGTGTTCTTAGCTTTTTCGTATACCATGAGTGACAAAAGTTCATATTCTTTTATATTTTTAAAGGGATAGTATTATTAATGCAGTTCTTAAGGATGGAAAAAAAAATAGAAACTGCTTCGTCAATATCGCTAGACACTGATATATTCTCAATACCAGACCTAGCTATTTCTTCTGAAAGCAACTGAAAGTCTGCTTTTTTGAAGTCAAAAGTATATGAGCAATCATAAGGGTTACTGTTTTCAGTAAGGTGATTGCTTAAGTCAAAAATAATATCCAAAGGAGGATGATAGTTATCTAAATTAGTGACCCCAGAACTAGATTCTAGAACCAAGGTACTACTAGCGTCCGAAGAAAATACCAAATCGAGAGTTCGATTTTTAGAATTTTTAATACAGCTTACTTGCTGTAAGTCAGTTGAAATTATTCTATCAAGAAGCAGGAGCTCATTTTGAGAAGAAGTTAAGGAAGCTTCTTGATAGGATTCGTCATCAGAAGGAACCCACTCAATGTGAGGTAAATTAAAATCACAAGGAAGTAATATGTTGCTGTTAGAGCAAGACAAGTCAATAACAAAATCTAAGGCTTTAGAAAGTTCCACATAAACTGCGTCCGAACTTTTCGGAGGAATATATACATTTAATAAGTATAACTGTTTGGACTGTATAGTTAATTTTATACAGATTAATTCAATAAAGAGATCAAAAGGGAAAGATATAGACGAAGATATAAATTTATTTCTAACTGCAATTAAGACACCACCTCCAACTCCTTTTGGCTTATCAACATGACGATCTTTTCTATATACTAAAAACTCTTGATTGAAAAGTTCCGTGTCAAGAAAACTTGAATTCAGCCAAGTTTCAGTCAAAGCAAAGATGTCATGTGAAAATGCTTTGGAGTTTATACTTTATAAAAGCAAAGATTAGCGAGTTTTAACTATTCATATTCGTTTATTATAAGACCACGATATTTGATTGAGTTTTTTAAAAATTTGTAAAGGTTTTGGTAATTTAGGCCATTCAAGATACTGAGGAATGTTGGTCTGTCTAGCAAATCACTTCCTAGATATTGTTTGCGGTATCCTCTTAAAATAGGGCACACACCAATAAAGTGATAAGTGTTTTCTGCAGCATCTAGATTACATAAAGTGCATATGCCTATAGTATCATTACGGAAAGCTTTAGCATTTAAGTTAAGTAAACCGCTTCTTGCCTTAAAGATTAGATTGATCATATCTCGTGGATTCCTATCATGGAAGTAGTTCGGGACTTCAGTGTACAGGAGATTGCAATATTCATCATGGAACTGTGACTGGAGCGCCTTGCTGGTGAAGTTGGACCAATCCTTTTCCGATAATTTGGTTAAGAGTACATTATGAACATGATTCCATTCTGTGCAGGGAGCTTCGAAACTGAAATCGATTTGAGTTTTTAGGAAAAGGCCTGGCCATTCCTGGGCCCAATAAATATTTTTCTGGATAACAGCTTCTGAGAGAATACGTGGAAGACGGTTACGTGGCAATGACATTACTTTCCGTATGTATGCTAGGTGAACTTTTAATGTCGAAATGAATGCCTTTGAAAGTCCGGTTTCAATATAAACTGCATAATTAGGTGTGTTGTCTGGGAGTCCGAAGCATCTCTTGACAAAGAAGCGCTGAAGTTTTTCAACTTGGGCGTATTCTTTGTATCCCCAAACTTGCGCACAATAATGCATTATTGATTTTGTGGCTGCTTCGTGCACTTTATATATAGCGGAGTGTTCCACATATATATTTCGCACAAATTTAGGCCACGTTGAGTTTATAGAGTTTTTTGATGTTGCAAGACGTTTTGTTAAGTGTTCAGACCAAGACATATTGTACGTGAAAGTAACTCCAAGATATTTGTATTGGTTGGATATTTTTATTTCTCCATAGTTGAAGTACCATTTTTCAGTAGCCGCTCTTCTGCCACCATTCCGGAAGATAACGATTTCAAACTTTTCTAGATTGACATCTAGACTCCATTTACTGCAGTAGCTGCTGAAGTTGTCGATAATCGTTTGCAGGGTCTTAGGACTATCAGAGAGAAGAACTATGTCATCCGCGTATAAAAGAACATTTATTCCTAAACCATTCAGGCTAAGACCAGTTGGGAGCTCATAGTGAAGATCATCCAGGAATAGGACAAACAGTAAGGCACTCAATACGCATCCTTGCTTGACTCCTTTGGTTGTCCGAAAGAAGCTTGATGTACTCTTTCCATCCCAAATTGTTGCAGTTGTTTCCTGGTACAGAGATCTTATAACTGAAACCATTTTTGTAGAAACACCTAGCCTTAATAATTTGTAGAACAACGCATCTCTATTGATGTTGTCGAACGCTGCTGACAAAACAACGAAGAAAGCATATAGCTTATTTTTCTTACTCAGTTGAAGTTGGATGATACAAGAAAGGTTGTAGAATTGGTCAACTGTACTATACTGACTTCTGTACGCAGCCTGGTATTCATTTAGTATCTGGTTTTCTTCGATCCAGCTAGTGAGTCTGTTTAGCAGAATGGTTGTAAATATTTTATAAAGTGTGTCAAGAAAAGACAGCCCTCGGTAGTTTGAGGCAAGACTTGAGTCACCCTTTTTATAAACTGGGAAAATTATTGATCTTTTAAAGGATGACGGCATCATTTCTGTATGAAAGATATCCCATAGCAAAATATGTATTTCTTCAATAAATGGAGTGCCAGCATTTTTATAAAACTCGTTTGGAATACCGTCAATACCGGGTGCTTTATTTTCTTTTGTTGATTCTATTGCCAATATTACTTCATTCAGTTCTATTTGGTTATCGAGTTTTTGGTGATGAACAATTTCCGAAGATGTTATGGGTACCATGAATTGCGACGAGGATGAGTTCAATGCGCTGTTGAAGTGATCCATTAGCTCGTTAGTAGTGATTTGTCCAATACCAGTTTTTGTCGAATCTCCACGGATTTCCTTTGCAATTTTCCACCAGTCTCTAGCCGAGGTTACAGATGCAAGTTGGCGTGAGATACGCTGGTAGTATTCGTACTGTTTTGATTTCAAAAGAGCTTTATATTTTTTATTTGCTGCAGCATATTTTTGTCTACTTATTTCTTAGTTGTATTTTTTAAATATTCTAAGGGTTCTTACTGAAGCTTTTCTTGCGATGTAGCAGTCTAAGTCATACCAAGGTTTCTTTCTATCGAATTTTATAATTTGGGTGTTGGGCATCTCATTTGCTTCGTATATACATTTTTTTATGGTTTCACATCTTACTTCGATGGATTCTTCGCGGGCAATGTTATTTGTAACAGCTTCATTAAGTTTTTGTATATACTCCAAGCGCTTGTTAGTAACCCACTTTAGCCTTGGAAGTAACTGCATAGGAGAATCTCTAGAGATGTTTTCGGATGATTTGAGGGTTAGACTTAATGGCATATGGTCTGAGAATGTTTTACATCCAACAGAAAAATCTTCTATGATACCGATTGAGTTATAAGATGGACAGCAATAATCAATTACAGATGATCCTCTACTTGATACAAAGGTGTACTCTCCATTTGTGTCACCGAAACTTCTCCCATTAAGAATAAACGCCCCAATGTCTTCTAAAAATTCTAGAAACGCGTTGCAGTTTCTATCAGTTGTAGAATCTTTCGAACTTCTAGAGTCTTTTACTGGCTTTTGGGACACTGCTGAGATATCAATAGAACCCCTCTTTCCCGTTCTGACGTTTAGATCACCTAACAGTATAAAGTTATTCACCTCGAAATCTTCAAACAAATTAACTAGTTTAATGTAGTCTCTCATCCAATGGTTGCAGTTGAGATAGCACGGCACGAAGTTTACGATTGTTCCATGAAAAGTTCCACGTAAAATAGTAGTTCCGTTGTAATTTACAAACTGTAATTGATGTAAGGCTTCGATACTCTTACTGTACCCAAACAAACATCCTCCACTAGCTCTTCCGAAGTTTTGAGATTTTGTTGCTGGAATCCTGTGTAATTTAAAGCCTTTAAATAATTTTTCATAGTTTTGTATTTGTTCTAATATAATAAATGTTTCATATAAAAAAAAGATTTGAAATTCAGACAGACTTTGGGTTGCTAATTACTCTGAAGGAGTTTTTGTGCATACGTATTTTGATACCTAGGTAAATCTATAATAACCAAGTATGTGGCTTTCATTTTTGTAAGGTGATTTTCAATCAATCAAATCAATCTTTCATTTCCAGTCAGGTCCTTGTTGATAGAAATATGTGTGCCATTTAACTTATTCGACGATGATAAGACAGACTGAACTTCTGTTGAATTGGCTAGTTCAAAGACAAAGGTTGTTTTGTTTGCATTGGCTGAACTTATTTTTCTGGCACTGTTGGATGTAGCGGATACATGAAGGGCTGACCTGCAGACTTCTTGAAACTGGGTTTTGGCTTCCTCGACGTTTTCTGTATTTAAACCTGTCACGACAATATTCATCCTCTTTTTAAACTTTTCAGTTTCCTCCATTTTTCGTTTAATTTGAACTTCTTCTTCTTTGAGCCTGGATATTTATTCCTTCAAATACTTATTCTCCTCTTTAAGGACTGCGATTTCGTTTTTAATTCAGTTGATATCTTCTTTAGTTGCTAGGTGTTCAAGTTTCTTGTCTAAAAGTTTATCCATTTTTCTTATTAATTCATTCATTAAGACGGTAATGGACATATCTGATTTTGGGCAAAGTTTTTTCAGAGTTGAAATATTTTTGTGTTCTGGTGAAATTTCTGTAATTGGTCTTGCAGTTCATGAGCACAATTTCGAGTCACTGTATTTTGTTTGCAAAAATACCAAACTTGGCTGCTGTATTTACCAATGTTTGCTGTATTGGCTTTTTTTTGGTATGGTGAAGCTGTATATAAAATATGGTTCAGATCTTAGATTATTGCAGTGTGGTGAAGCTCGATCTTGCTACTGCTTCAATTGAGTGCTAATACTAGCCTGAGGTGTGTATTTCTTTTGTGTTTTTTTTGTTGCAATTGCAATTTAAAGCTAAGCTTATTTGTAATAAATATACGTACTCACAAAGTAAGAAATATAGTTGTTTTGCTTTGTTGTGTGTAGTTTCTCCGCTGAGTACCAAGAGGCACAGTTGGTTTTTATGTCGTGCAAGAACTTTCAGGCTTTTTATCACTTCACAGTATTTGCAATTATTTTTTTTTTTTATATTTTTCTGTTTTAAAAGTGCAGACGAAAGAATAAAGATTTGTTGTTATGTGCAAAATGTGCCACCCACGACCTAATTTATTCCAATAGAAATTTATATTTTTAACTTATTTTGTACAAGAATATGATAAACTTTTCTTTGAGGCACTCAAGAACACAACCACTCGCCAAGCTAAGCTAGTAACTCATCCTCATTTTAAGCTAAGTATACAGTTTCTTGCTGAAAAGAAAACTGTATTTCTTATGGGAGCGATTTTCGTGGAAAAAAATGTTTGGCGTTTTATTTTTTTTTTATTGAACTGTGAATTAGCCCAAAGAAAATAAATTTTATATTCATCACGATCTTTTTTTTTTCTCGTAAAACAATGCCACTGGCATTCTTTTGCGGAAAAAAAATGCGTTTGACGGTTATTTTTTATTTGTCGAATCTTGTTTTCTCACCATCAAGTTTATTTTTATTCAAAAGAACTGTATGTTAACCTAACTAAGCAAAAACGTACGATGAGAAAAAAACAAGTTCAAAAATATAATCTATACATTTCTATAACTATGTTAATTTCTACTGAACATAATCAACATTTTACTTGATGTATACACATATTTTTAAAAACCATTTAAATGGTCAAGTGAGTGCGAGAAAACCGACACCAGGAAAACCATTCGTCATCTACGCTGACGCAAGTAACATAGGAATTGGAGCCATACTGGCACAAGTTCATGATGGAGAAGAGAAGGTCATCGCCTTTACAGCAAAGTACTCTCAAAGCCAGAAAGAAATTATTGTGTGACCAGAAGAGAACTTCTAGCTCTAATATCGGCTTCAAAACACTTCCATAAGTACATCTATGGGCAGAAGTTCCTTCTTCGAACACGCGCACTTAATTGGCTTTTGAGCTTCAAAAATCCAGAAGGTCAAGTGGTAAGGTGGATCGAGAGATTGCAGACATATGACTACCAGATTAAACATCGAAGAGGAAGGTTGCACTCGAACGCAGATGCCTTCCCAAGTAATACCGTTGGAGCTAATAGAACCAAAACTGTTCTTTAACAGCTTTTGAGTAGTGAAATACAACACCTTAGCTCTGAAATAGATTATTTCATAGCTCCCTACATTTTATTTAAAAATTATGTTCTATAATCTAAGTTCAGGAACACTTTGAGCTCCATTAATTTTATAACGTCTCAAGATTTAAAAGTATGCTCCTTAATAACGTTTAACGTTCTTTAAACGAGCAAACTTTAAATTTGAGCTCATAAACATGCATTGTAGAGCTTCTTAAAACTCATGTTCAATATACTTTTGCATGACTCTACAGAAATGTCAAAAAATAGCATTTCAAAAGCATCACATAAAGTGGCTGTAGAGTACAATTACTAATACTTTCGCACAAACGCATGCGTATTGGAGATCTCTCTTATAATGGTTAAATCTCTCTGAGCATTGTGAAATGGGAAGGCTCAACAGAGCTTCAACAAAACGACTATAGAGCTTAATACTGAATCGCTTTCAAATAAAATTCTACTACTCATATAGTGGGGTGGTCCACAATAACATAAATAAACATGATTGCACCGAGAAAAATTTAACCAAAACTAGAAAATAATTTATTCCTTTCACTATCTAAGGAATACCGAGTATGCACCTCAATAGTCTAATTAGGTGCGAAATTCATAGTTCTTTTCTACTAAGATCAATTGAACAGTTGAGTCACACAAGTAACGGGTGATTTTTTAGCTGGTTTGGTTTTGGCAACACTGGTTTTGACAGCTGACGTGTGTTTAGTACCTTGTGTCACTGTCAAGCAGCTTCAATTTGGTTTGCAATTTAACCATGGATCGTCTTACAAATGAACAACGCTTGCAAATTATTGAATTTTACTATCAAAATTCGTGCTCGGTTCGAAATGTTCATCGCGCGCTGCTTCCATTTTATGGTCGGCATTCTCGACCTTCTGAGCAGTCTATTCGGAAGATTGTGACCAAATTTCGCACCAAATTTACTTTGTTGGACATTAAACCACCAACACGTTTACGTACTGTGCGTAGTGAAGAAAATATTGCGGCCGTATCAGCTAGTGTGACAGAAGACCGCGAAATGTCGATTCGGCGCCGTTCCCAGCAGTTAGGCCTTTGTTACAGCACTACATGGAAAATTTTGCGGAAGGATTTGGGCGTAAAGCCTTTTAAGATACAGCTGGTGCAAGAACTAAAGCCAGCCGACTTACCACAACGCCGAATTTTTGGTGAATGGGCTCTTGGAAAGCTGGCCGAGGATCCGCTTTTTTATCGAAAAATTGTGTTCAGCGATGAGGCTCATTTTTGGTTGAATGGGTACGTAAATAAGCATAATTGCTGCATTTGGAGTGAAGATCAGCCAGAAGCATTGCAACAGCTACCAATGCATCCCGAAAAAGCCACTGTTTGGTGCGGTTTATGGGCCGGCGGCATTATTGGGCCATATTTCTTCAAAGATGATGCGAATCGCAGCGTTACTGTCAATGGTGAACGCTACCGAGCGATGATAACCAACTTTTTTTTGCCCGAAATGGAAGTTCTTGACTTGCATGATATGTGGTTTCAACAAGACGGTGCCACATGCCACACAGCACGCGAAACAATGGCGCAATTGCGAGGCGAGTTTGGTAAACAGTTAATTTCACGTTTCGGGCCGGTCAATTGGCCGCCTAGATCGTGCGATTTGACACCATTAGATTATTTTTTGTGGGGGTATGTCAAGGCTAATGTCTATAGGGACAAGCCCGCTTCGATTGACGCACTGGAAGCCAACATCCATGCATTCATTCGTGAGATACCGGCCGATATGTGTGAAAGAGTATGCCAAAATTGGACTCAGCGGATGGGCTACCTGAGACGCAGCCGCGGTCAACATTTGCATGAAATTATCTTTAAACATTAAATTGCAAGGTTCAAACTATCGATTCAAATAAATATTTCATTCATTTTTTCGAATTTTTGTGTTTTTTTTTTTTTTTAAGTTCTAAACCTCTTAAAAAATCACCCTTTACTTGCTTACGAGATTAAACTTTAAATAAATAAAAAACTTTTTCCACGATTTAGAAATATTCAAAACTTCATTTTTCAAAACACCCTACTTTTTAGCTTTTTTATCTTTCTTTTCAATATAAAACACAGTAAATATTGCAAATATTGCTATAAAATAAAAAATATTTTATTTTATGTTTAAATTAATTTTTTTTAACAATTTAAGTTAACTTTTTTAATCATTTCACAGCGTAATATCAAGAATTTCGGAGGCGCGTTTTACTTTTGCGAAGTACATTCAAAACAATTGTGATAAAACTAAACGCGCACTAAAAATTCACCAATATGGGACAGATAAATATTGATTTAATTTCTCACGTTATTTATTCTTCGAATATTTTATAAATTTGTGTGACATTGCAACACATGAAGTTCTCGCACGTTACTATTACACATAAAGTAAATACAATGTTCTAATATCATTTTAAATTTCATTTATATTTCCCAAACTAATACCAACAAAGTGCTGTCAAAAGTGCTGCTCTATAGATTTCCAATTCACGTACCAAAGAGCTCCAAGGCCAAACTAGACACTGATAACAAGCTGGTTTGGAACAAAATTAGCTCTCAAACTCAAGGAATTTGCTGTAGGCAAGCTCTTCATTTGCTTCAGAAGTGCATTTAGAGCTTCTTTTGAAATCAACCAGCTTTAAGGCTAGCTCTGCAAGCACATTTAGAGCATTTAAACGGCTAAGATTGTTTCTTGGGTTGTCTCGGAGACCCTGCAAACCGGACTGCAAGCATTTCACACGTCAAGAAAAAAAGGAGGTTGCTGCCATCCAGCGACTAAGAATCGATCCCATTTAAGGTTGGAGTAATGAAGAACTGAGGACCGCCCAACAAGAAGACTCGGATATTGAACCCATTCTTGCATGGAAAGAACACTAGGAGAAACCAGAATGGGGTGATATCTCCGATAGAACTGCAACTCTTTAGGGGTTTCGGGCACAATGGGACTCGCTTCATGTGCAAGAAGGAGTACTATGGCGTAAGTGGGAGTCCACAGACAGCAAATCATATGCGATGCAGCCAACGGCGTATACAACGGGGGGGGGGGTCACGGGGTCATGACCCCCCCCGAGAACTCAAAAGATATACGCAAAAAATAATAAGAAAAGCAAAATATTTGCAATCTTAAAATATAATTTCAAAAAAAAATTTTTCTATAGCTTTGGAATAGGCTACCTACTCATTATTGGTAAAGTTAATTTACCTTCTCCTATCAACATTTACAAGCCATTGCCCGAATAATACTATTGGGGTTTTATTGTCGAAATTAAACATTTTTTTTGTTTTGGTTAAGATTTATCAAATAGACGATTTCAACCGCTTGCATTCAGAACATTTTAGCATTGATGTATTTTTTGATTCAAAATCAATTTGGTAGATATACGTTTTTTTGCAGATATATACTCTTTAATTCTCAAAGTATTTTCAATATTGTTTTTGATCGGTTAAACTTACTTATTTTGTGAGATTTTCGTACAAAATATCAAGAAAATCATCTTCGATAAAAAAATAAAAAATAAATGAATGAATGGATAAAAAAAACTAACAGACGATATTATACGAATATGAATTTACATGAATATTACAATGAAAAACAAAAATTTTACTTTAAACCGTATTCCATACACCAAGGCCGTTCCCACTCAAACCCAGTACCAACATGTTTCAGTATAGGTAACGTACGAATAACCAGCAAAAAAAAGCGATTTAACTAGTTGAAATGTCGGTTTATATCGACTTTTTTGCATGTAAGAATACCAATTTTGGTTACTTGTTCATAAAATGTTTAGCTTCGAACTTAGACAAAAAGTCAGAAGCCTAAAAAGAAAGTCGAGAAAAGAATAGACTTTTATCGAATTTTCGATATTTCTTCCCAATATTTAGTACATAGAAAAAAAATTGATATAAATTGATTTTTTAACCTGTCGACATTTTTATTTTTAGTTCGATATTTTTTCTATCGTTAATTCATTCCAACGCAACGTAACTTAAAATACATCACTCTGCTTGGAATGTTTGAATGAAATCAACAAAAACTCTAATCATACATTCTTGCCTGACTTTTAAACACGAATTTAACAGTTACTATTAATTTTGGATTGTGTTTAAAATACATTTTCTTTTGATCGTATCGATCGTATATTCGATTGATGACAATCCAACGCAAGTTAAGCGTGCTTTTAAACATTATTCCCTAAACTATGAATTGATCACAATATCGGTCAATCAAAGTCCATTTGTTCGTGAAATATATATGAAAGAACGACGATTCTTTTGACGCAGAAAGCGTCATGACAAATAATATGTAACCGTCCTGTTTGTTGAAAATTTGTTTTCATCAACGCCAGTCAATTTACTTGCTAAAGCTTTTGGCGTTTACAAACATGCTCTCTGCCTTTTCAATAATCATCAACTCGATTTTTGTACTGCTTAGTTGCACCGTAGGTGAGGTATTCAAATTCGTGACTTTTGCGAACTTGATTATTGAACACAATACTAACGCAGTAAAATATATATTTGCATTTTTTAAGAGAAGACTTTTGCAGTTTGAGTTAACGAATATTCCGCAAACACATTTCATGGCACCATTCATGGAACGTGGCGAGCCATTCGCAGTACGGCATGGCCCCCTTCATAGGAAGGCACCTGGGGCATTTTCTCCAGTGCCCCACCCTTAGACACAGCCCTGTCATACACCCTAAAAACATTTTTTGATTGAGATCTGAATTTATTAAAGGATTTTTGGCTTATCTACGAATTAACTTTTAGGGATTCCAAACATTTTATAATTTTTTTGAATTCAGATTTCTAAAAATAGTCAATCAATGCATCAATTTTATTCAAATAAATATTAATACATATACATACATTGGTAGGTAATGGTTTTTCAGAATTATTTTGTATGTTTCAATTATCATGAGAAAACCATTGAGAAGGTAATTTTAAATATACACATGTTTTAAACATTTTTGAAAGTTCGAAGATCATATTGGGTCTGCATTCAATTTTTTAATCTGCGGCCAATACTTCATGTTCATTTTCAGGCTTCAATAAAAACAAATTGTGGAAGCTAATAATGTTTGTCTTCAATAAAAGAGTGGTTCTAACCACCACCATTTTTGATTGATAAATGAGAAAATTATCCCTTCATTATTATCCCCTTATCA
Organism: Dasysyrphus albostriatus; assembly: GCA_946251815.1. Lineage (NCBI taxonomy): Eukaryota > Metazoa > Arthropoda > Insecta > Diptera > Syrphidae > Dasysyrphus > Dasysyrphus albostriatus. Next base: position 179,259,706 of record OX276335.1, read on the forward strand.
GATTAAAAAAAAATTAATACAAACTGTCGCTTAAAACTGTCTTCAAACGTAAGATATTAAGAAAAATATTAAAAAATATTAATATTGAGTAAGATATTAAGATTAACATCTCCAAAACCAACATATTTTTTAGCGTGCAAAAAAAATCCATACGAAATATTTTTGGTACACAACCTCAAGATCATATTAAAATTCGGGAGTGGATCAAAATTTTGTTTCCAAAACTCAGCTCTACAAAATTTGTGTTTTACACAGAAAATAATAAGGTTATTCATGCAACGTCGTAAGTTAACAAATTGTGTTAAAAGTTTGCATGAACGACCTTTGTAATACATTTGATTAAATGCTAGGTAATTCAATCAGAGTAAAAGTCACAATGAAGTTTGGACAAGTTTATCCAGTTTGGTTAATACGAACAAAATTCCTTGATAACTTTAACAAAAAATTGTGTGAATCATTTCCCATACAAAATTTGACAGTTTATTAACCAAAAGATAAATTGAACAAATTTGTAAACTTATCTACGGTTTTACGAAGTTGCATGAATACCCTTAATATAAAAATGTTTAAGCTTTGTCAGCAAATAATAATACAGTAGACGCTCGATTTAGTAAATCTAAAAAAATTAACTATATTGAACACACAAAATTATATATAAAAACATATTTTTTTTTACAAAAATGTCCCGAAAGAATTTAACATTGCTTAAGGACACTAAACAAGTGTTTCTTTTTTTTAAACCTCATTGAAAGCTTGCGAAAAAGTAAACAATCTCGAAAGAGTGAACAGGCTGGTTTTATTACCTCACTATATCGAGCGTCTACTGTATTTTATTTTAAGATGATGAAAAGGTAATTGAAAAAAGAAGAAAAATTACGCCCTTCTTACAATTTCCAAACTTCTCTTTATTTTGTCAAAATTATGTAAACGGAATTTGGAGAATATTGAGAAACACAATTTCGAAAGAAAAGTTTTGCAAAACGAATTTTGACCTTGTTAAAGGTCTTTATAATTAAAAAAAAAATGGTAACATTTGTGGGACGAGCAGAAATTAATTCCAAAAAAGTACAAAAAGCGAAAAAAATGGAAACCGTGGATCAGTCTTTTAATTAATAAATTTATAAGAACTGAATTGGGTTTTTGTTTTTTGGTATGACCCCCCCCCCCCAGAAAATGGAGCTGTATACGCCGCTAGATGCAGCTAATCGTGCCTCGATCCAAAGTTAATGATGTTCTTCAAGAGATGCATGAGGGAGCTTCCGGAGGACATTTGGGGATCAATAGACAATGGAGAAGGTAAGGCAACGATTCTACTGGTTACATGCAAGAGAAGACGTTGAAAAATGGTGCCGAAAATGTGATACTTGTGCTGCAAACAAGGGACCAGGCAGACAAATCCAGAGTAAAATGCAGCAGTATAACGTGGGCACGCCTTTTGAGAGGATTGCAATAGACGTTGCGGGACCTTTTCCAGAAAACGAAAGTGGAAACCGATATATCTTGGTAGTAATGGACTACTTCAGCAAGTGGCGTTAGGCATTTTCCATCCCAAACCCGGACCCATGTTCTGTAACTCAGGCGATAACTTATCGAATCGTTAAAAAAATAATCAACTCATTCCTCAGTTATCGCTTCTGGAAAAAATCAGGTTTCTGTAACTGAACGCGATAAGTTCAATTCCTGAACTATTCTAACTGGAATTTCCACTGGAAGGCGATAAGTTGGGCTGTCATACTGACATTGAAAAACAAAATACTTTTTTTGTTTTTAAGTCAGGACCACTAAAAGTAATGTGTTTTTTAAATCTAAAAGAGATTTTTGAATTAAAAACCAAGAAAAACATTTGGAAATCAAAAGCCAAAACATGAATCAAATACAAGTGCTGATTACCAATCAAAACACATGAATTTGGAGAATAACGATGATGTTCACTTGGTTAAAACAAAGAACAAAGTTGCCCAGGAAAATAGTTGTCGGCTGCTGGCCCATCGTTAACAACATCTTTGACTGGTTTTCCCGCATTGCTTTTCAATAAAAATCGTCATTCAAGCTTCGGAGAAAACCAAGACTTTATCAAGTAGTGTGCAAAAAAACAACAATGTTCTGAAAAATAAGGGAAGACCTTGGTTATTTTGGCTTCCGGTGAACTGTATTTGATCACATTCACTTAACACCGTGAATCTTGAACTGCTCAAGATTGGCTCAAGCAAGGATAGGAATACCATTTGATGATTAGGAGACTATTCAGTGCGTTGAGAGTGCTTATGCTATGCGATTTTTTTTTCCAAAGCCGACAAAAGTATCCAAACAACTCGACAGCAAAAACACTGCTGCTTCTATCGCTCTACAAGCCCCCCAATCTTGATAGTTAAGTTGTATTATTTTAATAATATATATAATATTATAATATTAATATTATTTATTTTAAATAAATTAAAATCTAACACGATGTTTGATCATTTTTGTATTCAAACTCTCTTGCTTACTTTTACTCACCAGCTTTAAGGTCAGCGATAAGTTTTGAAGTATAAAATGAAAAACTTATCGACTTTCAAAGATACAGAAACCCATTTTATCGAATTTTCCAGTCGATAAAATTAACGACTGTCAAAGTTACAGAAACCGGATCATAAGATAAAATGAATTTTGTTTCAATTCTCAACATTTCTCGACGATTTTTATCGATTCGATAGTTACAGAACATGGGCCCAGGAAACCAAAACAGCCGTGGATCAGATTGTTTTCAACTGGATTGCCCCCTGCGGGTAAGGGGAAAGAATAAACCCGAGGTAGGCATGCCTGTCGTAAGAGGCGACTTAAATCCAAACTCCGTATACTGAGATTGATGTATACATAACTATGCAATGAGCAAAACAATAAGATATAGTACCCCAGGTGGCAGTCCAGGTTCACTGGAAAATCCACCCTCTTCGGAGGTCAGCTCTATGGATTCTGGGGAGAGCCAATTATTGCATTTAATAAATCCCTTCCTAAAAAGTGCAAGGGTATCTCGATCACCACCATCTAAATCTTTGTATATAAAAATCATAGTACTATCATGGCGGCGATTCAAATAGTAGAACAATAGGTCTATGACGGCGCCACTATCGACTGCATTTTTAGTGTTGGAGACTTGTAAACATAGAATCATAAAGAATGGAAAATAAGTAGTCAGAGCGAGAGGAAAGTATTATTTCGATTCTGGCAAGAAGTAAATGGAGTAAGAGAGAAAGTAAAATCAGCTGTTTGTTAAGTGTCAAATAAAAGAAAAAGGCAAAGAAAGTAAGGAAATTATTTTCGTCTCCTCTTTAAAATGACTAATATTTTTGCTGTTTTATTTTGGAATGTTATGCAGCCAGAGAAGCAAAGAAAGTTATATGAAGGGGGTGAAAGAGATACTTGCGTCAGCTGTTTGCGTCTGTGCCGTAGCAATGATGTTAAAACTTTCAAAGATTTTGTTTTGTTCTTGGTCAATGCGTGAAGAAAAATATACATATGTAGATATAACCACAAGTGTATTTTCTTTCGTTAATGAGGGTAGGTTTTGCTTTTGCCATATGCTTGTTAGACTTTGAGGATAGTCATATAACTTTTGGTAGGTATGTATTTGTATTGAAATTTCCTTGAAAGATTTCGATGGTAGGCAAAATGTATATCTTTTGGTAGGTACACATTTGATATTTAGGTTGGTATTTTGTTTGGTAGATCTGTTTTGCGAGGATGGGTAGTTATAGGTACATAAATCTTTTGTGACCTACATACCTACATAATTGTATGAAAGTTTTATATTATACTTATGTACCTATAGTTCATTTTTTGCTAGATTATTATTGATAGAAATGTACCTATTACTTTTGATTTCGAGGATAGGTTGGAGTTAATAGGTGTGTATGTACCTATGTAGGTAGGTAGGTATATTTTAATTAAAGTTTTTATGTAAATTTGGGTGGTGGGTTTAGGTAAAGGTAAACGATCTCTTTCGGTAGGTAGGTAGCTATATATTTTATTAATCAATAGTTTCAATAGGGATTCAGGTGAAATGAAGGAAATTATATTTTGGTCACAATTTGTTTCATTTGACTTGAAGCCCGCTAGTTAAAGTTGTTAATGCAAAATTAGGGGGTAGATTAAGGTATAAGAAGGTTAGTAGGCAGATATTTTTTTTTGGTACGTATATACATATATACATATAGATACTCACCTGAGAATAATAAGGTCGTATCTCAAAACAATTAAAAATCGATGTTTTACATCATTTAAAATATATACCTAGGTAGGTTTCAGCATTAAAATTAGAGCAGAAAAAGCCAGAAAATCAAGGGCGTAAGTACCTATATAAAGGAATTTAAATCATTTTTTAGTTCATGGTCGTAGGTATGCAGGAATGTCAATGAATTTTTTTTTACTTATTAGGTAGTCGGTTTTAGCTTGTTATTCAATGGGCTATTCATTTTTTATATCAAAATAATTATTATAATAATAATTATTATACTATCGACAAAAAAGTTGGCAATGTTTTTTTTTGCAAACAATGTTTTTTTGCGCAAACAAAATGCCAAAAAATAACCATTTTTCGGCATTTTGTCAATTTGTTTCTTTTCCCATTAAATTTTAGGATGCATGTATTAAAATAAAATATAATACAAAAAAATACAGAGATAATACAGAGATTTTGTCCAACATACAACTATGAACTAAAAGAAAATTTGTTTTTTATCAAAAAAAAAATTATAGGTAGGTAGGTATTACTATGCCTATGACCATTAAAATTATTCATTTTTTTTAAGTTACCTACGTACCTACTCACTATAAGAAATCAAAAAAAAGTTGACTGTTTTTTTTTGCAAAAAAAATTTAAGAAATGCCAAAAAATAACCATTTCTGTCTTCTGTCAATTTTTGGATGCATGTATACAAAATTGCAGTTGGTACATTTTCTTAGGTTTTTCCTTTAGATCATTTAAGTCAAAGACATGTGTCCAAGATACAACTATGAACTAAAAGAAAATTTGTAACAAAGGCGTAGGGTTATGGGCAAATAGAATGAATGAATCAATTCTAAAACGATAAGCATTCAACTCATTCATTCAAAAATGCATACAAAATACTACTTTTCTTCTTAAAGGCCACTAATATATCAGACAATCATTGTCACTAAAAATCCTGGCTACCCACGGTTGAAAAAAAATAAAAACCAACATAAATATTCGCATACACCTACCCCTTTCCACTTAACACACTCTAAATCCTACAAACTTACAACTTTTGTTGTTTTGTTTTGCATCCCTTTACTTTTCCTTCACATTCAAAAACTTAAACAAAATTAATAAGGAACCCAAAGCAAAATTGGTTAATTTCTTTATTCTGTGTTTTATTATTTCCTTCATTATATGAATATTTCTTTGCAAAAATGTATTATACCTGCTTCAGTCGTACTATCATAAATTTAGAATACGTCTTTCCCATTCTATTCTATTTTTGCTTCTCACATTCTCAAATCTCCACTAAAAATAAAAAGTCTCCGCCGAAGCACGTAACAAATGTAAAAAAGATGACGCTACTATCGATAGCCGCCATGATAGCTTTGTATATATAAACCATAGTACTATCATGAACGATTTTTTTTAGGAGAACATTGGTCCAGCGGCGGCGCCACATTCGGTCAGGGTTTTTTGCGTGGAGACTTGGTAATAGGCCATAATTAAAGAATGGAAGATAAGTAGTAAGAGCAAGAGGAATGTATTTTTTACATTCTGATAAGAATGATAGGGAGTAAAAGAGATAACCAAATCAGGTGTTTGTGAAATGTCAAACAATTGGCCAGTTTATATTTCTTGAGCGCTCAGTATTTTTCCTCCATTTTTTGACAGAGCAGGAGAATAAAATATAAACACTATTCCTCACAGAGAAGTCAAAACAACTCTCTTTTTCTTTTCTTCTTATGTAATTTACTGCGACAAAAAATAATTGAGCAAGCGAATCCAAAAAATTTCAGTCTCAGTTTTTAAGGGGAAAAGTGAGGAATCTTTGAGAGGAATCCTGTTTATATTTTTGAGCGCTCTGAGCCCTCAGAGATCTCAGAAATATAAACTGGCTTAATAAAGAAAAATAGAAGAAAGTTGTGAACGAAATATCTGAAAATAAGCTGCTTGCTTCGTCGCCGTCGCTTCATAGCAACGAGGACACAAATAATTTGCCGAGATCTTGCTGTAGGATGTAGGCAATGTGAAAAAAGAAACGTATGATGGTATAAGTAAAGCTATATTTTCTTATATTGAGGGTAGGTTTTGTTTTTCTGATTGACTTTAAACATAATAGGCATATAGCTATACCCAACGGCGTATACAAGGGGGGGGTCACGGGGTCATGACCCCCCCGAGAACTCAAAGGATATACGCAAAAAATAATAAGAAAAGCTAAAATATTTGCAATCTTAAAGTATAATTTCAAAAAAATAATTTTTTTATAGCTTTGGAATAGGCTACACTCATTATTGGTAAAGTTTATTTACCTCCTCCTATCAACATTTACAAGCCATTGCCCGAATAATACTATTGGGGTTTTACTGTCGAAATTAAACAATTTTTTTTTTTTGGTTAAGATTTATCAAATAGACGATTTTAACCACTTGCATTCAGAACATTTTAGCATTGATGTATTTTTTGATTTAAAATCAATTTACGTTTTTGGCAGATATACACTCTTTAATTCTCAAAGTATTTTCAATAATGTTTTTGATCGGTTTAACTTACTTATTTTGTGAGAATTTTGTTCAAAATATCAAGGAAATCATCTTCGATAAAAAAAAAATAAATAAATGAATGGATAAAAAAAACTAACAGACGATATTATACGAATATTACAATGAAAAACAAAAATTTTACTTTAAACCGTATTCCATACACCAGGGCCGTTCCGACTCAAACCCAGTACCAACATGTTTCAGTGTAGGTTACGTACGAATTACCAGCAAAAAAGGCGATTCAACTAGCTGAAATGTCGGTTTATATCGGCTTTTTTGCATGTAAGAATACCTATTTTGGTTACTAGTTCATAAAATTTTTAGCTTCGAACTTAGACAAAAAGTCAGCAGCCTAAAAAGAAAGTCGAGAATAGGATCGACTTTTATCGAATTTTCGATATTTCTTCCCAATATTTAGTACATAGAAAAAAAGTTGGTATAAATTGATTTTTTAACCTGTCGACATTTTTATTTTTAGTTCGATATTTTTTCTATCGTTAATTTCATTCCAACGCAACGTAACTTAAAATATATCGCTCTGCTTGGAATGTTTGAATGAAATCAACAAAAACTCTAATCCTACATTCTTGTCTGACTTTTAAACACGATTTCAACAGTTACTATTAATTTTGGATTATGTTTAAAATACATTTTCTTTTGATCGTATCGATCGTATATTCGATTGAAGACAATCCACCGCAAGTCAAACTATGAATTGATTATAATATCGGTCAATTAAAGTCAATTTGTTCGTGAAATGATCGTCGTTTTTTTTGACGCAGAAAGCGTCATGACAAATAATACATATGTAACCGTCCTGTTTGTTGAAAATTTGTTTTCATCAACGCCAGTCAATTTACTTGCTAAAGCTTTTGACGTTTACAAACATGCTCTCTGCCTTTTCAATAATCATCAACTCGATTTTTGTACTGCTCAGTTACACCGTAGATGATGTAATTCAAATTCGTGACTTTAGCGAACTTGACTATTGAACACAATACCAACGCAGTAAAATTTGTATTTGCATTTTTTAAGAGAAGACTTTTGCAGTTTGCGTTAACGAATATTCCGCAAACACATTTCATGGCACCATTCATGGAACGTTGCGAGCCATTCGCAGTACGGCATGGCCCCCTTCATAGGAAGGCACTGCAGCATTTGCTCCAGTGCCCCACCCTTAGACACAGCTCTGTCATACACCCTTAAAACATTTTTTGATTGAGATCTGAATTTATTAAAGGATTTTTGGCTTATTTACGAATTAACTTTTAGGGATTCCAAAAATTTTATCGATTTTTTGTATGCAGATTTCTAAAAATAGTCAATCAATGCATCAATTTTATTCAAATAAATATTTATACATATACATACATTGGTAGGTAATGGTTTTTCAGAATTATTTTGTATGTTTCAATTATCATGAGAAAACCCATTGAGAAGGTAATTTTAAATTTACACATATTTTAAACATTTTTGAAAGTTCGAAGACCATATAGGGTCTGCATTCAATTTTTTGATCTGCGGCCAATACTTCACATGTTCATTTTCAGGCTTCAATAAAAACAAATTGCTTAGAATTTTTGTCTTCAATAAAAGAGTGGTTCTAACTACCACAATTTTTGATTGATAAATGAGAAAATTATCCCCTCATTATTATCCCCTTATCAGATTAAAAAAAAAATTAATGCAAACTGTCGCTTAAAACTGTCTTCAAACGTAAGATATTAAGAAAAATATTAAAAAATATTAATATTAAGTAAAATATTAAGATTAACATCTCCAAAACCAACATATTTTTTAGCGTGCAAAAAAAATCTATACGAAATATTTTTGGTACACAACCTCAAGATCATATTAAAATTCGGGAGTGGATCAAAATTTTGTTTCCAAAACGCAGCTCTACAAAATTTGTGTTTTACACAGAAAATAAAAATTCATGCTACGTCGTAAGTTTATAAATTGTCTGAAAAGTTTGCACGAACGACCTTAGTTATACATTCGATTAAATGCTAGGTAATTCAATCAGAGTAAGAGTCACAATGACGTTTGGATAAGCTTAACCAGTTTGTTAATTTTACGAACAAAATCCCTTGACAACTTTAACAAAATTGTGTGAACCATTTCCCATACAAAATTTGACAGTTCATTAACCAAAAGATAAATTTAACAAATTTGTATACTTATCTACGGTTTTAAGAAGTTGCATGAATACCCTTAAGGATGTTTAAGCTTTGTCAGCAAATAATAATACAGTAGATGCTCGATTTAGTAAATCTAAAAAAATTAACTATATTGAACACGCAAAATTATATATAAAAACATATTTTTTGTTTTACAAAAATGTCCCGAAAGAATTTAACATTGCTTAAGGACACTAAACAAGTGTTTCTTTTTTTTAAACCTCATTGAAAGCTTTCGAAAAAGTAAACAATCTCGAAATAGTGAACAGGCTGGTTTTATTACCTCACTATATCGAGCGTCTTTATAATTAAAAAAAAATGGTAACATTTGTGGGACCAGCAGAAATTAATTCCAAAAATAGTACAAAAAGCGAAAAAAATGGAAACCGTGGATCAGTCTTTTAATTAATAAATTTATATAAACTGAATTGGGTTTTTGTTTTGGTATGACCCCCCCCAGGAAATGGAGCTGTATACGCCGCTGGCTATACCTTTTGGTAGGTATTTAAATTGAAATTTTCTTTTCTTGCATGATATGCATGGTAGGCATATCTTTTGGTGGGTACCTATATTTGATTTTTTAATTATAATCTTTTTTGGGATGATGGATATTTTGGAAAATACGAATAGTACCTCTTTAAATAAAAGTTTTTTTTTGCAATTATTAATTTAGTTGGTAGATTTTTAGGGTTGTTACCAATATGTGGGTATACGTTCATCTTTAGGTAGATATTTAGGTAGGTACCTGTTGGTCTTCAAGTTTTTTTTTGTATTAGGTAAGTAATTGTTTTTTGTTATCTTACATACCCCTTATTTATTATTAGTCTCGCCCCCAACATTTGACACCACTCAGAAGCTTGCTAGGTAGGTAATATTTTAAAATTGATGTTTGATGTTTTTTTTTGATTTAATATTTTGTGCACAGTGATCGTTAACTAAATTCGTCTGTCAGTGTTTAATTTGGTGATTCACACACTCCTTGTAATAATGGCTTTCCAACCATATATAAAATTTATCCAAATCGAACCACAAAATTAATTTAAAGCTTATATGGGTGATTCTGAAATAAATGGAATAAAATGATGATAATTTCGACAAAAAACTTTTGGAAACAAAAAGTCGTAAAACCTTACTTTATATGAGCTTTAGAAAGTCTTTTCACATAATTGAAAACGGCCAGTCAAAGAAAATAAAAACAACGATTTTATAGCCATTTTGAAAACAGGTGTTCAAAGAACTGAACATTTTTTTTTAACATTTTATTATTTTAGGTCAATTTTTAAGAAAATCATACCCCTCACCTTATTGGGGAGAAATGTACCCTCTTCAACATAATTTTTTTCTTGTGTCGGCCGAACCTGTGCCCTCTAGTATTTTTATACAATTTATGTAAAAAAACACCCTGTGTAAATAATTTCTTAACCACTTGAGTGTATTTAAATTTCTTAACCGCTTGAAAATATGAGTAAGATCATGCGATTGATTCCCCCTTTTTATTTTACATGTATTTTAGAAGAAAAGCAACGTTTTGTGAGCATTTTTGGGACATCAAGAGATTAAATCAGTAATTGAATGTCAGGGGACTGAGGCCAGAAGATTGAGTATTTTCATAGTTTTTGCCACTAAAACATGTCAACAGTACGTTGATATATAAAATACAAACATTTATATAATTAAGATTTTACTAAGTCTATATTAAAATGCTAAAAACATATACCTTCTTACATAAAAATATTTTCAGTAAACTGAACGGACAATCCATGACCTCTCGCACGAATGTCTTCATAACAAATGAAATAGCCAACAGGCGTAGGATACGAAAATGATTTTATTGTCACCACACCTAATGCTTCACGCTGCTAGATTTGAAACTTGGATAGCTTTCAAAGTTAAGGATATTTATGATTGTTTCAATCGGTCAGGGGACTGATTAGAAATCCAAGGGACAAAGTTCAATGATTTTATTTTGTAATATAATATAATAGTACTAAATATTCATTTTATCATAAAAAGATATATTATCTAACGTCAATAATTGAAAGTTTATTTTGGTTTTGAAACTTAAATTAGAGAACTGTAAGAAATTTTCCCTTCGAAAACGAGCAGGGGACACTTCCGGGGACTGAGAATTAGACCCTTTGAAGAATGTTTTGAGTACTGAAAATATGTCAGATCTTAATAATTTTGTCTATGGCCATGTAGACATCAATTAGATTTATAGTTATAGGTAGAATACTTGAACAGTTATTAAAGTATCAACGGAGCCGTCAAAAATTCCATCATTTTTTGAGTGGGTACCTATCTATGTACCATGTTGGTCAGTATTTCAATACAATTTAGTTTGCAAATATTGCTTAGGCAAATATCCCCAAAGGTAATTTTGGTAGGCAGGTAGGTACTAGAGCCTACTATTCTTTACGTGTATCCAGATACCCCGATTCTTAATGCAAGGATTCTTAATAAGTACACGAATTTTTAATACACGGATTTCCGGATTCTTAATACACGGATTCAGACAATATTTTGGTTCTATAGGTACAAACTTCAGCGTAAAGAATTGATTTTATTTTCTTATTTTTCTTATATGTAATTCATATCATATTGACATTTTGCAATGAAGTTCAATTTGTATTCGCGATATATTAAGTAAGGTTACGCATTCAAAAAAAAAATACCTCGAGATTTGGATCAAACTCATCATTCAATTCAATTTTTTTCTGAATTTCTCGAAAGCTATAATTTTTTTTGAAAAAAATATGTAAGGTTACATATTGTACCTTGTCATTTTACACACGAAAGATTAATATACTTTTTTTCAAACAAGCAAGATTCTGAGAAAACCATGCATAAACTTCACGCTGGATTAAATTTTGTCTTATATTAACTCATGAGTTTTTTTGAAAAAAAAAAAATTGTTTGCTGAGATATTAAGAAAAAACTGTTATTTGTAAATTTATAGTACAAAATCAAAAGTGTTACTTTGACATCCTATGACCTCAAGATTAATAAACCTACAGAGTTCGTTAATAACTCAATTTTTAGATAATTTTACGGTCTAAAAGTTTTTTTTCAAGACTTTGTTGTAAAATAAAATGTCATCAAGTTGTAGAACAAAAACCATATCACTTTCTTTTCCAAGAAGGTGGTCTTCCCCTTACCCCGGACACCCTAAGAGCTTGGTTTTATAAAGAAGAGATGTAGCCAATCTCAAATCGTACAAAAAATTGAACCCATCGATTAATGAACTCTTAATACATTTTTTGACAAAATTTACTCAAGAAAAATTGAAGAAAAGTTGCATCAAAATTTTCTTAAACATGGTTAATTTTTGTTTTATTACCTTTCTAAAAATATATATTAAATCAAAATCAGTTGAAATCCAGATTTGTGATAAGTTATTTTATAGATACCAATTTTTTAATTTTCATTTTATAATCACTCATAACTTCTTTAATAATTTTGTTAGAATTTTAAAACATATGTATAACTTTCTAATATTTTTAACATCTTCCTGGAGAAAAAAATTAAGCCTTCTAGCAAAACTCCCATTTAGAATTTAATATTTCGACCCTTATAATATACATATAATTATATATATATAAAATTAGCTAGCATATGTTCGAAAACCCGGTTTGTCAAAGCAAGTTTGTTGATTTTGGCAATTATTTCAAATTTTGAAAAAAAAAACAGATGGCGCTATTCTTAAACTGCGAAAAAAAATTATTTTCTATTGTTTTTAACTTTAATGGTCAAGAATGAATCATGCACCCAACGATTTTAATGATTTTTTTAAAATTTAACTTTCTAAATGTTTTTTAAATTATATCCATTTCTATAGTAAATTTTATTGTAATTTTCCTGGGCTATTAGTTCAGCCTCTAATCACTTTTAGATATAAAAGTCGATTTTTCATATAATGCGATGCATCAATTGGCCCTTCCTATGTATTTCTATAGTCACTAGGACGCTAAGCTTAGCCGCAAATCTGAAAATATTTTCTTGAAAGTTTTGGAAAAAACTAAAACAACGCAAGAACCAGAATGACGACAAAACAGTGTAAACTTTGCATGTACAAAATCCTGCACACAAAACACCTACATCTGTAATAACTAACCCACATACCTACATTACAACTCCTTCTTCTATCACCACAAAACCCAAAAATCCTACGCACAATAAACCTGCAACTAAGGATAATATAACATATATACATATAATCTTATTTATATTATCAATGCTGCAACAGTGAAAAAATAAATACACCTTCACATGCATACCTACCCCTTTCTCTTGCACCACAAACACCCAGGAGCCAAAGAGAATATCCAAAATTGTTCTTTTAATGTCTTTAGGTTTATCTTAATTACAAAAAAATGTAAACAAACCAAAACAAAATTGAATATTTTCCTCATTGTGTCTTTTATCTATTTTCTCATTATACCAATATCCATTTGAGGAAATGTCTTCCACCTGACTCTATCGAACTCTCATGAATTCGGTATACGTCTTTCCCGTTCTCATTATATTTTGACAATTCACAATTACAAGTCTCCATCGAAAAATGAAATTCTCCACGTCAAGGTACCCCTTGGGTACTTCAGATGTCGCCCTCTTCGATGGTTTCCATGATAGTACTATGGTTTATATATACAAAGTCTAAATCGAGTGCAAAACCAACAAAGTTCGGGCAAAAGAGTTCACCCGTCCCGCCTGCGTGCGCCAAAATAGACTCAGATAAAACAAAAAATCTTGAAAAAGATAATAACGAACTTCGACAAAAACTTGATCAAGTAATGGAACTTTATCAAGAGCTAAAGAAAGAAGTCGATCTTCTTCGAAAAGAAAATGAGATATTGAAAAGCGAAAATCCTCCAATAAACTCAAAGTCTAGCTTGCCACAAGTCAATAATTGTAGATATGAAACGGACGAAGAAGAGCTAGCAGGTGAAACGGAGAAGTCATCAAAGAAAAGATTGAATAAAAAGCGTAAGGCTGGCTCTTCACCTGAAGCAGCCTCTTTTTTTGAAATAAGAGTTTCACCAAAACATGCGACAGTAAAAGAAAAAAAAACCTGTGAAGGAACGGCCCCCACCATCGATAAATGTTATCGGTATTGCGGAGTATAACAAGTTGCAAACCATATTAAAATCATTATTACCATCGGCTTTTAAAATTATTTCACTTAACAACAACAAATGGAAAGTTTGTCTGAAAGACCCCGAAAGTTATCGTCTTCTGTCACGAAAACTAAACGAAGAAGAAGTAGAATGGTATACCTATGAAAATAAGTCGGAAAAAACCCCTACGTGTTGTGGCAAGAGGTCTACACGCATCATGTTTAATAGACGATATTATTAGTGATCTTAAAGAGTGCAACCTCAAAATCTTAGATGCGACGAACATTGTCAAAAGAGAGAAACAGAAAAAAGAAGGTGAAGCGATAGTGGCACAAAGTGGTCTCTCACTATTTATACTTTCGTTCGATAAGACTGAAAAATTAGATGAAATTTATAAAATTAAAACAATTCTAAACATCGTAGTTAGGATCGAACCTCTAAAAAAGAGCACAAGATTAATCCCTCAGTGTAAACGCTGTCAAGAATTCAATAACACCCAAAACTATTGCAAAAAAGAGCCAAGGTGTGTAAAATGCACTGGAAAACATCTAACCGTTGACTGCAACGGAAAAAGTGAAAGTCCACCGACGTGCATTAATTGTAATGGAAATCACCCAGCAAGTTATAGAGGCTGTGAAGTAGCTAAAGAATTACAAAAGCGACGATCAAAATCTGCCCAAACACAAAGAAACCCACCAAGGCAACTAGAAACCTCAATTCCCAAGAGTGCCAAATCTACAAAAGGTACAAAACCTAGTATCCGTAAGGAAAAGAAAACAGTTTCAGTACCTTCGGACAAAATATCGAAGCAAGGAAATGCAGAAACATATGCTCAAATAGCGGCAAAAAATATTCCCGTAAATAACGACACTGAAACAGACCCGATTTTGAAAGTCATTTCAATTATTTTGTCAAAACTTGAATAACAATGTGAAACAAATAAACTTATCTTTGATAGGTTAGGTAAGCTCGAAAATTGTTTTCGACCCAAACCTCTTTCCAAAAATATATGATGGAAAAGCTTAAAAGTCTTACGTAAAATGCCAACGGGTTATGGCAAAAACTTGGAGAATTGGGGATGTATATGCGAGAAAATGATATTGATATATGTTTGATATCAGAAACGCATGCCAAAAATGAATCAAATCTTAAAATCCACGGGTTTCTAGACTACCACGCCATTCATCCGTCTAACAAAGCAAGAGGTGGATCATCATTTTATATAAAAGAATGCATTGAACACTCGATAGGCCTCAAAATAGAGGCGGAAACAATGCAATTGAGTAGTGTACAGGTTAAAACTAAAAATATTCCTCTCAATGTCTCTTCCATATATTGCCCTCCGCGTTGCAAAATTGATAAGAGTGTATTTACGACATTGATAAAGTCACTAAGCCCAAATTTAATTGTTGGTGGTGACTTTAATGCAAAGCACACCTTCTGGGCCTCACGATGCATATCTCAAAAGGGTCGCATGCTATATGAAGCAGGAATGGAAAATAATTGTGACTTTCATTCGACTGGCAAGCCAACTTACTGGCCAACTGATCCGTCAAAAATACCTGACCTAATCGATTTATTCATGGTGAAAGGAATACCCTCTAACCGTATAGAAATTTCAGAGGGCTATGACCTCTTCTCAGATCATTCTGCCGTCGTACTCATTATAAGCGAAAGCCTTGTTAAAATTGAAAAACCACCCAGGTTTACAAACAGTGAAATCAACTGGGATGGATTTAAAAAAGATATCGAGGACAACGTTGAGTTAAGGATATCATTACATACGCCTCTTGAGCTTGAGGCAGTAGATACCTTTGTTGATATAATACAAAAATCAGCTTGGGATAACACATCTTATCAAAGGCTAATGCCTCGCTATAAAGATATAAAATATCCGCAAGAAATAAAAGATTTAGTGAAAGAGGAGCGAAAAGCACGTACAAAATGGCAGCAAACCCGTGTTCCTTAACACAAAGCTCATTTAAATTGCTTGAGTAATATGCTAAAAACGGCGATATCAGATTTCAAAAACCGTGAAGTTGAAAATTACATTGAAGGCTTGACAGCGGGGAAAGAATCCAACTACTCACTTTGGAAAGCTATAAAAACAACGAAAAAACCAAAGCTTCCAGTGCCCCCGATTAAGAAAAGCCAAAATGAATGGGCTAAAAGTGGAGAGGAAACATTTAAGCCGTTCGATGGGCAAGAACTCAACGAAAATATTAATATGAATTTTACCTCAAATGAAAGCTACATAACGAGAAATGCTACACTTGCCGAATTAAAAACAGAAATAAAGAAGCTTAAGTCCAACAAAGCTCCAGGATATGACTTAACAATGGCAGAGATTTCAAAAATGCTCCCTCGTAAAGGGTTTATTAACCTCCTTTACATAATAAATGCCGCTCTAAGGTTAGAATATGTTCCGAGCCAATGGAAAGTTGCGGAAGTCATAATGGTTTTGAAACCTGGCAAACCATCTCACGAAAAGAACTCTTACCGGCCGATTTCGCTTTTTCCAATAATATCAAAAGTTTTTGAAAGAATACTACTCCTGCGCCTGCAACCGATAATAGAAGAGAAACAATTAATACCTGAACATCAGTTCGGATTTAGAAGCAAGCATTCGAAAATTTATCAAGTGCATAGAATTACTGACGTTATTAAGAGAGCTCTTGAAGAAAAGAAAATCTGTTCGACTGTCTTTTTGGACGTGTCGCAGGCATTTGACAAGGTGTGGCACGAAGGCCTCAAATTCAAATTAAGACAAGTTCTGCCTGAAGGCGTTATAATATTCGAAACGGATATCTAAATGAAAGACTTTTTTGTGTAAGACAAGGAAATGACTATTCTGATTTCAAAGAAATAGTGTTAAAAAGTGGTACTAATCTTCAATCAATATTCCTATAGTTCATCGTCATCGTTGATTTGCAAGTTTGTGTTACGAGAATCAGCCCAAATAAGAAGAACACAAATATTTCCCATAGTGCCATAGTTCATTCAAAATGTCTTTCTATCTCTGTTTAGTATGCTTTTTGATTTGTTTGTCTTTCTGTCAGTGAATTACTGAAGAAAATGACTTTTCATTCAAGTTCAGTATTCATGTTCACTCGTTCAATGTTCTTGTTGCTTGTTCACTGTATGTTCAGTCATGTCGATGCTTCGATGGGAAAAGGTTCGCTCTGCTGCTCGGCAATTATTTTTTTCTGCTGATACCTAGCTACCTAGTTAAATTAATAGAATGCGATTTGCTGCGTTTGTTTATAGTTAGATACTTTAGTAGGTAGAAGGGTAAGATGCCTTATGGGATATGTTTGGTTACTAGGTAGGTACTTTAGTAAGTTAGGTAGGATGCTTGTGAGATTCGTTGTTTTTTGTTTTTATTTTGTTAATTATTTTATTTTTGAATTTTATTTAGGTATAATTAGACGGATTAACGAAGAAAATAAAGATATGAAATAAGAAAACAAGAGGAAATACAAATATACATAGCTCAATGAAATCTGAAAACTAAAACGTAAACCACTTTATTTACTAGATTTTTTATAAGATTGACTAGTTAAACAGTTTTTTTAGAAGTCCTTAATTGTTGAAAATATGCCTTATGGATATAATAAAATAAAACGTCAATTTAGAAAAATCTTAGACAGCCGAAGCCTTTGTCCAAGTTAGACAAATTTAGGACAGCAGTGAACAAAGTTTATTAATAACTACATTTTTGGAGTTGGACGGTTGTCTGTGTTTTCTATTTTTGAAAATGCGACAAACGCCCTTATTGGGATAGTTATTCAAAATAGACTTGTTGAATAGACTAAAAGTCGATTTATTGTTATTGCAAATTTCAATTGGTAAATACTTTTATATTTGACTATTATGATCGACTTTTGTCCATTCAAATTTTTCGGAATAGACTTGCAAGAAGCCCCAAAATTAAAGAAAAAAACACAATGTGGAAAAATAGAATTTTGCGGAGACGTTACACTCACTAGCATTGAATATTTGTTTGTAGGCATATGTAAGAGGGAAAATCAATTTATTAGTTAGCGTTGCCTACAACACACGTTATAAGAGCTACGAAAAATAAATTCAAATTCAAAACAAAAGTAACATCAGCAGAAATATTGAATTTTTGGTTGGTGTTACCACAAAGATAAATCAAAAACAAAAATAAAGTTACCACATAAAGAAAATGTAAATATAAAGATAGAAGACAAGCCGGAAAAATAAAGGTCAGTAAAATGATAAAAGGTGGGAAGTGTACAGCCTCTCTGTTTAAAAGAAGGTTCTTTCTTGTGTTTTTGAAATGAAACAAAATTAAAGACCCACAAAGATAATAAGTTAAATAATAGGTTGTGGAGACGTAACAACCGCTAGCATTTATGTTTGTTTGAAGGCATTTATTTAGAGGAAAATTAAATTTAAGTTAAAGGATTTAGGAAAGATAAATACGGATAAAGATCGAAAAAAAAACAAGGAATGAGGGTTGAAATTTTGAATTTTTGGTTGGTGTTACAACAAAGCAAAAGAAAAAAGAAAAAGTGTGTTACCAGACAACGATAATGAAAAATATGAAACTAGGAGACAAGTGGCAGAAAATATAAGTCAATAAATTGACAAAAGGAAAATATTAAATCTTTTTTGTATTTTTGGAAATGAAACAAAATTTGAAAAAAAAACTACAAAGGAAATAGGACAAATAATATTTTGTTGAGACGTAACAAACCAACATTGAATATTGTATTTTCGGAAAATCAAATTTTAGCTAGTGTTAACAAAAACGAGATATTGAAAACGAAAAACCAATACATAACAAAATAACAAAACAAAAAATAGCAATACATGTCAACATCCTTTTGTCTGTAGTCAAAATTTTAAATTTTAAAATATGAAATACTTAACCGAATTTTTAAAAGAAAAAGTAAACGAAAATTATGCAATAGTATAGCCTTATTTTAAGTTTTGCATCATCTTCGTATATTTGGGTATTTGATAATTTATTTTATTCAGTTTTGTTTGTATGAAGCAATAAAAAGTTCAGATGATAAAATTTTTGATTAGACAATGTCTCAAGAATGATCAAAATACGGATTGATGAAATGGCTTCAAATTCCTTAATTGTTCTTAAAGCTGTAGAAAAAAATCTATTTATGCGTTACTATGTGCAAGTATAGGTAGAAATGCGAGTGCAAGTATGCAAATTAAGTTTGGCTAACAATTTTTAAAACATTTTTTAGTTCAATATAATTTTTAGATTGATCTTAGTAAAAATCATGATTAAAATTGGTATAAATTGGTGTGCTTGGAAACCAGTAAAGATAAAATTCAAAATAAAAGAAAGATTAATAACTATAAAGATTAAAGATTTCTCTAGCACAAATAAGTCATTTTCAATGTCCCCATTGTTACTCAAGGAGTGAAATCTGTAAATTTTTTTACATATGTATTGTATGTTCTGATTTACAAGCCCTCAAAGTTGAAAAATAATTTTACTCAAATCGCGAACCGTATTTTCAACAAATTTTGAGATGTTTTTTTCCGAAGTTCCTTTAAATAAATTCTCTAGCTTCTTAAATAATTTAATTGTTCTATTTTCGATTATCTAAAAAAATAAAAAATTGATTATTTATAAAAGATACCTTCTATAAGTAGCCTGAAGCTTTAGTACTAAGAAAAAATGTTTTTTTTTAAAAACTTTTTGATTTAAAAAAAAGCGCCAAAAGATACCAAGAAAGGAAGTATGCCAGCATATGCTTTATACATTCATGTTAAAGCACAAAAAAAATCAGCTGCAGATACGTGCAGATGTGGAAGTTATGCTCAAAAATGTTTCACTGAATCGGATTTCAAAAAAACTCTGTCTTGACGGTGGTGTTTATCAAAAAGTTTGATTTCTTCGGTATTAATTGTTAGAATGAACTGGTTAAGCCCATTATTTTAAGAAAAAATGTCAAAATTTATTTTAGGTAAAAATAAAAAAAGGTGTTATTTTCAAAATTGTATTGCTTTATTTTTGTTGTGTATTGCGTAATTTTTTATTACCTGGCTTATTAGAATAAAATCTCTTACTTAAATCTATATATATAAAGGATTAATGAAAAAAAAGTCAGTATTGAGTTATTGAGCATTTGTGCAAGGTGTGTAAGAAAAATTTGTACTCTTTGATCAACCAATAAGTGAAGGTGAAGTGAAATATAATAAATAACAAACATATATACTGAATACAATACATTAAAATGGATTCAATCGAAATAAGAGATGCTCAGAAGAAGAAAATTCAGCAGGAGTTTCGTAAAAAACTTGGCATCAGTGTCGATCGTGTAAAACAAGGTACGGGGACAAGTAATGACGGCAACACCTCCAGAAGATTTTTTGCTAATCCAACCATGACTTCAGACTGGAGTTAGTGAATCCCTAATTTGGTAGTTTGCTGTTATCCTTGAAGTAAAAATGTCGAATGAAAAATTAGATTTAAAAAAATATGCAGCTTTCACGTGGGAAACTGCTGAACTGTTTGTTGAGAAATATAAATTGTACAATATGCCAGCAACCGTACATAAGGTTTTGATCCATGGAGAAGAAATAATTAAAAGCTGTGTATTTCCTGTTGGATCGCTCTCCGAGGAAGCCCAAGAATGCCGAAATAAGGATTATAAAGCCTACCGCAGGTTTCATTCGAGAAAATGCAGCCGAATTGCGACGAATGAAGATGTGATGCATCATATACTCATATCCTCAGATCCAGTAATAACAGGTTTAAGGCCACAGGCTAAAAAGAAAATACTTCCAATCAGCGCAGACGCTAAAAACCTCATTTTAGCATTATAAAATTACTACTTCATAATTGTTTTTTATTTTTTATATGTATTTATCTAGTTATTCATTTAATTTTATAATATACATAGTTAATAATAATATTTTATTCAAAATAAAAAGTTAAGATTTTACTAAAAAAACTTTTATTTAAATATAACATCAAAACCCTCAAATTTTATAAAAATGTCAATAACTTTTTTTCTAATAATTTTTTCTTGACCAAATTTTGACCAAATATGTATAAGACTAATCGTAACATGTGTGTCAAATTTCATTAAAATTCGTGTAATAGTTCAGATTTTACAGACTTTTTTCCGCTCTCCCATACAAACATCAAAACCCTCAAATTTGAGAAAAATGTCAATAACTTTGTTTTTAATTGTTTCTAATATTTTTTTTTAACCAAATTTTGACCAAAAATGTATAAGACTAATCTAAACATGTTTGCCAAATTTCATTTAAATCCGTTTAACCGTTGAGATAAAACAGACTTTTTTCCGCTCTCCCATACAAACCGAACCACTGTGCGCCGTCTGCGAAGAACAAAACCTTCCGACTTGGTGCGGTGAACAGAAAACCGCTTTAAAATCGCGGATTAAGCAGGAACTTTCACCGGAAAGTAACCTGCAACACGTTAACTTCGTCAAAAATAAATTGCTAGATAAGTTTCAACTTAATTGCAATCGGGAAGTGGAGGTGGTTTTAGTGTAGTAAGAATCTCACACTTCTATGAGCACTCGTTTTTTGGTCCTCATAGAGCTTGATATGCAGGTTTTGCACCTACGAACGGGAAAATAACCACAAAAAAAAAAAAACTGGATAAGCAGGTTTGGCGTACCGATGGAGCTCCATTCAGAACAAGAAAGAAACTTTGAGTCCAAAATCTTTCAGGAAGTTTGTACACTCCTTGGCATTAAAAAGACGAGGACAACACCGCTTCATCCACAATCTGATGGAATGGTTGAGCGATTTCACAGGACCCTTAAAGAACACCTTTCCAAAGTTGTAAGCGACAACCAACGTGACTGGGATCGGCATATTCCATTATTCTTGATGGCCTATCGAAGTGCAGTGCATAGCTAAACAGGACATACACCATCAGAAATCCTGCTCCGGAACACAATACGACTGCCAAGTGAAATAAAATTAGGATGTTATGGTAATGAGCCCCAAGAAATAGACGACTACGTGGAAAACCTGAGAGAAAAGCTTCTTGACATTCACGAAAGGACAAGGGCAAATATAAAGCTATCGAGTGATCGGATGAAAATACGATACGACACAAAAGCAACAACGAACGGATTCCAAGCGGGAGAACTTGTGTGGTTTTATAATCCCCACCGTGGAAGGGATTTTCACCGAAACTTCAACATAATTGGGAAGGCCCGTATACTGTTGTAACACGAATAAACGATGTCGTCTACCGCATTCAAAAAAGGACTTAGAGGTAAAATGAAAGTAGTTCACAGTAACCGTTTACACCGTTATAATGGTGAAGGATATGATAGATTTGCTCGGGACGACCAATCTTAAGGAGGGGGCAGTGTAACGACTGTCACATTTGTACTACGACTCTCGAATGTACTATAACCACTCTCGAATAAAAGAAACACCGAATTTCGGATTAGACAGGACACAAACCAACCTACGGAGAGCTTTGGTGAGCTTTCGAACTTCCAATACTAACGTCAAATTGAAAGCTTTGGAAAGGGAAATTTATGGGAAATTTCTCCTATGGAAAGCTATGGAAGCAAATACTAGAACTTTCCAGCTTTTTCGGGGACCTTGTGAAAAGTATAAAAGCACATGTCTGAACGGCAGAGGACGCAGTTTAGTTTTAATCGTGAATGAGAAAAGTTCGTTGTAGTAAAAGTAAAGTTGGTGAATTAATTTCAGTGGTGAACAATAAATTGTTTTGTAATAAAAAAAGTGAAGTGTTTTATTTTGTAAAGTAAATAAGTGGAGAATTTAAATAAAGTGAATAAGTTTTATTAACGAACCTGAGAAAATATTACAATATTATCAGGCGAGCTTAAGTGCACATTGAAGAGCAGGGTAGGATCTTTGAACACCTTTTATAACTTTCTATGTGTTTAAATGCTGTATTTCTTGAATTACCTTTTATTTTTATTTATTTTTTTTTAACTTCAAATAAGCTTTAATGTGAACAAAATTTTCTTTTTAGGAATATGAATTGAACTTTCATAAGAAGTCAACAAAAATTTACTTAATAATGTGTTTTTTGATAAAAATTGCGTTTGATAACTAATTGCGGGAAAACCGAAGAAAAAGTTGTTGTTTAAATAAAAAAAAAAATAAGAATCGGTTGGGGTTTGGCAAAAAAAGAGCAAATTAAAAGAACCGGATACTTAAATCTTAAAAAACGTTATAACTGCCAAAAGAATCGAACAGAGAAAATGACCTCTCAAGTTTTTTGAGTGAACTGCGGAACAATAGTTATTCTCTGCGGCAGTGACTGTGGAACACACTGTATATATAAAAAAAAACACCAAATGGGCGACGTAAAAACTTATGCACAGTCGATTTAGTAAAAATACTTTTTTCATTCGTGGCTGCATTCAGTTTTTCACAAATGAAGCATTCTATCTCACTTCTACTTCATAAAAAAAAAATTAAACAGCATTTACATTTTTAGAGGTGCTGTCAAAATAAATCTTTATTTAATCTATTTGTTCGTGAAACACTAAATAAATTTATTTAATTTGAACTGAGATAAACCTTCAGTGGAACTATAGCATACGCCAAATTTTCAGTAGATATCAAAATCAGTTCGAGTTTTACAGTTTTGCAAAAATTCGATTTAGAGAGAAATATAGTATAGACATTTGAGCGGAGTTGGCGAAAAATTGTAAGGGAGAGTTTGACTAAGGGAAAATCAACTGTGGTTACAAGCAATTGGTAGCCAATTAAATTATCTACAAGATTGATTATGATTATGATTATGATTTATGTGGTATCACAATGGGCCTATTCTGGCCTAAGTATGTAAGCAATTCACCTTAACCTAATCTTGATTATGAATAATTTTACCCTACGCTCGACCGTTAAGGTGTTATTGCTCTATAAAGAGGGTGGAAACTGGAAATCTTACTAAATGCGAAATTTTAGACGATTTTGGGACGGTTTTGTTTGTTATAGAAAAATACTTTCGGGATCACATACATATGTAGGAAATGTTTGTTTACTAAAAATTTGCATACTTGTTTTCCCATATAAATACACCAGAAAGAAGCAAAGATCTGAAAAAGTACCGACTTTTTGTGCATTTTGCCAGGATTTTGAAAGGGGCGGAGGGGCGTGGTTGTAGATATTTGGAATTTTCATTTACCAACCATACCAAAAATTTAGAATTACCCGACCTTTTGAAGAGTAACCTTCCTTTCTTTACATCCACTTACTGGGCCCGTATTACGAATTACGAAACCAAAGGCAAAAACGATGTTCAAGAAAACGATAGTCATGACATTAACCGATTATGATTTACAATAATGGATACTTGAAAATATTGCCAGATAAAGTCAAAATTCTAAGCCCAAACAACAAACATAATAAATATGCGACAACTACATAAAGGCAAGTGCCAAAACTATAAAAAAGGACTGCTTTTGGCAGTCTCGTAAAATAAAATGAGTTTTAAAAAAACCACTATCGTAAAACGTAATTGCAACATAACTATTACGTTGGATTTTAAGCGATAATCGTAATTCGTAGTACGGGCCCTGGACTATAAATCAAGTGAATAAGTTATTAAGCATTTGATAAGAGACATCAGAAGTTGAATTAAACAATTTTGGTTGATTGCTTTAAACTAAATAAGATTCAAACAACAAAATTGTTTAACTTAAATAAGATGATTATTTAATGTTAAACCAGAGTTGTATCAAACTAACTCAATGCAATTATTTAAATCAAACGAATTACTCGTAAACAATCTTACAAATTCTGAATGTTTTGGATAAACGTTAAATTATTTTGCTACACAAATTTAGAGATAATTGGTTTTAATTTAGTAAGGTTAGGTTAGGAGGGACGTGCATAGAACAGAGGCTTTTGCCTATGCGAGGCCGTTTGTGATCCCCTTACAAAAAAAAGCAGAGTTGCTTCTAAACTAATGATTCAAATAGACTGGCTCATTTTCGAAACAACCTGTTTGTTCTCTCTATGAATTTCCTCATGTTTTGCCATTGAGACCTGCGCCAGATCGTCTAGTTCTCCAACAAACCTGTTTAGAAACTAACGGATGCAATTTGTTTGGCTGTTTTGATAATCGTAGAGCAGGTGTTTAATGGTTTCTACTTCCAGACAGCTCATACAGAAATCGGGAGCGAATCACTGATCTCTATATACAATGGATAGTGTATTCCTTATAATGTATAATGTATATTGGTTCCATTTGAAGATGACAATTAAGTGGTCGGCCTCATAATTTGACGTCTACATTCACACAAAAAAACGTGTTTCCAGGATGTCAATCTGAAGGAGAAACAGACCAATGATATGAAAGGGAAACATTTTGTGGGAGTTTGTTTTATTATTTTTTTTTTTTTCATTAAGTTATTCAATGTGTGTATTTTGTTTGTGCTATTATTTTCCAATGGCACTAGAATTATATCATTAGAAAGGTGTTGAAATAGGTTATAGTAAATATGTAGATGGGAACCATCGACTTCGTTCATTATTTCAGTTTGCATACAAGTTGAACAAAACAGCTGATAAGTGTTATGAGGAGAATGTGAATGAAATAAAATTACAAAGGGGCGACTTTCCTTTACGACATCCCGATTTCAAAATTGTGATATTTGGTGTTTTTTAGTGAATATCTATCGAATCAGACCATCCGCGTATTAAAATTCGGGATGTCGTAAAGGAAAGTTGAGCCTAGTAGTGATAATATATCCAATGAGAATATCCGCGTTTCCAAATTCCTTGTGTAAAAAGTGCAATTCGGTAACAAAAAACCCGATTTTCAAAAGTTTAAACATTTTTTAATTGCATTTAGGGGGGTTTCCTCACCCTGAAATTTGGAAAATTTTCTATTGAGATACCTACCTACCCCTTAAAAAAAGTCAAATTCGAAATCGGGATGTCGTAAAGGAAAGTCGCCCCTTTTTGTAAAAGAATTCATGTAAGTTGAACTGAACTTAATACACATTGCGTATGACAAGGCCCTCACTACGTCACTGATGAGTCCAAGTGAGTAAGCCGGACGAAACGCCAATTTGTAGGACTAAAGGCCATAAAAAGCTATTTTGAATCAATAATTCAACAAGTCCAACTTAAATGCTAAGTCTTCTACTTGGCTGATTTATTTCAGTAGTATATAGAATTTGTATTATAAAAAAACCTTTTAATATTATTCAGTATGTCTCGGAATTTTCCAATCTTTTGTAACCATCAACTGATTGCAATCTTTTGAGACTTCATGCATTCTTTACATTTTTTTGTATTCTATTGTATCCTTTGAGTTTTTTGCATTCTTTTGAATTCTATTGCATCTTTAATTTTTTTTAATTCTTTTGAAGTCTTTTGCATTCCTTGAATTTTTGTATTCTTATAAAGAATTCAAAAGATTTGAAAAGAAAAAAATGCAAGAGATTTATAAATACTGCATTCGCAAAGATTGCAAAATCTTTTACAACCCTGATAAACACTTTCCATATAAACCTACATTACAAATTGAAGACACTTTACATCAAAAAAGTGCTTAAAAGTGTGAAAATAAACAGATTTCGAGGAAACATTGCCTAAATCCCGTATTATAAGTGAAGTTTCTTTATGACAAATGTTATCTTCCTTTGTTTTATTATTTTTCGTTTTAATTTCTCATTTTTATTTATATACAGTGAAATGAACCACTTTTAACTTCTTTTTTTATGTTTTGTAAATCCATTATCTTAATTCCTAATACTGTCTGGTTTTTAAGAAAAAATTAAAACTCAAACTAATCCACTTACATAGGAGAAGTCAAAGAGCGCTCTTCAATTTCGACGGCAAAAGTTAACGAAAGATAGACGCAGAGTACCAAATAGCGATTGTGGGTGTGTCTTATGAATTGAATGGTTTGTTCGCCCACTTGAGTGGTTTTCCGACTATTATAGTTCTACTTCAGGGGAGGAGTTAAGGAAGTATTATTTTTTTTCAGCAGGGCACTGAAGCTAATGTCATAAACAAACAAAAAGTAGCATTCTGTATCGTCAAAAGGGGAGCACACTTATACTGTACTTATTATCTATATTTTTATTTTATTCCTTTATTCCTTTTCACCAAATTGCAGTTTCACTTCAATGAGGTAAGCTTGGAAGCACCTCACTCCTGTAAGGAAAACTGAACGATAAAATTTAAAAAAAAACTTACCATTCCGCAATTATAGTGGTTTCACATGATTTCCGAATACACGTGAATATCAATGGAAAAAGTTCAAAGTTAAAAAATTTGGATCAAAATCATACACTTTATTGAAAAACTGGGGCTAAAATATGTAACGGTTTGCATCACTAAAGATATCTTTAAAACTATGGAATTCGGTCTAACATACAAACAAAACAGGTTTATCACTCTTCCCCGCTACCTACAGCAAACATTTTTATGAATTATTTTTTTCATTAAAATATGTAATATGTTACTTAATATTTTCCCAGGCTGTGCGAGTTCATGAAGCTGCTATGAGAGAACAAGCTAGAAAAATGAATGTCCAATCTCTTCGAAATGCTGACGACAAAGCGAAATCTGTTGAAATTAAACTGGCCAAAGTAGCACTGTGTACAATTGCACTGTGGTTTGTTGCATGGACTCCATATTCGATAATTAATTATGCAGGAATTTTTAATTCACTTAATTTGTCACCTTTAAGCACTATTTGCGGATCAGTGTTTGCAAAGGCGAATTCGGTTTGCAACCCTATTGTTTATGGATTGAGGTACATACAAAATAAACTAACTTTAGAATTCTTAATAGTTTTTTTTTTTTAGTCACCCGAAGTACAAACAAGTATTGAGAGAAAAAATGCCATGGCTGATATGCTCTGAACCTCAGAGCCCTGCTTCAGATACAAAGACACAGGCAACTACTGAAATAACTGAAACTGCAGCATAACTCTGATTCGATTGACTTTTTTTTAATCTATTATATTATTGTGTAAAAAAAATAAAACTGACGATGTGATCAAATGCATGCATGCATTTATAAAAAAAATTATTCAAAAGCTTGCTTCGTTTTTCCAATCTTTGGCTTAATTTTTCTCAATTTTGGGTTTGAAATGCAATATTTGATCCACTGCCATTGTTTTCTTTTAACTGTTCGATTTTGGGCTTTTTTATGAAGAATAAAACTCCCCTGGTATCAGGGGAGTATCAAAATTAGCACCAATATTTTTCAGATTTTTTAAATATGTATATGGGTCACGCACTTCAATTTTATGCAAAAAACAGTATTTTGAATTCCCTAAAAATGCATAATATACATATGTAATACCGATTGATATTTACATATGTATATTGAAAATAATTTAAATGACTGATCACGAAAAGTGGGCAGTATGTTTCTTTTTTTGTTCAAATAAAAAAAACTATTTTGTTTTAATTAGTAAATTATAACATTGGTGGTACCCATAATAACGATATGCTTAGCGTGAGCTAAGGACTTTTTTATACACCTACCGAAGATATTAATTTCATATGATGTATACGCCAACAAATTGGGATTGAATCTAGTAAGCTAGTGGTTAAATTAATTTACATGATCAAGTTTAAGCGCAAAATATACAACTTAGTTTGTAATTCGAAAATAAAATTTTACTTTTTTATTTATTGATTCAATTAATTCGGCCTTCTCGTATTCTCTAATAACCCTTATTGATCCTTCCAAAACTCCCGAGTAAGGCTCTCATTCTGTGAGCTTACCCACAGGATTATCCCAACATTAACCCATGGCTTTTTCCCATTGGTTTTCCTCTTCGTAATAGATCCACAACAAATTTAATTTTTGCTTGCAATTTGTAGGTGGATAGATATAGCCATGTTTTGTTGAAAACTATACACAGCTTTTCAAAAAAACGGGTCGGATCAAAATATTACGATGGAAACTCAGCAGCTAGACATCTTCTGGATAAAATATTTAACAGCCACTTGAACCGGTGGATATGCTATCCGAGACTTTATAAGTCGGATATCACTATCCGAGACATTTGAAACCAAAAGTTTAAATTAATCTGCCAAAAAAGTTCAGAATAGGCTATCCCAGACTTTATCCGTAAGTCTTGAAACTGGCCCTAAATGATTTAAATTTAGTTGAACTTAAGGCAGAACTGAACAAGCGAGTTCTTCCTACTGCAAGAACAAGTAAGTACGTCAGACATGACTAATCTGCTACCTCAGCTGCTTGCCAAATTTGATAGTCAGGAAAAGAATCTTCTCGAACGATTCGAACAACAAAGCCAAGAACAACGCAATGAACAAAAGAATCTTCTTGAACGATTTGATCAGCAAAGCCAAGAACAAGAGTCTGCTCGAAAATCAAGAGAAAAAACTTCTTCAACAATTCCAAAAATAGACAAGTCTGCTCGAAGGTAAGTTAGATGCTTTTGACAACAGAATTGTTGCTCTTGACGAGCGTATTGATAAACAATTTTTGACTGTCGAAGCAAAGTTCGAATAGGTCGAATATAAAATCGAATGCATTACAAAGGAATCGGATAAAGTAAGGAAAATGAAGGTTCGAGAAATTTCTGGCGACTGTTCAAAAAGAAAGGAGATGCATCCACCAACCTTCGATGGACAAACTTCTTGGTCAATCTATAGGAAGCAGTTTGAGGCAGCCGCAAGACCAAATGGCTGGGACCAGGAAGACAAATTTATAGCTCTGACGCTTGCCCTTAGAGGAACTGCTGCTGAACTGCTACAAACCATACCAGCAGATAAGAATGGCAACTTCAGTGCTCTTGTTCAGGACATTGACAAACGCTTTGGAGATGGCCATATGCAAGAAGTCTTCCGCGTTCAACTCAATACTAGAGTCCAGTAAAGAGGAGAAACTCTGCAACAGCTCCAAGCAGACATCGAACGATTGGCACATCTGGCATATCCGGCTGCAGGGGATGGAATCATCAACCAATTCGCAACAGAATCCTTTGTCCATGCTGTATCCGATATCAACCTTCAGTGTGCAATTCGAACGGCTGGGAAACGCACAGTTCCTGAGACATTAGCGTTCGCCCTGACTATGGAAGCAGCAGAACAGGCTTCTTAAGGAGTTCATCGAGTAAGAGAAATAGAAATTGAGGAGTGTTCATGCCAGAGAACAGCGTTGCAAAGGAACCAGCGAGATGGACTTGCTCGATGCTGGAACTGTAACAAGACATGACATCTCCAACGTCAGTGCAGATTACCACCTAGAAGATCTGCATGTCAACATTGTGGACGCAGAAATGGAAACAATAACACCAATACTCCAACTCTACCTGTTTCCTAACCGGGAAACGAGTAAGAACCAATTTCGAGTGGCAGAAGCTGGTTTCTGGTATCGATGGCCCCAGAACCACTATTCAGGTCTCGTAGACTAAACGAAACAATAAAAGTCTGAATGTGGAGCCAATATTAAACGGCAAGAAACAAGTGGCTACGATCGACCCCGGTGCCACTGCCTCCATTATTCGAAGAGACTTGGTGAAGATGACATGGCTGCATAACACCAACACCTATCGTCTGAAAACTGCAACAGGAGAGGGAGCCAGAGTGTACGGGGAAGTTCGTCTCACGATCCGTCTTGCAGAACTGGAGTTTTCACATCTGTTTCTGGTAGCAGATATATGTGACGAGTGCATCGTTGGAATCGACTTTATGAAAGAGCACGGAGTAATCCTTGATATCGGGAAGCAAGTTCTTAACCCGCCAATGGTGACCTATTTGTCTGTGAGACCGGGTGTTCTTAAAAATTTGAATAACTTTGTCCTCTCTCTCTGATTTTCGCCGTGATTTCGTGTAGCTGCCGCATTTCGCATCCTTCATCAACTGTTCACAACAAAACGGCAAAGTGAGGAGAAATTCTGTTCTTTTGGTACAAGCCCGGTGCATGAGACCGTGCGTCACCGTTTATGCAAGTGAAGTACTCATAGTTAAATAATTTTTCTTAAAATTTTCTTAAAATTTCTTCAAGAATCTTTTCTACTTTCTTATTATTTTCAGTGTTTTCTAGTATTTTTTTTATGATCGGTGAGCTTTTTATGAGATTGTAAAAAAAAACACTTTTTTATTCGAAAAAACAACCATTTTTGTATGAAAAATAGTTATTTTTGGAATCGAATTTGTTGTTATTATATATTATTATATTATTTCTTATTATTATATTATTTCTTATATGGAAGGATACCAGTTTTCATTAATTTTTAGAAGTTCCTAATATGGAAAGACTCCTTGCAGTAATTTGGTTTTAAAATTAATATTTAAAAATAATGTGTTTTTTATTTTTTTTCTTAATTTAAAAAAAGTCAAGTTTAAAAACATGGTTATTCTTAATGCTCTACGCAAAATAGTTTTTTAAACTATTAAAATTGAAATTAATGAGCCATAGTCGATAAAATATTTTTGTTTTATTGTAAAATATTATATTAAACAAAAAAAAATGAAATAGTAATAACACGATTTGAAAGAATCTTCAGTTGAAAAACCCGGTCTGTGAGACCGGCGTCACCATTGATGTAAGTCAAATTGACGTCACCGGTGGCGGGTTAAGTATCGAAATGTGGAGATTCCTATGGTTTATGGCAATGAAACCACATCAACTCTGAGGACTGTCATAAAGGAAGATATATGCCTGCCACCTTCTTCAGAAGTGTTCGTTTGGACAAAAATAAAGGGTTTTTTGGGTAACCATCGATACCTTATGGAACCAGACTCTGAGCAGTCTTCCCAAAACATCATCCTAGGGAAGACTCTTGTGGCACCTAACAACATGGTGCCCGTACGGATACTTAACATCAAACCGTACGAAATCAAGCTGAGAAAAGGAGCAGCTGTGGGAAAGTGTGAATCAGTGTCCGCTATAACTAAGATAACAGAAGTGGAAACTCAACAATCTGTGGACCCGAGGAAATTGAATTCTATGAAGTCAAAAATTCTCAAGTCATCCAATTTAAGTGAACAACAGCTAATTGACGCTGGAAGCCTCCTTCACGAGTACGCTGATATACTCCCTTCACCCAGTGGGCAGTATGGTCGAACACAACTGGTGCAGCATCGAATCGACACAGGAGATGCTAGACCAATTCGATACCAGCAAGACGTCTTCCATTAGCCAAACAAGCCGAAGTTGAAGATATGATATCGACGATGAAGAAAGATGGGCTAATCGAAAACTCTAAAAGCCCTTGGGCATCCCCAGTCATCCTTGTCAAAAAGAAGGATGGAAGTATTCGATTCTGTGTGGACTATCGGAGGCTGAACGATGTAACAAAGAAAGACAGCTGCCCTCTGCCAAGAATCAGCGATACTTTGGATGCGATGGAAGGAGCTGAATGGTTCCCAAGATTGGACTTGAAGAGTGGCTACTGGCAGGTAGAAATCCATCCAGAAGATCGAGAAAAGACGGCTTTCTTTACAGGAAATGGTCTGTGGCAATTCAAAGTAATGCCTTTCGGAATATGCAATGCTCCGGCAACATTTGAGCGTTTGATGCAGTGCGTTTTACAAGGACTTACTTGTAAGTCATGCCTGGTTTATCTGGACGATGTCATCGTTTATGGTAAAACATTTGATGAGCATTGTGGAAACCTTAAGGCTGTGTTCCAGAGGCTTCGAGAAGCAAACTTGAAATTAAATCCAGGCAAGTGTGCATTCTTTAAGTCTGAGGTAAAATACTTGGGACATATCATCTCGTCCCAAGGAGTGAAAACTGATCCTGAGAAAGTGGACACTGTTAAGAACTGGCCAACTCCACAAGTTAAACATCAACTTCGGAGCTTTGTTGGTCTTGCTACGTACTACCGTCGTTTTGTTAAGGATTTTGCTGGGATCGCTAAAAATTTGCACCAGCTTACCGAAAAAGGCAAACCATTTAAATGGTCAAGAGAGTGCGAGAAAAGCTTTCAGGTACTCAAGGAGCGCCTATGCAATACACCTATCCGACACTAGGAAAACCTTTCATCATCCACGCTGACGCAAGTAACGTGGAAATTGAAGCCGTACCAGAATGGGGTGATATCTCCGATAGAACTGCAACTCTTAAAGCGTATTGGGCACAATGGGACTCGCTTCATGTGCAAGGAGTACTAAGACGTAAGTGAGAGTCCACAGACGGCAAATCATATGTGATGAAGGTAATCGTACCATGATCTAAAGTTAATGACGTTCTTCAAGGGATGCATGAGGTCATTTGGGGATCAATAAGACACTGGAGAAGGTAAGGCAACTATTCTACTGGCTACATGTAAGGGAAGACGTTGAAAAATGGTGCCGAAAATGTGATACTTGTGCTGCAAGCAAGGGACCAGGCAGAAAAATCCTGAGTAAAATGTAGCAGTATAACGTCTGCATGCCTTTTGAGAGGATTGCAATAGACGTTGCGGGACCTTTTGCAGAAACCGAAAGTGGGAAACCGATACATCCTGGCAGTAATGGACTACTTCAGCAAGTGGCCTGAGGCATTTGCCATCCCAAACCAGGAAACCAAAACAGTCGTGGATCAGATTGTTTACAACTGGATTAGCAGGTTTGGTGTGCCTATGGAACTCCATTCAGATCAAGGAAGAAACTTCGAGTCCAAAATCTTTCAGGAAGTTTGTACACTCCTTGGCATTAAAAAAACGAGGACAACACCGCTTCATCCACAATCTGATGAAATGGTTGAACGATTCAACAAGACCCTTAAAGAACATATTTTCAAAGTGGTAAGCGACAACCAGCAAGACTGGGATCGGCATATTCCATTATTCTTGATGGCCTATCGAAGTGCAGTACATAGCTCAACAGGACATACACCATCAGAAATCCTGCTCCGGAACACAATACGACTGCCAAGTGAAACAAAATTTGGATGTTATGGTAATGAGCTCCAAGAAACAGACGACTACGTGGAAACCCTGAAAGAAAAGGTTCTTGACATTCACGAAAGGACAAGGACAAATATAAAGCTATCAAGTGATCGGATGAAAACACGATAAGACACAAAACCAACAACGAACGGATTCCAAGCGGGAGAACTTGTGTGGTTTTATAATCCCCACCGTCGGAAGGGACTTTCACCGAAACTTCAACAAAATTAGGAAGGCCCGTATACTGTTGTAACACGAATAAACGATGTCGTCTACCGCATTCAAAGATGACTTAGTGGTAAAATGAAAGTAGTTCACAGTGACCGTTTACACCGTTATAATGGTAAAGGATGCGATAGATTTGCTCGGGACGACCAATCTTAAGGAGGGGTCATTGTAACGACTGTCACATTTGTACTATAACGACTCTGGAATGAACTTTAACCACTCTCGAATAAAAGAAACATCGAATTTCGGATTAGACGGCACACAAACCAACCTACGGAGAGCTTTGGTGCGCTTTCGAACTTCCAATACTAAACGTCAAATTGAAAGCTTCGGAAAGGGAAATTTATGGGAAATTTCCCCTATGGAAAGCTCTAAAAGCAAATACTAGAACCTTCCAGCTTTTTCGGGAACCTTGTGAAAAGTATAAACGCACATGTCTGACCGGCAGAGGACGCAGTTTATTTTTAATCGTGAATGAGTAAAATTGGTAGTAATAAAAGTAAAGTGGTGAATTAATTTCAGTGGTGAACAATAAAATGTTTTATGGTTTTAAAGTAAAGTGTTTTATTTTGTAAGTAAATAAGTGGAGAATTTAAATAAAGTGAAAAAGTTTTATTAACGGACCTTAGAAAATATTACAACATCTATCTGATACAAAAATTTCATTCTAAAAATAAAAAAAAAAAAACAATAAAAAACTGATGCAAAAATTTCATTCCTTAAAGTCTAAAAAAAAAAGTGTAGATGGAAAGCCACGGCAAAAAATGCTCTCCAATTACTATAGCTGATTTTCTGCCAGTTGTTGGTTAGATTAGTTGTGTACACACACATTCTGCACCCCGATATTCTGTTCATTCGGTTACCATTGGTCCATAAATAATTTTACCGTCTCCACTTTCTATATCTTTTATTAATGTTTTACAGTAGAAACAAAGTTTGCTGTTCATGAGATGTTGCAGAATGCAGTTACTGAAATACAAATATTTAAGGATTAAAAGTGTGTTTAAATGTTTTTTTATGATGAAATTAGAATTACATGGATTACATAATTAATACTGCACCCATTTTAATACCACATCAAAGGGAAATTACAATGTCATGGGCATTTCTAAGTGCACATCACTACAGCTACAGATACTTCTATAGATACTTAACAATTTTGTATCAAAATAAAACTTATGTAAAATGTAATAATAATATTATTGCACTGCAAAGACCACATAGGCACTTTTGTATGAAAATAAAAATTATGTAAAATATAATAATAATATTAATACATTTTACATAAGTTTTATTTTGAGACAAAATTGCCTATGTGGTCTTTGCAGTGCAATAAAGGGGCTCTGAACCTTTGGCACCTCATTTATGGGAAATTTGATATTTTAGAATGTCATCTAATTGGTCAGTAATTGGTCAAGAAAGGTCAACTAGTCCTAGAAATTGGTCAGCCCTTGATAACTAGTTATAAAGACTTAAAGTTTCTCAAGGTCACTCAAGGTCACGCGTGATTTTTGGCACCTCATTTATGGGAAATTTGCAAAAAATATATACCATCTGAAAGATCTCTAGATCTATATAAAAGGTCAGCTATTTTCAATAATTGGTCAGCGATAGATATTTTTTAATAATTTTTTTTTTTTAATTTCAAGGTCATAGCGATTTTTGGCACCTCATTTATGGGAAATTTGGGAAAATTGCATACATTCTGAAGGATCTCTTGATCTATATAAAAGGTCAGCTAGTTTTAGTAATTGGTCAGCCATAGTTTTTTTTTAATGAATTTTTGAAGTTTTGTTCAAGGTCATAGCGATTTTTGGCACCTCATTTATGGGAAATTTGGGAAAATTGCATGCCATCTGAAACATCTCTAGATCTGTATAAAAGGTCAGCTAGTTTCAGTAATTGGTCAGCGATAGATTATTTTTTACGATTAAAACAAAAAAAAATTCAAGGTCACGAACGATTTTTGGCACCTCAATTGGGTAATTTTCCAAAAAAAAATATACTATGTGATAGGTTACTCGGTCATCATAAAAGGTCAGTTAGATTCGGTAATTGGTCAGTCATATTTTTTTTTTTTAATTAATTTTTAAAGTATTTGTATGTAGGTCACAGTATAGATAGTTGGCACCTCATTCGGGTAATTTTTAAAAAAAAAAGTAAGCCATTTGAAAGGTTACTTAACGATAATAAAAGGTCAACTACTTTCAGTAATTGGTCAGCCATATATTCATTTTTATGATTGTTATATTTTTTTTTATGTAGGTCACAGTATAGATTTTTGGCACCTCATTTGGGGTGAATTTACATAAAATGTATACCATCTAAAAGGCCAGTAGATCGCGATAAAAGGTCAACTAGTTTCAGTAATTGGTCAGCCATAGATATTTTTAAATTAATTTTTGAAGTTTTTTTCAAGGTCACCAAAAAAAAAGCATGACTAGGCATTGCTTTCATGTTCAAAATTAGCTACTAACATTCTCTTATACTACTGATGAAAATTCAAAAACTCATACAAAAACGTCCATGACTGACCAATTACTGAAATTAGCTGACCTTTTATGGCCGCTAAATGGCCTTCCAATCGGTATGATTTTTTTTTTGGAAACGACCCAAATGAGGTGCCAAAAATTTTTTTGTGACCTTGAAAAAAACTTCAAAAATTAATTTAAAAATATCTATGGCTGACCAATTACTGAAACTAGTTGACCTTTTATCGCGATCTACTGGCCTTTTAGATGGTATAAATTTTATGCAAATACACCCCAAATGAGGTGCCAAAAATCTATACTGTGACCTACATACAAAAAAATATAACAATCATAAAAATGAATATATGGCTGACCAATTACTGAAAGTAGTTGACCTTTTATTATCGTTAAGTAACCTTTCAAATGGCTTACTTTTTTTTAAAAAATTACCCGAATGAGGTGCCAACTATCTATACTGTGACCTACATACAAATACTTTAAAAATTAATTAAAAAAAAAAATATGACTGACCAATTACTGAATCTAACTGACCTTTTATGATGACCGAGTAACCTATCACATAGTATATTTTTTTTGGAAAATTACCCAAATGAGGTGCCAAAAATCGTTCGTGACCTTGAATTTTTTGTTTTGTTTTAATCGTAAAAAATAATCTATCGCTGACCAATTACTGAAACTAGCTGACCTTTTATACAGATCTAGAGATGTTTCAGATGGCATGCAATTTTCCCAAATTTCCCATAAATGAGGTGCCAAAAATCGCTATGACCTTGAACAAAAATTCAAAAATTCATTAAAAAAAATCTATGGCTGACCAATTACTAAAACTAGCTGACCTTTTATATAGATCAAGAGATCCTTCAGAATGTATGCAATTTTCCCAAATTTCCCATAAATGAGGTGCCAAAAATCGCTATGACCTTGAAATTTAAAAAAAAAATTATTAAAAAATATCTATCGCTGACCAATTATTGAAAATAGCTGACCTTTTATATAGATCTAGAGATCTTTCAGATGGTATATATTTTTTGCAAATTTCCCATAAATGAGGTGCCAAAAATCGCTATGACCTTGAAATTTGTTTTTAAATAAATTAAAAATTCATTAAAAAAAAAACTATGCCTGACCAATTTCTGAAAATAGCTGACCTTTTATGACCGTGAAATGGCCTTTCAAATGCCATACTTGTTTATTTGAAATGACCCAAATGAGGTGCCAAAAGTTTTTTTGTGACCTTGAAACGAGTTTTGAAAATTCATAGAAAAAAAACTATAGCTGACCAATTACTGAAAATAGTTGACCTTTTATCACTATCTACAAATCTTTCAGATGGCATCTTTTTTTGTAAATTTCCCATAAATGAGGTGCCAAAAATCACGCGTGACCTTGAGTGACCTTGAGAAACTTCAAGTCTTTATAACTAGTTATCAAGGGCTGACCAATTTCTAGGACTAGTTGACCTTTCTTGATTAATTACTGACCAATTAGATGACATTCTAAAATATCAAATTTCCCATATATGAGGTGCCAAAGGTTCAGAGCCCAATAAAGGCTTGCCAAGAATATTTTTTTACTATTAATAAAAATATATGTTGTGGTATTGATTATTTAACTGAATAGGGTATTTGAAACATAATTCATACAAAAAACTATAGGGTAGAGTGATTTCTATTTCTATTCTACACTTCGACGATTTAGTGACACAAAAACGAAAATATTTATTCACTGCCATTAATATTCGGTTTTCTATTCAATATTTTATGAAAATTCATTGGTTGTCTTCAAACGTCAATATTTACAAATTTTTTTAGCTTGTGCATGATATTTAAGTCACCATTAAATCTACATGTTAGTCCTTAAACAGAGTCAGAAACTTTACCAAAAACCTTTGTTAAACAAGGGAAGTTAAGAAATAAACAAATAGAAATAGAAATTCACACTTCATTAATATTCAGTTTTTTGTGTTGAGTTTTTATTTAAGTCGTTAGAAAGTGCATTACTACCTATTGAATTGGGCATTTTCTGTTCATAAGAACTCCAGAAAAACACTAGCATATTTGTTGCATTTTGTTCACGTACTCTGGGCTTTATTTTTTGTCACTATTTGTGCAACTTAACTTAAAATGCATTTTTGCAGGAAGCAGGACCGTCACACACTTGTCGGCCCCGCCATTCCACAGGTTTTTATGAGATGAAGACAGGAGAATATACAGAAGTTGCGATTTTTTTGGGCAGTTTTAAAGTAGCCATTCGCT
This sequence comes from Dasysyrphus albostriatus, assembly GCA_946251815.1. Classification (NCBI taxonomy): domain Eukaryota; kingdom Metazoa; phylum Arthropoda; class Insecta; order Diptera; family Syrphidae; genus Dasysyrphus; species Dasysyrphus albostriatus. The sequence continues at coordinate 179,298,574 of OX276335.1, forward strand.
GACAGTATACAATTTGGGATAATTAGCCTGATACAACTTGAATACCAGTAAAAAACGCAATTTAGTGGCAATCTGTTTCAGATTGTCTCTTAGAGACCTCAAATAATATTCCTTGTTCATGATCGAAAAATTCCTGATTGTACACATCTTTGATACCTAAAACCGGCCGCGGGGTCTCAAAATTCAATTTTGGAAAATGTCCAGAACAATTATTACTTCTTTCTAAATCTCCTTAACAAGATCCACGATACACATTTTTAATTTAAAAAATAAAAAAAAATTCGACACCCCTTATGTACATTAGGGTGGTCCTTATATTGATTTATTTTCGCGTGCTATAAGAATAATCCTTTACCCATAATTAGTACCTTAAAGTGAAAATAGGGAGACCAGGGGGATGAAATAAGAATCTGAAAAAATTAGGGAAATTGTTTTTCAATGTTTTAAATCGAATGAGGTCTATCCAAGACTACGTCCAATTTAAGGACCACCCTAATGTACATACATATATTTTCAAACACAAGGATAACAAAATTCAAAATGACTACGTATTAAACAGAATTGAGAATTCAGTGATCGACTTTTTAATCATAATACAACACAAAAAAATAGCATACTTGCATGACTGGTGTTTACATGGATTGAAGGTAGCGGCAATCGGCTTCGCACAGCAAATCGGGCACAATGAATCTTCAGATGGCAAGGTTATGTTAGACAGGAGAGATTGCTTAATTCGTAGTACTTCAATTAATTTTCGAAAGTTTCGTATATCTTCTTCCGAAACATGAGTAGGATCTAAGTTACAAAATTGAAAGATTAAATATTTAAATTTTTTGGATCAATGATTTTGTTTACAGTCATGCAATGAGAACCTGATAACAGGTGGATCTGATCGTATACGTTTATTAGATGTTGATGGTATTGGAACTCGAACATCATTAGTAAGTGGATCAATATGAGCTCTGGTTTGTGGGTTAAAATTTCCTCTAGGAATATCCACTTGTTGTAATAAAGGGGTTTTAAATTCACCTATTCCGAATTCTAAATTAGCTATTTGAAAACTAGGATCAGTAAGAAGTGATCGTGTTATACGAGTTATCTGTGCCAAATGAAAATTTGATTGTTTTTTGTTTGTAATTCTAAATAATTATTGCATATTACCTTAGTTGATTTTTGATCTTCGTTAATTTCATTTTTTAATAAAGCGAGCAAAATTCCAATAGCTGCAGTGATAATAGCGAAATGCGTTACAGAGTTAAGGTCTGGTGAACACAAATCAACGATGAATTGAAAGCAACCTGGTGGTACGCTTACTCGCAGCAAGACTTGGCTTATTAACTGACAAACTCTGTTTAAAATTAAATCACTATTTGCTCTTGATGATTCCTGTACTATATCTGGAGCAATAGATATAACCATTTCAAGACAACGCATAAGTGAAACTGTTAGCTCAAAACACATTGAACAAATTTTCAATTGCTTCGAGTCAAATACTGTACTTTCTTGGCGGTTAGCCGTATTTTGAATCTGAAACGAAACCAGCTTAGTAAATTAAAAAGACTATAATTTAATAAAAAAATTGTTAATATGTAGCTTTAATGTACCTCTTGTAGAAGCAATATAAATTCAGAAAATGCCCAATTAAGCTGGCTCAACACTGAATTAAGGAATGCCGTTGAAAAAGGCTCATTCTCAATTAAGCGCATTCCAATTAATTCTTGAAAATATTTAGAAGGATATGCTGGTGCCACATGATGTAATAAACCTGTATGTGTTTCACTCTTTGCTCGACTTCTACATAGTCCCATAATCAATGGATCATTTCCACCTTGCCAAATAGTAGGTTGTCGAGAGTCTTTATACGCAAAACCTTGTCCTAACCAAAACCGAAGCAAAAGCCAATTACTTTGACCCCACGCTCTGTTTTCATACGGTCTTAGTAAGGCCTGTATCAATGCTTCTTGGCTGGAATTAGATGTACATTTAATTATAATGTATGTAAGGTGTTTATTATAATGTATGTATGTACATTTGGTTTGTATGTCTTTAATTTCAAAATACAAGGTGTTTCGCATAAAATGGACACAAATATTGAGCGTATGCTAGGCCAAGAAAAAAAAATCACTCTACGCCATTTCACCATCAATATTGTTTGGGACTCTTTTCATTCTTTGTTGGCATAACAAATGGAATATTTATTCCAAGTTTCATTGACATAGCTTTATTTTCAAAGGGTTTTCGTTAGTAGTTCACCTGTTGTAACTGAAAAAAAGTCATCATTTAATAGAAAGGACTATAACTTTTATTCGAATTCAGCGTCAAAAGGAACTCAGAAAACATGTATCATATGATTAGGTTGTATGAAAACAATTATATCAGATTAATAGACCTCCAACTTCCCCTTGTCTAAATTTTCTCAAATGCCTCTACGAAAAGTCAATGCAGGATTTCGGATTTTTGCCCTCACACTGTGGGGCAAAACATAAACATGTATTTTGCTGAGATTTTCGCAGAGTTACACAACCTATTTCATTTCTCAATACGACCATAAGTATAAAACCGAAAGAAAACTCGTGGTACGATTTGCCCAGTAAAGAGGCTATCAGGATGAAAGAAGTAAGCTCCGGATGTTACAAGGACAACCCCACTGAGGAAAACCTGAATAGGTTTAAATAAGTTAGGAAGACCTGTAACAGTCATATTCGAAAAACCAAATTCTAAAGGCCTTTTCGATTGGCAATTCGGAAGAACTCTGCGATCCGGAACACCAATAAAACAAACAGGCACATGCAGTTGGTTTCTGAAGTTTTCGTATCCCTGTATTTGTGCGACTTTCAAAATAATTCTTCACATTTGGAAACTTGGCGGACATAAATATAGACGAGTAGATAATTTCAATAAAGGAAATGGCAAAATTATATTCTAAACGGAAAATAATTGTTCTTAGAAGCAGTACCTCGTGGCATGATGGTTAGTGCGAAGGACTGTCATGCCAAAGGTCTGGGTTCGATTCCCAGCCGCTGCCACCTAAAAACAGAAATGTTTTTTTCCGAGGTACTGCCTCTTGCGAGGAACTGACAAATCCTCCAAGAGTATTACTTGTCATGAGTAAGTGCTTTCTCATTAGTCGTTCGGACTCGGCAAAAAATTGTAGGTCCCCTCCATTCCTGCCAAAAATACGCACACAGGAATGGTTGAGAGTTGTTAGTCACTAGGCCTTGGTTCTCTACGAGCTGTTGTGCCACCAAAAAAAAATTTATTTAGAAGCAGTAAAATGTGTGAAATTTACTTATTTTTAGCAAAATATCTACTTTTTGCAATATATGACAACACTTTGACAACTATGTTTTTGAATGTGTGAGTAGTCCTGGTTTCGATTCTGAAATGAAATCCAGAATCGTTTTCTGTTCTCTTCAGGAGAAGAACTGTCATTCTGAATGCCAATAGAACGCTTTCAGAAGGGTTTACACGCATTTCGAATGCTTTTGGATTGCCAATCGAAAAGGCCATAGCATGATCGTAAATTTAGAAAAAAAAATATAATCAATGCCCCAAAGGTAGTAAAAATTTGTAGTCATTTGTAAAAAACATACGGAATTCCACTACATCGTCGATACAGCTCCCGTTTTAAATGATACTCCTGTGGTAAGCTCGCAAGAAAAAGCCAAACCCCCTGCAGCAGTTTACTCTTCCACAAAGTTTCATGACTTCTCCTGTACTAGAGAACGTAAATAGTTACATGGGACAAATTTTCTTCCGCACTCGTATAGTTGCCAGAGTCCTCAAAGATTTCAATATATACAAATCCGCTGGTCCAGATGGTATCTCATCCATTGTACTGAAAAGTTGTTTTTCCACTGTACTACCGCACGCCTACAATGAAACTCAGTAAAGATTTTAAAGTCTTATTCCCATCCAGAAAGGACTGGGATAATGACGTCGTGACGAGAGACTTCGACACAACTATCTATACTGATGGCTCAAAGATGGAGTGTGGTGTTGGTTCAGGAATCTTTTCTGAGTCTCTCAATATCTCAAGGTCCTTTCGTTTACCCGATTATTCTAGTGTGTTTCAAGCTGAAGTACTTGCAATTAGGGAGGCATGCAGGATACTTAAACTAGATCCAAAACAAAATCGTAATACAGCTATCCTCACAGTCAGGCAGCTGTCAAAGCCATTGATTCGGCTACATCATCTTCTAAACTGGTCCAGCAATGCCAAGAGGATCTCGCAACCCTTAATTTTACCCTCAAGGTTACCCTTATCTGGGTTCCTGGCCATAGAGGCATTAAGGGAAATGAACGGGCAGATGAACTGGCCAGGCAAGGATCAGCCCTTCACAACTCACTTGCGGAAAGAGTCAACATTCCCCAGGGAGTTGTGAAGTACTGTCAATCTTCCTTAGTGAATCCAATTGTAGGTGGAATAGCTTGACCGAATGCAAAATATCCAGAAAGATCTGGCCCGTCTATATAAGCCCCGAACAATTGATCTGTTATGTAGACCCAGGCGTGACATAGCTAGGGTCGTTGCAACCTGTACTGGACACTGGGCCAGTAGGGGAACATGCAGCGAGACTGGGTATTCCTTACAATACTCACTGCCGTAATTGCAATGATCAGCAAGAAAAGGAAACAGTCCTTCAATTTCTTTGTAAATGTCCTGCTCTGGCTAGAATAGGAGCACATTCGATTTTAGTGGCATTTTTTGACGATCTCAACGAACTTTCTGAAATGAAAATTAAAACTTAAATTCGTTTCTTAACGCGACGAAATGGATCTAATACAAAATCGGTTGATTCTGTATTATGTTGCCCCCAGACCCCAAGACCGTGAGCAATGGGAATACAGGCCTCTGCTGTGTTTCATGATGCTCAAAGACAGCGATCATCGGTTGGATCCTTCGCGCTCCAGTCGTTCTGCTATCTGCTGAGGTCAGCATATCGCTGCTAGCTTTGGGCGGGATGCGATCCAATCGCCTGAGTGTCTTAGGTCCCGCCTCTTGACGTTGGTGCTAGCCCAAAATATACTAAAAGCATATTCCAAATCCGTTCTAGTTCAAATCAAAGAACTCTGGGCTAATGGTGGATGCTGATATCCACTTGAAACCTCCGGTCATGCCGAGTGGACATACGGAGGCCCAGGTGGAAATCTCACATTCAATCATGTATCTGGACGACCCCCGAAGGAATCAAGTCAAACGAGTTATGGTATCAAAACGGCGCAATTCAGCGCTAATTGTACTGGGCGAGTGTTACGTCCGTGCCATTATTTCTACCTACCTACCTAGCATGTTGTAAGAGAGAAATCGGTTTGATAATGTAAAAACTGCGCACTTATTTACATTTCAAAACGATTTCTCCTTTACAACATATTTACAGAATGTTTAAGCACAGAATTTTGGAAAACTGATTTCTTGTAATAGAACTTAATTAAACGTGGTTAGAACTTACATACAAACATATTTTTTTTTAATTAACTAGATACTATCTTATGGCAAAGTTTTGGTCTGTTTTTGATGACTAAAAGCCAAAAAAGTTTTTCCAAGAACATAAAACATTGTCGATGTTTTGATTCGCCAACTAAAGAGCTGAAAATTATCTTCTTTTTGCAAAACCGCAGGTTAATACAGAAAAAAATGGGGAGCACATAAAATAAATTTCTAAAAAATAGGCAAACAGCGGGAGTCATAAAAAAATGACTTAAAATTGAAAATGGTTATTTACCAATATATATTTCAAGTGATTTTTTTTTAAACCAAGAAATTAAGTTTTACTAACGGTATTTATACAACAGCGTAAAGCCGTAGTAAAGTAAAACTTATAACTTCGTAAATATGTCACAATTTACGCGCGAGTTATAGCAAAAAAGAAGTACAGCTAGGCGTCGAAAGTTTCAGTTAAGATTATTCCCAAAATCAAAGTCTTTCAGTCCATAACCTGTAATGGACATTGATTATTGGAAGAGCTTTTACACATGTTTTTGACACCTATAAATCTTTTTTTGCTATTACTCACATCAGAGGTCTATTTTTTGTAAATTAAAATCTTTTGTAGACAGAATTTTAGTTTTTATAAGCAGAATTTGGACCAGACAGAATTTTGAAGTACAGAATTTTGCATATACAGAATTTTGATATACAGAACTAAGCATTTACATAATTTTGGCCAAACAGAATTTTGACCAGACTGAATTTACAAGAAAAAGCAGAATGTTGACCAAACAGAATTTTGAAAGCCATAATTCCGACCCGCTCCCATTAATTATTCAATAAATCCAGCCAGAAAAATTAAATTACTTTTCCGTCACACTGCGTCAATCATATACTTTGAAATAATCTGTAATTTCATACAATGCCGCGTTTCAACGCTGCGTCTGTGTGACAGGTCTTATGCATTTCCATACAAAACAACGCAGATGTCAAATGCGTCGGTAAAACGCGACGGTGAGACGCGCCCTGCTTGACTGAGCCTTAAAACTTCTAATCCAGTTAATTGTTTCCAGACGACAGCACCTTCACCTTTTCATATTCTTTTCCAGTCTCACATCCTTGTGCTTTGGGTGTAGAACTGCAACGGCACCGTATGATAAGCTTATTAAATTCCGATCTTGTCAAATGGTCAAATGGAAATAAATAGCTCAACGTTCCCCCACTGCCATTATCCATGAATGGCACTTGCATCGAGGAAACTGATAATCTATCTATGCTCGGTATGTGCATCACCAACCACTTTCTTGAATGACCACATATTTGCCGTCACCAGAAAAGCCGCGAAATTCTTAAGTTTCTTCAGACGATGCATCTCGATGCAAGAAATTCTTTTCCCCTTCTGATATGGCAATGATCTACAAAGCATACATTTTCTCAAAGCTTGAGTATAATTCTCACATGGGCTGGTACACCTTGCATGTATTAGATAGAATTCAAAATAGAGCTTTGAAACTAAAAGGTGACAAATCGATAGCAGAAGCTATTGGGTCACTAGGCCATCGACGAAACATCTCATATATTCATATCGCCACACGAATGTGGAATGCTTTACCCGGCTTGAGTTTTCCCCCCCCATTGCGATATATAGACATTCAAAACCAATGTGCATCGGTATTTCATTGGCATTCCATACCAAATCACCGAGTTTTTGAACCGACCCCTTTGGATGTCGCTCATTTTTTATTTATTGTGGAATGTTTTGAAAAGAACTTGAACACGAACTTTCAGCCTTATATTCCAAACCGGTATTATGTTATGGATTTTTTAAATTTTTGAGAAAATTTCTTTCAATTAATAATAGTCCAGTCAATTTATGCTCAAAAAGGCTCTTAATGAACAAATTGTGGGGTAGTTTTAATTTTGCCTCCCTTTTATGTTTTCAGGGGTGCTGAATCTGAGGTTTGTAACTGAAATTTCATGACGCAACATGGAAAAAAGTGCAAAAAATTATGCAAAAATGCATTTTTTTCACTAAAGGCTCGAAAACTACCAATTATTCGAAAATTACATCATAGTACCATTGAAAGTACACACAATTTCCAATGAATCTCTGTTTGAGGTTTTTATTCTCTGACAATCCATTTGGACTCAAGTGCCAGTTCGAAACTGACGTCTTTTTACTGTTTTCGAAAATCCACTCAAAAGCCTAAGTAACTACTTTATGTGAATTTTTTTAATTTTTGTCTATAGCATGAACCAATATACACTTTTTTATGGCCTTTGATGCGTTGATCTTGAATCTTTTCTTGAAAATTGCGCTAGCATGTCTCGTTTTTGGGATATTCGAATCTAAAAACTTAAAGAAATGCGTTTTTTAATTTATTACCGTATTAAAAATGTGAATTTTGAATACATAAAAAAAACATTTTATTTATTCAAAATTCACTTTCTTTAATACGGTAATTCGTCATTAATATTTAAGGACATAGTTCTTGGATATATTCTAAGTAAAAATATATATCCCCCTGAAGCAGGTGGAGGGCAATTTTTGAAAAATTTACTTTATATACAAATAAAGTTAAATAATGTGCTGAATTTTTTTAAAGCTAATTTTCCATGCTTTTATTTGTTTTGTTAATTAAGTTGTTTTAATAATTACTTACTTCAAAGTTAAAATTTATGTAAAATATTGTAAATTTTCTTCTTAAAGTTGGTATTCTTCAAAATTTTAAGTTAGAAAGTGTTTTGTTTTTTTTTCGATTCCCAATTTCATTATTAGTATTTCTAGTTTAATGCTGAAAACCAAATGCACACATCCTTTATATTTAAAGTTAATTTTTCAGAAATTGCCCCCCTAAAAAAAGGGGGAGATAGAATTTCCTCCCAAAAGATTTTTTTCTTAGAATATATCCAAGAATCGTTTCCTAAAATATTAACGACAAATTACCGTATTCAAGAAAGTAAAATTATAGATTAATAAAAAAACAGCAAGCAAAATTTAAAAATTGAAGAAAAATATAGAAAGTATGTAGCCCTATCCTGAATTCCAATGTAATCGGAAACTTTTACGAATCCTGAAAAAAGCTTTCACCACATCCGTTCGTAATGACAATTTGTTTGAGATTTTTCCCTACGATGGATTCTGTGATCCCTTTTATCGGGATTCGTAACAACTTTCCGATTACAATAGAATTCGTGATAGGGCTGATTGTGGCCACAAATTGATTTTCGGCTTAAAAGTTGCGTAATAAAGAGTATAAAGTCAAATGTTTACGCCGTTAAACCAGAAACAATAGAGCACTAGGAAAGCAAAATCAACAAAAAGAGAAACAAATCAATTTCATGCGGTTTTTGTCATCTTATGCGAATCACCCATATAAGAATAAACAATGGAAAAAAATATAAAATGAGTTGATTTCTTTAAACACGGTTTACGTAATACACGACATTAGCCCAGTTTTTGCCATTATTAATTTAACTTACCTTTTTTTTGGAGATGCTTCCAAAGCGCGAATACCTGCTTCGTGACAGATCAATGTTCCTAAAGCTTGCAATAGGGAGTCCTTGCAAGACGCTAGAATTATCCTAGGGTCAGCTGAATGCTGTCCTAGAAAATCCGCAGCGTATGAAATTTCCTTAAATGCATCTTAAATTTCGAAACAAAATATAGATTAAAACATAATTAAGAATTTAAAAAATACTGTTCTTTAAAAGGTTACCACTTATATCAAATTGCAAGCAGAGATCATGAAAACTGAAATCTAGAACAGTGTCTAAGAGTATAGGCAAAATATTGACATAGACTTCAGGCACAAAAGCAAATAATGTTCCCCTTTCTGAGGATTTCTATTAAAGAATTAATATTTATGTGTATAGTTACTTTTAAACAGTAAAATATTACTTTTAGTGTATGCAATGTAGTATTCAACAACCATAATAAGAGTTTTCTTCTTTGTTTCCCCAGAGCAACAGATCTGTACCATGCTTGTTTTCGAGATAGTTCAATAGAACGTTTCTATTTCAAAAAATTAAATAATTATAAACGAATTAAAAGTTTGGAAAACAAATTACATCATTGAAATTACTAACTTTAAAAATATATACTCGCTGATCAAATTGTTCATTAAGCTCAACTAGCATTTCATTGTTAATGACGTTGAAGCTTGAGCTGGAATTTTCAACATCTTCTCTATTTCGTTTTGTTTCAATCAGAATATCATTTAAGGAAGCTAATTCATCACGAACTGAGGAGATCTGAAAAGGTGGAAAAACGTACATATTTTTATAAATGTTGTTATTTTAGATCAATACAAAAATTTTGTATGCTATAAAAATTTTAACAAAACTGAAGGGCTGAAGAAATTCCTTTACTGACTACAAAAACACGAAAACAGAAAAATTAAAAAAAAAACGCGAACTACTCGTAATTTGTTTTTAAATTTTTTCCACTTTATTAGGATGCTTTTCAAGCTGTCATGCAGCCCATCACCAGCGAATTACACTCGGTACTAACAAAATAAATGAACAGATTTGTCAAAAGAAAATTAAAACAATACAATACAAACAATTATAAATAAATTATTATCTTAGTATTTACACTAATGCAAAAAAAGGAGAACAAATATCTCCCTTGTCTGTGTTCATAACCTTTTTGGTCTTAGAAATTAAGAGAGATTCAAACGCATCGAGCTTTCTTAGAGTGCGCACGTTCTTAAGTAACCGAACACTCTCTTCAGACGATGATGTGTGGTGGTTCGTTGTAATCACAAGAAGCAAAGACATGCGCAGCGACTGATGAACCATTCAATTGTTTATTTTTTATGCAATTGATGTGCTCTTTGAACATGATTTTGATGCTCCGTTTCGTTTGTCCTATACTTAATATTTATTTTTAACTTTGACGCTTATGCTCTTGTGTTAAACTTTTTATGTTTCGTTTCAGCAAATGGACCTAAATGAATTTTTGAAAGTGGCATGCAAGTGAATCATCCAATTAAGAAGAGAATAAGAAAACACAAAATCTTAATCTAACCATAATTACATTTCTTAAACTTACCCCCCCTGCGGGTAAGGGGAAAGAATATACCCGAGGTAGGCATGCCTGTCGTAAGAGGTGACTAAAATCCAAACTCCGTATACTGAAATTGATGTATACATAACTATGCAATGAGCAAAACAATAAGATATAGTACCCCAGGTGGCAGTCCAGGTTCACTGGAAAATCCACCCTCTTCGGAGGTCAGCTCTATGGATTCTGGGGAGAGCCAATTATTGCATTTAATAAATCCCTTCCTAAAAAGTGCAAGGGTATCTCGATCACCACCATCTAAATCTTTGTATATAAAAATCATAGTACTATCATGGCGGCGATTCAAATAGTAGAACAATAGGTCTATGACGGCGCCACTATCGACTGCATTTTTAGCGTTGGAGACTTGTAAACATAGAATCATAAAGAATGGAAAATAAGTAGCCAGAGCGAGAGGAAAGTATTCACCCCTATTACCGATGTCGTATACGACAGTAAAATAAACGACGCGACACAATCTGCATTCCATTTGTCGTTTTCAACTTTTGTCACTCGTTTGTAAACGTCAAATGTCGTTGAACATTTTCATACTGCATTCTGTAAGGCGAAATGAAACGACGACTATGAAAAAAAACGACGGTATCTCTCGTTCAAAAATTTGCTGACGACAAAGAGATGTAAGGCTGCAAAACGGTTAGTATTCTTGTTAAATAATTTATTTTATGGAATTTTTTGTAGTTTTATCTGTCATAAGCAAAACAGTAAAATACTTGCTAACATTTTCAGTTGAAATTAACAAATCAAAGGCAGTTTCAAGCGCTTGTTGAGCTTGTGGAGAAAAATGAGCAATTGGCAAGGGGATTTCTTAAAGGTGTACAGAAAATTGAACTAAAAATGGAAGGCTATAGAAACCTTTTTTCTTATAGCAACAGTGTTGCTCTTTTTTGGGCGTGAAAATTCGTATATGTGTGCCACCTATACATCCAATGACGCCGGGAAACCCTGTTCCATTGAAAAAGCTATGTTTTGCTTCATGTTTTCCATCGTCTGTCATTCGAAATCGAATCCATTTTAGGCAGACATAAGCTTCAATAACATTATAATTTCTTTAAAATCTTGCAGATTGTTGGTTGAGCTATTCAAATTGAAGTCGTTGCCAGCGCCGTGTTGGTTACTTCTCTCAGCTAGAATCTTAAGTTGACTGCGAGCATCAATATTACTGGAATCGACGATGAACGTTGCCGAATAGTTATTTTGTCACTTATTTCATCTTACACATTTTTAAAAGCTTTCTTTGTTAATCAAAAGTATTGCTTGAATCTGTTAAAAGGTACAAAAGTTCCATTTAATAGTTAAAGTTGAATTAAAAATATGAACTCACTTTGAATCAGGCAAATCAAGTGAATTTGAGTGTTGTCTTATGTGGTTTGTTTTATAATTAATTGTGCATTTTCAAAACAGCGCTTCGCACTTCTTCATTCTCGTCACTATCGCAACTTGTGTTATAAAACATTTCTAAACTGATCATTTTAATTTATTATTTAATTGATAATTATAAAATTAACGGCATTTTGTTGTTTATTGAGTGTTGACTAATGATTTTTTATTTGTTTTGTTTTCAATTTCATTTGAGTTTGACAGATATGCATTACTTTTTCATCGTTTGAAAATCTGCTACAAATTTGTAGTGTCGAAAAAGTTATAGAATGCCATTTGAAAAACGACACGACAAAAGAAACGAGAGTCGTCGAAAAAACGAGACGACATCGGTAATAGAGGTGATTATTTCGATTCTGGTAAGAAGTAAATGGAGTAAGAGAGAAAGTAAAATCAGCTGTTTGTTAAGTGTCAAATAAAAGAAAAAGGCAAAGAAAGTAAGAAAATTATTTTCGTCTCCTCTTTAAAATTACTAATATTTTTGCTGTTTTATTTTGGAATGTTATGCAGCCAGAGAAGCAAAGAAAGTTATATGAAGGGGGTGAAAGAGATACTTGCGTCAGCTGTTTGCGTCTGTGCCGTAGCAATGATGTTAAAACTTTCAAAGATTTTGTTTTGTCCTTGGTCAATGCGTGAAGAAAAATATACATACATATGTAGATATAACCACAAGTGTATTTTCTTTCGTTAATGAGGGTAGGTTTTGCTTTTGCAATATGCTTGTTAGACTTTGAGGATAGTCATATAACTTTTGGTAGGTATGTATTTGTATTGAAATTTCCTTGAAAGATTTCGATGGTAGGCAAAATGTATATCTTTTGGTAGGTACACATTTGATATTTAGGTTGGTATTTTGTTTGGTAGATCTGTTTTGCGAGGATGGGTAGTTATAGGTACATAAATCTTTTGTGACCTACATACCTACATAATTGTATGAAAGTTTTATATTATACTTATGTACCTATAGTTCATTTTTTGCTAGATTATTATTGATAGAAATGTACCTATTACTTTTGATTTCGAGGATAGGTTGGAATTAATAGGTGTGTATGTACCTATGTAGGTAGGTAGGTATATTTTAATTAAAGTTTTTATGTAAATTTGGGTGGTGGGTTTAGGTAAAGGTAAACGATCTCTTTCGGTAGGTAGGTAGCTATATATTTTAATAATCAATAGTTTCAATAGGGATTCAGGTGAAATGAAGGAAATTATATTTTGGTCACAATTTGTTTCATTTGACTTGAAGCCCGCTAGTTAAAGTTGTTAATGCAAAATTAGGGGGTAGATTAAGGTATAAGAAGGTTAGTAGGCAGATATTTTTTTTTGGTACGTATATACATATATACATATAGATACTCACCTGAGAATAATAAGGTCGTTTCTCAAAACAATTAAAAATCGATGTTTTACATCATTTAAAATATATACCTAGGTAGGTTTCAGCATTAAAATTAGAGCAGAAAAAGCCAGAAAATCAAGGGCGTAAGTACCTATATAAAGGAATTTAAATCATTTTTTAGTTCATGGTCGTAGGTATGCAGGAATGTCAATGAATTTTTTTTTACTTATTAGGTAGTCGGTTTTAGCTTGTTATTCAATGGGCTATTCTTTTTTTATATCAAAATAATTATTATAATAATAATTATTATACTATCGACAAAAAAGTTGGCAATGTTTTTTTGTGCAAACAATGTTTTTTTGCGCAAACAAAATGCCAAAAAATAACCATTTTTCGGCATTTTGTCAATTTGTTTCTTTTCCCATTAAATTTTAGGATGCATGTATTAAAATAAAATATAATACAAAAAAATACAGAGATAATACAGAGATTTTGTCCAACATACAACTATGAACTAAAAGAAAATTTGTTTTTTATCAAACAAAAATTATAGGTAGGTAGGTATTACTATGCATATGACCATTAAAATTATTCATTTTTTTTAAGTTACCTACGTACCTACTCACTATAAGAAATCAAAAAAAAGTTGACTGTTTTTTTTTGCAAAAAATATTTAAGAAATGCCAAAAAATAACCATTTCTGTCTTCTGTCAATTTTTGGATGCATGTATACAAAATTGCAGTTGGTACATTTTCTTAGGTTTTTCCTTTAGATCATTTAAGTCAAAGACATGTGTCCAAGATACAACTATGAACTAAAAGAAAATTTGTAACAAAGGCGTAGGGTTATGGGCAAATAGAATGAATGAATCAATTCTAAAACGATAAGCATTCAACTCATTCATTCAAAAATGCATACAAAATACTACTTTTCTTCTTAAAGGCCACTAATATATCAGACAATCATTGTCACTAAAAATCCTGGCTACCCACGGTTGAAAAAAAATAAAAACCAACATAAATATTCGCATACACCTACCCCTTTCCACTTAACACACTCTAAATCCTACAAACTTACAACTTTTGTTGTTTTGTTTTGCATCCCTTTACTTTTCCTTCACATTCAAAAACTTAAACAAAATTAATAAGGAACCCAAAGCAAAATTGGTTAATTTCTTTATTCTGTGTTTTATTATTTCCTTCATTATATGAATATTTCTTTGCAAAAATGTATTATACCTGCTTCAGTCGTACTATCATAAATTTAGAATACGTCTTTCCCATTCTATTCTATTTTTGCTTCTCACATTCTCAAATCTCCACTAAAAATAAAAAGTCTCCGCCGAAGCACGTAACAAATGTAAAAAAGATGACGCTACTATCGATAGCCGCCATGATAGCTTTGTATATATAAACCATAGTACTATCATGAACGATTTTTTTTAGGAGAACATTGGTCCACCAGCGGCGCCACATTCGGTCAGGGTTTTTTGCGTGGAGACTTGGTAATAGGCCATAATTAAAGAATGGAAGATAAGTAGTAAGAGCAAGAGGAATGTATTTTTTACATTCTGATAAGAATGATAGGGAGTAAAAGAGATAACCAAATCAGGTGTTTGTGAAATGTCAAACAATTGGCCAGTTTATATTTCTTGAGCGCTCAGTATTTTTCCTCCATTTTTTGACAGAGCAGGAGAATAAAATATAAACACTATTCCTCACAGAGAAGTCAAAACAACTCTCTTTTTTTTTTCTTCATATGTAATTTACTGCGACAAAAAATAATTGAGCAAGCGAATCCAAAAAATTTCAGTCTCAGTTTTTAAGGGGAAAAGTGAGGAATCTTTGAGAGGAATCCTGTTTATATTTTTGAGCGCTCTGAGCCCTCAGAGATCTCAGAAATATAAACTGGCTTAATAAAGAAAAATAGAAGAAAGTTGTGAACGAAATATCTGAAAATAAGCTGCTTGCTTCGTCGCCGTCGCTTCATAGCAACGAGGACACAAATAATTTGCCGAGATCTTGCTGTAGGATGTAGGCAATGTGAAAAAAGAAACGTATGATGGTATAAGTAAAGCTATATTTTCTTATATTGAGGGTAGGTTTTGTTTTTCTGATTGACTTTAAACATAATAGGCATATAGCTATACCTTTTGGTAGGTATTTAAATTGAAATTTTCTTTTCTTGCATGATATGCATGGTAGGCATATCTTTTGGTGGGTACCTATATTTGATTTTTTAATTATAATCTTTTTTGGGATGATGGATATTTTGGAAAATACGAATGGTACCTCTTTAAATAAAAGTTTTTTTTTTTGCAATTATTAATTTAGTTGGTAGATTTTTAGGGTTGTTACCAATATGTGGGTATACGTTCATCTTTAGGTAGATATTTAGGTAGGTACCTGTTGGTCTTCAAGTTTTTTTTTGTATTAGGTAAGTAATTGTTTTTTGTTATCTTACATACCCCTTATTTATTATTAGTCTCGCCCCCAACATTTGACACCACTCAGAAGCTTGCTAGGTAGGTAATATTTTAAAATTGATGTTTGATGTTTATTTTTGATTTAATATTTTGTGCACAGTGATCGTTAACTAAATTCGTCTGTCAGTGTTTAATTTGGTGATTCACACACTCCTTGTAATAATGGCTTTCCAACCATATATAAAATTTATCCAAATCGAACCACAAAATTAATTTAAAGCTTATATGGGTGATTCTGAAATAAATGGAATAAAATGATGATAATTTCGACAAAAAACTTTTGGAAACAAAAAGTCGTAAAACCTTACTTTATATGAGCTTTAGAAAGTCTTTTCACATAATTGAAAACGGCCAGTCAAAGAAAATAAAAACAACGATTTTATAGCCATTTTGAAAACAGGTGTTCAAAGAACTGAACATTTTTTTTTAACATTTTATTATTTTAGGTCAATTTTTAAGAAAATCATACCCCTCACCTTATTGGGGAGAAATGTACCCTCTTCAACATAATTTTTTTCTTGTGTCGGCCGAACCTGTGCCCTCTAGTATTTTTATACAATTTATGTAAAAAAACACCCTGTGTAAATAATTTCTTAACCACTTGAGTGTATTTAAATTTCTTAACCGCTTGAAAATATGAGTAAGATCATGCGATTGATTCCCCCTTTTTATTTTACATGTATTTTAGAAGAAAAGCAACGTTTTGTGAGCATTTTTGGGACATCAAGAGATTAAATCAGTAATTGAATGTCAGGGGACTGAGGCCAGAAGATTGAGTATTTTCATAGTTTTTGCCACTAAAACATGTCAACAGTACGTTGATATATAAAATACAAACATTTATATAATTAAGATTTTACTAAGTCTATATTAAAATGCTAAAAACATATACCTTCTTACATAAAAATATTTTCAGTAAACTGAACGGACAATCCATGACCTCTCGCACGAATGTCTTCATAACAAATGAAATAGCCAACAGGCGTAGGATACGAAAATGATTTTATTGTCACCACACCTAATGCTTCACGCTGCTAGATTTGAAACTTGGATAGCTTTCAAAGTTAAGGATATTTATGATTGTTTCAATCGGTCAGGGGACTGATTAGAAATCCGAGGGACAAAGTTCAATGATTTTATTTTGTAATATAATATAATAGTACTAAATATTCATTTTATCATAAAAAGATATATTATCTAACGTCAATAATTGAAAGTTTATTTTGGTTTTGAAACTTAAATTAGAGAACTGTAAGAAATTTTCCCTTCGAAAACGAGCAGGGGACACTTCCGGGGACTGAGAATTAGACCCTTTGAAGAATGTTTTGAGTACTGAAAATATGTCAGATCTTAATAATTTTGTCTATGGCCATGTAGACATCAATTAGATTTATAGTTATAGGTAGAATACTTGAACAGTTATTAAAGTATCAACGGAGCCGTCAAAAATTCCATCATTTTTTGAGTGGGTACCTATCTATGTACCATGTTGGTCAGTATTTCAATACAATTTAGTTTGCAAATATTGCTTAGGCAAATATCCCCAAAGGTAATTTTGGTAGGCAGGTAGGTACTAGAGCCTACTATTCTTTACGTGTATCCAGATACCCCGATTCTTAATGCAAGGATTCTTAATAAGTACACGAATTTTTAATACACGGATTTCCGGATTCTTAATACACGGATTCAGACAATATTTTGGTTCTATAGGTACAAACTTCAGCGTAAAGAATTGATTTTATTTTCTTACTTTTCTTATATGTAATTCATATCATATTGACATTTTGCAATGAAGTTCAATTTGTATTCGCGATATATTAAGTAAGGTTACGCATTCAAAAAAAAAATACCTCCAGATTTGGATCAAACTCATCATTCAATTCAATTTTTTTCTGAATTTCTCGAAAGCTATAATTTTTTTTGAAAAAAATATGTAAAGTTACATATTGTACCTTGTCATTTTACACACGAAAGATTAATATACTTTTTTTCAAACAAGCAAAATTCTGAGAAAACCATGCATAAACTTCACGCTGGATTAAATTTTGTCTTATATTAACTCATGAGTTTTTTTGAAAAAAAAAAATTGTTTGCTGAGATATTAAGAAAAAACTGTTATTTGTAAATTTATAGTACAAAATCAAAAGTGTTACTTTGACATCCTATGACCTCAAGATTAATAAACCTACAGAGTTCGTTAATAACTCAATTTTTAGATAATTTTACCGTCTAAAAGTTTTTTTTCAAGACTTTGTTGTAAAATAAAATGTCATCAAGTTGTAGAACAAAAACCATATCACTTTCTTTTCCAAGAAGGTGGTCTTCCCCTTACCCCAGACACCCTAAGAGCTTGGTTTTATAAAGAAGATATGTAGCCAATCTCAAATCGTACAAAAAATTGAACCCATCGATTAATGAACTTTTAATAAATTTTTTGACAAAATTTACTCAAGAAAAATTGAAGAAAAGTAGCATCAAAATTTTCTTAAACATGGTTAATTTTTGTTTTATTACCTTTCTAAAAATATATGTATATTAAATCAAAATCAGTTGAAATCCAGATTTGTGATAAGTTATTTTATAGATACCAATTTTTTAATTTTCATTTTATAATCACTCATAACTTCTTTAATAATTTTGTTAGAATTTTAAAACATATGTATAACTTTCTAATATTTTTAACATCTTCCTGGAGAAAAAAATTAAGCCTTCTAGCAAAACTCCCATTTAGAATTTAATATTTCGACCCTTATAATATACATATAATTATATATATATAAAATTAGCTAGCATATGTTCGAAAACCCGGTTTGTCAAAGCAAGTTTGTTGATTTTGGCAATTATTTCAAATTTTGAAAAAAAAAACAGATGGCGCTATTCTTAAACTGCGAAAAAAAATTATTTTCTATTGTTTTTAACTTTAATGGTCAAGAATGAATCATGCACCCAACGATTTTAATGATTTTTTTAAAATTTAACTTTCTAAATGTTTTTTAAATTATATCCATTTCTATAGTAAATTTTATTGTAATTTTCCTGGGCTATTAGTTTAGCCTCTAATCACTTTTAGATATAAAAGTCGATTTTTCATATAATGCGATGCATCAATTGGCCCTTCCTATGTATTTCTATAGTCACTAGGACGATAAGCTTAGCCGCAAATCTGAAAATATTTTCTTGAAAGTTTTGGAAAAAACTAAAACAACGCAAGAACCAGAATGACGACAAAACAGTGTAAACTTTGCATGTACAAAATCCTGCACACAAAACACCTACATCTGTAATAACTAACCCACATACCTACATTACAACTCCTTCTTCTATCACCACAAAACCCAAAAATCCTACGCACAATAAACCTGCAACTAAGGATAATATAACATATATACATATAATCTTATTTATATTATCAATGCTGCAACAGTGAAAAAATAAATACACCTTCACATGCATACCTACCCCTTTCTCTTGCACCACAAACACCCAGGAGCCAAAGAGAATATCCTAAATTGTTCTTTTAATGTCTTTAGGTTTATCTTAATTACAAAAAAATGTAAACAAACCAAAACAAAATTGAATATTTACCTCATTGTGTCTTTTATCTATTTTCTCATTATACCAATATCCATTTGAGGAAATGTCTTCCACCTGACTCTATCGAACTCTCATGAATTCGGTATACGTCTTTCCCGTTCTCATTATATTTTGACAATTCACAATTACAAGTCTCCATCGAAAAATGAAATTCTCCACGTCAAGGTACCCCTTGGGTACTTCAGATGTCGCCCTCTTCGATGGTTTCCATGATAGTACTATGGTTTATATATACAAAGTCTAAATCGAGTGCAAAACCAACAAAGTTCGGGCAAAAGAGTTCACCCGTCCCGCCTGCGTGCGCCAAAATAGACTCAGATAAAACAAAAAATCTTGAAAAAGATAATAACGAACTTCGACAAAAACTTGATCAAGTAATGGAACTTTATCAAGAGCTAAAGAAAGAAGTCGATCTTCTTCGAAAAGAAAATGAGATATTGAAAAGCGAAAATCCTCCAATAAACTCAAAGTCTAGCTTGCCACAAGTCAATAATTGTAGATATGAAACGGACGAAGAAGAGCTAGCACGTGAAACGGAGAAGTCATCAAAGAAAAGATTGAATAAAAAGCGTAAGGCTGGCTCTTCACCTGAAGCAGCCTCTTTTTTTGAAATAAGAGTTTCACCAAAACATGCGACAGTAAAAGAAAAAAAAACCTGTGAAGGAACGGCCCCCACCATCGATAAATGTTATCGGTATTGCGGAGTATAACAAGTTGCAAACCATATTAAAATCATTATTACCATCGGCTTTTAAAATTATTTCACTTAACAACAACAAATGGAAAGTTTGTCTGAAAGACCCCGAAAGTTATCGTCTTCTGTCACGAAAACTAAACGAAGAAGAAGTAGAATGGTATACCTATGAAAATAAGTCGGAAAAAACCCCTACGTGTTGTGGCAAGAGGTCTACACGCATCATGTTTAATAGACGATATTATTAGTGATCTTAAAGAGTGCAACCTCAAAATCTTAGATGCGACGAACATTGTCAAAAGAGAGAAACAGAAAAAAGAAGGTGAAGCGATAGTGGCACAAAGTGGTCTCTCACTATTTATACTTTCGTTCGATAAGACTGAAAAATTAGATGAAATTTATAAAATTAAAACAATTCTAAACATCGTAGTTAGGATCGAACCTCTAAAAAAGAGCACAAGATTAATCCCTCAGTGTAAACGCTGTCAAGAATTCAATAACACCCAAAACTATTGCAAAAAAGAGCCAAGGTGTGTAAAATGCACTGGAAAACATCTAACCGTTGACTGCAACGGAAAAAGTGAAAGTCCACCGACGTGCATTAATTGTAATGGAAATCACCCAGCAAGTTATAGAGGCTGTGAAGTAGCTAAAGAATTACAAAAGCGACGATCAAAATCTGCCCAAACACAAAGAAACCCACCAAGGCAACTAGAAACCTCAATTCCCAAGAGTGCCAAATCTACAAAAGGTACAAAACCTAGTATCCGTAAGGAAAAGAAAACAGTTTCAGTACCTTCGGACAAAATATCGAAGCAAGGAAATGCAGAAACATATGCTCAAATAGCGGCAAAAAATATTCCCGTAAATAACGACACTGAAACAGACCCGATTTTGAAAGTCATTTCAATTATTTTGTCAAAACTTGAATAACAATGTGAAACAAATAAACTTATCTTTGATAGGTTAGGTAAGCTCGAAAATTGTTTTCGACCCTCTTTCCAAAAATATATGATGGAAAAGCTTAAAAGTCTTACGTAAAATGCCAACGGGTTATGGCAAAAACTTGGAGAATTGGGGATGTATATGCGAGAAAATGATATTGATATATGTTTGATATCAGAAACGCATGCCAAAAATGAATCAAATCTTAAAATCCACGGGTTTCTAGACTACCACGCCATTCATCCGTCTAACAAAGCAAGAGGTGGATCATCATTTTATATAAAAGAATGCATTGAACACTCGATAGGCCTCAAAATAGAGGCGGAAACAATGCAATTGAGTAGTGTACAGGTTAAAACTAAAAATATTCCTCTCAATGTCTCTTCCATATATTGCCCTCCGCGTTGCAAAATTGATAAGAGTGAATTTACGATATTGATAAAGTCACTAAGCCCAAATTTAATTGTTGGTGGTGACTTTAATGCAAAGCACACCTTCTGGGCCTCACGATGCATATCTCAAAAGGGTCGCATGCTATATGAAGCAGGAATGGAAAATAATTGTGACTTTCATTCGACTGGCAAGCCAACTTACTGGCCAACTGATCCGTCAAAAATACCTGACCTAATCGATTTATTCATGGTGAAAGGAATACCCTCTAACCGTATAGAAATTTCAGAGGGCTATGACCTCTTCTCAGATCATTCTGCCGTCGTTCTCATTATAAGCGAAAGCCTTGTTAAAATTGAAAAACCACCCAGGTTTACAAACAGTGAAATCAACTGGGATGGATTTAAAAAAGATATCGAGGACAACGTTGAGTTAAGGATATCATTACATACGCCTCTTGAGCTTGAGGCAGTAGATACCTTTGTTGATATAATACAAAAATCAGCTTGGGATAACACATCTTATCAAAGGCTAATGCCTCGCTATAAAGATATAAAATATCCGCACGAAATAAAAGATTAAGTGAAAGAGAAACGAAAACCACATAAAAAATGGCAGCAAACCCGTGCTCCTCAACACAAAGCTCATTTAAATCGCTTGAGTAATATGCTAAAAACGGCGATATCAGATTTCAAAAACCGTGAAGTTGTAAATTACATTGAAGGCTTGACAGCGGGGAAAGAATCCAACTACTCACTTTGGAAAGCTATAAAAACAACGAAAAAACCAAAGCTTCCAGTGCCCCCGATTAAGAAAAGCCAAAATGAATGGGCTCAAAAAAGTGGAGAGGAAACATTTAAGCCGTTTGATGGGCAAGAACTCAACGAAAATATTAATATGAATTTTACCTCAAATGAAAGCTACATAACGAGAAATGCTACACTTGCCGAATTAAAAACAGAAATAAAGAAGCTTAAGTCCAACAAAGCTCCAGGATATGACTTAATAATGGCAGAGATTTCCAAAATGCTCCCTCGTAAAGGGTTTATTAAGCTCCTTTACATAATAAATGCCGCTCTGAGCTTAGAATATGTTCCGAGCCAATGGAAAGTTGCGGAAGTCATAATGGTTTTGAAACCTGGCAAACCATCTCACGAAAAGAACTCTTACAGGCCGATTTCGCTTCTTCCAATAATATCAAAAGTTTTTGAAAGAATACTACTCCTGCGCCTGCAACCGATAATAGAAGAGAAACAATTAATACCTGAACATCAGTTCGGATTTAGAAGCAAGCATTCGACAATTGATCAAGTTCATAGAATTACTGACGTAATTGAGAGAGCTCTTGAAGAAAAGAAAATCTGTTCGACTGTCTTTTTGGACGTGTCGCAGGCGTTTGACAAGGTGTGGCACGAAGGCCTCAAATTCAAATTAAGACAAGTTCTGCCTGAAGGACTTTACAACATTCTAAACGGATATCTAAATGAAAGACTTTTTCGTGTAAGACACGGAAATTACTATTCTGATTTCAAAGAAATAGTGGCTGGGGTACCACAAGGAAGTGTATTAGGTCCAGTTCTGTACCTTTTATTTACACGCGATATACCTCAAACTGAAGATAGCAAAAACGATTAGCGAAGCTACAATTAAATTACAAAATGCTCTTAATAATGTTAATGAGTGGACGAAAACATGGCGAATAGCGCTCAATGAACAAAAGTCAGTCCACGTGGACTTTACGTATAAAAAAATAAATAGATTACCCGTCTTTCTTAATAACGCTCGTGTTCCATTTGCAAATGAGGCAAAATATCTTTGGGGTTGTGCCTGCGATACAAACTTAAATAACTTATAAACGTTTAAAAATAAATTGCTTAGGTCATTTGTAAATGCTCCGTGGTATATAAGAAACGAAGATCTTCATAGGGATCTCGAGATTCCTACGGTGCGGGCGGAAATAAGATAGCGCGCGAAAACATAGAAATCGACTATTAGAACACGCTAATTCAACGATTATTAACATTCTTGACGAGTCGAATTTAGTACGCCGTCTGCGAAGAACAAAACCTTCCGACTTGGTGCGGTGAACAGAAAACCGCTTTAAAATCGCGGATTAAGCAGGAACTTTCACTGGAAAGTAACCTGCAACACGTTACTTAACTTCGTTAAAAATAAATTGCTAGATAAGTTTCAACTTAGTTGCAATCGGGAAGTGGAGGTGGTTTTAGTGTAGTAAGAATCTCACACTTCTATGAGCACGCGTTTTTCGGTCCTCATAGAGCCTGAATAGCAGGTTTTGCACCTACCCACGGGAAAATAACCACAAAAAAAAAAAAAATTCTTAAGCTTTATGCTAACATCGTAGCCCTTTTTTCGTCGAATTGAATAGGTTTACTCGAACATGTATCGCCCATATTTAATAAAAAAGAATATTTTCCTAAATTTTGAATTTTATTGACAATTTGTTGATATAAAACCATTTGGTTTCTGGTATTTGATTACAAGTTAATTACGGTAATAAATAGTTAAATCTAACTTGGTACTTGAGTTATCAACTTAAAAAATAAATCAGCACACAATTTTTGTTTGGCTTTTTTAAAAATTGTCGAGTTTTGAGTTTTTTGACGGGTAAGCATTTAAAAACCTTCACTTGGATTTTTTCCGCTGACTAGTCTTTTTTAGTAAATTTTTCTTATTCATTAGTCCAATAACTATAAACATCAGACTTTGCGTCAGAGCCGGTAGTTCTGATTTTTTGCTGTGTTGTTTGTGATGTTGGCCTAGTAAATAATCTAAATTTCGAAAATTAAGATTATTTATTAGTGAAGTAGATTTGATTATCCTTCGCGTGGCAGTCACCTTGTTGTGGTGCGGAGGCTTAAGTATCAAAGATTCATCTGACCCGCTGATTCTGGGGCAACCCTAATCAGTAGTAATTTTGAGGAGTTACGAACTAAGAAATGCCCCCCCTAATCCAGGGTGTTAAGTGACCCGTGCCTATTGGACGGTTTGCAGCCAGGGGGTATACCGGCTGTATTCTAACGGAACCTCTTTGATGTTGGTCGACTTGAAGAGTAACTACGACCTTACCATACCATGCGGAGCTCTGGCTCGACCCCATTACTTCTCTAGCTACTCCTGGGAACTATATGCCTAAATTACAAGAAAGAAAAAACAAAAAAAAATTTAAAAAGTTCAACACTCTGCGGGATGTCACCGCGAGTGAAGCCCCAGATCAAATGGAAAAAGATTTCCGTGGCAATGATCTGAGACCGGATATCGGTAAGTTCTTGAAGAGGATGTCTTACGAGAACTCACAGAACCGGTCCTCAGGAGGAGCGTCGACCTCTTATCAAGGGAGAACACCTCCCGGATTAGAGGCTAACGCAAATCAACATGAAGTGTCTACCAGCATGGGGGAGAATACCTCCCGTGCAAGTAGAAGAGAAATCGGGGGCCACAGACTCGGTAAATGATGGGAAGTCACCATCATCAAATACCTCGAAACCACCGATTATACCAAAAAGTCAACGAAGCCGATATAATCGGTATGGCCGCAGAAACTTTCCACTTCCAGAACTGGGACCACCAGGTGCCCTGGATGACCCATTAAGGAAGGGGTTAAGTGGAGCAGGCACAAAGTGGTACTTCCGCTTTCTAGCAGAGGGGTTGTCCCCCCAGGAAGCAAGGAATAAGGTGGAAGAGAGGAAAGAGAGGCGCGAAAGCGAAGAAAAAAGACTGGCACAGGGTAAGAGGAACAGCAACCACATAACTCCCGCCAAAGGCAAGAAGCCAAAAAAGCCAGGACGACGAAACATGCGGGACCTGATACCGCGAAAACCGTCGAAGGAAGGCTCTCGTATGCAAGTGCAGCCTTGAGTGTCAGAATAACTGTCCTGCCGGAGAACTATCCTCATGTAACCTTGAATGTCAGCGAGCTGTCGAGCATAAACTGAAGTTCAATGGTCTGCACTTCAGAACCGGTCGCGGAGTGGTTAAGGGAGAGTATACCGAAACTGAGCCCTTGGAAGGGCATGAAGTTGGTAACGTGCAAGGGAGATGAGATCCCGAAGTTGCACACTATCACGCTGTTCTTGCCAAGGAGTATGGGGCAGGACGACAAGAAATCCTTGGCGTTAATTCAAGCCCAAAACGATGGACTTGATGTCCAAACCTGGAGGGTGGTTAAAAGCACCAAAGAGGGCAAAGGCCAGCTGCTGGTGATCACCATCGATGCTCGGTCTGTAGAGACGATAGTCGGAGCAAACCACCTGCTCCACTACAAATTTGGGAAGGTACCTGTTTACGGCCTTCGGAAAGTGACAGGTCAATGCTCCTCCCATGAACCAGCAATAACCACCTTCGCCCAAATCACCGACGACCCCAACTCTTCCCCACCCCACACCCAAACCCCTGAAACCTTGCCTGGAATACCCACCTCTCCACCGTCTGCCCCTACCCACTCAATTAACAAATTAAAATCCCCAAGAAGCCAGGCCAAAACACTGGTCCAGACAGAGAGATAGAGGGCATGGACCTCTCTCCGAATCGAACGGCTGAAGAGGAAACGCTTCCTACGGAAGAGGAGGAAGAATACCTGCTGGTAGATGATGGGGCTTTTGCCCCCATCTGCTGAAAAATCAATATAATGACCAGACGCGGGATCAGTGTCAAGCTAGCCCAAGTGAATATCCACCATGCAAAAGCGGCTTCGGCCGTCCTAGCAAGGA
The DNA here is from genome assembly GCA_946251815.1 of Dasysyrphus albostriatus. NCBI lineage: Eukaryota > Metazoa > Arthropoda > Insecta > Diptera > Syrphidae > Dasysyrphus > Dasysyrphus albostriatus. The sequence continues at coordinate 179,324,649 of OX276335.1, forward strand.
ATTTCACGGCGGATAACTTAGGGTTAGCACTGATCCAAGAACCCTGGACCTACAAGGGTCAGGTAAGAAGGTTAGCAAGTAGCGACTCAAAATTAATATGGGACACGAGAGTAGACTCACCCAGAACTTGCATTAAAATAAGGAATAACATATCTTTTATATGTCTTTCAGATTTTATGAAGATTTTATACAAGAGGCATATGAACTCAGCTGTCCCCTTAGACCAAAAATAAGACAGAAAGATTCTCCGTGGTGGAATAATAATCTGTCAACACTAAGATCCAAGGTAAGAAAACTCTTTAATGAGGCAAAAAGAACGAAGAATGGCATAGATAGCAGAGCTTACAATATATAACAAGGAGCTAAGGAAGGCCAAGAGGAATAATTTTGCATCTTTTTGTGAGAATATTTCCTTAACCCCTGCTGCTTCTAGATTGCATAAAGCTCTTGCAAAAGAGAAAACAATTTCATCATTAGCTTTAAGGTATGTGATGGAAGCTTTACAGAGAATGAAGAGCAGAGGTCTACTCTCCTACTTACCACGCACTTTTCAAGTAGTCTACCTCTAGAAGGGAACTCGGTAGAGAGAGAACACCTCTCAAACCTAAAAAAGAGGACTGGAAATTAGCTGCAACAATCTGTTCAAGTAAAAGGATTGAATGGGCAATTAGCACCTTTCAACCTTTCAAATCACCAGGTGCGGATGGTATCTTTCCAGCTCTATTACAACAGGGTAAAGATCATCTTATGCCTTATCTAACTAGCATACTTCGAAGTAGTAAACTTCTTGGGTATATACCAAGCTTATGGAGAAGAGCTAAAGTGATTTTTATTCCTAAAGTAAGAAAGATACAACCCACCCCAAGTCTTTTAGGCCGATAAGCCTAACGTCCTTTGTACTAAAAACTCTGGAAAAAATAGTCGACAACTTCATGAGATCGGAAGTATTAGTCGATAGGCCTCTTAACGTACGCCAACATGCCTACAGAGCGGGCAGATCTACAGAAACCGCTCTGTTTGAACTCACTAACAGGAAGCTTTAGACGCTAAGGCATTAACATTGTCAGCTTTTCTTGATATAGAAGGTGCTTTTGACAATACCCCCCATGATGCGGTAAATAAAGCTCTTGTAAGGAAAGGATGGATTGGTGAGATGTTAGCCACTAGGACAGCTGAGGCACCAGCAGGCCCAAATACGCGGAAAATCTTAACAACAAGAGGTTGTCCGCAGGGAGGGGTCCTATCACCCTTGCTGTGGAGTCTTGTAGTTGATGAACTGCTAGAAAAGCTTACTTCTCAAGGCATTAACTGTATCGGTTTTCCTGGTGATATCGTCATCATAGCCACAGGGAAGTTTGAAGAAACCCTCTGTGATATTATTCAAAGAGGGCTAGCTATTACAAGGAAATGGTGCATATCTGTTGGATTATCTATTAATCCTACCAAGACGACGATAATACCATTAACGAAGAAAAGACTTCTGCCACGCATGAAACCCATTCGGTTTGGGGGCGAAGTAATCCAAACAAAAAGCGAGGTTAAATATCTAGGTATCACACTAGACAGTAAACTCCTATAGAACAAACACGTAGAAATAACCGTCGGGAAAGCCACAAAAGCCCTCATGATCTGCAAAAGACTAGCAGGTAAATCATGGGGCTGCAAACCAAACATCCTTTGGTGGATGTACACCATGATGGTAAGACCCATCATCTGGAGCAATTAGAACTTGCCCCACAGCTGCCATGGAAGTTATCCTTCATCTGTCCCCCTTACATGAAGTTATAGTTATAGGCTGCAAAGGGAGCCATCACGGTACTGGTAAATGCATTAGTCTCAGGGTTAGGGACTGCATTCCAAAGTCAGCGGTAACAAACCTTATCGACATTCCAAGAGATGGCATGATTACTTCGAGAACTTTCAAATGAAGTTAAGTAATAAAAAGGAGCGAAATAGTATACTATACTCTCAAACCAAATGCCATCAAGTGGTACACTGATTGATCGAGAACAGCTGAAGGGACTGGGGCTGGAGTCTTTGGGCCTAGAACCAAACTTTCCATACCGATGGGATAGTCTACTAGCATTTTTCAAGCGGAAGTTCACGCCATAGCAAAATGTGCAGAACGTAATCTCGAAAGAAATTATGAAAAATGTGTGAACAAGCTGAATGTCCTGGGCAAGAACAACAGTGTCACACTTCATTGGGTACCTGGTCAGAAGCAGATTCCTTAGCAAAAATAGGGGCAAAAACTCCCTTAATAGGGCCTGAACCCTATTGTGGCTTAGGAGAAAATGTGATAAAATACAAAATCAAAGAACTGGAGGAGGCAAAAAGATCCAAAAACTGGAAAGAACTCCCCAAGCTAAGGCAGGCAAAATTATTACTTGGTAGTTACAACCGAGCACGATTTAAAGACTGCATCAACCTAACTAGGAACAACCTTAGGATAATATCTGGTCTCCTCACCGGGCACTGTAAACTTAAAAGACACCTAAATATCCTTGGTGTAGTTAGCAGTCCAACATGCAGATTCTGCTGCACATATGTGGAAACCATATGCCATAGACCATATTCTAGGAAAATGCGATGCAATTATGCACCAAAGGAAAAAACACCTGGGAAACTACCAGGTAGAAGAGAGTGATCTTTCCTCTCTAAAAGTCCTCCAAGTACTTAAATTTCTTAGGGAAATAAAATTGGAGGAAGAACTGTAGAATGAGCAACCTCATCCAGTCTAAGGTGGAGGCCCCAAAAACTCTTTCATTCATTCATTCAGATTTGATTATTTTAATTTTTCCTTTGTGTTCGAAAATCAATTTTTCAAAAACAATCGATTAAAACAACCTTATTTAAAAAGAATATTAAAGAATGGACTTCTGGCCTAAGGAAAGCAGAAGGAAGTTTTTTGCAGATATTACCACTGTTTTTCATATATTTTTTTTCTGCTTTAAGTCACCTTTTAGATAATTGCATCTCCCGACTTATCAGGGAGATATGCACCCCTTCCGAATTTGCTTCTTCTTTTGATCCAACCTATTGGCTCCAGAGGTTTTAAGCGTCATATGCCAAGCACACTGTAATACCATTTTACCGTAATTATACTACTTGTTGTTATAAATTAAGTGTATCAATAATTATACACTTTAAAAGGCTGCCTCTTGAAAACTCTTGGGTCTACAGAGTCGATTTTGGGCTCAAATCGATGTATTTGTAATTAATTTCAAATCGTTGAAAAATTCTTAATTAAAATTTAGTGTTTTTTTTTAAATTTTTTAACATGTTGCATTTGGCACTCGAGGTCGAAAACTTGAAGTATTTATTGGACCAAACATCATGCAAAAATCAGCAAAAAATCAGAACTGCCGGATCTGATGCAAGGTCTTCTTCCTATGAAACTACACATTTACTGGACTATAAGCCAGGCGAATTACTTTTTTCAATAGACGTATACATTAGGGGTGTCGGAATTATTTTTTATTTTTTATATTCAAAATGGGTATCGTGGATCTTGTAAAGGCATTAGAAAGAAGTAATTTTTGTTCTGGGACATTTTTCAAAACTGAATTTTGAGACCCCGCGGCCGTTTTAAGGTAAAAAACAAAAATTCGAAAAAGTGGTCAGAAAACCCATTTAAATTTGCGTCGATATGTGGTCAAAATTGCTAATTATATTTTATTTTGTAATTATTTCCTCATTTGAATTGATTGTTTATCAATTTAAGCATGCTGTATTATGTTGTCGGGCCAATTCGAGCATTCCATTAAAAAAAATAATCGAAAACGGTTAGAAAATCGATAGATTTTTTCTTGGCTTTCTTAAGATTTAAGACAAAAAGTTGTTTTATGACATTTTAAGAAGCAGTTTTTTATTCTATTTCCTTGACAGCTAAGTAGCTGTGACCACATATCGATGCAAATTTAAATGGGTTTTCTGAACACTTTTTGTAAGTGTTTGGAAAATGTCCCGGAAGAAAAAGTACTTCTTTCAAAATCCTTTACAATATCCACGATACCCATTTTGAACATAAGAAATTAAAAAAATCGGAGACCCTTAATATACATATATTTACTAGTGTTGTCGTTATAATGGCTTTTTTGAGTTTTTATATTTAAATAGGCCTTAAACAGCTATAAATTAATAAAAAACAAATTCCCTAATTTTTTCAGATTTTTATTTGCATCCCCTACAGTCGGTGTAGAGGCAGGGCCGGACAAGCGATACGGGCAAGCGGTGCAAATGCGTAGGGCGCTGTGCCCAATGGGCGCCTTGAGCAAGCATTAAAAATCCACTTCCTCAAAACCACTACCTAACTACTTTTTTTAATTTTCACTTCTTTTTAATAGCTCACACCAATATTGATCAGACCAGATAATTCTGAATTTAAAGACAGATATAGATTTACATATATAAAGGGTGTTTTTCTAGACGTGTGGTTGTCAATCTGGCAATACTTTTTTCGGAGTTGGTCTTTTTGACAGCTGTCAATGGATTTATCTTCAGTTTGATTTGCTATTTCATAACGAATTGACTTACTCCTGAATAACGTTTGCAAATTGTGCAAATTTATTATCAAAATAATGGTTCGGTTCGCGCGACGTATCGCAAAAACGCCTGTGGCGTGGCTTTAAAGACCGTGCGATTTCACACCGTTGGACTATTTTTTTGCACGATTTTGGTAGCCTGTTCGGGATACCTTGTTGAAAAATAGCATTGCAAAATCTGCCCCTTAAAAACTGGGGAAATGTATTCTTCCACCAATAACTGCAATTGAGGGGCGCTAAAGATGAAACTTGCACAGGGCGCTTATTAAGCTTGGGCCGGCCCTGTGTAGGAGTTAATCTAATTTTGTTTTTTTTTTTGTTTTGCATACAAGGTGATTCGCGTAAAATCTACCCTAAAATGCAGAGAATGTTAGTTGGAAGTAAACAAAAAAATCCCACGTTCTGCATACCAGGTGATTCGCGTAAAATCTGTAAAATCTGTAGACAAGAAAATAATCCTATCATTCCATCGAAGGGGGGTAATATTTCCCCCGTTTGGACAGGAGGAGCAATTTTACAAAAACATTACACTTAATAGAATAAAATTACTTGAGAAAAAACGACAACACAGTATTGTTTTGCAGCTTTTTGGAAAGCCAAACTATTCTTATACTTTATTTTTCAATTAAGTTTTTTTGAAGAACAGTTTTGGCAAAAAATTGTTTCAAATCATTTTGAAGAAAAATTAAATTTTTAACTTTTTCATTTGAAAATAATTTTAGCTGAACCTATTTATTGAAAGAACTTAACTAAAAAAGAAATCATAGGAATGGACTTCTGGCGAAGTGATTTTCAAATTAACCAACAAATGAATCTCAACAAATACAATACAATACTTAGTTAAATTATAGTTTATCGAAAAAGTATTCTTTATAGAAAATGGGTTGTACTCTTAAAGGCAACTGAACATAGATTAAATTTCAATAACGGAAGAAAAACGTTAGCAAAAACTAAGAATGAAAGAGATAACTATATGTTGTGAATTTCTTTGATAAGCACTGTTTGTTTGCTAAATCAGAGTGCGTTTGAAACCCAACAACTGTAAGTATTGCTGTTGTTTCTTTTTTGTTTAATGATTTTCGATCAAAAAATAAATTGATTTTTTCACCATTGGAAGGCTTTAATTGTCAAATCTGTGTTTTGACAAATCGGAAGGGGAAAAAAATCAATTTTTGTTACCAAAAGAAAACCCCATTAGTATGCAAAAAAAATAAAGGGCAGACCTTAGATCAGTTGTCATGTCAATAAATAGAGCCCGATACATGCTACTGGATGTATTGCTTTTTATATGGTCTGCCATATCCATTATGATGGATGATTTTTGTATACTCCAGGATGGGAATATCGGGGATTATTTACTATTTTTTACCACAGGAAGCTCCATTTAATTAGCAGTTGTTATTGTTATTGACAAAGCTGATGGAATACGCTTGGGAGATTTTGCCTTCATTATTGATTTCACGTCGTCGTTTATAATTGAGCCTTGTATAAACGAAAGTTTTGCGTAAAGCTTGGCTCTGCTTTCAAAAATACGTTCATCCACTAAAGGGAGTCCAGCTTCAGCTATTATATTTCGTATTGGACTGGTAGGAAAAGCGTTTAGGCTCCTACGCACTGCTTGATGATATGGGGCCTTGATAACGTTGATGGTTGTTTTAGGGGAGTTACCATAGATTAAGATACCATAATCAATCTTACTTAGTATAAGAGATCTAGTGATGTTACATAAAGTTTTTGAGTGAGCATTCGATTTTGTACATGATAAGTAGTTAACAATGTTTGCCCTAGCAGCTAGTTTTTTTTTTTAGTTCAATACAATGGCTTTTAAAGTTATATCTATCACTAAAAATAATGCCTAAAATACTTAACTTATTTACATTTTCTATATTAACACTATTAAATCTAAAAGAGAAATATGTACAAGAAGTTTTGTGGCATATATGTAATGTTTTGCATTTGTCTACAGATGGTTTGGCACCGGAGGTAGCCGACCATCTTAAAATATCCGAAACGACTTTTGAAAAAAGATTTTGGTGTTCTACCAAGTTATTGTGTCTGCATAAGATGTAGACGTCGTCTGCATAAATACAGTGGTCAAGTTGCGAATGATTTGATATAATAGTACTGACTTCATCAAAGGCAATCAAAAATAGCACTACTGACAAAGGGGATCCTTGCGGAATACCATTGTGAAGAGGATAATAATCTGAGAAGCAATTGTTAGATTTGACACAAATTTTTCTTTTCGTCAAAAAGGATTTGATGTAGTTGAAAATCTTCGGGCCGACGCCCCAGGTTATAATCTTGTCTAAGATCTGATGAATGCCAATCCTATCGAACGCCTTTTCAAAATCTAATGACAAAAACAGTAACGTGGTTTCGAGCCGAGAGGGCTTTTGTTACATACAGGTCGAGGTGCAGAAGAGCGTCATCGCAGCCTTTGTTTGATTTGAAAGCAACTTGATTTGAGCTTAATAGGTTTCTGGATTCTAAAAACCAAAGTAATCTTTTTGCAATAATTTTTTCCAATATTTTCGAAGCACATGGAATAAGAGATATTGGGCGATATCCGTTTACACTAGTGTTCATTTTAGGTAAGGGCATTATAGTTGTGAGTTTCCAGCTATGTGGAATGATGCCTGTATTTAGAATATTGTTGTAAAGTTGAACAAGTCTAGATTTAGCTGATGTTGGAAGGTTTTTAAGAATCGGGTATGAAATACGATCTCTACTGGGTGTTTTGCCGCTTAACGTGGAGAGACAGCTTTCAAATTCAATTTTTGAAATGGGTATTTCGATATGCATAGATTGACATGATAGCAAGTTACTATTGTAAGGTAAACTTAGAGATGTAATTTTATTAATTTTGAAAGCGGCAGAGAAGTTTTCATCTTTGGAACAATCTGACCATGTTTTGGCAAAATGGTTGCTTATTTCGTGAGGTGTGGTGAATTGTAGATCTTGGTCTGCGATGCACATAATCGATTGGGACAAATAGGTTCCTGTAAGGCAACGGATCTCTTGCCATATTTTCGAAGGAGAAGATGTGGGGCTTATAGAAGATGTGATTTCATTGAATTTTTTTGTTTTAGAAATTTTCACTTCCCTACGAAACTAAGCGTTTGACTTTTTGGATGCGATTAAGTTTTGCTGGTTTGGATATTTTTTAAAAAGTTTCCATGCTCTATTTTTTTCTTTCCCCAAATAGTGAAGTTCTGAATTCCACCAAGACACTGTGCGATTAGGAGCTTTTGGAGAGCTTTGGGATATCGAATGGTTGGCTGCATGTCTGATCGCTTTGGTAAGACGAGCTGCCTCTTGATATTGTCGTGATAATAGGGAAGTGGTCGCTGTTGTAAAGATCATCAAGGGTCATCCACTCGATTTTTGGATACAATTCAGGAGAACAGGTTGTGATGTCTATGTGCGTGAAGCTTTGATGAGTGGAAAAATATGAAGGGGAGCCATCATTGAGAGTTATGAGGTTAGAGTTTGATAAAAACCTTTCCAAGATTGCACCTCTACCATTAGTTACAGGGGAGCCCCACAAAACACTCCAGGAGTTGACATCACCAGTTATGATGATTGGAGTATTTATTTGATCAATTATGTTTACAATATAGTTAATTGAAAACGATTGATTAGGGTGTATATATAACGATATGACAGTCAACTTATCCGCCAGTTGAATTTCAACTGCTAGGGTGAGAATATGCGAGTTAATAACCTTTTGTTTATGTGGTATCCCTTTCTTTATTGAAATAGCTACTCCTTGTTTAGCTGTAACGTTTTCAGCTAGATTGTGAAAAAAACCTATATACATTTTAGGAACATTCGGTTTGAACTGAGCAGCACAGTGTGTTTCTTGAAGGCAATAATAATACTTATAGTTATTAATAAAACCTTTAATATTCCATTGTAGGATTTTAGTTTTTTCTTTTGTTATGTAAGTGGACTTTAAACTATTTTTTAAGGGGATGGAGTTGTCATGGTTAGGGTGAACAAAGTCTTGACTCCGCGGGTCGGATGTTGAAGCGACCACGCTCTCTAAAGAGCCCGGACGACTCAATTCCCGATCAGCGGAGCCAAGTAGTAGGTTGATGTTTGTATCTTTATTGCATGTCGACATCGTGCGGATCTGAATTTTGTGTATAGGAAGAAATATTTTCAATTAAATCGTGTGTTATTTTTGTAATAGGAGATTGCGTTTGTTTTTTGTTAGAGTTGGTGTTGTCTACTCGTACTTCATGTGAAGTAGGTTGTGTGGTAGCTGAGTTGTTTGGAATGATTTGTGAAATTTTTGAAGCGTTGGATGAGGAAAGTTGTTCGGACTGTTCTGATTGTGGGGCTGTAATTGGAGCTGAATTTTTAATACTTTTTGGATCGGAAGATGTTAGAGCAAGAGCATAAGTGCCTGTATACATAGGAGTGTTTTGAGCTTTATTTGAGTTATTGTGTTTGTACTATTTAATTTAGGCATTTTTATATTGTTTGAGGTTTGTTTTTCTGTGTTGTTAATTGTAGAATTATGCGTTTTATAAATTTTGGGATCTTGTACAGTTGAGGTTATATTATTTGGAATCTGTTTTGTTTTTTCTGCGAATGAAACTGAAGAAGATGAGGAATAAGAAGGGATATTATTTTGCTCCTTATGAATTCTCTTAGCTTCGGCCATTGTGCATTTTTTGTGTGTTTTTATTGTCAAAACTTTTTTGGCTTCTTTATAGGCAGGGCAAGATTTAGAAGAGGGATGGGCAAGTGAACAATTCGCACACATAATTCTGTCACACGGTTTAGGAGTATGGGGGGGAGACTGCAGAAATCGCATTTAGTATCACCCATTTATCGTTTACTTGTGTGTCCGAGGAGTTGGCAATTTCGACAGCTTCTGGGATGTATTCGGTGATTTTGACTTTATAAAAACCAATGTCTACCGATTTTGGGATATAGTATGAGTCGAAGGTAAAAATCATTAGACCAGTTGCTCTTTGCTTACCATCTTCAATTTTTTTGAATTTATAAATATCAGTCACATTTTGAGATTTCATTTCTGCTATAATTTCAGTCTGAGAGACGTTTATCAAACAAGGGGCATAGGCTATTCCCTTGGACTCATTTAATTTCTCATGAAGTTTGACAACAACTGTACAGGAGTTTGCAGGATTGTTCACTTTAAGGAATATTTCAGCGGCTTTTTGTGTTTTAACCAAAATAAGAAGGTTTCCATCACGCAATTGAGATATTTGCTTATATTCTTTACTGATATTATCAATCGATTTTTTTAGTAAACTGAACTGAGTGATGATATGGGCTTATCATTAGATTTAGGAGAGATCACTATGAACTTGGGATTTTTAGAATTGGTTGTTGGAAGGTCAGGGTAATTGCACAAAGGAGTAGGGTTAGGTTTATGTTTTTAATAGGTTGAGATAAACATGAATCCACGTGAAGCGGTAACAGCCTGAAACGGGATCCACTCAGCCCGTGGGCCATTTTCAACACGTAAAATTGCACTCAAGGGTATTCTTTTTTAGCAAAAAAAAAACAGTCGCAAACAAAAATTGATTAGATAAGAAAAATATGGTATAACGGGAGATACCGGTTTGCGCGAAGCAGCACAAAGTAAAAATCACACAAGAGACTATGAACGATGCTTGCGGTTCGAAGGTTAGTCGGTGAACTTCATATTTACTGACGGATCTAAAAACCAGCACAGCACCTCATTTGCATCTACTCACGAAGATGGTTCACTACTATCCGTAGGTCTATTGAACAATATAACTTCAATTTTCACCGCCGAAGCAACAACATTAACCGCAAAGCTACCTGGTAATTTTGCAATATGCTGTGACAGCCAGGCAGTTCTTAATGCAATACAGAATCCTAATAACACCACGGTTCTCATAAACAAAATAAGAGATCTCCTTTTAAAATATCCGAATAAATCGAAACTTATGTGGATACCTGGACGCGTTGGGATTCTCGGTAACGAACATGCAGACCTAGCGGCCAATAATGCTCATTTTTCGCCTATCAAATCGATTGGAAATCTTACCAAACTTCACCTATTACGGGAAGTTAAGAACAAAATTAGACACCAACAACTAAACGAGTGGTATAAATATTATCAATTACAAAATTACAATTACAAATCCATCAACATCGATAAAACTAAAGCTTGCTACCCAATCACCACCTCCAAGCAAATGAATACTGTCATGGTCAGACTACGCTTGGGACACACAGCACTCACCCACCAACATATTCTAAAAAAACACCACCAAGCCCACCAATCTGCACTGACTGCCAAACACCAATAGACATAAAACACATCCTTAGAATAGGAGGATGCAAATCGATAACCTCCAACACCAGCATTTACAACTCATCCTCATCCCTCATCCATAGAAGAAATCTTAAGCATCTTAGACCCAGTGAATATTAAAAATATATTCAATTTTATAAAACTACACCATATTCAAATCTAATAATCTATTACATACATATATGTAAATAATTTAAACATTATACAAATTCATTTCATAAATTATAAACCAAGTAATTTTTATTAACTTGAGAGTCAGAAGCTCTAAGCAACTAGTGCTCATTATATGTTAACATGTAAATTTTTTAATTGTATGTTAATAAATTGTAATAATAATAATAATAAATAAAGGGAAATTGGGTTGAAAATAAAAATCAGAAAAAAATTAAGGAATTTATTTTACCCAAGATGACTTTTTTTAACGACCATCCTTATACATACAGTTATGGGCGATTTTCTACAAACTAATACTTTTGTGAGTGCAAAGTTTACGAAGAAAATGCTAGTGTGGTCGCACTACACAGTGTACATTTTTGCCAGATTTTACATGTTCAAATGACGAAATGCCACGGTAGTGACACGTGTTTGCTTGCCCCGGTAGTGACATCTTCATATTTAAATCACTGCAAAATAATTGTTACAGTCGAAATATTTTCCGAACAAAGGACAATCGGCAAAAATGTATGCAATGGTCTAGGAACCAATAAAAAGGAAACGTATGTCGTTGGAAAAGTATTTGCATGTGCTTCAATAGTCACTATGTCAGCTTATTTAAAATTACTATGTGAAAAAAGTTATTCGCTAACCAAGGTTTTGTGTGTGTTTATTGCAGTATGAAAAAAATCTATGAAAACTGGTCTAGCAAATACCAATAAGATGATTATCGTTGAAAAGGTATATTTATGAACAAGAATATTTATTAAAGAAAAGGTATTTTTATGAACAAGAATATTTATTAAAACACCTCACTACCATTCCAACGACATACGTCTCGTTGTTATTGGTTGAGCTAGCGTTCACATATATTTTTCCATACTACACAAAAACATTTTTTTCACACTAAAATGCACCAAAATATTATACTAGCTAGCAAATAACTTTGTTTATATAGTGATTTAAACTGAACAGATAATAGGGAAGTGGTCGCTGTTGTAAAGATCATCAAGGGTCATCCACTCGATTTTTGGATACAATTCAGGAGAACAGGTTGTGATGTCTATGTGCGTGAAGCTTTGATGAGTGGAAAAATATGAAGGGGAGCCATCATTGAGAGTTATGAGGTTAGAGTTTGATAAAAACCTTTCCAAGGTTGCACCTCTACCATTAGTTACAGGGGAGCCCCACAAAACACTCCAGGAGTTGACATCACCAGTTATGATGATTGGAGTATTTATTTGATCAATTATGTTTACAATATAGTTAATTGAAAACGATTGATTAGGGTGTATATATAACGATATGACAGTCAACTTATCCGCCAGTTGAATTTCAACTGCTAGGGTGAGAATATGCGAGTTAATAACCTTTTGTTTATGTGGTATCCCTTTCTTTATTGAAATAGCTACTCCTTGTTTAGCTGTAACGTTTTCAGCTAGATTGTGAAAAAAACCTATATACATTTTAGGAACATTCGGTTTGAACTGAGCAGCACAGTGTGTTTCTTGAAGGCAATAATAATACTTATAGTTATTAATAAAACCTTTAATATTCCATTGTAGGATTTTAGTTTTTTCTTTTGTTATGTAAGTGGACTTTAAACTATTTTTTAAGGGGATGGAGTTGTCATGGTTAGGGTGAACAAAGTCTTGACTCCGCGGGTCGGATGTTGAAGCGACCACGCTCTCTAAAGAGCCCGGACGACTCAATTCCCGATCAGCGGAGCCAAGTAGTAGGTTGATGTTTGTATCTTTATTGCATGTCGACATCGTGCGGATCTGAATTTTGTGTATAGGAAGAAATATTTTCAATTAAATCGTGTGTTATTTTTGTAATAGGAGATTGCGTTTGTTTTTTGTTAGAGTTGGTGTTGTCTACTCGTACTTCATGTGAAGTAGGTTGTGTGGTAGCTGAGTTGTTTGGAATGATTTGTGAAATTTTTGAAGCGTTGGATGAGGAAAGTTGTTCGGACTGTTCTGATTGTGGGGCTGTAATTGGAGCTGAATTTTTAATACTTTTTGGATCGGAAGATGTTAGAGCAAGAGCATAAGTGCCTGTATACATAGGAGTGTTTTGAGCTTTATTTGAGTTATTGTGTTTGTACTATTTAATTTAGGCATTTTTATATTGTTTGAGGTTTGTTTTTCTGTGTTGTTAATTGTAGAATTATGCGTTTTATAAATTTTGGGATCTTGTACAGTTGAGGTTATATTATTTGGAATCTGTTTTGTTTTTTCTGCGAATGAAACTGAAGAAGATGAGGAATAAGAAGGGATATTATTTTGCTCCTTATGAATTCTCTTAGCTTCGGCCATTGTGCATTTTTTGTGTGTTTTTATTGTCAAAACTTTTTTGGCTTCTTTATAGGCAGGGCAAGATTTAGAAGAGGGATGGGCAAGTGAACAATTCGCACACATAATTCTGTCACACGGTTTAGGAGTATGGGGGGGAGACTGCAGAAATCGCATTTAGTATCACCCATTTATCGTTTACTTGTGTGTCCGAGGAGTTGGCAATTTCGACAGCTTCTGGGATGTATTCGGTGATTTTGACTTTATAAAAACCAATGTCTACCGATTTTGGGATATAGTATGAGTCGAAGGTAAAAATCATTAGACCAGTTGCTCTTTGCTTACCATCTTCAATTTTTTTGAATTTATAAATATCAGTCACATTTTGAGATTTCATTTCTGCTATAATTTCAGTCTGAGAGACGTTTATCAAACAAGGGGCATAGGCTATTCCCTTGGACTCATTTAATTTCTCATGAAGTTTGACAACAACTGTACAGGAGTTTGCAGGATTGTTCACTTTAAGGAATATTTCAGCGGCTTTTTGTGTTTTAACCAAAATAAGAAGGTTTCCATCACGCAATTGAGATATTTGCTTATATTCTTTACTGATATTATCAATCGATTTTTTTAGTAAACTGAACTGAGTGATGATATGGGCTTATCATTAGATTTAGGAGAGATCACTATGAACTTGGGATTTTTAGAATTGGTTGTTGGAAGGTCAGGGTAATTGCACAAAGGAGTAGGGTTAGGTTTATGTTTTTAATAGGTTGAGATAAACATGAATCCACGTGAAGCGGTAACAGCCTGAAACGGGATCCACTCAGCCCGTGGGCCATTTTCAACACGTAAAATTGCACTCAAGGGTATTCTTTTTTAGCAAAAAAAAAACAGTCGCAAACAAAAATTGATTAGATAAGAAAAATATGGTATAACGGGAGATACCGGTTTGCGCGAAGCAGCACAAAGTAAAAATCACACAAGAGACTATGAACGATGCTTGCGGTTCGAAGGTTAGTCGGTGAACTTCATATTTACTGACGGATCTAAAAACCAGCACAGCACCTCATTTGCATCTACTCACGAAGATGGTTCACTACTATCCGTAGGTCTATTGAACAATATAACTTCAATTTTCACCGCCGAAGCAACAACATTAACCGCAAAGCTACCTGGTAATTTTGCAATATGCTGTGACAGCCAGGCAGTTCTTAATGCAATACAGAATCCTAATAACACCACGGTTCTCATAAACAAAATAAGAGATCTCCTTTTAAAATATCCGAATAAATCGAAACTTATGTGGATACCTGGACGCGTTGGGATTCTCGGTAACGAACATGCAGACCTAGCGGCCAATAATGCTCATTTTTCGCCTATCAAATCGATTGGAAATCTTACCAAACTTCACCTATTACGGGAAGTTAAGAACAAAATTAGACACCAACAACTAAACGAGTGGTATAAATATTATCAATTACAAAATTACAATTACAAATCCATCAACATCGATAAAACTAAAGCTTGCTACCCAATCACCACCTCCAAGCAAATGAATACTGTCATGGTCAGACTACGCTTGGGACACACAGCACTCACCCACCAACATATTCTAAAAAAACACCACCAAGCCCACCAATCTGCACTGACTGCCAAACACCAATAGACATAAAACACATCCTTAGAATAGGAGGATGCAAATCGATAACCTCCAACACCAGCATTTACAACTCATCCTCATCCCTCATCCATAGAAGAAATCTTAAGCATCTTAGACCCAGTGAATATTAAAAATATATTCAATTTTATAAAACTACACCATATTCAAATCTAATAATCTATTACATACATATATGTAAATAATTTAAACATTATACAAATTCATTTCATAAATTATAAACCAAGTAATTTTTATTAACTTGAGAGTCAGAAGCTCTAAGCAACTAGTGCTCATTATATGTTAACATGTAAATTTTTTAATTGTATGTTAATAAATTGTAATAATAATAATAATAAATAAAGGGAAATTGGGTTGAAAATAAAAATCAGAAAAAAATTAAGGAATTTATTTTACCCAAGATGACTTTTTTTAACGACCATCCTTATACATACAGTTATGGGCGATTTTCTACAAACTAATACTTTTGTGAGTGCAAAGTTTACGAAGAAAATGCTAGTGTGGTCGCACTACACAGTGTACATTTTTGCCAGATTTTACATGTTCAAATGACGAAATGCCACGGTAGTGACACGTGTTTGCTTGCCCCGGTAGTGACATCTTCATATTTAAATCACTGCAAAATAATTGTTACAGTCGAAATATTTTCCGAACAAAGGACAATCGGCAAAAATGTATGCAATGGTCTAGGAACCAATAAAAAGGAAACGTATGTCGTTGGAAAAGTATTTGCATGTGCTTCAATAGTCACTATGTCAGCTTATTTAAAATTACTATGTGAAAAAAGTTATTCGCTAACCAAGGTTTTGTGTGTGTTTATTGCAGTATGAAAAAAATCTATGAAAACTGGTCTAGCAAATACCAATAAGATGATTATCGTTGAAAAGGTATATTTATGAACAAGAATATTTATTAAAGAAAAGGTATTTTTATGAACAAGAATATTTATTAAAACACCTCACTACCATTCCAACGACATACGTCTCGTTGTTATTGGTTGAGCTAGCGTTCACATATATTTTTCCATACTACACAAAAACATTTTTTTCACACTAAAATGCACCAAAATATTATACTAGCTAGCAAATAACTTTGTTTATATAGTGATTTAAACTGAACAGATATACAGATATTGTAGGTAAGAAATATACTTTTTCAATGATATAAGTAGTGTCGATATTGGTAAGACCAGTTTAAATACATTTTAATTATGTAAATATACGGTGACTTATGCTGATCAGAATCGATAAAATTTAAGCTGTAGGAACACGAAAATTAAATTATATGATTTTATTTAAAAAAAACTTCGGGACAGTTTTGAACTCAAAATGCAAATTCTCTAAATGAGTTATAATTTATAACTTATACATATTTCAGTAATTCAATAGACAGAATTGAGAAAACTCAGAAACATTTTACAAGGTAAGCATTTTATAAGCTTAATTGGAGATTATAGCATTTTAATTATTTTGTATAAAATCCCTTTATGATCGTCGGGTTTATTTTTCAATTACGTTTTTAAGAGATATTGTAACATTTCCTATGAATTGTCCTCCTTTACTTTCATTAGTTAATTCTGTAAGTGCACCGTCTAGAACTACATTCTACAGGTTTCATTTGTTTGAGCAGTTTCATCGTACAGATTATGGCCGTAACGAACCCATCACGCGTCGCACAAGAAAAGACAATTTATTTTGCAATAATGATGTTGATGATCTAGATGTTTCGAGAGACTCATTTAAAAAATATGTTTTAAATAATACTTAAACTAACTTCCTAAAAAAATGTAAATACTTAATCTTTTTTAGCATTCATTTGTATTTATTAATTGTAAATTAACCAGTTAATATTTCTGAGATCTCAGAGGACTCAGAGCGCTCAGAAATATAAACAGGATTCCTCTCAAAAATTTCTCATTTTTCCCCTTAAGAACTGAGACTGAATTTTTTTGGATTCGCTTGCTCAATTATTTTTTGTCGCAGTAAATTACATAAGAAGAAAAGAAAAAGGGAGTTGTTTTGACTTTTATGTGAGGAATGTTGTTTATATTTTACTCTCCTGCTCTGTCAAAAAATTGAGGAAAAATACTGAGCGCTCAAGAAATATAAACTGGCCAAATCTATATTTATAAAGCTCTAATCTTGCTTTGTTTGTTTGTGACGGCTAATCTCAAAAACTACTTATCCGATTTCAAAAATTGGTTTGGTGTTTGAAAGATTATTTTAATAGGATCGTTTTAGGCGTACAATTTTGTAAAAAATTTACATTTGTAGGGTTAACAGGGGTAAAAACAGGAAAATGGTGTCGGATTTTCACTTATTTTTTTATGTTTGAAAGGGTGTACTAAGAGGATGAGTTAAGTACTTACTAAATGTTTATCGAGATTTAGATTCATATCTATAGGGTGAAATGGGGTAAAAACAAAAAAAATATCCAATTTCGATTTCTTTATCTATTTAACAAAATGGGTTTATTTCTACACATTTTTCAAATCAAGCTTTCTATATAGGGTGAAATGGGGTAAAAACATGAAAAGGGAATCCAATTTTAAAAACTTTTTTTTTGGAAAAGTTATTAAAAGTTAATTAAAGAATATTTTTGTATATATTATTGTGTGTAATACGGTTATAAATTTTAAATACACTTTTTGTGCATGGAAGGTTATATTAGTTATAGTATATGTCTCTAAATCACCGGCTTTAAATTTTTAAAAATTAGGTTATTCCAACTCAAACAAATATTTTTTTTTTTAAAGTTATCCTTAGAGGTTGGATTTAGGACCAGATATTTTTCAAAATTAAGCTTCATAACTCTAAAGTGAAATGCGTGAAAGAGGTCCCTATCTGGTCTTTAAAATTAAAGAAAGTTTTATGTTGTAAGAAGAAAGACATAAGGTGAAATAGAGAGGAAATAAAAAGTTAACCACGATTTGAAATTCTTTTAACGTTGGAAATATTATGCTCAAAGGACAGATGGGGCTCCAATTTGAAACATTCTTTTTGTGTATGAAAGTCTGATAAGTTTAGAGGGTGGAATTTGAGAACTACTCGCTTTATGTTTTCTATTTAAAAGAGGAATGGCTTTAAAATAAAACAAAATAGTATCCAAATTTTAAATTTCTTTGCGAGCCTTGTAAGTGGTCCTTCAATCAAGTTGGAATGGCTGGACGTATTTATTACATTTTAGATTCTTTGTTGCAGTGAACCAAGCACAATATTATAGATATCATCCTTTTAAATAAAATATTTAAATGAATAACTACGCAAAGAATTACGAAAACATGGTCGCTCATGAACTAAGTGAAACAGAAAGCCGGTGATAAAGTTCACTTTTATTTTAAAAGAAAAAATGCGTACTAGAAAACACACCTTTTGCCGCCTAACAACATACATACATCCTTATTGTTAGTTTTATCCGAATAACATTTTACCCGAAATATTTGACATTTCACTTTTCGCTTCTTGTGATAGCGTTTTCGTTAAGGTGCATTCCGAATGCTTCTGGAAAACTTCGTTTGGCACTAGATGACAGTTCTTCTTCTAAAAAGGAAAGGAAAACGATTCTGGATTTGAAGAAAGAATCAAAACCAGAAGCACGCATACATCCACACTTTCAATTATCTTAAAGTCGTCAAAAAGTATTTTTTTTTTTGTTGTCTAACTTTGTAATAGCTATGCATTATACTTAAATTTGGAGTTGAAACAAAATACTTATTTAAAAAATGGATAGGCTAAAAATTTCATCCTCCATTATCACTATCTTCACACTATGTTGTGGATTTTTGTTTAGGTAAGGATCTAACTCAAAGTAAAATCCCAAGGATGTGAGGAATATCAATATTCAAAGAAACAGCTGTGAATGCTTCATCACCCAAATGCAACAACCAAAAGCACAAACACAACCAAACCCAAACTTCCGAATCAAGAAAAGGTTTGCAAATTGTTCCTTTGGCATTCTGCATCGGAGAGCTCTGAAATCTTCTTCCAGATTACCAAACGAAAAAGCTATAAGTTTCACCCGAAAAAATATTTGATGTCTGAAAAAATCACTAATTGTGAGTACTTACTCATTTTTGCGAAATGTATTGTACCTATTTAAGAGCCACAATATTATTTTTTTGGTGGCAAACTTGCTTTTCGTGTAAGTTTTTTTTTTGCTTATTTTAGGGCAAGAGAACTTTGGGCGAAAGTTATAATAGTTTTTGAAATTACAAGGGAACAAACATTTTTTTCGTGTGAAATATTTTCCGGGCCAAACTCAAAATAAGGCTGATAATTAATACTGTTCACTTTATCTATAATTTAATTTTATTATTTTTGTCTATACCCGAGCGAAGCCGGGGCGGGCCAGCTAGTTATAAATAAAAATATAAATTATAGTAATATTTATTTATTTATATTAGTAGTTCTGCCAACAATTTTATTATATTTTGTATTAGTATCTAGTCAATAAGATTGTAATCTGATTGATGAAATAAACTAAGCTAAACTATAAAAATATGTAATATTAACGCTACTGTTATTTATACGTATATTTGACGTAAATACAGCTCAAATCAATTTTTGTTTTTTGATTAAAGTCGAGTTCTAAAAAAATTGTTGGTAACCTCAGGGTGGGGACATGCCACGACAGTGAAATTTGGGGTATAATTTATTTTTTTTTCTTAAATACATTCGCTCGTGATTTTTTTGGAATTAAATTTTCCATATATCGAACACATATGTATATCCATTGAATAAATACAAATAGAAGGTGACACCCGGCAAAATGCCCGCATCATTTTAAGAAAGCTCTGCTTTCGCTCAAAATAATATGATGAGGTGGGTATATTTAATAAATTAAATTTCCTAAATTATAAAAAGTTTGTGTATTTGAAAGGGAATTTTCAATAATTGTTTTAATTATTTTTGTTTATTCCATGAATTACTATGGAAAGGGAATTTTCAATAATTGTTTTAATTATTTTTGATTATTCCATGAATTACTATGGAAATGAGTTAGGGAAGAGTGTTGTGTTTGTTTTGTATGCTAGTTGTAGAAATTGATGATTTTCGTTGCCGTTTTTATTTAAACAAAAATCAATACAAGGGATAAGTACATAAATAAAAAATATATACATGTTCTTTATACGAAAGCTACATTGCTTAGCTATACAACTTAAGTTCTATTGATCTGATCTTTTAGATGAAAGTCTTATAATACAGGAGATAATAAGCTATATTGTGTTACCATTTTTTATGTGGGAGGAATATCGGGTGGAACACAGAACTTCCAAATACTAAAGATCACTTTAATAATTTGTAAAGGCTGTTAAGTTAATAACTCTGTGTGGCAAGGTTTTCTAACATGCATAATTTGAGCTAGATTTAATTGTTTATTGAATTAAGACTAAAATTGTCGAATAATGTGGGTACCCAGCGCGATACATTTCTAAGTTATGATGTAAATTTATTTATAATAGAAAAAACAGATTTATAAAAATGCCATAACTTTGAAACGGAACGTTTAAGAAAATTTTCGTGGATATTTTCGTTTTAAGCGAGTCCAAATTTATGAAAAGTATCTTTTTTTTAAAAAGTTATTAAGAAAATTAAGTTTAAATCATTTTTTAAGTAATGGAGAAGTGTTTATTACCTAAGTTTTAATTTGTATCTGTTTCTGCTATATAAACCAAAATATACTTTTCTAGTGGATTCTGGTACTCTGAGCTCGAATCTGGTCTAAATTCGCTGAATTCTAAATTGCTCTAGCACTTCACATATTTCAGATAACCCATTCTAAAATATCTCTAAAAGCTAATAAAAAACATTGTTTTTTAATTTAAAATTGATACCACTAAATCATCTTTATTCACAAAACATGCAACTAAATTTAAAAAAAAATAAACTTCCTTTATAAAATGTAGTTAGATTTCCATCAATATTTGTATTACTTTCTTCGAAGTCCTCAATTAAAATTTATGAGTTTAGCATATTTTGGTGTAAAGTAGTTTAAGGCGAAAGCGCAGGCTGACATATAATTAATGTTTTCTCCTAGATGATTAAGGGCATTTGAAATATTCAAAAAGAACTTCAAAGATAAATATTTATACTTTTGACTAACAATAGAAATCTATTTGAAAAAAGCTACTAAGAAATAATATAACTTCAAATTTGCACAAAAACCATATGCACAAAAACTCATAAGTTTTAGATTCAAATATCTCAAAAACGTGGCATGTTAGAACAATGAGACCAGATTCAGATTCAATGCATCAAAAATTATCAGGAAAGTATAGTAAAATTCATGTTAGACATAAAATAAAATTTTGTCACACAGTGTAATTAGGTATACGAGGGCGGGTCAATAAGTTTCTGAAAATTAAAAGAAGGGACGCTCTTTTTGGAAAAATAACTTTTTTCTTCTCAACATAATTTTTTTTAGCTCGATACACCTATCCAACGTTTTAATAATTTGTGATTCCTCCAAGAAATTGTTTTTTTTTTTCGAAAGCCTCAAAATAAGCCCTCCGCATTTAAGCCAAATTTATTTCCGCTGAGCCATTTCTTTATATTGAGAAATAAGAAATAGTCGCAGGGGACCAAACCCGGCGAATAAGCTGTATGGGGTAGTAACTCGTATTTAAATTCATGCAATTTTGCCAATGCGACTGCGGACTTGTGCGCAGAAGCTTTGTCTTATTAAAAAAAGAACATTTTTTCTTGCAAAATGGGATCTTTTTCCCTTTGAATCAACTTTGAATCGCTTCAAAAGGTCAGCATAATTAGTGCCGGTAATTGTCTTACCTTTATGAACGAAATCGATGTGGATGAGATCTCCCGTATCCCCATAAAATGTCACCATTACGTGTTTACCGATAAACCCACTTTATCTTTTTTTGGCTTAGATTCACCTGAAGAAGTCCACTGTTCCTGAAGAAGACTGTTCTTTGGTCTTTGGTGTGTGGTGCTGGTGATGAATTCATATTTCATCCGCAGATACATATCGGCGCAAAACCTCGCTTGGATTACGGTTGAAGGTGGCCAAATACTCCAGTGAAAAGTTTAAACGGTATCGATTGTTATCGATTGAAAGCAAACGTGATACCAATTGTGACTTTTGGAGCTTTTGTTAAAAAAAGTAAACGAAAAATAATGTTTTTTTATCAACCCTCTGAATTTTTGCATTTTGTTGAAAACTTTACAACTACTTCCGATAAAAACCGCTATAAAAGCGAAACTATTGGAAAGATATAAATTAAAATTTCAGGACCTTCATTTCGAATATACTTCATGACAATCCAATTGTTGGATTTGAGATTGCAAGGTCATTCAGGGACTTATTGACCAGCCCTTATAAATTAGATATTGAAAAAAAGTGTTAACATTAAGAAAGATTTTATTCTTTATTGATAGACCAAGAGCTGGTGAAAGTTTTGCTTAAAGTGTTTTATACTGCGCCAAATTTTGTGGCCGTACTATTTGCATTAGTACAAACTACATGGTAGCAGCCTGGCAGCAATTTCTCGATTCTTTGACCAGCAAAATGCACTTCAAAATGCAGTAAAAAAATTACAGAAATTAATGTGTTTTATACGATGAAATTATCTCATTCGAGCATTTTTTTTTTGTTGCACTACAGTCATTTTTTCATAAATTTTTCACGAAAAAAAAAATTGTCAATCACATTTATGTATCTCGAAACAGCAAACGAGAGAACATCACGACTTGCTAACATTAGCCTGACAAGACGAGCTCCTGGACAAAACTTTATAAACATCTATCCATCCATCTCATAGCCGAAATCTCTTACCTAAGCTTCCAAGCTTCTAAGCTTAAGCAGAAACTTAGCCAAATTAAACCCTCCATCCAAAACCTAACATAAATAATCAAAATCATTAAATTATTCAAAGTCCTTAAACATATACATATGTGCATACTCGTAATATTTTGTTGTATCTAAACATATAAAATAATAACAAAACTATCTGGAAATAATTTTGTTCTATGAATTTATTCAATAGGCACAATAAAATCGTCTGCATAGTTTGAAAAATCTTAGCCATGGTAACAAAAAATACAAACTCATAACCCATACCATGATACCTCATAACATAAATTGTAAACATATTTCAACACAAAACAAAATATTGACTCATAATCGTCATGGATACCAATAATAAAAGGACAAGGTTTGTGTACTCAAAAAACCCATAGAAATCTATTTATTTTTTCCTATTAGCTACCATGCGATCAAAGCGCTTTGAGTAATTGGGTGTCACTTCTACATATAATTATTCAATGATATATCTAATACCAAATACAGTTGTAAAGAGTAGAAATACTTAGTAAATACCTAAAACCGCCGAGGGACATTAAAAGTATCAGTTTGCTGAGAACTACCCATATGTACCTATACCTACATACAAATAAAAAAAATATTAATATGATAACATGTTTACCTTAACGATGTATTTATGTCCAACAGAATAATAATAAAGAGTTGCAATATCAAGAAGTTCATACAACGATTGAATTGTAGTTGCATTTCCTGGAGAAGGGTCTTCAATTTGTTGGTGATAGAATTGTATTTGCGATAGTGAAGACGTCGTATTTCTTTAAATGAAAAGAATTAAAAATGAAAATACTGTAAAATAATATTTTTGACAATTATACCTTTGAGCCTGTCCAAGTATTGAAATGTTATTAGCTGGAGATATAAGAATCGATGCATCTAAAAAAATTGTTAATTTATTTATTAAAAATTTACACACCGTATTAGTATTTGACCTACCCATATCACTAGTAAGAAGCGAATTTCGTTCTTGAAGGCTTAAAGCTGTAACCCTATTATTCCCAATTTCGTGTGCCACATCATTTCTGTGAACTTTATAAAGATGTGATAAGGCTCCTCCTACTCGATCAAAATGTTGATATTGCAAAGTTCCATCAAAAAATAATTTAGGGTTTATTGCAATTGATTGACCAGGTGCTTCTTCGTCCATTAGTTGTTGAATAACATTAAGAAGTACGCAAACAAAGGATAGAGCCACAGGCGATTCTATCGGATGGTTTATATTGCTTTGCATAAGAAACAGCGACTGTAACGGCTTATTAATTTTAAAACCCAATACATTATTAAATCCGCGTTGAAAGATAAAAAGTAAGGAAATAGTCTTAAATTCTCAATAAAGACAAGAAAATTTCATGCAAACAAGAAACGCAAGAAACAGAAAGTTAAAATTCAAATACAAACTAATTCAGATTCAAATAATTGCAAATACAACAAATTATAAGCATAATTTGGAAGCTTAACTTAACCAAAAGTGTTTTTAAAAATCTTTGCAAAATATAAACTAGCAGGATTATTTATTTCTAATAAATATATTGTACATACCTTTTGTTCCATACTAGCGTCCATTACGTATTTTCTTAACTTATTCGTAAACATTTTTCGACTCGAAGGAAATGATGCGTTACCATCAGTATTTGTCAACAAGTTTCGGAGAAAATTTACTTGTAGAGAATATAGACTTTCAACAGATTTTGCTAAGCTATTTGAAACTAATAAGTACTTATCTTTTGAACCACCTATTCCTAAAATTTCAGAAAAAACTAATCGAGTCATCATAAGTTTTAGATTAAGTAGATTACCTTCAGTCCACACTACTTCATCCGGCAAAACTTTAGTCATAACTGCGTACTCAGGCGGTCTTAAGTACAGCAAAAGCGCTAAACTAAAAAATATCAATAAGTTACATTCCTACAAATTTTTCTTTTAAAGTTTTACCAATGCTTTTTGAAAAACTTGTTCTCCAAGTAATATTTTCTGGTAACAGGGTGAGTGCAAATAGAATTGAGAACAAAAACTACCTTGCGTTGTGCGTCATATTCAAGTCCTTGTGCTGTTTCAGTAAATCTACCTAGCAAAGTATTTAAAAGTTTTTTCAAGACGAATTTCATTTCATCAGGTTGGAGATAATTCCAAAGCATGGACAATAATGTGCCTAGTGTGCTTCCTAGACTACCAGGTAAAATGACGTTGTCTTTATCAATTTCCGTTCTATAGAAATGTATAATGATTTTGCAGTTGAAATAAAAAAAAGAATTAATATTGCTTACCGTATTACACACAATTTTATTATATATGGAATGAAAATCTCTTCAATGACATATGGATCTAGAAAAACTTCTGCTAAATGTTCAATTAGAATTGAGCTTAGAAGAACGTATAGAGTTTTTTTTGTTGAAAATCTTTCATCCTTCGATTTTTTTTCCTTTAGTCTATATTTTGGACGTGATATAATGCTAGCCAAGTTAACAATGTAACGTAATAAAAGTTCCATTTTTTCTAGTTTTTCAACGGGTTTAATTTGTAATGTATTATATTCTGATATGGGAAAACGCAGTGGAGAGTTTCCAAAATTAGCTTTCAATCCTTCTCTGTAACCCAATGATAAAGCAGGAAAAAACACAATTCCTGGTCCTTTTTCTATATTTTCAAAAGCTATGCCTAGTGACACACCATTCCTGAAGTATTCAATTATGCTGTTGTCAATGTCAAAACACACACCTATTATGTCCCCGGTTTGCCAAATTTCACCATATCTGAAATAAAATTGTATCAATGACATTATTAATAGAGTAGGTTTGTAGATTGCTTGATTAATTAATTGATTATTTTTTAATAATAATAATAATTTATGTGACGCACAGGTCACAGGGAAGAAAAATGCTATAAAGTTAAGGCAAGTTTTTTTTTAAAGGAATTAAATATTCCTTTAGCACACGTTTTTTGTTTAACTGTGTGGTATACAAATTAAGCAATTTAACTCGTCTGAGTCTTCTACAAATATCTATATACACATTTTTAATATAAAACATCAAATTTTTAATAATTTAGATTTAATTCTCATAAGACATCATTTCCCTAACATCATTTTTTGTGTCATACCTCTGACTTTTAAGTTTTCATTTTAAAGATTGATTGCGTGTTTTTACTTTTAGAAAAATCAATAATATTGCATTTAAACATAATTTACAATATTTCTAAAAGTTTAGAATTTTTTTCAAATTTTCTTGTTCTAAATATCATAAAATAATATAATCATTACCATACCATACAACATTGTATGGTAATGATTATATTATAATCATTACCATACAACACCATGTTAAACCACGTTAAATACTTAAACCACAAGAGAAAATTCGTGCGATCTAGTCGTGCTAGTTACACAAATGCAAGTCAGCAAAACTAGCGACGGAACATTTGTGTTGCTTCGCATAATGTAACATAACACCACTTTCCAATGAAATTGCAAATATTGCTCTATGTGATGACCATCGGAAAGTGGATGCATTCACCTTTGTAAGCAAATATTTAAATTAAGTAATTATATTCAATAAATCTACTGGCAGTCGCAATCGACCGGGAAACTAAACACACACTTCGTTTTTCACTTAACTGGCGAAGTCGGTTTTCGGACTTTTAAAACTAAAGTAAAAACAAAAAAAAACCTTTGTTGTTTAAATAGTGTCATGAATATGCATATTATAAGTTCTTCAAAGCATATACTAATAGCTAAGATTAAAGACGAAATTCTAGATATTTTGAGAAGTTATATACCAGATAGTGATGGTAACTTGAAAAGGAATTTCAAAACTAATTTTGTTAGTAAACATAATAGGATAGAACCTGATTCAAAAGAAAGCAATACAATAATTCAATCTAATTCAAGTAATTAAGGTCAATCAAGATTTCGACAGAATAGAAATAATAACCATAATTCAAGACAAACTAGACAAACTGCTAAAGTTTTTAATACTTAAGGCCAAGCTAGAAATAGTAAACAAAACTTAGAACCAATGGAGATAAATAATTTAACTAGCGAAGCTAATACGTCAGGGATTACTAATGAAGGAAACAATCTGCACTAGCGAGGTATCCGTCGGAGAGAAATTTTCTCCGATTTCATACGAATTGGAGAACTTTTGCTTCGAGGTATTCCTCTGAACAGCTGTTCGTAACATTTCACCGAAATTTTCTAACTCACATCGGCGATTTGCGTTGCAGTGCGACCAAGTGCATTTTTGTGTTCTATTTTTGACAGGTTCACACAAGTTTTTCTCCGATATCCTCCGACAGTTTTTCTTCGCGGGATTTTATTTAAAATTGTTGTAGTGATACAAAATTTTAGCAATACAGAAAAGAAAACTATTTA
This sequence comes from Dasysyrphus albostriatus, assembly GCA_946251815.1. Taxonomy (NCBI): domain Eukaryota; kingdom Metazoa; phylum Arthropoda; class Insecta; order Diptera; family Syrphidae; genus Dasysyrphus; species Dasysyrphus albostriatus. The sequence goes on from OX276335.1 coordinate 179,351,848, forward strand.
TCGATGTAATCGACTGGATCTGTGTTTTCAGGGCAAATGCAAACGAAAAAAAAACACAAAGCGCCATCGCATATGTATATTATTCTTTTCCGATGAAAGATACCTCGAATGTATCTTGAACCTCCGACAAAGAATGCGTTGCGGAAAACTGTCCGCTCCGACGGATACCTCGCTAGGGCCAATAATATCAAACCTAGTTCGGATTTTCGGAACTAGGCTTCGGTGGTAAAATTTTTTGCAATCTCACAATAGATAATAAAATAACGGGTGATTTTTTAAGAGGTTTAGAACTTTTAAAAAAATAAAACACAAAAAATTCGAAAAAATGAATGAAATATTTATTTGAATCGATAGTTTGAACCTTGCAATTTAATGTTTAAAGATAATTTCATGCAAATGTTGACCGCGGCTGCGTCTCAGGTAGCCCATCCGCTGAGTCCAATTTTGGCATACTCTTTCACACATATCGGCCGGTATCTCACGAATGAATGCATGGATGTTGGCTTCCAGTGCGTCAATCGAAGCGGGCTTGTCCCTTTAGACATTAGCCTTGACATACCCCCACAAAAAAATAATCTAATGGTGTCAAATCGCACGATCTAGGCGGCCAATTGACCGGCCCGAAACGTGAAATTAACTGTTCACCAAACTCGCCTCGCAATTGCGCCATTGTTTCGCGTGCTGTGTGGCATGTGGCACCGTCTTGTTGAAACCACATATCATGCAAGTCAAGAACTTCCATTTCGGGCAAAAAAAAGTTTGTTATCATCGCTCGGTAGCGTTCACCATTGACAGTAACGCTGCGATTCGCATCATCTTTGAAGAAATATGGCCCAATAATGCCGCCGGCCCATAAACCGCACCAAACAGTGGCTTTTTCGGGATGCATTGGTAGCTGTTGCAATGCTTCTGGCTGATCTTCACTCCAAATGCGGCAATTATGCTTATTTACGTACCCATTCAACCAAAAATGAGCCTCATCGCTGAACACAATTTTTCGATAAAAAAGCGGATCCTCGGCCAGCTTTCCAAGAGCCCATTCACCAAAAATTCGGCGTTGTGGTAGGTCGGCTGGCTTTAGTTCTTGCACCAGCTGTATCTTAAAAGGCTTTACGCCCAAATCCTTCCGCAAAATTTTCCACGTAGTGCTGTAACAAAGGCCTAACGCGAATCGACATTTCGCGGTCTTCTGTCACACTAGCTGATACGGCCGCAATATTTTCTTCACTACGCACAGTACGTAAACGTGTTGGTGGTTTAATGTCCAACAAAGTAAATTTGGTGCGAAATTTGGTCACAATCTTCCGAATAGACTGCTCAGAAGGTCGAGAATGCCGACCATAAAATGGAAGCAGCGCGCGATGAACATTTCGAACCGAGCACGAATTTTGATAGTAAAATTCAATAATTTGCAAGCGTTGTTCATTTGTAAGACGATCCATGGTTAAATTGCAAACCAAACTGAAGCTGTTTGACACTGACACAAGGTACTAAACACACGTCAGCTGTCAAAACCAGTGTTGCCAAAACCAAACCAGCTAAAAAATCACCCTATATAAAGCATTAATTGACACTGGTTCAACAGTGAGTTTAATTAACTCTTCTAGGGTAGATTGTTTTAGAGGAAAAATATGTTTTTTTTATAATACTGTTAACAACAAAACCAAGGAATTTATACAAATTCTTGTCACAGAAATACCAAAAGAATTTAGAATGGGTAGTCGTTGTAAATTTAAGTGGCATAAAATGAAATTATCTAATAAAGAATATGACTTCCTTATGGATGGATATTATAGAAGAGACGTTACTAATATAAATATGAACAAAAAATGTATAATTTTATCAATACGGTAAAAATTAATTTGTATTCCGAAGAAAGTTTAGATATCGAACATTATGAACTTTATCATAATCAAGTAGATCTGTCGCACTTAAATTCTCAAGAAAAAGAAGAAGTAGGCAAAATCATAAAACAGTATCAACATTTAATTTATAAAGAAGGTAATAGGCTTACGAATACTGATTGTTTAGTACATGAGATTAGAACAAACACGGAACAACGAATTAACTCCAGACTCTATAGATTGCCTCCAAAAATGAGGAATTGAGGAGACAAGTACTAGATATAGAAAAACAGGATATTGTTCGGAAATCTAACAGTAGAAACTCTTCTCCCATTGTTGTGGTCCCAAAGAAGACCAGGAGTCTAAACTATGTATGGATTATAAGAAATTAAATGAAATCACTTTAGATGACAAGTTTCCTCTTCCTAATATAGACAGTATTTTACTTTTTTATTTTACAACATTGGATTTAGCCAAAAGATACTATCATTGAGTTAATATACATAGAGGAATCATGAAATCTTCAGTCAACCCATTCCAGGTGTCGCCACATACACTAGATTGAGATTTTAAAATTTTGTGGAATGCATTGATTGCCAAAAAAAGTGAAGTTTTCAGTTTTCGTATTAAGGCGCTTGTGTGTAATGTGTGTTTGTTTGTATGTCGAGTCTCGATCGGTGAAGAAAAAATAAAAAGCATAGAAAGGTACATTTACTAGTGATTTTATGTTTTAAGAATATTTTTTTTTTCTATTTATTTGGCTACAGACAATTTTTTTAAGTAGGTTTATAAGTTTTGTACATATAGTTGGAATAATTTTATTGTAGGTTAAATAAAAATTACTGCACACAGACGTCGAATATACCTATCGACCTACATGCATGGAAAGAAAAAGTATTTTTGTTCAATTTGATAATTTTTTTCTCAAGTGAAAATCGGAAAAATTTCACCTGAAACAGATAATAACCTATGAACTTTGAAGAGTCAAAAATGTTGAACAAAATAAATAATGGTAATTTCATAATGGTGATGGTTCATTGATTTATCATTGTCGTCATCATTGATTTACCTATTGTGAAAAAAAATATATTATTTATCTTTCAATAATTCTTTAATGAGGAGAACGTAAGGGTGGTATTTATAAAGGTCAAACATGGGGCTCTGAACCTTTGGCACCTCATATATGGGAAATTTGATATTTTAGAATGTCATCTAATTGGTCAGTAATTGGTCAAGAAAGGTCAACTAGTCCTAGAAATTGGTCAGCCCTTGATAACTAGTTATAAAGACTTAAAGTTTCTCAAGGTCACTCAAGGTCACGCGTGATTTTTGGCACCTCATTTATGGGAAATTTACAAAAAAAAGATGCCATCTGAAAGATTTGTGGATAGTGATAAAAGGTCAACTATTTTCAGTAATTGGTCAGCTATAGGTTTTTTTCTATGAATTTTCAAAACTCGTTTCAAGGTCACAAAAAAAACTTTTGGCACCTCATTTGGGTCATTTCAAAAAAACAAGTATGCCATTTGAAAGGCCATTTCACGGTCATAAAAGGTCAGCTATTTTCAGAAATTGGTCAGGCATAGTTTTTTTTTAATGAATTTTTAATTTATTTAAAAAAAAATTTCAAGGTCATAGCGATTTTTGGCACCTCATTTATGGGAAATTTGCAAAAAATATATACCATCTGAAAGATCTCTAGATCTATATAAAAGGTCAGCTATTTTCAATAATTGGTCAGCGATAGATTTTTTTTAATAATTTTTTTTTTAATTTCAAGGTCATAGCGATTTTTGGCACCTCATTTATGGGATATTTGGGAAAATTGCATACATTCTGAAGGATCTCTTGATCTATATAAAAGGTCAGCTAGTTTTAGTAATTGGTCAGCCATAGATTTTTTTTAATGAATTTTTGAATTTTTGTTCAAGGTCATAGCGATTTTTGGCACCTCATTTATGGGAAATTTGGGAAAATTGCATGCCATCTGAAACATCTCTAGATCTATATAAAAGGTCAGCTAGTTTCAGTAATTGGTCAGCGATAGATTAGTTTTTACGATTTAAACAAAAAAAAAAAATTCAAGGTCACGAACGATTTTTGGCACCTCATTTGGGTAATTTTCCAAAAAAAATATACTATGTGATAGGTTACTCGGTCATCATAAAAGGTCAGTTAGATTCAGTAATTGGTCAGTCATATTTTTTTTTTAATTAATTCTTAAATTTTTTGTATGTAGATCAGATAGATTCGGGTAATTTAAAATTTTTTTAAATAGATATAGATCCAATAGATTCTGAGAAAATCATGGTGGATTAAATTTTGTCAAAATATTTATTAAAATTTCCATAATCGATGGGTACGATTTGAGTTTGGCTGCATCTCTTCTTTAAGAAACCAAGTTTTTGAGGTGCCGGGGTAAGGGAATGACCGCCATCTTGAAAAAGAAAGTGTTTGGTTTAATCCACCATGATTTTCTCAGAATCTATTGGATCTATATCTATTTAAAAAATTTTTAAATTACCCGAATCTATCTATACTGTGACCTACATACAAATAATTTAAGAATTAATTAAAAAAAAATATGACTGACCAATTACTGAATCTAACTGACCTTTTATGATGACCGAGTAACCTATCACATAGTATATTTTTTTTGGAAAATTACCCAAATGAGGTGCCAAAAATCGTTCGTGACCTTGAATTTTTTTTTTGTTTAAATCGTAAAAAATAATCTATCGCTGACCAATTACTGAAACTAGCTGACCTTTTATATAGATCTAGAGATGTTTCAGATGGCATGCAATTTTCCCAAATTTCCCATAAATGAGGTGCCAAAAATCGCTATGACCTTGAACAAAAATTCAAAAATTCATTAAAAAAAATCTATGGCTGACCAATTACTAAAACTAGCTGACCTTTTATATAGATCAAGAGATCCTTCAGAATGTATGCAATTTTCCCAAATTTCCCATAAATGAGGTGCCAAAAATCGCTATGACCTTTAAATTTAAAAAAAAATTATTAAAAAAAATCTATCGCTGACCAATTATTGAAAATAGCTGACCTTTTATATAGATCTAGAGATCTTTCAGATGGCATATATTTTTTGCAAATTTCCCATAAATGAGGTGCCAAAAATCGCTATGACCTTGAAATTTTTTTTTAAATAATTAAAAATTCATTAAAAAAAAACTATGCCTGACCAATTTCTGAAAATAGCTGACCTTTTATGACCGTGAAATGGCCTTTCAAATGGCATACTTGTTTTTTTGAAATGACCCAAATGAGGTGCCAAAAGTTTTTTTTGTGACCTTGAAACGAGTTTTGAAAATTCATAGAAAAAAAACTATAGCTGACCAATTACTGAAAATAGTTGATCTTTTATCACTATCCACAAATCTTTCAGATGGCATCTTTTTTTTGTAAATTTCCCATAAATGAGGTGCCAAAAATCACGCGTGACCTTGAGTGACCTTGAGAAACTTTAGGTCTTTATAACTAGTTATCAAGGGCTGACCAATTTCTAGGACTAGTTGACCTTTCTTGACCAATTACTGACCAATTAGATGACATTCTAAAATATCAAATTTCCCATATATGAGGTGCCAAAGGTTCAGAGCCCAAACATGGAGGTACAATTCTAATAACTTTGGTAATAACTGTTATTGGTTCAACTGCAGTTGTTCATGACTACATTATAGGATTCAATACAAAACTCATGTAAATAAAAACCGAATATTTCTTTAATTTAAGACTTATCTATAGAAGAAAATTGAAAAAAATCTATTTTTCCATATGTCTACCTATAGGTAGTTTGGAACTAACTAACTTAAAGATTTTCTCCAATACACAATTTTTTAAATCATAAAAGCGAAAAATTCAAATTTTGAAAATATCTATGCAAAAATTTAAAAAACTGAACACACCCGTATAGGAAAGAAATTTAAAGACTAAGGTGAGACATGAAGGTGAAATCATTGTGGTTTGGGGAGCTATGGATGCAAATGGTGTCTGCAATCTTGCTTTTGAAACAACAATGAAAAACAAAACAACAAAATTTGCAGATTTGAGTACAAAATTTAAGGCTAGTGCTGAAAGAATTGAGTTAATTTGAGTTATTGATCGAAGTATTCGTGTATATTAGTAAAAGATTGGCTGCTTAACAAAAATGTGTAAAATTTTAGTTGCCTCATCCACCAAAATTCTCTTACCTCAACCCCATTAAGCAGTTGTGGGACTTTTTGGTAAAATAGTTCGAAAAACTCATCTAACTACCAAAAATCCTTTCAAAGCTGTAATTTTAGAAAAACAGAACCAAATACCAACTGAAGTTATCTCGAAGCTTGTGTTTTTAATAAACAACCATCTCAGATACATAATAAGAGCCAAAAAATGGCACGTTTTTTACTAATCTGTTTGACTTTAAGGCCACTCTACGTGCAATTATTATTATTTTTTCGTTCATCTTAATTTTTTGATTTTTTTTTTATTAAAAAAGCTGTGAAATATATATTTTTTGTTGATAAAACTTTCAATAAACCACAAATAAATTTGCAAAAGATTTACCAAATTATGCCAATTTGCTTAGAAAAACGGTTTTTTAATCAGGAAAATCAAATGTACGTACAATTTTTTGAGTCACAGTAGGTACATAGTTTTTTCTTTATGATTAAATGTACTTTTACATTTTAGGATCTTTATTTTGACTTCAAAAGTCCAGTGCATTTATAAAATGTTATATGGGTGACCCAGCAATTTGTAACACCCCCAAGTTAGATTTTATTATTCGAAAGGTAGTTGATTGAAACGCAAAACGCTTTTTCTTACTTTTTTTTCCCCTCTTTAACTTGGGAACAGCTTGACAGCTCTGCATACCTGATTTGACATGTATTAATACTTCACAATTTTTAAGGTTAGTTCTAATTTTTAATACATTTCATCTGTGTGTCAACACAAGTTTGGCATGTATTAATACAAGCCAGTGTGGAAGGAAAATTTGAAAGTCATATTTCCCACAAATTTGACAGTCGCAAGAAATTCTTTCTCACTTTCAATTTGACATGTATTAATACTCAGTGGGCTAGTGTGGAAGAGCTTTAAGACTGCATTTGTTACGCCAAATGGTTTAAATGAATTTACTCGGATGCCATTTGGCCTGAAGAACGCTCCAGCGACGTTCCAAAGGCTCATGAATGAAAAACAGAGGGATTACATAAACAAGACCTGCGTCGCCTATCTTGATGATATCCTTTTATTTTCCACCAGTCTAGAAGAGCATCTCATTGCCATCTCCACAATCTTTAGTACACCGGCCAAACATAATCTCAAGGTCCAGTTTGACAAATGCTCTTTCCTTCAACAACAGGATTTTATAGAAAATTTGTTAAAAATTATTCCAAGATCGCATAACCAATGATCAAATATTTAAAAAAAAAAGTGCAAAAATTTATTCAAGACGTTTGAAACTCTGAAGCAAAACATCACAAAATCTTAGATTTCCAAATTTTAAGAATCCCTTTACTGTTTTTGTTGATGCTTCAAACTATGAAGCTGTTCTCAGGAAGGTCATCCCGTCTATTATGCTTCAAGGTCATTGACTGATTATAAAAAGAAGTATTCACCGACAGACAAGGAATTCTTAGCTATTGTCTGGCTATTGACTGGTAAGTGACATATTTTCGACCTTAGACCCTTTGAGGAAATAAATTTAAAATTGTCACAGACCATCAACCAATTAAGTATTTAAACAAAAAATATAATGGAAAACAAATTTTGGCAAGGAACCAGAGATGGAACTTGAATTTTCAGAATTTAATTGATATTAAATACTTACAAGGTGTAGACAAGACCATAAAGTCGCTGATTTTTTGAGTCGTATTAAAGATGTCAATGACGATCCAGTCCCAGCGCCCAGTACTGAAGAGATTAAGAAAGCCATCCACAAGCTTAAGAACAACAAATCCGCCGGCTCGGATGGCCTTCCTGCGGAACTCTTCAAGTATGGAGGAGATGTCCTGGTAGGGTGCATACACCAGCTCATCAACCAAGTATGGGAGGAGGAAAGTATGCCCGACGACTGGTCAATTAGCTCCATATGCCCAATCTACAAAAACGGCGATCCTATGTCCTGCAAAAACTACAGAGGTATATCCCTGCTTAATGTTGCATACAAGATCCTATCCAACGTACTATGTGAGCGTCTTAAACCTTTCTGCAACACTATGATCGGCACGTACCAGTGTGGCTTCAGGCCAGGCAGATCAACGATAGACCAAATCTTCACATTGAGGCAAATCCTGGAAAAGACCAAAGAATTTCAAGTCGAGACCCACCATCTTTTCACCGACTTCAAAGCCGCATATGATAGCATTAGTCGCCAAGAGCTTCTATTGGCGATGTCCGAACTCGGGATCCCGGAAAAACTGATCCAGCTATGCCGCATGACGTTACAAAATACGCGGTGCAACGTTCAAATGGGTAACAGCTCATCCGAGCTATTCCAGACATGCACAGGGTTCAGACAAGGAGATGCCTTATCATGTGACTTCTTCAACCTAGTCCTGGAGCAGATAATTCGCAAGAGTGGTGTTAACCTGAAAGACACTATCTTCAACAGGTCTTCGCAACTGCTTGGCTATGCGGACGACATCGACATCATCGGCCGCTCCAAGCGAGCTGTACTAGAAGCATTCACAGCTATTGATGAATAGGCGAAACGCGTTGGTCTTGAAGTGAATGAGGACAAAACAAAGTATATGCTATCAACAAACAAAGCTTCATCTGTCCATCGCCTAGGACAAAACGTCACTGTTGGTAGCAGTAATTTCGAGGTAGTCAAGGAGTTCACCTACCTCGGAACAAACATCAACCCCACGAATGACACCTTAGTGGAAATCCGACGAAGAATTACCCTAGCGAACCGCTGCTACTTCGGTTTGGCCAAACAAATGGGTTCAAAACTCCTCTCCCGGAAGACAAAGTGCACGCTATATAAAACGCTAATTTTACCAGTTCTACTCTACGGCGCCGAGTGCTGGACGATAAGTAAAAAAGGGGAATTGATACTGGGCACTTTCGAGAGAAAAATTCTTCGGCGGATATTTGGTACAATATGCGAGGAGGGCGAATGGAGGAGAAGATTTAATCATGCATTATACGAGCTGTACCAAGATGTGGATGTAGTCCAAAGAGCCAAAACACGCCGACTACACTGGCTCGGCCACATCGAGCGAATGGACAACAATGCTCCAGCCAAAAAAATCTTCGAATCCCAGCCCCCAGGTTCGAGACGGCCAGGAAGACCGAACCTCCGCTACAGGGATCAGGCGGTTTCTGACGCAAGAGCGCTTGGTCTCGACGACTGGAGGGAGCGTGCGAGGGACCGCAACCGATGGAAGACCGCAATATCTCAGGCAGAGACCCTCCATGGATCGGGAGCCGGATAAGTAAGTAAGTAAGTAAGTATTAAAGATGTTGATCAAATAGATGACGATTTCGATCCAGAATCAAATCTTGCAACAGTTCATTCAGCTCCAGGACAGCAATTGGATCATTTTTCAATAAAAGAAGAAATTGTCAATAAATACAAAACTCAAATAATTCTATTTAATTCCATTTTAACAGAAATGGAAGTGATTCATGGAAGGAGAATCATCAATGTCGATATTGTCGATATTACTTAAAATCAGTCATATTGGGAAGATCTCTTTAAGCGAACACTGAAAAATGGAAAAGTGGGTATTCACACAGAGTTATCCTACCATGAGTTTAATAAAATTCAACAACGCTTAATCAAACTTTTTGGGAAAAATGAAAACTTGTCATTTAGTTAGAGCTCTCGAAGTAGAAACAGAAACAGACGTTTGCAAACAAATTTCGTTATAACTACTACTGTAAAGAGAGAAGCCATTCTGGAATAATAGAAACTTATTAAACTTTAAAAAATAGAATATGTATATTTGCCTGGACTGGTAGAACAAATATCCAAGGTTATAGGAAACTGTCAAACATGTCAAGAGGGCAAATATGACAGAAAACCAATCAAACCTAAATTTCAAAATTCTGGAGTCTCAGAAAAGAAAAGAAGCCAATAAAATGTTGCATATGAATTTTTACCATTTTAATAAACTTTTCTATCTTACATTCTTAGACAAACATACAAAAAAAATCTTATATTTACAACCTAACTAGTAAAAATTGGGTAAATAAGCGTAATCTTTGAAGAACAATTTTCCAAGTTTGGAAATCATTGTGCTAATGAAATAAATTCGGAAAATATAAAAGAATTTATCCGAGAAGAAAACATTAAGGTTCATTTTGCAAAACAGAATGCCCATACAGGAAACTCGGAAACTTTACTAACAATCAAAAATAAATATTTAACTACGAACCAAAAAATTCATAAAGCAGTTAAAGTATATATATATATATTGACATGAGTTCAAATAAGCCAGTAGAGGCAGAACCGAAAATTTTATGTGAGAAAGTCAATAAATGTAAGAACCATGTTTTAAATAAAGGAAATAAAGATAGAGAGGAATATAGACAGAAAGGATTTACAAGAAATTATAGACAAAATGAACCTTACTTTAGAAGAAAAAAATTACAAAATGTTCATCCAACAACAATTAAAAGACTTAAAAAATTTGCAGATTCTGATTTGGGTAATGTTGAGGACAATTTTAATGTTAGCAGTGGCAGCTTCTTATCTCCCAAATTCAAACTAACAAAGGGTACACAGTCATCAATCGAGGGACTGTGGAGGTAATAAATCGAACACAAACCATTGTACTTGTGATCGATTCTTCAGAAATATTAATCACGATTGAAGAACTTGAAATAAAATTTTAAAAAATTGAAACTAGAATATAATAATACTCAAATACTGAGAGATTATCAACATTAAATCAAAAGTGAGGGCTCTAGTCTCAACCTTTCGACAAAAGAGAGCAAATTTTATAGAAACAGGTCATAAATGGTTATTTGGAACGATGGACGATTATGATAGGAAAGGCATTCTAGATAATTTTAAAGTTATTAATACTAACAATAGAAATGCCATTCAGAAACATAAATAAACAAATAGACATAAGCAATAGTATAATGAAATATATTCAAAACTTTAATGAAGTTATTATAAAGGGTGGTTGAATTTTAAGGGCCGATGTTGATTTTGAATAAAACACAAATTATTGTCATTTCTTTATATTATGATAATATTGGTGTCGTTCAATTATGTATGGAACAAAATATCGGCCAAATGGCCGCCGCGACCTTGGCGACACAGCTCCACCCGATGGTCCAAATATAATTGAGGTTCTATGCCGTTAATGTGCCGAATTATCTCATCCTTTAGCTCTTGAATTGTTGCTGGCTTATCGACGTACACTCAAAGAAAGAAGTCCAACGGTGTCAAATCACATGATCTTGGCGGTCAATTGACATCGCCACCACATGAGATAACACGGCCATTGAATTTGTCGCGCAAAAGAGCCATTGTTTCGTTAGCTGTGTGGCAAGTGGCACCATCCTGTTGAAACCATCTATAGTCCACATCCATATCTTCCAATTCGGGCCATAAAAAATTCGTTATCATCTCACGATAGCGAACACCATTCACGGTAACTGCCTGAACGTCCTCATTTTGGAAAAAAATACGGCCCGATGATGCCGCCAGCCCATAAACCGCACCAAACAGTCGCTCTTTGTGGGTGCATTGGTTTTTCGGAAATTCTGCTTACTGAGGAATCCACTGAGGTGAAAATGTGCCTCATCACTGAAGATGATTTTCTTCGAAAATTGATCATCCACTGTTGCCATTTCTTGCCACCATTCTGACCATTGACGGCGCTTGAAATGGCCAAGAGGCTTTAGTTCTTGAGTCAATTACGCAGTGTATGTGCGTAAATGCAAGTCTTTATGCATAATTTTCATCAACGACTAGCGTGAGAGGTGCAATTGTTGGGCACGACGACAAGTTAGGTAGACGGCTTTTCACCCAAACTATCGCGAACAGCAGCAATATTTGTGCAGTACAAGCTGTACGAGCATGCACTGGTGTTTTCACATCTCCTACAGACCCGGTTTGCTCAAATTTTTGCACGATTTTTCCGATTGTACGCACATTTGGACGATTAAATTGACCGAAAAATCACGAAGTGCACGATATGCATTTTGATTTGGCCGCCCATTTTCATAACAAGCATAAATAACTTAAACGCGCTACTCGATTTTGTATCTTTCTATAATTCAAATTGAGTTATGTCGTTTTTCATTGAAATCTGAAAGATTTGATTTTAAAATCTAGAATTACTGTCTTGAATGAAACATCTGGGCATAGTTTTGAGTAGATTTATTTTACACACATAGCATACATACACGCATACACATAAAAATGTCGTATGGCGTCGGCACATATATCGGGTTGTTCAATAAGAGCGCTACAAAAGTTTTTTTAAATAAAACAAAAACGGTTTTGGATATCAATGAAATTCTTTATTATTGTGAAAGTACGTTCGATGCCATTATGTATGAAACTCGACTTCTTATGCATGGCCACCACGGGCACGCTTGCAGAAGTCCAGACGCTGAACCCAATTTTCGACAGTTTTCAAGCTAAATCGGCCGATACTGCTGCAATTTCACTTTCGATATTCGTACGAAGTTCATCAATCGTCGCTGGCTTGTTGGCAGAGACCATAGACTTGACGTAGCCCCACAGGAAATAGTCTAACGGCGTCAAATCGCACGACCGAGGCGGCCAAGCGACTGGACCATTTTGTGAGATAACACGTTCTCCAAACTTGGTTTCCAATAAATTGATTGTGACATTCGCTGTGTGGCTTGTGGCGCCGTCCTGTTGGAACCACATGTCCTCCAAGTCCATATCATCCAATTGGGGCCAAAAATATTCGGTTATCATTGAACGGTAGCGATCCCATTCACAGTAACGTGCTGGTCTTGATCATCACGGAAGAAGTACGGCCCAATAACGCCGCCGCCCCAGAAACCACACCAAACCGTAATTTTTTCGGGATGCAATGATGACTCATGTAGTACGTGTGGATTGCTGCCTGACCAATACCGCATATTTTGTTTATTGACGAAGCCATTCAGCCAGAAATTTTGATGACCATAAATTGGACGTAGCGCTCTTAACGTTGAGGCCACTGACTCCGAATTTCGGTAATAAATTTTAATAATTTCGACTCGTTGTTGGCTCGTATATCTTTCCATCATGAAATGGCAAACCTTATTGAAGAGAAATGTCAAAAGAGCGGCAAGAAATATGGCGTCGTTTGCTGTCCCTGTCACTCTACTTTTGTAGCGTCCCGTTTAAAAAACCTTTTAGAACAAAACAAACAAATTTCCCTATTTCAATGTGTCATTTGACAAGAAAAAGTTTGCAGGTATGGGTGCATTCAGATCAAATCTCTCAAACTAGAAAGATCTCATCTTCCGTCTTTATATCTCATTTTTTTTTCAATGAAACATGAAAGAACGTAAAAAGTGCTAACCTTTTCCAAAAAATTCAAATCTTTTCAACAATGAAAAACGACATTAGTCTGAAGAAATGTCAAATGTAGTCTGAAGAAATGTCAAATGCAATGCAGACATAAACTTGACGTTTAGTTGTGGTTCACATTCACCATTAAAATTTAACCACCCTTTAGAAGATAGAAAACACATATCAGAAATGTACACTTACGTTGCTGACATTAAAAAAAATTAATCTTAAAACTTTTAAGAACCGATCAACTTTTAAAATTTAAAATGTTAGAAAGAAGAATCGACAATATTCTTGATAATATAGCATCTGCAAAGCAAGGTATTTTACATCCTAATATATTGACAGGAGAAGAAATATTAGGTTCGGATTAAGATTTTTTTTAAATTAAACATTCGAAAGCAGGAAATAAAAAAAAAACTGTATAACTTTTTGCATAATTTTTTTCAGGATATTCCAAAAATATGTCATTATATTGGAACTTCGTTGTTCCTTGATGGTGATCAAAATCATCACCATCACCTGTGTTAATATCATTGAAATCGCTCAAGGCAAAACCAACTTCACATTTTTGGGAATAATATTTTTTTCCTTTTAAGTTCATTTTTAGTTATCACCTGTATCAATTTCGTTGGAATCGCTAAAAAGCCAACGAAGTTCCGAGTACTTCAAACTTTTTTTTCGAAACTTTATCGTAACTTAGTTTTTCGAAACTTTGTCTTTCCAAACTTTATCTTTTCAAAACTATGCCCTTTCGAAACTTTGTTCTTCGAAACTTTTCGGAACTTTGGTTTTTGAAACTTTATGGTTCGAAACTTTGTTTTTCGAAACCCTGTTGCTATTTCACTTTCGTTTTTTTTAAATGTAAATGAAAGCGAATCTACCAACCTAATGCGGACAGACTTTTTTCATATGTTGGTATAACATCGAAAAGTTTGTGTTGCTTGAAGGAAATATGAAGTATATGTTTGAATTGTTTTATTTTAACTAATGCGTAAATCGTTAAATATTGAAGTAATATGATTTAGTTTTTTAACGAAAACAATTTAGTCCAGTCAATTTGTACTCAAAAGGGCCCTTAGCAAGAAAATTTGGGGGTAGTTTTGATTTTACTTCTGCTTTATATTTTTTGGGGGTGATGCTGAATCCGAATATGAGGTTTTTTGACTAAAATTTTGTGACGCAAAATGCCAAAAAAAACGCTAAAAATTATGCAAAAATTCTATTTTTGGGAGCTTTTAACTTATGGCTCGAGAACTATAAATTATTCTCAAATTTCATCGAAATATAACTGAAAATACTCAATTTTAATTTTACTATTTTCGAAATTTAACATAAACCAATACCTATATACTTTTCTGATGGTTTTTAATTCAATTCGCTGAAATCGAATCTGGTCTCAGAGTTGCTATAGCACGTCACATTTTTGAAATTCTGGAATATAAAGTTTTTAAAAAACGCGTTTTTAATGGAAGTTTCAGGTTGTATTATTTCTGGAGGCAATTTTTTTCAAATAAATTTGTATGATCGTTCTGAAGTATCAATATTTTTCTTGGTCATTTTTGTTTAATCTTTCAAATAGCATCATTCATCTTTGAGTAATCATTAATAAGTTGTAAGCCGCCGAACAGTGCGTCGATTGTATGGAGATGGTGGACAAAAGTCAGTTTTCCAAAACTAAATAGACTTTGCAAACAAATTTGATGTAAACATAATAAAATAGAAATTTCACAAGGTATAAGGGAATTTTCGGGCCCCCTGCCACGCCCACTTTTGTAAATATGATTTATATCGGGTTGTTCAATAAGAGCGCTACAAAAGTTTTTTTAAATAAAACAAAAACGGTTTTGGATATCAATGAAATTCTTTATTATTGTGAAAGTACGTTCGATGCCATTATGTATGGAACTCGATTTCTTTTCCATGGCCACCACGGGCACGCTTGCAGAAGTCCAGACGCTGAACCCAATTTTCGACGGTTTTCAAACATAAATCGGTCGATACTGCTGCAATTTTACTTTCGATATTCGTACGAAGTTCATCAATCGTCGCTGGCTTGTTGGCATAGACCATAGACTTGACGTAGCCCCAAAGGAAATAGTCTAACGGCGTCAAATCGCACGACCGAGGCGGCCAAGCGACTGGACCATTTCGTGAGATAACACGTTCTCCAAACTTGGCTTCCAATAAATTGATTGGCTGTGTGGCTTGTGGTGCTGTCCTGTTGGAACCACATGTCCTCCAAGTCCATATCATCCAATTGGGGCCAAAGCCTCATCGCTGAAGATGATTTTTCGATGAAAATCCTAATCATTTTCAAGTTGTTGCTTAAAAACAATTCACGAACATACGACGCTTCTGGTGGTCAATTTAATCTTGTAAGGATGTAGGCCAAGATCTTTTCGCAAAATTCGCCACAACGACGTCACAGAGATGCCCAACGCTTGAAAACGACGTTTGAGAGACACATTTGGGCTTTCTGCAACTGAAGCCTCAGCGGTAGCAATATTCTCGACACTACGGGCAATTCTTTGTCTCACTGGCACGGGAACATTTTGTAATGTGCCTGTGAATTCAAATTTTTCTACTAGACGCTCAATTGTTGATCTGCTAGGACGATTATGACGACCATAAATTGGACACAGCACTCATAACGTTGAGGCCACTGACTCCGAATTTCGGTAGTAAATTTTAATAATTTCGACTCGTTGTTGGCTCGTATATCTTTCCATCATGAAATGGCAAACCTTACTGAAGAAAAATGTCAAAAGAGCGGCAAGAAATACTCGTATGGCGTCGTTTGCTGTTCCTGTCACTCTACTTTTGTAGCGTCCCGTTTGAAAAACCTTTTATCTTAAAAAGAGCTTGCGTGATTTTAATAAAAAAAAAAGGGAATTCGGTTTTCTAGGTGAGTTCAAAAATACAGAAAAGTTTTAAAACAATCCGCCCACTGCCACGCCAACTTATTAATATACTTTATTTTTTATAAAACGTTTGTAAGATAATAATATTTCGGACACTTAAATTAGATAGCAAGTCTAAGAAAACAAAATACTGTTAATTCTTTTCGCCCCTGCCACACCTCCTTTAAATTACATTATTTGCGTGAAAAATACTAAGAAATACATGATTTTAGAAAAGATTCGCAAATCATCGTTTTTTGCTTTAAATAAATTTATTATTAATAACCACTACCCAAAAAAAACGTTCTTCTATTACTTTTCTTTCACCAGCTCTTTCACTTCGCACAAAATCGCGTTTCACAACAATACTTTAGACTATGATTATTTTCATTTCATTTTTCATTTATTTATTTAGTTTGTCTATAAACATTAAGATATAATATCTTATAAACTAGTTTACAGCTTCGAGGTTTGTAAAAGAAAAAGAAGAAATCCTACCCTAACAAACGTCATTTAGACAATGATTTTATAAAGATACATTCATTTAAAAAATTAAGAATCATTTACAATTTACTTCAAGTAAAAAAAATAACAAAAAGAATTTTTAAAGAGGAAAAAAAAAGAAAAAATACTTTAAGAAACTAAATATCTCCATTTATTTATTTTAACTAGTAAAGAGAAAAAAAAGAACACGTACATTTTCAGCAAGACTGGAAGTAGACAAGTAACTCTCTCCGAAACATAGACTCGCCCCTCAGTTCCCTAACATTAATGAAGAACTGCCTCCTAGAAGTTAAATATTTATATCGCGGATGAATTATTGTAAGGGATCTCTCTGAGGAACCAAATCTTATTCTATCGAAAAGATACCGAGGTTGATGTGTTTGAATTACGTTGAAGAGTAATATGAGGGTTCGAAAACGTAATAGGTTATCAAACGAAATATTAGAGATTTGCCTTGAAAAATTAGAGACGCTCTCATATCTTCTTAGTTCATAAATGTAACGGGCAATGCTATTATAAGCCACATTAAGCCTCCTCCTGCTAACAGAATCACAGTCACAGTAAATCTCGCACCCGAATGATAAAATTGGTAGAACCAATGTTTTGGCGAGCAATAAAAGAACCCTTAGGGGTGTAAAATACTGCGAAGTCCATAACATACGGAGAGCACCATAAACTTTTCCTACCGCTGTGTTGATGTGCCTATCCCAAGTTAACGTTGTATTAAATAACATTCCTAAATTTCTAGCTGTTTCTACATATTCAATGGGGGAATTATTGAGAAAAATAGTTGGGAAATAGGAAAGGTTCAAAGGATTTCTACTAACAACTATACATTTGGACTTAATTGGATTTAGAAACAGACCATTCCTTTAAGACCACAGTGAAATCCTTTCCAAATTCAAGTTGATAGTGTTTGCGCAGTCTTCGATGAATCCAAGCGGACAGCTTTTAAGCAATTGAACATCGTCAGCTTACATTTGGATAGATGAGGATGAAATAAGTGAGGGGAGCTCGTTTATATAGAGGGAAAACAGTAGGGGTCCTAGTATTGATCCCTGGGGCACCCCTCTTACAGTTCGTAGCAAACTTGAGACATTAGTACCTATCACAACAGCTTGCTTCCTATCAGAAAGATAGGAAAACAAAAGGTTAACGGCTGAAGGAGAAAACTTATAAAGCATTGACAGTTTGTTACAAAGGATAGAATGATCAATCGTGTCGAAGGCTTTAGAAAAATCTAAAAGAACCAGGAAGGTCACGTGGTCCTCATCCAAGGCCAATCTCATATCATCGACAACGTTGATAATAGCAGTGGTGCAGCTATGTTTTTGACGAAAACCGGATTGCATAGGAGATAAAATGTTATTTATTCGAAGATGAACTTCCATTTGTTTTTGCAGAACTCTCTCAAAAACTTTGGACAAAAATGGAAGAACAGAAATTGGGCGAGTCATTACCTATACGTGTTTTGGGAGTCGGTATAATTTTAGACAATTTCCATAGGTTGGGAAAAATACCAGTCATTAATATTGTGTTAAATACATGTGTAACATAAGGCAAAATAACAGGTAAAATTGCTTTTAGGAAAACTGGGTGTAATCCGTCGAGACCAACAGCATTTGACTTAATAGACAAAAAACATTCGACTAAGTCACTACTATCTATACAAGAGAACTCAAAGCCAACTTCTTGTGGTTCAACAGGACTCGTCGGGGCTTGACACTGAAATGGAATCGGTAAGGTCACAAATTGACGATTAAGTGCTTCAATATCAATATTTTCCCTATCGGCATTATTTTCCTTACCTATTCCCATTTCCCTCAAATTTCGCCATAAATCTCTGCCATTCATGGACGGTCTCAGCCGGTTATTATACAAACGTGATTTTGCCATTCTTATCTTAACCACGACCAGATTACGCAATCTACGATAAACTTGATGGTGGACATCCAACCTGTAATGTTTCCATTGCTTGTAAGCTTCGTCTCGTTGTAGTAAAAGCAGCCAAACTTCGTTTGTAAACCAGGGACGAGATCCATGGTGGGTGGTTTTAGATCTAAGAGGGACATGAGTTTCAAAAAGAGTTACAGTGTTGTAATTTATAAACTCAATTTGGTCATTAGGAGAGGTTAAATTGTAAATGTGGTCCCAATAGATGCTTCGAATATGCAGCTCTAGAGCATTGTAATCGATGTTTTTAAAATCTCTAAATTCGAAAGTTGTATTAGGGGAAACAAAATCAAACTCAAAAGTAAGATAAATGAGATCATGTCTTGAAAAACCTGGCGCAGAAATTTGATCGTAAAACAAAACACTATTTAAGTCACTAACGAAGAAAATGTCTAACAGAGTACTAGTCTCTCTTGAAAAGTGAGTGACACAGGTGGTATTGACTGGGAATAAATTAAATGACCTCATACTTTCAGTAAGGTGGTTTTCCAGCAAAATATTACTGTTAAAATCCCCACAAATAATGATTTTCGTCGAGCAAATTGACTTTTCTTCGAGAAGTGTAATCAAGGGGGTTACATCGATATATTTATTGGGCCTGTAAACAGACCCGATTAAGACACTATTATCGGTATCAGACATAATATTTACAAATAAGAAATCGATTGAACTTCCCACTTCCGATCTACAATTTAATTTACATTTAATTGCTTCACGAACATAAATAGCTGTCCCACCACCTTTTCTCCCATCGAGTCTATCTGCACGAAAAAGCTTATACCCATTATCGTCATTGAACCATGTCTCTGTATTGCAAATTATATCTACATTTGATCCCTCAAATAAATACCTCAACTGATCAATTTTTGGAAGTAAGCTTTGAGCATTTAAGTGACAAATACGTAAGCCACTCTTTTGACGCACTAAAACACGAATCATAGTACGAAGCGTTCCATTAATCATATCACCTGCGAGAACTCTACCAGATTCACCAGATTCTGAAATCATCATATAATAATACAAAAATTGGTAAATGCATGTAAAAGGGAATGAGCGGCGATGTAAGTTTCAAAAGCACATATCTACATTCAGTCATTCTGATGAATGAAAATTTATTAAAATGTAACATACATAAATAAATGGAAATGTACAAGCAAAAGAAAAATAGTCATTTTATATTAAGAAAAAAAAAAGAAGTAATAATATACCTATAAATAACAAAAATTATAATAGAATATAAGGTGAATTAAGTTTTTAAAGAACAAAAACTAAAATTTAATATTTTATAACCCAGGAGGGGGAAAAAAAATTATTCAAATAAATTAAGTATTCATAGTTGGCCTGGCAATGTCATCCAAATAGTTTTGGCTTTTGATGTGTACTGCATCCTCTTCAGGGCGAAGCTTGATATAAACAAGACCTCGTACCGTAAACACAGATGACATTTTTTTTTGTTTTTTTTAGTTCGAGTGACTGGCGCAGCATCATATTGTTTTTTTTTTTTTTTGTTAGACATTCTCGCATATAAACAAACGATTGAGCGTTAGAATTGGAACTGTTAAGTCCTAAATCGACGAGGGAAAGTTGTTTCTTTTTCTCGTTCCGGTACTTTGCAATAGAAGAGAGAACATAATTTTGTTCATACGCTGATCGGAATTTGACAAATATTGTTGTGTTATTATTGTTATTACTTGTTTTCGGGCGCGTGCGAAAAATATCGTTTAAAACCGGTGGTTTTATATTGATAACATGACAAAGACGGTTAAAATAGCTTCGCAGATTTTCGTCGGGAACTTGAGGAACTCCAAGCAGCACAGCATCCCCTGCTATCCTCTTGTTATCATAATCTTCTTGAATGTTTTCAATTTTATTTATATTATATGCCTTACTTTATATGCCTTGAACAATTCCGCTAATCTATCATATAAGAAAGCAAACAACAAAAAAAACTTTAAGTAACAGATATTCAACATGTGATAGACCTGCATCAATGCCTAATAGAACAAAATTGCATATTTAATTTTTTATTTTTGTCCACAGGTCAACGCACTGTGTGCCGGCTAAAAATAATTCAGTGAATAATGCAATTTCGCGAACAAAAATCGACTTTTAAGATTTTTGTTTGAAACGCATGTTTTTTTACGAGTAATGCTTGTGCGCAAACCTGCTTCTAGGAGCAAATTTTCTTACCTTTCCAGCTGTGCATTCCTAATGCAATTGGGATAAAATGGTGGCACGGATATCCTAAATGGTGGCAAAAGCATTTGCCTTTTTCTGACGGAAAGTTAGGCAATTATCTTTTGGTGTTGTTTGGCCCTTTTATTTTGTTTTCGGTGTTTTCAAAATACCCAACCTGTGTTTACACTCTGATAGCACCATGTACCACCTTATAAAAGCACATTCACCCTTATTGCGATAGTCGTTTTAGTTGAACGCCAATTGTCGTTTTTGTAGTCGTGTCGCTTTCAAAACGGTATTGCGTAACTTAAACGCCAGCAGCCTCGTCGCTCTTAGATTCCACATCCGATCTAAGACAGCTGACATTTTGACATAAATTCAAATTGCAATTTTGAAATCAATGAGCAGTCGTTCGGTTTAAGTTAGCTTAAATTATTTAATTTATGTGGTTTTAATCCAAAATCGTAATATAAGGCAGATGCGATATAAAGTTTAAAAAGTTTTTTATTTAGTTAAAAGATTTGAGCAATTCCAAATTTAGAGCACGGTTCGAATTCATAAAATTTGTTCTTATAACTATTTTATGCAAATTTGTCTATAAATAGAAACTCTTGAAAAATGTATAGTGTGGCCAGCTATTTTTCATGGAGCAGCAGTGACGAAGAAGAGGAAGAAAGAAGAAAAAAAGAATTAGTTGTGCAGAGGCGATTGATTCGATCCAAAGCTAATCTAATGGATTTGCCGGACTCAAAGTAATTATATGCTAATAAGATTTATATTCCAAATTGAACTAATTAAAATATTTCCCAGATTTAAAATGTACTTTCGACTCAATAAAGAAGCTTTCCAATATATTTTAAATTTGTTGAAAAGTAATTTTCCTGACAATGTTCTGTTTCAGTACCATTAATTTTAAAATTAGCTGCCACCTTAAGGTTCTTCGCTTAGGGAGGCTACCAAAAAGGGGTTGGGAATGATTTTAAGTTGGGACTGGCACAGCCAACATTTAGTATCATTCTTAAAGAAATGTTAAATTTTCTTGAAGAATATCTTTGCCCATTGTGGATAAAATTGGAACTCACCGAGGAAGAAAAAACTGGAGCAAAACTACATTTTTTCCAGCAGGCTGGAATTCCTGGTGTTATTGGCGCCGTCAATGGAACACATGTCAAAATTTTGGCTCCGAAAAAAGCCGATCAACATATGTATTATAATAGAAAGGGGTTCTTTAGTCTTAACGTTATGCTAGTAAGCATACCCCAATATATGTATGTACTTCATACGAACTTGCAAGTATATTTTAGGTTTGTGATCATCGGATGCGCATAAGATACGATGCAAGACATGCTGGCGCAAGCCATGATTCACTAATTTGGAACTCAAGTGAGCTAAGAGGCACTATGCAAAGGAACTATGACGCAGGAGAAAGAAGTATATAGTTACTGGGTATGTGATAACAAACTTAAAAGACAAACTGTAAATGAAACTGAACTTTGTTGGTGATGCCGGTTACCCTCTTGAGCCATTTCTCATAACACCTTTCAGATCACCTGTGGAAGGTAGCAGGCAAAGTCTTTTCAACATCAAACACTCAAAGACCAGAAACATCATCGAAAGATCGAAAGGTGTGGTAAAGAATCGATTCCGCTGTCTCCTCGCTGCAAGACAATTGCACTACTCTCCACAAAGAGCAACGCAGATTATGAACGTCTGTGCCGCTTTGCACAATATTTGTATTTTTTACAAATCAGATCTTCCCAGAGATCTAATTCTGCTTGACAATGAGCTTTCATTAAGTGTACATGAAGATAATTCGATTTCCAATGATGACCAAACAGCTGTTCGAATACGAAACCAAATTTTGAACTGCATTTAAAAAATTGTTTTAGCGAACGAGTTTAAATACATTTATTTAATAAAACTTAAATTATGTAATAAATACAAATAACAAAAACTGAAAATTGAATTTATTTGGTGTTTGTTTCCATTAAGTTCATTTTTCTTTCCTCGATATCCAGCTGTCTTTTGCGAATTTCGAGGTCCATCATTTTTAAATTATTTTCTTGTCGTCGTTGTTCTTCATCCCGCTCCATTTTCAGTTTGAACATCTCAAGCTGCTTTTCTTTTAAGTAAAAAAGTTTTCTCTGAAATCTGGCACTTTCTTTCAAATGTTCACTCATATTCTTAAACGAAATAATATTTTTCGCCATTTTAATTTGTATTTCGTTCAAAGATTCTTTTATACCAGTGAACAATTCCTTTTGGACCACAGTTTGATTTTCCAAAAGCTTTTGGAAAACATTCTCTTTTGGTTTTTTAGATTTTGTTTGCCTCACATCTTGAAAGTCCTCTTCATTTTCTATACGTGGGGATGAACGTGAAAACGGTTGTGTTGATGCATTGACATTTGGATCACCTAAAATATCAGCAATATCCTTCGAAATTGAATCATCATTTGTAGTTGAAGGCCTTTTGGAAGTGGTGTTAATTTTGTTTCCTGGGGATGCAAAATCGAAACTACCACCGGCCACATATCCGGTTGGATTTATAACATCATGCAACGACAAGAGCCTTACTATCGCTTCCTCAACGTCATTTAAACATTTTTGTGTGAAGGCTCCTCCACCTGTGGCTTCAATTTCTTTCTTGTTATGTATCAGCTTCTTTTTTACTTTGAATTTTGCGTCAAACTAAACCTAAGAACAAGAATTTGTATTTATTTTCAAACTTTTAACAATGTCCTTACTTTCTGCCATTCCTTTCCATTACGTGTTGGTGGTCCAATACTGTTTAATTCCTTGGCCACCTCTCTTAAAATTTTTAGCTAGGTGTTGATTTGCCTCCATTAGCTCAACAAGCTTTTTCATTTGCTTCTGATTTGTTACTTTTACCTTGAAGAAACTCGTTGTTATAATGAATTATAAAAACAAAAGAAAAAAACTTACATTTTGAAGCCAAAAATTGCTCTGTCGTTTGCAAATTTATGAACGACACAAATTGGGGTATTTATATTTATATTTATCTTTTGTCGTGTTTTGGTATGGCGTTGAACGACTATCGCAATAAGGGTGATTAACTCCTCTGCAAATAATCCCATTGACATTTCTGATTGCAACAGTTCTGGGCAACTATTTTTTTCTCAGATACTAAATAAAACCAGCTATAAATTATAAAACAAACCATATCCCCAGGATAATTACTTACCGAAAATAATTTTTTTAAACAAATTTACGATCGTTTCTAATTATATTCCCAGTCAAATTCACTTCCGAACTCAATGCACGCCGAATTTTTTTGAAGTTTTCCGTTTCTATGCATTTGAAATTTAGCAATAAACAAGAAATTACTAAAATTATAACAGTTTTTTCCGACTGGGAATTTCGCCATTGCATTGTTAATGGTTTAATGTTGTTAAAAGAAACAAGAAAAAAATTATTTTTTTTTCATCGTTTCTAATTAGTTTTCCACTACTGTATATACATACATATATACATAGGGGTGTCGGTTTATTTTTGTTTTTTATATTCAAAATGGGAATCGTGGAACTTGTAAGGGACTTAGAAAGAAGTAATTTTCAAAATGAATTTTTTTCAAAAATGAATTTTGAAACCCGCGGCCGCTTTAAGGTAAAAAACCACAATTCGAAAAAGTGGTCAGAAAAACAAGCGTCGATATGTGGTCCTAATTACTTACTATGTTTAATTTTGGATTATGTTTACTCATTTGTATTCTGCATATCAATTTAAGTTCGCTGCATAATATTATTGGGCCGATTCGAGCAATCAATTAAGAAAAAATAATCGAAAACGGCTAGAAAATCAATAGATTGTTTGTGGGCTTTCATAAAGATTTAAGGTAAAAAGTTATTTTATGACATTTAAAGGAGCAGTTCTTCATTTTGTTTTCTTTGCAGCAGGTTACAAAAGCAAAAAAAATCCCTTTAAGTAACTTTTCACCATTTATCGACGAAAATTTAAATGGTTTTCCTGATCACTTTTTCAAATTGTAATTTTTTACATTAAACCATTAAACGCGGGGTCTCAAAATTCAATTTTGGACAATGTTCCAGAACAAAAATTATTTCTATTTAAATCCTTTACAAGGTCCACGATACCCATTTTGAATATAAAAAATCAAACAAAAATCCGACAACCCTAATACATACATATGTCAAAATAAAAAAAAATAAAATAGAACGGTTTTCAATTTTTGGTCCTTATTCCCTTCTTCAAACTGTAAACAAAAATCTAGTGCATCGTTGGAATAGACTTTATGAAAGAGCACAGAGTAGTTCCTGATATCGGGGAGCAAGTTCTATAGTACCAAAATTACCACTTTTAACCACCCTTTTTAACTTTAACTTTTCTTGACCACCCACAGTCTTCGAGAAAATCAATTTTGAAAAATGGTGGGTCAAAATAACGCTGCGTTTCAAAAATCGCTTTTTTGAAATTTGATTAATGTTTTAGATAGACTTTTTTGACCCCTCCCAGTGTTGCCAGTTTTTTCAAGACGAATGGAGCCCAATTTGAAAAAAGCTCCACTCAAAAATTAGTAAATTCAAATTATTCTTTCGGTAGATGTTTTGAATTTTTATGACTTAGGTGTATTTTTTCTAACACGCCATTTCTTACATCATATAATTGGCAATATTTGTACCAAAACTTGTCTATCAATTGTTATCAAAGTTATAAAAATTCCAAATTTGATTAAACATTTTATATGTGTATGTGTTATCCCATATAAAACCTCTCTCGTCACGAGGGCGGCTTTTCGACGCAAACTGCTTTCAAAACAACTTCCATACTAAGAAGATGATTTTTCTGTCATTTTCGAAGTCAAATACGCATAAATGTTTTTAATGAACAAATTATATATATGTGTGTACATATTTTTAGTCACTTCAAAGTTTTTACAGCATTTTCCAGTCAACAACTGAATTCTGGTTCGAGCTCGAGATACTGCTTCAAGTTTCCCAATCAAAGATTATCAACTGTCACGCTCATTACGATCATCAATTATCAAATTGATAGTTGATATATCTTGAAAATTGCTTTTTTTACTCAGTTTATTAAAAATTTTCTTGTGTTTTGCAATGGTCTGTATCAATGTCGAATTTAAAATTTATCAATTATCAAATTGATAATTGAAAATCGTAATAGAGGTGTATATGTTGATAATCTCTGGTCTAAATTATCAATCTGCTTCGTAAGTGCAAAAATCAACTGCTTAGAGTTGAGAGTGCGACTACAAATTACAAGCAAACGGGCTCTTCATGGCCAATTGGGCTACTCGAACTTTTCACCTGCCCCTTCATATGGTGATTTACTCTTTAAATTTTTGAAAAGTATCCTTCTTTTTACTATCCTTATCTTATATGCCTAATTACCTACCCATGCCAGGTTATTCTATTTTATGAGAAATAGATTTTCTCTCAATTATTTATTGTTTCGTCCTTTTTATTATTATTTCGAAAACAGCTTTCGGATTTTATTTTGAGATACAGAAAATACTTCTTGGTAACTTAATATTCTTTGCTCTAACTGATCAAAAAGCAAATTTTGTTGGCCCACCATTTTTCAAATCGATTTTCTCGTATGTGGGTGGGAGCCCAACGATCGTACCGTGTTTCGCGTCGGGCGGTCGCGTCGCTCCACTTAAGCAGAAGAATTTTGTATTCTTTTTTCAAATTCTATTATTTGCAATTGCAAGAACTAGGTAACTAGATTTTGAAAGGTGATAAGTAATTTAAAAAGAAAAAAAACCATTATAATAAACAAATTGGGTAATCTGGATTAAATTGTAGGTACATATATTGAAATTCTGAATGTTAACGCAAATTTTTTGTATCAGTATATCTTGAAGTGATGTTATTATATTCTCCTTAATTACAGAATCCAAATAATCAGCTGCGCAGTGAGTCAGGCACAACAATTTCGACGTTGCCTTGTACTAATATTTTCAGTATTGAGCCTGACTATTTTCGCAGTGCATTCATTAGATTCTGTAATTGGTTTGATATTTTTTTTAATAAATATGAAATAAAAGGAGCTAACTTGTTTGTGGACATATGCCATTTTTGTTGTTTACTTCCATCGAATCCATAGCTGTACACAGTATCTCCAACACCGCTGTTTTCATTGAACGTACAATTGTTGGAACACCAGCCAATTTGCATAACTCCTTTACTATGTAATTGAACCTGGCAATCAAAATATTATATTGAAATCCAACCAACTTAGGTCACAGAACTGAGAACTATAAACTATAACATCTTACCTCGTACATCCACTTTCCTCCAAAAACACAAACATTAGCTTTTATAGTGTTGAAACTGCCATGGGAGCGGACGCTTAATCTATCACTGGATATGCAAATAGAAGAATTTGGGTCTGTGGCGAAAATAACTTTCTCTGGGCCAAGTCTTGAGTTCATTTGAAATTCTTGTTGAGAGATTATGTTTTTGTGTTTTTTTTCGATTGTCTTGAATTTTTTTTTCAGCCAAAGTTTTACCATCGAAATTTGTCTTTGAAATCAATAAAAAAAATAAACATTACGATGGTTTTTAATATTATTAAATAAATCCTTATTTGTAATATTTTGTGCACATACTCTGTCAGCGGAGGTTCAGGTTCTTTGGTAAATCCATTTCTTTGAGTTTCATTTTCACTCAAAATTTGTTCTCCAAAAACTTTATTGCAAATTTTGCTAAGAGGCATATTTAGGTAATTATCAATATTCAATTTTGCGAAAAAATTATAAAAATCTTTGAACTGTGGTTTTGTTATGATTATTGTTTTTATTTCAAATCAAAAGGGAACATTTTAGAATTGAATTCATTTTATTCTTTTTTCTATGGGGTGATAAAATGGATCAGCAGGTACACATTATCAAACCAGAGTGACACCCGTGTTGGATAGAGGGGTTTACATGAATCAAATATCGTTCAACATAATGCGTGTTTTATTATCATCTTTTAACCACTGATCTCTATATACACTGGATAGTGTATTCCTTATAATGTATAACAGTTTTTTGCTTCCATTTGAAGATGACAATTAGGTGGTCGGCTTCATAATTTGACGTCTACATTAACACAAAAAAACCTGTTTCCAAAATTTCAATCTGAAGAAAGAGAAACAGACGAATGATATGAAAGGGAAAAACTTTGTGGGAGTTTATTTTATAATTTTTTTTCATTAAGTTATTCATTGTGTACATTTCGTTTGTGCTATTATTTTCCAATAGCACTAGAATTATATCAATAGAAAGGTGTTTAAATAGGTAATAGTAAATATGTAGATGGGATATGGGAACCATCGACTTCGTTCATTATTTCAGTTTGCAAACAAGTTGAACAAAACAGCTGATAAGTGTGATGAGGAGAATGCGATTACATAGTCTGTGTTTTTTTTTTTTACAATTTTACCTCCTTCTCACACTCTTAACATTTGTAATTCCGTTTCATTTAACGATTTGTGAATGAAATCAAATTACAAACACAACAATGTTAGCAAAGAGATTTGTGGGGGAGCAACGAACGGAAATTTGTCGACTTCATAGTGGATTATTTTGTATAAATTGTTATACAGTCATATTGTTATACAAAAAAGTGGTCAGCTTCATAATATAACAATTCTTCAAATGGAAGCAACTTTCTTATGTCGATACGCTATCCAGTGTATTATAGAGATCAGTGCTTTTAACACGTACTAAAAAAAAAAATTAAAATTTCCCACTATTTTGTTTTTGTTATACGAGTAAAAGTTAATCCAGCAGATCCAGATCCCGATAGAAGATAATATGTCTGATTTATTATCATCGGGATCTGCATCTGGATTAACTTTCAACACGTATAAACAATTTTTAAAATTTCCCATTATTTTGTTTTTGTACTACGTGTAAAAGTTAATCCAGATCCGGGTCCCGATGATAATAAAACACACCTAATAAGACACGGCCATTGTTGGCAACCACCGATTTTAATTAATACGTTTACATGTAGTGTTTCAGCTCGTTCCAACTCTTTGTATACCTGGGTCCTATATTCTTAAGAATACAAATTGTAAAATCTGATGAAAAAAAAAATAAAGAATCTATCTATCTATCTATACCTGGGTCGAGTTGAAACCTGTGTCGACGAGTTGGTTTTGCACATAATGCATCATGGTCTGTTTATTTGCATGCTCATGTACAAATATAGTTTTGTTTTAGTATATAAGTGTAGTAAGTCCTTTTGTTAATTCAATTGAAGCTATTTTGCATTGAAATAAATACATTAATGCCATTCATTTTTCTAGAATCTCAATACCATCCCACCTCAACTCAAAATGGAGCACTCAACCCATGTTCGGTAACTCAGGCGATAACTTTTCGAATCGTTAAAAATGAAACAACTCATTCCTCAGCTATCTCCTCTGGAAAAAATCGGGTTTCTGTAACTGAACGCGATAACTTCAATTCCTGAACTATTTTGACTGGGATTTCCATTGGAAGGAGATAAGCTGAAATGTCATATTGACATTTAAAAACAAAATAATTGTTTTTATAAGTCGTGGCCAAATTATATTCAAACGCTTAGAAACAAGAATATTCTGATGGCCCTAAAGAATGCAAGTATATAATTTGTAATATTTTACATCAAAAGCTCATCATAATAAGCAATATCTAATGCAGTAAAGAATAATGGGCCGAACAATTTCGCAACTATTCGAACGACAAGTATTGCTACAAAACAACAAAAGGAACAAAAACGCAGGTGAGTTTTTGTTCTTTTAGCCTTTCATGCTTTACTTAAGTAGCAATTTAGTGATCTTTACAAAATGTTTTCTACCTTATTTACTTTCTATCTTTATTTTTATTCTTGTTTTATTTTCTTAAGGAGTTTCTGTATATTTGTTCAGCTTTATGTGGTGACAACAAAATTAATTTTTCTAACGTGCATATAAATGCTAAAAGTAAAACGAAAAAACAACTCCGATATATAACATACAAAGATTGGAATGTTGTGATAACAAATTAAATGAAGTGCCGCTGATGTCTGCTACATACGTGTATTAAATTCTTTGTATTATTTTGTTAATTTTTGTAAACTATATTTCAAAATCTGTTTATTTTTACTTGCAATATAGGATTCATGCAACAACAAAGTTTTAAGTTTCAAATGAGAAAGTATTGTGTTTGTCGGTCCCCGAAGGTTACGAAGACATGAAACCCGATGAACTTTTGTTTCAGAAAATATGCATTTAACGCAATTCCAGATATGCTCAAATACGCAATCAATAGCTGAATCAATTGCTCGTCTTTTGAACATGATGTTGTTGATCACAATTACGGCAATTGGCAATTGGGGGTTCCCAGTTTAGAATGTTAATTACTCACTTGGAGACCAGTTTTCCTAGTTTTCAGTAAAACTGCAGAGTTCCTCTATCAGTAACCCTGAGGCCACACGAGCCAGTACTGGCTAGCCAGTCGCAATACACTCATATTTTTTTTACTAACACATACAAGCCTGAGCAACTGGCTCGTCAACTGGCTTGCTTTTTTCGTGGCCAGTTGGGAAGCCAGTAGAGCAGCCAGTAGCAGGGTTCGGCAGTAGATACTTTTTCGGAGCAGATTTGGAAAATTTGGTCTAAAACTAGAATTGACTCACATTTTACTCCACAAAATATTAATAAAATAATAATTAAATGTCCAGTCCTAAGGAACTCAAAGATTTATGTGATTGTGTTTGTGGTAATTAAATTTTTAAGTGAGTTTTCATCCTTGAGAAATTAAACGCTAATAGTGACAAAGTGAATAGAATATAATTTCTTTCACATATGATAATAACGGGTGATTTTTTAAGAGGTTTAGAACTTTTAACAAAAAAAAAACACAAAAAATTCGAAAAAATGAATGAAATATTTATTTGAATCGATAGTTTGAACCTTGCAATTTAATGTTTAAAGATAATTTCATGCAAATGTTGACCGCGGCTGCGTCTCAGATAGCCCATCCGCTGAGTCCAATTTTGGCATACTCTTACACATATCGGCCGGTATCTCACGAATGAATGCATGGATGTTGGCTTCCAGTGCGTCAATCGTAGCGGGCTTGTCCCTATAGACATTAGTCTTGACATACCCCCACAAAAAATAATCTAATGGTGTCAAATCGCATGATCTAGGCGGCCAATTGACCGGCCCGAAACGTGAAATTAACTGTTCACCAAACTCGCCTCGCAATTGCGCCATTGTTTCGCGTGCTGTTTGGCATGTGGCACCGTCTTGTTGAAACCACATATCATGCAAGTCAAGAACTTCCATTTCGGGCAAAAAAAAGTTTGTTATCATCGCTCGGTAGCGTTCACCATTGACAGTAACGCTGCGATTCGCATCATTGAAGAAATATGGCCCAATAATGCCGCCGGCCCATAAACCGCACCAAACAGTGGCTTTTTCGTGATGCATGGCTGATCTTCACTCCAAATGCGGCAATTATGCTTATTTACGTACCCATTCAACCAAAAATGAGCCTCATCGCTGAACACAATTTTTCGATAAAAAAGCGGATCCTCGGCCAGCTTTCCAAGAGCCCATTCACCAAAAATTCGGCGTTGTGGTAGGTCGGCTGGCTTTAGTTCTTGCACCAGCTGTATCTTAAAAGGCTTTACGCCCAAATCCTTCCGCAAAATTTTCCACGTAGTGCTGTAACAAAGGCCTAACTGCTGGGAACGGCGCCGAATCGAAATTTCGCGGTCTTCTGTCACACTAGCTGATACGGCCGCAATATTTTCTTCACTACGCACAGTACGTAAACGTGTTGGTGGTTTAATGTCCAACAAAGTAAATTTGGTGCGAAATTTGGTCACAATCTTCCGAATAGACTGCTCAGAAGGTCGAGAATGCCGACCATAAAATGGAAGCAGCGCGCGATGAACATTTCGAACCGAGCACGAATTTTGATAGTAAAATTCAATAATTTGCAAGCGTTGTTCATTTGTAAGACGATCCATGGTTAAATTGCAAACCAAACTGAAGCTGTTTGACAGTGACACAAGGTACTAAACACACGTTAGCAGTCAAAACCAGTGTTGCCAAAACCAAACCAGCTAAAAAATCACCCGTTATATATAAATAGTATCAATAAAAGGCAATAACAGGATGGTTGTGTTCATCTTCATACGTTGTTTTTTTTTCATTTCCTATACATGAATAGGTGTGATAAAAGTTCTTGAGAAAAAGCACAAATACTTATTCAAAAGTGTAAATTTACCAACACATACACCAAGTCACTGCTAAAATATGAAAATGAAAGAATTTATGACAATTTGTCACTTGTGTAAATCCGGCATTACTAATTTTTACTAGCTAAATCGATTTTCGGCGAAAAGTGACTCATCTTATTCACTACTTGCGGTTTCGATTTAGCTAAATCTCCGCACAGAACCAACGCAAAACATTCGTAAAGCGCTTTTCTTTTGTTAGTTTTTTCGTGTAGCAGTAGTGTTTTTAGTTCATTAATTTTGAAAAAGCGGAACAGCGTATCAGTTATACTTCTTTCCCTTAAATCGGACTAGATTTATTCCATTTGGATTTACATCCGAACCCTGGCCAGTATAGAAGCCAGTACAGCATGCCGCCTACGTCACAGCAAACACACGAATAGGAATTTGACAGTCAATGTATGTAATAAAATAAAAAAAATTTACACAATGAATAACTTAATGAAAAAAAAAATTATAAAATAAACTCCCACAAAGTTTTTCCCCTTCATATCATTGGTCTGTTTCTCTTTCTTCAGATTGAAATTTTGAAAACAGGTTTTTTTGTGTTAATGTTGACGTCCAATTATGAAGCCGACCACCTAATTGTCATCTTCAAATGGAAGCAAAAAAACTCTTATACATTATAAGGAATACACTATCCAGTGTATATAGAGATCAGTGACCTGGACCCATGTTCTGTAACTATCGAATCGATAAAAATAGTCGATTAACGTTGAGAACTGGAACGAAACTCACTTTATCCACTGATCTCTATATACACTGGATAGTGTATTCCTTTTAATGCATAACAGTTTTTTTGCTTCCATTTGAAGATGACAATTAGGTGGTCGACTTCATAATTTGACGTCTACATTAACACAAAAAAAACCTGTTTCCAAAATTTCAATCTGGAGAAAGAGAAACAGACCAATGATATGAAAGTGAAAAACTTTGTGGGAGTTTATTTTATAATTTTTTTTTTTTAAGTTATTGATTGTGTACATTTTGTTTGTGCTATTATTTTCCAATGACACTAGAATTATATCAATAGAAAGGTGTTTAAATAGGTAATAGTAAATTTGTAGATGGGATATGGGAACCATCGACTTCGTTCATTATTTTAGTCTGCAAACAAGTTGAACAAAACAGCTGATAAGTGTGATGAGGAGAATGCGATTACATAGGGTGCGTTCATCGACAGAAATCTGAAAATTAAGTACTGAAACGTAACGTTGAACGCACAAAAAATCTGAAATTTCAGCCAAATGTCATATATTTTTTTTTCTGCCATAATCTTGAGTTAACCTGCTGATTTTACTGAAAGTAATATAAGGAAGAACTTTTTTTGTCGCATAATAAGTGACTCTGGAAAAAGCTTGTTCGTTGTTTTTACTTGGATTATAATACCTAAGAAAATAGATGAAGCCACACTTTTCACTTGCAACCAAAACATCTTAACAGTTATTACTCCAAAATGCACGTCTTATTTACGATTTTCCACCAAATGTAATTATTATAAATAAAAATGGGGAAAACTTCCCTTTTTGTTAAGGAAAAACTAAAGCCAAAATGCCATGAAAAAACTACTTCTCAATCTTATTTTTTATTTTATTCACTTACAAGAAAACAAAACTTAAAAAAAAACAACAAGCCGTAAGAAACCGACAACAGAACACAAAATAGCTGCATCTACTATTAAGTTGAGCTTCTATGTGCATATTCTTATTTTTTGTCTTGTTTTTTAGCTGTCATCTGAATTTTCAGATGAACATTTTTATCTGAAAAACGTAAGCAAACGTAACGAAAAGTCATCTGAATTTTCAGATTTTTTTTGACAGCTGACCAATCAGAAGCCCCAAAAATTCAGATTTTTGGATCCTTGAACGCAGGGATAGTCTGTTTTTTTTTTTACAATCTTACCTGCTTGTCACACTCTTTACATTTGTAATTCCGTTTCATTTAACGATTTGTGAATGAAATAAAATTACAAACAACAATGTTAGCAAAGAGATTTTGGGGGGGAGCAACGAACGGAAATTTGACGTCTTCATAGTGGATTATTTTGCATAAATTGTTATACAGTCATATTGTTATACAAAAAAGTGGTAAGCTTCATAATATAACAATTCTTCAAATGGAAGCATCTTTCTTATGTCGATACGCTATCCAGTGTATTATAGAGATCAGTGACTTTATCGCATCATAAGGTTTCTGTAACTTTGACAATCGTTAATTTTATCGACTGTAACAATCGGAATAGGAATCCTGGAAAAATTCGATATAATGGGTTTCTGTATCCTTGAAAGTCGATAAGTTTTTCATTTTAAACGTCAAATATTATCGCTGACCTAAAAGCGAGAACAAGGAATTTGAATTTTGAATAAATAAAGATGATCATAATCGTGATGCAACATCGTGATGCAACATTGCATTTTAATTTTTTTTTTTGATAATTGTTTCATGATATATTAAATCCCAAAGTTTTACCAAAGGTAGTTAATTAATAAATCAGTATATTATATTCTGTGCATTGTTAGAACTGTTTTTTTAGTTCTAGAAAATGGCAAAACCAAAAAAAAAACTCCAATTTCTTAGGGTCGGTTGTAAAAATATTTAGTGGTTAAAAAATTTAGCTCACTGACTTCGGCAAACTATTATTTCACAATATTTGGCAGAAGTTCAACCTAAATAAGAAGATAAGTTTGACAAACTTTTGTTCGATAAAGAGAGCGAAATAGAGGTACCGTATTCTGTTGTAGTATTTTCATTTTAATATCGTTCATATGCCTTATAGCTTCATGCAAAATTGGATAAACTCAAAAAAAAAAACTGAAACTCGAAGAACAATTCGTCGAATGAATAGACGCAAAGCACAAAAGTGTGGCTTCTTATACATTTATATAAGGCAAGAGGAAGAAGTAAGAACTTCTTCAATTATCGTTTTTAATTATATTTCGATTTTATTAATAGTATTTTAGTATTTGTATGTACATAGTTTTTTGTTCGGCTTTTTCGATAAAGATATTTGAAAGAATTGTATTTATTTCAAAATAATTCTTTTTTTTTTAATTTGCTCTTTAAACTTGGAGGACAAGAAAGCCTTGAATGACTTTGGCTAGCTTTCTGTTCTTGTTCAGCGTTCAGCTTCTTTTGTTAACATTTATTGATTAAAATAAAAAGATTCATGTGATCCATTTTCATTCTGACATCAGATTAGTTTTTATTCGTGGAGAAGACAGAAAAACCACATATATTGAAGTGTACTTATCAAATACAAACAGCTAAAGCAGAACGTAAAGACCGATCAGCTAAGTGTTTAAATGTGGTGCCAGCAAATAGCTGCAATTTGTTATACCTATCATTCCATTTTTTAACTATAAATAAATAACTGGGGTCACGGCTTCGACATATCGAATTTGGTACCAAATTTACAGCAAGAAACATGTATAGATTTGAAAATGACAAAGATCTTTTATTGGGATTCTTAAAAGTAAAATTAAGATACAAATGTAAAATGCGTCGTTGAGGATATAATAACTAATTTTTTTAAACTAGTTTCAAGTCCAAAACAAAGAAATATTTACGCATTACTGAAGCAGTAGCTTCACACAATAGAATCCTGCTTTTATAAACCTTAACAATGCTTCTTTCCCTATTCTTCTCTATGCAATAACAGCTCTATGATAAGAGCTCTGAGAACGTGATACAAACTTCATAACAACAACTCGCCCAGAAAATGTAGGAGCAGATCTTCAAATCAATTATTTTTGCACGATCGGTACATGCAAATACTGTGGTGAGATGAGTCGACGACCTAAACAGCCCAATCAGCGTCTATCTCTTTTGAATCGGTACCGAATCGCAGCCTTTTCAGATGTGTCATAAGTAAATCCACCATCCATCTCCACCACGCCTTCAGGAACGCCTGTCTTCAATTCATATGACCAAATAATCTTTCGACCTTAATCCTCTTCCACAAGTTTCATTACATCGATCATTCTCGATAGATAAAAGGATTCGCCCTTCTCTTATATTGTGGAACTCTTTACGAGAAACATCACATATCAATAGGTGTGTTTTATTATCATCGGGATCCGGATCTGGATTAACTTTTAACACGTACTACAAAAACAATTTTGAAAATTTCCCTTTATTTTGTTTTTGTATTACGTGTAAAAGTTGATCCAGATCTAGATCCGGACCCCACTAGAAGATAATAAAACACGGCCAATGTCAATGCCCTTACCCTGAGGCCACACGAGCCAGTACTGGCTAGCCAATTGGTTACATACATTGACTGTCAAGTTCCTATTCGTGTATTAGCTGTGATGTAGGCGGCATGCTGTACTGGCCAGGGTTCGGAAGTTAATCCAAATGGAATAAATCTACTCCGATTTCAGTAAAAAAAAAAATAAAAGTACTATGATATTCTATTCTTTCAAAATTAAATGAATTAAAAACACACTAATGCTATGCGACAAAACTAGCAAAAGAACAGAACGTTACGAATGTTTTGCGTTGGTTCTGGAGAGCCTTTACTTTTAAAGGCAAACCTTACTTTACAAACCAACGCGAAACCATCAGAAAGAAAACTAAAATTTTACTTCTCAGAATTTCCTTACATGGCGTTAAATGAGAGCAACTACACTGGGAATTCACTAGAAAATGTATTCACTTTGGTTTGGAAAAGCCTTCTCACCGCTTAATCAATTTATTCACCAATTTTTTGGTTCTCTTCTCGAATGGTAAGAGGATCCAAAAACACACCACACGCGACCTATAGCTTATTTTAACCACTTTGAAAAATTCAATTTAAAAAAACTTTCGGGAGACTATGGCGAGACCCAAGCGAGATGATGGCAAAACATGCTCTGCAAAGGACTGCGTGTAAATGTGATGGCGAGACCATAGTGAGAAAGCCATGACATAGATTCCCGTGTAAATGGGCATGGCGAGAACATAGCGAGACGAGCTTAATGACCATGATACTGGAAACTACGTTTCGACGATCACGGCGAGACATGTGAATCTTGAGTAAGCCAATTCGTTTTCCAAAACAATGCATGAAAATTATAACAAATTTTTGGTTAAACTGTGTTGAAAAATCTTAGGTTTGATATCACTTCTTGAAATTAAAATGTCAAGAAAAGTGGATGATATAAAATTCAGTATTTATCTGGATTTAATAACTTAAACTGACCTCCGGAATGCAGTTTAAGTCCAATTGCATTAAACGAGTGAATAAAATGGGCATTATCAAATTTATAAAACTTTTGACTTTGAATTGATTTTGACGTTTAGAAATGAACAAGGCAGAGATATTTTGCTGTTTGTTAAAAAGCCCTATAGGTGTGTTTTATTATCATCGGGATCTGGATCTGGGGGTCGATTCTCTATATGTGAAATTGTGAAGTGATAAATCTGATTATGCTTTCACTCCAAGTGCGATTCCCAAAGTGTGAAAAAATGAAAACAAATGCCAAAATGTTTTCATATAATTATTCTTTTATCACAGTTATTCATTCTATAAAAACTAGTGAAACGATAAATGATAAAGAAAAATAATTTATGCTCATAAGATACACTCAAGTCGCCATCTTGGTCTCTCTATGACACAACAACCATTTCTTACTATGAGAGATTGAGAGAGATGAGATGCATTTCTCATTTTAGTACTTTTTAGTATTCTCTTTGGCAGTTGTTTTTCATAACGAGTTCGGGAATCGCCTTGAGCGTGTTTGTGAAGTGATAAAATGATAAAACTGAAATAATAACTTTTTTCACTTCACGTTTTCACAGTTAGGGAATCGACCACCTGGATTAACTTTTACACGTAGTAATAAGACACGTCTAAAGTTGTTAATAGCTATTCCACACTATACCATTGAGTATTAATTAACACACTTCATGAAAGTGTGAAGAAAAGTCGTGTTTTATTTGCCGTGTTTTATTATCTTCTATCGGGATCCGGATCTGGATCTGAATTAACTTTAACATGTAATACAAAAACAAAATAGTGGGAAATTTTCAAAATTGTGTTTGTAGTTAATCCAGATCCGGATCCCGATGATAATAAAACACACCTATTATCATCGGGATCTGGATCTGGATTAACTTTTACATGTAACACAAAAACAAAATAATGGGAAATTTTCAACAAATGTTTTTGTAGTACGTGTTAAATGTTAAACCAGATCAAGACCCCGATGATAATAAAACACACCTAAAATCATGTATATAATAGTGTGGAAGCAAAATATCTTACATCAAAATATCTTAAATTTTATCACACACAACTTGACAGTGCATCCGATACGATTTGACATACATATGTTAAAACATATACATATTTAGGAACGGTTCTAAGACCATCACACTTTCTATCCCACTTGGGGGTTTGAGGTTACGGAGAAACTAATTTGCTACGATAGATATATCTTTAAAACTGGTTCAATGATTAAATCCAATCCTCGTCATTTTTATAAATGTATTAACTACAAAAGAAATGTTAGTAATTTTCCACTGAAAATGCGCTTTCAAGATAAAAGCTGCTCAGACTCAAATGAAATATGTGAAATGTTTGCATCATTTTTTGAATTGGTCTATACTGAACCAATTATCTTCGACAATGACGAATGCAGTCACATGGCAGGCAACGTGGTAAACCTTTCTCAAATTTCAATTAGTCTTGAAGAATTGGTACTTGAATTAAAAAATTTAGATGGCAACAAAGGTGCTGGACCTGGTAATATTACCCCACATTTCTTGAAAAGGACTGCTGACGCGTTGGCAATACCCCTTTTGAAACTATTTAATGAATCTTTGGAATGTGGTGTTGTTCCAGAAATATGGCGTGAATCATATTTAACTCCTATTTATAAAAGTGGTGACAGGCCTGATTTAAAAAAGTACAAAGGAATCGCAATATTGTCGGCCATTCCAAAAGTTTTTGAAAAACTTATATCTGATAGATTGTGTGTAGGGTTGAAGCCAGTGTTAAGTGAACATCAACATGGTTTTTTTAAAGGGGCCTACAGCAACCCATCTTTCTGACTACACTTCTTTTATTTTAGCTGAAATGGAAAATAGAAACCAAGTTGATGCAATCCACACCGATTTCAGTAAGGTTTTTACAGAGTTGACACTGGACTGTTAACTTTTGAGTTGCAGAAAATTGGAGTACGAGATTGTTAAACTGGTTTTTTTTCGTATCTATCAGACAGAAAGCAGTATGTAATTTTTTTTTTGTTGAATTGTTTAAATATTATTGGTTACTATTATTTGCAGATGATCTCAAATTTCAATGTAGTTAACAATGTGAGTGATGGGCTCATAATGCAAAATGATATTAATGCTCTAGTCAAATGGTGTAATATAAATGGTATGTCGTTAAATGTCGTCTAAGGCACACCAAATTTTAAAATTTTTACAAGCTATGCAAATCATGAACCGCTCAACCGTTGTAGGATAACATTTAATAAATACACTGCCTTCTACAATATTAATATGAGTAGAGAAAGTTTCACAGAAACTGTATTGTCTGGAATGATGTATGAATCTTCTTTGTAAATATTAAGGGTATTCATGCAACTTCGTAAAATCCTAGTTAAGTTTACAAATTGGATAAGTTTATCTTTTGGTTAATGAACTGTCAAATTTTGTATGGGAAATGATTTACACAATTTGGTTAAACTTATCAAAGGATTTTGTTGCTTTAAATTAACCAAACTGGTTAAACTTATCCAAACGTCATTGTGACTCTTATTCTGATTGAATTACTTAGCATTTAATCAAATGTTTAAAAAAGGTCGTTCATGTAAACTTTGCGTAAACTTGTAGTGACGCACTACAAATCATCCTTCCTAATATTCATCCATGGTGGTCTCTCTTCACACGAATCACATCTGCTTTCCATAATAGTGATCGGTCCTCACTTATTTCATAAGATTCTTTTGCCCACCGACAATATCGACGAATCGTATGTGTATCTCCATATAAACATGTCATCAGTAAGTACACTCATTCTGCCTGATAGCTGACTAATATACAATATGCATATGTACATATTTCAAGTGTTCTTGGCAATGGATATCAAATATCCACTACCAAGGGCAAACACCGCAAATATGGGTCAGCACAGTACTACACAGAATGAAGGTTCAAATATCAACACTTAAATGAATGAATGACTGCCGGAGGTACACTGCACTATATTAAGGGCAGACTTACGAAATATGGAAGTTCTTGTTATTGGAAATGCGGTGTGTGTAAAATTCGAATGACCTGCACCGCAGTGCAGGAAATATATATTTTGTGGCGGGGATGATCATTATGGGTGAAGACTCTTCGAATTTTCAAGAATGGTTGAAGAGTCAGAGTTAAGTTGATCGACCAATAAATATGTCCAAACATTAATAAGACTAAATAAATAAAAAAATAATAAACATTTTTGATCTTTTATTTTGAGACTTACTCTCCGTTCTACACTCTTCTCGAAAATAAATTCGAAAGCACGGTGTCGGCAAGAACGTAACATTTCGTGGCAGCGGTGGGATACCTTAATAATTAAATTAAATGGCTAAACGCCAGAAAGTTTTATATTTTCATTTGTGTGAAAAGTCCTAAAAATTTAGGCAGTGAAAAAAAAGTCCTTAAGATTTAGGCAGTGGAGAAAAAAAAAGACCTATAAAAGTAAGACCTGGCTCACTCCCAAGCGGACGCCGGAGGCAAAAATTAGGCAGTAATAAAAAGACTAGGTTGTAATAATCAGCTATAGGGCGCGAAGCTTGCCTGGCAACAACAACAGCAACAGTAGCACAACAACAGCATCAGTAGCACAACAACAGCAACAGTAGCACAACAACAGCAACAGTAGCACAACAACAGCAACAGTAGCACAACAACAGCATCAGTAGCACAACAAACAAATATATTTTTGTAAAGTAAAAGAAAAAAAAAACTTTTTGTAATATTTATTTTGTATACACATAACTTATTTCTTGCTGTACCTATATATTTCGTCCTTTTCATTAACCCTTTTTGTTTCTCTCCCTCAAATTCTGAATTCGTTACGAAAATTCCTCATTTACAAATTACGAGAAAGGCAACTAAAGAGGCCAACACTATTGCTGATCTCTTTATGTAGTAGATTGTGATGTTTATTGAAGCGATGCATCAGCTATAATAGTGGAGCGTATAAGAGAAAGTAGAGATTAAAGAAAAAGAATAAAGAAGAATAAGAATAAGAAAGAAAGTAAATGTAAATGAAGTAACTAAAGTGAAATTAAAGATTAGTCTAAGTTCAGCATTCATAGAAGAATAAACTACCTACCTTAAATATTTTATAATTTAAAAACCGCGTTTTTTTATTTGATAGAGGTCTACAGGTTATGGGCCCAGATCTCTCATAAAAATGTCAAATGTTATGGAATTTGTTTTTGCTAAAATAAAGCCTTTTGATGGGCGCAATTTTGATTCGTGGAAGTATCGCGTTGAAAACGTCCTTGAAGCGCAGAACGTTCTCGACGTTCTTTCCCAGGAAAAACCAGAGGAAGCTAGTGCAGCTAC
Organism: Dasysyrphus albostriatus; assembly: GCA_946251815.1. Classification (NCBI taxonomy): domain Eukaryota; kingdom Metazoa; phylum Arthropoda; class Insecta; order Diptera; family Syrphidae; genus Dasysyrphus; species Dasysyrphus albostriatus. The sequence goes on from OX276335.1 coordinate 179,393,554, forward strand.
AAAATGGGATAAAAAAAACGCGAAGGCAAAAAAATTTAATAATATGCTTGGTAGATGATAACCATCTAGAGTATATTGAAGGTAAATCTACAGCTAGAGATATGTGGAGTGCTCTTGTGACCACGTTCTCAGGTACAAACATGGCAAAGCAGAACATGTTACGTACACGTTTGGATAAGTTAAAGTACGAGTTGGGAAGTGACATGAAAAAGCATTTCACTAAATTTGACGAGTGTGCAAGAGAATTAACGGCAGCGGGGGCAAAACTGGATTCTACAGAAATAATTTATTATTTGTTTAAATCATTTCCAGAAGATTTCCAACCGCTAATAACGGCACTTGAAAATATACCGGATGACAGTTTGACCTTGGAATATGCTAAGTCCCGCTTGTTGAATGAAGAAATGAGACAACAAGTGAACAAAGAAACGGCTGATGTCGAACTCGGTGGTGATGCAGCTTTTTCGGCACGCTTTGCAGGGGAATGTTTTAAATGTAAGAGAAGGGGCCACAAAAGTTTTAATTGTCCACAAAGAGGTCCTAAAAGCAATTTTAGAAAGAAAGGTGCTTTCTCTAAAAACTCTAGGGACAGCAGTGCTGTCGCATTTATGATGACGAATCGGAATGTTGAACAAAATATCTGGTTGTTAGACTCAGGAAGTACACGGCACGCAACAAATAATTTGGAGGCTTTGACTGAGGTTGAAGAACTGGAGAAGAATGTGGTAATCAGTACTGCTGAAGAGGGTGGTGCATTGGAGGCAATACATAAGGGAGTGTTGAAGGGATACACTACCGTTGAAGGAAAGAAAGTAGCTATCGAGGTGCAGGAGGTATTGTATGCAAAAGAGCTAAGAGTTAATCTGCTTTCAATAAAGGCACTCCAAGAGAAAGGTCTCGATATTTATTTTATTCGTGGCCACAAAGCACTGATTAAATTCAAAGGTGTGATTGTTGCTATGGGTGTACTGTCAAATGGATTGTATGAGCTGAAGTTGTATCCCACAAATGCTCAACTCAATTTGTGTAAAATTGATGACGTGTGGCATCGCAGGCTGGGTCTGTGGAAGCATGGTGACAGGTTTAGAAGCTGGTGAGGAGAAGGTTTCGTGTTATCCATGTGCTGAAGGTAAACAGGCACAAAAGCCTTTTTCAAATCACAGGCCGAGGACTTCAAGGGTTCTTGAGAGAATCCATACGGATGTTTGTGCACCGATCACTCCAAGTACACATGAAGGTCAAATGTATTTTGTGACTTTCATTGACGATTTTAGTCACTTTGCACAAGTGTTTCTCATACGACAGAAATCGGAAGTGTTTCAGTGCTTTAAGAAATTTGAAAGCCATGTGACAGCAAAGTTTGGATGTGGAATTGTTTACTTGAGATGTGACCGCGGTATTGAATATTTGTCAAATGAGCAGAAAAAGTTTTATACCGAGAAAGGTATCCAACTAGAACCTACAGTACGTTATTGTCCAAAGCAAAACGGTGTTGCAGAGTGTTTCAACAGAAGCGTAGTTAAGAAAGCTAGGACCATGATGATGGATTCTGGCGTGAAAAAGGATATGTGGGGAGAGGCAGTATTAACTGCAAATTATTTGCTCAATAGGAGTCCATCGAGGTGTATTATTGGCAAAACACCTGCAGAGATTTGGTTTAGTGTAAAACCAGACGTGAAAAAGTTGCGTATTTTTGGATGTCAGGCATTTGCACTTGTACCCAAGGAGAAGAGGTCCAAATTTGATGCTAAAAGCAAGGCGTTGATGATGGTTGGCTATGCAATCAATGGCTATAGACTTTGGGATTCAGAATCACGAAAAATAGTTATAGCCAGGAATGTGAGGTTCGATGAGTCAAGTTTTCCGGCAAGGGGTAGAGATAATGAAGATTCAAAGATGGTTTTCGTTGCTGAGAAAATGAGTTCAGTTCCAGAAGGGGTTTTTGCAAAACAAGAAAAAGCTTCTGAGGATGAAGCAGAAGAAGACCTCGAAGAAACAGTGGTGCAGGAAAGTGAGGACTCTACTGATTCTAATTTTGAATCCGCTTCTGAAGATGGACCAAAAAGTGCGCTCCATCAGCATCAAACTTTGGTTAATCAAAGGCAAAGCTGTCGTGAGCGCAAAGCTCCAGGCAAGTTGACATATAATCATGATTTTGAGCAGATAAATCTGTCGGAATCTAATTTTTCAGATGAACCGAGCAATTTTAAAGAAATTGGAATGAGGCCTGACCGGGAACAGTGGAGAGCTGCTGTTGTAGATGAGTTGCGTTCGTTGGAAAAGAACAACACGTTTAAATTGGTGGAGAGAAGACCTGACATGAAAATAATAAGCTGCAAATGGGTCTTTAAGCTGAAGACTGACAAAGATGGTAAGCCTCATACGTATCGTGCACGATTAGTAGCAAGAGGATGTAACCAAGAATATGGCATTGATTACGATCAAACCTACGCTCCAGTGGCAAGGTTGTCAGCGAATCGTATTGTGATATCAGTGGCCATACATAAGGAATATTTAATTAGCCAATTGGACGTTCGGACAGCATTTCTGAATGGAGAATTAGAATAGTGCGTGTACATGCAAGTCCCTGAAGGCATGAATGTTAAGCAAGGAATGATTTGTAAGTTAAAAAAATCACTAAATGGACTGAAACAATCGCCTCTATGCTGGTATCGGAAGTTCCATGATACAGCGGTAAAAATTAACTTTGTGAGATCAAAGCATGATTACTGTGTTTATGTAAGACAGCATGAGGGACACGTCAGCTACTTAGTTTTGTATGTCGATGATCAGTTACCAATTAGCGAAAGTAAAGAGGAGCACAATGAAATTAAGAATATGTTGGCAAGAGAGTTTGATATGAAAGAATCGAAAGATCTTGAACAATTCCTTGGTATTGGAATTACATACAATGCTGAAGAGTCATGGTTGAGTATGTGTCAAAAGAAATCTATTAGAGATTTACTAGCATACATGAATATGAAAGACTGTAATGGAGTGTCAACTCCCATGGATCAGTCAACAAGATTGAAAAGAATCGAAAACGAGAATATGAAGATAGCTGTACCATATAGAGAGCTCATTGGTAAGGTTATGTACATGATGCTCTGTAGCAGACCAGATATTTGTTTTGCCATATCTCAGCTGAGTCGTTACCAAGATGCACCAGGCGAAGAACATTGGCAGTGCGGAAAGAGGTTGGTTCGTTATCTGAAGACTACGATGGACTATGAGTTGGTGTATACAAAGAACCCAGGAGAAAGACCATTGGTAGGGTTTGCAGACGCTGATTATGCTTCGGATGAAACTGATAGGAAATCAACAAGTGGGTTCTTATTCAAAGTTTTTGGAAATGTCGTCAGCTGGACATCAAAGAAACAGCAAGTTGTGGCCTGCTCGACTACCGAAGCAGAATACGTTGCTTTGGCGCTTGCTGTACAGGAAGGTGTGTGGTTGCGAGGATTGCTGGCTGATTTGGGTGTTAATGTCGATTGCATACCCATTTATGAAGATAACCAGAGCTGTATCAAAATGGCATATAATATGGAGAACAAAGGGGTAAAGCATATTGATGTGAAACACCATTTTATTCGCCAGAAGATTGAGGAAGGTGAGGTGGTGACATTGCAGTACATAAACACAAAGGATCAAGAAGCAGACATTCTAACAAAGCCTTTGCCTAAGCCGCAGTTCCAGTACCTGGCAGAGAAACTGAGACTTATGCATCGAGAAGGGGTGTAGTAGATTGTGATGTTTATTGAAGCGATGCATCAGCTATAATAGTGGAGCGTATAAGAGAAAGTAGAGATTAAAGAAAAAGAATAAAGAAGAATAAGAATAAGAAAGAAAGTAAATGTAAATGAAGTAACTAAAGTGAAATTAAAGATTAGTCTAAGTTCAGCATTCATAGAAGAATAAACTACCTACATTAAATATATTATAATTTATAAACCGCGTTTTTTTTTATTTGATTGAGATCTACACTTTACAAATATACCTTTGTATTCTTCTGAACAGTCTGTAGGGAAAAATATAGAAATGGACATAAAAATAGGGATAACTGATGTTTTCAGCATCATTCCCGTTTTTGATGGAAAACCAACAGAATTGGCTAAATTCATATCATGCGGAGATATCCTCTTCTGCTCAATTAAAGACACTGACCAACCGACATTTTTGGAAATTGTGAAAACTAGGCTACATGGTCCTGCCTTTGAGTTGACACAATACCACTCCATCCTTACTTGGAAGAGCCTTAAAGAAAAGTTAGAGGCTGAGTTCAAGGAGGTGAAAACTCGGTCATCTGCTCACAATGAACTTGTAACTATAAAACAACATTTCAAAGAAACTGTTAAAGAATTTGGTGAGCGTGTTCTAGCAGTCCTTAATTGTCTTAACTCCGCTACTTTTGCCACAACCAGCGATGACACTGTAAGAGCATTCCTTGTAGCAGAAAATCGGAAGCTAGCAATCCAAGTCTTTAAGGATGGTTTAAAGAACGAGCAGGTTAAGCTTATAGCGAAAGCTTATGGAGGGGTCGATCTAAAAAAAACTATAGCCCATGCTGAAGGTCATGCCGCTCGTATAAACCACAGCTCTTTCTTTTCTAGCTATACGAGTCCCGTTAATAGCCAAACGGCAAGGTTTTGTAATATCTGTGGCAAACAGGGGCATACACAAGATACCTGTTACAAAAACACACAGTTTCCCAGTTTTTCTAAGGATAAACCTTTAAAAAAGGAAACACACTTTTTGACCTGTGATTATTGTAAAAAAACCCAATCACTCTATAAACAATTGCAGAGCTTACGCAAATCGAACTCACTCGTACAGCAATAATCAAGAAGGGGATAGTAGAAGAAATCCATTTAAAAATAATGTCCGACACTACAACATAACACCAGGATATAGTAATTGGCACTCGGATGAGGACTTTTACCCTCAGCAACATAATTCGGGAAACGAATGTGTTCGGGAGGAGATAAGCGGCAACCCCTCTCGAATTATTACTATAGCCAATATACACCAGAACAAGAACTAAACCTTAAGTTCCACGTATCGTTCTGCCCTGAATTCAGAGAGCCAACGATACGTCTACAGTTAAGTCCATCAAAACAAAATATACCACGTTTCTTATTGACACGGGAGCAGACATTTCTCTTTTAAAGAATACTTATTCTTTGGAAAGCAATAATGAATTCTACACTATATCAACCATAGCTGGGGAGTCATTACAAACTCTGGGGATGATGTATAGTAATTTAGAATTTAAGACTGCAGATTATATAAAAAATAACGAAGTGAGAAAGTCCGCCTTCGCAATGCATGCAATACAAGAACAACACCTATCAACAACAATTGACAACGTCCGACTCCTCAAGTGCCTGCATGATAGCCGAAAACTGGATGCATTTGAAAACCTATACATACATAGGAATGCTGCAGCTTTAAACCCTGATATGGGCAATATTGAGTCCGAGCTATTCGTGTTATAATTTTCTCTACTTGTTTATTCCACCCCCCTGCTTTTAACTATGTTATAAATATTTCTCTCTTTTCTTTCACACCTTTTCATATTTTAATGTTTTACTGTGTAACTTAGCTATGTACCTATGTGATCTGCAAAAATGTAACAATGTATGTAATGTAAGCTTTTTAAATAAAGAGATTTTGCTGTCAGTCGTGTTGCTGATGATGGCTGGTAGACCGGCCGAAATGCATCCAAGCTTTTTTAAATAAATAAACAAACAAAAAAATTTATAATTTTATAATTTTGTAATCTCAAATTAATGGTGTTTTCATTTCTTTTAATTTTTATATGTTTGAGAGATTACGTAATTCCGAAACAATATTTAAATAATAGGTAAGAGTCTTGAAACCGAGTTCTATCATGTAGTCACATTACCAGTACCCATTAAAAGTTCCAAAGATGAAGTTGTAACAGAAAAATGCCTGAAATACTTAGGAAATACAATAGAAAACAAAAAATGTAAGCTAATAGGTTTCTCGTTACCAAACTTAGATAACAACACCAACAATAATTTCAAAATATTAATAGAAAAAGTCTTCGAGAAAGAACACCTAACGATCTTTTTATATACTAACAAAAGAATTACTCTAAGTGAACCGGAAGCTATACAAAAGGCTATTTTCGAATACCATGATTCACCTTTCGGAGGCCATCAAGGTGTGTCACGAACTTTAAAAAGAATCAAATACAAATACTATTGGCCTTCAATGACACAGGATATTACGAACTATATCCGCAAATGCGCTTCATGTCAACTTCATGTCAACTTACCAATGAAGATCACAACGACAAATTCAAGACCATTTGAAAGAATTGCGTTAGACATAGTTGGCCCCCTGCCCGTAAGTCATAATGACCAGAAATATTTACTAACCTTTCAAGACGACCTTACAAAATTTTCAGAAGCACTCGCTCTTCCAAACGCAGAAGCTTCAACAGTAGCAAGAGTTTTTACTGAAAAAATTGTATGCCAGCACGGCATTCCGTCCTCATTATTAACAGATCAAGGCGCAAACTTTCTCAGCATCGTGTTCAAAGAGATGTGTTCACTACTGAAAATAAAAAAATTAAACACAGCACCATATCACCCACAAACTAATGGAGCTCTAGAACGAAGCCATAAGACATTGATTGAATATTTACGACATTACGTTAATAAAGATCCACTTACATGGGACACATGGACTCCCTATGCAATTTTCGTTTACAACACCACCCCTCACTCTAGTACAGGGTTCACACCCTATGAACTCCTTTACGGATTTCCACCTAACATCCCTAGCTCACTAACACAATCACCTAAAATTTGCTACAACTACGATAACTATTCTAATGAGTTAAGAGCACGCTTGCAACATGGGTATGAAGCTGCAAGGGAAATCCTTATACACAAAAAGGAAGCATCAACAAAATATTTTGATGAGAAATCACACTTTAAAAGTTTTAACGTTGGTGACAAAGTTCTTTTGAAAAACAACGCTAGACAAAATAAACTAACCTCCTTGTGGGTCGGACCTTATGAAATTATGAAAATACTATCCACAGAAAACACTATAATTCGAGTAGGAAGAAAAACTAAAGTAATTCACAATAACAATTTAAAATTTTTTGACGAATAGTACAAAATTCTATAAATCCTTCAAACACACACAATACACACAACATCTTATGTAATAGCACGACTAGCGAACTAAACCATTTGCTCATCGACGTTTCGCAAAAATATAGTCTCCTAACAGTAAATAGTAACAGAAGAAAACGAGCACTACTAAATGCAGTAGGGATTGTAAGTAAAACCTTATTTGGAACTTTAAGTGAGGAGGATGCCGAGTACTACGATAGGCAAATAGAAAAACTTGAAGCAAACGAAAAACATCTTTTGTCACTGGTGAAGAACCAAACTATACTTCTGGAAACTACATCTAATGTTTTCAATAAATCTGAAATGGCCATAGAGTCCCAGCTTTTTGCAATAAATTCAAAATTTGAAACAATTAGGGAATTAACAAACAAAATAAATAATGCAAATCATGAACAGCAATTATTTTCCGAAATCGAGTCCCTAACCACTTTAATTACTCTGATAATTATGCGTTACCAAAACACTGTAGATGAAGTTATTGACCTGGTTAGTAATGTTAACCATGGCAAACCACATCCAGCCATACTTACTCCAAATCAGCTAAGAACAGCGCTACTAAAAATCAAACAAGACCTTCCGAGTGGTAAAAAATTTCATCGATTGTGTCAAATAACATTCTTACTCTTTACCAAATTAGTACAATCAGTGCGACTTTACGTCAGCAAAAAGTAATTTATGAATTTAGGATTCCACTCCCATATACCGAAAACTTCCACGTCTATAAAATCATCCCTCTACCTACAAATTTTAAAAACCATTTTATATTCATACAATCCGCAACAGAATATCTAATAATAGATTATAATAAAGAAAACTACAGTCCTCTCAGTGCAAATGACTTAGCGAATTGTAAAAACCAGAAGAACACATTCTTATGCCCAATGCTGCACCCTTTGTTCAATTTAAATTCAAAACTGTTCAACTGCAAGGTAGAATTATTACGAAAATCGGAAATTTTACCACCTTCATGTGAAGTAAAAGAGGCAAATATTTCAACCATATGGCTACAACTTTCCACCCATAACAAATGGTTATTCTCTACCACACACAGTTATGAAATAGATGAAATTTGCAAGAACGATTTAACAACTTACACACTTCAAGGAACGGCTATGCTTGAGATCACGGGAAATTGCTACATCAAATCTGGATCTACAGATCTGATAATACGTTCGTACAATGAAATAGATACAACCTCCCACTCTTCTTATATACCACCCATGAACATTTCAACGTTTTTAACCAACATTACCCTTCCAGTAAAAATAAAAATGAGATGGCGCTTGTAAAATTCTCAAGTCAGAATGAACTTACACTTATATCAAAGCGAATACAAGATCTTAAGTCTGAAGAAAAGACTCCACTTTTGCCAATTAGCTCCTATGATATACATCAATATGCAGTGATCTATAAAATATTAGTCTTGATCTTAGCATTTTGTTTTTACTGCCTAGTTCGATGCATGAAACGAAAACAAAAACCTGTAAAGAATAGTAAAGAAATCCAGGAAATGAACAAATTACAAACGAATAGTACTACAAGTCCCTATAAAAACCGAACCTCTTTCGTCTACAGCACCGAAATTAGTGTTAACAACTGGTGTTTAAAAAGAAATATGTAAAATTTAAAGGTTTAGAAAAAAAAATTCTTTCTTTTTCCGAGAGAACGTTAAAACTAAGAATAAAAAGTTTTTTTTCTTTAAAAAAAAAAATAAGCTTTATTTAATCTTCAATAGAAAAAAAAAATGTACCTATATTTACCTAATTAAAATTAAAAAAAAAAAAATGTATTAACTACTTATGAAAATTTGAATTGCAAATCAAAATTTTTTGTTTAAGTTATGTATAAAAAAAAACAAACAAATCAAAAAAAAATATGTATGAAAAAAAAAATATTGCAAAAAAAAAACGTTAAAATATATGTTAAAAAAAAAAATTTCTTTCAATAATATGTATGTATTAAAAATAAATTTAAATAAAATTTGAAATGTTAACTATTAGTATATGTACATAAATGGCTTTTCAACCAAATCATTCATTTTCAGAAAATTCACCTTGAATTTTCTTTTTCAAAGGAGGGGAAGGAAGTAGTGACGCACTACAAATCATCCAACCTAATATTCATCCATGGTGGTCTCTCTTTACACGAATCACATCTGCTTTCCATAATAGTGATCGTTTCTCACTTATTTCATAAGATTCTTTTGCCCACCCACAATATCGACGAATCGTATGTGTATCTCCATATATACATGTCCATCATTTTATACAATTTGTAAACTTACGACGTTGCATGAATACCCTTATTGTTATTTATATTTTTACTTTCTTATCTTATTTAAGTATAACTCAAATTAACTTAAATTTATATTTAATTTTTAAATTTTTTTCTAAAAAATGTAAATCTATTTTCTTAGACTTAAATGTTGTCTGATATTGACAAAAAATAAAACTAAAACTAAAACTAATTTGTTTGGATACAAATAAGTGTGCAAGCAAAATATGAAAATCATTTTCAGCACACAAATTTAGCAGTCGTATGAAAGTCTTTCCCACTATATTCTGACATGTGTTAATACTGGGCGTGTTTTATTATCTTCTATCTGGATCCGGATCTGTATTAACTTTAACACTTAATACAAAAACAAAATAGTGGGAAATTTTCAAAATTGCTTATGTAGTATTTGTTAAAAGTTAATACAGATCCGTATCCCGATGATAATAAAACACCCCTACTTTGTGAGGTAGGCTAGAGCCACTTTGACAATTGGTGTGTTATATTAGGTGCGTTTTATTATCATCAGGATCTGGATCTGGATTAACATTTAACACGTACTACAAAAACAGTTTTTTGAAAATTTCCCATTATTTTGTTTTTGTATTGTGTTGTATCAGACAGGCCTCACGTCAAAATAGTCTCCTCACGTGAAACCTAACACAAGCAATAAAGAAACGAAGACTAACATAAAGATTGTATAATAATTTTACGGCATGACTATTGAAGCGAAAGTATCTCGGTAATTTCAAAAGAGCATTATAGAGGGATTAAAGAAACATTGGTACATCGCTTCTATCTTGCACCACAAAATATTAAAGGAATCAGTTATAGCTGATTTACAATGCCGCGTCGAGACAAAACGAGAACAAAATTCAAACTTTGTTCAACACATGATGGCCACATGCCTAAATTGAAAATCGAAATGTTACAACGCATGCAAAAGTTGGATAATTTTTGGTTTGTGTACTTACTAATGGATGCAAAATCGTAACATAATATTCCACGCGTCATTTGAAAACACTAAACAGAAATTCCTAGGCCACTTTGCACGATAATAGAAGTCATATGACCTGTCATTATATTTTCTGTATGATTTCTCATATGAGCTGCCATTTCAAGTCAAGTCATGTGGTTATAATTTTTTATTTTTACACGTCTTTACTCCGCATTTGATTTTCCCTATGGTTATATGTCAAAACCAAAATAAAAGAAAAAAACTCACAAACAAATAAATTTTTGTAAAGCCAAATTACTTTTTTCGAAAAATTCATCGTTGTTTTCATTCAAAATCAAAATTTTTTTTAGAAATATTTTTATATTCAATACTCTGAATTCACTTTTTTCCATGAAAATGACAATTCCCGTTTGACTTGTCAAATGGAATTAGCTGCAGCTCTAACGAACGATCCATATTCAGCAAAAAATTTCTTTTTCACTGAATAGTAACAATAAACATTGGCTGTGTTTTATTATCTTCTATCGGGATCCGGATCTGGATCTGGATTAACTTTTACACGTAATACAAACACAAAATAGTGGGGCATTTTCAAAATTGTTTTTGTGGTACGTGTTCACCTATTCGGCGTGTTTTATTATTATCGAGATCCGGACCTGGATTAACTTTTAACACGTACTACAAAAACAATTAAGAAAATTTCCCACTATTTTGTTTTTGTATTACGTGTTAAAGTTAATCCAGATCCAGATCCCGATGATAATAAAACACGCCTATTGATCGTGTATAGGGCTCTCTACCTGAACATTTGCATTGACAAATAAATCTTTCAACGCAACGCCTATCGCGGCATTGTAAATCAGCCATTATTAATTCTTTGCATCTAATAGGACTTACATGTATCTTGATTTCATTTCTTAAAAAAGAAAAGGATGTAAAATATAAAAGTTTAATTTTTTTTAATCAAGAGCATCTTGAAAATATCAAGAGCATCTTGATAATATTAAGATTACAGTAAAACATAGAAATCAAGATCAAGATTATAGTAAAGACGAACATGTTCATCTTGATTATGGTACCTTCGTCTGCATTTGTGTGCACATGTTCATGTTCTGTATGTGTGCATGCTTTGCTATAACTTTTTGGCCTGCTTAAAAAATATAAAAAGAAGTGAAGTGTCAAAGGCAAAAAAAAACAATAGATTTATGAAAGTGTAAATAAATTTGTTTAAAGCCTTGAAGGTGTCCGTGGAAAGCAATTATTGAACAAACGTGAAAAAAAACTGAAAAATTTAATTGAATTAGGTATTGAATTAAAATACAAACTGTTAGTGCCCTATTACGACGACTCTAGATGTCATATATTTTTTCGAAATTCAATGAATGCGAACGAGAAAAAACATCTGATCTCACCTTCACACTCATTGAATTTCGAAAAAAGTCATGACTCTAAAGTCGTCGTGTAATAGGCACTGATTTCTATAAACACTAGATAGCGTATCCATAGAAAAAACTTGACTCTATATGAAGAACTGTTATAAAGTGGCGCTGCCTATTATTTTTGTTATACTGTATGCCGGCGTAGTACCTCGTGACATGATGGTTAGTGCGTAGGACTGTCATGCCAAAGGTCTGGGTTCGATTCCCAGCCGCTGCCACCTAAAAACAGAAATGTTTTTTTCCGAGGTACTGCCTCTCTCGAGGAACTGACAAATCCTCCAAGAGTATACTTGTCATGAATAAGTGCTTCTGATCTAGCCGTTCGGACTCGGCAAAAAATTGTAGGTCCCTCCATTCCTGCAAAAATACGCACACAGGAATGGTTGAGAGTTGTAAGTCACTAGGCCTTGGTTCTTCACGAGCTGTTGTGCCACCAAATTTATTTTTTTTTTGTATGCCGGCATAACATAAAAAGTGAAAACTGGGTGCGTTCATCGGCAGAAATCTAAAAATTCAGTCTTTCTAACGTTGAACGCACAAAAAAACTGAATTTTTAGCCTAATGTCTTATATTTGTTTTCTACCAAAATCTTGTGTTTACTTGCTGATTTTACTGAAAAAGAATATAAAGAAGATTTTTTTTACAGAAAACAAAATTTTAATCAAAAATTAGTGACTCTAGGGATGAAGTTATATATAAGATGATTGGAAAACGAGTGTTTTTTTTTAATTTGAATTATAATTCTTTCGAAAATAGTAAAGCCCACTTTTCACTTGCAACCAACAAATATAAACAGATACTACTCCCAAATGCCCAATTTACTCCCAAACGCACATTTTCATCGGGTTTTTCCACCAAATATAATTATTAGAAATAAAAACGAGGAAAACTTTCACCATTTGTTATTTTGTTAAAGAAAAACTAAAACCGAAATGCAATGGGAAAAACTACTTTTGAACCATATTTTTTATTTCATTTGGCCAGTTTATATTTCTTGAGCGCTCAGTATTTTTCCTCAATTTTTTGACAGAGCTGGAGAATAAAACATAAACAACATTCCTCACATAGAAGTCAAAACAACTCCCTTTTTCTTTTCTTCTTATGTAATTTACTGCGACAAATAGTAATTGAGCAAGCGAATCCAAAAAATTTCAGTCTCAGTTTTTGAAGGGAAAAGTGAGGAATTTTAGAGAATGTTTATATTTCTGAGCGCTCTGAGTCCTCTGAGATCTCAGAAATATAAACTGGCTGATTCACTTACAAAAAAACAAAAAATAAAAGAACCAACACGCCACACCAAGTCGACAACAGAACAGAAAATAAAAAAAACAACAATGCAATCAAATGGGCTAAGGAGGGTGAGACGTACGAAAGTTAAAGCTCCCTATTTTATAATCTTTGGTGCACGGTAGACGTCAAAATTTAAATTAAATTTAATACATATAGGGAATCCACTATCACTATAAGAAAATTTAAAAAAAACATATGTTTTTGGCAGCCAAACAGATTATATTGCATATTATATTAATTAAAATAAGGTTACCACCCTTGTACTCTTTCACACGTTCATATTTTGTCATTATATCTGACTCGCTTTACTTTTCTTGAAGATCAAGATCAAGATACATGTAAATCCACCAAGTCCAATCAAGTTAAAGGATGCGAAGGTTTTTTTCTCATTCGCATTCATGAAAATTCGGAAAAAAAAGTCTAAGTGATGTGAAGAAAATTATTCTGCTTCCTCTTTGTGTTTTCCGTTATTTCATAATAAGGGGTTTATATGGATCCGCTTTGTTGACAACATTGCTTGATGGAATCGGAGCAAGTTTTCAAAATATTTTGAAAACCATGCAACATAGGTTGTCAACTTGGTTTTTTTTTGCGTTTAAATGATCTAACATCAATGCTTGCCAACAATATTAAACGATATGTTGATCCATGTAAGCCCCCCTAATGAAAGACACGATAGGGATCTCTACCTAATTGTCAATGTCAAAATGACAGCTAACAATTTGGCTCTTTGACAGTTGCAATTGCAAGGCAAACAAAAATTTCAAATATTTTCACCGCTTCAACTGAATAAGGACTAGATTTTTTAAAGGAAAATCGACCATTTTATCTAAACTTTGTGCATTAATGCACCATTTGGTTATCCTATTGTTTGTTAACGATGTTGAGAAAAGAAAACAGAAAGATTAATTCACAAAGCACTTCTATTTTTTCTCCTGTTATCTTGAAATCTTTTCATTCAGAAAAAAGGAAGGTTTTTTGTGTCAACTGAATAAGCACAAATATTTAAACTGGTAATAAAAATTAATGGAAGGAAGTAAAAAATATTTCTTAAATGGTTTTTTTTTTCTTATAATAATTTTAGGACAATGTACAAAAAAGTTTGAAAAAAGGGACAGTTAAAATCTGTGTGCTCATTCAGTTGAAGTGGAGTGTATTTTCCTCCAAAATATAAAAACTAATTGGTGTCACATAAATTTCATCAGAGCCAAATTCTTGAGTTTGACGTTTACAAATGAACAAGACATAGAGGTATTGCTGTTTGTTAAAGAGCCCTTTTGCCAGTACTTGCAAGTGTGGCCTCGGGGTAAGGGTCTAACTAAATTCAATTCACTTTTGTACAAATGTGGAAAAATATTTTGTCTTTGTTCAATAAACTACTCAATCCTTTCTTTTATCTCAAGTTTAACAAAAAAAGCTGAAGTTAAAGCGTCCCTAGCTTTTACACAACTACATCTAAAAAAATCAGTTAAAAAGCTGATTCATAGATGTCACTGACATCGATAGAATGTAGTTCATATAAAGAAAATTACAGACAATTTAATATTTAAAACGATTTTTATATCACGGAATTTGTTCTTGCTCTTATTTGCACAAGCGACAGTTTTTTTAAGAATTTGAATTGAGAATGATTCTAAAGAGAATGAATAAAGAAGATGTAATTAAAGTCTAAGATACAAAGAGTGAAACAAATAGATAGTTAAATGAAGAGTTACAACATATAATGAAGGTATTATTGTTTTAACTATTCAAAATTAGAGACGCTGTTGGTAGGAACAAGTCACCACAGTTATTCCCCCTCCAGAAATGTAATTGATAGAGACATAGGTTAATTTTTTGTTGCTGTATGTTCTTGAATCAGCTGATTGTTGTTGATGTAAGGTATCTAAGTCTGAATGTGAAATGAATGCTGGTTTTAATCTTTTCACAGATATGATTTTATCGTCACCGTCGTCATGGATATTACATGGTGGCTCCACTAGACATGAGCCATGCTCGGACTATGAACCTGTCGAGAAAAAAACTAATAGAGGCAGAAAAATCCATGTCTTGTCGACGACATGTCAAAGAAAACCAACTTTTGAACACAATATGAACGCTGTTCAAAGCTTGGCCATGAGATTTGAATAGGCGCGTCTCACCAACTAAAATCTCACTGAGCGCTCAATGTCAGATTGACGGAGGCGGAATGCTTTGCTGGGACAAGATTCTCCGTTGAATTGTATAAACACGTGTTATAATTCTCGAATTGAAATTCGGGAAACGAAATTTCAACTTTGCTTAAAATATTTAAGCACAAAACTTTATGAAATGAATGAAAAATTAAAGCAAATACAATTTATTTTCCTTTTTATCAACATTCCACCTTTTTTTGTATTTTTTATCGTTTTAGAATTTATACAACAGCAAAAAATTGCAATTTGGCTGTCAAATGAACAGCTGTTTTAGCAGAGAAAGAGCATTAAGAAATGAATCCAAAAAATTTTCGTCTCAGTAATCTCCTTAAAAAATCTCAGTGCTCAGGTGAGATTTTTTGTCCCACTTAAAAAATCTCTGAGCGCTCAGAGATTTTATTTGGTGAGACGCGCTTAATATTTCACGTGCGTGTAAGTTTTTTGACTGATAAATATTGCTGCAAAAGTTGTTATTATTTACATGACCTTCGTTCCTATAGTTTAAGTTGAATATTGTTGCAAAAGATAGAAGTAGTAGTGAGTGAGAATTGAAACGACATGACATAATTTGTCCAGCAAGAAAAAATCTACTGTTTGTTGATTGGATTGTGGTTGTGATGTTGGGCTTCTGTATGTTCTGTGGAGTCAAGGTGTTATAAGTCTTCGATCATCAATGCGCTTTTTTACCAGATATGGACCGGAATATGGTGTTCTAAGTGAAGGTTTGACTTCGTCATGACGCAGGAAAACGATGTTCTTGATGCAAAAACATTTTTGGTTTTGTATGATGTCTCATAGGAGTTGGTCGAATCGCTCTCATGTATTCTCTATATATTTCGTGAAGAGTTCTGGATCTCCTCGTTCGTCTGTGCAGATAAAAAATCTCCAGGAATGAGCAGTGCAGTACCAAATACTTTTTCTGCTGGTGAAGCACCGATGTCTTCTTTGAACGCTGTACGAAGTCCTAGTAGCACTGATGGAAGTAGGTTGACTGATGGATAATTGCTGGATTGCACATTAATGCAGCCTTGAGTGTCCTGTGCCAACGTTCAACCATTCCGTTTGCAGCCGGATGGTATGCAGTCGTTCGGATGCGCTTGGCACTAATAGTGTTTACCAAGGCAGCAAACAGAGCGCGATCGATTTTAGGCTTTTCCAGAATTTGATAATTATATAATCTCACAGGCATTTGAATAAACACGGTTGTGCCGCCCGTTCGCATGTTGGCTGAAACCTGAACAGCAGTTTTAATGACGAACTAGCGACAGTCCAGTATATGTTGGAAGTTTTTTGTGGTTATTTTCCCGTGGGTAGGTGCAAAACCTGCTATTCAGGCTCTATGAGGACCGAAAAACGCGTGCTCATAGAAGTGTCAGATTCTTTCTAAACTAAAACCACCTCCACTTTCCGATTGCAACTAAGTTGAAACTTATCTAGCGATTTATTTTTAACGAAGTTAAGTAACGTGCTGCAGGTTACTTTCCGGTAAAAGTTCCTGCTTAATCAGCGATTTTAAAGCGGTTTTCTGTTCACCGCACCAAGTCGGAAGGTTTTATTCTTCGCAGACGGTGTACTAAATTCGACTCGTCAAGAATGTCAATAATCGTTGAATTAACGTGTTCTAATAGTCGATTTCTATGTTTTCGCGCGAAACTTTTTATTTCCTCCCGCACCGTAGGAATCCCGAGATCTCTATGAAGATCTTCGTTTCTTATATACCACGGAACATTTACAAATGACCTAAGCATTTTATTTTCAAACGTTTGTAAGTTATTTAAGTTTGTATCGCAGGTATACAACCCCAAAGTTGTATACCATAAGTCCAAACAGGCATAAAATCAATTTATTTTCAATACTAAGCTTTGAATATTTACCGAGTAACCAGTTCATATCTCTTAATTTACTTTTTAGTTCTTCGCATTTCTTTTTCACGTGCGGCTTCCATTTTAATTTCGCGTCTAGAGTCATTCCCAGATACTTTGCCTCATTTGCAAATGGAACAAGAGCGGTATTAAGAAAGACGGGTAATCTATTTATTTTCTTATACGTAAAGTCCACGTGGACTGACTTTTGTTCATTGAGCGCTATTCGCCATGTTTTCGTCCACTCATTAACATTATTAAGAGCATTTTGTAATTTAATTGTAGCGTCGCTAATCGTTTTGCCTACTGCTAGTATTGCAGTATCATCAGCAAACGTGGCTACAATAGTATCTTCAGTTTGAGGTATATCGCGTGTAAATAAAAGGTACAGAACTGGACCTAATACACTTTCTTGTGGTACCCCAGCCACTATTTCTTTGAAATCAGAATAGTAATTTCCGTGTCTTACACGAAAAAGTCTTTCATTTAGATATCCGTTTAGAATGTTGTAAGGTCCTTCAGCCAGAACTTGTCTTAATTTGAATTTCAGGCCTTCGTGCCACACCTTGTCAAACGCCTGCGACACGTCCAAAAAGACAGCCGAACAGATTTTCTTTTCTTCAAGAGCTCTCTCAATTACGTCAGTAATTCTATGCACTTGATCGATTGTCGAATGCTTGCTTCTAAATCCGAACTGATGTTCAGGTATTAATTGTTTCTCTTCTATTATCGGTTGCAGGCGCAGGAGTAGTATTCTTTCAAAAACTTTTGATATAATAGGAAGAACCGAAATCGGCCTGTAAGACTTCTTTTCGTGAGAAGGTTTGCCAGGTTTCAAAACCATTATGACTTCCGCAACTTTCCATTGGCTCGGAACATATTCTAAGCTCAGAGCGGCATTTATTATGTAAAGGAGGTTAATAAATCCTTTACGAGGGAGCATTTTTAAAATCTCTGCCGTTATTAAAGTGAGTAGTTTCAAAAGTGAGTAGTTGGATTCTTTCCCCGCTGTCAAGTCTTCAATGTAACTTTCAACTTCAAGGTTTTTGAAATCTGATATCGCCGTTTTTAGTATATTAATCAAACGATTTAAATGAGCTTTGTGTTGAGGAGTACGGGTTTGCTACCATTTTTTACGTGCTTTTCGTTTCTCTTTCACTAAATCTTTTATTTCTTAGGGATATTTTATATCTTTATAGCGAGGCATTAGACTTTGATAAGGTGTGTTATCCCAAGCTGCTTTTAGTATTATATCAACAAAGGTATCTACTGCGTCTTCAAGCTCAAGAGGCGTTTGTAATGATACTCCTAACTCAACGTTGTCCTCGATATCTTTTTTAAATCCATCCCAGTTGGTTTTACTGTTTGTTAGCCTGGGTGGTTTTTCAATTTTAACAAGGCTTTCGCTCATAATGAGTACGACGGCAGAATGATCTGAGAAGAGGTCATATCCCTCTGAAATTTCTATGCGGTTAGAGGGTATTCCTTTTACCATGAATAAATCGATTAGGCCAGGTATTTTCGACGGATCAGTTGGCCAGTAAGTTGGCTTGCCAGTCGAATGAAAGTCACAATTATTTTCCATTCCTGCTTCATATAGCATGCGACCCTTTTGAGATATGCATCATGAAGCCCAGAAGGTGTGCTTTGCATTAAAGTCGCCACCAACAATTAAATTTGGACTTAGTGACTTTATCAATGTCGTAAATTCACTCTTATCAATTTTGCAACGCGGAGGGCAATATATGGAAGAGACATTGAGAGGAATATTTTTAGTTTTAACCTGTATACTACTCAATTGTATTGATTCCATCTCTATTTTGAGGCCTATCGAGTTTTCAATGCATTCTTTAATTTACAATGATGATCCACCTCTTGCTTTGTTTGGCGGATGAATAACGTGGTAGTCATGAAACTCGTGGATTTTAAGATTTGATTCATTTTTGGCATGCGTTTCTCATATCAAACATATGTCAATATCATTTTCTCGCATATACATCTCCAATTCTCCAAGTTTTTGCCATAATCTGTTGGCATTCCACGTTAGAATTTTAAGCTTTTTTATCATATATTTTTTGAAAGAGGTTTGAGTCGAAAACAATTTTCGAGCTTACGTAACCTATCAAAGATAAGTTTATTTGTTTCACATTGTTATTCAAGTTTTGACAAAATTATTGAAAAGACTTTCGAAGCCGGGTCTGTTTCAGTGTCGTTATTTACGGGTATATTTTTTGCCGCTATTTGGGCATATGTTTCTGCATTTCCTTCCTTCGATATTTTCTCCGAAGGTAATGACACTGTTTTCTTTTCCTTACGGATACTTGGTTTTGGACCGATCGTATATTTGGCACTCTTGGGAATTGAGGTTTCTAATTGCCTTGGTGGGTTTCTTTGTGTTTGGGCAGATTTTGATCGTTGCTTTTGTAATTCTTTAGCTACTTCACAGCCCCTATAACTTGCTTGGTGACTTCCATTACAATTAATGCACGTCGGTGGACTTTCACTTTTTCCGTTGCAGTCAACAGTTTGATGTTTTCCAGCGTATTTTATACACCTTGGCTCTTTTTTGCAATATGTTTGGGTGTGATTGAATTCTTGGCAGCATTTACACTGAGGGATTAACCTTGTGCTCTTTCTTAGAGGTTCGAACTTAACTACGATGTTTATTCATCTAATTTTTCAATCTTATCGAACGAAAGTATAAATAGTGGGAGACCACATTGTACCACTACCGCTTCACCCTCTATTTTCTGTTTCTTTCTTTTGACAATGTTCATCGCATCTAAGATTTTGAGGTTGCGCTCTTTTAGATCACTAATAATATCTTCTTTTAAACATGATGCGTGTAGACCTCTTGCCACAACACTTAAGGGCCTTTCTGACTTATTTTTATAGGTATACCATTCTACTTTTTCTTCGTTATGTTTTCGTGACAGAAGACGATAACTTTCGGGGTCTTTCAGACAAACTTTCCATTTGTTGTTGTTAAGTGAAATAATTTTAAAAGCCGATGGTAATAATGCCTTTAATATGGTTTGCAACTTGTTATACTCCGCAATACCGATAACATTTATCGGTGGTGGGGGCCGTTCCTTAACAGGTTTTTCTTTTACTGTCGCATGTTTTGGTGAAACTCTTATTTCAAAAGAAGAGGCTGCTTCAGATGAAGAGCCAGCTTTACGCTTTTCATTCAATCTTTTTATTCAATCTTCAATTATTGACTTGTGACAAGCTAGACTTTGAGTTTATTGGAGGATGTTCGCTTTTCAATATCTCATTTTCTTTTCGAAAAAGATCGACTTCTTTCTTTAGCTCTTGATAAAGTTCCATTACTTGATCAAATTCTTGTCGTAGTTCGTTATTATCTTTTTCAAGATTTTTTGTTTTATCTGAGTCTATTTTGGCGCACGCAGGCGGGACGGGTGAACTCTTTTGCCCGAATTTTGATGGTTTTGCACTCGATTTAGATGGTGGTGATCGAGATACCCTTTCTAGGAAGGGATTTATTAAATGCAATAATTGGCTCTCCCCAGAATCCATAGAGCCGACCTCGGAAGAGGGTGGATTTTCCAGTGAACCTGGACTGCCACCTGGTGTACTATATCTTATTGTTTTGCTCATTGCATAGTTATTTATACATCAATCTCAGTATACGGAGTTTGGATTTTAGTCGCCTCTTACGACAGGCATGCCTACCTCGGGTATATTCTTTCCCCTTACCCGCAGGGGGGAAGTGTTTGCAAGCTGCAAATATCGCTAATAGTTCTCTGTCATACGTGCTGTAACCTTTCTCAGTTTCACTCAATCTTCTGGAAAAAATCGAATTGGCTTCCAGATTTTATCTTCAAGTTGTTCTTATGCAGCTCTGATGGCCACATCGGATGCATCTGTGGTTGGCGCCAGTGGTGCATGAGGTGAAATGATAGATGAAAGGATTGCATTAGCAATACTGCTTTTGCAATTTGGGAATGCCTCAGAGGTTTCCGGAATCCTTAAGATTTTCCTCTTGTCGTTCTTGATAGATTGCTTCAAATATTGGCTGAACGGAGCTTGTAGTTCAGCTGCTTGTGGGATGCAACGGCGATAATAGTTGAACATCCCCAGGAAACGACGAAGGTCTTGAACGGTTTCAGGTTTGGGAAAATCGATTATTGCTTCGACACGATCTTTGGGAGGTCAATAACCATCTCTGCTTATGCTGTTACCAAGGAAGCTTATATTTGTTTGAGCCAGATAGAATTTGGTGGAGTTTATTAACAGGTTGTGGTCTTTTAGCTTTTGTAAAACTGCCTTGAAGAGTATTTTATGATGTTCTTCAGGGGTGGAATCGGCTAAGGCGATAGTTGACTGTCACTGTTTTGAATGTCATTTTTTTTTTTCATTGTTCCGCATAAAGTGATATCTAAAAATATTATAATTTATTTGGGAAAAATAACATTGATGAACATCCATAGAAGATCTTATAGGAATATTGGGTTAGGGAGTTCCAAAATATTTGATTTATTGCTTAAGTTGATTCTGAGCAATTATTTACATATGTTTTTGTAGTAATTTTTATCATTTCTCGTACTGCGCCGCCTAGAAAATTTGAATAAAAATATAAATTTCTATTCACTTATATTGTTTTCTAACTTTGATAAATATTCTTTTTTTCTACAAAACTTTCGATTTTAAGTGGAGCTGAAGCTGGCAAAACGTATCTTTCTCAAAAAAAAAAAAAAAAAAAAAATACAAAATGTATGAAAGTGACACCTAAATAGCTGTCACTCAAAAACCATAGGAAAAAAGTGATAGTCAATTTGATAATCACCTTACGTGGAGCAAAAATATTTATTTTGATGATCAACCATCAACTATCGCCTTATCCGATTGCACCCCAGATTAAGACATAATTAGACATAATAATTTAACCAAGTGGATTGGACTAGCCCATGGACTGCTGGACGTGCGAAGAATTCCTTGTTGAAGCAAGATTCAATTTCTGCTTTTGCGGCATGAAGTTTCTCGCCGGAAAGTTTCCAGGGACGTTCAGTGATGGGATGTCCGGTGATGATTAGGTGATGGAAAACATGGTTGCATTCTGATGGTGAAATTGGTATTGCTTCAGGTTTTGTAACACTGCGATGAATTGACTTAGAATTCCATCGAAGTCTCTTTGGGTGTCGATCGTTGAGATGCTAAAGGTGTTTCTTTGCTGCAGAACTCCTTTGCTGACGAGAGTTGTTATTGTATCGTAGATATTTGGGTTTTTTAAATCCACTATGAGGCCTAAGTGGGCTAAAAAATCAGCTCCGATGATAGGCGTTGTGACGTCTGCAACCAGGAATGACCGTGTAAATTCCCGTCGAAGTCCTAAATCAACCAATAAAATTTTGTTACCAAATGTGTTGATTGTGTGTTGTTGGCAGCATATAGTTTAAAAGCACTAGGGACAGATTTCCCCGACACGTATGTGCGAGGAAGAACTGAAATGACTGGGCATGAGTCGATAAAATATTTTATATGTTTTTTTGTCGTGAAAATATGGTCTGATTTCTTGAAGAGATGTGTTGGTGTTGCTGGCTCCCACTAAAACAAATGGGTTAATGGTATCATCCCCCACAGGTTCAGAAGACGACAGCTCAGCTAGTTTTCCTGATTTTGTGTCGTGAAAGAGCAGGGAGTACAAAAATTCGTCTCCAACAGATTCTGCTGCTAGCTCTCACATCTCACGTAGAAGTTGAGTTAGATTCTTATCTACTAATTCCAAGTCTGTCAACAGCTTATGAAGTTGTTTTTCTCTGGAATCAGACAAGCGCTTGATTAAGTTTGCTTTGACCTCTGAGATGTTTATACTTATCGTTTTCTGGTGGAGATCTGACAACGTCAGAAACGTGCAGCAACACGTCCGAATCAAGGCAACTAATTATAACATCATATTTTGAGTTGTCGCTCTTTATGCCTTTGGATAGGAATTTGGCCTCAACTTGCAAAAACCAGAGTTCTGGTTGAGCCTTCCAAAATGTGGGTAGTCTAATGTCCGTGACTGCGTCTATGGCACTTAACTTCCCCTCCTGTTTATTCCCATCAACCTCAGCGCTCTTAGAGTTAGAGCTTGTTTTTTTTTGTTGGTGAGTGGGTTAAACTCATGCTAATTGTATATTTTTTTTTGTGAAATTGATTGTTTTTATGTCTGATTATCACGTCGTGGTCACCAAATTAAGGTTCATATAATGAAAATGACGAACAATTTAATATTTAAAACGGTTTTTATTTCACGGAATTTCTTCTTGCTCTTATTTGCGCAAGCGACAGCTTTTTTAAGAATTTGAATTGAGGATGATTCTAAAGAGAATGAATAAAGAAGATGCAATTAAAGTATAAGATACAAAGAGTGAAACGAATAGATAGATAAATGAAGAGTAACAATATATCAGGTTTTTCAATAAGAGCGCTACAAAAGTTTTTTTTAAATAAAACAAAAACGGTTTTGGATATCAATGAAATTCTTTATTGTGAAAGTACGTTCGTTGCCATTATGTATGGAACTCGATTTCTTTTCCATGGCCACCACGGGCACACTTGCTGAACCCAATTGTCGACGGTTTTCAAGCATAAATCAGCCGATACTGCTGCAATATCACGTTCGATATTCGTACGAAGTTCATCGCTGGCTCCACACAGAAAATTGTCTAACGGCGTCGAATCGCACGACTGAGGCGGCCAAGCGACTGTACCATTTCGTGAGAAAACACGTTCCCCAAAATTGGTTTCCAATAAATTGATTGTGACATTCGCTGTGTGGCTTGTGGCACCGTCCTGTTGGCACCACATGTCCTCCAAGTCCAATTTGGCTATCATTGAACGGTTGCGATCCCCATTCACAGTAACGTGCCGGTCTTGATCATCATGGAAGAAGTACGGCCCAATGACGCCGCCGGCCCTAAACCACACCAAACCGTAATTTTTTTCGGGATCCAATGATGACTCATGGAGTACGTGTGGATTGCTGCCTAAGCAATACCGCATATTTTGTTTATTGACGAAGCCATTCAGCCAGAAATGAGCCTCATCGCTGAAGATGATTTTTCGATGAAAATCCGAATCATTTTCAAGTTGTTGCTCAGCCCAATTCACGAACATACGACGCTTCTGGTGGTCAAGCGGCTTCAGTTCTTGCGTCAATTTAATCTTGTAAGGATGTAGGCCAAGATCTTTTCGCAAAATTCGCCACAACGACGTCACAGAGATGCCCAACGCTTGAAAACGACGTGTGAGAGATACATTTGGGCTTTCTGCAACTGAAGCCTCAGCGGTAGCAATATTCTCGACACTACTGGCACGGGAACATTTTGTACTGTGCCTGTGGATTCAAATTTTTTCACTAGACGCTCAATTGTTGATCTGCTAGGACGATTACGACGTTCATAAATTGGAAGTAGCGCTCTTAACGTTGAGACCACTGACTCCGAATTTCGGTAGTAAATTTTAATAATTTCGACTCATTGCTGGCTCGTATATCTTTTCATCATAAAATGGCAAACCTACTGAAGAGACATTTCAAAAGAGTAGCAAGAAATAAGGCGTCTTTTGCTGTCCCTGTCGCTCTACTTTTGTAGCGTTCCTGTTGAAAAACACTTTATAATAAAGATATTGTTGTTATAATTATTCAAAATTAGAGGCGATGTTGGTGGGAACAAGTCGTCACGAATGGTTGCTGAACTGGCTGAACTAGCCTCTTCCATTTTTATTTCATAATGTTTTTCACAGGAAGGTGTCGCTAGCATAATTTGTATTCGTTCACTTTTGCACTTTTGTACCAAAGTGAAATGAATGTAGTTAGGCCTTAATTTTTACAGCTCACAAAAAAAATTCACAGCAGCAGGGTCGAACAAAAAATTATTTTAATTGTTTTGTATGTTTTTGATAGAAATATAGAATTTTAATAGTGATAAATAATTAAATAAACATAATAAAACAATAATTCGGAAAGTTGTTGTTGGAAAACAGTCATGATCTACAAAAATATTTGAATCACAATATTCGCTACTTTGTTTGCTTTTTATCCAGGGGATCAATTCTCGATCTGTAAAACTGTGAAGTGATAAATATGATATGATAATGCCAAAAACGAATCTCGAAATGTGGAAAATTAAAACAAATGTTTTCATATGATAAGTCTTTTATCACAATCAAGTCATTCTGTAAAACCATGTGAAAAGATAAATGATAAAGAGAAACAATTTATCCTCATTAGATACACCCAGTCGCCATCTTGGTCTTTCTTTGACACACAAATCATCTTTTACTATGAGAAATTGAGAGAGACAAGAAGAAATTTTCATTTTAGTACTTTTTAGAACTCTCTTTTGCTGTTGTAGTTGTAGTTCATTCAAAAATTACTCAATATAAATTGACTTCGCAGCATGATGCACTTGTGTGGATTTTCATTCACACACAAAACCTTACTTAAGTCGAAAACTTGTTGGAATTCAGAGATTAGCAAAACAAACATATCTTTTGAAAAGTTCAGTGCCTAGTAAAATGTCTAAAAAGAAACTAGTCGGGTTCGGCTGGTAAAGCGATTGATGACTGGAGGCAGTACTCTACCGGGAAAACCATGCAACAGGATATACACATAAGATGTCAAAATTTGTTGTAAAGCGTTTGTGATTAGAAAAAAATCTATAAATAACCGCGTTTAAATTCCTTTTGAATATAATACAAAATTGAAACTGTTAGCCTGTGGGCACTTGCGGAGAGGAGAAATCTTTGAAACTGCTAGTATTTAAATGAGAGTTCGTCCTTTTTGGTTTGTGTTCTTAATGAAAAAGTAGTGTGTCTAAGAGAGGTTTGTTAAATATCCTTAAAATTATAGATATTAAGGGTATTCATGTAACTTCGTAGAACCCTAGATAAGTTTACAAATTGGTTAAGTTTATCTTTTGGTTAATGAACTGTCAAATTTTGTATGGGAAATGATTTACGCAATTTGGTTAAACTTATCAAAGGATTTTGTTGCGTTAAATTATCCAAACTGGTTAAACTTATCCAAACGTCATTGTGACTCTTACTCTGATTGAACTACCTAGCATTTTATCAAATGTTTAAAAAAGGTCGTTCATGCAAATTTTGCGTAAACTTATCATTTTACACAATTTGTAAACTTACGACGTTGCATGAATACCCTTATTAGTTGTATTTTTATTTTCCCCTAGATCTGATCTGGATTGACTTGCATACAAAAATGCATGAATCACAAAAACAACACCAAATCCAACTCTGCTTTTGGATTTGAATAAACAAATCCATTTTGAGCACACACCCTTAGCACTTTCTTGCTAAAATTAGTTTTTTCTCTGGTGGGTAGATGGCTTTTGTGTTGAAAATATGTAGAAAATAGAGAATAGAGTAGAGAGGAAATACAGAAACAAAAGGATAAAAAGAGATAGGTATATAACACTCTTGTCGCACTGGGATCTTGTTTGTTGTATTATGATAATCAAATCCGGATCGGATCTGGGGGATAATAAAAATGTAGCTATTATTATTAATCTAAGCAATGATTGAGTAAAGTAGTTCCATTAATTTTTTTTATAAAATTATTTTTATCCACAAAGAGACTATGTCCAACAATGAACCAACTTCAAAAATAATATGGTTCACTGTGAAAAGCGCAGTGGTTCACTGTGTAACCCCCTGTTGCATAGTGGACTACTTTATAATCTTTTTGAAAAAAATTTAAAATTTATTATTTCCCATGACTTTTTTAAAGATGCTTCTCTTTTAATTTAAAGTTAAGGAAGCTAGTATTAAGCACCATTAAGTCCCAAGAAGTTTAATCCAATAGTTTGAAAATAATATTAAGTCAAACAAAAAGTGGTTCACTGTTGGACAGTTTACCCCAGCGCTTTTTGGAAACTATTTATTAAAAGCAGATAAACAATTCTAGTAAATATACAAACTATATTTGTATTAATTAATAAAGTGAAACTTTCAATAACAACTACATTCCTGCTGAAAACAGGACTAAGTTTTTCCAAAAGTGCAAATAAAGTTTAATCGAAATTGTGAGTGTTCTCGTTGGTAGATTGTTTGTGTTTTTTTTATTAATCTAAAAGAATTTAAAGATCATTTCACCTTGGAGATTGTGTCATTGGGCCAAGTGGAGTAAGATCTTTCAATTTCGTAGCTTGATCCCATGTTCCGCGAGTTGTGAATGTACTGTAGATTTAACAAAAGTCTGAAATTATGTTAAGTAAATTATTCGTTTAGATAAATTATTTTATTTAAAAAGTATTTGTTAACAAAAATTTTCTAAATAAAATTTTGTAGATATGTATGTAAGTAACTACGAGTGTCAGCTGCTAATAAAAATGGCTTTTTCTTGTTTTGCTTTTCGTTGTTTTTGATTTTTTTTTCTTTTTTGCCTGGAGGTTGATTTCTTTATGGAACTGACATTAAAAAGAAAGAAATATATTGTTAATTAAGCCAATCAACTACATTTTGTTTGAAATAAAATATATTTTTATCTATGAAATACTTATTTTATCTGGATGCAAATACATATGATTCTTATAATGGCGGTTTTAATGGTGTAAGGTTTACATAGTTTACAACTTTAATACGTTTTCCCTGTTGCATGAACACCCTTAATATTTTACTTGTGGTAGTTCAAACTGTTCAGCCAACGACTGAGATGGCTGGGTCACCTATAGTGAATGGACAACAATGCTCCGGCCCAAAAAGTCTTTGAATCTAACTCCGTGGGACAGCGCAGTAAAGGAAGACAGCGGAACAGGAGGCGCACGCAAGTGGAAGAGGACGTCAACCAACTTGACGTGCGAAACTGGAGACAGCTAGCTAGAAACCGAGCCGGCTGAAAGAAGCTTGTTGGTTGAGGCCCTGGTCCACCCGGACTGTAGCGCCACCTTAGGTAAGTAAGTAATTCAAATTGTTCATATGAATCATATTTATAGCAAAACTTTCTTTACTTTCTTAAAATGGAAGAACACAAAATTGTGAGCAGTTGGTTACAAAAATCTGTAATGTCAAACGAAAACGTGTAATGTTCGGTGTGATTTCAAATTTCTGAGAAGTTTTCGCTGAAAATCGTTTTTTGGGTTTGGTGTGAAAAGCGTTTAAAGGTAAATATTTACATATTAGGTCTGTTCGCGTAATGTCCAAAAATGTCTAATTTATATTTCAGCCGATAGTCCACGCTCTTTCCATTGATTTAATCAGAATTAAGCTATATTTAATACTTTGGAAAATAAAGTTTCTCAAGGGAGAATGGGCATTTTTGGGCAGTGTCAAATGAAAGGTATGTTACTCAGAAGCAACTTTCACCTTGGGCGTTACATTGCTTTTCATTTAGAGAAGAAGATATTGCAGTGTTAATATATTGCAATTGCATAGAGCCACATCGCTTTGTAATTAAAAAATTAGTTTAAGTAATGCTTTATCCTTACTTCAAAACCTCTCCTTACACTGTTGTAGTGAGTTTTGGGGAATTTCAAAACCTCCCAACCTCGCTACGGTTTTAATCAAACCGAGTACGTATTTGAGTAGCTTTTTTATTTTTTCTAAAATATTATTTTAATGGACCGTTCGTCGAGAAACGATGGAAACTGGTCCTGGACCCATGTTCTGTAACTATCGCTTCGATAAAATTCGTCGAGAAACGTTGAAAAATGAAACAAATCTCATACGATTTGTTTCAGTTTCCATCGTTTCTCGACGAATTTTATCGATTCAGGAGCCTTACCCCATTTCTGAAGACTTTAAAGTAAAAGGTTGACTTATTAGGCTTTCCAAACGCCAATACAACGTAGCGTTAATACATTCACAATAATTGTAGACATTAATAATGACCATATTTAAAACGACTAATGCCGGACTTACACGAGTGACAAATTGCCATTAATTCACGTCATCAAACTGGCAACAAAATGGCAAGATTAAATCATCAATGACATGCATTTACACGAAGGCAAAATGATGGCGTTCTGATGTTTTGTCATTATACTGGCAAAGAATGAGCAAGTTCATTCTTTATTGTGTACTGTCATTATTTGCAAAATAGTGTCACTGTGCATTTACATGGCTTCATTTTAGTGATAATATTTAATGCCGGTTAACTCTGTCATTTATTTTATGACGAATATTGTGGCAAAATTATAATTCACATACACGACTATGCCATTAATGGCGTGAAAATCGAAGAAATTATAACAAATTGTCACTCGTATAAATCTGTCATAAATCACTTGGCAGGCTACGGTTTTTGTTATAGTATAAAAAAAAACAAAAGGCAACGCTTATTTTTGACGAAAACCAAACGAAGAACGATTGGTTACCTGCAAGGGAATCAATATCGATTTTGAGCTTGACTTTGTGCACTTTTATTATTGACATAGGTGCATATAGATTCATCATATCAAATTCTTTTTTTTTAATATTATGTTGGAGCCGAAAACTAAGTAATTTGCTTTTTATATAAATTCACCTTGCTATTTCAAATATATAAATTCATCTTGCTATTTCAAACTGTTATACTATTTGAATTATATAATCTTTAAATTTAAATCTGGCGCTTAAAATTAGACCAATCGCCATATTATTTATAATTTAAATTCGTCTTTAAACTTTCTCTCATTTTAAACTTAACGAAAACTTTATCTATAAATACTCTGTTAAAACATTTAATAAATCTCTTTTTGTATTAAAACCCTAAGGGGAAAATCTCGTTGTTTTTATTCGCCGTTCTCGCAATACAATTCTTGTCACTTTTCGCTAGAAATTTATGGTTTTTTCGATAGCCATAATTTCATACAGAAAACCAACTATAAAATATAGTATCTGTTTGTTTAATCGTGATCTGGCTAGTTTCACTATTTTTCGCTTAATATTAGTTAAACTTTCGCTACCGGTTTTCTTAAGTCGAAGAAAAACGCATCAACCAGGACCTTCCTATCCTAGTCGCTATAAGGGAAAAAATAGAGATCCTAGGTTGACGGTCAAATAGCCTTTTGATCGTTCATTTTTTGGTGCCCAAAGGGTTAAAAAGCGAAAACCCACACAAAATCGAATTGAAAAATCTCAATTTTTTAATATACATACAAATTTTTTTAGTTAAAATTAGATTGCTTTAAAGTGATAAAAAACTATAAACTTATTAAAAACTAAAAAATATATGTACCTACTGCATATACAAAAAAAAAAGTGCAAGACATTTAAATTATTCTCTCGTCGTGATTTCGGTTTCGGTTTCGCGAGTGCATGGTGTTGGTGAAGTGGAAGAAAATCCAAGGAAAAAGGAGAATAGAGAAAGGAGAGCCAAAAACCCTACTCAGACATCCAAAGGGAATCAACTTCAGCTTGAGGAACAGTGGAGAAATCGTGGAAGAATTGTGGGAGATAAGTAGCATCTCTCACCGAGGTATGTTTGGTCTAAATTTATTCAAATGTGCGTTAATGCTAAGCAATCAAATTTAAAAATTCGAAATCAATATTTAAACTTATAGTTATTATATAAAACGCACCTTTGGCATAAAAGACCTCTAAATTCACCAAAATATAATACGTTTATGTATACATATATTATAAATTGAACAACATATGTATTTCGTTTGTATTATAAAAATAATTGTTTAAACACCTAAAAAACTAAAATAAAATCAGTTTTAAAAATCAAAATTCGCACGCTGACCAAGTACCTATCCGCATTACCTGTGGTGCTTTCACCAGAACAAATATTTTTACAATCCACAATAGAGAAAATTTACGTTCCACTTTGTGTATAGTAGAAAAGCTTTCGCTGCAATTTCCAAATATAATTATTTCGAACTCCTTGCCCACCACACCATAGCCATTATCTCATCGTCGTTTACTCGTTTTCGAATTCTGTCGTTCTCTCAGAATCCACAATCTGCAAACACACCTTACTTCAGTACAACGATCTACATTTCGCCCACATTAAATATCACTACTGATAGAGCTTTTTCGGAGTTTTTGTCATCGTCGTCGTCGTCGTCGTCGTCGCGGGAGATCTTGCTGCACGATCATTGCACTGAATAAAAGCTTTGTGTTCCACTTGATTTTTGTTTCGCCTTTCAATCTCTTTTTGAATTAAGATTGAATTATAGCAATTTAAATTCATAATTTCAAATATTGCATCGCTGCAAACATCAAAGAAATTTTTAAAGTTTTCTTATAGTGTTCAGTTTCAAAACATTCGCATTGAAAAAAAAAAAATATACTAAAGTAAACATACAGAGTTAGAACAGAGTTGCCATCTTGCATCCTTTAATTGGATTTAAAATATTTCAAATATTTAAATTATTTTCGTTGATTATTTAGTCGCTGTTAAAAGAATATTGCTTCAAATATTTTCAATGGCAACCGAAAAGTCTGTTGAAGAAATACTACAAGAATTAAAGCAACAAAGAGCTTCTTCTAAGGGAAGCATATCTCGTATAAAGAATTATGTTGAATATAATGCAAATTCTTTAACGCCAACTGAACTTGAGTGTCGACTTAGAATCATATTTTAATCAAATTCTAGTATATAAAACTAAAATAGAAGTCTTAGTCCCCAGTTATAGTTGTCGAGGTGAAATAGAAGATTTATATATCACCGCAAAAACCAAATTTTTTTCGCTTTTGGGAAGTGGTAGGAGAAGTAGTGCCGCAGACATGACGTTATCCATTCCGCACCCAACTAGTCATCTTCCAAAGCAGCGTTTACCAAGGTTCAGTGGGAAGTATTCGGATTACAAGAATTTTATTAATTCATTCAACAACCTTGTAGAAAATGATTCAAGTTTAACAAAAATTGAAAAGTTTAACTATTTGTTATCATGTTTGACAGACCAAGCTCTCGGCACAGTAAAATCTTTTCAAGTTACGGAAGCAAATTATCCCAAGGCACTTCTTAGTCGTAAGGAACGCTACGACGATGACTGTCTTATTTTTTTGGAATACATTTCACAGCTAATTGAACTACCTAAGGTTCCAAAGGCTTCTTCTGCTTCGTTGAGGAGTTTAGTTGAAAATTTAGCTCGTTACTTTCGATAGGTTCATTTGAGGATATTTGCAATGCCATTATTATTCATATTGCAATATCGAAAGTGGACCAAGAAACACAGACAAAATGGGATGAACAACTCGATTATAAGAAGTTGCCTGTATGGAAGGAGTGTGCAAACGTCCTTAGCAAGCGATGTCAATTCCTGGAGGCTAGAGATAGCAAACAAATTCGGTCGGAGCCAGCTTTTAAACCAGCTAATAAACCAAGGCCATCATCAAACAACCATCGAGCTCAAGCACCACTTGCTGCTAGCCAACGTTCTTGTGTCTTTTGCGGAGACAAGAGCCATTTAGTCACGAGTTGTAAAGGATTTCTGGAGCTGTCTGTTATGGATCGATTTTGGAAATCGAAACAATTAGGCCTCTGCTTAAACTGTTTAGGAAAGAGGCAAAACGTGTCCAAATGTCCATCTTATTATAAGTGCCAGATATGCAAACAGTCACATCACAGCCTTTTACATAGAACTCAATCTACAAACCCTATTTCTAGTGCTGATGATCCACAAAATCATTCTCCTAACCCTAATACCTCAGCTGCAGTGCATTCTGCATTGGAAAAGGACCGTGTTCCTGAAGGTCAAGTTATTTTAGCAACAGCGTTGGTTCTTGTAAAGGATGCATCTGGAGGTTTTCAGTTGGGTAGGGTTTTACTCGATTCAGGTTCTCAAGTAAATTTTATGAACGAGAAATTTGCAAACTTGCTTGGTCTTAAGAAAGATAGAAAGAATGTTGATATCGTAGGAATTGGTACTACTGAAACGAGAATGAAGCATCAAACACAAACAACAATTCGTTCAAGGTATAGCAACTTTGAAGTATTTTTATAATTTTTAGTCGCACCCACTATTACGGGTTATCAGCTGGAAGCAGCGCTCAACGTTCGCAATTGGAATCTTCCTGTAAACATAGAGCTTGCAGATGAGCGTTTTAACCAACCTGCTCAAATAGATTTGTTGCTAGGAGCTGAAGCATTCTTCGAGTTGCTCGAAACAGGTCAGGTTTAACTCGGTGATGGACTACCGTCATTACAAAAAACGGTTCTAGGATGGATTGTATCGGGTAGATACAAGGCACAGTATGAGGAAAGGTAGAAATCGTGCTTCGTCAATGCTATGGATTCTTCGTTGCATAAGTACGTAGAAAAATTCTGGGAATTGGAGGAGATTCAAGGTGTTCAATCGAGATGGTCTGAAGAGCAGACTGAATGTGAGGATCATTTCAAAAATACTATTGAGATTCCTTCTAGTGGTCGTCTTATGGTCCATTTGCCCTTTAAGAAAGATCCTGCCTGTCTTGGAGGTTCCTACGACATTGCCTTTCGAAGATTTCTATCTCTTGAACGTAGATTATCCAAAAACGCATCATTGAGATCACAATATACAGACTTTATAAAAGAATATGAAGATCTAGTACATATGTCACTTGTGCCTAATCCGAATCTTGAAACTACCCATTATTATTTACCGCATCAATGTGTAGTTAGACCAGATAGCGTATCTACGAAACTACGCGTTGTCTTCGACGCATCTTGCCGCACATCATCGCAAATTTTCCTAAATGGGATACTCATGGTTGGTCCTACAATTCAGGATGAGCTTCTCATTATTCTTCTTCGTTTTCGGCTTTATCGATACGCCCTAACTGTGGATATTGTTAAGATGTACAGACAAGTACTTCAACATCCATCGCATAGGAGGTTTCAATACATTTTATGGAGAGAAAATGAAAAAGTTCCTATACAAACATATGAGCTCAACACTATCACATACGGAACGTCATCTGCTCCATTTCAGGCAGTTCGTTGTATTCAGTATTTGCCTGATAACTTTCAAGATCGTTGGGGTCTAGGAGCTGCATGTCTTAAGTCTGATTTCTATGTGGATGACATGTTAACTGGTGCAGATGATTTAGAAACTTTAACTCGAAAACGGAAAGAAGTCGTTTCAATTTTGAGTTCTGCTGGATTAGAGCTTTCTAAGTGGAACAGCAACCATTTTTCCTTAATCGAGGAAACTATCAAAAAAGAAATCAAGCTTACCGAAGCCAACCTAACAATCACTTTAGGCTTTGCTTGGAATCCTTGTACTGATGAGTTTAGCTTTTCTTACAAACCTAACTGAAAATACACAAAATATACCAAGAGATCAATTCTCTCACTCTCGTCTTCACTTTTCAACCCAATGGGATTGCTTAGCCCCATTATTATTCGCGCGAAAATAATTCTGCAGCAGCTTTGGATAGACAAGCTTGATTGGGACGCATCTATTCCAGAAGTGGTTGAAACTGAGTGGTGTCAATTTATGGAAGATCTTCATTCGCTTCAAAATCTTGCGGTTTCTCGATACGTTTTTATGGAAAACAAACAAAGCTTCGAAGTTCATGGGTTCGCAGATGCATCTATGAAGGCGTATGGATGCTGCATCTATTTGAAAAGTACGGACTCAAGTGGGTCAGTAAATGTAAAACTATTAGTCGCCAAATCCCGAGTTGCACCTGCAAAAAAGAAGCAACTACCTCGCTTAGAACTCTGCGCAGCACATCTCTTAGCAAAACTCTGGGTAAGAATTCAAAGGGTAATTGGTACAAGTTACTCAAAATGCTGTTTTAGGACTGATTCTGCGATTGTTCTTCACGGGATTTCTACCCATTCTTCGAAATTAAATACTTTTGTTGGTAATAGAGTCGCTGAAATCCAGGACACAACGAAGGAGGTGGCTTGGAAACATGTCCCAACCCTTGACAACCCAGCAGATATAGTCTCTCGTGGATGTACAGTGGAGGAGCTCAAGGACTCAATTTGGTTCAAAGGCCCAGCATTTTTAATCGAACATGAGGAAAATTGGCCAACTACATCAGGAATTCTACCTTCTACAGAGGAACTTGCGTTGGAAAAAAGAAAAACCGGTTTGAGCTGCTTTATAAAGGAACACGACTATTATCTTAACTTAATCGATCGAGTCAGTTCCTACACAAAAATTATTCGAATCTTTGGATATGTTGCCCGGTACCTCAATCGATTAAGAAAGATAGCGCATCAAAGTGATTATCTGACAGTTGAAGAGTTAGATTATTCATTACTTATCATAGTCAACATCATTCAAATGAAATATTTTGCGAAGGAAATTGAAGCAATCAAGTCAAAATCAAAAATCAAAGGGGCAATACAGTGGTTGAGTCCTTTTATCGAAGATGGAAATGGTTTACTTTTGTTGAGAGTTGGTGGAAGATTAAAGCATTCGAACTTACCTGAGGCTTTGTATATATAAATCATAGTACTATCATGGACGCACTAGAAGAGGGTGACATCTGCAGGCAGTATGGTGAACCCTGTAGCGGAGGGATGCAATTTTGGGTGGAGACTTGCGAATGCTTGAGAATTGAGATTATGATTTGAACGGGAAAGACGTATTTAGAATTTACAAGGGTGAGACTGAATCAGGTAGAGAGCATTTTTGAAGAGAATATACATAAAAATCTTTGAGTATAAGATGAAAATGAAGAAAATAGTCGATTTTGCTTTGGCTTAGTTTTGTTTACATTTTTGTATTCTTTATGATGAGATAATTTGAAAAGAATTCAAAAGTGTGTCAAATAAAAAATATTTTGGGTATTCTTTCTGTTTGATGGGTTTTTTGTGGATAAAGGGGGAAGTGGTTTATATTTGGAGTTTTGCAAAGTATTTGGAAAACGTTGTTTTTTTTTTAATTTCTTATGTCTTCATGCACACAACTGATGCCAATGATTTTGAGCGATGGCGCGGCGCGCGCGGCTCAAAGGATAGAAGGGATGATTGGTTTTTATTTGGTGTATCCCATATTTTTTCTTATGGCTGTTTGTATGTGAGCGAGATATGAAAGGTATAGAGTATAGGTTTAGTACGTAGGTATGTACATATTGTTCATTATGAAAATCTATAGTTAGAAATGTGCATATGTACCTATGTATTACTGTGTAGTTTAATACGTATTTTAATTTGCAATCTTAAGTAATTTGTTTGTTCATTCGATATAAATGTAGGTAGGTAGGTAAGGTACCTACATAGGTATATTAATGATGTAGCAAAATGCAAGAAAATATAAAATAGGTAGGTATGTAGGTAAGTTGGAAGGTACATTTACGACTATAAGAGAGTGCTCAAGCAGCTTACTTTTCTTAAGTTGTTTTTATAAAATTCAACTTTCACTAAAATCAAAGGACACATTTTTTAAAGAAAATATTTAATAATGAGCAAAATGCAGCAACAAATTGCAAAAAAAAAAATAAAATAAAAACTTAAACAATTCGAAAAATGATACAAAAAATGTCATATCATTGATGAATAGTTTTAAAGGTACCAAATTTTTTCAGAATTTAAAGTTGTTAAGTACCTACTAGTTTGGCATTCAGTATTTAATGTTCTTAGACCCGCTTGCTAAAATGAAACCTAAATATTTAAGTGCAACAAAAGCGATTATATGCCAAGCTTAAATAAAACATAAATGTTTAATTTTTGTATCAGTAAACGACACTTAATATTTTTTTGTTGAATTCTTAAAACTATAATGGTTTTGTTTTGTCTTTAAAAAAATTAAAATTACGAAAAATGCTAAATAAATATTTCGAAATTTCAATAGGTGTGTTCTTATACCAAAAAGGGGTTGTTGATTAGTTTGTAATTTAATATTAAATTTTTATAAAAAATGCTCAAATTGGAATACCTACTTAATTAAATTTTAAATCTTACAAACATTTTATATTCATGTGTAGGTATACATATTTCACAGTCATATGTATACTAGGGTAGTCGTCACATGCTTTTTTAGTTTTATGTAGAAGAGATAGGCCTAAATCAGCTCTAAATGAAGAAAAGAAAACTGCCCATATTTTTATATTTTTTTTTTATCCCCCATAGTAGGTATGCTTTATGTGATTCGCGTTGAATGTAGAAAGAAAAAATCCTGTAGGAGGGGGTATATCTCCTCCACTTGGACAGTAAGCGCAATTTTATAAAAAAAAACAAAAATATTGAAAAACAACGGCAGCACTTACAGTTGATTTTTGAAAAGCCAGAAATGGCTTTTTTCAAAATTAATATTTTGAAAAAAAAAAATAATAATTTTCTCAAAAACCAGAAAACATACAACCATAGGTTCTAACAATCGAATAAAAATTAGTAAGTTATTAAGAACAATTGAATTTTCTCATTACCTATCTCTGACAAATGGATTTATAAAAAATTTTGTATACAAAAACTATAAAAAATTAAATAATAATATATTTATCAAAGCTTTCAAAAAATTTTTTTTGAATGAAAAGCTTTTAAAAAATCCACTATTTTCTTACTACAGTAATTTAAAACAAATTCACTATAAATGTTTTAATTACCAATTAGAAAAGTAAATTATTCATACCCATTGCAAATGCTTTTCGCAGATAATTAAAAGTTCTAAATTATGTGTGACAAATGTAATGGGTAATTAAATTAAAACACACAGTAATGGGTAGTTTGTAGTCGGAGAATTTTATATTACACAACGCTGGTTATAAAAAAACCTGTGATATGAAATGCATAGAAAATTAGGGTGTTCGAATATAGGAAATACATCATATCTTCGAACACCAGGAACACCTTTTTGAAAACACCTGTTCGAAAACAGGATCACTTTCAAGGAGGCAGTTGCCTATGTTCAAACATTTGTTTGGGTATAGCAAACTCGATAAAAATTCGTTTCCAAGTTATATTTTATCTTTTTATTGGAATTTTTGTTGCAATATTATAAACTGATATACTAATCATAATCAGCCAAGTAGAAGACTTAGCATTATTTCGTAGCCGGCCGAAACGCCACTTTGTAGGACTAAAGGCCATAAAAAGCTATTTTGGATAAATAAAAAATGTTCAAAAGAAATAAAGAGAAAATATTAGGCTTTGGCTTTAAAAAAAACTTTCGCATGAAAGTGTAAGTAAAGGTAGTATTAACTTTGTTGTATCAAATTTAAGACAATTTCCTACATACATAAATGTAGGTATACATATCTCAATGCATTGGCACTCCCACTTACGTATAAACATTGAAGAAATAAAAACATTTGACGAAATTTTTTCTGCTACTGCCTATTTTTTTTTTAATTAATAAGTAGGTACCTCCCTACACTAGAATTTAGCAAAACAAACTTTAATTAAAATACCTACCTACACTAGAATTTAGCAAAACAAACTTTAATTAAAATACCTACCTACCTAATAAAAGAAATATTTATGTACCTAGATACCTATACAAAAACCCACCCCCATGTTCAACAAAAATATCTTAATAGGTATCTTTACCTAAGCCTAACTCTGAATTTTGCATAAGAATACCTAACCTACATATGTATTTTATTTAAATACCTACTAAAAAACATATCCTCGAAACAACTAATAATACAAAAATTATGTATACCTAATTGGAATAGAAACTAGTCCACTACCAAAATAAATACCTACCTATACTTACCCTCGCAAAATACAGATTATAATTAAATTATTAAAATAGCCATCGAAATCATACAAAAAAATTTATATGAAAAGATTTCCTCGAAAATTTTAAATCAGCCACAAAACAAAAACTACCCTCAATAATAATAATTATGAGAAAATATACATACCTATAGTCATACCTACGTTTCTCATTCACATCGTCTACAACAAAATCTGTGCAGAAAGGTTTTTCTGCTGGTTGTTACTACCTACGACACCGACGAGGCGACGACGCAAGCAGCTCACTCAGGTGTCTCTTTTATCCCCTTGTTAAATTTTTCTTTGCTACTCTGGCTACATACGAAATATATTTCAAAAATAAAAACAAACAATTAATGTTGAATTCAAAGAGGATACGAGAAACTTTTTCTCATTTCCTTCACCTTTTTCTAGTTTGTGTCATTTCACAATCCGCTGGTTTGCTTATCTCACTTACTCCCTTTATTTTTTACCAGAATAGAAATAATTAATCCTCTCGCTCTTACTACTTATCTTCGATTCTTTAATTGTTGTCTCCGAACATGTCTCCACATGTCTCCACCACAATATTTGCGGTCAAATGTGGCGCCCCGCTGGCAGTATGTAATCCTAAAAAAAATCGTTCATGATAGTACTATGATTTATATATACAAAGCCTGAGGAAAGTAAGCATCCGTTATTACTTCCAAACGATTGTGAATTTACCAAAGGATTCATTCTACATCTACACTATTCAAATTACCATGCAGGTCCGAAAGCTCTGGTAGCTTTATCCAGGCAAAGATTTTCGATAACAAATGTAAGACATTTGGCACGGAGGACGGTTCGAAAGTGTGTCCATTGTGCAAGATATCGACCAAAATTATACGAGCAGGTAATGGGAGATTTGCCTGCAGAAAGACAAGATTCAAGATTCAAACTTTCTTTATTTTTACAATAGTATCATTTTAATAGTTTACCCACAAAGCAAAGTGCTTATCTGCAGGTGGTTATTAACATTGGTATTATTTAATTTTGAAAGTGATTGAAGTAATTCAGTTGATATTTTAATTTCAATGATCTTTTACATATTTTTAGTTTATTTACATAATAAAAGATTAAGTTTAAGAGTTTTACATAAAAAAAATTAAGGAAAATGAATAATTATTTTTACTATCGAACGAAGCTCAATTCTAGAAAATGTTTTTTTTTATTTCTTTTTTTCCAGTTTTAAATTTTCGAATATTTTTTAAATTTGCTGGTATTTCATTTAATAATAATGGAATGATACATCTTAGCTCTCTTTTTCCGTATACGTTGAAAGTTGTTGGCAATTCAAACATCCCTTGCGCTCTTCTTCTGGTGTTCTGATTATGTCGAATAGGTTGTAGAAATCGTTGATCATCTATGTAATGTTCTATTACTGTCATACTGTTTATGTCTAAAACCTTAAATTGATTATTAACAGGTTTAATTAATTTAACTAGACGATGTTGTAGATTGAGTATTTTATCTAGATGCGTTTTAGAAGCATTTCCCCAGGCCAGGATCCCATATCGAATTCGCGATTCTGCTAACGAGTAGTAGACTTGCTTCATATTTTCAAAATTCGAGAACCTTTTAAGATACACTAAGGCGAAAATTGTGCTTTTGAGTTGAAGACGTAAAGTGTTTATATGATCACGCCAAAGGAAATGTTCATCTATGGTAACCCCAAGAAACTTTATCTTTTTGACGATTTCGATTGGTTTGTTGTTAGCTAACAGTAGGCACTTGTCGTTTCGGTGATAGATGTTGATAGTTTCTTCCCTCTTCATTGGTTGGCGTATGTGCACTATCTAAGTTTTTTTTTTGTATTTATGACAAGTCCATGGTCATGACATTACTTGGCTACAGTGTCCAGATGCTCTTGAAGTATTTCGATTGCTGAATTTAAGTGCTTGTGTTTTACTATGATGGCTATAAAGTCTGCATATGCGTAGGCTGTGTTATTCGCAAATAATCGTAACAATTCATTTGTATACAGGATAAATAAAATGGGTCAGAATTTTGAGCCTTGTGGAACACCATATACAGTGGATTTTCCTGGACTCACGGTCGTTGATACCTTGACCTTTATTGATCTATCAGTAAGGTAGTTCTTGAGCCAGTCGGACAGATATCCCCTCACACCAATTCTGTTTAAACTTTCTATAAGCTTTTCCGTACTTAGAGTTCAAATGTTTTGCTGAAGTCAATGAATAGCACAAGGACGTGTTGGTTTCGATTAAGCCCTGCGTTAACTGTATTCGTGGACTCTCCAAGCAGCTTTTCTGTGCTTTTGTTTTTCTGAAACCCGTATTGATTTTGGTGCAAAATTTTGCGTCTGTTGTTAAAAATATTCAGTCGTTTAACTATGACTTATTCCAAGCATTTCTCTATGACTGACAGTATTGCGATCGGTCTATAGTTTTCGACTTTATTTTTCACGCCTCCCTTGTAAATAGGCCGACTAATTGCTGTTTTCATCAATTTTGGTACGCAACCTTGTGCCAGGCTACGATTGATTATGGTCTGTATAACCAGGGTGAGTTTCAGTATTCATTTTGAGATCAATAGGTCTAATGTTGTCTGCTCCAGGACCTTTTTTGGTGTTTAATTTGCTTAGAATTTCAAAGATCTCCTCTTCA
Source organism: Dasysyrphus albostriatus (assembly GCA_946251815.1). Classification (NCBI taxonomy): domain Eukaryota; kingdom Metazoa; phylum Arthropoda; class Insecta; order Diptera; family Syrphidae; genus Dasysyrphus; species Dasysyrphus albostriatus. The sequence continues at coordinate 179,434,918 of OX276335.1, forward strand.
CTGGCTTCTTCTATATAAATACTCTGCTGTACTTGCAAGTTCTCATGATTCGAAGTTTGGGTTTTAGTATTGCATATATGTAAAATGTTTGATACTTGGTTTGCAAATTGATCCGCACATTTTTCCACAATTATACACTCACCATCAGTTTTCGTTGAAAAATTGTTTTGTATGACTTCATCAATTGAAGCTTTCTTTCTTCCCAACAGCTCATTTATCACGCTCCATGTCTCTCTGGGGTCATATTGTGCGTTAGTAAATTTTTGTTTGTAAAAGCTGTTCTTGATGATTTGTATATTTTAACTATATTTCGAAAACTTTTGTACTCGTGCTCATAGCTCTGGCTTCTTGGACTATTTTTCCATCTCCTATAAAGCTCATCTCTTCTCTCACACATTGTTATTATTTCACTGTTGATCCATGGTTTTTGTACTCGCTTTTGTTTTGTTTTCTTATATTTGGTTGAACTTCTATAAATGTTGTTTATTTTTAGTACGAAGTTTTCATAAAGAGTTTCAACATTGTTTTCTTGTAGCACGTCTTCCCAATTTGTTTGTTGTATGAGTTCGTTAACTTTCTGTTGGTCAACATGACCAACATCAATTTCTTCGAACATTTTATTGTCATTTAAAACTTTTTTAGCATAAAGTACGGCATAATGATCTGCAAGATCAGTTTCAACGACTGCCGAAAATATTTCATCTTTATTTATGATCAATAAGAGTGGAAGTATTTTGCCTTATATCAACACGTGTAGGTCTTTTTATCACATTTGTAAGTCCCTTTGATGCCATCATCTCCATATATTGCAATACTATTAAGTTGTTTTCATCTAATATGTCAATATTCATATCACCTAAAACAATATTTTCCTTTTTTGCATTGATTATAGTGTTTATTTCTTCAATAAATCGACTAACGCTTAATTTCGGCCTTCTATAAATTGCATGAACGTACTTCTTTTCCTTTCTATGCATTATTTCCAAATGAATTCCTTCGTAGTTAATGGGGATTGTAGGTATAATTTCGTATGTGATATATTTTTTTATAAATATCGCCACACCCCCTCCTTTCATTCCTTCACAGTCTACAAATTCTGATTTAAATCCATTTATGTTATAAATATCATTTTTACTTTTTGGTATATTGATTTCATTCAAAACTAATATATCAACATAGTTTAGAATATTTTCAATTTCCGCTATATAAATATCCCACGTTTTCGTTATTGATCTTATATTTAAGCAAATGCAACAAAAATTCATACTTTTTAAAAATTCATTTTCGATGCCAGTAAATCCATGCATTACCCTAAAATCTATATCTGCTTCACTGTATTCGTTTTCCATCATATATTGTTTGTATTAATTTATTCTTCTTTTTAAAACATACACACATTCATAGACTAGTTGCATATTTTATCTATGTCGTTGCACGTCCCAATATGTATGGTTTCACCACTCTCCTGTTTTTTTGCGAGTATTTTGCCGTTGCTCTCCCACACAAATTTCCAATTGCATTCTCTAGCTTTGTTTTTGGCTTCCCAAAGAAGGTGCTTATTTGTTGGTGTAAGATGATTGTTTACATAAATAAGTGCATTTGTTGTTGCAGTCTGATTAATGCTTGTGTTTTTAATCATTTCTGTTGCTGGTATATTGCGCTTGGCCTTTGCCTTCTTTATTAGATTTAATTTACATGTTAGACTGGCAAACAAAACGATTATTGTTGATTTTTCTGGATTTTTTTTGTTGGTTCTATAAACATCAGTGATATCGGTGGTGCATGCATCACGATCGATTGCTTTACCCAGTGCTTGAACTATTTCAGAAAATATTTTAAATTTCTGTTCTATTCAATCTATAAATTTCCATTTTATACCCCCCAGGGCACCCCACTTTGGTGGAATTTGGGAAGCGGCCGTGAAAGTAGCCAAAGGTCATCTTTATCGCAGCTTTGGAAACGCTAAACTTTCGTTTGAAGAGCTGACGACTGTATTTGTTGAGATCGAAGCCATAATGAACTCGAGGCCAATTACACCTTTGTCGACAGATCCCAACGACTTCGAGGCCTTAACACCAGCACATCTGCTCATTAGGTCATCTCTTAAAGCGATTCCGGAACCAGCTGTTGAAGTTTCCGACATAAGCTATCTTCAAAAATGGCGGCGAATCAATGCCGTCAAAACTCATTTCTGGAAGCGGTGGTCATCCGAGTACGTCCAAGAACTCCAAGGTCGCGCAAAGTGGACCACGTCAAGCCCAAATATTGCAATCGGCAGCCTAGTCATTATTCATGAAGACAACTTACCGCCCCAAAAGTGGCTTTTGGGAAAGGTCCCAAAAATTATCGAAGGTCCTGACGGTCGTGTCAGAGTTGCCGATGTATGGACATCACGAGGAGAATTTCGAAGATCAATTCGCAAACTAGCAGCGATTCCATCTTGAAAGGAAGTCCTTCCAAAGGAGGCGGAATGTTGAAGCCGAAAACTTATTAATTTGCTTTTTATATAAATTCACCTTGCTATTTCAAATATATAAATTCATCTTACTATTTCAAACTGATATACTATTTGAATTATATAATCTTTAAATTTAAATCTGGCGCTTAAAATTAGACCAATCACCATATTATTTATAATTTAAATTCGCCTTTAAACTTTCTCTCATTTTAAACTTAACGAAAACTTTATCTATAAATACTCTGTTAAAACATTGAATACATCTCTTTTTGTATTAAAACCCTAAGGGGAAAATCTCGTTGTTTTTATTCGCCGTTCTCTGAATACAATTCTTGTCGCTTTTCGCTAGAAATTTATGGTTTTTTCGATAGCCATAATTTCATACAGAAAACCAACTATAAAATATAGTATCTGTTTGTTTAATCGTGATCTGGCTAGTTTCACTATTTTTCGCTTAATAATAGTTAAGCTTTCGCTACCGGTTTTCTTAAGTCTAAGAAAAACGCATCAACCAGGACCTTCCTATCCTAGTCGTTATAAGGGAACAAATAGAGATCCTAGGTTGACGGTCAAATAGCCTTCTGATCGTTCATATTACGAGTATGTACATAGAGCTGTATGTGTAATGTGCTTATTAATTATGTTACATTCGCATTTTTATATGCAAAATATTCTTGAAGTCTAGATTTCTTGTTCCACTTTCCCTAATTAAAGTGTTAAATCAAAAATGTATTTTTCGATTTTGAAGGGCACCACAGTGAAAAAACTTCTGCACGGTGATTGTTGGACTAAACCATATCCAAAAATAACAAAATCATTCGTGGCCGCTCACGCCCATGGGAGGGAGAATATTGATTTTTCGGTGGGTGGTGATAAAGATTCTGATATAAATTTAAAGTGTAAAGAATGAACTATATATTTGGGGATGGAACTCCCAGTTCTGTTCAAACCAATGAAGTTTACGAAACGAAGCAACAACAACTCCCGACGCCTTGGACAGTATTGAAAATCACATCACCTCATAAAAATCACATGATCCACTTCTTTGACCAAGGTTTACCTAAAGGCACTGGTCTAGGTGCCAAAAAATTTTGCAATCCGACACATTACAAAAAAAACCTTATTGAAATCCTCCGAGAACAGCGAGCAGAATATGTACGCAATTCTGCTGGATGAAAGTTCCCTAAAAAAGTCCTTAAGCAATCTTCTTGTGGTAATGAATGTACGTTCAATTGCTATGTCAACTATTCTGAATCTGTTCGTGAATTCTGGAATCTAACAGATGAGTTCAAGCAATGTTTCTATAGTTAATTTTTAAAAACGAACCCAGAGTACAAATATTTAGTATAAGTTGTGATAAATGAATTTTTATTCACAAACATTTTTATTTTTATTATTATTTTTTCTTGTTAAATAATTCTGTTATTTACGTTTTAAAACTGATCTACCTGATGTTAAAAAAAGACTGAATTAAGATATGAAATATATTTTTGTGTTTCCTTTCCAATGTTTAAGGTCCAAAACCAGCTTGCATTCCCCCAGTTATTGTGCAGACCAAGCAAGGAACCAAAAACTTTATATCTTACACCTTCTCTTATAATGGAAGGGTATAAGTCAGCACCAATAACAAGGTCAATTGCAGAGCTTTCTATAGGACATATTGCAGTTGGATTTATCTCACATGAAGGAAGATTTCCTGTAAGGCGTTTTAAAACGTATGTATGCTGTAGCCGCTAAAGTTGTATTTTCGTATTTTGAGCCTAGAACAAGGGAAAATATTTTAGAGGATATAGCTGTAACCACGTCGCTCACGCCAGATATAAAAGCTTGAACTGGCTTAACTAGAAGATTTCATTTTCTCTGTGCTTGTTCAGTTATAAACGTAACTGCCGAAGCAGGGTTAACTAAGGCTCTGAGTGTAAACTGATCACCTAAATGATGAACATCAACAAGAGCGGTGGCCAAAAGTATTTTGCTGTTGTGTCGCGAAACATAGGTTTGAATTTGCACAGGGTTAGCAGCAGTGGACTGTATAGAAGGATTTGTATTTTGTTGGAAAGAAGTCGATGGTTGGAAAATTTCAGTTGAACGCGGTTCGGAATTAGCTGATATAGGATTCGAAAAGTTATTTGTATGCCGATTAGAGTTAGGGATAAGAACTGAGGAATTGATTACATGCAAAAGAGTGTGATGCCTTTGTGAGCATTGCATGCAGTACCTAAATGACTAGGAGATAGACAATTTGCACAAGGACTTAACCGAAGTTGACCTTTCATCAACTGACATTTTTCGGTTGATATCTTATGGCTGTTAAGATTTGAAATTGCGTAATTTTTTTGACGTTGAATATATTTAATTTGTTTGCTTGATTAAAATGTATAATGAAAGGCAATTTAAACAGGGTTTTGAGTTGGCTATTAACCAAAATTCGTTTGTTTTCATATTGGTCTGCCAGAGCAACCCAAGCCAATTCGAAATTGTCAGCGGTAAGTGCAAACTTTGAAAATATGTTTAAGGAATTACTTGTTCTTTTCGCACGAAGGTGGAAAAGCTTTTGAACTGAGCAAAGTTTTGGATGCCTAATGTACGTACACGGCAGTAAACATGTCCCTAAAGGACGGCCAGGTTAAATAATCACCAGAAAATGTTTCAGTTGAGAAGAAGATGATTTAATGTTTACATGGTTTACGGATGGAGATTTTTAGTTTTTTGATATTTTCTATTATTTCTGTCAAACAATTAATGTAGGTTGAAGAAGAAGACCTATATTTAGCCTTTAAGGTTTCTAAATACTCCTCATCACCATCACCCTCGTTTGCAATGGCTTGGAGGCATAATGCGTAACGCTGTTTAACTTGAAGCCAAAGATTGTTTAATTCAATCTTATGTGCTTCTAACGAACATTCCGTCTGATAGGTCAATACTAAATCTTGATAATTAGTTTGAAATGTAGTACCTCGTGGCATGATGGTTAGTGCGTATGACTGTCACGCCAAAGGTCTGGGTTCGATTCCCAGCCGCTGCCACCTAAAAAAAAAACAGAAATGTTTTTTTCGCGAGGTACTGCCTCTTGCGAGGAACTGACAAATCCTCCAAGAGTATAATTGTCATGAATAAGTGCTTCTCATCTAGCCGTTCGGACTCGGCAAAAAATTGTAGGTCCCCTCCATTCCTGCCAAAAATACGCACACGGGAATGGTTGAGAGTTGTAAGTCACTAGGTCTTGGTTCTTCACGAGCTATTGTGCCACCAAATTTATTTTTTATTTTATAATTAGTTTGAAATATTACCAAATCATCGGTAGAAACAATTAAATCGTCTAGGACTGTCATTATGGTATTGTAAAATAACACGAATTAAATTATAAAAGGCAATCAACAAATGAAAAGGAGTCACCCAGTAAAAAGACATGAAAACTATCAACAGAATGACACGAAAGTCGTGTGTAAACAAAATCACTGTAATAGTTTTTTTTATAAACGTTACTTTGCAGGTTGTCCAGAACGGTAAACCTAAGTACTAAGTCCGTTTTGAATTTACTGTACATTTTCCACAGCACAATGTTTAAACACAAGACCGTATATTATGGTACCGTTGCCTATATGATTTATACAGTAGGAGTTTAATGATTTCCAAAAATTGGAAAAAAATGGAAATGAAACCCTATGAAAACCTATTTTTATTACCCTTCAGCACTCCTTGATCTGTACATTTATAATTATACATATACTTCTATAATAATTTTTCGACTTTTATAAATTTATTATAAGTTATATATCTACGAGAAAAAAATATAGTTAGAATAAAAGCTGTGGTACCTCGTGGCATGATAGTAAGTGCGTTGGACTGTCATGCCAAAGGTCTGGGTTCGATTCCCAGGCACTGCCACCTAAAGGCAGAAATGTTTTACCCGAGGTACTGCCTCTTGCAAGGAACTGACAATTCCTCCAAGAGTATAATTGTCATGAATAAGTGCTTCTCATCAAGCCGTTCGGACTCGGCAAAAAATTGTAGGTCCCCTCTATTCCTGCCAACAACACGCACACAGGAATGGTTGAGATTTGTAAGTCACTAGGCTTAAGTTCTCCACGAGCTGTTGCGCCACCAAATTTTTTTTTTTGAATAAAATCTATACTTGCACTTACTTAAGAGAATATATGTATACACGCACCTGATAGTAGAAATGAACTGATTAAACTAGGTCAGCGTCTTTGATGTCTTCAAGGGCAATTTTTTGCTTCTTTTCTGGTTCTCTCTTTGCAGCTGCGAATTCGTGGGTGGTAAGAATATGTGTGTGAACTTTTGATATATGGCTTGATGATCCTCTCGCGAAGCGAATGATGGATTAGAGTTTTTTGTGCACTTTTGACCACGTTCTCACTTATGTACTGATGGACACTGGAACTGATGTATGTATAATGAATTTCAATTTGCACGGGAGTTTTTTACTCTCATGCAAAGCAGTTTTTGCAGGTGAATTTATAGATGGATTTTTCGTACAGTAGATGGCGATAAATCGATTTTTTAGTATTGTATGACCAAATTTATGTTGAATGTTAGGAAATTTTGGAATTATTGCGAATGATGAATCGTAGATTCTCGTTGATTTATCGGCGATATTATCTTTGATTGTCGTTTATAATCTTGTGAAAGCTAGGATTGCTGTAGTTTCTTCTTGGAATAGGTATTCGTACAATAGTTTTGCAAGATTTGGCTATCTTCGTAAGAGCTTTGAAGATGATGTTGTCCAAATAATAAGGGATGAAACGTGGTTTCTGCTTATTATCCGGTTCGACTGAACAAAAATGTTCGGTTGCGTATGAAAATGACCCTCTGGTGCTGGTGCTAAGATATTGCTCCAACGTAGTCGATATAAAAACGCAGTTTTAAGATTTGAACAATTTCTTTATTTAAAATGGAACTTACTTCGATGAAGGTTTAAGCAAGAAGAGATCGATAGATAGTAATCTGATAGGTAGGTAGGTATAAATTTAAAGTGTGGTGAATAAAAAGTACAGTTAGAAGAGACATCTTTGTGTCGAGATAGGAAACTACAGTAGAACATTTTCTAGGAAATCTATTACAAAATTCTGGTGTAAACAAACAGAATGCCACCCTGAATTTTTCAAAAATGTAAAATTTTTTCATCAACTTTTTTGATTGAAAATTAGTTTTTTTTTTTCAAATTAAACTCACAAAAAATCCAAAAATATATTTTGATAAAAAAATCACTGCTTCCTTGAAACATAATAACATACGTTTTCAACAATTTTGATCAAAATCAAATTATTTTTGTCGAATATAAAAAAAAAAAACAAATTTGTGTTTGGTATTTTTCTCAATATTTGAGGTTATGTGAAAAAGTGATCTTGAATATCTACAACTTTTCCATATAACTTTTTTCGATAGGAGGTCTACTTTTGCAAGAAATCGTAAGAAACCTCGTTTTCACACCCCTTCCCACATTTTCGCCCACCCACCCTTCTTCCGGTCATAAGCTGGGATGGGCAATTTAATTTTCCCCTTTTAAATTCTATTGATCCTAATTTTCTCCATCACTCATTTTCTGATAATAATTTTGTTTCAAAAATTATTGGCACTGGTCTAAAAGTGCTGCACGGTCTTATCCATAGTTAGAAAATGGCACGTTTCAGTTTTCAAGTGGAGCCTGTGTATGTTATTATAAAATACTATTCTTTTGAAATTTGTAACACAATTTTTTCAAATTTTGTAAAAAGGAAGTAGGAATAGCTTTCTATGTATATTTTTGTTATTATTAGATTGTTACAATAATATAAGTTTTTTTTCTAAACAAAATCACAAATGGAGTTACCTGTTTTTCTCTTTATAGGCTAATGATATGTTGCCACGCGTACAAAAATGGTACATTTTAATTTAATTAAAATCCTATTGTGTTTTGATGCTCATTGGTACTTAATCTGCATAATTCAAAGTAATGTTGAAAACACGAAAATCAAGAAGGTTTTTGTATTTTCTATTGAAACTACGTAAAGTTTACATTTTATTATAGCACCTAAATAGCACATTGATTCGCGATTACTAACATAATATATTTAAACCTATTTTGCTTGTTAATTTTTACATAACAATAAAATTATGTCTATCTAAATACGATAAATTTAAGCATATGAATTGAAAAACAAACTAAACAATATAAATTAAATTTTCGCTTAGCAATGTTTCTATTCGCAAAAGATGTGTATTGTCGTTTAAAGAGGTAAAATTGACTGGATACTTTGTGGTTATGTCTATCCATAAATCTCTTTTTGACATTTTCCTTTCAATGTCGGCGTATTGAGGCTTTTCCAGAATTTGATAATTATAGAATCTCACAGGCATTTGAATGAACACGGTTGTGCCGCCCGTTCGCATGTTGGCTGAAACCTGAACAGCATTGATGCTCACGAGAGTGACTAAAGCTTTGGCTAGTAGACATTTTTGATTCATGGTGACATGGATTCATTGAATGGCCGTGTGTGTGTCTACTGGAAATATCAAATTGGAATAAATAAATTAAAAGTTTTAACTTCTTCTGAATACTTTTTACCCATGGCTGCATATGCCAGATTCTGATAATGAGTTTGGCAAAGGTGGTAAACTGAAAGGGCACAATTGGGGAAGATCTGTCTCCAAAACTTCTTCGACCATTTTGTCCAGTTTCTCAATTGCTTTAGATTGTTTCGCGGCCATAGCTGCTTTTCGAGCTGCTTTGGAGTTGCTTACATTTAAGCTGGCACTTTTTTCTTCTTTGCTTTTACTGCTAGTACTTTTGTATGACATATTTTTGGTTCTGAAATGCGGAAAATCTTTAAATTTTAAACTTTTTATTGGATTTTTTCTTACAATTAATTTTATTTATGTAATTCTTAATATAAAAAATATTTTTAAATTTTCTTCATATACTATTATGATATATCTAAAAACTTAGTTATGAAGGAACAGTTTTGTATGGAAACATTACAGGTCGATGTATTTTTTGTTGCAGAAACCATAAAGTTTCCCGGTATTATAATTAGCTTAATTTGTGTTTACAAAATTGTGTTTTTTTTAGCATTAAATACAAAATTTACCAAAAAGCCTATCTAAATAATTAAAAAACAAGATATCAAGTTTTTTTACTCGTTCGCACTCATTTTATTTCAAAAAAAGTTATCACAGAAAAGCCATTCTTTAATAGTAGGGAAACCTAACCTAAAATGGCACACCTAAATATGTGGCCCATACCTCGGATCAAAAGTTAATCAAAACTCAAATATTATTTTTTAGCATTGAATCATTAATTATGCTTATATAGTTTTAAACAAAGAATTTTATTTTATTTGTTTTTAAAGAGTCGAATAAGAAAATGCTTGCATAAAATGACACACCCAGTATGCCATATTCTATCAAATTTAAACAAAATCAGTCTTGACTTTACTATGCACTTTATCAAATTTAAACAAAATCGGTTTTGACTTTATTATACACTTTATTAATAACGAAAACGATCTTTTAACTAACAAAAGCTGTAAATCAAAAACTTAAAAAAAAATACTTGAATAAAAATATTACTTGGTGCTATTAAAAATAATCAAAAATGGAACTTTTATACTCCAAATGTCTTAGAGACCTTCAGCCAATGAATTCCCTTCTCATCGATTGCCTTTAAGATGTTGCGGAGTGATTCCTCCGTCTACGATTGTCGCCCCGCGTATTGACGAACCATTTTTGCCTAGAAATAAAATTTTTATTTTAATGCATGTCTAAAATGGCACTATACCATTTTGCCCTAGAGCATGGTGTGCCATTTTGCACGTTTGTAGCTATTTTATTAAACCTCATATTAGTTAGGTAAATTAAATTTATTCTGGACAAAATTTCACACTTAGTAAAGAATTAATCTGTTTACTTACACTCGTTCACTTTATTTAGTAAAACAATCATCAGTTTAGCACAACATTTTATTTTAAAATATTGCCTTTACTTATTGGTGCCCATTTCAATATTGGTTCAGCACACACTGACCTGCCAATGAAAATATCTATAAAAACTGGAAACTTTAAAATTTTCGTGTAAGGCAATGTTGGAAGAAATTTTAAGGACCTCGTGCACAAAAAACTTGATTCTGTTCACTTATATATGTTTTCCAGCAAGTGTACCGTTTTGCTAAGTCATTTTAGTCTCCTATTCTATATAAAAAAGGGAGTTTTTGAAAGAGAGGGAAAGATGTTGAGTTATAGCCATTACACTCAGGAAAAACTTTTACCCGGATGAAACTCGCCAAAAGTATCAAATTGCTCGCGGTATTAAATTGTTCATGGCATATGCTCAGGTTATGTCTTACATCTTTATGTATCTACTCAAAAAGCCAAGTCGGGGAATTTTTTTTTAACCTCGGAACCTATCTTTCTTCGTCTGTGCGAAAGCCTAACTTGGTCTTACTTTCTCCTCTTCATTGAATTCATCCATTTTCTAATAATTAGGATGGTCTTTATCATTTATCATTATTATTGTTTAATTTAAGTTAGTGCGCCTCCCTTATTTCTTCCAAATAAATAAGACAAAATTCTGTAAAATTTTTGCTCATTATTTTTCCGTCAACCTGGCCCCCAAGCAGTTTTATTATATGGGAAAGCACATACCTAGACCTACTGCTTAAATATTCAAATATATTTGCAGTGATAAGATTGCTCTTTCAAAAAAAAATTTTTTCAATCGTTGGATCGTTGTCGACCCCTTTTAGAGATATGAACTTTCAAAAAAAGAATTTTTTTTTAAAAATTCAAAAACTGTTTTTGAAAAATGAGGTTTCCTCGCGAACGTTCATGGTGAAAATCGAAAACAATGAACACGAAACACGCCAACAGCGTACGTTTCGCATTTCGCGCACCAGCCCCAATAGTTCAGTCAAAATAGACGTACAAATGTACAAACCTAGCCAAAATTCCAATTAGACTGAAAATTGGTATAAATCTTCCTTTTGGCAAATTAAATCAACTGCCAAAAGTCCCCATCAATCCTACCGAGCAATTTTTTTTTTCGTAGGACCATTCGTTAAGGAAAAATGGTAACTTGACGAAAATATCGGTTTTTCGGGAATAGTTTCTTAACGGGAAAGTATCTCGAGAAATATTTTTGTAGTCATTTTGACCCCTTACGTGAAATTGCTAAAAATTTTTTAATTCTTAAGTAGACAATTCAAAAGATAAAAATATTTTAAGAATTTGGTTTTAAGTCAAAATTAAGGGTTTTTGATTATCGGACACAATGCTAATGCAGTATAAAATTTGTATTTGCGTTTTCGAACATTCTGCCAATACGTTTCCAACATAAATGAAGATGAATACGTAAGTCGAGAAATGTAAATGCAGTCTACTAAAATATCAAAACTCAATTTGTGAAAAACAGAATTAGAAATTGAATTAGAACTAGGCCAATTGGGAAAATGAAATGAGTTGTCAAATTAGATTACCAAATAACAGATGCAGACACTTTTTCTGTGGTTTGCGAAATCACCTCCTTTTTATGGTTCTTATGAGAACATATTGATCGATAATGCCCAGATTTGATGCTATAGATTCTGTCTGACCAATTTGGATGCATGCCTTGCTTATCTCGAGCAAAGGATATGGAATCTGGTCAACAAGGTCGTACAATTTGATCCCGTGAAACTTTTTTTGTGGGATTCATTAGGGCACATGCCTGATGTCTATGTCAATAAGTACCAAATAAATGATGTTTTCACCAGCCTACATAACCCAAGCAATAGCTCAAATTCAGTCGATGCACGCCACCCAGCAAATTTTTTTAAGCAAGGAAAGAATTGGACATAAAGCGATGCAAGGCTTAATAACTTCATGTTAAAAGCAAGCTATTCTCTTTGGTCAGAGAATTTTCAGCGCTTAACTTAAGAAAGGAGAAATGAGAAACTATGTTGTCACGAATCACGATACTCATAGTTAAGAACATATTATATTTCATGTTCTGCATTAAACTTTTATTGCTTTTTCGTGACTTTCTGTCAAATATTATAATTGCTTTTTGCGACATAAGATAAAATCAAAGAAGATCTTATTACACATTTTTTATTGCTTAAAAGAATATAAGTTCAATTCAATACTAGACATAAACATCCGCGATGAGATCATATCTGATGATCTAATTCTCTTGCATGAATGTATTGTATTTGGGCACTTTGCTACTTCATTTATAATTTTAAAATCAGTCTTAAGTTGATTCCGGTGAACGTAAGTTCAATAAAGTTCCGTAAAACTTTCTTAAAAATAAAACGAAAATTGTTTTATTTAACTGGCGCCCAACGTGGTTAGTTTAAGGAAGTAATTAACCCTTATTCTTAACCAAGTTCTAGGTAAAAGTGAATCCGAGCCACGAGTACTTGATGCGCGATTTTATATCGTGTCCGTGTAAAAGGAACCAACTTGGCATTTTCGAAGAACGAAAACGGCATAGAAAAATAATCAATTGGCTTAAATCTCTAAGTGTCGTAACAGTGCAATCGGCTTAAAGTGACATTCCCAAAACAGCCTTTTCAACTATGAATGGTAAATACGAGTTTCTAAGATTACCATTTGGTCTGAAAAATGCACCAGCTATTTTTCAAAGAATTCTTGACGATATTCTGATAGAATACATTGGCGATATATGCTTTGTATATATCGACGACATCATTGTGCTTGGTGAAACCTTAGAAGAACATCTTCAAAATATAAGGACAATATTCAAAAGATTAAAGGAATATTTCTTAAAGGTCAATATAGAAAAAACCAGCTTCTTAAAGGACTGAACTTTTAGGCTATATAATTACAAAAGACCGAATAAGACCCGATCCTACAAAAATTGAAGCTTTAGAAAAACTAAAACCTCCAGAAAATCTTAAAGAACTAAAAGGATTCATAGGACTTACATCCTATTACAGAAGAAAGCCTTTAACTAACCTTACAAGAGGCGAAAACGCTCAAATCAGAGCAAGTCAATCCTCTAAAGTAAAAATTAAATTTGGAGAAAAAGAACTTAAAGCTTTTAATGATTTAAAGAAACTACTTACCTCATCTGAAGTTCTAATGTTCCCCGAATTTCATAAACTATTTATCTTAACGATAGACGCTTTAAGCTACGCTCTAGGCGCAGTCTTGTCACAAGGTGAGATTGGTAAAGATAAACCTATAACATTTATCTCCAGATCTCTTAGTAAAACCGAGCAAGGTTATGCTATGAACGAAAAAGAGATGCTGGCCATAATATGGGCATTAAATAACCTCAGGAATTACCTTTACGGTGCAAAGAAAATTAAAATAGTAACTGACCATCAACATCTTACATACTCTCCGAGTAACAAAAATTACAATTAAAAGATGGAAAGCAAGACTTGAGGAATATAACTATGAATTAATACATAAACCTGGACGAACAAATTATGTAGCAGATGCACTATCAAGAATGAACATCAGTTAATGCAATCCAGCAACAACAACATTCATGACACAACATAGTGCTGACGAAGACAATACAGATCTAATAGCATGCACAGAAACTCCAATAAATGTATTCAAAAATCAAGTAATCTTAATGGAAGGAGAAGAAGAAGACTGAATTAATGAACTACCTCATCCTGAATACCACAGAAAAACAATTGTAAATAGTTATTACAACGCACAAATAATAAAAGATATTTTGAAAAATGAAATGCGACTTGACGTAATAAATGGATTAAAAGCACCAGAAAACATTATGCAATTAATTCAGGAAGTCTATAAGCATGACTTTGGAAAAAATTTAAGAATACGATTTAGTCAAAAAATCGTAACAGATCTTATTGATGAAGAACAAATCTTAGAATTGATTCATCAAGAACATAGGATAGCACACAGATGTATAAAAGAAAATAAAGAAAAAATATTACAAGACTATTTTTTCCCACAAATGAGTTCCAAAATAACAGAAGTTCTCAAAAATTGTAAAATATGTAAGAAAAATAAATATGACCGACATCCAACACAAAAGGAATTACAAAAAACCCCTATTCCAAATTACCCAACAGAAATAGTCCACATAGACATTATGGAATTAGGTGGACAACTTTTTCTTACATCAATAGATAAATTTTCCAAATTTCCAAAAATATTCCCAATAGAAAATAAATCCGCTATTTATCTAAAATATAAAATAGTTGAATTAGTATATTACTATACGACACAAAAAATTTTTTAGTAATAGACAGAGACAAAGCGCTTACTAGTCAAATAATTACAGATTTTCTTTCAAATTTAGGAATTAACATTTATCTCACACCTTCAAGCAGAAGCGAAGTAAATGGACAAGTGGAAAGAGTGCATTCCACAATTCAAGAGATAATCCGTTGCATTCAAAAGGAATATAATTCAGTCCCAATTAAGGAATTTGCAATAATAGCAACATACAGGTATAATAACACAAGGACACCCCAGCAAGCATATTTTTTGGAAGAATACCATCAAGATCATTTGAAGAATTATAATTGGCCAGAGAGCAAACAAATATAAAAACTAAAGATTTAATAGAAAGAATACAACATCAAAGATTAGAATACGAGAATAAACACAGAGAAAAACCGAAAAAATATAAACCAGGAGTTATTATATATGTTAAAGCTTCAGGCAAGGGCGGATCCAGACTATGCCCCATAGGGGGTCACGTTTCTTAAAATTTCAATAAAGTATTGCACCCAAAAATAATTTTTACTTACGATATAAGGCAAGTTTTGTATTCGAGCAAAGTGGGTTGCACAATTCTGTCTGGTTGTTTGTCTGTCTATTCCTTGACAGCCTACAGCTACAGCCTAAACCACTGAAGCAATTTCTTCAAATTTTTAAATAATTTTTTTTTTTAATTCTTCGGAGGGGATATTTTTTACCTTTTTAAATTACGGTACTTGCTATACAACCATTAAAAAAAAACTTATTTATCTGAAAAACGGCTTCAACGAATTTGATAAAAAACAGTAGATTACTGTAGGTATGGTGAACATTCTGGAAAAAAAATCCAAAAAACTGTTAATAACGATACCTGCCATTTAAGGGTTTTTGAACTTCGATTTGTTCAAAGAAATTCAATCAAAATTTGCATGCAAAAGCTCCATAAAAATCTCAATAATATTGCATATCAAAATAAAAAAGTAAATGTTGGCCTTTAAAGAAGATATTAATTTTTGTTTTGAGAATTCAATATTTCAAGAACGCGTTGATGAATTGTTTTGAAACTAATTTATAAATGTATTTTAAAATTAATTATTATTTAATTTAATATAAAAAATAGCTTTTTGAGAAAATCGCTACAACGATTTTAATTTTTTCTTGTGCTTATATTCATACTCGTATTTCTTCAAGTTATCAAATTGGTTTTAAGCTTTAAGATATTTGAAGAGTTGTTAAACAATTAAAAGAACAATTTAAATGCCCTTATTTTATATATTTTTATATTCTTTATATATGTAATTACTGGCATATTTTAAAAGTTCTTAATTACAGGCAACTTGAACATCAGAGCAATACAGTCGTACATTTTATTTCCATTGAAAATATTTTTTTTAAATAAATTAATTAATTAAGGAATTGAAGCTAGAACCATCATGCCACTAGATACTAAATATATTGTTTAGGAAAAGTTGATTTTTGCCCTTAAAATCTTAACTCATTTACAATAAGATCGTATTTATTCTACAAGATCTACTTTGATCTTTTGCCTGGCAACTAGAAGCTACTTTTGTTATACTTACCACTTTCCTTAATGACATCCCCCGAAGAAAACAAATTCATGAAACGTCAAAATAACAAAACAAAAAATTTTGTATTCCCAAAATGGTGCACCCAAGTTAGTGGGAAAGCGTAAGCAATTAGTGTCTTGGGAAAACGAAGTAAAATGAGGTAGTTTTTCCATAAAAAAAAGGCTTGCTACCACTCATGTCTTCGAGTTGCTCTATGCTTTAAGCTACTTCATAGTGCTAGAAACTAAAAGTTGATCGCAATTAACAACTTAATTGCCTAATGGTTGCTTGACCTTGATTTTGAGATTAGGCAAGCGATATGTCATTTAGGATATTTGCAAGGAGTGTATGCGATCAGTAAAAAGTCCAAAAAGTTTAATTTTATAAATTTGTTGAGTTGAAAATTTTGAATCAATTGTAAAAGTTTTTCCAAGTACCGCCCAATTTTTCGCACTTCACTGTGAGAAGTTTGGAAGATACCAAAATCTAAAATATCGAAACTGCATTATTTATAGACCTTGAAAAATGGTATCTTACACTAAGTAAAAATAAAACATAGCATTCTCACCTTACAATATTGCAAATGTCAACCAAAATCTCGAAAATTAAAATCTCGAATACCTGCTCAAAATTGGGTGGTCACATAATTAGCGGGATTTTTATTTGCAAGATCTCGAATGCGAGTTTTTCATTGGCATGGTTTTGTAATTTGTGGTCGTGGATTTGTTCTAATGGGATTTTAAAGTTTTTTTTTTTTAAAGCCATTCCAGGTCACTGAACAAAATTTTTAGGTACCTTATTAAGTTATCTTAAGAAACAAATATTAAATATTGTTATTAAAGGTCACCTTGATTCATTGGTGACATACATTTTTTAAATGAATATTCAAAGTTTTTTCATGGTTCAGTATTACTTTTTGAAAATTCTATGTATGAAAAGTTATCTACTGTTACTACCTGCCCTTAAATGCCCAGTAACCTTTCGAAGAGTACATATCCGCGATGCCATGAAATTTGTCATCTGATTACCGTTCGGTGTCAGAAATGTTCACAAAATCATCAAATCGATTTCAAATTATTTTTACGGTAAAACAAAAAGTAGAGTTCTGTATTATTCTTGAAATAAAAACTTTTATTGTTTTTCTGACAGAAGAATTATTTTTTCAACTTTTCACGAACGATGTACATATCGTCGGCTTTCTGTCAAAACCTATCAAGTCCTTAAATGACATTTTGATGTACTTTTAGTCAACAATAATTACTGAATTCGAAAATCAATGCCTAGTAACTGTGTCATGGTTTCTTTTGGCTGTATCAACCAGTTTTAAAACCTTTCATTATCTCAAAATTCCATTTTATTACCTTTTAAATCGGTGTTTTGTGTCTTCTTAGTGACCATAGACTCACTATTAAATACAACAATGACTGGAAGAAAAATACATACATAAAACAAATATTAAGAATGATTAATCTATTTTCTTTTCAGATTAACTGCATTATGCATTGCTTACGCAGACGTAAAATTATTCGAGTATTCGAATTTACCAATAATGACAGTAAAAATTTGACTTGGAAAAATAATCGAAGGAAACTTGAAAATCGTACATGTTATAAACCTAACAACATATGCATATTCACTCATCAATGAAACCCATCATTCAGTCAAAAGTCAATGACTCATCGCCAATAAAATTACAGATACAACATTTACAAGAAAAAATAGACAAGGAAATAGAAGAATTAAAATTTCATGGAGAAAAACGAAAAAAAAAAATTGGATTGGATCTGCATGGAAATGGATCGCAGGATCACCAGATGTATATGACCTAGACCAAATCATAAACCAACAAAATTCATTGATTAAAAATAGTAATCAACAAATGATTATCAATAGAGATATCATGATCAAGACACACCAAATAATCCAAGACTACAGTTTAATGTTAAAACTATTCAATGCTAACCCCAGAGAAAATTTTGCGCAAGCAATTTTCAATAAATTATATATGTTAAAGGAAGAACTAGAAAACATCTCTAAAGTAATACATTGGGCAAAACAAGGCATCATAAATTCAAAATTATTAAATAGGAAAGAGTTGATGCAAATAATAGAAATGATTGAAAATCTCCTATACAAAAATTATGCACAAGCATTAAATCTAGCCACCCCTTCTATAGCCATAAAACACGATTTAATCCTTTATATTATTTCCCTACCCTCAGCCACTCTTAAATTAATAATCATATAAAAATCATACCTGTCACTAACAATAATAAACAAATAACTATACCTTTTAAGGAAATTTTTTCAAATACAGACGAAATATTTGGAATAAAAGAGAAATGTAAAATAATTAATAAAATTGTCTTATGTAAACCAGAACAAATTAGAAAAATATCGGAAATCACATGTTTATGAGAACTCCTAAGGTCTATAAACGCCAATTGCACTTTTATATATAATACAGGAACAACTGTTAAACAATTAACAGATAATATAATTGTAATTGATAATTTCAAAGAAAATAAATATTAAATGTGAAAATCAAACTTAATATTTAAATGGCAGTTATATAATTCAAATACAAAATTGTACTATAGATATTGCAGAACAAAAATATAAATCCAAAGAAATTGTAAGCAATGAAGTGCCATTACCAATCATATTTCAAAGTAAAATAACTGAATCTAATATAAAAGTAAATATTGAGCAATTAAATTTAAAAAAATATTGAACAAATGCAAAAGATAAAAACTATTTCAAATCGCTCCCTCACAAGTAACGCTATATTCTTTATTTTAATTATTATAATTGTAGTCATTATTTTTTTCATAAATGTAAAAGTAAAAAAGTAAAAATAGTAAATGAAATACCAAAAATCAAAAAAATTCAATTAAAAGAATTTTCTGAGAAAAAAAGTAATGACCATTTATTTGTTACTCTTAATTAAATTTTTGAGGACAAACATTTTAAGGAGGGAGGAGTTAAGAACATATCATATTTCATATTCTGCATTAATCTGTTATTGCTTTTTCGAGACTTTCTGTCATTATAATTGCTTTTGCGACATAAGATAAAATCAAAGAAGATCTTATTACACATTTTTTATTGCTTAAAAGAATATAAGGTCAATTCAATACTAGAGAAAAACATCCGCGATGAGATCATATCTGATGATCTAATTCTCTTGCATGAATGTTTACATCTTGTATTGACAAATATTTGGTCACTTAAGTTGATTCCGGTGAACGTAAGTTCAATAAAGTTCCGTAAAACTTTTTTAAAAAATAAAACGAAAATTGTATTGTTTTAATTGATATTTGTGTACTGTAGTCACGAATAACACACATACATTTATATAAATTAGGGTGGCAGTTATGTTTTTTTTGTGTTTTTATATGAGGCACTTAGTGTAAAAGTGGTGTAACTTTTGTAATCAAATTTTTCATTGTTAATCGATGTTAAATACTTTTTAAATTGAGATTATAGGAGAAAAAGTAAGAATTTCCTCTTACAGGTATGTTGATGCATAACTGTAATAAAACGAGACAAAAGTATCAATATTGCCAAAAAATAGATAACATTACTTTTGCACCCAAGGCCTCATATTTGGATGGGCTAGAATTCTATCTTTATTGTTTATTTCAAATAAGAAAAGCCAGGTTTTAAACTTAGTTTGAAAACAAAAATTGAATTTGTTTTCAAAATGTTGAGTTGAAAATAATTGTTTGTCCAAACTGTTCATCAAAGCAAATTAAATTGAAAATAAACCGTATGAATAGATGTCTGGCTTTCCATCAAAATAGCTACACAACAAAACTGTAAGTGTTGCCGTTGTTTTTAAATTAATTTTTTCTCTTTTATGCACTATTCTTTATGAAATTGCACCTCCCGCCGAAGCGACGGGAAATCTTACCTGCTTCCTATAGGATTATTTTCTTGTCTACTTCCAACCTGCATGCTCTGCATATTTTGACAGAATTTATGCCTATACAAATAAACAATAAATGCAACTTTTAATATCATCCACGATAACCTTTTTTTAACGACCACCCTAATATATATGTAGATAGATTGAGAACTCCACTTTTTTTATCTGTGATCGCCATCGCTAACACTCGTTATTTTTTTTAAACAAAACAAAACGTTGTTATAATTATTGTTAGGCATTTCAAAAAAAATAAAATGCACGACTGGATCGCACGTACTTGCTCCTATGTTCAAGTTGCTTGGAATTAAGAACTTTTAAAATATGAAAGAAATAAAAATATAAAAAAAGAATTTAAATCGTTCTTCTAATTGTATAAGCAACTAGTTAAAGAACTTAGAGCTCAAAAACAAGTGTGAAATTTGATTACTTGAAAAAATATGAATATGTGCAAGAAAAAAATGTAAATACTTAAAACGGTTTTCTTATTAATTATTAGATAATATTTTGTTATATATAAATAAAATAAATAAATAAAGTACCTCGGAAAAAAACATTTCTGTTTTTAGGTGACAGCGGCTGGGAATCGAAACCAGACCTTTGGCATGACAGTCCTACGCACTAACCATCATGCCACGAGGTACTTCTTTTATTATATATAGTTAATATAAAAAAAAATGTATAAAATTTTAATCACATTTTTAAGACAAAAATGTAGGTATAACTATTTTGAGTATGTATTAAAATACATATTTAAACCTAGTTTCAAGAAAATTCATCAACAGATTTTTGAAATATTGAATTTTCAAAATAAAAATTTTAGTATTTTTTTTTTTAATCCAAAATTTTGATTTTGCATTCAAATTTTGAATGGAATCGTTTTGATTTGAGAAAATCAAAAATTAAAAAAAAAAAACATCATATAGCAGCTACCATTAATAACGGTTTTCGGTAAATTTTTTTCTTATAAAAAAGTATACCATACTTACAATTAAATACTTTTTTTTCAAAATCTATAGAGCCATTTTTGAGATAGATAAAGCTTTTCATTTACGGTTTTTGGGCAAGTACCGTTATTTTTGATGCTAAAAAACATTTCAGTTTACCCTCTGGAGAATTACAAAAAAGAAACTAAAGTTCAAAATTTGAAGAAAATTTCTTCAGTGGTTTAGGCTGTAGGTCGATATACGGACAGACAGACAGGCCGACAGAATTGTGCCACCCACTTGTTTCGTGTTCTCTATCATCGTAATGTCATGTTCGATTGTTATTTCGATTTTTTGTTTGCACGAATCCAAAAATTTCCCTATAGCTATAGTACGTACATCGCAAGTAAAAAATTTTGATGTTTCACTCACAGTCACAACTTAATCGTTCTTTTTAATTTTATGTTGTTTTTAACCCATTGGCGGATACAAGGGGGTGAAAAGTTGAAAAAATAATTCTGCCAGAAAAACAATAAAAGTTTTCATTTCAAGAATAATACAGAACTCTACTTTTTGTTTTACCGTAAAAATAATTTGAAATTGATTTGATGATTTTGTGAACATTTCTGACAAAGGTACCTAAACATTTTGTTCACTGACCTGGAATGACTAAAAAAAAAAAACTTTAAAATCCCATTAGAACGAATCCACAACCAATTAATGTAGCTAGTTGACCTTATCAACGGCCTTTTGAATTGGGCACAAATTACAAAACCGTGCAAATGAAAAACTCGCATTCGAGATCTTGCAAATAAAAATCCCGCTAATTATGTGACCACTCAATTTTGAGCAGGTATTCGAGATTTTAATTTTCGAGATTTTGGTTGACATTTGCAAGATTGTAAGGTGAGAATGCTATGTTTTATTTTTACTTAGAGTGAGATACCATTTTTCAAGATCTATAATTAATGCAGTTTCTATATTTTAGATTTTGGTATCTTGCAAATTTTTCACAGTAATTGCTTACGCTCCACTAACTTGGGTGCACCATTTTGGGAATACAAAGTTTTTTGTTTTGTAATTTTGACTTTTCATGAATTTGTTTTCTTCGGGGGATGTCATTAAGGAAAGTGGAAGGTATAACAAAAGTAGCTTCTAGTTGCCAGGCAAAAGATCAAAGTAGATCTTGTAGAATAAATACGATCTTATTGTAAATGAGTATTAAGAACTTTAAAAAATGCCAGTAATTACATATATAAAGAATATAAAAATATATAAAATAAGGGCATTTAAATTGTTCTTTTAATTGTTTAACAACTTTTCAAATATCTTAAAGCTTAAAACCAATTTGATAACTTGAAGAAATATGAATATAAGCACAAAAAAAAAATTAAGATCGTTGTAGCGATTTTCTCAAAAAGTTATTTTTTATATTAAATTAAATAATAATTAATTTTAAAATACATTTATAAATTAGTTTCAAAACAATTCATCAACGCGTTCTTGAAATATTGAATTTTCAAAACAAAAATTGATATATTCTTAAAAGGCCAACATTTATTTTTTTATTTTGATATGCAATATTATTGAGATTTTTTTGGAGTTTTTACATGCAAATTTTGATTGAAATTCTTTGAACAAATCGAAGTTCAAAAACCCTTAAATGGCAGGTATCGTTATTAACAGTCTTTCGGATTTTTTTCCAAAATGTTCACCATACCTACAGTAATCTACTGTTTTTTATTAAATTCGATGAAGCCATATTGTGCCACCCACTTTGCTGGAATACAAAACTTGTTTTATATCGTAAGTAAAAATTATTTTTGGGTGCAATACTTTATTGAAATTTAAAGAAACGTGACCCCCCCCTGGCGCAAAGTCTGGATCCGCCCTTGATTTAACCGTCCTTCTGGAAAACCTTTGTCAGTAAAAGACAAAAACCATTATTGGCACAGAAATTCAAGATTGTGTAACATATTTTAAATAAATTAAACAAAAGCACAACAAAAATAGGTATAGATACCCAGTAGGAAGCTACTCCCAAGGAATTTGAGGTGAGATCATTGAGGAAATTAACATGCGGTTGGCATTACTCCTACCGGAAAATTCATGTTTCATTGATTTTCTTAGAAAAAGTCACTGTGAACTATATCCAACAAGATGACAATTTATAGTCTGAAACAAATCACAAACTCCGGACTATGTGCGTTACTATTCATCGTTGAAATCCTCTGTTAAATTTACGCACCAAGTAAAAGAAGGGGTGAAACTATGAAAATAATGAGCTGATGAATAAAGGCAACATCTTTTTTTTTCTCTGCCTCGCAAAAAGTATTCGATGAATTCGTTGTGCTATTCACTTTAATTTTTCCTTGAGTAAGAAATTTCCTACGAGAATATGGCGAAAACGGCTGTTTTTCAAAGCAAATGCATAGCATATTTTGCAAAAAATGCTTAGTAACATAAAATTAATTATAATGTTTACTAGGACACTATTGAAGAAAATTTTTAATTTTGTACCTACCTTTTATAACACAAAATAAAAATGCTTGTTAATCTGAAAAAAAACGCATTTTGACAGACATTTTATGCTTAATGGTATTTTCTGACATATTTTTTAGTGGTTTTAAATTTCAATTATTATTTATGATTTTTATTTGTCCAGTTTGTATTTCTGAGGGCTCAGAGAATTTCCTGAGTTTTGCAGTCAACAAACTAAAAAAAAAATCTGCTCCGTCAGCTCAGTAGGCGCTCCTGATTGTATATATAAACTGAACAATTATCAATTATCAGTGTTCCTCGCTTGAGTGCACTGGCCATTTTGTCAGATTTTTCGGTCAATTGTTCGGGTGGTTCAATTAACGGAAACTGCTTAATTGACCGACATGTTCAATTAAGATAAACCCGTTCGTTGAATTGCACCAGTCAGTCAATAAAAATATAAAATGGGTATTCTTCTGAAAAATTTCAGCATCAAATTTCAGAAAAATATTAGAAAAACTACAAACACAAAAATAGGTATTGGAATAAATTTTATTACCTTCCAAAACTACGAATATCTACGAATTTAGCCTAAGGTTCTGTCAAAACTCATATAAGAAAAAACTAAATTCGTAGTTTTTTGAAGTACATGAACATACATACATATTAATACTTATAGCTATCATTGAAAATTTTAATGATTGATTTTGAGACATTTAGAAAGCAAAATCCTTAATAATTTTGATGGAAAAATAAAGCGCAAGAATTTCATAATAATTATAGTCAGAAAAAAAATTTCAAATAGGCCCAACTTTACACATAAAATGACTTTTAAGATTTCAATGATCATTGGTAAGGAAGTTCAATCATTGAAATAAGAAAAGTCTTATGTAAAAAGTTGAGCCTATTTCGATTTTTTAAAAGAAATATTATCAAAGTCTTTAGCTTTATCTGTCTATCAAAATAATAAATGATTTTGCTTTCTAACTGTCTCAAAATCAATCATTAAAATTTTCAATGATGAGTTTCAATGATAGCTATAACTGTCACCTTACTGCAACGGCGTATACAAGGGGGGGGGGGTCACGGGGTCATGACCTCCCTCGAGAACTCAAAGAATATACGCAAAAAATAATAAGAAAAGCAAAAAATATTTGCAATCTTAAAATATAATTTCAAAAAATTATTTGTTTATAGCTTTGGAATAGACAACCTACTCATTATTGGTAAAGATTATTTACCTTCTCCTATCAACATTTATAAGCCATTGCCCGAATAATACTATTGTGGTTTTATTGTGAAATTAATCAATTTTTGTTTTTGGTTAAGATATATCAAATAGACGATTTTGACCACTTTTGCATTCAGAACATTTCAGCATTGATTTATTTTTTGATTCAAAATCAATTTGGTAGATCTATGTTTTTGGCAGATATACCAAGCTTCGGTATATCGGTTTAACTTACTTATTTTGTGAGAATTTTGTTCAAAATATCAAGGAAATCATCTTCGATACAAAAAAAAAATAAATGAATGAATGGATAAAAAGATTAACAGACGATATTATACGAATATTACAATGAAAAACAAAAATTTTACTTTAAACCGTATTCCATACACCAGGGCCGTTCCGACTCAAACCCAGTACCAACTTGTTTCAGTATAGAATACGTACGAATTACCAGCAAAAAAGGCGATTTAACTAGTTGAAATGTCGGTTTATATCGATTTTTTTGCATGTAAGAATACCTATTTTGGTTACTAGTTCATAAAATTTTTAGCTTCGTACTTAGACAAAAAGTCAGCAGCCTAAAAAGAAAGTCGAGAAAGGGATCGACTTTGATCGAATTTTCGATATTTCTTCCCAATATTTAGTACATAGAAAAAAAGTTGATATAAATTGATTTATTAAAGTGTCGACATTTTTATTTTTAGTTCGATATTTTTTCTATCGTTAATTTCATTCCAACGCAACGTAACTTAAAATACATCGCTCTGCTTGGAATGTTTGAATGAAATCAACAAAAACTCTAATCATACATTCTTGTCTGACTTTTAAACACGAATTTAACAGTTACTATTAATTTTGGATTATGTTTAAAAAACATTTCCTTTTGATCGTATCGATCGTATATTCGATTGATGACAATCCAACGCAAGTTAAGCGTGCTTTTAAACATTATTCCCTAAACTATGAATTGATCACAATATCGGTAAATCAAAGTCAATTTGCTCGTGAAATGATCGTCGTTTTTTTGACGCAGAAAGCGTCATGACAAATAATATGTAACCGTCCTGTTTGTTGAAAATTTGTTTTCATCAACGCCAGTCAATTTACTTGCTAAAGCTTTTGACGTTTACAAACATGCTCTCTGCCTTTTCAATAATCATCAACTCAATATTTGTACTGCTCAGTTACACCGTAGATGATGTATTCAAATTCGTGACTTTAGCGAACTTGACTATTGAACACAATACTAACGCAGTAGAATTTGTATTTGATGCATTTTGCGTATTTTGTATGTTTCAATTATCATGAGAAAACCCGTTGAGAAGGTAATTTTAAATGTACACATATTTTAAACATTTTTGAAAGTTCGAAGACCATTTTGCGTCTGCATTCAATTTTTGATCTACGGCCAATACTTCATTATTATCCCCTTATCAGATAAGAAAAAAAATTAATGCAAACAGTCCCTAAAAACTGTCTTCAAACGTAGATATTAAGAAAAATATTAAAAAATATTAATATTAAGTAAAATATTGAGAAAAATATTTAATAACCTCTTTTTTTTTAGCGTGCACAAAAAATCCATACGAAATATTTTTGGTACACAACCTCAAGATCATATTAAAATTTAGGAGTGGATCAAAATTTTGTTTCCGAAACTCAGCTCTACAAAATTTGTGTTTTACACAGAAAATAATAAGGTTAGTCATGCAACGTCGTAAGTTTACAAATTGTGTTAAAAGTTTGCATGAACGACCTTTGTTATACATTTGATTAAATGCTAGGTAATTCAATCAGAGATAGAGTCACAATGACGTTTAACCAGTTTGGTTTATTTTACGCAACAAAATCCGTTGATAACTTTAACAAAATTGTGTAAATCATTTCCCATACAAAATTTGACAGTTCATTGACCAAAATATAAATTTATCAAATTTGTAAACTTATCTACGGTTTTACGAATTTGCATGAATACCCTTAATATAAAAATTTTTAAGTTGTCAGCAAATAATAATACAGTAGACGCTCGATTTAATAAATCTAAAAAATTAACTATATTGAACACACAAAATTATTTATAAAAACATATTTTTGTTTACAAAAATGTCCCGAAAAATTT
The DNA here is from genome assembly GCA_946251815.1 of Dasysyrphus albostriatus. Taxonomy (NCBI): domain Eukaryota; kingdom Metazoa; phylum Arthropoda; class Insecta; order Diptera; family Syrphidae; genus Dasysyrphus; species Dasysyrphus albostriatus. The sequence goes on from OX276335.1 coordinate 179,461,820, forward strand.
TTACATTGCTTAAGGACACTGAACAAGTGTTTCTTTTTTTTAAACCTCATTTGCTTAAATCGTCAACTCCTGAGAAAAAGGAAACAATCTCGAAAGAATGAACTGGCTGGTTTTATTACTTCACTATATCGAGCGTCTACTGTATTTTATTTTAATATGATTAAAAAGGTAATTGAAAAAAGAAGAAAAAATTACGCCCTTCTTACAATTTCCAAACTTCTCTTTATTTTGTCAAAATTATGTAAACGGAATTTGGAGAATATTGAGAAACAAAATTTCGAAAGAAAGGTTTTGCAAAACGAATTTTGACCTTGCTAAAATTTCGACCCCAACTCTTTATAATTATAAAAAAAAATGGTAACATTTGTGGGACCAGCAGAAATTAATTCCAAAAAAAGTAAAAAAAGCGAAAAAAATTGAAACCGTGTGGATCAGTCTTTTAACTAATAAATTTATAAGAACTGAATTGGGTATTTGTTTTGGTATGACCCCCCCCCCCAAGAAATTGAGCTGTATACGCCGCTGCCCGCTGCCTTACTGGCGATGGAAGCATACCTTTCGAAATGCATGGAAGTAACTAATTAATGTCACTCGTTTCATTCTGTCACTAGTATGTTTATATGGTGGGATAACCATGCAAATAGAATGTCAATGTAGTGTATAACAACGTGAGGGGGACAGTAAAAGACAATTTTGATGTTCGCAATAGAAACACAATGAAATATTCCCACTTCTGAGCACGTGTAGAAGTACTATTTTTTTCTTATCAGGCATACAAATAAGTATAAATTATAATATTTATAAATTTTCAGAGATTTATTGATCCGCCAATAAATCTCTGAAAATGTATACTTATCCTTTAAATCTCAAATTCAATAATTAAGTGGTTTATAGTTTCAAAACTCTTCTTTTCCACTTTTTTTCAAAAACTAGTTAAGTGTGAGGAAGTCGTCGACGTAATAAGCTAAAATTTATAAAAAGTTAGTATTTCATATACTTTTGTGTACTTAAAAAGTGGTGTTTATTTTTAAAACTACACTATTCCACTCAGTCGTTCAATTCAAAACTCATCTATTCTCTATATATCTACATATGTTCAGAACAATTAACTTTCACCAAATGGCTAATCATCGCTCTATTGAGCATATAAAAATCATCTATTCTCATACAAATCAAATGCCACACAGACTCTTATTTTTCTTTGTAAAACAAAGCAGCTAGTCGCTTTTAGATCTTGTATGATCTTCGAATGAAATTAAAAACGTGGACATTTGTGTTATATTAAGTTCTAATTTTATAGTAATATAAAAACAATTTTCTTTGATTTCAAAACTTTTCTGTTCTTATACTTTTGAATTAAAACTCATCTATTCCCATACAATTCAAATCGTGACTTTCAAGACTCTTCTTTTCCAAATTAAATTGATTTTTTTCTAATTTTTAGGTTCACATTATAGATTCAAAGCATAGAAAGTTTTGAAAGTTCATCCTAAACTTATATTTTAGCATTAAAACTAAGGCCCATTACTTCATTGATACGGAACATAAATACTTATGTTTCACATAAACCTTAAGTAACACTTATTGTTTTGCACGAAACGTAAACTGAAACATAAAAAACCTTAAGTTAAACATAACTTAGGTGGAAGAAAAAGTGCCACATAAGATATTTATGTTAAACATTAATTTTATCGTTTACTGTTGATTTTGAATTATTTTCAAAGAATTATGAATATATGGCTACGATAATATTATTAAAAATTAAATAAAAATGGATTTTGAATCAGCTGTCGGAATTGGTCCAAGATGATGTGGAAGTTATGGAAATTAAAAGGATGTGTTCCTGTTCTTCGTCAAATTAACTCTCCAAAATGTAACGTGAGTCACCATGGAATTGCCCCTTATATAGAAACATACTTTGCATAATGTATTGAGGCATAGTTCAAGTGGCATACTTAATGTCACTTACGAAAGCTTCGATTTCAGTGAAGAAGATATACAACGTGTGATCAGCCCCGGATCTACGATTTTACCGAACTGGGGCAAAAACTTGATTTTGGCGCCCCTTTAGTTTTTGAGATTAATAAAAAAAGAACGGCATAGATAGTTTGTTGGATTTTTGTAACCGGGAGAAAAAAACTTTTATGAATTTCCACTTTAGATGTTATAGTACACAAAATTAAAAATTTTTAATAAAGATAATACACACACGGGGCCGTAGCCTAAGAGGGATCACAGAGGTTTGTAAATCCTATATTCCTTTTCAGTATACAATTTGTACGTACTCAATTTCTGCTATGGTTACGAATTATGGTTAAAATTTTCTTAATTTAATTTTAGCTTAACTAGCATAAAATTTTTAATGTACATAGTAAGGTCATTATTTCTTAAGTCAGCTTAAAATGAGATTCTAAAACCATAAATCGATATGATATACTTGGTTAATCAAATCAAAATAGCGAAAAACTGCAATTTTTGGTCATTATCAAATATATCTCAAAAACTGGAGCTGATAGAGAAAAAAGAGTGACAGATTTGAGTTTGACGTCCAAAAATATGTTTAGAAAAATTTTTGTTCTTCGGTATCAAAATGCTAATGGGCCTTTTTAATTTTGTCAGAATACTTTTGTGTTCTGTTACATTTTTGAAATATAATTTTAAATTTCAAAACCATAATATTGTTTTTTACTTTTTATATTTTTTTTTGAAATCTCATTATCATGCCATCATAATGTATTTTTTCAGATTTTTTTTCATTAATTAGGTAAAGACATAATCAAAATGGTGAGATTATGTTGTTTTAAATAATTCGATAAAAATAGAAAATTAAATAATATTTTACTTTTATTTAGTAAAACTCGGTATAAATGTACCTGGAGCTACAAACTGACTTCTGCTAGGTCTTTTGTATTTTAACGTGACTAAGTGTAGTAAGTTTGAAATATTTTTTTATTTAAAATGGTGAAATGTTAGAAAAAAATGCTAATGGCTGACTTATTTTGAAAAATTCCACTGCCATATCTCATTCCATTTTATTTTTTTTCATTTTACAGGCACATGTATTTGGCGCCCCTGGAAGCTGCCACCCGGGGTACAGGCCCCGGTTTGCCCCCCCCCCCCATAGATCCGGGGTTGCGTGTGATTACAAATAGACATTATAGGTACATCATGAAAGCCTCTGTCAAAACAATAATTCAATTTCCTTTAATTTTAATTTACCTACGAAGGAATACGGATTTAATATATCACTTTTTTGTACGATTGTTAACACTGTATCAAATTTCAAAGGTCAACAAATCAAATAAAAATAAGTCCACATTTCATCTCAAAATAATGGTTTATGTATGCATTGATTCAGTCACAGATTATAATAATTCATTCGTTGTTAATAATACAAACTAATTAACATTTATAAATAATACAAGAGAATATTTCCTCCTTGTCTTTCCTTATTTTGGCTTTGGAGCTTATTGAGCGCCTCGCTACTCCCATAGAATTGAATCATCCCAAATAAATAATAATTTTTTTTTTTAATTCGATCCCATCTTTTATTATCTTTTATTAAACAATAGCCCAGGAAAATTAGACAAAAAAATGGCAAAACTATCAAAAAATTTCGAAGAGATGTAGCCAAACTCAAATCGTACAAAAACTTAAGCCGATCGATAAAATAAATTTTTTGACAAAATTTACTGCACCCTGAAGTTCTTGCATGATTTTCTCAGAATCTATTGCTGTATGAAAAAAAGTATGAAAATCTTTTTTGTGTAGAATGACATAAACTACAATTTGTACCTAGACATTTTTTCAAAGAAACTTATAGTTTTCGAGAAATTAAGAAAAAACTGAATTTTACCCCCTTTAAATCCAAATTTACGGATTTTTTCAGGAAATGATTAATACAGGGTGGCGCACCAATTGTGCTACAATAAGAAATTCAAATAGCTTTTTTTTTAATCGATGTATTTCATTTATTTTTTTTGTATTGGTTAGAAAATTAAATTTTATTTTAAATAGTTAGTTGTTTTTAAAGATTATAGACCGCAAATGACCTCCACGCTCTCCCACGCATATGCGGCACCTGATCAAAAAATTATTCATTGCGGCCTGAAGAGTTGAAGTTGGGATCGCCTCAATTATTGTCGTTATGGACTGCTTTAATTCAGTTAAATTCCTGGGCTTCGTTTTATACACCTCTTGCTTGACATAACCCCATAAAAAGAAGTCTGGTGCAGTCAGGTCAGGTGACCTTGGGGGCCAGCGAAGAGTGGAGTTCCTAGAAATTAATATGTTTGCGAATTTTTTGTTTAGCTCCGCCATAACTGGTCTGGCTATATGTGCAGTTGCTCCATCTTGCTAAAACCAAACGCTGTTGAATGGTATACGTCTTCGGCGCAGTTCTGGGTAAAAAAACTCCTTCAACATCTTTAAATAACGGTCCCCATTGACAGTAACGGTTACACCGTTTTCTTCAAAGAAGTACGGCCGTACAATACACTTTGATGAAACTGCGCACCACACAGTGACTCGTTCTGGGTGCAGTTCCGTCTCATGGAGCATTTCTGGATTAGACTCATTCCATATACGGAAATTTTGCTTGTTTACATTGCCGTTAAGATCAAAATGGGCCTTATCAGACATGAACAAACAATTGATCAATGTGTTGTCTTCTTCGGCCATTGATATCATTTTTTGGCAAAATTCCAGGCGAACAGGCAAATCCTGAGGGTTTAACTTGCTAGTAATTTGGACTTTGTACGGAAACAAGTTTAAATCGTCATGAAGTATCCGTTGTAATGACCGTCTACTAACTCCAATTTGCCCCGATAAGTTTCGGGTCGAAACGCTCGGATTGGCCTGTATTGCAGATGCTACTGCTGCGATTGTATCCTGAACCCGAACATTGGCATCTCGATGGTACGGCCTTCGTGCGATGCTTCCAGATTCGGCAAACATGTTTACAAACCTCATAATGGTCCATCTACTCGGGGGATTTCCGCCAAACTCCCGCCTAAATTCCCTTTGGACGGAAATGACGGACTGCAAAGCATGGTACCGTTGCACTATCCAAATTCTTTTGTCCGTATCCCAAGCATCCATTTTTATAAATCTAAATAGTAACCTACAAAATAAAAAAAAAAATAAGCCGATTACTCACACAGAAAAAAAGTTATTACGTTTTATTTTTGTAGCACGATTCGTGCGCCACCCTGTATGTAAAAAAAACTCTCTAACAAAATTGAGCTTTGTCGGAATTTTTTTGAAGTGAAAGTCTAATTTTCTTGGACGCATCGATAAAATTCGTCGAGAAACGATGGAAATTGAAACAAATTGTATGAGTTTTGTTTCATTTTTCAATGTTCCTCGATTAACTTTATCGATGCGATAGTTACAGAACATGGGTCCTGGGCTATAATATTTTAACAGTTGCGCAAACCGACCTGAAGTTAGCTAGAATTCAAAAGTGGTCCCTTACTATGTTGAACATAAGTTTTTACGTGCAACTTACATAAATTTGGATATCATATAGAATCCACGTGGAACTTAGCTATGCGTAAGATTTGTGTTTCGTATCAGCAAATATGCCTAAGTAAGCGCTAATGTCATTTTTCTAGCTTTTAACAGTTTTTTTCGTTTTACTAAAAATTCTCAAAAGTAGAAAAGAAAAGTTTTGAAATTATACCCCTCAATTGGGTTGTTGAAGTATATTCGAAATGAATATCCTGAAATTAGTATTCTTATCTGTCCGATAGTTTTTTTTTATAGCGGTTTTTATCAGAAGCGTTCGAATAGTTTTCAACAGAGTGCAAAATTCGAATTTTGAGGACTGATAACACATTATATTTTGTGCAAAAAAATACCATTGTGGAATTGAAACAAAACCTCCAAAAATATTATGGGGATTTTTTTCCATCCATTGCATCCATCCACAGTTGGTTTAAGCAATTTCTTTGCGGAAGTTCCAGCGCAAATGACTGGTTGCCCGATTGAAGTCGCTATACTGGAAATGTTCCACAAAATCCGTTGTCTAATATTGGACGATCGGCGAGGGATGGTGAGGGAACTCGAGGATGCTAGAGGTTTGTCACATAGCTCAGTAATTTCCATTTTGCACAAATATTTGGACATGAAAAAGCTTTCCGCAAGATGGGAATCACGTTTGCGATAGATTACAAACAAAACCGTTTACACATTTCATTGGAGATTTGGCCAAATCCAAAGGAAGGCAAAGTGGGTATCGGCAAACAAGGTGATGGTGACATTTTTTGGGATGCGGGATGTGTCATCCATATCGGCAGGGCCGTAGCTAGAGTCGAATTAATGGTAGGGCAGCTATGATATTAGGTAGGGTAGAATTAAAAATTGTATTTGATGTAATACGGCAAGAATTTTGACTTGTGATTGAATCGCTGTCACTGTCACTGACATTTTTTTGGGGAACAAAATTTTCGTTTGGCATTTGTGTTTGCTTTTGCATTGAACATGGTACGAATTTTAACAAAATCCTTGAATTTGAGAAACTTTGAAAAAAAAAAATATAGTAGATTTGAATTTATCCTCTAGAAAATAACATACAAATGCTCTATACTAAGTTGAAGTTGTTAAACTCTATTAGGATCTAGCGTCCGGTAAACTGTGGTCCATGGGTGGACAAAAATCATTTCATTGACTGTTAAATATAAATATTGTAACGACTGTCACATTTGTACTATAACGACTCTTGAATGAACTATAACCCCTCTCGAATAGCAACATTTGAGCGTTTGATGGAGTGCGTTTTACAAGGACTTACTTGGAAGGGGTTGGCTACGTTTGCTTGTGAAACGTTTGCCCGCGAGATTTACTACAAAGCGACAGCACTGTATGGAATTCATTCCCACGGTGTTGGTCACACGAATTACTGACAACAGGAACGAGGTTTTCTACTATTCCCAGTACGCAAGAGACTTCATTGTTTTGAAGCCACTCGCCCTTTTAAAAGGTATATAAGGTAGTTGCTGCCAAAATATATTTCAGTTGTTCTTCGAACTGGGTAGTGGTAAGGCGTCAATAAGTGCTAAGGTTCTTGAGCAATATAACTTGGGTGCAGCAGGTAATTTTTTTGTTGTTATATTTTTCACCAAAGGACTTATTCGGTTTATGAAATTTAGTAATTTGAGTGAATAAACAATAAGGTATGCACGCAAAGTTTCTTTTGCATTTAAAGACACTTTTAATTTATGAATTTTAGAAGTTAAGCACCAAATTTGAATATATTTTTTTGAAAGTTTTCGAAAAAAACTTTTTGTACCAACTTTTTTTATTTTTAAGAACTGACACATTCCTTGATCAAGAATATGCATTCTATAGGTCGCTAAGCCGTTTAGTTTAGCGGCAAATCATGTTTAAAAGTGTCAACTTTGATGCCTCCAGGACGCTTAGTTTAGCCGCAAATCGTGTTTAAAGATAAAAGTAAATTTTTCGTATTATTCGATGCATGAATTGAGTGCCAGTGTTAATTTATCTTGAGCCCCAGTACCTTGGGTGGCAAATAAATGCGAATAAACAGTAAGGCATGTATGGGGGGCATGCTGCTCCCCTGCAACCCCCCTGCTTGGGCTCGCTGTAGGATTTGAGGTATGTAAAGTTTCTTTAGGAATCTGGATTTAAAAGTCACTAGGACGTTCAGTTAAGCCGCAAATCGTGTTTAAAGATGTAAACTTTGATGCCTCTAGGACACTTAGTTTAGCCGCAAATCACGTTTAAAGATAAAAGATCTTCATATAACGCGATGTATCAACTGAGAGCTGGCACTTCCTAATTTTCTTCAGCAACAGTACCTTGGGTGGCCCGCTTCGCGGGTTCTCAGGATTTTAACAATCTTTTTTGGGTTCTTTGTCCCGCTCACGCAACTCCGTTGCTCCGCTTCGGGTATTTAAAGTCGTCTGGCAGGCGCCAATGTAGACAGTACATTGCGTGGCTTGCCTAGCCCGGAAAAATGACCTTATATTCATAGCTAGTGTTTAACGTCGAAAACTCTTTCAAATTCGACTCGATTGTTTTCACTTGATTGCTTCTTACCTCGGGTGGGGGGTTGCAATTGAAATGAAACAACCTAATTGACTTCTGGAAAAAAATGATTTTATTATTAATTTTCATGGCTATTTATACTTGATTCATAAACAATTTGACAATAATTCTTATTCTATGGGAAAATAAATGTGGGAAAAATAAATGTAATAAGATAAGAGAGCACCTGTAAAAAGCGCTGATAGTACAGTTTTGGTGGGAACCATATGAAAGGTATGGACAGTGATGTTCATAGGAAATAAGGTGTTCTAGATTTTAGGGTGTTATAAAATAAGCTTCTTAAACATCCTCCCCGGCATTGAGATCTCCGAACTCAAATTGTATAGCATGTGGGGTATGAGCATTCGTCATCTTCCTCTGTAGTAGTAGCAAAACAGTGGCCAGGATTACAACTCCAAAAAAAGAAAGGTAACCAATGTACTACTGATGAATATCATGGATGGACATTTTACTGGGTAACACTTGCTGAGTTTTTTGAAATGAAATTTTCTTCTTCAGTAATGCTAAGTTGTCTTCCCCTTTAATTATGATTTCTTTTTTATACATTTCGTCCTTGAGTGGTTCGATATGAAAGTCTTGGACGAATAAACTTAAGTTGATTGTCGGCAAAAAAGGCGCAGTTGAATTTGATGTGTAGAAGTTGTGAGCATTAATAGCCAGGGTTGGCTGTTTCATGATACAGTCAGCTGCTATTTTCATAAGTCCTACTTCCTTTAGTTTTGTAGTTACATTTACATTTCTGATATTCGGCATTTGATAGCACGAAATGCTGATCTCTGAATGGAGTGATAGCCAAAAATTCTGTAGATGGTTGTATGAAGATGAAGGATGTGTTTTGTTGAACTGATAACGGTATTAATTTAAACAACTGAAACATTTGTGCATTTAATAATGGCAATTTTACAAGGAGTAAAATTGATGATGACGTATTGTAGCTTTGGAAGATTATGTTCATCATACCCAGTTGGTATAAGTGAACTGGGTATTATTTTGCGAATTTTATCCAGTTCGGTCAAAAGTTGTCTGGGAGAAAGAAGTAAAGCGTTTATTCTTCCATGATGAGTATCTGAAAAAGCATCTAGAATTGCTATTTGGATGCGTTGAAAGCTGTCCATTATTTGAGTGACGTAAATCGTGATAAAATTGAGGATTTGTGTTCTTTATATGGTTTCATTTAGGCAGTCCATTGAATCATAAGCGATGGTCAGATGATGTTTCACCTCACTTAACTGTTCTTTTATTGAAGACAGCGATTTGTTGAGAATATTTGTTGTAGATTCTTGTATTGAGGACTGATTTTTGCTCAATTCAAGTGATGATTTTCATTATTATGAACCATCTGGATGTTGTCTTCGATGTATCGTGCATATTCTTGATCAAGAATTTCGAATAACGTATAACGAAGTCAAATGGGGACCTTCTCTGTCTTATTGCGATTCCGTTTCTGAATTTCAGAACGTCATTTAAATTTTCTGATTCCGTTTGACGCATTTCGAGATGATTTATGATGGCCTTACAAGATTATTCGAGTTTGATTTTTTCTCACATCTGGCTTTTAATTGGGTGATACTTCTTTGTATTCCTTGAAACTCAAGCCAGTAACTAGTCATATTGAAGTAAACAAACAGGTTCCAATCATCAGTTATCAGTTTTGCCTCTCCAATGTCCTCAAAATATAATCCAGGACTGGTTTCAAAATGTTGAATATCTACTATACTTCGTTGAGTAGTTTATTCAAATGCGGTGCTAAGTATTAATAAGCAAATAACCAATATTGTATTGATTGGATTTATTGTCATTTTTCGAGTTGGCACAGAAGATATTTCAGGATTGTGTCGCGTTCGATTTGAGCGTTCCTGAATCGGAAGGAAACGACCTTTAAGCGGATGTTTAGCCTTAGTTCGAAGATAAGGAGCCCGGTTTTTAGCTTCAGAAGGTTCCTCCCCATGATCTGGTTCGGATGGATCTTTAACTTCTTGCTTTGGTTGAATTTCAGTAGGAAGGGAACACACTTTGGCGATTGATCTTCTTATTTCTCCTGAAGAGGTTTTAATATCAACAACTCTTGTAAGTTAATCGGTCCAGTGATGGATTTCAGCACTCTACCCATTGCCCATTTAAGAGGAGGTAGGTTATCTTCTTTAATTAGGACTAATGTGCCTGGCTGGATGTTGGCTTGAGGATGTTTCCATTTATACCTTTGTTGTATTTCTTGTAAGTATTCATATCTCCATCTACGCCAGAATTCCTGATGAATTGATGTTACTAGCTTCCATCTAGCAACATGGGTGAGCTTTAGTGCTTCTGCTGATTCTGGATCCAATACTGCAGCTAAAGGTGCTCCAATCAAAAAGTGTCCAGGAGTTTGGCCTCAAGATCATTAGGGTCATTCGAGATCGGAGTTAATGGTCTAGAGTTATGGATTGCCTCTATTTGCGCGAGGACTGTTGTTAGTTTTTCTTGTGTTAAGGATGCGCTTGAAAAGATGCGTTTCATATGGTGTTTGGCTGATTTAACAAACAAACCTCCAAAGTAAGGAGAACGTGGAGGTATAGGTTTCCAATTAATGGTTTCCAATTAATAATTCTTGACCTTGCTCAGTAAAAACCATATAGTTGAGCTCGTTTAGTTCGTTTCGTGCTCCTATAAAGTTGGTAGCACTATCGGAAAATATTTTTGCTGGGCATCCTCGTCTTGCCACGAATCTTTTCAGTGCTCCAAGGAACGCCTGAGTTGTTAAATCCGTCACGAGTTCTAAGTGTATTGCCTTTGTTGAGAAACATACGAAAACTGAGACATATGCCTTTGTTGACTGTTTACAACGAATTCTGTAGTGAATGTATACTGGACCGAAGAAATCTATGCCTACATTCATGAATGGTCTTGATAGTTGGACACGTTCCGGAGGCAAATTTTCCATCAACTGCGTAATACTCTTGGGTTTCGCTTTGAAGCATTTCATACAGTTACTAACGAATGATTGGGCTAATCGTTTACCTCCTAGTATCCAGTTATTTTGCCTCGCAATGGATAGTAAAGCTTGTGGTCCAGCGGCAATATTTTCTTTGTGAAGTTCGAACATCAAAAATTTTGATATTTCATGTGAGCATGGAAGAATCATCTGATGTCTTGCTTCGTATGGAAGATGAGAGGCATCTAGTCTTCTTCCCACTCTTACTATATTTCTATGATCAAGAAATGGTACAAGCGAGCTTAGATGGCTGCTTTGGGATACACGACCATATTTAATAAGCGCTTTTAAATCTTCTTCAAAGGCAGTTTCTTGAATGTACTATACAATGTGGACGGCTGCCGATTTTAGCTCCTGTGGAGAAGGAACAGTGTCTTCAAGCAAAGTGGTCATTCATATTCGATTTTACGAGCAGTATAGTCTTCAGGACTTTCATCTCTGATAATTTCTCTTCTTTTTTTCTTAATGGTTGTTGCGGCCATTCTGATTTGGACTTCTTCAAAAATGCTGGACCTTGTAACCAGATTGTAGATTTTAAAAGTTTATCCGGAAACACTTCTCGTGATAGAAGATCGGCTGTGTTCATTTCAGAAGGAACAAACTTCCATTGGGATTTCGTAGTTTCGTCATGAATACTTGCTATACGATTAGCTACGAAAGTCTTCAGAGGTGATGTTGTGTTAATCCAAGACAACACTATTTGAGAATCGGTCCAATATGTTATTTGTTTGATTTGGATAGGGAGGCTTTCTTTAACAATTTTTACTAGTTGTACCAATAATTTTGCGGCGCAGAGCTCCAGGGGAGGAAACGTCTGCTGTTTAACTGGCAACTCGTGTCTTGGAGCATACCAACTGAACATTGACCTCTTCCTTCAAGTTAGTTGATTTAAGATAAACTACATCGCCATACACTCGTTTGGAAGCATCTAAAAATGCATGAAGTTCGATAGATGTCGTGGAAATCTGAGATTGTTAAGTTTGAGAACATTTTCTCTGAAGAATTTCCATTTTGTATTCATCTCCATTGGCAAAGAAGAATCCCAGTCAAGTTTTAATGCCCAAATTTCTTGTAAATATATTTTTGCAAGAACGACAACTGGACTCACTATTTCTAGTGGATCGAAAATATGAGCCGTGTCAGACAATATTGATCTTTTAGTAATCTTTGTCACTTCATTCCAGTTTGTTTTAATAATAAATTGGTCTGAAGCTGGGAGCCAGGTTAGTCCCAATGTTTTTATAGATCCTTTTTCTTGGTCGTGAAAAATCGTCTCGGTTTCGCAGTGTTCCTTTGGGATTCCTTTTAAGAGTAAAGGAATGTTGAAACACCATTTTCTTAGATGAAATTCGCCCTGAGCCAAGAGTTTTATTAGTTCTAACTGCATTTAAGTAGCGGTTTTAAGGTTATCACTGCCGGTTAATATATCATCCATGTAAATATCTCGACGAATAATATTTGCGCCAAGTAAATGTTGCTGATTTGCCTTTTCTGCCAGATCATGAAGACACCTTATAGCGAGGTAAGGCGCAGGTTTAGTACCATAAGTGACAGTATTTAGTTGATACGTCTTAAGATGTTCCTTGGTAGATTCTCGCCAAACTTTACGTTGGAATCGTTTACTAAAGTCGTCTACAAGAATTTGATGATACATCTTGGTAATATCAGTGTAAGTCCTGAATCGCAACAGAATTAAAACGAGATCGTTTTGTAGAGCTGGTCCAGTGTGCAAGATTTGATTGGGGGATAGATTTGTAGATGTTTTTGATGATCCGTCAAAAACGACTCTCAATTTTGTTGAACTGCTTTCTGGGCGTAAAACGCAATGACGTGGAAGAAAAGAGTGTGGCATTTTATGAGGGAGGTCATTTGGTTTTACCTCTGCCATATGTTTTAATGCAATATAGTCTTTGATAAATTCGATATATTGCTTATGAATTTCAGGGTTCTTTTCTAACCTTTTCTCTAGATTAAGGAATCTTCGAACTGCTATTTCCCTTGAATACCCTAGACTTTGTGGGTCAATTACAAAAGGAAGGGTTACAATTTACCGTCCAGATTCCGATCTTTTTGTAGTTCTTAGAAATATTTCTTCACATTGACGTTCTTCTTCTGTGAGCGGTTTTTGGATGCTTTGGGACGGGGAAGCTAGATCTTCTTCCAGATTCCAAAAACGTTCGACCAGACTATCTAAGTTGCTAGATGAAGTGTTTACACCTATGCCACAGAATAGTGTTGACAGAGTATTTGTGATAGTTTTACCCATAACAATCCAACCCAGTAATGTGTTTTGTAAGGTTGGTCCACTGTTATTTATTTTAATCTCACCCACGGAAAGAAGTTTAGGGTAAAGCTCAGCTCCGATGAGTAAATCTACGTCATGAGGTTGATTAAAGTTGCTGTCTGCTAATCTAATTTTCTGAGGCATTTTCCAATGACTTATGTTGATAAATTCACTGGGTTGTTGTGTCGTTATTGTATCGAGTACAAAAACTTGAATCTGAGTGTGATAGCCCGTAACTCGTGACTGAAGACATACTTCGATCTTTTTGCTCAATTTGATAGGTTGATTTCCCATTCCAGAGACTTCGAGGGATTCGTGTTTCGTGATGAGTTGAAGCTAGCTTATTGGTTATAAAGCTCATTTGTGAGCCTGAATCGAGCAATGCTCTTGCATTGACAGGTTGATTTGTTCGATTAAGTATATTTACTAGGGCTGTTCCCAATAACACATATTTTGACGGTTTTGAATTGCTGATTGTAGTTGAAAGGCTGGTCCTGTTGTCTATCGCAGGAGATTGTTGTTGCTGGTTTTCTGTCACATTAAACAGCGTATTGTAATACTTATTGCATTTTGTACAGTGTATTGCTTTACATTTTGGTGCTTGGTGTCCGAAGAGTTAGCGCAGTTAACGCAGCGGTTGAGAGATTTTGCAGTTTTAGGTCTCTCTTGTGGTGAGAGTTGGACTTCGGACAAATGAATATGGCATCTTTAAGTAGAACAACTTCTGGCAATTAGCTATATCTTGTTTATCAACAAGTTCTGTGAACAGGTCATATTACTACTTCCATTTCGTATAGTTCCCAACTTGAGAGTTTGCTTATTTGTATTAACGATAGGAAGGTTTGTAGCTGGAGTGGATGGTAGTGTGGAAGATTGTTGAAGTCTAGTCGTTAAAGATATCAGGGAATGCTGAACTTCTTCTTCGAATTTGTACAATTCTTCCAAGTTATACCCTACTTGAGTCACATTATCTACAAGCTCATGGATCAAGCGATGGGTTGTTTCAAGCTCACTCCAGTACTTTTGTAGTATGCTTAATTTGACGCTACAAAATGTTGAGCTCCAATTCTCCTGTGCAGTTTGAAGAGAGGCGATCAACCGCCGTAGAGACTGTGCAGTTGTGCTATGTCTTCTCATAACTCTGGAGAATTCCTCATGTTTTTCATCAGGTTGATTTTGGCTACTAGTAATTTCACTTGCTCCACCTGTAGCAGCTCCGGCCGATTTCTTTTGAAAGTCGTCCTCAGAATCTGTCGACACAATTGATTCTGGTGTTTGCTTTAGTTCTAGGTATGCCTTTCTGACTTTCTCGTATGTATTGCCTTGAACATATGGAGTGTCCGCCTATAAGTGTGCTTTTATTTGTTCATGATTATTATGGAATTCTCCCCATAATGTTTCAAGCATACGTAATTTGCTTACCTTATATTCTGCTGTCTTTCGGTCAGGACCGTCTTTACTAACATTGGTCTTTAGGGGCTGTAATTCATCAGTTATGCCCTCCTGTCTGGCCATTATATTGATGACTTATGAATATCACCTGTGGAGACCGCGGCTGTTTGTTTTTGGTGCTGAAAGAAACTGGAACACTGCAGGACTGGATAAAAGGTAAAACACTACTTAATGGAGCAATTCGCAACTGGAACGATGCGAAACTGGAACAATACGAAACTGGTACAATACGAAACTGGAACGATACGAAACTGGAACGACTGGAACAATGTGAAACTGGATAGACTGGAACGTTGCGTAACTGGAATGATATGAAACGGGAACGCCAAACCAGTGTTTCAAATCCCTGGTAACGCTTTTTTTAATGTACATATGTATATGTTTGAAGAGCCAGTGTTAGTGCCCTGTCAACGCACTATGACTTGTCGAGTGTTCTTTAAAGATCACGTCGGGATCACCAATGTTTTACGTCGAAAACTCTTTTGAATTCGACTCGATTGTTTTCACTTGATTTTATTGCTCCTTACCTCGGGTGGGCGGTAGCAATTGAAATGAAACAACCTAATTAACTTCTGGAAAAAAATGATTTTATTATTAATTTTCATGGCTATTTGTACTTGATTCATAAACAATTTGACAATAATTCTTATTCTATGGGAAAATAAATGTGGGAAAAATAAATATAATAAGATAGGAGAGCACCTGTAAAAAGCGCTGATAGTACAGTTTTGGTGGGAACCATATGAAAGGTATGGACAGTGATGTTCATAGGAAATAAGGTGTTCTGGATTTTATTAGGGTGCTATAAAGTAAGCTCCTTAAACAGCTAGGTCAATTTAATATCCCTTTACATTCTTTTATTTAGTCCTGAAAATAACTATTGCAGCTAAATTGTACATCAAAAGCGTTTCAAGCTGAATAACAGAGAAAATTCAGGGCTATTTGCATGGTTTTCTTTGCCATCAGCACTACAATCAGCCTTGAATCAAATGTTTATTCATTTCATTTTATTCTGATATTTGAAACTGTGAGAATCAACAAGAACGAACATCTAAAGAAGTTGACAGAAAAAAGTATAAAAGCAAAAGTTATTCCAGAATAAAATTCAGTTCAGACGACCAAGTGGCTCAGGAAGTAGAAGAGGACGCTCAGCCACCAATTGCAGGAACACCAAGATTACCCTTCCCGATGGAACTCAACTGTCAGCAAAAAATAACGTCAAATACCTGGGAATACAGTTCAACGATTTATACCGATTTAATCCACACACAACAGCTGTACTAAGAAAAGCCAACTTCGCCTTACATCGCATCCGCTAATGCGAAAACAGAACGGACTAAGCCAAAAGACGAAGCTTCCTCATACAAGCAGCTCTTCAGACCCGTCATCTACTGCTTTCCCATCTGGTACACGACAACAAATTCAAAAATGAAGAAACTTGCAATATTCGAGAGGAAGATTCTGCGGATCTGCACAGGAATGCACTTCGACAGAATACAAAGAAAACACGTCAGCAACAAGAGACTCCATGAAGAGACCAATGTTCTACAACTAGATAGATACCTTATCCAATCCAGCAGAAGATGTCTACAAAATCTGATGAACCACGCGAACCCTCTGATAGAATGAATTGTAAACCAGCCACGACATCTCAACCAGTGGTACCTCGAAGCGATGGAACTACTAGGTTACTACATCAAAGACAAATGGACCTGAACACTCCGAGAAATGAAGCAGCCAATAGATTAAGATAAGATATAAACAAAATGACAATTAAATGTAAATTAAACAAAACATTATCAATGTAAACTGTAAGGCTACTACTGTGCCAACATATATTTAATAATCAATGTATACTTAAAGATAACTGACGTTAAGCAAATTGTAAATATTAATCGTTCAATAAAAAATCTTGTAAATCTTGTCTTGTAAATCTTGAATAAAATTCAGTCCTCAGTGCTAGACTCGGTAGGCAAAACATCTCTTAAAGAGTTGAAACTAGATTTTTCGGTTGGCGGGAGTTGAGGGAAAAACATTTTTTAAGAAATCGTTCAATTAAAAAAAAAAATTGGTCAATTAAAAAAAAAAAAAATTGTTATAATTAAAAAAAATCCTAATCTGCCCAGATTCCAGACCCACCTCTGTCCAAATCCAGACCCACCTCTATCCAAATCTAGTCCCTCCTCTTGTCCAGATCCAGACCAGACCAACTACTACCACCGTCCAGATCCAGATCCAAACCCAGCCATCCACCGAAACCCTACAAGTTGAAATTAAATCCAATTGATATCTCTACCTCGAAGTGTTACCTCTACCGAGCTCTAAGAAGAACTGAAAATAAATTCAATTCAATTCAATTTCTTTTATTGAACAAATATATACAATCTGGCTTATAACTAATATGAGTACTATGATCTATGATAAATTTACATTTGTTGGCACATAGGGGGCCTAACGTTATACAATGTCTTAAGTTTAACAAATTATAGGTATATAAATTACATGTCAAAATTAATTTTTAAATTAAAAGTCGACTGACTTAACCGTCCTCAGGGTGACTGAAAATAAATGCCAAAGCACTCCTTCTTAAATACTTTTTTTCAAAAAGGGGAGTGGCTTCGATAAATAAAAAAATTGCAAAAACAAAAAGAATATTATCGAAATAAATAAAATATTTCTCAAAAGTACGAGACAGTACTTTTTTAAAATTTCTAATAACATTTTGCAATCCCGTATCCACCAAATAGCAGCCAAGAAAAGTTGATATTACAATCCCGCGGGCAAACGTTACCCGGGCAAATGTTTCACAGGCAAACGTAATGATCCCCTTGGAAGTCATGCCTGGTCTATCTGGACGATGTCAGCGTTTATGGTAAAACATTTGATGAGCATTGTTGAAACCTTAAGGCCGTGTTCCAGAGGCTTCGAGAAGCAAATTTAAAATTAAATCCAGACAAGTGTGCATTCTTCAAGTCTGAGGTAAAATACCTATCATCTCGTCTCAAAGAGTGAAAACTGATCCTGAGAAAGTGGACACTGTTAAGAACTGGCCAACTCCACAAGATAAACATCAACTTCGGAGCTTTCTTGGTCTAGCCACGTACTATCGCCGTTTTGTTGAGGATTTTGCTGGGATCGCGAAAAGTTTGCATCAGCATACCGAAAAAGGCAAACCATTCAAATGGTCAAGCAGCGCCTATGCAATACACGTGTTCTGGCATATCCGACACCAGAAAAACCATTCGTCATCGACGCTGACGCAAGTAACGTGGGAATTGGAGCCATACTGTCGCAAGTTCATGATGGAGAAAAGAAGGTCATCGTCTATTACAGCAAGGTACACTCAAAGTCAGAAAGAAATTATTGTGTGACAGGAAGAGAACTTCTAGCTCTAATATCGGCTACAAAACACTTCCTTAAGTAAATCTATGGGCAGAAGCTTCTTCTTTGAACAGACCATGGCGCACTTAATTGGCTTTTGAACTTCAAAAATCCAGAAGGTCAAGTGGCAAGGTGGATCGAGAGATTGCAGACATACGACTACCAGATTCAACACCGAAGAGGAAGGTTGCACTCAAACGCAGATGCCTTGTCTTGGAGAACTGCAAACCGGATTGCACACATCAAGAAGAAAAGGAGGTAGCTGCCATCCAGCGATTAAGAATCGATCCCATTTACGGTTGGAGTAATGAAGAACTGAGGACCGCCCAACAAGAAGACTCGGATAATGAACCCATTCTTGCATGGAAAGAGCACCAGGAGAAACCAGAATGGGGTGACATCTCCGATAGAAGTCCAACTCTCAAGGCGTATTTTGCACAACGGGAATCACTTTATGTGCAGGAAGGAGTACTACGACGTAAGTGGGAGTCCACAGACGGGAAATCATATGTGATGCAGCTAATCGTACCTCGATCTGAAGTTAATGACGTTCTTCAAGAGATGTATGAGGGAGCTTCCGGAGGACATTTGGGGATCAATAAGACACTGGAGAAGGTAAGGCAGCGGTTCTACTGGCTACATGCAAGAGAAGACGTTGAAAAATGGTGCCGAAAATGTGATACTTGTGCTGCAAGCAAGGGACCAGGCAGAAAAATCCAGAGAAAAATGCAGCAGTATAACGTGGGCACGCCTTTTGAGAGGATTGCATAGATGTTGCGGGACCTTTTCCAGAAACCGAAAGTGGAAACCGATACATCCTGGTAGTAATGGACTACTTCTGCAAGTGGCCTGAGGCATTTGCCATCCCAAACCAGGAAACCAAAACAGTCGTGGATCAGATGTTTGTACACTCCTTGGCATTAAAAAGACGAGGACAACACCGCTTCATCCACAATCTGATGGAATGGTTGAACGATTCAACAGGGCCCTTAAAGAGCACCTTTTCAAAGTTAAGCGACAGCCAAAGAGACTGGGATCGCCATATTCCATTATTCTTGATGGCCTATCGAAGTGCAGTACATAGCTCAACAGGACATACACCATCAGAAATCCTGCTCGGGAATACAATACGACTGCCAAGTGAAATAAAATTTGAATGTTATGGTAATGAGCTCCAAGAAATAGACGACTACGTGGAGAACCTGAAAGAAAAGCTTCTTGACATTCACGAAAGGACAAGGGCAAATATAAAGCTATCGAGTGATCGGATGAAAACACGATACGACACAAAAGCAACAACAAACAGATTCCAAGCGGGTGAACTTGTGTGGTTTTATAATCCCCACCGTCGGAAGGGACTTTCACCGAAACTTCAACAAAATTGGGAAGGCCTGTAGACTTAGAGGCAAAATGAAAGCAGTTCACAGTGACCGTTTACACCGTTATAATGGTGAAGGATGTGTTGGATTTGCTCGGGACGATCAATCTTAAGGAGTGGGCAGTGTAACGACTGTCACATTTATGCTATAGCGACTCTCGAATGAACTATAACCACTCTCAATAAAAATAAAAGAATCACCAAATTTCGGCTTTGGTGAGCTTTCGAACTTCCAATACTAAACGTCAAATTAAAAGCTATAGAAAGGGAAATTTATGTGAAATTTCCCCCATGGAAAGGTCTGGAAGCAAATACTAGAACATTCCAGGTTTTTTCGGGAACCTTGCGAAAAGTATAAAAGCACATGTCGGACCAGCAGAGGACGCAGTTTATTTTTAATCGTGAATGAGTAAAGTTGGTTTTATTAATTGTTTTGTAGTAAGAAAAGTAAAGTGTTTTATTTTGTGAAGTAAATAAGTGGAGAATTTAAATAAAGTGAATAAGTTTTATTAACGAACCTTAGAAAATATTACAATATATTCCAGTTTGATCAAGTTAAAGTTGAAGTATTAGAATCGGGATATTTTTTGTATGAAATCAATTTCTTAATATAAAATTCCAGATAGATGAAATTTCAGTGATTTTAAAGCAAAAAATAAGATTATTTTGTTTTGTATTGGACATAAAAAAAAATTAAATATTAAAAACAAAAGATGATACCTGGAAAATTTGTGTTGCGCGGATTTTTAATATCGCTACTTATTTAAAGTAAAATTTAAAACTCAACTAAAAAATAGTTTATGTTCCCTGCTCTTCTTCAGTTGGAGTACATGTTTTACACTGAACCATCATACATCGAATAAAACCTAAATTAGCAGCTAATAATTACGAACCTTCAAAAACTCACAGTAAATGTTTTTTGACCCCTGAAAATAAAAAATTCTTGACATGGGATTTCAGTCTTGCCCTACATAAACTACGGAAATACCTATATGAATGTTATTTGCGGAGCTAGATATTTACATTTATTGTTACTTAAGTAATATTTTTAGAATATATAAAATATCCAATTTATGATTTCCCTAATGCCCTTCACTATCGTTTACAAAGTAGAGTGTTTAATATTGTTAGTTTCATTAGATAGTTCTTCTCTGTAATGCACCCTTAAAAAGTGACGTATGGTAAAAAAATGTTTGAATTTATTTAAAAAAAATGCAGTTCCTACACAATTGTCTTAGGTGTCTTTTTGTGTATTTTTTTTAAGAAAAGAAAAACAAAAATTTGCCAAAAAAAGTGGATTTTATGTTCATATAGGAGAGCCAGAAAAACTTGGGTAGACATCACCGTATTCTGGAGTGGTTTTTTTAGATGCCATTTTCAATAATGGGGGACTTATCGTAGTATAATTTTTATGGGAGAACGGAAAAATCTCCATTAAAACGTGGATTAGTTTTGATTAAATGACTTAACATGATAAACAACACGATGCGTATTCAACACAACTACTTTCCACCCACTGCCACGCTATTTTTTTGAATAAAGTAACAAATTTGGAATAGTTAGTTTAAAATGACTTTTATTTCAAATTAATATAATTAACAATTATTCAATAACTAAGCCTATTTGGTTTGGCCTAGGGCCGTCTACCAGGTTGACAATATAATTATATATCCTGAATTTATTTACAGACAAAAAGTTAATTAAAATATTAATAAAAAAAATTATTAAAAATCTCCCTCTAAAATTCGTTTTCTGTATCGAAGTGCAGCTACGGCGTATCTGTATAAGACATCCCATCCTTTTTCACCGTTTAAAATGCTTAAGGCTTCATCTTCCTGCATAGTATCCTTTGAAAACACTATAACTCGAAGTTCCTTCAAAATTGGGCAAATCGCCAGAAAATGGAACACATCTTCCCTAGTTCTCATGTTGCATAATTCACAGAGTATTGGTAGTTCAGAACGGTGTGGTATAAAATTCAGATTGATTATCTCACCTCTCATTCTAAGGATCGTACTGATTTTATCCACAGAGTAGCAGTTGAGAATGTATATATTTTCGTTTAGGTGATGGTTGAGTTTGCTGTAGTAATTCCTAAACAGAGAGGCTCCAGCATCCTCGGTAAATCTTTAATACGATATTTGACCAACTTTTTCCATTATCAAAATAAATTTATCTCTAAACGAGGACGGATGCTCATTCGCCTGAATTACAAGTCCCTTTCCACAGTCCGCTGCAATTTCCTTCCAACCATTGTATATACTACCGCTCGTTCTTATTGCATTTCTCAGAATTATGTTTGGTAGCCCATCCACAGAATCGCTCAAGAAGATGATGTCATCTGCATACATCAAAGCTGGAATTGTTGCTCCGTAATAATTTATCCCGCCTTTTACAGCATCAGTTATATCATTAATAAACAGAATGAAGAGTAATGCGCTCAGTATACACCCATGCTTAACTCCCATTGAGGTTTCGAATTCTTCAGAGACTAAATCTCCATCCCACACTAGTGCAACATTATTTTCATAAAGTGCTTTCAAAATTCAAATGATTTTGCTTGATAGTCCAATTCGGAACAATTTGTAAAAGAGTGCTTCTCGAGATATCGTGTCAAATACTGCACGAAAGTCGACAAAAAAAGCATACAGTTTCCTGTGCTTATCTTTATATGTGGCAGCGATGTTGGTAAGTGTAAATATCTGGTCGATTGTCGAATAACCCTTTCTAAAGCCAGCTTGGAATTCTGTAAGGATGTTCATTTCTTTTACCCATTCACTGAGCCTTTTGTATATAAGCGCCGAAAACAACTTGGCTGAAGTGTTAAGAAACGAAATACCCCTGTAGTTTGCTGGATCTTTGTAGTCACCCTTTTTGTGCAACGGGAAGATTATAGATTTTTTAAATATATCGGGGACCAGAGCTATGTCAAAGATTCGGTTAAATTCTACTGTAAGTGATTGTATAAACTCGTTTGAGGAATTTTTATAGAACTCAAATGGAATTCGATCATAGCCTGGTGCTTTATTTCGTTTTGAGTTATTTATAGCTTCCTCAATCTCTTGTAGTGTAAAAGGCGTATCTAATTTGTCATCTATTACCATGGGAGCTGCATACTGAAATAAAGGTGATGTTAATGGTGCATTAAGAAGGTTGTTTAAGTGCGTTTTCAGGAGAGGAGCTTTCAATGACATGGCAATGGTGTTAGTACGTCCGTTTACGTATTTCACCGCTTTCCAAAACTCAGCTGACGATCTAGTGTTATTTATTATAGTTATGTTTTCTTGTTCTAACGCTGCTTTCTTTTCATAACAAAGTCGCTTATAATTCTTGTTGACTTCGTTGTAGAGCACTTTGAAAATACTGGCGTTATTTTTTCTCAAAAGCTTTAAGAGCTTAAAGGATTTATTTCTGGCTTTCAAGCATTATGCATCGAACCACTTTTGTTTAAAGACAGTGTTACCTCTTGATTGTTTGTTCTGTGGTACTGCTTTCTTTATGATTTTGGTTAAGTTTTTTATATCAGCTGGATTATTTTGAACCTTCAGATTTTCAAGATTAACGTTCAAGTTATGTTGATAGTTTTCACGCATTCGATCATTCCAAACAAGCTTCGGTAGAAGTCCTAATTGTTTTAATCCCACTTCATTTAAACTAGCAAACACGGAAAATGTTACTTCTAGGGGCATGTGGTCAGAAAATAACGCCGGTCTAACTCGGAAGTCATCCAGAAGACTATTCCATTTCCCAGCAACAAAACAGTAATCAATTACCGAACACAATGCTCCTCGGATAAACGTAAATTGTGCTTCGGAGTCACCTGCACAGCTTCCATTCAGAACACGACAGTCATAAGCATCGGCAATTTCCAGAATTTTTGAACCTTTACTGTCACAAACTGAGTCCTTTGATTTGCAAGTTTTGTTCAAATACGCACCATCATATCCAGTTACGAAATTATTTTGAGAGAACCCTATTCGAGCATTAATATCTCCGATAAGCATTATATCAGCCGTATTCAATGATTGTAAAGAGTCGCATAACCTTTCATAATAACGTTGCCAGTGGTTGCAGTTCAAATAAATTGGTACCAAAACCACTTCGCAGTTGCTTGTTTTAATAACTAAAGTTTGTAATTCGCCCACTCTTTTAAAATATACAGAAATACCATCAAGATTTTGACTATATCCATATAAAGTGCCTCCACTTCCTCTTCCAAATAGCAATGTTTTAATTGCAGGTTCCCACATAAGTTCGTAGTTCAAAAATATACTTTTAAATCTAATTTCATCATATTCTAAAAGGTGAGTTTCAAACAATACAAATATATCAAAGTCCTTAACATAATTAAAGAAATCCACAAAATTTAATTTATTTTTTAACCCTGATACGTTATAGCTTAATATTTTTATTTTCTTATTTACTAAATCACTCTGGTAGACTGGAACACATCATGCATCGTGTGCAGGCGCCTTAGAGCTTGTGGCATCACCCAAAGAATTTTCATTACATGACTGCCTTAGTTGAGATTTGGAATCACTAACTGAAATGACATTTGACGTCAAATTTGAAGTTTTGTTTTCGTGATTTGTAAATGTAGATTCATTCATAAATATTTTATAATTTATTGGAATGTCTCCAAGTAGTAATTTAATGGTTTCAACCCCATTGTTTTCACCACACATCAACCCTTGCACGCAGTCCCAGCAAAAGATTCTTCCTTCAATAAGAAGTTTATCGTCTCTTAACGATAACCTCGTTTTGGGTACTTTAAGACGGAGCTCCTTCATGATCGGAATCATTTTTGCACGACGTTGACGGATATTGAAGGGCAAATCTTTATGTATGCTTATTCTTGTCCCCTTGAGCTAACTAGCATTCTTCAATACGTCCCAGGCAGCTCCCTTGGATTTCATTTTAACAATGAATGTCGCACTTTTTGGGTCTCGACTATGGAAATTTGGAATATAAAATTTATAAATCTCCTGCCACGCCCATTTTGTGGTCGTTTTTGATTTTTTAAGAGTTTTTTAACATCAAATCTGAACCACCTCACCCTTTTTAATGAAAATTTCACTCATGGTAACGAACAGTATAAGAAATGATCGCGTATAATTTCCGTCCATTGACACGCTCCCAAAAGTTCATCTTATCATTCTTCCTCACTGACTGCTATAAACCGAAGGATACACAAACGACCTGATAGCTGTTTGCTAAAGAAAATCTGTTGTTTTTGATTTTTAATTAAAAATTAATAAAATATACGAATGTTGATGTTTACAATATCTCGATCTATCGATTTGTTTACGCCTGGGATTCTTCGATTTCCTATTTCATCTTTTAAGAGCTGACTTTGGTATTTCTATTGATATTAGCTAAGTAGTATTTGGTATGGGGATGGGGTGCAGTGGTACCTTTGTAACTCTCGTGATATCGTGAATCGTGTGCGCCCTAATTAAATTGTTGTAAAGTGCCGCTCCCTGTTGCTCCCCAAGTGTGTGTAGAGTCACAAAGCGCATTTTATCATCCCCCACTCCCACTTTGATCCACAATTCCTACAATCCGTCACTGAAGAGTTCAAATTATCGAAGGATGAGAACAATGACATTAGTGTCATTTGATAACACTATAAGGCATTTTATGTCTGACTGGGCGGCAGATGGATTATAATTCTGCTATCTACTTTCTTAACAAAAGTTTAAAGGTCCAAGCAAGTTTGAATTTGTGATTGTTAATTTTTTTAATACATTTTCCAAGAAAAGTAAGTTTTTTTATGATTTAGTTGTTGAACCATCGGTTCAATGGTTTAGTTGCTATGTAGATTTTTGTTCTCCTACACATATTATACTACGGTATGTCTGCCATTTTGGAAAATGGCGTCCCTACTACAGCCTACAATGATGTCTACCCAAGTTTTTCTAGCTCTCCTATATGTACTTGAATCGATTCTGGCGGTTAGATAAATCGGTGCGTAAATTTTTACGGGACCTCATTTATATCAATAATTTGTGACTATTAAATGACCTATTTTAAAAAATGGGCTTGTAGTCCAGTAACTATACACATCAGATCCGGCAGCTCTGATTTTTTGCTGAGTTGTTCGTGAAGTTGGACCATAGTAAATAATCCAAGTTTTCGTAAGAAACTAAAAATAAGCGAAATTTTCGCGCTTTTTTCAGTAACTGTCGTTTTTATACCTGAAGTACTAGTTTAAGTTGAAAAAATTGCTCTCAAACTTTGCCTCAATTTGAGCCCCAAATTCGTCTCTCTATACCAGGCGCGGATAAAGGGGGAGGCTAATGTGTGCAATTGCCCCCCTCCTTGGCAGGAACGAAAAATATAAATGTTAATGCCCCAATCCTCCTCTACAAACATGTGTTTTTTTTATAGTTTAATGTAAAGCGGAAAGCAGCAGTGGCACTTATCTACATTTTCAAAAAAAGGCCAATTTAATTAGTTTTAAATATTCTATTCTCAGATGAACAAGATTAAGGAATTTAAACAAATTTGAAATGACAAATTACTTTTTTGTATAAAAATTATTGAGAAATAGGTGCCACAAAATTTCATACTAAAAAGATGCGTATCCATTTGACGGTACTTTCACTAGAAAATTGCCGAGAGTAACTTTGGGACGTCTTCCCCTCTAGTGAGTTAGTTTCATGAATGTGTCCACTTGCGAGTTTAACACTCTAGAGCTTGTGCCTACCATTTAGCTCTCTTATGTATTTCCAGTGCGGCTCAGTATGCAACTATGTTGCACATCTTTTTTAGCCATAAAATACGTTTCTGATGGTAATACAATAGTCGTTCGAAATAGTGAAGTAATAAAAACCAGGCCTGTTCACACTAAACATCTCTTTCGAGACTGTCCACTTTTTCAAGCGGAAGTTTTTAAAGGCGTTCTAAAGATGAACTTGATCCAAAATGCAAATTTTGTTCGATGTGAATGGTTTTATATTTATAAGTTAAGAAAAACCGATACAATTCCTCACTGTTCTCAAGTAATGTCAAATGCTTGCGAGTTATTTTTTTAAAAATCTAATTTTATAGAAAATTTCGTGTGCTTATGTGGATAGTTAACTATTTTGAGATTCACTAAATCGAGCGTCTACTGTATTCGTGAAGATTTTTTTCAAAAAAAAAAAATTACTTCATCGAATATTTTAGAAACTACAGGTTTTCGCCCATTTACTTGGTTACATGTTCATTTTTTTGTTGCCTCTGTTTGATTGTTACCGACACATTGCCAGTCAATTTTGCTTGCAAGAACATTTGACGTTAACGCACACATTCCCTGGCTTCTGAATACTTATTTGTTCCGTCAACTTGAATTTCTTACGGTGCGGTGAAATTGCACTGTAGATGATATTTTCAAACATGTTGCTCTAGTAAACTGAATTATCGAACACAGAGCTGTTGCAGTAAAACTTTTATTTGCTTTTTTGAATAGAATACTTTTTCAGGGAATATTCTGCAAATGCATTTCTGACTCAGATAACAACCTTTAACTTGTCTTTGGCCACAAAATCTTATCCCAGCAATGGCTGAAGCTTTTGCTCGTACGCTACGTGTGGGAATAGGAACATACCGATGTGCTTTTATTCATTCCGAAATTCTAGGTGGTGCTACGAAGATCTAGAGGGAATTTAAAACGCTGTTAAGACATCGTGTCACTGCTACAAACTCCATAACTTCATTTTACGAAGTTCCAAAGTACCCGCTGCTCGAGGCACTTTGCAGATATAAGAGAGGTAGTTGCATTCTCCAAATTTTGAGTAGTATGAAAAGTACTCTAATTGTCTGTAGATCGTATCAAGATACTGGAAACAATTTCGCATTAGTGTGACCAAAAATACACCAAATACACGATTTTTCGCGATTTCTTCGATAATTGTTAACTTTCTCCCTCAAGGACTCCTTTAAGACTGCAATTGCGTATTACGATCAAGTTAATGACTGAATTAGCTTCAATTTGAGCCTAACATTGTTTCTCTAGAACCAATAGTTTTCAAAATACAGCTGTTCAAAAGAAAGCAATAGAAATTTTTTAATTACAAGTAGTATTCATAGTAACAGACAGTAGCTATTATATCATATAAATATAATGCAACTTCGTAAAACCATAGATAAGTTTACAAATTGGATAAGTTTATCTTTTGGTTAATGAATTGTCTAATTTTGTATTGGTAATTAGTCATTCTGGCTCTTACTCTAATTGAATTACCTAATAAACTTACCTAAACTTACAACGTTGCATGAATACCCTTAGTAACAAATTAGCTAGACTGAAAATGGGGAAGTGGATTTGGTTATTTTCAATTTTCTCCAAAACTAGAAGACGGTTTTGTATCTGGTTTTCGTTTTGCATTGACTTAAAATTATTAAGAGCATTAAATATTTCAATCAAAAATAGTGCAAAAGTATATTAAATGAAAAGAAAAAATATATTTTAAGAAAATCATTGTTTTTATCAAAATTTTGTGTTGGAAAATAATTTTTCTAAATTATCAATTAAAATAACATATTAAAAGAATATTAAAGAAAAGATTTCTGACTTTAAAGGAGCTAACGAATTATTCTGCAGATTCTGTTCTTCAATATTTGTTTTTCCGTTTTAAGTCACTTTTGTAGATATCTCATTGCACTCCTGTCTGACCCTGAGGCCACACGAGCCAGTATTGGCTAGCCAGTCGCAATACACTTATATTTGTTACTAACACATACTAATTGGGGAGTACATATGTCCAGTCCTAAAGAACTCAAAGATTTATGTGATTGTGTTTGTGGTAATTAAATTTCAATGTGAGTTTTCATCCCTGAGAAATTAAATGCTAATAGTGACAAAGTGAATAGAATATAATTTCTTTCACATATGATAATAAATATAAATAGTATCAATAAAAGGCAATAACAGGATGGTTGTTTTCATCTTCATACGTTTTTTTTTCATTCCCTATACATGAATAGGTGTGATAAAAGTTCTTGAGAAAAAGCACAAATACTTATTCAAAAGTGTAAATTTACCAACACATACACCAAGTCACTGCTGAAATATCCGACGACTAATCTGAAATTGCATTTCACTGGCCCCCTTATGCCGGATTTACACAAGTGACAAATTTGACAAATTTCCATTCATTCACGTCATTAAAGTGGCAACATAATGGTAAAATCAAATCATTAATGACATTTATTCACCCAAACGCAAAATAATGGCGTTTTGATGCTCTGTTATCATAATGGCTAAGAATGAGCAGGGTTCATTCTTTATTCTGTATTGTCATTATTTGCAAAATAGTGTCTCTGTGCATTTACATGGCTTCATTTTAATGGTAATATTTAATGCCAATTAGATCGTCATTTATTTATAATGAATATTATGGCACAATTTTTTTTCAATTCATTTACACGATTGTGTCATTAATGTCGTGAAAATGGAAGAGTTTATGACAATTTGTCACTTGTGTAAATCCGGCATTACTAATTTTTACTAGATAAATCGATTTTCGGCGAAAAATGACTCATCTTAATCACTACTTGCGGTTTCGAATTAGCTAAATCTCCGCACAGAACCAACGCAAAACATTCGAAACGCTCTGTTCTTTTGTTAGTTTTGTCGCATAGCAATAGAGTGTTTTTAGTTCATTTAATTTTGAAAAAGCGGAATATCGTAGCAGTTATACTTCTTTCCCTTAAATCGGACTAGATTTATTCCATTTGGATTAACATCCGAACCCTGGCCAGTATAGAAGCCAGTACAGCATGTGGCCTACGTCACAGCAAATACACGAATAGGAATGTGACAGTCAATGTATGTAGCCAATTGGCTAGCCAGTACTGGCTCGTGTGGCCGCAGGGTGAACGGCGGGATCCCATACTATTTTTTCTTCTTTTGACCCAGCTTATACGCTCTAGAGTGTTGGTCCGTCTAGTGGTAAAAACAATGTTGTATTCATTATACTGGTAATTATACTTCTTCTTGTTATAAATTTATTATTAATATACTTATTTTGAAAAGTTGTCTCTTATAAACTCTAGAGAGACGATTTTGGGCTCAAATTGAGGCAAGTTTAACTGTCAAAAACTAGTTCTGCAGGCATAAAAAGACAATATTTGAGAAAAGCCCGAAAATTTTACGTTTTTTTTTTAATTTGTATTCATTATCGGCACTCGAGGTCAAAAACTTGGATTATTTATTGAACCAAAATCAAGAACAAATTAGCAAAAAACCAGAACATCTGGATCTGACTCAAGGTCTCCCTCCTTTGAAACAAGGTTACTGGACTAATTTAAATAAGTAGGCAAAACTTTTATCTTATGATGTTTTTTATGACATTCTTTATCATGACTGAAAATTTCATCTGAATCAGTTGACTACTTCATAAATTTAAGACTGGTTCTCCATACAAACTGAACTATTGCCCCACAATGCCCTACCGTAGCTACGGCCCTACATATCGGTTTCCATGAGTAAGGTAAAACGATTACCTGTGCTCATTTTGTTGACCTGGGGGCTATTTCTGTGCTACTACATCAATTACATCTACTACATTCTAAAACTACACCAGTTACATACAAATATATTTAAATAAACTTTTTTATCTTTTATTATTTCATAACTGCAGTTGTTTGAGATTAAAATGTACGATGTAATTGATGTAGTTGGCGTGGCTCTGTTGTTGTGGCGCTAAAATATTCTTTGGGTTTGGCCCTGCGACTGTTTTTTATTTCTAAATATGAGAAATGGCTCGGTGAAAAAAAAACTTGGCTTAAATGCTGAGGATATTCACGAAACGAGTGCATATTTTGAGGCTTTCGAAAAAAAAGGGTATTTCGGAGGGAATACAAAATTAGAAAAACGTTAGATGAAGTGTATCTCTAAAAGAAAAAAGTTTTTTTTTTTCCAATAATTCAAATTGTTAGGGACTTTTTAACCCACTCTCGTATGATTGGGTTATCAAGATTATTTTTAATTTCAATAAACGAAAATACATAAAAGCTCAAAAACACAAACTTGTAGGTGAAGATGTGAAGCTTAAGCTAACACTACAGAAGAACTTTTGGTGTTTTCGTATAGAGCTGACATATACCGACCATGAACACTGCAAAAACATTTTTTGAAATTTTGTAACACAGTGAAATAATTATATATCGTCGGCTTAGACTGAAAAAAAAAATATTTTAAAAGTGTTTTTGCATTACTTGATTAAAATCAACATTACATTTAGTATTTTTCTACTTTTGTTATTGCTAAATTCAGTGAAATTGAAAAGATTAATTAGGTTTTTGTTTTTTTTTGCAATTTTTGAAATAGTCTATAATGGTTAAAAAAAATGTCGAATTGATTTGCTTTTCTTTCTAAGCAAATAATATAAGGAAAATATGCCTACGTGTTATTAGATTTAACTGTTTTTTTTTTTTTAATAATTTAATTTTTTATAATAGATTCCTTAGTTTTTTGATTTCCCAATTATTAAAAAAAGAAATGAAAAAGTAAAAAATTTGAAGCTATGTGCTGTTGAATTTTTGGTTTCAAAATTTTTGTTGAAATTTCAAAATATGAATAATATTCCAGTTCTTTTGATTTACATAAAAAATTCAATATTGAAACATGTATCTCACCTAGTTTTATTTGTATTATATGCTGGAGCTGTTGAACAACTTGTCTGTGTTGCTGGAGCTGTTGTGGGCGGAATTGGTTGTTCCATTGAAGCGACTTCTTCCTCCGTAAACTGATCGGGATTGTTTGATCTTGGTTTAGATGGAGCTGTTCCGATTCTAAACGGTGGAATAGGACTAAAACAAGCTGATGAACTAGGAGACGATGAATTGTAAACGTTATTCACTAAAGAATTCCGATGTTGTGTTGAAGACTTGCAAATATCTTCTAAGAATTCCTCTGTATCACTTATTAGTGAACCGAATACATCACTAGGTGAACGCATGAAAACATGCCCTGTTGAATTTGATCGCGATTCTCTTCCCTTTTCCGCACTAAATAAGCTTCTTACGGGAGAGTTGGCAATACTTCGTTCAACATCCTTAAATGTAACTGGTGAATAGTGGGGACGTTCTTCCAAAGTAGGATTACTATTTAGTGGACTTGATACAAGGGGAGCACAGCTCGTTTGTCCAAGACTTACTCGTCGGTCTGATAACCCCATGGCACCATTTGATTGCTTGCTGATGAAACTGGTTATTGGATTTAGAACAGCAGGTTCTAACTGAAGGGTTTTTCGATTTTCTCTCTCATCCAACCAATATGTTTTCATCGTTCCTTTACCTTTTACTTCAATTTCACCACGATCACTTACTCTGTAACTCGGACCTAGTAAGTCTTTTGTGGATTCAGATATGTGTATTTTCATTGCAGAGCTAGTGGACTCCATCCTGGAAGCAGTGTTCACTGAATCACCAAAAAGGCAATACCTTGGCATTTTTAAACCGACGATTCCGGCTACTACCGCTCCGGAATGAACGCCAACACGTATTCTTAAGTGTTGCCCTGTTGAGGGATCTTTCAAATCGGTTATGGCATCAACCATATCTAATGCCATGTCACAAACTTTTTCTGCATGATTAGCATCTTTTTCTGGTGCTCCTGAAACAACCATATAAGCATCACCAATAGTTTCAACTTTATAGACGTTGTTATTTTCAGTGAGCTTGTCAAATATGGAATACATAGCATTAAGCATTGATACAACTTCCATAGGAGTTATTCTGCTACAAATTTCAGTAAACGTTACAACATCAGAAAAAAGTATTGACACACTATCGAACATCTGAGCAAAAAAAAATATACTTGAAATAATTTGAAAATAAAACAACAGATGGTATCATACTTCACAAGTATCTATTGGATTTTCTCCTCTTCTAAGACGATCAGCTACTTGCTTCGGTATCATTTGATAAAGCAGCTCATCAGTTCTTCGCATTTCTTCATCTAGTTTTTTCATTGACTCCTCTAATTTTTTAGACTTTTGTTGTTCTTGATCTAAGGCTAGTTTAAGTTCTACTGATTGTTGTGTTCCGGCTAACATAAGATCTCTAAATTAAAAAAAAAATATTTTTTAACCGTATATTTCATATTTTGTTTCAAAGCTGAAACATTTACACACACACCTACTAAAATCGTGCATTGATAAGTCATTTATGTACAGTCCTGTTGTTATTAATGAGGTGAGGTCTGGCATTACTGGTGTTCCCAAGAACATGATCATTCTCCAGTTGTCCATGTATACCATTTGACCTGAAGATTCGAATTTGATATTCAATTATATAAATGATATTATTTTTTATATAAAACGTTATTTGCAAGTTTCTTCTTATATGGGGATTTTAATCCGAGAGACTTTAATATTATGCAAGTTAGGTAAAATTAAATTTTCAACAAGTTTTCCAAATTTGTTTCTCCTTTGGTTTCTGACAACATATTGTGAAAATTTGCAAGCAATTTCACGTTAACAAACACACCCAAGTATTAACTAATGAATTTATCTTTTACTTCAAGAGCCAGTTTTTCTGCGAGATCATCTAACATTCGGACTTAAACCCTAACTAGGGGTTAGTTAACTTAATTTTAGATGATCTCGCACTGTAAACCTAGGTCTTAGACCTATTCTGCCGTGTTATGAAGAAAAAAGGTATTTGCCTTCTTCTGTTTTTATTTCTCACGTTTTTGTTTTGTTAGTGAATGGTTTTCTGACATACGAGTATCTACAAGTAAATATTGTTTTTTGTACAGAGATTATTAGCCAGATCTACAAATACTTGTATGGTAGTAACTTTTTTTCCTAAAAAAAAGTGCTAATACGTCAATCTTAAAAACAGTACTTTGACCGAACTTAATGAGAAAAATCTCAAACGTTTTTAACCATTACAAAAGATAGTCGGGGTTTTATTTTTGGAGAACAAAGAAGTAAGCTCATCAAAGATGCCAAAACTGGCCGTAAACGGTTTTTTCTTCTTGACACGGCAGTATAACTCTGAATGAGGAAAACCATTAGTATTTCTCAAGAAGACTTGTATGGTAGCCTGCCCTGAAAAATGCTTCTTTCAAAGCTTATACTAATTGCAAGCTTTGTAGAAAAAATAAAAAAGAGAAAAACTTATTGAATAGTTTTGAAACTTTTACTAGTAACTAACTTTTTGGCAAGTTAAGCATCTCAAAGTAATACCCTGTATACCAATTATAAAAACGAAAACTTGTAAAGGCATTTATTTTCAACATTCCAAAGCTGTACTGCGAACTGGCCCAGCACTAAACTCGGTAAGGATTACAAACACTATGACACAAAAAAAATTTTTTTTTGGTTTTAATCACGCATCTACGCTTCAAGCATAGTATCACCACAGATGTTATATAATCACATAGATATCGCATGCAGAGCAAAGAAAAATTACTCTTTTTTTATCCTGGCACGTAGAGCTGCATTCCAAAGTACACAACTAACTGGGAAATGTGTTTTAAAAAAGATCCCATTTAATTCACTAGGCACAGCAAAAAAATTAAATTTTGTTCGTCCCTATAAAAACGGATGAAATTTAACAGAGATCAAATTTAACCAAAATTTTGACGCAATTGTCACACGCCCTTAATGACAAATTTTAAATGCGTTAAACATGCAACAGTGCAGAAGTCTCTGAGATTTTGACGCATGCGCAAACTTTAACAACAATTTGAAAACTGGAAAGATATAACCTATTTTCACTTACTTTCCATAACTGCCAATTTTTCTATTGGCACTTTTGAGAAGTAAATAAATGACCTATAACCTACAACATTCAACTTTGATTAAATGTGTGTAAGCTGCATATTATATAATTATGTTAAAATATAGATAGTTGTACAGCCAAACACATTAATTCAAAACGTAAACTACAAGCCATTGAGGAAGAAAAAAAGAGTATTTTTGATGATTTGTACTGGATGCGAAATCTACACAATGTTAATTTATTATCTGTGCTAGCACACTTTAAATTTTTGCAAAAATGACACATCAGAACCATAAACGAAAAATATCGTTCTGTAGTATTGTGCTGTTCAACAAGTAAAATTAAAACTGTTTATCAGATTCTTTGGAGAAGTGTCCAATCTTTTTTCGGAAAAATTTAAATGCCATTGTCGGCTATTGCTAGTGGTTGGAAAATTGTTTTTTTCTTGCCTTTTATTTTTTTGAATACAGAATTAATTTTTTTTTACCCTTAAGTCGGAGAGTTTTTTCTAAATCACTACCATCGTCGTT
Source organism: Dasysyrphus albostriatus (assembly GCA_946251815.1). NCBI lineage: Eukaryota > Metazoa > Arthropoda > Insecta > Diptera > Syrphidae > Dasysyrphus > Dasysyrphus albostriatus. The sequence continues at coordinate 179,496,607 of OX276335.1, forward strand.
AAATAATAATTCCTTTTTTTTCTGTGCATCAACTCGTTCAGGCACCGGCTCCACGGTTACTAACTCGAAAATATTGTTCGTCCTATTCAGAATCTAAAAGTAGTTATATATTATAAAAATAACTTTCCATTAGTATATTTAAATGTTTTGACTTACAGTTTGAAATTTGAAGGCAATTAACGGTCGAACCAAATCAAACCAATTTGTAATTTTGTTTCCTATCAGTTCTGGCAAAATAACCATTAGGGAATTTCCTATGCTTCTTATTACCATGTCCGACCTAAAAGTAGAGCAACATAATTGAATACTTTATTTATTTGATATTAAAGTAATTAATTTACCCGAAGACTATACAAAAAGGGAATATTTCAAACAGGACATGTGCACTGATTGGAAGGTGCTTTTCTTCCCTTGTCATTGCTAACGATGCCAACGTAAATGCCCTATTATCAAAGGTTAGTTGAAATGTAACATGAACAGTATCGAAAAGAATTTCTTCTCGCACTAACTCGATATGCATTTCCTTATGGTAAAAATGTCGAGCCACCTATTGGTAATATTAAAAAAAAAAATAATAAAATGTGTTTACTTGTTTTACGATAATATGTAAGTAATATATACCTCTCTTATTTGACCCATTGTATAATACACAAACCCCCGTCTCTTTGATCTGTAGTGCAATGTTAATCCTTGTTTTGTTTCGTTCTCGCAAATAAATGACGGCGCTCTCATCCTTGGATAAGAGAATTTGAGGTACTCATGCAGATTATCCAAGCCATTAAGGAAATCTCTCATATGTCGACCAAGAACGGATAATACCCGATCATAACCATACTGCCCCACAAACCCAACGAAATAAACTCCCATTTGGTCCATGAATTCACGTTCTGATACTCCCAAAACCTGCTGGGCTTTTTTCGCCAGCTTATTGAGTAAATTTTCTGGGTAAACTTGATGTACACTAAATGATGGAGAATCAATACCAGCTTGGCGGCGAATATCTTCCCATTTTTCTTCTCCATAAACGGACTTAATGTATTCCGAGAGATTTTCTAAGAGTAGCCCATACATCCTGGAAGATTCTTTCTATTTTGCCACCTGATTAGAAAAGAAAAACAAACAAAATAAGTATATAAAGGTAGTTAAAGCGTATAGTTTTTTCAGTAAACCCAGATATAATTGAGAAAATTAGTATATATACACTATACATACATACATATATTGATTTATGGTGATTCCAGGGAAGTGGTGAAAGAGAAAATATTGGTTTAAAAAAGGATGGTAAGGTCTAAAATGCCCTTGTTGAATTGTTTTAATACAGTGTTTATTTACATACCGAGGATGTTTTTAGGACATGAAAAATAGGTTATGAGGTTTAAAAATTAATTCATAAAATATTAAAATTGGTATTGACGTAGAATCTCACCCTTAGCATATACAAAGTCCCCCAAAATCCCTGCATTGGAATCTTGTATTTTTTGCAATTGAAGAGGGGGAAAGGGGAGGAAGTCAAAAGTCTATCAAACTGATAAATTTATTTTGGTACAACTTGACCATAAGATATATGTTGTAAGGGAACCTTTGATAGTTGAATCTAATGAGACTAAAATGAAAAATGATACGACTACCCACAAAAAAGTAATAGTCTTTTTTGATGTAATGTTGACTTGTTTTTTAAATACAATAAATAAAATACATAATACCGAAATACCTATGAAAATAATTGTAGGTCCGAGAAAATTAATTATCACCATAACACCTATTCTCTATTTGGATGTTGGTTCGCAATGCATTGTGAAATAATTTTAAAGGCATATTTAAAGAAAAAAAATCTTATAAAAGATTTGTGAGTTTGCTAATCCCCTTTGTACGCGGAAGGATCAGTTTTTAAGACTTTGAATTAAAGATAAAAGTTTAAAGTTTAAAAAGCAACTGAAATACGAGTACTTACCCACAGTATTTTGGTTATAGCTAAATAAAGTTATTTTAGTAGGGCTGTTAGTGAGATCAACCTGTCATTTTGACATAACGGACGCTTTTAACTTTAGTATACTAATAGCTCATGATCTAACTTAACTTTTAAGAAGTGTTGCCAAGGGGGCAACTGTTGTATTTTATCAAAAAATAATTCAACACTTTAGTTTATTAAATAAAAGAACTTCGATTCGCAGTAATTATTTGGCGCGTCTAGCCAGGATCTTTATTTAAATATGAATAAATAAAAGAAAAAAGTAGAAGAGAAAGGTAGTTAACAAGAAGAAAAAGAGGAAGATATAATGAAGATACAAGGAAAGATACAAATGTATCCAACCCGTGCTGTCAATGTATTTTATCGATAGTAACAACACCCCCTCTCAACGCGGGTTATTCTTCTTCATTTAAAATACCAAATCCTTTGATACATTTACGATGAGATGGTCCAAATAAGCTCTTGGTCAGGACGTCAGCAATCATTTCATTTGTTGGCATATATTCGACATCTTATTCACCTCGCTGGAAAACTTCCCTGATGTGGTGTCGAATGTCCACATGCTTGGTTTTTGAATGAAAAGTTAGATTTTTCATAAGTTTTTGTGCTCCCTGGTTATCACAATAAACGGTTGTAGGTTTTGCATCTTCGTTTAGGAAACCAAGTTCTTTCAGGAGATTTCGCAGATAAATAGTTTCCTTAGCTGCTTCGGTGAGTGCCATGTACTCTGCTTCTGTACTTGACAAGGCGACGGATCTCTGCTTCCTTGATTCCCAAGTTACAGCTGGGTTAGCCAGTTTAAAAACAAATCCTGTGTATGATTTTCTACCGTCCATATTGCCACCCCAATCTGAGTCGACATATCCGATTAATTGTGGTCTATCGGATTTCTTGTACACTAGCCCAAGATTTTGAGTACCTCGCAAGTATCTTAAGACCCGCTTTGCAGCTTTCCAGTGTTCCTTTCCGGGATCAACGTTGTATTGGCTTAACACACTAACTGTGTGTGCGATGTCCGGACGTGTTGAGACGGCAAGGTACATCATTGACCCAATCAATGATGTATAAGGTGTATTTGCCATCTCTGATTTTTCTTCTTTAGTCTTCGGTCCCATCTGCTTGCTTAGTTTTACATTTCCGTCTAATGGGGTTGCCATAACTTTTGCCTCACCCATGCCATAGTCATTTAAAATATTTTGAATGTATTTTTTGAGATTGATTCATTGTCACAATATTTGGAGAAGTGTCTTGCTTAAATTCAATTCCAAGGCAATAATGTAACTTACCAAGGTCTTTCATTTTGAATTTCTGTGACATGTGCGTCTTAAGTTTGTCATACGCTTTTATGTTGTTCGTTCCGATTATAAGGTCATCTACATAGATGACGACGATCATGTAGGTTTCTTCAGTTTCCATTAGGTATATGCACTTCTCTGCATTCAACGGCTTCAGTTCAAGCTCCAAAAGTTCGTGCTCCAATTGTATGTACCATCTTCGGCCAGATTGTTTAAGCCCATATAGAGCCTTCTTGAGTGAACAAACAAGATTTTCTTCTCCAGCCATTACAAAACATTCAGCCTGTTCCATAAATAATTCCTCTTCGAAGTCTCCATTTATGTACGCCATCTCGACATCTAGCTGGAACAGTTCTAAATCGAACTCTGTTGCAAGCGCCATAAGAATCCGTATCAAGCTCTGCCTTGCCACTGGCGCAAATGTCTCTTGAAAATCGATGCCGGGTTGTTGTGAGCAGCCTTTTGCAACTAATCTCGCTTTATGTCTTTCGACACTCCCATTGGCGTTAAACTTTGTTCTCAGGACCCATCTGCAGCCTATAACTTTTTTGTTCTTTGGACGCTCAACAAGTTCCCAAGCTTTGGTATCACGAAGAGCATTGAACTCTAGATCCATTGCGGCTCTCCATTCGTATGCACTTGAACTCTCCATTGCCTCTTTAACTGTTGCGTTGATCAGGACGTTCGTTAAATTTACTTCTTCTGTCAGCTCTGCTTCATTTTTCATTTTCGCTTCCAGCTTTCTGAATAATTTACGGGGTCTACCCTTTCTACCAGTCCTTTCAAATGTTGGCCTTCCAGGCCCCCTCTTAAGTGGAGTTCCATCGATGTCAGAATGCGAATTTTTACTTTCAACTTCTTCATTGTTGTCTTCACTAACAGATTTAACATTTATTTGCTCGTCGCCTTTGCTGTCATTGTGATGGTTTTCTTCAGTGTGTTTTTTGTTTTTAAAAATTTTGTTTTTAGTATCTGCCGCTTTTTTCTGATAACGGGTGATTTTTTAGCTGGTTTGGTTTTGGCAACACTGGTTTTGACAGCTGACGTGTGTTTAGTACCTTGTGTCACTGTCAAACAGCTTCAGTTTGGTTTGCAATTTAACCATGGATCGTCTTACAAATGAACAACGCTTGCAAATTATTGAATTTTACCATCAAAATTCGTGCTCGGTTCGAAATGTTCATCGCGCGCTGCTTCCATTTTATGGTCGGCATTCTCGACCTTCTGAGCAGTCTATTCGGAAGATTGTGACCAAATTTCGCACCAAATTTACTTTGTTGGACATTAAACCACCAACACGTTTACGTACTGTGCGTAGTGAAGAAAATATTGCGGCCGTATCAGCTAGTGTGACAGAAGACCGCGAAATGTCGATTCAGCGCCGTTCCCAGCAGTTAGGCCTTTGTTACAGCACTACGTGGAAAATTTTGCGGAAGGATTTGGGCGTAAAGCCTTTTAAGATACAGCTGGTGCAAGAACTAAAGCCAGCCGACCTACCACAACGCCGAATTTTTGGTGAATGGGCTCTTGGAAAGCTGGCCGAGGATCCGCTTTTTTATCGAAAAATTGTGTTCAGCGATGAGGCTCATTTTTGGTTGAATGGGTACGTAAATAAGCATAATTGCCGCATTTGGAGTGAAGATCAGCCAGAAGCATTGCAACAGCTACCAATGCATCACGAAAAAGCCACTGTTTGGTGCAGTTTATGGGCCGGCGGCATTATTGGGCCATATTTCTTCAAAGATGATGCGAATCGCAGCGCTACTGTCAATGGTGAACGCTACCGAGCGATGATAACAAACTTTTTTTTGCCCGAAATGGAAGTTCTTGACTTGCATGATATGTGGTTTCAACAAGACGGTGCCACATGCCAAACAGCACGCGAAACAATGGCGTAATTGCGAGGCGAGTTTGGTGAACAGTTAATTTCACGTTTCGGGCCGGTCAATTGGCCACCTAGATCGTGCGATTTGACACCATTAGATTATTTTTTGTGGGGGTATGTCAAGGCTAATGTCTATAGGGACAAGCCCGCTTCGATTGGCGCACTGGAAGCCAACATCCATGCATTCATTCGTGAGATACCGGCCGATATGTGTGAAAGAGTATGCCAAAATTGGACTCAGCGGATGGGCTACCTGAGACGCAGCCGCGGTCAACATTTGCATGAAATTATCTTTAAACATTAAATTGCAAGGTTTAAACTATCGATTCAAATAAATATTTCATTCATTTTTTCGAATTTTTTGTGTTTTTTTTTTTTAAGTTCTAAACCTCTTAAAAATTCACCCGTTATAACTCGGAATTCAACATTTTCAACAGCTTCAATATACTTCGACTGCTAAATGAATTTGACGTCTCTGCTTACAATTACTCTTCTAGCAGCTGGATCCCATAGACGATAAGCCTTTGATGTGTTTGAATATCCGATAAATATGCATTCCGTTGACCTGGGTTCAAATTTTCCTTTGCCTGGTTTTTTGTCGAGGGCAAACGCCTTACATCCAAATGTTTTAAAATGCGAAACGTCTGGCTTATACCCATACCTCACCTCAAATGGCGTCATGTTGTTCAGTTTCTTCGTTGGACATCGGTTTCTTATATATGTTTAAAATGAACTCTGTGAAATCCTGTCCACAATATTCCAAGCCGTTGTCTGTCCGTAAGGTTTTTATTTTAAGTTCTGTCTGATTTTCAATTAATTTTCTTATAATTTATAAAGGATTCCTTAACATCACTTTTTGCTTTTAGGAAACACACGTCTACAAATCTTGATTTGTCGTCTATAAACGTTGCGAAGTAAGAAGCTCCACCAATTGTTTTTGTTCTTATTGGCCCACACACGTCAGAATGAACTAACTCAATTAATTTTGTAGTTCTTGTCTGTGATTCTTTAGAAAATGGTTCAGCCCTCTGCTTACCCCGTATGCAAACTTCGCATGTAGATAACTGACCAGCAGGCAAATATGGGATACCTTTTGCCATTCCTTCAGAGACCACCTTCTTGAGATCTTTTTCATTGAGATGTCCATAACGCTGATGCCATTCGTCAAGTTGGTTTGGTGTGTCGCTAACAGCTGATGTTGCCTCTTCACAGGATTCGATGAAGTAGAGATCTTCTTTTCTTGCTGCTGTTACAATGGTTTCATTTTTATTGTTTTTTGAAAACCGGTTCGTTTGCCTCAAATTTAATCGTGTGTCCGTTTGAGACTGCCTTGGAAATAGATAAAAGATTTGTTTTCAACTCTGGAACGTATAGGACGTTGTCCAATCGTATCGTTTTAATACTGTTTCCGTAGTGAACATTTAAACGGACTGTGCCCCTGCCAAGTATATCCGTGGTCTTGTCAACAGCAAGCCTTACGGTCTGATTTTCTACTTCAGTTAAATTAATAAATTTTCTTTTATCTTGACACATGTGGGATGTCGCCCCACTATCTATGCACCAATCAGTCATTGTATTGAAGCCAGCCTGAAGAGCTATTCCAAAAGATACCACCTCTGTTTGGTCTGGAATACTATTATTGTTGGAAATTTTGCAACTTTCAGATTTGATTTTTGCTTGGTCTTTATAGGCAACAGCTACAAATGCATCTTCTTCGGCGTTGGATACACTCCTGCTTGGATGTTTTGTTTTTGCCCTTACTCCAACAATCTGCTGCTTTATGGCCAGGCTTTTTGCAGAAATTGCATTTGTATAACTTCTTGTTACTACTGCTAACACTCTTGACGGAGTTGTTGTTTGACTGCGTATCATTTCTACGTTGGAAGTATCTGTTTTGTTTTCCATACTTAGCATAAAAAGCATCTGCGTCATGTTGTTGTTGTCTCGCTTGTGTATTTTTTTCTTTTCTGGCATTAGATTCTTCAAGGAGTTTTATTTTTAAGGCTTCTGGTGTTGGCAAATCGTCTCTTGCTTCTATAGCGCATCTAAAATTTTCGTAGCTCTCCGGTATGCTATAGAGCAGCAATATAGTAAGTAGATCTTCAGCTATGCCTATTTCCATTTCAGCAAGCTTATCGATCGTGCCGAAAGAATTATTAAGATGGTCCATCATACTTTCACCGTCTCTCATTTTGGTGAACAACAATTGCTTCAGCAAAGTGGCTTTCCGCGCCGGTCCTTTAGAGTGGTAAACTTGTTCGAGTTTCACCCAAACATCATTCGCTGTGCAGCAGTGTTTAATGTGACACAGTTCAGATGGTGACATAGATAAAATAATGTCTGCCCTTGCTTTTTGATCGGCAACTACCCAATTATTAATTTCTACTATTACTTACTACGCCAGCAGCCGCTATTACTTCCTCTGGTTTTTGATTTGTTCCGTTTACATATTCCCAATGATCATTTTTTATTAAAACAGCACACATTTGGAGCTTCCAAGTGTCGAAATTGTCTTTTTGTCATTTTTCGATATGCGAAATGCTCTCCGCCATTTTTAATTTCTAGATTTACATAGAAACAATTGCGTATCTACTATTTCTTTCGAAATTGTTTTTGAATTCACAAATACACTTTGAGAGAGATTTATATTTTGTTATTCAGTTAGGGTCTGGGCCCATAACCTGTTGGATTTTATCAAAAAGTAATTCAACACTTTAATTTATTAAATAAAAGAACTTTGATTCGCTGTATATATTTGGCGCGTCTAACCAGGATCTTTATTTAAATATGAATGAATAAAAGAAAAGAGTAAAAGGGAAAGGTAGTTAACAAGAAGAAAAAGAGGAAGATATAATGAAGATACAAGGAAAGATACAAATGTATCCAACCCGTGCTGCCAATGTATTTTATCGATAGTAACAACAGCAACACTGTCAGAACAAACGAGAAAAGGGTTGCCACAAAGACAACCGGACCTGAACACTCCGAGAAATGAAGCAGCCAATAGATTAAGATAAGATATAAACAAAATGACAATTAAATGTAAATTAAGCAAAAAATTATCAATCTAAAAAGTAAGGCCCTTATTGTGCCAACATATATTTAATAATCAATGTATACTTTAAGATAACTTACGTTAAGCAAATTGTAAATATTAATCGTCCAATAAAAAATCTTGTAAATCTTGCAACACTTCTTAAAAGTAATGTTAGGATATGAGCTATTAGTGTACTAAAGCTCACCCCGTCAAGTCAAAATAATGCCCCTCCTATTTCAATTTCTAAGTTTTAAAAAACTCGTTTGTAAATTAAATAAGGATATTTCAGACTAAGCCTCTTTTTAAATCTCTTACATTCTCTCCCATTGTATCTATACCGCTATAGGAGCTGAATCCCCTCCCCTACATCCAATTCGTTAAAATAATTCAATAGCAAAATGCAATACATTATGACGTTTCAGTTTTATATTCAAGACGGGGGCTAAGAAATGCATATAAGTTAGTTGTGTTTTACCAACCCCTTACGAACTAGTACACTTTTTATACAAGGTTGGAGGTGACAAATTTGAATGAGGGTATAAGACAAAAAGATGAAAAATAAAAAAAACAAAACAAATTGAATGTGCGTAGGCTCTATTTATTCCAAGCCCCTAAAAGAAAGACGGACAATTTAAGTTGGGGCTTAGCAATTCATGCCTAGTAAATTTTGTTCAAGCCTCAAGGGAATTAGATGTTTAAATGAGAATGGAGCTTGAAAATTAATATGTTGGCTGCTTCTTTCCTAAGGTCTAAGGACAAACAAGGTTGGGGGTTGGAGCTTATCAATTTTACATGTAACCTGTTGTTTGCCCAGGCTGCAAGAAAATTGAATAAGAAAATGGTGCTGGGGATTAACAACTTACTGCCTGAATAGAATGCGAACGGAGCTAGAAAATATGTCAAAAATGCTGCAGAGTTGAACATCTGATATTTTTAATATAGGCTGGAGTTATAGCTATTTCACGAGTGCCACCTCAATCATTAGACTCCTTTCGTGGTGCTTAGTCTGGTTATGCTCATATAAATTGAAAAACACTTTTGATTCATTTTATTCAGTAATTGAAAACCCGGGATTCAGATATCAGTATTCAGTAATAAAATATTACCTTCAGTCTTGAAAATTCCTCTTCAGTTAAAATTTTCAATAAAGCTTGCTGTTGTTCTTAGCTTAATCCTAAATTAATGAATGAATTCTATCAATAGCAAAAGATATCGATATTATTCATCATAAAAGAACCTATGAATCTGATCGCAAGAGTAATTATTTAAGTCCAACATTCTGTCAAAGTTCATATCATTTTTTAGTGTCGTACATGATTTACATATCTGTCAAAATTTAGCGCACAAAATAATTATCTGCCGTATTATTCTCGAGCTAGTTAATCTGGAACAGCTTATTTTTCTTTACAACTTAGGTGAACTTTACTTTGGTAAAATAAAAATCAACGTCAGGAAATATTTGACAATAAACAATCGAAAACAAGTTTTTTGAAACGGCTTGGTAGGATTTTTTACTGAGAGAACAACGGCTGTTTTATTTGAAATTTTCTATACAAATAATATGTTAAAATATAGCAAACATTTTAATGGATGTTTGGAAAACAACGTGGGTGCTAAATTTCAGCACGTTCTATGTACTGCTTGGATTTGGATGTATTAATCCCACAAAAAACATTCAGAATAAAAAGAAATATATTTGAGTCTTTGAAAAGAAGTTCTTACAACTTTTTTGTACAGTGTGATGTTCTTGACATTGTATGCGATTAGGTTTAAGTGTGTTATTCATATATTTCCATAGAAAACCAATTCTCTTCTTCTCCTTTTCCAATCATACATTTTTACAATAATCTAGGTATATTTTTGCATTATGAAAAATTTTGTGGACTCTAGCCACTCGACTACACAGTACCTCAATTAGGATTGAGAGAATTAAAAAAAAAAACAACCCATTCCCCCCCCCCAGAGCCAAATCCTATATCCGCTACTGCTATGAATCAATATATGTATATAAGTATATCTTTTCACCTTATCCGTTATTCTGGGTAAATTTTTCAATAAATCTTGATTATGAAAGAGTAACATTATTTTCAGTTGTTTGAACTTTATATTATTCGCATAACTTTCGTAATATTGTTTTTATCGAAATAATGAACAAAGAATTTCAAAACGGCACCTTAAATCCCCCATTCTTATACACACAAGCAAGTCACCCCTACCACATAAAACAATAACCCAGAAACCAGGATTTATTGCACTTATTTGTTCTTTGTTGACTGGGTAATTCCATTAATGTATTGTTTTATAAATTAAACTTTAATATTGAACCTTAATATTGTAACGACTTACATTTGTACTAAATTTTCAACAGGGACGCTACAAAACTAAAGCGACAGGGACAGCAAACGACGTCATATTTCTTGCCGTTCTTATGAAATTTCTCTTTAGTAAGGTTTGCCATTTCATGATGGAAAGATATACGAGCCAACAACGAGTCAAAATTATAAAAATTTACTACCGAAATTTGGAGTCAGTGGCCTCAACGTTATGAGCGCTATGTCCAATTTATGGTCGTCATAATCGTCCTAGCAGATCAACAATTGAGCGTCTAGTGGAAAAATTTGAATTCACAGGCACAGTACAAAATGTGCCCGTGTCAGTGAGACAAAGAATTGCCCGTAGTGTCGAGAATATTGCTGCCGCTGAGGCTTCAGTTGCAGAAAGCCCAAATGTGTCTCTTAAACGTCGTTTTCAAGCGTTTGGCATCTCTGTGACGTCGTTGTGGCGAATTTTGCGAAAAGATCTTGGCCTACATCCTTACAAGAATAAATTGACGCAAGAACTGAAGCCGCTTGACCACCAGAAGCGTCGTATGTTCGTGAATTGGGTTAAGCAACAACTTGAAAATGATTAGGATTTTCATCGAAAAATCATCTTCAGCGATGAGGCTCATTTCTGGCTGAATGGCTTCGTCAATAAACAAAAATGTGCGGTATTGCTTAGGCAGCAATCCACACGTACTCCATGAGTCATCATTGAATCCCGAAAAAATTACGGTTTGGTGTGGTTTAGGGCCGGCGGCGTCATTGGGCCGTACTTCTTCCGTGATGATCAAGACTGGCACGTTATTGTGAATGGGGATCGCTACCGGTTAATGATAACCGAATATTTTTGGCCCCAATTGGATGATATTTCCTGTGGGGCTACGTCAAGTCTATGGTCTATGCCAACAAGCCAGCGACGATTGATGAACTTCGTACGAATATCGAACGTGAAATTGCAGCAGTATCGGCCGATTTATGCTTTTTCTTTGGGATAACTTCGAATTGTTTGTTGGTCACAGATGATTTGTCATGAGCTGTGTTTTAACAAGGCATTACAACAACACAAAGCTATCCGGATAAATGAGAATTAACATCCGAACGCGGCCAATGAGTAAGTTACCGATTACTCAACGATTCTTTGCGTCTGACTGTTTTCAAATTTTCATATCTGGAGAAATTAGATATGAAAATTTGAAAACAGTCAGACGCAAAGAATCGTTGAGTTACCCAGCTCGAACCCATTAAAAAGAATTGGACGCAAAGAATCATCGTGTAAAGTGTAATAGGGGCACTATTCAGTGGTGCCAAATTGTGGAATGCTTAAAGAGTTGGTAGAGGGGGAGAAAAGTGTTTTATTTTTGATTTATTTATACGGAAAAAAAATATCGCCCAAGATTAAATTTGGGCTATTTGAAGCCCCATTATGATTGGGCTGTCATACTTAAATTGTCGTCGGAAATTTCGAAAAAAAAAAATAGTCCAATTTCCGATAAATAGCCCAATCTGGCAAGTCTGGTATGTACGTACCAGTGTTGATGTATATATATTTTTATTAATAATCTGTATACGTTGTTTTGCATCAAGAGCAAAAAAATGCAATGGCCAGTAAAATAATAAATAATAATAATAAAAGGGACAGCTGGCAATTGTGCCTATAAACTCACCCATACTTAGAGATTATTAATGGTTTATAACATTATTGTAGCATTTTTTCATACAAAATTTCTTGAAGAGTGTTAGAATCCTTGCAGTACCGAGTTTTATAAAAATCGACCATAACGCTTTCAAAATTTTTGATTTTCAAAAAAATTTAATATTTTTAGAATCTATAATTTAAGTTAAAAGTTCAAATGAGCTCAACTCCATTGCGTTTCGCCCATGTATGATAGTTGGGCTTATCAGTTAGATGACTATCATCCCCATCTATGACGTAAATTTGTATCGATTGTTACCGACTAATATAAAAATCACAGCATTGGAAATACTGTGAATTTTATTATTCTAAGGGAATTTGGTTAAATTCAGACACTTGAATTCATTTGAACTTTTAACTTGAATTATAAATTCAGTCACTCCACTTAAACAGAAGAATTTTCTTTTCAAATTTTCTTCTTATTCAATTATTTTTAGAATCTTTATTTTTTTATTTAATTTTTTTTATTTTATTTTAATTTATTGAAATAAAAAAACCCTTTTGAAAAAAAATCAATAATAAAAAATGGTTCTTTGGGAGATACCATTAATAATTCTGAAAAAAGGTTTCCTATTTAAAGGTTGCCCTTTATAAACGAAATTTGTTGAATTATTTTTGAGAAAAGTTGTGGAGCCGTTTTTGAGAAAAATAAGAATTTGTAAGATTTCCTGGAAAAAATTGCGTCATTTTTTGAAAAAAATAAGAATTTGTTAAATTTGCTGGAAAAAATTGTGTCAGGTATTGTTATTTTTATTTTTTAAAAAAGGAATGAAAAAAACCTGTGGGCAAAATCACCAAAACCCACAGTGTACCAAAATCTCTTTGCATAAGTAAGTGGTTATTCCATAATTTTTGCAAGCCGCAAACTAGGATTTATGTTTTTGTAAGTGTTTCTTTTACGTACTTTAAAAAAAAATGTATGACTGCTGTCAGTTATTCTCGGTTTTCTGTAAAATTATTTGATATCAAGGCAATCCGCAATTGGTATCCACAAATTAAAAATTTCACTGTTTTTATTTCTTTTTTTGTATGAATGCATTACAACTCAACGACCACAGACCCACTAAAATTCACTCACGACCATTCGAACTGTTGTTTTTATCATACAAAATAACACATTAGTAAATTAAGGAAATATCAAATACTTCTTTTTTTATTATATTTGTGTATGAATATGTATACTTATGTCTTTAATTTTTAAACTTATAAATTATCTTTGTATTTAAAAATATAACTGATAAAAAAGTTTCGATTCTGTTTGCGAGCATTTGTATTGCCGGACTAATATAAATTTTAGTTTTGTGTGCCCCCTAAAAATTATATTAATCTGGACTGCACCACTTATTTAAAAAAAAAAACTTCAAAGCAAATGCAATATAATTAAGTCCAATTCAATTAAACCTGGGTGCCAAACCTAATATAAACATAAACATCATCACTTTCGGTTCCTTTAACAAATAAACATAAGGGTGCTAAAATGTCTGATGTCCCTTTTTATCACACATGAAATAAAAGCAATTAATATTTCGGCAAAAAAAACTAAAAAAAGTTTATTCAAAATATTTCACGAGGTTGAGTTATAATTTTCTATTGATAATATGGTCAGAAAATGGTAAAAATTAGTATTTTTGTATCAAATTTTGTATTTTTTAATAATCAAAACTGTATTATATTGGAATTTGTTCGTTTGTAATTCAAACAATAGGTACCTGCTGCCGCTCATACTAGACAGCACAACAGGGTCGCACGTACCTACATTACTTAATCACTGCAAGTTTTTATAGAAAAAACATGCTACGTTACATTAGCATGATATTCGTTCTCTCAATTATTTTGAAAACAACTCGTAAAAGAGCTTAGAGCTCAAAGACAGGAATGCTTATTCATCTAGAGTAAATTTGGTGCGGCTTGTTGTTGAGGGAATTTACAATGGGCAAAACCTAAAATCGCCGGAGAACAGAGATAGAGACAATTGCATGTTTATACATATGTACATAGACTTAAGTCTTAACCTAGATTAAGCTATTCGGCGAATGAAGTGAGATGACTCGCCTTATGCGCTAAGTCATCTCGCTAAGTGTTTAAGCTATTCAAGTGAAATGAGCAAGTTCCAATTAAGTTTCGAACACTCAAACGTTATGAAACAAAGAAAAAATATAAAAGAAACAAATTCTATCTCTTTGTCACAATCGTTACGTTTTATATCCTGTTTCTCGCGAAATTAAAAAAATAACCTATACAACAATGTACCTAGGTATTGGAATCTTAATAATGGAGTTAGTTTGATTTCAATGATTTTTGTCGTAATTAACGTTTAGTACGATAATAATTTAATTTGATATACCTACATACATATAATGATAAAATAAGGCTTAAATGTACAATAAAGAGTATTTGTTTTTTTATCTACGTTGTTGTTTTTTTTTTTGTATTTCCTTTCCATGAGTAGTGCGTATCAAAATTTCTTGAGAAAAGCACAAATACTTATTCAAAAATAATATTAATTTACCAACACATACAACAAGTCACTGCTGAAATACTCGGCAAGCATGGTTGCCTCTTGCAAACAAAAGAAAGAAAAACCAACCAAAACCAATTAGTTTTTTTAAAATTCATAACCCCATTTTCGGGCACTGGACCTTTGGCACCTCGTATATGGGAAATTTAAAAGATGAAAATGCCATCTAATTGGTCAGAAAAGGTCAACTAGTCCTATTTCAGTAATTGGTGAACCATATATATATTTTTTTGTATGAATATTTAATGACTTTAAAAAAATTCAAGGTCATAGTTATTTTTGCACCTCGTTTAATGGAAATTTGCAAAAAATTGTTTGCCATCTGAAAAATTGCTAGATCTTTATAAAAAGTCGGCTATACATATCTTTTAATGAATTTTTAAAAATTCTCAAGGTGACAGTGACTTTTGGCACCTCATTTATGGATAATTTGCAAATGTTTTTTCATTTGAAGGATCTCGGTATTATATCATAAATATAAATTAATGGCTTATAATTAATTGAGGATATCTCAGAGAAGAAAAGAAATCGGAAAGATCTGAACAGATTTTGGAAGAAGAAAATTATTAATTTTGGAAATAATTAAAAGTTTTGTTGAAACAATTTACCTCATGTTACAATACAACTTTGAAGTCAGTAAGAAACGCTTTTTTAATGTTGTAACGTGAATATCTCAAAAACGTGATCCGATAGAATTTTTCTGACTTCATATTCAAGATCAGCACACCAAAAACCGTATATTTTAGTTTCTGTAAAAATTTAATTTATACAAAGAAAGCATTTATAAGTAAATCAGTCAAAGTTCTTAAAAAAAAGTGTCTTATCATGCAACTTGGCTATTTCGCATCAAAGGGTGTTTTTCCAAAGGAGAGGTAGTAAAATGTTGTGTATTAAACAAACAATTAGACATCAGTTCAACCTAAGCATATGACACATCTTTTTGAAGTTGTTTTTAATTTTGGTCATTCAATTGGCTATATCTCTGTTCTTCGGTGCGAGAAACAACAATGTTCACGAAACAACCTTTCATTTGGTATACATTTCATTTCTGTTGTACGTCCAATTTGCCCATCATCTTTTAATATCAATTCCAAACTACTTGTGTACTTTTAGCTTATTACTATCCCAACAAACAAATCAGCTGGTGCCTTGACATTTCTCAATCACATGCTCCACCTCATAAGTAGGTGCAGGAAATATTATACTTAAGTGCTCTGATATACAAAGTGACAGAATGTAAAACAGTTTTGGGCAAGATTTTACTCATGGAATACTTAATCCTGTGCTTTTCTGCCATTTTCTGTGCAGAACAGATTCATTCAACAAACCTATTAAACCTAAGACGAAAAAATCACTGAAGTGAAAAATAATTTTCAAACTTAAAAAAAGATTAAAAAAGCTAAGGCGTGGCACTGTAAGTGTTCCCGTTCTGTTTAAGTAATTTGTTTTCTGTTTTAAGCCAAATTAATCGAAAATTACCCCTCCCGCCTAAACGGGGGGAAATAGACCCCCTCCGATAAAATTTTATTCTCGTCTGAATCTAATCTATACTGATTTATTTTCGTTTTCGTGTGTTATAAGAATAATCCTTTACCCATAATTAATTAATTAATTAATTAGTACCTTAAAGTGAAAATAGGGAGACCAGGGGGGTGAAAGAAATTTGAAAAAATTAGAGAAATTGTGTTTCAATGTTTTGAAACAATTTAAGGACTACCTTAATGTATATATATCATTCATCGTCGGTCTTTCAATGAAAACTCCTTATATTAGTCTACTTTTACTTGCGATATAGTTAGGTACTACGAGTATTATGAGGCAAGTTTTGAATTCGTGCAAACAAAAATTTGCGATAACAATCAAACATGACATTACGATGATAGGGAACACCAAAAAAGTGGGTGGCACAATTCTGTCTGTCTGTTCATCTACAGCTTAAACGGCCCGATCGATTTTTCTTCAAACTTAATACACTGTGGTTTTTGGCGATTATGCCCACACATTTTTTTTTTAAGAATCAAAAATAACGGTACCAGGCATACAATTTCGTAATTTTCTCAAAAACGACTCGACAACTTTTTTTAAAAATAATTCAATAAATTACTTAAGGCTTCTTTTGGGTGTAGTTAGAAAACTGCATAATAATCGATTTTTATAAAACTCTGTATTTAAAGATTTTTTAATACTTTCTTAAGTATTTTGAAAGTTTAAACAAAATTTTAGTTTTATGAAAAAATAACGGTACCTTTCATACAAATACAAATTTTTCTATGGGATAAAATTAGTTTTTTCTACTGCCATAAAATATAAAAATTTACAAACAGCAAAAATTAATAGGACCTCTCATTTTTCTTTAATTTTGAAGTTTCTGAATATCGGCTTGACAGATGTTGATTAATTTTTATATACAAATTTCGAATAAGATTAAAAAATATTGCATATCAACGCTTTCAAAAAAATGTTTCTGAATTTTTAAAAAAAGTTTCAGTTTTTTTTTTTTGAAAATTCAAAGTTGACAAATTTTATTCTTATACTCAAGTAGCACAAAAGTCCAAAATACACCAAAATATTTGGGGTGTTTTTTTGCACATATTTGATAAACATTTTGAATATGAAAAATATACCACATTTTTAGAGCAATTTTTGAACATTTGAGTTTAGTGTTAGTAATAACCTTTTCCTGTTTATAATTTAGACTGGCTGTACACAATTATACCGATGATTCGATGGAAAAATATACCAAAATATACACCGAAGTTCATTTTTCAATCGGAAACGATTTTTATTTAACGGTTAAGTATTTTCTGATCTGCAAGAATTTTGAAATCTGTCAATGATTGTAAGTATTTAATTTATGTACCATAGTAATATCGACCCAAGAAAATCGAGAATAAATATGAATGTGAGGGCTCAATTTAAAAACGAACCACATTTTGTCGATTGAATTTAGGTCCTACCCCGTCAAGAAATCAAGCGCCCCGAAAACTTTAGTGAATTAAAGACTTAAAAGTTAATTTGTGAGAAAACATTTTTCAAAATTTGTAATGTTTGGTTGTTCTCAGATTTTTTTAGAGACGTACTGCTAAAAACGAGTTGAAATTAGCAAAAGGCCGGAATTTAAGCCGGTGTAAAAAAATAATTGTCTTCATTCTAAATATGGCGGCCAGCTGAATTTTATTTGTACGTTCCCTTTTAAATGGTCACTTTTACCTATAAAATATGGTGTAAAAAATATGTCAGGTCGTTTGATTTCAGAATCGAATAATTTTGTACACCATTAATGGTATATGCAAAAACTGCTGAAAATTGGTTTATTTTTTATACCATTAATGGTATATTATAAAAACCCGCTTAGAATCTGTTTATTTTTTGCACCATTAGTATAAAAACAACTGAAAATCAGTTAATTTTGTACACCAAATTTCAAAAGAAATGTTGAAATTTTGCACGGAAAAGACATTGGTGTAATTTTTATACCTGTATTTTAGATAAATACGAGTACACCAAAATATTAAAGTTTTCTCAATTTTACACCAAAAATTCATGAACATACACCAAATTATATACCCTGTGCTACTTGAGTATGTGCATAAATAAATACTTAAGTTTTACCAAAAGTTTTCGTTAAATATTTCTTAAGAATTTTGTATAGGTAAAACATTTATTTTTTCAAAAAAAAACACTCTAACAATTTTAATTTTTTTGTGTCCATACATATAATAGAGAATTAAGATGGCGTTCTTTTTTTTTATTTCAAACTCTCAACGAAGTTTTTTTTAGCTAATTCAAATATTGTACTTCATGCTTTTTGTAGTACCTCGTGGCATGGTGGTTAGTGCATTGGACTGTCATGCCGAAGGTCTGGGTTCGATTCCCAGCTAATGCCACCTGAAAAAAGAAATGTTTTTCCCGCGGTACTGCCTATTGCGAGTAACTGACAAATCATCGAAGAGTATACTTGTCATGCTTCTCATCTAGCCGTTCGAACTCGGCGAAAAAGTTCGTGTGACTCAGTCGTGCATTTTATTTATAAATATATAATATATTATTTAAACTATCATAAAATAATAATATTTTGTAAAATATTTTTTCCAAGAAAATTGAGTTGAAAGTTCAAAAATTTTGTAGGCAGAAATAAATGGTTTAGCAAAAAATCGAGTTTGTCAATCCTGATTGAATTATGTATTCATTTTATCTTATTTTTAGATTAAAGATAATAAGCTTAACCAGATCGTTCTGACAATTATCACCAAGGGAATTGTAACTGTTTAATATACCTATGCTCTATGCCACTATCAAGACCGAGTTCTTGAACCCGATTCAGCGAGACAAATTTGAACATAACTCCGGAGGTTGCAGGTAGGTGCATTTGATTTGTTCTGTGCTGTTACTTGAAAGTATGGAGCATACGTTGATATATGTCACTACATGTATGCAAGTGTACCTTAATTTGAAACTCAAACAATTTTCATAAAATACTTTCTTAGCACCAATATTTGAGGCTACTAAAGAAAGCTTCTTTTACGAATTATCATTTTTGTTTTTAAATTTTAGATAGCCCAAAGAAGATAAATGAGATGATGAATAGAGTTACAGAATTTATTTTAAGGAACTACAGAAAAGGACATCTAAAAATTAGTTGAAAATATGATTTTCCACCTGAAGAAACTTTTTTTTTACTTCGAGGACTTTAAAATCAAACGCTCGGACTATCTAATATTGCTTTAACATAAGACTTAAAATTTTACGGACGGCTTTCTCCAAAGACCCTTTTTTCCGCACTCAAACCATAGATAAACAATGTAAAGATGGGAAACCTTCGTACGTTTCACCCTCCAAAACCCATTTGTTTACATTGTTGTTTTTGTAATTTGACTCCGTGTCGATGAATAGATGTGAATTGCAACAACAATTTAACGCGGTGAGCTGGATTTGTTTTGACATACCATTTTTTTTCCACTCTTTTGATACAATTTTTTTCTTAATTTAGTGCGTCTGCCGCTGTTTTATTTATTGTTTTGTACTTATTATTAGTTTTTTTCGTTTTTATTAAATAGTCACAAACAATTTGTGCCAGAAAAAATATTACTCAAAATATTTTCAATTGCACCAAAATTTCCGGCAGCCAACTTTCTATTGAATTTAAGAATTCATAAACTTCGTGACATTTTTGAATTCACCTCAGGGGGTGTGTTCTAAAAATTCTTGTTTTGAGGGTGCAAACACACTTTTTTTAATGAAAAAATATTGAAAGGTACGACTGCACCGATTTGGTGAATTAAAATTAATGAACCATTATTTAAAATTTGAACATATTTTTATAAAGTATGCATTTTTTTTGTATTCATTTATTCAATTCAATTTTTTGTAACTCAAAATAATTCTGTCTGAAAAAAAGAAAACAAAACAAAGCAATTAACATGTCAAATACAACAATATTAATAGAGAGTTAAGGGCCAACCGAGGAAACCGAGCGAAAACAAGTAATGCATATGACGCGCACATAATTGCAAAGTGGTACTCTTCGTTTAGTTTTTCGTTAACTTCTCCCGTCAGACGGGAGAGTGCTCACCGACCGCTCTTTCATAAGTGGACGTGTATAAAATCAAAATGGTGGAAGTGAACTAAAGAGAATTTGGCGCTTGGTGCATAGCTGTCCAGGCTTTTTTTTTGTTGAATGTATGAGTGAAACAAAATCCTAAATTTGATTTTATTAAATTCAAACCAAATCGATATTTCGTGGTTTCGCAAAGTTAATAATTTAAGGATATAACTTTGTGCTGTAAATAATTAAAAAAAATTAACATTGAACAAACAACAATTAAATGTCACATGTCTGTTAGTTATACACAATTGCAGATCAAGGCAAATGTTGAAATGTCCCGATGTCTTTGTTTTCCCTAAAGTCCATATGGACATGCAAAAAACGTAGCAATTATCACCCAGTCAAACTTTTACAGTTCGTTTCTGCGGAGGTCAGAAAATTTAAGGAAAGGAACTTCACACCAAACCCCAAAACCGGTTTTCGGCGAAAACTTTTCAAAAACCATTCACATCGAACATGACACAACGTTTTCGTTTGACATTACAGTTTTTCTTTCACCAACCACTTACAATTTTCTTTTGTTTTTGTTGTTTCCTTCCATTTGATGGAAGTAAAATGGTGATTATTTATATAAATATGATCCAAATATCTGAAAATTCAGATATGAAAATTCAGACATTTTTTTCATTGAATGCAAAAATATGAGAATTTTCAGTCGAAAGCCAGCTGTTTTAGTTCTGTCAAAATAATGCATCAATTTTTGATTTTTACATAGCAAATAGTTAAATTAGAACTTTTATATTATTTGAAAATTAAAAGTTGATGATGAGTGATTCTTAACACTTACACACACACTTTTGAAGACGAAGTAATGTGTAAATTAATTCATAAAATGTAAGTTAACGTCATAAAATTTAACAGCGTACTTCGTTCCATGCGTCCACGTTTGTTTCACAATTCACATTTATCAGACAAACAGTAAAGTTGAATTCCCATTTATATATTTTTCCGTTTTTTTTTTGGC
The DNA here is from genome assembly GCA_946251815.1 of Dasysyrphus albostriatus. Taxonomy (NCBI): domain Eukaryota; kingdom Metazoa; phylum Arthropoda; class Insecta; order Diptera; family Syrphidae; genus Dasysyrphus; species Dasysyrphus albostriatus. Next base: position 179,517,894 of record OX276335.1, read on the forward strand.
ATAACGCATCTCCCATCTCTTTCATCTGAATTTTCAGACTAAAAATTCTCACCAAAACATAAGCAAAAAATTCATCTGAATTTTCAGATATTTTTTGACAGCTAACCAATCAGGAGCCCGAAAAAATAAGATATCTGAATGCCCTCATCCATATAAAAATTTTCTTCTTTTCTTTTTTGACATTTTACATTTTTTTTTGACACTGAACTTTTTTAAAGGTGCGTTTGTTTCGTTCATCTCTGAATTCCAACAAGTTTTTGACTAGTTTTATATAAAACTTGTGTCTTATGAAAACTTGAAGTACAACAAAAATGTATGTGGAAAACTTGTGTTTTCGATTAGGTTTGAGTTCGGTGTGAAAATGCTTACATATGTATTATGAAATATCACATTTCACAAACAAATTTTCCCCCACTTCGGTTCAATTGACATACATTTATTTATTTAATTATTTATTACTATCAATATGTCTTTTATTATTTTAGTACGCTTTGAATTTAAGTAGCCAATGGCAATTTTAAAATAAAATTATATAAAGGGAAGTGAGCACTTAAAAATCCACTTCATCTGCTTTTATACTTTATGAACATGTCCATTGGGGCTCATGAAATTTTTAAAATAACTGACAAATTTAAAAAAAACCGACGATTTGTGGTGAAAATCAGTAAGTTGCATTAGTGTTAGTGTGGTAAAGGTTACTAGTGCAACTTTATGACATTCACCACGGCCGGAGCTTGTAGGCAAATCAGTTTGACAGCCGAGGATTCCCATCTTTATATTGTTTATCTATGACTCAAACTACTGTGCGGCGGCGGGCCGGTGGCCTGGCCGGCGGTCAGATGTCCCAGTGGCCCGGTCGGTCAGCAGCGCGGACTGGCAAACGTGGTGGCAGTGCTGGGGGTCAATTCCCTAATTTAAAAAACGTGAAGTAAAAAAAGTTATCATTTCAGTTTTCACTGAGTTTTATCATTTTATCACTTCACAAACACGCGTAAGGCAATTCCCGAACTCGTTATGAAAAACAACTGCCAAAAAGGGTACTAAAAAGTACTAAAATGAGAAATGCATTTCATCTCTTTCAATCTCTTATAGGAAAAGATAGTTGTTGTGTGATAAAAAAACCAAGATGGCGACTTGGGTGTATCTAATGAGCACAAATTGTTTCTCTTTATCATTTATCTTTTCACAGTCTTTCACAGAATGAATTCATTGTGATAAAAGCATTATCATATGAAAATATTTTGGCATTTGTTTTCATTTTTTCACACTTCGGGAATCGTATTTGGCGTGAAAGCATAATCAGATTTATCACTTCACAGTTTCACAGATAGAGAATCGACCCCCTGGACAGATTGCGCCGTTCATCGCGCGGTGAGGCCACCACGTGCCCCTCCACACCACCACCTCCCCTACCCCACGCATTAACATTGAAATTCACTTGTCACATCGCGCGCAGATGCTTTGAATTTTATGTTCCTATAAGCCTGAGTTTTTATTTGTATATTGTTTTTTGTATTGAATACTCATAAATTGAAGAAAAACAAATACGTTGAACAGAATATTTTCATTTATTTCATCATGAAATATCCAATTAAAAAAATAAAAAAGTCCCCAAAAAGCCATGAAATATATCCATAATTTTGGAAAATTCTTTCATTTGAAAAAATTTCCCATTTCCATACAAATTTTGGGGAGTTATTTCATTTTCACTTTGGGGAGTTATTCAAAAGGAGAGTTATTTCACGGAGCCGTTTTTTGTTACCTTAAGAGAAAAAATGAAAATTGAAAAATAAAACAATTCAAGTTTTAGAGTTTGGAAACCGGTTCTGGTAAAACTATTTTATAAATGAGCTTAGTTTGAAAACAAAAAATAAAAATGGGCTTCTGGATTTCAAAAAAGCTGTAAAATAATATTAGAAAAATTTTGTTTTTTTAATTAGAGCCATTTGATGTCCCACCAACTTGAAATTAAAAAAAAGCAGTATAAGGACCATCCTTATTTATTATATGATCAACAAAAAAAAAAAAAATAATCAGAAAATTGGTTTTCTCCTTTCTGTATCAAGTTCATGTATTCTTATTGCACATTTTTGAAAAGTGAGGTAACATACCTTATTATCCGTCATATTCCTTGTCTACCTCTCAACGTCCTATTGCTTTGACGCAAGTTTGAAAATTTTAAGGTCACGCTGTATGACAAATATTATCGTAGAGTTAGTATAACGGCCATCAACGCAAGTGCAACCGTCAGCCATTTCATTTTTCACCAACTCAATTTGTACTAATGGAAGAATGGAATGCAAGCAGGAGGTGAAGTGGTGAATTTTAAAAAATCATGTATTCCCTCACGTTATTTTCGTGCTGAAAGTATACAAACGAAATGAAAATTAATATAGAAAATTTTAACAGACTGAGTTCTGTTCTGAGCGGAGATTTTATGTAATACAAAAGAACAAATTTTGACTTTGAAATCGTATTTTTATGAGAATTTATTATCTTTTAGATTGTGATGCCCTGTATATGAAATAAATAAAATGGATGACTGGGCCGCACATAATTCCTCTTATGTTCAAGGCACTGAGGGTTTAAGAAAAGTATATGAAAAGACATGGGAATTATAAGAGAAAAAATGTTTGATTTTTAAATTACCTAAAAAGCTTCATTCAGATGAAAAAAAAACGCCACCTCAATTCTGTATTGAATATGATTGTATGGAAAAAAGAAAATTTAAATTGTTGGAGCGTTTTTTTTTTTAATATTTTTTTTTTATATATTGAATTCTTAAAATGTTTTTAAGGAAAACTTTTTGTATGCAAATCTTAAGTATTTATTTACGGTATGTAAACAAAAAATTGCCAACCCGTTTTTGAAATATTGAGTTTGAAAAAAAAATTGAAAATTTAAAAATTAAATTTTTTTTTAAAAATTTGAATATACAATATTTTTTAATGTTATTAGAAATTTATATATAAAATTAATCAAAATATGCTCAGCCGACATTCAGAAAATTCAAAACTAAAGAAAACGGTCCATGAGAGTTAGGTACTATTAATTTTTGCTGTTTGTAAAATTGTGTATTTTATGGTAGTAGATAAAACTAATTTTAGCCCAATGAAAAAGTTTTATAAAAATCGTAGGAGACGTTTCTAAGAGAAAATAAAATATTTTCCAAAATAATTTTTTTAACATTTGTATGGAAGGTACCGTTATTTTTTCAGAAAAGTAAAAGTTTTTCTTAAAATACTTTAAAAGGTATTAGAAAATCTTTAAATAGAGAGTCTTATAAAAATAGTCCTTGTAGTTTTCCAAATATTTGATTTTCAAAAAAGTTTTGAGACATTTTTTTTAAAAATTCAAAAAATATTTTTTTTAAATTTAGTTATTCAAAATTATTTCCAGTTTCTTGGAAGCCTCTGCACAAAAAAAAAATAATGAAATCAGTCATATCGTTTTGAAGAAATTGGTTCTTAAAGAGGTACTATTAATAACCATTTTTTTTTCAAGAAAGTTTTGCCCAGAGTGCTAAATAAGCTTATTTGCTTTTCAGCCAATGGCCGTCAACAATCAACACGGTACATTTTAATAAGAAATGCCATTGCAAGAATAGACTCTTTCATTTAGGTACCTTAATCCAAAGCAAAATATATACAGGCATAGTATATAGAATCTTACTCTTATAAAAAAGTAAATAGCTCTCTCATTATTTTATTATTACATTTTATTCTTCATTTGCATATTCTGAAGTTTACAATACAATACACGCTTAGTTAGGCCTGTTTCACATAAAATTGTACTGCACGATTTTTGCAGTATAAATCCATGTGAATGAGCAGTGGTGATTATATTTTACATATAACCTTTCACACGACGTTTGTATGGCTAGAAAACGTACACAGCTAGGTACGTTTATGGAATACTTAACGGACTTATCAAAATCGAATCAACTGCGACATATCGTCTTCCAGTGGCGTATAGTTTGATATATAGTCTCATTCACACGGTTTAAGTCCACGTTGGGTATTTGTTCGTTGGTATCGAATGAGCTTGAGCGGAAAGAAAAGCCAAAATCAATTAAAAAACTAGCAGTCCCTCTGTTGTAAGATTGATGATAAAACATGGTATAACATAATTTTAGAAGAAGAATGAGGCAATAAATATATGTTTTTAGTTTTTCAAAATTATAAAATTTTTCATCAACTTTTGAATTTAGAATGAAATAAATTGAATTGAGGGCGGCTTTCTTTACCAATTTAGTATGCAAATTTTTGCTCCTCCTCAATGATTTGTCTGCCCAGGTTGGCCTGTTATTTCAGCTTTTCGTAAAGACCATAATTTCTTAAAGCCATCTATATCAAATTTTAATAAAAAATGCACTTAATGGGATCTTCCACGCTGGTGAATGGTCGTGGGCAATAGTTTCAAGTCGCATTAGAGCGGAAAAGTTGGGCGTTGGGGAGATTAAGAAGGGGTAAAAAACTAAATCAAATCGATTCACGTCTCCCGGTCGCGAATGGGCCTTTAAAGTTCAACGAAAATGGGAAAATCGATGTTCTTATGATAATTTCTTTCATTTTTGGACTAGCTTCTTTCTGAGTGCAATGTAATGTTATAGCTCAAATCCATATTCACTACACCCAGAAAAAAAACAACGTAAATTCAAAGGAAACCACTTTAATTTAAATTACTTTTCGGAACGATTTGACTTCGAATACGAAATTTTTATTTCAAAGTGTTTCCCACAAATGTGTTCATAATTTGATTTGATCATGTTTTCCTTTTTATTTGAGGTGTCATCATCGTTAATTTGAATTCATCCATCTTTAAAACAATATTCATCAACTAAATGAAGCATCATCTGAACAAAAACAAAATTTTGGACTAAGGGCTACCTATTTAAAGAAATTTCGATTTACCATATGTTGATTTTTTAAATGTTTTGGACCTAGACGTTTTGAAAATTCCTACTTGAAAAAAATCGACTGCCTTGAACAGTAAGTCAATCGAGATTTTCACTCTTCGAAATTTTCAAACAAGAAAATTGTGAATTAAATACTCGTATGTTGTTAGCTTAAGTTGTTCACTCGAAAACAAAATATATTATATGACCAAAAATAAAAAAAAAAAACTATTTATTTGAATATTTTATAAAAAAAAACATAAACAAAGCGCTTAATAGAATATTTGCAAAAAAAATATAAAATATTGCTTATGAAAACAAACTAAAATTAAATTAGTCATTTACTTACCCTATTCTTAAATTAGCCAGTTCAAGTCACACCCCGACATTGTTTGTAGGCACAGTAATCCAAAATAATCGCTTATGCTGACTAGTTGTAAAAATTTCTTTCAGTTTATCTTTCCACCAAATAATTAAAATAAAATAAAATATTTGTATGTGCTGTGATAGCTGATAAGAAACCAATTAGGTCATCATTATACTATAGCATCTTGGAAACATTGAGCTGACACCATTTTGCAAAATATATATGTGAAACACCTGAAACAATTCAATCAATTCTGGCTAACTGCCAGTGTATATTGACATAAAATCAGAGTACCATTAATTTACTTTGTGTAAATCTTTTTATACTTATACATAGTGAGGCAATAATTGTATCCATTGTTTTGTTAGTTTTTTGGCAGGAATTATAGTATTTATGAGCACAAGGCCGCAGTATACTGGTGTTCGATTATAAATCGAGACGAGTAGATATGGTGATCCTTAAAAAAATCTATATCACAGGCTGTGTAAATCGAATAAAAATGCTTATTTTAATTAGTTTTTTTTTTGAGATTATGAACATTGACCTCCACGACTCGATGTGAAGTTATTATCTCCAACCCTGGAAAATCGCTTAAAAATGGATTGTAGTAAAACTAGTCAGGAAAATATACTACACCGAGAGCCCACAGCAGATTTTGCGTGAGATTGATTGCAAAAAAAAGAAATATAGGCTTCGAAGGCTTCATTAAAAGCAAATAAAAAAATCGAAGTCTTGCAGTCCATAACTGGGGCCTTTGTGATTAAACAGTGCATATAAAAAAATATGAATGCAATTTCAAAGGGTAATCGTGCCAAAATTGGTCTTCACCCCTGCCTAGATAAGCTCCTCCGATCACATATCACGGAATTCGAGAACATTTGAGTGTTTAGTTAGCCCATAATTAATTAAATAAAAAAAAAATTTCCAATGCGTTTTTCCTTCACATTATTTATTAAAATCCTGCCACAGAAAACGGTCTAAAATAAACTTCTCGTGTTCCTATACATAAGTATATACAAAACGTATAACTTTTTGTATTTTATTCGTTAACGGAAAGAAAACGATGCATGCATTAGAACTAAATTTATTTAGTTTTTTAATAAAATGGACTATCATGACAAGGATTAAAACAAAATATTTTTAAAACCCCATAATATCACAGATACTAGAGTTACATAGATAACACATCCAGTACAAATAAAAATGACCACTTTTTCAATATTTTGTTTTGTGTTTGCAAGCTCATTTTCTTCTTCCTCAAAAATCGGTTGATCGAATTACTGATGACTTCTAGTAGATGTTTTGTTTTTGTATGAAAATGTATCTTTTTTAACATCATAAATAGTATATAACTCACACAATATTGATATAACTGGAATGTAGCTCTAAGTCCCACGATAAAAAAGTAGTCATTTTCATTTGTCTTATGTGCGATATCTTTGTAACTGTAGCATATGTGATTCTATGTTAACAAAAACCAAAGAAACAAGATGTGTAAAAATAACTACAGTATTTCAGTATAGAGTAGAAATGTAAATTGTGGTATTTTACACATGAGAATACAAAATGGTGGTTTAGGCGTGAAAAATATTGGTATAGAGATATATCACAAGTTTGCTTTACAACGGAATACATTTCGTCATCTGCAATAGGTGGTCATATTGGAAACGGCTAAATACCAATGTTCCCATGGGCAAATTTTGAAAATGTCTTAAGTACCACTGTTTTTAGTCTATTTGCATAGAAATTGTTTTTGATACAATTTGTCTGAGGTCAAATCATAGATTTACTTGATTAGTTTAGTCAAGTTAATCTATTGTTTGATTGTGCATGAAAAGCTGAGCATTACCCTTCTTCGTACGCCACTGTACCTATAAGTCGCAAGTAAAAACATAGCTACGTAAGTTTCCAAAAAATGGATTTGCAATTCGTTTGTGTTGTTTTGTAAAGGGTGTTTTTTTAGTTTAGTTTATTTAATTTAGTGTTATGGCCAGGAATTTAGCTTTATTAAAAAGATAATTAAGATAAGGTTTGCCATTATGTTTTACAAATGATTTCGGGCAAGCGACCGCCACAGCTGGCTCGTATGAATTCCAGCCAAGAGGCCCAATTTTCGATCACTTGACAAGCGACTTCACATAACTCCAAGAAAAATAGTCCATCGGTATTAAATCGGACAATCTTCGAAGCCACGCCACAGGCCGACGACGTGAGATAGTGCGCTCACTAAAAATGTCCTTCAATAAATTGTTTATTTCATTAGCTGTATGGCATGGCATGTAGCGCCGTCTGGGGGGAACCAAAGGTCGTCAACATCAACGTTGTTCAGGAGTAAGTCTATTCATTATAAAATGGCAAACCAAACTGAGAATAAATCAAGTGACAGCTGTCAAAAAGACAAACTCCGAAAAAGTATTGGCAGATTGAAAACCACACGTCTAAAAAATCACACTTCATATTCTTTAAGTTATTGTGTTTGAAAAGTGCAAAATTTTCCCAGTTTGTAAGGACATTTTCAATTATGTTTTACTAATCACATAAGTATAAGATTTGAACTTTGCATTTAAAACTGTACAAATTTTATCAATAATAAGGGTATTCATGCAACGTCGTAAGTTTACAAATTGTGTAAAATGATAAGTTTACGCAAAGTTTGCATGAACAACCTTTTTTAAATATTTGATAAAATGCTAGGTAATTTAATCAGAGTAAGAGTCACAATGACGTTTGGAAAAGTTTAACCAGTTTGGTTAATTTTACGCAACAAAATCCTTATTGATAAGTTTAACCAAATTGTGTAAATCATTTACCATACAAAATTTGACAGTTCATAAACCAAAAGATAAACTTAACCAATTTGTAAACTTATCTAGGATTTTACGAAGTTGCATGAATACCCTTAATATTTTTATGCGGGTAAAAGGTAAGGTTAGGTAAAGGTTTGTTTACATTTACATTTACATTTTATTTATTTATTTGAAGGCATTCACATTAAGAAGTAAAAATCTTATAGATAGTGATGCTTAAATGTGCATTTAACAATTTAAATTCGAGCTACACTAATTACGTTAGCAACATTGAATAAAATAAAAGAAAAATAAATATAAAAATTGAGTTTCAAATTATTAAGAAATCAAGAAATAAATAAATTTTTTTTTTAAAACACACCTCTCCATTTATAATAAGGGCAAATAGTGAGGTATGATTTCTTTGTAGAAATAAACAAAAAAAAGAAGAAAACAAAATAAAAGTAACATAAAATATGCTCTACCTAAGCTCCAACCTAAACCTATCAGTGCCACCGAAACCCCGAACATGCCTTGGTAAAGAATTCCATAGCGAATAGAGTTAACAAAAAACTGCGGCTCAGATGTAAGGCAAGAGAACGAGGTTGAATAAGTAACTAGGCAGATTAGTTTGGAGATCTGTAACGATGTGGTGGTGGGACATTCAGAGCTGGCGTAGTGTTCCATAGACTTTCCCCACAGCTGCATTTATATGATTATTCCATGTCAGTGTCATATTAAAAAACATTCCTAGATTTCTTGTGGTTTCAACATATTCTATCTTCGAGCCCTGAAGGGAGATTTCAGGGAAGTAGGAAAGGTCAAATGGTTTCTTACTAATGACTATGCATTTGGTTTTTAGTGGGTTGAGAAAAAGCCCATTCTTCTCAGACCAAGCGAAAATCTTTTCTAAGTCAGTATTAATTGTATTTGCGCAGTCCTCTAGCAAGTCAAGGGGACAGCTCTTATACAGTTGGACATTATCGACGTACATTTGTATGGAAGAGGGTACTAAGGAGGGAATTTCATTAACATAAAGTGAAAACAAAAGAGGTCCAAGTCAAGAGCCTTGTGGAACGCCTCTGCTATTAGATAAAATTTATTATATATTAATTTATTTATATTTGTTGAGTACAAATTTTGTGAAAATAAAGTAAACATTTAAAATGAACTTTGAGTTTGAAAACATTTAAATAAGTCTTTCATAGATCTTCTCTTCTCAAAAGAAGATAAAACGTTTCTGGATTTGAATTCAGAATTATAACCAGCAGCTCATATATCCTCACATAGCAAAATAAATTATTACTCACATAGCAAAATAAATTATTATAAGTATGATTTGTTTTTTTGGATGTGTTTTTGTAATGTACATACATAACTAAACTAATTCAATAAATACAAACGCATTTTCTGATAAATGCATAGTAAACTATAAGAAAAGAGAACTTATAAAGCAAAGTGAAATTAGTGCTTTCTATTTATTTTTATAGCCGTTATAATATTTTGAACAGAAATAACATAAATGCAATGAAACATAAACTTCAGAATCAATCAAGTGGTTCTCGGCTGTTATAATATTGGGGACACGTTTTCCGGATTAGCAATCGAAAGTCTGTCAGTATTCCCATTGAATATATTGTGCTGACACCATTTTGGAAATTATAACATAACACAAGAAACAATGAATTTCCTCATTCTATTCTGGCACATTGCCAATATCTTCAGAGCGACACAATATGATTTCTTGTAAATGTTTTTCCATTATGAAAATAGATTTGATTCATTAATATGCCAGCTTTTTGACAATTTGTCAATCAGTAGACGAGGGACTAAATCTAGTTTTAACATAAACCCGATTATGGCTTAGTGGTTAAAATATGGCAGAAATTATAGCATTTCATAAGTTGTGTAGGTCCATTATGTGCTATAGAAGATGATTATGGCCATACATTTCTAAAATAATATCAGTTTCTAAGTCTTGTAAAATAAAAATAAAATAGAATTGCATATTATTTCTTTTTACTTCAATCCTAATTTCACTTTATAAATTTAAATTTTTACTGTTGACCTTGTCTTTTGTCTATTTTAAAGTATATAAATGAATCGAATGTTCCCGTAAAAGAGTAAAACGAATACTAAATAGATACAAATGTTTTTCTAAAAATACACTTCAAAGAAACTCGGCATGCTTCTCCTTTCACTTTATGTGGTTCAATGTTTTGTTTAAATTGTAGGTATCTGCACTAAATTATGTATCTACATAATAAGGGTATTCATGCAACGTCGCAAATTTACAAATTGTGTAAAATGCTGATTTTACACAAAGTTTGCATGAACGATCTTTTTTATATATTTGATTAAATGCTAGGTAATTCAATCAGAGTAAGAGTCACAATGACGTTTGGATAAGTTTAACCACTTTAATTTTACGCAACAAAATCCTTTGATAAGTTTAACCAAATTGTGTTAATCATTTCCCATACAAAATTTGACTTAATATTTCAACATAACTGAATAACTGGCTCAAACAATGGTGGAGCTGTAGCAGAGAGTTAGATAAAGTTTGCTCAGCTTTGTGCTGCACCATATATATTTCTTGCATCATGTAAGCAGATTTTAAAGTGCAGAAGGAGATAACTAATGACAAGTTTAAAATAAAATTTTATTACAAAATATTATAGTCTAGTCAATTTGTGCTCAAAAAGACTCTAAGAGAGCTAATTGTGGGGTAGTTTTGATTTTGGCCCTCTCTTATGTTTTTGGGAGCGCTGAACCCGAATCTGAGGTTTGCGACTAAAATTTCGTGACGCAACGTGGAAAAAAATGCAAAAATGCATTTTCTGTGAGTTTTTCACTAATGACTCGAAAACTGCCTCGAAAATTACATCAAAGTACCATTGAAAGCGTACACAATTTCAAATAAATCTCTGTTCAAGTTTTTTTTTTTCTGTGACAATCCTGTGACTCACGCGCTAGTTGAAAATGGACGTATTTTTAGTGTTTTCGAAAATCCACTCGAAAAAAATAAAAATTTTAATTGCTGTGCATGACATGAACCAAGATATACTTTTCTGATGGTCTTTGATGCGTTGACTTCGAATCTGGTCTTGAAATTGCTCTAAGATAGAATAAGAAAACATCACTTAACCCTACCGTCATTAGATAGAGATTTTCATCCACCCATTCTCCACTTTTCTCAATTTTGTTGTGTTGAATTGAGATTTAATTATTTTAAAACTTAAGTGATCATAAAGACGGTAGGTGTACCCAAGGTATAAAGAATACATGGTATGCTATTGCACATGTCGTTTCCTATCTCTCTCCCGCATTTTGTCAACAAGAAGTGATGCAATTCTCTTTGCATTTGTTTTTGTTCCTGTTTCTGTTTTTGATTTGTTGTTGCCTTTTATACCGGTTTTTGCTCACAGGTGGCGTAGATGCACAGAACAAAAAAGAAAATCAACTTCGAACAGCATACCTTTGGTGTACCTACCTATAAAATGAACGAAATAAAGAGCTATTATTTTAATATGAAATTAAGGTGACTATATAACTATAATCCAACCTGTCTCTATTTATGTCTTTATGGCAGTTTAAAAATTCTGCCAGAGCGATTGGCTTTATCTAAACAAAATTATGAAACAGGAAGGCATAGAAATGTATTTTATTATTCGTGGTTTGCAATTAAATTTTATGATTCAAGCCTGTACTTTTCATGGCAAAATACCACTTTTTTACCGTAATTCACTCTCCCAAAGAATAATTTCACAAACAGCATTTCAAAATATTGACTTGCGATAAATATTTAGTAATTAAAATTGCACAATCACTGATTAACGTTTTTTTTGTCGCAATTTGCAACTCCATGAGAATAGTTGCAAATCACCAACAAAATATTCCTAAATCACGACTTTCTTGTCGCAATTTACTTCTCGATGAGATAGCACCACAACATGTTATGTATCTAATCATTAATGTGTGACAACAACGATCTGTAATGCAAATTGGTCTGGTGGGACATTTTGGTACGGTTAAGAAATGATTTTTGTATTTGAGCTGCAACATGAGTATTAAGAATAGCATCATAGCAAACAAATTTCAAGACTGTTAATATCAGCACTTTAGATTTAATGAAGCCAATTGTTAAAAATGGAATGGGCCATCATTTATTAATAGTTCTCACGGGTGTCTTAAATTGATTTTTTCATATAGACAAACAAATAAAATGTGTTTATAAGTAAATTAGAAGATATATATGTATATGTACGATACAAACATTTTAACCGTGCCTTTAGTTATTCCTGGTTGCCTGGAAATATTTACATTGTACAAGTCCTTATTTCATAAATCACATTTAATCACGACTGTGTACTTGCAATTAACGTGTCGATGCGAAACAATCTTAAAAATGCAGCTCTGACGTTTTTTTGCACAGACTTCCGCTTGTGTTAATTTTGTTGAAAAATAAAAAATCAAGGGTTCCTTTATGGTATACTCAACTACATATGTAGGTATCTACTTATCAACTACGCAATCTTTTAACTTCTGGTATCTGGTGGTCTTTGTTTAAAATATTCTCAATGCCAAAATACCTAGTGTTTGTTTTTGCTCTGACTCTTAATTGATTTGGTTGCGGGAACTTTTGTTTAAAGAATGGCACTGAACCAAATTATTTCCTTTGTTATAATACACTCTCCTTTTCAGGAAAATTTGGGTTTTGCATTTTTTTAAATAGTGAACAACATTTAAAATCAAAATGAAATACAATTGTTTTTAAAAATTAAATTGCAGTTCTTTTGTTTTTCATTTGACATTGAATCTTTCTTGGTATAGGGGTATTTGTATGTGTATACTTATTTAATACTATATAAACAAAATCAATATAGGAGCATAAACATAAGAAGATGTAAGGTATCTGGTTTTGTCAAATTATAATATTAATTCCAAAACTCCCCCATTCAAATGAAAAACGTATACGTTCCACAACATTTTCCACAATCCGAGCTTTTAGTACAAGAAAAATATCTAGTGAAAAAATATGCCCAGGAATCTGAATACTTTTGAGAGGGAGGCGGGTGGTGGTTTTGCGAGCTGAAGGTTCTTCAAGCTGAAATATTTATATCTGTGGTTTAGGTTAGGTACAATCTTCCGAAACATATGACACATGGCCTTAGGGTAATTTTGAATGCTGGATCTACAGAGCGTTACTAGATGTTTTTAAGCAGCATTTCAAAAGCAAAGAAATGGACATCACGAAGAGCAACTAAAAGGACAAGAATAAAAGTAGAAGACGTAATCTTTCAAATTCAAAATATCAAGGATGTGGTTTTTGATGGCTTACTTGCAGAGGTCTCCAAAAAACCTCGGTTATTGTGACACATGAATGTATCAAATTATTTACCATGTATAAAAAGGCGTAACGTTTGTGGCATAGATACGGGTATGGTTCGTTTCGCCTTTTTCATTTCTTTTTTGTTGTTTCGTCTTTGCCGTTTGGCTTTTTTATTGTTTCGGTTTTCAATGTTTCTCTTTTCATTCATTTGGTGTTTTATTATGTTTAGTCAATTTTAATTTCGTTTTCTTATTTGTATAACTTAATTTCATTTCGTCTTTGATTGTTTCGTTTTTCAATTATTTCGTTTAAGAATTATTTTACCTTAACTTTATTTCGCCATGTGTTGTTTAGTTTTCGATTATTTCGATTTTCTTTAAAAAGTTTTCAGTTCACTTTTGATTTTTGTGCATTTAAGGAACCTAAAGGCGTTAAAATTCGAATTTTCAAAGAAAACTCTGGATCAGAACTATACCTTCTTTGTTAGCCAGATTTTTGAACATGGCGATGACGACTCCCAATCAATCATAAACTAACTGATAAGATAACAAAAAAATCGAACTACAAAACAATAGATTTACATAAAAACTACATTCGATGCAACCGCTGACAAAATAACATAAGCTTAAGTAATCTATACTAATTTTAACGAAAATTCGAAATAAGAAAAAAACAACAGAAGAAACCTAAAATAGTTGTGAGACGAAATGATCGGAAAATGAAGTGAGGCAAAAAACAAAATTAATTTTCCGAAATAAACAAAAATATTTGTGACTGAAACGAAATAATAGTTAACGAAATAAAAAAGACGAAACAATAGGCACCCCATAGATACATGTAAGCAATAAAGATTATTAGTTATAAAGATTATAATCTATAGCCAACGGACTGTGTTAGCAAATTTCAACTACGTACATTTAACAAGAAATTATAAAATCTGTTCCATAAAAGAAAGAATTAGAATTATTGTTGTACTCGTATCGTGTTTGCTAATTTATCTTTTTATGTTTATACAGGGTGTGTCCTTTAAATAATGGATAACCTTGTTACTAGGTATAACTGGCCTTAAGAGCATTCAGAAAAAAAGTATTAAAAAAATATTGTTCATGTGGCCTCCATGTTATGAAGATTTTTGAAAAAATGTTAAGAATTACAACTTTACTCAGATACTTGAACACTACGGCCACGAGTGAATGATTTTTTTTATTTTTTTTAATAATATTTTTAAATGACAGTATTAATAGATAAGCAGTCAAATTTAACACTTGTTGGTGCATTTAAAAAAATATTTTTTCAATATTTTAGTACACAAATGATAAAATATTCAATTCTTCCAAATGAGAACATAGGTGGCCAATGACATACAAAAGTTATCTATTAAATGTTCTCTTCAAATGGACAACAATAACAAGTTAAATTGGCTATCAATCTTCCGAAGTAGCTTTTTACGATAGGCATGCCTGTCGTAAGAGGAGACTAAAATCCAAACTCCGTATACTGAGATTGATGTATACATAACTAGGTAATGAGCAAAACAATAAGATATAGTACCCCAGGTGGCAGTCCAGGTTCACTGGAAAATCCACCCTCTTCGGAGGTCAGCTCTATGGATTTTGGGGAGAGTCAATTATTGCATTTAATAAATCCCTTCCTAAAAAGTGCAAGGGTATCTCGATCACCACCATCTAAATCGAGTGCAAAACCAACAAAATTCGGACAAAAGAGTTCACCCGTCACGCCTGTGAGCGCCAAAATAGACTCTGATAAAACAAAAAATCTTAAAAAAGATAATAACGAACTTCGACAAAAACTTGATCAAGTAATGGAACTTTATCAAGAGCTAAAGAAAGGAGTCGATCTTCTTCGAAAAGAAAATGAGATATTAAAAAGCGAAAATCCTCCAATAAACTCAAAGTCTAGCTTGCCACAAGTCAATAATTCTAGATATGAAACGGACGAAGAAGAGCTAGCACGTGAAACAGAGAAGTACTCAAAGAAAAGATTGAGTAAAAAGCGGAAAGCTGGCTCTTCACCTGAAGCAGCCTCTTCTTTTGAAATAAGAGTTTCACCAAAACATGCGACATTAAAAGAAAAACCTGTTAAGGAACGGCCCCCACCACCGATAAATGTTATCGGTATTGCGGAGTATAACAAGTTGCAAACCATATTAAAGGCATTATTACCATCGGCTTTTAAAATTATTTCACCTAATAACAACAAATGGAAAGTTTGTGTGAAAGACCCCGAAAGTTATCGTCTTCTGTCACGAAAACTAAACGAAGAAAAAGTAGAATGGTATACCTATGAAAATAAGTCGGAAAGACCCCTACGTGTTGTGGCAAGAGGTCTACACGCATCATGTTTAAAAGACGATATTATTAGTGATCTAAAAGAGGGTGAAGCGATAGTGGTACAACGTGGTCTCCCACTATTTATACTTTCGTTCGAAAGTGAAACTGAAAAATTAAATGAAATTTATAAAATTAAAACAATTCTAAACATCGTAGTTAGGATCTAACTTCTAAGAAAGAGCACAAGGTTAATCCTCCAGTGTAAACGCTGCCAAGAATTCAATCACACCCAAACCTATTGTGAAAAAGAGCCAAGGTGTGTAAAATGCGCTGGAAAACATCTAAATGTTGACTGCAACGGAAAAAGTGAAAGTCCACCGACGTGCATTAATTGTAATGGAAATCACCCAGCAAGTTATAGGGGCTGTCCATGCCCATACATAAAGAAACCCACCAAGGCAATTAGAAACCGCAATTCCCAAGAGTGCCAAATCTACGAAAGGTCCAAAACCTAGTATCCGTAAGGAAAAGAAACCAGTATCAGTACCTTCGGAGAAAATATCGAAGCAAGGAAATGCAGAAACATATGCCCAAATAGCTGCTAATATACCCGTAAATAAAGACACTGAAACAGACCCTGTTTCGAAAGAAACCGTTTTGAAGAACAATGTGAAACAAATAAACTTATCTTTGATAGGTTAGGTAAGCTCGAAAATTGTTTACGACCCAAACCTCTTTCAAAAAATATATGATGAAAAAGCTTAAAATTCTAACGTGGAATGCCAACGGATTATGGCAAAAACTTGGAGAATTGGAGATGTATATGCGAGAAAATGATATTGACATATGTTTGATATCAGAAACGCATGCCAAAAATGAATCAAATCTTAAAATCCACGGGTTTCATGACTACCACGCCATTCATCCGTCTAACAAAGCAAGATGTGGATCATCATTGTATATAAAAGAATGCATTGAACACTCGATAGGCCTCAAAATAGAGGCGGAATCAATGCAATTGAGTAGTTTACAGGTTAAAACTAAAAATATTTCTCTCAATGTCTCTTCCATATATTGCCCTCCGCGTTGCAAAATTGATAAGAGTGAATTTACGACGTTGATAAAGTCACTAAGCCCAAATTTAATTGTTGGTGGTGACTTTAATGCAAAGCACACCTTCTGGGCCTCACGATGCATATCTCAAAAGGGTCGCATGCTGTATGAAGTAGGAATGGAGAATAATTGTGACTTTCATTCGACTGGCAAGCCAACTTACTGGCCAACTGATCCGTCGAAAATTCCTGAACTAATCGATTTATTCATGGTGAAAGGAATACCCTCTAACCGTATAGAAATTTCAGAGGGCTATGACCTCTTCTCAGATCATTCTGCCGTCGTACTCATTATAAGCGAAAGCCTTGTTAAAATTGAAAAACCACCCAGGTTAACAAACAGTAAAACCAACTGGGATGGATTTAAAAAAGATATCGAGGATAACGTTGAGTTAAGGGTATCATTTCAAACGCCTCTTGAGCTTGAAGACGCAGTAGATACCTTTGTTCATATAATACAAAAAGCAGCTTGGGATAACACACCTTATCAAAGGCTTATGCCTCGCTTTAAAGATATAAAATATCCGCAAGAAATAAAAGATTTAGTGAAAGAGAAACGAAAAGCACGTAAAAAATGGCAGCAAACCCGTGCTCCTCAACACAAAGCTCATTTAAATCGTTTGAGTAATATGCTAAAAACGGCGATATCAGATTTCAAAAACCTTGAAGTTGAAAATTACATTGAAGGCTTGACAGCGGGGAAAGAATCCAACTACTCACTTTGGAAAGCTATAAAAAGAACGAAAAACCAAAGCTTCCAGTGCCCCCGATTAAGGAAAGCCAAAATGAATGGGCTAAAAGTGACAAAGAAAAAGCGACGGTATTCGCCGATTACTTAGAGGAAACATTTAAGCCGTTCGATGGGCAAGAACTCAACGAAAATATTAATATGAATTTTACCCCAAATGAAAGCTACATAACGAGAAATGCTACACTTGCCGAATTAAAAACAGAAATAAGGAAGCTTAAGTCCAGAGAGAGAGAGAGAGGCAGAGATTTCAAAAATGCTCCCTTGTAAAGGGTTTATTATCCTGCTTTACATAATAAATGCCGCTCTAAGGTTAGAATATGTTCCGAGCCAATGGAAAGTTGCGGAAGTCATAATGGTATTGAAACCTGGCAGACCATCTCACGAAAAGAAGTCTTACAGGCTGATTTCGCTTCTTCCTATTATATCAAAAGTTTTTGAAAGACTACTCCTGCGCCTGTAACCGATAATAGAAACAATTAATATCTGAACATCAGTTCGGATTTAGAAGCAAGCATTCGACAATTGATCAAGTGCATAGAATTACTGACGTTATTAAGAGAGCTCTTGAAGAAAAGAAAATCTGTTCGACTGTCTTTTTGGACGTGTCGCAGGCGTTTGACAAGGTGTGGCACGAAGGCCTCAAATTCAAATTAAGACAAGTTCTGCCTAAAGGACTTTACAACATTCTAAACGGATATCTAAATGAAAGACTTTTTCGTGTAAGACACGGAAATTACTATTCTGATTTCAAAGAAATAGTGGCTGGGGTACCACAAGAAAGTGTATAAGCTCCAGTTCTGTACCTTTTATTTAAACGCGATATACCTCAAACTGAAGATACTATTGTAGCCACGTTTGCTGATGATACTGCAATACTAGTAGTATGCAAAACGATTAGCGAAGCTACAATTAAATTACAAAATGCTCTTAATAATGTTAATGAGTGGACGAAAACATGGCGAATAGCGCTCAATGAACAAAAGTCAGTCCACGTGGACTTTACGTATAAAAAAATAAATAGATTACCCGTCTTTCTTAATACCGCTCGTGTTCCATTTGCAAATGAGGCAAAGTATCTGGGAATGACTCTGGACGCGAAATTAAAATGGAAGCCGCACGTGAAAAAGAAATGCGAAGAACTAAAAAGTAAACTAAGAGATATGAACTGGTTACTCGGTAAATATTCAAAGCTTAGTATTGAAAATAAATTGATTTTATACCGACAGGTTCTTAAACCTGTTTGGACTTATGGTATACAACTTTGGGGTTGTACCTGCGATACAAACTTAAATAACTTACAAACGTTTGAAAATAAATTGCTAAGGTCATTTGTAAATGCTCCGTGGTATATAAGAAACGAAGATCATCATAGGGATCTCGGGATTCCTACGGTGCGGGAGGAAAAAAAAAAGTTTTGCGCGAAAACATAGAAATCGACTATTAGAACACGCTAATTCAACCATTATTGACATTCTTGACGAGTCGAATTTAGTACGCCGTCTGCGAAGAACAAAACCTTCCGACTTGGTGCGGTGAACAGAAAACCGTTTTAAAATCGCGGACTAAGTAGGAACTTTTACCGGAAAGTAACCTGCAACACGTTACTTAACTTCGTTAAAAATAAATTGCTAGATAAGTTTCGACTTAGTTGCAATCGGGAAGTGGAGGTGGTTTTAGTGTAGTAAGAATCTCACGCTTCTATGAGCACGCTTTTTTCGGTCCTCATAGTGCCTGAATAGCAGGATTTGCACCTACCCACGGGAAAATGAAAATAGATATCTCCTTAGATTAACAGCATAATGGATGGGACATCCATCGTTCTGAAGCCACATTGAAATCCTTAACTCTTGGGGTACGTCTTGCAAGAGCTTTGGCAAATTAATTCGTAAAACTTCTAAATAGCTTTCACCATTCAAGTTGCCAGGTAGTTCAAAGGGGCCTCTAATTTGTCCGTTAAGGGTACTTGCCCAGTAATTAAACTTTAAATGATACTGTGATCTGTCCTCACGGATTTTATATTTACCAGCTGTGCAAATTATGCAAATTTACATATCCATCCCTTTTAAGAGATAATTCATCAGTCCACAAAACCTTGTTAAACACATCTGGGTCATTGTTAATTTATTGCAACATTTCTTGGCAAAAACGAACTCTTGCAGGAAAATCTCTTCGTTGCAGTGTTTGCACACGCGTGGAAATTATGTTTTTTTTTTTTATTTTGTGAGCGCTTGTTTTTGAAATTCCTGTGCGTCGTGCTACGCTCGTGTAGATGTTGAGGGATCTGCTTCGATTTTACCGAGAATTACTGTATCGACGTTTGCTCGCACATTACGTCCTACCACCGACTCAAATACCAGGCATTCTTCCTTCCGAAAAACAACGGTGGACTTTCATAAATACACGATAGTCTGGGTGTGCCCAGACTTTCATTTATCAGCAAACCCAATTTTGTTCACCCAATTTCTAAAAAAATCCCCTTTTTCCTCCCCTAAACATAATTTTCATATATTCTAAAAATAAAAATTAAAAATTTGTTTTTCTTAACGCCTTTTATTTTATAATAATAAACTAAAATTTTTTTGCAGACAAAATTAATTTTAGTATGCAAAAACCAAAGTTATGAACATAGGCACATTATTAAAAGTAAATAACAAACAAAACCGAAAACGTAACATCTTTATTACATAAAATAACTCTAGGAATCACAAAAATTCAAAGTATTTAAAGGGGTTTTCAAATGGGGCGCTACAATAGTAGAGCGACAGGGACAGCAAACGACGCCATATTTCTTGCCGCTCTTTTGACATTTCTCTTCAGTAAGGTTTGCCGTTTCATGATGGAAAGATATACGAGCCAACAACGAGTCGAAATTATTAAAATTTACTACCGAAATTCGGACTCAGTGGCCTCAACGTTAAGAGCGCTACGTCCAATTTATGATCGTCATAATCGTTCTAGCAGATCAACAATTGAGCGTCTTGTGGAAAAAGTTGAATCCACAGGCACAGTACAAAATGTTCCCGTGCCAGTGAGACAAAAAAATGCCCGTAGTGTCGAGAATATTGCTGCCACTGACGCTTCAGTTGCAGAAAGCCCAAATGTGTCTCTCACACGTCGTTGGCAAGCGTTGGGCATCTCTGTGATGTCGTTGTGGCGAATTTTGCGAAAAGATCTTGGCCTACATCCTTACAAGATTAAATTGACGCAAGAACTGAAGCCGCTTGATCACCAGAAGCGTCGTATGTTCGTGAATTGGGCTGAGCAACAACTTGAAAATGATTCAGATTTTCATCGAAAAATCATCTTCAGCGATGAGGCTCATTTCTGGCTGAATGGCTTGGTCAATAAACAAAATATGCGGTATTGGTCAGGCAGCAATCCACACGTACTCCATCAGTCATCATTGCATCCCAAAAAAATTACGGTTTGGTATGGCTTATGGGCCGGCGGTGTTATTGGACAAAAATCGAATTCCATACATAATAGCATCAAACGAACTTTCACAGGAATAAAGAATTTCATTGATATCCAAAACCGTTTTTGTTTTATTTAAAAAAAACTTTTGTAGCGCTCTAATTGAAAAACCCGAGCTATACTTTCTTATATTGAGTGTAGGTTTTGTTTTCATTTTTCTGATTGGCTTTAAACACGATAGGCATATATCTTTTGATAGGTATTTAAATTTAAATTTTCTTTTCTTGCATGATTTTGTTGGTAGGCATATCTTTTGGTGGGTATATTTGATTTTTCAATTAGAATCTGTTTTGCGATGGTGGATATTTTGGAAAATACGAATGGTATTTGAATTAAAGTTTTTTTTTGCAATTACTAATTTCGTTGGTAGATTTTGGGGGTTGTTACCAATATGTGGGTATATGTTCATCTTTTAGTAGATATATAGGTACCTGTTGGTGTTCATGTTTTTTGTATTAGGTAGGTATATTATTGTTTTATGTTATCTTACTTACATACATATAATTTATTACTAGTCTCACCCCCCCAAAATTTTACACCACTCAGAAGCTAGTTAGGTAGGTAATATTTGAAAATTGATTTTTAATGATTTTTTTTTAATTTAATATTTTCGAATGTGCACAGTGATCGTTAACTAAAATTGGCTATCAGTGTTTAATTTGGTGATTCGCACACTCCTTGCGACTATGGGTAGGTACCTATCTATGTACAATCTTGGTAGGTATTTGAAATAAATTTTGTATGCAGAATTGGGGGGTGGGCTTAAGCAAATATACCCATTGGTCTATTTTTGGTAGGTAGATAGGTCATAGGTAGCTAAGAGCCTACCATTCTGTACGGGTATCCGGATACCCCGAGTCTTAATGCACGGATTCTTAATAAGTACACGGAGTTTTAATAATAGGAACAGGTAGGTACACGGATTTTAAATACACGGATACTTTTGAAGCGTCCCTGTTGAAAAACCCTGTACAAAGCTAAATAATGTAGATATTTTTGTTATATATTTAACATAGCCTTTTCTAATTTCATGATCCAAAATAATAATAACAACTTTTGCGGAAAAAGGTCAACTTAATATGGGATTCTGAAGTTTAGTCTTGTTTAGGTTAACTGTTAACTCTACTTTGTGGAAGACTAACGATATAAGGTTTTGCATATGCGGAAACTCTTTAGTCAAACTTCATAAACTAAAAAATCCTTTCCACAACCACAAATGATTCAATTAATTTGTTCCCCTTTATGAATTTGTTTCCCCTTTTTTAATATTGTCCCTCGATTTCTCCTTTTTCATTATAAAATCAGCAAAAATTATGCTTTTCCCCTCGATCTGAGGACACTGGCTCTGGATGGCGTGCATTTGAGTATCTCTACCTATGAAGTACGGCAGCTGCATTAGCGTTGCCTCTGCATTCCCTATACACGAAATGCATATTTGAATACTCTAGCGATGTAAAGAGCCTGTTTAGATTAGGAAATTTGAGTCTGGACTCGTGAGTCTCATCGTGTCAACATTCGACCATTTGCTTTGCACATTGCAACACCATGAAATAAGTCTCATCAAAATAATAAATGATTTTGCTTTCTAAATGTCTCAAAATCAATCATTAAAGTTTTCAATGATGAGTTTGAATGATAGCTCTAACTAGCACCTTAGGCCAGCTATATCTAGTTGTAAGGCTATCCATTACTTACAGGACACCCTGTATAATTCAATTATGTAAGTTACCTCGTAACGACTCACGACCAGACAAAGATGAGGAAAAAGATATTTTATTTTTAAGTACATTAATAAGTTAAGAAGTCAGAACATGTCGCATAAATTAAGCAAAGTAAATGTACATATGTACAGTCTTTACGTGAGACAAATTATTGAAATTTGTGTATAATCAAACTTGTAACGACCTAACAATTTTTTTTTTTGAGAAAAAATAGTTATTCCTTAATGTCTTGTCCATGAAACTAGAACATTTTATATTTAATATAAAATTTTGAACAGCTTTGCTTAAGTCAAATTTTTATTCAAAGCAAAAAAGCCATTTCTAGTTTTTAGCATTTCGCCATTTTTTATTCCACATTCCGACAGAACTTGTTGCCTAAAATGCCATTCAATGTCAACGCAAAGCTTTTAAACGACAAAATGACGTACCTACATACTTTTTCTTTAGTAAGTAGGTGCATATGGGCTATTTTATTTTTTGTTTGCTTCTCGCATTTGAGAAACTTGAGGTGGCGATGATGATTCAATTTTGTTTTTTATTTTTTTTTTCAACATCAATAGTTTGATAAGGACGGAATAAGTATGTAGGTATAGGTAGATACCTTCCCAAGTGATTTTTTGAACAAAAATTCTTTTGATTTCAAGTTTGAAAATCTATAAGGACACGGTTGCGCTGAAAGAGAATTTTAGTAGCCTAAGTTTTATGGAATTAAAAGCGACTGTGTTAGAATAAGTTACAGGTAATCAGGCCTATTCCGCGTGATCTTTTATTGTGCTATTCTGTTATTCTGCTATGAATTTCCATACAAGAGCTTAAGATGTCAAAAAATCTTTTATCAATTTTAATTTTGGTATTCTGCTTGCGTAAATCTGTTATATAATCTGCTAAGAAATCTGTTATGAACTGCCAAACTTTCGAACTCATAGCAAAATCTTTTACAAATCGCATTTTTGGTATTCAGCATGCCAAAATCTGTTATAAATCATAAAAGAATAGAAGACAGAATTCTGAGACTTTTATCATAAAAGATTTTAGTAAGTACACGAGTAAAAATGGATATTTATCTTTTATTTCATCAACGAAATGTTCTTAAAAACATACATACATTTATTGTAGATATGTATTTATATTATCAAATAAAATAAGATTATTTTTGTAGAGGGATGCACCAGTAAAATCGGCTAAGTGGAACTTGTTGAATGTCCTGGGTAGTCCTAGTGTTTCTTTATCACGACATCCCTCAAGTCTCAACCGCAACCAAAAACAAATTTATTAAAGATTAGAAATATTTGTATTTTACTTGTTTTAATCTAAACTGGCCTGCTCGGCCAGAGTTCATAAAAGAGGGTAATTTCATTTGCTCAGAATTTCAACACAAACTAAATGTAAATAAATTTTATAACAGAACAGCTGATTATGACAACAGATTTTAGGTCTGTTCGTTGACTGATTTCGTTTTCGAAGTTTCATAACAGATTTTTATAAAAGTTCGAACACCTGAATACAAATCATAAAATATCTTTTATGCTGAAAATCTTTTATGATTTATAACAGAAAATTCATAGCAGAATAACAGATTTGGCAGAATAGGTCTACTATCATTCGAATTTTGACTTTTGTTCAGTCAATATTTGTTGTTTTGCTTACTTGTATTTTTTCCTCACGTTGACAACCATTTTTTATTTGATAATTTTAATTTCAATTTGTTGTTGTGTTTACGCGTGTTCTTGGCCTCAAAATCACAGTCATTTTTTTATTTCTGACAATTCCAATTTTGACAACCTCCGGAATATAATATGTACATTCTATTTGTGTACTGTGAGCTCATACCACATTACCGCTCAAGTTGTCAAAACTGAAAATGACAGAAATTAGCTTAGTACGCTGCTGATGCAAAACGAAATTTGTAGTTGGTTTTCATTTTTTCAACAAGATAACAAAATGCTCACGAAAACGAAACGGAAAAATATTCATTGAAAGTTGCGCAAATTCAAAAAATTAAATTAAATGCACATGGAAAAAAAGAGCAGGCAGCTATGTTGAAATAATAAAAATAAACACTAAGAAACACAAAGTAGTTTTTCCCCACACAATAAATGGTCTGGATAGTTAATTGTGCGTGCCATTAAAGCGTATAGACTTCTTCAAATAATCTGCTACAATGGGTACGTTCAGACTCTGATTGGCCTTTTGGCCAGCTGCCAAAATATTTCTTTCCAATTAAGGCGAATTTATTGGAAAGTTAGCTAAAAGTAAGTCAAGAAAAATCTCTCTTAATATCAAGTCAAGCGCACTTCTGTCAGAATATCAGCTGATTATGTTTTGTCACTCAACATAAAGCTGAACTTTATTTGTTTTTATATTAATTTTATATTAATATCTAGTCGCTTAGGTCGTCTGAACGTGCCCAATTATCAATTTTGCTCATCGAACAGCGTACTTCAGAACGAAAAGTAGAACTAAGTTTTTAGCTTATGATTTCATTGTTTCATTTTTGTGTGGGATTATTCACTTGACATCAGCAGCGTACTAGGCTTTAACACATTAAAAAATTGCGCAAGTTAGCATAGTTGAATATCAGATGAGGACCTCCAATAACACAAATATTCACATTTGCACATAACTGAACAAAATTTCAAACAATAGGACAATTTTTATAGTATTTAAATGCATATAAAACACTAGCATTTTATATCTTTTCACCAAATTATTTCGATATTTATGTTGCATTCTCTGGTACCTGAACTATTTTTAACCATCAAATCGCACTAATTTTACCTTGCTTTTGGTAAACCACAGAATTTGCACGACTTTTTTTCATTTTCTGGACCTATCCATGTCAGATGTTCTTTGGCTAATTGAATGGGATTGTTCCGATGTCTTTTGGTAAAAAGTGGTACTCCCAAAAATATGATGTTCCTTGGGTTATTTTCGCACAGATGAGCAAGTCAACATCCAGTTTAGTGTCTCACAGCTGACTTTAATGATTTTTTTGGACAGGCGTCATCTCTTGGTGATGTGTTTCGTTATGGACCTGTTTTTGCATGAGATTTTGGAGCTTGTAGTAAATTTAATACAATGGTTTTTGGACTTGCAAGTACGGTTGCCACTTGCAAACAAAAATTTCTTACCAAAATTTCCCACAAAAACCTACCAAATCAAATTGGTTTTTAAAATAGGCTAAACAAATCACTTTTCAATTCTTACAAAATAATTTCTTTTGTAGAAACTGCAGAAAAGTGAATATGATAAGGTAGCTCTAGTTCGATGTGGACTAGCCAAACGCAAGTTATATTTCTGAAATGTTTATTTAGGTAGTTTCATGTTAACATTTAATACTAAATACTTATTTAAAATTTTCACTGTTTGTTGTCAAAAACCATAGGAAGAAAAACCTAAGTTTGGGGAACTTGGTGAAAGTTTTAAGTCACTAAAAATATGATCTTCAAATGTTATCACTAGAGGTCATTACTTGATCACATATTACTAATATTATTTCGTGTGAGTTTGGTTGAAATAATTTAATTTTGAAAGTAAATTTTAGAAATAAGATCATTTAGAAATGAAGTTGGAATTTTCAACGAAATTATAGCTCATTTGTTCTTAAAACAATGTGGGTATGTGGGTAAATCACCGCGAATTGATTCAAGTCTCTGTTTACTTCGGTAGATATTTTCTTTTATTTGGCATCCTTGGAGTTAATTGGAAACTATTAAAACTTTTGTATTTATATAATTTCATATGTTATCCTTAAGAGTTGTGGTTTACTATTGAGTTTTTTGAAGTTCTTGTTTTTTTTTTTCATCATATGAACTGTTTAATCAAAATTTTCTTTGAGCACAACAGTATAATATATATTTTAATAATATATTTTTGGCGTGAAAGGAAACCAGATGATATTAATATAAGAAGTAGTCTCAGTGAATGTAATTACGAATACGTTGGTCTGCCAGCACGTTGTGGTCCCGTTTACCAGAAGAAGTACAACTTTTACCAAATTTTAATTAGTGAGGGAAACCACTTCAAACGTAATATGCCCTAAGGCCCTCGACTCACTGATTACAAATAAGGTTACGAAAGACCCAAAACTGACAGACTTTCCTGAAAGTGCAACTTTTCGGGTTTGTAAATTTTTAGCAATATTTTTTTATATCAAGTGAAAGTTCTTGACTGTAAGGGCGTTTGTTGTCTCTACTGGTCTTATTGTTTTGACCGTCACTGTATGCTATGTTCTGTAATTTAATACTAAAATATACATATATACATAATACATATTTATTTTTTCTGTCAGAGTTTTCAAAACAATTAAAAAAGGTGACTATGAAATACCCCAAATTTTGTTTGTATATGTACATATTTTGAGGAATAATAAAATGTAATTTTATAATTCAAGTTAAAACTGTGAAGTTTATTACTCTAAGGGAATTTGGTTAAATTCAGACACTTAGAATTTCAAATGCCCGTGCTCACAGTATCTCCAATGCTGTGATTTTTATATTAGTCGGTAATCATCGATAAAATTTGCGATAGTCATCTAACTGATGAGACCAACTATCATACCTGGGCGAAACGCAATGGAGTTAAGCTCATTTGAACTTTTAACTTGAATTATAAATTCGGTCACTCCACTCAAACAGAAGAATTTTCTTTTAAATTTTCTTCATATTCAATTAAAATGTAATTTTCTTAGTTTGTGGTGCTCTTGATAAAATTATATATATAGTTCACGGTTCATTGTATACATATAAATACAAAATGCAATACTAGCTGATCAAAACAAAACAAAAAGTTTTGTAATAATGAAGCAAATATTCAAAGAATACCCCGAGTTCATAAATGTAAACATACTGAATCACTGCAAAAAACGATTGTTATAAAATGGTACTAATAATTTTTTTCTTAGTAAAATTTGTTTTAAAATGTGAGAGCTAAAATGCACGCTTAATATAATGTATAAAAACTGTAGATTGGACAGGTATCTGCCAACAGAAATAAAATAAGAGTTTGTCGTATTGCCGAACTTTCACATTTACGAACTCGACCATAGCTTTCCAAGTCGTCAATAAACACCCACTATGAACGCACCAAACAGTCGTAAGCATAAGACTCCTTGAAGCTGCCACCAAGTCAAACTGTAAAATGCATCGAGCATAACTGTCATCAATTTCTGCCAATGAAAAATCATAACAGAAATTTAAGATTTCCAAAGATCCGAACGGTTGGCGAAGAGAATCAATATATCTCCACAATCTTTAATAACCTGAATAGAGGATGCTTATACGCGTTATACATGATACAATAACTGAATAATTATTGAATTATTTTATCTTCCCAAAAATTATTCAATTAACGATCAATAAATTGCCAGATTGTAAGAGGAAAAAGTCTAGGAATCTATAAGAACTATCAATCAACTAAAAATTTGCAATTGATTGAAAAGCTGATAAATACAAATATTTTTGACAACGATAATTTAAAGTTTGTCAATTGAACTATTCATAGTAAACTTAACAATGCATATTGCATACCAAACACTAATACCGTTTAGTCTTTGAATTAAAATTGGTATTTTATAACGATATTAAAGATTCACCTATTTTGTTGATAAACGTCAAATATCGTATTGACACACAGTAAAAGAGCCTTATTTTGCATGTATGTATATTGTTGTGTGGACTGTTTTTATTATGAAACAAATAAAGTGAACATTGAACTTATAAATAGTTTAACTAAAACATCAACCTGTCATTTCAAATACATAAGTATGTAGCTGCACCAGACACCACGCATAATGTAGTTGATTTCATAGGTTTGATTTTTTTTTCCTAAAGGCGGTAAGTATTCATAAAATGGCGTAAGGCCGTCATAAACGCTGTAAAGTTTTTTCGAAAATCTGTCAAAATTTTAATGGAAAATTTAACAGATCTACGCATTACATACAACTTAATTAGGTTTACGACGACATTTCGCTGTTGCCTGAATACCCTTGCTGTATTTGTACTTGGCTAGAATTAGGTACATAAGGCATGCAATAATAATTATTTCAGAGAAGAAATTCAAAAATACCTATTTTTTCATTGACGTTTAGTTTAACCAATAGCGATAAACTTTCTACGAGTTGAAACGTCAACCCCGTTTTTTAAGCTTATAAGTTTGTGGTTTCCATACACAGATTAAATAATAAACAAAAAATTAATAGTTTTCCTTGATTTTTATAATTAATTAATCAACTTCTGTTTATCCGCATTGGAATTTTTAGAAGTTAAAAATTCCTGAAACTAACAGCTGATACCTTATTTATTTAATGAATGGAAAAGATCGGATTTAAAATCATATATCTATAGACAATTAAATACATGTGTATATATATACAACAAGCATATTATAAGGTTAATTTTTCATAAAATTGACATACATAGTTAAATATTTTTTTAAGTAGCACTACTAATAAAGTTGACCTAGAAAATAAAGGAAAAATCACAATGCCGACTTCAAAGAATAAATGCTAAGCATCCATTGCCTGTAAATTTTAAATAAAATAAAATGTTTATACGAAAAAATGTATATAGAAGTTCAAAATTCGTTTTATCAAATAAGCTTGTAGAAATACAGTATACTCCAAAAATACTTTCAATGTTTTTATTATATATGCTTTCCAACTAAAATTGTGTATCATTTCTGAATTTAACATCAGTTTTTATGTACTGTAAAGCATTGTTATGGAAAATTCAAAAATCACGAGAGATATATTACGTTTTATTCAATAACAACAATTATTTTGGTTGATTAAAATAGATATTTTACATAGACGTCTCACTGGCATTAAACAGGTTGGAATTGGAAGAGTTTCAAACTAGACCAAAGGAATTCGAAAAGGAACCAGTCATCCGTAATAAGGTAGATATATAATATACAATACAAATATTGCAATATCGAGTATATTCAGGTAGGTAAAAAATACAGATATATTTATTATATAAATTGCTAAAATGTGGCATTTAGTTATAGAGATGATCTTGAGTTGAGCTTTTTCTCTGTAGTAGGTATACACCCACCTTGTATATTTTAAGCAAACAAAATTAAGAAAAATATTAAAATTTATCTTTGTATTTTCGTATTGATTCAAAAATACTCGCTGCCAAACAAAATATACAAAAAAAGAACAGGAGGGAACAAAAATTCTAAAAGTAAAAATGTATATACTTTCATCTCTTATGTAGTTTTGTCGAAGAAATCTCATGAAACCAAATTAAATCTGTTGGCAGTTTGAAAAAATTCATCGCTGAGGATAGATCGCTATTTTTTAGGATTTAAAATGTAAGATAAAATTAATTTTTAGCAACAAAAAGGAAAACTGTGCACTTGACATTAAAATGAATAAGAAGTTATTCGAAAAACAAATGAGAGTTCAAAAACTACTGAGTTTTAAGTGAAATAAAACAAGTTCCATACATATATTATATATACAAATTTTTTTTCAAATCATTATTGGAATAAAAAACCGTTGCATTTTTATGGAACAATAATTAAAAAACAAATTTAGTGAATACATGGAAACTGTGAAGACTATTGCATATAAAGTAAAATAGACTGATATACTTATTAATGTGAAAAAGTGTCTAAAGTTATGAACATTTTATTGAATCTATTTTTCAAATGAATAAAGACAAAATAATAAACTTGATCTTTCGCTTTCTTACATTTACAGCGAACGAGACTAGGAATCGAATAAAAAATAAAAAGCTGTGTTTACATTAGTGAAAAAAAACAATCGTCAAAATGTTTAAAAATCATTTGGAAATGATTGGGAGGAATGAATCCCCAAGCAAAAAAGCTAAATTCTGGCAGTCATATATCAGATCCCTAAAAGGTTTGTTAAGTTTTTTTTTTTTTTTTGTACATAATTAAGCTAGTTAATGTTTAAAATGATTCAAAGATCTCCTTATCCTCAGAAATATAAACGCAATTTTTCAAAAAAATCCCTCAGATTTGTAGCCAAAATATACCTGCTTTGTTTTCGCTTGCTCAATTTTCAAGAACTGTGAAAGCTCAGAAATATAAACTCACCATATATATGTATCTGTATTATATATGTATAAAAGTGAAATTGAAAGGCAAAGGTCTTAATAGTTTAACACATATAATTCTAGAGAGTAAAAAATAAAAACAAAATAAATTATTATTTTCCCCAGTGAAAAATAAAAATATTTTCTAAAAATAGATTTCATTTTGCTAGAGCAAATTTGTTCCATGTTCATTTTTGAATTTTGTAGCAAATTAAAATATTTGTCGATAGTAGGTACGTTGCAGTTAAAAATGTGTAGGTACATACAAATATTTTTTTTTTCAAATTATAAACTTAAGTACCTACTAGGTACCTACACACAACTTTAAACCTTTCTTTCTAAAATTTGTTTAATATTTTTAAACCAGTTCAACTTCTAATTCTTTTACAATTGGAATAGATCTAGAAAATTCTTATTTAGTTTCGAGTAGTCATTTATAACAATTATGACTCAATATCTATCACATCAATACTTTACTAGTACAAAAACCTATAACTAATTGTATTTGAATTAAAGGATCAGAAGACATACGCGCTCATGATACACCAAAAGTACGTTCATTCAGGCCATACAGTGCATACGTTGACTCGCCATCACCATACCGCAGTATTTTCGACGAGCCTGCAACTCCATCTGAAAGAATTCAATCGGTGGGATACAGATACCAACCCGTTTCTAGAGATACATACGGTTACTCTCCACGCGCTATCTATGATCACCATTACAGCAGAACAAGTAAGTTTTTTTTTTAAATTTTTATTATAAGAATTTCGCTATAGACTATATACATTTTTTTCATCATCATTTTGTGCAAATTTATCGAAATGCTTGTAGAAAGACAGAACGAGCCAACATACAAAACTAATAATAGATTTGAATATATTACGTCATACAATTTTCTTGGTTCTTCTCATGTAGTTATTCGACTTTTTCGTAAAATGCTATTGCTTTAATATTTTTGGTAAATCCATAGGTAGAAAGGTGATGTAAAATTTGATATGCGTTTTTGACCAAATGTCAACACAACTAATAAATATTTTTTTTAGATAAATAGATGATGCTCGAATACTTTAATTATTAGTTATTTGTGGTATTTATACTAGATATAACAAAGTTCCTGAATGTTTTTATAAAAATATTAATCAGTTATTTGAGAAAGCTTTCGCTCATATAATATTTTGCTGAATCTAAATATAAAATGGGACTCATGGTGAAAATATTTATCAAATATATCATACATATAAAAGATAAGGTTACAGATGTTAAGATAGGTGCATTTCGATATGAAAAAATTCCTCAGAATATACCTACCTAGTTTTTTTTGCTGGTCTTTGAAACTGGAACATTTTCTTCGGGTATTTAGAACTATATTTCCAAAAAGGTACCAAAGGAATTTTTTTTTTAAATTGAAAACGATGCAATTTGTCAACATACATTGGTCATGTTGAATGCGTTTAGTAAGGCATAGGTATACAATTGTTGAATGATATAATGTACATGCATACATATGGACTATGAACATTTATTATATTTGATTTTTTTTTGATTATTTAAAAGGCATTCAATAATATAATGCCTTCATGTCTTGACGCTTGACCCAAAAATATTTAGGATTATGGCCTAGTCCACATTATATAAAACTTTACACTGCAAAGTTTTCGTTTCATTTCTCCAGGGAAATACTGTTCTTTAGAAAGTGTGCTTTAGAAGATTGTGCTTAACAATGCAATGGAACATATGTAATTTTACTTAATATGTAAGTAGGTACATACAAGTATATAAGTAGTGCCATTTAAATAAAATTTATTTAGCGGTCGTAGGTAAAGTATTGTTATTTTTTTTAACTTGGTGAACAGCTGAGCTAATTTTTTGTTAGTTTGGAATTTTTCCAGAATTATTTTATCTAGGTATACTTGCTTTCCAAAAAAAAAATGTGTAAGTTAAACATTTTAACTTTGTTTGACCTGACCAGGACGGGCAGGACAAAGAATACATTTGTTTTTGTAATTTTTACCCTGCAATACTTAAAGTGAAACGGTTTTGATTACGTTGTTGTACTTGTAATTTCATTTCGTGCCAATAAATAGTCTTGCCAAACGGAGGAATCTAAAGTATAACGAATGAGATAGGCTACCGAGTGGACGTATATACCTACGTCTCCTTTCTCATTTCCTTTCGGACAACAGATTTTTTCAGCTTGTATCTATAGGCAAATGAAATCCTAGTTTCACATCTTTATAATGAACCACAATAAAAAAGGATGTGTAATGCAAGTGCATTTTATAGAGCCAAAATATAAATATATATGCTATATATTTTAGGATGTAAAGCTGGGGAGATTTAAAAGATTTAATTGCCTAACTAAAAATTTCAGTAGCTAATATAGCAGTTCTTACTATAGTTTTTGATCGACTGCTATCACGAAACACTATGTAAATTGCGTTCTTCTGACATTTTATTATACAATTTTAAATAATATGTATATATAATAAGGTAAATAGTAAAATTAAATAATATTTACATATTTTTATTTGCATAGTAAGTAGTAATAAGAGAGCACCTAAAAATTCACTGGCGTAAACAAAAAGTATTAAAAATTATTAACAGGTAAACCTACCTGATCAATATTTAGGTGTTTAAGGTTTGTCACTATTATTGATGACCAAGATGAGCAATTGAGAAAATCAAATTCTCTCTGTCTTTCCCGGAGTTGTCAATTTTTAAAAAGTTTCCAATATACAAATTCTACAACTACTAAAATAAATCAGTCCAGCAGAAAACTAAGCAAATTGGCTTGTTAAATTACTGATTCAAAATTTGTGGACCTTAAGTCCACCAAAGTTGGCAGTTGACATGTTATGACCTAGTCATTTCTTAATTTTTTAAATACAAAATTAATTTTCTTCTTTACCTAACCTGAAAATTTAGTAGCCATTGTTTTTACAAGAAAAATAATTATGTTGGGCCATAATCAATTCAGGTATGTAAATTTGGTTACATCGATTTGGTTTAACTATTAGGTGCTGTCTATGAGCAAAATTGTTTGAAGCGAGTAGGTAATTGAATTCAATTGGATTGAATTAAATTGTAATTGATTAGAAAACGAACTGATTTTAAATAAAATTACTTTTTTCTTACTGGAGTCAAAGCTCAACTTGATCTTTATCCCTAGCGAAGGACTTTCGTGCAAGTATTTACAGTTTACCCATTTTCCTCAATTTCTAGGGCTTACTTATAGCTATGACCTTTAAAAAAATCAAACGTAAGATGATGTTAGATATCTT
Source organism: Dasysyrphus albostriatus (assembly GCA_946251815.1). Taxonomy (NCBI): domain Eukaryota; kingdom Metazoa; phylum Arthropoda; class Insecta; order Diptera; family Syrphidae; genus Dasysyrphus; species Dasysyrphus albostriatus. The sequence goes on from OX276335.1 coordinate 179,551,975, forward strand.
CCCACAACGCAACTGGGCAATAATATGTTATATATGCATTCCTCCTGCTTCACTATGGACTTTTGACAAATACTTGTCTTTTTACGTCGGAATCCAAGATTTGGCACCTTGGAAAAAAAAGTACCGTCGTTTCCATCCTTGTATAAATCGTGTTTAAACCAACCCATTTCTTTAGACCAGTTACATCGAATGTTTTCATCGCCTACAAAGAAGAAGAGTCTTTTTTTCAGCAATCGTGTTAGGTATTTGCTTATGTTATTTGTTTAGATTTTTGATTTCTGATCAAAGTACTGAAAAGATTTGAACTCAGGTACCATAATATTATTACTTTTGTTAACTATTTCCCTACTATTTTTTTTATAACTATTCATCAAGTTCCTCATACGAAACATCATAAAGATCTTTTCATGGACTTCGAAATGTATGCTTCTCTAAAAATTAGGATATTTTTTTTTAAAGAAACGCAAGTCATCAATGAGTAAAAGCATATCTGGTGGTGTTTGGTGGAAATATGACAATTCCAGAAATTAATATTTTGAGGCTGCACGTCGAGCTAGTGCCTAAACTCTTGAAAAAATGTTCATAATTATTTCAAAATTTAAAGTAAAACGCTTCAGTTAAAAGTGGACGTACAGGCGGAAATCAATTTTTGGAATTATTATGATTCTACCAAACACCACTGAAAGTACCGAAGTATATTTTCTAGAAATAATGAAGAGAACCAATTCAAATTATGTAATTAATGTCATTTTTATTTCTATTTAAATGTTTCTTATACCTTTATAATTTATTTCAGATTCATTGAGCCTCAGTTTTTAAACTTCTGCAAACATATTTTGCATATATTTTATTAACATAATTGTTCTAAATAAAAATATATATATCTTATAAAACCAATAAAATTAAATATTTGTCAAGATACTACCTCTTTCAATGTACGAGTACCTACGTATAGTATATATACTAAAAATAAATAAATATTATATTGGAAAACATTAAGTTTTTAGTTCATGAAGTACACAAAGCAGGAAATTAAGAATATTTCTAAAAGGTATACACAAATTTCAATGTGTTGGGTTAGTTTTATGAATATATTGCATAGCTATTGCGGCCGCATTTTTGTAAACCCCAAATTATGTTGAATTTTAATTATATACTAATACCTTAATTAATTATTATTACTCTTTTTGATTATTGTTTTGCATAAATTTAAGTCATTGAACAGATGGTTAGCGCCCAGAAATGGTCCATGGCATTTGGTATTTGGTTATTATTATGTATAATGCACACAGTGGCATAGCTATAGAACAATTTTTGCACGGGGTGCTGAATTATCCTTGACCACCAATTAATACTTGTAAGAGTTTTTCAGTTGTTTCATTAAAGAACAAATAATAATGAAAAGTAATATTCGTCGTGGCTTAATCAAAGTTTGGGCGATTTGACGCCAACTCAAATAGAACCCAATTTTGTTTCATAAATTTTCTATTTTTTAACTGTACAATAAAAAAAACATAATAATATTATAGAACTACTTTCAACTATTGTAAACAAGATTCTCTTGGCCATTTTTAAGAAGAATTGATAGAACCTACATTTGGTGGTTTTCAAATATCAATAAATAGCGGGTGCAGTTTTGCTGCTGTCAAGTGCCCGAGGTAAAGGGCCCTCTTTGCCTCACTTTCCTGGCTATGCCACTGAAAAACATGTACACAATGTTTTATTATCGGTGCAAGTTTGTGTTGTAACCTCAACTATGTAAACTGATAGGAATGAAGTAAATCGTTTATCTGTATCTTTTCCTCATAACTAACAATAATTTATAAGGTCATGCTACGAATGCTTTGCATTTATCCTAAAAAAATAAATTGTCTTCCTCTGAAAAATATTATATATATGTAATTTGTGATGAGTCTAGTTACATATTTATCGATTTTGGATTTATCTGCTTGTGTTAATAATTTTTGTTACACTTTACTTAACATCACTTTTTAAAATACTAACACCTTTTTTATTGATCTACAGTTCCAGCAAGCTATGATGCTGAGAGAGCATGGAATGAACATTTGAAGCGCATGCAAGAAATCGAGCACAGGTAAGATTTATGATTTATATTAATTTTTTAAAATGTTTTATTGAACCTATGCAAATATTTTTAAGCCTTTAATATAATGATAGGTATAATTATTACTTTGCACCAAAATTGGTTTATCTAAAGCTTCGTTTACAATAGGATTACCAGTATAAATTGTTAATTAAGACAGTTAAGAACCTTAAACAAATACTCCTAGATAATTTCTTTTGATTTGAATGTAGTACGTTTTTGTGATCATCATAAAGAAAATACGGACAGAGAAGCAGATAAAGATTATGAAGATTAGGGTACTTTTTGTAATTCTATGAAATGATACAGATTTTTTTTTTTAAACAACAGGTTTATTTACCAAAAGCCCTTTGAAATTTTTTTTTCGATAATACTCGACATAAATGATTCATTTCTCATAAAAACGAGAAAATCAAAATAACTTATTCGATTTTCCCATTTCGAATGTAAGACTGAGAAATATTTTAGAAATGTTTCATCGTCCTCCAGACGAAAAGAAAGTACAAAAAAAAAATTAATAAATGTTTTTAAATCTATGTATATATTATTATGTAAACACTTTTCTATAAATTCCTACAAAACTGACTTAATGACAACGTAGGTACTTTCATTTTTTTTTTCAATCTGGCATAATCTAATTTTTATATTTATATACCTATGCGTCGTTGAGACATTTAAATAGACAGGTCGAATTTCAACCATTAAGCGATACTAGCTAGTTATTATTATTGAATTTGAGGGCAAATTTTAAGATAGTTCTTCTGTTTAAATGGAGCGACTGAATATGATTTAATTGAAAATTCAAAGGTGTAGAGTGTAGAGAGTAAGGCTCATTTCAAATTTCAATCGGAGTCGTTTTAAAATTATTTTTAAAATATTTTCTTTGCCATGAAGGAAACCATGAAAAAGATTACTTAAGCTGACAATCTTATTAGCTTCAAGCTTTCGCTCCATTTATACCAACAAATGTGAATGTAATTAGATTTACAAATGCGGAAAAGTCCATAATAAAATTAATTTTATAAATTCAAATAACTTGTTTGAGAGTGTTCTTTATATTGAAGATTTGTTTAATTACTAACACAAAGATTATAATTTCAATAGGTACCCATCTCGCTACGGTCTGTACCTTAAAGACAAGCCATCAGCACCAAATTCCCTTATTCCTCTGGAATACGAACCCGAAGATAAGCTTCTTCAACAACTTAATAAGGGTAAGGATTATTAATTTAGCACTCAAAAATACGAATATGAACTCCAAAAATAAAACATATACATAAATAAAAAATAACAACAGCTTCTCGTAAAGCCATATAAAGGAAACCATCATAGTAAAAATTAACTTAATGTTAGGATATAAGTAAATAAATATATTTAACCTAAAAATAGCGTTTTTTCCAAAGAAAGTGATTTTTCAAACTCATTGCCATCAATGAATATCAAATTTTGATTTAACGAATTCGTTTGGATGTGTTTGATTGAACTGATTTTTACATAATGTGGGGGAGTTTAAAAAAAATCCTCATGTTCATTCAGATCAATATAGGCCAACAAGTTTAAATGCATATACAACACCAATTTTTGTAAATGTTATACATAAATAAAGACATAATATTGTTGATACAATTTAAATAAAAACTGCTGTAATTATAAAATTGCATACAAAACTGTCTTTATATTATTTTTTTCTTTAGATAATCATTGTTGATTTTACTTATAACAAACAAAAAATGTATTTATTACTTCATTTAAACGATTCTTAATCATATTTCCTAATTATTGTAACAAAGTTAAGCTTGCATTTTTATCATTATTTATTAAATTTTATTTGTGTCAATTTATTCAGTTTTAAGTTCACTTTTGTTTATACTGTGGTGTCTTCTTAATCAACATCACATTATTTTTGTTTGTGAATGTTCTTACTAATTTTGTACAAGCACAACGAAATCATTAAATCACGAAAGCTTAAAATTTGCAATGCCGTTAACATTAAAGAACACTCATAAACACCATGAAATAGCTAATACACTACGGTTTATTAAAATGCAAGCGGTGCTTTCTCATTTTACAAAATTTTTCTGTCAAATTCATTTCTAACTCAAATAAAACAAAAGCCACATTAATAATAAAGCCATGGATATAACAAATCGAAAATGGGCAGCAAAAAGAAATTTATAATTAAAAATAAGAAATCGAAAATGTAATTTTCTATATGAGCTTAAAGATAAATATACAAGAAAATTTGAACAATTTTAAGGTCGAATAATAAAAGTTGTGTTAACAAAATCATATAATACACAAGAAAAATTAATAAAGTTAAACAAAAAAAAAACGAATCGAAAATGTTTTGAATTTTTTTTTTGAAGAAACCTATAATGCTACAAATCAAATAAACTTTCATCGAAACATATACTTACAGTTATTTTCTGTTGATTAAAAATGTAACCGAATCCCTACAAACAAAAAAACGAATAAAATATATATACAATTTTTGAACAAAACCAAAACTATGGTTGTTTGATTTTTTTGATTTTTGAACCATTACCTTTGTTTTGTTATTTCCCACAGATTTAATTTTAAAACTTCATTCATTTTTGTTGTTGTTGCTGTTGGTCGTTATTCTCATTTTTAACTCTCATACATATTGTTTTAATATTTCAAAATGACTTTTGCTGTAAATATGTGCAAAATATGCAATATTTAATGATGTTCTTATGTTATGAAGAGTATAATCAATAAAATTGGCACAACATTTTAGTCGATTTAGTACAGTGTTAAAGCTTATTGAGAATGATCCACTAAGCTCAAAACACGATTTGGTAATACATATGTAATATGTTATTGAGTTTTTTATATTAAAAATCGTCGAACAACTGTTTTATATTTTTAGTATCGTACTAACTTTATATTTACAAAAGTAAAATTGGAATGTGTCTTTCACCGTTTTAGTCGTAAAAAGTGTTTGAAATAAAATAAAGTTAGTAAAAGGATACAAGTTTAACAAATTATTAGAAAGTATTATACTAATTCCTTAACATAAGGCTGTTAAAAACTTTGTGCCTTTAAGTTTAATTGTATTGTTTTTTCGCTGAGTTTTGAATTAAGTCGAAATTTTTCCTTCAGAATATTTAAATTGTATTATTTTTAAGTAAAATTCATATCGCGAAAATTTACCGATCCTGATAGTAGATAAATGAATGATGACTGTCAAAAAAAATGAGAATCAAGAGGGCTGAATGTCGAAATAAAAAGCTTTAAAAAATGCTGAGTGTTTCAAGTTTGGTATCCGTTGGATGCTTTTGTCTTTACTCAGTTCTTTAATAGGACTAAAACCGTGATTTTTATTGCATTTTTATCTCCGCTTGGAAAAAGTTCCATGTCAAATACAACAACAATTTGGTATAGTTCCGTATAGTTGTATTTAACACGTTGCTTCTTTAAACGAAGATAAAAATGCATTAAAAAACATGGCTATTGCCGAAGAAATAAACCTAGCATTTGTTAATCCCGTTAAAAAAAATCTGTTCTTTTTCTACTACTTCTTGTTATTCGAATTATGCTATGATCAACGTAATGTTCTGTGAAATAGAACATATATGACTCAGTTGTAAATTTTCAATTAATTTTTCTCTGTTCGAGTTTTGCAATTCCATTCACGTTGCATTAATCAAATACCTACTATAGGGTGCCCGTTGTTTCCCAAAATCGTTTTTTTTCAATGGCATACATCCCTTAATCAAAAGTTTATGTCCTAACAAAAAAAAGTGTGTCCGAGGTCATTTACCTATGGCTCTGCTCATACTTTTCCCATAAAAAATGAAAAATGTTTCCATGGGAATTCCGTCATAAAAACATCACAAATTAAAAATATTAATACAATTTTTGTTAATGACAAAATAAAAGAACAAGAATCATCAAAAAATTTTCGAATAGCTGCAGCAATTCGAGAGAATAAAAAATAAAACGTAAAAATCCTAAACAAATTTGTATGGGAAAAGAGCCAGGGTAAATGACCTGGGATAAAATTTTGTCTAGCCAAATATTTTTTCAGGGCATAGACTTTTTATAAAGGAGTATTCTGATTTGGAATCAGTCTGTCAAATGAATCTTTCCGCAGTTTTAAAAGACAAGTAGAAACCTGGTATCAGGTAGTCTGCCGGAGGTGTTGAGTTTAGGAGATTTAGGTACAACTCGATTCTATCTAACATCACTGATTCCATACAAGCCACAGAAAGAGGTGAGAATGATTCTGTGACTTTTTCGTATTTTGCCACATAGTAAAAACTTATAATTTAAAAATTTCAAAAAACAATTCTCGATCTGTGAAACCGTGAAGAAATAATTTTTTTACAGCATTCAGTAAATCTGAAAAATCAAAATGAAATGAAGCTGTGAAAAGCTGAAGAAAAATAATTGAAAAGTCAGAAAAAAATACATGATTTTGACAGAAAATAAAAAGGGACAACCAACAAAATAGCACCTTTCTCCAAAATACCACGTCTTTGATGTTTTATTGTTAAAACTCAAATTATAGGTATTAAATTTATCAATTCACAGATTGAGAATTGAACCCCAGGTAACAACTCACAAACTAATTGAGGTTTAAAAAAAAGAATTATGAGTTTAGAAAAATGGATGTAAATTTGTTTTAGTGCATCTTCTTGCACAATTCAGTTAAAGATAAAATGGCTCTCGTATTTTTAAATGCAATAGTGTCAGCCAAATTTATAATATTTAATATGGCTTGAATAATTAGGTGCTCCAATAATAGCACTATTTTAAATAAATCAATCTTGATTGTACGGTGAGTTTCGTTGGGAGGTTTCTTGTGAGGATTATTGAAAAATTCGAATAAGCTTTGTTCATAATTACGAAATCTATCTATCATACTAATCCTCACAGGGAACTCAAGTCAAAGGAGAATTATGTGACTTTTGACTTCTCATTGTGTTGATAAAAAGTTCTTTTCCTTGCTATCTTTACTTTTTCTCACTTTTAATTTCCAATATTTAGAAAAAAATATTTTATATTTCGGTTCTTAAACGTCTTTTCATATGAAACATCAATTGTTCAATATTTCAATGCATTACAGCACTAATGCTCTTCAAAATTTTGACTTTCTATAATAAAAAAACTCAATAAAATTGATAACGTTTTGAATAAGTTATTGTACAACACATCTCATGTAGTATGTAAAAGTCTCAAATCCTACCATACCATTTCTCCAATGCTTAATTTCTCGATGTGCTTAATTATATATTATTAAATTAAAGTGATAATTGTAAAACTCAAAATTTCAACTCTTTCCTTTGTATCCAAGATCTTCAAGTGGTACGGTCTGCAGTGCCACTAACCAGTTACGATTAGGATTTTGGTTAGGTGCTTGTGCTTGTGTGTGAGTTTGAAGTTTCTGACTTGACTTTATCAATACTGGCTCAAGAGCGGGTCGAAATCACAAGAGTTGGTTTCTGCAAAAAGGGTTAGTGCCAGGCTTGAGAATTTGGCTGGGAGCTGCAGTGCCCCTTACAACTCCGGGAGCCATTCATCGAGCACACTTAATCAATCTCCTATTTTACTGTTAGAAAATATATTAACATAGTTGGCAAAATATTCACGATCGATTGACTATTATCATTTATGAGCACAAAAACTTCCTCAAAAGTATGTTAACATAAATTGTAGGGAATTTAATTCTCTACAAGAAAAATTTTTTGTAAAACCCCTCTATACATCAAAAGAAAAAGAATTTGTCCTACCCAAAATGTAGGGTTAATGTAACATTTCAATTGACAACGTGAAATGTTATCGCAAATTAGCAGCATTTCTTGGTGTCATATGCGTTCGTTCGCAAGTCATTTAGGTATGTTCTTTTTTTATGACTGTTCGTGAGACAGAAAATTGTAAGTGTGTTATCTTACGGTCGCCCCCCAAACTATAAGTTGAATGTTAATGAAAGAGAAGATAGTCACCATTTTGATCGTTATGAAGTACGGATTAAAAGCAAGATGCGTGAGAGAGGCAGGATAATGACATGCGCAATACCATACCATTCTTAGCAGTGCTGGGGGATCGTGGGAAAACTCTCTTTCTGTGGGAGTTTTCACCTCAAAAGGGACAAAGGGAAAACCAACTGGTTTTGTGGGAAAATGCGAACGAACGAAAAAGAAAATCAAATTGGAATAGCATGTGTTCTATATCAGCGATGTGACTTCACAGTAAATTCAACTGTTTCGCAGTAGATTTTTATATTTTCAAAATATAAATAATATAAAATAAATACCTACGCAAATTAAATAGTATAAAATAGTAACATAAACATTTTTGTTTTATAAACATAACAAAAACAGAACAAAACAAAAATTCATATATTCAGTCTTAAAAATTGGTCCAAAAAGAAAAAAAATATAGCGTATAAGTAGCTATCTAATCATTATTTTTTTTTTCGTCTGTTGACAAATTAAAACTGATTTTTCGTAAGACCAATGACCAAAGGTGCAGTAGATTTTATTTTAAGGCAGTAGATCTATTTTTTGAAATTAAAAAAAAATGCAGCAGATCTACTGCAATATCAGTAAGGTCACAACCCTGTTCTATACACCTTGGACTGGAGGGGGGGGGGGTGTATTTCCATTGTGATTCTTTCAAACTAAAATTAAAATTGAGTGCACATTAGGGATGGTCATTTTATACATGAGGTTTGATGATTACTTATGTATATACAGTTTTCAAACAATGATATCATCCCTGGTGGCAAAATAAACTCAGGTCTTCAGAATTAAATTTCTTATCACTTAAACATATTAAATTGTCTGTGAATGTAAATTTTCTAGATTGATTTAAAGTATAAATTAAAGGAAGAGACAATAATTGATAATGGATTTTAAATAACAAACCATTTTCAAGAGTGCAACAAATAAAAACGAAAATAACCACGAGATTTAAAAATTAAAGAAGTAGGTAATATTATTTTTCATTAAGTGTGTCGGAATTTTTTCGAACCTATATCAAGAAAAATTTAATTCAAAAGAAAAGTACAGTTTGATTCCCAGCCGCTACCATTTAAAAACAGAAATGTTTTTCCGAGAAACTGCCTCTTGCGAGGAACTGACAATCTTTAAGCAGTATACTGGCTATGAAAAAGTTCTTCTCATCTAGGCCCTTGGACTCCGCAATAATTTGTAGGCCCCCTTAATTCTTGCCAATAACACGAACACAGGAAAAGTTGAGAGTTGTATAAGTTACTGGGTCCTCGTTCTTCACGAGCGTTGTGCCACCAAATTTATTGTAAAATTTAAGCAAAATCCTTCTTTCCTTAAATAACTTGCGCGCTATTTTTGTTCTCTAGAATCCTCTCTCTGCGCAACTGACTGCTGAGCTGGCCAAGGCCAAGTAATTGGATTCGAGATATACTTACATATTTGGGATTGTTTTTCTCTTTTTTTTAAACATGTTGCATGGCATGTTTTCTGAAATAAATTTTATTTCTTATGATTCAGCTCGCGATCCACAAACCGTCACTGCAAGCTGAAAGTTTCTTCCAGTCATCTATAGACTACAAAATTGTTGTCTAATCGCTAAATGTGACCTAGTTAACGGAAACCCATATGAGTGGCATGGACATCAGCCCATCGAACCTATATATAGGGTGTCATGATGAAGAGGCAGAAGAGGGCTTATCCCACTTCCTTCCCCAGCCAAGCCAGAACTAGAAAAGAAGCCCCGAAGAAAACTTTTTGGATGAAGTGGGTGACATGTTTTACCTTGCCACTAAAGAATAACCTGAAATTAATTCAGAATCCAGGATGCTTGCCCTGCACACAATCTGCTGCAGGACGGGATTGAAGTTGAAGAAATCACATGAATGTCTCTCTGTTGTCATTTCATGAAGACTATTTCCTATTTTGGTATTTAGGTACCCGCTAGCAAGTTTGGAAAGTTTGTACATCCCTGCAGACTCTGTAGACTGTACGCAGAAGGTATTTGAATTTATCTCTTACAGGTATTTTGAAAGAGGCATGTGCAGTGTGCACATATTAGCATTACGTTTAGAAAGTGTCTTTCACGCGAATAACTTATCGAGTAAAAGACATAAACTTAACATTTAAGATGATTCCCCCCCCCCCTTCACAACGCGTTAAGTTGCAACGCCAATGCGACGATATCACATCCTATGTTCTAGGGTGTTCAGCTGTAATAAAATTCGCAATTATTCTTTTTATCATACCTGATCCTTTACCGTTATTGTTATTGGCTCATAACCAAAACGAACTAATGACCCTTTTTTAATGCTTGCGAAACTTTTCATTTATTTTTAAAGCTTTGTTGTTTAAGAAAGAAAAGAACAAGTTTTTTTTAAATCTTGTTTCCATTTATATTTTATATGTATTTATGTTTTATACATATGTAGATGTGACCTTTGTCTTGTTACCTAATATGAAAACGGTAAAAGAACACCAGCGAAAATATATCATTTTATTAACCACCCTGTGTCGAAACAATTTTTCAGCTGTAATGGGCGGAAGGTCACTGAGGCTAAACCAACGAAAAATTGCTTTAAGCATAGTCAAAAGGGAAAGTCTCTCATTATACTTATAGAGTTTTCGTTTGGTCGTCCGGAAGCATTTCGAATGCTCCTAAAAACGTTCGCAATATTATTTATTATTTATTAAAAAAGAATGCATAGGCCAAATATTTCATCCTCTCTGTTATCATTATCTCCACACAATGCTATGGAAAATTTGCTTAGGTAAGGAGTTTACTCAAAGTAAATCCCAAGGATGTGAGGAATATCAATTGCCGCGTTCCGCCGGCTATCGGATAGGTTATCCAAGATAACCGAGTAGCCGATACTTTTATGAACAACCAGAACCAGATAGGTTAGCTGAAAAAAGCTGACAAAGAAATTGAATTAAAATTGTTTTTAGTTTGCAAACAATTTTAACTTTCTTAACGGAGTTTTATTCCATTTCTATTTACATATTGCGTAGAATCTAGGGTGTTCCAAATAACCATTTTCTAGCTGCATCTAACTAATTAATTTTCCTTTCAAAAAAACCGACACTGCAAAACTCAACATGAACACTTCAAACTTCTTGTCAAATATCAGCTGTTTTGAAATTTCTCTTTGGATTGCTGAGTATCCTAGAATTTTTGGGATAACTTCGGATGTGTCTGTTGGTCACAGATCATTTGTCATCAGCTGTTTTTTAACAAGGGATTACAACAACACAAAGCTATCCGGATAACTGAGAATTAACATCGGAACGCGGTCAATGTTCAGAGAAACAGCTGTGAATGTTTCATCACCCAAATGCAACAACCAAAAGCACACATACAACAAAACCCAAACTTCAGAATCAAGAAAAGATTTGCAACTTGTTCGTTTGGCCATCTGGATCGGAGAGCTACGGAGGCTACTTCCGGATTATCAAACGAAAACGCAATTAATCTACCATTTCATTTTTGTGTTCGTATTTAACCAAATGTCAACTCCGTTTCGGTGAAGTGCGTTCGGGAGAATGATTTTTTTTAAGCTGAACTTGAAATATAAATAGGTACATACATACATAAAATACATATTCCAATCTGAGAAAATATTTGCATGGTGCCAGAATAAGGTTATAAATTGATCTCCAAATGCTCAAACATTGGAAATCAAGAATTACAAAGTACAAAACAGCGATAACTTATACACAACAGGTAGCAAATGGGCTATCGAACTTTCAAAACGGAATTATCGGAATCAAGTTCCTCTTCTGCGGTACGAACACACTAAACATATATATGTACCTAATTTACAGACCTACAAACCTACAAACCTCAACGCTCCACTCAAATTTTGTCAAAATACAACCTATAGACCATATGGTATTGCTCCAGAAGGAATGATATGAAAAATTTAAAATATATAAATAAATACCTAATGGGTTAGGTATTCGAGATCGGCCCATAACTTTGCAATTTTTTCTTGTAATTCAAATATAATAGGGGAGAGATACCACAGGCTTACACACTCGACAATTTTAGGATGTTTCTTAAATACTTAAGGGCGCTGAGCTGAAATCCGTCATCTATTTTTCGTTACTATCTCGGGCCTTTGAGAGAATCTCATTAGGAAATGAGAAAAATAACAGTTTTTTTTTAAGAGCTCTAATCTTTTTCTTTAAAATTTGGCTAAGATCATTTTTATATCTTTGTTACTCTCCGAGATATGCTTGGTAAGATTTAAGACATCATCGTTTTTCATTTTAGAGGTTACCACTCTATCTATAAATTTTTGTTCAACTAACTTGTAACGATTCCTGACAAAAACTAGTTCTCTTCTTCCAAATTCAGTTTAAACCTTTTCAATCCTATTTTGTGCTCTCTCTGAAAATTTTCCCTTTTTTATTAAATTATGTAGGGACAGGCGAAGACTAAAAACACTATAGATTTCTCGAAGACCAACACAGATATTGGAAAGGTTTAAGTTGAATTTTAAAAAAGAAGATTAATACTTTTAGGACTCATTGTAAATTTTTCGGAAATAATTTACAGTTTGTTGGATAACCTCTAAAAGTATAAAAACCGTTTTTTTTTTTAATTTAGTAAATGGAATATCTCAAAAAACAGATCTGATAGCAGAAAACGCATGACGGACCTGGGATACAGTGCCATGAATTATCTTCAGAAAGTGGCTTACCGACCCGTGTCAAAAATCGTATAAGCCTGTGGAATATTACAATATAATTATACATTAATAATTGTAGCTGTAGAAAATAAAACTATTGTATTACTCTTGAATAACTGAAACGCGTACATGGCTTCACACACTGTTCTTACTTAAATTATCGTTAAGCTATCACAGTTAAGAAGCGCTGAGAATCACATTCCAGCCGACACCATCTGACAAAATTTACGTTACTAAATAGTGAAGTCATAGAAGTGGTTTACCTTCCAAGAGTCATTAAAAAAATCTGACCACTTAACCTTTCGGATTCCCTTGAAAATTGTAGGTCTTCTTGCATTGTAAGTCGATACCTTCCTGCAAGAATGAACTAAGCGACATTTTCCCAATTTTGAATTGAAATAAAAAAAAATCAGTTACTAATTTGTGTATTTTGTTGTAACAAACTGATGTTTAAAAGGATTTTGAGTTGAAAATACCGTTCAAAATGCTTGTATTCCCTTAAATACATAAATAAAAATTAAACAAACCTTTTTTTGATGCCTTTGAAAATGTTTAAATATCGCTTGATATATTCCTACGAAAAGGTATCGATGTGTATATGTATTTTGTCTTACATTTACATCCTTATCAAAACAAAGCTTTTTTGCAATAATTTCTTACTATTATTAACATTAATGTAATTAATGAAATGATTTTTTTTAGCTCGTCGCTCTGCTTCACCTGAGAGAGTTCCGTTGTACCGGGCTGGAAGCGTACCACGTTCATTAAGTGTTCCACCACTTGAGCCTTATGTTCCACCAGCATATGAAAGGGCTCCGAGTGTCACTCCAAGACCCTTCCGTGCATCTTCAGTAGCTCCATTGCCTCTCCGTGCTCGCTCTGTGGATCCCTACTTAGCTGATGCTTTCGCTAGTAAGTTTGATAGACCAAGTGCATTTGAACGCGCCGGTTCACCTACACCAGTAAAACCTGGTCGCTGGGGACCACGTCCAAGTGAAGTTGCATATGATTCTGACGGTAATCGATCCAAATTTTTCATTCTTTAATTTGATTGTTTTTCTACGAATGACAAAGATCTTTCATAACGGTTCATTTCAAATACGTTTCCATGTGTGACTAAGCATCACAAAATTAAAAATATTAATAATAATTTTTTTTTGTAATTAAGGACTTCCGGTCTTTCACCCAAGGAACCGCTTCAGGGATCTCTTTGAACCCAACCCATATGCTCCTATTTCCGCATTTACCCGCGACCCCTTCTGGTGGGATATGGATGATTTGGCTCCCTATCGTGGCTACCCAAGGTCATACTCACCACCATTGGTCAGAGACTCATTTTTATCTCCAGTAAAGAATCGTTACTTATGGACCAAGCACCCAGCTAGGCCTCTTCTCGGTAAGTAACTATTCTTCTCATACTATACATCACAAACTAATTGGGCCTTACTAATAATCAAATTAAGTTATTTTTTAAACGAAACTGTCCGATATTTCAGAAAAAATCATATACAAATGTTCATACCAATAATATAATTAGTCGGGAGGTTAGTCACTAACAAGATGGTAAAATTTAACACACAAATATACATAATTTAGCCAAGTATGCTGCTGATACGAAGCGAAACTTGTGGCTCCCACAACAAAAGCAAAACACTTTAAAAAAAAAAAAAAAGTAAACAAATATTCTTGGAAGGTCTCATAAGCTGCAAGAAAATCAAAGAAAACCATGCTGTAATGAAAGATAAAACACACGCAACCGGCATGTTTTCCGAATTTAATTGGATAAAAAAGCCACATTGGAGATTAAAAATTGGAGCACTACACCAATACAACAACAATTGATGATTTTTAGGTTTAGTAAAGTCCAGATAAATTGTAGTACCTCGTGGCATGATGGTTAGTGCGTAGGACTGTCATACCAAAGGTCTGGGTTCGATTCCCGGCCACTGCCAACTAAAAACAGAAATGTTTTTTTCCGAGGTACTGCCTCTTGCGAGCAAGTGACAAATCCTCCAAGAGTATTACTTGTCATGAATAAGTGCTTCTCACCTAGCCGTTCGGACTCGGCAAAAAATTGTAGGTCCCCTCCATTCCTGCCAACAACACGCACACAGGCATGGTTGAGAGTTGTTAGTCACTAGGCCCTGGTTCTGCATGAGCTGTTGCGTTACAAAATTTAATTTAATTGTTTTTTTTAATTAGATAAATAGCATATTGCAGAACAAAAGGCAAAACAAAATTTTACATTTATGATTTTTACCAGTCAAGTTTTTGTATGAGATTTTCCATTTTGAATAGCATATTATCTAATACATAAGAATAATTAATCCAATACAATATCACTTAGTACCGCGAATGTACTACCACATTAACTATAACCCTTCACTGTACTAATAGCAATATAATTTTCAGCTGTCCTGTCAGTTTGAGAAGTGTAGTCTCTGGTTTTTATATGTATTTCATGTTAATATGCATATTTTGTTTTTAATAAATCACACAGGTATGAAATTTAACCTACTTTAATACCATTACCTAAAAAAAAATTCGAAATCGTGATCTATAACCACGAAAAAATTAAATTTTTAGAAACCTGATTAACCAATGAAAAACCACAATACTGATATATTGGGAACGTCAAAAAATTAAATAATCCAGTAAAAAATAAATGAGCCTGCTAAATAAAAATCCTAAATGAAAATCAAATCCAAATAGTTCAAAAACTATAAAGCAAGAACGAAGTTACTTTAAGAACCTTCTGAAAGAGTTGCTTAAAAAATATACTGCCATGCACTTTGTTTTAACCTGTCTTTACTGATAGCCAAAATTAGTTTGTTTTATTAATTGGTAAGGCCCATTATCTTACAATGATAACTACAAAACTTACGTATGGCGAATATTATGTAGCAGTAGCATGCATCGAGATTAACAGTTTCGATTTTTTTTTAATTTTTCATTCCCAAAATAAAAACAATATTTTGATTTTTGTCTTTTTTATATCTTGTATAACAAAACAGGAGAGGAATAGATTCGTGGATATTCCAACTGGAAAATATAATTTTTTAAAGAAATCCGATACTTTTAACGAAATAAAAAGAAAATAATTTTTGATATAAATTCATACCTAGATACCCACATAGATAAAATTTAAAACTTTTACTAAAATAGCAGAATATGAAGCTAATGTGATTACAAAACAAAAGTGGTAAGATCTGTAAGTATTTTTTTTAACTTATAGATTAGAGGAGCAATTCAAAAATACATTTTTATTTTTATCATTTTATTTTTATTTATATTTATTTCTGGCTGTCTTGTAATTTTTTTTAATATTTTTTAAATCTTAAATTTCAGCTCGTTTTCACTACTGAGTTCAAAATGACAACTTTGTATCCAAGAAAAAATGCAATATATTCTGCCGTTTCGTAACAACTTACAAACGATTAACAAGAATTATCTATCCTCAACGAAGAATCGAACACGAAGTATACTTTTAAGTTTTCCTGCCCAAGTATTTACAGAACCATCGAAAAACGAATATTAATGCTTAAAATGCTAAAACATAATGTATTGCTCTTAACGAAAATTCAGATTTAATTTTTTATATTTTCTAATGCATATATTTATATATGTTACATAATGTTTAACTAAATATATAAATGACATAATGTAACAATTCCAGACAAGAAGATCAAAATAAGTTTGACTCTTTTAATAAGAGTGAACTTATTTTTTTTAATTAATGTTCCGAATTTTTGTTTGTTTAATAAAAAATTGTTGTTGCATATAATGTAGTACCGAACAGTTATTTCGTTAAAGTAATAACTTGAGGTGTGTATTGTTGTAGTGCTCATTATTATATTCATTTAAAAACCAAGTAAAATTGTTTATTTTGTTTACACTCACTTGAATCTTTATTTATGTATCTGTCAATAAAAGAAACGGAAGCAAAAAAAGCTTAATTAATTTTATTTTTCATATTTCAATTTCTATGATTATAATTTTATGAATGTCGTTTTACTAATAGACTGAGAGCCATCGAAATAAAAAGGTAACTCATTTGCGTAATATTGTAAGTCATACCAAAAATACGAGTAGCATGTGAGGGGTTAAACCAATAACCATTTGTCCACCTACCTAAACGCTAGTCGAACAGGTGCAAAATTGGACGTACATTTTTTACATCGATATAACCTCACTTAATGAAGAAAAGGGGGTTGCTTGATACCTCGCCCATCCAATCTAGAGAAGAAAAACGCCGAATTTTTCTAGCAACCCCAGCTTTGCCATCCCCAGAACCCTCGGAGCCGACAATGGCGTCTTAAGTAATTACCATCGATATTCTGAAAGAAATCCTAGAGGATAGCAACAAAAAACTCGTCAATGAGCTCCTTTCAAAGTCTGATTTCCAGATACTTCACGCAGAGCTTTCTGGTTTAAAAACCAAATACGATGAAATATCGGCAAAGGTTCATCGTTCATCTAGAACATCGTAACAACACATTAGAGGAACAGGTTGACAAACTTATGCAGAAAACCTTAGAGGCTAACGTTGTTGTGCATATGCCCGCAGAAGAAAATACAGACATGAAGGAGAATGCAATTGCGCTGACTTATTAGGTACTACCGATACAAACTATGGAATAGAATATGTGCACTCCGTATCTAACCCGAATATGCATGCTGCTTGGGCTGTACTAAGAAACAATAAACAGCTAAAGGGTTCACAAATTTATTAAATATATTACTACTGCGCTGAGTTACAGAAAATGTATAATAGAAGGAGACTATTCATCTAACATAAATTTACTTGTATTAAATAGCATTAAATATTTGAACTAAGAACTGTCAATCTGGTAGACGGCCTTCGGCCAAACCATATTAAACTTATGATTAAATTGTGAATTTGAAACTATTTGTTGCTTAATAAAGTTTTCAACTAAACTAACTAGAACATCGATTTATTTCAATGCCTTTTTGTCGAAGGGAAAAGTGATTGATAGTTAGATACTCGTATATATGTAGATACAAAATTATTTTTAGAAAGTTTTACAAAGGCTTATTTTTCATGTAAAAAATTAAATTTAATAACAATAACTCTTAAAGTTACTTCTCAAATTAAAGTATTATCTGTAAGAAATTCATTAAATAATTATGCTCATTAGTCGAACAGAAAAAGTGTGCATACAATAAATATTTTGCTTGCAATTTTGAAAAATTATTGTCAAAGGTAAAATCCTCTATAGGAGGATACGTTTGTTTAAGTCCTCACGTTTACATTTCTTACTCTCGACACTTTATGTTATGACATTCTGTGTAGTACGTTCACGGTAATTTTTTAATTTCCACACTTTCAATTTTGAAAACTTGTGCAGCATAATTGATTTGTATGATATGCTATATATATTAGACTGTTTAAATAAAATTGCTTGCTTTTGATTTTCTTGAAAACAGGCTCAAAAGTTTCAGTTAAGCGAAAAAAGGCATCTGTGAAAATTTGAGGTGTTAAAATTCGTGTTTAGACATGCCTCATCGCAGATTTTGGTTTTCCATACGATTTGTATGGGAGAAAACACCTGTTTTTATTTGGAATTGTATAAACTAATAATATCATGTATTTAATCTAACGATATACGTTTTTCTTATAGAAAATTGAACATTCTACAAAAAAAATCTTAACATGTTTTATCGTAAATCCAGCCTTTTTAAAGTTACAGTCAGTCAAACTCATTCGATAACATTATCATACATTTATTAAACATTAAATTAGCATTTTTCGTAATTGGAGATATTATGGTAAATTATATCACTACTATCGAAAGTTGATGTACGATCTTTTTTGTATAGGACTAATTTTCCTTTTGAATAGTTCCTTACAATACTACTTCACTTTAATTAAAAAAAGTATATTATAATAATTAGTTGCTGTGAAATGGATTTTCTAGTGAGAAATTAAAGTGTGGTCAACAAATTTTTTGGAACGGAAACTATAAAATAGTTTTCCAAAAGTTTTGGGTATGCTGAACTCGAATTGGAAGTCAGAAATATTCTATTGTGTCACGTTTTTGAAATATTTACGCGGCTATGTTAAAACGTGAGGTAATTTGTTTCAACAATTTTTGTACCGCTCCTGAAAGAATTTAATTTACTATTTTAAATTTTGTTTAAATATTTCCGATATTTTGTTTCTTCTGTGAGAAATCTTGTTGTCCACAGATGAGTATATTTTAGTTTCCTTTTCATACAATTTGTTGACCAGTTTAATCAGGGAATTTCTATGTAAAAATTTCTAGAAAAATCCATTTCAAAGCAACTAATTATTGTTATATACTTGTATTAGTTGAAGTGAAGTTGTATTGTTAGGCACTACTTGAAAGGAAAATTGATTCTATACAAAAAAGGTCTTAAGTCATTTTTCGATAAGAGTCATATTAGTTACCATAATACCTCCAATTACTAATAAAATGCCAATTTAATGTTCGTAAATGTATGATCATTTTATCGAATAGTTTGACTGACTGTTACTTTGAAACGGCTGAAACGCGTATGTTGTTGGTATAAATACTTAATATTATTAAGTTATAAAATTCCAAATACAAATAGGTGCTTTCTCCCAAGCTAATCGTTTGGAAAACCGAAATCTGCGATGAGGTATGTCCAAACATGAATTTTAAGAGCTCAAATTTTCATAGACGTCTTTTTTGCCAAACTGAAACTTTTAACTTTTTTTTTTGAAACCGTCTAATATATTTATACATATGCAATATGTATATAATTTTCATAAAGTGTGTCTTCATAATGTTGAGGAGAAATAAAAACCAACACTTTTAAAAAAGTAGATGACAATTTTATTTGACAAGAATTTACCCAGCAGAATTAAATGGTAAACTATATTCCAGGTTCACAATGGTTTTAAAACGTTGGATGAATACTTCCTGATAATTTTGGATCCAGTGGCGAAGCGTGAGTTTCTGCCACCCCGGGCGGTGGAAAATTTTGCCACCACCAAATTTGTAAATATTCGAATTCAATAAACCTTCAGAATAGATACAAAATTCTTCAAATTTTTTTGCAGATCCTAATTTTTATTTATTTATTTCCACTTCTTCCAAACTCGGCCACCACGTTTGCGTCGACGTGTAATAGCGGACATACAAGAGTTGTAGGTCTTTCGATCCTATAAGAAGGTTTTTTATAATACAAATTCTATATTCTACTGATATAAATCAGCCAAGCAGAAGACTTAACATTAAGGGACTTGTTGAATTATTTCAAAATAGCTTTTAATGGCATTCAGTCCTACAAATTGGCGTCTTTAGAACTCTAGTTGGAATCAATCGTCAAAAGCTTTCAATCTCTGATCATAATTTTTAGTTCTTATTTAATTTTCTTTTTGTAATTCGTATCAAAATTATATACAACCTATCACAACCTGCATGCCAAAAAGTAAAGGGTAACATGATCGGATTTACAACTTTTCGGAACCGGGGTAAAATCTTGATTTTGCCGCCGCCAGGACTGATGATCGTGTGTTGTTATGTGATGATGTGATTGCAAAAGTTACATACATACATATGTATGTATATATTCTTCAAGTGAATTTATGATACTCAGTTTGGAATTTGTAAAATAAATTTGTATGATAGTTATTTGACGGAATCTTGAAATATATGAGACGTTTTCCTTTGGAGGTACCGAAGTACTTGCAAGTACCTTGCCAGCTTTTTTCAATGGAACACATTAAACTGTTTCCCCATGTACAATGTATCTACTCGCACATGAGAGCGTGTGCAGTTGATAGTACTAGATTAGGGTTTTTATCTACTCACAAGTACTTTGCCACCTCCAAAAGAAAACGGCTATTGTGACAGATTTATGGAGTTTTAAACTTTTCTACATATTGGCCGCGTTTAGATGTTAATTCTTAGTTATCCGAATAGCTTTGTGTTGTTGTAATCCCTTGTAAAAAAACACCTGATGACAAATCATCTGTTCTCAAAAAACAAATCTGAATTTATCACAAAAATTCTAAAATACTCAGCAATCCGAGGAGAAATTTCAAAACAGCTGATATATGACAAGTTGGAGTTGCTCATGTTGAGCTTTGCCGTGTCGGGTTTTTGATACGAAGATAAATACGTTAGGCCGTGTGCCGATTGCGTTAAAATTTTGGTTAAATTTGATCCCGGTTAAATTTCATCCTTTTTTATAGGGGTGAAAAAATGTAAGGTTTTTGTTGTGCCAATTGAATTAAGTGGGATTTTTTTAAACAAACATTTCCTAGTAGTTTTTGTTGTTGCATTTTTGCAGTAATGACTACATGTCAAACAAAAAACTCAGTTTGAAAAATGAATGATCATCAAAATCAATTAATTTTATTGATTCTTTTGTACTATAAATATAATTTTTCACACATAATCCAAGCAAACGGCGGATAAAAATTTGAAGTCTTATTAGAAAATCAGTCGAAATGGCCGTAAACATTAATTTACGTTTGAAAATTGATAGGTACTTTTAAAAGAAACACGAGACATTATACAAACAATAATTATTGAATATTTATCTGTCTTTTAATTTCTTGAGTTCATACTTTCATTTCTTATAATGCTTTTGCCTATATTTCTAAATCTTTTTATTTCATTCTCATTTTAGTTTTATAATATTTCCTGATAAGATTTCTGACTTCACGATAGCAAAATAAAATATTTATCTACATTCATCTCACTCATTCTTTCATGAGCATACATGTCAAAAATTAACCACTGGCTAAAATTTTAACGAGCTCTTGGACAGGTTAAATTTTAGCATCTTTATTCACCTCAATAATGTCAAAACCATGGAATCAAATTTAACCATACTTTTAACGCCATTGGCACACGGCCTTAGATGCAACTACAAATTTGTTTTTTTTTCATCACCTTGGACTCTACGCAATACGTTAATATAAATAGAAAAAAACTTTGTTATGAAAGTTAAAATTTTTTTGCATAAAAATAAATTTTTAATTCAATTTCTTTAACAGCCTTTTTAGCTAACCTATCAGGTTCTGGTCGTTCACAAAAGTATTGGCTACTCAGTAATCTTGGATAGCCTATCCGATAGCTTCTTAATATTTGTATTATAATAAGGGTATTCATGCAACGTCGGAGAACTATTGTAAACATCGCAATCGTCGGAAAGTTTACTGCATCGTAAACGAACTGTCAACATTTGTATGAGAAATCTTTTCCAACAAATCGTAAGCTTTCCGATATGAATCTGTATCGTAAATAAAAATGGTAAACATGGTAAACTTTTAAACTAATACTGAACAAAAGAGAATCAAAAACAAAAAAATTAAAACATCAAAACGAGAAACATTTTAATCAAAATGGCTGAGGAAAGATACAATTAAAAGAAAAATAATAAAAATTGAAAACAAAATTGGACGGAAGTATCTTTTTATTTGAAGTTAAACAAACAACGGATTAGTTTACGATGTTAACGCAAAAGGGTGTTCATGAAACGTGCATCGTAAACTAAAAAAAATTACTACGTTGAAAAGTTTATATCGTTGCATGAATACCCTTAATATTTTTCAGTTTACGCATTTCTTCTTCAGTTCTTCGTCAGAAATTTTGGAATATAGAATGATAAAACACAGAAATTAATTTTTTTACAATTTAAGAAAAGAGAATTTGATATTAACAGAATTTTGAAATACAGACTTTTGGAAACTTACAGAATCTGGGATTTACAAAATTTTGAAATACAAATTTTTGGAAAACAGAATTTTGTAATTCGAATTTTGACAGATGCAGAATTATGACCCCAATCATTTGCACGCATGTATCTTTATTTTGATATCTTAAAAAAAAGTGCATGTAAAATATAAATTTATTGGATAGAAAGAGGATAAAAATGAAGAATGTTTTCATAAATGCGAATTAGAGGGAGTGCCATAATGGTACTTTTCATGCAATTATATCTTGGTATTATGTCTCTCCCGCTCTTCTAATTTTCAAATCTGTAGATGCAGATAAATCTATTCACCATAAATGATTTAATTATCTAACCTTTTCAACAACAACTGATATAATCAACATTTTAAATAAAAAAAAATTTGGTGGCACAACAGCTCGTGAAGAACCAAGGCCTAGTGACTTACAACTCTCAACCATTCCTGTGTGCGTATTTTTGGCAGGAATGGAGAGGACCTACAGTTTTTTGCCGAGTCCGAACGGCTAGATGAGAAGCACTTATTCATGACAAGTATACTCTTGGAGGATTTGTCAGTTCCTCGCAAGAGGCAGTACCTCGCGAAAAAACATTTCTGTTTTAAGATGGCAGCGGCTGGGAGTCGAACCCAAACCTTTGGCATGACAGTCCTACGCACTAACCATCATGCCACGGGGTACTACAAAAATCAACATTTTGGCAACATAAATAAACATACACACTCCCTAACACACGTTCTAACTGACACACGGATAGACAACTTTTCCATTAAATAACTTTTTCATAATAAAAACGTTCTAACTGACACACGAATAGACAACTTTTCCATTAAATAACTTTTTCATAAAAAAGGATATAATAACTTTTCAGTATTTATTACTTCACCACACCACCATGCCTTACGAAATGTATACTGGTAGTAGCAAACGGTCCTATCACACGTGTGCATGTTATGTGTTAATAAGTTATCCGTTCGTTATACGCTGAATTTGTCGAGTTAACACTCATCACAGACTATTACACATTTGTTAATAAGAATTACAAGTATGAAATGTATAAACGCTAGCACGTTGTTATCCACCGTTTATTAATAAAGGGGATAATGCCTATCCAAATATGGTATTATGTAAATATTTACGTATTATGTTTTAAATCGATTTTTACTCAAATCTTATTATTAAACAATTAACTTCTATTTGCATTGATTTGCATGTTGAATACACTTTCTCCACAGTCTACCTTTTTAAAAAAAGCAAAACAGATTTTTTTTTGCAAAAAAGGCGTTAGCTCAAATGTCAGTTGAAGTTGACAATTTTTATTTATAATAAGTGTTTTGTTATTATGTTCATATAGGATTACAAAATTAGGCTCACTTCAAATCAAATATGTACTCGTTTGTTATTACGTCTATAATAGTAAAAAAAAAGTCTTTCAAAAAAAAAAAATACCATCATGAAACTTGGTGAAAACGTTTCATATACCATTACCATGAGATTGAAGGATCATTAACGGAGTCTACACAAAATATTACACATGTAAAGGTGTTTTTTTATGATGGAAAAAGAAAGTTGTGGTGTATCAAATAAAAAAATTATCCTGGGTTCAACCTAAGCATGATACATATTTCTAAGTAAGCTTTAAATTCTGAAATAAATGACATAAGGTGCAGCCTTTGTGAAAAACATTTTTTGTCATTTTTGTGAAAGAATGAGTTTATTTTCAGTATAAAAGCTAAAAAATTTCGAAAACTATTTGAAACAATGCTTTGTTAATAAAACTTGGCACTAATGGCTAATTTTTCATGAAAAACAATAACACTCTGTGTGACAAAATTTTTATTTTTGTCTCTAACATGAACCAAATTATACTTTTCTGATTGTTTTTGATGCACTGAATTTGAATCTGGACTCAGAATTGCTCTAGCATGTCACGGTTTTGAAATATTTGCATCTTAAATTTGAAGTTATATTATATCTCGAATGAATATCGGCAATCCAAAGTATAATTATAATTTATCTTTCATATTTTTTTAAACTTTCAAATACCTTCATATATTTTGGAAAAATCACCTCAAACTTCCTTTATCCTAAATATACTAAACCATAAATTTCAATTGAGGACTTCGAAGAAAATAATACAAATATTGATACAAATCCAACTATACATTTTATAAAAGAAGTTACATTTTTTTAGATCTAGTTGCAAGTTCTGTGAAACGATATGATCTTGTGGTATAACCAAAGTGATCAGATTTATTTGAAGCAAAATCGGGACACATTTTCAAATCTTCGCAGTGAGAAGAAATTATGATTTTTTTAAGTAAACAATTAAAATAGGACGCAACAAAAACGTAAAATGACTTATTTATTCAAAAGAAAAGAACAGACTAAGACTCCATACAAATTTTCCTTCCCTCTTGCTGTTCTTGCTGCTGCTGAAGTGGATGCCATTCTATTTCTATAAAGGTACATATGTATGTACATTGCGAAAAATTAATATACATAAATGATTATTGAGCTAGTATTTGAGTTGTTTTTTTACTAACCTATCTACAATTGCCCGTCCAAAACTTCAGTTAACAGGAAATTGTTTTCTTTTTGATTTAATAAATGTGTATGGGCTTTCTTGAAATGTGCTACCTCCCCCAAATCTGTTTATTTTATTTTTGTAGGGTAGTGGACGCTTTCACCAACTATATGAACCCAATTGGTTCGATAATCATATCTAAAATTAGGTATCGTTTCATTTTCATAATTTCTATTTCGAACGCACTGTGAACTATTTGGTAATCAGCAGCCATAACTTTACAAATCTCATTCTCGCTTCTTTTCTCGATCGACATTCAACCAGAAAGGATCTCTTAAAATCCAGAAGTCCAGTATCCAAGAGTAGTTCCAAAAAAGTAAAAAAAAAAAAAAAAAAAAAAAAATTTTATAGTGCCACGCGCACGTTAATAGGCTTTTTGTCAAAAGTCAACTAAACGTACAATTATAGAGGATTTTTTTTTTGATTTATTGTTGAAGTTGTTCTAAAGTTAGGTTGCTTAAGCCACCGCGTTTGTAGATTTTCAAGGGACCTGATCGTTGTCTCTGGTTACCCAAAAAGAAAAACCAGATCCGTTCAACCCAGAATCTTACATTCTGAACGCACCACAATTCGAGCGGATCAGTATCAGCTCTACAGTATCAGCTCTACCTCATGCAGATCGTTTTGCCTAAAAACATAAGTATCCAGGTAATTTATGGATGAAATTCCTATACATATTCAGCCCTAATTGATTTTTGTTTTTTTAGAAATAATCTAACTCTAGTTCAAAAGACTGGTGTTCACGGCTACGTCAAGTAATCTCGGAGTCATGATACAGCACGTGAAACTCGCAAACAATTTTAACATACATACCACAGAAAGAAAAAAAATTCTAACTTAATATTAGTTGAACGAAAATACAGATAAAATCTGTTGGATTGAACAGGGATTTTTTTTAACTACATATGATAAAATTATTTTACATGATCAAAAGAAGATCTTTGAGTGAAGTCGAGTTCTTATTTATTATTAATTTTTGTTGTTGTGAGAAGAGATTTTTTTTTGCAAAGAGCATTTTTGAGAGTTCATCTTCACTAAATCCAAATGTCATATTTTTTTCGTTCGAGTAAACATTTTTTTTAAATATAATTTTTTTGATTCTTTTTATCGATTTTGCGTTGACCCAAATAATTGGACACCCAATGTGCTCATGAATTATTATTTTTTTTTTATTTTATAAGAACTATGAACTATTAAAATTCAATGAATAAACGGTATTTAGTATAAAAATTATTCTATGAACCCTGGATACTTTTATTAGTTTTCTTTTCATGTTGAATGAAGTCAACATGTCAGCATTGTAGGTTTCTAGTAAGTGCTTAGGGAAGTTAGAGTGGGGAAGATGACGATCGACCGCGACAAAATATACCGGAAGTAAGTCCTCGCTTCCGTTTAGATTAGGGGTTATCTCGAATAGTTTTAGTGGAGTGGTAACCACGGGGTTCCCACCTTATGAGTGTAGAGAACCAAGGGAGGGTAACACTAGGAAACCAGCAACACATTTGGTTTCTTAAGTAATGTTTGTTTGTGAGATCGACTCCTATTGTTTAATTTTTATTGTTTGAGGGATTTTGATTTCGATTCTTGACGCGTGACAGATATGACTTTAAAAAGTACACGGCAGTCCAGTGGCGAGTGTAAAATCCCACCCCACCGACGAGTTAGTTAATGGCTTTTGCAAGCATGCCTATATCAACACTCGGCCGATTGGACAACCCTCTTCGCATTCGTTGTTCTTCCTGAGTATCTTGTGGCGTGGTGGACAACGAAGGGCAGAATATCGCCATGGAGTGAAGAGGGAACATCTATTCCGTTACAAATGGGTGCAGAGATCTGCAAATTCAGTACTGAATCGTAACGTTAAACGCACAAAAAATCTGAAATTTCAGCCAGTTGATATATATTTTTCTGTAAAAATCTTGTGTTAACTTGTTGATTTTACTGGAAGTGAATACATATATCGAACATTTTTAAAAATCAGTGACTCTTAACATGAAGTTATGTGTAGGTTGACTGGAAAACGCTTGTAGATTGACTGGAAAACGCTTGTCCTTTATCTTTGTGTTTATTATTTTTTTTTTAAATTGTTGAAGCCACATTTTTTACTTAAACCAAAAAAAAATACATAATTTTGCATTAATAAAACGGGTGAAAACTCTCATTTCTTATTATTTTGTGAAAGAAATTTAAGCCGAAATGACATGAAAAAACAATCTACCTGCATATTAACAATAAATTTATTTTATTTCATAAAATAAAAAATAAGAACCAACACCGGCAACACACCACAAAAATAACCATGCATCCACTATAAAGTACAACTTTTTGTGCAGATTATTTTTACTGTTTTTTTACCTTAATTTCTAATTTGTCAGATAAAATTTTCATCTGACGTCATAACTTTGAAACGTGACATGCTGGGTACCCACATTATGTGTGTAATTCAGCTAAGCTTAAATCATTAATTTCAGAAAAACCTTTTCACACAGTGTAATCAAAAGAAAGGTTTTTTGAAGGGCTGGGGTTATGGTGGGATTATTTCTATAAAAACTATCACAAAAATGGTACCATCATGGAACTTGGCAGAAATGTGTCATGATTTAGCAATATCAAAAGAGTATAAGAATATATATGGTAAAAATGCGTTTGGATGGGCCAAGGAATCATTTTTACCTAGTTTTTTAAGGGTACCATCCTTGATTGTTCATTCTTATTGTACATGAAACGTTTTTACCAAGTTTCATGATGGCAACTTGTCATTTTGACCTGACGGATTGAGCTTAGTATACTTATAGTAAAAAGTCACTTTCAAAGTCATTTCACTGGAGATAAGGGATATGAAAATTAAATAACCTAAAATGGAGTTGAGCTCATTTAAACTTTTAACTTGAATTATAAATTCAGTCGCTCCAATTAAACAGAAGAATTTTCTTTTCAAATTGTCTTCATATTCAATTATTATAATCTAAATATACGGCACATAATTTTAGGGTGGTTTTTAATATCTAATGACCCAAACAATTTTAGCCGTAAATTTTACAAACTGTGGCATTCAAAATAACAACTAATTGCGAAATTGTGTATTTAACAGAAAATGTGTTCACATTCACAATAAATTGCGAGTTGAACAGCATTCGCTTTCATTTTTGCAATAAAATTGTCAAATTGATCATAACTTCTTGTTGTAAAATTAACAGTACATTGTCAATTTACTTTGTTAAATCTATAGATTTGAAATTATAAAATCATTGTTAAATCTAAAATCAATATGATAAAAGTACGATTTACGTCAAAACTTGTGAAATGCCCAACACACACATTTAAATCTACAACCATTTTTTGTTGAAACTATGTTGAAAAGTTGATATGACAGCTAATTTAACAATCTTCATACACACATACATAGCTAGAATATTTTAATGGTTTTCAGAGTATTTTTCCTGTTTCCTTTCATTAACAAAGCGTTGAAGTATAAAGTTCTACAGGACATTTTCAATTTAAAGTAATTTTTTTCCAAATGAATAGTGAAAGTTATATCCTTTTTCGTGACCTTTTGCAATTGCAAATAAAATACTAACCACTAAGTATTTTTAGATCTTTTGTGTTTTTATTTTTAAGAACTATGGTATTGTGGTAATTTTATCGCAAATACTTAGAGAATATATTAATTTAAATATTAGATAATAAGCTTTCAGGTCCACTTATTCACCTATGAAATTGTTAATACATTAATTGATGGAACAAAAGTTTTTAAGAAATAAGTGTATTTTATTTTTGTATAAACAAAAAAACTTCTCTCAAACTAAAATTGCCCCCCTCCTTAACGAAATCCTGGATCTGCGCGTGATCGAAGGTCTGGGATTAATTAAGCAGGCACCTAAAAACAAATGTTTTCCCCGAGGTGCTGCATCTTACGAGGAACTGACAAATCCTCCAAGAGTATACTTGTCAACAATGAGTGCTTCTCATCTAGCCGTTAGGACTCAGCAAAAAACTGTAGATCCCCTCCATTCCTACAAACAACACGCACACAGGAATGGTTGAGAGTTGTAAGTCGCTAATTTAAATTTAAATTATTTTTTACTTTTTAGCGTATCAATTTACACGTTTCTCAAAACAGCCATAAATACCATACATTTAACATTTAAATCTTAAAATCAGCTTAGTTTGACCAACCCTTTCTTGGTTTTTTTGTATCCAAAACTTTTTCTAAATGTGCCATTAGAATAGAACTTTAAATCATCTTTCTTTTATATACAACAATGCCTATACCTATCTCTCTCCGTAGGTAAGAAAGTTATAGGCAAATAAGAAAAAAAAAATCAAAATAATGTGATCCTTCACATTTTCTTGCAATGATTTGTTTAAAACTTAGGTAACTTGAAATTGTTTAAACATTTTCTTAATGGTCTACTTTGGTGGTAAATTTTACTGTCTACGAAAAAAGTAACAAACACTATTTTGCTTCGTTTTCAAGTTATATGCGAAAACACGAAAGGGCTCTTTTGTACACCCCCTCCAAAATGCACCCTCTTATTTAATAACACTCCGCCGTTTTGGCATCTTCAATGACCTATCTATTGATTTTTACAGTAAAAACTCATGAACGTCTTTCGTTCGTTCCTTATGGTTATATCTTTTAGGACATTATCAATAGCCTATCATTATTGTGTGAGTTTTAGAAAAGCTGTGAGCAAAAATGGTTTAACCCAATGTTTTTAAAGGGTTTTTCAACAGAGACGCTATAAAAGTAGAGCGACAGGGACGGCAAACGACGCCACATTTCTTGTATGAAATTATTAAAATTTACTACCGAAATTCGGAGTTAGTGGCCTCAACGTTAAGAGCGCTACGTCCAATTTATGGTCGTCATAATCGTCCCAGCAGATCAACAATTGAGCGTCTAGTAGAAAAAGTTGAATCCACAGTCACAGTACAAAATGTTCCCGTGCCAGTGAAACAAAGAAGTGCCCGTAGTGTCGAGAGTATTGCTGCCGCTGAGGCTTCAGTTGCAGAAAGCCCAAATGTGTCTCTAACACGTCCTTTTCAAGCGTTGGGCATCTCTGTGACGTCGTTGTGGCAAATTTTGCGAAAAGATCTTGGGCCAAAATATTTACAAGATTAAATTGACGCAAGAACTGAAGCCGCTTGACCACCAGAAGCGTCGTATGTTCGTGAATTGGGCTGAGCAACAACTTGAAAATGATTCGGATTTTCATCGAAAAATCATCCTGGCTTTTGGCTTCGCTGAATGGCTTCGTCAATAAACAAAATATGCGGTATTGGTCAGGCAGCAATCCACACGTACTCCATGAGTCATCATTGAATCCCGAAAAAATTACGGTTTAGTGTGGTTTTTGGTCCGGTGGCGTCATTGGGCTACTTCATCCGTGATGATCAAGACCGGCAGGTTACTGTGAATGGGGATCGCTACCGTTCAATGATAACCGAATATTTTTGGCCCCAATTGGATGATGTGGACTTGGAAGACATGTGGTTCCAACAGGACGGCGCCACACAGCGAATGTCACAATCAATTTATTGGAAACCAAGTTTGGAGAACGTGTACTTCTGCAAGCGTGCCCGTGGTGGCCATGCAAATGAAATCGACTTCCATACATAATGGCATCAAACTTACTTTAACAGGAATAAAGAATTTTATTGATATCCAAAACCGTTTTTGTTTTATTTAAAAAAACTTTTGTAGCGCTCTTATTGAAAAACCCGATATAAATTTTTCATCTTTAATCGATGTTAAATTCTAATAAGTTTTATATTATAGGAAAGCTTAGATATTTTAGAATAAGGAATTTTGGCTTATGTTATGTCTTTTGATGCATAAATACGAGACAAAAGTATCAATAAGGTATGCCAAAAAATGTGTTACGCCACTTTTGTACTCACGGCCCTATATATGATGTTAAAAAAAGAAAGATTTACATACATAGACATAAAAACAAAACGTCCACGACAAGTTATCAGTAGTTCAAACAACCGAATTGATGTTTGATAAAGAAAAAAAGAGCTTGCAAACACAAATTAATGAAAGAATGGTAATTTTTATTAGTACTGGATGAGATATCTATGTAACTCTAGTATCTGTGCTACAAGGAAGAAAAACTTATACATTACGATGTACCCGTAATTTAAAGAAGATATGATTAAAAAAAAAGAACGTTTCAAGAGAAAACCGATGTGTATTTATGGAAAATAGCTTCGTTTAGCTCCAGCCAATACCATCGACACGAATAAAAAATGCTATAAAAAGAATGATTCCTTATCTGGAAAAAATGGTAATTAACTGTTTAATCTTGTCATTTTAAAAATTAATAAAGGATATGACCTTTTAAACTCTGGGATAGAATCAGCTGTGGTGATTTGTAATAGATGACAGTCACAACACAGTAGCACGTCCATTGTGTTGTGACTGTCAACTATCACAAATCACCTTTACGATTCCACCCCGTATTCTCGTTCTAACTAATCGAACACGGATTAGTTAGGTATTTATTTCTTTAGAATTAAAACCTTTTATTCTAAATACAATTTTATTTTTGATACAATCTGATGCAATCTACAATCTGATATCTTATAGCTAAGAAAAAGTCCAAAGGCTCGCATGCTTATGCATAACTGGAGCAATGAGAACTTGCCTCACAGCGGCCATGGAAGTTATCCTTCGTCTATCCCCCCTACATGAAGTTATAGCAACTGCTGCAAAGGGAGTCATCATGAGGTTTGCCAAAGAAGGAACCGGTACTGGTAAATGCATTAGTCTCAGGGTTAGGGACTGCATTCCAAAGTCAGCGGTAACAAACCTTATTGACATTCCAAGAGATGGCATGATTAAGAGATACAACTTCGAGAAGAACTTTCAAATGGAGTTAAGTAATAAAAAGGAGTGGGTAGGCGAAACAGTAAACTATTCTCTCAAACGAAATGCCATTAAGTGGTACACTGATGGATCGAGAACAACTGAAGTGACTGGGGCTGGATCCTTTGGGCCTAAAACCAAACTTTCCATACCGATGGGACAGTCTACTAGCATTTTTCAGGCGGAAGTTCACGCCATAGCAAAATGCGCACAACGTAATCTCAAAAGAAATTACCGACACCAAAACATTACCATTATGTCAGACAGTCAAGCTGCACTCAAAGCTCTGAGCTCCTACGCAATCACCTCTAAAGTAGTTTAGGAGGGTGTGAACAAGCTGAATTTCCTGGGCAAGAACAACAGTGTCACACTTGGTGTCCAGTGTAATAAAGAAGCAGATTCTTTAGCAAAAATAGTGACAATGACTCCCTTAATGGGGCCTGAACCCTATTGTGAGTTTTCACATGGAGTGTTTATGGTGTCAAAAGTGGATAGAATATAATTTTATTTAATATAAAATGATAATAAAATGAGATTTAAAGTTTCAATAAAAGTTTAGTTGTTTTTATCTATGTACGTTGTTTTTTGTATTCCATTTCCTATCCTTGAATAGGTGTGACGAAGTTTCTTGCAAAAAAGCGCAAAAATTGTACTAGATATTTTGTTCCTTTGTTTAGTGGGTAAGCTT
Organism: Dasysyrphus albostriatus; assembly: GCA_946251815.1. NCBI lineage: Eukaryota > Metazoa > Arthropoda > Insecta > Diptera > Syrphidae > Dasysyrphus > Dasysyrphus albostriatus. The sequence goes on from OX276335.1 coordinate 179,584,607, forward strand.
ATGCAATCATTATCAATTTTTATCATTTAATTTTGCTTTCTTATTGTTTGCGTTATTGTTCTTAAACATTTATTTAGAATACAGAACAAATGAACAAATAATGAACAGCTTTAAAAAAAAAGAACATTTTTAAGTTTTTGTATGCAAAATAATTCATAATGAACACTGTCTTCAAATACGCCGTAGTTTATACCCTTAATTATTTTTTTTTTCAAATTTACTGTCGTATGTGTTTGGGTAACAAGCAGTTATGGATAGACGGTCTCATACGACAACGGCTTATTGGAAAAAATGTACCATAGTTTATTTCATTATTATAATATTGTACTTGTTTAAATGTTTTCAGTGCGCAGATGTTTTCTGTATAAACCATTTTATTTTCCAAAATTCACCGTTTCGTTTTTGAGAAAAAAAAATATTTAACGCGTCTCCCCAAAAGTAGCAAATTGTAATAAGAATGAAAAAACCCTACAAAAATAGTTGTGGTTAAACGTTTTTTTTTCAATGAAATGGAAAAATTTTGAACTACTACCATACCATAAAAACCCTCCCAAAACGGGTAGGTTGTTGAAAGTGGGTGAAAAAAAGATTTAAAAAAAAAAAACAGCGTAAAAATTTTAATTTTAAATTTCTTTGGAAAAGGGACTTTTTATTTAATTTCAAGTCGAAAAAGTATGTTACCAATGCAAATACTGTAAGAAAAACTCGACGTGAGTCGATGTTTTTATTTTTATTTTAATGAAGATTACGCAGTGTTTACAGGGACATCACAATTTGTTCTCTTTATTGGTTTCTAAAACTTTGCGCACCAATATAAGTCAAATTATGCCATTACTATTTGCAGATAAACAAACAATACGGAACGACCACAAAAAGTCGTTTTTTAGTTCTTTTTAGATTCAAATTTCGAAAAATGTCTGTTTTCGTATGACGTCATTATTTTGGTATTCAAACGTTCCTGGCTGATGAGCTTGCTAAAAGAAGTACAACTCTACCTAATAAGACAGGTATACATAGTATATCATACGGGTATACTGCTCACCACTTATAAACTTTTGTTGAGGCAAGATGCTTCAGAGAGAATAAATCTTAGGTGGAACAACATAACCACTTGTTTGGCAACAAATCAAATCTGGCCAATATTGGATTTAAGGCTATCGAAGTGTTTGATATTTTTAAACCAGATTGCACACTAGCTCTATGATAGGTGTCGTAACCTGATACTGTCTTATAAGCAAGCACACAACGAGTCTTGGCGTATATTTTAAACGATTTTTGCAGAAGCTGTATGGACTTAGTAGAATCTTTTCCTTATCTTCTATGCACTTGTCCTGCTCTATCTCATAGACGAAGACTCCATCTTGGATATTTCTACTTTAATGGTCTTGGTGATTTAATTAACGACGGCATAGATGGTCTATTACGCTTCTTAAAAAGCACCAAATGGTTCACTGAGAAGGGAAAAGGGTTTCTCAGATTCATGTTGGATCACAATGGACCAACTTATATTAAGTGTGCCGGTTTTTATGGTAGATAAACCAATCAAAGCAAAATTGTGCAACGACAGCAATAGCAACAAACAAAAAACAACAACAAGCATTAATTAAAGCATTACATTTGATTGACTCAACTTATACAAAATGACTACACAAAAGAATTGATTTTTTGTCTTTAAAAAACACAAACAAAAATTGAAATTGAAATTTGTTTGTTATTTTTTTTTTTACTTAAGTGTACCTATGATATATATTTCCATGTATTTAAAACCATTAAGATAGAGTCTTGATAGTCAACTGTGATAATGTAATGAATTGATAATCTACAATTGGGAGACATTTTCAATTTTCCAGTCACCTGCCAAATGAAAAGTGACTAACATAAGTAGTTTTTGGATTAATTTGATGCATAAGCTCCTTTGAAGACACTCAAATTCATTCGTCTGTTTGTATACAAAGCTTTTAAACAAAACTATCATACTTGCAGTTTGGACACCTTAGGTAATAATAAAATTTAACTCTCGAAATTGCACTTAGCTAAGAGTGAAAGTGCTTTAAAGTTTCAACTATAATAGATAATGTCAAAAAATCAGCAACTATTTGCTTGCTTTAGTTACCGTAGTGAACACAGTAAAGCAATGTTCAACTGAAAACTAATTAGGGGAGTAATTTCCCTTTAATTAGAAGTTAATAAACTGTGAAAATTTCAATTTTATTCAAGTTTGAAAAGCACCCTCTAAAAAATAGTATTTTGGTATGAATATTTATGAGCTCAATATGCCATTGCTTGCGATTAATTAATAAATTTAAAATATTTAGGACTGATTTTGTTGCTCGAAGATGGGGTTCTATATTAAATGCCGTTGCAATCAAGTTAACGAGGTAGAAAAGAGAGCTCAGAAAGAGTTGTATGACTGTTTTGAACTTTTTAGAACCATGTAATCGCAAATTATGAAGCAATCAATAATGTCTTATGTAAGAAGTCCAAACCCGATTCCTATAGTGGTTGTTTTGCTAACTACGTAACGGCTTATTCTAAAAAAATCAAACTTTCAACAAAGTCAATGAGAATTATTAACTATTCTCAGGTGTACATCTTACATTCAATTTCATCAAACAAATCTGAGCCCACTTTTTTGATGAATTTTGAGTTTTCCAATATTTTTCTCTTAATCCTATTTCACTACTTAAAAAAATTATCTGTTGGAAATGATAAAAATTAATATTAATTACAACTCCATTTCTTTCAAAATACTACAAACTGTGCAGTTAGGTAAAGTACTCACTGTTTTGTATCTAATTCTTGATTTCTAATGTAAAAGAAATGACAATATTGTATCCATATACTGCATGTTCACTTTCACGTGATTTCACATATTATGCATGTTATCTTATGAGATTTTTTAATTTAATGTTAAAAAAAATTAAACACTCAGCTTATAGTACTTCTAATGTTATAAGATACCAGCCAGTATCCGCAAAATAATTTAAACGAAAACTCAACCTTATCTTATTCTGGCTGAGACAACACTGTCGTTTAAATAAGGAAATACCTAAACCACGCTAGCGGATACCCATTTTCTTATACAATGAATAACTATTTAACCAAAGTTAATTCTTATTAATAAGACGCAAAGTGAATTTAAATTAACTATAAGTACTTAAAATATGAAATATAATAACAGGTACATAACAAAAAATAATAATAATTTTATATTATTTTATATTTTTTTAAATGTTACTATACTCAAAACTCTTCTACTGGATTCGTAAGACTGCAGAGAATAAATATACAAAATGTAACGATCGATCTTAGGAATATGTAAATACATAAACATATTTGCCTATTCACTTCGAAACAATATAAAATTATAATTATTCTGAAGCATACTGCCAGCGCACCAAATTTGGGTTCTGAAAGTGAATGTTCACTATCTAGTAAATTTGACGAATACGCTTAAGGTATTCATAAAGTAATTAATAAGAATCTATAAGAAATAAAATATATACATTTAATGGGACCGTAGCACTAATCATTTCATATAATTGAACCCCGTTTTACGTAGTAACAAACAAATTTACCATGATTTAAAGAAATGCGTTAAAAGGCTTTATGGTACTTTTGTAAGCCAGTGTGTGTTAACCTTTTCATTTTATTGCGTAAACTAATTTATTTAAAATCTCTTAATAAAACAATTTAAGAAAGGAATGACATGCAGGTATTTTTAAATTGTATTGAACTTTTTTTTATTTGAATGTACAATGCACACACAAGTAAGATAGAAAATTTCATTTTGTCATAAACAACGCAAAATAGTCTCAAATTAAAGTGTTAGTGCGATAGGCATAGGATATAGGGATATATGCACATACATATATAATGTACATAGGTAAGTTTGATTTGTAAAACTACTGGCCATATGAAGATTTTTAGAAATTTTAGACCTACCAGATTTACGAAATAATTTTGTATGGTAAATCTTCTAGATTTGGAGAAGATTTAGGGTAAATCTAATATTGTATCTCTATTTAATGATCGGTGGAAACGAAGCTTCAGGAAACAATGCAATATTTCTCGGAACTTTTGCCAAGAAGAAAAAAGTTGCTAGTTTGATGTTTTGTTAAAATTTCCTTCCAAATCCGTTGTACCTTTCAGACGTGGAAATAACACAAGGCAACTGTGATTCTTGGGCTTCTTAAGTTTCATATCCTTGGTGAAAGTAAATACATGTTTGAACCATATATTTTTTGTCCAATCGAATTTCGAACTCATTTTGACTATTTATTTTATTATTATGTTGGGGTCTTCGAAAAAATTCGAATATACAGAAGTCGATCAGGAATTCTTGACTGATATGAAATTTCTATCAAATAGAAAATTTATAAAAATCAAATAGAAAAATATTTACAAATACGAGTAGATAGGCGACTTTAAGACTATTTGACTTAATGTCTATTTTGAAAAGACTCTTGCAACAAAGCCCGTATGACATTACATTTTTCTCTCATTATTAATAAACTGAAAATTAAATAAGAGCAAAAATTACAATTTATTATTCAAGCTTTGATTAGTGTGAGTGGGAACACAATATATCCATAAGTATAAGAATGTCCCAAAAATGTATACAAAAAATCTTGCCCAATTCCAAGTCAGCAATAAAATGTAAATCTAATATTAATAAACATTTAAAACTGTGTAAAAAAAGACTCAATAAAATGAAATGAAAAATGTATAAAAGTGTGATTTTCAAATAATATTTGTGAGATTCTGGCAGCTTTTTCTTGAAATTTCTGAATAAAATATGAACAAATTTTTGAAGGAACATTCAACCCGAAAATAAAGTTTACACTGGACCCTACAGAACACTAGTTTATGACGTATGTACATATTTTCACTTTTGGGACACGTTGTAATTTTGAAAACTAATTTAGAGAAATGCTTTTCCTTTCTTAAAAACACTTTTTATCCCTTTTTCGCTCTGATGACACTTCGATTGATCTAATGAGGAATAAAATGTATAAAAAATACGGGCTTAAGGCCCTTAATTTAATATTTTTGTTTTGGAGTTCACGTACAAAACTATTGAAATTTCTAAGCCATTTTTGAATTTGAAATATGTAAATGAAAAAGTCAAAAACTTTGGAAATGTGCAAGAAAGACTCAAACAAATCTGTTCAAAATTCTGCCCTTCTTAACATGGAACTAAGAGTTGCTAGCAAGTCTCAGTTTTCTCGTGTGAAGAGGGTCAAACCAAACTTTACTTTTCGAGATGTTTTTTATGTGCTGAATCCTCAAATCAAATATGTAGGTATAAACTTTGAGTTGTAAAATAAATATTTCTGGAAGTTCTAATTTTATCTTCAAAATTTCACGTAAAGAATTGAAAAATCACCAATTGAAAAAATTGCAGTCGCAATTTACGAATCAAGTTTTATCCGTAAATCAAGGCATTTTGATCCCAAATTAATACAAAAACTGGTAATTTAACATTCAGAACATAGCAATTTACAAAATTTTTTTTTTCGTGATTTGCAATTAAAATTCATGATTCAAGCTTGTACTTTTCATAGCAAAATACAACTTTTTTGGCATAATTTACTCTCCAAAAAAATAATTTCACAAACAGCATTTAAAAATACCTTTTGAATTGCGATAAATATCTAGTAATTTACATTGCTCAATCACAGATTTACGTTTTTTTTTGTCGCAATTTGCAACTCAATGAGAATAACTGCAAATCACAAACAAAAAATTCTTAAATCACGACTTTCTTATCGTAATTTATATCTCGAAGAGATAAAGTGCCACAACATGGCATGTATCTAATGATAAATAAGTGACACGAGCGATCTGTAATGCAAATTGGCGTAGTGGTTGCATGCTCGCTCCGCAACTCGGGGTTGTCAGTTCAAATCCATGTAGAGTCAAGGGTAAAGTATCAAATGAATTAAATTAAATGTATGTATACCTGCAGAAAGGAAGGGTAGAATAAGATTGATCTTTCAAAGTCGAAATATCATGAAATAAAAGTGGTGATCACAAATCTTTTTTGCAAATTTACAAATTGTGCGAGTGAGGAATATTTGGATAAAATTGCAATTTATTGTTCGCAATTTTTGATACTTAAGAGTGTTAATTTACGATTTTTGAGTATCAATATCTTCAATTTGCCCAGTTTTGCAAATTGCAAACAAATAGCCGTAAATTACGAAATATCGAGCCAAGGTATAAATCGGGATTCATTTTTCGTATGTTTCATGATCTGATCCAAGAATTCTTTCCGTGTTGGTTCAAATTTGTCAGAGTTTCGAAGTAAAAATATAAAAAAGAAATAATGATGCGTTACGTTACAGTACTGGGTTTTGGAACTCAACCTATAATTTTTACTCTCTAGGTAACACACAAAAGAACTCAATAAATGAGAGAATTGATCAAATATAACGAGAAACGGGTAATCTCTTTCCTAACACTCCACTGACCATAAATAAAAAAAAAAATATACCGAATAAATTATCTTAATTTTGAGTTCATCGAGGTATTACCAGTGTCCCCAGACTTTAATTACCTTTTTTCCGTGTATTTATCAGCAAACTCAATATTGTTCCCTAATCTCCAAAACAATTTCCCTTTTTTCTCCTTAATAAAAGTTCATATATTCATGTATACAAACATAAAAATTATGTTTTTCTTATCTGTATTTATTTAAATAATAAAAACTTATTAAACTCTTTGACTTTTCTTTTATTAATAACTCAAAACGTTGCGTTTTTTTATGTAAATGGAAATCCTCACAAGTTCAGTGCATACTGCGAATCATGCATCAATTTATATTGAATAATTTTGAATGAAAAAAAATAACTTGTGTGTGTTAACACCAAATATAAGGGCTGGAATTATAACTAGCTATTTCACGAGTGCCACATCGATCATTAGGCTAGTCATAGAGTACCTATATTATCTAGAGAACCAACTTCAGGGCTTTTTCTCTTTCACCCTTCAAACTCCATTGTGAGTATTTCCTCCACATGGCTGAGCATGTGTTAGCTGCCCAATGCATTTTAAATGGAACCTCACCAATACAATGATAACTTAATGGATTTTGGCTCATTAGACTGAAAACAACAACAAATTGAATAGAAAAATTGAAAACGTCACATTTAGAGCTACGAGTATCACACGTATTCACGGACAGGGAATTTAAGAGAGTTTTCTCTTAATGTGCTCAAATAAAATTTGCGGGTGTTTTAGGTAGGAGGGGTACGAGTCGCGACTCTAGATAGATATATAGATAGACTCTAGATAATATAGGTACTAGAGGCTAGTCGCGCACATGCAATTCTCAGTTTCGAAACTGTTTGGTTGCAAAATTGAGTCCTATGGACTCGTATGAGACTCCGCACACATGCAGAAACTATTTCTTCGTCGATTCGAGCCACTTTTCAATTTGTGTTTTGGCACAAACTGGACGATTGCCAGAAATCTGTTTTTCAGTTTGTGTCATATGGAATTATATGTAACTGCGCGGACATTCAACCAAATAGTTGCGGATATTTAACCACATCGTTGAATTTTGTTCTCTTTGGGAAAGAGAACAAATGTATCTCTTCTTTAATTTGCTGAGCCATATTTTTCTTTGAATGTATAGATAGAAAAACTGAATAAACATCGTCGGTGTGTTGGTTGGGTTCGCTGAGATTGCTTGTGGAGTTGCTCATGTGCACGCTCAGAAGTCAACTTGTGACTTAACTATTTTGTTGCGGTAGCAGTTGCATGTGCGCGACTAGCCTTAGACTCCTTTAGTGGTGCTCAGTCTGGTTATGCTCGTATTAATTGAAAAACTCTGCCGTCATCTAGGAGCGAACCATAGAGTACCTATTTTATGTAGAGAACCGACTTCAGGGCTTTTTCTATTTCACCCTACAAACTCTACTGTGAGTATTTCCTCCATATGGCTGAGCATGTGTTAGCTGCCCAATGCATTTTAAATGGAACCTCACCAATACAATAACTTAATGGATTTTGGCTCATTAGACTGAAAACAACAAAAAATTGAAGCGAAAAATTGAAAACGTCACATTTAGAGCTATCACACGTATTCACGGACAGGGAATTTAAGAGAGTTTTCTCTTAATGTGCTCAAATAAAATTTGCGGGTGTTTTAGGCAAGAGGGGTACGAGTCGCGACTCTAGATAATATAGGTACTCTATGGAGCGAACCCTGAAACTTGTGATTTAGAAGCCTATGCACTACACACCGCGCCACTGAAGCTACTGAAGAACTTTTAAAGTTATTGACAAAGAAGCATTCGTAATAATTGAACCGGAAGTGTGAAGAAGGGAATAATCACCATCTATATTTGAGCAAATATTTCAAAATTGCACAAATTATTTAGATCAAATCTATATTTCATATTGACTAGATAATCAGGGCTCTGTTGCATTATAATGTACAAACTAAAACTATTAGTCTGCCTCTAACTTAATGTCAGAATAGAGTGCTGCACCTGGAGCTGCAGCTGCAGCTGGAATAGCTCTCAAAAATGTGGTACGTGGTTTTTCTTACATGTATGTGTCATTTGAAGTTGGATATGCGAGTTTAATTCAACACCAAAACAAAAATAAAAATAAATGGATAATGATGAAGCTAAAATTACTTTATGTCCTTATGAGAGATGGAATAGAGTTTGAAATTTACTTCAACCCCCATATAAACACTCGGTTGCACTCGCAATTTTGAAACGTCAGCTGCATGTCCAACTTGTCCAGCTGCGTCTGCAGCTGTGTCGTGTCATGTTCATATCATTGAATTTGTGTGTATTCAACATTTTGACAGCTATTTCAGTTTCAGCTCCAATTGCACCTCCGTCTCCATTCTGATCAGCCAGTAATTTGCGTTTCATATTCAAGCAGCAGAAAGAACTTTGGTACTTTTCAGATCGTTTATATCCTTAATGGTATTAGAAATATTGCCATCATTAAGAAAAAGAAACTATTAGTGATTGTTCTTGGCAGTTTTTAAAACTTGTACTTTCAACTTATAATATTAGCTCTAATATGAAGCAGGCTTCAGGTATACATTTTGAATTGAAAAAAAAACAAAATAATGCGACAAGTTAGAAAGTTTTTATTAATGAAACATTAAACTTTTGGGCTTATTACATTCTTCAAACTGCCAATTAAATGGTGCATTATATACTATATAGGTACTATTATTGTTTTCCTTTATCATATACAAAATAAATACAAACAAAAACAAATACATCTCATCTTCATTAGAAAAAAATTGTAGGTACCATTTAAATTCATAGTACGTAATAAATGTAAGTATTAGAGGGCGGGTCAGTAAGTCGAAGTCCCTGAAAATCAAAAGAAGGAACGCTCTTTTTGGAAAAAATACAACGTTGGTTGAGGTGCATTGAACTAAAAGAAGTTATCTTTTAACTTCTTCCAAAGTTTTTCTAATGTTGTATTCTTACCAAAATATTGTTGTTTCTCATGACCAAATATTTATGCAAAATAAAAATAACAAAGCTGTTTGATAAGTCTATAACCTCCTCGAGTTACCTCACCATCACTCCAATATTAGACCGTGGACTTTGTCGATCATTTTCGGTACAGGGACTTCAATCGGCATTCTTTATTATTTGCGATGGAATGTAGGCAACGAAATTACGTAAATCAATTCTAGATGTTTCCAATGGAAACTTTTCCGACCGCTTCTGATAAAACCACTATAAAAATAAAACTATTGGAGAAATATGAATATACAAATTTCAGGATATCCATTTGGAATATACTTCATGACAACCGAATTTTTAGATTTGAGATTGCAATGTCCATAAGCATAAATTTTCAGAGACTAATTGACCCACTTTTATAGTTATAATACTATGATTACTCTTGGGTTTTATACATAATTTTGCTAGGGCTGGCCACGATATCAGAAAAGTCTTAATATCGTTTGATATCGGTGTCGGAAACTGAAGCGACCGAAATTTACCGATGCTTTCCGTAGTATCGTTTGGTATTGGCAGAAAAATAGATTTTTGAGTTCTTGTAATTGGTTTCTATTAAACGACTTTTACAGTTTGAATGACATTTTCTCTTAAGTAGAGAGAAGGTAAACAATTATTTAAGTTAGAGCCACCCACTTTCATGCCCATTTTTATTTTGATTTATTTCCTTGAAACCAATCATTTTGATAAAATTTGAAGACTTGGTTCTTTTCAGCTTGAGGAAGTGACTTTAGTAAAATCCACCAACTGCCGTATACTTTTTCTTATACATATCTTTGTTTCTCGGAAACGTTTGATCATCTAACCGCATTCATTTTTTGCTATGATGTTTTGACGCAAAATGTATGTGTCAGATAACTAATCAGGGGGGTTATTCCGTAATTTTCCAAATGATTATCGCTTTAACCATCGTTGTTAACGTTAACGTCTATAATTAACTTCACACAACTAAATCATTATCGTCTGGTCTATCGTTTTTTTTAATGAATTTTGCTGTCAAAACTAAAATCCTTGTCGTTTAATTTGAAATGTTATTTTGGAAATTTATTTCCAATTTGATATGTACATGCAAAGATGAATTAATTCTTTACGGTACGCTGCTCAATCAGAGTACCCACTTAAAAATGCAATTTTGGCCTACAAATGGAACAGTGTTGAATATGAATATGAAGACACACAAAATATCCGATCGAATATAGCTTGAGGTATGATTTTGCAGCAAGACAATGACCTTAATCATAGTGCGGGCTTATAGCGGTTGCCATTAGATCTCTCAACCTCTACGATTTCAACTTCTTTGGTTAAGCCTAGTACTCAGTTCGAGTGAAAATGAAATTTTTATATAAAAGCGAGGGTTAATTCACAGCTACGATATTTGCAACGACAGGTGAGTACCCAAATAGGAGAGCAAGATATCAACTTCACGCCATAATTTTCATTTCTAAATGTACAACCATTACGTATTATGCCTAAAACAGATGAGCAGCATGTCTGATGCACGCATTGCTGAGTGCAAAACACATGTGCATACTCTTAAATATTTATCATACACAAGACTCCAACACGCTTTTTAGTATGAAATTTTTTGGTATTTATCAATAATTTTTATACAGAAATTTAGTTTTATATTTAAGCTTTATTTCAATTGTGGATCCTAGCATTAGAAGCCAAGTTAAAATTTTTTTGAAGCTAAGGAAATCGATGTTTCTTAAAGATTTTGTATCTTTATTAAATAAAAAAAATTATTTTGAATAACTTAAAAACACTTTTTTAATTATTTATTTACTTAAATGCATTTCGGAAGCTATGCTTCCATCGTCAGTAAGTTTTATATAAATAATAATACAAATAAAATTTTTGATTGATATTAAATACAAATAACTCAATACAAAAAAAAAAACAAATTAAACAAACAAATCTATAGTGAATTTAAGATCTATTATAAAAATTTTTGAAAATTGGATATTTTTTTGGTCAATCGTCATTATTTTTTGTATTAAGTTGGAAAACTAAGATAAGTGCCCCTGCCGTCTCTACTATTGCATTTAACTACTATAAAAGACTATTTACACATTTGGGAGAACTGTTGAGGGAATAACTTTGTAAACACAATTTTTCAAAATTGTAAAATTTTTCTTTCATATTTGCATTTTTAAAAGTGAAAATCAAACCGATGGGGAACTCAATCTACTCTCTAGTATGATAAAAACTAAATATTCTAAAAAACAATTATACAGGAATGTTGCTTAACATTTATTCTTTCCATAAAGACTTTAACTTTTTCGAATCGATTAACTTGAATGCTATTTGTGCATAACGGAACTTTTCTCCACTGAACCTAGTCATCGGTCGACGAACAACCACTTATTGCCGCGACGCTGCGCATCAATTTTAGGAACAGAGACATCGTGCAGCTCGAGTGAAAATGAAATTTCCATACAAAAATGCCGGCTAATACACGGCGATGGAATTCGCAACGAGAGGTGAGTACCCAAATTCGAGAGTGAAATATGCACCAGCTTAATACATATATATTTCAAGAAATTATTTTCATTACCACCACAAGGAAAAAATAAAGAGATGTGGAAAAGTCTAACATTTCTCATAATAATTGCTACCGAAAATACAAAAATAACACAAGACACGAAAATGCAACAATATATGAAATGTATGTAAGCAAATATTCTTCAAAGAACATTTCAAGATTCAGTCAAATAAATTTCATAAAAATCAATTTATTTTTTTCACCCAAAGTGAGTATAAAAATTCCAAACTGAGTATCAAAAATTCACGTGAAACAACAGCTATATTTGATATAGCTATATATAATGATAACTCACGTGTATTTTGAAGCGGTTTAAAATTTTCATTTCGCAAGAGGTGATTACCCGGCACTTTTGTATGGAAATTTCATTTTCACTTGAACTGAGCACTATAGGCTTCAAGTAATCACCTCTCATTGCGAGTTCCATCGCTGTGAATTAGTCGTCGCTTTTATATGAAAATTTCATTTTCGCTGGATCTGAGTAATAGGCTTAAACAATATAGAAATTAATATTCGTAAAATATTTTTGAAGATTCTTTTGACATAATCTTCAAAAATATTTTAGCAATAAAAAAAATTAACTTATTTGTTTTCAATCAAAGTAAATAAAAATTTTAAACTGAGTACCAAAAATTAACGTGGAGAATTAATTATGTTTTTTTTTATGATTATTCACGTGGATTTTGAAATGGTTTTTATTTTTCATTTCACAAGAGGTGAATACTAGGCTTTATTTGAAAAGTGTAAGATTGTCCAAAGATGTATGACGTCCATTAAAGTTTTAAAATGTTGAATAAAATATTCACTCAGAAAAAAGCTATTGTTATCCGAAAAATTTTCCATTTTAGTAACATTGTGATTTAAAAATTGTTGAGTCAACGAGAAGTCTTTGTAGTAACAACTCATTTTTGATTTTTTAAGAATCACAACTTCAATTTAAAAATAAAATTCTCGAAAAAACAATTAAAACATTTTCAAAAACGAAAAACTGCTAGCCAAAGAATAAAATATTTGCTTTAAATATTTCTACTGGCAAAATATCGTTTCAAGTACCAAATTGTTGAGCGAACGTTCTTCAGTTAACTATTATTATTAAGAATATAAAAAGTTGGAATAACAATGGAAAATGGAAATTATACGTATTATCATCTCATTTCAAGAATAAGTTGTTGATTCATGAAATTAAAGATACAATAATTGTTGTTTTAATGTCAACAATTAAAACATTTTCAAACATTTTCAAAAACGAAAAACTGTTAGCCAAAAAATAAAATATTTGCTTTAAATATTTCTACTGGCAAAATATCGTTTCAAGTACCAAATTGTTGAGCGAACGTTCTTCAGTTAACTATTATTATTAAGAATATAAAAAGTTGGAATAACAATGGAAAATGTAAATTATTCGTATTATCATCTCATTTCAAGAATAAGTTGTTGATTCATGAAATTAAAGATACAATAATTGTTGTTTTAATGTCAACAGTCTGTTTTCATTAAGAAAAAACATTTTGCGTAATCTAACCTGTCCAATTTCATATCCCTTATCTCCATCTATCTTTTGCTCACACAATAAAGTATCTTTCATTTTGTTGCTTTGTTGTAGGAAAGAAAACATGGTCTATTTGAAAAGTACCTTTTTGTTATACGTACAATCGTTCAGCACTGTACTTTTATTGTTTTACTGTACTATTAGGTGTTTCGAAGTGATTGCTAACGGATAGACCCATGTCTATATCTTGAAGCTTATAGGATCTTCAATAAAAGTTTCATAAGAAATAAGCAGCTCGTGTATGCATATCCCAAATAAAACTAACCAAATCCTCGTGTTCTCTTTAGTTCGGCTTAATACCATACTGCCAGAGTGACAAACTTTCCATATGGTATCGCAATGGCTTTCATCGGATACATTGCATGGCAGCTCCTCATCTTCATCTCAAACTGTTTTCGATGGAAAAATAAATACAAATATCGAATTCAGTATTAAAGATATATTGCAAAAAACTCTTTCTGGAAACGATATTATAAAAGCGTACCAAGAAATGCCAAATTTATCCTGCACTGATCAAACCATCATATCCAGATGCATTGTCGATTACAATGGTCTTAAAATGTGTCCAAACCCATGAAAAGGAAATAGTAAAATTATTTCCGAATGAAGACAAGCGTACATATTACGTTCCGCGGGAAAACGGAAAGCAACCATCAGACACAATTTTTAACAGGTACTTTAACGTTAAATACAATAGGAAGAGAAAAGCTGACCCATCTGTAGCAGGTAAGATATCCACTACTGAAAATGATACTATTACTACTGAAAATGATACTATTTCCGAAGCAAAAGACAACGTTAACGTGGAAGATTTTTTAAAGAAAAATCAATTGTGGGATGAAACATCTAAAATGAGAAAGAAAGATGAAAAATATCCAATTTCTTCATTTTTAACTGCATGGCTACGATATAAAGACGTAAATGCGAAGAGTGAATAAATGTAGACTTCAACACATTACATCCCGGAAAATCGAATATACTCTTCGAAAAGTTCAACGAGTTAGAAAAGAGGGAAACGAAGTTTTTTTCCGTTATCAATCAAAGAGAAACTTTTTTTTTTTTAATATATATATATCAGTTTTAACAAAGATATGTACATATATAATGTACATATATGATTTTTTTGTTCCTAATTGTCATTTTTTTCCCAAAAAGTACATAGGGTAGACACCCCTTATCCCTTAAGCATTGTGGCTTGTGCGTTTAACTACAGACGGATCGCTAGCGTGGATCGCATAATATGCTGTTTAAAAAAAGCATATTTTTCTGACACGTTACTTCCTTGGCCCCTGCGGGTAAGAGGTAAAAATATACCTGAGGTAGGCATGCCTGTCGTAAGAAGCGACTAAAATCCAAACTCCGTATACTGAGATTGATGTTTACATAACTATTCAATGAGCAAAACAATAAGATATAGTACCTCGGGTGGCAGTCCAGGTTCACTGGACAATCACCTTCTTCGGAGGTCAGCTTTATGGATTCTGGGGAGAGCCAATTATTGCATTTAATAAATCCCTTCCTAAAAAGTGCAAGGGTATCTCGATCACCACCATCTAAATCGAGTGCAAAACCATCAAAATTTGGGCAAAAGAGTCCACCAGTCACGCCTGCGCCCGCCAAAATAGACTCAGATAAAACAAAAAATCTTGAAAAGGATAATAACGAACTTCGACAAAGACTTTAAGTAATGGAATTTTATCAAGAGCTAAAGAAAGAAGTCGATCTTCTTCGAAAAGAATATAAGATATTGAAAAGCAAAAATCCTCCAATAAACTCAAAGCCTCAAAGCATTATTACCATCGGCTTTTAAAATTATTTCACTTAATAACAACAAATGGAAAGTTTGTGTGAAAGACCCCGAAAGTTATCGTCTTCTGTTACGAAAACTAAACGAAGGAAAAGTAGAATGGTATACCTATGAAAATAAGTCGGAAAGACCCCTACGTGTTGTGGCAAGAGGTCTACTACACGCATCATGTTCAAAAGACGATATCATTAGTGATCTAAAAGAGCGCACCCTCAAAATCTTATCTGCTATGAACATTGTCAAAAGAGAAAAACAGAAAAAAGAGGGTGAAGTGACAGTGGTACAACGTGGTCTCCCACTATTTATACTTTCGTTAGATAAGACTGAAAAACTAGATGAAATTTATAAAATTAAAACAATTCTAAACATCGTAGGTAGGATCGAACCTCTAAGAAAGACTCTAAGAAAGAGCACAAAATTAATCCGTCAGTGTAAACGCTGCAAAGAATTCAATCACACCCAAACCTATTGCAATAAAGAGCCAAGGTGTGTAAAATGCGCTGGAAAACATCTAACCGTTGACTGCAACGGAAAAAGTGAAAGTCCTCCGACGTGCATTAATTATAATGGAAATCACCCAGCAAACAATAGGGGCTGTGAAGTAGCTAAAGAATTACAAAAGCGACGATCAAAATCTGCCCAAATACAAAGAAACCCACCAAGGCAACGAGAAACCGTAATTCCCAAGACTGCCAAATCTATGAAAGGTCCAAAACCTAGTATCCTCAAGGAAAACAGTGTCAGTACCTTCGGAGAAAATATCGAAGCAAGGAAATGCACAAACATATGCCCAAATAGCTGCAAATTTCGAAAGTCCTTTCAATAATTTTGTCAGAACTTGAAGAACAATGTGAAACAAATAAATTTATCTTTCATAGGTTAAGTAAGCTCGAAAATTGTTTTCGACCAAAACCTCTTTTAAAAGATATATGATGGAAAAGCTTATAATTCTTACGTGGAATGCCAACGGATTATGGCAAAAACTGGGAGAATTAGAGATGTATATGCGGGAAAATGATATTGACATATGATTGATATCAGAAACGCATGCTTTAAATGAATCAAATCTTAAAATCCACGGGTTCCATGACTACCCCGCTATTCATCCGTCAAACAAAGCAAAAGGTGGATCATCATTGTATCGGGTTGTTCAATAAGAGCGCTACAAAAGTTTTTTCAAATAAAACAAAAATGGTTTTGAATATCAATGAAATTCTTTATTATTGTGAAAGTACGTTCGATGCCATTTTATATGGAACTCGATTTCTTTTGCATAGCCACCACGGGCACGCTTGCAAAGTCCAGAGGTGATGTAACACACCCATAAATGGATAATATAGTTTCTGGTACTACTGTACCACATCAGCTAAATTTGTATAATACTGTACAATATGTCAAATGAATTATAGGTTAAGAATAAAGTTGTCTTTTTGTTATCTGTTATCTGGAACTAAGCGCGTTTACTTCAGTGGCGACGAGGATTTTTTGCAAAATTTTACGAACTTGAGAGTTTTGAGCGTTTATGAAAAAACGAGTATCGGTTAAGCAGTGGATAAGGACGTAATTGAGAATATCCTTAAATCACAGCGTGATTGGATGAAAAAGATATTGTTGGATCAAAAATCGTGGTTTTCGCAAAACACGCAAGCAACTACCGCAACAAGTGCTCCAGTTATTCAACCATTCTCAGCGTATAAGAAGGAAGACAACTGGAAAACGTACCTCAAGCAAATGGAGCAGCACTTTGAGGCGTGTAGAATCACAGACGATAACCAAAAGCGGGCATTTTTCTTGTCATGGATTGGAGCAGACAACTTCGAAATTCTCCAGAAGCTCTACGGCGTAGATGACGTGGCTACTAAGAGTTTCAAAGATCTCACTGGTAAGCTAAGTGAACACTTCACTTCTAAAATTCATGTACTTGCAGCGCGCTACCAGTTTCACAAAACGATTATGAAGCCTGGACAATCCTATGCATCATGGGTTGCAGACCTCAGAGGTGTGGCTCGTAATTGTCTTTTCACATGTTCAGGTGAAAACTGTGGTAATTCTTACGTGGACGACATGATACGAGACATTCTGGTGTTGTATACACCTCACAATAGCGTTCGCACACAGGCGCTCCAGAAAGCAGATCCATCACTCGAAGATGTACTAGACATTGCAAGCGCATTTAAGACCACACAACAAACTTTTTCCGCAATTACTGATAACAGTAACATAGTCGAAGTTAATCAGCTGCCAGTGACTACCGGTAATAGTGATTACCGTTCTTCTTCTTCCAATAAATCTTGCCCAAACTGTTTTGTCAACCACAGTAGGATCGAGTGTCGACATTACAAATCAATCTGTCGTAGATGCAAGAAAGTGGGTCACATTGAAGCAGTTTGTATGCTAGGAGGAAGTACGGCAGTAGGTGGAACAAATGAGAAGACGAGTTGCAAAAACAAAAATCGTAAGAATCAGCGTTATCGAAAGGGCTCTCGACAGCAAAAGCCGCAATCACAAAACAGGTTTTCTGGTAATTCAGCAGAGAGGTTACATTTTTCAGAAATGGTTCAATCGCACGATGACGGGCAACTTGGTTCAAGCTCGTGCATCATGATGTAGCTTAAGGTTAATGGAAAGATGATGTCATTTCAAGTGGACACAGGAGCATCGTGCTCGTTATTGGGGCACGAGGGTTATAAAGAACTGGGTCTACCTAAATGTTTTACTACAAACAAGGCTTTGCAGGCATATGGTGGGTCACCGCTTTCCATTAGAGGAGAACTCGAAGTAGATGTGTTGTACAAAGAAAAAACCCATAAAGTCAATTTACTCGTGGTGGATAGTGGTGGTGCCAAAATTCTAGGAATGGACTGGTTTAGGACATTTAATCTCACTATTCAACATTCTGTTTCATCAATCAACTCAAATGCCTCTTAGCTCAACAGCATTCAAGCATTGTGTAAGGTACATGCTGATTTGTTTTCATCAGGATTGGGTAAGTGCAAAGAGTATAAAGCCCATCTTGCACTCAAGGAAGGGGCCGTTCCAAAGTTTGTTCGACATAGACCAATTCCTTATGCACTAGTAGACAGTGGGCAGCTCCCGTTGTAATAGTACAGAAAGCGAATGGTGGCATTGGAATCTGTGGAGACTTTAAGTCTAGTGTGAACCCGCAGCTTATTGCTAATCGACACCCTATACCACGTATTCGTGACATTTTTCATACACTTCGCGGAGGGAAAATGTTTACAAAGATAGATCTCTCGGATGCTTATCTTCAAATCGAGTTGGATGATGAGTCGAAGCAGATGGCGGTGATCAATACACCTTTTGGATTGTACCAATACCAACGTCTGCCGTTTGGTATAAGCAGCGCACCGGGTGAATTCCAGAATGTAATGGAGCAACTGTTTGCCGACCTTCCTGTAGCGGTATATCTGGATGACATCGTTGTTTCGGGGAAGGATGACATGGAGCATTTGCAGACATTGAAGGAGGTGTTTAGCCGTCTCCAAAGTAATGGGTTTAGGTGCAATCAGCAGAAATGTACTTTTGCTAAAACTGAGCTGGAATATTTGGGCCATACACTGTCTGCCGCTGGTATCCGTCCTTCCGAAAAACATTTGGAAGCTCTCCGTAACATTCCACAGCCATCGAATCTAAAGGAGTTAGAAGCTTTAATAGGTAAATTGAACTACTATAACCAGTTTATACCCAATTTCTCGCAGGTAGCAGGTCCACTTAATGAACTCCGTGCAAAAGACGCTGAGTTCGTATGGTCTGCTAGTCAACAAAATGCGATGGACACTTTAAAAAGCAGTATATTGCAAGCTGCACGGCTAGCTCACTTTGATGATTCATTACCTCTAATCTTGGCTATAGATGCCTCCAGCTATGGCATTGGAGCTGTCATATCGCATAGATATCCAGATGGGACGGAGAGAGCCATAGCATTTGCCTCCAAAACACTTGGTAGACACCAAAAATTATATAGCCAGATTGAAAAGGAGGCATTGTCAATTGTATATGGAGTCAAAAAATTCCATTGCTACCTGTATGGTCGTCTCTTTGAGTTACAGACGGACCATAAGCCTTTGACAACCATATTCAATCCCAGTAAATTGATTCCAGAAATGACAATGCGACGCCTTCGCAATTGGGCGCTAACGCTTATGGCCTACAATTACCAAATCAAATACCGACCTACAGCTAAACATGGGAATGCTGATGCGCTATCGTGTCTGCCAGTGGGTCCCGATGCAGACTTTGATAAGCTGGAAAACGAATTTCATCAAGTGAACGCTGTTATGGAAGATTTGGAAAGAAGTCCGTTAAATGCTGAATCTATAGGCAAATACACATTAAAGGACGGAGTTCTGAAGAGAGTCGCCGCTTACATACAAAATGGATGGCCAAGTTGGCTGGCTAATGACGAAATTGAACTAAAACCTTATTTTTATCGTAAGTTTGCTTTGACAATTCAAGATAATGTTATTATTCTCAGTGCTGAATGGGACCGAGTCGTCATTCCGGAGGTGATGCAGCCCAAAGTCCTTAGATACGTTCACTAAGGCCATTGGGGCGTTTCAAGAATGAAGCGACTAGCAAGACAATATCTCTGGTTTCCAGGAATAGACAAACAAATTGATAAGATGGTAGCGGGATGCACTATCTGCCAAGAAGCGGCAGCTGATCCAAAACGCGAGTATAGAAGTTGGCCTCCAGCAGATGAAGCATGGGAAAGGATACATCTGGACTTCGCTGGTCCATTTTTCAATAAAATGTGGCTTATCTGTGTAGACTCATTTTCAAAGTTCCCGTTTGTAGTGTCAATGTCAGCTATAACCGCCGAAGCAACTATCAAGGCAATCCAATCCATATTTTCGATTGAGGGACTTCCGAAAATGATCGTCACCGACAACGGAACTCAGTTCAAGGCACAAAAATTCAAAGAATTCTGCGAATACCATTCAATTCAACACTACCGCACAGCTCCGTTTCACCCGGCATCGAATGGGCAAGCTGAAAGGTTTGTTCGGACTTTCAAAGAATCGTTTAAGAAGAACATGGTAGAGAAAAAAGACTCCCATATGGCGCTCAACTCGTTTTTAGCTACCTATCGATCAACACCTAATGGAGTTTCACCCAAGTCTCCTGCTGAACTACTTCATGGACATCAGTATCGAAACCTACTATCATGTTTTGTTCCAGAAGATAAACAGCTAAAACTGAAGATCACTGCTCCCAAATTTCAATGTTCACAGGAGGTGTTCGTGCGTGAATACTCGAAGTCAAAAAAATTGGTGAAAGGAATTATAAAAGAAGTATTTGGTAATAGAATGTATGGAGTTCAAACACAAAGTGGTTATGTAAGACGTCACCAAAACCAGATTCGACTGTCAAGGTACCATTTTGATGCAAATTTTACGTTCATGGAACCACCGGGATCTGAGGATAATCGAAAAGAAGCTCTGGGGGGAGGTAAATTTAAATGTAATAATAATGAAATTTTCGATCTTTATAAACAGGTTGGCGAAAGTGATGGTATTGATACCAATGAAGATGGGGATGAATCCGTTTCGAGAGAAGAAGGGATCCTGGGTTCAGAACCAGTAAGCCAACCGTGTTCATCAAGCCAGGTTGTACTACCACCAGCAACACCTGATATAAGAAGATCACACCGAGTTAAAAAGCAACCTGTACGTTTTCAACCCTTGTGCTGGAAGTTTAATAAGGTGTAAGGAGATGATGTAACACATCCATAAATGGATAATATAGTTTCTGGTACTACTGTACCATATCAGCTAAAATTGTATAATACTGTACAATATGTCAAATGAATTATAGGTTAAGAATAAAGTTGTCTTTTTGTTATCTAGAACTAAGCGCGTTTACTTCAAGAGGCTGAACCGAATTTTCGACGGTTTTCAAGCATAAATTGGCCGATACTGCTGCAATTTCACGTTCGATATTCGTACGAAGTTCATCAATCGTCGCTTGCTTGTTGGCATAGACCAAAGACTTGACGTATCCTCACAGGAAATAGTCCAACGGCAAATCACACGACCGAGGCGGCCAAGCGACTGGACCATTTCGTGAGATAACACGTTCTCCAAACATGGTTTCCAATAAATTGATTGTGACATTCGCTGTGTGGCTTGTGGCGCCATCCTATTGGAACCACATATCCTCCAAGTCCATATCATCCAATTGGGCCTAAAAATATTCGGTTATCATTGAACGGTAGCGATCCCCATTCACAGTAACGTGCCGGTCTTGATCATCACGGAAGAAGTACGGGCCAATGACGCCGCCGGCCCATAAACCACACCAAACCGTAATTTTTTCGGGATGCAATGATGACTCATGGATACCACATATTTTGTTTATTGACGAAGCCATTCAGCCAGAAATGAGCGTCATCGCTCAAGATTATTTTTCGATGAAAATCCGAATCATTTTCAAGTTGTTGCTCAGCCCAATTCACGAACATACGACGCTTCTGGTGGTCAAGCGGCTTCAGTTCTTGTGTCAATTTAATCTTGTAAGGATGTAGGCCAAGATCTTTTCGCAAAATTCGCCACAACGACGTCACAGAGATGTCCAACGCTTGAGAACGACGTGTGAGAGACACATTTGGGTTTTCTGCAACTGAAGCCTCAGTGGCAGCAATATTCTCGACACTACGGGCATTTTTTTGTCTCACTGGCACGGGAACATTTTGTTCTGTGCCTGTGGACTCAAATTTTTCCACTAGACGCTCAATTGTTGATCTGCTAGGACGATTATGACGACCATAAATTGGACGTAGCGCTCTTAACGTTAAGGCCACTGACTCCGAGTTTCGGTAGTAAATTTTAATAATCTCGACTCGTTGTTGGCTCGTATATCTTTCCATCATGAAATGGCAAACCTTACTGAAGAGAAATCAAAAGAGCGGTTAGAAATATGGCGTCGTTTGCTGTCCCTGTCGCTCTACTATTGTAGCGTCCCGTTTGAAAAACCCTTTATATTAAAGAGTGCAATTGTCACTGGATAGGCCTGAAAAAAGAGGCGGAATCAATGCAATTAAGTAAGTGTACAGGTTAAAACTAAAAATATTTCTCTTAATGTCTCTTCCATATACTGCCCTCCGCGTTGCAAAATTGATAAGAGTGAATTTACGACATTGATAAAGTCACTAAGTCCAAATTTAATTGTTGGTGGTGACTTTGATGCAATGCACACCTTCTGGGCCTCACGATGCATATCTCAAAAGGGTCGAATGTTATATGAAACAGGAATGGAAAATAATTGTGACTTTCATTCGACCGGCAAGCCAACTTACTGGCCAACTGATCCGTCGAAAATACCTGACCTAATCGATTTATTTATGGTAAAAGGAATACCCGCCAACCGTGTAGAAATTTCAGAGAGGCTTGGCCTCCACTCACATCATTCTGCCGTCGTACTCAATATGAGCGAAAGCCTTGTTAAAATTGAAAAACCACCCAGGTTAACAAACAGTAAAACCAACTGGGATGGATTTAAAAAAGATATCGAGGACAACGTTGAGTTAAGGGTATCATTACAAATGCCTCTTAAGTTGAAGACACAGTAGATACCTTTGTTGATATAATACAAAAAGCAGCTTGGGATAACACACCTTATCAAAGGCAAATGCCTCGCTGTAAAGACATAAAATATCCGCAGAATATAAAAGATTTAGTGAAAGAGAAACAAAAATCACGTTAGAAATGGCAGCGAACCCGTGCTCCTCATCACAAAGCTTATTTAAATTGCTTGAGTAATATACTAAAAATGGCAATATAAGATTTCAAAAACCTTGAAGTTGAGATTTATCTTGAAGGCTTGACAGCGGGAAAAGAATCCAATTACTCACTTTGGAAAGCTATAAAAACAACGATAAGACCAAAGCTTCCAGTACCCCCGATTAAGACAAGCCAAAATGAATGAGCTAAAAGTGACAAAGAAAAAGGGATGGCATTCGCCGATTACTTAGAAGAAACATGTAACCGTTCAATTGGTAAGAATACAACGAAAATATTAATATGAATTTAACCTCAAATGAAAGCTACATAACAAGAAATGCTACACTTGCCGAATTAAAAACAGAAATAAAGAAGCTTAAGTCCAATAAGGCTCCAGGATATGACTTAATTATAGCATAAATTTTTAAAATGCTCCCTCGTAAATGATTTATTATCCTCCTTTACATAATTAATTCCGCTCTAAGGTTAGAATATGTTCCGAACCAATGGAAAGTTGCGAAAGTCATAATGATTTTGAAATCTGGCAAACCATCTCACGAAAAGAAGTCTTACAGGCCGAAAGAATACTACTCCTGCGCCTGCAACCGGCAATAGAAGAGAAACAATTTATACCTGAACATCAGTTCGGATTTAGAAGCAAGCATACAACAACTGATCAAGTGCATAGACTTGATCAGTTGTTGAATTACTGACGTAATAGAGAGAGCTCTTGAAAAAAAGAAAATCTGTTCGACAGTCTGTTTGGACGTCTGAAGGTGTGGCATGAAGGCCTCAAATTCAAATTAAGACAAGTTCTGCCTGAAGGACTTTACAACATTCTAAACGGATATTTAGATAGCAGAGCTTTTCGTGTAAGACACGGAAATGACTATTCTAATTTCAAATAAATAGTGGCTGGGATACTACAAGGAAGTGTATAAGGTCCAGTTCTGTACCATTTAGTTACACGCGATATACCTCAAGTAGAAGACACTGTTGTAGCCACGTTTGCTGATGATACTGCAATACTAGCAGTAGGCAAAACGATTAGCGAAGCTACAATTAAATAATAATTAAAAAGTTTCGCGTGAAAAAATAGAAATCGACTATTAGAACACGCTATTTCAACGATTATTGACATTCTTGACTAGTCGAATTTAGTACGCCGCCTGCGAGGAACAAAACCTTTCGACTTGGTGCGGTGAACAGAAAACCGCTTTAGTGCCTGACCAGAATAGAGTGCCGCAACTGGAGCTGCAGCTGCAACTGGAATAGCTGTCAAAAAATGCTGTACGGGCTTTTTTTTACTCGCCCACAATGTGCTGTACAGCTTTATGACATATTTGGCATTCAAAGTCAGCTGTGCGAGTTTAATTAAACACAAAAATAAAAATTAAAACAAAAACAAAATTGGATAGTGATGAAATCGAAGCTAAAATTACTTTAAGTCTTTATCAGAGATTAAAAAGAGTTTGAAACTCTCTTCTACCCCCATGTAAACACTTGGTAGCTCACAATTTTGAAACGTCAAAAAAGCTCATGCAAAAGTTAAAAGTTGGCCAACTTGTCCAGCTGCGTCGTGTTCTGTTCTTATCATTGGATTTGTGTGTATTCAACATTTTGACAGCTATTCCAGTTGCACCTCCAGTAGTTGCAGCTCTATCTCCATTCTGTTCAGGCAGTTAAAATCGCAGATTAAGCAGGAACTTTCACCGAAAAGTAACCTCCAACACGTTACTTAACTTCGTTAAAAATAAATTGCTAGATTAGTTTCAACTTATAGTTGCAATCGGGAAGTGGAGGTGGTTTTAGTGTAGTAAGAATCTCACACTTCTATGAGCACGTGTTTTTCGGTCCTCATAGAGCCATATGCAGGTTTTGCACCTACCCACGGGGGTAAAAAAAACGTTACTTCCTTTGAAAAACCAAACAAAAATGTACTTTTTAATTATTGGGTAGCTTTGATTGGTTTGTAGGATATTTCCTGAAAGCTCAAACTATGAACCAATAAAAATGCCATTATTAGTCAATTATTATTTTATTTAAAAAATCAACGAAAAAGCATTAACCGCTCTTAAAGTACTCAAATAATTACAAGACAATACAACAAAATTGAGTTAAAAGGTTTTTGTTCATTTATTATGCATATTTAACACATGATTTTTTATTAAATCTAAAAAATACCTACTAAGCAGGTTCAACTACAAGATCAAGAACATCTTTAACCAACTCGTGCATTTTATTTTTGTTTGTCAGACCGATACCGAGACGAGATTTTGTTCCATGATTCCAAAAGAGATGATACCGAGAAAATACTGAAATTTTTTATTTTGACGATACCGAGATGAATCGTTTGGTTAGGTATCACGGCCAGCCCAAATTTTTACAACATAATTCAACACAGTCTTTTTTCGATTTTATAATGATTTTTACTTAATGTAGGATTTTGAAATTTTTTTCAAAGCTTAGCCCTGTTTAGGTTAACTGCTGAAAATAATGTTTTATCCCTATACAAAAATCTAACGACATTAGTTTTTTTATATGCGGAAACATTACAGTTTTTCCTATTTTGACTTATTTCCCCTTTTTTCAACGTGTTCCTTGATTTTGCCTTTTTCATTTTTAAATCAGCAAAAGTGATGCTTTTCCCCCCTGAACCGACCGTGAGATAACTTCATCGGATCTTCGCAAAACCAAGATGCCAACCGACAGCTTTACTATTTGTCAGGCAAGCTTAATCTGAGGGCAATTATAGTTGATGCACTTTCCAAGTTGCTTTTTTCGCTAGGTGTACGTATAATAGATAAAAGCAACTTCTATAAAATGGCTATCAAATGATAATGAAAGCTAATAATGGTTGAACAGACTTTTTTGGTTGTTGCCACGACCCCCAATACTTTCATAAAATAAGAAATACGAGTATGTATTGTTAATGCTCGTAATACATGTTTTGATAAAAAAAAGAATGAAAAAAAGTGAAAAGGCCACTTTCGGAGCTATCAAATGTGAAGAATGATTTCACTTAGTTTTCCCCAATGTTAGACCCTGTGTTCAGAATTACTGTGTTTTTTTTTGTTAAATGGTGTTTATCAGAAATAGTAGGTATAAGAATCCATTGTGAAAAAACTTGTTCACTAATTTAAAATCTCGGGGGTCATTCCATAGTTTTCAAAACGTTAAAGATAATCGTTTAAACGATTGTCTTTAACGATATCGTTTATAAGTTACTTCACGTTACTTAATCACTATTAATCACTATCACAATCAGAACTAAAAGTCCATGTCATTTTATTTTAAAAATTTAATTGCAATATCATCTATTAAAGTGTATATTCTTGGATACAATATACAATACAATATAGCAATAAGTCAGGAAAGCAGCTGGTTTATCAGAGTGCCTACTTAAAAATACGGTTTTGGCCTACAAGCGGCCCAGTATTGAATACATATGAATATGAAGATACAAAGAATATCCGATTGAATATATGTATGGATGTAAATTGAGGTATGGCAATGCCCTTAAACACGGTGCGGGCTTATAGCGGTTGCCATAAAATTTCTCAACCCCAGCAATTTCCGGTCCTTTGGTTATTTGAAAAGTTCAAGGTTGCTAAAAAAAGTATGATGTCCATTAAAATTATTAAATATTAAATAAAATATATGCGTTTTAGCAAGATATGCTTTTTTGTTCTTAAACTTATTGCTTTTTTCCTCAAAAACTACACAGGGTAGTAACTTCTTAAACATAGTGGCTTTTGCGTAGACGGAGCTCTACTGTGAATCTCAACCTATGCTTTTTTAAAACAAAAGTATATTTTTCTTATACGGTACTTCCAACCCACCAAAAATATGCTTTTTTTGGTTGGTTTTTAGGATATTTTCTGAAAGCTCAAACTATGTAGTGATAAACATAAATGACGTAATTATTCAATCATTATTTTCGTATTAAAAACAGTGTAAAAATTCGACGAAAAAGCATTTATTGTCCTTAAAGGACTCAAATGGTTACAAGACAATACCTTATTAGCTATCACCAAATATCTATCGTGCTGACGATAGCGTTTCGACGATTATTGACTTACATTCGTAAATCAAATATTTAATTGCCAAAATGAGATCGTCAAGTAGATATTCATTTTCAATGTTACATGAAGCAAGATTATCGTTTAAACCAATTCGTCTGACGATAATCGAAACACGGAATGAGTCCCCTGATTTTTTTATAAATGTTATTTTATTTTTCTCACCAATATTTTATGCTAACTTTATTTGAAACAATTTAACTCACTCTTTATTATTTTGGTTGTAGCATTTCAACTTTTTCATTTTCAAGAATTGGTGACTTTCGGAATATTTTGAGACCACAAAAACTTAAAATTTGTGTTTGAATTCATTATCCGGAAATTTTATGAATAGGAAGGTATGGCACACTTATTTGAATTTGTTTGAATTGAATTGATGAGCTCCCTCTTGACTTTAATGACTTCAAAATTTTGTTTTCCACTGCTTTGAAGTATTAATTTTTTTAAATTAAGGTAAAGGTACCTACATAAATGTATGTTGCATGAATTACGTGCAACCATAATGGTGGTAATAAACAGGATAGAACCAATTTTTGTAAATATTGAACAAGAAATAACTTATTGGGGCTTATTCATAGATGTCTTATGAGCTGTTGCTGTAGGCAAATCTGGAGTTTATCATATTGAAATTTTATCAAGTAAACTCCAGTTTTGTATAGCAAAAGCTCAAGCAACGTCTATAAATATGCGCCATGGAGTATTTTGTTTAAGTGTTGTACTGAATTGTTTTCAATATGTTATACAAAATATTTAAAATTGGTTTATTGCATAAATAATAAATTATTGAATAAAAATTATACTCAAAGCGTTAAGATAAGCTGCTAAAATTAAGTTAATATAGAATCACTTGGATTGCGCCGGTGCAAAGAAAAAGAGTATTCCAAATTTTGAAGACTCCAAACCAACCTCAATTTCGTAAAATGGTCTGTTAAACAAGACGGAAATCAGGTGACGAAATGTGTCAACACAACAAAAATGTATCAGTTTCAAGTAAAATTAGATTAAGTTTGTATTTGTATTTAGGGGATATCATTTTGATGTGTGTAATTCTTCCAATTCTATCCAAGTGTGGCTATCAATACTTAATCGGAATATACCAGGAAATTTTTCTTCAAAACTGAACATCTCTGTAAATTTTAACACGCAAGTAAAAATTATTATATGATTAATACAGCTTTCAAAAACAGGATAAAATAAAAGGTTTTTATGTTATATTTTAAGTCTTCATTTCATCAAGTCGCTTATCTAAAATATGAAATTATTTGCAATAAGAAATAAAGATATACTTATTGAATAAGGAATGCATTCAAAATTATTTTTTTTCAATTCTGTTCAGCTGAATTTAATAATTAGAAAAAATTGATCGTGGTGGTCTTTCCCTTATCACTGCATATATATTACGTTGAAGTTAAACAATATATAAATTTTATTTGTATGTAGGTACACATTTTTACTTCTTAAAATTATTTCTGCGATTGATTTTTGTCTATAGTTGATACCTTAAAATATCTCAGAATGATTAATAAACAATAAACAATTTCTAATCTGGTATCTGCAAAGGGTATCATGGTGGAAACTTCCCAACAGGTGTATAATCAATTTATTATCACTATGATGTTAAATGTATTCAAATAATTCTTTAAAAACACATCCTACTCACTTTTATGAACCAATTTAAGCTGAAGTGTTAATGTATCCATTCATTTAACACATATTCACATAAATTTTCTAAATAAAACTGATTTTGGCAGAATCGCCCTGTCACAATTTTTTTTTTTCTTCTAATTTATTAACTCTGAAACTAAAATAATTTCAACACTCTGATGGTAAATGGTCGGCTCAAGGGCAAAGCGGTATCCTTGAAAATTTTCTTTTACCAGCTGAAGATATGTATACATGTTTTACAAAAGTGTGAAGAAAACGTTTAAATATTTCTTTTTATCGAATTGCTCTAAGTACTTCAATCAAATATGTTTTTTTTTCAAAATTAATTGTACTTAATTTTTATCAGTTAAATTAATTTATTTTTGAGTATCCGTAAGCCTTTTTTTTTTGGTTCTATGAAAACCTCCGATTTAAACCGAGAATTGCGCTTTCAAAGATACATCTTCGAACTGATGTTGATGAGATTCGTTCAATAAGTTTGAAGTATCATCCCTCACTTTGCCTGCTCATGCTCAAGGCAGAACCTGCGCAGATCAATAGCTTTATATAGTGTTATCAAAGGAGTCAGTTTTAGGGTTGTCAGACTTCTTTTTTTTGTTACTAATTTTGTGAATACTTTTTATTTGAGTAAGTTAATAATAATTGTATTCAAAATCGAAATTTCATTATGATTTACGAAACTTTAATCTTTAGATGAGCTTTGTACTTATATGTAAGTTAATAAATAATAAATACTAAATTTAAATCAATATTAATTGAGAATTTCTAACAAAATTATATTCTTGTTGGTTTATGTCTCCGAGTTCTGTTGCATTTAAAAAGAAAAAATTAATAAAACTTAAAAAACACATAAATTCATCATCAATCATTAAAAAAAGGAATTTTTACACAACTTTAAAAATTAATAAATTAATATTATTAACGCGACGCGTTTCGGAGTGTTCTCTACTTACGAAAATTAGAGCAAACTCCCGATGATGGAGAACACTCCGAAACGCGTCGCGTAAAAATTATAAATTTATTAATTTTTAAAGTTGTATAAAATTTCTTTTTTGGAATAAAATAAAATCATATTTATATGTTTTTAAGTTTATTAATTTTTTCATTTTAAAATTGTATTGCCTTCACTAAAATGTTAACAAAAAGCACGGCTTGCAATTCAAGTATGTATTAGAGTTTTAAAGATGTAAATTATATAAACAAATCATCGTTTTATTATACAATCAAAGTATAAAGAAATAAGTTGTACCTTATAAACGATATATGTTTAGTCTCAGATGAATGTCTTTAACAAATGTTTGTTTATACAAAAAAAGTTTTTCATTTTCTCAGATGAAAAGCTTAAGGAGCTTGGCAATATTTTGTAAATGAAAAATCTAATCTAATTCTTAAACTTCTATACATGTAGACTTAAAGACTCTAATTATGTTGAAATTCTTCATATAGCCTGGAAGCAATGATTTTATTGACTCTAGCTTTGGGAATTACCTTTGTTTGGATACATCTGTGATTTAATTACTGTTGCATTAGCATGTAAACTGGTCACCACATATCATATACAATCATCCCATTCGTATATTAATGAAAAATATCTTTTGTGCAAACTTATACTATTATCCGGGAAGTTCTGGTAACCCTAATAGGTATACCTTTGATATCAGAATAAAAGATAGTTCTTTTTTTTGTATTGTTAAAGCGTTCATGATGGATCAGATGTCTAGTTACCAGGATTTATTGCTATTTCTGTTCAGCGGTTGACATCTTTCTTGAACTCTATCATATTTTATTGCATTCTTTAACCCTAGAAAATAATGAAATTATTCAAGCGCTTTAACCAAGATAAACTATGAAAAAATATTGTCCTCGCGTGCCAACTCTTAACGGAAGGATTAATAACATAACAAGTGAATGTCGTTCAAAAAAATGTAATGAGACATTGGCCTTTATGATGGGTAGATTCTTAATGTGTATAGTTTATTTCCATCTCATGGTTGGACTAGACTAGTCAAGGTGGCGATTGCCTGCGTATTGCGCCTATACCAAACACGCAAAATAGTTTACATATAAATGAAAGTAAATAAATTTCCTTCAGCTATTCATCAGCTCTAAACTCCAAAGTATAAGTATAACAATAAATTTTGTTCATGGTTTGCATGGTAAAAAAAAGAAATAATTTTCAAAGTAAATTCAACAAGCTTATGGTCTCATTTTGAAAGTACACAAAAAATTAAGTGAGCTGGAATGAGATTACAACGTTTTAAAAAAGGACACATACAAAAAGTAGTGAATATGTATGTACAATGTAAATATAGGTCCCTCGATTGGTCGAGATTGAATGATTGACAGTTTAGGCTTTAGAGCAAGAGAAAGAGATTTCCTCATGGACATGGAAAAAATTAATATTATTCAATATTCAATTTGTGACTTTGGCAATGCATTAATTGCTAAATGCTGCACATTCATTTAAGTGTAAAGTACAGAGAAGGATACTGGTGTAAAACGAGCTTAAAAGAAAACTTTGGTAATCTTACGATTACGATTTAAGCATAGTTGGTGCTATCTCTTAACATTTTACTCAAGCACTTTAAAAATACCAAATTACTATTTCAATTTTCTAGTATCGTGCTAAATCTATGAAATCTGTCATTTTCCTCCAAAAAAAATCTTGCCAGTTTTGCTGAAGAGATAAAGATTTATGTTTATACAACAAAATAAATCACTCATTTAGACCACAATGATATTGGTCAGAAGGTGTTGCAACACTGGAGACGCAACTTGTTCGGGGAAAGGTTTGTATTTCAGTGCATGAGCTATTATGGGCTATAATACTTTACCTGCACAAGATATAGAATTATACTCATATAAAAAGAGTGGCACCATTTAAATCATTCAAATGATATAGATCAGAAATTGTTACATCACTTGGAATGCAATTTTTGCCAGGGAAAGATAGTAATAGTGCAGTGCAACAGTTATTATGGGATATTACAATTACCATGCACAAAATACAGACTTATACTTAGATAACAAAAAGTAGCACTTATTAAGAACCTTCCAATTACACAGGTCAAAAGGTGTTACAACACTTGGAACACAATATGTGCAGGGAAAAATAGTTTAATAGTGTATTGCAAGTTGAGATTGCAATCCCAAGATATTTTTTCAATTCCGGGATTTGAAAAAAGTTTTTTAGAATATTTGTTCTTCTAAATTATTTAATTTTTTTCACAAATTTATAGGACAGCATCTTAGGCAGAGAGTTAATACTTTTACTTCAGCCTCAGCTTGGCAAAAATCAACAAGTTTTATGTAAATTTTTTATCAGAACAAACAAAAATAACAGTTCTAAGAAAATAAAAATAGATTATTGTAAGATGAACTGATTTCACTGCAAATTTCGTATGACAAAGTCCTTACTATATGTCACTGATGAGTCCAAGGAAAATCACCTGGGCGAAACGCAAATTTGTATAGACTAAATGCTGTAAAAAGGTATTTTGAATCCGTTCCTTTAGTTTGAATTTCTGTGATTTTCTGTGAATTTCTGTGATTTTTAGTCCAAACTTATGTCGAAAATTGTTTTTTGATATGAATTTTGACAGAACAGGAACACACATCATAGTTCAACAAGTACAAAAAAAGTAATAAATCCAAGAAAATGTAAGTTTTTGCATTGCTATTTATTTTTGAAATACAAAGAAAAACATTATTTCTCAATAAATTCTTTGTAACCAAAAATTAATTTAATTAACCCAATCAAATGCAACAGTAAAATAGGAATTCAACCCAAAGTATACTTGAAAAAATTGTTCGTTGATTTTTACAGAACTCCAAGAACTGAAAAATTGAAAAAAGTTATTGAATACTCATACAAAAAAAAAAAACAAACATATTTCAAAATAGTTTTCCGCCTGTTAAATGGTTTTGAAATGAAATATTTTAAATAAAAAAAATGTATTTAAAAGTAAATATCATATTCATTTTTCGTTCATGCATTCGAAAAATTGGTGCTAATAGCTTAAAAGATGAACCTGTACGAACGAGTATTTACCAACAGCCGCAATTTTAGCAAACTTAACAAAATCAGCAACCGCGTTCATATTGATGACTTAGGTTAGTTTTAGGTGCCTGCACATCATTGTTAAAATGTTCCCCAAGATTGTATTTCTGGGTTGCGAGAAGAGCCCGGTAGTTCATACTAGCCACATATTCCATAATTCCCGATATTTCTTTATATATACAATTTGTATTAAAAAAAAAACGTTCTTATAAAAAGTACCTAAATACCACCGTAAACATATTAAAGGTAATACTCGTATACAGCGCATGTTGTCAAAAATCGGTTGGGAGACTATGAACAAAAAAAAAAAACAAATCATTCTCAGAGACCTTGTCAAATTGGAAGTGCCTGCATTCAATGCATCAATTTCAGTAAGAAGTTTGGAAAATACAGAAATTTGAAAACTTTAATGTTAAATTTCAAATGTGTTGAACATGCCACAGTACATATTCAAAGAACTGACAGGGGTCTCTGAGATTTTGAAACATGCGCGAACTTGAACGAAAATAAAAACTAGGAAGTCATTACCTTTAATATGTGCACTGTGATGCCTTAATAAAATCACTATAGAAAAACAACATAGACCAGTTAATACTTCAAAAAAGTATAAATGCAAGCAAGAACAAAAATATTGTATCCAAATCCTTAAGCCACCTATCCCGAAAATTCCGGGATTGGAGCATTGTAACCCCGGGATTTTCGGGATCCAAAAACGTATCGGGATTTGGAATCCCGAGATTGAAATCTCTAATTGCAAGAGTAATTATTGGATATTACACTTTCTTGCACGATATATGCATGTGTAGACTTTTACTTATACAACAAAAATAGCAGTCATTGAGACCTTTCTTGATAGATAGATATATTTTATTCAGCAAAATAGTTTAAAAAGGCTATGTAACCGCTCATTTTACAATTCAGAGATTTGATTAAGCTTATCTTACAACTGAAACATTATAGTATTTATAATAGACATTTCATTTGGGCAATGGTTTATCTGAAGGAAAATGCTTTAAAAACCTTCAATTTAAATTAAATAAAAAAAAAAAAAAAATAATGAAAGCGATGACTAGATTTTAATAAACTAATAATAATTAGTAGGTACATTTATGTAAAAAAAAAAATAAAAAAGGAAGAAAAATGAGAAAATGAAAAAGGCAAAAAATATACACACAACTCATGAGTAATCAAACTCAGTAAGTATAAATAAATAAGTGAGCATTGCAACAAATAAATATAATACCAGTAAATACAAATTATTAATAAAGAAAACAAACAAATAAATAAGTAATTGAATAGTTTAACGAATAAATTGATGAAAAGTTAAACAAAAGTATAAATTAAATAAATAAATAAATTATTTAATAAATAAATAAATAAATAAATAAATAAAATAAATAAATTAGTAAATAAATAAATAAATAAATAAGTAAATAAATAAATAAAAATAAATAAATGAATAAATAAATAATTGAATAGTTGAACGAATAAATTAATGAACACTTGAACAAAAAATATAAATTAAATAAATAAATAGATATAAAAATAAATAAGTAACTAAATTAATAAATAAATAAATAAATAAACAAATAAATAAATA
This sequence comes from Dasysyrphus albostriatus, assembly GCA_946251815.1. NCBI lineage: Eukaryota > Metazoa > Arthropoda > Insecta > Diptera > Syrphidae > Dasysyrphus > Dasysyrphus albostriatus. The sequence continues at coordinate 179,619,169 of OX276335.1, forward strand.
ACAATTGCATTTGAAATCAAAAACATAAATTGATAGAAGCGAACAAATATTTATCACAGATTTTGGTTACAAAGTTGTATTATGAGCGGGTTATCAGATGAATCACAGCTATTTAGGAAGTTGACCTCGAGCTTCTGTATTCTTTCAGAAATCAATTCAACATTCGCTCTTTCGTGAAGATCTAGTGTCGAATGACGCCAGGGTAGGCTTAGCATCATTTTTAATAATTTATTTTGTGAAACCTGGAGTTTTTTTATGTGACATAAAGCTGCATCTCCCCATACAGGACTACCATACAGCAAAATTGCTTGGAAGATAACCTTGAATATAATTATCTTGTTTTCGTTGGTTAGAGTGGAATTGCGATTTATGAAGGGGTAAAGCAATTTAATAGCTATGCCTATTTTCTTTAAAGTGTTGTTTATATGTTGACTGAATGTTAGTTTTGAATCAAGATATATTCCCAAATATTTTACGGAATTTTCCCAGAATATATCTTTTCCACAGATTTGAAGATTACCGCTAGGAAGAAAACAAGACTTTCTTTTTCGTGAGAAAAAGATAGCTTGAAATTTATCAGCGTTCAATTTAATTTTCCATTTAATATAGTATGTTTGCAAAATTTCAACAGCCTGTTGTAAACTCCTCTCAACATTGAGAGCGAGCTTGTCTGATGAAAATATCGCTGTGTCATCTGCGTAAATTGCTGAATCACAATTAGGGATGATTGGGAAATCCGATGTAAATAAATTATACAAGGGTGGACCAAGAACAGAGCCTTGAGGTACACCATAATTGAAGTTCACTAACGAGGAAACTCCCGAGTCTACAAAAACCCTAAAACATCGATCGGTCAAGAAACTTTGGACTATTTTACATAAGTAGAGTGGAATTTTAAATTTTATCATTTTATAAATAATTCCTTTATGCCAAACGGAATCAAAGGCCTTTTCTATGTCTAATAAAACCATTCCAGTTGATTTGCCTTGAGCACGGTTTCCTTTGATATGAAAACAAATTCTTTTAACCTGATGGGAAGTGCTATGAGACCTCCTGAATCCAAATTGTTGATCAGGGAATATTTTTTCCCTATCAATGATATCTAAGATTTGTTCTTTTAAGACCTTTTCGTAGACTTTGCTAATACTACTAAGCAGGCTTATCGGCCTATAACTACTAGCAAGATCAGAAGCTTTCCCAGCCTTAGCAATGGGTATAATTTTTGCTATTTTCCATGTGGTTGGAAAGTATTGTAATTTTAAGCAGGCATTTATAATAAAAGTAAGATATTTTATACCATTTATTGAAAGATTTTTTAAATAAAGATTTTTGATTTGGTCTAACCCTCCTGTTTTTTTAACTCTAAGAGTTTTGATTATACTTTTTATATCTTCATCGGCAACAAATGCAGAGGAAGGAGTCAATTCCTGGCAAGCATCAAACTTTTCAATTTCTTTTTCTACCAAAACATCTGTTTCTCTATCTCCTAAATGTTGGGAAACTAAGTGGTTTGCGGAAAAGTGCCTAGCAAACAAATTAGCTTTATCCACATCCGTGCAAATCGTTTGTCCAGAATCTTTCAAGAATGGAATCTTCCTATTTTTATTTTTTACAATTTTTACTATGTTCCAAAATGGTTTTGCATTTTTATCAAGAACTTTTAATTTATTGTTCCATTCTTCATTCCGAAGCCTGAAAATTTCTCTTGAAATTAGTTGGTTGAAATGAGTAACCATTTTTTGATAGAAGGGCTGGCGATATTTCTGCCAACTTCTTCTATGAATATTTCTCATTTTAATGAGCTCTAAAATATTAGCAGGAAGTTTTTTGGTTTTATAATCATCTTTTTTTAATACTTTGGGAACGCATTTATCAAATGAAGACAAAACTGTTTGAGTAAAGTCTTGAACAATACAATCTACATCATTGTTGCAAGAAATATATTCAAGGTCAGTTTGTATGTTTCGCAGATTCATATTTAAACTTGTTTGAAAACATTTCCAATCTGCTTTATTGAATTGTTGTATATATTGCACTTTCTTTTCTCCCGACCAAGGTAGACGACAGAAAACAGGGTCATGATCCGAACTCAAGGCACTAACAGAAATTGGTTGTGATATTTGACTGGGGACATTGGTAATAAACAAATCAAGAACAGACGGTGAGCCGCGAGAACCTGCTGGGAAATATGTAAAACTAGGAGGGAACAAGATACTTATTGGTAGGACAAGAGACAGATCCGACAGTAAATTACCCCAGGCATTTGCTCTAGTACAACCCCAATCTCTATGACGGCAATTAAAATCGCCGCCAAGTAAAAATTCTCCGTTCATAGCAAATAATTTTTTGAAATCACTTTTGAGCACTTTTCGTTTTGAATCCGATGAGGATCCACCCGGGAAGTAAACACAATAGACCTTTATTTCATTACTATTCATAAGTTTGATTGATATACCTAAATTTTCCACAGATCTAGTATTTATAATAGGCAAGAGCGAATGTTGAATTGATTTCCTAACTAGAATAGCAACTCCTCCACCCTTTTGCTCAGTTCTATCTACACGATAGCACTTAAAGTCAGAAGAGGGAAGTCTTACTTCATTTGTTAGCCAAGTTTCAGTTACTAAAGCAACGTCAACATTGTTGCTATTTAAAAAATTCAAAAATTCAAAATATTTGTTCCGTATTCCCTTGGCATTCCAGGTTATAATATTTAAATAGTTATTTAGCATGTTACTTATCATTATGAGAAAAGAGAAATTTAGTAGCTAAATGAGCGATTACGTTAAACTGATCAATTTTATTCTTACATACAGATAAATTGGTTATCATTTCCATGCAGAGAGCATTAAGCTCTTCAATTGAAAATAAGGATGAAATGTTGTTGGAAGTGTTGACATTTGATGAGTTGTTGTTGTTTTGAACCACAGAAGATGTATAAGCTGAAGGAGCGCATGCGCTAATTTCCCATGCCTTGTTCGTTGATTGATGATGTGTACTTGAACTAGCAAAATCGCTGTTTTGCACATTTAACTTTCTTCGTTGGCCGTGTGGCGTAGGCAGCGAAGGGAAGTCGGTCATTGACCCGTGGTAGAAAACCGGTTTTTGTGGTGGAGCTTGCGTATGAGTAGTGAACGAAGCTCTTTGTTGATTAATTGGCTTACTACGAAAAGATTTTTTTTCTTTTATTTCCAAATATGATGCTCTACTTGAGCAGGTAGGATCGGTGGCTTTATGATTGCCATTGCAGTTGGCACATTTATGTGAAGATATGTTGTTGCATTCAGTTGTTTTGTGTAACCCGGCACAGATTGCACAATAAGTTTTAATGTGGCAATTTTTTTCGCCGTGGCCAAACATTTGGCAGTTGTGACATTGGGTCAACTTGCCTTTAAGTTTTCTTTGATAGTTCCAGTTGACTTGGGTGTGAAGTATCGAACGATGGTTTTTTTTAAGATCATTTAATTTAACTGATCTATTTTCAAACGAGATAATGTAGAATGTGTCACTATAGTGTTCATAGTTTTTAATTATTTTTTTTACTTCAACGCACTTAAGTTCACGTCTAATTAGTTCATTTTTAAGCTCAGTTGCCTCTATGCCTCCTAAGCCATAGAGAACAACCTTAAAGGCTTTTGCACTTTTTAAATCATGTGAAAAGAATTGACAATTGTCTGTATGGAGTTTGCCAAGAACAGCATTAAATGATTCAATGGATTCACAAATGATTTTTATGCCGATAGATAGTTTCTTAATTGAGTAATTAGATATTATAAGATCTTTCATTATCGTATGCACATATTCAGGGGGTTTTTGCAACAATTTAATTGGCGGCACATACACTTTTTTTTCCACAGTGGGGGAAATTATCTCATCCATTTCATCACTATTGTCAGTGTCCGGATGACATTGGAGAGGAAAAAAAGAATTATTTCGAAGACCACTTGTATTAGACATGACGGTACGAAATTTTTTATCCGAGGACAAATGTCTGCCCTCGGAATCAGGCGATCGCTCGCGTTTGGAAATGGTGATTATAGCTTTAGAGAGAACTTAAGAGGATAAGCACGTTGTGCGTAGTCGAAAGCTCCGAGTAAACAAGACCTTTCCAATTAAAGGGTGATTTTTTAGCTGGTTTGGTTTTGGCAACACTGGTTTTGACAGCTGACGTGTGTTTAGTACCTTGTGTCACTGTCAAACAGCTTCAGTTTGGTTTGCAATTTAACCAAGGATCGTCTTACAAATGAACAACGCTTGCAAATTATTGAATTTTACTATCAAAATTCGTGCTCGGTTCGAAATGTTCATCGCGCTTTTTTATCGAAAAATTGTGTTCAGCGATGAGGCTCATTTTTGGTTGAATGGGTACGTAAATAAGCATAATTGCCGCATTTGGAGTGAAGATCAGCCAGAAGCATTGCAACAGCTACCAATGCATCCCGAAAAAGCCACTGTTTGGTGCGGTTTATGGGCCGGCGGCATTATTGGGCCATATTTCTTCAAAGATGATGCGAATCGCAGCGTTACTGTCAATGGTGAACGCTACCGAGCGATGATAACAAACTTTTTTTTGCCCGAAATGGAAGTTCTTGACTTTCATGATATGTGGTTTCAACAAGACGGTGCCACATGCCACACAGCACGCGAAACAATGGCGCAATTGCGAGGCGAGTTTGGTGAACAGTTAATTTCACGTTTCGGGCCGGTCAATTGGCCGCCTAGATCGTGCGATTTGACACCATTAGATTATTTTTTGTGAGGGTATGTCAAGGCTAATGTCTATAGGGACAATCCCGCTTCGATTGACGCACTGAAAGCCAACATTCATGCATTCATTCGTGAGATAACGGCCGATATGTGTGAAAGAGTATGCCAAAATTGGACTCAGCGGATGGGCTACCTGAGACGCAGCCGCGGTCAACATTTGCATGAAATTATCTTTAAACATTAAATTGCAAGGTTCAAACTATCGATTCAAATAAATATTTCATTCATTTTTTCGAATTTTTTGTGTTTTTTTTTTTTAAAGTTCTAAACCTCTTAAAAAATCACCCGTTAGTTCAGAAAGTGTTATAACATCAGGTAAACGAAGGGGCTTAACTCATACAATTCTTAAAAAAAAATGCTTTTAAATTTATTCAAAACAAACGTCTTGATATTTCACAAGTTTGCTATAAGGTATAATTTAAATTAATTATTATCATCACCGTAGTCACTGGAGCCATTTATTGCGAGGCAAGAGGAAGGGATGCGTTGGAGCAAGGAATGGATGGCAAAAGGAAAAGACAGGAAAAGGGGTTTGCAAGGGTTTGGAAAAGGGAAAAGGAGATGGAATATTACGTTCCTGGGGACGCGGCCTGCTTCTTTGCCTCGGCTTGAACTCGCCGGAACGGGGGGGATCTTGCCCCCGAAACATAACCTCACCAGCAACAAAACATAAATCAGGCCTGAAAAAAAAATTATACAAGATAGACTACGGACGGGCAATCACTACTCAAGGGCACTACAGGTGTTTTCGCAGTGATGCCAACCCACCCAACCAAGAAATCCTTGGCAAATTTGGATTTCCTTAAGAAAGGCGATGCCCACGTTCTAGTCAAACCATCTTCACCGAAAGAAATTGGCTACTCTACACACCCTTAAAAAGTTGGACCTTAGAAACTCCGTTCAATGACGAAACAAAAATTTCATCAAAAAGGCGTTAAGTGAAGTTTTATTATAACATTCGAAAAACAAACAGGTAAGTTAATAGTCATATGTACAAAAAAATTGGAAATATATAAATAAAAAAAAAAGTTAATCTCAAATATTGTTTTTATTTTTATTTTAAGTATCCTTTTTAGATATGAGTTAACTGAAAAGACTTACAAATAAAAACTTAACAAAAAATTAAAAAAACTAACTAAAAACGTGACGACGAGGTGTTTTCCAAGAGATGCTAAACTGTGCCCTTTTTGGCACTTCTTTCATGTAAATTAGGTTTTTCGAAGGTAAAATTCCCTGCAGCTATAGAGCTCATTGGAGGAGGACGGATTATTCAAAATCTTTGCTACGGCACTTAAATCTATACAAAATAATGTAAATTAACGGAATAATTTAGTCACAAAAAAAAACCAATGAAAAATACAAAATCTATCTCTGCTTTCAAAAATCCTTTTTCGTAAAGTTTTAGTCTTTAAGACTGCGATGCGATCTTATTGCTTTGTTGTCCAATTTAATGGCGTGCAAAATTGGCAAAAGCATTCCTTTTTTTTCATATTCCAACACTATTATATAAACTCTTAACTGTATGTACCTTGTCTTCTTTTTAGCTTGCAGACTCACTCACTTGAACTTTTCTCTTGGGTTTGGTGTGTTCCAGTTGATATAGCTATGACTCATGAAAATCTGACTTCCAAAAGTAAAGCTGCGGTGGGTAAGAGCAGAGCACCGGCAAGCTAACAAAATTACCTCTGGTAAAACTACATAGATGGCTTTGTATTTGGCTGTTAAACGTCTGGATGTTCTACGTAACAACTGTCTTTCACGACATCAACATTTATTTTTTGATATGCATTTGGCATCTGGAGGCGTTTCCTCATTTTTGTCATGTTCAAAATATTAAAAACCGAAAAAAAATGGAAAGTCCCACTCTTTGGTATAAAGAAGTATGTTCCCAAAAAGTGGTAGTGCATTCATTTTATTAAAATGTGCGTTTACTCAAAACCTTTCTCTTAAGGTATTAATCGTAATTTTTTCAACACACGTTTGACGTCTGGAGGCGTTTCCCCACATTTTTTCACGTTGAAAACTGCCAAAAAAGGGAGAAGTACCACATTTTGACATAAGAAAAGTATGTTCCTGAAAAGTGGCAACACTGAAATTTAAACCGAAAGTGCACCTTCTCGGCGACTACTAAGAAATATTAATTTTTATTTCCCAATGCGTGTTTGCATTTACAGACGATTCCGCAACTTTTTTCATGGTTAAAATATTAAAATGATCAAGAAAGTGGAGATTCCCCCGGTGAAATAAAAAAAGGATGTCCACTTAAAACCTTTCTTTTAAGACATCAATTGTAACTTCAATTATAGAAATTTCTGAGTAATTTACGATCTTTTTTTAATTTACAATTTTGAATGTTTTTGAAAAAGGCGTCCATGGGACTAGATTACAACAATGACTCCTCAATAATATCCTTAGTATGTCGAAAATAATTTACAAATATACAAATAATGCCCCTCGTTGCTAGAAGTATACAGGAATTTTAATTTCCTTACCGGACTACAGAGTTGGCACCATTTTTCAAAATGGATGGCGTCCAAGCGACAAGATTACAAAAATGACATCCGGGCTTAATTTCATCCATTATGTGTACAAAATTAATTCTAGTCATAAAAAAAGGTCCCTCCAAAAAAGCACGGGATTCGGTTTCCTGACGGGACTAAGGAAGCGTTTTACTAGCCTACACTTATAGATGTAATAGTTCTAAGAAATGTGCCTATTTCCTGGAAATACTCATCCGGGGACTGAGAAACTGAACGGACTATCCATGATCTCACACTATTTTGGTAATGGCACTAAAAATGCATTTATATCATTAAAAGGTATAAATATCGGCAATGGTTGAGGAATTATTTTCGTCTTGGAATTAAAATAAAAGAACTGAAAGAAGTCTTCTTTTCGAAAACAGGCAGGAGACACGTCAGGAGACCGAGAACACTTTATCATTATGTAAGAGTTTTTAGTACCTATAAACCAGGTGCTTTACCGAGGTAGGAAGTTCTATAAAGGTAAATAAAATTTGTGTAATTTGGATCTATGTACTGTACTTGTACAGGCTAAACCACTGATGCGATCTTCTTCAAATTTTGATTTTAAGGCTTTTTGGTGGTTCCCCAGAGAAGAATTTGAAATTTTACTCCAAAAATAACAGTGTTTTTTTTTTTTTTAAACACTTCAGAATTCTTTGTTGTAGTGAGCTTAAAGCAAGCTGCATTCTACAATCAGAGGCTCATCATGAGTGCAAGTATTAGTTGTTAGTAGATTGAGTAAGCTAACTAACACAAGCACATAAATAAATAAATAAACATTAACAAAATTAAACAATTTACAAACATACAATATTAGAAACATAATATAAAACATTTAAGAAAACAAAGTAAAAAATTCACGAGAGTGGAGCACTGGTGCGCAACAATGTTTTTAATCGAACTTTACTTAAGTTAAAATCAACAGAGGAAGCGTTTAAATTAAAAAGTCTGCACATACGATTAAGAGGTTCGTGTATACCATAGTTAGTTCTATGAAAAGGAACGTGAAAAAGTTCAAATCTTCGTAGATGGTGAGCTCCTCCGCGGAAGTTAATGCTTACACAGGCTAAAAGTCAGCTGCATCAATTTCACCACTGATAAGTTGGTGAAAAAATATTAAATCATTATTAACACGCCTTTCATATAAAGTTTGAAGTTGCAGAAGCTTAATTCTGTGTTCATAAGGCAGGTTGTACGGATCAGCCCAAGGGAGTCCTTTCAAGGCAAAACGAATGAAGTTATGCTGTATTGATTCAATACGGCTTTTATGAATTTCGTAAAAAGGGGTCCATACTTGGGAGGCGTACTCAAGATGGGGTCTCACATAACAGTTGTATAAGGAAAGAGTAACATACGGATCGTTAAACTCCTTTGCCCAGCGTCTTATGAATCCAAGCATGGAACTCGCTTTATTTACAATAAAGTTAATATGTACCGTAAAATCTAAACCAGAACTAAAGTGAACATCCAGGTCTTTGAAACTTGAAACACGACAGAGTGTGTGCTCTGAAATGGAATAATCAAAAGTACTCACTATTCGCTTTTTAGAGAAAGTTATAGTTTGTCATTTAACTGGGTTAAGAGAAAGGCCGTTTTTATCACACCAAAGATTAAAACTGTCAATATCAGCCTGCAAGAGAACATGGTCATGATAAGATTGTACTGCTTTGAATATCTTCATATCATCAGCGTATATAAGAATATCACTATAGCGTATACATGAAGTAACATCATTTATAGCGAGAATGAACAAAAACGGGCCCAGATGACTTCCCTGAGGGACACCCGAGTGAGCACTGAATGAGTTTGAAAGACAATTTCTGAATTTTACCTGATAAGATCATTTTTCAAGGTAGGACTTTATCCATGATATAACAAACGTCGGAAAGCCAAAAGTTTTAAGTTTGAATACAATAATTTCATGACTAAGTTGATCGAACGCTTTCGAAAAGTCAGTTTATATGCAATCTACTTCATTTCCGTTTTCTAATGCATTAGAACATTTATGCAAAAAGGTAAGGAGATTTGTTACCGTTGATTTTCTTCTCACAAATCCATGCTGTTGATCACATATGATACTCTTAGTGTGAAATGCCAGGCTCTCGCATACAACTTGTTCAAAGAGTTTTGGAATGCAAGACATCTTTGCTATGGGCCTATAGTTCTTTATTTCATTTTGTTCACCTTTTTTAAAGATTGGTGTAAGAAACTATTTTTTCCAAAATTGGGGAAATATTCCTGTCCTTAAAGAAAACTCGAACAAAAATTGAAGGGGTTGAAGTACTCGTAGTATAAGTGCCAGGTGTTAGGAGCCGCAATATCATCTTCGTTGTGCTTTAGAAGTTTTAAACCAATTACAAATGTTTTTTATTGAAAATTTAATTACATAGGTAAATTTTGAATAGATAATAAAATTTTTATAGAATTAAAATTTGTAGGTGCGGCAAAATCTTCCTCATCGGTCATGCGTAGTTAGAAATAAACAAAAACGTTTAATTTTGGTTTTTCTAAATATTTTTTATATTGAAATCAATAGGGGTACAGAATTACCATTGTTGTTTGTAACAGACGGTGTAAATAAGCAAAAAAGTATGTTGTTTTATAAAAAGTTCTAATTTCATAGCAACGAACAATTTTTCATTGTACTCAAATCATGCGACAAAGTCATCATCGCACAGTGATTCCGTTTGTTTGGGGAGGCAGTCATAATTAAATAAAATCTCAATTACTCAACTGATTTTGATGAAACCTTTAGATACAATAAAAAATACCATAACACATCATCACAAGAAATTTCACTTCAAATAATTCACCCATTCAATGCTTTCAGGCCACGCCCACATTTTGTTTTTTTTTAATTTTTTTTTTAATTTTTTTTAATTCGTATATTGAGTTGCAGTCTCTCCCGTTAAATCTGAGTGGCTTAACCGACTTTGATGAAATTTTCAGAGATGATCACAAAAAAAAACTTAATCAAGCGTCATGGTGATACTAACTACTAAAGTATTTTGGAAAATATCAATTTTTCAGTATTTAGTGGTTTCTTAAAGGTTTAATGAATTTAATGGGCACAAGGAGTTTAAGAAAACAATTTTTTCTAGATTAACCTTTAACTTTGAATTAAAAAAGAACAACAAAAAAGTAATTTTCGTTACAAAAAATAAATTTATTAAAACTTTTATTATTTTTTTTATAAAATTATGTGTCATTCTTATGTATGCAGACGCACAGTGCACCAAAACTAAAAAACACGTGGCAAAACGAATCATTAGTGTAAACAATCCACTTTGATGACGTGGAATTTTAGTTTACATAAAGTCATCATATTTCATGAAGGTTTTTTACTACATAATGCATATTATTTAATTGAAAAAAGATGATAGTGCCTTTAAACTTTAAAACAAAATTAAATATATTTTTACAATATTACTTCCAAGAATCTACTCGTATTGATTTTTACAAATAAATAATCTATTTTAATCGTTATCGGGGTGTAATTTTCATTTGGGACAACACTTAAGGAATCTTAAAGGCTGTTTTATGATGTTAATTGTTATATGACTTGTTTATTTTACTTCCACAACCCAATAGCCATGCCGAAGGACAAAACATATCAGTAAATGGGCATAATCAGAGAGATTTTCAAATAAAAACAGTAAGACGTGTGGCCCTTTAAAGTTCAATAAAAAATGCATCTGCAAACTTCTGCAGCTAATTTAACTTGTTTTTGAAAGTATATAAATGTACCTTTCTAGCAATATATAATTTTCTGGAGCGTTACGTTCAAAAGAAAACGCAGATCGCGGTTTTATTTAAGTTTTTTGAAAGCCCAATTTCACAGCCTTACCGTTCTAAAATTCAATCGTATAGCGACTCAAAAAATACGTAATGGAAGTCTCATTACCAGATTATATTAACCCTTATTGATTAAGTAACCCTTATTTTAGTGGACTAAAACTAAAACGCTATGTGTTCGTGAAATGTGATCACTTGTTCAATGACAAATATCTAACGATATTGACGAAAAATATAATTTTTGTTATTATTTATATTGAGTTTGGGGTTTTCTGAGGCAATTTAAATGGTTTTTGGAAGAATCTGTTAAGATAAATTTTTATAATTATGGCTTACTGTGGAACCACAGTGCATATTTGCGAGCCCGAAATCATCGGCGTTGAAATCATAGAGTACCTATACCATCCAGATAACCGACTTGTACCCCTCTTGGCTGAAATACCCACAAATTTTATTTGAGCACATGAACAGAAAACTCTCTTAAATTCCCTGTCCGTGAATACGTGTGAATTGTGGATAGCTCTAAATGTGACGTTTTCAATTTTTTCGATTTAATTTTTGTTTTTTTCAGTCTAATGAGCCAAAATCCATTAAGATATGATTGTGTTGGTTTGGTTCTATGCTCAGCCATGTGGAGGAAATCGGCTCAGTGCAGTTTGTAGGGTGAAAGAGAAAAAGCCCTGAAGTCGGTTCTCTAGATAATATAGGTACTCTATGGTTGAAATTATAAGTTAGACAGCACAATAGTTTATTTTTTTTTTATTTTAACTAGAAAGGAAAATTTGTATAGTTATTGTTAATTTGTAAGTTTTTTCCTTGTTAAGGCTTGAAAAATGATTTTTTTTCCTAAAAAGTATGGTAGATTTTATTCTGAGGCAGTGAATGTATTTTGAAAAAAAAACTGCATTAGATTAGAACTACAATATCAGATTTCAGTAAAGTAACAACTCTGTAGTCAGACATTTTGATAACACAAGAAGTGTTTTTAGATTCTCTCACTCAGTCATTAGCCCGTTCATGATTCATGTTTTTGTTTATTAGATGTGAGAACATAATGTGTGTTTTTGTAACGTTTTTGTGATCTTCACTATTTTTGAGCGAAGGCAAATATATAAAAAAAAAACTTTCAATTGATTGATAAAAAATATTTAAATCAAACATTTTTTGTACGTCAACTTCAAGACCGACGATATGAAGGTACCAATCACAAAACTACATGACTTAACAAAACTAGTTTGCAAATAAAATGTTTTGATTATGGTTTGACCGAAAGGGCTGCAAATTAATGTTTTGCCCCAGGCGGTAAATATCCTAGCTACGCCACTGAAAACATATAATGTCAGTAATACTATAGTTCTTGCATTACTTATCTTATTCAGATTTATTTAGTGTAACTATGTACCAATTTTATAATTAATCATAAAATAGTAACAAAAATTGTATCTATCTAAGTTAATCCGAAAGTGTTATATAGTGTTAAATACAAAAACTAAGTTGTGGTATAGAGTGATATGCATAAAACGGATGTAAGTGAAAGGGAAAAGTATCCCATAACTTCTAGTAGAAGTTAAAATTTGCTGAATTTGCTGCATTTCGTATGTATAAAATTAAGTTTAAACTAGCTGGCAAACACTTTCGGTATAGTGTAGGATAGTAGATTCATCCATGTTAATATTAAAATTTATCCGAAATTAATAAAAAATACTTTTTTCCATTAAAATTACCGTGTAGAATTGCTAATTTTAACATTTCGTCTAAGTTTGTTGTTTTTACTATAATACGAGTAAGTGAAGAGCGCTACCGAGCTAAATTTACATGCGTAAACTAGTAATACAAAAAACAATCCAAGATTTAAGATTCTTTTCACTTAGTTCCTACTATGTCCCAAGTGAGTCTCTTTTCTTTGACGATACGGGAAGCTCATTTTCGTTGGTTTATGACATTTGACATTAGCCAAAAATGTTGTGTCGAAATTATCATCACTTTCTTCCATTTTGTTTATAGAGTCACGCACACACTTATTTTATATTTTACTTAAAATTACCAATGATATATTTCATGCAACGCAGGTTATAATTTTTGTTTTAAAACAAAAACGAATAGATTGAAGGAGTTTTAAATTAAAAAAAAATCATAGAAATTTTAATACTTCTTGTATTACTTCTCAAGTGATTTCCCGCTTTTGGTGATGTTTAAAGAAACAATACAATCAAAAATTAAGTTTCTAAGTTCCTTAATCACATAATGTGCGTTTTAAAAGATAAAAATCGGCAAGTAGTGTCGTTTGTTTCATCTTATACTCACCAAGCCTCTTTTATTTTTAGTTATGTTGTTTGTTTCATTTCCTTACAACTTTTTCTTCTTTTTATTTAGCATTTCTTGCATTAGATTCAAAGAAAGAAATATAATCATAGGTTTTTTAATATACATTTTAGAAAAGAGATACCTATGTATATACTGCGTTTTTTTATTGCAAACGCACACAAAGATATTGTTTGCAATTCGTAAGAATTCCGGTGCAATGTCAGCGCCAACGCATTCTCTTTATTCTCTTTGCAAAAGATATATTCATATTGCACATCCGCTCTCGTATCTTTTGTATTTTGTTTATTTTTGTGCTGGGTTATATATGTAGATTTTCTTCTTCTTTTCCGATCTCTCATCGGGCAGACAAAATATAAAATAAAACATTATAAAAAAAACAAATTGAACATGAATTGATATTTTTTTCAGCTGCAAGGTACGTACATATGTATGTAGATATTTGTTAAAGGGTTATGATTTGAATGTGTCATGGTTGCATCGTTGCAGAAGGTATGTTTTGGTTGAATTTTGTATAAATTCAGATAGATTCAGTGGTTGCATGGAAACATTTTGAAAGGAAGGTTGGGATGTGGATTTAAATTTCAAAAGAATTTGAAATAGAACTGTATTATAATTTTAATTGATTTAAGACGATGTGACAAATATTTCATTAAGATACTAAGTAAATAAGACGATTTTATAAATAACAATCTTTTAGGCCATACTATCCCTAACATTATATCAACGTATAAATTATCAAATACAAATGGCTATTTACTTATGTATATAACCTTGTCTTATAGCTGATACTTTCTCCATTGGATATTAATGATATTCTAGGTATAAGGTTACAAAATAGTTAGTTTTTTGCATGAACTGCCAGTGTCTTAGACATATCTGTGGTGTTTTGGGGAAACATGATAGCTTCATTATAAAATTTTCGTCTTTACGTCCTTTTTACACTGAGATAGGGCCTAAGCGATTTTACCGATTTTCATCACATTTGGAAAACATACATATGAGCATAATCATTGATTTTTTTTTCAAATTTGAAGAAATTCGGTTCACCTGTTTAAACACTAGCTTGATGTAAAGTAGACGTAAGGAGTAAGGAGTAAGGAAAAAAAATTATCATATTCCTTCCAGACACCACAGATGTTCAGCTGTAACTTATTACAAAAGTGTGTTAAGTAGGTACGATAATATTGAAAAAGCGATTAAACTAAACAAAAGCTTGTAAACTACTTTTTTCGAAAATTGATAATGTACATCAAAATTTTTCTTTTTAAAGTTCTATGCCAATCAAGATACAATGTTGGTTGTAATTAATTTTTTTTTATTTTTATATAATTTTCAATTTTTTTTTTTATGTAGATAGGCTTAGGTACCCTTCGTTAGAAAAATAAGTATGCTGTGGTTTATTTTTCAAGTAAAACAAACACTGTGCTAGGAAACATACATTTTATTCAATATTGTTAATATTTTCTAAGTCCTTACAGTTCCCGAAATTAGGGATTCCTAATTTTATTTTATTTATTTGGAGCAGTAACATAGGTACACTAATTAACAAAATTTTGGGTCATCGTAGGGTCCTTAGAAAATATTATTTTCCTGATTTATTTTGGATCGCTGAAGCCCAAAATATTTCTTTTCCAAAAACCGTTTTTAGAATATGTGAAAAAATCTTTTTGTTAGCTATTTTTTCAGATAGTGGGATAAATCTCGTTAAAGGTTTAGCTAATAAATGTGAACGATCAAAAGGCTCTTTGACCGTCAACCTAGGATCTCTATTTTTTCCCTTATAACGACTAGGATAGGAAGGTCCTGGTTGATGCGTTTTTCTTCGACTTAAGAAAAGCGGTAGCGAAAGTTTAACTAAATTTAGGCGAAAAATAGCGAAACTAGCCAGATCACGATTAAACAAACAGATACTACATTTTATAGTTGGATTTATGATATATGAAATTATGGCTATCGAAAAAACCATAAATTTCTAGCGAAAAGCGACAAGAATTGTATTTGCGAGAACGGCGAATAAAAACAACGAGATTTTCCCCTTAGGGTTTTAATACAAAAAGAAAAAAAGATTTATTCAATGTTTTAACAGAGTATTTATAGATAAAGTTTTCGTTAAGTTTTAAATGAGAGAAAGTTTAAAGGCGAATTTAAATTATAAATAATATGGCGATTGGTCTAATTTTAAGCGCCAGATTTAAATTTAAAGATTATATAATTCAAATAGTATAACAGTTTGAAATAGCAAGATGAATTTATATATTGAAATAGCAAGGTGAATTTATATAAAAAGCAAATTAATAAGTTTTCGGCTCCAACATTCCGCCTCCTTTGGAAGGACTTCCTTTCAAGATGGAATCGCTGCTAATTTGCGAATTGGTCTTCGAAATTCTCCTCGTGATGTCCTTACATCGGCAACTCTGACACGACCGTCAGGACCTTCGATAATTTTTGTGACCTTTCCCAAAAGCCACTTTTGGGGCGGTAAGTTGTCTTCATGAATAATGACTAGGCTGCCGATTGCAATATTTGGGCTTGACGTGGTCCACTTTGCTCGACCTTGGAGTTCATGGACGTACTCGGATGACCACCGCTTCCAGAAATGAGTTTTGACGGCATTGATTCGCCGCCATCTTTGAAGATAGCTTATGTCGGAAACTTCAACACCTGGTTCCGGAATCGCTTTAAGAGATGACCCAATGAGTAGATGTGCTGGTGTTAAGGCCTCGAAGTCGTTGGGATCTGTCGACAAAGGTGTAATTGGCCTCGAGTTCATTATGGCTTCGATCTCAACAAGTGCAGTCGTCAGCTCTTCAAACGAAAGTTTAGCGTTTCCAAAGCTGCGATAAAGATGACCTTTGGCAACTTTCACGGCCGCTTCCCAAATTCCACCAAAGTGGGGTGCCCTGGGGGGTATAAAATGGAAATTTATAGATTGAATAGAACAGAAATTTGAAATATTTTCTTGATTGGTTTTTTTGAACAACATATCGCGTAGTTCTCTAAGTTTTGACTGTGCACCAACAAAGTTTGTGGCGTTGTCACAATGAATATCTCTAGGGAGACCTCTACGACCTATCATCCTTTTTAACGCTCCAATAAAAGCATCAGATGAAAGGTCCGACACTGCTTCCAAATGGACTGCTTTAGAAGAGAAGCAGACAAAAACTGCAACATAAGTTTTGTAAGGCACTTTACCTCGAATTTTGTAGTAGGTATATATGGGACCACAAAAGTCCACTCCACAACATAAAAACGGACGTGATGGAGTTAGTCTTTCTGCAGGTAAATCTCCCATTACCTGCTCGTATAATTTTGGTCGATATCTTGCACAATGGACACAATTTCGAACCGTCCTCCGTGCCAAATGTCTTACATTTGTTATCCAAAATCTTTGCCTGGATAAAGCTACCAGAGCTTTTGGACCTGCATGGTAGTTTGAATAGTGTAGATGTAGAATGAATCCTTTGGTAAATTCACGATCGTTTGGAAGTAATAACGGATGCTTACTTTCCTCAGGTAAGTTCGAATGCTTTAATCTTCCACCAACTCTCAACAAAAGTAAACCATTTCTATCTTCGATAAAAGGACTCAACCACTGTATTGCTCCTTTGATTTTTGATTTTGACTTGATTGCTTCAATTTCCTTTGCAAAATATTTCATTTGAATGATGTTAACTATGATAAGTAATGAATAATCCAACTCGTCAACTGTCAGATAATCACTTTGATGCGCTATCTTTCTTAATCGATTGAGGTACCGGGCAACATATCCAAAGATTCGAACAATTTTTGTGTAGGAACTGACTCGATCGATTAAGTTAAGATAATAGTCGTGTTCCTTTATAAAGCAGCTTAAACCGGTTTTTCTTTTTTCCAACGCAAGTTCCTCTGGAGAAGGTAGAATTCCTGATGTAGTTGGCCAATTTTCCTCATGTTCGATTAAAAATGCTGGGCCTTTGAACCAAATGGAGTCCTTGAGCTCCTCCACTGTACATCCACGAGAGACTATATCTGCTGGGTTGTCAAGGGTTGGAACATGTTTCCAAGCCACCTCCTTCGTTGTGTCCTGGATTTCAGCGACTCTATTGCCAACAAAAGTATTTAATTTCGAAGAATGGGTAGAAATCCAGTGAAGAACAATTGCAGAATCAGTCCAAAAACAGCATTTTGAGTAACTTGTACCAATTACCCTTTGAATTTTTACCCAGAGTTTTGCTAAAAGATGTGCTGCGCAGAGTTCTAAGCGAGGTAGTTGCTTCTTGTTTGCAGGTGCAACTCGGGATTTGGCGACTAATAGTTTAACATTTACTGACCCACTTGAGTCCGTACTTTTCAAATAGATGCAGCATCCATACGCCTTCATAGATGCATCTGCGAACCCATGAACTTCGAAGCTTTGTTTGTTTTCCATAAAAACGTATCGAGAAACTGCAAGATTTTGAAGCGAATGAAGATCTTCCATAAATTGACACCACTCAGTATCAACTACTTCTGGAATAGATGCGTCCCAATCAAGCTTGTCTATCCAAAGCTGCTGCAGAATTATTTTTGCGCGAATAATAATGGGGCTAAGCAATCCCATTGGGTCGAAAAGTGACGACGAGAGTGAGAGAATTGATCTCTTGGTATATTTTGTGTATTTTCGGTTAGGTTTGTAAGAAAAGCTAAACTCATCAGTACAAGGATTCCAAGCAATGCCTAAAGTGCTTGTTAGGTTGGCTTCGGTAAGCTTGATTTCTTTTTTGATAGTTTCCTCGATTAAGGAAAAATGGTTGCTGTTCCACTTAGAAAGCTCTAATCCAGCAGAACTCAAAATTGAAACGACTTCGTTCCGTTTTCGAGTTAAAGTTTCTAAATCATCTGCACCAGTTAACATGTCATCTACATAGAAATCAGACTTAAGACATGCAGCTCCTAGACCCCAACGATCTTGAAAGTTATCAGCCAAATACTGAATACAACGAATTGCCTGAAATGGAGCAGATGACGTCCCGTATGTGATAGTGTTGAGCTCATATGTTTGTATAGGAACTTTTTCATTTTCTCTCCATAAAATGTATTGAAACCTTCTATGCGATGGATGTACAAGTACTTGTCTGTACATCTTAACAATATCCGCAGTTAGGGCGTATCGATAAAGCCGAAAACGAAGAAGAATAATGAGAAGCTCATCTTGAATTGTAGGACCAACCATTAGTATCCCATTTAGAGAAATTTGCGATGAAGTGCGGCAAGATGCGTCGAAGACAACGCGTAGTTTTGTAGATACGCTATCTGGTCTAACTACACATTGATGTGGTAAATAATAATGGGTAGTTTCAAGATTCGGATTAGGCACAAGTGACATATGTCCTAGAGCTTCATATTCTTTTATAAAGTCTGTATATTGTGATCTCAATGATGCGTTTTTGGATAATCTACGTTCAAGAGATAGAAATCTTCGAAAGGCAATGTCGTAGGAACCTCCAAGACAGGCAGGATCTTTTTTAAAGGGTAAATGGACCATAAGACGACCACTAGAAAGAATCTCAATAGTATTTTTGAAATGATCCTCACATTCAGTCTGCTCTTCAGACCATCTCGATTGAACACCTTGAATCTCCTCCAATTCCCAGAATTTTTCTACGTACTTATCCAACGAAGAATCCATAGCATTGACGAAGCACGATTTCTGCCTTTCCTCATACTGTGCCTTGTATCTACCCGATACAATCCATCCTAGAACCGTTTTTTGTAATGACGGTAGTCCATCACCGAGTTTAACCTGACCTGTTTCGAGCAACTCGAAGAATGCTTCAGCTCCTAGCAACAAATCTATTTGAGCAGGTTGATTAAAACTCTCATCTGCAAGCTCTATGTTTACAGGAAGATTCCAATTGCGAACGTTGAGCGCTGCTTCCGGCTGATAACCCGTAATAGTGGGTGCGACTAAAAATTCTAAAAACACTTCAAAGTTGCTATACCTTGAACGAATTGTTGTTTGTGTTTGATGCTTCATTCTCGTTTCAGTAGTACCAATTCCTACGATATCAACATTCTTTCTATCTTTCTTAAGACCAAGCAAGTTTGCAAATTTCTCATTCATAAAATTTACTTGAGAACCTGAATCGAGTAAAACCCTACCCAACTGAAAACCTCCAGACGCATCCTTTACAAGAACCAACGCTGTTGCTAAAATAACTTGACCTTCAGGAACACGGTCCTTTTCCAATGCAGAATGCACTGCAGCTGAGGCATTAGGGTTAGGAGAATGATTTTGTGGATCATCAGCACTAGAAATAGGGTTTGTAGATTGAGTTCTATGTAAAAGGCTGTGATGTGACTGTTTGCATATCTGGCACTTATAATAAGATGGACATTTGGACACGTTATGACCCTTTCCTAAACAGTTTAAGCAGAGGCCTAATTGTTTCGATTTCCAAAATCGATCCATAACAGACAGCTCCAGAAATCCTTTACAACTCGTGACTAAATGGCTCTTGTCTCCACAAAAGACACAAGAACGTTGGCTAGCAGCAAGTGATGCTTGAGCTCGATGGTTGTTTGATGATGGCCTTGGTTTATTAGCTGGTTTAAAAGCTGGCTCCGACCGAATTTGTTTGCTATCTCTAGCCTCCAGGAATTGACATCGCTTGCTAAGTACGTTTGCACACTCCTTCCATACAGGCAACTTCTTATAATCGAGTTGTTCATCCCATTTTGACTGTGTTTCTTGGTCCACTTTCGATATTGCAATATGAATAATAATGGCATTGCAAATATCCTCAAACGAACCTATCGAAAGTAACGAGCTAAACAATGCAGAAATATTGTCAACTAAACTCCTCAACGAAGCAGAAGAAGCCTTTGGAACCTTAGGTAATTCAATTAGCTGTGAAATGTATTCTAAAAAAATAAGACAGTCATTGTCATAGCGTTCCTTAAGACTAAGAAGTGCCTTGGGATAATTTGCTTCCGTAACTTGAAAAGATTTTACTGTGCCGAGAGCTTGGTCTGTCAAACATGATAGCAAATAGTTAAACTTTTCAATTTTTGTTAAACTTGAATCATTTTCTACAAGGTTGTTGAATGAATTAATAAAATTCTTGTAATCCGAATACTTCCCACTGAACCTTGGTAAACGCTGCTTTGGAAGATGACTAGTTGGGTGCGGAATGGATAACGTCATGTCTGCGGCACTACTTCTCCTACCACTTCCCAAAAGCGAAAGAATTTTGGTTTTTGCGGTGATATATAAATCTTCTATTTCACCTCGACAACTATCACTGGGGACTAAGACTTCTATTTTAGTTTGATATACTAGAATTTGCTTAAAATATGATTCTAAGATTCCAAGTCGACACTCAAGTTCAGTTGGCGTTAAAGAATTTGCATTATATTCAACATAATTCTTTATACGAGATATGCTTCCCTTAGAAGAAGCTCTTTGTTGCTTTAATTCTTGTAGTATTTCTTCAACAGACTGTTCGGTTGCCATTGAAAATATTTGAAGCAATATTCTTTTAACAGCGACTAAATAATCAACGAAAATAATTTAAATATTTGAAATATTTTGAATTCAATTAAAGGATGCAAGATGGCAACTCTGTTCTAACTCTGTATGTTTACTTTAGTATTAAATGCGAATGTTTTGAAACTGAACACTATGAGAAAGCTTTAAAAATTCTTAGGTGTTTGCAGCGATGCAATATTTGAAATTATGAATTTAAATTGCTATAATTCAATCTTAATCTAAGAAGAGATTGAAAGGCGAAAAAAAATCAAGTGGAACACAAAGCTTATATTCAGTGCAATGATCGTGCAGCAAGATCTCCCGCGACGACGACGACGATGACAAAAACTCCGAAAAAGCTCTATCAGTAGTAATTTTTAGTGTGGGCGAAATGTAGATCGTTGTACTGAAGTAAGGTGTGTATGCAGATTGTGGATTCTGAGAGAACGACAGAATTCGAAAACGAGTAAACGACGATGAGATGATGGCTATGGTGTGGTTGGCAAGGAGTTCGAAATAATTATATTTGGAAATTGCAGCGAAAGCTTTTCTACTATACAGAAAGTGGAACTTAAATTTTCTCTATTGTGGATTGTAAAAATATTTGTTCTGGTGAAAGCACCACAGGTAATGCGGATAGGTACTTGGTCAGCGTGCGAATTTTAATTTTTAAAACTGAATTTATTTTAGGTTTTTAGGTGTTTAAACAATTATTTTTATAATATAAACGAAATATGTTGTTCAATTTATAATATATGTATTCATAAACGTATTATATTTTGGTGAATTTAGAGGTCTTTTATGCCGAAGGTGCGTTTTATATTATATTAGTTTTAAATATTGATTTCGAATTTTTAAATTTGATTGGTTAGCATTAACGCACATTTGAATAAATTTAGACCAAACATACCTCGGTGAGAGATGCTATACTTATCTCCCACAATTCTCCCTCGATTTCTCCGGTGTTCCTCAAGCTGAAGTTGATTCCCTTTGGATTTCTGAGTAGGGTTTTTGGCTCTCCTTTCTCTTTTCTCCTTTTTTCCTTGGATTATCTTCCACTTCACCAACACCATGCACTCGCGAAACCGAAACCGAAATCACGACGAGAGAACAATTTGAATGTCTTGCACTTTTTTTTTTTTTGTATATGCAGTAGGTACATATAGTTTTTAGTTTTTAATAAGTTTATAGTTTTTTATCACTTTAGTGCAATCTAATTTTAACCGAATAAAATGTATATGTATATTGAAAAATTGGATTTTTCAATTGGATTTTGTGTGGGTTTTCGCTTTTTAACCCGTTGGGCGCCAAAAATGAACGATCAAAAGGCTCTTTGACCGTCAACCTAGGATCTCTATTTTTTCCCTTATAACGACTAGGATAGGAAGGTCCTGGTTGATGCGTTTTTCTTCGACTTAAGAAAACCGGTAGCGAAAGTTTAACTAAATTTAGGCGAAAAATAGCGAAACTAGCCAGATCACGATTAAACAAACAGATACTACATTTTATAGTTGGATTTATGATATATGAAATTATGGCTATCGAAAAAACCATAAATTTCTAGCGAAAAGCGACAAGAATTGTATTTGCGAGAACGGCGAATAAAAACAACGAGATTTTCCCCTTAGGGTTTTAATACAAAAAGAAAAAAAGATTTATTCAATGTTTTAACAGAGTATTTATAGATAAAGTTTTCGTTAAGTTTTAAATGAGAGAAAGTTTAAAGGCGAATTTAAATTATAAATAATATGGCGATTGGTCTAATTTTAAGCGCCAGATTTAAATTTAAAGATTATATAATTCAAATAGTATAACAGTTTGAAATAGCAAGATGAATTTATATATTGAAATAGCAAGGTGAATTTATATAAAAAGCAAATTAATAAGTTTTCGGCTCCAACAAAATGAAACTGTATTTTATATGAATGGCCTGATCGGTCTCCTTCCGATAATGTTATATTATCGGACTGTAATTTACTAAGTAACAGTTTGAATGAAAGGTGTTAAAAACTAATTTTAGGAATTAACGGAACGGTCACCCTAATAAAGATTAAAACAACTTTATGTGAAATATTTTAGCTGTCATCTTTCACTTCCTGTTTTATAGCTTCTTCATTTACTATCCACTTTTATCAACCTTTGTCTCATATTTTGACTAGAAGGAATAGCTTTCACCTGAGTCCTTAAAAATTAAAAATTAATTTATTTATATTCATATGCGCTTTTTAAACTTTGAGCCCATGGTAACTTTATTAATTTCAATCCGACAACACAAGTAATAAATTGTCACAAAGAGACAGATCAGAACATTTCAAAAAATAAAAAGGTAATATGCTAGTAATGACCCAAAATTTGTGTAACAAATTTGATCTTTCTAGGACCCTTCATAACTTCAAATTTTGTTAACAAGTGTTATCCATGACATTCGTATGAGTGTCATATGAATTAAAATGTTTCTTATGAAAAATCTATTATTTCTTGTGGTTTTTATTGGACTTTATAACCATGAAAAATTTGCAACCCCTTTGTACAATTTCTGTACACGGGACACCAACCAATCGAGTATAAAGAAGTTTTTTCTAGTTTTAGAAAATTTGAGCTTTGGTGCAGTGATAGTGATATAGATAATGAACAATTAAATAAAAATACTAGTCCGCTGAGATTCAGCGGAGGGAAGCCTTGCACTTAAATATGAATCTTTAAAACTATTAAGAAACTTGGAAATTTGTTCGAGGTAAATTACACCTTGGTTGGGTTAAATACATGAACATGATAATGAACCTTTGTACCTATATGATAATAGTAATTTTAAATGATCTCAAACCCAAATATAATGTCATGGTTACCAAAAATTTCTAAACAATTTGTTTATTTTTAAACATATCAACCAGTCAACTCTTTAACATTTCATTAAACCACAAAATATTCGACTTAAACCCTTAAGAGACTAAAATACCTTCAAAATATGTTTTTAACGAACGCGTTAAAAATTTCGTTTCACATCAACAGCGTTCTACCATTAAATACTTTAATGGCCAATATCAGTATTGATGCATTTTGTACAAAAAAAAATATTTTCAATACCTTAGTATAAGAGAAAAATGATCCAATTAACTTATGAGTATTTTATTCAATTGTAATTAAAGTTTTAATTCAACACTTATATAAAAAGTCATGTTATTTGCATAACATTGTAAGTCATATTAATAATACTCGTAGCTTTTGAGGTGTTGAACCAATAACCGTTTGTCTGCCTACCTAAGCACGTGTCGAAGACGTGTAAAATTTGATGTAAAAAACCTATGTACATCGATTTATTTCAATGCCTTTTGGTCGGAGGGAAAAAGCGTGGACACAAGAAATTTTCAGCTTTCAGATTTTGAACAAATGTTGCTTTAGGTCCATCTCTCTGTAGCTAGTCCCAAGGAAGATATAATAAAGCGTCAAATTTTCCAATAATCACTCAGGTAAACAAGTTATGTGAAGTAATGTCTGGAAACTTCGCTCCTCTCTATCTTCTTAGGGGTTTACAATACAGAAAGTTTGACCTAAGACAACAATTGTTCGAAATTGCGAAATTGCAAATTGAATATTTCTTGTACCAAGGACCAATAGGAATTGAAATAAATCGATGTACAAATCTTGCGTCAAATTTTACACATGTTCGACACGCGCTTAGGTAGGCAGATGGTTATTGGTTCAACACCTCAAAAGCTTTTATTGATATGACATACCATGTTACGCAAATGACATGACTTTTTATGTCGTTGGCTCTCAGTCTCAGTCTATTATTTTTAAAACCAAAAGATTTTGTGGACCTATACCTACCTTTTTCCATTGAATTTCTTAATTTTATCTTCATTTAACTCTAGTGAGCTTCAAATAATGTTGCCATAAAAACATTTGACATTTTTATACTCAAACCTAATATTTTAAAAGTTTCGTACATTAAAAATTTTTCATTCAAAACTGATACGCTGTGTACGTTGAAGACGACGAGCATTAATGGCTTAACAGAATGGTGTGTCCAAAGCTGTGGCTCGTAGCACTATCAAAGTAGAAAGGTACAAAAATAGTATTCAACGCCATAATGCTAAAAAAAATAAAATCTTGCTACAAGCAACAGCTACAAATTATTCTGTTCAAGGGGTTGCGATATAAAGAAACCCAATTTCGAACCAAAGTAGAACAGGCTCTAAACGTTTTGTGGAACCACTCTTTTTCTTGGTTACGTATGGTCAGGAGTACTAGTGAAAATTATCATAAAAAGCAATACACTGAAGCTAATAAAATATTCAAAGAGCTATGTAAAAGGAAAAAGGAACAGTACTTCGAAGAGGAAGCGCACAGATTAGCTAGTTGCCGTAACTCTGCAGAGTTTTGGAAACTAGCATGGAAACTTAATGGTAAACAATTTATAATCAATTCATAAATATGTGAATAACGGTGTGTATGAAAGTTTAGCCAGCGTGTTCAATAGTATATTTGAATCTGGCATTATACCTCGCAGTTTAAGGAAGCATTGATATTTCCCATATATAAGAAAGGATGTACATCAGATCCTGCAAATTATCGAGGAATTTCCTTCCTCAATGCATCATACAAAATTTTTACCGCATTATTGCAACGACGACTAGCAACGTGGATCAGAGAAAATTAGCTGTTAAAAGAAAGTCAGGCTGATTTTAGACAAGGGTACTCGACGGTTGACCACATATTTGTACTGAGGAGTATTGCAGATTCTTTTTTAAGTCAAGACAAAAAACTCTACTTGTTTTTCGTGGATTTTAAAGCCGCGTTCGATACGGTGGACCGCAAATCATTGATTTATAAGCTGTTTAATGTAGGAATGTCACTTAAGTTCGCCAGAATAATCGAAATGCTTTAAGGAGATACGAAAGCTGCAGTTTGGGATGGTGAGGAAAAATCAAATTGGTTTCAATCAGCAAAGGATGTTCCCACTTTTATTTGCGCTCTTCATAGAGGATATTATTGAATGGTTGTCTGGAGGTATTGAGTATGCTGGGACGCTTCAAAAAGCACTGTTGTTTGCAGACGATATCGTGTTATTTGCATATTCTCCCGAGTCACTTCAGTTAATGATTAATCGCCTTCAAGGAAACTGCATATTTTGGGGTTTAATTGTCAATCTTGAAAACTCCAGTGATGATTTTCAAAAAAGGAGGAGGCAGACTTTGTTTGAATGAAAAATGGAATATCAATGGGGAGTCAATTGAGATGGTTAAGGAGTTTAAATACCTGGGTGTTCTATTTACAAAGAACTTAAACATGGTAGGTGCTTCTACAAGAAAAGCTCAATAAGGCGAAAATGGCAATTAATCTTACATGGAGAAGATGTTTCGACAACAAATCCATAGTTCACAGTAGCAAATACAAAATATTTGAATCGGTTGTAGAATCCATCATGTTTTACGCTGCGCAAACTTGGGGAAGCAAGCATTCCATTTACCTGCAAGTGCACCGAACTACTTGATAATGCTTGAAACTGGAGTTTCGCCTCTTTTTATCAAAACACTAACACTGCAGGTGGATTACATCATCAGAGTTCACCAAAAAAGGTGGCTTTGAAAGCTATCCTTACAGAAAGTGGGTGGTACGGAGATTTGCTCGATTTTGCACTAAATTGTGGAATTTTTCTGAACTGCACCATAGAAGATATTAGGAAACTGAAACCAGATATGTACCAGCTGATTGCTAAAGTTGATGAAGTAGCAAGAAATAAATACATGGAGGAGGCTTCAAATTCCTTGTATCGAACGATCTACTACTAAATCACAATTTAGGACAGTTGAACTACTTCCGTGATGAATTAAGCGTTGAAGAAATATCCATGATGGTTCGACTTCGTGGTGAGATGCTCAACCTTATTTATATACCCCACAGAGGAGACCTTCCGGTAATCTGTAATTTATGCAACTTGATGGAGAGGGAAGACATAGTACATTTCTTAGGAAAGTGTCCAACTTTAAGAAAAACTAGAAGATGCATCTTTGGGAAAGACTTTTTAGTTGCTGAAGAGGTCATAACTCAATTAAATCAGATGAATGTTTGCAAGCTGTTCCGGTTTCGTAAAATTGCTTTAAGTTATCGCGAAAGAATAATCCAAGGGTTTTTTTGATGCTTACTTGTTATACTTTGTTTAAATGCAGTGCCGATATTTTAAAAAGAACCGTTAGTTTAAAAAAATTAAAGTTATATGTTGTTTTTAATTCATCCAGTTTTTAAAAATTTGTTAATCTGGCAGACGGCATAAGCCGTCAAAATGATTTTTGTAATTATACTGTTGTCATATTTATATTTCTATAGTTTAAATTAAAATCAATTCTAATTCTTAATTCTACAAAGAAACCCAACTTTAATAAGTTTTTCAGGCATTTTTTAAAAAAATGTTGTTTTTTTTTTGTGAGACACACCAACTCTTCAATGTCGTATACAATACGCTTTATAGTGCCTTGATTATAAAAGTGGACGTAAGTGGAGGTAAGTTTACAAAAAAATGTGTTAAACTCGAATTTGGCTTAACTTCACTCCAATTTACTTTAATCTTAGTCAATTTTTGTGCAACTGCAAAAACTGTTTTGTTGTTTGTTTTGTCGATGAACAAAATTTAATTTCTGTCAATTATGAAAGTGGACTAAGTCAGTTGGTTTATGTTTTGAGTAGGGCTTTTATTTAGACAAACCAGTATTTTAACCTGACGGTCTGAGCTTTCGTCCACTAATACTTCATGTCCTAATTTAGCCTTAAAGGAATGTTGCCACGATTGTAAGGTGCCAGTTATAGTTATCATTGAAAATTTAAGTGATTGATTTCAAGACATTTAGAATGCAAAATCATTTGTTATTTTGATGAACAAATAAAGCTGAAGACTTAATTAATATTTCCAGTCAAACAAATTTTAACTAGGTCCAACTTTCCACATAAAATAACTTTTAAAATTTCAATGATGATTCACTCAGAGAAAAAAGCAGGTATGACTAACCAATTTCTGGTTTATTATACCTGATTTTCAGTTTATTTTTCAACTCGGTAGATTAGGTTAACTGCTTAACCAAATATCTGATTTTAATGTTGTGTTAAATCAACGTTTGTTTCAAGTAATATCTGCATGATATCATATAAATTTAACACTGCCTCAAAAAAGTAAAACGGTAAATTTTAACTGAAATTCTTGCTAATTTAACCTGTAAATCTAGTTAACTTTACATGAAAATCTAGTTCAAAACTATAAATAAAATGTTCAGCGTCCTGTCAATTTAACATGATGATCTCGTTAATTCAACACGATTCAATGTTGAATCAACCCTGTATCCAGTAATTATTATGTCTTGAATCCATGTGTCTAGATCCCATTTCTAACGCTGCTTACCGTCCAATTCTTTTTGCAATATTCTGAAAGTATAGAAATTAATTATTATGTATATTATTTTATTTTAAAAATACTTTGTGATACTTAATTAGTTTTGAACTGGGAACATCTCACACACGGAGATAGCACGCACCGCCTGTACCACTTCGCTGCATGAAAAACTTGTGCCAAATATTAATAAGTTGAAACTGATTTTGTTTGGGTGGTTTGTGTGTGTAAGTGCATTAACACTGGTGTCACGTTGAAATGAACTGGCAGAGTGTTTCTTTAGCGATGGCTTATGAGTGTGTTTCAATCCTGGTAGCGTGTTACTTCAACAGGCGGCCAGGTTAAATTCAAATAATTTTATTTGGATGGCCTGTGTGTTGAAATGAAATGGCAGAGTATTTCTTTAACGATGGCTTGTGAGTGCGTTTTAACACTGGTAGAGTGTTACTTCAACAGGCGGCCAGGTTAAATTTAAATAATTTTATTTGTATGGGCTGTGTATGTGTGTTTTAACACTGGTGTCACGTTTAAATAAACTGGCAGTGTTTCTTTAATATGAGGCCAGGTTAAATTCAACAAGGTAACATTGAAAAAATAACCATATAAAACGTTACTTCAAACTGATTTGTGGTTAAATAGAAATTTACAACATACAGAGTTAAAAAAACCCGATCTCAGTTAAAATTAGCGCTATATTCATGCAAAAGTACTTTTTATCAGAATTTAGTAATAAAATAGCAGGTCATCTTCTTACATCAACTTGAATACGATAATATAGGCCACCAGACTGATTTAACACTCAATGTAAGTTTATTTAAATCAGGTTAATTTTCGAAATGTCTGTAACCTTATATGTGGCTATGCACCTTGTAAATTTAACAGGACCCAGGTCAATTATTTACCTGACATTTTTTCTGAGTGTAAGGTAGTTCAGTCTTTGAAATAAGAAAAGTCTTTTTATGTGAAAAGATGGGTTATTTTAATTTGTTCTTTGACTAGAAATATTAACTGAGTCTCTAGCTTTATTTGTCCATCAGAATAATCACTGATTTTGTTTTTAAAATGTTTCAAAATATATCTTTAAAAGTTTCAATGATAGCTATAACTGGGCGCCTAAGGTGTCAGTTATTTCTATCATTAAAACTCATCATTGAAAACATTAATGATTGATTTTGAGACATACATTATTTTAATGAAAATATAAAGCTCAAGACTGAGTTAAAATTTCCAAACAAAATTATCAAATAGGCCCAACTTTCCACATAAAATGACTTTAAAGATTCCAATGATGATTGGTAAGGTAGTTCAATCATTGAAAAAAGAAAAGTCATTTTATGTGGAAAGTTGGGCCTATTTGAAATTTTTTGTTGACCAGAAATATTAACTAAGTCCTTATCCTTCTTTGTTCGTCAAAATAATTAATGATTTTGCTTTCTAAATGTCTCGAAATCAATTATTAAAATTTTCAATGATGAGTTTCGATGATAGCTATAACTGGCACCTAACACTGCAGGAGAGTGAGAGAAGGGATTGCCATCTACCAGGTCTTAGCCCCAAAATGCCCCACTCTCAGGCACGCTGAGATTGACAAAGGGAATTTTTCAAATTTTTCAAAAAAAAAAAAAAATATTTATATTGTTAAAATATGAAGATAGGTGTCGACGCAAAATTTCTTCTTCTATGTACATCATATCCAAAATCCACAAAGAAAACCTGATTTGGTTTTTAAATAGGTGCTTTGAAAGTGGTGGGAGGTCGCATGGTGATATTTAATCAAACTGATATAATTATTTTGATTCAAGTATATGACAAATGACTTTAAGGTTTTTTTTTTAATGTCCAATCTTATTAATAATTTTATTAGTTTAATGATGAACCCCTGGTACACATATTTAATTTATTATAAGAGACAAGAATCAAAAGTATATAGAGAAGTGTGAATGAAAAGGAAAGGTTTCTTAACTTCTTACATAAAACTCCTTCCACAACTGATACGTTAATGAAAGTTGGTGAACATTTTTTTTTCCAAGATCAAGAGCCAAAGGAGACCATCTATGTTCTGAAGGTGATTTCTAAGGGATTGTATTTAAAGAAATACCGTCGAAAGCTCATTAAAGCTCTCCGTAGGTTCGTTTGTGCCTTGTCTAATCCGAAATTCGGTGTTCCCTTTATTAGAGAGTTACAATATTGTAACGACTCTAACATTTGTACTATAATGACTCTCGAATGAACTATAACCACTCTTGAATAAAAGAAACACCGAATCTCGGATTAGACATGACACAAACCAACCTACGGAGAGCTTTGGTGAGCTTTCGAACTTTCAATACTAAACGTCAAAATGAAAGCTTTGGAAAGGGAAATTTATGGGAAATTTCCCCTATGGAAAGCTCTAGAAGCAAATACTAGAATCTTCCAGCTTTTTCGGGAACCTTGTGAAAAGTATAAAAGAACATGTCTGACTCTAAATGATTTAAATGTACTTGAACTTAAGGTAGAACTGAACAACCGAGGTCTTCATACTACTGGAACAAAAAATTATCTTATAATTCGTCTGGAAGAAGGTTTAAGAAAACGTGGAGAAAACCCAGACACGTTTATATTTGACATTGAAATAGAGGAAGAGCAAGAACAAGTAAGTACGACGGACAGTACAACTTTGATGTCTCAGCTGCTCGCCAGCCAAAAGAATCAAACAAAGCCAAGAACAACGCATTGAACAAAAGAATCTTCTTGAACGATTTGATCAACAAAGCCAAGAACAAAAGAATCTTCTAGAACAACAAAGCGAAGAACAAAGGAATCTTCTAGAACAACAACGCAGTGAACAAAAGAGTCTGCTCAAAAATCAAGAGAAAAAACTTCTTCAGCAATTCCAAGAACAGACAGGTCTGCTCGAAGGTAAGTGAGATGCATTTGACTACAGAATTGTTTCTCTTGATGAGCGCGTTGATAAACAATTTTTGACTGTCGAAGCAAAGTTGGAAAAGGTTGATCTCCATCTTCGATGGAAAAACTTCTTGGTCAATCTATAAGAAGCAGTTGAGGCAACCGCTGCAACAAATGGCTAGGATGAGAAGACAAATATATAGCTTTGATGCTTGCCCTTAGAGGAACTGCTGCTGAACTGCTACAAACCGTACCAGCAGATAAGAATGGCAACTTCAGTGCTCTTGTTCAGGCCATTGGCAAACGCTTTGGAGGTGGCCATATGCAAGAAGTCTTCCAAGTTCAACTCAATACTAGAGTCCAGAAATGAGGAGAAACTCTGCAACAGCTCCAAGCAGACATCGAACAGTCGGCACATCTGGCATATGCGGCTACAGGGGATGAAATTATCAACTAATTCGCAATAGAAGCCTTTGTCCGTGCTGTATCTGATATCAACCTTTAGCGAGCAATTCGAACTGCTGGAAAACGCACACTTCCTGAGGCATTAGCGTCCACCCTGACTATGGAAGCAGCAGAACAGGCTTCTCAAGGAGTCCATCGAGTAAGAGAGCTAGAAATTGAGGAGTATTCATGCCAGAGAACAGCGTTGCAAAGTAACCAGCGAAATGAACTTACTCGATGCTAGAATTCTAACAAGACCGGACATCTCCAACGCCAGTGTAGATTGCCACCAAGAAGACCATGAAAATCCGACAACAAGCATTGCACTCGTGAAGAAGAAAAGGAGGTTGTTGCCATCCAGAGATTAAAAGCGGATTCCACTAACGATTGGAGAAAAGAGGAAGTAATAACTGCCCAACAAGATGACTCTAGATTTGGATTGTATCCATGCCATACATATCAGGGAAAAGGTGACAAGCGACATTCCAAAGAAAGCTACACAGTTGGAAAGCACGGGTTTCAAGTGTCCATGGATGTCAGCCATTTCAGACCAGATGAGTTAACGATCAAAACTGTTGTTTCAGCGTGGTGGTGGAAGGTAAGCACGACGAACGTGAAGATGATCATGGTTACATAAGTCGTCAGTTTGTGCGGAAGAATCAGCTCCCAAAGGGGTATGATGCCAAATACGTCATCTCAACAGTTTCAATGGACGGTATAGTAACAATCAAAGCTCCACCAAAGGCTATGGAGAACAACGAAATAATAGTGCAGATTCAACAGACTGGCCCCGTGAAATTGAGCGAAAATGAAAGTAGAGAAGAAAGGCTGGGTGACATTCGGAAAAGAGCAAGAGCAAAGAGAAAACTAACAAGTGATCGAATCTTGTGTGGATTTATAATCCCCACCGTCGAAAGGGACTTTCACCGAAACTTCAACAAAATTGGGAAGGCCCGTATACTGTTGCAGCACGAATAAACGATGTCATCTACCGCATTCAGAGAGGACTTAGAGGCAAAATGAAAGTAGTTCACAGTGACCGTTTACACTGTTATAAAGATGAATGAAGTTATGGATTTGCTTGGGACGATCAATCCTAAGGAGGGGACAGTGTAGCGACTCTCAATTTTGTACTATAATAAGTCTTGAATGAACTATAAGCACTCATGAATAAAAGAAACACCGAATCTCGGATTAGACATGACACAAACCAACCTACGGAGAGCTTTCGAACTTCCAATACTAAACGTCAGAATGAAAGCTTTGGAAAGGGAAATTTATGGGAAATTTCCCTTATGGAAAGCTCTAGAAGCAAATACTAGAACCTTCCAGCTTTTTCGGGAACCTTGTGAAAAGTATAAAAGCACATGTCTGACCGACATGCATAGGACGCAGTTTATTTTTAATCGTGAATGAGTTAAGTTGGTAGTAATAAAAGTAAAGTGGTGAATTAATTTCGGTGGTTACCAATAAATTGTTTTGTGGTTGTAAAAGTAAAGTGTTTTATTTTGAAAAGTAAATAAGTGGAGAATTTAAATAAAGTGAATAAGTTTTACTACCGATACATCACTTGATTGAATATCGAAAATCTGACATTTGCTTTCAAATATCTAGAATTTCTATTTCTGAAGGCACCAACAGGAAGTTTTTAGCCTTTTATCAAAAAAAGGCCAAATTATTCGAAAATATTAAAAATTTACTAACATTATATACAATCATCAAACAATATCAATAGAAAAACATAAAGATATGATGAATTTATAATCCTATTTTCTTCTACATTATGAAGAATATCTTCAAGGAACTCTTAGCTGAAAATTCCGAGTCTTAATTTTTTTAATATTAATACAATTTTTTGCTATAAAATTATTTTCACGAATAAAATTCAATATTTTTCTTTGTTCCAAGTCACTTTCACGATAGTTCGATTACTGAAAGTAGACTAAGACATTTAATATCATATATTCTCATTTGATACCGGAAAAATTTAAATGCAGAAAATAAACTTAACATTATGCGGTCCAATATTTACTGAAACATTTTGTTACTACATTATGTATTTAAGTTCTTAACTGTTATGTTTATGAGACTTTAAGCAGGTTTTTGTTATACATAGGAATAGGTTTATCATTATGAGGGTAAAAATTTAGGATGCCACACAGCTGGACACAGAAGAAAACACAAAACCAAAAGATTTTATGAGTTTTTCTTAAACATAATTAACAGCGAGTAAAACAATTAAAACCAACGCAGAAAAGCATAATAACTTGTTAATCTATTTTATCACCCGAAAATAATTTTTAAATTAAAAAATAAATCCTTCTACCTAAGTGTTTTAAAAAATAAATGAGTCATAGATTTGAATATACGTACCTACCTGCTTACATATATTATAATAATTTAAAGAATAAATCATTCGACCTTTAAGAAACTAATAAGCGATAAAGATAAATAGAATTAAAATTCTGAAGATTTTTTATTACTGTTACATGTTATTAACGGCCCTTAAAATTTATTCTTAAATCCTTTTAGCAATGATTTAGTTTATAGACGTACAATTTTTCATGTTTTTAATAGAGAAAAATATACACCATTTTTTCCGGTTTTATGCTGAGTGGTTTATGATGATGTAGTGGCCTAGTAAATAAGTTTTCGACCTCGAGAGCAATTGCAAAATAGTAAAAAAAAAACAAAAAATCCCGAAATAACTTCTCTTTTTTCAGTTATTATTATTGATTTTATATCTGAAGGAACAGTTCTTGATGAAAACATTGCTCTACGACTTTAAAGTAACTAAACTTGCATCAATTCCAGCCCAGAATCGGATCTGTAGATCTAAGAGTTTCCAAGACACAGCCTTTCAAAATGTATCAATAATACATTTATAACAACAAGTAGTATAATACAGTATAATGACAAAAACAGCTTGGCATAAGATGCTTCAAAACTCTGGTGCAGTGTTTTTTAAACTGTGGGTGGCGGTAAGTCGTAAGAATAAACAATGAAGGTTGTAAGTCCTGTACTCTGAGGTTTATTATTCAAATTATAAAAATTTTCATATTTGAGGTTTGTGTCAGTCTATTTTTTTTTTTTTTTTTTCTTGCTTTCACCGCTTTCACCTAAACGTTATACCGGATTAGCAAAGCAGGCCGGTCTTTATTCAGAAACTTATGCTCACTATATCCCTATTTCCTAACAAGTTATACACAACACTTAATTGTTGGATCAAATAAGTATTCTCATTAAAAAAAAATTAAATGGCAATTCTGACACGCATAAGAAGTTATGAAGTTATTTAATCGATAAATAATTTTTTGAAGATGACCAAAAAAATTTTTTTTTTGCTAACTATTTTTGTACATAAGTTTAATGTTACTAGATATTTTTGTTTCGTTTTTAATATTGAATGCTGTGTTAAGTTTTGAATACAGTTCTGAAAACGATATGCTAAACAGTTTTCTAGTTTTTGAGAAAAATAAAAATAGCCAAATCTTCACTAATTGCAGTGCGGGAACCTTATTGAGCAAAGGATAGGAGACCTTGCACCAAATCTGGTAGTTGGGATTTTTTTATAGTGAATTCAAGTTTTTGTCGTCGACCGCTGAACGCAACATTGTCAAAAATCTGAAATTCTACAATTTTTTCGAGTTTTTTTAAATAATTGATGATTTTAAGAACTCATTTTAGACTGCATTTGCGAATATCAATTAATTTAACCACAAAATTGTCTTTAATTTGAGGCTAAAGTCGTTTCTGTAGATGAAGTGGTTTCCAAAATACTAAAAACAGCAATAATTAATTTATAATAACAAGTAGGGTATGTATGTTCCAATATGCGAACAGGACTAATGGAGGAGAAGATTCGATCGTGAACTATACGAGCTGTACCAAGATGTGGATGTAGTCCAAAGAGCCAAAACACGTCGACAACACTGACTCGTCCAGCCAAGAAAATCTTCGAATCACAGCCCCCAGGTTCGAGACGACCCGGAATACCGAACCTTCGCTACAGGGACCAGTGGTTTCAGACGCAAAAACGCTTGGTTTCGATTACTGGAGGAAGCGTGCGAGGGACCGCAACCCATGGAAGACCGTAATATCACAGACAGAGACCATCCATAGATCCGAAACCATGGATCCAAAGCCGGATAAGTAAGTAAGTATGTAAGTATGTATGTACGAGTAAACGAGTACTTACAGACCATATATTATATAAGTATAGTAAGAAAATAACTGGACTGAAAAAGGTGATGAGGATGTAGTCATTCTCAGTTTTCTAAAAAACTAGAACACCTTTTAGCTTGTGGTTTCGGGTTTTTGACTTAAATTGAAGAGCATTAAATGAATAAATCGAAATTACATTAAATAAAAATAGAATGTTTTAAAAGAAAAAATCATTGTTTTTATGAAAATTTAGTGTTGGAAAACTAATTTTTCAAAAACTTAAGTGTACATTTTGGAAGCTATGCTTCCATCGTCGGTAATATATATTAAATATATATATAATATATTCGTATAAAGCTTACTTACGATGGAAAAATAACTTCCGATGTATGAACCCGTGGTATGATGAAGAATGCGCGGTATTGAAGCAGGGGACGGAAAATGCACGAATGCAAATGCTGCAACGGAAAACAAGAGCAGCAAGAGAGGAGTACCGTGAAAAGAGAAGGAAAGAGAAGAAAACCCTGCGTAGAAAGAAAAGAGCATCCGCAGTCTCTCAGCTCAGGTATCTCGAGGAGTCTAGCACTGCCACCAACACCCGCCGGTTCTACAAAACAGCCAAGCAACTGGCATGTGGTTATAAAACCGGCACGCAAGCTTTTCGAAACAGCGAAGGGAACCTAGTCACCGAAGCACAGGGAATTGTTGACGTGTTTAAGCATGATTTCCAGCAGCTGCTCAATGGGCATTCTGTAGAGGAAGCGACAGTAGAACAAAGAAGCATGAGACCAGTCAATGAAGATCCAGTCCCAGCGCCCAGTACTGAAGAGATTAAGAAAGCCATCCACAAGCTTAGGAACAACAAATCCGCCGGCTCGGATGGCCTACCTGCGGAACTCTTCAAGTATGGAGGAGATGTCCTGGTAGGGTGCATACACCAGCTCATCAACCAAGTATGGGAGGAGGAAAGTATGCTCGGCGACTGGTCAATTAGCTCCATATGCCCAATCTACAAAAAAGGCGATCCTATGTCCTGCAAAAACTACAGAGGTATATCCCTGCTTAATGTTGCATACAAGATCCTATCAAACGTACTATGTGAGCGTCTTAAGCCTTTCTGCAACACTATGATCGGCACGTACCAGTGTGGCTTCAGGCCAGGCAGATCAACGATAGACAAAATCTTCACATTGAGGCAAATCCTGGAAAAGACCAACGAATTTCAAGTCGAGACCCACCATCTTTTCATCGACTTCAAAGCCGCATATGATAGCATTAGTCGTCAAGAGCTTCTATTGGCGATGTCCGAACTCGGGATCCCGGAAAAACTGATCCAGCTATGCCGCATGACGTTACAAAATACGCGGTGCAACGTGCAAATGGGTAACAGCTCATCCGAGCTATTCCAGACATGCACAGGGTTCAGACAAGGAGATGCCTTATCATGTGACTTCTTCAACCTAGTCCTGGAGCAGATAGTTCGCAAGAGTAATGTTAACCTGGAAGGCACTATCTTCAACAGGTCTTCGCAACTGCTTGGCTATGCGGACGACATCGACATCATCGGCCGCTCCAAGCGAGCTCTACTAAAAGCATTCACAGTTATTGATGAACAGACGAAACGCGTTGGTCTTGAAGTGAATGAGGACAAAACAAAGTATATGCTATCAACAAACAAAGCTTCATCTGTCCATCGCCTAGGACAAAACGTCACTGTTGGTAGCAGTAATTTCGAGGTAGTCAAGGAGTTCACCTACCTCGGAACAAACATCAACCCCACGAATGACACCTTAGTGGAAATCCGACGAAGAATTACCCTAGCGAACCGCTGCTACTTCGGTTTGGCCAAACAAATGGGTTCAAAACTCCTCTCCCGGAAGATATAGTGCACGCTATACAAAACGCTAATTTTACCAGTTCTACTCTACGGCGCCGAGTGCTGGACGATAAGTAAAAAAGGGGAATTGATACTGGGCACTTTCGAGAGAAAAATTCTTCGGCGGATATTTGGTCCAATATGCGAGGAGGGCGAATGGAGGAGAAGATTTAATCGTGAATTATACGAGCTGTACCAAGATGTGGATGTAGTCCAAAGAGCCAAAACACGCCGACTACACTGGCTCGGCCACATCGAGCGAATGGACAACAATGCTCCAGCCAAAAAAATCTTCGAATCCCAGCCCCCAGGTTCGACACGACCAGGAAGACCGAACCTCCGCTACAGGGATCAGGCGGTTTCTGACGCAAGAGCGCTTGGTCTCGACGACTGGAGGGAGCGTGCGAGGGACCGCAACCGATGGAAGACCGCAATATCTCAGGCAGAGACCCTCCATGGATCGGAAGCCGGATAAGTAAGTAAGTAAATATATAAATAATTTGTGTTTTGCATCACTAAAAATAATATCTTTTATTCACTAGAGGCCTGGTGAAATGCATTTTGAAGTAGAGCTTATTTGAACTTTAATTGAATTATTTTCAGCGGCTCAACTTAAAAAAAAGAACAAAGTATTATCCTTATAAGCTTTCTTCGTATTCAAAGTCACAACAACCACATCAGAGAAACTCTTAATAACCAAAAACATATTTAACAATTAAATTTGGTTATGAGAAATTTCTCTGGCGAATTTTTGTTCTCATTAAATTTGTTAAAAAAAAATAAGTTTAAAAACTAGTTCACCTCATAAAACAAAATTTAAATTACTACGAAAATATCGTAAAACAAAAAAAATTAATTTCAAGTAAGTTTTCCAATTCGATAAGACCCTTCACTTGGCTATTGTGCATACTACATAGTGTCACTCACAAATACGAGGACCTTCAAAGTGAAATTACTGAAGACTGAACTTTCTTTTTACCTCCTACTCAAGACGTCAATAAGTCAATACCTTAAGCAACATGATTTAAAATTTTCTTTAGCGATTTTAAATCGTTTTAAGAAAGTGATGTCATTTTTTTATATGTATAATGTAGGGTAGAGTATTTTTGCAAAAGACCTTCAAAAATGCTGAAAAAATAGTCAAAGGAAGATTTTCTTATGCCAAACCAACTTCAATTTCCGTGTCAAAAAGGAAAAGAAAATGAAAAATAGTTTTGGGTGCCACTGACTATAATTTTCTGGGCAAGTTTCTTAAAGAGAGTATAACTATTATTAATACAAAAATAGTTTTGAGTGCCACTGACTATAATTTTCTGGGCAAGTTTCTTAAAGAGAGTATAACTATTATTAATACAAATATATAATATTCTTTTATAGCAAATAAGTTAAAATTGATAAGTACAATATGAAGGCACCTGCGACATGCTGTCGGACGTACCCTTTCTTTGTTTAATTACCATAAAAACGGTGCTTAAATTTAACTTTAACTGTTGTTCAAACAGATTTATGTGAGGTTGTGATGAAATTGCACGTAAGGATGTAACCAACAAAGTTGAAAACCGTATTATTAAACAAATAAATATAAAGAAAAGTATTTTAGAAGGTTTTTTTTATAATACAAATTCTATATACTACTGAAATAAATCAGCCAAGTAGAAGACTTAGCATTAAAGTTGGACTTGTTGAATTATTGATTCAAAATAGCTTTTTATGGCCTTTAGTCCTACAAATTGGCGTTTCGTCCGGCTTACTCACTTGGACTCATCAGTGACGTAGTGAGGGCCTTGTCATACGCAATTTGTATTAAGTTCAGTTCAACTTACATGAATTCTTTTACAAAAATCCACTGTAAACTATATCCAACAAGATTAGAATTCCTAATCATTAAGCTGGAAATTTTTTTGCCCGGGGCCAGGCATAGTTTCTATTAGAAGGTTTTTTTTATAATACAAATTCTATATACTACTGAAATAAATCAGCCAAGTAGAAGACTTAGCATTAAAGTTGGACTTGTTGAATTATTGATTCAAAATAGCTTTTTATGGCCTTTAGTCCTACAAATTGGCGTTTCGTCCGGCTTACTCACTTGGACTCATCAGTGACGTAGTGAGGGCCTTGTCATACGCAATTTGTATTAAGTTCAGTTCAACTTACATGAATTCTTTTACAAAAATCCACTGTAAACTATATCCAACAAGATTAGAATTCCTAATCATTAAGCTGGAAATTTTTTTGCCCGGGGCCAGGCATAGTTTCTATTAGAAGGTTTTTTTTATAATACAAATTCTATATACTACTGAAATAAATCAGCCAAGTAGAAGACTTAGCATTAAAGTTGGACTTGTTGAATTATTGATTCAAAATAGCTTTTTATGGCCTTTAGTCCTACAAATTGGCGTTTCGTCCGGCTTACTCACTTGGACTCATCAGTGACGTAGTGAGGGCCTTGTCATACGCAATTTGTATTAAGTTCAGTTCAACTTACATGAATTCTTTTACAAAAATCCACTGTAAACTATATCCAACAAGATTAGAATTCCTAATCATTAAGCTGGACATTTTTTTTGCCCGGGGCCAGGCATAGTTTCTATTAGAAGGTTTTTTTTATAATACAAATTCTATATACTACTGAAATAAATCAGCCAAGTAGAAGACTTAGCATTAAAGTTGGACTTGTTGAATTATTGATTCAAAATAGCTTTTTATGGCCTTTAGTCCTACAAATTGGCGTTTCGTCCGGCTTACTCACTTGGACTCATCAGTGACGTAGTGAGGGCCTTGTCATACGCAATTTGTATTAAGTTCAGTTCAACTTACATGAATTCTTTTACAAAAATCCACTGTAAACTATATCCAACAAGATTAGAATTCCTAATCATTAAGCTGGAAATTTTTTTGCCCGGGGCCAGGCATAGTTTCTATTAGAAGGTTTTTTTTATAATACAAATTCTATATACTACTGAAATAAATCAGCCAAGTAGAAGACTTAGCATTAAAGTTGGACTTGTTGAATTATTGATTCAAAATAGCTTTTTATGGCCTTTAGTCCTACAAATTGGCGTTTCGTCCGGCTTACTCACTTGGACTCATCAGTGACGTAGTGAGGGCCTTGTCATACGCAATTTGTATTAAGTTCAGTTCAACTTACATGAATTCTTTTACAAAAATCCACTGTAAACTATATCCAACAAGATTAGAATTCCTAATCATTAAGCTGGAAATTTTTTTGCCCGGGGCCAGGCATAGTTTCTATTAGAAGGTTTTTTTTATAATACAAATTCTATATACTACTGAAATAAATCAGCCAAGTAGAAGACTTAGCATTAAAGTTGGACTTGTTGAATTATTGATTCAAAATAGCTTTTTATGGCCTTTAGTCCTACAAATTGGCGTTTCGTCCGGCTTACTCACTTGGACTCATCAGTGACGTAGTGAGGGCCTTGTCATACGCAATTTGTATTAAGTTCAGTTCAACTTACATGAATTCTTTTACAAAAATCCACTGTAAACTATATCCAACAAGATTAGAATTCCTAATCATTAAGCTGGACATTTTTTTTGCCCGGGGCCAGGCATAGTTTCTATTAGAAGGTTTTTTTTATAATACAAATTCTATATACTACTGAAATAAATCAGCCAAGTAGAAGACTTAGCATTAAAGTTGGACTTGTTGAATTATTGATTCAAAATAGCTTTTTATGGCCTTTAGTCCTACAAATTGGCGTTTCGTCCGGCTTACTCACTTGGACTCATCAGTGACGTAGTGAGGGCCTTGTCATACGCAATTTGTATTAAGTTCAGTTCAACTTACATGAATTCTTTTACAAAAATCCACTGTAAACTATATCCAACAAGATTAGAATTCCTAATCATTAAGCTGGAAATTTGTTTGCCCGGGGCCAGGCATAGTTTCTATTAGAAGGTTTTTTTTATAATACAAATTCTATATACTACTGAAATAAATCAGCCAAGTAGAAGACTTAGCATTAAAGTTGGACTTGTTGAATTATTGATTCAAAATAGCTTTTTATGGCCTTTAGTCCTACAAATTGGCGTTTCGTCCGGCTTACTCACTTGGACTCATCAGTGACGTAGTGAGGGCCTTGTCATACGCAATTTGTATTAAGTTCAGTTCAACTTACATGAATTCTTTTACAAAAATCCACTGTAAACTATATCCAACAAGATTAGAATTCCTAATCATTAAGCTGGACATTTTTTTTGCCCGGGGCCAGGCATAGTTTCTATTAGAAGGTTTTTTTTATAATACAAATTCTATATACTACTGAAATAAATCAGCCAAGTAGAAGACTTAGCATTAAAGTTGGACTTGTTGAATTATTGATTCAAAATAGCTTTTTATGGCCTTTAGTCCTACAAATTGGCGTTTCGTCCGGCTTACTCACTTGGACTCATCAGTGACGTAGTGAGGGCCTTGTCATACGCAATTTGTATTAAGTTCAGTTCAACTTACATGAATTCTTTTACAAAAATCCACTGTAAACTATATCCAACAAGATTAGAATTCCTAATCATTAAGCTGGAAATTTTTTTGCCCGGGGCCAGGCATAGTTTCTATTAGAAGGTTTTTTTTATAATACAAATTCTATATACTACTGAAATAAATCAGCCAAGTAGAAGACTTAGCATTAAAGTTGGACTTGTTGAATTATTGATTCAAAATAGCTTTTTATGGCCTTTAGTCCTACAAATTGGCGTTTCGTCCGGCTTACTCACTTGGACTCATCAGTGACGTAGTGAGGGCCTTGTCATACGCAATTTGTATTAAGTTCAGTTCAACTTACATGAATTCTTTTACAAAAATCCACTGTAAACTATATCCAACAAGATTAGAATTCCTAATCATTAAGCTGGACATTTTTTTTGCCCGGGGCCAGGCATAGTTTCTATTAGAAGGTTTTTTTTATAATACAAATTCTATATACTACTGAAATAAATCAGCCAAGTAGAAGACTTAGCATTAAAGTTGGACTTGTTGAATTATTGATTCAAAATAGCTTTTTATGGCCTTTAGTCCTACAAATTGGCGTTTCGTCCGGCTTACTCACTTGGACTCATCAGTGACGTAGTGAGGGCCTTGTCATACGCAATTTGTATTAAGTTCAGTTCAACTTACATGAATTCTTTTACAAAAATCCACTGTAAACTATATCCAACAAGATTAGAATTCCTAATCATTAAGCTGGAAATTTGTTTGCCCGGGGCCAGGCATAGTTTCTATTAGAAGGTTTTTTTTATAATACAAATTCTATATACTACTGAAATAAATCAGCCAAGTAGAAGACTTAGCATTAAAGTTGGACTTGTTGAATTATTGATTCAAAATAGCTTTTTATGGCCTTTAGTCCTACAAATTGGCGTTTCGTCCGGCTTACTCACTTGGACTCATCAGTGACGTAGTGAGGGCCTTGTCATACGCAATTTGTATTAAGTTCAGTTCAACTTACATGAATTCTTTTACAAAAATCCACTGTAAACTATATCCAACAAGATTAGATGACAAGGCCCTCACTACGTCACTGATGAGTCCAAGTGAGTAAGCCGGACGAAACGCCAATTTGTAGGACTAAAGGCCATAAAAAGCTATTTTGAATCAATAATTCAACAAGTCCAACTTTAATGCTAAGTCTTCTACTTGGCTGATTTATTTCAGTAGTATATAGAATTTGTATTATAAAAAAAACCTTCTAATAGAAACTATGCCTGGCCCCGGGCAAAAAAATTTCCAGCTTAATGATTAGGATTTCTAATCTTGTTGGATATAGTTTACAGTGGATTTTTGTAAAAGAATTCATGTAAGTTGAACTGAACTTAATACAAATTGCGTATGACAAGGCCCTCACTACGTCACTGATGAGTCCAAGTGAGTAAGCCGGACGAAACGCCAATTTGTAGGACTAAAGGCCATAAAAAGCTATTTTGAATCAATAATTCAACAAGTCCAACTTTAATGCTAAGTCTTCTACTTGGCTGATTTATTTCAGTAGTATATAGAATTTGTATTATAAAAAAAACCTTCTAATAGAAACTATGCCTGGCCCCGGGCAAACAAATTTCCAGCTTAATGATTAGGAATTCTAATCTTGTTGGATATAGTTTACAGTGGATTTTTGTAAAAGAATTCATGTAAGTTGTCGGAGGTAATTGTCGGAGGTAATTGTAACATACATTTAAAATAACTTTCCCTTTGATTTGTTTTCCGATGAAGGTGCCATTAGACACTTTTCTTCATTTTTTTAAAACAAATTAAAAAAAAAATTCGAAAAAAATTAAACTTTTGCATTTGTATTATTAGAGGGTTCCGCAAAAAATGGAAGCTCACTAAAAAAACTCAAGCTATGAAAAACTTGAAACTTTAAGGCTCACTCATTGGAAGGGCAATTCAAATTTCGCCTGTCAAAATTAATATATACGGCGATAAAAGAGAGCAACCATACTGATGTGGCGCGATTTCACTTGCAAAACCATAACAAAAATTAACGCTTTGCCATCGTTTATAGCCGTGTTTCCCAACGTGGGGTCCACGCCCACAGGGGAGTAGTTAAATTTTCCAGGGGAAAATTAAATTTTTCAGGGGGGGCAATTTTACATTCTGATGCTTTACAACTATTTCTGATTTCAATATTAAAAGAATGCGAAGGAGAAAAAAGATCTCACTTTTGGACGTATTTATTTGCAAAAAGACTCCAGAATCAATATTGGCTTGTTAAAACTTTTACTTGTGCCAAATTGTGAACGCTTTTTCCTGCCATTCTGTAAGGAACAAAATGTGAGCATGAGGGAATTTTATTTCACACTGAAGTAAAACAGCTCTTGAAACTGTTTTAAAATATTTGTGGTAATTTTTTATTCTACTAAGCAATAAATTGGTAACGAAAACTTGCAAATGGTCGATTGTAAGGCATTTGTGAGTTATTCAGTCAATATTTTCGAAAAACAAT
Organism: Dasysyrphus albostriatus; assembly: GCA_946251815.1. NCBI lineage: Eukaryota > Metazoa > Arthropoda > Insecta > Diptera > Syrphidae > Dasysyrphus > Dasysyrphus albostriatus. The sequence goes on from OX276335.1 coordinate 179,663,783, forward strand.
ACTCATTTAATAAGTAACTTCAAGAAAAGAATATAATTCTTTTGGAAGCAAAAACCAAGATCTTTAGTTTATCTACGCTTATTATTATTTCAGACATACATTTACAACTCAAATTTTGATAAGTTTAATAGGGGTGGTTGTTTCCTTGCCTGAATAGGCTTGGGCGAAAAAACTACGTCGGGGCTAAGCACTTTACATGTTAAATGTAACAACAAAGTAAACCCCTTTGGGCTTAGCTAAGCCCAGAGAATTTAAGTCCACATAAAAACTCTGTTACCGGCACGAATTTCATACTTGTTATCGATATTTTATATGGAAACTCTTTTTTTTTTTTGTCATGGTATCGCGTTGCTAAACGATGTCGTTCTTCCCATCCAATTCCTCTGGGCAAAAAATACACCTACAGCCGAATTTATTAGATTTTCTTAAAATTCCTCTTAGAGGTCATTTATATAAGTTTGCTTAAGTATTTAAGTTGCCTTTAAATAACGTTACTTAAATTCTCATCAATAATCAATTTTCCATTGCTACTTAACTAAACGATTGAAATAAAACGTAACGTGAGAAAACTCACTAATACATGTTCTTTTCAGCTGATTTTTGACAGCTTGCAAACAAATGCAAACAAAAGATGAGCACATGTACTTATAAGAAAGAAAGAGAAGCAACTGGTAGACTAAATGTAAAAGAAATGAAACATGATTCCATTTTGGTTTCTTATCTTTTGATGTGTGTGTTCAGAAACTCTATTATTCAATTCTTTGATTCACACCTTGGCCTTTTGATAGAAAAATATGTTAATAAATCGAAACAATTTATTTTACAATTCATTTTACTAAAGGAAACCACAAATCTTAAAACTTTCATTAAGTACCCACAGCAAAAATATGAAAACTCTACCCACAAACATACATAGGTATACCTATATTTCTGAAACAAAAAAAAAACATTAGTCCCAAATATCAAAATATGTTTAAGATGGCTTTAAGTAACCTTTAAACACGGTGAATGGCGTTTAAGTTAAGACGCATTTAAGTTAACGTTGCTTTAAAGTGAAAGTTGATTATAGATACCGATTTCGCAATTAAGAGCAACTTAGAGGCATTTTAAAGTTACGAAGCCTTTAAATTTTCTTTATAAATACGGCTGCTAATGTTTTCGTTATTGTGAAGTGACAATACCGCTAAAAGTGTGATTGTTTACCATCTGGAAAATTTAAAAAAAAATGGTTTTCTGGCTCTGGTGATTTCCTTCTAATTTTTAATAATTTAAGCTTTTTAGTGAACGTTTCAATATTTTGAATATTAAGTTTTAATGGTACTTAGCAAAAAACTTTAAATTTATATTACTTTGGAAATTATTGTAAGAAATACTTAATTTTTTTCAAATTAAGTCATTTATATAATATTTATAAAAAATACGGATTCGAAGATTTGAAAAAAATTAGACTTTTTCCAATTTCCCTTAATGACTCTAAAATTGGGGGAATATTTGGCTTCAACATTTATAAATTTTGTTTGGATGAAGGAGTAATATAAAACTATGTACATTTTTGCCAAAATTTAAGTTTTCTATTAATCATTAGTACCTAGGGGCATAGTGATACGTGAGTTGACAAATTCACTGACAAATTCTCCAAAAGTATACATGTAAATAAGAGATATTATTTTAAATAACTTGTGAAAACATTTATTTTATTTATTTATTTACTTACATAAATACATTTCGGAAGCTATAGTTACACAGTCAGTAATTACTATTTACAAATATACAACATACCGTTATGATAACATACGAACGACGAAGCATAGCTTTCGAAATGCATTTAAGTAAATAAATTAATAAAATAAGTGTTTGTAAGTTATTTAATTATTTCATGAACAGACACGATAAGTATTCATGCAACTTCGTAAAACCCTAGATAAGTTTACAAATTGGATAAATTTATCTTTTGGTAAACGAACTGTCAAATTTTGTATAGGAAATTATTTACACAATTTGGTTAAACTTATCAAAGGATTTTGTTGCGTAAAATTAACCAAACTGGTTAAACTTATCCAAACGTCATTGTGACTCTTACTGTGATTGAATTACCTAGCATTTAATCAAATGTATAAAAAACGGTCGTTCATGCAAACTTTGCGTCCGTAGACTTATCATTTTTCACAATTCGTAAACTTACGACGTTGCATGAATACCCTTGTTGAAAGTCTCCACTATCAAATCAAGTATACTTGTCATGAAAAAGTCCTTGTCATCTAGCAGTAAATTTATTATACTGGGGCTTTGTCTGTACGTAATATTTTTTTTTTTTTGTTAATGAATAGAAAAAACTATGACACCAATTTTACAATTAAATACGAATTCATTAGCAGAATAGCCCAGCACCATGAAGATGCAAAACACATTTTTTTACGCTTATTATGTTTGATTGTTTCAAAAAGGCAAACAGGTTTGAAGGTAAACACCCATATTGCAGGTATGAACATATAATATTTCATTTGATGTTGAAGTTGTTAAGGGAAGATAATTAACAGCTTACTAAGAACCTTTTTTAGGCATTTCAGTTACTTACTTGGCTTACCACAAAAATTATTATTGTTATTTTTCCATACAAAAATTTTCAGAAGTTTGCAATACAACAATAAATTGATAAAGTTTCAAGGAGTCCAATGTCCTTACCATCATCGTCCGTCTTTCTATACATCCATCAACAAATCCCGTGATACTATATCGGTTTCAAATACATTCAAAGTTTTCTCAGTGTGGGTATACACAAGCATTTATTCCATACTGAATCTATACAAAAAAATCCCATAAAAAACAGTAGGAGATGAAAATCTTCAGAAATTCAAAAGGACTTGCAAATAAAAATTCCATTTGTTTCAATATAAGGGAAAAATATAAAATAAAAAACAAGTAGGAGCAGACATGTTGAAAGGAAATAATGAAATCACAATGTTGAAAAAGGAATGGGTAGATGAATTTGATGAAATAAGTAATGTGTATAAAATGATAATTCAAGCTAAAAACTCTAATGTGACAGAAGAGTAAAGAAAGGTTTTTGAAAATTGAATCTGTAACCATTTTTCATCTTGCTTTTTTTTTTGGAAAATTTGAATTATAATACCTAAATTTTTCTGAGATGGAATGGACCATGTCAGTTCTACTAATATTTGTTCAATCCATCTTGAATCTATTATTACTTATTAAATTTGTTTATGTATCTATTTTCTTATAACAAAATTGTGACAAATTTGTTTCATTTGACCTGAAGCCCATTGAAATATTTATTATTCTTCTATATAAAGGTCATCACAACTACAAAGTATATTCTATGTTCTTATATTAACAAAAAATCACATGTCCTGCCGTGTGTTCAAGTGACAATATTCAATTCTATTTACATCGTATGAGGTTCGCAATTTATTGAAATATAACAAAATTAAATAAAATAAGTATAATATGTAGCTAGATAAACAAGCTAATTCTTCTCAAAGATACATCAGAAAAAAAGGCTATAGGGCGTGTTGGTTGGGTCCCTGTTGTTTAGGTTTTAATCGGTCCCCCAAAAAAGAAGTAGTTTTATTTCTAATAATCTTCATCTTTGTTAATTATTGTGAAGCAACATACGCAAAATTTTTAATTTAGAACTTATGTCAGTTAATAAAAAGTAGTGTTCGGAAACGCACGCTCATGAGCGGCTCACCTTTTCAAATGAGCACTTACCAGATCCGTTCGATCATGAGCGCTTTAAGTTTGGCTCGCGCTCACGAGCGTTCGATTCAACGTACGTACTTACGTCAAGAGTGCTCTCATTATGTTCGATATCAAAACGCTCTTGTCAAGAGTGTTCTCATTATGTGTGATAGCCAAATGCTCACGGGAAGAGCGCTCTCACTGTAGCAAAACTACACGCCCCATGAGCGTGAGACAAGAGCGAGCCAACTCTCATTTTTAAGGTGCTTCAGCGTCGTAAGATTCACTTAAGTGAGGTTTACTTAAGATTTTCCATTTTTACTTAAGTTCACTTAAATGAGGTGCATTTGAGAGCCCTCATAACTTTTAAGGCAAGATTAGATTCAAATATACCAAAAGTAAGAAACCGTAATAATGGGTGAACAAATTCACTTAAGTGAAATTGATGATCTTTCAATGTATGTGCTTCAGTGTCTTTAGTTTCACTTTAGTAAGGTTAACTTAAGATTTTCCATTTTAACTTAAGTTAACTTAAGTGAGGTTTACCTGAGAAGCCCTAATAACTAAAAGTAAAAACAAAAAACAGAGCTTTTTGTTTTTAGTTTCACACAGTATGCTTCAATCAAATTTCTTCCAAATTCTATTTTGTTAGTAAATGTGTTTACCTTTAACCGACGTTATTTCTTCACATACACATTAAGGTCTTAACCCAACTATTCTGGCTGGTTAGTTGTGGACTCAAATTATAGAAGAAAAAAAACATACATCAACCATGGTTAAGCTTCCATGTAATAGCAAAATCTGTTAGTTAAGCTGCTTCCACACTATGCCGATCAACATTTTTGGTTAACATTGTCGATCAAGATGCTAGTATGTACGTGTCAGTGTTGACGTGTTGACTGTCATTTATATTAAAATATTTTCGTATTTTAATTTTATTAATATGGGTACGTTGTTTTGCATCAAGAGCCAATGAAATTAAATGGACAGCTGGCAACTGTGTCGATAAACACCCCCATACTTTAAGATTATTGTTCTGTTGAACAACATTATTGATTGATATCCATTTGAATCGGGTTGCGTTCGGGTCGACAAGTGATGATTATAGTATTGTCGATAAACACGACTATACTTACTCAACACTGTTGATCAACGGTGTTGACCCACACATTTCAACAGAATGTGGACGCTGCTTTGGAATCATCATCTGTAGATCAAATTTTTGAGATCAAAATAAAGAATATTTTGATATATGTATGTAAGCATTAGGTTTGTAACTTTTATTATAACAAGAAGTCATTCTAATCCATTCTTCGAAACAATATTTTAAAATGTATCAAATAATCACTCAAATCTTCAATAATCTGAGAATTCACACGTAAAACAGATTTGACGTAGTACCTAGATTGTGCAAGGATAACATTTTTAAGTCCTAAGCTTTAATTTGATAAAGCATCAAACAAAAATCATTTTGCCCAATCAGCTGCAAATGTGTAGATTAAACCCAAAAACAAATCAGAAGTGATCGAATTTGGGATAAATCTATTTGAGTTTGCGATTATAGATAAATATATTGTACATACCTATAATAGAAAGATAGATAAAATAATTTTATTTTCTTGAAATAATAGTTATAAAAAGCTGACTATGATGGTTTATAAATTTTTTTCAACTTTATTAAAAATTGATTTGCATTTAAATGTTAATACAAATGCAATAATACATTAACATCAAAATATTCACTGCTTTTAATTTTAATATGTCTCAAAATAAAAATTTAAATTTTGAATCAAAACTTTAACTTTCCCGAGCCCCAAGAAAACGTTCATGTTTCAACGATTCAAGTAGCAATGTGAACAAAGATGGGAACGCTTTACCCCTTGAACAAAATGATTATAGCTGTAGCTCGTAGCAAGAGTTTTAAGCTTCGCATTGTAGCGATGTATGCTATTTTTCTGTGATTCTTCTTTGACAGTGCCATAGCTACAACCATACCAATCTGTTTGGCCAGTTTCATTGATTGTTGTTGATTGAAGCTCCGCGCTATTCCAAAATAAACATAAATTGGAGAAATAATCTAAAATTTTGAAGCTCAATCAAATCACTACTCGAATCATACAGCTCAAACAACACACCCTAAAGCAAAATTGCTTACATTACCTCCAAGTTGGTAACCGCCGGATACTGGTCTTGGCTTTATGTCATGACTTGCTTAACTTGTAAGTGTGAGTGTTGATCAGACATGTACATGGTTCAGACAAGGAGATGCGCTATCATGTGATTTCTTCAACCTAGTCCTGGAGCAGATAGTACGCAAGAGTAATGTTAACCTGGAAGGCACTATCTTCAATAGGTCTTTGCAACTGCTTGGCTATACGGAAGACACCGAAATCATCGGCCACTCCAAGCGAGCTGTACTAGGAGCATTCACAGCTATTGATGAACAGACGAAACGCGTTGGTCTTGAAGTGAATAAGGACAAAACAAAGTATATACTATCAACAAACAAAGCTTCGTTTGTCCATTACCTAGGACAAAACGTAACTGTTGGTATCAGTAATTTCGAGGTAGTCAAGGAGTTCACCTACCTCGGAGCAAACATCCCCCCACGAATGATACCTTAGTGGAAATCTGACGAAGAGTCACCCTAGCAAACCGCTGCTACTTCGGTTTGGCCAAACAAATTGGTTCAAACTTCTTTCCTGAAAGATAAAGTGCACGCTATACAAAACGTTTATTTTATCAGTTTTACTCTACGACGACGCCGAGTGCTGGACGATAAATAAAAAAGGGGAATTAATACTGGGCACTTTCGAGAGAAAACATTCTTCGGCAGATATTTGGTCCAATATGTGAGGAGGGCAAATGGAGGAGAAGATTCGATCGTGAATTATACGAGCTGTACCAAGATGTGGATGTAGTCCGAAGAGCCAAAACACGTCGACAACACTGCTCGGCCACATAGAGCGAATGGACAACAACGCTCCAACCAAGAAAATCTTCGAATCACAGCCCCCAGGTTCGAGATGACCAGGAAGACCAAACCTTCGCTACAGGGACCAGGTGGTTTCAGATGCAAGAACGCTTGGTCTCGATTACTGGAGGGAGCGCGCGAGGGATCGCAACCGATTGGAGACCGCAATATCTCAGGCAGCAACCTTTCATGGATCGGGAGCCGCATAATTAAGTAAAGGCAAATTTTAAACATCACACAATTCGATGACTTGAAACTGTAATTTGAGTGATTTGATTTTAAGAGTTAACATTTGAGCTGCCTTTTCCGAATGTACTGCTATGATGAAAAAACTTATATTTTGTACAATGAATTACATAATACATACAATTTTTATTATTAAGCTCACCTTTAATCAAAAAAATAGATTCTACTGTTCTCGTTAGAGAACTTCAACAAAAATAAAACACTTTTTAATTTTTGAATAAAAAATTTTTATTGATTAATTAAAGCTTCAGATTCCTTACCACTGGTGGGGGGAAATCTTGGGCTATACGAAGATGATACTTTAAGAACTGAACTGTATGGGATCGAATGATCCCTTTTTATAATATTGAAATGTCTATGCAGCAAATCTTGGTTTGACTGCGGATGATGCGATGATATCATAATTCTTATTGTGAAATCTCTTGAGCAAGTTGCTGAAGGCAAAGAGGTGCTGACATGCAATTTTAAGGTATTTGTATGCATCGCATAATCTCTGTTTACAATTTATACAATTTAAAGTCAAGTCGTGGGGGCGCACAAGCTAGCTCTGATATAACCCCTCCCCCCTTAGATTCTTCTAATGGTTGAAAAGCAACCGTTGGAAGATTTACATTTATGACTTCCATTTTTCTGTTTTTATATTTCAGAATTACATAAACTGAAATAGCTATAAATATTACAATGATTATAATATACATAGTTAATTTGGTATTTTTATGGTTGTACTTTAATTTTTGGATTTCTTTCAAATTTCTTATATTTTTATAATGCAAGTCAGTGAAGGTTAGATTTTCAATTTTTGTGTAATTAATATTCATAATAGTATTTGGCAAAATTATTTCATGCAAATATTGATTTCTTGAATATGTTTTTTGATCAACTTCAATTTTACAATTTTCAAATTTTATTATATAGTTTCCTTTTATTGCAATGTTTTGTTTGTTACAATTTTGTTTCAAATTTTGTAGTTTTACGTTTGTTAGGATTACATTATTATTTCCTATTGCAACTACTTCTTCATTTAAATTTTTTGTTAATTTACATTGCATTTTTTCCTTGAAGAGGTTTTCTATACATTCATCTTCGATCTTATTTATATATTTTGTATGTTAAGTATAATTGAAAATTTCCTTGTCTTTCATTAAATATAAATTTTTATCAATTTTTAATTGTAATCCTTCCTCTTTGTTAGGAATGGGTTGGACGTATATTTTCTTATATAATTCGTCCGTAAATTTGGGGACTTTAATAATAAATATAATATTGGTTTTGTATAGCGCTAAACTGAGATTTAGATCTTCTAAGTTATTTATATTAATGCCAAATTTATTTATTTCTTCTATAGTTAAAATGTATCTACTTAGTATTCCTAGCCTTGATGTCATTATTATTTCTTTGATTTTTTCTATATCCTCGTGTTAATAATCAAGGTTTTCTCTTAACTTAATTTCATACTGTATTTTAGCTATATCTTGTTGGTAAACATAAGTTCCTATAAATGCGTTAATTCTTTTTATAATGTTATAAGTTTCATTATTCAGAGTTTCAGTTAATATTTTAATTTGTTTATTAAATTTATCATTGATTATTATTTGGTTATTTAAATTTGTAATTTCATTGTGGCTATTTGTTTCTATTATTTTTAAATGTTCCTCAATATCTTGACGATCGTTGTCGTCCATGGTTCCGTATAAAAATTTCATACCTGTTCCTAAAATGTTAAATAAACCTCTCTTTTGTCTATTTTGTTTTGGATGGGGTAAAAGAACTTCAAACTCATTACGAATTTTTGACATTTTTCTAACTATACTTTCATTATCTTCAGGCATTCTTTTAACGTTTCTTTCAATAATTTCTATATTCTTTTCATATTCGGTTAAATTTATAATATGAAGAATTGAAACATAATTTTCTATTAATGGATATTCTTCTAGTTCTAGGATTAAAGTAAACCCATTTCCTTTGTTTAAATCAATTATTTCTAATTCAGGATGTGAACTTGGATCACATGTCGCCATATAAGCTGCATTATCTTCATTGGATCTAAAATCAATGATATTTTGTGTAAATTTCTTTCTTGCGGGAAATTGATCTTTATGAGCTATCCTATTTCTTATCTTTTTAAATTTATTACCTATGTCTAACTTGTATTTCTTATTATTTTTATTTACCTTTTACTTTTACCTTTTTATGTTTAGGTGTAACCTTATTTTTAATTTGCTCAGGCTGAGTTATTTTGATATAATTTTCATCTATTTCCTTGTCTTTTCGACCTATATTTATTTTATTTAGATTTTGTATTTTATTTTTTTCTATTCTTTCGTATATTATTTTGCTGTCTATTTTATTGAAATGCACATCAATTGGTTTTTATTTAGTAGTAAGATGAATCACGTTATTATATGATTCAACGGCTTTAGTAGCATGTTTAATTGGTAAATCTTCTTCATTGGATATTTGCAGTTGTTGTAAGATTCTCATATGTTCATTTAAACTACCATGAAGTCTTTCTACATCGGAGTTTCCGGTGTGTCTATTTGCTGTACAATAATGTGTGGTTATTTTGTTATTTTCTAAAATTTGTCAATACATGATAAATATTTTTCTTTTTTTACTTACACACCATATATCGATATGATAATGATCATTTGGGCTTTTTGGAGTTTCAGTTTTCTCATATGGCCACTTAATTGGATTTCTTTCTGCCTTTTCCATGCATGTTGAGCAATTGTTTATTATTTTATTAATTAAATTTTTAAGGTTAGGTATATAATATTCACGTTTTATTTATAAGTATATTTTTTCAATACCAGTATGATTATGATACTTATGATTTATCAATATTATTTCTCTTGCTTCTAATTCTTTTATATCTTTTATTAAAATCATGCTTCTTTGTAAAATTTTATTACTTTGAATTTTCTTTTTTCCATATATCTTGGATTTTTTTTAAATATTTCATCTTCTTTGATGTATATGCAATTAAGCATTGTAGTATCTACTTCTTTAATTATATTTATAAAATCTTCTTCTTTGTATTCTCGTCTACTGAATATTATTCTTCTTTTTCCAACATGTGGGTAAAAAATTTCTTGATGATTATTTTCATTGACTTCAAGTATTATTTGTAGATTAAATAAATTAACCGGTTTTTCACTAATAGGAATAAGTTTTGAAGCACTATGGATGGTTGCTAAGTCATCCTGTTGTAGCATATTTATTTTAACTCGAGATAAGGCGTCAGCCACTTTATTCTCTAATAAATGGCCTGTGGTCAGTCTTAATGACGAACTTTCTACCGTACAAATAGTGTCGAAATTGAGCTGTAGCCCATACGATAGTCAATAACTCTTTTTCTATAGTACTATAATGACATTCATGTTTGTTTAAAGTGCGTGAAGCAAAACAAAATGGACCATGAGATTGACTCAATACTGCTCCAATTGCGAAGTTTGAAGCATCGGTAGTAAGTATGAAATCTTTTTGGAAATCAGGATGCCTATTTATTAGGTCATTTACCATTAAATTTTTAAGTTTTTTAAATGATTCTATATAATTGTCATCTTTGATATTGATTTTAACGTCTTTTTTTAAGCATAATGTTATGGGTTTTATTATTCCAGCATAGTCATAAATAAATTTGCGGTAGTAACCGGTAAGTCCTAGAAAGGATTGAATTTCCTTTACTGTGCTAGGAATGGGAAATTTTTGAATAGCTTCAATCTTTTTCGGGTTTGGTTTAACCCCTTCAGGCGTTATTACATGACCTAAAAATTCCGTTTCCTTTCTCATAAATTCTGATTTATTCAGTGAGATTTTCAAATTTGCGTTTCGTAAAGCTCCTAAAATTTTCCTAATTGAACAGACATGTTTTTCGAGAGAAGTACTAAAAATTATTATGTCGTCAAGATAAACGTGACAGATTTTGTCTATATATTCTTTTAAAACTTCATTCGTCAAACGCTGAAACGTTGATGGGGCGTTTTTCAACCCGAAGGGCATTCGAATGAACTCTTAATGTCCTGAAAGAGTAGAAAATGCGGTTTTCTCTCTATCATTTTCATCAACTTCGATTTGATTAAAACCTTTGGTTAAATCTAGAGTTGTAAAGTAGTTACAGTATTTATCCTCTTTTGTTTTTAAATTAAGTTTTCTGTAATCAATTACAATACGCCATTCCTTGTTACCCGTATTGTCTTCCTTTTTCGGCACCACCCAGATTGGTGCATTGTATGGCGATGTGGAATGTTGAATCACTTTGGATTCTAACATTTCTTTGATCTGTCTATTAACCTCAGACTTATGTGTTCTGGGTAACTATAGATTCTTGTATAAATTGGGGAGTTATCTTCAGTGGGAATTTTATGTTTAACATGATTCAAATCATCTCCTTTTTTATAAAAAGTGTTTTTATAATCCTTTATTATTTGAAACAATTTATTTTTTTCTTCCTTATTTAAATGAGTAGTCCTTAAGTCTTTTTTCAATTATTGAATCCAGAATTGAAATTTGTGGAATAATTTTAGTAAAACAGTTAATAGATTCTTCATACTCACGTTCCTCATTTGCGTTGAGAAACAGAGGTATATGTGTTCCATTTAACTTAAGTATCATATTCGCATAATATATTTCTCCATTATTCGGGATAGGTATATTATTTCCTATTATTCCGTTATATTCTTCGTTAAAGTTATATACCTGAAATTCACAGTCTTCAATTACGGGAAAAATAAATTTATCTTTAGGTATGATGACGTCTTTATTAATTATAATGTTATTTCCGACGGTTTTTATATTTAAAGGGATTTTTCTTAATTTAATAGAGTCTTTGGGAGCATCTTCTTCTCTGAGAAGGCTATTTGTAGCTCCAGTATCAATAAGTAAACGAATTGTTGTTTGACCTTTACTTAATTTAATAAAGGGTAATCCTGTTTTTGATCCGAGGCTGAGACACGAAAATTTACATTTTTGTAATCCGCTTCTTCTACATAGTTTGTAGTTTTTGCTAGTCTTTTAATTTGAGATGATCTAGGATCTTCTTCCATAGGTTACAATCATTGATATAGTTGTCGATAATTATTCGGATTATAATTTCTATTATAATTTTGATTTTGATTTGGATTATGATTTTTATTATAGTTTTTATTATTATTTGGATTATAATTTCTGTTATTTTGTTGATAATTATTATAGTTATTATTGCCAAGAATTGTGTTTATAATATTTTTCTTTTATTTTTCCATCAGTATTTCCTGATTGGAAAGTAAGAAATCCTGCGCTACCAAGTTCATGGAGAGCTTGTTCCATTGTGGTAGGTTTTAAAGCATAAAGAATTGTTCTCATGTGAACGGGAAGTTTTTCTTTGAAAATTTGTAAAGCGGTTATGGTATTTCTAGGTATATCTATAAAATAATTTTCTTGAACACACCTTTGGTTCAATAATGACAATGATTTTTGGATATAATTATAAAATTTTATTACATCTCCTCTAAACTGAGAACTGCGTAATTCTTCATATAATTGGCCTGCATTCTTAAATAACCAAAATTTTCTTTTATCATTTCTTTGATTTCTGTCCAGTGTGAGAGATGAGTGTGTATCTCTATAGCCTATCTTGCCCTACCTATGAATTTACTTTTTAATAAATTTACACACATTCTTTGGCCCTGATCATTATATGTTTGCAATGTAGGTATTATATCATCTAAAACTCTATTACCTGCTTGTTGTTGTTGTTGCTGTTGTTGATGCTGTTGTTGATGTTGTTGTTGTTGTTGTTGCTGTTGTGCTGCTGCTTCGGGCTCCATGTTGATGTTTCTTTGTTGGTTGTTGATTTTATGTCTTCTAAGTGTCGATTGATTAAAAACTTCCTTCATTCAGAACACGTGGGGCTTTCGACATGGATAATATTTGCCTCGTAAAGATGTTCTTCCTTCAGGTTTATTTTATTTCTTTGTATATTTTTTCTTTGATTTTGTTTTTACTTCACTTTTGTTTTATTATTATTATTTTTTTTTTTTTTTTAATTTTATTTTTCTTTTCACTTCTTGAATTTTTATTTTAATTTTCTACTTTTTAAATATTTTTTTTTCGAATTTTTTTTCCTCTATGGATTTCGTAGTATAGGGCATATTCACTGACCTGAGCTACTAAAATAATTCTTTTGAAAGAGATTCAATATTCGTTTGAATTCGTTTAAATCGATCTTAAATTTTTCGCTTTTCACACAAAAAAAAAAAATTGTCCACAATCACGAGTTACGAGTTGCTTAAACTTTTGAGCTTAGTATTGATTTTCACAAATATAAATTTTTTCACACAATCACGAGTTACGAGTTGTTATGATGTTTCGCGAAAAACGAGATTCGATCACTGGATTACCATTTCTCTTATAATTTTCACTTATATTTCTGACTGGTATCCTACCGACTGCGCCATTTTTATTATAAAGTTCACCTTTAATCAAAGAAATAGATTCTACTGTTCTCGTTAGAGAACTTCAACAAAAATAAAACACTTTTTAATTTTTGAATACAAAATTTTTATTGATTAATTAAAGCTTCAGATTCCTTACCACTGGTGGGGGAAAATCTTGGGCTATACGAAGATGATACTTTAAGAACTGAACTGTATGGGATCGAATGATCTTTTTTTATAATATTTAAATGTCTATGCAGCAAGTCTTGGTTTGACTGCGGATGATGCGATGATATCATAATTCTTATTATGAAATCTCTTGCACAAGTTGCTGAAGGCAAAGAGGTGCTGACATGCAATTTTAAGGTATTTGTATGCATCGCATCATCTTTGTTTACAATTTATTGAATTTAAGGTCAAGTCGTGGGGGCGCACAAGCTGGCTCTGATATAACCTACATACTTAATTTACAAATGTCCCTTTTATGAACATTATTATGTTTTCACATTTTTCCAAATGAAAGGAAAGGAAGTTGGTATTATGTATTCACTATATCGTTAGCTGAGAATTATAAGGCCGTAGGTATGCGATAAATAACGGGTGATTTTTTAAGAGGTTTAGAACTTAAAAAAAAAAAAAAAACACAAAAAATTCGAAAAAATGAATGAAATATTTATTTGAATCGATATTTTGAACCTTGCAATTTAATGTTTAAAGATAATTTCATGCAAATGTTGACCGCGGCTGCGTCTCAGGTAGCCCATCCGCTGAGTCCAATTTTGGCATACTCTTTCACACATATCGGCCGGTATCTCACGAATGAATGCATGGATGTTGGCTTCCAGTGCTTCAATCGAAGCGGGCTTGTCCCTATAGACATTAGCCTTGACATACCCCCACAAAAAATAATCTAATGGTGTCAAATCGCACGATCTAGGCGGCCAATTCACCGGCCCGAAACGTGAAATTAACTGTTCACCAAACTCGCCTCGCAATTGCGCCATTGTTTCGCGTGCTGTGTGGCATGTGGCACCGTCTTGTTGAAACCACATATCATGCAAGTCAAGAACTTCCATTTCGGGCAAAAAAGTTTGTTATCATCGCTCGGTAGCGTTCACCATTGACAGTAACGCTGCGATTCGCATCATCTTTGAAGAAATATGGCCCAATAATGCCGCTGGCCCATAAACCGCACCAAACAGGGGCTTTTTCGGGATGCATTGGTAGCTGTTGCAATGCTTCTGGCTGATCTTCACTCCAAATGCGGCAATTATGCTTATTTACGTACCCATTCAACCGAAAATGAGCCTCATCGCTGAACACAATTTTTCGATAAAAAAGCGGATCCTCGGCCAGCACGAATTTTGATAGTAAAATTCAATAATTTGCAAGCGTTGTTCATTTGTAAGACGATCCATGGTTAAATTGCAAACCAAACTGAAGCTGTTTGACAGTGACACAAGGTACTAAACACACGTCAGCTGTCAAAACCAGTGTTGCCAAAACCAAACCAGCTAAAAAATCACCCTTTATGTGAATTGGAGATATGGCGAAAAAAATTGATTTATTTTTAGTGTATTTGGAGTAAGTTTTTCTTTCAGATTTTTTGACCAAAATTTATTTAAAACAAAAAAACCTAATTGAAACTGAACACAACATAACCTCTATTTTTTCACCAAATCTAATAATAACCTTTTTTTAAAATCCACATATTACTTTGTAAAAAAAGTTCATGGTTGTATGTTGGACATAATGTCTTTATACCTTAATGAAAAAAACTAAAAAAAATGGGTACTGCAGTTTTTGCGGAGTTGTTTGTGATGTTGGCCTGATAAATAATCCAAGTTTCAAACGAATTTTTGCGCTTTTTTCATTAATTGTCGACTTTATATTAGGACTAGTTTTTGATGAAAACATTGCTCTACGATATGAAACTAATTAAATTTGCATCAATTTGAACCCAAAATCGTCTCTGTAAATCCAAGGGTTTCCAAGAGATACCCTATATCAATAATCAATAATATCAATAATCAATAATATAAATAAACAATAGTATCTATAATAAATTTATAATAATTAGTAGGTAGTATAATTTACAGTATAATGAAAAATACAGTGTGCTAAGCATAAGATGCTTCAAAACTCCATAGAGCATGTAGGTTGGGTCAAAAGAAGAAAAAAAATAGTATGGGAAGGGTGGTGCATGTCTCCCCGATCAGACGGGAGGGGCAATTATCTAAACATGTGATTTGAAACAGAAAAACAAATATTGAAGAACAGTGGGAATATGTGGAGAAAAACCTTTAGCTCCTTTTAGGCCATTCTTCAATGTTCTTTTAAAATAACGTAATTTTGATCGATAGTTTTTGAAAAAATAATTTTCAGACACAAAATTTGTATAAAAACAATGTTTTTTTTTAAATATATTGTATTCTTTTCATTAAATGTCCTTTTTGGATTCAAACATGTCTGCTACTATATACTACTTGTTATTATAAATTTTACTATTACTTTCTTTTGAACGGCTATATTTTGGAAACTATTGGGTCTAGATAAACAATTTAAGGCTCATATCGAAGCCAATTTAATTAATATAAGTGTAATTCGCAATTGCGGTCTTTAATGAGTCCTTGAGGGATAATATAAATAATCAAAAAAAAACGTGGAAAAATCGCAGTATTTTTGATTTTTGATAATTCATTAGATTCATTAAACCTTCGCCATAAACAACAAACCAAAAACTCACAACTACCAGATTTGATGCAAAGTCTTATATCCCTCCCTTGTCCAACAAGGTTCAAGTATTATAATTAGTGAAGTAGATTTTGTTATTCTTATTTTTCTCAAAAACTGAAAGACTTTTTAGAATATGGTTATCAGAATTTGACTTAAAGTTAAAAAGAGCACTGAATGCTAATAATAAAAATACCTAGGAAAATTAGGTAAAGAAAAAAAATATATTTATTCTCATTTTCACAAATTTGTGTCGGAAAATGATTTTTTCAAAAACTATTAACAAAATCAACCTTTTTTAAAAGAATATTGAAGAATGAGTTTATGGCGCCCTGAGGGGAGCTAAAGGATTTTTATCCAGATATTACGACTGTTCTTCAATATTTATTTTTCCTCTTTTAAGTCACTTTTTTATATAATTGCCCTCCCCGCCTGAACGGGACAATATCCACCCCTCTTCTCTTACTATTGTTTTCTTCTTTTGTTCCAACCTATACGTTCTAGAGTTTTGAAGCATCTTATGCCAAGAACCCTGTTTTTTCATTATACTGTTTATTATAATACTTGTTCTTATAAATTTATTTTTTATACGATTGGAAAGGGTGTCTCTTGAAAACTCTTGGGTCTTCAGAGAAGATTTTGAGCTCAAATTGATGCAAATTTAATTAGTTTCAAAACGTAGAGCAATATTTTCACCAAAAACTCTTCTTTAGGTATAAAATCGACAGATACTGAAAAAAGCGCCAAAATTTCGCTGTTTTTTGAAATCACTGCCATGATGCGTTGGTCGCTCGAGGTCGAAAACTTGGATTATCTATTAGGCAAACATAACAAACAAATCAGCAAAAAATCTGAACTACCGGATCTGTTGAAGGTCTTAGAAGGTCTGTTGAATAAAGTTACTGGACTAAGGACCTTGAAAAAAAAAATTGATCAAAAACTTCAACATAAAACTTTGATTTTCTGGCTTTTTTTGTTCTAGTTATTTAAATGCTGACATATTTGAAATGATGCAAAACGATTCTTATTCGATATTTGAACAGCTTTGCATCAATACCTCGATTTTGATTTTTTTTGAGACACGACCTATAGAACGGGGTAATTAGATTTCAGTATATGGTGCTCTGGGAAATAATTCAGACATGCAGTTTGACTTCGATATTAAGAAGGGTAATAGAACACGAGCCGAAAACCACATTTTTCACAATTGCACCTAGAGTCATTTGGCCGCCATTTTGTTTTTAACAGCTTTTTTGTTTTCAGAAGCAACTCACGCATTATTGACGCTAGAAAAAAATTTGTAGGACAAATTTATAGAAAATTTAATTCTCTACAAAATATGTTAAGTACTACGCATTATAAGGCTTTGAAACCGTATTTTAAATTTTAATAGGCAACTAGTTATAGAATAAGAGCATTGTGTGTTTCAAGTAAATACGATTTTAGTTCTCCAAGCTCTTTCGAAAATTCTAAATTTCTAGTTGTGTTTTCTTGTGGCGTCTTTGCATTAACTAATATTGAATAAAGTAATTACTTCCAAAATAACAAATTTACAAATCAATCAACTTCGTTAGCAATTATATTTATAAGTTCATACTCAACATTGAACCGTTCAATTTTTGGATATATCGTTCAGACCTGACAAATTTCTTTAATTGTCACGAACATATTTTTATTTTGCAGTAGGAAATAGGTCAGTTTAACACTCAAAAAAGATCTAACAATGTATGTATAGTTGAGTATACATTTTGATTGCGTGATAGCTTTTAAATATTTCAAAAATGAAGATGTATTTACAAATAACAACCTTTAGATATAATTGATATCTTTTCGTGCAACGTTGTGGTAAATTAATGAGCACGAACTTTAAGAAAAAAATATTTCATTTAAGGTTTGTGTTTCATTTTCTTTTTATGATTGTTTTTATGGTAAAAAAAAACTTAAGACAGTAAACGAAATATATACTAATTATTTACATACAAATGCACATCTTTTTAATAAATTGTTATTTCGTGAATTAATGCCTTGGTATCAAAAACAGCACCTGACTCTTATAAGGAAAATTAGCACGAAAGAGAAAATTACTCATGTTGCCTATCTGTGAATTCCAGTAAACATGAATTCAGAATATTTATAGGTATTTAAGTTTTAAGGCTTTGAAAAACAATTCTTTCTTTTTAAATATTTGTAGTCGTTTATTTTATTGATACAGTTGTATATAGCACCACCTGATTCCAAGTACAAATAATTTTATTTTTGTCTTTTAGATATTTAAGAAAAGAAAAAAAACCAAACATTTATTGGATATTCAATGAATAAATTTATTGGTAAAATAAAATGCACCTATGAGTTTCTGAGAGAATGGTCACACTAGCCATTTTTTCCATATATAGGTAAAACTCGGACACTTAGCCGAATTAAAACTTAAAATTTTTTGTTAAAAGTTAAATGTTCTATACAAAAGAATTTAAAATTTTTATAAAAAATTTAAGAAGGAAAAGTGAACAAAAACCAACCCAAATAGTTAAGATAGGGCCAAGACATATACACAGACAAAATGAAGTAAGGACTTATTGCTTTAATATAGCATGTTTAAAGAGGCATTTTTATTCAAAATTGTGCAAAGATATATCCATTCCAACCATTCAAGATTTTGATCAAATATGACACTACAATCATTTTAAAAGTAGGCAATGTCGCAATGTTGTTTTTCAGTCCCTTCAAAATGCTTCAAGATTTACAGACTGAAGGGCTAGTCCAATTGATATCAGACTTGGTATTATGTGCAAGGAATGTAAAATTTTTCATGTGGTACCAAAAACTAGGCTTCACTAGGCAAAAACTGCAAAAATTTTATGAAAGTGTTGAGTTTGAACGGCGCGGCGGTATCTCTGACAGTATTTAACTAAAATGTCTTTTTTAACAGGTCATATTCAGGCCTTTAGACTCAAGTTTATTTTGTTTAAATATCACTTGAGCGTAGCTTTGCCTCAAAAAAAGTTGTTCACAATTTGGAAAATTTTTCTTAGATCTTTGATTTCGAATTTTTTTTGTTGGTTTTTGATAACTTTTTCTGCTTAATTTTTTTCTAAAATTGTTTAAACCAAAAAAAATTTTAAATCTAAAATTGTCAAATTTTTTCTTAGTTTCCGAGTTATACCAAAAACATTGAAAAGTATTCTGTGTGACCATTCTCTCAGAAACGCATGGTTGAATTTAGTAAGCATACTTATCGGCCTCACAAACAAAAACAACACCTGCACGTTATTGTTCATTTTAAAAAGTCTATTCAATAGGCTAATCCGTCTGTTTCTAAATTTAAAACAGAAAATGAAGTTACTCCACTTTTTGACGAAATATGTTTTTAATGCAGATATTATAAACAAAAACACTCGCACCGTTTTGTGTACTAAAGACTCAGCTTTTCTAATTCTTAATTAGAAAAACGAAATTTTGTACTGGAGTTGTCTTGTTTTTGCATCGCACGTTCAAAATTTGAAAAACGCAAATATTGTTAGAGGTATCGAATCTTTGGAGATTTGACTCAAAAATCCATACAACTCCAAAAACAAATAAATGCATTTTTTAAAGGAAAAAATCACTTTTTTAAAAAAGTTTTTAACTTATTCAATTTGTTTTTCTATAATCTCACAAAGAAAAATTGAGTTTTTGCGAATATTGAGTTTTTGAGGAGTTATCTGGGTTTTGCAACGGGTGCTTAAGTTTCTCAAAACTGCAAGCTAAATATTTGGGAGCGGGTCGGAATTCTGGTTTTCAAAATTCTGTTTCGTCAAAATTCTGCTTTTTTAGTAAATTCTGTCAAAATTCTGTTTGGCCAAAATCCTGTAAATGCAAAACTCTGTATATCGAAATTCTGTATGTGCAAAATTCTGTCTAGTCAAAATTTTGTTTTCTCAAACTCTGCTTATGAAAACTGAAATTCTGTCTAAAACAGATTCTCATTTACCCAAAACATTTTTTATTTGATTCTATAGACTCAGAGCCCACAGCAATGTGACTGTGAGTGATAGCAAAAAAAGAAGTATAGGCATCACAAATATGAGTAAAAGCTATTCCAAAAATCAATGTCTTGGAGCCCATTGCTGGTTATGGACTGCAAGACTTTTATTTTGGGAATTATCTTGACTGAAACTTTCGACGCCTACCTATACCTCTTTTTTTGCTATACCTCACACGTAAATTGTGACATAGTTACGAAGTTTGAAGTTTTACTACGTTTACAATGGCTTTACGCTGTTGTATGAATATCCTTTATAAAACTTAATATCTTAGTTATAAAATAACCAATATAGCTTTCCAACCGTTTTCTTATGACTCACGCTATTTGCTTTGTTTTTTAGAAAACTTTTTTGTGTGTGCTCCCTATTTTTTCTGTATTCAACTGCGCTTTTGCTAAAATAAGATCATTTACAGCTTTTTAGTCGGCGACTAAAAACATCGACAATGTTTTATATTCTTGTAAAAACTTCTTTTTTTGGATTTTCAAAAACAGACCAAAACTCTGCCTTAAGATAGTATCTAGTTAATTTAAAATCGTGTCAATTATGTATGTATTTTCTAACCACGTTTAATTTAGTTTCATTACAAGTAATCAGTTTTCCAAAATTCTGTATTTAAATTTTCCGTAAATTTGTTGTAAAAGAGAAATCGTTTTGATAATGGTAAGAAAGTGCGCACTTTTTTTGTAAAAGAGAAATCGTTTTGATAATGTAAAAAAGTGCGCACTTTTTTACATTATCAAAACGATTTCTCTTTTACAACATATTTACAGAATTTTGAAAACCAGAATTTTGAAATACACAATTTTGAATAACAGAATTTTAGTCATGCAGAATTTTGTACAACCAGAATTTTGAAAAACAGAATTTTGACATGCAGAATTTTGAAAGCACAGTTATGACCCTATAGAATTTCGACCCCAACCCTAGATATTTCTTGATTGCACAATTTTTCCATCCGACCAATAGGCATTGAAATAAATAGAGGAAAAAATTGTACGTCAAATTTGACACCTTTTTGACGCGTAGATAGGCAGGCAAACGGTTATTGGTTCAACATCTCAAAGTCATAGTTTTTAGTTTTAAAGCATTAGATATACCGTATGCGTGAAGAACACCTCTAGGTGACACAAGCTTGATTGCTGAAGCAAGATTAATTTTTTGCAAATAAAAGGTTTTTTTCGAATCCAATTTCAGGACTGCTTAGATGGCTCTAGATTATGATATTATTTGAAATCATTTTTCTACAAAAAATACGAAACAGCATCGAAAAGTACTAAAGTTTTCTTTCTGAACTTTATTTTGAATCCTTCCAATCCTGTCTTTCTTTTTCGAGAAATCATTATTTATTTGAAGCCGCTGCCACCTAAAAACAGAAAGTTTTTTCCCGAGGTACTGCCTCTTGCGAGGAACTGACAAATCCTCCATGAGTAAACTTGTCATGAAGACTGCTTCTCATCTAGCCGTTCGGACTCGGCAAAAAATTGTAGGTCCCCTCCATTCCTGCCCCACTATAATGAAAAACTCATATATATTTTCAAGAAAATATTTAGATTTTGAAGGGGGAAACAAGTGATTTCCGATGACATAACGAGTTTTGGTCAGAAAAATTAATTCGCGGTGTAACATTACCTTAAAAACGGTGTTTTTGAACTTTGACATTTGAAACACGGAAAATATATAATTTGTAGATCAATATTGAATGTTAGGCATTAGAAAATAGGCTTACGGGAGGTACCGCATTACGTAGGCTCTTGGTGGGCCACGGGTCATATTTATTGCTAGCCACGATACCAAACCAAACGATACTTTTGTTAGTATAGTCTTGGTATCGTCCAAATCGAAAAATTTCAGTAGTAATCGTCTCGGTATCAATCTCGTGTAACTCAGTCTTGTTTGGTCTCGTGTAAGAAGATGCATAGTAATTGAGAGACTATCTTTTGGACTATTTTATTGTCTTAATCATTTTAAAGAACTTGTTTCACAATGTCTAAGGTTCCGATTAGTTTTCCGAAACAGAAATTCTGCGTCAAAATATCATAGCAAAACAATATGCTATTACAATGTTTCAAAATTATTGGAGCAGTTTCCGGGAAACCAAGATAAAAAAATATGCGATTCAGTTTGTGGATTTTACTATAGTCACTTCCACCACCTGGTTTCAGAAAAAACATAGAAAAATGGGCTCGGTGTCGGGGTCGGTCTCTTATAACTCAGTCTCGTTTGGTTTCATATAACAAAGTCTGGTCTCGATATCGTCTCGGTTTCATTTCAGTTTTCGGTACCGTTACCAAACTATACTGAAACTTTTCTGGTATCTGGCACGTAGTTAACACTCGTACGCTTTAGCGCTGAAAGCGTGTTTGATGCACTGTACATCGCGTCACTGAATCACCAATTGTATTTGCTTCTGAGGCTCTTGGTATCCAATTAAAGAACGGTTACTCATATTACAGCGAATAATGCAATGGGCCTTACTAATAATCAAACACTAATGTCGACTATTAGTTAACTTAGAAGTTAAAATAAAGTCTAGAGCGTAAATAGAATCCTACCAATAAGCAATTTAACCTTCAATTTAACTTTCCTTGAATCTACTACAATTTCTATCAAAAATGTGGGGTTGTTGTTAAGTACGAGTAAATGTCAAATTAGTTTTCGCGGTAAAGACCTAAGTATCTAAATAGAACAAACAAATATTTGGAAAATGAGTTCTTCAAGTAGTGACGAAAGTTTATTTTTCGATTTAAATTTAATTGAGGAATCTTCAACATCTCGACAAGTTAAAGTGTATAAAGAGAGAATAGATCCATTCACCAAATATGATGAAAATGAGTTTTTCGGGCACTATAGGTTGGTTTCAGTTCGTTTCCTTGTTTTTTTTTTTTAATTAAGTGAAATTTGAATTGTTACAGATTCACCAAAGAAAATGCCCGATTCATAATAGAAGTTGTGAGAGATAACATATCTTCTCGGACAAATCGAGGAGGTGCTCTTACACCGGAACTAATAGTTCTAGTTTCATTACGATACTTCGCCAAAGGAGCGTATCAAAGTGATACAACAAAATATTTGTATGTCTTTTTACAATCATTTCCTTATTTATTATTTTCATTTATAAAGGTGATCTGCATATCATATCGCAGCAATCCGTTAGCAATTGTATCAGGAAGTTTGTGACAGCAAACAATCGAAAATTGCTACTTTATTACATTTCCAACGGATGCGCGCAGCATTAAGAAATAAAGACCGTTTTTTTTCAACATTTCCCAGTTCCCCCAGTGCTATCGACGTCACGCATATTAAGATAAAAAATCCTGGTGTCGAATTTGGTTCCCGTCATAGATGTTGAAAGAATTTCTACTCTATAAATGTACAAGTGGGTTTTTATTTAATTTAAGTTTTACATTAAAAAAAACAAATGTTCCATAGGTTATTTGTGATGCTCATGGCAAAATTCTTGATATAGTTGCCCGTTGGAGAGGATCTGCGCATAATCCGAGAATATGACGTGAATCTGCTATTGCAAGTCGGTTGCAAAATACCGACTTGAAAGGAGGAGTGCTTTTGGATGACGGTGGTTATGCCTGCTCAAAAATATTAATGACACCTTTTTGAATTTCTGCTGAATTGAGCCCAGCAGAACAGCGGTATAATAAAGCCCATATTCGAACAAGGATTATTGTGGAGCAACTATTTGGTCAGCTCAAGTTCCGAGCTTGTTTTAATGGTATAAACGTGAATTATGACACTGCAAAAGCAACAATTGTAGCAATAGCAATATTGCACACCGATCGAGAACTAACCTTTTCCAGAAACTTCCGAATCTGAAGAAGAAGTTATTCCCTCAACATCAGCAAATGTTCGGGGCACTGGGTATAGAACTCAGTTTATAAGAAAATACTTTTCTTAACTTCAGTAATTTTTTTATTGTATACTTTCTTCATTCAAATTCATCATTATTGCCTGCACAAATTCATAACAAAAATTAAAAGTCAATTTAATTTATTTAAATAAATACATAAATATATTTCATAGAATAGTTCCAAAAAACAAGAACTTCAAAATCTACTAAGGGCCAGTTGTATAACTATAGCTGCATTTTATTATCTCCGGGTCTGGGTCGAGGTTATCTTTTTACACGTATTACAAAAACAACATGGGATCCAGTTTTCTATCGCGGTTAATTTCAATAACCCAGATACAAGTTTTCACTTTGACCGGCAGACGGCTATTTACCATTGTGAATGATGTCAGCGTTTTGTCACCAGTGTTAGGAAAAGAGACAGGCCTTATATGTTTCATGCGGTGAACCACGAGAAAAAAGGAATGGGTATATAGCACTGTCTTATCATTATCCTACATCGTTTTATTTTTATGAGGTAACACATATGGGTTATGAGCGATAATAAAACTTAACTTGTCAAAATCGGTGATTTAAAATACCTGAGCTACGGATCAAAATTTGAGCCGCGTTTGTACAACTGGCTGGTTCAAGTTATCCACTGCTTTGAAACTTTGGTAGAAAAGAAAAAAATATTTCGGACTTCCATTACCAAAAGTAAAATTTATTATACGTTCATACCTCACAAGCAATCTGTTAAATATAAACCTTAAAAATAAAAAATATAAAGACTGAAACAAAAACTATTCAAATCGACATAATACTGCCTGAATACAATTATGTACTTAACAATACATATTTTAGTATTAAGAATTAGCACTATAGGCAACACTTGCATTAAAATGTCGTTTCACACATTATAGTTACGACCTTAAACATGAATTTCTGTGTATTAAATTTTGACGTCTTGCTAGTGAATAATCTGGCAACTAAATTTATTATTGGTATATGATTTTTCTAAAATGTAGAGATTTTTATTTAAGTTATAACTAAATTTGATTATTAGTAAGGCCCAATGAGTATAAGCAACGTGTATTCATTCAATATGAAGAAGTAATATTTAAAACCTATCAGCTATCAAAATAAAACAATAATTGGTTTCACATTCGATCATGCGATGAGTAGAAGCAACGTGTATTGATTCAATATTTATTTAAAGACATTTACTCAGTACATCAAGTTATGCGTGGAGTATAAAGGTACGTTTGTTCAGTCTATATTTTATTTTAAATTACCTCCAACTCCCAGTAAAAACTAAAACCGCTACATACAGATAGGTATGTGGTGAGTATAGGCAGCGTGTATTCATTGAATATTTTTATGTGATGACATTTACTCATTACATTAAGTTATGCGTTGAGTATAAAGGTACGTTTTTTCAGTCCATATAATATGTAAAAGTATCTTAAACTCCCAATAAAAACTATAACAGTTATATAAATATATGCGATGAGTATAGGCTGTATGTATTCATTCAAAATATTCTATATAATGACTGAGTCTCTGACTACATTTATTCAGTACATATGGTAATACTCAACACATATCAAATGCTAGCCATCCAACTGAAAAAGTTGCTCTTTACATAAAGTTTTGTGCTGAGTAAATACGACGTGTACTGAGTCTCTGACAACATTTATCCAGTACATGTGGTATATACTCAACACATATCAAGAGCAAGCCATCCAACTGAAACAGTTATTTATTACATTTAGTTATGTGGTGAATAAGAACGACGTGTACTGAGTCTCTGATGACATGTATTTAATACAGATGGTTCATACTCAGCACACATGAAGCGAAAGCCTTCCAACCGAAATCGGTACCCATCACTACATTATGCTATGTGGTGAGTAAATACCACTTGCACTGAGTCCATGCTATCATTTATTCAATACAGATGGTATAAACCTTCTCAATGCACACAAATGAGTTTAAACTTATTGAAATTTGGCGCCAGCTTTATGTGCCATGAATTAGCCTAGTGGATGCGTGCTATCTTCGTGTGTGGAAGGTTCCCAGTTAAAATATCAGTGAGTACCACAAAGTATTTTTAAAATAAAACAAATATATAATGAATTTCTATCCTTTCAGAATAATACGAAATGAGTAGGGCGATAAGCAGTGCTGAATACGGCTGTAGAACGTATGGTTGGGTTAGTGTACGTTAAGGGTGCTGTCAGGAAAACTGCTGACACACTTAGGCCAGAATAGGCCCATTGTGATACCATATAAAGTGAGGTAATCCTCGTTAATTACTCAGTACATTGTAGTACTCGTGGCATAATGGTTAGTGCGTAGGACTGTCATGCCAAAGGTCTGGGTTCGATTTCCGGCCACTGCCACCTAAAAACAGAAATGTTTTTTTCCGAGGTACTGCCTCTTGCGAAGGACTGACAAATCCTCCAAGAGTATACTTGTCAAGAATAAGTGCTGCTCACCTATCCGTTCGGACTCGGCAAAAAATTATAGGTCCCCTCCATTCCTGCCAACAACACGCACACAGCAATGGTTGAGAGTTGTTAGTCACTAGGCCCTGGTTTTCCATGAGCTGTTGCGCCACAAAATTTATTTATTTTTTTTATTTTAATCCTCGTTAATTAAACCAATTGGAGCTTATCGTAATCGTAATCAGTAGGTATCCCTTTTATTAATTTCAATTGTGTTTACAATTGTTTGAAGTATTATGTTAAAATTTGCCACGCTTTCAGCTATCCTGCGCATTTGCGATATCTACAATTTTGAATAAATTTAATCAAAAACAAATTTAAGTTAGTGTTTTTTAAACTTAATTTATTTAAGGCCGTTGAATTTTTATTTTAAGTTAGAATCATATATATCTATTAATCTATTAAAAAATGGTTTAGGCAGTTATGGTTTAAACTTAAACCTCCAGATTAAAAGTAATAGTTTAAAATCAAAATTCAATTTTAACTTACTTTATTGTAATTGCTTACAAACAAAATTCAAAATAAAATCAAAATTTATGCAGTTAAACTGGAGAAATAAGTACTGGATATTTTTCAATTTAATATTCTTTAATTATAACAAAAAAGATAAACAGTAAAACAAAACTAAATACATATATATATTTGTATTTACAAAATCCTTCGCTGTATCACTGATGGCTCATGTAGTTAAAACCCGCTACAGATCTGAAAGTACAAAAATAATAAAAAGCCATTCACGTCGTGTTAACGTTTAAAAAACACACTCATAGTTTCTTGTTGAATCTCAACCTTATAGGATGGACTATCATAGGCAGCATCACTTTTCCTTGGAGGTGTAATGGATGCAGTTTGGTGAACCCTTCTTCTCGTGAGTATTAAAAGCAGGACTAGATTTGACATTATTGCAAGGGCGGCTATTACTGAAACAACTACTAGTGGTCCGTAATAATCACCGACTGATTGCTCCCCAACACTGGCTGTCAAAAGTTTATCTAATAAATAAAAGAAAAAGTCAAATATATTTGTGTATGAACAAAAGGTATAGTGGTTACTATAGCAGAGTTATAAAATTTAATTTTAAATTTCAAAATGCCTTTTTTATCGGTATCTCTTAGTTCTCAGACAATTTCGAGGGCATTGTATCCACCTTTTATCAAACTGTATGAAATATATGGAAATAATATAAAATCTTGAAATTTCGATGGAACGTTAGGGCGTAATGTGTTGGGTCAAGGGGGGCAATTGTGAACTGGAGTAATTGCAAACACCTTTTTGTTTCATAAAACTTGTCGAATGAGGGTCTGAGGGACCGATTTATTATGAAATCTGTTCCTTTCTCGTTTTACTGACAAGTGGCTAAAATTATCCGTCAACGGATTATTGGATTCTTTTGCGTTGACATGAGTCGTTTAATTTTTTGAGATTTTCAAATTATTCGAATTCTAAAAGATATTGTTAATAAAAATATGTATATCATATCAAAGTAGTTACAAATTTCTTTATACACAAATTTTAAAATGATTTCTTAATGTATATAGTATTTTCGTTCTCTTCTACAATAAAATACAAAAGTTATAGGCTGTTTACAATTTGCCTATTTGTTGCTTCCCATGGTAATTGGTAACTGTTTCCATCTACCCCATTTTTTAAATATGTTTCTAATATATAGGGGGTAAATGTAAATATCGATTTTTATAAAAACTATGACACCTACAAATATAAAACTTTCGTATTTCGTTTGGAATACACATTTATTATCTCATGTAGACATTTTGTATAATATCCCATAGTTTACCTAGAATTCACATTTTAAATTAATATAAAAATTAAATTAAAAAATAGTTCACAGTTACCCCCTTAGACCCTATACAAACAAAAACAAAAGATTTTGCATTCAGGGCCATGGCATCCACCCACTTTCACAGATTTGGTATCTGTTATATGGATCACGTCCAGTTGTTGTAGAATGGTGATATTTAATAAAAATTTGAAGATTTAAGAATTTTCATTCAAGAGAGTTGGCATTACTCAACCTTTTTTCCTTTGTTATCATTTTGGTGTATGGGGCTTTTCTTAGTTTTGTAGAATGATGAAAACTGGTAAATATTTGTAGTGCCTACAAAGGTAAAAATTGTGAAATAGATTTTTTCCATTAAAGGAGCGTGGTATCCATCCACGTTTTCAAAATCTATATGGACTTCTACTTTGCAGTAGAAGAGTGTGTGGCATCCACCCACTTTTACAGATATAGTGATCTATTATTATTAAGTTTCTTATAGTGGATTAGAGTAAACAAAACTCAACTAGCTTCAGTAGTGAAACAATTCCAAATTATGAAGCGATTTTTTATTAAATATTCTGGCCTAAGATTTGGTACATCTTTTGAAGTTATTTTTATTACCAATTCAATTAATCACAATTTAAAAGGTTTTGAAAAGTCAATGTTGTAAGCTACTCATCTTTACAGGCAAATACGTGTTACTAAGGTGACGTGAACTTTATTTTAAAAATCCTAGTATTTTTATAGTGGGTTTTTAAAAAATAGTTAAAATAACACTCACCAGTTTTAGCCGGAGGAGCAGGACCTCCAGGTTTTGTAACAAAGTTAACAACATTACTCTTTTTAATGTTACCATTTGTGAGATACATTTCAAGCCAGAGGCGATATTTAGTACCCGACTTAAGATTCATAATCAATGTTCCTGTATCAGCAGCACGTTTTGCTATCTTAAACACACTAGAATCTTCTTTGCCAGAATCACTCTGATATACCGCTCTGTAAATATTAACGTATTTATCTTCCGGATAAGGAACACCATTCCAAGAAACTTCCACAGAAGTTGGCTTCACTTTTGTCACATTGACAGTTACGTTAAATGCAAAGTTATCAACCTTTGGAGCAGTGCGAACTTTTATCATGTTTCCAGCCCTAAGTTCAGCTCCATGCCCTGGTAATGGAACATAAAATAATCCGATTTCATATCCCGTTTCCGGTTTTAAATTTTCTATCTTGTATGACGAAAGGGTTCTATGAATTAATGGTGTTGCATCATAAATCATTCCAGTTAGTTCTTTGTATCTCAGTTGGAAACCGTCAATATATTCCAATTCACCATTTGGAAGTTTCTTCCAACTCAACTCCAACCAAGTTGAATTGTTGGTACTGACATTTAAATCTGGATCTTCAACATTTTTCAACACATCTTGGAAGTCTGGTCTGTAATCTGATATTGATGGAGGTGGTGTAATTGTACGTTCAGGTGGTGTACTAACTGTGTACACTTGGCTAGATGGCTGTGAATTCAAATCTTTCAGAATGAGTTTTATTTTGACTTTATACATTGAATTTGGTTCAAGGTTTGGCAAATCAAATTCAAGTTGCGATGTGGCAATAAGATCTTCTGGTGGTGCAAATACTTGAGACTCCCAAGTTGATGTATCATTGTTAGTTCTGTTCGTATAACGCAGTTCAACTCTGCCATGTAAATTAACATATGCTTCTGGAACAGTAAAGACAATACGAACTTTTCGTGGGTCTATGGCTTCTAGCGTGATAACTTGCAGATCGGATTGCAGATTATTTAAAGATAGACCTGAAAAAAGGAAAACAATTTATGATATTAGATGAGATTTTTAATACTTTAGTCAGTTTGACGTAAAATTTTATTTTATTAATGTTAATTTTTGTTTTCGTATTAATATAATTAACCAAAGAATTCAGTACAGAGTTATGAAGAAAAGTTATTAAGTTCTCTGTAAAAAGATAAATTTTTGGTGAAAACCACCTAACGGTTATTCGAATCTTAGTTTACACGAGTGAGTTACTGCTTGCGAATAACTAATAGAAACTTTTAATACCAGCTCATCACTGACTTGCCTTTTTTGAAGACAGTTGAGAAGCGATTGATTTGACAATTAATGATGTATGAACCCAAATCGCTAGCGAGTGTACTCACTCGTGTGGTCTCAGGGTAGAATAAAACTGATTAAAATAACATTGAAGTCTGAATCTAACGAATAGGGTGCAATGTACTTTTGAAGTAAAGTTACTTGATCCTGATCATGAAATATACTAATTTGATGCCGCAGGTAATCCCATGCAATTCATATTTCAGCTGAGTCAAATCAACTTTCTTAATGACTCGGGACCGAGACATGCTAAAAGTGCGTGAATGTGACATTCCAGTGTCGGGTTTCTTTGGCTTTAAGTGTAACAGTCTGATAGTGGGAAATTTTCGGGTATATTTTGTTTAAAAACGTGAAAGTGATATATCTTCACCAAAATGAAATCTATATTTGGTGAAAAATATCCAAAATCGCTCGTAGGATAGGATAAAGTTTTTTTCAGATTCTCTTTGAGATACACTTTATTTCATTTCATTTTCCTCTACCCTAATGCATTATATCCGTAGAAGAGTGATGATAAAAAACAGAGTTTGTTATAATATTTTTGAGTGATTTAAAAATTATCTAAGAATTGTTTTCTGGATTTATGAAAGCTGCTTGATAGTATTGTTCGACTCGATTTGATTTTATAATATTTTTAACACTTTGGTCAAAATATTTATTGTAATTTAAAAATAAAATATTTCGGGCCAATTTCAGGATGTTTAAGGACGGATGAATTAAAAACAACAATATTTCTAGGTTTTTTCACAGTTTCGCATTGGTTAGATACTTTTTTGACTTGAAATTAAATAAACAGTACATTGAAAAAAAAAATTGAACATTTCTCTTACAAAAACGTAAAAAAATATGTATTTTATTTTAAGTCAAAAAAACATCCAACCAATGTGAAAAATGTCGACGAATATTGTTGTTTTTTAACTAATTTTTTTGGTGACTACACAATTTTTAGGAACAGTTTTTTCTTTTAATTATTTTGTAAGGCTATGAAAATTTTGTGAAGAAAAACGATTCGTTTGAAAGTTTACAAGAATATTGAATCTATAAAATTCTTTAAATCTGCACACCAGCAAGTCATGCAATCAAAATTTGAAAAGAAACTAAAGGTTTACCGAAGGACCACACAAATTAGTTTTCTAGTACTATTTTTAAACTAACGTCGTTTGTTTTATGGGAGGGGGTCTAGGAGCCAGGGGCAATTTAAAAAAAAAAACTACTTTAAATGAAAAAAGTACTAAAAACAACGGCAACGCTTAAAATAAAGCGCTATACTTTTTTTGAAAGCCAGCAATCTCTTCTTTAATTATTAATTTAAATTAAATTACTTGTATTAATAGTCTTCAAAAAATTCGCATGCAAACTCAAAATTTTGATTAAGAAATTGAAAAAAAAAACAACAGTTTAGACCAGTTTTTTTAAAGCTGTGAAATGAAATGCTGAATTGGCTTTTTGTAATCAATGCTAATATCAATTCGGAATCCAACACAAAAAATCGAATGGTTTTATGTCTTCTAGTTTCACGTTTATGTACTCAGAAAGGAGCTGTTGACATTGTATGTGTAGGATAAATTCAAAGTTTCTTTTAATCCAGAAGCGTTAAATGCAAAAGAGACTTTGCATACACCCAACCTCACATCACCTACCCCCAAATCCTACAGTGAGTCCAAGCAAGGGAATTGAAGGGGATAACATGCTCTCCCGATACATATTTCACTTTTTATGTGCCGTAATGTTGGGTGCTGGCACTGTATTATTATTTGTATGTAAATCCAATTAACCAAAATAACAAAAATTTCATAAAAAGTAGTTATATATATATATTTGGTGGCGCAACAAATCGGACCAATTACAAAAACTTCCAATGGAAGTTAACAAATAAATATATAAATTAATAAATTATAGAAAATTGCAGGGAAAATTAAGTAGATATCAGTTTGAAAATCTTATTTTGCGTTAGATATTTGTAATTTTTTTTTCTCACCAGGCAGGTGAACTTGAATGTACTTGAAAATTAATTCAAGATTTAAATAAATAAATATTTATAGAAAGACTATTGACTTTAAGTCGAATTTATAAACCCATTCGAATCCGTCTGTCCAACTCTTAAACCTTATTTATTAACAATGAAATTGGTATTGGTTTTTTAATCTACTTTTAAATAGACCACAATCAAAAAACAAATGCCAAAGCATAACATTTTTTTATGTTCTTCCTTTTTTTAGGAATAATTAAAAATCAAATGAAACGCATCAAAAAGTTTACTTATATTCATTAGTTCTTTCGAAAATGAATCAATAAAGGTCAGTCACTGGATGTATCAATACGGCGCAGTTCAGCGCAAATTGGGCACCAAGCAAGTGTTACGCCCGTTGAACCATTTCTACCTATGTCACTGAATAAATGAGGACATAC
This sequence comes from Dasysyrphus albostriatus, assembly GCA_946251815.1. Taxonomy (NCBI): domain Eukaryota; kingdom Metazoa; phylum Arthropoda; class Insecta; order Diptera; family Syrphidae; genus Dasysyrphus; species Dasysyrphus albostriatus. The sequence continues at coordinate 179,696,542 of OX276335.1, forward strand.
AGTCAAACTTCCTTATAACGAAACTTCAAGGAACACGAAATTTCTTTGTTGTAAGATTGTTTTTTGAATACCAGTAATTGTAATTGTAACTGTAATGGTTTTTTCATATTTTCAAAGAAAATTGGCACAAAAAAGAACTTACTGTAAAGAATTATGTATTTATCTTTTATTTTTTATTAAAAACATTTAATTTTTCGATTGCACATGAACAGTTCTGTTTTTTTTTTTTATTATAAAAACCTTCAAACTTAGAAAGGTACAAAAATGCTTCATCTAAGTTTTCATTGTTTTCAAAATTCGTAAACTATCAAATACAGTTTGCATAACATTATGGTCTTTTTTTTTGGACTAAATTCGATTTTTGCATTGTAATCTGATGAATCCGATTCTTCTTCAAAATTGTCGACATGTGTACTGAACGAGACAAACATTTTTTTCTAGAAAATCTATTTTCTTTTTACTTTTAATAGTCGACAGTTTCTCTAAAAGTGAAATAGTCTTGCCCTTCGACATTTTTGTATAAACGTATCATGAACTTAAAATGCAAACTCAAACTATTGACCTGTTGATGCGCATGCAATTTCTACTACACATTTATGTAGTTATACTTTTTAATGCATCCATAGATCTATACCTACATACCACCGTAAGAAAATTCTTGGCAAAACGGGAAGTTCCCTTTTAAAATTTGGAAAAACAAATTGTAGAAAGCTTTGTTCTCAAATTTGAAATTTCACTAAAAAATCAACTTTTCCTTCGGGCTAACAATTTCGTTACAGAGAATTTCGTTTAAGGAATCTAATTCATATGAGATATTTTTTCAAGGGGAGCAAAATGAAATTCCCCAAAGAGAGAATTGCGTCAGGTATAATAAGTTCGTTATAAAGAATTTTGACTGTATTAAAAAACACTGTTGGAATGGGCTTATAAATAAGGAGATGGCTTAAATATTTGCACAATGACTAGCTGGAAAACTGCCCAAGAATGTTCTAAGAAAATGTAAATAATACGCTGTATATATTTTTAAAAATAGAAGAAAATCTTTAAAAAATCCTACATGTTTCATAAGTTCAATAAGCAACAAAAAGAAATAACTCTTCAAATGTAATATTTCATTTGATCTCTTCCAACCGTTTACTCAGTATTATCGCTCTGTGTACTTGTCTTCAACAAATTATACAACGATCTTGACCCACCTGGTCCCACTTACTCCACACCTAGCTTAATAAATATATTCCATCACTTAGACAAAAAAAGCACAACTGGAATACAAAAATTCAATAACAGAACTCACAAAATAACGTTTTCATCACAATATCACTAACAGAAACAAACTCGTTATTTTTACTTTTGTATCCAAAAATCACAATTTAGTGCCTTGTTTTCCTTCGGCAGACGAAATCCACCTTAAACTAGTGTAGAACGTATGGGTAAGTACGTACATATGCTTCATTCGTGCGTGATTATATTCATTTAGCTCTTGTGGTTGGCATAGTCCAATTTGCTGTGGCCTACCCCCGCTCTACCCTATTCTTCACAGGTGAGTTCAAAATTTACCTCAAGAGACGAAGTCAGGTGAGCGATAAAGGAATGAAAACAATTTTTTTCACTTTTTGCCTGCGTTGTCTAATTTTGTCGTTAGTATAAAGATAAACCTATTATAACTCACAAAAATATTGACTCTTTTCAAGTTCTAGGACAAAAAAATAATATGTTTGTACTAAAAAAAGAAAAGAAAGAAAGAATTTTAATACAAAAAAAATTACACAGATTTACAAGGTTTTCGATACGACTATGTAGAGTTGGTGTACTAACAGATTTTCGAGATATTACCGTTAGAAGATGAAAAAAATTATTTTTTGATCATTTTTGGGGTTATGTTACTATGCGAATTGGTTTTTATTAGTACTAATCTTAATCTTCAAAATTAAGCTTTATCTCTTTACCAAATACATTCATCTTTTATTTTTTAAGAAATCCTCCACTGTATTCTTCGATGTTGTTAGGGAGAGCGACTTCACCAAGATTTAGAATGAATAGAAAATAATTACTAGGGTTTTGGGATGAGGGTTTGTTAAGTGAGTTTTTGGTATCTTTTACATGATAAAGACCCACATTTATATAAACTGTGCAATTCCATTGGATTTTATTTTAAGTTGTATCAAGAGTTATTTCAAATAAAAAACCCATGTTCAACAGTGGGTGAGTTTTTAATTTATTTCAACAAGTTGATCTGATAGAGAAATATAGATTTCAGATTTGAAATCTACACTAAAAACACCTTTTAGAACATATTTTACCAGCTCCTGTCAAACGAGGTAAGCCTTAGAGAAAGCATTTTCAAAATTATATGCAGTCCAGGTGAGGAATAATAACTAAGCTCAATATTTCAATTTTTCAATATTTGAATTTTTAAGATCAACTTACTTAAAGTACTTTCCGAAATTTGCACAGTAAAGAAAAACGAAAATCAGTTCGCATGGTTTTATATAACCCCAAAAATGGCTTAAAAGGAGTGTTTTTTGCATTTTCTAACGGTAATACCTCGAAATCCAGAGCTGATAGTGAAAAATGGAGAGCGGATTTGAGCTCAGCGCAAAAGATTACCATTAGGACAACTCTTACTTTCACGTGTCCAAAAGTAAACCGATATTTGAAAACCTGTGTTATATAAAGACTGTTTTTTTTTTAAGTATAGAGCTTTAAAATGGAATAAAACAAAAATTATTTTTTTTACATGAAATTTACTTTAATCGATGGATAAACTTCTGGCATTACAACATAAATATGACTTAAGGGGGTCCAATTTTCGATGACTTTTTCCAGCTTTTGTGGCCGTATAGCGGAAATAACGCGGCGAATTTTGTCCTAGAAGTGGCGTAGACTAGCGACTTCACATGTCCCCACAAAAAAAAAGCGGCGACGTTAAATAGCACGATCAAGTGAAACTATGCGGTTACCAAACGTTTCCTTCAATAAATCAATGAGCTTTGTGACATGTTTCGTTGTCTTCTTGAAACCACCAGCTCCTGCACATCATGGTTGTTCAATTGATGAACGGAAAAGTCAGTACCATTGACTGAAACGTTCTGGCCAATCATTTTAAAAGAAGAACGGCCAATTCCACCAACCTTTAAAGCACACCAAACAGTAAGTTTTTGTGAATGTAACAGTATCTCAACATACACTTGAATATTATCATCACTCCAAATTCACCATTTTTGTTTATTGGTACCTATCCATTCAACCAAATGCGAGCTTCATCGCTAAACAAAATTCGCTTATAAAAATTGGGATCAACGGAAATCTTGTTTTGGGCCCATTCACTGAATCTACGCCTTGCTGTAGGTTATCCTGTGGCTCCAATTCTTAGAAGAGTTGGATTTTGTTAGCACGCAAACCAAGATAGTTCCTCAAAATTGTTAATAGAGTTAATAGGCACATATCCATTTCCTGTTCACAATGGCTGGATTAACTCATTCGGGTCTTCCTCTGCGCTACGCTCTACAGCAGCAATGACTTCATCTGTAGGCACTGTGCGACATTTCTGTGGATGCGTGTTATCATTTAGAGTAAACGTGGTGCGAAAACGTTCCATAGTTAATCGAATTGATTGCTCTGATGGACGATTTTATTAACCGTAAAATGGACGTAGAGCGCGATACGTATTTCGAAAGAAGCCATAATTTTCAAAATAAATTTGCACCATTTATAAGCTTTGTTATGGTGTCAGTTTATTTATGTTGAAATGCCAAACCAAACTTTAAATTAATCACTTGACGGCTGACAAAATGGCCGCTAGTTAAAACAGTGTTGCCAACTTAAAGTTCTATATATCTAAAAAAACATCCGTTACAATTAAAATTTTCAGCTTAGTTCATACATTTTTCAAAGTTCGAATGTTAGGAAGTTAAAAAATGTCAATGTTTATCCAAATTTTTTCCATGAATGAATGAATGAATGAAAAATTGTGACCTTAAGATCTATTGTGCGCCCAACTTTGACCGGATGAGGTTGCCCATTCTACAGTTCTTCCTCCAATTTTATTTCCCTAAGAAATTTAAGTATTTGGAGTACTTTTAGAGAGGAAAGATCTCTTCTACCTGGTAGTTTCCCAGGTGTTTTTTCTTTTGGTGCATAATTGCATCGCATTTTCATAGTATATGTTCTGGTGTTTCCTCATGTTTGCAACGGAATCTGCATGTTGGACTGCTAACTATACCAAGAATATTCAAGTGTCTTTTAAGTTTACAGTGGCCGGTGAGACCAGATATTTTCCTAAGGTTGTTTCTAGTTAGGTTGATGCAGTCTTTAAATCGTGCTCGGTTGTAACAACCAAGTAAATAATAATTTTGCCTGCCTAAGCTTGGGGAGCTCTTTCCAGTTTTTCGATCTTTTGGCATCCTCCAGTTCTTTAATTTTGTGTTTTATCACATTTTTCCCTAAGCCACAATAGGGTTCAAGCCCCATTAAGAGAGCCATTGTCCCTATTTTTGCTAAGGAAACTGCTTCTTCATAACCCTGGACACACACGTGACCAGGTACCCAATGAAGTGTGACACTGTTGTTCTTGCCCAGGACATTCAGCTTGTTCACACACTCCCAAGCTACTTTAGAGCTGATGGCGAATTTTGTCCATACAATTAGTATGAAAAAAAAAACAAAATAGCGATGAGGGACCTCTATTCATATTCATATTCATATTCATATTCATATTCATATTCATATTCATATTCATATTCATATTCATATTCATATTCATATTCATATTCATATTCATATTCATATTCATATTCATATTCATATTCATATTCATATTCATATTCATATTTATATTCATATTCATATTCATATTCATATTCATATTCATATTCATATTCATATTCATATTCATATTCATATTCATATTCATATTCATATTCATATTCATATTCATATTCATATTCATATTCATATTCATATTCATATTCATATTCATATTCATATTCATATTCATATTCATATTCATATTCATATTCATATTCATATTCATATTCATATTCATATTCATATTCATATTCATATTCATATTCATATTCATATTCATATTCATATTCATATTCATATTCATATTCATATTCATATTCATATTCATATTCATATTCATATTCATATTCATATTCATATTCATATTCATATTCATATTCATATTCATATTCATATTCATATTCATATTCATATTCATATTCATATTCATATTCATATTCATATTCATATTCATATTCATATTCATATTCATATTCATATTCATATTCATATTCATATTCATATTCATATTCATATTCATATTCATATTCATATTCATATTCATATTCATATTCATATTCATATTCATATTCATATTCATATTCATATTCATATTCATATTCATATTCATATTCATATTCATATTCATATTCATATTCATATTCATATTCATATTCATATTCATATTCATATTCATATTCATATTCATATTCATATTCATATTCATATTCATATTCATATTCATATTCATATTCATATTCATATTCATATTCATATTCATATTCATATTCATATTCATATTCATATTCATATTCATATTCATATTCATATTCATATTCATATTCATATTCATATTCATATTCATATTCATATTCATATTCATATTCATATTCATATTCATATTCATATTCATATTCATATTTCTAGAGCCCTTTTCTTATAGTCCTAATCTACCTTCTTTGTATGGTATGAAGAATATAAAAGCAAGTTCGTTAAATTGTACGCACACACAAGGTTCCCCGTCTAGCTGACACAAGTCTTTTATGACACTTTAGAAAATAAGGTACGGATAACCGTGACAATTTTGGCGTCATATAAGTTGTGTTTAATAAAGAAAAACTAGATCAGAATAAAGCAGAACAGCACAAGAGTGTGGAAACTGTCAGAACAAAAAAGAACACAAAAGTGAAGCTTTGTGTTGACGGGAATGACCGTTGCCTATCAGCTGTGCAATTTACAATTTAAAATGTTTCAATTGTTATTTGTTTGCATTAATTTTCAATTTAAATTCACACTTTTATGCCTTTTTCCTTATGTTAAGTCCAAAAATATAAGGAAAGAACTTCTGTGATAAATTTTAGTTTATTATTACTCCAAACAAACGAATCAGCTAGTACGTTGACACATTTCTCACTAACTAGCTCCACCTCAAAAGTAGGTGCAGGAAATATTGTTCTTAACTGTTCTGAAAAATGTTGTGGAACACAAAATGACAGAATGTAGAACAGTTTTGGGCAAGGTTTTTACTCATGGAACACACAATTCTATACTTTCTGTGTATTTCCTGTTTTTTTCTGTAATTTTCTGTTCGGAAAAGATTCATTTAACACACCTATAACTTTCTTAAAGTATCATAAGGTGACACTTATACTTTTCCTCATGTTAATATGGCCTCTGTTTTTAAATGCCCAACACAATCTACATATGTATGTATTTGATGCGTGATGTAAACAATTCAAAGGATTTTGGTTATATTTTTACCGATATCAAATTAATTACAGATTCGCTATTAAAAGGGTATAAGGCCAATAAAATTATTTCACCTTGTTTCAAAAGACTTACATACTTATGTATGCAGAACATAATTTTGATTTAATTTATAATACTTACAATATTATTATACATAATAAATAAAATATATTATAAAATTGAAAAGAGTTAGGATACAAAACATTCATGTTTACTATTTATATGCAAGTGCAGTTTGTTTTTGTGATATTAAAGAAATGTTATAAATTAAGAAGGAAAAATTAAATAAGCTTGTTAACCGTTACCATCACCATCACCATAAACGCATGTTAAAGCATGAATTTAGGGCTAACAATGAAAACTATAATGAAAGATAATGAAAGTTTTAGTCTCAACCTGTTTGAGTTCTAGGTCCATGTTGAGAATTAACAGCTGCTGGTGGAAGAATGTCTGGATATCCTGGATAAGGAATATTTTGTCCATCAAAAACTAAAACTGGTGTTGCTCCTCCTGTTATTTGTTCATGACCAGTAACCGGAGATGAAAAGCCTGAATATTGCCCATAGTTTACTTGACTTGGATCGTTGAGATGGAAATGTTGCAAAATGTGCTCTATACGGACTTGAGATGGAATATGGTTCTTATGACTGCCCTTGTTTTCCCCAACAATGTTATAAATATCATCTTCACCTTGCCTTTTACCTTGGGGAATGTCATTGGGATCATACGAATCATAATATCTCAAACCAGCGTCTTGGGGTTGAAGCTTCTGATTATATGCAATGTCATAAGGGTTTCCAATAGGTATAGAGGTTTCACCATCTTGGTTGACATATTTTGTATCGATATTGTGCGGGAGTATTTCGTTTGGCTTCTTAAACTTTTCGTTTTGATCTTTTTGCTTTCCAGAATTTTCCTTAGGCAATTTTCCATCTATGGTTGGGTAAAATGCGTTGGCTGCACTTTGGCTTTTTTCATTTTTATTTTCTTCGAATTGATTAGATGTCACGTTATTAATTGGTATTGAAGTATGATGTTCTGATATTAATGTGATTAAAAATAGATAAAAAGAGGAAATTTTGAAGAAAACAAAGAAAACAGTTTAATGATAATAATTTTTGCATTGAAGTTAAAATTGCAATGTGTTTAAGTAAAAAAAACTGTCGATGAAACCAATAAAAGCGATAAAATGTAATGTAGCTACAAGAACTAGTAAACGGAAAAAGCTTGTGTCCGGACACTACATCGTTTATTTGAGAAATAAGGACATTATCACACATTGATGGTATTAAATTAGAATCAAATTAAAATCCTTTATACTCGTATGTGTATAATACAAATACATGCAATATTTCAATTTATCAATATTTTACTTTAAGAATTATGCATTTTTCAGGTTTTGAGGAGAGAAATACTGAAATTTTATTTTCAGTTAAGATAAATTTAGAAACATTCAAATAATTTCACTTTTTCACGCAGCAGGTATTTTTTAACTAATTCAAATGGAACAATAAAATATATTAATTTTAAATAATTAAATTATAAAACTAAAAAAAAACAACAAAATTTTTTGCAAAATACTTGATCCCTGCATATTGAAACTAAAACAAAAAGCATTTTTAATCAAAAATGGTAGGTACCTTATATCTACTGATGTTAATTTGGTAAAATTTGCTTTCTTTTTTTTTACTGCTCAATATTTGCCTGAAAGCATAGTACACATACAATATAGTGTAATTTCGATATCACATTTCAAAAATAATTTTCGTTTTTCTTTGTTATCATTCTTAACTAGCCAGACCACGGACTTTACCGTCATATAAATTCTAGGAGTCTGAATTTAAACAAATTCCCCCAGAAAAATATAATTAACAGTGCTTTGGCGCTGTAAGTTTAATTATTTGATATAGCTACATGGATTGAAAATAATGCGTCTTAGAAGGGTACAACAGCATCTAACTGATGAGCCCACCAGTTGTACCTGGGCGAAACGCATTCGGACTAAAGGTCGCAAAATCTTTAATATGAAAGTTATCACATTTCTTAATTCATAATTTATTCAGTCTTCTGAAATACTTCTTCATTGGTATTTTTTTGCTTCTTTAATACATCTTTAATTTTTGTAAGAATTGTTTTTTTCTAAGCATTAAATATGTGATTCATTAACTCTTTTTTAAGCCCTCTAAAAATGTTATTATTAACTGTGCCTTCGTATCAAGGTCTGCAGAACTGAAAACGACGTTCTATCTACAAGCTCTTTAGGACACTTATCAATTATCAAAAAAATCTAATTGAATAGCGTACGCAAAGGCATGCGAAGGAACTCTAATTCGAATTCCGGCGAAAGCACAACTTGAGTTGAGTTTCACTTACAATGTAAAATAATAATGTCATTACAGGAAAAGTCAAAAATTGTTGTAAATGGAATATACGGAAACAAAAAAAGATTTAAAAAATATAAAAATAATAACTACAAAATAAAGAATAAAAATTTAATAGTCTACAGCAAGATTTATTTTTTAATATACATATAAAAGCAGTATTAAAGAAGACTTTTTGGAAGGGAATATAAACTTTAAATTTTTGTTTTTATAAAATCATAAATCCCTCTTCAAGTAATCCAAGTTTACTTGTGCATTGGTGCCGAATTTTTACATTCATGAACTTCCTCAATCGTTTTTTTTTTTTAAGAAGAATGAAATTATTTCTTTTCCTTAACAGCGAAGTATCTCTTAGCCAGTTCACGTTTCTAAGATCTCAGTTGGACTAAGCAGTAGGAAAAACCTTAATAAGATTTCTCCGCTAGAAATTAAAGACAATCTCCATATTAGGCCAGGAAAATAACTCAAATCGCAGGGGGAACCATGAAATAATCAAAAACAAAATACAAATTAATTCATAAAATATTAAAATTGGTGTCGACTCAAAATAGCACCTATATAGCATATCCAAAGTCCCACAAAATACCCGCTTTGGCTTTTTGTGTAGATGTATTTGAAGAGGTGGAGTGGTGAAAAACTTGGAAGTCTATCAAACTGAAATATTTGTTTTGCTACAACCTAATCATATGATACATATTTTAAGGGTACCTTTTAACGTCCAATCATCAATTGCAACAAAAAATCAACTTTGTCTCAGCTTTTTGATAACAAAAATGATGAATTTTTTGCATTTTTCTGAGCAACTGTGTTCAAATTTTGTGAGAGTTCTGAAATCTTGAAAAAAAAACCTGTTTCCAGTAAGCACGAAAAGATTAAAACTCGTTTCAGAAACAAAATTAATCAATTTAATATGGATGGTTTATACTTTATACTCGTTTGAGAATGCGACTTTATGAACGGCGGTTCACAGTCCTTCTATTTGAAACCGAATGTAGTACCTATTCCTATACATACATGAAAAGTACCTACTTCTACTTTAACTCCGCTCAGCATTCGTATGCATTTTTAAAGTTAAGAAATGCCATAGGAATTTGCCGATACAAAAAGACGAAATTGTATTTTACGCAATTTTATAAAGATCTATCAAATTTACTGAAGTAACTATTTTGAAATGAACAAAACAAATTTCAAGCCAAATAAAAGTTGGTTGAATTACCATTGATATAAAGCAACAAAAAAATTGGAAATGGAAAAAATAAAAATGATCAAGAAATCATGTGGCTTTCAGGCTAGGTGAAACAGAACAAGTTGCAGATATCCAAATACAATATAAATTATATATATATATATATATATATATATATATATATATATATATACAGTTCTTCTATTTACATCGGGTACCTACCTATCAATAATACCTACCTCAAAATGCCATTTATGTTTAGACACATTCAGTAAAATTTAATAAACTCTTTTCTGTTTTAATCTAATTTTTTACAGCCAATTTCTTCACAGAGTACTAACCCTAGTACCGGTACTAGCCCCGAATTTAGTATTCATATCGATATGAATTCATTTCATCATACAAGTACTAAGCCCTAGTCCTGTCAGTTTGAAAACGAGTATTAGTTTGGACTCGGAAATAGCAAGCTCCTTAAAATTAACTAGAACGTGGTTATTATACCGCTTTCGAATTCTTAAATCGGTACCAAACGATTTCTTCACGGAGGTACTAAGGGTTAGGCCTGTCAGCTTGGTACCGAGTATTATTTAGGACTCGGTATCAGTTTGAACTTAAAATCGACAGTCTAGTGGCATTAGTACCTTGATCAGAGCGAATTTCATTCGCTACGAAAGACATTATCTAAAATATACCCTCTTTGGCAATGTTTTTTTTGTAATTTGTGAAACGTGGAAAATGTAGATTATTCCTTACTTTTATTATTATAGTATTATAATGGTTTTGTGCCGATTTCATGAACACATAGCCTGTAGTATTTCATTGGTGCAACTGATTGCATCTTTATTATCCACCGAAAGGTAAATAATGCTGAATAAGGTATAATAAATATATGTAACTATATATATTCAATATTTTTCTGCAATGGTTTCATTAGTAAGGCGGGTATATCCGACACCGCAACGTTATTGTTGTGTATTGGGTAGGAACTGGACACCATCAAACAATCAAAACATGAATATGTGCATATATGAGCAGTGTTTGTTACCGTGAATTTTCTTGCAAATTTTCACAAATTCTTACAAATTGAGTGTGTTAACTCAAAAAAATTACATCAAACGATCGCATTAGAGAGCAAATAATTTCACCTCAGTTGGAAAACTTCCGAATTCCGGCTTCACAAATTTCTGTGTACACGAAGTAGACCAGTGCCAATATTTTTTGAAAAAAAAAAATTATTAGCAGAAAATGAGTGATGAGGAAAATGAGCATCAATAGTACATAAAAGGGGAAACATAAATTGCCCCTCAGCAGATGACCGGAAGTGGGGTGGGTGGGCGAAAACGTGAGGTGGGGGTGTAAAAACAAAGTTTTTTACGATTTCTGACAAAAGTAGACCTCCTATCGAAAAAAAAACAATTTTTTGGTTTTTTATTTTTATCTTCGACAAAAACAATTCGATTTTGTGAAATTTGGTGAAAACTTACTTTATTGTATTTCAAGTAAGTTGTAATTTTTTTTGAGGAAATATATATATTTTTGGTTTTTTTGTGAATTTAATTTAAAAAATAGACTAATTTTCAATCAAAAAAGTTGACGAACAAATTTTGTATGTTTGAAAAACTAAGGACAGCATTTTTTTTGTTAAAACCACTTCTTTAAGACGATGTAAAGAAAACATACCATTATTGTGAAAGAACATAGTCAAAAATGGCAAAAACCAAAAAAACGTTTTTTCAAGTTCGATTTTTCCGTAAATGCCAATATTTGTTCATTGTTCATTTAAATGGAGTGTTGAAAGTGATGCAAAACGGTACTTTAAATGTTATTCATAATAAAAAAAAAAACCTTAACTAACCATTTAAGGTTCTATTTACCGATTCAGAGAATTGGAGAGAAACATTTTATACCTCAAACAGCTTTAAACATGAGTCAAAAATGAACATTGTTGCATTCCTCTACTGTTTTTCTAGATGTGACATGACTTCCAATTTCGCCGGAAAAGGAAATAAGACTATTATAAAAGCCTTACTGGCTAACTAAAACTTATCACAACTGGCAGAAGTTATCTGTATGAGAAATGCAGAGAAACGAAAAATTGCCCAAAATGGATTTGAGCTAATGGCGCATATATATAAATGTAAGAAAGAGAATATGTCACTGAATGAATTGAGGTTTGAAATGTATCGAACTGGTACAGTAAGGACTTTATTCAACCTAGAAAAACTACCACCAACAGAGGGAGCAGCTGAACAGCACTGTTACGAGCTATTTTCAAATTCAAACTTGGCTTAGTAATAAACTTACGGCTACTGATTGGGGATGGAAACAACATTTAAGCGGAATAATGCCTAAGTAAGGAGAAAAGGAATTAATTCCTTATTAAGGTTACTCAAATCTATCTGCTGTAGCTGTGAAACTAGTTCTGACAGTAAAAGATGCGGCTGCCGAAAGCATGGAGTTAAATGCTCCGATTCGGAGGTTATTTATGACGAAGCAATACAAAATGAATGAAATACGAGCAATATTAAGAATAAAGACTTCGATGAATTTGAGGACCCAGACGAAGTCGCAATCTTATCGAAGATCTTGAGTCTGAAAGTGTAGTGCAGCTCCCTAAAAAAATGAGATTCCAATAAACTTTCTCTATAAAATTTTTTCAAGCATGAACTTAAAAGCATATTAATACAAACAAAACAAAAAAAAATTAAAAAAATAGGTACGTTAAAAAACTGAACGAAATAAATAAAAATTGATTTTTTTCTTGCCTAAAATTGTCAATTTTTTAGGTAAAACTATAATTTCAGGAATGAACTTAACAGTATATAAATATATATAAGAAAAAAAAAACAAAAAAAAACTTACAAAAAAAATAAAAATTATAAAAACTTAAAAAAAAAATATACGTCTTACTAACTTTGGGGAACTGAATGAAATATGTAAAAAAATGATGTTTTTCTTGTCTAAAATTGTCATTTTAAACGATTTCTTAGGTAAAATTGTTGTTAAAACGCTTGGGATATCAGTAAATAGAACCTTAAATGGTTAATTAAGGTTTTTTTATTATAAATTGCATTTAATGTACCGTTTTGCATCACTTCCAACACTCCATTTAATTGAACAATGAACAATTACTGAAATTTACGGATAAATCGAACTTGAAAAAACGTTTTTTTGGTTTTTGCCATTTTTGACTATGTTTTTTACAATAATGGTAAGTCAACTCAACTTTTTTGATTGAAAATTAGTCTATTTTTTCAAATTAAATTCACAAAAAAACCAAAAGTATATATTTTGCCTCAAAAAAAAAATACAACTTACTTGAAATACAATAATAATTTTTCCATCTTTTGACCTTTGAAAACCGGTTTGGCTCTGGTCTTAAGTGTTACAAGTAGTGTCAAAAATCTTGGTGGTCAGTTTCTGTCTCAGCGTTGCCACTAATCGGAAAATTTTGCGAAGTAGGTTTTCAAAACAAAATGCAGTATATTAAATTTTCCTACAGAAGATCTACATATTCCAATTTTTACTTTTATTTTGAAAATAGAAGGACAAAAGAACTAAAAAATATCGCATTATAATTAAATATGCTGTCACGATTGTTATCAGTTATCAGAGCAAGCCAATAGCCGACAGCCGTAAGAACAGAATTGAAAAATTAGTTGACTGCATTTTGATGAATGATAATTTTCTTTCCGAAAAATAAAAGTGCATTAGATTTGTTTTACAAAAAAAGTGCATTAGATCTATTGAAATCAACGCCGTTTATACACAAAATTAACGTTTCTTGTAAAAATTGGTGCAGTTCATGGTTCAATGCATTTAACTTAACTTAACTTTTTCAAATTTCTGTGTTAGAATTTTCCCCTCTTTTCAAAATTTGGTAGGTTTAACACATTTTTTGGAAAAAGATACCAAACAAACCTATGGTGAAGCCGGTAAAGGAGAATTGCCAAATGGGCCAATATACTTAACACAAATTAACGTGCATTATTGTTCTTTTTCGGTGTTTTCAAGCTGAATCACTCTCGAACTCATTCTCCTTTGGGAATTACATATTGGCCGGTAATTTTTGGATACGCAAACATGTTATAAATATCAATAATAAAATTAAAATTGCAGAACTCAATGCCATTTTAAATTTTAAAATAAATATCAAAATAATATTTCAAATGCCAAAACATCATCAAAATCAGCATTAACTTCCAAGTACGTATGTGTGAAATTAGATCCGGTACTAGTGATGTGAAGAAATGTTCAGATACTAACTTTTTGTTAACACCGAGTACCAGACCTAGTACCTTGTCTAGCAAGACTGAGTTAGATCTTTTGTGAAGAAATTGGCCGGAGTACGTATAAGCCAAAAACTCTGTTATAACACTAGAATTGTTTGGGCCTGACGTAACAATTTTGATCCATCAGTATCGCCCTGATGTTTGGTAGCCCTGGATGTTATGCTAATGAAAATATTGTACTCAGTAATTTTAATTTTATTTTCCTTAATTAAGTACTTTATGTATATAGGTAAATCCAATTGTTAATATAAGCTGAAACTGAGGAATAGGTACCTTCAAAATTAATTTTTTATTTTCGCTTTATACTAAAAATCTGTCCCAAGCTTAAAAATGTATGGCGTTCAAGCAAAACGATTACGTTTTTAGGTATTCGTTGCTGCTTGCAGCCTTTGCGTACAATAGAAACCTGTTGCTGTGAAATAAGACAGAAGAAAAAAATAGGGAGAATCGGCCTTATTTCCGAAAAGTTTTGTGTTCTTTCTTATTACCAATTTTGGGTAATAAGGTCAAGGTGTTGTGTGGCACTAATTCTACCGAAAAATAGTGTTCGACTTGATTTCGACTGAATTACCTATTTTTCGGCTTTATTTATTTTTGTTGTTCTTTGCGATCATTGTTTATAAGGCTTTTGCTTTTGGCAGAAAAATAAATCTTCTAAAAGCACATTGGATTAAAGAAATTAAATTTTTCGTCCACGGGAGGGGAGGGGAGTGGCGGTGGGCCATGCACAGCAATTCACACAAAAATTTTGTACAAGTTCTTAGAGAAAATTATTTAAAATATATAGGTGATGATAAGTTACCGTTTGAAGTGAGTAATGGCACTATTCCAGCTGCTGGAGCACATGCCCAGTGCTTACAACATTCATCCTCAGGTATCGGAAGAAGTCTTGCTAGAGATTTATGGCAGGGTAAATCATTTGGTGGCAACGCTAATACTGGTGGACAGGCTGGGCGACATTCAACTCTTCCATTTTCACAATAGCAATGTTGTTCACATCCTGTAATTCCCAAAAGTTAATAATAGATTTTTAGAACTATAAAATGTCATATAATATTTAACCTGTTAGATTTGCAGGAATTTGAGACCAGTTGTCGAAATTATGGCCTTTAAATTCACAAGTACCATTATCAACGCACCGCATTCGTTCCGGGCAGCATTTTGGAGCTATTGCCCGAAATGAAGCTGGCTCCGGTTCCCAACGTAAGCAATGTGGATCAAGAACATCTAAACCAAAACTGGATGGACAATCGAGTTTGGCACAATGAACACCTTCCTTAGTACATATGCAGAGAGCGTCACACCCATCGTGAAACTGTTGTCCAATCTTGTAGCTTACTCCCTTGGTTACACATGAATCTGAAAGCTGTAAGTCTTCAGTAGGTGATATAGAATTTTCATTGCCAAGATGAGATGGTGGCGATGGAGTTTGCTCATGATCATCTAATGTTACATCACACAGTTCAAGTTGACAACATATATCTTTGGGATCCTTCACCAAAACGCATTTTTCCAAACGTGTATGGTTGCGTTCAGCACATCTAGGACGGCAGTTCATTTTGCCACCTTCATCGCAGTGGCATATTTCATCGCAACCAATTTCAAGACGCTCACGAAATTTATACATTCCCCCGTTGAAATGGCATTCAATCGGTGTGGGCGTTACTTCGGTATTGGGTATATCAGAGTCTATAGATAGAACGAAAAATAATGCTTGCAAGTTAATAATAAATAATAATAGAAAAAGCATAAATTTAAATTTTATAAACAACCCGTTAAATAACTTGGAGATCAAAAACAAGTATGTCATTTGGTTTCTTAGAAAAATATAAAAATATGCAAATAAAACTTTAAAATCGTTGGAGCGGTTTTTTTTTAAATAAATTTTTTATACTTATATAAAATTTTGGTAACATTTAAAAAATAAAACTTTGGTTTTTTGCCTCAAAAGTAACTGGTTTTTCGAGATTTTATTTGTACTTGCCTTGCCTTACATAAATACAATGCTAGCACCCAGCATTGCGGTGAATTAACAGTGAGGAATGTATGGGGGCCGTGCTGCCCCCTGCCACCCCCCCTTGGGCTCACTATAAGATTTGTGGTAGGCGCGTGGCTAGGTGTATGCAAAGTTTCTCTTGCATTTAAAGAATCTGGATTTAAAGAAACTTTGAATAGATCCTAATATCCAACAATAATTTAAAAAACTATTTCTATTTTACTAATAAGATTGAGTTCTTACTTGGAAATGGGAATCAAATTCATATTTAAAGGGAAGTAAAACCACTCAATTTTTAACAAATTTAATGCTCACTTTTATGAGAACTAGGTCCATTTCGTTAAAGTGGGTTTAATTACCATTTGCACTTATTTACGTAGGAGCAAAAGATTTTGAGAAAAACGTGCACAAACGCGCTCCTTACCTATTTTACCAGGCAAAATGATAAAATAAATCATTGCAATGAAAAGCTCTTATTGTAACGTTTGGGCACGTTTTTTCTTGAAATCGGTTGCTCCTACGAAAAAAAGTGCAAAAGTGCAAAAGACATTTGCTGAGATATTAACAAAAAACCGTTATTAGTCCATTTACAGTACAAAATCAAAAGTACACGCTATAACTTCAAGATATATAAACCTACAGTGTTCGTTAATAGTTAATTTTTTTGATAATTCTAAATGTTATTCTCTCATGATTTTGCTGTAAAAGGAAATTTCATCGAGTAGTTGAACAAAAACCAGATCACTTTCTTTTTCAAGATAGCGGCCTTCCCCTTACCCCGGGCACCCCAAAAACTTGGTTTTATAAAGAGAAGATGTAGCCAAACTTAGATTATATAAACAATGTTGCCAATCGATTAATAAAATTTCAATAAATTTTTTGACAAAATTTACTCCACCGTTAAGTTCTTGCATGATTTTCTCAGAATCTATTGCTTATGTGAAAAAAGTATGTTAATCTTTTTTGTGTAGAATAACATAAGCAACAATTTGTACCTTCACATTTCATATTTTGGCCCAATTTTACGGAACTTTTCAGGATATGCTAAACTCGTCAAAACAAAGCTCCCCACCAAAATTCAGCTTTGTTGAAATTTTTTCGAAGTGAAAGTCTAATTTTCCTGGCCTACAAAGATGTTGCTAAGGTCCTTTTTCAATGTTGCCCTCTCCACAACTTTGAAAGCGACTTATTAAAAAATCAAAAAAGTTTTCAAGTATGTTTTAGTGGAATTTGAAAATGATGTATAATTCTTAATATTTAAATAAAATATATAAAGGGTATTCATGCAACGATATAAACTTTTCAACGTAGTAACTTGCTTGCGTAAACATCGTAAGCTGTTTGCTTAGCGTCAAACAAAAGATACTTTCGTCCAATTTAGTTTTCCATTTTTATTATTTTTCTTTTAATTGTATCTTTCCTCAGCCATTTTGATTGAAATATTTCTCGTTTTGATATTTTAATTTTATATTTTTTGGATTCTTTTTCATTCAGAATAGTTTAAAAGCTTACCACGTTTGCCATTTTTATTTACGATACAAATTCAGGTAGGAAAGTTTACGATTGGTTGGAAAAGATTTCTCATACAAATTTTGACAGATTGTTTACGATGTAGTAAACTTTCCAACGGTTACGATGTTTACAATAGTTTTCCGACGTTGCATGAATGCCCTTATTATGTTTTTTTTTTTACTATTCCCGGCTATACAACTGACCTTTCCCATTGCGACCTTTTTCCAGCCACAGAGTCTAGGGGCTTCTGACATCTGGTTTGCGATTTAGAGGTCAATGTATGTTGCATTTCAGAGTTTTAGCCTGATATACATAAGAGATCAGGTGCCAGGTACGTGTTTGTACTATAGTTAGGTGGTGTAACTTCTTAACGGTTAATGCTATTGAGAAACTTTGTTTGAAATTTTTATGAGAAATTATTTCAGCTATCTGTTTGTGGAACGATTTTTTTCCAAAACTTACCGTTTTCGAGATATTTGTCAAAAATCGATTTTCGTGACCTTTGAGCCCTTACAAGTGACCTTACGGTCATCGGATTTTTGAGGACTTTTCTCAGATTATAAGTAACACCAATCCCAACGTGCATACCAACAATCAGCCTGTTACAAATTTTTTCCTTAAAAAATCTATTCTTTTTAGGCTACTTGTCTTATGGTGAATAGTACATTTAATGCCAAATTAGCAAGCTCCACGCGCTGATTACTAGGGGCCGTTATTCAATATTCCGATAGCTAACAAAAGAAATACATACTGTTACACCACAGACCAAATATAAAAGGTAATGACGCAAAATTTTAAACATTACTCGTTTAAGGAATATAACCGGTTAGCTCTAGTTAACTTAGTTGTTTTGCTTCGAACACTTGTCCATAACTATTTCTTAATTTTAAACGCATTAAGCAACTCTTTTAACGAGAGTGAACTCCGCAAACTAACGTAAGCAAATTTCGGTTGAACTAGCCCAAAGATGAAAGATGAAGAAAGAGAGACAGCTACACAACAGAAACAAATTCAAAATGAACACAAAACAAAAATAGGTAGGTACTTCGAAACAAAAAATTTCTCGCTGAAGAATGTAAATATTATAACGAAATAAAAGTGCTATTAGATTAAGATTGTGATTGTTTAAACATTATTATATACTTTAATGTACAAGAAGATAAAATTTATATCTTCTGTTGTTCCACTCGCTTGGGAATTGTTGCAATTTAGTTGAGTTGTAGGTACGGTGTATGTGTTTTCATCGCCACAATATTGCAAAATTGAAACTTTCTTAATTGGATTCATTCTAATTTTATGTCTAAAATCATAAAATGCTAAAAAAAAACGTTTGAAAACATTTTCCTTTCGGTATATGGATAAAGTACACTTTTTATGAAATAAAGAATGGTTTTGCTGCTTTTTAAGTTAGACGAGTGCTTTAGAGTAAAGTATAGTTTATCTCGTATAAAATTGAAAAAGAGTCGAGTCTCGCTCTAAAAAACTTATATAGAGCAGACTTTTATTTTAAGAGTAATTTAGTGTTGGTTTTAAATGTTTAAAATTTTGCGCCAATATATTTAGCGTTTTTATTTCTGTTTAGTTCTGCACATATATCAAACTCAGTGTGACTGGAATTTGTTGTATTTTATTATATTTTATTTTATTTTGTAACTTGTTTAGAGATTAAGATTGTTTTGAGATATTTAAAGTTTATAAATATTATTTTAGTATTTTGAGAATAAAGAAATTGGTTTTTAGTGTTATTTAAATTTTTTTTTCGTGTTTGTTGTTGTTATACGGCGGACAGCATCACGAGAACGGCCATCTTGAATTCCTTCTGATAGTTCTCATTTGAGACAACCTGCGCAATATAATACCTTCTATTTGCTTACAGCTATTCCACACTATCCCATTGAGTATTAAAACATGTCAAAAAAGTGTGAAGAAAATCATGTATAATAGTGTAGAAGCAAAATATGAAATTTCATCACACACAACTTGACAGCGCATCCGACACGATTTGACATATGTTAATACATGAAAGTATTTAGGAACCGTTCTAAGGCCATCACACTTTCTTTCCCACTTGGGGGTTTGAGGTTATGGTGAAACTTATTTGTTTGGATACAAGTGTGGAAGCAAAATATGAAAATCATTTTCTGCACACAAATTTGGCAATCGTATGAAATTCTTTCCCACTTCATTCTGACATGTGTTAATACTTTGTGAGATAGTGTGAAGGCACTTTTACTGTGCTGTTACACGTACACGGTACACACACAAGTAAAGACCCAATTAAATATAGGATTTACTAAGCAAATTACTCAATGAGGGTTTTCAGTGTATAATTCGCCTCAACACTCGTAAAGACCTTATTTCTTCGAGAAAATACTTAAAATTATTATTACCATTTGTCGAAGTGGGTAAAATCGTTGTTATATCAGTACATTCCATTATTGCACAGCACTCATCATCTTCAAATGGAACCTCATGGCAATTTGCTTTTTCGAATACACGCCCACGTTTGAACGACATTCCAGAGCATCTTGGCTTACAGATCCATTCGCCGCGATTGCACGTGCACCTTTCGTTGCACTCACGATCCATTGTTTCTCCATTCTGAAAAAGATATTAAAATATGAGTTTTTTGTAACTGATCATGGGGCTATGAAATAATGTATGCAGATAAATACAATAATTTGTTTAATTGTTTTATATAGCTTTGGATAAATAGAGGTTTGTACATTTATAATTTATAGGTTGCAGCTAAGTAGAGCTAAGCTTCTTAGCCCGCATCGTATAGCTAGGTAATATTTGTAAAACTTTATCATATACAAGCCAAAAAATTTTGTTTTTAATGATAAATCAAAGTAAGGAAGGGAAAAATATAGTGGATACGGTGTTCCGAATTTTCTGTACTTAACAGTACATCCGAGTTTCGGCTCAAGAGTAAACTGATGTGCATCCCTACAACCTACAGTGGGATTGTACAATAGGACGAGTGCGACGCATACAATAAGCCAGTTTATATATCTGAGATCTCAGAGGACTCAGAGAGCTCAGAAATATAAACAGGATTCCTCTAAAAAATTCTTCATTTTTCCCCTTAAAAACTGAGACTAAATTTTTTTGGATTCGCTTGCTCAATTATTTTTTGTCGTAGTAAATTACATAAGAAGAAAAGAGAAAGAGAGTTGTTTTGACTTCTTTGTGAGGAATACTGTTTATATTTTACTCTCCTGCTCTGTCAAAAAATTGAGGAAAAATACTGAGCGCTCAAGAAATATAAACTGGCCAAATCATATACCTATCTTCTTTTATTTTCAAATCTCTATTTTGTATTCTATCTCAGGATTTCAAGTAAGTTATAATAGCAGTTGCACATAGATGCGATATGTGAGAATTATATTCAAGCTTTGATCGAATAAAAACTATTTATGTACATTAAGCCAGATCAGAAGGGGTAGAGAAACGTATAGCTTTGGAAGAACTTAACAGCATGTTCGGGCAAATAGAATATGTGATTTACAATGCCGCGTTGGGCGTTGCGTTAAAAGATTTGCCTGTCAACGCAAAAGTTCAGGCATTGGAATTTCTGTGTAGTGTTTACAATGACGGACGCTTTGAACATTATGTTATTCATTAGTAAGTACACAAACCAACGTAACATTAGCGGCTGCAACGCAAAAGTAGAAATTATTCAACTTTTGCAGGTATTTTGATATTTCGATTTTCAATTTAGGCATGTGGCCATCTAGTGTTGAAAAAAAGTTTAATTTTGTTCTCGTTTTGTCTCGACGCGTCCGTAACGCTTTTTAAATGTAACATACGCATTGCGATAGCGAACGCGTCATTGTAAATCAGCCATAAAGGAGTTGGATTTAATTTGACTTTAAGGACCGTAGACAGCTGCATTGAGCCACAGGCGCGGATTTCTAAAATCGCATTTCAATTTTATTCAAAAAAAAAAATATAATTACATTGTCACCGGTTTTTTCGAACTACTTTGTTTGTTAATTTGTTTTAATACGAAAACAAATATTTTTAAGAAATAATGAACATCTATAATTTTAATTTTTGAATTTATGAAACTATTTATTGTTATTATTTTTGAAATACTTAACTATTTTCAACTAAGTAATGTATTGTTTGTCCAATTTTTAAATGTTTATGGTTTTAAAAAGAAGAATGTTGTTGTTTCAAAAAGATTTATTTTGTACACACATAAATTTTTTCACTATATTTTGATCTGCTGTTTACGTTTCGTTCCTTAAACCTTGTTTACAATTCCCGTGCGCAAAAAAATCTATGCAAATATTTTCGCATGTCAAATATTTTTGAGGTGAAATACAAAATTAATTATTTTTTGCATTATTGGTTTATAGGTATCTGCCAAAAGAAACCAAAACAATGGGCGGAAAATTGTTTTGCATCCGAAAAAAAATCTGGTGAATAAAATATATTTTTCTCAATGGTTGCTTTACACTAAAAAATAAATATGAATGTACCCCAAGGCATTATTTACATGCAAATGGTTTTTGCATCCAAAATTTACTGTTTTATATTTGTAGGCCTATATAGTTTAATAATTAGTGCCCTATTTGCGTCATGACTTTATTCGAAATTCAGTTAGTGCAAACGAGAAAAAACATCAGATCTTTTTTAAATTCGAAAAAATTATTTACTCAATGGGTGGTTAAGGCCAAGGCAAACACTTCTTGCCTTGAATATCATTTAATTGGTCATAGAATTGTTTTTAAAACTTTGATTTTTTTTCGCATAGGAACTGCAAAACTATGTTTTACTAAAAAAAAATGCTATATGCTATGGTAAGCTATGAATTCTTGTCTAATATTATAGCTCAGCTAATAAATGTAAGGCAATTTCAATGTCTTTTTAGCGCGCACAAGGAAATCTATGAAATATTTTTGATGAGTACAATGGCACCTCAATATTAAAAATCAGGAGTGGGTCAAAATTGTGATTTCAAAACTCAGCTCTTCAAAATTAAGTTTTTACGGTAAATAACTTGTTCCTGCTTTTTAAATTCTGCCTTTCAAAACTCTGTAATTTAATATAAAATGTAAACAATAAAATCCTACCTTAACAAAAATTCGTAATATATGTGGAACCAGTGGAAGTTCATTCTAAGAAAAGCCCAATATAAAAAAATGGCATCGTGATTTGTTAGTACCGATTTGGGTAAGATTCTATTGGCATGATAAGGAGGAAGTTAGAACTTCAGCACAAAAAGTTTCCCTATCGCTGATCACAAAATGTATACCGTTATAGATCAAACTTGCAATAGCCAAATTTTCTTAGCAATAGAATAGTTCTATGCCTGTATTTAACTTTTGTTGGAATTTGTTGGAATAGACGGTTTGTTAGTAAAAGAGTAAGTAGATGTGTTGCTTTCATTTTTCAATATTTTGAAAAGTAAAAGTGCTAGAACCATTAAGTTTCTGGTGTTTGACTAAGAAATCCTAAGGGAATTGAATGTTAAAATCAAGAATACATACTGGCATTGAGTTTATATATATATAAACTCAATGCTACTAGGTATGTACTTAATAAATTAATAGTAAAAAATAATTGAACTTTCTTAAATTTAAATTGGAAAACAATTTTGCATAAACTTTCAAAAACAATTTTTCAATAACTATTAAATAAAATAATTTGGATTGAAAAGAAAATTAGAGAATGAATTTCTAGCTTTAAATAAAATATAATTGTTGCCATTTTTTTAAATTATTAAATACATTTTTATAAAAGTGCCCTCGCGGGGAGGGGGGACACTTCTAATACGGTTTTTGTATCTTCTTGTCTTGTTTTGACACAACAAGCTCTTTGCTTTTTGTCAAAACTTAGGCAAATAATGTTTTATGCATATGAGTGTGTATTATTGTGGTGAATTTTGGATATAAACTATAAACCTGTGTTGTGGAACATGTTATATTTAACTACCTATAACTGCGAAGGATTTGCTTTTGTTACAATTTATTCTAAGTAAGTCCAATCTTTTCGGAGATTTACTTGGTTAAAAGTAAGTTTTTAATTCAGATTTTGTGCTTCTTACACAAAAAGTGTAAATTTTAATTTAGTTATGTAGGTATTTTTTCTTCTTAACACGGCAGTATACACCTATACTTAACATCGTATATCTACAAATTGCAACTCCATTAGCAATCTTTACATCCCATTTAAATAAAGCAAACACTCCATTCAACAACTAGGTGCCTACTACGACCACCTACCTACCTATGCATATTAAAACCCTATTTGGTTGCTAATAAATAGATGTTATCGATTTACATCAAATTATTTTTGCTTACATCTAAAATATATGACAAACCTACTCATTGGTATTTCCTTATATTTTAATGAAAGATTTCACCTTTTCCCGTAAAAAGTAAATAACAAATACAAGACTTAAATTAATCGACAAATGTCTCGTCGAACCGTTCCATTAAAATATTACGAACCACGTCTGGCCTGGGGCACACTTCTTATACATATACACATTAGTTGGCTCAATATTTTTCCGGCATTGGCGAGAGGTTCATATATATGTACCGGTTACAATCTCATGCCTTGTTATGGCTTTTTATCAAGGTGACTGTTTAATGTAACTTACACATATAAAATATAAAGAGTTAAATAAATTTCAAAAATGTATCCTTTTAAAACAATTGAAGCTATGAGATGTTTTGACGAGCCAAATAACAATTTGCAACCTAGTTCGTATTTGAAAAGAAATGAAACGTTTTTAATTTTTAGTACGAGTATCTACATCATTTAAGCTGATGGTAGTGGATATTAAATGACATACGCGTCATAATCATTAATTTACGAGAAAACAAGTAGTGAAAGTTATTTCCACACATTATTTGTATTTGTGTGGAGTAGGTTAAGTCAACCGCTAGTAATGGTGAGTCTCGAATATCTCGATAAGTCTAAATTGTAGTATGTATAATATGTATACTTGAATCTTGAATGTGAAACCCCTAACTCCTAGCCCAAGCACATGTTGCCACAACCTGAATTAAAACCTCGAACAGAGGCGGCGCTAGGTCAAAACGACGCGTGTGCGAAAAGAAGGGTTCAACATTAAAGATATTTTTCAACTTAAAAATTAAGCTATGTTACTTAAGTTATAAAACCTTTAAGGACTTGTTTCACAATGTCTCAATCAAGAACTTCTTAATCTGTTTTTACTTTTTCCCAGAACGATGAAAAAATTATAAAAAAGCAGTTGGGCAGAGTCAAGGAATTTCCACCTTCCTTTTTAAACTGTGACACTTGTGAACATCTGGAAAAAAGGCACTCAAAAAAATAGTACGCAACAAATCACTTCTCGTAAGGGTTTGGAGTAGCAACGTTACTCAAAACACTGGATTTGATTAAGAAAATTTCAAATTGCAATGGTTTGAAATGACTTGACTTAACTTTTCTAATCGCTGGCTCTCGTTCTAAGACTTATTTGATTTATTTCGCTTAGGTCGCTATCTGGTATGCTTTGAAATGACAACTTACCGTCTCTTATTAAATCGGCCTTATATACAACAATAGCAATTTTTGGAAATAGCAATAGGGTTGGAAATCGTTACTCTCATCTATTCGCATGAGTGTATGTAAATCTTTTGAAATTACGAAAAAAAAAAAATACAATTTTAATAGCGAGTTTTGGTTGTCGAGTGTAATGCTTATGAATTGAATCAAACTATTCATGTGCAATTTTTTAGCTTTGAAACTTGAAGAGCTTTTGAGGCACTGCGGTGCCCACGAAGCGCGGGCAGTCTCGCTTTTCGCCGCCTTTGACCTCGAATAGTCGCTATAGATATTTGTTTCAATTTTGAATACAAAAACAGCTAGAAAATCTAACCAGAAAGAATGTGAAGTAAAAAATGTAGGTCTTGACAAAATTTAATTCTTGTGCAAAATAAACAAAAATAAAAATCTTTCTAAAGATTACACCCACAAACGTTGATATTCCCATCGTAAAAAATATATATATTTCCATTGCCTTAGAATTTGTTTTGTGGATTTTCATGAAAACCTTAACTTTAAGGTATGTAGATCGATGGTTTTGTTTATTTTGAAACTTAAATATTCTTAAATGTTCTTCCCCAAATGCTTTCTACAAAAGCCGCTAGAAACAATCTATGGACAATTTTGTATAGCTGAGTTAATATTACGCTAACAATTGTAGAAAATGCACTAGATTAGCTAAAGCTGGTTGAATTTAGGGAAGAAGGTGTTTTTATTTTTAGACTAAATATTCCACAATGTCTGAATAGGTACGTCTAACTAGTACTCAATTAAAGCTCTGAGTATTTTAGTTGCCAGACGAAGTATAGAAAATTTAACAAGCAATTAAAATATTCAAAGCTGTTAGTAATGGGAGCGAAAAATGGGTTGTTTGAGGGCTACTATAACACGTTTCTATGCTTATCTTATCCATAGGAATACACTTTTTGAGTCATGACCTGTCGTGAATAAATCATTCGATTAGATTACCCAGAAGCCCTAAAATAAGAAACATATCTTCTGGGAAGTCTGTCTTAAAATTGTTCTTGGTTTTTTAAAATGCAATGCTCTTATTAATTTTAAGTCAAAAAAAGCAAATCGGATGCTCAAATGTCTTGCACTTTTTGAGAAAATTAAAAAAACCGAAAACAACACTTTTCTAAGAAAAACCCTCTATAGTTCTTACGAGACTGGACTTTTTGGTAAATTCAAGAACGAAATGATTAACCTTCTTTTTATTATTTTTTAATATCCAACATCTCATTAGCATACAATAAGGTGACAAAGTACTGGATAAATTATGTTCTACCCACTTTTATAAAGAACTATAAATTTTAAGTAGTTTGCAAAATATATAAGAATTCAAAAAGCAACACATTCAAGCAAAACAAAAATTTGATTTTATTATACATTTATTATTTTTATGATTTTGCTGGCCAACTTCCGTCTTATGAAAGTGAACCGAAAATGCACTTTTTTAAACTGAAACTGCGAAGAGAAAATTACCCATAAAAGCTAAAACTATCTAAAATTTTGTGCATTAACCGAATAATGGTTTTTGAATTGCCGTTGGCTAACATCAGTCTTATTTAAACGGAAAATTGAATATTTTAAAAACCGTTGGAGTTACAAATTTGGGGATTGCTCAGAAAATTTGCATTTAAATAGCTACAAACGACATTTGAAAAGTACTTTTTTTAAACAAAGATTGGGTCAAGACATGCAAGGACAAAATAAAGTAGAGACCAAAGGCATGATCAAAAATTATATGTGTTCAAAATTTGCAAAGATATACCCATGCAAACTTTACCATTTCTTATAATTTATAGCAGTTTGGGCCCAGATGTACCTTTTTCGGTATATTATAACAAATTTCACATCAGTTAAAATATTTGAACTCAAGATTTTAATGAAACATTACATTACAGATCGCAATTTTATTTCCGGGTTTCGATTTTACATCGAACACCTCAGTGCTACATTTGTATGTTGAAAATGTCAATTTTCTGAGGTAATTTTTAATGCAACTTCAAAACCTTCATCCAAGCACTAGATTTTTATCGATTTTCCTTAGAATTTTTTAAATGGGTATGTGAATTAACAAACAGTTAAAAAATCGTCTTTAAAGCATTTCGCATTTACTATATGTAAATACTTTTTCTTTCTCATTTAACTCTTGTCTACAGCTCATTTCAGGCCTGAGTTCTAGTTCGGAGCGACCCAGTGCCGACATAGACATAGAACAAACACTATAAACAATTTATACATACGACCTTGAAAGAAACTTTGAGAATTAGTTAAAACAAAGCTATAACTATTTACTATTCTGAAACTAGTTGACTTTTAATCACGATCTAGCGACCTTTCGGGTTAGGTATGAAATTTTGCAAGTTCAAATTTCGCTCGATCTCCAAATGTAATTTTGAAAGTTAAAAAAACGGTTAAGCTTTTGGATGAGTGTAACTTAATTTTTAACAGATCAAAAATCGAATCTTTAATTAACTCAGGCTTAATTTGTTTTCAGCATTGCCTAACACTTATTTCACTCAGAGTTATTTTAGCACTGAAAAACTGGCTTTTATTGCATCAAATTACGAATTATTATAACAAAAATCAAATAGGTATCATATACGCAAAATTGATTATATGGGATTGTAATACATATTATTTAAATATAACTCACTTTATACTTTTTGTCACCTTCCAAACATTCCTTATTTGTCGAATTAGCGGATTTACCAATTTCGGTAACTTTATCTTCTTGTGTTTCATGATCTTCATGTGTTTTTAATTCCAGACTCTTTTCATACTCCCTGAAGTCTTCATGTTTACCGATGTCATAATCTTCTTGTTGTTGTAGTGCCAAATGATCTTCATCGGTACCTATATCACCCCTATGTCCATTGAAATCTACATCTTCTGTGTCCATGCTCACATCGCTCAGATCCATAAATCCATTGGAGTCTAAATTTTCGTAGTTTCTGCCTTCCTCATTTTTTTCTGTTGTGACAAAATTCAAATGCACATTTCTGTTATCAAAGCTGTTAAAATTGTCGTTAGTATTTGTTCGCCCCTCAATATTTGATAAGGCAGGAGTTTGCCTAGAGAAAAACTCGTCTTCGTCTATACTTTTGATATCTGTAGAACCAGAACGTCCTTGCGTTGAATAAAATGTTTTATTGGTATCCTCGGACGACAAATTCATTGAACGTCCTTTCAGTGCATCAACAGACAGATTTATTTCCCCTTCGCCACTGGTTGTATTGGTTGCTTTAAACGAGTTATTTTTCTCAGTCTTATTTTCCGGTACTGATGACAAGAGGTCTATGGACGAAGTTGATAATGTTGATGTTTTATCGTCCAATGGAGAGGAGGCAACTGCGAGTGAATTTACAGTTGTTGTACTTGTAACTAATTGTGAACCTTCCAAAGGAAGTAGTTTTTCAACGTGTTGTGTTGAATTTGTATTATAATCCTGTGAATCAGTTGTTGACACTCCTTCCTCAATTGTATTCATGGATGATTCGGTTGATTCAATGCTCATTAAAACTTTGTATTCGACATTATTTCCGGTGTGATGTGGGACTGAAAGATCATCAGAATGTTCAGGATGCTCCATATAAGCAGCCAGTGTAGTTTGTTCCTCGTCAGCATTGGAGTCCGTCGTAGTAATGAGGTCAGATTGAGATTTTTCATCTTGCATCGAAAGTAAATTTGAGGAGTTATTGTCTGGTTCAATTTCAGAATCCGTTGTGTATATATTGATGGTTGTATTTATTATCGCTTCCGGGTTCATTTCTGTGATTGTCGTCATAGACATTGGTGTTGTCTCGGTTTGAATTTCACTTCTCTTGTGATCGTTCAAATTTGCCTGAGTAAAATTAAGTTGGTGGTTAAAAACAATTGAAGCTGTGCTTTCTGTTGAGTATTTTTCTTGAGTTTGCTCTATAGGAGATGATATGATTGCATTTATTTCATGCTCTTTAGGAGCTTTTTTATCACTTTTAAGTGGAATGACTGAAAGTGGAGGTTCAATGAGATTGTGCTTTTCTGTCATGTTGACATCAATGTTGGGATTTTTTGTAAGATTTTCCACATCTAAAATTGTCGTTGAGTCTTCGGTTACTGTACTTGTTTCTTGTGTAATCATTTTTGTACCTGAAAATAATACATTAGGTTGGTTGTTATTTAAATTTTCTGTTAATTTTTTAAGCTTAGACTTAAAAATGAAACAAAGGAAAATATTGGCATTCCATAGGTTTTATTTGCAAAAATCAAATTTGTTTTATGTACATATATATATGCAGCTAAAAGAAAAGACTGCAAATGTATATCATCTGACATACTGAGCCACCGGAACACTTTAAATAAAATGCAGGACTCTATCACACGTAATTGCTCTTATGTTCAAGAGGCTTAGAATAAGATATAATAAAAGAAAAATGTTTAAAAGCATGAAATTAGTTTTTTTTTTTGTGAGTAAAACAAGTAATAATTTTAGCTGAAAAAAGAATACCATCTGAATTTTTGCAGAAATATTAGATAATTTATTAAAAAAAACATGAAAATCTTGGGGCAGAGTATATTAGTATATAAAATGTTGAATGCTTTTTTAAGGAAAAGAACACGAACATTTATAGGATTGAATAATGTGCAGATTAAAATTAGATTTAAAAAGCCATTTTTGTAAATATTTATCAAAACCGGTAAATATTTATCTAAACCAGTTCAGCTGATAATGAGTAAAATAAAATTGAAAAACAATAGATATTCTATGGAAGATACTGTTAAAAAATGGGTCATGTAAATGTTTATATTTATTAGTAGTAAATACTAGTTTGAGCACAAAGCAAACAAATTTGAGACCAATGGTATTTTTGTATTAAAGATGGATTCAATTTTGTTAATATTCTAAAAAATGTTAAAAACTTGTTAAGTATATCAAGTTTGAAAAAATCTATCCTGTCATTTTCGAAATATTTTCAAAAATTTCAAAAATAATTCTTTGACAATTTTGGTAGGTACACAATATTCATTATGCTGCATACAAAAAACTATCTTAATCAGTTATATACTTAGTTTTCAACAAAATCTAGATCTATAAAATTTTTTTTGTGCGTTACCATTAATAACTTTTTTTTCCAAAAACGGGTTTTTACCAAAATATAATCTTAACTAAAAGTGATTTATAGAATTTTTTAGAAAAACCCACCCCTGTAGAGCAATTTTGAGATAATTAAGATTGTGTTAAATTCCTCATAAAAATGTATGGTATGAAAGTTTTTTGTTTTGTATCATTCGGGGAATGACTAAAAACCGTTATCCAGCTATTTATGATGTAGTTAAAAAAGCAGACAGAATTATAAGACACACATTTTTTGAAGTCCCTATTATCATAATGACAAGTTGGATCAAAATCTCGGGTTCGTTTTTTTATGAATGCATATTGTGCCATATTACATATATATGTATGTAAGGTATTTAGTTTAAATAGAACCTATTGCAAGTAAAAAGATTTCAACCTATATATTGAGTGGTGCAATAAGAAAAATTTAATGCATTAATAGGTAGGTACATTTATAAATATTGATGACAATTTCTTAGACAATAGAAAATTTGTATCATAGGCCTTACTAACAATCAAATTTAGCTATAGCTTAAATAAAAGTCTTCACCTTTCCGATAAATCACACACCAATAATCAATTTAGCTGCCAGACACTCATTATACCTACATCAACATTTATTACACAGAAATCCATGTTTAACGTCCTAACTATGAGCTTGATTACATGATCGGTGTTTTCGTTTGTTTCGTTTTTCGTCTTTTTGACAGGTACGCACCTTCGTGATTACACACAATCAAAAACGTCCATTCGTTTTTCTGACGTTCAAAAAATATGAGGTTCATTTATTGGAAACTATGCAGTAATAATAGTTAAAAATATTTTTAAATCACTTCTATTTCAATCTTATATCTTTTTAATTACGAAAAGCAGTTTTAAAGCTCATTATTATAATTTTATAAGCACCCCCCGCCTCTACTCGTTTGTCAAATCATAAACGTCAAAGTTTAACCAGAAAGAATATTAAAATTTTCATATTTGCTTTCGTTTTTTCATTCCCCCTTCATATCTACACCTCTCACCAAATGTGTCAAAAAGAGGGAACACGAAAAGTCCGAAAAAAAACTAATCGTGTAATGAGGCTCTATAATATGTGAAATGACATTTCAGTGCAAGTGTTGCCTGTAGTGCTATTTCATAATATGTATTATGTATTAATAAGCACTAAAATATACTCGAATTATTGCTGTGCAATTATATTGAAATTAGCATAATGTCTGAGTTTTTGTTGTTAGAAAAAATTGTACCTATATATAAGGATGAAGGTACCTGTATATACGTATGTAAGTGAGATTTGGTGCAGTTTTGTATTGTTTTGAATTTTCAAAATTCGTTTTACATTTATTATATAACTTAAATGATAATAATAAGTTAATCGGATCCATTTTGCTATTTTAAAAGTACCTTTACTTTCTATAAACGTCTTGTAAAAGCATAACACGACAAACTTCGAATTGAGTGTGAATTGTGTTCTTTTCCTTGAACACTCTTAGGCTAGTCGCGCACATGCAACTGCTACCGCAACAAAACAGTTTAGTTACAAGTTGAACGATGAGCGCGCACATGAGCAACTCCACAAGCAATCGAAAAGAACCTAACTAACACACCGACAATGTTTATTCAGTTTTTCTATCTCATACATACAAAGAAAAATATTATCGCCTTTGTCCTATTCCTTTGCTCGGCAAATTAAAGAAAAGATACATTTGCTCTCTTTCGCACAGAGAACATAATGCCCCTTCGGAAAGAACAAAATTCCAATATCCGCAACTATTTGGTTGAATGTGCGCGCAGTTACATATTATTCCATATGACACAAACTGAAAAACTGATTTCGGGCAATCGTCCAGTTTGTGCCAAAACACAAACTGAAAAGTTGCTCAAATCGACAACGGAATAGTTTCTGCATGTGCGCGTAGTCTCATATGGATCCATAGGACTCATTTTTGCAACCAAACAGCTTCGAAACTGAAAATTGCATGTGCGCGACTAGCCTTAGAGTACTTCTTTTCAATCATTTTGCATTTCAATCATTTGATTCTTTCAAGTGATTTCTTAGGAGATTTTCACTGCCCGATTTCATTTTACACATGTAAAAATACGTCGAACCACACTTCCGATTAATTGTCAGAGTGATAAATGCTAATGAAAAAAGAAGGACAAAGCGGTCGTTTATGTACCTATCATTGGAATTAAATAGGATTGGAACGTCTTAGGTACCAGTTATAGCTATCATTGAAATTCATCATTGAACATTTTAATGATGGATGAAGGAAGTACCTAAATGCAAAACAATTGGATTTCACGCAATGATTTTAAAGTAAAATACGTATATTTTTTTCGATTCCGTATCAAATTAACACGAATGAAATTATCACTATAAACATACCCAACACGAAATTATAAGTTTTCGTAGTAATTTAGTGATACACCAACAAATTATCAAATATTTTCCAAATATGCATGTTTCTTGTTAAATATTTATCAACTAAAAAAACACTCCCTTTTAACAAATTACATAGGTACTAAAGTAGCGAAAAGTTACTTTTAAAAAATAATACGGCAATTCTTATCTCCTTTTCACTCAGAGAGGCCAAGTTCTCTTAGATTTAAAAAATTTTAATTGATTTTCCCAAAGTTATTATCCCCATAAAGCATAAACGATAAACCCAATGGTCAGAGGCCAAGGTAACTTTAAAATACTTTTTGTTAAATATTTTTAGTCTTATTATTTAATATACGTTAAATTTATTTACTTAACGTTTTTTAATTGTGCAAAAGCCAATAAGAGAACATCAAGCAGAGTTAAATTCAATGAATTTTTCTTTCATTTTTTCTTTTCAATTATAGGAGAGAATTCGGTTTTTTTTTCAATATCTACTAGAACTTTGCCTTCTAGGGTTCCAGGGTTTTTGGGTCGATAGCTTTGGGGAAAGCAATTAGAAATATTTTACGAGAGTCCGTTCTCTCTGCGCTTTGGGTTAATGAGGGTTTGGGGATAGCTTTGGAGAGAGCTATTCTGTTTTATTTTTTTAAATCGTCTACGAGAGCTTGGCCTCTCCGAGCTCCGAGTTTTTTAGGTTAATAGCTTTAGGGAGAGCTTGATTTCCGAGTTATATGGGATTATAAGGTTGTTGGTGGTATACTAGGCTTTTTTAGTTTACGTGGTATTTGGGCTATAAAGTTTGAATTTTTCGCGGTTTTAGCTGCCGGATAATAGGCTCCTCAACGTTTTTAGCCTAGGGCCTCTTAAGTACGAGAGACGGTACTGATTACAAGTGAATAAAGCTTATTGAGCGTATTAAAAAAAGTAGAATAAAAACTAGCATAATGAACACTTGCAATACTTTACTAACCAAAACATAAAATAACATGCGGTGTAACGTAAGAGTAAACAAAAATATTTCTTTTCACAAGTTATTTTTGTCTGATATTTCCACATAAAGTAATATGAAATGATGTATATTAGGTAATTTAATTATCTTAAAATACTTTTAAATTGATAATGTCTGATATTTTGCTTTGAAAATGTTGATTTCTTAGAAATAAAATATACTTTGATTCAATGATTTAGTTAGGCCTAGCGCCCACTTGGCAACTTTAAGTTGCTCGCCCCAGAGACCGCCCGCTAAGTTGCCGGCAACTTTAAGTTGCTCGAAGCTGCTCACGGACCTTTTTTAAATTGCTTGTCCACGCAGACTGGCCAACTTTAGTTCCCAGTGTTCAACAATCAAATATTTTACATTGATTTTCAGTATTTCTTAAATTTAGAAGTTATACATTTCAATTAATTTTACTTTGCATTTATATTTTACTTATGTCAAATTAGGGATCAGACACAGAACAAAATAGTGGCAAAAGTCAACGAAAAAACACAATCGTCAAATTCCAAAAAGTTGCTCGGAAGTTGCCTATTGGGCATTGGCAATCAACTTTTGTTGCTCGGATTCGGCGGCAACTCTGAGCAACTAAAAGTTACCGGCAACTAAGTTGCTCAGTGGGCACCAGGCCTTAGGGTTCATCTGTCTAATGAGAAATTCTCGTCAGCAGGGTAGAATTAATTTTTGTTGCTGGTGACAAGATGATCAAATACATTTGGCGCCTGTAGTTTATTCCTTAAAGTCTTTCTGCTATTAGCCCTTTCTATCATGTAACTTTTGTAACTTCTTCAAGAAGTTTTAAATTAGTTTAAATGTATTCTTCAATAATGTATTTACCTAAAAACCATCACTTCACATAATTTTGTGAAGAATATGAGACTTAACTTACTGTGAAAAGAAAAATTTGTCCACTCCGTATTATAGGTGTTTTTTCATTATTTAATGAAGCACCGCTTCTTCTATTTTTTTGATTTAGTTTATTGTATTGTGCGGGTTTTGAAAGCATGTTTGATGGAGTTTGATGTAGATTGTAGTAGATTAAAGAAATATCTGAGGATTTTGTTAGTAAAAGGGTAAAATATTTATTGGTGGAAATCAGTTTAAGCTCCTCATTTTATTTATAATCTCTCAGTTAGTTAGTAGTCGACATTAGTGTTTGATTACTAGTAAGGCCCATAGACTTTAAAATTAAAGTCTGTGGACTTGGGAAATGAAAGAGCACCATTAATCGTTTTTAATAAATGAAATAAGGTACATAGTTGAATACTCCTGACTAATAAAAATAAAAATGTTTTCACTTTTAAAATTTGCGTACGGCTCTCAGCCTATAGGTGTAAACACGGCTTAGATACCAATAAATTAATTAAGTAATTTTGATGAGTAGACTAGTTTTTATGAATCTTCGACTAGCTTTAAGATCGTTTTAAGAAAATGGAAACATAAAAATGAATTTAAAAAAAGTGTCGAAAAAGACTTATTTGATTTAAATAAACTTTGACTCTTCAATCCTTTTAAGAGTAACACGTTTTTTATCCCTATTTTAATTTATCTATTTGCGATCACTATGTAATATTTTAACACAGCAATGTTCGTGTTCAATTAAAATATTTGATTGTCAAAATTCCTCCCCTCTCCCCCAAAATGATATGAAATTTGAAATTGAATAATTTTTAATTTGTTAAAGCTTTCTTATTTTAGTAGGGCGGCCAGATAAATTTTTAGATTGTCGGGACATCAGTAACCAGAAATCGGAGCAAATCGGGACTTTGAAAAAAACCATGGAATTTTAAACATCAGCGTATAGAAAAATTAAATAATAAAATTTTATTGAGAGATTTCAAAATTCAGTTTCGTTACTAAATATCCGCGGGTACTTACTGTATAAAAGAAGTCTATAATTTCGAGCGATTTGTTGATTTAGTAAAATATTTTAGGCTAAGACAGCAATTTCAAGTTTCTGTCGTTGCGACTAAAAACATTGTTCGCAATTCAGTTTGATTTCTTCATTTGAATTTAAATTTCATGAGTTCTATTTTTTACGACAGAAAATGCAAGAATGTTACTTTGCGAAAATAAAGTCTCGCAGAGCAGCAGTTAAATGTTCATGTTTTATAGTTATTACGTCAAAAACCTTTGAACAATATTAAATATGTAAAACCGTATCTAAATATTACTTTGTCCGCTTTTCTTCATTTCAGATTTTGGGCGGCAAAATAAAAATGTTCCTAAGGTTGCATTAAGAACTCCAAGTTAAGCACTGATCATGTCCTTGCAAGAAATTTGCAAAAAAATACGATCGAATTAAACTTAATACTTTTTCCCACAAACGACTTATGCACACAATATTTTTTTTTTCAAATTTGGAAAATCATTTTAATTGAAGAAAGTTTCTTTTCCTTCTTTGACATAGCGAAAGATATTTTCATGTCTAAAGAAGGAAAAACGGGACAAAATCGGGATATTTTCAATATCGGGACAAGTTTAAAATATGGGGATTGTCCCGCCAAAATTTGGAAATCTGGCAGGCCCATGTACGAGTACCTTACCCTACCAAATTTTAACGAAGAAAGCTTCAAATTTTATTTAAAAAAATGGAATGGGACACTTAAATAATTTCATCCTATGGAAGACAAGATGCCATAAGCAAGTTAGATACACAGCATTCAAGTAATGCAATGCAGCAAGGTTTTATTATTGAACATTTCCGATATTTAAACGTAAAATAACACTTTACCTTTTCGGAAACAAGAAAAATTTACAGTGGTTCTACGTACCGAATAATTTATTTTAGAAAAGAAATCACCATTAGGTCTTTTAATATTGATGGAAAATTGAAGTTATAGCACCTTTTTTTTCAAATTCATTTTTATTTTCCATTTTCTTAAAACTATCTTAAAGCTAGACAAGTCATAAAAACTAGCCTACTTATCAATATCTTAAAACTAACTTACTGGCTCCAGTCGGGTGCTCTAAGTTAAACTATAATAACTTAATGCTAATGCCTTTCGGGCTAAGAACTATTTTAATACTTAATCCAGGTCGGTTTTATTTTTCACCGAAGAGAATTTACCAAAAAAAAACTCGGTATCTAAGTATGTCTTTATTTTTTTGGTTTTATATAAAACTTACAAACTACATTAAAGCTAATTAAAACTAACTAAAACTATTTAAAGCTACTTAGAACTATTTACAACCTACTTATAAGCTACTTACAGACTACTTACGAACTAGAACAGCCACAGTAAGCATTTTCCGGTTTTATATTTTTTTTTTTGTATTTTGGTTGATTTTATAATTTTTTTTGTGTTTTGTATGTTTTATATATATATTTTTTTTTTTGTGCCACCCTGACTATCCCTACTTAAAACTAACTACCTAAACCTATGTAAGTCGGCCATACAAAATAAAATAGCAAGGTCAACAATTAAATGTCTGAAGGAACTTCATGTTCGTTTTTCAACCACCAGAACTGGTTCTCCTGCCTTACCCTATCTCTTCGGTCCCGTTCAGACACAGTCCTACTGAACCGAAGGTGCTCAGCTCCGTCTTGCGCGAGGACGTCTCGACTGTAAAGGAGCCACCGATCTACAGTTCTACGGCCAACGTGGTAGATTAGCGGAACCGCCGCTCTATCCTGGATCAGCATCGGGCGGAATAAAGCCGCTTAGACGCACACTCTCGTAGTGTTCGTTGTTCGGGTAATAAGCCCCAAAAATTAAGCTGTTGCTCGAGGACATCGCTCTTGCAATGTGACCTCGAATAAGTTTCAGCAAGAAATTATCTATCCTGTTTATGTTGGCCCCGTTGTATAGAACCAGGTTGGAATAGTAATGTTTGTACTCCGACTCTGGTGTTCTGTGCAATCCAAGGCAGCGTCGAAGACACTGCCTCTCAAATACCCGAATCTTTTCCATTTGAGATGGGGCAACGTTGAACCAAACCGGGCATCCATAGGCAACCATCGGCCGGATAAGGGCCATGTAGCAAATCACCTTCACCCTATTGTCAAGCCGGCTGCTATAAAACAACCGTTTCGTCAGGGCAAAAGCTCCCCTAGCCCTGGCCAGAGCAGCATTTATATGTCTGTCGAAATACAAATACTGATCCATCCAGATGCCAAGGTACTTTACTACACTTTAACTTGCCCGTGGATATCCATTTGGCCCTACGATCACCAGCTTGCGCCAGTTCTTTCTCGTATCCCTTGTGGCTCTACGCAACGGAGTCCTAAACAAGATAGTTTCTGATTTCTGAAAGTTGATTTTCAACTTCCAGTCATCGCAATATTGCTGAATCTTCTCGAAGTCACGCTGAAAGAGAATCCTGATGACCTCGACTTTTGGAGCTGTTCTGTACGCAATTAGATCGTCGGCATACGCAATTGCCTGAGTTAGACTGTGTTAATGTGTTAATGCTGAATAGAATCGGCGAGTTGACCGCTTCCTGCTGAAAACCATTTTTAATATTAAAGGTTGTGGCATTCTTGACAACAAACTTTCTGCCATTGAGCATATCATAAAGCATATATAATAGTGTTTTACTAATGCCAAGCCTGGTCAGCTTTAGATAAAGACCCTCTAACCATACGGTGTCGAAGGCCTTCTCCAAATCAACCAGACAGGCCCAGTACACTGCTTCTTAGATTTGTTCCATTGGAGATCAGAAACGAGCTTAGACGCGGCATGAATGGTGTCATGTCCCGCCTTAAAACCGAACTGATTGTCCGATATGATACTATTGTCCTCTGCCCACTTAGACAGAGCTCTATTGATAACATTTTTTTGAATACCTTGCTGATACTGGGAAGAAGACTTATCGACCGGAGATTCGCCGGATTGGAGTTGTCCTTTCCCTTTTTCGGGAAAGGATGCACCACAGCTGTCTTCCAACGCACTGGATAACATGCCATATTCAGAGCGTTGTTAAACAGAGTGGTATAAATGTCAACAGCTTCTTGAGGTAAATGTCGAAGTACAACGTTGAATATGCCATCGACTCCTGCAGACTTCTTCTTCTTTAAGGAATCGAAGATGAGCTGGAGCTCCACCTTCGTAACTAACAGGGAACTGAGCCCGTTTCGCTCGGCGATTGTGGCGTTTGCCAAATGATCTTCATTGAACCCGGTGAAACCGAGGTTCTCTGATCGCCATTGCGTTATGTTGTTCAAAAACGTTTATTAATGAGTCTAATGAGATTCAACAACAAAATCCTTTTTTTTCAGATATCGTCGGATTATGCTCCATAACGCAATATTGATTTTGCCGTAGATTCAAAAACTTTCTGTTTATGTATTAAGGTTGACAGTGAAAGTCCATGTATTATAGTACAAGGTTCCCATTTCCAGCTAACGTTGTGAAAGCGTCCTAGATTTGTATCCGGTTGATTTGCTAACATAATGATCAGAAATGGGATTATGCTAACTGCCTTTTTTGTGCGTTATAATATAACGGTATCGACTTTATACAAACGTTTCATGTCCCCTTGTTTACAAAAATATATATTTTATTTTGCCCTATTTAACCGTTCGAGATTTTTGTTTGAATTTCATTGTTTTTTAAGATTAAACAAAAATCATGAAAATAGAAAAAAGGTACTTTTGAACAATTTGTTTAGCTAACATTAGATTTTTCCAAACATTTACCAAATCGGCCAACTTTTGGGCAATTCCTTTTGCACACTTAGAAAATTGGGTTGCTTTGGGAAGAAAACAGTGCTTGCCAGAGAGTTAAACCTTTCCCCTTTCTGACAAATTATGACCAAGAAATTCCTTTGGGCAGAAATTCATTGGTCTTTTAAACGCCAAGTTAACGTAGGTCAGATCTCAGACATATACGAAAACAATTCTTGCCAACAATCTGTCAAAAAACAGTTTCACACTTTTTCGACAATTTGCTTCTCTTATTTTATTGAAACTTGACAGACTTGACAATTTTTGCCTAAAAATTTCTGGAGCAAAGCAATTATTTTCATCAAGAAATATCAAATGGGCGAGTGCTCTTATGCAACGAAAATATGTTAAATTCTCTTGGCTTTAAATGTAAATTTGGAAGACAAGATGCCATAAGCAAGTTAGATACACAGCATTCAAGTAATGCAATGCAGCAAGGTTTTATTATTGAACATTTCCGATATTTAAACGTAAAATAACACTTTACCTTTTCGGAAACAAGAAAAATTTACAGTGGTTCTACGTACCGAATAATTTATTTTAGAAAAGAAATCACCATTAGGTCTTTTAATATTGATGGAAAATTGAAGTTATAGCACCTTTTTTTTCAAATTCATTTTTATTTTCCATTTTCTTAAAACTATCTTAAAGCTAGACAAGTCATAAAAACTAGCCTACTTATCAATATCTTAAAACTAACTTACTGGCTCCAGTCGGGTGCTCTAAGTTAAACTATAATAACTTAATGCTAATGCCTTTCGGCCTAAGAACTATTTTAATACTTAATCCAGGTCGGTTTTATTTTTCACCGAAGAGAATTTACCAAAAAAAAACTCCGTATCTAAGTATGTCTTTATTTTTTTGGTTTTATATAAAACTTACAAACTACATTAAAGCTAATTAAAACTAACTAAAACTATTTAAAGCTACTTAGAACTATTTACAACCTACTTATAAGCTACTTACAGACTACTTACGAACTAGAACAGCCACAGTAAGCATTTTCCGGTTTTATATTTTTTTTTTTTGTATTTTGGTTGATTTTATAATTTTTTTTGTGTTTTGTATGTTTTATATATATTTTTTTTTTTTGTGCCACCCTGACTATCCCTACTTAAAACTAACTACCTAAACCTATGTAAGTCGGCCATACAAAATAAAATAGCAAGGTCAACAATTAAATGTCTGAAGGAACTTCATGTTCGTTTTTCAACCACCAGAACTGGTTCTCCTGCCTTACCCTATCTCTTCGGTCCCGTTCAGACACAGTCCTACTGAACCGAAGGTGCTCAGCTCCGTCTTGCGCGAGGACGTCTCGACTGTAAAGGAGCCACCGATCTACAGTTCTACGGCCAACGTGGTAGATTAGCGGAACCGCCGCTCTATCCTGGATCAGCATCGGGCGGAATAAAGCCGCTTAGACGCACACTCTCGTAGTGTTCGTTGTTCGGGTAATAAGCCCCAAAAATTAAGCTGTTGCTCGAGGACATCGCTCTTGCAATGTGACCTCGAATAAGTTTCAGCAAGAAATTATCTATCCTGTTTATGTTGGCCCCGTTGTATAGAACCAGGTTGGAATAGTAATGTTTGTACTCCGACTCTGGTGTTCTGTGCAATCCAAGGCAGCGTCGAAGACACTGCCTCTCAAATACCCGAATCTTTTCCATTTGAGATGGGGCAACGTTGAACCAAACCGGGCATCCATAGGCAACCATCGGCCGGATAAGGGCCATGTAGCAAATCACCTTCACCCTATTGTCAAGCCGGCTGCTATAAAACAACCGTTTCGTCAGGGCAAAAGCTCCCCTAGCCCTGGCCAGAGCAGCATTTATATGTCTGTCGAAATACAAATACTGATCCATCCAGATGCCAAGGTACTTTACTACACTTTAACTTGCCCGTGGATATCCATTTGGCCCTACGATCACCAGCTTGCGCCAGTTCTTTCTCGTATCCCTTGTGGCTCTACGCAACGGAGTCCTAAACAAGATAGTTTCTTATTTCTGAAAGTTGATTTTCAACTTCCAGTCATCGCAATATTGCTGAATCTTCTCGAAGTCACGCTGAAAGAGAATCCTGATGACCTCGACTTTTGGAGCTGTTCTGTACGCAATTAGATCGTCGGCATACGCAATTGCCTGAGTTAGACTGTGTTAATGTGTTAATGCTGAATAGAATCGGTGAGTTGACCGCTTCCTGCTGAAAACCATTTTTAATATTAAAGGTTGTGGCATTCTTGACAACAAACTTTCTGCCATTGAGCATATCATAAAGCATATATAATAGTGTTTTACTAATGCCAAGCCTGGTCAGCTTTAGATAAAGACCCTCTAACCATACGGTGTCGAAGGCCTTCTCCAAATCAACCAGACAGGCCCAGTACACTGCTTCTTAGATTTGTTCCATTGGAGATCAGAAACGAGCTTAGACGCGGCATGAATGGTGTCATGTCCCGCCTTAAAACCGAACTGATTGTCCGATATGATACTATTGTCCTCTGCCCACTTAGACAGAGCTCTATTGATAACATTTTTTTGAATACCTTGCTGATACTGGGAAGAAGACTTATCGACCGGAGATTCGCCGGATTGGAGTTGTCCTTTCCCTTTTTCGGGAAAGGATGCACCACAGCTGTCTTCCAACGCACTGGATAACATGCCATATTCAGAGCGTTGTTAAACAGAGTGGTATAAATGTCAACAGCTTCTTGAGGTAAATGTCGAAGTACAACGTTGAATATGCCATCGACTCCTGCAGACTTCTTCTTCTTTAAGGAATCGAAGATGAGCTGGAGCTCCACCTTCGTAACTAACAGGGAACTGAGCCCGTTTCGCTCGGCGATTGTGGCGTTTGCCAAATGATCTTCATTGAACCCGGTGAAACCGAGGTTCTCTGATCGCCATTGCGTTATGTTGTTCAAAAACGTTTATTAATGAGTCTAATGAGATTCAACAACAAAATCCTTTTTTTTCAGATATCGTCGGATTATGCTCCATAACGCAATATTGATTTTGCCGTAGATTCAAAAACTTTCTGTTTATGTATTAAGGTTGACAGTGAAAGTCCATGTATTATAGTACAAGGTTCCCATTTCCAGCTAACGTTGTGAAAGCGTCCTAGATTTGTATCCGGTTGATTTGCTAACATAATGATCAGAAATGGGATTATGCTAACTGCCTTTTTTGTGCGTTATGATATAACGGTATCGACTTTATACAAACGTTTCATGTCCCCTTGTTTACAAAAATATATATTTTATTTTGCCCTATTTAACCGTTCGAGATTTTTGTTTGAATTTCATTGTTTTTTAAGATTAAACAAAAATCATGAAAATAGAAAAAAGGTACTTTTGAACAATTTGTTTAGCTAACATTAGATTTTTCCAAACATTTACCAAATCGGCCAACTTTTGGGCAATTCCTTTTGCACACTTAGAAAATTGGGTTGCTTTGGGAAGAAAACAGTGCTTGCCAGAGAGTTAAACCTTTCCCCTTTCTGACAAATTATGACCAAGAAATTCCTTTGGGCAGAAATTCATTGGTCTTTTAAACGCCAAGTTAACGTAGGTCAGATCTCAGACATATACGAAAACAATTCTTGCCAACAATCTGTCAAAAAACAGTTTCACACTTTTTCGACAATTTGCTTCTCTTATTTTATTGAAACTTGACAGACTTGACAATTTTTGCCTAAAAATTTCTGGAGCAAAGCAATTATTTTCATCAAGAAATATCAAATGGGCGAGTGCTCTTATGCAACGAAAATATGTTAAATTCTCTTGGCTTTAAATGTAAATTTGGAAGACAAGATGCCATAAGCAAGTTAGATACACAGCATTCAAGTAATGCAATGCAGCAAGGTTTTATTATTGAACATTTCCGATATTTAAACGTAAAATAACACTTTACCTTTTCGGAAACAAGAAAAATTTACAGTGGTTCTACGTACCGAATAATTTATTTTAGAAAAGAAATCACCATTAGGTCTTTTAATATTGATGGAAAATTGAAGTTATAGCACCTTTTTTTTCAAATTCATTTTTATTTTCCATTTTCTTAAAACTATCTTAAAGCTAGACAAGTCATAAAAACTAGCCTACTTATCAATATCTTAAAACTAACTTACTGGCTCCAGTCGGGTGCTCTAAGTTAAACTATAATAACTTAATGCTAATGCCTTTCGGCCTAAGAACTATTTTAATACTTAATCCAGGTCGGTTTTATTTTTCACCGAAGAGAATTTACCAAAAAAAAACTCGGTATCTAAGTATGTCTTTATTTTTTTGGTTTTATATAAAACTTACAAACTACATTAAAGCTAATTAAAACTAACTAAAACTATTTAAAGCTACTTAGAACTATTTACAACCTACTTATAAGCTACTTACAGACTACTTACGAACTAGAACAGCCACAGTAAGCATTTTCCGGTTTTATATTTTCTTTTTTGTATTTTGGTTGATTTTATAATTTTTTTTGTGTTTTGTATGTTTTATATATATTTTTTTTTTTTTGTGCCACCCTGACTATCCCTACTTAAAACTAACTACCTAAACCTATGTAAGTCGGCCATACAAAATAAAATAGCAAGGTCAACAATTAAATGTCTGAAGGAACTTCATGTTCGTTTTTCAACCACCAGAACTGGTTCTCCTGCCTTACCCTATCTCTTCGGTCCCGTTCAGACACAGTCCTACTGAACCGAAGGTGCTCAGCTCCGTCTTGCGCGAGGACGTCTCGACTGTAAAGGAGCCACCGATCTACAGTTCTACGGCCAACGTGGTAGATTAGCGGAACCGCCGCTCTATCCTGGATCAGCATCGGGCGGAATAAAGCCGCTTAGACGCACACTCTCGTAGTGTTCGTTGTTCGGGTAATAATCCCCAAAAATTAAGCTGTTGCTCGAGGACATCGCTCTTGCAATGTGACCTCGAATAAGTTTCAGCAAGAAATTATCTATCCTGTTTATGTTGGCCCCGTTGTATAGAACCAGGTTGGAATAGTAGTGTTTGTACTCCGACTCTGGTGTTCTGTGC
This sequence comes from Dasysyrphus albostriatus, assembly GCA_946251815.1. NCBI lineage: Eukaryota > Metazoa > Arthropoda > Insecta > Diptera > Syrphidae > Dasysyrphus > Dasysyrphus albostriatus. The sequence continues at coordinate 179,741,160 of OX276335.1, forward strand.
AATCCAAGGCAGCGTCGAAGACACTGCCTCTCAAATACCCGAATCTTTTCCATTTGAGATGGGGCAACGTTGAACCAAACCGGGCATCCATAGGCAACCATCGGCCGGATAAGGGCCATGTAGCAAATCACCTTCACCCTATTGTCAAGCCGGCTGCTATAAAACAACCGTTTCGTCAGGGCAAAAGCTCCCCTAGCCCTGGCCAGAGCAGCATTTATATGTCTGTCGAAATACAAATACTGATCCATCCAGATGCCAAGGTACTTTACTACACTTTAACTTGCCCGTGGATATCCATTTGGCCCTACGATCACCAGCTTGCGCCAGTTCTTTCTCGTATCCCTTGTGGCTCTACGCAACGGAGTCCTAAACAAGATAGTTTCTGATTTCTGAAAGTTGATTTTCAACTTCCAGTCATCGCAATATTGCTGAATCTTCTCGAAGTCACGCTGAAAGAGAATCCTGATGACCTCAACTTTTGGAGCTGTTCTGTACGCAATTAGATCGTCGGCATACGCAATTGCCTGAGTTAGACTGTGTTAATGTGTTAATGCTGAATAGAATCGGCGAGTTGACCGCTTCCTGCTGAAAACCATTTTTAATATTAAAGGTTGTGGCATTCTTGACAACAAACTTTCTGCCATTGAGCATATCATAAAGCATATATAATAGTGTTTTACTAATGCCAAGCCTGGTCAGCTTTAGATAAAGACCCTCTAACCATACGGTGTCGAAGGCCTTCTCCAAATCTTCTTAGATTTGTTCCATTGGAGATCAGAAACGAGCTTAGACGCGGCATGAATGGTGTCATGTCCCGCCTTAAAACCGAACTGATTGTCCGATATGATACTATTGTCCTCTGCCCACTTAGACAGAGCTCTATTGATAACATTTTTTTGAATACCTTGCTGATACTGGGAAGAAGACTTATCGACCGGAGATTCGCCGGATTGGAGTTGTCCTTTCCCTTTTTCGGGAAAGGATGCACCACAGCTGTCTTCCAACGCACTGGATAACATGCCATATTCAGAGCGTTGTTAAACAGAGTGGTATAAATGTCAACAGCTTCTTGAGGTAAATGTCGAAGTACAACGTTGAATATGCCATCGACTCCTGCAGACTTCTTCTTCTTTAAGGAATCGAAGATGAGCTGGAGCTCCACCTTCGTAACTAACAGGGAACTGAGCCCGTTTCGCTCGGCGATTGTGGCGTTTGCCAAATGATCTTCATTGAACCCGGTGAAACCGAGGTTCTCTGATCGCCATTGCGTTATGTTGTTCAAAAACGTTTATTAATGAGTCTAATGAGATTCAACAACAAAATCCTTTTTTTTCAGATATCGTCGGATTATGCTCCATAACGCAATATTGATTTTGCCGTAGATTCAAAAACTTTCTGTTTATGTATTAAGGTTGACAGTGAAAGTCCATGTATTATAGTACAAGGTTCCCATTTCCAGCTAACGTTGTGAAAGCGTCCTAGATTTGTATCCGGTTGATTTGCTAACATAATGATCAGAAATGGGATTATGCTAACTGCCTTTTTTGTGCGTTATGATATAACGGTATCGACTTTATACAAACGTTTCATGTCCCCTTGTTTACAAAAATATATATTTTATTTTGCCCTATTTAACCGTTCGAGATTTTTGTTGGAATTTCATTGTTTTTTAAGATTAAACAAAAATCATGAAAATAGAAAAAGGTACTTTTGAACAATTTGTTTAGCTAAAATTAGATTTTTCCAAACATTTACCAAATCGGCCAACTTTTGGGCAATTCCTTTTGCACACTTAGAAAATTGGGTTGCTTTGGGAAGAAAACAGTGCTTGCCAGAGAGTTAAACCTTTCCCCTTTCTGACAAATTATGACCAAGAAATTCCTTTGGGCAGAAATTCATTGGTCTTTTAAACGCCAAGTTAACGTAGGTCAGATCTCAGACATATACGAAAACAATTCTTGCCAACAATCTGTCAAAAAACAGTTTCACACTTTTTCGACAATTTGCTTCTCTTATTTTATTGAAACTTGACAGACTTGACAATTTTTGCCTAAAAATTTCTGGAGCAAAGCAATTATTTTCATCAAGAAATATCAAATGGGCGAGTGCTCTTATGCAACGAAAATATGTTAAATTCTCTTGGCTTTAAATGTAAATTTGGGATTCAAAAATGGTGAGCAAATACATAAATGCTGTAATAAATGGCGGTTTTAATTCCCGAAATCAATGAGAGGAATGGTGTATTGGCGAATGGTGTCACGGCACCTAACAGTCAGCGCGTGAAGCCTACTTGTGAGATAGATTTTTTTCAGATTTGACATGATTTTGCCATAAGAAAAAACCAAAAAACGGTGTTGCAAACTTATAGTTTAATAATTAATTTTATATAAACACCTATCTATATTATAGTTGCACTGGAGTAACAAAGTAGACATATAAATTTGTAAATCAGAAAGAATATGTATCGAAACTTATAAATAATTTCCTTAATTTTTGAGGTGAAAAATTTAAACAAACCTGCATGGCAAGGGCGTACGCAGAATTTAGATCAGGGAGGGGCACTTCGTTTAAAGTTCTGCCATATTTGACTAAGAAATCTAAATGGTTACCCTTAATTTAAGTTTAAACATATTTTATTGAAACAATGGTATCTGAATACTGGGACCAAATTACCACGTCAGTTACCGAGTAAGAGAGTGTCAAGTGAACGAGTAACCACTTCAAAGTTTGTTATACTAGATTGCTCGAAACGTTAGCGGTAATGCCAAACTCATCTGATTCAGTCACGTATTATTTGGTAACTGATGCGGTAATTTGGCCCCTGATTGCAACCTTAGTGAATTTTGTAAGCTTAAAATAAATGAAATTTTCCACATGGTTCTATATCCATCTACGTTAGAGCCAAATGGTGTGGGTCTTCAGCAAATTTTTCTTACACTTCTTTTAAAGTGTCCTTATCATTTTTCATAACTGTTTTTTTGTGTACACTCAGCATACATAATTCTGTAAATTTTAATATTCAATCACAAATTTATATTTATCTACCAAGATCACCCACGGTGTTTAATCAATTACCAATTAAACGATTTCGATCATGGTTGAACGAAGACAAGTCTTGACTCTTCTCAACGTACTAAATATAATTTCAATTGAACTTGTGGTACAAGGTAATATGAAGAGTAGGGGCGTCGGAATTTTTTATTTCTTGTATTCAAAATAGGTAATGCAATTCATAAGGAGAAAATAATCAAAAACGGTTAGAAAATCGATAGATTTGTTTGCGGCTTTCATTAAGATTTAAGGCAAAAAGTTATTTTATGATATTTTTAGGAGCAGTTCCTTATTTTATTTTTTTAGTAGCAGGTTATTAAAGCAAAAAAAAATCACTTTAAGTAACTTTGACCAGATATCGACGAAAATTTTAATATGTTTCCTGACAACTTTTTCGAATTGTAATTTTTTTTAAATTAAATTTTGGAAAACGTCCCAGAACAAAAATTACTTCTATTTAAATCCTTTACAAGATCCACGATACCCATTTTGAATATAAAAAATGAAAATAAAAAATAATTCCGATATCCCCAATGGGAAAAAAATATCCGCAGTGTAGGTATAATACGTAATTTATTTTTCCAAAGATTATACCATAATTCAGCCTCTCCATTAAAACTTTGTAATGCGTAAGACTCGGAAAAACTTTTTGTTTTTTCTTTGAAATCGTATACATTCATTTTCAACACATTCGCAGTTGTTGTGTGTGTGGCGGTACTCACCGGACACCGGTGCTTGGACGCCGATGTGCACAATAATTATGTTGTATGTATGTGCCGCTTAAGGCAACCTAGACCTTAGGTACACAATAATTTTAGAAAAACTATACTGGAAAACTAAGCGACCAATTTACAGTCATAAGTGTTTGTTTGGAAAAATAAATAAAATTTCAAATAACCTATAAATTTTAATATTTCTCATGTAAATTTTTATTTCAAAAAGACGTCGGTAAAATAAAAATATGATTGTCCTTTTGTGGGCTTTAGGTCAAATATTGATTTTATATAAACAATTGACCAAAAGCTCACTAGAGGACAATTATCTTTTTATATAAAAGATCACAAAATAAAAGAACATAGTAAAATTAAATGTTTGAAAATTACAATTGTAAAAAAATAATTAATATTAATAGTTCTTTTCTTTAGCCAAAAATCCAGGGGGCAACGCCCCCCCCCCCCCCTTGCCACATGGTTGCTGCATGGTTGTTGTTGCTTTCCAATATGGATTAATGTCATCAGCCAAAATGATATCATGTGCATAGTCAGGGAAAGAGATTTAAGAGATTAATATAAAAGAAGCTCACTGTGAAATGCTAAATATATATACAAATATTTGCATCTATTTATGAATTTTGTTTTTTGTTCGTGTATATGTACTATCTTCAAAAAGAGAATTAAAATATTTTGCTCCCGTTTGTGAAATAAATCAATAAAATGTATGTTACGTTTAGAAACTAATAACACCTTGGAGCTAGTGACACCCTCAATTAAAAATAATATAGGGGGTTTTGTTTTTTAGATTATATTTTTTATATTTAGTTAAAACTTTGTTTTTTTACGTTTAGGCTATTTACCAAACTTCTATGATATCAAAATAAATTTTACAAAAAGTTTTAAGAACTATAAAATTATCTGGATATTTCTTATTTTTGGCACTAACTGCTCGAGTACACAACAATCTTCAATTCTGAGTTTAATTTTTCAATTCTTATTTTTAAAAACATCTTTCGAAAATGAAAGCAAAAATAAATTTTTTTAGTAAAATTAAAAAGTATATACAAGAAAATTTATTCATAAAATATATTACCTATTTGAAGAACTTCGTTTAAAAAAAAAAAATAATATATTTTACGAAGAACAATTCATGTTTTAAATAATGCTGACTACGTCCTGTGCGGCTTTTTTCTCAGTTTAGCAATGTTGTTGTTGCTTCTAGTTGTAGAGATGGTTTGTTAACATTTTTCGTACAAAAATTAGAGTTTTTCAGCAATCAGCTCCGATATATTTTACGTTTGAATTATAAACTCATATATTTTTTCATTCTATTGCATTCATAATATGAATACACATCACATTGATTTAATAGTTTTTAGGAAAAATAATAAGGGTATTCATGTATCTTCATAAAACCGTAGATAAGTTTAGAAATTGGTTTAGTTTATTTTTGGTTAATGAAGTGTCAAATTTTGTATAGGAAGTGATTTACACAATTTGGTTAAGCATATCAAAGGATTTTCTTGCGTAAAATAAACCAAACTGGCCAAACTTATCCAAACTTCATTGTGGCTCTTACTCTGATTGAATTTCCTAGCATTTAATCAAATGTATTAAAAAGGTCGTTCATGCAAACTTTGCGTAAACTTATCATTTTACATAATTTGTAAGCTTACGACATTGCATGAATACCCTTATACATATAATTATGTTAAAGGAACGAATAACTTCTTAAAAACACACGCATATATTTGATACAGTCGTCTACAAGCATCCAGTCAATGTATGTAACACATTGCCAAAATGTTGTTAGTTTCAGTAAATAAGATAAGTCATCCCTTTTCATTTTAAATCGATTTTGCTAGTAAAAATTATTGAGTGATTCAGTGAAACGAGAAGTCAGATTACTTACCGCACCGGATATTTCAGACGTGACTTTGTGTATGTGCTGTGCTGTTTGGTTTTAAAAACAATCAAAAAAGAAATTTTTTGATTGATCGATGCACCGAAGAAAGTGCAGGAACTAGGTGGCAAATAGTATTACTATGCAGTAATCATGAAAATCTTGTTACTAAAACAACAAAAGAAATTTTTGTTACGTAGGTAGAAAAATAATATTCAAAGTCCTTGTAGAGAGGAAAACCTGATAAAAAATATATATGAGCTTCTTCTGCTAACGTACAAATTGGTAGTATTATTATTAAAATCTAGTTTTGAGGCGCATTGAAAAGAAGAAAAAATATTTTTCTTGCCATTTAATAAAAATTGCGGAAAGAAAAAGTTCGATATCTTGAATAATTTTAGAATGGTGGTTATCGCCAAAAATATAAAGGGAATAAATGCCCCTTTGCGTACGTCTTTGATGTGATGGTTTGTTTGCATTTTCGTTTCACAAGTAAAAATAAACGAACCCACTCGTTTCACTTTAGTTTATTCACTTTTACAAGAATGTGATTTGAATAAGTAAGTAAAAAGGCTATCCTCTTCACTCGTTGCCGTTTTTGACTGATATATTGTTACATAATTAATGCTGTTATAATCATTGTAAAGAGTGTTTTATTAAGAAGTATAGAGCATTGAAATGGAATAAAACAAAGATAATTTTTAAATTGACATGAAATTACTTCATTCGAAAGATAGTCTTCTAGCATTATAATTTAAATATCATTTCTGGCATATGACCGCCACAGCTGGCTTGGGCGTAGTCTAATCTGGGGTCCAGTTTTCGGTAACTTTTTCCAACATTCGTGCCCGTATATCAGTAAAACATGTGAATATTGTCCTCTAAGTCCTCAGTTCGCAAAATATGTTCCGCGGAACCCTAGTGTTTCGCGAAGTATCTTCCAGGGTTCCGCGAATTTCTTGAAGTAAAAGCAACAAAATATTGCCTTCAGTAGTTACATTTAAAAAACTTTCAATAAACTTTTGGTAAAAATTGTATTTTTGTAATATTGAAACACCTTACGAAAGTAACAGCAGCCATTGCTATTTACATTCATATGCATTTCTTGTTCTTGGTGAGCTTGTAAAGATTGTAAAGTTCGTGAAAAAGTATCCTCTTGACTAGATTTGTCAAAAATATGGTGGGTACCTAGTTTAGTATAAAATCCGATGGCTGTCTTGAGGAAAAGCTTAATCCAGGTTATTTGAACTTAGAAAAGTTTTCCAACTGGAGAAAAATATATCCTCATCTGCAAACCTTTTGTATTGTTTTATGCAATATGTAAATAAATTATTATTATATTACAAGCCAATCTAATGATAATGATGCTACAGATTTACAAGGAAAATCCAAAACAGTATTTTTCACCAGAGACAAACTGGCAGCTTTAAAAAAATTTCTAGTTTACCTGTACATCTACAAAATGATAATATTGAATGTTTACCAGATTAAAAGAATGTTTGCAAGGATATGTTTTTTAGCTCCAAGCTAATTAGGCTGTTCTAATTTTGACAAATTTTAAGTGTAAAATCCGCTTACGATGCTAAGTAAACAGAAAAACGCATCTCTGATAGATCTAAAAAGTTTTTTTTTCATAAATAAGTTTTTTAATTGAGATTGGTCGCTCCCAAGATCTTCGAATACAGTTTTCGGAACTAGAACTAAGCTTAACAATTTATTAATCAAAAAAATTAAAATTTTGTCTCTAAGTGGTCAATCGTTTCGGGCTTATCAGCGTAGACTAGCGACTTCACATATCCCCACAGAAAATATTCTAGCTGCGTTCAATAGCACGATCTTGGAGGCCAATAACGTGAAACTATGCGGTTACCCAACTTTTTCTTCAATAAATCAACTGTGGCATGAGCTGTCTGAAATGGTGCGCCGTTTTGTTGAAACCACAGCTCCTGCATATCATGATTGCTCAATTGATGAACGAAAAAGTCAGAAATTATGACTCTATAGTGGTCACCATTGACTGCAACGATGTGGCCAGCATCGTTTTCAAAGAGGTTCGGACCAACTATTCCACCTACCCATAAAGCACACCAAAGAATAATTATGTATTTATCTGATATAATATAGGTATCCTTTACCTCGTGTTGACGATTTGTTTTTATAATTAAAGGGAGAATTATTCTCAAAATTAGACCTGTCATATGCATATAACATGCTAATTTGAGATGAATTTTCCCAGTTGTTGTGCGCATGGAGTGCTAATATGGGCATTTTCAAAATTACCGTTCTACAACTAAGCAGCACTCCCTGGAGCAGAATAGATTTAAAATCCATCATCCTGATGAGCCGGAGGACGGTTTGTAGATATTTCATTTTCTTTAAATTTATCCGTCGCATATGAAGTTGGATTTCTTCTTATTTTTCTCGCCATGACTTATAACATAAAGAAGCTAAATGTTTAACGATGTTTCGGACATGTCAAACAACGATTTCCCATCTTTAACAAAAAAAATACGCGTCAAAACAGATAAATTTTCATCTTGTAAGCTCTGTTTTTAATCTAAATCATCGAAAGTATTTCTAAATGTCAAAAATAATATAATTTGGTTTGAGAGATGAGAACAGCTACTCCGTTTGAATGAGGAGGTGCTCTCAATCTTATTCATAATTTTATCATACGAAACAGGAGCAGGTACTTTTTTTAATAAGCACCTTCCCTGATTCTGACGGAGCACCTGCTCCGAGTACGTGCTCCGTTTTATTCATATGATATATGAATAAAATAGGAGAAACTCCTGCAAAATGACATTTAGTTGAAAAATCGTTTCAGGAGTGCTAAGACCACCGTTGCGTTGTAAACAAAAGATTGCAGAGAGTCTAAAATTCACAAAGGTTTGAGGTCGAGGATCAATGCCTTCCTAGTGCATTGGGCACGGTCAGTAATCTCAATGTAACCTGGCTCGCCTAAGGCCAATATGGAGTCAGCGTTCCTCAATTTTAAGTTGTTTAGAAATGAAAATCATTTAATATTTTGATGGAGGAATAAAGTTCAAGATTTTATTTATAGTTTTGACCAAAAAAAATCCAAAAAGGTCCAACTTTCCACATAAAAAGACTTTGAATATTTCAATGATCATCATGAAAAAAATTGACGTTTAATAACCCTCAATTCGATAGGAAATTTAATTTTGAAGTATAAATTGTCAAATTCGGCTTAGTTTCCGAGTTGTATTTCTCTCAGAAAGCATGGGTGAATTTAGTAGCATTTTCGATTTTAAGCATGCTCACAGGCCAAACACGCTTACGGGTTTTGTTAAATCTAAGTTGTCTACTGAAATCAACAGATTTTCAACGTGAAATTAAATATTATTCATTGAATATTTATTTTCACTTCAAATAAAATATTTTCTATTAAGCCTAATTTATACTTCAAAGCGAAGTGAATTAAATTTGAAATGAAATATTCATTTTTTATTTCAAATTAGATTTCACTTCACTTTGAAGTATAAACTGGGCTTAATAAAAAATATTTTTATGCACCAAAAGGTTTTCAAAAAAATAGTTTTCATCATAAAATGTGTGTTGGAAAAGTCAATTGAGTTGCATTTGTTTCGAGAAAAATTTGTTCCTCCTTGTCGCCAAAATAATTGCTTTTAATTTTTGACAGTTTTTCAAGCCTAAGAAAAAAATTATTTTCCTATATGAAAACTTCACTTCGCACGGATGTATAAACTAGACTTAAGATTTGAAGTTGCATTTTTCCCTCAGTGTAGCTCATCGCTTTTATATACCTTGTCAGTAAACTAAAACTGGTATGTATTAAGAAAGAAATAAATAAAAATAAATTATTGGCCGACAACCTGTGGACTTGAAACTTCAAACGAAGTTTGAAACATAGCTTACAGTTCGATGCGATAAAAAATCAAAATTTTCAAAACATTCTGTGCATAGTACTGTATAATAATCAAGGCAAGAAATATTTGCTTTGGCCTTAGTTATCCATTGAGTCAGTAATTTACTTTTAAATTATAAACTGTAGGCTTACAGATGGAAAACAATTATTTTTGCATTAATTTTAATTTTAAGTCCTACAGTTTATTAATTAACGGTAAATTTTTGACTCAATAAGTAGCTTAGGCAAAAGCAAACATTTTTGCCTTGAATATTATACATTATGCGCAGAATAGGTGGAAAATTGTATTTTAAATTTTAATTTGTTTTGCATCGAACTGTACTGTACTATGCCAAACGACGGGAAAAACTTTCAAAGGAATTAGAAGTAGGTATGTAACAAGACAAAAACAAACAGCGTACACAAAAAACATTAATCATAAAAATAATTACACCTAGTGCATAATCGATTTCAAATTGAATTACTGGCGATTAAACGATGTTGCCAAAGGACAATAGAAACTTTAATAGAAATGAAAACCATGCAAGTTAGTATGATTAAAAACGAACAATAGTAATAATTAATAATAAAAAAATTTAATTAGTAGGTAGATTGTGTTCAATAATTTAGGTTGGTTATATAGATCCCGGCATTATTGTGTTATAAAATTGAATTAAAAGTCCTAAACAAAATAAGCTTTTATTTCTTAATTGTAGCCCTTATTGCGAGAGTCAATTTTGAAAAAAAACGAATATTCAAAAGTCGATCAGAAATTCTTGATTAAATTGAAATTGCTATCAAATATATAGAAAAATACATACAAATCAAATAGAAAAATACTTACTAACAGACTTTCACAATACCGATAATCGACTTTAAGTCTATTTTGAATGGACTCTCGCAATAAGGCCCTATATTTTCTGGAAAAACAACAATTTAAAAGATTTAAGATATCATCCGTCACTATCTGTCATAGTGCCATCAACATTTTTAAAATCAATCATCAAATTTGACAATGATCAGTTTACAAGTATGTATGTGTGTACATGTACATACCATAAATAATATTAAGTTAGAATTGTGAATTAGATAGTTTTCAGAAATCAGATAGCCATCATAACGATTTAAATAAATTCTCTAATAAAATTATCATTAGTGTTTCAACAATAGAAAATTAACAAAAAATAATAATACATAAGGCGGGTGCAGGAGAAGCAATCTTTTTTTTTATTTAAGGCACTAGTCAAAGGTATCATTGCTGAAACTCATAATTGAAAATTTTACTCTTTAGAAAGGAAAATCAATTATTGTTTTGATGTACCTACAAATAAATCTTTATTATTAATTCTAGCCAACCTTCCATATAGAATGACTTTTAATGTTTCAAGCAAGTTTAATCATTAAAAAAAATGTATGTTTGTTATATGTATATGATTTTTTGTTGTCTATGAATAATAATTATGTATACATGCATACAAAAGTCCTAAGATTTATTTTTACACTTTACTATAGGTAATAGGTATATTTGATTTTCTTTTTTTTAACATAAGGATCGGAGAACAAAATTTTCAATGATGAGTTTCAGTGACAGCTATGTCATATCTGGCACTTAACGGGACTAGTTTCTCTATATAAAAATCGCTCTAAGCATTTCCGAACAACCACGTAGTGTGACATAACGCTGGTACTATGTTTATTATTGTAAGTCAAACTGAAAAAAATATAAAATATAAAAAACTGCCTTTACCTTGACACTGACTAGAGTAGTGGTTCCCAACTCAGAATGGCTTGCGACCCCCAAGAGAAATTTGAAGTGGCAGCGGACCCAAATTTCGTCGTCGTTCAATGAAACTTCCCTAACTCTATTTTCATAGAAACCGAGGGTTCGCTCGTAAAAACGATATCTTAAATAAAATATAAACATTTTATGCCTTCGCTTTCTAGCACCAAATTTCTTCGAAGATTTTTTTCAGACTCAAAACAACATTCTTTGCAGACACAATCATTTTGAACTTCGGGACGCTCTTTTTGAATTTCATCGTACATTTCAATCACCTTCACCATGAAAGGGCTATGAATAATATAGCAAATAGTATCAGACTCTAATTGGCTAAGTTGCAGAAAGTAATATTTGAATTCGACTTTGAATGCATTAAGATAACCAACAAAGTGCTGTGGAACGGTTGATGCAACGGTTTCTTCTGTACTGTGTAAAATTATTTCGAATGTTGGAAAAAATATGCAAGGACTTGCGTTTAGTCGTTTTTATCTCTAGCAAAAATATTTAGACTTACTCTTTCAACACGAATAAACAAACATATTGCTTTTTGATAACCAACGAAATTTAGAGTGATAAAGCAAAATTTTATATTGCTCATCCATTTCATTGCACAATTGTGTTTGTGTTCTCATAAAGGCATATTCTTACATACATATACGGAAGCAAACATTTGAAATTAATAAGCAAAATGTATCTATTTGATTTTTTTTTAAATAAATCCAAAACGTGTCGAGTATTGAAATTTGAAGAAAAACTTTTATTTTCGAAATCGATTTTTTAAATTTTTGTTTGCGCTGCGTTATTTTGTATGGTAGATATGTTTAATCACTTTGTGGACTCCCAGTGAACCCTGGACCAACAGTTGGGATTCGCTGGACTAGAGCTTTTTATTTAAAACTGAGGCTTCAAACTCGGTCATCCTTGTCTTATGACATGACCAAAATAAGAAATTATATAAATATAACAGTCAATTTTTGAAAATTTCAATTTAGTTTTCTTAAAACATCATTCGGCTTCAATCCTATGCCGTCATTATACCTTTTGTCATTATTCTCTTCATGTCAATGAGTTAACTATAATTTACTCCTTTTGGAAGGTAATTATTCTTCAAACTCTGATGACGAATTTATTTTCCAAGAATTTTCAGATTTTGCTCGAACACAAAGCTATCCATTCTCAGATCCCAGAATCCAGTCGGAAATAATTTGATCTTTTTTATTATATTATGGCAGTTAAATTAAAAAGTTGTTTTTATACCTAAACATTTTCGCAAATAAAATTTAAAAAAATAACAAAAGTAGACATCTTTTTCGTTGTATTTATTTCATTCATTAGTTTTTTGTTACTCTCGTTACATACCTATGTATGCGTCACTTTCATGCCTTTAAAACCCGATAGATATGATAAACGCGGTGTTAAAAAGAGGTTATTTTACTATTCGAATTCAATTTAACGTAAAATAATGCATTATATAATTAAGGGGTTTATTGTGAGAGTCTAATCAATATAGACTTAAAATCGATTTATCGGTAATGCAAATCTACATTGGCAAGATTTTTCTATTTTATTATCTTATATTATGCAATGGTGCATTTTTGGGTGCAAACATTAATGTTTTGAAATTATTATTAGTATAAATATTAGTATTAAAAATCATTTAAAAACTTACTTGAAAAATACAAAACATCAACTAAAATAGAAAAGCGCTATCTGTACCTAAGTACTTTAAGCATTTAAATACAAGGCGAAAATATCGTTGGCATATGTAAATTTAAAAAAAAAATAATCTTTATGTTCAGAGTGTTGATTCATAAATGCCAATTGCATGCAAAACGTTTACCTTCAAATACATATTTAAACTTAAGCATAAATAGAATTTCTTTGGTGCATCTCTTGCTTTTATAGCGACTGTGTGACGAGCACGCAAAAAACAAAAGACTTCTTTTGAAGTACATTTAACAGAGTCAGCAACATTGTGATATTAAAAAAGTAAAATTTAGAAACAAAAATTATAATTCCTGCTGAATTATTTCTAATTGTTTATTATTTATTATATTTTAAATTGCATTCTTACCATTTTCTGAATCAGTGGACAAAATATCCAATAAATTAGGAGTTGTTAAGATAGGTGAAGTCACTGAACCAGACTCAACAGCTTCGTCTTCGGCAGCTACATATCCAAGCAAAAATAATCCAAAAGTTATGAGCACGAATCCGGATTTTCTCCTTTTGTTTAGATACATTTTTATATTATTTTATTTAAAAATGCTGGTTAAAAATTTGCTTTCATGTATGTATTTGTTTTATATTTTTAAAAACTTTTATCTAATTTAAATTTTATATTTTCACTTTGTATTAACACATAACTTATTTGTATTTCTCTTTTCGGCCGGATATACGGAAAACACTACTTTAGACGGACACCAGTTGGATTTTTATTTTTTTCTGTTTTTCGTTCGTTTGACAAAAATGGTAACTCCCTTCACATTTCAAAAAATAAAAAAAAAATCGAATCGATAAAGTTGAAATATGCTCGTAGGTAGGTACTGTGGTTATATTCTTAGACTTAGAAATTTATTTAACCTGTTTAAGCTAACTTGACTCTAAAGAGAAAAAAAATGTAAATACATATATACATACATGTATGTATATTTACATATATTACAAGATGAATTTATAAAAATTAAAATATAATATATGTGTGTATGTAATACACTTGTTTTATAAAAATACTTTCTAAGAAAAACTTATTTTATATCAAATCGATCAAATTATATTGTTGATTTAGTTCGGGTCACAAGAAATATTAACGCACCGTTGTGTTGCACCGTCGGCGTCGTCGTCATTGAACAAGGTACGAATTCCAACTGAAGATAATTAGTTTGGTAAAGAAAAGGAATGGTTGGAGTTCGTTGGCGGATAGGTAGATTATTGCTAGACTTTTTTTCTTTGGTGTCTTGCTTTCTTGTGATTTAAAAACCGGCCACGTAGAAAAATATGGAATACATTGGACAAAGAAACTCGAAAATATACAACGATCAAAACTCTCTTAAAATTAAATTAAATAAAAACCTTCACTTTAAGAGAAATGATGAAAATAACAATAACCATAACCAAATCGAAAGGAAAGGAAAAGTTAAACTTTGGTATGTGATATGTTGTTTACTTCAAATAAACGGAAATCATTCAAGTTCGGGACTATTTACTATATTTCAAAATAGGTTTTTTTATAATACAAATTCTATATACTACTGAAATAAATCAGCCAAGTAGAAGAATTAGCATTAACGATTAGACTTGTTGAATTATTGATTCAAAATAGCTTTTTATGGCCTTTAGTCCTAATTGGCGTTTCGTCCGGCTTACTCACTTAGACTCATCAGTGACATAGTGATGGCCTTGACAACGCATAGTATATAGAATTTGTGTTATAAAAAAAAAAACATTCTTAAAGAAACTATGCCACGACCCAGGCAAAAATATTTTCGGCTCCATGATTAGGATTTCTAGTCTTGTTGGATATAGTTTACAGTGGATTTTAGTCAAAGAATTCATGTAAGTTTAATTGAACTTAATACAAATTGCGTATGACAAGGCCTCACAATGTCACTGATGAGTCCAAGTGATTAAGCCGGGCGAAACGCCAATTTGTAGGACTAAAGGCCATAAAAGCTTTTTTGAATCTAAAACAATTTTTCTTTATTATTTTCGATAAGCTAAAGCCAAAAAAGTGAATGTCGAAGAGATAAAACACAGCTTATATGATAGATACGCATTTTTCAACAAAACTGTTGCAGCTGTCTCTGAGAGCACATAACACTTTTCCTCAATGCAAGCCGTTATTCCTTGGTCTTAAAAAAAAACAAACAACAACAACAAACGTACCAAAGTTTGAGCTGTAAATCATGATACAGGCAAAAAATTATCCACATACTCGTAATTGCAGGACCCACTTTTTTTTGTATTCTACCATCATAATTGCTTGTTTTACGAATGCAAAACGAACCTTATATCACCTTCATTTACATATTAATATATGTAGGTACCTACATCGCAGGTGTTAATGCTAATACTTAATACACTATAGTTGCGTAAATTGACATTAAACACGAAAATGTATGTCTTAAAATAAGCCATTACTATCGTTTTTTAAAATCACTACAACAAAATATAAACTCATTAAATTGTAATTTAGACAAAATATTTAAAGTACACCCTGTACTGGAGTAAGAGAACTGAAGATTGAAATAATATGATGGTACATAGTATACTAAAAAGAGAGTAAGTCTCACACACAATTTTAATTGCAAGTAAACTTCTCTCAAAACAAGTTTTTTGCTCAAGTCTTTCGTTTTTATTGATTCGACTTCGTGTGTCCCATAAGCACGTTGGTGGCAGCTCAGCACTCAACAGTTGATATATCTTCGTGTGTGTATGTATGTCTAAAAAATTCCAGCTATTGTGAGCGAGGATGAAAGATACAAAAAAGTATACATATATTATACATACTTTGGTTTTGCTTGCGCTTTAATTTAAATGGGCAAGTTTTGTATTCGTACAAGAAAACCGAGCTCCAGATTGTAATAGAATACGTTCTTACGACCATATAAGAACTATGGCAAAAGAGGGTTTCGGACAATTCTTACCTTAGAGTTTCAGTTGATTACCTTGTGGAGATATTAAACTTATTGTAGCACTAAGAATAAAGATTTTTTTCAGATGGATTCCTACGACTAAGGATGTTTATTAAAAAAATCTTTTTGTATTTTGTGTGTATGGATCTTTTTTAGTATAAATTAATTAATAGATGTCAATTAACTATTTTAGTGTTATCAGTTATAGAAAAATTATTTTTGTTGAAATTTAACGTAGCGACATAACGCCCAACGAAATATTGCCCAAATCGCATGATGACATTGTGCCCAAAAACCGCACGAAGAAATTGTTGTTGTATAAAACATTAATGTGGACATTGTATAACTATGAAAGGACACTGCAATATTTCGGCATTATGGTATTTTGTGATTCTTGCAAAATTTTTGTATATTAAAACTTTTCTGTGAAAATATTTAAAAAAACTTACTGACCTTACAAATCTTAAGCAATTTAGACTTTAAGACCCAGAGCCAGTACGTGAAACTCAACTGTGTACTTTACTTCTTTATATGTGTTGCTTTTCACAGGTATTAATGTATCTTTATTTTAACATAGTCATGTGTCGTAATCTGGCAAATTTAAAGTAACTTACCTGTATGCAGATATTAACATATATCATTAAGCGATACTGAATACCAAATCAATTTCTTAAGTCTCTAGAGCTTTGGTATGATGAGAAACTACGTGAAAAGATTTTATAGTCATCGAATTAATTTCTTCTTTAAATAAGAGCAAATAAAAAGTGATAGTAGTATAGAGACGTATATGTGTAAACCTTGAAGAAATGATATTGTATAACACTGCAGATATTTAGATATGATTCATAGCCAGACAGTTACCTTAACAGTATTATTGAAAGAATACAAATTATTGTGACAGTAGATGAAATTAATTAATATGATGACATTTTGCAGAATTTTGTCTTAGTATTATGTTTTTAAATAAAATATATCCACAGAAGATATCATTATCTACTTAGTTTTTTCATGGTAAAGTAAGAGATAAATATGTAGATTCTTATTGATATAACAAAACATAAGTAAGGAATTTGCTAAACAAGCCGAAAATCTTGTTCTCTATTTTCATAATGTTGCTTGAAATGAGAGCCATACCAAACTTGATTACAGTTTATTATTGAAGATTCAAAGACATTGATTTTAAAAAAATATGACTCATTTCGAAGTTTTGATTATACGTGCGTTCACTAAGTTAAACGATAACCCTTTTAGAAAAGTAAATAAACATTAAGATTTTTGTGTTGTATTAATGGTAAGAACGGCGTCAGACTTAGTAATTTAATAAGTTAAGTTTTGCATTATAATTTACTATTCTTAAGTTTTAAAAACAAAATCTAGCATGCCCCCACACTGTGCTTCCCCAGTCCCCTCCCATTTTGCCCATTTTAATAATAAACATACATAACATCTTTTTGGGTGTTAAACAAAAATGTTTTGGTTTACTTTGTTTCGAAGATATCGATATGAATGCAATAAATTTCAAACGCTTTGTTCCACTCTTGAGGGTGAAATATACTCTAAAATTATTTTGGACTTTATTGCACTCTTGAAATAATAGAATGTGGCTACTTAGTAAGTGTTTCTAGAGCGCTGAGTAGCTTTCCTGTTGGCTCCTTCCTTAAAAATAGCAGGATATGAAATACTAACTGTATCATACTTACATGTATTGAGGCGGATACTTTTTAGAATCAGAAACATTTCCAACTGTGGATGTTGAGAAAAAAAAAATAAAAATAATAAATTTTTAAGATTTTTGTTTCATTAAATTGGCTTTGAAGTTAATTCAATTAAACAAGTTTCATTGATCAAATATTCTTACCAAAGTCCAGTGGGATTCCAAAAGGATTCATACTTGCACCTATCCTGTTTTTACTATATCTTAACAAACTTGTTGTTTTTACTATATCTTAACAAATTTGTTGAAGTCATAAAATATTGCTCTATTCATATGTACGCTGATGATGTGCAATTATTTATAAAAACTCAATCATTTTTTAAAGAACAGACGATAGACACAATGGACGAAAATCTTTAAAATATTCTTGAATTTAAAAAAAAACAGACGACAGACACAATTGACGAAAATCTTTAAAATATTCTTGATTGGGCGATTTCGAATCATCTTTGCTTAAATCCAACCAAGTCTGGATATGCACTTTTCAAAGTTTAAAATTAAGAAACTCTGAAATCGAGTACGTTAATACGGTTAGAAATCTTGGCTTCACCTTCAATCGTACTCTTACATGCGATGACCATATAAACTTAACTTTTGGCATGGTTTATGGCATGCTTTAAACTCTGTTGCCTGCACAGTCATTTATACCAGCCAAATTAATTTTCGGGTGCTGCTCTGATAAATTCCTTAAATTCAGAGCGATCATTTATATTTTTGAAAGAATGCAATCACTTCAACCTGAATACCTATTTAACATCAAGCTTGTCTTTCCTGTGTCTCATAGATCTTGTGTGCTAAACCAATCAATACATACTTGCTTGACTTCTCAGCGACAATTTTTCCCTACTATTTCGCTGAGACGATGATGTAGAAACGCAAATCTTTAAAAAAAAATGTTCTTTTATCTGGCCAGTGATCACAATTAACATCTTATCTTCCTTCTTATTAATTAATTTTCTCAAACTTAAACAGTACCAATACTTAAACAATGACGCCTGTACCCAATTTTCTTTTCTTTTTTTTACTGTGATACGAGTATATTGTACAAACGTACATTAAACAATTAACATTAGGGTGGTCCTTACATTGGTTTGTTTTTTGAGTGAGTAGTACCTCGTGGCATGATGGTTAGTGCGTTGGACTGTCATGCCGAAGGACTGGGTTGGATTCCCAGCCGCTGCCACCTAAAAACAGAAATGTTTCCCCGAGGTACTGCCTCCTGCAAGGAACTGACAAATCCTCCAAGAGTATACTTGTCATGAATAAGTCCAAATATAACAGTTGCCGTAGTATTTTCTTTTACCCGACCCATCCTATTGCACGTGGGTAAAAGAAGAAATGTCTTTTGGTGGGAACATATCGTTAATTTAAAAAAACACCGTCACAACTCAAAATTCTATAGAAAAAGACTGTAGTGCAACAAATAAAATGCTCTCGTATGGGGAAATTTAATCGCTCAGGGTTTTTCTTTTTTGTGGTTATTTTCCAGTGGGTAGGTGCAAAACCTGCATAAGGCTCTATGAGGACCGAAAAACGCGTGCTCATAGAAGTGTGAGATTCTTACTACACTAAAACCACCTCCACTTCCTGATTGCAACTAAGTTGAAACTTATCTAGCAATTTATTTTTTAACGAAGTTAAGTAACGTGTTGCAGGTTACTTTCCGGTGAAAGTTCCTGCTTAATCCGCGATTTTAAAGCGGTTTTCTGTTCACCGCATCAAGTCGGAAGGTTTTGTTCTTCGCAGACGGCGTACTAAATTCGACTCGTCAAGAATGTCAATAATCGTTGAATTAGCGTGTCGATTTATTGTCGATTTCTATGTTTTCGCGCGAAACTTTTTATTTCCTCCCGCACCGTAGGAATCCCGAGATCCCTATGAAGATCTTCGTTTCTTATATACCACGGAGCATTTACAAATGACCTAAGCAATTTATTTTCAAACGTTTGTAAGTTATTTAAGTTTGTATCGCAGGTACAACCCCAAAGTTGTATACCATAAGTCCAAACAGGTTTAAGAACCTGTCGGTATAAAATCAATTTATTTTCAATACAAAGCTTTGAATATTTACCGAATAACTAGTTCATATCTCTTAATTTACTTTTTAGTTCTTCGCATTTCTGTTTCACGTGCGGCTTCCATTTTAATTTCGCGTCTAGAGTCATTCCCAGATACTTTGCCTCATTTGCAAATGGAACATGAGCGGTATTAAGAAAGACGGGCAGTCTATTTATTTTTTTATACGTAAAGTCCAAGTGGTCTGACTTTTGTTCATTGAGCGCTATTTTTACTCATTAACATTATTAAGAGCATTTTATAATTTAATTGTAGTTTCGCTAATCGTTTTGCCTACTGCTAGTATTGCAGTATCATCAGCAAACGTGGCTACAATAGTGTCATCTGTTTGAGGTATATCGCGTGTAAATAAAAGGTACAGAACTGGAACTAATACACTTCCTTGTGGTACCCCAGCCACTATTTCCTTGAAATCAGAATAGTCATGTCCGTGTCTTACACGAAAAAGTCTTTCATTTAGATATCCGTTTAGAATGTTGTAAGGTCCTTCAGGCAGAACTTGTCTTAATTTGAATTTGAGGCCTTCGTGCCACACCTTGTCAAACGCCTGCGACACGTCCAAAAAGACAGTCGAACAGATTTTCTTTTCTTTAAGAGCTCTCTCAATTACGTCAGTAATTCTATGCACTTGATCAATTGTCGAATGCTTGCTTCTAAATCCGAACTGATGTTCAGGTATTAATTGTGTCTCTTCTATTATCGGTTGCAGGCGCAGGAGTAGTATTCTTTATGACTTCCGCAACTTTTCATTGGCTCGGAACATATTCTAACCTTACAGCGGCATTTATTATGTAAATTAGGTTAATAAACCCTTTACGAGGGAGCATTTTTGAAATCTCTGCCGTTATTAAGTCATATCCTGGAGCTTTGTTGGACTTAAGCTTCTTTATTTCTGTTTTTAATTCGGCAAGTGTAGCATTTCTCGTTATGTAGCTTTCATTTGAGGTAAAATTCATATTGTTTTTTCGTTGTTTTTATAGCTTTCCAAAGTGAGTAGTTGGATTCTTTACCCGCTGTCAAGCCTTCAAGGTAATTTCCAACTTCAAGGTTTTTGAAATCTGATATCGCCGTTTTTAGCATATTACTCAAGCGATTTAAATGAGCTTTGTGTTGAGGAGCACGGATTTGCTGCCATTTTTTTCGTGCTTTTCGTTTCTCTTTCACTAAATCTTTTATTTTTTGCGGATATTTTATATCATTATATATAGCGAGGCATTAGCCTTTGATAAGGTGTGTTATCCCAAGCTGCTTTTTGTATTATATGATCAAAGGCATCTACTGCGTCTTCAAGCTCAAGAGGCGTTTGTAATGATACCCTTTTTTTTTTTTTTTGCAAATTCATTTTTATTTTTCAATTATCTTAGAACTATCTTAAAGCTAGACAAAAATTCATAAAAACTAGCCTACTTATCAATATCTTAAAACTAACTTACTGGCCCCAGTCGGGCGCTCTAAGTTAAACTAGAATAACTTAATGCTACTGCCTTTCGGCCTAAGAACTATCTAAATACTAAATCCAGGTCGGTTTTATTTTTTACCGAGAAGAATTTCACAAAAAAACTCGGTATCTATGTCTTTATTTTTTGGTTTTATATAAAACTTACAAACTACATAAAACTAAATTAAAGCTAATTAAAACTACTTAAAACTACTTACAACTAATTTTAAACTAATTACAACCTACTTATACGCTACTTACAAACTAGAACAGCCACAGCAAGCATTTTCCGGTTTTTATAATTTTTTTGTATTTTTGTTGATTTTATAATTTTTTTTTTTTTTTTTTTTTTTTTTTTTTTTTTTTTTTGTGCCACCTTGACTGTCCCTACTTAAAACTAACAACCTAAACCTATGTAAGTCGGCCATACAAGAGAAAATAGCAAGGTCAACTATTAAATGTCTGAAGGAACTTCATCTTCGTTTTTCAACCACCAGAACTGGTTCTCCTGCTTTACCCTATCTCTTCGGTCCCGTTCGGACACAGTCCTACTGAACCGAAGGTGTTCAGCTCCGTCTTGTGCGAGGACGTCTCGACTGTAAAGGAGCCGCCGATCTACAGTTCTACGGCCGACGTGGTAGATAAGCGGAACCGCCGCTCTATCCTGGATCAGCCCTCGACTGTCTAGGTGGAGGAATGCATCGGGCGGAATAAAGCCGCTTAGACGCACACTCTCGTAGTATTCGTTGTTGGGGTAGTAAGCCCCGAAAATTAAGCTGTTAGACGAGGACATCGCTCTTGCAATGTGACCTCGAATAAGCTTCAGCAAGAAATTATCTATCCTGTTTATGTTGGCCCCGTTGTATAGAGCCAGGTTGGAATAGTAGTGTTTGTACTCCGACTCTGGTGTTCTGTGCAATCCAAGGCAGCGTCGAAGACACTGCCTCTCAAACACCCGAATCTTTTCCATTTGAGATGGGGCAACGTTGAACCAAACCGGGCATCCATAGGCAATCATCGGCCGGATAAGGGCCATGTAGCAAATCACCTTCACCCTGCTATCAAGCCGGCTGCTATAAAACAGCCGTTTCGTCAGGGCAAAGGCTCCCCGAGCCCTGGTCAGAGCAGCATTTATATGTCTGTCGAAATACAAATACTGATCCATCCAGATGCCAAGGTACTTTACTACACTTTTACTCGCCAGTGGATGTCCATTTGGCCCTACGATCACCAGCTTGCGCCAGTTCTTTCTCGTATCCCTTGTGGCTCCACGCAACGGAGTCCTAAACAAGATAGTTTCTGATTTCTGAAAGTTGATTTTCAACTTCCAGTCATCGCAATATTGCTGAATCTTCTCGAAGTCACGCTGCAAAAGAATCCTGATGACCTCGACTTTTGGAGCTGTTCTGTACGCAATTAGATCGTCGGCATACGCAATTGCCTGAGTTAGACTACTTATCAGATCGCTGGTGTAAATGCTGAATAGAATTGGCGAGTTGACCGCTCCCTGCTGAAGACCATTTTTAATATTAAAGGTTGTGGCAGAAGTTACATTGCCACTCTTGACAACAAACTTTCTGCCATTGAGCATATCATAAAGCATATATAATAGTGGTTTACTAATGCCAAGTCTGGTCAGCTTTAGATAAAGACCCTCTAACCATACGGTGTCGAAGGCCTTCTCCAAATCAACCAGACAGGCACCCGTACACTGCTTCTTAGATTTGTTCCATTGGACATCAGAAACGAGTTTCGATGCGGCATGAATAGTGTCATGTCCCGCCTTAAAACCGAACTGATTGTCCGGTATGATATTATTGTCCTCTGCCCACTTAGACAGAGCTCTATTGATAACTTTTTCGAATACCTTGCTGATACTCGGAAGAAGACTTATCGACCGGAGATTCGCCGGATTGGAGTTGTCCTTTCCCTTTTTCGGGAGAGGATGCACCACAGCTGTCTTCCACCGCACTGGATAATATGCATTATTCAGTGCGTTGTTAAACAGAGTGGTATAAATGTCTACCGCTTCTTGAGGTAAATGTCGAAGTACGACGTTGGATATGCCATCGACTCCTGCTGACTTCTTCTTCTTTAATGAATCGAAGATGAGCTGTAGCTCCACCTTCGTAATTAACAGGGAACTGGGCCCATTTCGCTCGGCGATTATGGCGTTTGCCAAATGATCTTCATTGAACCCGGTGAAACCAAGGTTCTCTGATCGCCATTGCGTGATGTCATTCCGAAGGTAGAAGTGATGGAGCAAGGCTCTGTTTTCCAGGTCATGATTCGGGCGAATGCACGCATTCACCTTGTACACTTGCTGGAAAGCAGCCCCCAAAGCCTCCACTTTCTCCTGCGGATCTTCGACAATAAAGAGGTCATCGTCCAAGACGGCGTCCTCTGGATTAATTCCTGCTGTCAGAAGTACGTCTCCTGTGTCTGTCGTTCTCTGAAGCTTGAGACACGGAAGATCGTTCTGATCATTCCTTCTAAATATCTTGTTAATTTGTGGAAACATGCTCGGGTCGCTGGCATTAACGGCCCGAATTTTGTTGTCCCAGTACAAATTAATTGACAACCGATAGTTCTCTTTAATTAGTTGGTTGACGTTTTTGATCGACGACTTCAGTGTCCTAATCTCCAGATGGTGAGGGTCAGTAAACCGTCGGTACAAGAGTTTTAGTCTTGTCAGAAGTCCACTTTTTTGTCTGTGTAGTGCGGCAATGGTTGCGTTTCGATACATGTCGGTTGCGTCCCGTTGCTTGTATTTCGGTATTGTTCTGTTCATTGTTCGTTTGATTGTCTCGTCCATTTGTTCTAGGTATTGGTCTATTTCGTTATTTGTCAAATTCCTGTCATTTGGTGGGGATATGTTATTCGAACTGATTTCGCTCGATAAGGCATTGGTAAAGCGTGGCCAGCGCACCTTACTGTAATTGTAAGTATGCACAGGTACATACTCATCCAACTCCACGAGCTCGTTCGGGAGCTGTATTACGGCGGCGAGTCCGCAGTGATCACTGTCGTACTCGATCGTTCGTAAGCAGTTTCTTGGTCTTTGACCCACAGTGTCAGTAATTGTCAGTCTTGCGTCTATTAGCAATAGATCCAGATAGGCACCGCTTCTTGGAAACGATGGCCGATCCGTAGCCAGCAGGTCGACACCATATTCAGTGTTGTATTGACTCATCCAATTAAAAAGATGGATACCTCTTTGGTTTTGAATTTGATTTCCCCAATCTTGGTGTTTGGCATTCAAATCACCGGCCATGAGAAAGTAATTTTCTTCCAAGCTCAAGTGCAGACATTCGAAAAGTTTTTCAAGCTCTGTCGTAAAATCAGTTGGCTGAGGTGATGCCGGTGCATAAGCCACGATCACATACATTCGCTTCCCCTGTTGGAGAGGAATGCATACGATGCACGCCTCCAACAGCCGAAATCTGCGCAGATCACTATTATATATAACTTTATGATTAATGCCTTTTCGTATGAAGATTGCGACGCCCCCCCCTTGAGTGGAGTTGGGTCGATCTCTTCTAACGATATTGTAATTGTTGTTAGTCAACTTATGTTTCTGGTTCAGCTTAGTTTCGCTGGCCATAAACACATCTGGACTTTGGTCTTTCAACAATTGGAAAAGATTAGCTCTACGTTCGGTCCTAATCAGTGAATTTACATTCACAGCAAGGATCCTAAGAGGCCTCTCCGACAGCGCGCCTTTAACCTCTAATTTGCGTTAGGCTAGGCAAAACAGAGTAGAGATAGTCTACCCTATTCGCCTGCTCCTTTATCTGAGTCTGAAGTCCTGTCAACTGGCCTTGAATTGCCAGCAACATGCTTCTTATTTCGGCCTGAGCGTCCGGCGCCTTTGGCACTAGGGCCGGTTGGGCTGCCTTAGCTGCAGGCTGTACCGTTTTCCCCTTCCTGCCGCCATTTGGGCGTAGGAAATTTGGGGATTAACGGGCGTTGCTGTAGGAGCACGCGTTGATGGGCGTATCTCTACCGCTGTCTGCTTAGCCGCTTTGTTGTTTCTTATTTGCTGAAAAGCTGAGCAACCCCGATAATTAGCAGGGTGCCCCTCTTTTCCGCAAAGTGCACATTTAAGCTGGGTCATGTCTTCGACCCGTTCTTCACCGAGCTTGCACTCCCCCTTAATGTGGTCCTCACCACACTTAACGCAGCGTGACTGCATTTCGCAGTTTGCTGCAGCGTGGCCAAACCTTTGGCAGCGCTTGCATTGAAGCATGTCGCCGCCTCTCTTTAATTTATCCCAAGTTACAACCTGGTAGTTGAGAACGGAGATACTTCTCAACCTATCCAGTTTGCTGCTGGGCGATAGCTGGACTAGGAAGAACGGCAAAGACCGCTTCTCCCGTCTGGCTCTGACTGTAACGAACGGCTTGACCCCGATAAAGTCGAGATCGTCGCTCGCTTTTTGACGGAGCTCATTTAAGAGCACCTGTGGTTCCGTGCAGGAATCTATGCCCTTCAAGAGGACCGTTTGATATTTATCCACTTTGGGGGTAAAACTGAAGAACTCAGTCGTGGATTTCTTTAATAATTCCTTAATAATTTTGTGCTGCTCCACTGTAGAGCAGTGGATAGCATGTCTATCTTTACTTAATCGCTTAATAAAAAAGTTTTGGCCTATGGCCGACTTACATAGGTCAATGGTTTCCTTAAGTTCCATTTTATAAGTATTAATAGGTGGCACCTTTTCTTTTTTATTTTG
Organism: Dasysyrphus albostriatus; assembly: GCA_946251815.1. Lineage (NCBI taxonomy): Eukaryota > Metazoa > Arthropoda > Insecta > Diptera > Syrphidae > Dasysyrphus > Dasysyrphus albostriatus. The sequence continues at coordinate 179,767,093 of OX276335.1, forward strand.
GGGCGGCTGTGGCTGCTGCTGGTGAACTCCCTGCTGCTGCTCGTTCCGCTGGTGTTGACTCCGCTCCTGTGGTTTTTGTTGTTGCTGCTGCTTTTGTTTTTGTGTGCGTTGCACTTTTGGTTGCTGCTGTGGTTGCTCGGTTGGCAGCTGTTGTTGTTGCTGCTCCTGTTGGATCTGCTGTAGCAGTTGCTGCTGCTGTTGTTGCTGCTGGGCTTGCCTTTGCTGTGGCTGCGCCATCCCTTGTTGTGGCGCTGTTTTTTGTGGCGCTGTTTTGAGTGGCGCCTGTAGCGCTTTTTTATTCTCGCGCTCCTGCCTCTCACGTTCTCTTCGGGCTTGTTGTTTCGATTTTAGGGCTTCAATCAGAGGGGTAACTATGGAGTTCAGCCTTTCCATCTCCCCCCGAATGGCATCAATTTTTTCGCTGATGGCTTTCTCATCCAGCGCGGCTATTGGAACTTGCGCCTCATTTTCCTCTTCGGAGGACGCCTCTGGTGAGGTTAAGTCCACCAGCAAGTTGCTGTTGGATTCCCCTGTTGTGAATAATCCCTCGCCACCTTCTGACATGTATTCAATGTCATCATCGGATGGCGAGGAATCCAATTGTTGTTGAATTTTTGTTGCTGCTGACGTCTTCGCTGTGCGCACCGTCTCCTTCACCCCGGCTGGCAGCTGGGCTGAGGTGGTAGTGGAGCGGCGCTTGACACTGTTCGGCGCACAGCTACTCCTCTTTCTCCTCTTATTCTTAACATCGGCTGTTGGTGCCGTTGCTGTTTTTGCCGTTGTTGCTACGGCACTAGACGATGGTATGGCTGGTGGTGCAATCGCTTGCTTGCTTGTTGTTGTTGTTGCTACGGCACTGACCGTAGCTTTGGCTGGTGGCACCATAGCTGGCTTCATTGTTGTTGCTAGGGCACCTTTCGATGTCCCCGCGGTGTTGTTGGTTTGCATTTGCTGCTTTTCCCAATCGATAAAGTTTTCTACTTCACGATTGTGAAAAAAAGCAGCCAAATAATTTTTGCCCGACTGGGACTCGAACCTGTGATCCTCAGGTTGTCGGTCGGCCACCTCTACCTCTGTGCTATTGCACTATTGAAAATAGCTGGGTTAAAATAAAACTTTGAGAAGTCACTCCGAATTTAATTAAAGAAAACTGTGAAAGCCGATAACGTGCGCACACTTCCACAGATCGAGATCGACTGAGTAATGATACCCTTAACTCAACGTTGTTCTCGATATCCTTTTTAAATCCATCCCAGTTGATTTTACTGTTTGTTAACCTAAGTGGTTTCTCAATTTTAACAAGGCTTTCGCTCATAATGAGTACGACGGCAGAATGATCTGAGAAGAGGTCATAGCCCTCTGAAATTTCTATGCGGTTAGAGTGTATTCCTTTTACCATGAATAAATCGATTAGGTCAGGTATTTTCGTCAAAAGTCACAATTCTTTTCCATCCCTGCTTCATAGAGGATGCGAACCTTTTGAGATATGCATCGTGAGGCCCAGAAGGTGTGCTTTGCATTAAAGTCACCACCAACAATTAAATTTGTGCTTAGTGACTTTATCAATGTCGTAAATTCACTCTTATCAATTTTGCAACGCGGAGGGCAATATATGGAAGAGACATTGAGAGAAATATTTTTAGTTTTAACCTGTAAACTACTCAATTGCATTGATTCCGCCTCTATTTTGAGGCCTATCGAGTGTTCAATGCATTCTTTTATATACAATGATGATCCACCTCTTGCTCTGTTTGACGGATGAATGGCGTGGTAGTCATGAAACCAGTGGATTTTAAGATTTGATTCATTTTAAGCATGCGTTTCTGATATTAAACATATGTCAATATCTTTTTCCCGCATATACATCTCTAATTCTCCAAATTTTTTCCATAATCCGTTGGCATTCCACGCTAGAATTTTAAGCTTTTCCATCATATATCTTTTAAAAGAGGTTTGGGTCGAAAAGAATTTTCCAGCTTACTTCACCTATCAAAGATAAGTTTATTTGTTTCACATTGTTCTACAAGTTCTGACAAAATTATTGAAAAGACTTTCCAAACCGGGTCTGTTTCAGTGTCGTTATTTACGGGTATATTAGCAGCTATTTGGGCATATGTTTGTGCATTTCCTTTCTTCGATAATTTCTCCGAAGGTACTGACACTGTTTTCTTTTCCTTACGGATACTAGGTTTTGGACCTTTCGTAGATTTGGCACTCTTGGGAATTGTGGTTTCTAATTGCCTTGGTGGGTTTCTTTATGTTTGGGCAGATTTTGATCGTCACTTTTGTAATTCTTTAGCTACTTCACAGCCTCTATAACTTGCTGGGTGATTTCCATTACAATTAATGCACGTCGGTGGACTTTCACTTTTTCCGTTGCAGTCAACGGTTAGATGTTTTCCAGCGCAATTTACACACCTTGGCTCTTTTTTGCAATAGGTTTGGGTGTGATTGAATTCTTGGCAGCGTTTACACTGACGGATTAATTTTGTGCTCTTTCTTAGAGGTTCGATCCTAACTACGATGTTTAAAATTGTTTTAATTTTATAAATTTCATCTAATTTTTCAGTCTTATCGAACGAAAGTATAAATAGTGAGAGACCACGTTGTACCACTATCGCTTCACCCTCTTTTTTCTGTTTCTCACTTTGGACAATGTTCATCGCATCTAAGATTTTGAGGTTTCGCTCTTTTAGACCGCTAATAATATCGTCTTTTAAACATGATGCGTGTAGACCTCTTGCCACAACACGTAGGGGTCTTTCCGACTTATTTTCATAGGTATACCATTCTACTTTTTCTTCGTTTAGTTTTCGTGACAGAAGACGATAACTTTCGGGGTCTTTCACACAAACTTTCCATTTGTTGTTATTAAGTGAAATAATTTTAAAAGCCGATAGTAATAATGCCTTTAGTATATTTTGCTACTTGTTATACTCCGCAATATCGATAACATTTATCGGTGGTGGGGGCCGTTCCTTAACAGGTTTTTCCTTTACTGTCGCATGTTTTGGTGAAACTCTTATTTCAAAAGAAGAGGCTGCTTCAGGTGAAGAGCCAGCTTTACGCTTTTTACTCAATCTTTTCTTTGATGACTTCTCCGTTTCACGTGCTAGCTCTTCTTCGTCCGTTTCATATCTACTATTATTGACTTGTGGCAAGCTAGACTTTGAGTTTATTGAAGGATTTTTTCTTTTCGAAGAAGATCGACGTCTTTCTTTAGCTCTTGATAAAGTTCCATTACTTGATCAATTTTTGGTCGAAGTTCGTTAATATCTTTTTCAAGATTTTTTGTTTTATCTGAGTCTATTTTGGCGCGCGCAGGCGTGACGGGTGAACTCTTTTGCCCGAATTTTGATGGTTTTGCACTCGATTTAGATGGTGGTGATCGTGATACCCTTGAACTTTTTAGGAAGGAATTTATTAAATACAATAATTGGCTCTCCCCAGAATCCATAGGGCCGACCTCCGAAGAGGGCGGATTTTCCAGTGAACCTGGACTGCCACCTGGGGTACTTTATCTTATTGCTTTGCTCATTGCATAGTTATGTATACATCAATCTCAGTATACGGAGTTTGGATTTTAGTCGCCTCTTACGACAGGCATGCCTACTTCGGGTATAGTCTTTCCCCTTACCCGTTCAGGGTGCCTAATTTGTACGGATAAATCTTTGGTTTTTGGAAACATACCCAAAGTTTTAAATTAAACTAGTTGGATGGAAATATTAATGGAAAATGGTTGGATGAAATGACCCAAAATCAAATCAAGTCAAAAAATATTTTCTTATGTAGGTAATGTATCAACAAAGATGACATTAAAATGAGAAAGTCATAAAGGCATATTGAGTTTATTTTAAGCTAGATTTGGAAAATAAACAGTTAAAGCAATAAAAATGCATTGGATTCAAGCGTTCAAGGCACACGACGACTTCCTATAATGTTGTGTACAATAAGCTGTTCCATATTTAACTCTAAACATATACTGGTTACTGAATAAAAATATAAAAGTCTTAAAAAAATGTATTTTCTATTTAATTTAAATTTGAGAAATCTTTTATAATCCGCTACTTGGTCGTACACACCTGCTCTTATAGCCCTGTAGTAATAAAGCTGAACCCGGTGTGTCTACATCGAATATAAAATTCACTCTTTCTCCAACATTTTTCATAATGTTTCATGAATATAACGAAAGTAATTTTTCTAATGCTTGAACAATGTGTATAATATTGCATGGTAAGCCTTAAGATTAAAATATCTATAAATCAAAAGGCATTTTTAGGAACAGACTGCCACGCCTTTCTCTATTAAATTTTTAATTTTTTCCTTTATTAGTTGCCCTAGAGAGCTGAAATTTTGCACATAAGTTATCTAGAGCATTAAAGAACAACACAAATATTTTTGGAAATGCACACCTTGTTCTTTTCTTATCTTAAAAATTTCTCCTGAGAAATTTTGTAAATAATTTCTTAGAGCCTTAAGAACACGTATAATATTTTTGGAAATTCACCCACTGCCACACTTTCTTTTCTATGATATGATTTTTTTCCTTAATTCATTGCCATAGAAAGCTGATATTTTGAAAATAAGCTGTCTATAACCAAAAGAATAACATAAATCCACCAAGTTCCTCACCTATCTTATTTTTAGAACCAACATTTTGTAATTAGTTGCCTAGAAGCTAAAATTTTTACTTTAATATAAATGTAGACAAATTTGTTTTTAATGTAAAAATATGATAACTTGTAAAATGAATCTATTTTCAACTTTTTATTCCTAAAGATTCATGCTTATCATGCATTTTTTAAATATTTACTATAAGCGTTCAAGAAAATGAGACCATAATTTATTCCGATGCTTTTTTAATTTTTTTTTTTTAATTCACGAATCACAATCACAGGTTCAACTCACAGTGAATTGCAAATCAGTCATAGGTTAACCTGTGATTGAAAAATCACGACTTAGCTTCACGACTTCAATGACATTATAAAAACCGGCAAAATAATACTTTTTGGATAAAAAAATACATTTCATTCTTATATGAAATATTTAATATCTTATTATATTAAATATTTTTTTCTCCCACTTAGTGATTTTTACCTTTGGACCGACTACGGTGGCATTAATTTAATAACGATTTGAATAACTTTTCCGACCGACCGACGGACTCATTTGCAATTATTTTAACGGCTTTAAGAATCATAAGACAGTTATAGCTAAATTTTGTATTCCTTCGAGTTCAATTCAAATGATTTGAATTTAAATTTAACATATCTGTTCAATCTCTTTCTCTTCTTAGTATTTTAAGTGCATTCATATTTATATACATATATAATATATTAAAAATTATAAAAAAAAAAAATAATTAACAGGTCTTTCAAAAATCAAAAAATCAAACATAAGTAACATATTACGTGTAACTTACAATTTAACAACTAAACATGAATTTACGTTGATTTTACCCAACAAACTAGTAAGAATATTCATGCAATAGCGTTAAGCTGTCGTAAACGAAGTAAAGTTGTAAACTGCGTAAATCTTTCAATGTGACACAAATACGAAGTCTAAGACTATACAACGTTTACAACGGCTTAACGCTTCGTAACTTTAATATTCGAATTATATTTGTACTAATTTAAACATATATAATTAAGTGCCAGTTATAGCTATCATTGAAACTCATCATTGAAAATTTTAATGATGGATTTTGAGACGTTTAGGTGCCAGTTATAGCTATCATTGAAACTCATCATTGAAAATTTTAATGATGGATTTTGAGACGTTTAAGAAGTAAAGCCATTTATTTTTTTGGTGAACAAATAAAGCTCAAGACTTAATTAATACTTCTAGTCAAAAAAAATTCAAATATGCCCAACTTTCCACATAAAAAGACTTAATTTATTTCAATGATTGAACTACCTAACCAATGATCATTGGAATCTATTTCAATGATCATTGGGTCATTGGGCCTATTTGAAATTTTTTTTACTAGAAATATTAATTAAGTCTTGAACTTTATTTGTCCATCAAAATAATATTTGATTTTGCTTTCTAAATGTCTCAAAATTAATCATTAAAGTTTTCAATGATGAGTTTCAATGATGGCTATAACTGGCGCCTTAAACATGCTTCCGTTTAAATAACTCATAGCTCAGGTTTCTCAATGTAATGACTGATGTGCAATGTGAATTTTTGCAAAAAAAATATCACGAAGGAGGGAATTGCATCCTGCGGACCTTACAATCAGCCTTATTGTGAGTTTCAGGTGAACAAAACTCCACCCGGAAAATTGACATTTCACTTTTCGCCTATTGTGAAAATTCTCCTTTTTGTTAGTACTTATTTCAAGCGAATTGTACCGTAATTAAAAGCCTTAACTGTCACATATTTTTTGACGGTGAAAAAAAGAAAAACAGAGGGTACTGGTACCTTTTGGGAAAGTTTTTTGATTATTTTGGGTCAACGGAAGTTTGGGCGAAACTTATAATAGCTTTTCAAATTCCGGGGGAACAAAATTTTTTCGTTTGAAATATTTTCCAGGTGAAACTAACAATAAGGCTGAATATTTCTCTTGATGAAAATCGGTACCGCGGTAACAACGGTGACTACTAACCTCTGCAGTTACATTCTAAATTTGATTTAGCTTGTGTTCCTCGAACTTAAGCTCTTGCAGAAAGCAATTATATCGCGTTTATTCCCAAGTACAAGCCTGGCTGGGAAATGTGTTAGGAACAACTGATTTGAGATAGAAATCTGTCAAATGTGGATTAGTTCCTGCTACAACAGATCTGCCACCCGCCTAAGAATATCTGTTTAAATTTATATCTCGTTATATTCGGATAAAATTAATGTACAACTGCTGATCTGCAGAAGATGCAAATAAAAGTGATCAGGAATGTTGTGTTGGGTAATGTGTGCGACTTGCGAGGGAAAATAGTACCAAAGACGAAGAAAACCATATGTTCGAAGTAGATAAAAATGAATTGTAGTGTTATTATTTGTATTACTATAAATTAATAAATATTATAGCATAATAATTTAAAAATTTTAACATTTAAAGAAACACAAAACTAACATAGGTACATATGTATAAGCAAATAAAATATTGATAAAAAACTATAGGTTTTAACCCAAATTTGTTTTTATTCCATTTTTGTTTATAAAAAATATACTTTTAGAAACATACGTAGGAGAAACCTGTGAAATATATCAAAAGACGCAAAGTAAAATAAGAAACATAAACGCTTTTCGCATTACCAAACTTAACAGTATTTTTATAAAAAAAATATATATTTTCTTAATCTGAATTAAATTTTTCATCACTTGAAATATTTTGGAGGTTTGGATAATGTACCCTTGTATATTTTGTGTTGGTTTTTTCGTTAGGTCTTAAATATTTTGTACCGCAGTTTTATATGGATTAAATTAAAAGTTCTCCAAATGGCTCCTGGAAAAACTTCTGAAAATTTAGTATGACTTTGAATTCATAAATACTTGCATATAGCATTTGTATGGATTAGCTTCGGTTTAATACATTTAGCTAACAAAAAACACTTTTCGAAAGTTACAAAATATTAACTGTTTCTTATAAAAATATACCAATATATTTTTTTTCACTCCAAAATCATGGTAGTTTCTTGAGTAAATTCTTAAAATATCCAGAAAGGTACGTATGTAGGAGACACTTTCGAAACGTTTTAAAAATGATTAAAGACAAAATATGTAGATTAATGCATACATTTTTTTTATAAATGTCAACGGTAAAAAACACAAAAATATTTCTTTTTAGTTTCTTCGCTGTTAAAAAAAAAAACAATCTTTTGTCTTTTCTTAAGTTAAATTTTGCATCATTTGACGTACATATATAGCCATTTTTTTTTTTAATTTTTAACCCAGAAAAAAAGGAACCTACCAATAAAATGCGAATCTGCGGAAAAATTCCAAGTGAGGAAGTTAAAAATAAATAAATAAATTAAGTGGCGCAACAGCTCATGGAGAGCCAGGGCCTAGTGACTAACAACTCTCAACCATTCCTGTGTGCGTGTTGTTGGCAGGAATGGAGGGGACCTACAATTTTTTGCCGAGTCCGAACGGCTAGATGAGAAGCACTTATTCATGACAAGTATACTCTTGGAGGATTTGTCAATCCCTCGCAAGAGGCAGTACCTCGGAAAAAAACATTTTTGTTTTGACTTTTGGCATGACAGTCCTACGCACTAACCATTATGCCAAGAGGTACTACAAGTGAGGAAGTTATTCATTGTTAAATGTCGCACTCACCAGTTTTTCGTGCATAACTTTGGTACAGTAAATAGTATTAAAAAGTAATGTAGACAAAACTTGTAGATGTTTTCAAAAAATTATTTCTCGGAAGCCTTGTTAAATTTGAAGTAGGTGCATTCAATGCCAGTAATAAATATTTAGATTTCTAAATTCTGGCCAATCAGAAGTTTGGAAAATCCAGAAATCTGAAATTTAAATTTATAATTTGAAATATGTTGAACATGTCAGCGTACACATTCAAGCAACTGACAGAGTTCTCTGAGATTTTGACACATGCGCGAACTTGAACGAAAATAAAAACTCGGAAATATTGGGCCTTACTAATAATCAAACACTAATGTCGACTACTAACTAATTGAGAGGTTAAAATAAAATGTGGAATTTAAAATGATTTCTACCAATAAAAGCCCTTCCACACTAGCCCACTGAGTATTAATACATGTCAAATTGAAAGTGGGAAAGAATTTCTTGCGACTGTCAAATTTGTCGGAAATATGACTTTCAAATTTTTCTTCCACACTGGCTTGTATTAATACATGCCAAACTTGTGTTGACACACAGATGAAATGTATTAAGAATTAGAACCAACCCTAAAAATTGTAAAGTATTAATACATGTCAAATCAAGTATGCAGAGCTGTCAAGCCGTGTAAGATGGGCTGTCTCATCTTGTATTAATACCTGTCATATTTTGTTTCCACACTATACACATTTTTTCCCCCCACTTTTTTGACATGTATTAATACTCAGTGGGCTAGTGTGGAAGGGCTATAAACAATTTCACCCTTTTACTAACGAAATCCTAAGACGTTCCTTTAATCTACTACTATTTACATCAAACTCCATCAAACATACTTTCAATAACCCAGATGAAAAAATAGAAGAAGAAATACACAAACACAAATGCAATGACGCAGGGTGGGCCTGCAATTACACTGCTTAATACTGGGGCGCCCAAGGAAAGCTAAATTAAAAAAAAAAAAAGAAATCATGAAGATGTTTCTATCATTAAGAGGAGCTATATGAATGAGTGTAGGGATTGTAAATCGTTAAAATAGTAAAAAAGTTTATTAAAATAAATAAAACAGTGAATATTTGGAATACGTTATTTTAACAAAACAGCATGCGGTGCTGCATTATATAATGTAAAAACACCTATGATTCGGAGTGAACAAACTTTTTTCCACAACAGGTTTTGTCGCATATTTTAAATAAAGTTATATGTGAGGTGATGTTTTTAGGTAAATATGTTATTATAGAATACATTTAAATTGATATATAACTTCTTGAAAAAGATACAAAACTGACATGATAGAAAGGGCCTGGGCCAAGATAAAGAAAGTAGAAAGACTTTTAAGAATATTTTATTCACAAGGTTGACAATAACTCCGAACTGCAGGCACCAAATGAATTTGAGCGCCTTGTCACCAACAACAAAAATTAAAAAAATTAAGAGAATTTTTTATTTGACAGATGAATCTTAACTTAATCACTGAATCAAAGTATATTTAGTTTACAAGAAATTGGCATTTTCCAAAGCTAGATATCATGAAATATCAATTTTAAACTATTCTAAGATAATTAAATTACCTAAAAAATATCACATTACGTTATGTGGAAATATCAGACAAAACTAACTTGTGAAAAGAAACATTTGTACACTCTTTTTTTATAGGTGTTTTACACCGCATGTTATTTTCTATTTTTTTTTTTTTAATAAAGTAATTTTATAATACTTCTCTTTATTTAGTTTAATAAGCTTTATTCACTTTAAACACGATTTAATATCTCAATACACTTTCTTTTAAAATGACAAATGAATCTCAATTTGTTTTTTTTTTTCAACGAGTGAAAAAAACAACTGTCAGAATGGTTTTGATACCTGTGGAAATAGGTAATTGAATGGTCATATTGAGTGGACGCATTAAAAATGTTTGTTTCAGTAGATTCTTTATAGTTAAATAATTTTGTTCCTATTAAAAAAAACAAATAAGTATAATAAGATAAATTGTCTGACCATTTCCAAGTCGGCAATAATATAAGAAGTAATAAATGTGCCATAGTTATTAAGTTATCAAAAAAAAAGCTGTAAATACTAAATCTCAATAAAGTTTACTTCTACTACCAGAGAATATCAATTACCAAGAAGCCAATCTTTCGTACGTTTCACCCTCCAAAACCCCATTTGTTTACATTGTTGTATTTGTAATTTCACTTCGTGTCGTTGAATAGATGTGAATTGCAGCAACAATGTAACGCGCTGAGATTTATTTGTTTTGACAGCTCAGTTTTTTTTTTCTTTGAAGATTGGAAAATAGTTTTGAGAATTTTACTTCGGCTAATAACAAAAACATCGATGTGAAATTGTTTAATTAATTTAATGTACACAAACAATTGTAATTGTTAGTTCATCCACAATTATAATAAAATACAAAAAAATTAATCCATAAAATGTCTTCAATCACTCAGATTTCCATTCATCTTCAATGCATCTTGCATATTATACAGGATAGCCCATTTTTCATCCAGAATAATTCTAAAATTATTGTTGGATATATTCTAAGGAAAAAAATAGTTTAGAAAAATAAGAAATACAAACATAGTTTTTCTGCAATTTGACACCGGAACTTCAATTTGTTGTTTAAACTCCACTTAACTCTCAATTTCCACTTTATAAGTATTAAAGTAGATATTTGGTGGGTTTTATTATCTTCTGTCGGGATTCGGGTATTGATCTGGATTTAACTTAAGTACAAAAAAGAAATAATGAGGAGTTTTCAAAATTGTTTTTGTAGCACGTGTTAAAAGTTAATTTGAAGATGATAAAACAGCAATAGCTATTTTTAATTTTTTTTTAAACTTCATGACATCTAAGCGTTTGGTTTTGAGTGTTAAATAGGAGGATTGAATACTTATTACTGAAATTATACTTCATAATATAAAAAGAATGAAATAGTTTTAACAAATACACTTACTTTTTTTAGTTTTAAGTTGGATAATTATTTTTTTTTTAAATGATTATGAAACAAATTAACTAGAAAAATTGAATCGAGAATGGTTTTTAAGAAATTAAAGTATGACCTTGTAGCTGTTGTCGTATTTTTTAGTTGCTTTTATTTAAAATAAATTTTGTCGAAAAATTCAAAAAAGTTAATGAAACAAAAATAAAAAGCATAACATTGCAAGTTGCAAGTTAGTGGTGTCGTTGTTTTTTAATTTTTTTGTTTTAAGAAAGTCATTACTCTTATCTAAAAGTGGATAAATAATCCCCCCTCTCATACGATTTTTTTTTTAAATATCATTTCATAAATTATCCTGAATGAAATAGGGAACATCCTGTATTTGGTTTTGTTTTGACATCTAATTGACAGACCGAGGTGAATAATTCTGACCACGGGATGTGTTCAACAAATAGAAATTCAACTAGGGCCAGGTTCACATTAGGTGATTTTTTCTTTGCCTGAATGGGCTTGGACGAAAAAAACGACGTCGGGGCTAAACAATGCTCCGTGGTTCAAAATTTTAAATTCATCAATTTCTGTGGATCTACTGGGTTTTAATGATGATTTAGGTTTCATGTAAGTTATAAAATCCAATTACATGCTTGAACCACTCTCAGTTGAACCACCAAATCAGTCAGCTGAAAGTGCGGAGCTATGGATCAAAACATTAACCCCGTTTAATTAATACAAACATATATCGTTAGATAAATAAATAGATAAATATAAAAGATTAATTAATAACTACAAATTTAAAACATTTTGGCTTACAGTAATGAGAAATAATAGAAATATGCTCGGGTGCCAAACTGAATTAAAATTGTAAAATGGCTAGTTATAGCTTCTAGCGTGACCATGTTTACTAATACAATCAATATAGAAATTAAGTAAAACAAACTAAAAGCTCTCCCAAGCCAACGCGAATGAAGCACGACGGTGAATTTTTGTTGTTGTTTAGCGTTGTGAATGCATTTGTCATATTTTGTACTATTGTGAATGATTCGCTGCGAATCAATCCCCATTCGTGTTGGTTTTGATTCGTTAGAAGAATTGAGGAAATTTCGTTGAAAATTTTCAAATTTGATACAAAATCATCTCATTTTCCACACAAATTCTTATTTCGAAATGAGATAGTTTCAACCAAACTTGCACGCAATTTTGTTGGAATTTTTTTTACTATTGTGAATGATTCGCTGCGAATCAATCCCCATTCGTGTTGGTTTTGATTCGTTAGACGAATTGAGGAAATTTCGTTAAAAATTTTCAAATTTGATACAAAATCATCTCATTTTCCACACAAATTCTTATTTCGAAATGAGATAGTTTCAACCAAACTGGCACGCAATTTTGTTGGAAATTAAGTCAAAACCTAACGAACACATCCAATTGGACACATTTTGAAGAGTTCTGAAAAGATTGTGTACGAAAATGTTTAAGCTGAATTAAAAAAATCAACAACAAAAAGCGATTAACAGGCAGGATTGAAACTCAAAAAATGAAATGAGCTTTCAAAAGAAAAACCAAATTACAGATGAAAACACTTTTTCTGTAATTTGCAAAATTGCTCATTTCGGCTCTTATGAAAAAGTTTAAATATGCATTATATTAATATTATTATTATTAATAACCAATTGATTGAAAATCAGACAAAAAACTCACACGCACGTGAAATCTCAAATCTCATGGCCGAACTTTGAACAGCGGTCATATGCTGTTCAAAAGCTGGTTTTCTTCGACATGTCATCGACAAGACTTGGATTTTTCTGCATCCATTGGCTTTTTTCTCAACGGGTTCATAGTCTGAGCATGGTTCATGTCTAGGTCTAGTGGAGCCGGCATGTTACTACGTTTACAAGCAGGATTGAGAGCTCGAGTTACAAAAGGGTCGAATATTTGACCCACGTTTTTCGTCACTTGAGTTGAGTGCTTCATTTAGATTTGAGTTAAATGGTAATGAGATTCCAGAAAAATTATTGACATTTATGTATTTTTTCAATGCTAGACAAATGTAATTAAATTAACACTAGTACTTACAACACCTGTCTATTAAAGTCTATCTTAACAGATCATACCCAGGTTGTTCGTCACAAATTTCGAATTGACTCCGCTCCCCGAGCGAGATCTAGTCAAATCAGGCTCATTTCAACTCAACCCAGGCTCACAAAGAGTTGACGCGAGCTTCAAGCTGATTTAACAACACATGTAAGCGTAGTAGTTTGTGAATATCTTTTTTCATTTCGCAAAATTATTTAAAACTTTCTTCTCTCTCACTGTAAGTTATTTTCCGTCAAGAAAAGAGTACATTTTCTACATTTCCTTATACATTTCGGGAGTTGAAAAGAAAAAAAAACAGAAAAGATAAATTGTTCATCGAAAAGAAAGTAATTAAATATATTTATTTTCCAGACAGGCGGGAAATAGTAAAAAGCGACTACAATTTCCATTTAAAAAAAAAAACACAACTTATTCTCATAAGGTCCGGTGAGCACTTGATATATAATTTCTCCCTTTTTTATACTTTTTGAACAAGCCCATTGCAGCCCAAGTGAATTTGAAAATAACTGAAGATTTTCAAAAATAACCGACATATTCGTGGTGGGTTGATCCCAACTGTTTATAATAAATCAGTGGTGGACTTAGCCCAGCTGTCAATGTGTGCAAAAGCCTAGTGGTGCACCAGAGAATATCAATTACCAAGAAGCCAATCTTTCGTACGTTTCACCCTCCAAAACCCATTTGTTTGCATTGATGTATTTGTAATTTCACTTCGTGTCGATGAATAGATGTGAATTGCAACAACAATGTAACGCGGTGAGATTTATTTGTTTTGACAGCTCAGTTTTTTTTTCTTTGAAAATTGGAAAAAAAATTTGAGAATTTTACTTCGGCTGATAGCAAAAACATCGACGTGAAATTGTTTAATTAATTTAAAGTACTCAAGCAATTGTAATTGTCAGTTAATATTCATCCACGATTATAATAAAATACAAAAAATGAATCCATAAAATGTCTTCAATCACACAGATTTCTAAATATCTTCAATGCATCTTGCATATTATACAGGGTGGCCCTTTCTTCATCCAGAATAATTTTAAAATTATTGTTGGATATATTCTAAGGAAAAAAATAGTTAAAAAAAATAAGAAATATAAGAATAGTTTTTCTGCAACCTGACACCAGAACTTTAATTTTTTTGTTTAAACTCCACTAAACTGTCAATTTCCAATTTATAAGTATTAAAGTTGATATCAGGTGGGTTTTATTATCTTCTGTCGGGATTCTGGTTTTAAACTTCATGACATCTAAGCATTTGGTTTTGAGTTTTTAATAGGAGTATTGAATACTTATTACTGAAATTTTACTTCATACTATAAAAGAAATGAAATAGTTTTAACAAATACACTAACTTTTTTTAAGTTTTAAGTTGTATAATTATTTTTTTTTTAAATGATTACGAAACAACTTAATTAGAAAAATTGATTCGAGAATGGTTCTAAGAAATTTTAGCATGACCTTCTAGCTGTTGTCTTATTTTTTAGTTATTTTTATTTTAAATAAATTTGGTCGTAAAATTCAAAAAAGTTAATTAAACAAAAATAAAGAGCATAACATTGCAAGTTGCAAGTTAGTAGTGCCGTTGATTTTCAATTTTTTTTTTTAAGAAAGTTACTACTCTTATCTAAAAGCGGATAAATAATCCCCCCTTCCCATACGATTTTTTTTTAATATCATTTCATAAATTATCCTGCATGAAATAGGGAACACCATGCATTTTGTTTTGTTTTGACATCTAATTGACAGACCGAGGTGAATAATTTTGACCACGGGACGTGTTCAACAAATAGAAACCCAACTAGGGCCAGGTTCACATTAGGTGTGCTTTTTCCTTGTCTGAATGGGCTTGGACGAAAGAAACGACGTCGGGGCTAAACAATGCTCCGTGGTTCAAAATTCTTAATCCATCAATTTCTGTAGAAATACTGGGTTTTAATGATGATTTAGGTTTCATGTAAGTTATAAAAGTCAATTACATGCTTGAACCACCCTCAGTTAAACTACAAAATCAGTGAGCTAAAAGTGCGGAGCTATGGATCAAAACAATAACCCTGTTCAATTAATACGAACACATATCGTTAAATAAATAAATAGATAGATATAATAGATTAATTAATAAATACAAACCTAAAGCATTTTGGCTTACAGTAATGAGAAATAATAGAAATATGCTCGGGTGCCAAACTGAATTAAAATTATAAAATGGCTAGTAGCTCCTAGCGTGACCATGTTTACTAATACAATCAAAATAGAAATGAAGTAAAACAAACTAAAAGCTCTCCCAAGTCAACGCCAACAAGGAGTGACGATGAATTTTTGTTGTTAAGTATTGTCTATGTTTTTGTCATATTTTGTACTATTGTGAATGATTCACTGCGAATCAATCGGTATTCGTGTTGGTTTTGGAGAGCCTTAATACTACGTTTTCGTAAGACCAAATGAGAAAATTTAGTTGGAAAATTTTCAAATTTGATACGAAATCATCTCATTTTCCACACAAATTCAAATTTCGAAAGAGATAATTTCAACCAAACTTGCACACAATTTTTTAGGAAATTAAGTCAAAACCTAACGAACACACCGAATTGGGCACATTTTGAATAGCTCTGAAAAGATTTTGAACGAAAATGTTAAAGCTGAATTAAAAAATTAACAACAAAAAGTGATTTTCAGGCAGGGTTGAAACTCAAAAAATTAAATGAGCTGTCAAAAGAAATACCAAATTACAGATGAAAACACTTTTTCTGTAATTTGCAAAATTACCTCATTTGGGCTCTTATGAAAACGTTTAAATATGCATTATATTAATATTATTATTATTAATAACCAATTGATTAAAAACTATAGGGCTCATTGTAGAGTTATTTAATCCAATATTCAGTAATTTTAACTGATTAATTACAGCTGGTTAGCTGATGCTCGAAGATTATTAAAGCAAAACTATATTTGCTCACAAACAAGCAAATAAACAGACCATAATGCAATATCTGTAAGAACATCTCTTTGATCCAGGTTTTTCGTCACAAATTTCGACTCGACTCCGCTCCTCGAACGAGATCTAGTCAAATCAAGCTCATTTCGACTCGACCCAGGCTTACAAAAAATGACGCGAGCTTCAAGCTGGTTTAACAACACATGCAAGCGTAGTATATATGCCAAAATTCTAGTTTGTGAATATCTTTTTTCATTTCGCATAATTATTTAAAAATTTCTTCTTACTCACCGTCAGTTATTTTCCGTCAAGAAAAGAGTACTTTTTCTATATTTCTTTATATATTTCGGGAGTTGAAAAGAAAAAATAAACAGAAAAAACAAATTGTTTATCGAAAAGAAAGTAATTAAAGATATTTATTTTCCAGACAGGCGGGAATTAGTAAAAAGCGACTACAATTTACATTTAAAAAAAAAACACAACTTATTCTCATAAGGTCCGGTGAGCACTTGATATATAATTTCTCCCTTTTTTATACTTTTTGAACAAGCCCATTCCAGCCCAAGTGAATTTGAAAATAACTGAAGATTTTCAAAAATAACCGACATATTCGTGGTGGGTTGATCCCAACTGTCAACGTGTGCAAAAACCTAGTGGTGGACTTAGCCCAACTGTCTATGTGTGCGTGTTTCAGTTTGTAGGCAAAGCCGGATGACAGCCAAGGATTGGCTTCTTGGGAATTGATATTCTCTGGTGGTGGACTTAGCCCAACTGTCTATGTGTGCGTGTTTCAGTTTGTAGGCAAAGTCGGATGACAGCCAAGGATTGGCAAATTGGTAATTGATATTCTCTGTTCTTGGTAATTGATATTCTCTGCCAACAAATCAAAAAACGGTCTTTGTTTTCTTATAAAAACAAAAATAGAAATTAAAAAAAGTAGCTACATACATAAATTTAGTTTTAGTGCAACCCACCTGGCAAAAAGAAAAAGAAAGAACTTTTACATTTACATTTTTACATTTACAACTGCTCTAATAATAATATATGTACATATGAGATGAATAACAGTGAAAACAATAATCAGGGAACTGGGGTTAACCGGAATTCTCGCTTCATTCGTGGTCGTGGAAGAGGTTCGTGGAATAAGAGGCGACCTTACTATTTCCGCACAGGTGGTAATGCGGTGAAACGATCTAAATCAAATACACCGAGTGTATTCCCTCAAGTAGCTGGAGGAGGACTATCTGATTGCTTGCAAAGAAATGAATTTTTTACGGCTCCAACAAACAGTAGTGAAGTGGAGGTCCAAGTTATATCCATAATTAATCCCGTACAATATCTTGGATGGCGACTTTACTTTCCTACGGAAATCTTTTTGGAATCCTCTCCCATGGTTCCGCGTATAAAAGCTTTTGAAACACACATTCAAAAGTATCCCGCGGTTTATGATCTGTTAGAAATACTTCAGCAAGAATGGTTTAAAATATCCGCCGGCCTTCTCTTACGGGACAGTGAATTTTGTTTATCATGGCCCAATTTTTCTGAAGAACTTCAGGTAAATCCCTACATAACTTTATCATGTTTAGGAGTAGGAATGCATCATGTGGTTTCGACTATGGCTATCGAAAATTCTGTAGCGGAAGAAACTAACTGCAGCTTGGACGAGTACAAGATCAGAGGATATAAAATCCCAAAAATATGCGCTAGACCTGTTGATTTCTTTACGGTTTCAACTATTTCTGACATAACATCCGAATGTTTTGACAAAATGTTTGTAATACATGGACGCGTTAGTTGCATTACAGGTGAAGAAACCAAATGCACTTGGGTTGCCTATAAGTGTAAACGTTGTGGCCATGAACAAGCTATTCAGCAAACGGAGTATTCCACTAAACCTGTACGTTGTCGTAATCAATGTAACTGTAAGAGGAACTTCATAGAGTTACGTTCTTCCCCCCACACAAAAATTGAATGCGTTCAGATGATACAACTTCATGAAGTAGGGTTGCAAAATCTATACGATACTAATTACGTTGATATTGAGTTCCGAAAAGATTTGGTAGATCAAGTTTTTCCGGGTCTCGAGATAACAGTAATGGGAGTTTTGAAAATAAAACCTATTACTCTTACTGTAGATCACCAAAGAGCAGCAAAGCAAAACTATTACATGCAAGCTGTTTCTTTAGAAAAAAGTTGCCTTCTTCATCAAACGCAGAAAGATAATGAAATCGTGCAAATGATAAAGTTGGAACAGAACTGCTTACGCTTGCTGGTACAATCACTTGCACCTGAGATGCATGGATTTGAAATGGTTAAACTTGCGGTGCTGCTTTCGTTGTTCGGTGGATCAGGATCACAATTTCACGACGAAGGTCAACTCAATGTGTTGCTTGTTGGCGATCCTGGTTTAGGAAAGTCAAACTTACTTAAAAATGCTTCCTGGGTTTCACAACGAGGTACAATATAATTTCAAGTTACTGCTTAATCCTTGCCTAACATATTAACTCTGCCAAAATGGGTTTGTTATTTGAGTTATTCTGTATTTTAAGAATTTTATGTGAATGAATCGCTCTACTATTTTTTTAATCATTTCAATTTTTTAAGGAGTCACTTCTCAAAATAATATGCTACAATTATCTTTCTTATCCGCGGGATCCAGAACCTACTCAAAACACTTTTTTAAAACTTTTTTTCTGGCATGATGATGAAGTCAAATGTCATAGCGTTTGAATTTTTTTCATTCCCCTCCGGCGAGAATTTGAATAATTTTTCCGTTTTTTTTGTTAATTTATCAAAAACTAAAAAAAATTTTTACAAAAATAGCACTTATATACCTACATACAGTGCTGTGCAAAATATTGCAACTAAAAAAGCTGATGGTTCCATGTCTAAAAAAGCAAACAGAAAACTTGTACAGTTTTGAAAACCTTATTTTAACAGTTTATCACTGAAGAAAACAAAATAAAATCAATCAAATCAATTTCTTCAAGAATATTGATTATTTACTGGTTACCCTTTATACTAATAAAATAAAACAGCCAAGTTTAAGACTTGGCATAAAGAATTGGATTTGTTGAATTAAATAGTTTACAAAACTTAAGGTCATAGTAGGGCACAGTACACAAATGTAAGGTATTTTTTTACTTTTATTACAAACAACTTTACTCATTCACGATTAAAAATAAACTGCGTCCTCTGTCGGTCAGAAATGTGCTTTTATACTTTCACAAGTTTCCCGAAAAAGCTGGAAGGTTCTAGTATTTGCTAACTGTGCGGTTGGGACACAGGTAGAGTTAAAGTTTTGGTATTATTGTTTCCATTTGTGCGTCCACAATGTTGACTTGCAGGTCTTCTGTGTTGTAATCTGCACTGACGTTGGAGATATCCGGTCTTGTTACAATTCCAGCATCGATCAGGTCCATCTCGCTGGTTCCTTTGCAACGCTGTTCTCTGGCATGAACACTCCTCAATTTCTACTGCTCTTACTCGATGGACTCCTTCAGAAGCCTGTTCTGCTGCTTCCATAGTCAGGGCGAACGCTAATGCCTCAGGAATTGTGTATTTTCCAGCAGTTCGAATTGCTCGCTGAAGGTGATATCAGATACAGCACGGCCAAAGACTTCTGTTGCGAATTGGTTGATGATTTCATCCCCTGCAGCCGGATATGCCAGATGTGCCAATCGTTCGATGTATGCTTGGAGCTGTTGCAGAGTTTCTCCTATTCTTCTTGCATATGGCCATCTACAAAGCGTTTGTCAATCGCCTGAATAAGAGCACTAAAGTTGGCATTCTTATCTGCTGGTATGGTTTGTAGCAGTTCAGCAGCAGTTCCTCTAAAGGTAAGACCGCACTCGACGGAGCTGCACTTCAGCGGAACTGCGTTACAAAGCGCGGCACTCTACGGCACTTTTTTGATATACCTCACCACGTTACAGTACATATTGGCTTCACTCATAAATAAATGAGTACTGTCTATAAGTGAACCCATTAATAGTGCCATTGTGATGTTATTATTTATACGTTCGACCAAGCCACAAAATAATTATTTGATCGCCTGACCGATATAATTTCCCTTTTTTATTTTCAACATTAAATATTTCTAAAATGTAGGCTCTACTTCGCACGTGGCACAAAAAAAACCAGCGCACAGCCAAAACACAACATTTCGTGACGCTTGCTATGCATGGTGCCGCGCCGTGAAGTTCAGTTGTAGCTTAATGCGATGTAGCTCATACAATTTCATACAAAAAATATTTTGAAGTTCAGTTGCGGTGCAGTTCCGCTGAAGTTCAGTTCCGTCGAATGATGTCTTACCTTAAGGGCAAGCGTCAGAGCTATATATTTGTCTTCCTCGTCCCAGCCATTTGTTTCTGCGGCTGCTTCAAACTGCGTCTTATAGATTGATCAAGAAGTTTGTCCATCGAAGGTTGGTGGATGCATCTCCTTTCTTTTTGGACAGTCGCCAGAAATTTCTCGAACCTTCATTTTCTTTACCTTATCCAATTCCTTTGTAATGCATTCGATTTTGTCTTCGAGCTTTTCGAACTTTGCTTTTACTGTCGACAATTGCTCATCGACATTCAAAAATGGTTTATCGCACGCTCGTCAAGGGCAATAATTATGTTGTCAAAGGGTTCTAACTTACTTTCGAGAGGATTTCGAAGATTCCTTTGTTCTTGGCTTTGTTGTTCTAGAAGACTCTTGTTCTTGGCTTTGTTGATCAAATCGTCCAAGAAGATTCTTTTGTTCATTGCGTTGTTCTTGACTTTATTGTTCGAATCGTTCGAGAAGATTCCTTTGTTCATTGCGGTGTTCTTCAAATATGGCGAGTAGCTGAGACAGCATACTGCCCATGTCCGATGGTCTTGCAATTTGTATTAAGTATTATGACTATGTATGTAAGTCGGCCAAGACAAGAAAAGTTAGTCCACAAGATTGATTCAAAATACTTAAAAGGTTGCATTTTTATTACGTTTTTAACTTTTCTATCCAAATATATTTGATACTTCTATTTTTTAAACAGATGATTTCATGCATTGTTAAGTTTTAAGATGTTTTTATTTTTTGTTGAAATCAAATTCAATAATTAAAATTATTTTTGCTTAAAAATAATGCTTATACGATTTTTTATTAATAAAGTTTTAAGGACGAAAAGTATTAGTATAGAGCTGCAAGTTATAAGATGTTAATAAGTAGGGTCGTTTTTGTAAATTTGTGTCCAGCTTTAAGATACAAGAAAATGGAAAAATTAAAATGAATTAAAAACTATTAGTGCTCGACTGCTAACTTAGAGTTGGGGCTCGAGCCCAATTCTAGGAAGTATTCTCTTTCAAATACCCTAGCTTAAATGAACCCCACCTGCGAGATTTAATAAAACCATAATCTTAATGTACCAATTCTTTCCTATCCTACTATTTGTTCTAACTAGTACCCGGCAATTCACATTTATCTATAAACAATTATAAACAAAATGTTGCAGATGAACTGGCAAGGAAAGAGTCAATACCAAATAGAAATTTAGATTAACTTTTTTCTTAATAAATCAGCATGTAATCAAAAAAAAAAAAGGTAAATTGAATTTTAAAAGGTTCTTAAAAAATATTATTTTTATAGGAAAGCTTGTTTCGGTAAAGGGAAAATCAATTTTCATGCCAGCTTGCCAAAATACAAGGAACTCAATCGATACCGGATCCATAATGATGTCACATGCAGGTCACTGTTGTATTGATGACATGGAAAAACTATCGCAAAATCAGGAAATCCTTATACAGATCATGCAAGCAAAGTCCATAGCTTCACGAAGTCATAATGTAACATTTAATATAATTGCAAAACCTTCAATCATTGCAGCAGTTAATCCAGCTGGCGGCCACTATGACTCTTCGAAGTTACTTCGTGAAAATGTGCGTTTAAGTCCATCTTTTCTATCGCTTTTCCATATGGTTTTTATAATATATGATAAGGCTGACAAAGATCAAGATTCTACCCTGACAGAGCATGTTAAAGCATTGCATTCAGGCATGAAGCAAATTTTATCAATCCCATCCAAATACAGTATGGAACTTAAACTCAGTGATTATAATACGCAAAGTGAAGAGTTAGACCTTGACAACCAGTTAAAAATTAATTCTGAAGAGCAACTGGACTTACTACCAGCAATTTTGTTGAAAAAGTATATTGGTAAAGTATAATTTATGTTAGACTCTATTATAAAATTCATCATAATAAGTTAATGTTGAATTCCTTTCAACCAAAAAATTCGATTTGCGTAGAAAAAGAATCGAATTTTCTATGCAAAACCAAATCTTGGATTTGAAGCAAGATTTACAGACTTGCACAGTGCACACACACCAGAGCCTTTCTCATAAAACTACAAGACTAATAATTATTTGTGAGTTATAGTTCGAGAGACGACCTTAAAGTTTTTTATAACATAACAGCTCCTGAAAAACAGGATACCAGCCTAGAGCTTTATTCCGAACATTTACAGAACCGCTGGTCGGATAAGATTTCTTGGTTGCTAAGGTTAGAAAATGCAGTTTTCGGGTTGCATTTGCGACAAAGTATACCTTTCACATAAGGAACTTCTCTCAATTGGATATCAAATGAATGCTAAGACTGTCCTCTACACTTTACTGTACTGATAGTCAAACAGACTTTTGAAAATTTTTGCTTCGAGTCAAATCGCCTCCTAGACTACAATTCACACATAATTATTAGCCTTGTAGTTTTATAAAATAGGCCCCAGGAAAATTTGACATTTCTCTGGAGTTGAAAGTATTTTTCCGAGGGTTTAACAAATATTCTGTATTCGCTCGTTTGAGTTGATTGAAAGCAAATATAAAGGTTTTAAATTGATAAAAGTCATGAATAATTAATAAGAAGAGATCAAACATCAATCAAGTGCTCAAATACGTTTGATGAAAAGAAGCACACGTTCGCCGATGTGCCTCAATTGATCGTTTTATTGATGGATTTTTGAATTTTTTTCTTGACTTTAATAGACCCTCAACTATCTTTGTATATTTTTGTAACTATAATCGAATATATATTTGTTGTTAATCATACAAAATGATGGGGAAAATTTTTGAATTTGTGTGCACATTAATTTGTTTACTTTTTGCCTTGAAATTACATTCAATTGGCACACATACAATCATAAATAAAAAAAAAACCGATTTATTTACAATTTCCTTCTAACCAAAAAAATATTCGATCTGAAATGAATATAAGGAATTCGACATATAAGAAATGACTAAAAAAATTCAAATTTATGACAGTTCGATTTATAATTTGGCTACGGAAAAATTAAATAAATACAAAAAAATTGTTTTTAAGTTTGAAAATTATTTTTTCAAAAAGTATTTGAAATAAAAACTTTATCCAGGAAGCATATTATAGAACGTAATCGTTGCTATAAAAAAGCCAAAGCGTGGCATTACCCCTCCGGCCTAAACGGGGACACTATTGTTTCCTCGTCTACATCTAATCTATACCCTCAGATTGTTTTTTTTCGCGTTTTATAAGAATCACCCTAACACCATAGTTAGTACCTTAAAGTGAAAATAGGGAGACCAGGGGGGTGAAAATAAAAAAAAAACAAGAACCACCCAATATACACATATAGATTAAAACTTAAGATTTTTTCTTAATTTTTTTTTTAAGAATTTGATACCTATATAAAAATTATTAAAAAGAAAAAAAAACGACTCCAACGATTTAAATTTTTTTCCTTCCATAAAAGCATTCTTTTTTTACATCAAACTGTCAAAAAAGTAGTTTTATCTAATTTAAATATCGTATTTTATGCTATTAAACATTTTCCTCAAATTTTTAAACCGTCTTGAACATAAGAATTAATAAAATATATTGGTTATTGATTGTAGGTGAATTTTTAGAGTTCGTCAATAAGTTTCGATTATGATGGATTTTGTAATAGGAGTTTTAAAAAATGTTTTTGATTTTAGACGTAACTTTTGGCAGCTAGAACTTTTATGTTTTGTATTATTCAGCCTTATTATGAGTTTCACATGGAAAATATTTAGCACTCAAAATATTTTGGCGTCAAAAAATATTTCACAGTATTGTTTTAACTTGCTACTTATTTTCAAACAGATAAAAATGCACTTAAAAACACGACTAATTTTAGCTCTTAATAACAAAAAATACTACCGAGTACTCACAAAAAAAGTGAATTTTCGTTTTTTGGATGAAAAGTGAATCGTCAATTTTTCCACGTGGAATGCTGTTCACGTGAAACTCACAAAAGGCTGATTATGTAAATTTATGTATATTGTAATAAGAAAATAATAATTATAACTTACTCGTTATTAACTGCCATATTATTCACTCAATTAATCCGGTTTTAAATTTACACCTTTGTTCAAAGTGAGTTAAGGCTCAAAAGTTCAACTCAAGCGCATAATATTCACTCGTTAAACCCGGTAATAAACCATATTTATTAAACCTTGTAGCGTTTAACCCGATTCAATATTAACTGCCCTCCAGGGAGCTGTTAAATCAACTCACGCCGGGTGTAAACTGAATTTTCAGTACATTGACTCATTTTAACCAAGCAAAGTCACATTTGAAGTTTCAACACACGTGAACAAACATACAGTACTGTGCAAAACATTTGCAACTTAAACCAGCAGATGATATCATGTCATACAAATTGTCTAAGAAAGCAAAAAGCAAACTTCTTTGTACAGTTTTGAAAACCTAATTATAACAGTTTATCATTGTAGAAAACAAAATAAAATATTATTCACTTAAACAAAAAAAATTGAGATAATCTCAAAAAATAAGGGATATTTGTTGTGCAAAACATTTGCAACTTCAAGCAATGTCTTAAAATTTTCTAACTTTTATGCAAGAAAACGCTAATATTTGACTGCCACACCCTTTATTTCTTCTCGCAGCTGGACATCTTCTAGACATAGAAGCAGTGAGGTTATTAATAATATTTTCTGGTATGTCATTCCACTGCCTTTTAATTTCAGCATAAGGATCGCCCTTCCGCTTTAAAACTTGACATCAAGTTATTTTTTTAACTAGCTCCCACAAGTTTTCCAAAGGGTTAAGGTCTGGAGAGTGCGCTGGCTATTGCAAAACCATGACTTTTTTCTCTGAAAGCCAAAATTGTAGCCTACCTCGTCTAATACTTGGGGTATTGTCATATTGGACAGTCCAGGCAAGTGGTATTTCCCAATCGAAATAAGGAACCATGGTATTTTTTAGAATTTCATAGTTCATTCTTCTCTCCACTAGTCGAATTAGTCACATTCCTTGGCCAGAGAAGCAGCCCCAGGCCATAACAGAGCCACAACTGTTTCCCTAGTATACTTTGAACTTATAGTATCTCACCTCTTGGTCTCCTGACATTTCGCCTTCCATTTGATCCGTGCATGTTGAATTTAAATTCATCAGAAAACACTCTTGTTGAATAATCTAAATTCATCATGCACGGACCGGATGGAAGTTAACATGTCAGGAGACCAAGAGGTGAGATACTACAAATCCAAAGTATGCTACGGGAACACTTAAACATGGTGGTGGCTCTGTTATGATCTAGGGCTGCTTCTCTGGCCAAGGAATGTGACTAATTCGACTAGTGGAGAGAAGAATGAACTATGAAATTCTAAAAAATACCATGGTTCCTTATTTCGATTGGGAAATACTACTTGCCTGGACTTTCCAATATGACAATACCCCAAGTATTAGACGAGGTAGGCTACAATTTTGGCTTTCAGAGAAAAAAGTCATGGTTTTGCAATGGCCAGCGCACTCTCCAGACCTTAACCCTTTAGAAAACTTGTGGGAGCTAGTTAAAAAAATAACTTGATGTCAAGTTTTAAAGCGGAAGGGCGATCCTTATGCTGAAATTAAAAGGCAGTGGAATGACATACCAGAAAATATTATTAATAACCTCACTGCTTCTATGTCTAGAAGATGTCCAGCTGCGAGAAGAAATAAAGGGTGTGGCAGTCAAATATTAGCGTTTTTTTGCATACAAATTAGAAAATTTTAAGACATGGGTTGAAGTTGCAAATGTTTTGCACAACAAATATTCCTTATTTTTGAGATTATCTCAATTTATTTTTGTTTAAGTGAATAATATTTTATTTTGTTTTCTACAGAAATAAACTGTTATAATAAGGTTTTCAAAACTTTACAAAGAAATTTGCTCTTTGCTTTTTTAGACAATTTGTATGACATGGTACCATCAGCTTTTTTTAGTTGTTTAGTTGCAAATGTTTTGCACAGCACTGTACATAATTAAAGATAAAATACATCATAAAATTTGTTATTTCAAATTTTTTTTAATCAATTTATTATTCAAACACGAGGTTAAAAAATGGACAATAATAATTTCATAGTTTTGATTTCAGTTACGAAACGAAAAATTTCTAACGGCAACTTGATTTTTAAAATTTTGAACGATAAAATTTAAAATATAACAACATAAAACGAAGAAACAGGAAATACAAAATTTTGATATTCCATATGTTTAAAATCGGTTTATAGTCAAGTTCAAAAAATTTTACATCCGGTTGTAATGTATTTTTAATCCACCGAGTTTAATGCGCGTTTTGAGTGAATATTATGAACAAAAGTTAAAATTGAAAACTTTAAAAAATGCGGATTTAGAGGACAGGGTTAAAATTCACTAAAACCTTACTAACACCTGGGGTGAATAATATGACTAATACTAATAAAATTAATCTTAACTCAACTAATATTTTAAGAGTACGCTCGACATAACATTAAACCATTGCTCTCAGAGGAAGCTGCAAGTGAAATAAAAGAATATTATATGGGACTAAGAACTGACAAAAAAGAAGAAGAGCTATTCTCAATCACAACAAGGTAATTCTGATAGATGAAAAAATATACTTTTGGTTATACAACTGCTTTTCTTACTTGCTTTCAAAGTGATTTTATTAATTTTTCGAGATACATACACTCCTCGTCAACTGAATACGCACAAACATTTTTGAATATATTTTATCCATTTTTTCCAAACAGTGATGGTTATTATGCCATCTGTTGATGGTAAAAATGTTCGTAACATATAAATAACAGAATTTCAAAGTTTTATCCAAAAACAACCGTGAGTTTTTCCTTCAACCACTTCCAAAGTGTAACTTATACAAAGTAGAAGTTTTTTTTTGAGTCAACTGAATAGGTACAAAAATTAAAATTGGTATTGGAATGGAATGAAACAAGTTTTTGTTTATGTTTAGTAGTGGGTACTTCCACCTTTATTTTTAATTACTTCGTAAATTCGATCCGGCATGGAATCGTATAGCTTTTTAATGTAATTTAACGAAATTTCGCTCCACGCTAATTTGATTGCAGAAATTAAGGTTTCTTTGTCTTCGAACTGACGACCACCCTCATAAACTTTGCGTACTAACCATCCCCAGACATTTTCTATGATGTTTAGATCAGGTGAGTACGGCGGCCATTGAAGCAACTGCACTTGTTGCTCCTCTACCCATGTTTTTATTATGCGCGCTGAGTGAATAGGCGCATTATCATGTTGGTAGGTCCAGTTTATGGGTCCAAAGATGTTAGAAAATTTAGGAAAATTTCTTTCCAAAATTACTTTATACTCAGCTGCTGTCATTCTTGATGTTACAACCTCGAGCTCAACTGTTCCATAATAACTGACTGCTCCCCATATCATGACACCTCCTTCACGACTATGATGGCGCTTTAAAAATCTTTTTTCTTTTCTTAAGTCGTGAAAATTGAAGTTCATTCAGGGCCATCGAAATTAAACTTTTTTTCATCTGAAAAAACCACGTGATACCATTCTTTTTTCCAACTCATGTGAAGTCTTGAAAAATCTAATCGCAACATTTTCCGTCTCTTGTCAAGTGGTGGTTTTTTCTTAAGTTTCATTCGTTTAAGATGGCTTGAGTTGTTGATTACTCTTAATACTGTTGAGCAACTTGCGTTTACCCCGACTTTTTGTTTTATTTTTGCCACAGAATCAGAAGAATTTGATGCATATCTTAAAATTCTTCGTCTCTCAGCTGCTGTTGTTGCTGTTTTCTTACCTCCCTTCATGTTTTTGCCGTATGCATCTTTATTTTTCAAGTGAGAATAAACTACATTAAAACTTCGGCCAACTTTATCAGCTATTGCACGTCCAGTTAGGCCTTGGTCTCTAACTA
This sequence comes from Dasysyrphus albostriatus, assembly GCA_946251815.1. Classification (NCBI taxonomy): domain Eukaryota; kingdom Metazoa; phylum Arthropoda; class Insecta; order Diptera; family Syrphidae; genus Dasysyrphus; species Dasysyrphus albostriatus. Next base: position 179,795,543 of record OX276335.1, read on the forward strand.
AATCGATTTTTAGCTTTTTCAACACTGTTAAGACACGTAGATCTACCCATTTTTCTTAAAATTTGAAATCAAGAATTAAATTTTACTGAAAACACTAAAATCGTTAATTTAAACTGTCAAGCACTCCAAAAAACTTATAAACAACGAAGAAAATGGTGTTGTACCTATTCAGTTGACTAGAAAAAAAACTCCTACTTTGCATATAAAACACTTTGCAAGTGGTTGAAGAAAAACTCACTGTTGTTTTTGGATAATTCTTTCGGAATTATCTGCTTAGCATCTTAAGGGAATAATTAGCATCAACAGATGGCATAATAACCATCACTGTTTGGAAAAAATGGATAAAGTATATTAAAAAATGTTTGTGCGTATTCAGTTGACGAGGAGTGTATTTATTTGTAAAATAAGATGTCTGCTTTAAGATATCTACGATTACTCTATTTAATATACATACAATATTCCACTAGAGAATTAAATATCGAAAAAAATCTAGTTTCCACCGATGCGTTATCACCCCATTAAATAAGGTGGATTCTTCAAAGACCCAAACGACAGAAGATAGGAATAGAATCTATGGTTGGATATTTCAAAGAAAAATACTGAACACTTACTTCAGCTAAGCAAGTCTCTTGATTGGTATCCTAACGGGTCACAACACAATGGGACCCACATAAGTAGAATGAGCATCGGTACATCTGACTTGTGCGTAGGGTGTCAGGATGAAGAGGTCCATGGGGGGCTCATTTCACTTCCTTTGATGTCTCGTTTCCGCCACTAAGGAACATCCTGAAATTCCTTCAGAATTCAAGGTAGTTCAGGGAGGCACCCCAGCTTTCCCTTACCCCTTGCTGTACACTCCCTTAAACCTATCTTGCCTCCATCCTGGCGAGAACAATGGACCCATTGAAATTCGAGTGAGGTGATGCGGAATGTTAACCTAACTTAGCCTAGACGGTGGATGATTTTTGCTTTCAAATTTAATTTAAAAAATAGTGCCCAAGTGGCCGCGATGGCTGAATGTAATTACATAGCACGGTCTAATTTCATCTTAGCGTGTTCTTGACTAACAACAACTTATGAATGCCAAATAATTTTTGAAATTACCTATATTTTGATGGATATGTACCAACATATATTAAAATCATCTTCAATTATTCATTCTAGACAACTTGAAGGGCTTATTCTTCTAACACAAGCAAGAGCCCGAACAGAGTTCTGTTTCGAAGCCACTAAACAACATGCGCGAGATATAATTAAACTAGTTCGTCATAGCTATACATCAGCTGCAGACCCAGTGAATACGACGATAAATGGAAGTATTGCCGGTACAAGTCATGGAAATCAAGTTAAAAAATTCATTCAAATGCTTGAGGTTCGTTCCAACGCACTGGGAAGAACGACTTTTGAATTTGACGAGCTCAAAGACATGGCTACACATGCTGGCATTAGGTGTGGTGTTGCAAATCTCATAGATGTTATTAATATGCGAGGATATTTGCTGAAAAAAGGACCGAATGTATACGAATTTATTACTCAATAACGTAAAATCAAAGATTAAAATGAATATAAGCAACTCATGTTAATTAATTTTAGAAATAATATATTTTATATTCAATGGTTTCAATATTCTTTTGTATAAATAAATAAAATTTATAGTTAATTACGCATTTTTATTTTTTTTTTACTTTAATTCATTCGATTTACCTTAAAAAAATAAAAACAAACTAATGAAATAAATTTTAAATCAGAGTTTATTTTATGGCCATTTCTTTCATCATCAGGTATTGTGGAGAATTATATCGGCTGATAGAATTTATACAAACGCCAATCTTATAACATTTTATATGATTTTTTAAGTCAATGTTGACTTAAGCCCCTCTGAGTTTGTTGATGTAGAGGGATCCCTACCTTTCTAAGTACTATCAATCTCAAAGGAAAAAGAGTGTGAGAGTGATCGCAAATAGTTTAATCCTGTTATTTAAACACATATGCAAATTTCAATTCCATATTAATCACATAACACATCATACATTTATTCAATATAGTCCAGTCATATTGTGTGTTTACCATGCAAATTGTTGAGTAGTTTTGATTTTGGCCCTCTTTTATGTTTTCGGGGGTGCTGAGTCCGAATCTGATGAAAAAGAAAAAACCTTAATCTGAGATTAATTGTTAACTTGTCAAGTTAGCAAAGCACCCTGTCGAAAATCAGTAAAAGCTTCTTATACCTGGGGGGTTATGAAAAACGATACTCGTTCAAAATAAGGCGTATTCGTTAAATTGAGATTAGTAAAAACGATTATAGTAGCACTTAATCGTCAAATTGCGATTAAGAGAAACGAAAATCGTAAAAATGACGATACTCTATTATACTTTATTTACGAGTGCCTTAAGCTCTCGTTCAGCTTTCGTTTTGTGGGTAGTTGTCAAATGCCATTTATTTTTTATTTTGGTTTGGTTGGTTTTTGTTTTGTTAAGTAAAGTAAAAAAAAGTTTTTTTAAAGTAAAGTAAGTAAATAATAAATACAATTGTGAAAAACATAAACATTGACATTTGTTAATAGGAGAGAAGTAAGTTGCGCTTTTAAAAAATTATCATTTTTCGTTTTTGTGTGGCAATTTTTTTGCTTTCTATTTTCGTATCTTATAATCGCTCTTCGCTATGACTTTCGTTTCTTCGAGTTTCGTTTTTTCTTCGGTTCGTTTCGAAATTAATAATAAGGGCCCTGATGTTTGATGGCTTAATAATTTGCCGTTAATTAGTTGTGACAAATTTTATTTGGTCGTGCAATGTTTTCTGTTTTTATGGGTGCTTTGCTAACTTGATATCAAAGTTAGCAAAGCAACTCTCACAGATCGAAAAATGGATAGGTCCATAATTTGTCGTTAATTAGTTGTGACAATTTCGAATTTGTCGTTCTATGTTTATTTTTTGAAAAGAGGTAAGATCATCTAAAATTTAATATTATAGTACTTAATAGTTAATTTGTCGTTATTTAGTTGTGAAAAAAAATCAATTTATCATGCGATGTTTTCAAGTTAGCAAAGCAACTTTGACAAATCGAAAAATGGGTAAGTGGATAATTTGCCGTTAATTAGTTGTGAGAATTTCGAATTTGTCGTTCAATGTTTTTTGTTTTTTGGGTGCTTTCCTAACTTGACAAATCTTGAAAAGCGGTAAAAACTTCGTATACTTAATGTTTTATGGCTAAATAATTTGCCATTAATTAGTTGTGAAAAATATAATTTAATCGCATTGTTTTCTATGTTTTTGCGTCTTTTGCTAGCTTGATATCAACAAAGCAAAGTAGCACCTAAAAAAGAGGTAAAAACTGCTATTACAAAATGGTTTCTTGCTCAATAATTTGTCCTTAACAAGTCTTTAATTAGTTGTGACAATTTAGAATTTGTAGTGCAATGTTTTCTACGTTATTTGCACTCTGTTAACTTCACATCAAGTTAGCATATCACTACCTCAAAAAGTGGTAAAAACTGTTTAAACCGAATGATTAATGGCTTAATAATTCATGATTATTTAGTCGCTAATAAGTTTTTTTTATGATTTTGAATTTTCTCGTTCTATGTTTTCTATGTTTTTTTCAGGAAGTGGTAAAGTCTTCTTGAAAAAAACATTTTATTACTTAATAATTTTCCTTTAATTGGTCGTTAATTAGTTGTGACAAAATAAATTTTCTCGTGCGAGAAAAACCTCCAGTTTTTATTGTTGGGGCTTTTTTGAATTGTTCCAGAATGTTTAATTTTCACTTCGCCTTTTGCTCATTGAACTTCTCTAAATTATGTAGGGTGGGGAAAAGAGAGCATAGAATTTACATTTGCGAAAGTTAACATAATATATTAATAACCGTAGCCGTAGCGTCTTTAAGTACCCTCGCTAGTTGCAAATTAAATAAGACTTAAAATTTAACACCAATATATGGATCAAATCTAATTGTAAAAAACGGCTACCGGCTGGCACTTTGGGATTTGTTGTGACAATTTAGTTAAAGTTCGTGAATGCGACATAAGCCAAATGTTGCAGTTCTTATATAAAAAAAACTTAAAGAGAAAGAGCCATAACACAAAAAGTCCGGATATGTCGTTATTTTATCTTCCCTTAACAAATTTTGCTTTTTGAGTTGTGACATTATTCTCAACGTCCAAAATGTCATTGTTGTTTTAATAAATAGATACTTATACTTACACATCTTCAATGCTTTCGCACTGGCCTTCTATCTGAACCAACTAGCCTTGAACTACAAGAGAAATTTCGTGCGATCCAGTCGTGCATTTTATTTTTTAGACTAATTAATTACAACTTTGTTTCATTTAATTTTATATGCCTTAATTTACATTGTTTTATATTCTCCATAATAAACTTTAATTTAAATTGTCTATGTGTATACAGTGTCAGTTTGTATTAAATAATTGCCTCTATGTATCGTAAGCGTATGTATTAGACCAAAGGCCCATATCAGATTTTGGGTGTGAAGGATAGCAAAACAGAAATATAAGAGCTGAAAGCTTGAGTAAGCAAAGGGTCTTAGTGATTTTACAGTGCATCGAAAACAAAATATGAATACAACTTGGAGAGTAATCTCTCAAGCCGAAATATATTTTCACCTCTCACTAAATAATGCTCCTCTGGTCACAATATTTTGGAATTGAGATCTTTGAGTGTGTAGTTCGCCAAACGAGTGACAAACGAGTTTTTTTTTTAACTTTTTTAGGTTAGGAAAATTTGGTTAGCAAAATTATGCTCGAAGTTGCATTCATATCGTGGATAAAATTTCTCCCTTCTTCATAAATTAGAAATGCCAACAATTTTCCACTGTTCTTTGCATGTTGAAACTTGGTCGATCAAAATGGTAGCCCAGTGGCCATGGATTATTTATTTTCGATGCCAATAAATTCCGAGATAAACTGCAACCACAACTCACGTTCCCAGTTTTTGACTATGGAAAAATTTTCGTGGGAAATTTTATTCACGATAGCCCCCATTTTGTTTATAAATTTCAAGACTTTGATTTCTTCAATAAGCTTTCCACAAATCCTATAATTTTTTTTTTTGCAATCCTTCCCACCCAAAATCCGCTGTTGGGCTATTAGTCAATATTAAATACTATTTTACAGAGTTTTTTGTATAATATTAATTAATGCTAAGCTAGGAGATAACAAATAAAATCTTAATTTAAATTTAAATCACATCAGTCAAAAAATAATTTATAAAATAGAAAATAAATAGTAAAACCCATCTTAAACCACATAAAAATTCATTTAGTAAGTTAAGAAAATATAAACAGTTTTTTTCTTAATAAATACATAACCAGGCTTGTCTATTTTTATAAAAAATGTCTAATTTTATTCATAAGAACAAAATATTTTGTTTGTTGGCTAAGGAATAAAGGATAATTTACTTATATGAGGGTGATCGAGCATTAATTTCCTTTTTTATTTGGAAAACAAAGAGAAACCTTAGAACATTCAAAGTGGAATGTGGAAGGAATTTCCATAAGACTGAGATTCTTAAAATTTGATTTTCAGAATTTGTGGTGTCTGCAATGGAGTCTGATATAAGTTTTTAAAATATAAATCTTGTTTAAAATTAAGAGTAATTTGAAGTTATTTGAAATTGTTTATAAAAGACGTCGTAGTATTTATATCAAAAATAATGAAAAATATAACTTTTTTAATGCTATCTATTCTTCACAAACAAAAAAATTAAAAATGATAACCTACAATGCCCATAATCTCGTAAAGGCCCTATCTACAAAATTTCCGATTTTGAGTTTCAAATTTGGAGTTAAGGAATTGTCTCTGATTTTTTCGTATCTATTTCTTGACGCTAGATCTTCAAATAAGGCAGAAAATGGCAATTTCTAAAAGCCCTTCCTAAAGGCAAATTTACACGTTAGTACAAATCATATGACCTGTCATTTAGGTCTATTTCTTTACTTTTTGGATAAAGTTTGGGGAAGAGCTTTTTGTTATTGTTGTTGTAATGTTTAACCAGAAATGAAAGTAAAGAAACGCATTTAGGATGTTTCTGGTTTGTTGCGGTGTCAATTACCCTATCGACTGATATGCAATTTCAATTCTATTAACATTTGCTCTTATCATTTTGGGCTTTATACAAAGATACAAGAAGAAATATTTTAATTTATGTGTCTCCTTTGTATCATTTTCATTTAATTTAATGAAATTAAACCATTTTATTTAGGCTGCTTGACAAATTTAATTTAAAATTTTGCGATCAGCTGATTTCTTATTTGAGAAGCAAGAAAGTGCAGGAACTAAAATGTTCGGGTAGATTCTTGCTAGAGGGGAAATGAAAAAAAGGCAAAAGCTCTTGAATTTTTGTGTCAGAAAATAGTAAATAAACATGTTTTGGATAGATTTGGGAGAGTAAAGAAACAGACCTAATGTCAAAAAAGTCATATGAATTCGTCAGAACGATCGATCGTTCAAATCAGGGGCCCTACTCTGTATTTCGTTCCGAAAGTCAATCCTATTCGAAAGTGCTTTCCGTTCCGCTTTTGAATTGGCACTCTGTAAAACTTTCGAAATGCAAAAAAATAGTACTTAATACTTTTCCCACTTACGGATTAGTTTATTTCAAATCTCGATTTTTTTCTTTCCTTTCGAGATATGTCAAATTAAGAAATCAAAACAAATAAGGCCGGTACGAACAAATTATATTTTTCAAAGAAAAAAAATTAGTATAAAACAAAAAAAATTCGGTTGCACTTTGGATGGATGAAGGAAATACTGAAGAACGGATTGAACGGAAAATTATACGTGATAAATCAAATATTATGGAAATGTGTGATACAAGGTTAAGTTAGATTGCTGGCAAAGATTCGTTTCACATTTTTACTTTTGTTTATTATTTTAGTTTTATTCAAAACTCGCCTGTCGAAAAATGCTTTTTGTTATGTTTTGAATTCCATACAAAATGAACTTCCTGCGTCATTAAGTTCAAGTGCAGTACCAGCCATCTAAAAACTAGCTGTTACTCTAAAGTTTTTAGGACAAGGCGGCTATCAGCACCAAATAGGACATGACTATAGCATTGGCATGGCACAACAGACAACATCAAGTTGTATTGCAGAAGTCTGCAGTGCGATCGAAAAAATATTATGTCCAAAACACATAAATTTCAAAATGAATGAAACAAAACGGCGAGAAGCCAAACAATATTTCTTCTCGAAGTCGGGTATTCCGGGAATAATTAATTAATTAATAATCTTCTGCTCGAAGATTCCCTGTAATTGATTTAATTTGTTTAAATTATAATTATAAATACGATTTTCCAAAAAAAACTTATATTATATTCAGTTCCGTTATCACATTTGATGTAGAAACAAATTTTCCGTTTTAGAATGCTTTTGACATTCGGAAACGAGTTGCCAGGTACGAAAATTCCGCTTTCGGAATAGTCAATCCGAAAGTAGTAGATTTCATTCCGCTTTAGAAATAGAGAGTACAAAATATTCGTTTTCGAAAATTTTCACTTTCGGAACGAAATACAGAGTAGGGCCCCAGGGCTCTCATTGCGTGATTTTGAGGACGATCATCGTTCAAACGATTGTAGTAAACGACGTCGTCAATTTATTTATCTCGTATAGTATCACAATCGTGACGTTCGATATACAGTTTGAGAACAACTAAAAACATCAAAAAATATACTGAAAATAAAATTCTGTTGTCAAAACTGAAAATATTTGCCGTTTTAGTTATTTGCAATATCGTTCGTTAAAGTTTGAATTCGTGGATAAATTGTTTCTTACGGTACGCAAAAATTTAGCAATAAGATCTCATAGCAGCTGGTAAATTAGTGTCCACTTAAAAATAATATGATTTTGGCCTACAAGCGGCCCAGTGTTAAATGTGAATATGAAGATACAAATATTCGATCGAAAAGAAGAAGCATTACCACTGGCGGTATAATTTTGCAGCACGACAATGCCTCAAACGCAGTGCGTGCTGTTAACGGTCGCCATAACCTCTCTTCTCAACTCCTATTTACTATTTCCAACCGTTTGGTTATTTGAAAAGTGCAAAGTTGTCAAAAGATGTATGATGTGCAACTGAAAATAATTTAATATTCAATAAAATACATCAGATATAAACAAATGTATGCGTTTTTATTTCTTAACTTATTGCTATTTTCCCAAAAGCCACATAGGGTGCGTGGGTACCTCTTAGCAAAATGATTATGAAGTTGGACTATTATGACGGAGCTCAACCTTGAATCTCAGTCTTTAGTATTTAAAAACAAAAGTATATTTATTTTTCTCACAAGGGTACTTCTTTTGAAAAATCAAACAAATAGTATAAGACGATTGTAAAACAGCAATCGTTTAATCGCAATCGTTTAAACGGTCGTATTTGACATTTTTAGTTTTGATACGAAGTATTAATTGAATCGTCTAAGCGACGTCGTTCAAACGATTCATATATTTATGAATTACATGAAACAAAACAATCGTCGAAACGACGTTGTCAGACGATCATCGTCTTACGCGATGAGAGCCCAGTTTGATTTTTTTCTGATGAATTTGTCAGAACGATTGCTACGCATCCACCGTAACTACTACTTCTGACGAACAGTTTTGAAGAATACATTAGAAAGATTGTTCGTCAAAATACGCACTGTAACAATAAAGGGTACTGAAAACCGAAGGAGAGAAATAAAAATCCAAATATTTACTGACGAATTTATCAAAAGAAGTTTCAACACAAACAAATAAATTTGCTTTCGACGAAGTTCGCTTGAAATTATTATATAATAAAAATACATAGAGGGCTTGTAGCTTCTAAAAAGTTGAAACGGAAATACGAGTTGAATATAGTTTAAGCGTGCCGAAGGTAAATTAAAGATGTTTAATCTTGCAACTTTTCGAACGAGTGCCTTTTTATTATTTTTTTCAAATATAAAAATAAACAAAAAATAACATGCTTTTGCGATACCTGCGGTATTACAAAGTTGTGAAATACCTACGTTTTGTAAGTTCATTTGTTTGACTTTTCACTTTTCTGGTGAAAAAATATTCAATGTATTTTTATTTATTTTTATATTTGAATAATAAAAAACCCTTATGAAGAACTTAAAGACGTTGGGAACGTTGCAAGAATAAACATCTTTTATTGAACTATAGCTATAACCCGCTTAAACTATATTCAACTCAAATTATCAAAGGGTGCGTTAATAAATAACAACTATAAAACGGAAATACTTTATTAATTAGTTTTAAATGTTTTACCTTATTGACCGCAAAATCGTCACAAAAATATAAAAAACACAAAAAAAGCGAAACGTTTATGTTTAAAATTTTTGTTATTCCGCTCTTTTGTTTTGTTTGATTTCACTCTCATTTAGTCTGACTAATTAAATGTACTCAGTATTTACTTAATTATTCTCGCTGATGATGGTGCCGCAGCCGAAAACCGAAATGCATTCGTACGAAATAAAAATTAATAAAAAGAAATTACATATAAATGTTTCGCTTTTTGTTTTTGTGTTTTTAAATATTTTTATTACGATTTTTACGGTCAGTAATGTGGTAAACCTAAAACTAAATAAACTGACCACAAACCTGGCTAAAATATTCGCGATTCAACTGTGAATTAAAACGGAAATAATTTAATTTATAAATTCTATAATACCTATTTATCTCCACAAACCTTCTATCACTTTAGCTCCAATATGTTGAAAGAATCACGAATTCTCTTGTTTTAATTTGCTCTTCTCTTTCTTCATTTTCTTTGGACTAAAACCAAACCGCTACAGCTTCATTCTATTTACTTTTTTATTATTCAAAACCTTTGTTCAAGTTGAGGCGCCAAAAAATTGGTTATTTTTTTCAATATATCTGACAACTTTAAATCGAGACTCATCCATAAAATTAAAATAAAAAAGTTGGCATTCTAACATTCGATTGGTACACAGTACCACTTGAAAGTATAATCGTTAATAGGTTTTTATTAGAATTGAAAGAAGAACTGCAACAAGTAGCTCGTTTTACAAGCAACTCACAAAATTCATGACCTTACAGAGTATTCAGACACATTCACATTTATTTCGAATCAACACTCGTACTGTTTCGCTTTTCATAAATTAATCTGAATGGAGCTCACATTCATTTAAGAAAATGATTCACTTCAACAAGATTTAATGCATTCTGAGCTGCTGCAAAAATTGTTTTCGCTTAAACATAAATGTGTCTGAATACTTAACAAGACAACGATTGTTTGGAGCTTCATCGTGGATTGTCTCTCTTACAGTTTGTCTCCACTGGAGATACAAAAAGTATGCGACAGATGATTGGCGATGAAGTATGCTTTCTTCTTTCTGTTCTTTTGTTTGATTCAGAGAGCATGTTTATGTTCTATGAGCCACTTAAAACTTGTGAGCTACTCATAAGTTTCACAACTGCTGTGATTCATTTGACTCTTTGAGTGTTGTGAGTGTGAGCCCCCTAACATTCAGAGATTCATTGGTGCAAGCAAGATCATGACTCGAATTCTGTTATGATACATGCAATGAGCTTAAGTAAGAAATGAATACGATTCACATTAGTTTTTTTTTTCGGAGAATATGAGACTGTCAAGGGCTCGTATTTTTTGTGAATGATTCACAGCTGCAAATGAATGGATTCATGCAGCTTTCTGATTTAAAACTGAGTCCGTAACAGTACTAGCATAGTGTATTAAAAAAGAGATGGTGTCGGATGAGCCCTTTGTGGGTCAACATCAGTTCTCAAATCTGTAGTGCTACCCTACGGGAAAACAAGAAGCGATCCCACAAGTCTAGGGATTGCTCCTTGTCGTGGCTTTAAATGTCATACTTAGTAAAACTTATGACTAACCTCACATACTGATTATCAAAAAAGTGACAAAAAGACCCGTAAAGCCAACGGCTAGTCTGTCTTATACGATATAATGATATACATATATACTATTCGACGATTAATTTAATTGAATTAGTTCAACTTTTAGTGTCATTGTTTCTCACTTAAAGAAAGGATTATATTCTATTAAAATTGATGTGAGAAATTCGATAAATTGGTCCAAGGCTTTGCAATATTCTTTTGTTAGATAAAAATAGTTTTAATAACCCATAGCTCAGTACTCATTTTGTTTTAAATAATAACATTTAAAATAAGAAATTAAAAAAAGTTTTAGTAAAAGTCACAACTGTGTTCGATGGTCGATAAACTGTTGCATGAAAGCAATAAAATACATTTTTTCAAACAGTGATGTTCGATATTTTGAAAAATTAAAAATTCAAACCCTACAAAAATTATATAGTAAAATTTGATATCTAAATTATCTTAGCTGCGGATTTTTTACCAGACTCCATTGAAACTATACAAAAATATCGTTTTTTTCAACCACTGAATGTTAGAATAAATGTCTTAATATCCATTGGATCTAAACTTATATTGGCAAAAGACCTTAACTTATTTCTACTCCGCACTCCAGTTAATGAGGTACTTTCTATTGATTCAATACTTAACTTATTTAATGCCATTTCAGATAATGCGTCAGTTGTTTCGGAAAAAACATCACAGGGGATTGCATTTTCCTGCTTTCCAACACTGCAATCATATCCCTGCCGGTGTAATATCATCAAAGCTGACCTTGTGGGAAATAATTCCAATTGTTCATCAGATAAAGTTCGCAGGTTAAGTAAATGCAAATCGCAAGGTAATGAATGCGAAATTAAGGAGATCTTACTTCGTAAATTCGCTGGGGCTCTTATTTCTAAGTTTTCAATAAAATATATATTCGGTGGGTAGCGTAGACCATTTGCAAAATAATTCGATGTTGTACTCAAAACTTCATATTTATTTTTTGTTTGAGGTGGCATTTCTTCGATGAGTAGCCAGAATTTGTGCCTTGTTAGTCTACTATCGACAATTCCCTCTCCCATCCCGCGGTAGTCGTCGTAAAGTGTTCGTCGGTCGAGCATTACTTCAACTTGACCCGGTTCATAACTAGCTGCTCCTTGTGCATGAGTTGTAAGCAAAGTCAAGCGTACTTTTGTATCCTGAATAAAAGCTCCTGAGGTGATTGGAAAATAATTTCCTTCAATACCAATCGCAGAAATTTTTACCCGTTTATGAAATTGAAATCCATTCTGATCTGAATAAAATTCAGGTGTTTCACCGTTCTCGATGTCTGTAAGAAAACGCATAAATAGTTCGGTTTCTCGGTTTTTTGGTGGGGGTTCGAAATCTATATCATTTTCAATATAAATAGCACTGTCTACATACGTGTGGGTATTGAAGATTCTCATCGTATGGGCCAAGAAAGGGCCGTATATCACAGTCACATCACTAGTAATAGGCCCTGATGTTATTATTATGCGAATATCTTCATATTGTTCAAGAATATCCTTCTCAGCTTCGTTTTGTTCAGGATCCGTTTTAAAAAGATATGCTCCTGAATGAAACTGGGCACTTCTGTAAGCAGCAAATTTAACAGCACATTGCATTGCTCTTCCAGAATTTTTCCGTGTGATCGTTTTCAAAAAGCCAGTCTTTTCATTGAATAAAAGCCGCATTTTATTATTTTCTAACTGAATATCTCCAGTGGGTTTTGCTTTAACATCAAACTCACCACTTCCATTACCGTCATTACATTCGTCACAGTAAATAGTTGCCATTTGTTTTTTGTAATTTTCGTCAGGGACAATTTTAAAGGTGGTTAATGAAAGTGGTTCTAATGTTGCTAAAAACTGAATCTCAAATTGCTTTGTAGATATTCTTATTCGCTCGGAGTGCATAGAATTTGGATTCTCATAATTATCAGTTATATTCCATACTGGATTCACCTGCATTGGTACTGCAATTTTCTCTTCGTTAAGAATTTTCAAATTTGGATTTGTAGTTCGTATGTTTAAAATTTCTAATCGTTTTTGAGTGAGTGCATTAAATACAACAAAAGAGGCTTCATTATTTTCTGAAAGTGAAATTGGAGTCTTACGAGGTAGTTTATTATAATTGTCTCGTTCCAATTCACTTAAAAGAAAATTATGGTTTGAAGTTGCGTTTTGCAGTAAAAGTTCAATTGTCGATTCTTGCATTTTTACAACGTCTTGAATGCTTTCAAATAAGCGCAATCCATAGTCCCGCATAACGGCAGCTTTTGATGTTCCTGTAATAGCATCATGATGCTGAAATAAGCCAAGATTTCTTCGGGCAAGTATCATTTTCTCATAGTTCTTTTCGAAAACCTTGATGGCATTTTCGTGTTTGAACTGGCGAGCTGTGTTGTAAGCAATTGTGAATAATATTTCAGCAGCTCTTAAATTGTGTTCTAAATCTGTGCTAAGAATCTTATAAAATGGACGAGTAGTAAAGTATCCGGACCAATAAGCTGGTCGACCTTCGGAAAATATATCTGAGTAAACAAAAAAATCACCCTTAAAAGTGGGGAATCCATCTGATCGTTTTTTTATTTCACGAAAATAGTCTCGTGGTGTGCCAAAAGCAATATCTACGTTATAAATTTCTTTATTGGCATTAATGTGATCGATAAGCTTTTTGTAGTTTCTGTATTGCTGATCGACTTCGCGTTCTTTGTTGTAGCGAAAATCGTCACCCACCGGAATAAGCGCCACATTATGAGGAAACAATGAAGCAGTTCGGGAATATTGCTCCAATAGCAACTGTGCTTTTTCTTCTACATTTTCATCTGTTATAAACTGAGCTTTAATAGAATATTCAGTATATTCTCCAGGAATTTTACGAAAGTCAAAATTCAAGCATATAAAAGGATGTGGGCCACATGAATGCTTGATGGAGTAAATATCAAATGGCATGTTGTGAGTAAGCAAACTATGTTTTGGAATTCGATTTTTTTCAATGTTTTCTTTCATCATATTCCAATACGGAACCCATACAAAATCACCACTCTGATGCTTGGCAAACCATTGTTTCCATGCGTAGTGAATTCTTTGTATGATTGTGCCTTCGAATTCACTCTCTGAAAGTAGGTAAGGCACGGTACTGCCATGTCCGAATGGATCAATTGACCATCCTACTTCGGGTGTAACATTAAGATTTATTCGGAGCCACTGGTGACCTGAAATACAGTTATGATAACCACTTATTCATTTAAATAATTTACTTTTCACAATATAGTTTTAAAAGAAAAATAATATCGGAGTTTAAACCTATGGTATTATAGATGGTGTTTTATTTCTTTTTTGCTAACAATGGTTGAGAGTTGTTATTCACTAGACTTTTTTCTCTACAAGCTTACGCGCAACCAATTTATTTTATAGTTCTTTTTTTACAATATACACTTCTGAATAAAATATGTACTTTAATATTATATGAATTATAAGAATATGATAATAGAATCGGGTATTTATCCTTTCAATTATTCTAGTGCGTATTATTGCATCAGGAGACATATTTCCTCTTCATCTGAACATCCATTCTGACAGGTAGACAAATTTTATTTATTACTTTGTATAAATTGTTAATTTTATATTTTAATTGAAAAAATTAATTATAGTCCAGTAACTTCATATATACATCGGCCCTTGAGTCAGATCCGGTAGTTCTTATTTTTTTCTGAGTTGTTTGTTGCCAAATAAATAATCCAAGTTTTCGACCTCGAGCGCTGACCGCATCATTTTAAAAAAATTCAAAAACCGATTGATTTTATACGTAAAGGACTAGCTTTTGACGAAAACATTGCTATACGATTTGAAATTTATTAAACTTGCATCAATTTGAGTCCAAAATCGGAAGCCCAAGATTTTAATAAATTTATAATAACAAGTAATATAATTAACAGTATAATAAAAAATACAGTGTGTTGGGCATAAGATGCTTTAAAACCCTAGTCTAGAGCGTGTAGGTTGGGTCAAAAGAAGAAAAAATAGTATGGGAAAGGGGGTGCGCACCTGCAGGTGATAGGGGCAATTATCTAAAAAAGTGACTCAAAACAGAAAAACAAATATTGAAGAACGGTGATAATATCTGAAGAAAAATCCTTTAGCTCCTCTAAGGCCTCTTCTTCAATATTCTGTTTAAAAAAGATTTTTTTAATTAAAAAAAGATTGTTTTAATTAAAAATTTTTGAAAAAATCATTTTTCAACACAAAATTTTGAAAATGAAAAATATATTTTTTTTTCGTAATTTTTTTTTTTTTACTTTATGGTACTAGGTATTTTTGTTGCTTTTTAGCATTCATTGCTTTTTTCAACTTTAAATCAAATACTGAAAACGATATTCTAAAAAGTTTTTTTTAGTTTTTGAGAAAAAATAAGAATAACCAAATCTACTTCAATAATTGCAGTGCGGGAACCTTATTGGGCAAAGGATAGAAGACCTTGCATCAAATCTGGTAGTTGTGAGTTTTTTAGAGTTGTTTATAGCGAAGGTCTTATGAATAATTCAAGTTTTCGGCCTCAAGCGCCAAACGCAACATTATCAAAAATCAGAAACACCGCTTTTTTCAACTATTGAGTATTTTCACCCTCAATGACTCATTAAAGACTGCAATCGCATAAAGCACTTATATTAACGACTAAATTATGTTCAATTTGAGCCTTAAATTGTTTATCTAGACCCAATATCTTCCAAAATACAGACGTTCAAAAGAAATAAATAGTAAAATTTATAATAACAAGTAGTATAGTAACAGACAGTTACTTACTATACAAATTGACTAGACTAAAATGGTGAGGTGGATTTAGTAATTTTCTCAAAAACTAGAAGTCCATTTTGCATCTGGTTTTTGGTATTTGTCTTAAAATTATTAAGAACATTAAATATTTTAATTAAAAATAATGCAAAACTACAAAAAATCAAAAGAAAAAAAATATCTTAATAAAATCATTAAGGGTATTCATTCATGCAACTTCGTAAAACCCTAGATAAGTTTACAAATTGGTTAAGTTTATCTTTTGGTTAATGAACTGACAAATTTTGTATAGGAATTGCTTTACACAATTTGGTTAAAATTATCCAAGGATTTTACTTCGTAAAATTAACCAAACTGGTTAAACTTATAATTATTGTTAAACTTATCAAAACATCATTGTGTCTTCCTCTGATTAAATTACCTAGCATTTAATCAAATGTTTAAAAAAGTTCGTTCATGCATACTTCGTGTAAACTTATAATTTTACACAATTAGTAAATTTACGACGTTGCATGAGTACCCTTATTGTTTTTATCAAAATTTTGTATTTGAAAATTGCTTTCTAAAAACTGTCAATTAAAATAACGTTATTTTAAAAGAACATTGAAGAATGGATTTACTAAGGAGCTAAAGATTTTTCTCCAGATATTACCACCGTTCTTCAGTTTTAAGTCACTTTTTTTAGATAATTGCCACTTCCGCCTGAATGGGGAGATTTGCACCCTCCTTCCTACACTTTTCTTTCTTCTTTTACCCAACCTACATGCTCTAGACTTTTGAAGAATCTTATGCCAAGCACACTATATTTTTTATTATACTGTTTAGTATACTTCTTATTGTTATAAATTTATTATTAACAGATTTTGAAAGGGTGTCTCTTGAAAACTCTTGGTTTTACAGAGATAATTTTGAGCTGAAATTAATGCCAGTTTAATTAATGTTAAAGCGTAGAGCAACGTTATTTTCAAAAAAAAAAAAACAGAACTGCCAGATCTGACGCAAGGTCTCCCTCTTATGAAACTACAAGGTTACTGGACTATTATTGAATTCAATTTAATTAATTTAAATTGAACTAAATTCAAACAAGTTAAATTAAATTAAAAAAGTCCTGGTGATCAAACTATTCATTATTGTCTTTGATCCAGTAACATGCGGCACTCGATTAAACTGGCCAGTCAGTAGTTATAAATTTAATAAAAACTGTTAACCTTGTCCAAAATACTAACTATTTCTTTTTGAAATCTTCACACGAGTTACTTGTAAAGGATGTTTTTTTAGAGGTATAGATATTTAAGTTGGCAACACTATTTGTATTGGCGGCCATTTTGTCAGCTGTCAAGTGATTCATTTTTAGTTTGGCTAGGCATTTCAACATAAATAGACTGACGCCTGAACAACGCTTCCAAATTGAGAAAATTTATTTTGAAAATCATGACTTTGTCTGAAACAAAACTCCCGTATTTGGTATTGATGATAATAATCCTCAAGTTTATGTTGAGACACCGTTACATGACATCCACAAAAACTGAGTGTTTGGTGTGCTTTATGGGTTGGTGGAATAATTGGGGCGTATCCGTACTTCTTTAAAAACGATGCTGGCCAGAGCTTTACAGTCAATGGTGACCGCTAAAGAGCCATGATTACTGACTTTTTCGTTCATCAAATGAAAAACCATGATGAACTTTGCGATTTAACACCGCTTAACTATTTTCTGTGGGGATACTGAAGTCGCTCGTCTACGCCGATAAGCTTGACGCGATTGACCACTTGGAGGACAATATTTGCCCCGTTATTGTATTATTATAATGCCAGAAGATTATCTTTCGAATAAAGTAAATTTCACGTCAGTTTAAAATATCATGTGTTTTATTCCATTTCAAAGTTCTACACCTCTAAAAAAAAACCCTTTATAAAAAACATAATAACCAATAACAAACTCTTTTTCAGCTAATTGAAAATATAATAAAAATATTATTGATTGATTAAAGAATGGATTGAAATAAAATAATAGAAAATTGGTTTCTCGTATCATTTCTTACAGTTGCGCAATAACGCATTAACGATTCCTTAAAATAAATATTTGCAATATAATACTCGTAACAAAGCAAGAAGAAACATAAAGCTTCAGAATGCTTTTTGGTTCAACTTCAAAAAACACAAAGAAAAATTATTGTTTCCGCTGTTTTTTCAGTAGTGTAGGTACTTCTGCGAAAGAGTTCATCCTTCCTACTTATTGCATTTTTTAGGGTTGTCTTTATTGGCTTCTGGACGGTTAACGATCAATGAAAACAGTACCAAAGATACAAACATAATAAAACAAAAGATGTTTGCTCTCCTTACTGAACAGTCACCAAAAAAGTTTCGAATTTACTTCAAAACAAAATAAGCAATTACACAGATTCAATTCTACCTACTCGGTTTCATATAAAAAACTATACCAACAACATAATTCGCTGATTTTATTTTCATATAATTTAGGTAGAACGATATAACTGTGTTTTGTGTTTGAGTTTTGAGAATTTAGATTTTCATCAGATCCCAAATAACAACCTACTTAAGTTAGGTTAGGTAGAAGGTCTGATAGTTGATCTTGTTAAAGTCACACTTAGATCTATGTAGATCCGTTGTGATACCTTAGGAAGTTGTATTCCAATTAATGTGAAAATATGTATTCTGTTAGCAGTCAAGCCATTCATTCAGAAGACTACTAGCCAAAGTTCTAGAAAGTTCCTCTAAGTCGTCATGAAATGATTCCCTAGGTGTTTCTGATCGAAATTTTTCAAGCAGATTCCATCTCTAATTGGATTTTTTTGACAATAAGTTTGTCACTAACGTTAGCCCTTAATAATGCTTACAGAAGTTCCTGCCCCATTATCAAAAGAAAAGGCAAGCTCAACGCCGCATGGTAGTCCAAAGAGCTGGGCAATCATTTACGTAAAACGATTATCACTCGACGATAGCTCTTTGACGATAGTCTTGCATTCCGTAAAACTGAAAACGACTATCGTTTGGGCGATATCGTTTTGAAAATAAAATATTTGCTTCACGTAAGACGCTAATCGTCAAAACGCTATCGTCAAAACGATATCGTCAAGACGATAGCTAAATAGGTATCGTTTACATAGATTTTGAAGCTCACTTTATACTTTTTTTGTGATTGAAAGTTTGTAGGCGACTGTAATTGAATGACTGAGCCACTGTAATTTGACATCATGTCTTTTGTCTTCTTTTTTGTTGAACCAAAGACACAAAAACAGCGCAGATTGTTATTTATGACATTTTATCCACAGTTTGGGAATACCTAATGCTCTCAAATTGCATTTTTAAAATAACGACAGACGAGATAATAGTGGTTGAGTTTCGTGAAGCAAATAATTGACGATCACGTTAACGATCGTTTTGACGATTATCATTTTGAAAATTACGGAATGACCCCCCTGATCAAACAGAGCACGGCCAAAAAAAAACAAAATTTGATCTCGCCGTTCTTTCTTTCTCAGTAAAATATTAACCATCCCGTCGGCCCGCTCTCTGTTTGACCAGGCCTTAAGAAATGGAATACTGTGAGGAATGCGTACTTTTTGATTTTTTTAGTACTTCTAGAATTTCGTTACCAGACCTATGGTTCTTCAGATAATCCGCTTATTCTCATAAAAACAACATAGTTTAAAATCAAAATGAAAATAATGAATTTCTGGGCTAAAAAAAGCTATGCCATAAAATTGCAATGTTTTAAATAATTTGTGTGTCAAAAATTGACTACCCGCCTGAAAACATGAATATACGATTTTCATTCTGTTTCTTACCATGAGATCCGATTCATAATAAATACTTAAGGACGTTGTTGATAGTTATAATTTACCTTCAATTAATTGGTCTAACATTGGAAACAAGTGGACATTGGCTTCATCCGTCATTACCCACCCACCAGTTGTTATTTCAAATCGCCCTGATTTTATCAATCGTTTTAAGGCCTGAAAATTAAAATTTAGTACACATTTAAAAGTATGCTTTCATAATCTGTTGTTATTTAATTACTCGTTGTTTAGTTGGATGAGCTTGATCCCACCAAAGTTGCAAAAAACTTATTTCAGACCATATAAACGTCATGTCTGTATATTCTTGCATTTTAGTGACGATTAAATTCAAAATTTGTCGAGAGTCCGATTGGAAGTAGTTAACGAACGTCTTAAGCCAACCAGGATCATTATGTGAATGGGGCACAATAATTATCTAGAAAAGAATATAAATTTAGACCGAAAATAAAAATGACATCTTACTTTTAAAGGTTGTCGAAAATCATCTTTTTTTTGCTGCTCGTATCGCTCTTCAAATGACTTATCCCAATACTCTTTCGTTCTTATCCATTCAGGCTTTAAATTAAATTAAATTAAAACAAATAAATCTTTGAAATTTTTTTTTTTTTTTCATTAATCTTACCTGAAAGTTAAAACGAGAGTACTCATTAAAAGCAGTAATATTAGTTTCTTGTTCATTTAGAGTATAACATTTGTTGAGCCACGATAATGATTTTTTATTTTCAAATCCAGACGTAGGTTCTAGCTTGGTAAATGAATTTGAATCTATAATTGTTTGTGGTTGACGTCGTTCTTGTCGTTGTTTTTCATTGCTTTGATTAAGTTCAAGTTGTCCAATTAAACGTAAATTTTTTGGCTGAACAACTGAAGGTTGACCTATCGATATGTAGTAGAGGCAAATCAATATGGTCACAAAAGCTGAAAGTAGACCGATACACCTAGCTGATCCCCTACGAAATATCTTAAATGTCATTGTCAAATAACTCTTCCGGCTTCTTTTCAGTAATTGATGTGGTACGACTTAAATTCATGGGTTACTGAATGATATACAATGGCGTCAACTGAAAAACAAATTGACTTTATCTATCATTATACGTATAGGATTGTTAATATAGTAAGAAATGTATTTAAATAAATATATGCTGAGAAAATAGGTTCTAATGTTGAAAAAAATTATTTATTAAATATTAAGATTGGTATCGGCCTATAATCGCACCCCCTAAATTATGTCAATATCCCCGTACTTTTCAACGGTGAACCTAATGGCACCGGAATAAAACAGTATGGCTACCCTATAAAAAGTTTTAGTTCTTTTTTTCTTAGAGGAGACATTAAAATTTTTTCTTAGCTCCAAAAATAAAAATATTTGTGTAAAAGCCATTTAAAATGTCAAAATTCTGATAAAAATAAATTTTGGATTTTTAAAAATATTATTTTTTGAAAATGGGTTAGTGAATTTTATTGAAACTTGGTTCATAAAGTCAAAACTAATGATATTAACTTCAAAATGTGAACTGTGGCCCTATATATGCAATAAAGGTATGTATCCTTACATTCGTTATCACTAGAGTGCGTATCCAAATTCGGTGTGTGTTCGGAGCAATTTAACTTTTAATACAGGATTTTACTTCGTGATTTTATAAAGAAACGACTGAAAACAAAATAAAAATATTAAAAATAACGACATTACCAACAATGACATGCTATAACTCTTTTCAAAGTTTTTACTTCGATAATTAATTACCTAAAGGCTCTCCCAAACCATGGGAATGCGGGCGACGACGATTTTTTTGTTGTTGTGTAGCGATGTGTTTTTGTCATTTCGTACTATTGTGGGAAAGCCTTAAAAATTTGCTTTTTAACAACTTGATTAAAAAAATCAAATCAAAAATGAAGTCTTAGCTTTAAATTAAGTAAGTATCAGAGAACTGAACCAAGTAGCTCGTTTTACTAGCCACTCACAAAATGCATAAACAGTATTCAGACACATTCAAATTCATTTCGAATCAACACTCGTATTGTTTTTATTTCGCTTTTTATAAATGAATCTGAGAGGAGCTCACATTCATAGATAAAATGATACACATAACCAAGATTTATTGTCTGTATGCATTCTGAGCTGCTGCAAAACCTGTTTTCGTTCGAACGTGAATGTGCCTGAATACTTCATAAGAGCCTGTTAAGATTGGGAAAATTGAGTCCGGATCTGTGAGTCTCACCGTGTCTACATTCGAAAATTTGAGTCACCTCAAAGCACAGAGAAACAACAACAACTGCTTTGCACATTGAAACAACAACAGAGTCTTATGAGTCCGATGTTAATATTTTGTTCATGTCTCATGACATCCCTGGCCTCCCACTTCTCTTGTCCCGAAACTACTGTGAGACCGGTCTCAATCTTCCCAATCTAAACAGCGTCTAACTGCCTGACTAGAATAGAGTGCTGCAACTGGAATATCTGTCAAAAAATGCTGTACGTAATTTTTTTGTGTACAGCTTTCTGACATTTTTGGCTTTTCAAATCAGCTGTGCGAACTTAATTCAACACAAAAATTAAAATTAAAACAAAAATAAACATGGATAGTGATGAAATGCAAGCTAAAATTACTTTACGTCTTTATCAGAGATAAGAGTTTGAAACTCTGTTCAACCCCCATGTAAACACTTGGATGCGCTCACAATATTGAAACGTCAAAAATGCTGCATGCAAAAGTTAAAAGTTGGCCAACTTTTCCCGGTGCGTCTGCAGCTGCGTCGTAATCTGTTCGTATTATTGGATTTGTGTGTATTCAACATTTTGACAGCTATTCCAGTTGCAGCTCCATTCTGTTCAGCCAGTAAGACAACGATTGTTTGGAGCTTCATCGTGGATTGCCTCTCTTACATTCTACTTCCACTGGCGAAACCAAAATGTATGCGACAGATGGTTGGCGTCTGGCGTGGCGATGGCGATAAAGCATGCTCTCTTTTTTTATTTATTCTTCTCTCTATTTTTCTGTTTTTTGCAGAAGGCAATGAGCAACTCATAAATTTCACATTTTGTATTTGAGCCCCCCATACATTCAGAGATTCATTGGTGCAAAAGCAAGAAAATTGGACAGTTTATATTTCTTGAGCGCTCAGTATTTTTCCTCAATTTTTTGACACAGCAGGAGAATAAAATATAAACAACATTCCTCACATAGAAGTCAAAACAACTCCCTTTTTCTTTTTTTCTTAAGTACGAGTAATTTACTGCGACAAAAAATAATTGAGCAAGCGAATCCAAAAAATTTCAGTCTCAGTTTTTAAGGGGAAAAGTGAGGAATTTTTGAGAGGAATCCTGTTTAAATTTCTGAGCGCTCTGAGTCCTCTGAGATCTTATAAATATAAACTGGTTAAATGATTCGAATACTGTTGTGATACATACAATGAGCTTTAGTAACAAGTGATTACGGTTCACATTCGTTTGTTTTCTGTGAATGTGAAACTGTCAAGGGCTTGTATTTTTTTGTGCATTTTTCAAATGGAATGGATTCATGTAGCTTTCTGGTAGGTATAGCATGACATTTTAAGTCGTTTTTTTAGAAAATTACAAAACAACGTCAGTGGTATTTATAAACCCATTCCATGCAATGTCTAATTTTAGACACCTGTTCAACTCCAAAATGTAATTTATAAACATTTTGCACCTTGTGGCTAACTTTGCCACTGAAATTTGCTGTCCAAATCTTTTTTAAAGTAGACTCGTTCAACAAACAATGAAGGCAAATGTTTCTAGTTTTCTTATTTTCCAGTTTTGAAATGTATGAAAAGCTAATTGAACATGCCTTTTGAAATCCATTAAATCATTCAAAAATGAACAAAAGGTATGGTATGTCAGGTATGTCACTGAATAAATGAGGTCGTTTTTGGATAACTGTTGGAATGCGTTTATAAATACCGAGATGGCTAAACTATTTAGGCATTGGGTACGTTCAGACGACCCAAGGGACTAGAAATTCAGGCAACTTTCTAGTCTGTGATTGGTCAGATGTCAAAATACTATTTCCAATTAGGCAACTTTATTGCAAAGTTTACTGAAAAGTAAGTCAAGAAAAATCTCCCTTAATTATTAGGCGCGTCTCACCAAATAAAATCTCTGAGCGCTCAGAGATTTTTTAAGTGGGACAAAAAATCTCTCCTGAGTACTGAAATTTTTTAAGGAGATTACTGAGACGAAAACTTTTTGGATTCATTTCTCAATGTTCTTTCTCTGCTTAAACAGCTGTTCATTTGACAGGCAAATTGTAATTTCTCGCTGATGTGCAAATACTAAAGTCGATTTAAAATTCAAAATAAATGAAAATAAATTGAAATTGCGTTTAATTTTCATTCATTTGATAAAGTTTTGTGCTTTTAAATTTAAATATTTTAAGCAAAGTTGAAATTTGTTTCCAGAATTTCAGTACAAGTACAATTCTAACACCTGTTTTTATACAATTCAACGGAGAATCTTGTCCCACCAAAGCATTCCGCCTCCGTCGACTTGACATTGACCGCTCAGTGAGATCTTAGTTGGTGAGACGCGCCTATTAATTAAAGTGCACTTGTGTCAGAATATCAGCTGATTACATTTTGTCATTGAACTGAAAGCTGGGAGGTCATTCCGTAATTTTCAAAATGATAATCGTCAAAACGATAATCGTTAACGTGATCGTCAATGATTTGCTTCACGTAACTCAACCACTATCGTCTCGTCTATCGTTTTTTTTAAAATGCAAAACTGTGGATAAAATGTCATATTGGCTGTCATAAATAACAATCTGCGTTGTTTTTGTGTCTTTGGGGCAACAAAAAAGAAGACAAAAGACATATGATGTTAAATTACCGTGGCTACCATTCATTCAATTACAGTCGCCTACAAACTTTCAATCACAAAAAAAGTATAAAGTGAGCTTCAAAATCTATGCAAATGATACATATTTAGCTTTCGTCTCAACGCTATCGTTTTGGCGATTATCGTCTTATGTGAAGCAAATATTTTATTTTCAAAACGATATCGCCCAAACGATAGTTATTTTCAGTTTTACGGAATGCAAGACTATCGCGCTATCTTCGAGTGATAATAATAATATTTTTACGGAATGAGTAGGTTGAACTTTATTGTTTTGTGGTCTTTTTTGCACGTTCTTTTTTTTTCCATTTTGTGTAAAGTGGTTCTTTATCAAATTCAAAAAAGAAAATGAAAAAACTATAGTGGTTATAGACGATAGTGGTTAATTACGTGAAGCAAATCATTGACGGTCACGTTAACTATTATCGTTTTGACGATTGTCATTTTGAAAATTACGGAATGATCCCCCTGGGCAACTGCCTAAGCGTGTTCTAAGAAAATCTAATAAATAAGACTGCAAATTTTTTTTTTAAAGCAGACTCGTTCAACAAACAAGAAAGGCAAATATTTCTTATTTTCCAGTTTTGAAGTGGATGAAAAGCTAATTTAACGTTCCCAAAAGCCTACTGAAATTCATTAATTTATTGAAAAATGAACGAAAACAGGTATGTCACTGAAAAAATGAGGTCGTAATTGGAAACTGTTGTATTTCTAAATACCGAGATAGCTAAACTCTTCTTTTGACTAGGTGGGCAACTGCCTAAGCGTGTACTAAGAAAATCTAATCAATATGACTGCCTGTATTCAAACTTAAATTACTCCAACTACACAGCGAACTTGGATATACACTCCACTTATAATGAATGTATGAATAGGTACTTTTCTTGGGTATAAAGTTCATTCTAATTGGTTCTTGGACAGATTTGCCAATTTTTGATTTTTTTTGATAACCTTTATCATATCAACGAAACTTATATCATCTCGAAATGAACTTCGAAAACCTTGGTATATTATTATTTTGAGAGGCACAGCAAAATTTAAGTTAACTATTATCTTTTTTCTTAAATCTAAAAAAACCAAAAATAAAACAAGAGAAACACTTTTGATCAAGGCAAATAATGTAATGTAGGTACCTACACACATTTGAACTAAATAAATTGTATTACCAAAATTAAGAATGTACATCCATATACCGATTTTAATTTTGTTCTGCAATATTTTTGTTCGAGTTTATTTACTTATTTCTAAGTAGGTAATTCTGATTTCTAAAAAAAAATAGTCATAGGTTCTTTTTTGTTTTTAATAAAATGTTGCAATACATATGAGGAGAAGTCGCATTTAATCGATTTTACAAGCCTTACTTGACAGTGAAAATGAACTAAATGGATAATGGTAATGGAATCTAGAAACAAAGAACGTGTTATTGTTAGCCATAGCTGGCGCAATCGCTATATGGCTACAGCATCTGCGAATATAAAAGGAGGAAGACCCAGCAATGCAATGCTCAACATAATTACATAACATAAATAAATCAAAAGCATGAGTTTGGGAATGAACTAGAGCACCACTTAAATTGATTGTTGTTACTGCGGCCAGAACCATGAATTATTAAAATATTTCAGAATTTCCCACAGAACAAGATTCTCGGTAGAAAAAACTTACCCAAATCATTACACTAATTTTTTTCAAAAATTATAGTTTTGTTATAAATAACACTGCAATTGCGAGAATTAATTTTGAAAAGGTGTGTTAATTTCTCATAGGTATATCACTAGAATCTCTCAAGTTTTTTTTATTCATTCGTTTCTGACGTGAGTAATTTAACTTTGAGCATGTAATTCATGCCGTTCTTCGTTTTTGAACTAGGACAATTAATTAATTTAAAAAAAAGAATTAATTTAAAAAGAAATCAAATGCAATGCAATGCAGGCCACTGCACTTCTGTTTTTTAATAAATCTGAAATAAGAAGGTACTTCGTTTAAATTGTGCACTTTAAACAAAAAATATTAAGTAAGCTACTTATTTACATTTTTTGTTTATTGGACTTTATCATACAATTTTTGTTAACACTAAAACAAATAGACATTTAAGAACAAACTACTTTACTTTTCTTCAATCACAAAATTGACAAGTCGAGTTTGACAAGGATGAAAAAAGTTTTATACGTACATTTGTTTGTAACGAGTTGCCATTTAAAATTCCATAAGGCTACATTTGCACGGGTGACAAAATGCCATTCATTCCCTTCATGCAAATTCACTGACTCACTTTGTCGGTACTTCTTGAATCCTTTCAAAAATGAGTCTAGAGCACAGATTTTATTTTGTCACCACTTATTTTTTTAGTTTATATCGTAATGCTACTAGTACACGGTATGTAAAATGCCACATATGCATGCGCAGTGACGTCATTTTTACGTAAGGGCCACTTTACACGATTATAGAAGTCATATGATTCCTCAAATGAGCTGCCAAACAAATCAAATCAAACCAAACCGTCTGAACCACTGATCTCTATATACACTGGATAGTGTATTCCTTATAATGTATAACAGTTTTCTTACTTCCATTTGAAGATGACAATTAGGTGGTCGGCTTCATAATTTGACGTCTACATTAACACAAAAACAACAGTTTAGAAAATTTCAATCTGAAGAAAGAGAAACAGACCAATGATATGAAAGGGAAAACTATGTGGGAGTTTATTTTATAATTTTTTTTTTCAATAAGTTATTCATTGTGTACATTTTGTTTGTGCTATTATTTTCCAATGGCACTAGAATTATATCAATAGAAAGGTGTTTAAATAGGTAATAGTAAATATGTAGATGGGATATGGGAATCATCGACTTCGTTCATTATTTCAGTTTGCAAACAAGTTGATCAAAACAGCTGATAAGTGTGATGGGGAGAATGCGATTACATAGTCTTTGTTTTTTTTACGATTTTACCTCCTTGTCACACTCTTAACATTTGTAATTCCGTTTCATTTAACCATTTGTGAATGAAATAAAATTACAAACACAACAATGTTAGCAAAGAGATTTGAGGGGGGGGGGAGCAACGAACGGAAATTTGACGTCAGTCATATTGTTATTCAAAAAAGTGGTCAGCTTCATAATATAACAATTCTTCAAATGGAAGCAACTTTCTTGTGTCGATACGCTATCCAGTGTAATATAGATTTCAGTGGCCTGAACACACTCATAGACCTCATATGACTTCTCAAAAGCAAAAAGCATTTAACTTTTTTGACATTAGAACTGTAGCTAATTCCATTTGAGAAGTCAAACACGAATTGTTGTTTTCATGGAAAATAGTGAATTCAGAGTATTGAAAATAATAATATTTCTACAAAAAAAATTAGAATTTTGAATGAAAACAACAATGTATAGTTCCAAGAAAGTAATTTTGCTTTACAAGAATGTATTTGTTTACGAGTTTTTTTCTTTTATTTTGGTTTTGACAGATAACCATAGAGAAAATCAAATGCGAAGTAAAGACGTGGAAACATAAAAAAATGATAACCATATGACTTGACTTGAAATGACAGCTGATGTGAGAAATCATACAGAAAAATTAATAGACAGGTCCTATGACTTCTATTATCGTGTAAAGTACACTTAACATAAGCGTCCCAATTGCTGCATGCCATGACCTCTATTGCACGTTGATTCATTCCGAATTTTCGTGAATGCGAAGGAGAAAAAATATCTGATTTCACTTTCACACCCACTGAATTTTGAAAAGAATCAGACGAAAATAATCATCGTGTAATAGGGGTCCATGTAATTGACATGTTTGTGACAGCCGCAACCCCAATGATGCACGTGAACATGTGCCCACTGCCACATGCCCAAATATGCGACACATGTGCTGCAGTTTTTAACAACGTCAGTGCCGCATGTGTATGTGATGCGGCATTTAACATGCCTGATGTTCTCTTAGCTTAAGTCATTGCTTGTTTTACTAGTTGAAGCTTAGTACGCATATCGAGCTAAAATTTAGCTCCCACTTTTCTCTCCAAACACCAGCTAAAATCCTAGCTAAATTTTGACATAAAATTGTTGTGGAGAATACATAAGAAAAAACAGCTGTTCTCTGAAAAAAAATTTATTCAACAACTTCAAAGAATTTTATTTTTATATTTCAAGTGAATATAATCAATTAAAATAGATTTTTCTCTTTGGCATTGATAAATCATTTGTCCTTGAATATTTCTCGTTCTTAATTTTCATTTTCACAAAGTAAAGCTAACGTAAATCTCACAAATATAAGAACCTGCCACAATTTAGCTCGAGAATTAATGTGCCGCACAATTATTTCACGCGCTAAATTTTGACAGATAGGTCTCGTACAGTAAGGAACAAAAATTTGATTTTTTAGCTGGAGCTGCGTAACTCTCGGCTAAAATGCTTGGCTGAATTTTAGCTCGGCTTAATTTTGGAGAGAATTTTGTATGGGAGCGAAATTTTAGCTCGATCTGCGTACTAGGCTTTAATAGGTCGCAAATTCAGATTTCAATCTAAAAATAGATTTTTTTCGTTGCCAATGGAATGCGATTTCAAATTGAATTTTGTTTGCCAATGTATCTGTAACTTCACTTGTATCACATTATTCGTAACGATTTGCATCCCTTGGTCTAATTTTCGTACAGTAATATTTGCTTCATGATTTTCCCCATTCACTTAAAATAATTTTTCATGTTTTGAGCACAATTTTCACAACTGAAATAAAATAAAAAAATTAAAGCCTACATTTGCAAACTGACAGATCAAAATTGTTTTGGTACTATATATTACATACAGAGAGGGGTAAATCTATCTAAAATTTAGATCTGCAATACTGATTTTAAATCAAAAAATAAATCAATTTTTTCGCAGATTTTGGTAGATCCAATTCAAAGATAAATTGATTTATTTTATCAATGGAAAGCCCCATAAATGCTCGTCAAATAGTAAAGTGACGTTTACCCTACGGGGCCTGTTTAGTTAATTGAAATTCTAACCAAAGAAAAGCGACCGATGGTGAATACAATATTTTTTTTTGATGGTTGGCTTACACTTTAAAAAAATATATTCACCACAAGGCATTATTTGCATGCAAATGGTTTTTGCATCCAAAAATTATTATTTTCTATTTTAAAGGCTCTCCCAAACCAACGTGAATTTAGAGCGATTCGCAGTTTCAATCGTTTCTCAGGAAACCGTTTTTAGCCAGTTGTTAATTTTTGACATGTCTATGATGTTTATGAAGGGTGTGATAAAGATGAATGTAGATATATATTTTATTTTGTTTTCATAAAGTCACGAATCCTATCAGGAAATATTAAGAAAAATAAATAAAATGAAAAAAATTTAGAAATATAGACAAAAGCATTATAATAAATGAAAGTATCAACGCAAGAAATTAACACATAGAAAAATATTCAATAATTTGTATTCGTATATGGTCCTTTTAAAAGTATTAATTTTCATGCGTAAATGTTTGCACCCCCTTCGACTGATCTTTTCATAAACTTTTTAGTTTCTCTCCGCCGCCGCACTCATTTGCAAACTGAATTGTTAGTTTGGCGTAATTGTAATTTTAGATGGGTAAGCAAAAACTTTAACTCACCCATATAATACACAGATGACATTTAACTGGGATCAAATTTTACAAAAATTTTAAAGTGATTGGCACCCGGCCGAAGCACTAGATTTTGACAGGAAAAAATATATGACATTTGGCTGATATTTCAGATTTTTTATAACGGTGTTCGCAATGAACTGGAAAAAATTGGATTTTTTGACATTCAGTATTCACATCTCCCTTCACTAGCACTTCAATGCAATAAACATTTTCTTCATTAAAGAGAAGACATAGACTGAAACTATGTTCTACAAATGTATTCCTCACAAAATTTTTATGAAATTAATGTTTTCAAAACGGATCTAGTTTTAGTCCTGGTATTTAATAAATTAGTTGAAAACTAAGTATGTCTTATTTTGGAAGTATAATTGAATATGTTTTCTTTTGGAATTAAAATTACAAAGAAGCAAGCATTTATTGTGTTCAGTAGGCTGTTTTGTGAGTAAAGGCTATCCCAAACTAACGGAAATGTGGAGCGCATGGACGTATATATATGGACTGCTTGTCTAATGTCAGCTGTCAAAAAAGTTTCGCCAAAATAAGCTTCGCGATGCAAGCCTTTAACACGCCACTTCAGAAAAAAACTAACTACAAAAAATTTTACAAAGCCTTGCCATCTGTTCTCAAAAAATAATGTTGATTTGAAATTTCATCCATAGAAATGTGCGATATCTATGGTGATTTGTACATTGTTATCAGTAACAGCGTTGCCATAATGGGATTATAGGTGCTAGATGTAGAATAAAGGTAAGACCACACTCTATCTTTTGCAGCAATATTCACCTCAGTCACGTAAATAAATACCAACTTTTGCATCAATATTTATCGCCAGATAATAACGAAAATCAGACAAAAAACTGACATGCACGTGAAATCTTAAATCTCATGGCCAAGCTTGAACAGCGTTCATGTGGTGTTCAAAGTTTGGTTTTCTTCTACATGTCGTCGACAAGACATATGGATTTTTCTGCCTCCATTGGTTTTTTTTCTCGACAGGTTCATAGTCTGAGCGTGGCTCATGTTTACCCTGAGGCCACACGAGCCAGTACTGGCTAGCCAGTCGCCATACACTCACACTTTTTTACCGACACATACAAGCATGAGCAACTGGCTTTCTTTTTTCGTAGCCAGTTGGGAAGCCAGTAGAGCAGCCAGTTACACGAATCGGCAGTACTTTTTCGGAGCGGATTTGGAAAAAAGGTCTTAAAACAAAAATTGACTCGCATTTTATTTCACAAAATATTAATAAAATAAGAATCGGGGAGTCAAAGTTTTATAAATTTGCTAATGCCCATTTTATTCACTCGTTTAATGCAATTGGATTTAAACTGCATTCCGGAGGTCAGTTTAAGTTATAAAATCCAGATAAATATTGAATTTTATATTATTCACTTTTCTTGACATTTTAATTTCAAGAAGTGATATCAAAGCTAAGATTTTTCAACAGAGTTTAACCAAAAATTTGTTATAATTTTCATGCAATGTTTTGGAAAACGAATTGGCTTACTCAAGATTCACATGTCTCGCCGTGGTCGTCGAAACGTAGTTCCCAGTATCATGGTCATTAAACTCGTCTTGCTATGTTCTCGCCATGCCCATTTACACGGGAATCTATGTCATGGCTATCTCGCTATGGTCTCGCCATCACATTTACACGCTGTCCTTTGTCCTTTGCATTGAGCATGTTTTGTATTGACTTATTATATATGGACTGCTAGTCGTATGTTTTCTCCATACAAAATCTCTATATTTAGGGGTTCAGCTTCTCCTTAGCAACATAAGAGCTTCCGTCGAATATGCGGCGAACAAAACAACTATCCTAACGTCTCTGTTATGTCTATCCCTGTATCATATTTGTCAATCAAAGTCAAATATTAATTATTATATTATTATTTTGTTGAAAAAGCCGTAGATTATTTTATTTTATTTAAAAAATACCTAACAAAAGATATTCAACCTTCTTACGATCGTATCGTATGGTTATCAATCACCGGAAATACAATCACGCAATCATCAAAACTTGATACAATTAATTGCAAAATGGTAAGTTCAAAAAGAACTCAAAAAATCAAGCGATATTTAAAAAAAAAACTTGCAACTATCTTGTTTTTCCTCTGAATTCAGAAGGGGGGTGACTGATGTTTTAATAAATAGTTTTCAACACTTTTTGAAACTTAATTCATTTGTTTGTTATTGTTGTTTTGCAAAATATAATAAATAACACACAAATACTCAATTCAATCGTCAAAAGTTACACCATATCTTCCGCCTATTCGACGGCAGCGCTAGTGGCGTATAGTGATAGACTGAACTGAAGTGAAGTTGGCTCCTAGCAGTCCATATATAGTAGGTCAATGATGTTTTGCCATCATCTCGCTTGGATCTCGCTATAGTCTCCCCAAAGTTTTTTTTAAATTGAATTTTTCAAAGTGGTTAAAAGCTATAGGTCTCGTGTGGTGTGTTTTTGGGTACTCTTACCATTCGAGAAGAGAACCAAAAATTGCTGAATAAATTGATTAAGCGGTGAGAAGGCAAAGTGAATAAATTTTCTAGTGAATTCCCATCGCGTCAGTGTAGTTGCTCTCATTTAACGCCATGAAAGGAAATTCTGAGAAGTAAAATTTTAGTTTTCTTTCTGATGGTTTCGTGTTGGTTTGGGAGAGCTTTTACAGAAACAAGTAAAGGCTCTCCAGAACCAACGCAAAACATTCGTAACGTTCTGTTCTTTTGCTAGTTTTGTCGCATAGCATTAGTGTGTTTTTAGTTCATTTAATTTTGAAAGAATGGAATATCATAGTACATTGACCTATAATATAGTATGTCAATGTCATGGTACTTCTATTTTTTTCACTGAAATCGGGGTAGATTTATTCCATTTGGATTAACATCCGAACCCTGGCCAGTATAGAAGCCAGTACAGCATGCTGCCTACGTCACAGCCAATACACGAATAGGAACTTGACAGTCAATGTATGTAACCAATTGGCTAGCCAGTACTGGCTCGTGTGGCCTCAGGGTTAGTGGAGCCGGCATGTCAAGTAAATTCACTGGTCCACTTTGTCGGTACTTCTTGGATCCTTAAAAAAATGAGTCTCACACAGGGATTTTATTTTTTCCTACTTGTTTTTTTTTTAGTTTATTTTTGTAGGTCGTGCGGTGAAGATCATTGCGTGTTTTAGTACGTTTTGTCGTGAAAACTTAATAACATTTTAAACCAAATTCAATTGTAATTTATTTAATGTTTAGTGGTGCAAATTACTGTGTTCTTGTAATTATTTGTATAAATTCCTAATAAATGTACCTTGGAGGAAAAAAAGTTCTTGTTGTTCTTTGTTTGTTTAGGGTTGAAAACCCCGAAAAGGGAATTTACTTTTCATACCTCTTGGTTTTGGTACTTGCCAAGTATGGTGAGTATTAATACATACCAAAAAAGTGTGAAGAAAATCATGAAATTTCATCACACACAACTTGATAGCGCATCCGACACGATTTGACATATGTTAATACTTGAAAATATTTAGGAACGATTCAAAAACTATCACACTTTCTATCCCACTTTGGGGTTTGAGGTTATGGTAAAACTAATTTGTTTAGGATATAAGCATGGAAGCAAAATATGAAACTCATTTTCTGCACACAAATTTGGCAGTCGTATGAAATTCTTTCCCACTTTATTCTGACATGTATTAATTCTTTTTGAGATAGTAGGTGCGTTCCAGAGCGAGTTTGAAACCGACAGATTTGGCCATTTTTAGTGCGAAGTCGTTCCATAAGAGAAAGTTTGTACTTTTTTGGATCAAAGAGAGCGCTTATAAGAGAGCAAGAAATTTCCCATACCTACCAGATTTGATCCGAGAAATTTGTGGTGGCTGTTTTGTACTGAGTGTCAAATGCCAAGTGTTCGTATGTCAGATTTGAAAAAATGTCAGTTTGTAGTTAAATAACCAAACAGAATACAAATAGCTAGGGTTACCCAATCGTTACTTTTTTTATTTCGTTTTTGGTACATAGATGTTTGCCGTGCCCACTGGACAACTTTTGTTGCCAGCAACTTTATCTGTCAAGAATGGCCATGTTCAACGATAAAATCTTACATATAGATTTTCAAATTTCTGAATTTTCTAATCCTCTGATTCTGATTTATCAAAAATGAGCTATAAACTTCAATATTTTTATTGGGTGTTTACATTTTTATTAACGTTGTAATGGTGTTCGTGTCAAAAGTCAACACAACCAATACACAAAAACATGACGTCAAATTCCAAAAAGCTGCTTGGAAGTTGCCTAGTGGCGATGGCGAGCAACTTAAGTTGCTCGGAGTTGCTGGCAACTTCGGGTAACTAAAAGTTGCCGGAAACTAAGTTGCCCAGTAGATTTCAGTTGAAACTTGTTAAGTACTCGATGATAATGTGAATATTTCTTTGTTTAAGTTTACTCATTTTTATTCATAATAAAGGTTTCGTGACCTTTAGTCCAAATGCATTTCACCCAGGTACAATATTTCGGCTCATCAGTTATATGCTGTTGTACCCTTCTTAGACGTATTATTTTCAATCGATGGATACCGACAACTAATTAAAATTTTTAACGCAAAAGCACTGTAAATTATATTATTTTTGTTTTTACTTCTTATAATTCTTTAATCATTTTTATACATTTATTCGCTCTGGAACGCACCTTATTTTTGCGCATTGTTTTCAAAAACCGGTTGTTAGATATCATGATACAACTAAACAGATAACGCCGTCCTGTTTTTTTTTTCGTTTTGTTCTGCGCATCTACGTCATCGACGCACAACTTTCCCTGATACTTTTGTTCTTTTTATAATAAAAATGTGTGTGCAGAATCCTAAAAACAAGTGCATTGCTTTTAGGAAATTATATTTCATATTTAATTAATAAATTTTAGTCAAAAAATCTTTGTTTTATTAATCTTGGAAAAAGTATTTGTGTGCGTCGATGACGTCATTTTATGTGAATGATGCGCAATGCGCTATCTTATTTAGTTGTATCACGGTTAGATATGAACAAAAAAAAATAAATTAGGTGTGTTCCATAAATTTTTCGCACCAGGACTATTCCAGAGCAAATTTAAAACAGTTTGAAACCGTCATTTTTAGTGCGAAGTCTTTCCACAAGTGAAAGTTTGTACTTTTTCGGACCAAAGAGAGCACTCGTGAGAGAGAGACAAATTTCTCCTACTTGCCAGATTTGGTCCGAGAAATTTCTGGTGGCTGTTTTGTACTGCATTTTAAATGCCAAGTGATCGTATGTCAGATATGAGCAAAATTTCAGTTTGAAGTTAAATCATTGTATATAGAATTAGCCAGTTTATATTTCTAAGATCTCAGAGGACTCGGAGCCCTCAGAAATATAAACAGGATTCCTCCCAAAAAATCCTCACTTTTCCCCTTAAAAACTGAGACTGTAATTTTTTGGATTCGCTTGCTCAATTATTTTTTGTCGCAGTAAATTACATTAGAAGAAAAGAAAAAGAAAGTTGTTTTGAGTTCTATGTGAGGAATACTGTTTATATTTTACTCTCCTGCTTTTTAAAAAAATTGAGGAACAATACTGAGCGCTCAAGAAATATAAACTGGCCAAATCTATAGTACTATCATGAGTTAATTTTTTTTATTTTCATATGCCGACGACAGGCGGCGCTAATATGATGGTGTCTTTGATATTTGAAAGTTGAAATAGGAGGAAAATTTAAATGCACAATGAATAAGAAGAAAGAGAGGGTTGTATTATATTGATTCTCGCAACATTAATGGGAGTAATGGACACAAATGAATCAGATGTTAGTATAGTACCATGGTAACGACGGAAATAAAAGTAATACAATTGTTTTCTATGACTCGATTGTGTTTGTATATGAGCTTGAGGTAAAAGTTATATGTAGGTATGTTTATAGATCTAAACATACTACATATGTATGTATGTGGATTATTATTTTAGTTTACAATTTTAATTTTACTATTCAAATCATGGGTATTTGTTTCGAGATTTTTAATTTCTGTAGCAATGCTGCTGTTTTTCACTACATCTATGCAGGAATTATTTAAAGACAGGTTGCGATATTTCTATATTTTTACTTACGTTTGCATAGGATATCAGATCTTCTTACAAAATTTTATTATAATCTTATGATAACAGTCCAAGGTATACGATAACTGAACTGCCTTAAATTAATGCAAAACTCTTATATCTTACAAAAAAAAATGATTAATCATATAAATTAATTTTTGTAACTACATATTTTGGGTTTTATACATATATATAGGTATTTGGGTTTTATTTTGGATTTTCATTGCCTATTGTCGCTGCACTAAATTGCATTTACAGTGAGTATTGAAAGTATACAAGCAAAAAATCATACGGGAGGGGATTGTATTTCCATCGCTTGGCCAGAAGGGGTAATTTTATAAAAAATACCTAAAATGGAACAAAATATATTAAAAAAACAACCACTAACAGAAGTTTTTGGAAAACTAGAAGTCCATTCTTACATAGTTTATTTTCAAATAAAATTCTATTCAGAAACAGCTTCGGTTAAAACTATTTCAAACTTACAATTTTCGAAAAAGTGGGTTTTTCACATATGTACATGCAGGTACTACATCTGAATATTTTGATGAAAGGAAAAAATAGAAAAAATTAGGGAATAGGTATTTTGTTCTTCGTTTGAAATATATGTTTATGTATGTACTACATGTATATAATATTGTAGGTACATAGTGGGTGGCTCTTATTTTTAAAATTTTGAATTTTTTTCGTCTTTCGTGATCTAGGTAATTAAAAATAAACTCTGTGTAAGATTTTTTTTAAATCTGCCAACGTTAACACGTGCCGGAAAGCACTTGAAATTTGCATAAAAAATCCATGGGGATCTCTCAGTCTTTAACTAAAAATTTAGGCAAAAAATGTGTTAAAGCGAATGGAAAATCTTCAAACACTTGGTAAATAATATAAAGTACCATAAGAATATATAAAAAAAAACAGTATTTAACAAGTTGAAAATAACACCAAATACACAAAAACAAAGGAAAATCCAGGAAATCTTTACCACTTTAAGCATAAATAGTTTTTCGAAGCCTGCATGTTTTAATATCATCATTTGATTGCAAGAACTACTAGGTACCGTGTTTTTTTTTTCTTATGCATAAGTATTATTTCTAAAAGTGTGATGAGCAAATATAATATATTTTTGCATCACGCTTTAAGAAATAAATTATGAACTGTACCTACCTAGTGTAATTGGAAGAATATGGATTTTTTTGCTTCTCAACAAGTTATATCGGACTTACCAATGGAAAGATATTATTATTTTTTACGAAATCTTTGTTTTAAATCGAATGATGTTGGTCTGTACTATGTTAATATAACGAATTTACTTAAACTCAAAAAAGCAAAAACTTATTTAATAATGTATTTATAAGTACATAAATATATTAGGGTAGCCGTTATTTCTAAATCATTTTTTGATGGCAGACACACTCCAAATCAAAAGTTTATGTCGTAAAAAAATTTTATTTGACAATAAAAATGTTTCCGAGGTCATTAATTCAAAGTACAGGTTTTTTGTTCTTTTCGTGTTAAGTTATTCTTTTTGAGTTACTGCAGCTTTTTTAATTGATTTTTGTTATTTACTCATATGTTTGAAAGACCTCATTATTATTGGTAGGTACTTATTACCTACCTACTACTTTTAATTTAATAATGTTTTAATATTGGAATTCTCGTGGTAAAATCGAGTTTAAAAATTCAACTGTTCTTATATTCATTCAAATTCATTTTCGAAGAACTTTTAAAGGGATGATTACAAAATAAAAAAAAATGAAAACGTTGCATTAATTCCAGCCATGGGCTAATGACATCGTTTAATATATTTTTCAGGCACATATATTTTTTTTAAGGACATACATGTGGGTGCCTGTCATTAAAAAATGATTTTGGGACATAATGAATACCCTAATAATACCTAATACTCGTACCTAGGTGTATATATGCCTACATATACGGATGACGGTTATTTTTTCTTACATGGAGATTCTCAAAATGTCGGTAAAGGTATAAAAGTTGATGGAAAATCTTCAAAATTGGTACATGAAGTATCATAAGGAGTATACAAACAAACTTATTTTCAATTTTTTTAACTATATAAAAATTGCAAATTCACTTTGCAAATCAATTTCATCCTTTTGTAAATTAACTTTACCTTTTTGCAAACAAAAGACACCTGCTGCAAATCAAAAACTTATGACGAATTCCATACAACCAAAAACTCCATTTTTTTCTGAATAGAATCGATTTTTTTCTAAACAAAATCGATTTTATCCTGTCAAAAACATTTTCAGCAAGATTTTAGATAGTTAGATAGATTTCACACACACTAGCAAGATATGACATTTCTCTGGAGTTGAAGGTATTCTGCGGTGGGCTTAACAAATATTCTAAAGTGTTCGTCCTATATTTAAAGAGATTTGAAGCAAATAAATTATTGAAACAAATTTGTATTAATCAAAAAATTGTTAATAAGAAGTTATCAATATATAAATTAACTTCGATTCAAAGTGCTTTAAGCCAACTAAAGATCGAAAGCTCGTCCTCTACAATGTTTTCCTCGATTGATTAGTATTTTTAATGAGCTTGGGTTGTTTTTTTTTTACTTTAATGGCCGCACAACTATTTCTGCAACTTTTCTCCGAAACATATAAGTTTTAGTCTAAAAAACCGACATGATAAACTGGATTCACTTTTGAAAATTTGTAATTAATTTGTATGTGCACTAGTTTGTTTACTTTTTGCACCAAATAGCACACACACAATCGACCGCGAAAAATTTGATTTTTTGTGTGTTCCTTGTAACCAGAAAAAAAATCGATGTGAAATGGTTGTAAGGAATTCAACATTAGTCTTATATTACATAGAGTTGTTATGAAAACATTGCGTTGTCCAAATACATAGTTATAAAAGTATTTTATTTTATTTATAAGCCGTTGGCATTAATAAAAGTACGGTAAAGTTTATACTCAAGCAGTAAAAAAAAAATAATTTTAATTTAAAATTATTAAAAAAGCGGGGTGGTAATCGGCCTCTTGAATTTGTCTGACTTGGTATTTTACAAGATCTAGCAAAAAGGTAGGTAATTAACAAAAATTTCGAAAAACTTAAATTGCTTAGTGATTAGTTCCATAAATCATAAAAAAAATCCATAAGGGCTGGTTAAACACAATAATTGTGGATTACTATAATTTGATTTGCAAAAGGGTGAATTCAATTTGAACACCACATATATTTATACTACATACATACTCGTACAATACTAAATTCTTTAATAAACAAAAAAGAAAGATTTAATTTGCGAGCGTGTATTTATATTTTTTCTTTCACAACTATAGAAAGAGAAATAATCATACTTTCATTTCAGCTCACTTAAGAGCCAAATACGCATACGCACTCAACTATCAACCTCTTTTATTCGTTGACAGAACCTATACTTTTGAAAAAACAAAATTGCTTAATTTCTTGCCTCCCTTTAACTCTTATATAAAAGCATATAGCTCTCTCTTTTTTTTAATTATTGCATTTTACTGTGCACACACTTAGTTGGGCTCAGCACCTGTAACTTCATATGCCGACGCTAGGTGCGTGCCAGTCGTTCGTGGTTAAATAACCAAACAGAATACAAATAGCTAGGGTTACCCAAGTGTTACTTTTTTTTGTTTCGTTTTTGGTAGATGTTCAAAATTTATTAATTTATTTATCTTTTTATCAATCAAATGATTTTCTTAAAGTGCATGTGTCGTTAGGAAAATGTTTTTAAGAAGAAAATTTAGCAATGAAAATTGGTGTAACTCTTGTTTATTGTAGTTTTTTCACAAATTGATTTTTCATGATTTAATATGTATGTTGCCCCAAGCAGAAATGGAACTCCAAACTATAAAATTAAGCACCCAACAGAGTATTCGAATAAAGAACAATTCTTTCTGAGTTCAAAAACTTAATTTTTTTTCCTAAAAGGATAACAATATATCAATAACTTTTAGAAACGATAAATTAATTCTTACAATTGGTATATATCCATACAATACAAAATTAACAATTTGTTTTGCTCAACGAAATATATGACTTTAACTTGAATTATACTTCTTATGTTTAACAAAAATATTAAGAAAATGGTGGCATCGAATCAACATTACCTTTTCCCAAAAAATTAAGGATGATATAGTTGTCTCTTTCTAAAGAAAGAAAGAAATTAGAAGAATAGCTAATATGACAGAAGTGTTAGGGGCTCGATTTCAGTTAAAACTTGTTAAGTACTCGACAACAATATACTTAAAGAATATTTCTTTGTTTAAATTTACGCTGTGCTTATGTTTCTTTAATCTCTCTATAATGCTCTTATGAAGTAACAAAGATACTTTTGCTTTAACAGTCATCCCGTAAAATTATTATACAATCTTTATGTTAGCCTTTGTTTCTATATTGCTTGTATTGGTGAATATGGTGACGCCAAACTATTATCGCCCATTTTATAATTTATATTCAATTTATCACCTGAGCACATATATTTCTTATTATTGTCAATGTTTAGGGCTGGTATTAATGAATTAATTAATCTATTATATCTCTATTCATTTAATTAAAAATGTGTGTTTATTATAGACATACTAATCTATTATTTTATATTTTTCTTGAAGAACAATTGTTCTTATTAATGCAAGCTTCTTGTCTCATACGAGAAAATTCTAGATAAAAGTGATTCTAATTTAATGCATT
Source organism: Dasysyrphus albostriatus (assembly GCA_946251815.1). Classification (NCBI taxonomy): domain Eukaryota; kingdom Metazoa; phylum Arthropoda; class Insecta; order Diptera; family Syrphidae; genus Dasysyrphus; species Dasysyrphus albostriatus. Next base: position 179,836,298 of record OX276335.1, read on the forward strand.
GAACTGTATATCTGATATTGGAGGAGCGGTTAGGGAGTAATGCAATTGGTTCTGAGGGACACGTGTTCGATTCCTGGTTTCAGCAACAAGTTTTTTTTTTATTTAATTTAATGTGAACTTCTTTGAGACTATTATAATTAACTCCATAAAGTTAAAAAGGAGTGAAAAAAGTTCGCCTTTTTCACTCTATGGAGCAATGCTTATATACAGGTTGAATGGAAACAAAAGCTTCTATGGAGAAACATTGAAAAGAAATTGTTAGTTGGGTGATCTCTTCTCAGATCATTCTGCCGTCATACTCACTACGAGCGAAAGCCTTGTCAAAACTGAAAAACCACCCAGGTTAATAAACAGTAAAACCAACTGGGATGGATTTAAAAAAAATATCGAGGACAACGTGGAGTTAAGGGTATCATTACGAACGCCTCTTGAGCTTGAAGATACAGTAGATAACTATGTTGATATAATACAAAAAGCCGCTTGGGATAACACACCTTATCAAAGGATTATGCATTGTAACTTTTTAGGCTTTCGCGGTTGTTAATAGACATAATAGATAATTTTTCGGATTAGCCGCGTTTCGGATTAGCCGCGTTTATAACGCGGCTAATCCGAAAAATTATCTATTATGATTATGCATTGCTATAAAAATATAAAATATCCTCAGTAAACAAAAGATTTAGTGAAAGAGAAACGAAAAGCACTTAAGAAATGGCAGCGAACCCGTGCCAAAAACGGCAATATAAGATTTCGAAAACGTTGAAGTTGAAAATTACCTTGAAGGCTTGACAGCGGAGAAAGAATCCAACTACTCACTTTGGAAAGCTATAAAAACAACGAACAAAATAAAGCTTCCACTGTCTCTGATCAAGAAAAGCCGAAATAAATGGGCTAAAAGTGACAAAGAAAAAACGATGGTATTCGTCGATTACTTAGAGGAATCATTCAAGCCGTTCGATGGGCAAGAGCTCGATGAAAATATTAATATAAATTTACCTCAAATGAAAGCTTCATAACAAAAAATGCTTCACGTGCCGAATTAAAAGGAGAAATAAAGAAACTTTAGTCCAATAAAGCTCCGGGATATGACCTAATTACGGCAGAATTTTTAAAAATGCTCCCTCGTAAGGGATTTATTAACCTCCGTTACATAATAAATGCCGCTTTAAGGTTAGAATATGTTCCAAGCCAATTTAAAGTTGCGGAAGTCATAATGGTTTTGAAACCTGGCAAACCATCTCAAGAAAAGGCTGATTTCGCTTCTTCCTATAATATCAAAAGAAGAGAAACAACTTATACCTGAGCATCAGTTCAGATTTAGAAGGCATGCGACAATTGATCAACCCAATGTAACTGAATCGGGAGCAACAAAAAGTTGCTGGGCGAGAAACTTAAAGTTGCCAAGTGGGCACCAGGCCTTAGGAAAGTTTAAATATTCTTTTTCAAAAAACAACTCGTTTAGAGGGAAAAAATATGCTTATTTTTGTAGTTTTGCAAAAAGTGGTCAATGTAGTTAAAGCTTTGCATAGATAACTTTCTTCTCTAATTCACTCATTAAATTAAAAGTTCCAATTTAACTATTTTAAATGGCTGTGTTCCGATGTTAGTTCTTAGTTATCCGGATAGCTTTATGTTGTTGTAATCCCTTGTTTAAAAACAGCTGTTGACAGAAAGTGAAAATTTTTTTGCAAATAAATGCAATTTTTATTCAATTTGTTTGTCAGCTTTTTCAGCTAACCTATCTGGTTCTGGTGGCTCACAAAAGTATCGGCTACTCAGGTATCTTGGATAGCCTATCCGATAGCCGGCAGAACGTGACTAATGGCTGCGTTCTATGTTGTACCTAAAGTGATCTGGATTAGTTTGTGTTGTTGCAATCCCTTGCTGATGAGGAAACAAGTGTTGGCAAAAAAGAGATCCCAAGCAATCCTAAAAATTTTCGGATACAAAGATATCCAATGAGAAACGCAACAACAGCTGATTGGCGTTCAGAAACAGATTGCATTCGGCTGGTAATGCGATAGGGTATCCATAATCCAAAAAAAATTCAGATACGTTGAGTTGTTTTTGCATCAGCTGTTTTTTAACAAGGGATTACAACAACACAAACAAATCCGGATCACTAAAGATACGTTGCCGAATGCGCCCACATACATGGATACAAAGCTATCCTAGAAAGGTTATGTATTGAAACTTGAACGTAGCCAATGTTAAAATCAAAAGTAAGGACAATTGGCTGCGTTCTGATGTTAATTCTTAGTTATCCGAATAGCTGTGTGTTGTTGTAATCCATTGCTAAAAAACAGCTGATGACAAATTATCTGTTCTCAACAAACAAATCCGAAGTTATCCCAAAAATTCTAGGATACTCAGTAATCCAAAGAGAAATTTCAAAACAGCTGATATTTGACAACAAGTTTGAGTTGTTCATGTTGAGTTTTACAGTGTCGGGTTTTTTGAAAGGAAAATTAATTAGTTAGATTCAGCTAGAAATTGGTTATTTGGAACACCTTGGATTCTACGCAATATGTAAATATAAATGTGTAAGCCCCCTTTTACTATCTGAACACATCCATCGTAAAATTTGTTAGCTGAATACGCTGAATACGAGACAATCGACAGATGACAGCAAAGAGAAAATTCAAATTATTCGTTCGTTGGCGGCGTGAGGCCGAAGTTCATTTTTAAGAAACCATAATTGTTTTCAATAAATATAACTTAAAAGTATTTTAGATTTTTTATTTAAACCTGCGTTTAAAGCTCAGAAGTGGGATTATACTAATTAATCCAAAAGTAGAAATGTCCAACCTACATAAGCTGAAGCTCGGTGAGCTGAGAAAAAGGTACAAAGAGCTAGACATTTCAAGCAGTGGCACGAAAGCCAGACTGGTGGAAAGAATTGGTCTCCACCTTGAACGCGCCAACAATTCTCATGTGCAAGAGCTTTCTAATAAAGTGAGTGCACTGGAGCAGGCACTTGCAAATTTGTCAGCGAGAGAAGCACATTTATCGGCTGAGGTGTTTCAGTCAATCGATGAACAATCACCGCAGTTTGCATCGTCTCCTAAAACGATTGCAACGAAACCGAGTCAACGTGGCGACAATGCTGTGCCGATTTTCACAACGGCGCTGTCTGGCTATTTTGTTGAAACAACAACTACGCCGGAGATATGTTTAATGACGAATCGAAACGCTGTCATCATCGCTACAAATTCTGCCCGGACTCAGATACCACCTGAATGTCCTGTGCCAACGGTTGCACTCAACTTTGCAACCCATCTAACAGTAAGTATGCATCCGTCTACTGCATGCTTATCCCAAGCATATTCAACGATTGAAAATTTCAATCTTTTTCATGATCTATACTATGCTGCACCGAGGGAATATCGAAACAATCCATATTTCGCTGCACCGAGGGAATTCAAAAGTAATCCACACCATGTTGCACCGATAGAACGCTTGAATATTCCAAATCATGCTGCACCGAGGGAACGACAAAATATTCCATTAAATAATGTATCGAGGGAACACTATAATGTTTCATACTATGATGCTGCGCTGAGGGAATACGAACATCACCCATGCAACGAAGCACCGAGGGAATATTTTGTTGAACCATTGCGAGCACCGATGGAATACCAAAAATCACAACGATTCGAACCTCAAAGACCATCCTCGTACATGTTTCACCGCCAATGCCGAACATTCGTGATCTTATAGATGTGCTTCCAGATTTTGATCCACTGGACCGAACTTCACTAAACTGCGATCAGTTCGTGAAAGATGCTTATTAAGTACAAGTGGCCAGAAAATATTTTGCTATTAGAACTACCTGCTAGGATGAAAGGGGCTGCTAAACTCTGGTTTGATGGTTTGCAAATGGCTTTTCAGAGTTGGAGCTATTTCGCTCAGCAGCTACAGCAACATTTTCCGAGTGACACAAATGATGCCGATGTACATCTAGGCATGCCCAACTCATTCTTGACGGCGTCCAGAACATTTTTATTATGAAATGGTCGGAATAAGACGAAAAGCAGGTCTTAAGGACAATGCTATAATAACTTATATTGTTAGAGGCTTGAGAGATAGCAGAATGCAACATGCTCTATCCGGACATCACTTTTTATCGCTTCTGGATCTGCTAAAGTCAATTAGAGCATACGATTTCAAAGGCTCTAGTACTCCAATCGTCAAAACCGAGCATATGACGTGCAAAGTAGTTTCTGAAAAGACACCAGAACATAATACACAACCAACGAAGTTCAATTTGCGATGTTACAATTGTAACGAACCAGGTCATCGTTCAATTGAGTGCACCAAGCCACAGAAGAGAGACCGCTGCTACCCCCGCCACTAATAGAAATTCTCTTTTCATTTCTTTCTTCCAGGAATTTCTTTGTGCAGTTGGGAGACTGCTCATCAACTGTGAAGAACATCAAAGCCGGAGTCCCACAAGGCTCAAAACTTGGCCCCTTCCTCTACAGCCTGATGTCATCAGACCAACCCGTCCCTGTGAAAAGCTGCTGTTTGCTGATGACTCGCTTACAAACGCGACTTCAATGACACCGCTAGTCGCAGTCCGGATAGTAGAAGCTCACATCAACAGACTGTTCAATTTCTGCAAGAAATCGGGGCATACAAATTAACTCGGCAAAATCGGAGCTTATATGCTTCAGGAAACCCCGTGACGGCAGAAGTCGCTCAGCAGCCACTTGTAGAAGCCTAGTTCTGAAGCTTCCAGATGATTCAACTATTGCTGCCAAAAGGGACGTCAAATACCTGGGGATCAACTTCAACGAGTTGCTAAGGTTCAAACCGCACTCAAAAAGTGTACTCAGAAAAGCGAACTGGGCATTCCACCGACTACACCCCTTGATGAGGAGAAGATCAGGACTAAGCCAACAGACGAAGATACTTATGTACAAACAACTCTTGCGGCCAGTCATCACCTACTGTTTCCCGGTCTGGTTCACGATCACAAAAACAGCGATCAAGGAACTCCAAATCTTCGAGAGGAAGATGCTAAGAATCTGCACCGGACTTCACTTTGATCGGCAGCGAAGAAAACATTTCTGGAATGAGGATCTGTACAGAAAAGCAAGGATAATACCGCTGGACGAATACCTGCTAAATTCGGCAAAGAAGCTAGTGCAGAACACCGTTAATCACCCCAATCAGCTAATGAGAAGAATGGCCAGCGAGCAACGACGTACCTCAGCCAAGGTACCTCAGTGTGATGGAACCCTGGACGCCAATATTTTCACGGACAACGACGAAACAGCCGTTTCTTTCTACCTTGACACAGGGTCAGCATACTACCGCGGCTAAAAGCCAAGCCTTTTCACCAATCCATACCCAAACCACCAATGGACAACTGGGACGGAACACCCCGAGAACATCAAAGTCAACCGACTTTCTTAATTTTAAGTTGACATGTATGATATATATTAATATTTCTTTTTAAATCTAAGCCAAAGTATAACAATAGGCCCCCTTTGTGCCATAAGATTTATATTTTTCAATGTATTTTAAGTTAACTCAAATTGTATATATATGTTCAATAAAAATCGTTAAATCGTTAAATAGAGACCGCTGCACTAAGTGTTATCGTCCTGGACATGCAGTTGCAGTTTGTGACCAGTCAACAAGAGGCAACGTCAACGAAATTGAACTCGTCGAAGAAGAATCTGCTCCCATTATGATAAAGAAGATTATTCTCAACAATAATCACGACATGAATGCTCTCGTCGACCCTGGAAGTGTTTGTTCGTTAATCGCCAGATCTAAAGCAGAGGAGGTAGCCAGCATTCAACCCAGTGCCTCTAAGGCTTTGAAGGGATTTGCTGGAGGTGAGTTTATCTGTAAATATAAAATAAGTTGTAAGATGAAGTTAGATACTCACGAGTTTGAAGCGCTGTTGCATGTGGTAGATGATGAAATTCTTCGACAGGATGTTCTCCTGGGTACTGACATACTTTGCCAAGAGGATAATAAGGTTTTTATTGAGAAGAGTAAATGCCGAATTGAACACACTGAGGCAATTATTTGTTCCGAGCTAAATGAATTTCAATACGAAAAGTTTAATGATATTTTGACAGATTTCTTAATGTGTTTTGCTAATTCGATTGCTGAGTTAGGAAGATGTAATTTCATGAAGATGAAAATGGTTTTGGTTCCCAAAAAGAATGGGGAGGATCGTCTATGCGTTGATTTTCGGAAATTGAATTCCATGACCGTCAAACACAGCTTCCCGATGCCAGTAGTTAAAGAAATATTATCTCACCTTTCAGACAATAGATATTTTACCACAATTGATTTGCTATCTGGCTACCATCAGATAGAAATTGAAGAGAATTTCAAGAAGTATACGGCATTTAGTACATCTGATGCAATCCATGAATATAATTGCATGCCATATGGTGTTGTAGATGGACCGTCCGTTTTTCAAAGCATGGTTAATTAAATTCTGTCAAAGATGAAACCAAATGAAGCTATGGGATACATCGATGATATAATTGTTCCAAGCACGACGGTCGAAGAGGGACTTCATAGGCTAACTAACTTGCTGGAAATTATTCGTGACAGTGGACTTACCATCCGAATAGACAAATGCAAATTTTTGGCAACTGAAATCGTTTTCTTGGGGCATCGAGTGACGGAAAATTGTATTTGCACTGGAAAAGAAAAACTGACTTCTATAGATGAATTTCGTAAGCCTGAAAATGTCACGAAGTACGAAGATTTCTTGGTCTAACTGGATATTTTAGGGAGCTTGTGCAGGACTATGCCGCTATATCTCCCCACTAACGCAACTTCTTTGTAAGACCGTTGATTTTAAATGGGAACAAGAACAGAACAGAGTATTCGATAAATTGAAAACTATCCTTAGTTCTGGTGTGGTGCTCGACATTTACAATCCGAAACTTATTCTGAGGTGCACACTGATGCGAGTAGCATTGGGCTAGCAGGCAAATTAACAATAGGTGTGTTTTATTATCATCGGGATCCGGATCTGGATTAACTTTTAACACGTACTACAAAAACAATTTTGAAAATTTCCCATTATTTTGTTTTTGTATTACATGTAAAAGTTAATCTACATCCAGATCCCGATGATAATAAAACACGCCTAATAATGATTTTATCAATACAAATACAGATGAAAGATCCAAAGATAGCTGAGATTATGGGGATTATCAAACATAAACTCCCATCAACTCAGCGAGAGCAATTCTCTAAGGAGTGCATGGTACTGAAGAACCGATTGTACAGACGAGTAGGAGAGCATAACAGATTGGTGATTCCAAAGGCCATTCGCTGGCGTATAGTAATGTACGCACATGATGACAATGGTCACTTTGGACTGGAAAAGACGATGCAACGAATCCAAAAACATTTTTGGTTTTCTATGATGCGGAAGTACGTGAAGGAGTATATTGCTGCCTCTATCAATTGTCAGTATAACAAATGTACCGGTGGAAGAGCTGCAGGTGAGCTCTACATTTGGAATACTGATCCGATTCCTATCCGTACTATCCACATTGATCATCTTGGACCGTTTATTCGAAGCCGTTTGCGTTTGCGAAATATTGTCAAGCACACAGCATACAACATATCAAGAACGCTGTTAGGACTCCCAGAGCAAATGGGCAAGTTGAGCGTGCAAATAGGACTATTTTGTCATTTCTTCGGACAATCGTAGAAGTGGACCAAGATTGGGATCAAGAAATGGAAAATCTTCAGTGGACTGTGAACACACAGATAAATTCAACGACAGGGTTCACACCAAACCAACTATTGTTTGACTTTGAACTGAGGGATCCTCAGATGAACATCATTATTGATGCTATAAGTCATAGAGTACCTATATTAATATAGGTACTCTATGCTATAAGTGATGAGTATTCCACGTTGGACGAAATACCAATGACAGTTAAACGACAACAAGCACTGGAAAATATTGAAAAAATGCAAAGAAGCCTGGAAGAGACGTTATGATACGAAACATTCCAAGCCTCAAAAATTTATTGAGGATGCGACATCGTACTAATAGAAAACGAACCTCCGTCGACTGGTGAGTCAAGGAAGCTGGAACCTAAAGATAAGAGTCCGTATATTGTGACTCGTGTTTTGGACCATGACAGGTATGTCATTCAGGACATCCCCGGAATGTAGAGATCCACAAAACATTTTAATTCAGTATTCACCGCAGAGAAAATGAAAACATTTTGCTTGGCTGTCCCAAACTTGGATGGTATTGACGTCGATGACAGCGAGGCGGAAGAAGACACCAGGGACGGCGAAGAGTCAGGTGAGGCCGAGCTGTAAGCCCCCTTTTACTATCTGAGCACATCCATCGTAAAATTTGTTAGCTGAATGCGCTTTTAGAACACGAGACAATCGACAGATGGCAGCTAAGAGAAAATTCAAATTATTCATTATTATTATTATTATATATTATTATTATTAGCCGTTTTCCTTTGGAGGTGGCGAAGTACTTGGGAGTAGATGAAAACCCTAATCTAGTACTATCAACTGCACATGCTCTTATGGCGAGTAGATACATTTTACATGGGAAAGCAGTTTGATGTGTTCCATTGAAAAAAGCTGGCAAAGTACTTGCAAGTACTTCGTCACCTCCAAAGGAAAACGCCTATTATATATTATTATTATTATTATTATTATTAAATGGTTTCTTGGATAACCTATCCGATAGCCGGCGGAACGCGGCCATTTGTGACATAACTAAAACAGCTGATTTTCGACAAAAGAAACGCGAATTTTTATATTTTGGCATGAACGCGACCAATATTTTGATGACGATAACCTCTGCCAAATAGATAAACATAAATACTTATCTGGATCTTCTGCGTTCTGCTGCTATCTACTCTCGTATATTTGTATACATTTTAGCTATTTCATTTTAATGAAACATATTGCAATTCTAAAAAGAATGGCATCAATTAACGCAAATATCTCTTGTAAGGCAAATTTGTTTGTTTTTGAAGATTAAAGTAATCATTTGTTTTTCTATTTCACAAATTCTAGCATTAAGAATGAAATATATGGAAAAAAAGCAAGTATTTCTCGAAGAAAATATCAAAGTTAAGGAACCCATATCTTTATTTAACGAATGGTTGCAAATCGCATTGAACACCGAGGAAATATTGGAACCGAACGCCGCTTGCTTAGCAACAGTCAATAAGTATGTCATCTATTATGTATATTCCTATATTTTTGTGGTATTTAGTTTAAACATAATAATTCCAAAAAAAATAAATAATGTATGTATGTCTTCACGTTTTCGTCACATAGAGCTAGAGCCTAGATTAGTTTAGAATGGGTGGTGATACGGCAGGGCGCACCAATCACTAGGATCTCAATGTGTGCAAACGCTCCCCAGGATTTAGGTAAGGTAGATTTGTGGAAAAGTAAGTAAAAGTCAGGGACATTTTAGTTAGTGAACAGTTAGTGGAGGGTCTCCATAGAAATGTGGTTACAATGCTGTTTTGTTAGACTAGTGGGAGAAAAAAAAAAAAAACACTACACTATCAGATCTTTACCAAAGAGAGCTAAGTACTAGCGACATCCAAAGAATTGTCAACAAATTTTAATTGCTCATCAGGCTCACTTAGTGTAATGGAGTAAGTAAGTAATAAAAAACTTATGATATACACTTTTCGAAATAAAAATAAACAATAATTATTATAAAACAGCAAATATGTGTAATGACGGTGAAAATATAAGGAATTCAAACATTTAAAAGCGTGGTTCATTGTGCTGCAATGTAATTTGTTTTGAGACTATTCTTTTTCACATACATAATATGTATATTGTCGGCTATTAACTATTATAATAAATTATCCTATTTGCCACTTGAATAGGTGTACTGCCAATAATTTAAATTTACGTTGAACAGGAAAGCTTATTGTCTATTTTGTTTTCCAGTGGATAGTTGAAATTCACAGTAATGTGATTGGAACTGTTTTAAACAATTAGATATTAAAGCGGGTTCGGAAAGCCCTTGATTGAGGAAGAAAAAGGGTAGTTTAAAGTTTGCAGTGATTTTTTTTTTAAACGTCCGGATGTCGCAGGAAAAATATAGTTGAAGCCAAAAGGTTGTAAGCAACAATTTGCAAAAGGAGTCTGGCCTTGGAAAAATAATAAAAGAGATTATTAGGTATATAGTAGCTAAGTATTTTAAAAGTACAAAAAACAAACACTGCATAATGCCACTCGCAAAAATATGAACTTTGAATTCTATTGAAATATTTTTAGTGAAAAATCTAATCGCAACTTTTCGTTTTCGGAATCAGAGGGGACAGTTGGGTATAATTTCTTCTTTTCGCATAGGAGTTTTAATGATTGAACATTTTCAAATGGCTGGCAGTTTATATTGAAATCAAAAAAATTGGAGCTCAAATTCCCTTAAAAAACTACTAAAGCTACGAGCAGACGATTTGCGATAGTCGCAAATCTTTGCGAGCACTGACGTCACGAAAAAACTCGCAAATGCCTTATGTTTTACAGTGCTCGTAAACATGCAAATATACATGTTCAGACGATTTGCGAAGGTTGTCCCAAAGTTTGAAAATACATTTGCGATCAAGGTGCTCGCAAATGACATGCTCGCAAACAAGATCGCAAATTTTGCAGCATATTTGCGAGGTGTTCACACGATTTGCGGCAACATTTGTAGATATCATATTCTTACTCATTTGCAGATTTGCGAGCCTGACATTTCTCTATTGTTTATTTGTTGAGTTTTGTCATAGCTATAGTCTCAAAATACTATATAGGTAAACATATGTACATACAAACACACAAGGGTATGTATCTTATATGTATATTTTGGTGATGTTTTATGGGCTGTAGGTCGGTTTAATTTTTTTTTAACTACGTAAAGCTTATTTTCATAAAAAACGAAAAAAAACTAATTTAAATCATAAAAAATAATGAAGGTACCTACATACACACTAAAAACCACAGCCAATTACTTCAAGTACAACAACAAGATTCATCGCAAATGTCCGCATTTGCAGTGTTCCATTTTCGTGTTTTCGCAAATGGTTGTGACGGTCGCAAATACTCGCAAATTGTCACAAAGTATTTTTGTGAGTGTTCACATGATTTGCCAAAATATCACAAATGCATTTGCGACTTGGGCCTCGCAAATCATACGCAAATGATTTGCGAGCATTTGCAGGCTGTCCCAAAGTTGTGTTCAGACGATTTGCGACCAAAGACCGCAAATGGTGACGTAAAAATGACGTCACACTCGCAAATATTTGCGACTTTTGCAAATCGTCTGCTCGTAGCTTAAGGTACGATTTATTTTGACTGAAATTGACATTGACATTGACATTGTTAGCGCAAAATACAAGAAACTAGTTCGAGTTCTTAGCCATGAGGTCGACCAAGTGGAAAGGGTCCATTCGAACATATCAAATGAGCAAGTTCATTCATATGCTGGGCTTCCACGACTGTAAAACTCGCAGCTTAATGATGACCAAACAACTTTCAAATTTATGGAAAATTCCATTCTTGTAAATCCAGCATTATACTGGATTAACACGACTGTTTAAAAAAACGTCATTGCTTGCCATATTTAAGCCATTAATTACCATAATCGTGTTTTGCTGAAGTTTTGTAATGACAAAAAGAAGCTTTCTCCCAAAGAACCAAGGAGACCTTATACAGATTGATCGGTATAAGGCCCACCAAAAAGCTAGATTGAATAGGTTGGGTTAAGACAAGAAAAAAATCGTATGCAATGGGGTCTATTAAGTATAATTTTTGTTTTCAAAATTCCATGCTCTTATTAATTTTTAATAAAAAACCGAAAAACGGATGTAAAAATATTTTTGAGAAATAAAAAAAAAATGAACAGTACTTTTTTCCAAGAAAACCGCTTTTTTGGTTTTCCCAGTTTGATCTGCTCAGGCCAATTATTAAATTAGCGGATTATCCCTTTTTAATTTTTGTTGCATAACATCCAGTTTTTAGGAAATAATAAAAAAAAAATAACTTGGATAAACTAGATTTCACCTTTTTTATTGAGGCAAGTGTTCAATTTAACAAAATAAAACAAGGATAATTCGCTAATTTAATGGTTGAACTGAGCAGATCAAACTTGGGAAAAACAAAAAAAGTGCTTTTGTTGGAAAAAAGTATTTAAGTAAGTTTATTAAGTAAGATTCAACATAGAATACGTTGGTAGCATAAATAATTGATCATTGTTGTTAAAAAAAGATGATTTAAATTTGTGCTCATATTTCAAACATAGACGTATGCTAACTATGTTTCAAAAATGATACATAGTAAAATATGATGATATCACAAAATAATCGTAGATAATATGGTAATAGGGAAAAATCCTATTGCCCCTGTTCCCCTTAGGTAGGGAGGTTTAATTTATGAAAAATTGACTTTAAATGCAAAACAAAATAAATAATTCAACGAAAGCTAATAAGTGCAGGCTTGTTACACAATTATAAAAAAAATTGTTAACAGTAGTTTGACGATTGAAAATGGTGAAGGCGGTAATAAGGAATATAAAATAAATCTATTTCCTAGGAGCGGAGTTGGAAGGAGTTTTTGGGGGATGAAAATTGTGTTCTTCCGAATAAAGCTTACGTCAAAATGAAAAGTCTTCGATAAAAAAGATGTAGATTCAGCAAAAATCTGATCTATGATTCATTTTTTTAACATAACCTTAAAATGTCCGAGATAATGGTGAAAAATTCTTTTGTTTTGCTTTTGTTTTATTTTCATTTCCCCAAAAATAGTTCAATTTAAATGAAGCTTTGTGGAAATATGACTTGTTGTATCTTTTATTATCAGAATTTTTAGTTCACTTCTCCTTGCGAAAAAGTATGACTTGGTTTGTATATATAAATCATAGTACTATCATGCACGATTTTTTTACGAGAACGTACTGCCAGTGGGTCGCCACATTGATCGCAAATATTAGGTCTGTTTCTTTACTTTTGGGATAAAGTTTTTGACGTTATTTTTTTGTAATGTTTAACCAGAAATGAAAAGTAAAGAAACGCATTTGGGATGTTTCTGGTTTGTTGCGGTGTAAAATTACCCATTCGACTTTATTGCTTGTAGGCTCAACGCATACAAAATTATGCAATTTCAATTCTTAACATTTGCACTTATCAGTTTGGGCTCTATTAGAAGATAGCAGAAGAAATATTTTAATTTATATTTGACTCCATTGTATCATTTTCATTTAATTTATTTAAATTAAACCATTTTATATACGCTACTTGACAAATTTAATTTAAAATTTTTCGATCAGCTGATTTCTTGTTTGACAAGCAAGAAAGTGCCGGAACTAAAATGTTCGGGCAGATTCTTGCTGAAGGGAAAATGGAAAAAAGTCAAAAGCTCTGGCATTTTCGTGTCAGAAAATAGTAAAGAAATACGTTTTGGGTAGATTTGGGTTACTTTGGGAACCCGCGGACGAGTAAAGAAACAGACCTATTGTGGTGGAGACATGTATGGAGACAAAAATAGGGACCTCTACCAATTTGTCAGAGTCAAAGTGACATCTAACAATTTGGCTCTTTGACAGTTGCAATTGCAAGGAAAATAAAAATTCCAAATATTTACACTTCGCTTTAACTGAATAAAGACTAAAATTTTCAAACATAATTTGACTACTTTTTCTAAGTATTGTGTATTGTAATGTAACATTTTATTATCCTTATTGTTTGATAACGATGTTGGAAAATGAAAACAGAAAGAATTAATTTTCAAAGCGCTGCTATTTTTTCTCTGGTTCTTTTGAAATCATTCCATTCGGAAAAATGCAGTTTTTTGCGTCAACTAGTTACATAAGTATTGGTTTTGCCAGGGAGGTATGTATTTTAATTAAAGTTTGTTTTGCAAAATTCTATGGTAGCTAGGTACTTATTAATTTATAAAAAAAGTAGGTAGTAAAAGAAAGAATTTCCTGAAATCCTTTTATTTCTTCAATGTCTGTACGTTAGTGGCAGTGCCTATGCATTGAGATATGTATACCTATCACAGATTAAAATGAGCGAAAATCCAATTTTTGTTTATAATCGTTCACACTCGATCATTCCGCCTCTATACTCTTAAGTTATTTTATTCATGAGTAAAAATACTCATAAGCAAAGTCAAACAAATTGGTCGAACTCAAGATTATCTTTTGCCGAAAATTGTTGCAACTGCTCATTAGTACTTTTGATGTATGGATAATAAAAGTACTAATGAACAGTTGCAACAATTTTCGGGTACTCAAACAAAGCGAGTATACTCGAAAGGATCATGAGCATCATGAAAGTTATCAAAGCGGGTGCGATTCGACTAAACAAAAGACACAAGTAATTTAGTTGCTGCACAACCGAAAAGTAAGCATTTTATTAATTCACATTGAACATTTTTTTTTTCTGCTTATTTTAACATATTTCGCTCATTTACTTATTATTATTACAAATCTCAATTTACATGAGTTCAACATAATGTGCTTATTATTATATTATATTAATTACAAAAATTTTGCTTAATCAATTCTTAATAATTAGAATTATGGGATTCTTGGAAATGAGGAAGGAGTAGGTAGGTTGTAGAGAATAAAATGTGAAATTAAGCTTACCTGTGCAATTAAGTCTTACCGGTAGCGATTGCATAAGGTGTGTATCAAAGTGTAAATAAAAGGTGAAATTGAGCTTACCTGTACAATTAAGTATTCCAGGTAGCGAATGCATGAGGGTGTCGTGTTAACTTGAATAACCAATGGGATCGTGGATCGGTCTTCGGTCTTGCATCGTAGTTCTTGGTAGGCTAGGTAGATTCTGTGTTTTTATTTTTATCTATTCATTGTATCTATGGTCGGTGGTTTCAATTTGCATTTTGCAAGAAGCAAAACCTGTTTTTGTTGTTTTTCGCATTTGTATCTAATGAATAGATTTATTATTGGGTTGGTAAGAAGATGCAACACAAGATCGTCAATATCTGCGACAAGTGTATTTATGTAGATCAGGTATGTATGTATGTAAATGATACACGCAACCCTAATAAAAAATCGGTATAATACTGTGTTCCGGATTTTGTTTTAAAAAAGGATAGCTCTTTTCCTTTGTAGGCCTAGGTATAGTGTAGCTTAAATGACTTTGCAAAATAAATGAAATATGCAATCAGGTAGTATGAAATATGAATGCAAGGTTTTATTCTAGCGTATTTAGCTTAGGCACAAGTGATGTCTATCCAGTGTCTTATAGGTTGAAGCTAAATCAAATTTAACTCAACGACGCCAACTTAAGAGAATTAATAATTTAATAAAATTGGAATTAAAAATGGAAGCTAAAATTACCTTACGTCCTTATCAGAGATTAAAAAGAGTTTGAAATTCTCTTCAAACCCCATGTAAGGACTTGGTTGCGCTCACAATTTTGAAACGTCAAAAAGCTGCATGCAAAAGTTAAAAGTTGGCCAACTTGTCCAGCTGCGTATGCAGCTCCGTTGCAGCTGCGTCGCACTCTGTTTGTATCTATGGATTTGTGTGTATTCAACATTTTGACAGCTATTCCAGTTCCAGCTCCATCTCCATTCTGTTCAGGCAGTTACTGCCTGACCAGAATAGAGTGCTGCAACTGGAGCTGCCGTTGCAACTGGAATAGCTGTCAAAAAATACTGTACGTGATTTTTTTTACTCGCCCACAATGTTCTGTACAGCTTAATGACATTTTTGGCATTTCAAATTAGCTGTGCAAACTTTTTTCAACATAAAAGTAAAAATTAAAACAAAAATAAACATGGATACTGATAAAATGGAAGCTAAAATGACTACATCTTTATCAGAGATTAAAAAGAGTTTGATACTCTCTTCAACCTCTTAAACAACCTTTCTCAAGCACTTAGTTGCGCTCACAATTTTTAAACGTCAAAAAAGCGGCATGCAAAAGTTAAAAGTTGACGAACTTACGAGCGCCTAACTCGTTTTTATTATTTTTTTTGACTCGTTTGGTGTGTATGCTGACTTACGAGTCATCATACTCATGAACATGAAAACTCGCAAACATTTTGGTTACGTTGACTCTGTTTGTTTGAACTCGCTTTTTTCGAGTGACTATTCGATGTTCATGAGCATTACTCGACTCATTTTATTTTCTGATACCTACGAGTATCTATTTTGTATTTTCTAACATTTGTGCTAAATCTATTAATATACATATGTAGGTACCTTACCTACCTACATTTATTTCGAATGAATAAACAAATTACTGAAGATAGAAGTTAAAAGACATATTAAACTACACAGTAATACATACTATACATACGTAGTTTAGCTATAGATATTCATAATGAAACTACATGCATAACTACGTACTATGCAACGTACTAAACCTATACGCTAAACCTTTCATATCTCGCTCACATCCGCGCCGCCGTGTCGTTCAAAAGCAAAGGCATCAGCAGTGTGCATGAAGACTTAAAAACAAAAAAATGTTTTCCAAACGCTTTGCAAAACTCCAGATATAAACCCCTTCCCCTTTATTTACAAAAAACCCATCAAACGGAAAGAATACCCAAAATATTTTTTATTTGACACACTTATGAATTGTTTTCATCTTATCTCATCATAAAGAATACAAAAATGTAAATAAAACTAAACCAAATCAAAATTGACTATTGTCTTCATTATTCTGTATATTCTTTTCAAAAAATGACTTCTACCCAGTGTTGCCGCTGAGGAATTTGAAAAGGTCGCTTAAAAAAGGGTCACGAAGAAAAAAAGTTGCACTAGGAAATTTTTGAAAAATAACAAAATCAATCAGAATACTAATACCTTTATTGCAAGGAAAGTGAACATTTTTTTGCAGTTTTCTTCAACGTCACGCACACATTTAAATCTGTAGTGTTCTTTCAATCATAAGGTCCAAAAATTAATGTGCTTCTTCACATCCACGGTTCACCTTACATCGAACCAATAACCGATTTTTTTCAAACTTTAAACTTATTTTTATTAAGAACATGTCCATAAATATTTAAATTTTGAAAAAAAAATATCGATTAATCCGTTTAGGCTCCAATTTGATTTAAAAAAGACTTGAGTTATCCTTATCATATTCGTACCAATCGCCACAGAAATAAAATGCACGACTGGATCGCACATACTCACTGTTATGTTCAAGTTGCTTGGAAGTTAAGAACTTTTATAAATATGGAAGTAATTATAGAAAATGATGGAAACAAAAAGTATCAAAATCGTTCTTTTGACTATTTAAACAACAGCTCTTAAAATAGCTTAGAGCTAAAAAAAAAGAATGCCAATTGATAACATATGTACCTAATTGAAAAACAAATGTATGAATAATTTTTTTTTAACTTAAATGTTTACTATTCTTTTAAAAAAATGGTAGGTATGTCAATTTATAGTATTTTTTATTTTTATACATATGTGCATTAAAATTTCATTTAGAAAAATTCATCTCACGTTTTCGAAATATGTATTGACTTTTATAAATAAAACAGATAATCTTGAAAATCCATGATTTCTTTTTTTCTAAATTTTCATATACAATATTAACATTTTAAAGGTTCCTTTAAATAAAAAAAAACAGTTAGAGCTGAATTTGAGATAGACAAGTTTTTCCTTGAAGTTTGTTTGAAACGAAGTTTCTAGGGAATCAAAAAAAAAACCTAAATTCAAAATTTTAAGAAAATCGTTTCATTAGTTTTGGGGTGCAGGCATGCAGTACCATGTTCAAACGACAGAATTGTGTCACACAATTTTGTGTGTTCCCTATAATCGTAGATATTATCAAAAATACTAATATAAAAAAATATTTTTTCACGATTCATAAGTAAAAATGTACTGGTTAATATGACAGTATGAAAAAATGTGGGAAATATTTCAAAACCTCATTATTGGACAGTTACTATGTTTATATGCAGAATATAAAAATTTAATTGCATTTTCAAAAGAGGTAGCAAGATTTTGACTTAATACCACTGAGTGTGTACGATGAACCAAGGTGATTTAAAATCGATGTGTTTTTTTCATAATGGAAAATTGTTAACTTCTTTTCTCCAAAAAAATAAGAACTTAAACCTTATTCATAAATTTTTTAGAAATGGGATCAGAAAAGCCGCAAGATTCCTAAAAAAGAGTAAAAAGAACAACAGCCGTATTTATTAAGAAAATTTAAAGGCTTCGTAACTTTAAAATGCCTCTAAGTTACTCTTATGTGCGAAATCGATATCTATAATCAATTTTCACTTCTAAGCAACGTTACTTAAATGCATCTTAACTTAAACGCTATTCAAGGCCTAGTGACTCACAACTCTCAACCATTCCTGTGTGCGTATTTTTGGCAGGAATGGAGGGGACCTATAATTTTTGGCGAGTCCGAACGGCTAGATGAGAAGCACTTATTCATGACAGGTATACTCTTGGAGAATTTGTCAGTTCCTCGCAAGAGGCAGTACCTCGAAAAAAAACATTTCTGTTTTTAGGTGGCAGCGGCCGGGAATCGAACCCAGACCTTTGGCATGACAGCCCTACGAACTAACCATCATGTCACGAGGTACTACGAGGTTTTTTTTGTTAGCGAAAAGTACTAAAGTACTTAAAGTACTTTTTCAAGATCAACTTTCAGCACCAGGATTTTCAAAGCATGACCTTATACGAGTATTTATGACTTTTGACTTTGAGGTACAGGAATCTGTTTTTCATTATAAATACAGGAACTTAAATGCAATTGATTACATCAGGCTTGGCGAACATGCTCGAAGTATAGACTGGAACAACATTTATTATTTACCCAATCCGAATGATCAAGTTGCATATATAAACTTGAAAATGATTAATCTCTTTGATGATTTTGTTCCTTTACGTACGAAAATACGGAGACCTGGTCAAAAATCATGGTTTACACACGAAATTCGTTTACTTATAATGCAAAGAAATGAAGCGTTTAAAAACTGGAAACTTTATAGACTTGAGGAATTTCTGCTTAACTATCGAGTTCTTCGTAATCGCGTTGTAAGCAAAATACAATCTGCCAAAAGGATATTTTATAGTGACAATCTGAATTTATCTTTAAATGGCCGAAAACTCTGGAAAAATTTAAGAGATTTGGGAATAGGAAGCAAAAAGAGTTTAGTGCTTTCAGACGACATTGACGGTAATATTTTAAATCAGAAATTTGTTGCACTACCTTTCCCTTCACTTCCTATTTCTTCTCCTTTTCAATTTGAAAATTCCCCCTTAAACCAGAATAATACTATAGATTCTTTTGAATTAACTAGAATAGAGAGTACAGTTGTCGTTGA
Source organism: Dasysyrphus albostriatus (assembly GCA_946251815.1). NCBI lineage: Eukaryota > Metazoa > Arthropoda > Insecta > Diptera > Syrphidae > Dasysyrphus > Dasysyrphus albostriatus. The sequence goes on from OX276335.1 coordinate 179,855,612, forward strand.
ATGCTTCTTGTCGATAAAATCGAATGCTACCGGTATTGATGACATATCTCCGAAGTTTTTGAAAGTTATTTTGCCGATCTTATTGCCACACATCACCCACATATTCAATACAGTTCTGACAACAGGGTGTTACCCTGATCAGTGGAAAATGGGTAAGATCTTACCTATTCCCCAAAATGATTTCACACCTATCTCAATACTCCCCTTTCTATCAAAAGTTTTTGAAAAAGTTATACAAAGCCAAATAAACTGTTATCTCCGGAGAAAAATTTCTTATCAATAAAGCAATCTGGTTTCAGACAAAAACACAGTTGTTCTACAGCGCTTATAAACGTTATAGAAGACATAAGAGGAGCGTTAGATGAAGGCAACCTAACATTTGTATTGCTTTTAGATTTTTCAAAGGCTTTTGATACGGTAGATCATTTGAATCTTTGTAAAAAGCTATCACAAATGTACAATTTTTCAAATACTGCGGTTTGTCTGATCTATTCATATCTAACTGGAAGAAAGCAGGCTGTAATGGTGAATGGTAGGTTATCAAACTTTCTTTCATGTTCCTCAGGGATTGGTACCCTACTGTTCCCCATGAACTCCCTCAAATCATTTCACAGACTTTAGTTCAAATGTACGCCGATGACGTTCAGATATATAAAAGTTGCCCGCTTGGATTGATAGAAGATTCTGTCTCAGTGTTAAATGAAGAACTTAGTATTATTTCATCATTCGCTCAGAGCAATGGCTTATTTTTAAACCCAAGCAAATGCAAATGCATTGTAATTTCAAAAAACCAGTAGACTTGTCATACTTTCCACAGATCTTTCTCGATGGTCTTGCTATAGAGTATGTAGAAACCGTGAAAAATTTAGGTATGGTATTTAATCGGAGGCTTACTTGGGACACACACATCAAAATAGTAGTAGGCAAGGTCTATGGAGTAGTGCTCCGTACGTTGTGGGCCACACAATATTATACTCCACTTAAAATAAGAATTATGCTCTCCAAAACATTAATAATTCCTATTTTAATGTATGGATGTGAAATATGTATATGGAAACTGTGACTCCATCAGTAGAAGAAAGTTTAACGTTGCATATAATAGTATTGCCAGATATATCTTCAGTTTTAGACGATATGACAGAAAATCATCATTTTCAAAATCTATATATAACCTTACATTCGGCAATCTCATTCGTTATAGGACTTTAATAATGCAATCTTACCAGCCTTGTTATCTTTATAACAGATTGCATCTGTTGTCATCATCTAGGTCAAAAAAGCTTCTTTAGTTTTACAATTAAGAAACAGACTACCTGGAAATTTGAAAAACATTAGGAACCTTAATATCTTTAAAAAAACAGTTAGGGATTCATTTATCCCAAGATTAGTTGATTATTAGATTTTCTCATTATATACTTTGCTCAGAGTAAAGAGGAAAGGAACATGAAGTTAGATTGAAAGAATAAAATACTTTATAAATGAAATGTATTAAAATATTCTTAAGAAATTCATTAAAATAAGTAATTTGAAAGCCCATTTAACATTTTTGTGAAATTGAAATTAGCTTAGAATTAGCTTTCACTATAAAAGTTGTATTAGCTTATGTCAAGATGCGACTAAAGTCGCACAGCGGCAACCGTGCTTGTGAATCATGTCGTGAATCCATACAAAATTTGAATTTTTATTCTCCCGTGAACGTACTCCTAAAGCTGTGTGGAGAGTTTTCGTTTGCGAGCAATTCCCATGCAAAATGTACGGGAACTCTTGGTGAACAGTTAACAGTTCGATTACTTGTCATTTGAGGAATTGTGGTTTGAAACGTCAAACATCCACGTTCACAACCCATTCGCAAGTCTCTGCCAGTGAGAAATGTCTAAAAATCACTTTCTCCACTGACGATTGTTCACTTCACGAGGAAGTATATACTAGACTTTGAATGTAATGGGGCCTATTCATAGACGTTTTTTAAGCTGTGGCTATGCAAATCTGGAGTTAATCATATTGAAACTTCATCAGGTATATCATTAGAGTTTTGACTTTTTTCAGTTCTGCACATCAAAATTAGTGTCAAATGCCAATATTTGTTATTGGGTTTACGTGTATTTACTTCCTCCCGTCCACAGATTTGAATTGAATTGAATTTTGTCTTAATTCTAGCGATAACTAAAGTTGAACAAAAGTTGCTGTATGTTATGTACGGCCTTCTTTTCCGATTATTTTTTGTATGGTTAGCAGACATTTGTTATATAGTATACATGTTATATACAGGGTGGCGCACCAATTGTGCTACAATAAGAAATTCAAATAACTTTTTTTTTAATCTATGTATTTCATTTATTTTTTTTTTATTGGTTAGAAAATTAAATTTTATTTTAAATAGTTAGTTGTTTTTAAAGATGAAAAGTTGAATTTACACCGTTTTCTTCAAAGAAGTACGGCCCGACAATACACCTTGATGAAACTGCGCACCATACAGTGACTCTTTCTGGGTGCAGTTCCGTCTAATGGAGCATTTCTGGATTAGACTCATTCCATATACGGCAATTTTGCTTTTTTACATTGCCGTTAAAATCAAAATGGGCCTCATCAGACAAACAATTGATCAATGTGTTGTTTTCTTCGGCCATTGATATCATTTTTTGGCAAAATTCCAGGCGAACAGGCAAATCCTGAGGGTTTAACTTGCTAGTAATTTGGACTTTGTACGGAAACAAGTTTAAATCGTCATGAAGTATCCGTTGTAATGACCGTCTAATAACTCCAATTTGCCCCGATAAGTTTCGGGTCGAAACGCTCGGATTGGCCTGTATTGCAGATGCTACTGCTGCGATTGTATCCTGAACCCGAACATTGGCATCTCGATGGTACGGCCTTCGTGGATGCTTCCAGATTCGGCAAACATGTTTACAAACCTCATAATGGTCCATCTACTCGGGGGATTACCGCCAAACTCCCGCCTAAATTCCCTTTGGAATAGTAATAAATAGTAACCTACAAAATAAAAAAAAAAAAAGCCGATTACTCACACAGAAAAAAAGTTATTACGTTTTATTTTTGTAGCACGATTCGTGCGCCACCCTGTACTTGACTGCTTTTGCTCATAAGCATTACATACATATGAAGTTACTAGAGACGGTTGTGTTATAAATATATACAATACCTTAAAAACTAGAGAAAAAAATACGCCTGACAGTAGTTGTACATAATATCAAGTGTATTAGAGCGAGTATACTTCATACGTATAATAGAATATTACTGTTGCAGATTTGTATTGAACTATTTCATGAAATAGAAAGCATATTTTTGAGAGCGAGCGAGTTTGATTAAGTTATAGTTTCTTTTATACAGGGTGCGCAGAGAAAAACCATGGGTTCTTGAGGTCATTTTAAGTCGAAAAACTTAGGAGTTAGTAATTTTCTTGTTTTCGCTTCGTTTGGCAGTCTTAACAGTTTTTATGATTTTAGTACCCGGTTCCTGTAATTTGCTTTGTCTTTGTCAAAACCCAACCGCTTCTTAAAATTTTTTATTCAAACAACACACTTGGTCTACAAGTTTTTCTTGTCTGCAATTTATCAAACGCAATTTTTCTTATTTTCTAGTTGCTTTATCCAACTGCTATATCAGTTTATTGAAAAGCTCAATTATTTAGAAACAACATGTTATTTTATAATGCGCATAAGTTATAACAATGTTGTTGAAGACTTTGATGATTTATTGTGTTTGTATACAAAAATGTGTTCTTATTCTCATTTTTGGAAACAGGATGTTAACTTTGCTTAAAATATTTAAATGTAAAAAGTACAAAACTTTATGAAATGAATGATAAATATTACCAAGTTGAATTTATTATCTATTTTCATTTTTATCAGCATTACATCTCTATTTTATATTTTTTTATCGATATCGTATTTGAAAAACACCTAAACATTGCAATTTGGCTGTCAAGTATACAGCTGTTTTAATTGAGAATAGAATCCACTGCTCAAGTAAATTTTTTGTCCCACTTAAAAAATCTCTGAGATTTTATTTGGTGAGACACGCCTAATAACTTGGGACTTTTAAGCTTAGTGTTGGCACATTAGCTACTTGCTTGCTTGCGTTTGCGTACAAAATATGAGTGTTGCCTTTCACAAAAATAGTAAACTATTTAAAATAGTTAATTATGGTATTAACTCAATTTTTGAGTCCTTTTTCTATGGACGGCAGTATTATAGCTTAGATTTGTGTAGTGTGGGTCAGGCATACCTGAATTTGGTCGCAGGTTCTGAAAAATATTGAAAAAGTGAAACTGCCATCTTTTTTCTCAAGAAAAAGGAAAAAGACTTGCAGAAAAAATTATTTAAAAAGTCATAGTTTTTGTTTGTACCGGATGCGATTTTTATGTATGTGTGTAACTTTATTAACTGAGCTGTAATTTTTCATGGTCTCAATTTGTATTTCATTCCCGATGTATTTAATAGGTTTGCAAGTCCGCGATGAAATGTAAACTACAACTGGAAAATTAACTATGAATTCTATTTTTTTGTTCTTAATTTCTTAGGGATGGTTTTCCATCTAATCGATTTGTTTTGGTGAAAGAAATCACTCCAGAGGGATTTATATTCTTCACAAACTATGGAAGTCGAAAAGCACAAGACATTCTGAATAACCCTAATGTGGCATTAACATTTTACTGGTGTCCACTACGAAGGTCAATTCGAATAGAAGGAGAAGCTGATAAAATTTCAATTGCTGATTCGTTGAAATATTTCCATGAACGACCACGTGCCAGCCAGATTGGTGCATTAGCTAGTGCTCAGAGTACGGTTATTGAAAGCCGAAAACAATTGGATGAAATTGAATCAAAAATTAAAGAAGAATTAGGAGAAAAAGAAGTTCCAATGCCAAATTGGGGTGGTTATCTCATAAGGCCGCGTTTGGTTGAATTTTGGCAAGGGCAAACAGATCGCCTGCATGATAGAATCCGATTTCGTAGGGGATCCAAAAAGGAAGAAGTAAGTACAAATAATTTTGGTGTTATATAGCAGATAATTATAAAAAAAAACATGAAGACACTAAATACACTGATCCTAACCTCAGTTATGTGAAGTATGGAGACCTGCCAGTATACTGACAAAAAGAATGGTTTTGTCAATTCTTTTTTTGTTGTTTTGGTCATTATATTGCCAGTTTTTCAGTCGTGTAAATGCGGCGTTATCTTCTCTGTACTGACAATTTTTGTATTATGTCGCATTTACGCCACTATAATGAACAAACAAATAAATTTGTTCAATCTTTTGCAGCTTGTACAGTACACAAGTAACTGCTAGAACAAAGCCAGTTTGTCACTTGGGTAAAATGTGGTGTTAGATTAAAGTTAGTTTTAGTAATGTTGCGTTGTACCTATATGTATATGTACCTATATATCATTTCTGTTACGAAATAAAATATAAGATTGATGATTTATTTTAATTTGTTTGTCTTTCTTTCACAGGACGTTGATGAGACGCTAGTTCATTGTGGGGACAATGGTTGGGTTTTCGAGCGCTTAGCCCCATAAATATATTTTTTAAACAGTTCCTAAATTCCATAAAGTAATTGAAGTTTCTAAAAACTAAATTTTGTAAAAATAAATTGTAAAAATATTATTATTATTTACTTCTTCAATTTTCAACTTATAAATTTGTAATTAATGAATAATATCAATCGGAGGACAAATTATAAACTGAATATGAATAAAGGTAAACAAAAATAAGTAAAGATTTGTGTTTGCGTGAGAGTTTGTTTAGAACCGGAGTCTGGTAACTTACGCTCTCAACAATTCGTGTTTATTTTAATCGCCAAAAATGGAGAGGACCTACAAAATCTGACTAGTGTTGTGCCCTTAAACCAGAGACCACACAGAACTCAACCCAATGCCCATGAATCGCTTTGACATAGTTCGATTACGACCAAGTGTCCATCTTGAACTTTTAGCAAAAGAAATTCCAAATACAAAAAAAAGAGAAAAAAGAGGATATACAGAAAGGGAAAAGTTAAAAAAATTGTACAGGGTGATTGGTCAAAGGTGCACCAAAAAGCTGGAGCAAGTAGGTTTGGTTAAGACAAGAAAAAAATCGTATGGGAAGGGGAGGGGTCTATTTGACACCGTTTAGGCAGAGCGGCAATTTTCTAAAAAAATTGACTTAAAACTGAAAAAAAAATATTTAAAAACAACGGTACAATTTACAATACCATGCTATACCTTTTTGGAAAGCCAGAAATCTCTTCTTTGATTTTCATTTTAAATTAAGTTGTTTTAGTGAACAATTTTTGAAAAATTAATTTTCAAACTCGAAATTTTGAAAAAAAAAATTTAAAAATAACTTTCAAATTAATTTTTTTTCAAAATTTTATGTAATTAAGTATAATTTTTATTTTCAAAATTCAATGCTCTGAAGTACTTTTTTTCAAGGAAAAGACTTTTTTTGGTTTTCCCAAGTTTGATCTGCTCTGGTCAATTATTAAATTAGCGGATTACCCTTTTTTTATTTTTTATTGCATACAGTCTTATTTTAAGCAAATAATGAAAAATAAACTGGATTAATTAGATTTCACCTTTTTTTATTGAAGCATGTGTTCAATCTAATAAAATTGACCTGCCCGTCTACCTGTTACCCAAATTAAAAGGATTACCTATACCAAATAAGGTTTACCTAACCACAAATAAATATGGAAGGACATTCTATTTGAAACTGATTTCTAAATTGCGTATCAAATCCTCAATACAAAACGATGGCAAGAATTGACAGATATGCACTATTGCTACGGTTTAGCGGATGGGTCCAGTAGGGAAGCACAGAGATTGTACGCTGAAAGGTTCGCCAATAGGAGATATAACCACTATTCACTTTTTGCAAGACTTTACAACCGTCTTCGGGAACATGGAGTACTGGAGACTCTAAGGAGAGAAAGGTCATCTGGTGTATCAATAGACATAGAGGAACGGATTTTGGATTTGGTACGACGTAATCCCACCCTTAGCACCAGAAGAATAGGAACTATGCTTGGATTACCCGAAAGCAGGGTTTGGGCAGTGATTCATACCGATGACCTTCACCCATATCACTCTACCCCAGTGCAAGAGATGACATTAAATGTTAAAATTTTGAGGACTGAATTCTGTATAACGCTGTAGAAAGTGTTTTATTTGGAAAAACTACTTTTTTTTTTTAAAAAACTAAGATACATTTTAACATCAGATTTTTTGTTTTTTTTTTATTGAAAATTCGGAAGAACATTGAATTTTGAAAATAAAAATTATGCTTCATTACATAAAATTTTGAAAAAAAATTAATTTGAAAGTTTTTTAAAATTTTTTTTCTTCAAAATTTCGAGTTTGAAAATTTATTTTTCAAAAACTGTTCACTAAGGCAACTTAATTTAAAATGAAAATCAAAGAGATTTCTGGCTTTCCAAAAAGGTATAGTATGATATTGTAAAATGTACCGTCGTTTTTAAATATTTTTTTCTGTTTTATGTCAATTTTTTAGAAAATTGCCCCTCCTGCCTAAATGGGGGGAAATAGACCCCCTTCCATACGATTTTTTTCTTGTCTTAACCCAACCTACTTGCTTCAGCTTTTTGGTGCACTTTATACCAATCACCCTGTATTCTGCACGAAAATGAATTGATTTAAATCACATTAAGTTAAAAATATATTTTAAAATAATTAATATCTAAATTTTTAGGCAGAGCTTAAATGATTCAATTGATTCGGGTTGGTTCATCATTGGCATCTTTTTATTTTCTTTTTTCATTATAAACTTAATAGAGAACCAATTTAAGAATGAAAATTTGCGATAAAAATTGTTTTATTATCTGCATTGCATGGATATTTCAAAGTAAAATTCCATCGGGATAAAATGAAACTGACGTTCAAAGAGAAAAAGATCCCAAAAAGAAAAAGAGGGTGTAAAAAAGAAAGGAAAAAAAAGAGAACGTATTCTCTTTTAAAGAGATGCGATGGAAACCCTAACTGGAAGTAGTGACGATCTAGACGCAATAGCGTATGTAGCGTTGGAAATGAAGAACAGAATATAAGTCACTCTTTTAAAAAACCTCAAAGCAAGAAGTCGCTTTTTTATCATAATCAACATCGGTTTTGCCCGGGACAGTTCATTAGAATGACAAGAGATATTCTTATGCCAAATTTACACTGTTGGAAAATTGGCAGTAATTAATAATAATAAATAATATAATAATAATAAAATAATAATAATAATTTACAACAATAAAAGAATGGACAATATCATTCTTTTTGTCATCATACTGGAAGCTTTATTTATCCATCAAAATAATAAAAGATATCACTTCCATGATGAATTTCAATAAAACCTATAACAAGCGCCTTAGAGCCAGTTTTTCAGTGTGAGATCGTCCTAGCCCTGGGGTTAAGCCTGAGTTAACTCCAGAAACTTATTTTGTATACAATTGAATCAAGATAGTAGTAAAATCTGTATGGATTACGGAAATATTGGTGATTTTAAAAAGAATAGGCAAACATTTCGTCCCAACTAAATACGTTTCATCATAATAGAATGGACCAGAACACAGTCTTATTTATCAAATCACTTTTTTCACATACGTCGAGGCCACACGAGCAAGTACTGGCAAGAAAGTTGGCTTACAGTTTGTTGTTGTGTTTTGGATTAAAAAATATATTTTAATGCAGTGGTACTTAAAAATATGATATTAGGTGTGTTTCATTGGGGAAACCATAGCAATAGTGCAGTAAAATTTCCCTTGGTAAACAACAACAAAGCCACTTTAGTACTGCTTTATTCATCGACACTTTCTGGGATTTATTGTTGTTTTCCGAGGGAAATTTTACTGCACTAGCTATAATATTTTCTAACTATTTTAAATATCTCCATTTTGAATTAAAAATAAGGCCCCTACTATGACTTGCGATTCGACTTTTAAAAAATAAAAACTGCGATTTTGTTCAAAATCACCAAGAATGACGGTTCGATATCGACGATTTAGGCAAATGTTTGCCTTAGGTATTGTGTGACATTCAAGTTTTTCAAATTTTAGTCATTTAAGGCTAACTTAATTCATGCGAGTCGCAAACGGTAGTTCCGCATAATCACATTTGAAGGTTCGACTTGGTGAATCGCAAGCCATAATAGGTGCCTAAATTATAATTTTCCACATTTTTTTTAAACATGAAATATATCCATTTTGTGAAAATGTAGTGTTTTGTCAATATTTTACGAATGTACGTAGTGACTTTTTGAAAAAAATAATTGTAGCAAAAACACTATAGTTGTAGTAGAGGGGCAACACTGGGGGGTTATTATGAAAAACGATACTCGTTCAAAATAGGGTATTCGTTAAATTGCGGTTAGGAAAAAACGATTGTAGTAGCACTTAATCGTCAAATTGCGATTAAGAGAAACGAGAATCGTAAAAATGATGATACTCGTATTTTTATTTACGAGTGCCTTCAGCTCTCGTTCAGCTTTCGTTTTGAGGGTAGTTGTCAAGTGTCATTTATTTTTTATTTTGGTTTGGTTGGTTTTTGTTTTGTTAAGTGAGCGAAAAAAAGTAAATAAATAATAAATAGATTTTAGATTAGATTAGAAAATGTGATTTTATTGAACAATAATATTACATTTTTCACAATAGTAACATTGGCTTTTGCCGTCAGCCCGAAAAAAGAGAAAATTGAACATAAATATACTTTAACCTCTTAATTATAACATAAGTTTGATTTAAAACTCCTCATCAATTATTCGTTGCCTGTATTTCAGTACTAATTTAAAAAAGCTGTATAAGTTCATCCAGTTGTCCCCATTTAGAATTGATTTAGTTTCCGATTGTAGCAAACTGTTTTTCCCCAATGGTTTCTCCTTATTTCGTTTAAGATTGGGCATATTCCAATAAAGTGAAGAATATACTCGTAATATATAATTTGAAATAATAAATACAATTGTGAAAAACATAAAAATTGACATTTGTTAATAGAAGTGAAGTAAGTTGCACTTTTGAAAAATTATCATTTTTCGTTTTTGTCTGGCAACTTTTTTTGCTTTCTATTTTCTTATCTTATTATCGCTCTTCGCCATGACTTTCGTTTCTTCGAGTTTCGTTTTTTCTTCTGTTCGTTTCGTAATTTATAATAAGGGCCCTGGTTGGCTACATATTCATATGTGTATATAAATATTTGCCTGTAAAATTCATAATTTGCATTCCACTTGCCTTCCACTTGCTTTCCACTTGCATTTCACTTGCTTGTTTCCCTACTTGCTTCTCAGCTTACTTCACTGCTGGTTCAAAAATTTCATGCCAGTTGATGAGCAAGTTTCTTGGGTCTGTGAAATCAGCATTAGAGCTGTAACGAATCGTATGTATTCGTTACTAAGATGCGGGTATTCACTTCTATACCAAGTAACGAAACGTTACTACCTAAATGATGTCGTTACTCGTACGATTTCGTTACTTGGTATATACCATACAAACAATACCTTATCGCATATTATGCATGTCACATTTTTCGCATGTGCTAAACGAAAATAAAATACTACATGAGAAACATTCCTTGCATCGATACCAACCAAAGTAAAACTTCTATATTTCTCTTGTTTTTTTGTGTATGAATTAAACATGAATCGGTATAGACATCTTGTAGAGACCCGTAAAAGTGTCTGATTTTTAAGAGATGAATTTTAATCCATCTTTATCGTTGCCATCCTTCAATGGAATTTAACAATTAATAGCTTAACAGATGGACAACAAACTATGTTTTAGGGAAAAAATAATTTTTCGTCCAAATAACTCTCTCTAAGGCCTTGTTGAGGTACACAAAATTAATTCTGAAAAATTTCGATTTTCAGAGCAAACATTTATATTTTTCAGAGGTTTTTTAATTTTATTTAGATCGCAGCCATCTTTCAATAAAATTTGACAGTTAATGGCTTGATAGATGGAAAAATAAATATATTTGTGGGAACAAATAATATATCTTTCCAGGTGGCCCTGAAATTGCATTGTCAAGGTACATCAAATTAATTCTGAAGATTTCGATTTTTAATACCGCATACGTTTGTAACGGAGGTAATGAGAGTAACGAGTAACGATATTTTAGTAACGAGTACTCGACCCAAAAGTAACGTAAACATGCGGGTACTGATTTTGTCGTTACTTTTACAGCCCTAATCAGCATAGCTTTTCTTTTAGATTGAATCGAATTGAATTGCTTGGGTTTGTATGTGTTAGTGAACAAATGTGTGTTTATTGCAACTTTCATGCCAGTACTTGCAAGTGTTTTATTATTCATAAATGTTCAGAACAATTAACTTCTACCAAGTTGCTAATCATCGCTTGATTAAAATATAAAAAAGTTTCAATTAGTTTTAATTAGCTTTAATTTAGTTTTATGTATTGTAAGTTTTATATAAAATCATAAAATAAAGACATTGATGCCGAGTTTTTTTTGTAAATTCTTCTCGGTAAAAAAAAAAAAACAATTTCAGTATCAAAATAGTTCTTAAGCCGAAAGGCATTAGCACTAAGTTACGATAGTTTAACTTAGAGCGCCCGATTGGGGCCAGTAAGTTAGTTTTAAGATATTGATAAGTAGGCTTGTTTTTATGAATTTTTGTCTAACTAGATAGTTTTAAGAAAATGGAAAGATAAAAATTAATTTAAAAAAAAGCATCTTGGACTGGTAATCAGAAGATCGCAGGATCGAATGCCCTAGAAAAGTACAGAATACCTTGCTAGACCTTTGCTAGCAAAAAATTTAAACTTTAGGGCCTCTATAAAAACCAGTTTATTTAAAGTAAGGTCACATGGAATAAATACCCTTCTTTCAACTGGTGCTTCAATTTAAATCCTGAGTTAACTCTCTTAAATCGGTTAGTTAACTCAAAAAACAGGGACTACACCTTCGTATATATGCAGCATATTGTACTATCATGGACCCATCGTGGATGTCGAAATCTTGGTCTAGATGACTGAAAGCTACGCATCGATTATTTTCGTGTGTGGAACTTTTTCGCGTAGAGGTTGGGTTTTTGGGGGAGACTGAACATTTGAGATATCAACAGTGTGTCAAGATCAGGACGTGAAAAAAGAGTTAAAATATTCAATAAAGTTTCCACTTTCAAGACTGCTACCAGCCTTAAGCCTACATTTCTTCATTGAGTCCGCTAACTTCCACCAATCACTAGCGTTTCATTTTCAATATTTTTGTTCGCAAATCAGGGTTTTATTGTTGCAGATACTATATAGTATACTTTGATTAGTTTTTTAGATTAAGTTTTTTATACAATTGGAAGTTATATTTTCGGTGAAGTTTTAGCTGTCTCAACATTCTATTCCGAGCGCGTTGACATTCATAATCAAACCATTTGCTTTTTGGAGAAAAATATTTTCCAGCTCTACCCTTACCGACCGCAGTCTTAATTTTATGCATGAGAGTGAGAGAGTTGTCATTTTCATATATTGTTTTACTTGAAAGAATATAACCATAGTTCTATAAGCGACTGAGCGTGTAAGTATATTTTGCACGGTTGTTTTAAGACCACTAGAGTTATTGAGGTATCAGTAATTGAGAGAAGCTTTGGTTATGGGTTGATTGAACAAAAAGGCATAGGCTAAGTGGCATATGATCAGAAAAAGCTTAACTTGACACAGTTAAATTATTGATCAACGGGACGAAATCAAAAGAGCATACGCAATAGGCAATATCTGAACTACTTGATGCACCGCAGAACTACCCCACCAATATTTTTGAAAAGATCTAGTAATTTCTTTCCCTTAAGAAAACATTTCTTTTATCAGATAAACGCATCATAAGAAAGAAAATTGCCCTTAAATATCATTTAATCATTTGAAACATGTTTCCAAACACACTTAAAAATATTAAATTTCGTGCATTTGCATTATTTTATAAAAACGAGTAATGTACGAGTACCATAAACGAAAAATAAATTATGAATTTCTTTTAAAATCACATTATCACGGGGTGGTTTCTTAAAGATGTTTAATTTTCCAGTCAGTGAGAAAAATTTTGTGCCTTGTATCAGTGTTTTTTTATAAACGGTTTCTTTTTATAAGATTCATTACACGTGATTTTATGGGAATGTGGATGGTGTTTTAGAATGTCTGTCTTATTTATGAGATTTTCTTTTATCCGTTATGTACGTACATGTGAAAACTTGACATAAAAGTTGGCTTGCTCTTATCGTCCTCGGGTTGTTCAGTCCCAGTTGTCCAGTGGTAGTATATTTATTTAGGGTGGGGGTAGAGTTGGCGGTAAGCCACGATAATGTACTGACCCTGGATCAGAATAGAAGGGTACTGCTTCATCGTTGGTTGTTGGAGTTTTATCCAGGATTTCCATAGCACTTAGGTACCTTGGTTCCGGATGTCGTTGTTGCTTTTATCACCCTTCTCATTGGTTGATTAGGGTGGTTGGCGATATTTCTAAGCAGCTTATCTGCAGATAGTAACAAGTACTTGTCCCGGGCGGCTACCTTAGCTTCAGAGTAGAGTTGCTCGTTCTTGAAATGCTTACGCTTTTGAGGACAGTGAATGTGGGTTGAATCTCAGCAGCTCATTGAGGTTGATGCCTAGGTATTTGGCTCTGCGTTTGGGTGGTAATCAGGTTCCGTCTGGGAATGCTAGAGTGATGCTTCTCCAGCTTCCTGTTGAGTGACCGCGTCTGCTACCTGGTGTTCTGAAGCTGGCAAGCTCCGATTTGGATGAGTTGATCCGGATATCCATTTGTAGTAAAATTGGAATAGTTTGCGGATATGAGCCTTGACTTTTCGGACGGCTATAATTGAAGAGAATGGTGAGTACCATGTAAGTGAATCATCAGCGAAGAAAAAGGTTCTAGTATTCATTTGAAATGGGTTGGTCAGAGGTCATGATGTTGTAAAGAAAGTGGTACAAGTTTCGAACCTTGGGCTGCTATAGCCTTGATGCTCTTCACTGTAGATTTAGAGTTCTCCAGTAGCACGAAAAAATTCTTGAAAGAAAGAAAGGAGGATATGGTTTTAATAAGGGCTAAAGGAAAGCCTAGAGTTTATGGATTAGGATTTCAATCCATACACTGTCGAATGCTTTCTCGACATCCAGGAAGCATCCAACGGAAAAATGATTGTTGTTTAAAATTGTGGTGATGTCATGATGAAACTTCAGCTCTTCCAAGAGCTTACTTAGATTGTTAAGGAGGGATATCTCCTGGATGGATGCTTCAATTGCGCCAAGGAAGATTAGATCATCAGGTGGACTGGGTGCGAAGCGAAGGCTTCAAATTTATCCTGTATCGTTGTTGCTTCTCCATTGCTGGTGATGATATCGTCACAAGCATTGGTGATTTTTGGCCGATTGGTCTGTTGATGTTTTTAAAGCCTTCAGGCCCAAGTTTGATTGACTGCAGTCTCTTCTGAAATATGTTGTTGTTGTGGTGTTTTATGGAATTCCGAAACATAATATTGATGCGCTGAAGTTCACTCCACACTGTCTGGTTTCTTTAGTCGTTGCCTGTGGGCATATAGGTTTTGGATACACTGAAGGAAGGTGGTGATATCTATCCCTTGACGTCTTGGGCTGCTTTTGGCTATCCCATGCATTCATAATAGCCAGCTCCGGACAGTCGATGGCTTTGTCAATTTCAATTGAGCGGGACAGCTTCATGGTCCGAGTCACTTGTTTCTTTTATACAAGTGAAGCTGCTGATTTCTGGAAAAATATGAATAAAATTAGATGAAGAAATAAAGCAATCAAATGTTGATGGTGTTCTGGGCAAGGTTGGTTTGGGCTGTGAAATAAGAACCAATGTTGGTATCCAGCCAGTCAGCAATCGCTTTGCCTTTGTGGGTGATAGCAGTATCCAGCCACATGTGGTGTCTTGCGTTGAAATCACCACTGACTATACGTCAGAAATCAGAATGCAGAGCAGGAGATCGGATCCGAAAACGGGAACGGATCATTATTCTGTATTCCGAAATTCTGTTTGACCAAAATTCTGTATATGGATAAGATATTCTATACGAACAGAACATAACTCTGTATTTCATAATTCTGATTTTTCATTCATTCTGAATTCTAAAATTATGTAAATCCGGAATTCTGTAATTGAGTCTCCAAAGTTCTGTAAATCTAAAATCCTAATATTCCTTCAATGTAAATAAAGACTGATTTCTTAGTTACACAAACGTGTTTCAAATTTTGATCAGTCATTTTTAGTGACTGATTTCGGAGGAATAACTGAACTACAACGACGACATGGTTCAAAGTTCAAGTATGTATTGGCAGTCAATATAATGCTTGAACTATCCACCGTTGAACCTCAGCTAATAATTAACTGTGGGTAAATGAACTTAATCGTTGTTTTTCACGGATCTATTGACTAGTTTCGAAATGTGTTGTTATTGGCTAGCCTCTTTTTTTTGTTAATACCAATTTGATTAAATGAGTTAACAAATATTTGGAGCTCTAGTAATCGAAAAAATTATTTCATTTGGAAGAATGGTTAGCTCTGTAGAGCGAGTCAAAGTTGATAAGTTTTCATGGTGAGAATGTTTTTTTTTTTTTAATTTCTTTAATTTTCTTTAATATCAAACCAATTTCTGTATTCCAAAATTCTGAAAATGATAAAAGAAAAATTGTTTTGATAAAGCAAAAAAGTTTTTTTTTTCCAGTGGGTAGGTGCAAAACCTGCATAAGGCTCTACGGAGACCGAAAAACGCGTGCTCATAGGTGTATGAGATTCTTACTACACTAAAACAACCGATTGCAACTAAGTTGAAACTTATCTAACAATTTATTTTAAACGAAGTTAAGTAATGTGTTGCAGGTTACTATCCGGTGAAAGTTCCTGCTTATTCCGCGATATTAAAGCGGTTTTCTGTTCACCGCACCAAGTCGGAAGGTTTTGTTCTTCGCAGACGGCGTACTAAATTCGGCTCGTCAAGAATGTCAATAATCGTTGAACTAGCGTGTTCTAATAGCCGATTTCTAAGTTTTCGCACGAAAATTTCTATTCCGTCCCGAACCGTAGGAATCCCGAGATCCCTGTGAAGATCTTCGTTTCGTATATACCACGGAGCATTAACAAATAACCTGAACAATTTATTTTACAAAGTTTTATGTAATTTAAGTTTGTATCGTAGGTACAACCCCAGAATTGTATACCATAAGTCCAAACAGGTTTAAGTGCCTGCCTGTATAAGCTTTGAATATTCACCGAGTAGCTAGTTCATATCTCTTAATTTACTTTTTAGTTCTACTCAATTTTTGTTTACGCGCGGTTTCCATTTTAATTTTGTGTCTAAAGTCATTCCCAGATACTTTGCCTCATTTTCAAATGGAACACGAGCGGTATTAAGAAAGACTGTTAATCTATTCATTGTTTTATACGTAAAGTACACGTGGACTGACTTTTGTTCATTGAGCGCTATTCGCCATGTTTTAGTCCACTCATTAACATTATTAAGAGCATTTTGTAATTTAACTGTAGCGTCGCTAATCGTTTTGCCTACTGCTAGTATTGCAGTATCATCAGCAAACGTGGCTACGATGGTGTCTTCTGTTCAGTTCTCTATAACTTGGAAACCAAATCAGATTTGCGCCAATGGTTTGCGCCAATCGAAAGAGCACCCTCGAATTATAAAAACTGCATTTCTAACTAAATTTCGTCAAAAAAGATTTATTGAACAAGATAGAACTCAGGTGACGCTTTGTACCACTTAGTTCTGATTGAGTAAATAAATGAGGAAAACGTCTACAAAGTGAAACTAGCGAAGAATCGCTTCAAAATTTCTCGCTGTTTTCAAATAATGTCTGCATATTTTTTTAAAGAAACACATTTTAAACTCACTGATTTCAGGCCAAATTGATATAAGTACCTTGGTTTTTGAGCTGACTATTTTCCCCGTTTTCTAGCTCAGTTTTCTCTTGTTCCCTTTAAAGTCGATAAATTCTGAATAACGGGAAAAATCCCTCAATCCGGCATCCCTGGTCGTTACACTAACAAACAAATCAATATAAGAGAAAATTTTAAGCTTTTCCTTAAGTACAACTTTTTCTCCTCTTCAAAGCTTTTTTTTTTGATATGGTGAGTTGAGTACAGGTCTAGGGCCGCAATGTCTGCGGTAAGTTTAGGATATAATATTTAAATGTCCTGTAAGATTTTCTCAGTTTAGATAGAACCAATGTGTCGCGTACACTTAAACAACGAAGCAATCCGACAATCGACCAGTCATTAATTTTTTTGTTGTAGTTTTTTTCTTAAATCAAACTCATATATATGTATTGCCTTTATGATTTGTATATTTTCTTAAAGAAAAAGTTTAAATAATGTGTTTTAAAGTGAAATACTACCTTGTGAAAAAACTCATAATGAGTTAGTTATATGCAACCAAATTAATTTGATAACAATGTATCTATTAAGTTTTCCAGGGAAAATTGTGTATATCTAACTGTTGGTGTATATTACGTTATTAAATTTCAATTTGCAATCAAATTTGGGTTATATGATTATACCTGGTTACTATATAAATATATATATGTAGTATGTAGATATATAACTTGGAATATACTATGTAAGGGCGAAACAACAAAGCAGAAAAATCTTTACAGGTAAGAATTAAAGTAACTTTTACCTATACTCTCTCCACCAGTATTATTAAATCAGTGCAGCTTCAGCACATGAAGGTCATAAAGAGTGCTGGTAGATGTTCTTCATTTGATTGACGTACCTTAGTACCTTGTTCTTTCTATGATTATTTAGGTTAATGGGTTATTCTTCAAGTAATGCAATATTTTCTGTCTTTTTTTAAGTCGCCTTTTTTCAGCTTTTGTGCACTTAAGTCTATGTACTACGCACTTTTTTTTCTTATTTCGGAAGATCAAATTAACGAAATATCGATTAGAATTTGAATGAGACTGTAAGAAAATGTAATGTAATGAAGGAGAATTTTTGTGTTAATTGTGGAAAAAATTTAAATTGATCTTTTAATTTATAACTTTGCATTTATCAAGTTATAATCAAGCGTGTGGCTTGTTAAGGAAAACCTTTAATTTAGATAATAATGTTTAATTTATGCATTTGAGTTGTTAGCACTTCTTGAATTCTTAAAACTATTCACCCAACTTTAGAAAAAAAAACTTTCAATATGCCGTGAAAAAACAAACAAATTATAGCACTTTTAGTTTTCCCAAAAACTGGGCTCACTGTCATTACACAATTTTCACTTGCACAAAGATTGCCATTTAATTACCGTTAATATGATTTCAAAATAATGAAATTGCCGCACTTTAAGTTTTTCCAAAAATTGATGTTTACTAATGGTGTGGGGTCGCGTATGTAGAACATTTGTTCAATACACATTTATGTACTTAATATGTACTGAATAATGGTAGTTCAGGTGGTGGAATTATGTGAAGTTTTTATGTATATAATTATTTGAGGTAAAATTACCCATTGGATAAGAGTAGTCAGTACCATTTTATCCATCGTTTAAGAGAAGCAATAGAAACATTTTAATTTACAGAGTAAAAGAAAAATAAGAAACAAATAGGAAATTAAAACGTGTCTTCTTTTAAGTTTTTTTTAAGGGTGTGCGATGAAGACATGAAAACTCTATAAAATATTAGCATTACCTACATATATCTGTTTATATTTACAGAATATATAAGTACAAATACAATAAAAATACAGTGTACATTATGTGCTTGGCATAAAAAAGTAAGAGTTTGTGTTGCGTTGCACCTACAACCAAAAAGTAGTATTTGGGAAGAACGAAGTTGTTTTTGGGGTAAGATTGTTTACACATTTTTTTGTATAATTTTGTCAACCAAATTTCTAAGAAATAGTAAGCATGATTTTAGATAGAATTCGAAAAAAAACTATGAAAAATTGTATAAGAAGACTTTGCAGCGTACAAATCAATTTATTCATTTCAATGATCACCCAATAAATATGTTAAAAAAATATTTGAGATTTAAGTTCGTTTATATAAAATTCAGGGTATGTTTCTACATGAATATATGCTATATGGACCCTGAAAATAGTTGGGAAAGAACTTTAGGACGAAAGTAGTTCGGTGTAAAAAGTAATGAATTTTGAAAGACTACGTTATAAATTTAGTAAAATAAGAAAACACTCATACATACGCCCGAGTGAACTGTTCGCCCATTCCAAGGTAACGAAGAGGACAATCGTACGCTTTTGTGAATTATAAATTTTAAATTACTGTCAGTAATGATAAAAGTGATCAAATTTATTCAAAAAAAGTATGTGTATAATTTCACTGAAATCGGTTAACCTGAACATGTGCTAGCGTGCACTTAAAATTTTTCATACAAAATACATGGGGTTTTCACTGTCATTTACTAAAAATATCGGGAAATATGTAAAAGTTGATGGAAAATTTTTAAACTTGGCACATAGATTAAGGACCATATGAAGTGTAAATAAACTATGTTCAATCATTTTTTTTATAACATTAACGTCATTTCATTAAATATCGTTGCTTTATGCATTTGTTGCTATTATTAATGGAGTACCTAACTAACTGTTCATTATAGAAATTAAGAACAAAAAATTATTTGTATACTCTCTTTAGTATTTAGTTTATGTGCCAAGTTTAAAGATTTTCCATTAACGTCAACACTTTTACTAAGATAAAAAGACTGTGAAAACATGTTGTATACAAAAATTGAAGTGCTCACTTGCACGTGTTAACTTTACCGATTTCAATTAAATTTTACATATATTTTTTTTAGTAAACTTGATCAAAGTAGGGATCAAGGAATTAAAACCTTGTAACAAAAAGTGCATTTTAGTCGTTGAAATTTGTGAGAGAAAAGCGCAATTTTGTCTTCTCCGTTGATGTATTTTAGTCAGTTAGAAATGATATTCAACTCTATAAGAATTCCACAAAAATTCTTTTACAAGGCAAGCTTTGTTATTGGAACAATATTACAAATACTAATATAGTTCATCATTTATACCAACTTTTGCCATTGCCATCTCCATGGTAACCGAGATTTTTTTAAGTAGTGTATTGAAAGTACTACGTCTAAATACTAAATACTAAATCTCATTGCACATCGCGATGTGTACTGCAATTTATAGAGAACTGATAGCAGCAAAAATGCTGAAAAATGATCATTTACGGAATATAACTTTTGGTCACTTCCCTATTTTACAATAACGTATAGAGTTTTGCATCTATAGGTTTTTGGTCAACTCTAATATATGTTCTTAAGATTGTTTTACCTAATCATATTTTTTCCCATAATTTGAAAGTCAGTTGCACGGTTAAATTTTTTTGGAATCGCCGTGTTATTTTTCCATAATCACCTACTTCGAAACACTTTTTTTCATTTTGATTTGAGATATTTGTATTTTACATGTTTCTAAAGATTTTTTTTTAAAAGACCACGTCACCGTTAGTTTTTCTGTGATCTGTGATAACAATGAGTTCAGAAGTTTCCAAAGAACTGAACTCTGCTGTAGTAACATTACGTACTAACAAATGGAATCAAAATTTAAAACCAGGGAAATTCCGGAAAAAGTGCGAGTATTTCGTGGTTTTTTGGGTTTTACCAATGTTGTTTAAACAGTGGTTCAATCTTATGTTCTTTTCAAGACAATCATAACATTAGCGCGAAGGATCCAGCCGATGATCGCTGTCATTGAGTATCATGAAACCCAGCAGAGGCCTGTATTCCGATTGCTCACGGTCTTGGGGTCTGGGGGCAACATGATACAGAATCAACCGATTTTGTCTTAGATCTATTTCGTCGCGTTAAGAAAGAAAATCCAGTTTTTAATTTTCATTTCAGAAAGTTCGTTGAGGTCGTCAAAAATGCCACTTCAAACAAATGTGCTCTCATTCTAGCCAGACCAGGACATTTAAAAAGAAAGTGAAGGACTGTTTATTTTTCTAACTGATCATTGCAGCTATGGCAGTGAGTATTGTAAGGAATACCCAGTCTCGCTTCAACTTGTTACAGGTTGCAACGACCCAAGGTATGTCTCGCCTGGGTCTACATAACAGACCAATGGTTCGGGATTTATTATAGGAGGGCCAGAACTTCGGGAGATTTTGCATTCGGTCAAGCTATTCCAACTACGATTGGATTCACTAAAGAAGATTGACAGTAAATTGCCCTTCACAACTCCCAGGGGAATGTTGACTCTTTCCGCAAGTGAGTCGTGAAGGGCTGATCCTGGCCAGTTTATCTGCCCGTTCATTTCCCTTAATGCCCCTATGGCCAGGAACCCAGATGTGGGTGACCTTGAGGTAAATATTAAGGGTTGCGAGCTTCTCCCGGCATTGCTTGACCAGTTTAGAAGATGATGTAGCCTACTCAATGGCCTTGACAGCTGCTTGGCTGTCTGATAACTGTAGTACGATTTTGCAAGTACTTCAGCTTGAAACATACTAGAATAATCGGGTAAACGAATGTCAGTCAATATCAGATTACTCGCCGGATATTTCAGCAGTGACTTGGTGTATTTGTTGGTAAATTTACACTTTTGGACAAGTATTTGTGCTTTTGCTCAAGAAACTTTTTCACACCAATTCATGGATAGGAAATGAAATTAAAAATTATTTAGATGAACAAAATTTAATATCAAAGTATATTAAATAAAATTATATTCTATTCACTTTTGAACCTATAAACATTTTATTTTTCAAGGATAAAAACTGACATTGAACTTTGATTATGACAAAAAAAATTACTGAAACCAAAGATACACCATTATTAAGATTCTAACGGGTGATTTTTTAAGAGGTTTAGAACTTAAAAAAAAAAAAAAAACACAAAAAATTCGAAAAAATGAATGAAATATTTATTTGAATCGATAGTTTGAACCTTGCAATTTAATGTTTAAAGATAATTTAATGCAAATGTTGACCGCGGCTGCGTCTCAGGTAGCCCATCCGCTGAGTCCAATTTTGGCATACTCTTTCACACATATCGGCCGGTATCTCACGAATGAATGCATGGATGTTGGCTTCCAGTGCGTCAATCGAAGCGGGCTTATCCCTATAGACATTAGCTTTGACATACCCCCACAAAAAATAATCTAATGGTGTCAAATCGCACGATCTAGGCGGCCAATTGACCGGCCCGAAACGTGAAATTAACTGTTCACCAAACTCGCCTCGCAATTGCGCCATTGTTTCGCGTGCTGTGTGGCATGTGGCACCGTCTTGTTGAAACCACATATCATGCAAGTCAAGAACTTCCATTTCGGGCAAAAAAAAGTTTGTTATCATCGCTCGGTAGCGTTCACCATTGACAGTAACGCTACGATTCGCATCATCTTTGAAGAAATATGGCCCAATAATGCCGCCGGCCCATAAACCGCACCAAACAGTGGCTTTTTCGGGATGCATTGGTAGCTGTTGCAATGCTTCTGGCTGATCTTCACTCCAAATGCGGCAATTATGCTTATTTACGTACCCATTCAACCAAAAATGAGCCTCATCGCTGAACACAATTTTTCGATAAAAAAGCGGATCCTCGGCCAGCTTTAAAATTCAATAATTTGCAAGCGTTGTTCATTTGTAAGTAGTATTTGTTATTTTTTTTCGCGTCCATTAGCAGAATATCAAATGTAATGAGTATGACAAGGAGGTAGAATTTGTCTCTTTTATGTCTTGTCGTTGTTTCATGTTCGAAACTAAATTCGAACTTACTCATCTCACTTCAATAGCTAAATCACTAGCATCTCACTTTTACGAGTGAAGTGAGATGAGTCGGCAAGTAAGGCGAGTCATCTCGATTCACTCCCTGAAATAGCTAAGTCTCGGTACTGGGCTCTCATCACGTAACTTTTAAAACAATCATCGTTTGAACGATTGTGGTAAACGACGTCGTCAAAAGTTTATTTCGAACAAAACCACAATCGTATCATTCATTCGAATCGTTCATCGTTTGCTTGTCAACAGTTTGAGAATAACTTAAAAACAAATAAATTAATTCGTACCGTCAGAAAACATTCATATTTAAATTTTAAACTCGGAAATATGTAAATCTTCCACAAATTAATCCGATTTGGTTTGATTAATTACTGAAATATAAACTCCATAGGTCAGTCACACCAAGAAATATGCAATGCAATGTGGAATAAAACCAAGAAATGCTCTAAATTTCGTCCATTTGTTGTACATTTGCACTTCTATTTTCTACAGTAAGTTATGGAAACAAAATTTCTCAGTCGTTTTCTATTTTAGATGCATTTTTGTACATGGTTATTTGAGCTTCTACAAAGTATGTTTTCATATCTCAAAATATTAATAAAAGAATTTATAAAAGTCGATACAATTTAAAAAATCCTTAGAAAAGTTAAAGGATAAGAACTTTTGGCAAACAAAAATAGTTTTGTATTTTTTTTTAATAAATAAATCACATAAATGCAGGCTTTTATTTTCCCGTAATTTTAAGACTGATTTTGAACTTCAGTAGATCCAAAACCTCTAGTATAAAACGATTGTAATATATCAATCGTTCAATCGTAATCGTTCAAACGATCACGTTTGACATTTTCAGGAGTTACACGAAGCATAAATAGAATCGTCCCAGCGACGTCGTTTAAACGATTCATGTAAAGGGTTTTTCAACAGGGACGCTACAAACGTAGAGCGACAAGGACAGCAAACGACGCCATATTTCTTGCCGCTCTTTTGATATTTCTCTTCAGTAAGGTTTGCCATTTCACGATGGAAAGATATACGAGCCAACAACGAGTCGAAATTATTAAAATTTACTACCGAAATTCGGAGTCAGTGGCCTAAACGTTAAGAGCGCTACGTCCAATTTATGGTCGTCATAAACGTCCTAGCAGATCAACAATTGAGCGTCTAGTGCACAAATTTGAATCTACAGGCACAGTACAAAATGTTCCCGTGCCAGTGAGACAAAGAAGAGCCCGTAGTGTCGAGAATATTGCTGCCGCTGCGGCTTCAGTTGCAGAAAGCCCAAATGTGTCTCTCATACGTCGTTCTCAAGCGTTGGGCATCTCTGTGACGTCGTTGTGGCGAAATTTGCGAAAAGTTCTTGGCCTACATCCTTACAAGATTAAATTGACGCAAGAACTTAAGCCGCTTGACCACCAGAAGCGTCGTATGTTCGTGAATTGGGCTGAGCAACAACTTGAAAATGATTCGGATTTTCATCGAAAAATCATCTTCAGCGATGAGGCTAATTTCTGGCTGAATGGCTTCGTCAATAAACAAAATATGTGGTATTGGTCAGGCAGCAATCCACACGTACTCCATGAGTCATCATTGCATTCCAAAAAAATTACGGTTTGGTGTGGTTTATGGGCCGGCGTAATGATCAAGACCGACACGTTACTGTGAATGGGGATCGCTACCGTTCAATGATAACCGAAAGTTTTTAGCCCCACTTGGATGATATGGACTTGGAGGACATGTGGTTCCAACAGGACGGCGCCACAAGCCACACAGCGAATGTCACAATCAATTTATTGAAAACCAAGTTTGGAAAACGTAAATCTCAAGGAATGGTCCATTCGCTTGGCCACCTCGGTCGTGCGTTTTGACGCCGTTAGACTATTTCCTGTGGGGCTACGTAAAGTCTATGCCAACAAGCCAGTGACGATTGATGAGCTTCGTACGAATATCGAACGTGAAATTGCAGCAGTATCGGCCGATTTATGCTTGAAAACCGTCGAAAATTAGATTCAGCGTCTGGGCTTCTGCAAGCGTGCCCGTGGTGGCCATGTAAAAGATATCGAGTTCCATACATAATGGCATTGAACGTACTTTCACAGGAATAAAGAAATTCATTGATATCCAAAACCGTTTTTGTTTTATTTAAAAAACTTTTGTAGCGCTCTTATTGAAAAATCCGATATTTATGAGTTATATGCAGTGCCGTCTCTCGTACATAAGAGGCTCAAGGCTAAAAACGTTGAGGGGCCCATTATACGGCAGCTAAAACGGCGAAAAAATCAAACTTTATAGCCCAAATACCGCGTAAACTAAAAAAGCCTAGTACACCACCAAACGATCCTTTTCAGCTCTAAGTTATTTAAAGAATGAACGGCGTAGCAAGATGACGCAAAAAAGTTTAAACAGTTTAGCGTTAATGTTCATTGAATCTGATATTCTAGATTTTATTGATGTTGAAAAATAGTTATTGATTTTTCTCACCAAAAAAATGAGAAAAAAGATTGTGGCCAAGTAAAGAAAAATTTACATTAGTCTTTTGCATTTTGATTTTACCTTAAAAATAAATTCCCTTTTTCGTGTTTTCGAATAAAAAATATTTTTTTACACAGGGAATCGTTAAACCCGCAAATTTGGTGAACAGAGAAAACTCTTGTATCCGATTGAAAAAAAAAATTAATTTAATCTATCGTCTACGGGACCCCGACCTCCTGCATTTTGGTTATTGGGTTTGTGGGGTTGTGGGGAGAGCTGTTTAGTTTTATTTTTTAAAAATCGTCCTGAGAGCTTGGCTTCTCTGAGCATTCGATTTATCTTTTATGGGGATAATAGCTTTGGGGAAAGCAATTAAATTTTTTTAAATCTACGAGAACTTGGCCTCTCTGAGCTACGATTTTATTGGGTTAATAGGGGGCCCTAGGCTTGAGCCTACAGAGCCTATACATAAAGACGGCAATGGTTATATGAAGCAATAGAGTCGTCAAGACGACGCACAGTGGGATGATAAGCAATTCTAGCGCGCCAAAAGTTTTCTTGGGGTAATTATATGGGATAAATACCTAATTTTGATTAACTTTTATTGTTTTGTGGTCATTGCAGCCATTTTCAATATTTTTTCCAAGGTGATGCACTTAGGTGAGAAAATGGAAATGTCACCATCCTTTGATGAAAATGTGTTCCCTAAATTTTTCGGGACTATTTGAGAAATGATTCTTGGGTATATTCTGGAAAAAAATTACATGAGGTGAGAGGGGCAATTTTCTAAAAAATACTTAAAATAGAAAAATAATATTAAAAAAGCAACAGCAACAATTTAAATGATATGAAAGCTGTTTTTGAAGTAAAAAATTTATTCTATGTTAACAAAATTAAAGGAGCAAGATTTTTTCAATTATTTTAGTGCTTTTTGAGGACCTGAATCTTTGTGATGATGATTGGTCGAATTGAGTTAAAACAAAAACATAAGGTATTCAGCTTGATGTTTTTTGTTTCGGTATTTGTTTTATAAATATTTTTTTTTACAGTACGGTTATTGCGTTATTGCGAGAAATGACACCAGACAAAATTATTTGTTTATACTTTTAAGGTCCTCATTTGTATGTTTATTTTTTTCTGATCAATCAAATATAATGGTCAGAGTACTTGTTTATTCAGCTTCAATTCAATTTTTATTTGCGATATACATACATTTGCTACCACCACGATAGAGAACAAAAAAAGGATGCCACAATTCTGGTTGTCTCTCTGTATACTTCAGTCTACAGCCACAGCCTAAACAACTAAAGCGATTTTCTTCAAATGTTGAACTTAAGATTTTTTTCTTGTAATTTCTTAGAAAGAAAAATTTGGAATTTTTGTAAGCTCAAAAAATAACGGTACACGCCAAGGAAAATGTTATAAATATATTTCAAAAACGGCTTAGCGCTGTTGATACAAGAAATCAGTGTATTTTTGTAGGTATGGTGTAGTTTGAGTATTTGTTAATTAAAAGAAGCCAAGAATGCCAAAAAATACTTGCTCAAATGAATTATAACGGATTACATTCCAAACCTTGAGTCACCCGGGAGAGCAGTCTGACTTTCGGGGCTAACGTTATCTCTCAGTAAAAGTTAAATAAAATTGTTAGTTGGTGGTAGTTGGTAACGATTGTTTTTAGAAGTGTTAGTATACCTATTGAATTAGCTAATAGAAGTATAGGTAAGAGGTTCCATGCGGTTCCGGGTTTTTGGCGGACTTTAGAAAGAAAAAAAATCACATAAGAATTGTATAAATAAAATGATTTAAAATAAGAAACAACCAGTAAAATAATTTTACTGAAATTGATTGTTTTTAATGATGACACTATTGGTTAACGTGAACACAAATTTTGGTAAATATTCATTCTCTAATATGAGCAATATCGACAATTTAAAAAAGCAGTAATTTGACTTCATAATAAAGATTATTCATAACCTTCTAAGAAATGGGGAATTACAAAAAATATGCATGCAGTTTTACAAAATTGGTACTTGAATCTTTCAGGCCCAGGTATTGACAACATTCCCTGAAAGAATTCTGCATTTTGGAGACCATTTTTTATACCACTTTTGGCGCGCTAGAATCACTTCTCATCCCACTGTGCGACGACGTCGCGTCCTCAGACGATCATCGTTTTAAGAGAGCCCTGGATCCCAAGTTTTTTTTTGGTAATATGTGTTATAAGATAACCTCGACCCAGACCTGAGGATAATAAAACACAGCTTTTATGCATTATTTTCATTTGTTCGGTTATATAGCCTTTGATGCTGATATTTTCCTCTTGTTATGGTCCTCTTATTAGGTCAATTAAACCGTTTTCCTATTACAACTGATGTTAAAATGAGACGCTATTATGTCAGCTGTTTAATAGCAAAAATTGAAAAAATTTACCGTAGTAGATTTATTCAGATCACTTTTGCTGTCTTAATGGCGAGGATTTCTAGCGCCTAAATGCAAATTCAATCGAATAGCTTAAGCTTAGAATTTATTTGCATATACATGTTAGCGGGATTTTTAATACCTTTAATTTAGCTTTCTACCTTCAAATCGAAGTTAAATAATACAACATTTTAGAAAACACCAAGTTGGTTAACACCAAGTACCCGAAAAAAAAACAATTTATTGAAAAAATATGTAGTTTAGAATGGAAGCTTAGTCACAATTGCCACATAAAAGAACCAAATAACTTTACATTCTCTTAGTGGACAGCGGAGCAACAAACCTAAGAAAAAATATTATCATTGAAAATTAAAATCTGAGTTTAAAATAAAAACTGGTTAAACAATCCAAGTTCCAAGCATGTAACCAGATAATCCTATTGATTGATTATATGCATTGTTGGCGCTTGTAACAAGAGCTTCCTACAAAACTTCCTAAAAAAAACTTACCAAAGGTATATTGGTTCTTAGAAATTCGTCAAATTTGTAAATGTAATATTACTTTTTGTCCCAGGAACTCTGCCAAACTGTAAAATAATTAAATCAAGCAAAGAGATGGTCGGGAATATCCAAAAATGAAAAAATTAAAGAAAAAGTCAAAAACTCTGTTTCAAAGAGAATGTAGCTTACACTATAGTATTTTTTGCCAAAAAATGTTTGATAACAAAAAATTCCATGTTTTTGTTAGAGCACTATTGAAAAAAAAATTTAATTTGTACCTCAGAAAAATGTTTATAATAAAAAATAAAAATGCTTGTATATTTTGAAAGAAACGCGTTTTTGACGATTAATTTTTCATACGTAATGGTGTTTTTTTGACAATTTTTAGTGGATATAAATTCAATTTATTATTCACGATTTTCATTAATTATATACATAATCTTAATTGTATCATTTGATATTGAAATTTTAAACTCTTAAAATGCACTTTTTGACAGAAATTTCATGGAAATTTGGAAGTTAAAACTAGTTACTTTTATAAATTTTTTTTCTTTTAGTAAAATAATACACTTAAAAGTGACCAATTAGTAAAAAGTTTTATAAAACAAAAAGTTTTATAATAAACAAAAAGTAAAAAGTAAATATATACAAAAAGTTCAGCTCGGAACACTTAAGAGTTGTATAAAAAATCTATCAAATCAAGTTACAACTATTTCTATTTACTAACTAACTTTAACTATTCTTTACTTATATTGCCGCATAGGGCAGTGCCGGATTTAACTTATTAGCTCCCAAGGCCCTTAGAGTAAGATGTGACCTAGTTTATATTTTATTTTACGTTGTCAAGTTTATTCCATAAAAAAAGAAGACCACTCTATCAAAGTCAATATAATAAAAACAAATTTTATTTGAAATCGAAATGGAGGTTTATACAAAACACTTTTGTCCACATTTTTTTCTTTGGCCTTAGGCTTTAAAAATTAATCAAATCAGCAAAAATTAAATAAGAAAGATTGTTATATGTTCTAAACAGATTAAAAAATAAATTTTAATCAACTTCAAGAAACCTATTTTTGAGAAAATTTGAAAAAATATAAATTGGATTTTTGATTTGATTTATTTTTGATTCATTTTGAACTTATCTATGTTCAAAACTGTGATTGAAATAGCCATTAATGAGATACACGACACTTAAAAAAAAACATTACAAATACGATTTAGTGCAATTTGAAGTTCAAATCCTTTCCTAAACGGCAAGATTTTTCCATACTACCTGTTCTGAAAGCGGGCTATGCTATGTTTATTGATAAATAGAAAATAGATTTGGTGGCGCAGCAGCTCGTGGAGAATCAGGACCACAGTGACTAACACTGTGAAAAGCAGGGAAGATTGAGATTTTCGTATTTTACAAATATACTCGTTAGGGTGGAGCGAAATTCCATTTTTAAGATATCAACTATGCAATACCTGTAAAAAAGTGCTATTGGACTACAAAAACAAAGACACAAAATATTTTTTGTCTAATCGGATGTTTGGAGGTGCCCTCAATACGACCAAGTTTTGAACAAAACTCATAAAACATGCCTATGACCAATTTCATTAAAAACAATTTAACTATTCAATTACATCCAAGTTTTTAAATTACTTTATTTTTAATTTTTTTTATGATGGTAGTAATAAGCTTTAGAAAAAAATACAAAACTAAATTCAATTTAAGAGTTTTATAAATTAAAAGCCTTAGGTTTTTAAAAAATGTATAAGAACAAAAGTATTTCATGAAATTAGACAAGTGTGTAACTACTGGTTATAATTGTGTAGTCCCAGAATTTGATATTTCTTATCATAGTTTTGAACGCATCCATCGTTTTTTTTCAATCATTAGATCGGGTTTCCAAGATATTCCTGGTTAAAAAACCTCAAAATAGACCTCATTTTTTGGACATTCAGAAACTGATATCTCGAAAACCAGAGCTGATGGTAAAAAAAGAATGGCGGAATTAAATTTGAAGCCCAAAACTATGCTAAGAAAAATTTTTGTTTGTCCGTATCAGAAAGCTAACGGTTGGTTGTAAGCCTTTTCAATTTTGTCAGAATACTTTTGTCCTCTTACATTGTTGGAATATAATTTTCAATGTTAAGTATAAACTTCAGTATTATATTTTACTTTTGTATATTTTTTTTTTTAAACTCGTTATCATACCATCATAATATATTTTTTTCATATATAAATATAATCAAAATTGTGTGATTTTGTTTTTTTAAATAGTTTTGCCGACCAGTTTGGAAATGCGTGGGGCACTTCGAAACGTCGCCATAGATACAAAAAAATTTCACCTATTATCTTCACTTATTAAGGCACAATTTAATTGCTATTGCATTTCGAAAAAAAAAACAAATTTAAAAATTCTGCATACATTTTCGCCCTACCCTAATACTCGTATATTATTGAACACGAAGAAAATTTAATAAAAGAATCATTTGAATTTTAAATTGAATTTTAGGAGAATGGGCATTTTTGGGCGTTAGTGGCTATTAATAAAACTTATATCAAATGAAAGATGTGCCACTCAGGAGCAACGGAGCAACTTTCATTATGGGCGTTTCATTGCATTACATTTAGAACAGAAGATATTTCAATGTTAATATAATGCAATTGTAGAGAGTAATATCGCATAATAATTATTTTATTATTAGTATGTGTTATGCTTTATCCTTACTTCAAAAAGTCTCGCGACACCGTAGTAGTCTGTTTTGAGAGGTTTTAGAACCTACATAGAGTCGCCATTTCCGTAAATAAAATATTCTTGAAATGTCCTAGGCTTGGGCCTAGATGGTCTAAGGGTAAATCCAAGCTTGCGCCTGCATTTATTTTGTTTTGTATACTTTTAATTTGTTTGAGTGAACAATTTTCACGTTTAACTATGATATACTCGTATTAAATGACTCGATAATTATTATTTCCTTATATCCATTTTTTCTTTATCATAGGTGTTTTAACCAGCTTATTCTGTGATTGTGTATGTGGAATTACGTTTTGAAATGGAAGACTGGTTATCGTCTTTGAAATCCGCATCAAGTCGGGAATATTTTGAGTCAGGCCTTGACCAGCATGATATACTCTCAAACCATCATCACTGGTATTCAACATCGCACGCAAGGCCAACATATTGCAACGTCTGTCGTGAAGCCTTATCAGGAGTCACTTCACACGGACTCTCTTGTGAAGTATGTAAATGTAAAGTGCACAAACGATGTGCAGCTAAGGCAATTGCCAACTGCAAATGGACCACACTAGCAACCGTGGGCAAGGATATTATTGAGGAACCAGATGGAAGCATTGTTATGCCTCATCAATGGATGGAGGGTAATTTACCAGTAGCATCGACATGTTCTGAATGCAAAAAGACTTGCGGGTCTGTTTTGCGTCTACAGGACTGGCGTTGTTTGTGGTGCCGTGCTACAGTGCATACAGTATGTAGACCACAGATGTCAGTATCATGTCCAATTGGTCCGGCTAAAGTATCGGTAGTGCCACCCACAAGCGTGCACTCAATTGGTATCGATGAACCATGGGATGTTGTAAGTCCCAAGGGAAATTTCTCACCTTTGTTGGTTTTTGTTAACTCTAAATCTGGAGATAACCAAGGTGTAAAATTTTTGAGGAGATTTAAACAATTGCTGAATCCTGCACAAGTTTTCGATTTAATATCAACTGGACCAAGCTTGGGGCTTAGACTATTTAGACATTTTGACATTTTTCGGATTCTAGTTTGTTCAGGAGATGGTTCAGTTGGATGGGTACTAAGTGAGATTGATCGATTTAATATGCACGTAAGTTCAATATTAACTCTTGATTTGGCACAAATAATGAGATTTATTTAAATAGAAACAATGCCAAGTAGCTGTTCTTCCTCTAGGAACTGGTAACGATTTAGCGCGAGTACTTGGATGGGGTTCATCCTGTGATGATGATGCCCATTTGCCACAGATTTTAGAGCGTTATGAGTCGGCTAGCACAAAAATGTTAGACCGTTGGAGTATTATGGTTTTTGAAAAGGCAATTTCTGTGAAAGCACCAAAAATGTCACTATCAAGTGCACAGGAAGCTCTATTGACTGGGCTGGTATCTTCAGCGAATGAAAACCTTCGATCAATTGTTGAAACAGATGATGTGTCCGTTTTGGTATCATGTACAAAAGTTTTATGTGAAACCATTGACGAGCTTTTGAAAAAGATTTGCGAAAATCGAAATGATGACGACCAACTAATAATAAAATGCGACATACTTCGGCAAAAGTTAAATATGCTTCTAGACGCTTTGAAAATTGAAGAGACTGGTGAACACTCTGGTGATGATTTGCTTGCTTCAATCAGGAGCATTATATTTAGAAGCTCTGCGGAATACATGTAAGTGGATATTTATTTGTACAAGTGTATATCATTTTTAAAATAGTTATTCGATGTTATATGTATCTATACGTACAATGAACAACAAACATTGTAGATACATACATATTTGCAAAGTTTTAAAAAGTTCCTTTAACATTAAGTAAACGGGATGTTAAAATAATTTTTCATAGTGGTAAATAAACCACAGTTTCATAACAAAAGTCATTTGCTTACATTGACTCATTCATACGCTACTGGTCAGTTTTTAGTTTTTGTGTTTTTATTTTGTAATAGGAATTTTGGAATATCCATGGAAAAGACTGAAAAAGATCAAATGAATTCGAAAGAACGCAGAAACTCTCGAAGTCTTCGTTCCACCGAAAAAGAAGCCCTTCAATGTCGGGCAAATAGTGTTAAGCGGGCAATTTACAACGTAGTTGAGCATTCTGAGCCGGGAAGGCCAAAGCGTTATCAAAGAAAACTCTCAATCACTCCCTTTGAGGCAATGAAGTTGAGAACATCTTCAAATGACACCTCTCCTTCTTCATCACCACTTCCAATACCGCCAATTAATATAATTTCCCCTTCTCTTTCAACGACTCAATTAATATGTTTATCTCCACTGCCAGATAACCGAAGGGATTCAATGGATGATAACTTCTTCAATACAATGAGCTTACCTGTTCCCAGAGAATTTGCAGATAGCCGCCGAAGCTCAGGAGTGCCTGAAAGTATACAGGAAGCTGATGAAAGTAATATTTGTCAAACTCCACAAATACCAGCGACAGACGATGATGACAGTTTCAGATCATATCTTCTGAATTCCACTTCGACAATAGATGTTCGTAAAAATGATTTCTTGAGCTTACCAAGTTTTTCAGCAGAAAAACTTGTTGATCCATTATCGGATTATCGCCCCATTGAGGTGTTTGAAAGAAATTTATACAGAACTCGGGAGCAAATCGTAAACCAATTACCAAGTGGAGGACACGATGATTTCAAAACTTTTGATAGAAAAGAATGTGAGATCAAGAAAAGAGACAATGAGGATAAATATGTAAATAGTGCTGATAGCCTAAAGAGTAACACAACTCTGCAGGTTCCACAAGTAGTTGCCCCTAAAAAAGATTCCAATGTATACATAGGTCAAAGCATGACAATCATTGATACCGATGCCCAAGTATGTTTTTTTGCACTTAGTCTTTTCGCACCAATATAAATATCGATTATGATTTTCTTAAATTTTATTCTAATAACCACTTCTCTTATTAAGGAACAATCATTATCGGAAGAACTGCCTGGGGAACCTAGTGATGTTTTGTCAGTAATCAGCAACGAGGAATGTAGCGTGACTTCCGAAATTTTAGACACAAATTTAGATTCATATCAACCCTTTCAGCTGGGTGACATATTGCAGGTATGAGAATCGAAAAGACTATTATCAATATTATTTTAGAAAATGAATTTTATTTAATAGCTCTGGAGGCCAAGTCATAAAAGAAGAATCGTAGGTCTCTTTTTAATTTAAGGTCTAGTTTTTGGAGACAAATATAAGCAGGACGTTGCGATTGTTTTTTTTTTAGAAAATGTTAGGGATATTTTTTATATAAAAATTGTTTTCCAATAAAATTTTTGTAATTATTTGTAATGTCTCTTTTTTCCATTAATTAATATATGTATAAGCAACCTTTTATTAAAGAACAATTGAATCGGCAGTTTGACGAAAGAAATAAGCCCAGGAATTACATTTTTCGGAAATTAAAAAATAAATAAAGTTTTTTGCATATTTTTTTTTTAATTCAAAATTTATACTCAGCAATCTTGTTTCCATTGTGATCATAATGATTGCCAGTTTTTATTAGAAAAGTAAATGCAAATGTGAAATAATTACACGAAAGTACGATGGATTTGTTCCCTTCTTCGAACTAATGCGGTGCTAATGTGTAAAGTTTCAGTTTAATAACTCAAAATCTTTATCAAACTGTATAAAAGATATAAATTTGTTTAAACAATAAGGGTATTCATGCAACGATGTTAACTTTTCGACCTAGTAATTTTTTTAGTTTACGATGCACGTTTCATGAACACCCTTGTTGTTTAACGTCAAATAAAAAGATCTTTCGTCCAATTTTGTTTTCAATGTTTCTTATTTTTCTTTTAATTGTATCTTTCCTCAGCCAATTTGGTTAAAATGTTTCTCGTTTTGATGTTTTAATTTTTTTGTTTTTGATTCTTTTTTGTTCAGAATTAGTTTAAAAGTTTACCACGTTTACAATTTTTATTTACGATACAAATTCATATCAGAAAGTTTAAGATTTGTTGGAAAAGATTTCTCATACAAATGTTGACAGTTCGTTTACGATGTAGTAAACTTTTCGACGATTACGATGTTTACAATAGTTTTCCGACGTTGCATAAATACCCTTAATATCTTCAAGAGTATGTATAAAAAAAAAAAATACTTTTCAATACACTATTGCAATTTTCAAATGTTAAGGCAGCTCCTTATGTTAGGTATGTTTGGTATAACTTAGAAATGAAACCGAATTTGACAACTTAACACTTCAAACTTTCTGTTCAAAATTAAATCTAATATCTTAATGGATGGTTGGAAAAAAGATATAAACATTTAGGTAGGAAAAGTTAACGAAAAAAAAATCAAAGGTTTTTAAACTTTTTACTAAATTACAGATTCCTTTTTTCGCAACATATACATACATACATGTAAGTTTTGCCCGGAAACCGGAAGCCTATGTTTTAGTACTGTTCTATAGGAGAATTCTATTTTTAGAATTCTAAATCATTTGAACTTTAAGAGCAAAATTAGGGCCGTTTTATTATAAAATATATACATAGGTACCATAAATATAAATAGAGAAGTTCTACGGGTAACTTAAGGCCATGTACGCATATACATATGTATTCTAATGTTACATAAGTGGTCGTAAGTAATTTGATAGTTAAATTATAATGATAAATATTTTGATTTCAGCTTTAAAATATGTATACCTACATATTGCACAATACTATAAAAATTGCTACCTACTGGCAAATGCATTAAATAGTCATATCTTTTCTTCAAGAATTTGGAATTAGAAACATTTACGCATATCGACTCTCCTGAAACAAGTGATGAAACCGAAGGGCTGCCCGGCGAAAGCATAATGGATGACATAAGTTCCGTTTTAGGAAATGATATTATGGCAGCTCTTCAGGATAGTACAGTGACAGAAGACACAACGACATTATGCACAGATGTGGGACAACCAACCAATCGGAAGACTTTATCTTCTCGCAGATCGTCATCACCACCTAGAATGGCATTCGTTGAATGCTTTGAGGAAAATCCACAGCAATTTGGTTTTGAAAACATAGTTTTTGAAATAGACAACCGTTGTGATGATCAGAAAATACGTGAACCACCGAGGTACTGCAGCTTGGCGCAATTTGTAGAGGGGAATGATATTGCACGCAAAAGTTTCAAGGTATTTCTTTCATTTTTTCTCAAGAAATAAAAAACTTATTTGCTTTATTCTACATTTTAGCGCCGAAAATCACAACCAGTTACTCCAAAACCTTCATCATCAAGCATAATTGGACCTAATGAAGACGAATCCTCACCGTCTTCCATTAAAATAGAAGTTCAAAGATCACATTCAGATCTATCAGACACGGGAACAATTAAGCAAACACCTTCACCCAAGAAACAATTAAAAGTACCTGCTAGCATCAACCAAGATGTAAAACGCATAACATTTGATGAATCGTGTAAAAAAGAATCCTTTGATGATGATATTCCCAAATATCCACAGATAAGTGTGGTAGTTCGACCACCAACACCCTTGCGAGGAGACAATGTTAAGCTATCAGTAAATGTGCCCTTTGATTTACGAAGGCACTCTAGTCATTCCCCGAGCTTGACTGTACAGGAATTCGAAAAAGAAAAGGATAGACGCCACTCTGGCTTTAATCCAAATTATCTTAGCTTGGATCCAGAGCACATGAAGTTTTTGAACAGTTCACCAGCAGCAACTAGACGTATTAGTTGTGGAAGTTTGTTTAAGGTTTGTGAATAATATTTTTTAAATAAAGTTATATATCATGGAAAGTGACAACCTGCACACGCTGGCATACACGAGTGAGCCTTGGCTCTAAGTCGATTTGGCTCTTTGATTTTCGAATTACTGAACATTCAAATGGCTTACCAGAACCCAATCACACTTTGCAATTTGGCTCTTTGAACCATTTGCTTCGCTAGTGTACTGTATACCCAATTTGATAAAGTAATTAGGCCTATTAAGCGATACCTGTCATTATGAATTAAAAATGTTCATTATGAAAGATCTTTTCAGATAGGTATTCAGGGGTTTGAACTTTTAAAATGCCCATATTATTCACTCGTATAATCCATATTAAACCTTAAGTCCAGATTTAAAGTAATAGGTACATATGTGTTAGGAAATTAAATCCATACATATTTTCCCTCGTATTTTATTTTAGTTTCTAGGATCTGAAAAACTTAACTATTAATAATCTAGCTTGAACTAACAGCTTGACATGCGTGATTCTTCTTGCTCACTGCAGGACCAAGAACATTTACCTATTATCTACATTTATAAAGTAGGCATGGTTTACCATGGTATAGGAAATAAATTCACTATGAGAATATAACTTATAGAACTGTTTCATCTTCTGACTAAATGCTTAAGTTTTTTGCACCACACCTAAAAGTAAAGGTTTAATTATATAGAAATATTACTTGTTACTGATACATCGCATCGATTACAAAAATCTTACATGTATTCGACAAGATTTTAAATCTTGATTCAAAATAACTTTAAGATTAAATTTCTTCTTCTAGTTTCATAAATTCAGCTCTGAGATAAGTCACCAAAAATATTCAGTTCAAAGTATTGAATTAGATTTCTCTTCAAGTTGTGAGTCACGAATACAAAAAACTAAGGAACAATTTTAAATCAGGAATATAGGAAAATGAATTTCAAAGAACTGCGAGAGTGGCAAGTAAATTCCAAAGAAACTGCTTTGGCGGAACGCACTCTACCGCCGCGCTGCGCTGTGCTGGGGAAAACGCCCCGGCCACATTGTTTGTAGCCATAATACGGCTTCTGTGAACTATATAATATACTAGTGGTTGATATTTCAAATCAAAAAAGTAAATCACATACCTAATACTTAAAATTTATTTTCTAGCCAAATGACTCTATGCCAACGCTTAAAGGATCAAAATCAAACTTATTGATGGGATCATCCTTGTTCAACTTTGATCATGGTGATGGAAAAGACAAGGATGATCAAAGTGCAAAGGAAAAAGAACCAATCGATGATGCAAACAAAAAGCTTCCTATTATTAATCCCTTAGTTCGTCTTCCCACATGGCCAAGTATTAAGAATAATTATTATGCCATTTTCTATATACTGCTAAGTTTAAAAAATTGTGGTTTCAGATATTACAAATGGTACAGGTTTTATATCAAAGTGTCTACTTGCTAATGCGGATACTTTGTGTGCAGCTGTAAGTCCTCTAATGGATCCAGATGAAACTCTTCTTGAAGGTTATCATGAAAAATGCGTCATGAATAATTATTTTGGCATAGGAATTGATGCCAAAATTTCACTTGACTTTCATAACAAGAGAGAAGAACATCCAGAGAAGTGTCGATCAAGAGCAAGAAATTACATGTGGTACGGCGTATTGGGTTCAAAGCAATTATTGCAAAAAACATACAAGAACCTTGAACAGCGAGTGCAGCTGGAATGCGATGGACAGCGAATTCCGTTGCCCTCACTGCAAGGAATTGTTATTCTTAATATTCCAAGGTAAACACAAGCCCTCATTATACTGCACGTAAAGATTTTGGTACGTTTTTAAGAGTATTTTATTTATTTCAGTTTTATGGGTGGCACAAACTTTTGGGGAGGTACGAAGAAGGATGACATTTTCCTTGCTCCGAGTTTCGATGATCGCATCCTCGAAGTTGTTGCAGTTTTCGGATCTGTCCAAATGGCAGCATCAAGGCTAATTAATTTGCAGCACCATCGAATTGCACAATGTCAGAGTGTCCAAATTAATATTCTAGGGGATGAAGAAGTTCCAATTCAAGTTGATGGAGAAGCGTGGCTACAACCACCTGGTATGATACGTATTCTTCATAAGAACAGAGTACAAATGCTTGGTAGAAATCGTAATCTCGAGGTATCATTAAAGCAATGGCAAGAAAAACAACGTCAGCACAGCATTTCAATACAAAGGGATCAGTCATCGATAACTTCAGAGCAGGCCTCTCCAGGTTCTGAAGATATTCTTTCAGAACGAGAGTGCTATGTATTGTTAAACTTCATCGAAGTTATTAGTTCACTTGTGAAATGGGTAAAGTTTCTTATTATTTCACATCCATCTCTACAACGGAATCTGTATGGTGTTGCATGCAGAACTGCAGATGCCTTGGAATCTATTCACCCAAACGGTAAACTGCTTGAAGGACCAACTCTTAGAACAAAATTAGTTGAAGTTATTGACTCTTCGCGACAATTATATGATGACGCCTGTTGCCTTCTTCGTGATCGGGGTCATAGTTTGATATTAAGAGAAGATTTAGAATCGAAATTAAGTGCAGCTTTAGCGAACATGGAAATGGAATTAAGGAAATGTTCTGTTCTGAAATGTATCGATGGCAAAATTCGGGCCTACTTTAATGCGGCAGCTCCACAGGAAGATGTAAGAAAATTTATTTATTTAAATTCAAACTTTACCTTACATTATTTGTTTACTTAAAGCTTGATGCGCGTAAGAAATCAAAACCATTTTGGGTGCGGCTTCGCAGTGGTTCCGCAGCAGGCACTCAAATATTTAAACCAACAGCTAATACAAGAGACGCTGTTTGTAATTGGAGTGTAAATGAGGTTGTAACTTGGCTTGAAGCAATGCAAATGTCAGAGTATGTAGATACATTTGTTAAGAATGATATTCGTGGTAAAGAACTTCTAACATTAGGACGCCGTGATCTTAAGGATTTGGGTGTTGTTAAAGTAGGCCATGTTAAACGAATATTACAAGCTATAAAAGACCTTTGTGAGAATTAAGCAAAAAGCATCAATTTAAGCTTAGGTTCTTTTTTTCAAGTATATTTTGGTAGCTATTTAGTTTTGTTTACAAAATCTTAAGTCGTACTTATGTGCCCACCTGACGAAATTGCGCAATTTTGAAAAAAAGTCCAAATGATACCCATAATTGTAAAATTTTTAGTTAAGTAAGTTTGTTCATAAACTTCAATCTTTTATTCTTCATCATTAAACGGTGCAGAACGAGAATTACAGTGATTTATTCTTAAATAGCCTCATTTCAATTTTAACTTAATTTTGAAACAGGTAGTTTTTCTTTAAATTTAATGGTCAAACCTATGTTTTTTTTCTGTATATTTGTGGTCTGGTATATAACCGTGATTTTTTTTTCGAAAGAATGTAACGGAATCCGAAAATACTATATCATGATTAAATTCTTTCTCTCTTTTATTATTATTATTTTATTTCTAAGATGCTAGTCTTCTCTTGAATCCACTTATTTACTTTACAATTTTGTTTGCTAAAATCATAAATTCAAAGTAGGATTTTCTCAGAGCGCAATAAATAATTTGAATGGAGTTTTAAGACCGAGAAAATGGCACAAATTTAATATTTATATAATTTTTGCCAGATTTCACGAGTGTCAGAGTTATTTTGTGGGTGTTATGGTAACAACTCTACACTTGGCTCTACACCTAAAAAAACACTTTTTCATCACGTACATATGTATATTTTAATAAACTATTTTAATTCTTGGTTCTATTAATAAATAGAAAA
Source organism: Dasysyrphus albostriatus (assembly GCA_946251815.1). Taxonomy (NCBI): domain Eukaryota; kingdom Metazoa; phylum Arthropoda; class Insecta; order Diptera; family Syrphidae; genus Dasysyrphus; species Dasysyrphus albostriatus. The sequence continues at coordinate 179,895,951 of OX276335.1, forward strand.
TGTGTTCCAAGTTTCATTGACATGCCATTTATTTCAAAGGGTTTATCGGTAATATTTTACTCCCTCCAAAAAAGTTATCCTTACAAAAAGAGGAATATATATTTTTTTATAAAGTCATTAGATTCCACAGTACACCAATAGAAGGTATTATATTGCGCAGGTTGTCTAAAATGAGAACTGTCAGAAGGAATTCAAGATGGCCGTTGTCGTGATTTGTCCGCCATATTACAACACCAACAAACACAACAACACGAAAAAAATAATTTAAATAACACTAAAAACCAATTAGCTTACTGTCGAAGTAATAAAATAATAATTATAAACATTAAATAGCTTGAAACAATCTTATTTTCGAAACAAGTAACAAAGAAACACACACATAACATACAACAAATTGTAATCACACGTTCCGGGATCCACCATTTTCCACTAATTTTATGCGCAGAACTGAACAAACATGAAAACGCTAATGATATTACCTTTAATATGTGTACTGAGATTAGATTCAACGTGCAAATGTCTTACAGCTGTATTTATAAAGAAAATTTAAAGGCTTCGTAACTTTAAAATGCCTCTAAGTTGCTCTTAAGTGCGAAATCGGTATCTATAATCAATTTTCACTTTTAAGCAACGTTAACTTAAATGCGTCTTAACTTAAACGCCATTCACCGCGTTTAAAGGTTACTTAAAGCCATCTTAAACATATTTTGACATTCGAGACTAATGGTTTTTTTTGTTTCAGAAATATAGGTATACCTATGTATGTTTGTGGGTAGAGTTTTCATATTTTTGCTGTGGGTACCTAATGAAAGTTTTAAGGTTTGTGGTTTCCTTTAGTAAAATGAATTGTAAAATAAATTGTTTCGATTTATTAACATATTTTTCTATCAAAAGGCTAAGGTGTGAATCAAATAATTGAATAATAGAGTTTCAAATCATCAGAAACCAAAATGGAATCATGTTTCATTTCGTTTGCATTTAGTATACCAGTTGCTTCTCTTTCTTTCTTATAAATACATGTGCTCATCTTTTGTTTGCATTTGTTTGCAAGCTGTCAAAAAACAGCTGAAAAGAACATATATTAGTGAGTTTTCTCACGTTACGTTACATTTCAATCATTTAGTTAAGTAGCAGTGGAAAATTGATCATAGATGAGAATTTAAGTAACGTTATTTAAAGGCAACTTAAATATTTAAGCAAACTTAACTAAATGACCTCTAAGAGGCATTTTAAGAAAATCTAATAAATTCGGCTGTTAGAGTATAGACTATACCTAACAAAAATTTAAGTTTGATAAACTTTCACCTTCCCCTCCCCACTTCTTCTTTAAATGCCTCTAAACCAAAAGTCAATGAGGTGATGTTCTTGGTAAGGAAAACAAAACTTAGAATAATTTATGAAAAAGAACATTAGGCGCGTCTCACCAAATAAAATCTCTGAGCGCTCAGAGATTTTTTAAGTGGGACAAAAAATCTCACCAGAATACTGAGATTTTTTAAGGAGATTACTGAGACGAAAACTTTTTGGATTCATTTCTCAATAGGCGCGTCTCACCAAATAAAATCTCTGAGCGCTCAGAGATTTTTTAAGTGGGACAAAAAATCTCACCTGAGCACTGAGATTTTTTGAGGAGATTACTGAGACGAAAATTTTTTGGATTCATTTCTCAATGCTCTTTCTCTGCTTTTTGCTGTTGTATAAATTCTAAAATCGATAAAAAATACAAAAAAAAGGTGGAATGTTGATAAAAAGGAAAATAAATTGTATTTGCTATAATTTTTCATTAATTTCATAAAGTTTTATGCTTAAATATTTTAAGCAAAGTTGAAATTTCGTTTCCCGAATTTTAATTCGAGAATTATAACACGTGTTTATATTTACAATTCAACGGAGAATCTTGTCCCAGCAAAGCATTCCGCCTCCGTCAATCTGACATTGAGCGCTCAGTGAGATTTTAGTTGGTGAGACGCACCTATTATTATTTTTAGATTCCGTAAGGAGTACTTTTTATTTTTGCCTTTTCGGTTTTTAGTTTCTCGAAAACTTGAGCCTATGGAACAATTTTTAGGTATGATTCGAATTCAGTCTGGATCATCTTTTGTGTTCACAAGTGAATCCATGAAAAACTTAGAAAAATATGTACACTTTAACTAAATAACTAAACCCTTCAATTGAAATAAAAAAAAATTTAAAATCGTTATTGACCGCTATCACAACAAAACTAGTTGAAATTCTGAATTGCATTAAACTATTATCTATGACAAAATTATTTTATTATATGTATGGAACATTTATTAATATTTCAAAATTGAGCAATATCGGAGTAATTGGGGACATATCTACTATTTAAAAACGAACAATGAATACACCAATTTAATTGGTAAAATCGAAAACTTAAACAATCATTTAAAAAAAGAATGAATTCACTTATCTAGCAACCTTACACTTCTTAGTTTTTGATCTACCTTATGTCCAAAATTATTCTATATTATATATTCTATAAGAAAAAAGATTAACTTATGATGAATTTAAATTAAAAAGAGCAATTTAATAAAATTAATAAAATTTAATTACATTTGTAAGACTAAGATAGTTAATCCACTTGGGGAGCAATATTTTCTATGTACCTACTTTGAATTTTAATAATAATAGCTTAAGGTAAAGGTGCCAATACTGAAACGACGAAGATTAACTCCAAATTTTTTGTTTATTTATTGTCTCCTGAACCTGAAAAGATAAAGTTATCATATAACCTGATTGCCGTGAAAAAGGGTTATATTAAGGGAAGTCCTATGTATTTTCAACATAGAAAAATTAGTAATCATGATGTGTATGTCAGTAAATGGCCCTTCATAAATCATAAGTTGAAAATAAATAACCAAATAGAAGCGAATAAAAGCCTCTATAAATAAGGGACTTAATTGTAGATACGTACATATACGTGTTGGAATTACTCCACGTTGCATGAGTTTTACAATTAATGAGGATTAGGAATGAGTTGAAAGTCTATTATTAATTTAAATTTGTACGAATAGTTTTTTATTTCTAATTGGCAATTCGAAATTTTCGATCTAAATTATACGAGTATATACAAATTTAATCATCTACATCATGTTTAAATACATCAATACATATTTTAAAAAAGATACTTATATCGTGAACAAGCTACGAGTATATTGAACAAAATTCTGAATTTCCAAATGCTTTTGAAGAAGTAAAATTATTTATTTCTCATTTCAATAAATTAAAAAAAAAAATATAATATAAACGAGTTGACTTAAAGTTAAAGGTAACTGTACATTTATTTTTGCGCTATTATTTTGATATGATCGTCAACCAAGGAGCACACATGTTTAAATACATCAATACATATTTTAAAAAAGATACTTATATCGTGAACAAGCTACGAGTATATTGAACAAAATTCTGAATTTCCAAATGCTTTTGAAGAAGTAAAATTATTTATTTCTCATTTCAATAAATTAAAAAAAAAAAATATAATATAAACGAGTTGACTTAAAGTTAAAGGTAACTGTACATTTATTTTTGCGCTATTATTTTGATATGATCGTCAACCAAGGAGCACACATATTAATTTAACATCTCACAAGAATTGCTCAGAAGCTTTATTGAAACATCTCTCTGAAGTTAATGGTAATTGAATTTTTTCATTTTTGTATAATAATTATTGGAATTCTAACTCTGTTATATATATTAAGGTCACTTTTCGACACGGGAAAATTGAAATCATTTTAAAAATAAGTCTTAAAATAGTTTTCCGCTATCAGGTCAGGTTTTCGATACAAGTAAATTCCTCAAAACTACATTTAAATACAAAATTGAGCTAAGTAGTTTGAAATTCAAAATTTTATAATTCATATCGTACCCTGATTGCAAGAACTAGGTAACTCAATTTTAAAAATTTTGTAGATAGCAAGGTTCATATATATCTTACTACTAGAGAACGATTGAAATTTTAATTTATATACATGTTTCTCACACTTCATAAATATCTTATATTTTTTAATGGTAGAAAAAAATTGGACGAAAAGGCATGAAATTTGCACAAAATAATACCGTTTTTCCCAAGATATTGTAAAAATTGAAAATTGAGTTACCTAGTTCTTGCAATCAGGGGACGATATAAGAAAAGCCCTCAGAGACACATAGATCTGCATTGAAGTCTAGATCTTTTTTTGGTGTATGCGAAATTTTAAAAGTTTTCGATGCCAAAATGGCCTAAACAGCTTAGATCATCTTGGCTTTGAAAGAAATTTAAAAATTAAATGTGGGTTAGGCCAAAAAGTGTTGCGGCTAAAGATTTTGAAATTCGCAAGGCCCACAAAGAATCTACCTACAAGTAGAAAAATAATTATTAACCAAGTGCGTTTTTTTGTGGGTTCAAAAACAATTCGTTAAAAGTGACGTAGTCTCGGATAAAAATTTCTTGCTTCGATTTAATGAAATTGTGTAAATTAATCTTCAAAATGAGTAAATTAAAGAAAATTGGTTATACTAACCCAGAAACTTGTTTATATTACACTTGACTCTACCGTATTAACCGTACCAGGGTTTAACTACTTCTTTTAATCTAGTTCACTCGACTCGGATAATATTAATAGAGTTTGCAGGTTGATGTATATTAGAAACATCAATTTAATTTAACACTAGAACTACGTAGTTTTTAACCAAGTATTTTACACTATTATTTACACTCGTTTTCTGAGCTTTTTATATAACAACTGCGAGATTATTTTTTCAATAAAAGAAGTAACGGTTCCTAAAAGTACAACAGTGGTAAAATACATTCCAAGCAAAGTCTAGATAACTTTATACACTCTTGTCGAACCCAAAAAGTTATTTATAAACATTTTGCACCGATTGGCTAACTTAGACGCTGTTTAGATAGGCAAGATTGAGACCGGTCTCATGGCCGGACAAGAGAAGTGGAGGGTCAGGGATTTCTAGTTGTTTAGATACAACACATATGTAAAAATGTCGTTTTCAACAGCATTTCTGTCAAACTGTTGTTACAATCGTTGTATAGTAGTATAGTGTATTTGCCGCTTTACTCTTCGAGAAATCCTTAGTTCGTAGTCTTCACTTGATCCTACATATTTTAAAAATAAATGGTTGGTATGGTTCAACATGCTTAGCATCACATATATAAATTTAAACAAGGGATTTCCCCGTATATAAAATAGCAATTCGTAGGATTTGAACTGAATTTTGAAAAAAAAATTACCTTGGGTTGCAACTTCCAAACATAAAACAAGAAAAACTAAAACCAAATTACGGACTTTTCGGGGAATACACAATAGGTATATGTATATAACGCGAAGATTAAAAATGGATTTTGAGAAAGACGATACATAAGTACTTTCAGGAATCGTTCCAAATTTTGTTACAAAAACTTTGGCTATGAAACATATTAGTTTTTTTGTGTCCAATAGCTAACCGATATTATTTGTAAGCCAGTGTTGTTATGTACTTCTTATGAAGCTTCTAAATGAGACTGTTATGTACATTGACATTGTATAGGTATTTTTTTTTCTACTGTGAGATTCCTTAATAAAGTTAAAGGGAAAAAGAAATAAAAAGAAAAATTGCGGAATGAGTCATAATCTATTAGCATAATATTATAATATCTTGTTGGTACTTAACATTACTTTGTTCACAAAAGTTATAAAATTGTTGTTTTCTGCAAAAACAGTTGTTCAGAATAATTTTACTGAGTATTTGGAAAAATTCATGAAATGACCTGTTGGTTTTTGGACTTTTGCGTTTTATTGCACTTCAGATTCAGTAAGTTTAGAGAAGATATGTTTTTGAAGATATAATGTTTTCTTTTCTGTTAAATTACTTCTCTCAAAACATAACAATTTTGGGTTAAAGAAAGGAATTTACAAATTACATTAACTGTAAACTTGAAGGTTTGAATATTGATATTTAAATCAATAGCAAAAACGCAATTAAAACACGTCCAAATAGGTATCACTACCTCCACCATCTAGTAGTGCAGGATGCTAAAACCATTTAAGTCAATTGATTTATGTTGTTTATGCATGGAACTTCTATTGTGAGATATTATTTGAATAGGAAATAGTATTTGGGCTGACGTAATTTATGCTCAGAATACTCATCTACGTCAAAGCAAACGTTTAAAGCAAAAAAAGGGATATTTAAAATAAATGTCACAAGTGGTTTTGAAATGAACGATTCAAATAAAATATCATATACAACATTATGCATGTCCGTACACATACATATATATATTTAAAACTCTGTTTTGGCTTGTGAATGTAATATGGAACGTGATTTTTTTAAATTATGAACTCGAGAAAATTTTAAATAAAAGCACTATTTCTGTAATTTGGAAAATATCATTATTTCGAAACTAATGAAATAGTTATAATACGCAATTGTACTTGTTTTGTGTGCCAACACAAGTTTAAATATCAGTCATTGTTATCCAATTATCAGGGAGTTATTTTCATTAAAATCAGTGCTAAATATTTTATAAGACACAAGATTTTAACGTGTCGTGTTAAACCAACACAAGTAGCTTCAAAATCAATTTGACAACTTGAAAGCTTTAAACAAAAATTCTGCTAAATAAATACATGTATAAATCTGTATGAATCAATCAATAAAATCTGTATGATCAAATACTAAACTTAAAACAGTAACTTCCCTACACTTACCTGTGTAATTTATCTAATTCAAAGTTTAATCAAACGAGTAATAGTTTTAAATTTGCACAAGAATACAAATAAATTAGCATGGTGAACTGTAGCGCTTGCGCTGTAGGGCTTGCATGTGAATAAGAATAAAAAAAACATGATTTGAACTCACCTGCGAAACCTTCTTGGTTCTTAGGTATTATTTTCACAGGTTTTAATTAAATGGTTCAAATCAATGAAAATCGGCTAAGCTTCGATTTCTATGATTAATAACTTCAGCTTAAAAATTCAATCCGCGTTGTTTTGGACGGGTTTCAGTCTTATATTCAACAAATAAATGCTGATGTACTTCAAGTCCCCAAGGCTCTTGATTTGTTTCCGACTCTCATTCATTGCTCAGTACTCTGAGCAATACAGACAATACTATAAATACATTTTTAACACCAACAAAATAATCTGGTTGATTGAGTTGATATAAGCAGATGTACCCTAATATCAACACTGCTCCCGAGTAGAATAAAAATTTACGAAACATTAAATTTTTTTAACTTAGCTGATATTGATATGATATGAGACGTACATATGTACCTATAGTTAAATTAACACTGTTATATGAAGTTTTATCTCATACACTAACTTCTTCATAAATGAACGAAGCCCAATACAATATTATAGAACATGACGAAGTCATGTCAAAACCCATCACACATCAGCGCTAGGCTAACTCAGGGCCAGGTAAAGTTCATCAAGTAAGCAATTGTAAAAATAACTATTTATGAAAGTTTTAGTCAACATGCTATGTACATCAGGGATGAAAAATCGTGTTTCAACAATGTATGTATCAAAAGTTAAAAATGAAGTGTTTCGAATTGCACTTCTTGATTTGCTTCAAAAAACTCATAAACTCATGCAACGTCGTAAGTTTAAAAATTGTGTAAAATGATAAGTTTACGCAAAGTTTGCATGAACGATCTTTTTTATACATTTGATTAAATGCTAGGTAATTCAATCAGAGTAAGAGTCACAATTACGTTTACCAGTTTGGTTAATTTTTTGATAAGTTTAACCAAATTGTGTAAATCATTTCCCTAAAAAATTTGACAGTTCATCAACTAAAAGATAAACTTAACCAATTCATAAACTTATTTATGGTTTTACGAAGATGTATGAATACCCTTAGTATAAATTTCAAAATTTTTTAACCTCTTCACAATCAGCCGTGTGGTGATCCAATTTAATTTTTATATACGAGTAGTTCTATATTTTGGTTCACACAACTTCAAAAAATCTTTTATAAGTCGAATTTTCGCATTTTTTTGAGAAACTTAAAAACGAAATATCCCACATTTACATTTATAAACAAATATTGATTGCATTGCAACAAATGGATACAAATACCAATTGCACGAGATTGTTAAAACAGGTATTTAGTAATAACGAGATTATGAAACGTAGGATTTTGTATTGAGGGATTTCGAATGCTAGATTTTAATTTGGGAGATTTCATACTCTTCCCATCGTAATCAATTCTTTTTCTTTAATCTTCTCGAATGAATTATAAGCCTTATACATTAGTTTTTATAGGCAGTTGACTAGTTAGAAAGTTTTTTTAAAAGTCCTTAATAGTTGGATATATGCCTTTTTAAATAAAATAAAATGTCAAGTTAAAAAAATCTTAGACAACCGATGCCGTTGTCCAATATAGACAATTTTAGGACAACAGTAAACAAAGTTCATTAATAACTTTTTGGAGTTGGACGGCTGTCTAAAGTTAGACAAAGTTTATAAACAGGACTGTATATGTTTAATTTATTTTATCTGTTTGTATACGAAATTCTGTCTCGGTTCCACGGTATAATTTTGTACACACATTTAAATTCCATATAATTTTCTTTAAGTCTTTTTCGTTGAATGCAAAAGTGTATCGAATTTTATAAAAGTGTATTTATGTACTTTATCAAAGTCAAGTGTATAGACACTGCGGTTACGTCAAAATCTTACAGATTTTTTTATTTAGATATATAGGAATTGTTTTAATAATAAATAAGGTTCAAATAAAACCGGGATCTTCTTAAATAAACAACAAGATGATCAGAAATAGTGCCATGTTCAGTTAGCCATGAAAATATTGGGGCATATTCATAGATATTGTTAAAGCTGTTGCTTGACAAAAACTGTAGTTTACCTTGAAGTTTCAATATGTTAAAATTCAGATTTGTCTAATAACACCTTTAACAATATCTAGAAAATTCTCCACTGTGTTATTAACGTGTGGTTAAATTTTCTGAAACTTTATATGCAAAAGTGAATCTGCAAATTTAGGAAGAGGAAGAAAATGCAAATATTGTGTGTCCTATGTTTGTTCAACGGCAGAGGGCCTTCAGTTGTTCAAATAAAATCATCATTTAAGTTTCATATAAAGTTTGAATGAAGATAACCGATATCCTCAAATGTAGGTTTATTAATTAAAAATAAATTCTAGATTTATGTTGCACCAAAAAACGTTCAATATACAATATGCACTTTTCTGTAACCAATGAAGTACTGCAAATTGAAAATTGCAGGTAAAATGGACTCAAGCTGGCGTAGGTACATTCATAAGATTCGTTTCAATTAAATAAAAAAAAACTTGTGAATACAGATGTTGTGTTGTACACTTATTTTAACTTTTTCCTTCGCCTCAGTGTATTTATTTTAATATTCTTAAAATTAACTTATGTATTTAAATTTTAAATTAAAGCTGTAACTTAATAAAAGATATCACAATGAAAAGTAAATTCACGTTTTAAAATTTAAAGTATTAAAATGTACATCTTAAGAATTGTACTATAGGCAAACAAATTTATTTTGCATGTTTATTACTATACATGTTAATTATTATTATAAATATCTATGTAAATGAAATTAATTATTAATGTAGTATGTAAAATATCAAATGCGATATTGAAGAACAATCATTAAAATTAGATATTTATATATAATTTGAGCAATGCAATTTTAATTATTTAAAAATTTAAGAAAAAAATTGAAAATTATTTTAGATGATAAGGTAATTATAAAAAAAATCATAAATATCGAAATCAGCTAGTCATATTTTGAGGAGTCGTCGAATTTAATAAAACAAATGCAGATTTGAAAAAAAAAATAATTTTGTTAAAATATTAAAGAACAAACTGAAATTAAATAAAACTAATTACAGGAAACTTATATTTGCATAATTAAATTTGCATACATTATCATAAACAAAATATTTGCCTTTAAATACTTTATAATCTTTTTCCACTTGGTTCTTTGTAAAAATTGTATACACCTCCTCAGACATTGGTGTTTTACAACGAAAATGGGTCAGAATTCTAGTTTAAAAATCTTGCCTTTCAAAATTCAGTTTTTTAACAGATTGCTGCACTATTTTCCAAGCTGGAAGAGGTATTGTCTTTGTTAGTTATTTAATTAGGTATGTTGACTGCTTTACGGAAATCACTATTCGATTTCGTCAATATTTGTTTTTTTTTTCTTATCCAATTTACACATGCCCAGTTATAATAATATTTATATTTACATTTTTATAATGTACTTATTTTATCAAAAATAAAACAAATAATCATCCACGCACAAATGAAATTTTCCTTTGAAATTTAAATCACTCACAGTATCACAATTTTACGAAGGTTTAGCAGAAGACACAAAAATTAATTATTGCCCAGTCTTAATACCAAACAAAAATAGTTTTCTCATAAATTATATCAAAATAAATATGAGAGGATTGCTTTATAAAGTTCTGCTAATACTCGTAGTAAAGAGAAGGCTTGGAAAATATTAAAAAGCACACGCGAACAAAATTTCCAAAAAAAAGAATTTTTAGCCTTGCTAGAATTTCAATTTCAATCCCTTTTCAAAACGTGTTGTCGGTCGTGACGTGACATAGCAGTGGTGAGTGCAATATGGTTTTGAGATGAAGTTGCATTCAATTTAATGTAAAAATAAATAAATAAATTTAGTGGCGCAACAGCTCATGGAGAACCAGGGCCTAGTGACTAACAACTCTCAACCATTCCTGTGTGCGTGTTGTTGGCAGGATACAATTTTTTGCCGAGTCCGAACTGCTAGATGAGAAGCAACTTATTCATGACAAGTATACTATTGGAGGATTTGTCAGTCCCACGCAAGAGGCAGTACCTCGGAAAAAACATTTCTGTTTTTAGGTGGCAGTGGCCGGGAATCGAACCCAGACCTTTGGCATGACAGTCCTACGCACTAACCATTACGCCACGAGGTACTACATTCAATTTAATGTACCTATGTACATTTTATAAGAGAACACGAAAAAAGGATCACATAATAATACGTTTTACACAATTGTTTTATACATAGGTAATAGTAATTAATAGGCCAACTAGCAATCAACGGGCAGTCCCTCCCTTATAAAGGTTCAAACCGAATTGCGGGGCCCATTTCCATTGATAACAAATTCGTAGAAAGTAATTAAATTAACTTTCAAATTAGTAGTTTTTTTTATAAATTTGAGAATTTTTACATGCAATATTATTGAGACTCATTAGAAGCTACTGCATGAAAAACGTAAGTCGGTAGGCCGACCATATCGGTTTTTAGTACAGTTAATTTTATTTCCACATAATTTCATCGAAATCGTTTGGGCCTTTTTTGAGTAAAAAGATTTATAACAACATGATATATAGAAGTTGCCAACATTTTTGGACCTGAGAATCATTGTTTAAAAACGACAAGTAATAAGTAACGGTTTCATGCGAAGTTTAGGGTTATTCGAGAATTGTGAAAAAAGTGAATATGAAATCAGTTTCGAGAAAAAAAATTCCCAAATCGAATTTCAAATTGGTGTCTGAGGAAGTCTAGGTGCAAAGTTAAAATAAAACTTATTGAGTTGCAACTGTAGCCGAACGCAAAATGTAAATTGCGAGGCCTTTTTTTTCATTTTACCGACCATAGTGCATCGTTATGTGAAGTTTTAACAAAATGTCAAATTTAAAACTCAGAAGAGCTCTTTAACAAATAGCAATATATCTCTCTCGTTCATTTACAAACGTCAAAATCAGCACAGTGTCGAATTATCATATCTAAATTTGCTGTGGAACTGTTTTTTTTCGCTTTGCACTTTGAAATTTGACACTTCCGCCACAATGAAAGCTGTCACTCTTCAAATTGACAGATTCGTAAAATTAACTATTATTTTAGCGACCCTTATAAATATGACCTTTTCGCTTGGCAATTCTGAAGAACTCTCCGATACGGAACGACAATAAAACGATCGGGTACATGTAGTCTAATTCTGAAGTTTTCGTATCCCTGTATGTGTATAACTTCACATGCGGATGCCGAAATAGTTCTTCACATTTGGAAAATTTGCTGGCAGAACACAACTCACAAATATGGTCGAGTATGATAATTTTTGATCAAAAAAATGGGAAATAATATTTTGTACGTAAAATAAATATTCTTAGAAGCAGTAAAATGTGTGAAAATAACTTATTTTAAGCTAAAAATTAACTTTAGCTGTATTTGGAAATACTCTAACAACTAGCTGTTTGAATGTGTGAGTAGTTCTGGTTTCGATTCTGAAATCAAATCCAGAATCGTTTTCTCTTCTTTTCAAAAGAAGAACTTTCATTCTGAATGCCAATAGAACACTTTCAGAAGGGTTAAAACGCATACCGAAAGCTTCTAGATTGCCAATCGAGAACAAATACAACATAAAGTATGTATTAAGGTTTAACATTACACACCTATTGGAACTAAAAAGCAGATAATCAAGCTAGCAGATACAGTTTTTCTTCTGTCACAGTGAAGAATTTATGATTCAAAAAGGCAACCTGATCACAGGGGAGATAAGTACCGTTTTATATGCAACTATTAAAAAACAATGCAGTTCTGTCTTAAGCTTAAATTAAACTAAAAGACTCCTCAAAATAGAAATATAAACAAAAACAATTTAATCCTAAGCCTTCTAAAATTAAGAACAAAATTAAAAACCTAAGAAATTAAGAAATAAAGTAAAGTATAATACCTAAAATGAAAAGTACGAAAGAAATACAACTAGTTAAAAATTAAATCTAAGACTGTTTAAGGATTAACTGTTTTGAAAGACCAAGTAATAAAGTATTACGCTTAATCTTAATATCGGTAAACAAATATACAAATTTTAAAGTATCATAAATTAATTAATTAACTGTGAAAATTAGGCAACATTTGCAAAATTCAATATAAAAATAATTTTTGTCTCTTGAAAGTGTTGCAGATAAAAATATTTTAATGTTTATTTCAACTCCATTTATTGATGTTAACAAAAAAAAAGACTGCTTTATTGCAAAAACTGTGATATTTTTGCAGTCACTGAAAAAAATGTAAGACATTAAAAAATAAATAAAATCGAATTAAAATCAATTATTAATAATAATAATAATACAAGCAATCAAAAACATGTGTAGTCGTTTATTTCTCTGTTGTAATCCTTATTGATATTGATTTTTTGTTCATAGTTCTTAAGAAATATAACTATGATTCAATTCTTTTTATCACTGGAATCACTGTTTTGGTTACCAGAAGTATTTTCCAAAACATAGTTTTATTTTTATTTTAAGAATTTAGAATTTTCAAATATATAAAATGTTGCATGAAAACAGACTTCATAAAAAAAAAAAACAAAGTAACAAAACAAATTAGATTTATTCCAAATTCTTCTAAATTTTTTAAAGTTCAAGAACTAACTGTTTAATTAAAATTAATACAATCAATGTATTTTTATTAATGTTTAAAATTTCAATTTCTAAAATAAACTGAAAAGTTAATAATTTCCACACCGATTAGAATAGAACTATAATAGTCAGAAGCTCACTTAAGCTTATGTACGAAACCAACGCAGAGTAGCTTTCCAAATTAAAAAAAGGGACTTCACCCATTATTTACTTAAGTAAGAAAAATATTTCAAATTTCTGTTTCACTTAAGTAATGTCTGCTGTAGAGCACTCCTCATTTACGAAAGAGAACGAAGTTGGACTAAATTGTAATAGCAAATCACCTCTAATCAATGATTATTGCATCTTGTATATTTGCTTTTTAACCAAAATTTTAATTAATGAATCCATAATTTGTGTTTTTAATTACCGAAATTCAGCTTGTTGTGGCTTATTAACACTATTTAATTAGAACATATTTAAAATTAATTTCAGATTTTACCCACTGCGAATCACAATCACAACTTGGTTCATACGACCACTTAAGTACTCCTCCGACAATTATAGTTCTGTTTTTATTCTTTTATTTCAGGAGCATATTTTCTTGCGATAAACATAGATATTACATATGTACATATATGTATGACATTCATACAAAAAACGAATTCGAGATTTTGATCAAACTTTGCATTACGATGATAAGCAAGACGAAAAACGTTGGTCTCACAATAGCCCAGGAAAATTAGACAAAAAAATGGCAAAACTACGAAAAAATTCCGACAAAGCAAAATTTTGGTAGAGAGTTTTGTTTTGACGTACAGGGTGGCGCACCAATTGTGCTACAATAAGAAATTCAAATAACTTTTTTTTAAATCGATGTATTTCATTTATTTTTTTTTATTGGTTAGAAAATTAAATTTTATTTTAAATAGTTAGTTGTTTTTAAAGATTATAGACCGCAAATGACCTCCACGCTCTCCCACGCATATGCGGCACCTGATCAAAAAATTATTCATTGCGGCCTGAAGAGTTGAAGTTGGGATCGCCTCAATTATTGTCGTTATGGACTGCTTTAATTCAGTTAAATTCCTGGGCTTCGTTTTATACACCTCTTGCTTGACATAACCCCATAAAAAGAAGTCTGGTGCAGTCAGGTCAGGTGACCTTGGGGGCCAGCGAAGAGTGGAGTTCCTAGAAATTAATTTGTTTGCGAATTTTTTGTTTAGGTCCGCCATAACTGGTCTGGCTTTATGTGCAGTTGCTCCATCTTGCTGAAACCAAACGCTGTTGAATGGTATACGTCTTCGGCGCAGTTCTGAGTAAAAAAACTCCTTCAACATCTATAAATAACGGTCCCCATTGACAGTAACGGTTACACCGTTTTCTTCAAAGAAGTACGGCCCGACAATACACCTTGATGAAACTGCGCACCATACAGTGACTCGTTCTGGGTGCAGTTCCGTCTCATGGAGCATTTCTGGATTAGACTCATTCCATATACGGCAATTTTGCTTTTTTACATTGCCGTTAAGATCAAAATGGGCCTCATCAGACAAACAATTGATCAATGTGTTGTTTTCTTCGGCCATTGATATCATTTTTTGGCAAAATTCCAGGCGAACAGGCAAATCCTGAGGGTTTAACTTGCTAGTAATTTGGACTTTGTACGGAAACAAGTTTAAATCGTCATGAAGTATCCGTTGTAATGACCGTCTACTAACTCCAATTTGCCCCGATAAGTTTCGGGTCGAAACGCTCGGATTGGCCTGTATTGCAGATGCTACTGCTGCGATTGTATCCTGATCCTGAACCCGAACATTGGCATCTCGATGGTACGGCCTTCGTGCGATGCTTCCAGATTCGGCTCCCGCCTAAATTCCCTTTGGACGGAAATGACGGACTGCAAAGCATGGTACCGTTGCACTATCCAAATTCTTTTCTCCGTATCCCAAGCATCCATTTTTATAAATCTAAATAGTAACCTACAAAATAAAAAAAAAAAAATAAGCCGATTACTCACACAGAAAAAAAGTTATTACGTTTTATTTTTGTAGCACGATTCGTGCGCCACCCTGTATTAAGCGTTTCCTGAAAAGTTAGACAATATAATTATTTAAAAAATGAGCTATTTACGAACTCTGTAGGCTTATTAATCTTGAAGTTACAGCGTATCAAAGTAACACTTTTTATTTTGTACTGCAAATGGACAAATAACGGTCTCCCCTGTAGCCCTGACTTGGTTTTATAAAGAGAAGATGTAGCCAATTTCAAATCGTATACAAATTTTAGCCTATCGATTAATAAAATTTTAATAAATTTTGAAGTTCTCGCATGATTTTCTCAGAATCTACATATTACTTGTATGAAAAAAATTGTTAATCTTTTTTGTGTAGAATGACATAAGCTACAATTTGTACCTTCACATTTTTCCAAAAAAAACTTATAGTTTTTGAGAAATTAAGAAAAGACTTAATTTTACCCCTTTTAACCCCCCTAAATTAAGCCCTGGATCAAATTTACGGATCTTTTCAGGAAAGGCTTAAGACGCCAAAACAAAGCTCTCTAACAAAATTCAGCTTTGTCGGAATTTTCTTTGAAGTGACTTTCCTGGGCTACAATTCCGACTGACTGTCCGTTGAGCTAATCTGTGATGGGCATGTTTTTTTACCTACCCGGTATTTATTAATGGGTGAATACCCGTTATTTATTGATGGGTAAGTACCTAGTTTACGCCGGGTGTATACCCAAAAAGGGTAAATACGTACCCTTTGTCGGGTATTTCAATTATCAAGTCGTTTTAAGTTTTCATCGTTTTCATGAGTGAACTGAAAAATCGAAAATTTTAAGATCTTGACATTTTTGAATTTTAAAATACAGTTATTTGGAGATATTGGAATCTGAAAATGTTTTGAAATACACTTTTGGTAGTTTTTTGAGATCATCTTTTTAAGGGGTGATTGTAAGGTATTAATGAATGTCTTATCTAAAAATTGATTTTAAATTAAATTTAAAATTATTTTCCCCAAGGGCCGTTAAGTGGAAATAACGGTCATAGTGAAGTTGTTATATACAGGCTTTAAAACATCATAGCTCCTGATTTATTTATCGGAGCATCAAGACTAAGCCCTTTGAAGAAAGTTGACATAACAGTCTACATTGTGTAAAAAACCCATTGAAGAAGAGAAAATAAACGCCCATCTTCAAACTTTGTACATTGCGTTTATTGGTCATTCTCCCTACATTTTTTTCTTTTTATTAGAACCAAAATTACGGTACCTGCCATATAATTCTGCTAAGCGATTTTACTTTATCGTATTTTTCTAAAAAACCGTTCAAAACTTTTCTGAAAAAATTCAAGAAATTACTTTCAGTAAAGGCTATTTTTCGTACCAACATTTTCCAAAACGTAATTTTTGGATAAGGCCGTAATTTTTGGGTAAAAAATTTCAAAACTCATCATGTGGATAGTGAAATGCGGGTAGTAACTACCTTCAGATTAAATTTTTAAAAGCAGAGCTTTTCAAGTTTTAAAAATACCTAGTTTTTTTTTAAACAGTTCTCTTTAAAAATGTTTTAACAATTTTATACATAAATTAAATTTGAGTTTTTAAGTTTTATTAAAAAATAATTTCTCTTCTCATTAAGAGAATAGGACAACCCAAATTAAAACCGTATTTTATTTTTTATAACGGAATTCTTTATTAAGCTTCTGATCCCTTACCACTGGTGGGGAAATTTTCGGCTATACGTTGATTGATACTTCTTAAAGAACTAACAAAACTAAACTAGAATGAGATCTGGAGATCTCTTTTATAATAGCTTAATGCTAACGTAGCATATCTGTGAATGATGCGATGATTCATATATTGGTATCCGTTGGATACTCATACACAAGTTGCACAAGGCAAAAGTGCTGATTATGATATTTAAAATTGTTTATGATCGTTGTATCATCGAATTGTTTACTGATTGAGTATCACACCAGCATGAGATTTTATTTAAAAAATGTGCTTCCGATATCATTTATTCTAGCATCTCTTCTTCAAATATATTTTATCTAAACCGCGGAACTTTTCCTTTTTATCCACGCCTTTAGTGGGTGTGACTCGAAATCCGTATTCTTTGGCCAAGAACCCGTTACTCGAAAAGGAAGCTGAGATTTTTATAAAAAAGACCTCTACAGCTGAAGAGATATCAGCAGCAGGTGAGCGGATGGTAGTTGCCCTATATTGGTGGCAATCCTTACACCCAAAACCTTGATAAGCTGCGGTATCAGTTATTAGCAAAGGCTGCGGTAAAAACGAGTTTCAATCTAGCCAGGTTACCTCCTACTGAAGACGCAGCTCGATTACATTCCTTACGCTCTAACCATCAGGTAATTCATCCTCATTCAATGTATTTCACATTATTTTCTTCATCTATACAATTTAGTTATCCTTGCACATAAATATATATATGCAATCACATTACAGGTTCAGAAGTGGTTGGGAGTCGAACTGAACCCTCTTATTTGGGGTTGGATATCGACCTCACAAAACCGCAGGCCGATGATGGTGACCAGAGACAGAGTTCCACAAAACCTCTTGCGGATGATTTCGTGTAGCTGCAAGAAAGGTTGTGGAAATGCATGCAGCTGCAGGAAGACAGGGCTTAAGTGCTCCTGCAGCCTCCGTAGTGGTATCTCTTGCGAAAATGTGCCAAGCATCGCACGTGAGGTAAATTCGCAATGCTTTCAAGCTGGTGATCTGTCCGATATCGAAACGCTGGAGGATCTCACAGAAGGCATAGATGACCCCGCTGCAGATATTTGTTCAGAAACATACGATGCCCAACCAGGCCCTTTTTTTTTTTTTTTTTTTTGTATATTCATTTTTATTTTTCAATTATCTTAGAACTATCTTAAAGCTAGACAAAAATTCATAAAAACTAGCCTACTTATCAATATCTTAAAACTAACTTACTGGCCCCAGTCGGGCGCTCTAAGTTAAACTAGAATAACTTAATGCTAATGCCTTTCGGCCTAAGAACTATCTTAATACTAAATCCAGGTCGGTTTTATTTTTTACCGAGAAGAATTTCACAAAAAAACTCGGTATCTATGTCTTTATTTTTTGGTTTTATATAAAACTTACAAACTACATAAAACTAAACTAAAGCTAATTAAAACTACTTAAAACTACTTACAACTAATTTTAAACTAATTACAACCTACTTATAAGCTACTTACAAACTAGAACAGCCACAGCAAGCATTTTCCGGTTTTTATAATTTGTTTGTATTTTTGTTGATTGTCTGTTGACTGTCCCTACTTAAAACTAACTACCTAAACCTATGTAAGTCGGCCATACAAGAGAAAATAGCAAGGTCAACTATTAAATGTCTGAAGGAACTTCATCTTCGTTTTTCAACCACCAGAACTGGTTCTCCTGCTTTACCCTATCTCTTCGGTCCCGTTCGGACACAGTCCTACTGAACCGAAGGTGCTCAGCTCCGTCTTGTGCGAGGACGTCTCGACTGTAAAGGAGCCGCCGATCTACAGTTCTACGGCCGACGTGGTAGATTAGCGGAACCGCCGCTCTATCCTGGATCAGCCCTCGACTGTCTAGGTGGAGGAATGCATCGGGCGGAATAAAGCCGCTTAGACGCACACTCTCGTAGTATTCGTTGTTGGGGTAATAAGCCCCGAAAATTAAGCTGTTAGACGAGGACATCGCTCTTGCAATGTGACCTCGAATAAGCTTCAGCAAGAAATTATCTATCCTGTTTATGTTGGCCCCGTTGTATAGAGCCAGGTTGGAATAGTAGTGTTTGTACTCCGACTCTGGTGTTCTGTGCAATCCAAGGCAGCGTCGAAGACACTGCCTCTCAAACACCCGAATCTTTTCCATTTGAGATGGGGCAACGTTGAACCAAACCGGGCACCCATAGGCAATCATCGGCCGGATAAGGGCCATGTAGCAAATCACCTTCACCCTGCTGTCATGCCGGCTGCTATAAAACAACCGTTTCGTCAGGGCAAAAGCTCCCCTAGCCCTGGCCAGAGCAGCATTTATATGTCTGTCGAAATACAAATACTGATCCATCCAGATGCCAAGGTACTTTACTACACTTTTACTCGCCAGTGGATGTCCATTTGGTCCTACGATCACCAGCTTGCGCCAGTTCTTTCTCGTATCCCTTGTGGCTCTAAGCAACGGAGTCCTAAACAAGATAGTTTCTGATTTCTGAAAGTTGATTTTCAACTTCCAGTCATCCCAATATCGCTGAATCTTCTCGAAGTCACGCTGCAAAAGAATCCTGATGACCTCGACTTTTGGAGCTGTTCTGTACGCAATTAGATCGTCGGCATACGCAATTGCCTGAGTTAGACTACTTATCAGATCGCTGGTGTAAATGCTGAATAGAATCGGCGAGTTGACCGCTCCCTGCTGAAGACCATTTTTAATATTAAAGGTTGTGGCAGAAGTTACATTGCCACTTTTGACAACAAACTTTCTGCCATTGAGCATATCATAAAGCATATATAACAGTGGTTTACTAATGCCAAGTCTGGTCAGCTTTAGATAAAGACCCTCTAACCATACGGTGTCGAAGGCCTTCTCCAAATCAACCAGGCAGGCACCTGTACACTGCTTCTTAGATTTGTTCCATTGGACATCAGAAACAAGTTTCGACGCGGCATGAATAGTGTCATGTCCCGCCTTAAAACCGAACTGATTGTCCGGTATGATATTATTGTCCTCTGCCCACTTAGACAGAGCTCTATTGATAACTTTTTCGAATACCTTGCTGATACTCGGAAGAAGACTTATCGACCGGAGATTCGCCGGATTGGAGTTGTCCTTTCCCTTTTTCGGGAGAGGATGCACCACAGCTGTCTTCCACCGCACTGGATAATATGCATTATTCAGAGCGTTGTTAAACAGAGTGGTATAAATGTCTACTGCTTCTTGAGGTAAATGTCGAAGTACAACGTTGGATATGCCATCGACTCCTGCTGACTTCTTCTTCTTTAATGAATCGAAGATGAGCTGGAGCTCCACCTTCGTAATTAACAGGGAGCTGGGCCCATTTCGCTCGGCGATTATGGCGTTTGCCAAATGATCTTCATTGAACCCGGTGAAACCAGCGTTCTCTGATCGCCATTGCGTGATGTCATTCCGAAGGTAGAAGTGATGGAGCAAGGCTCTGTTTTCCAGGTCGTGATTCGGGCGAATGCAAGCATTCACCTTGTACACTTGCTGGAAAGCAGCCCCCACAGCCTCCACTTTCTCCTGCGGATCTTCGACAATAAAGAGGTCATCGTCCAAGACGGCGTCCTCTGGATTAATTCCTGCTGTCAGAAGTACGTCTCTGTTGTCTGTCGTTCTCTGAAGCTTGAGACACGGAAGATCGTTCTGATCATTCCTTCTAAATATCTTGTTAATTTGCGGAAACATGCTCGGGTCGCTAGCATTAACGGCCCGAATTTTGTTGTCCCAATACAAATTAATTGACAACCGATAGTTCTCTTTAATTAGTTGGTTGATGTTTTTGATCGACGACTTCAGTGTCCTAATCTCCATCACCATCTGGTGAGGGTCAGTAAACCGTCGGTACAAGAGTTTTAGTCTTGTCAGCAGTCCACTTTTTTGTCTGTGTAGTGCGTCAATGGTTGCGTTTCGATACATGTCGGTTGCGTCCCGTTGTTTGTATTTCGGTATTGTTCTGTTCATTGTTCGTTTGATTGTCTCATCCATTTGTTCTAGGTATTGGTCTATTTCGTTATTTGTCAAATTCCTGTCATTTGGTGGGGATATGTTATTCGAACTGATTTCGCTCGATAAGGCATTGGTAAAGCGTGGCCAGCGCACCTTACTGTAATTGTAAGTATGCACAGGTACATACTCATCCAACTCCACGAGCTCGTTCGGGAGCTGTATTACGGCGGCGAGTCCGCAGTGATCACTGTCGTACTCGATCGTTCGTAAGCAGTTTCTTGGTCTTTGACCCACAGTGTCAGTAATTGTCAGTCTTGCGTCTATTAGCAATAGATCCAGATAGGCACCGCTTCTTGGAAACGATGGCCGATCCGTAGCCAGCAGGTCGACACCATACTCAGTGTTGTATCGACTCATCCAATTGAAAAGATGAATACCTCTTTGATTTTGAATTTGATTTCCCCAATCTTGGTGTTTGACATTCAAATCACCGGCCATGAGAAAGTAATTGTCTTCCAAGCTCAAGCGTAGACATTCGAAAAGTTTTTCAAGCTCTGTCATAAAATCAGTTGGCTGAGGTGATTCCGGTGCATAAGCCGCGATCACATACATTCGCTTCCCCTGTTGGAGAGGAATGCATACGACACACGCCTCTAACAGCCGAAATCTACGTAGATCACTATTATATATAACTTTATGATTTATGCCTTTTCGTATGAAGATTGCGACGACCCCCCCTTGAGTGGAGTTGGGTCGATCTCTTCTAACGATATTGTAATTGTTGTTAGTCAACTTATGTTTCTGGTTCAGCTTAGTTTCGCTGGCCATAAACACATCTGGACTTTGGTCTTTCAACAATTGGAAAAGATTAGCTCTACGTTCGGTCCTAATCAGTGAATTTACATTCACAGCAAGGATCCTAAGAGGCCTCTCCGACAGCGCGCCTTTAACCTCTAATTTGCGTTAGGCTAGGCAAAACAGAGTAGAGATAGTCTACCCTAGTCTCCTGCTCCTTTATCTGGTTGTGAAGTCCTGTTAACTGGCCTTGAATTGCCAGCAACATGCTTCTTATTTCGGCCTGAGCGTCCGGCGCCTTTGGCACTAGGGCCGGTTGGGCTGCCTTAGCTGCAGGCTGTACCGTTTTTCCCCTTCCTGCCGCCATTTGGGCGTAGGAAATTTGGGGATTAACGGGCGTTGCTGTAGGAGCACGCGTTGATGGGCGTATCTCTACCGCTGTCTGCTTAGCCGCTTTGTTGTTTCTTATTTGCTGAAAAGCTGAGCAACCCCGATAATTAGCAGGGTGCCCCTCCTTTCCGCAAAGTGTACATTTAAGCTGGGTCATGTCTTCGACCCGTTCTTCACCGAGCTTGCACTCCCCCTTAATGTGGTCCTCACCACACTTAACGCAGCGTGGCTGCATTTCGCAGTTTGCTGCAGCGTGGCCAAACCTTTGGCAGCGCATGCATTGAAGCATGTCGCCACGTCTCTTTAATTTATCCCAAGTAACAACCTGGTAGTTGAGGACGGAGATACTCCACAACCTATCCAGTTTGCTGTTGGGCGATAGCTGAACTAGGAAGAACGGCAAAGACCGCTTCTCCCGTCTGGCTCTGACTGTAGCGAACGGCTTGACCCCGATAAAGTCGAGATCGTCGCTCGCTTTTTGACGAAGCTCATCTAAGAGCACCTGTGGTTCCGTGCAGGAATCTATGCCCTTCAGCAGGACCGTTTGATATTTATCCACTTTGGGGGTAAAACTGAAGAACTCAGTCGTGGATTCTTTTAATAAGTTTTTAATAATTTTATGCTCCGCCATTGTGAAGCAGTGTATAGCATGCCTATCCTTACTTAGTCGTTTAATATAAAAGTTTTGGCCTATGGCCGACTTACATAGGTCTATGGTCTCTTTTAATTCCATCTTATAGGTGTTGATGGGCGGCACCTTCTCTTTTTTGCTTTGGGGCGGCTGTGACTGCTGCTGGTGTTCTTCCTGCTGCTGTCGGCTCCGCTCCTGTTGTTTTTGCTGCTGCTGTTGTAACTGCTGCTGTTTTGTCTGCTGCTTTTGGTTCTGTTGCTGCTTTTTATTTTGTTGCCTTTGCTCCTTAGGCATTGGTTGCTGCTGTGGCTGCTGTACAAGCAGGTTTTCTTTGGGCTGCTCCCGTATTTGTAGCTGCTCTTTTGGTTGCAGCTGTGGTTGCTGTTGCGCTTCTTTGTTTGGCGCCTGTGGTACCTTTAGCTCTCGCTCCAGCCTTTCTTTTTCACGGCGAGCCTCTTGTTTGTTCCTTAGAGCTAGCACCAGTGTCGCAAGTTGGGCATTGAGGCGCACCATCTCCCCTTCTATGGCTCCAATCTGCTCGCTGATCATCATCAACCTCTTTATTTTTTTGTGCCTCATCTTCTTCGTCTGAGGACGCCTCTGGTGATGTTATGTCGATGATGTTACTATCACCCGTTGTGTAGAGCCCTTCACCTCCTTCGGACATATATTCGATTTGTTCCTCGTCGGAGGGCGAAGTGTTTAGCTGCTGCTGTATTTTTATTGCTGCTGACGATTTGGTAATTCGCGACGCCCCTTTTCCCCCAGCTGGCAGCTTTGCTGGAGTGATGGTAGAGCGCCGCTTCACCAAGTTCGGCGCACATCGGATTTTTTTCCTCCTCTTTACGGGGGTATCGGCTGATGACGCCGTTGCTGCTGATGTTGTTGCCATCGGTGCCGTTGCTATGACATCTTTCGATGTCCCCGCTACTGGTGCCGTTGACGCTTTACTTTTCGTTGCTGGGCCACCTTTCGGTGCCCCCGCACTTTTCTCTCTTTCCATCAGCTGTTTTTCCCAGACAATAAAATTTTCCACCTCCCTGTTGTGAAAAAAAGCTTGTAATGTTTTTATGCCCGACTGGGACTCGAACTCGTGACCCTCAGACTGACGGGCCGCCACCTCTTTCTCTGTGCTATTGCACTATTAAAAAAATCTTGGCTGTGGTACTAACTTGTACTGAACACTCCGATTTTATTTGTAAACGCTGTGAAAGCCGAAAACGTGTGTATACTTTCACAGATCGAGATCGACTGTCAACCAGGCCCTTCGAAAAGGGCAAATGTACTTAAGTTGTAACTTAAAATATATAAATAGATAATTTATTGTTTCTTAGATCTGTTCCAAACATTTTTGTCTAAAATTGTTTTTTTTTTTTAATTGTTAATTATTACTTTACTGTTCGTTATTTCATAAATTCACTACTTGTTTATTATAAATTTACTATTGCTAACATTTATAGGTTGTATTTTTGAAAGTATTGTGTTTACAGAAATGATTTTGAGCTCAAATTGACACCAATTATTATGAAATGGTTAAGTGAAATTATAATCGAAAACAAGGTCTTAATAGTTAAAATAGCCATTAACTAAAAAAACACTATCATGTCTCGTTTTTTTTTTGCATAACTTACGAAGTTGCGTTCGGCGGAAAACTTGGATTATTTGTAAGGCCAACTAAATTAAAAACTCAGCAAAAAATCAGAACTACCGGATCTGAAGCAGAAATATCTCAACCCAAAGAAAAAGGATACTAGACTGAGAATAGCAAAATTTATCAGGTTAATTTCAGTTATTCAAAAACTAGAAGACATTTCAGCATTTGGTTTTCAGTATTTGAATAAAAATATGACCATACTTCATTAAATTTTAAAACCTAAAATAACACTGCGGGTAAGGGGAAAGAATATACCCGAGGTAGGCATGCCTGTCGTAAGAGGCGACTAAAATCCAAACTCCGTATACTGAGATTGATGTATACATAACTATGCAATGAGCAAAACAATAAGGTATAGTACCCCAGGTGGCAGTCCAGGTTCACTGGAAAATCCACCCTCTTCGGAGGTCGGCTCTATGGATTCTGGGGAGAGCCAATTATTGCATTTAATAAATCCCTTCCTAAAAAGTGCAAGGGTATCTCGATCACCACCATCTAAACCGAGTGCAAGACCAACAAAATTCGGGCAAAAGAGTTCACCCGTCACGCCTGCGCGCGCCAAAATAGACTCAGATAAAACAAAAAATCTTGAAAAAGATAATAACGAACTTCGAAAAAACCTAATCAAGTAATGGAACTTTATCAAGAGCTAAAGAAAGAAGTCGATCTTCTTCGAAAAGAAAATGAGATATTGAAAAGCAAAAATCCTCCAATAAACTCAAAGCCTAGCTTGCCACAAGTAAATAATTGTAGATATGAAACAGACGAAGAAGAGCTAGCACGTGAAACGGAGAAGTCCTCAAAGAAAAGATTGAGTAAAAAGCGTAAATCTGGCTCTTCACCTGAAGCAGCCTCTTCTTTTGAAATAAGAGTTTCACCAAAACATGCGACGGTAAAAGAAAAACCTGTTAAGGAACGGCCCCCACCACCGATAAATGTTATCGGTATTGCGGAGTATAACAAGTTGCAAACCATATTAAAGGCATTATTACTATCGGCTTTTAAAATTATTTCACTTAACAACAACAAATGGAAAGTTTGTGTGAAAGACCCCGAAAGTTATCGTCTTCTGTCACGAAAACTAAACGAAGAAAAAGTAGAATGGTATACCTATGAAAATAAGTCGGAAAGACCCCTACGTGTTGTGGCAAGAGGTCTACACGCATCATATTATATTATTAGTGATCTAAAAGAGCGCAACCTCAAAATCTTAGATGCGACGAACATTGTCAAAAGAGAGAAGTAGAAAAAAGAGGGTGAAGCGATAGTGGTACAACGTGGTCTCCCACTACTTATACTTTCGTTCGAAAGTGAAACTGAAAAATTAGATGAAATTTATAAAATTAAAACAATTCTAAACATCGTAGTTAGGATCGAACGCTGCCAAGAATTCAATCACACCCAAACCTATTGTGAAAAAGAGCCAAGGTGTGTAAAATGCGCTGGAAAACATCTAACTGTTGACTGCAACGGAAAAAGTGAAAGTCCACCGACGTGCATTAATTGTAATGGAAATCACCCAGCAAGTTATAGGGGCTGTGAAGTAGCTAAAGAATTACAAAAGCGACGATCAAAATCTGCCCAAACACAAAGAAACCCACCAAGGCAATTAGAAACCGCAATTCCCAAGAGTGCCAAATTTACGAAAGGTCCAAAACCTAGTAATCGTAAGGAAAAGAAACCAGTATCAGTACCTTCGGAGAAAATATCGAAGCAAGGAAATGCAGAAACATATGCCCAAATAGCGGCAAAAAA
Organism: Dasysyrphus albostriatus; assembly: GCA_946251815.1. Taxonomy (NCBI): domain Eukaryota; kingdom Metazoa; phylum Arthropoda; class Insecta; order Diptera; family Syrphidae; genus Dasysyrphus; species Dasysyrphus albostriatus. The sequence goes on from OX276335.1 coordinate 179,922,266, forward strand.
TATACCCGTGAATAAAGACACTGAAACAGACCCGGTTTCGAAAGTCTTTGCAATAATTTTGTCAAAACTTGAAGAACAATGTGAATTAAATAAACTTATCTTTGATAGGTTAAGTAAGCTCGAAAATTGTTTTCGACCCAAACCTCTTTCAAAAAATATATGATGGAAAAGCTTAAAATTCTAACGTGGAATGCCAACGGATTATGACAAAAACTTGGAGAATTAGAGATGTAAATGCGGGAAAAAGATATTGACATATGTTTGATATCAGAAACGCATGCTTAAAATGAATCAAATCTTAAAATCCACGGGTTTCATGACTACCACGCCATTCATCCATCAAACAAAGCAAGAGGTGGATCATCATTGCATATAAAAGAATGCATTGAACACTCGATAGGCCTCAAAAAAGAGGTGGAATCAATGCAATTGAGTAGTGTACAAGTTAAAACTAAAAATATTCCTCTCAATGTCTCTTCCATATAATGCCCTCCGCGTTGCAAAATTGATAAGAGTGAATTTACGACATTGATAAAGTCACTAAGCACAAATTTAATTGTTGGTGGTGACTTTAATGCAAAGCACACCTTCTGGGCCTCACGATGCATATCTCAAAAGGGTCGCATGCTATATGAAGCAGGGATGGAAAAGAATTGTGATTTTCATTCGACTGGCAAGCCAACTTACTGGCCAACTGATCCGTCGAAAATACCTGACCTAATCGATTTATTCATGGTGAAAGGAATACCCTCTAACCGTATAGAAATTTCAGAGGGCTATGACCTCTTCTCAGATCATTCTGCCGTCGTACTCATTATGAGCCTTGTTAAAATTGAAAAACCACCCAGGTTAACAAACAGTAAAACCAACTGGGATGGATTTAAAAAAGATATCGAGGACAACGTTGAGTTGAGGATATAATGACAAACGCCTCTTGAGCTTGAAGACGCAGTAAATACCTTTGTTGATATAATACAAAAAGCGGCTTGGGATAACACACCTTATCAAAGGCTAATGCCTCGCTTTAAAGATATAAAATATCCGCAAGAAATAAAAGATTTAGTGAAAGAGAAACGAAAAGCACGTAAAAAATGGCAGCAAACCCGTGCTCCTCAACACAAAGCTCATTTAAATCGCTTGAGTAATATGCTAAAAACGGCGATATCAGATTTCAAAAACTTTGAAGTTGAAAATTACCTTGAAGGCTTGACAGCGGGGAAAGAATCCAACTACTCACTTTGGAAAGCTATAAAAACGACGAAAAAACAAAAACTTCCAGTGCCCCGACTAAGAAAAGCCAAAATGAATGGGCTAAAAGTGACAAAGAAAAAGCGACGGTATTCGCCGATTACTTAGAGGAAACAACATTTAAGCCGTTCGATGGGCAAGAACTAAACGAAAATATTAATATGAATTTTACCTCAAATGAAAGCTACATAACGAGAAATGCTACACTTGCCGAATTAAAAAGAGAAATAAAGAAGCTTAAGTCCAACAAAGCTCCAGGATATGACTTAATAACGGCAGAGATTTTAAAAATGCTCCCTCGTAAAGGGTTTATTAACCTCCTTTACATAATAAATGCCGCTCTAAGGTTAGAATATGTTCCGAGCCAATGAAAAGTTGCGGAAGTCATAAAGAATACTACTCCTGCACCTGCAACCGATAACAGAAGAGACACAATTAATACCTGAACATCAGTTCGGATTTAGAAGCAAGCATTCGACAATTGATCAAGTGCATAGAATTACTGTTCGACTGTCTTTTTGGACGTGTCGCAGGCGTTTGACAAGGTGTGGCACGAAGGCCTCAAATTCAAATTAAGACAAGTTCTGCCTGAAGGACCTTACAACATTCTAAACGGATATCTAAATGAAAGACTTTTTCGTGTAAGACACGGAAATGACTATTCTGATTTCAAGGAAATAGTGGCTGGGGTACCACAAGGAAGTGTATTAGTTCCAGTTCTGTACCTTTTATTTACACGCGATATACCTCAAACAGATGACACTATTGTAGCCACGTTTGCTGATGATACTGCAATACTAGCAGTAGGCAAAACGATTAGCGAAACTACAATTAAATTATAAAATGCTCTTAATAATGTTAATGAGTAAAAATAGCGCTCAATGAACAAAAGTCAGACCACTTGGACTTTACGTATAAAAAAATAAATAGATTGCCCGTCTTTCTTAATACCGCTCATGTTCCATTTGCAAATGAGGCAAAGTATCTGGGAATGACTCTAGACGCGAAATTAAAATGGAAGCCGCACGTGAAACAGAAATGCGAAGAACTAAAAAGTAAATTAAGAGATATGAACTAGTTATTCGGTAAATATTCAAAGCTTTGTATTGAAAATAAATTGATTTTATACCGACAGGTTCTTAAACCTGTTTGGACTTATGGTATACAACTTTGGGGTTGTACCTGCGATACAAACTTAAATAACTTACAAACGTTTGAAAATAAATTGCTTAGGTCATTTGTAAATGCTCCGTGGTATATAAGAAACGAAGATCTTCATAGGGATCTCGGGATTCCTACGGTGCGGGAGGAAATAAAAAGTTTCGCGCGAAAACCTAGAAATCGACTATTAGAACACACAAATTCAACGATTATTGACATTCTTGACGAGTCGAATTTAGTACGCCGTCTGCGAAGAACAAAACCTTCCGACTTGGTGCGGTGAACAGAAAACCGCTTTAAAATCGCGGATTAAGCAGGAACTTTCACCGGAAAGTAACCTGCAACACGTTACTTAACTTCGTTAAAAATAAATTGCTAGATAAGTTTCAACTTAGTTGCAATCGGGAAGTGGAGGTGGTTTTAGTGTAGTAAGAATCTCACACTTCTATGAGCACGCGTTTTTCGGTCCTCATAGAGCCTGAATTGCAGGTTTCGCACCTACCCACGGGAAAATAACCACAAAAAAAGAAAAGAAAGAATGGATTTCTGGCTTTGCGATAGGCTAAAGGATTTTTGTCCAGATATTACCATTGTTTCTGAAAAGTTATTTTTCTATTTAAAGTCAACTTTTCTTAAAATTGCCCCTCCTGCCTAAACGGGGCATATACACTCCCTGTCCTATATTATGGGTTTCTTCTTTTGGCCCGAACCACACGTCTGGTGTTTTTATGCACCATGTGTTAAGGACCCTGTATTTGTAATTATACACTTTAATACAGCGGTTCCAAAACTTTTTTAGTAGTGATTCCCTAAACATGGTCAAAATATATTTTGGAATCCCATAACTATACTTAACGATAGCCAACAACGAAAACCCAAAATTAAAAATCTGTTTATTTCTTATTTAAGATAATTCATCAAAGCTAGTGAGAAGAATGAAACATTTTTATTTTTGATTAATAAACTGTTCAAAATTAAGTTATATGATCAAAAACTGTATTCGAAGGTCTGGAGAGCGTCAAATCTCGATTTGTATTAAGTTGAGAGGACAAAAAACGTATTTAAATAAAAAAGAACTTGCAGATATGTATATCAGAGATGCGTTTTTCTGTATACTTAGCATACTGTATACCAATTTTGCACTCAAACTTTTTGAAAATTAGTATCTGGGCAGTAAAATGTTGCCAAGACTTTTGCAAATATCAGCTCGGAGCTCAAGCATGTTTCCTTGCAAACAATTATTAAAAGTTTTGCAGACAAGAATATATTTTTCCCCAGTTGGAAAACTTTCAGCTTATTACGAAGTTCAAATAACTGGGATAAAGCTTTTCCTCAAGACATCAGATTTCTTACTAACTTAGGTACCTACCATATTTTTGCACACTTTCCAGAAAAAATCTTCTGAAGAGGACACGTTTTCACAAAAGTTACAATTAAAATCTTTACAGGCTCACCAAAAACAAGAAGTGCATATCAATGTAAAATGAAATGGCTGTTGTTTCATAATGTGTTTCAATAATACAAAAACAGATACTAGCAATTTTTACCAAAAGTCAATTGAAAGTTCTTTTTGTAACTACTGAAGAAAATAATTTTTTGTTATTCCTCAAGAAATTCGCCTGGAGATTGTTTCGCGGAACCCAGGGTTCCGCGGAACACAGTTTGGGAACCGAGGCTTTAATATACTACTTGTTGTTGTGGTAATAGGTATAAAACATCTTAAACGGAAAGCCCTTTAAGCCATACAACCATCAGCGACGAAATTTTGACGCATGAAAAACTAAATCAGATTGTCTTGGAATCGAATCTTATTGGTGTATATCTCAGAGGAAACCTGCATTTGACTCCAGAGAGAAATGGTTTGATAGCGAATTATTCGATGCACGTAAGAAATCCTTGTTTGGTTAAGGGTGTTCAGAAAATATCCACACAGTGACATCTTCAGATAAAAAAATATTCAAGCAAACAGAGAGTATAAAGAGTTGTGGAAAACATAGCGTCGAACTCACGTCATGAATGTCGCTAGAACAATCTCTTTTGGAATAATACGTCTGAACAAAGCGGCAGTTAAGCAATAAAGGGAAAAATAAAAGATCAATACCAATTGAACTTCCAACACTGGTAGCCTACTTCAGCGAAATGACAAAGGACCACAACAATATTCCTTTTTAATTTGCAACTCCCAGCTACTAAAATAGGACACTTGACATCCCATTTTCAGCTAATGAAGTTGAGAATGCACTTACAGACTCAAATAATGATAAGGCTACTGGATCGGATGGTGTGTCTATGGAGTTTTTTAAATTTAGAGCCGCAGAGTTTATTGTGAAACTAACAGCTGCTCTCAACAGTCTGCTTGATTCTGGCAAAGTTCCTGACTACTTTAATAAGGCTTTATTGAATCCAATTCTTAAAAAAGGTGAATGCAGAAACTCCGTAAATTACAGAGGCATCTCAGTACTGAAAGCATCAAAGAAGATTCTTGCTAAGATTTTGAGCAAAAGATTATACTCGTGGATTCAGGAGAATGATCTTCTAAGCGAAAACCAGGCGGGTTTTCGAAGAGATTACTCAACAGTTGATCAAATTTATATCCCCTCCAACATTGCTGAAATGTCTATCAGTAAGAAGAAAAAACTCTATGCTTTCTTTATCAGCTTAAATCAGTTTTCAATACGATTGATAGGAGGGCCCTTATGTTAAAACTTTATACTAAGGTTAAAGTTCGGGAGGATCCTCGAAAGTTTGTGTGATCATACAACGTCAGCTATAGAAAACGGAATAGAGAGATCATTAGAGTTTGAAGACGAAATCGGGCTAAGGCAAGGTTGCAATGTAAGCCCACTTCAATTCGCCGTTTTTTTAAGATGGCATAAACGAGATTTGGACATGTGGAAAAAAGCTGCCTGAAACACTGGAAATAAGTTATCTAATTTTTGCTGATGATATCGTCGCATTTTCAAAAACACCACAGGGTCTTCAACTAATTTTCAACCGGCTGGCTCAATATTGCAAGCAATGGAAACTTCTAGTGAACCTGGAAAAATCAAAAACAATGATCTTCCGCAATGCAGAAGGTAGAAGCTGCCGAAACGAGAAATGGAAATTTGCTAACCAGGACGTAGGACGTAATGTGTACAACAATTTGGGCATGCTCATAACCCTAGATCTCAACTTTAAAAACATATGATAGTTAGAATTCGAAATCAAAAAATGCAATAAATGCAACGTGGAGAATTGTTTTGGCCAGTAACTATGTGGATTCAGCTTCCAAGTACCGAGTTTGAGGCAACATTAAAAGCTATAATGTGTTATGCTGCTCAGAGTTGGGGCCATATTGAATATGAAGAGGTAGAGCAATTATTACGATACTTTTTAAAAAGAATTTTTAAGTTACCACAGTCTACTCCAAACCACATACATACTTCTCCTTGAGACCGGACTATCTATTTTTACATATCAAGATTTAAAATGCAAGTTGACTATGCCTTAAAAACTCTTGATATGGATGACCGAAGATTACCGAAACGGATAAGCATACTGATAATAAGGAAAGAAATTTCATGGTATGCACAATGAAAGCGCTTGGCAGAGTACTGTAGCTACTCCTTAAACCTACAGACTAATGACGTTGATTGTTGAAAATTCGAAGTATACGAGCTCATAAAGGAAGTTGATTTGAGAAAAAAACTTGATTCTGAGGAAAAGGCGAGGTCATCTACGCAGCGTATAATCTTTGCCCAGCTCAATCATAACTTAATGGAGAGAAATGACTTTAATTGTGTGAACTGAACTGAGGATATATTCAACTTTATCAAAACAAGAGCAGAGGTGATCGCACTGAATTTCATTCCACACAGAAACTATATTTCAGATATATGTTATGTAATATGGGAGTTAGAGAAAATGTTTACCATTTTCTGAAAAAATGTCATATCCTTATGGAAATCCGAAGGTCAGTTTTTAATAAGAGTATCCTGAACAAAGTTGAAATGAAAAATACTTTAAACGATGAAAATTGGAAACAAATGTCCAAATACATGAAATGGGGGTTGAAATTATAGGCAGAATATTATCGATAAACTATTTTAAGGATAAGAAAAAATGTAATATATATGAAAACAAAAACGAGAATATATAATTAATTTATTAACTGTAACTATAATTTACTTATTTAAACTTAAAGTTGTCACTTTGTCAGACGGCGTTAGCCATGCATATTTATGAATTGTTTGGAACTAAGAAAAAAGAAATTATGGTAAATAAAGTCAAATAAAAATCTAAAGTATAGTACTTGTTGCTTTAAGTTTATTATTGCTATATTTTAGAAAGCCGTCCCTTGGAAACTGGTGGGTCTATGGAAACGGTTTTGAACTCAAATTGAAGAACATTTAGTAAGGTTTAAATCGAAGAACAACTTTTTACTCTGAAATTGCGGAGTATTGGTAAAAATGTGCAATAACTCGAAAAACCGCGAAAATTTCTATTATTGAAATACATCATCGACAATTTTAATAAATGATTTTGAGACGTTTAGATAGCAAAATTATATATTCAGCCTTATCCAGGGATTTTTCTAACCCTTAGAACACCTGGAGCAAGTTCAAAGAAGCCGTCGTTTTTGCTATAAATATTTTAATACATAGCTAGTAAAACAAATCGAATATTTAATCGTGTTACTTCCACCGTCTTTATACCAACTCAAAGCCAGTAAATATTAACATATTTCACTAAATAAATGACGGGCAAAATAAGGCGATGTCTGTTTATATGACTTTCTTGCAAGTTAGAATACTTATTTTGGTAACTAATAAATTTATATAATTTTAACCTTTGAACTTAGACAAAAAGTAAGCTGCCATCGAGAAAAGGAGCGGCGTTTACTTAAAATTAAATTTAAATTAAATTTGGTGGCGCAACAGCTCATGGAGAACCAGGGCCTAGTGACTTACAACTCTCAACCATTCCTGGGTGCGTGTTGATGGCAGGAATGGAGAGGACCCACAATTTTTTGCCGAGTCCGAACGGCTAGATGAGAAGCACATATTCATGACAAGTATACTTTTGGAGGATTTGTCAGTTCCTCGCAAGAGGCAGTACCTCGGGAAAAACATTTCTGTTCTTAGGTGGCAGCGGCTGGGAATCGAACCCAGACCTTTGGCATGACAGTCCAACACACTAACCATCATGCCACGAGGTACTACTTTTACTTAGTACATTTTAATAATTCAACGTAACTTAAAACACAACGCTCTGTTTGGAATGTTTGCACGGAATCAGCAAAAGCTTGTCCAACTTTTTAACGCGAATTTAACAGTTATTTGATGCTATGGAAAGTTTTAGATTATATTTAAAATACATTTTCTTCAAAGTAAGTTAAGCGCTCTTTTAAACATCATTTTCTAAACTCTTAACTGGTCAACTGATTTCAAAAACGTCAAATAAAAATCAATTTAGTCGTCAAATGATAATCGTTTTTGACACAAATATTGCTTCGTAACAAGTAGTATGTTATGTAAACGTCCTGTTTGCAGAAAATTTGTTTAATCGACCTATCAATTAACTTGCAATCGTATTTGACGACAAACACGCTCTCTATGGCTTTTCAATATTTTTCGTCAACTCGATTTTTGTAATACTCAGTTGTACCGTAGATGATGTGTTCAATAATCCAGTTTGCTTAAGTCAAAAGAAGACTTTTGCAGTTTGCTTTTAAGAATATTTTGCAAACGCATTTTTGAGGTAGATGACATCTTAGAAAACGCCCATAAATATCAAAATATCAACTTTTCAAATCTAGCTTTATAACATGTGTATCACAGTCGAAATTTTGGTGAAATTCTGAAATTCTTTTGATCAACCATCATTTTAACCACTAGTAATTTTTGCTGCCGATCGTCCTTATCGACATACCCAAATCCATTTCAGTTGTAGGTCAATATAATAGCAATAATAATTTCTCAAATTTTTCAACGTAAGCTAGCCTCGTGTCAGCCTTTACGCCATGGTGGCACCTGGCACCTTTCATGGAACATGGCGAGCCATTAGCGGTACGACGCCCTTCACAGCAAGTCGCCTGGGGCATTTGCCCCACCCCTATGCACGGCTCTGGCCTTATCGCCAATTCCGACGGAAATAGCTTTCCCTCGGATATAAATTTTTCCCACTAGTCGAGTACTCTTACCGCCAGTAGCGAATCTAGGATTTTGCAGTAGGGTGGCTTAGCTCATTAGCTAGGCTTTTTTCAAAAAGTGAGAATTATTCCGACTTGTTTGTGCAAGGAATGAATTTCATCGATATTTTCTTTCAAGTTGAGATCTAATGTCCAAAAGTTGTAAGAGCTTATGCTGATAAGCTCGTTTCACCAGCGAAACGTGCGATGAAAGGGAGCAAAATTAGTAAACGTATCAGTTTTGACACACCCAGAGTATTAACTTTTAATACCAACCCAAAATGTTTTATCATACAGAACCAAAAACATACTCGTATTACGAGTTTTATCAAGAAGAAATATCAGTGTTTAGTACTCCTATGTATTTAGTACCTAAGGTAGGGTGAGTTTTCATTATAACTGCCTGACCAGAATAGAGTGCTGTAACTGGAGCTGCAGCTGCAACTGAAATAGCTGTCAAAAAATGCTGTTCGTGCTGTTTTTTACTCGCCCACAATGCACAGCTGCGTCGCGTTCTATTCGTATCTTTGGATTTGTGTGTATTCAACATTTTGACAGCTATTCCAGTTGCAGCTTCGTCTCCATTCTGTTCCGTCAGTCTCGGCTTAGCAAGTGTTCAGCGATCTCATTGCGAGAATATCAGCTTGAATCTCCAGCATGTTTGCTTATAAAATTGGAAAATACTCAACATTGTTTTTCAACAGAAAAAATTCTGGTTAATCAGAAAAGATTTATAATAAAGCTGCCATTTTTTTGATGATTTTCCCAACAAAGCCGTAGCAGTTTTGTTGAATTTTCAAAAATTGTCTGCAAAATAAGCTAATTTTGGAATTTATTGCTCATCCCGCGATACAGCCGTTGCGTCGCAGTAATATTTTTGATCCAGTTGAAAAACTTTCAACTCATTATGAATTTAAAAAACCCGATGGCTGGCTACTGTTTTTTCAAGAAAGCCATTTGTGTAAGTTTAAAGTAGAAATGATTCGTACTGACTTCTAAAGTTTTTGAACACTTTCTTGTTCTTGGCCAATCCTGGCTGGAGAGGACTCTTTTTCACGAAATTTACAATTTTCATATTCTAATCAAGAAATTTTATCAAATCAGTTATATTCAACAAGCGCAACACGATGCAAATTGCAATGACTGGCTGTTATACTTCCTGGGCCCTAATGGACAACTTATGTTGACACATGCTTCTTACTTCTTTGAGCGTGACAAAAGGAATTTCACATTCGTCGTTTCTATCAACAAACTGTAAGGGATCTGAAGCTGTGCTTGCTGGGAATGGCCTAAAAACATTCGCGAGATTTTCAGCAAAGAGATCAGCCTTTTGTTTCGAATTTCCGATCCATTTACCACCTTGAGATTTTACTGGCGGGTTTTGTGTCTGTGGTCTTCTTAAGCGCTTAGCTGCTTTCCATAAGCAGTATTCCATAGAAGCATCCGCCGTCAGACTATTCAGGAATCTACTTAGTGAATCACTTTTAATCTCACAGATTCTTTTCTGTTAAAAACTGCCTTATCAACTGGGAATCTCGTAGTTTGCCAATTTTTCGAGCTCTTCTTTTCTCCAAGATCAGCTCTGTTTTCGACAGGATATTTAATTTCTTTTCTTCTTGAGTTCGAATTTGTTGGAGTACTTTCCTCTGCAGCCTGTTGCACATCAGCAATAAATTGTTCTACTTCATGATCAACTTGTTCAATTGTTTGCATAGGGGATCTTAGGTTTATAAAACTTTCAAGTTTATCGCTTAATTCGTTCCAGTTTTTCTTTTATTCACGAGCCTAGCATTACTTTTTTCTATAATTTCTGCTTCGTTCAGTGATAATTTTCCTGGAGTATGATCTGACAATAAATCGTAATTTCTTTCGACAGTTAATATCTTTTATTATGAAGAAGTCTATAAGGTCTGATTTTTTTTTAGTATCAGATGGCCAGTATGTTGGTGAGCCAGAAGAATAAAACTCCCAGTTGTATTTGCCGCCTCCTTGATACAGCCGTTTACCGTTCGTTGTTATGAGCCTAGATCCCCATTGGGTGTGTTTAGCATTGAAGTCGCCACCAACAAGGAAGTTATTTCCTAACAAATTTAGGAGTTCGGCATAGTCGGAGGTCGCCCCGTAGGGTAGTATATAGCTGCTTTTTTTAACTCTTTCTTTTTTATACCAATACTAATTGTTGTTACTTGCATGTTTCAATTAGTAAATTAGGTTCTTCATAGTGCGTTTAACACTTTTTTATAAGTATTGCTTATCCTCCCCTAGCTTTGTCAGCTGGGTGCGAAGCGTGATAACACGTATAGTTTGGTAGTTTATTATCAAGATTTTGTTCTATAGCGAGCTGAGTTTTGGACACCAAACAAATGTCTATATGCTCTATGTCTAAAAAGCTGTTTAGTTCTGATACATGTTGTAAAAGACCGTTTGCATTCCATGTTGCGATTTTGAGTGTTCTGTCCGTCATTGTTTTTTAAGAGCGACTTCTTCGCTTAGCTGTTTTATGTTTAAATCTTGTTTGTCAATAGGATAAGTCCAAGCATTTCTCAGAAGATGTTTCTTCGATCTTCCACACATTTTTAACAATCGGGGAATAGGATTTATTTTCATCACTTTTGCTTAGTGCAATTGTTTTTGTCGGTTGATTTTTAGTTTTGCTTTCAATGGACATTTTTGCTTTCAACTATTGCTTTTGTGTTTGTTGGGTTTCTTAGCTTGTTCCCAGCTTTGTTTTTTCTTTTTGTGTCTTGGAATTTTTTGGCGACTGAACATCCTCTGTAACTTCCAGGATGGTTGCTTTGACAGTTAACATGTTTCGCTTTCTCTTCTCTGCCCATGGGTCAGTTTTTAGTTGCATGCTTGCTTTCGTATTTAACATAAGCAAACCCACGATTGCAGTATTTTTGTGTATGCCCAAAGACTTGACAGCGCTTACATTGTGGAACAATTTTTGACTTTCGCAGTGGTTCAATTTTAGAGATCTCTTTGCTGTCGTTGATACCCTAATGGAGTCTTTGATTATCTCATTTTTAATAAGATTTTCGCATTGAGAGCTTGAAAGCTTTTTTGTATAAGGTCTTTGACAATATCTTTGGCAATACATGAAGAGTAGAGGCCTCTTGTATTCTACCTTTATCAACCATGTAGCTTTCTGTTCGTACAAGTGCCACTAAATTTTCTATTTGTTCAATTCTTCAGTAATAGATCTATATGCATCGGCGTCTTCAACAATGACTTTCCAATTGTCTTTATTGAATAATGTATAATGAGGCATTTTCTAAGTGTATTTTTCTACTATGTTTTTAAGCTCGCCAAAACATTGTCAATCCGGAAATCATGATTGGAGGTGGTGCAGTTTGCCTAGTACCTTTAGCATAAGACTTCTTTTGGGATACATCTCTTATTTCACTATATGATGTTTTCATTATTGCAGCAATATCTCCTTTTGAAGCTATCTGCTTAATTTTTTGAACAGTCTCTGGCCTACCCTCTGCTTTCCGTTTCTTGAATTAACGTTTGTTCCTGTTACCATCAGTTTCAAGAAGAAGCTCTTCTTCATCAGTATGAAACTCATTGGTTTTTGGTGGGGTTTTCAATACAAGTATACTAGTAGCAAGTTGACTTTTTCTTCAAGTTTCTTATCAATAGATCCAACGCTCGTCACTTGTTCACCTAATTGGCTATCCAGCGGACACTTCTTGGAGGTGACGATGCAATTTTACTCCGCCCAAATTTTTGCTCAAAACTGACGGAAAGCAATTTCTTTTCGTAGAAAATGTGTCTGTTCGCGTACCTCCCAAAACTAAGAATTTCTACGAATTTAGCCCAAAGTTCTGTCAAAGCTCATACAAAAAAAATAAAATTCATAGAAATTCGTAGTTGTGGGAAGTACACGAACAGACCTAATGTAAGCAATTTAATAATTTATTAGTTAATTATAAGACAAACATATTAAATTTATTAAATTTATATAAAATTGGAACCTATGGGGAAGCATACATCCAGAGGATGGGTAAAAACTGATAACAGGCCGGAAAAAGTAGACAAATTGTGGGAAAATTAAGCATCCCATTTGAATGCCTTGGGGCTGTCAAAGAGAGATACTAACACTACGGGTTGGAAGAAAGTAAGCAATATTGGCTTTCAACTTTAGGTACTAAATTCGCAAGGACATAACAATCTTACAGGTATGGGTGGACAAGTAATACTATCAATTGGCAAACAAGAAAGGACGACTAGCCAACTTAACTTTGTTTGAAGTATACTTTAATTATTTACAGTTAACTTATCTAAATGGCACAAAAACATCGGTTAATTTCTTAAGTTCATATGATCTAAGTAGCATATCAACATAACAGTGCATTTTCCAAGTTAATTTTATATCTCAAACTGAGTGTAACAAATGGCCCTCCAATATTATATTAAACAAATGAGGGTACGTCCAATAAATACTAAGGGAGAAGGAGAACAGTGTGCCAAAATCACTGAACCTATTCAAAAGGCCGGAAGAGTATGTATATTTCATTTTTCTATGTGCTTGATTACACGTGAAGAACAAAAGTGTTCAGATGTGAAGAAAATTATTCTGCAGATTTTGTTACCCTCTTTGTGTTTTCCGTAATTTCATAATGAAACACGATTCGATTCGGAATATCCACCAGACGTCAGAATCAAATGAGCAAAGAAGAACCAAAGAAAAAAATTTCTAAATGCGGGAGGAAAAAATAGCCGACAAAAAAAGGTCACAGCTGTAAGTTCACTGGGCGAAAATGTAAACAAATTCTTTTGGAAGTTATTTATATCGTGTTCGTTACTGTTTTCCAACAAAATACTTTTCAAATTATTGTGTTATTATGCTTATTTAACCATCACTCTTAAAATCCTTTATTTCTTTTAAGAACACAGAAAATAGTTAAAAATCTTTTTTCGTTTGTGGTGCAGCTGTAAATTCTGTCTTATTTTCTTTTTTTCCTTGCAACCTGTCGAAATTAGAAAGAAGAAAGACAAATATAGTTTCTGGAAAAGCCCAATCGGCTGGATTGAATATCAAATGGAACGCCATAGAGAACGTCAATTTTCTTCACCGAATATTTTCTAATATTTTAAAATATTTCATCCCCCTCCCTCTTCGGCAAGTTAGCCTGCTTACCATCACAAATCGCACAAAATGCTTGAATTTCTTCTTTACGTGTGATCAGGGACTGTATCACTTACACATGAATTTTCTCAACAGACTAAAAATGACTAGAGTTAGAGTATTTCCTGTTACTTTATTTTTATTTTTTTAAGGTATTAAATTTTTGTAATTTACTGTTTTCTTACACAATATTATGCAATTGGTGAAGAAGATTTAAAGTTTATGTTGAAGACAAATGAAGTTGAATTGGAAATTGTACCGATCCATTTGGGACCGTTGCATAGTGGTTTCATCTGTATGGGGAGGCGGTCATAATTAAATGAAATATCAACGACTGAACTGATTTAGACTACACTTTCAGATATGATAAAAAATGACCTAACACATCCTTTATTTATTTATTTATTTTTGATTTCATCAATTAATAACAAAGTTTTGCTGATTACAAAAATTTACAAAATAATAAGATAATAACAAGGTTTACAAACAAATTTACAATTCAATTGCATTCATGAAACAGATTTTAAGAAATTTTATTAATCAATTACATAATTGAAGAACTTTCCTCTTAAAGCAATCTCTATATTTAGAAAGGTCAATCTCATGACATACCATATTAAACAATTTTAAAGACCGTGTTATTTATTCATTCAACCCATAGTTGGTTCAATGAGTAGTAATATAAAATAACTCATTTCTATTTTAGACTTAGTTTTCTTAAGTAATGATTATTTCAACTCTAATGTCTCAGTAGTTCCGTTTTCACATTCACGGCAAGAAATATGACGTCGTTTGCTGTCCCTGTCACTCTACTTTTGTAGCGTCCCTGTTGAAAAACCCAAGGGTCAGTGGCCTCAACGTTAAGAGCGCTACGTCCAATTATGGTCGTCATAATCGTAAATTGGGCTGAGCAACAACTTGAAAATGATTCGGACTTTCATCGAAAAATCATCTTCAGCGATGAGGCTCATTTCTGGCTGAATGGCTTCGTCAATAAACAAAATATGCGGTACTGGTCAGGCAGCAATCCACACGTACTCCATGAGTCATCATTGCATCCCGAAAAAATTACGGTTTGGTGTGGTTTATGGGCCGGCGGCGTCATTGGGCCGTACTTCTTCCGTGATGATCAAGACCGGCACGTTACTGTGAATGGGGATCGCTACCGTTCAATGATAACTGAATATTTTTGGTCCCAATTGGATGATATGGACTTGGAGGACATATTGGTTCCAACAGGATGGCGCCACAAGCCACACAGCGAATGTCACAATCAATTTATTGGAAACCAAGTTTGGAGAACGTGTTATCTCACGAAATGGTCCAGTCGCTTGGCCGCCTCGGTCGTGCGATTTGACGCCGTTAGACTATTTCCTGTCAGGCTACGTCAAGTCTATGATCTATGCCAACAAGCCAGCGACGATTTATGAACTTCGTACGAATATCGAACGTGAAATTGCAGCAGTATCGGCCGATTTATGCTTGAAAACCGTCGAAAATTGGGCTCAACGTCTGGACTTCTGCAAGCGTGCCGTGGTGGCCATGCAAAAAAATCGAGTTCCATACATAATGGCATCAAACGTACTTTCACAGGAATAAAGAATTTCATTGATTTCCAAAACCGTTTTTGTTTTATTTAAAAAAAACTTTTGTAGCGCTCTTATTGAAACCCCGATATAATGCTTGTGAGGGATATTTTATGTTATCATATAAGATGCCCTGCCTTACTTTTTGAGCAATATCACAGAACAAGGTATGGTAGTAGTGAACCAGTGTGTAGATCAATAAGGCATTTCAATGAAGTTTGCCAACTTATTGAACTAAGCAGCTCTAGAGATTTGTTTAAAGCTAATCTATTCCTGATATATACTTTTTAATTATATTTATATATATGTACATTATAGAAATACATGCAAAAATTTAAAGATATATTTATTTCACAATCTGTTAGTCGTAAACGCTTGTAGATCAATAAATAAATAAATAAATATTGTTGTCATAGAATGGTGACCAAACAACACAACAATATTCCAAAACTGGTTGAACTAGAGACATAAATAAGGTCTTCAAAGCATAAGCATCCTTGAAGTCAATCGAGTTCCGTTTCAAAAAGCCTAGCAAAGAATTTCCTTTAGAGACAATATAATCAATGTAACATTTAAGAAATAGAAATAGTTTAACATCGTCAGCATACATTAAGCAGTTACAATATCTCAATACTGGCGGTAAATCATTGACAAATATAATAAATAGAAGTGGACCAAGATGACTTCCTTGTGGAAGTCCTGATACAACATCTATAAAGTTTGAAACGCATTCATTTATCTTAACAGCTTGTTTTCTGTCCGACAGGTATGATCTTAACCATATTAAGAAAGCTGCATTTATTCCCAACTTTTTCAGCTTTTGCAGGAGAAGACTTTGATGTACCCGATCAAAGGCTTTTACAAAATCAGTATACAAGACATCAACTTGCTTACCCTTTTCCATAGAATCAATACAAAAATTTGAAAAAAGACTTAAGTTTGTGCTAGTGGACCTACCTTTTACAAAACCATGCTGATTAGAGGATAACGATTCCTTAACAGCAAAATAAAGTGAGTGACCATTTTTTCAAACAGTTTGGGAACAGCAGAGAGTTTAGAAATGGGTCTGTAGTTCTTCACTTAATGTTTAAGGCCGCTCTTATATACTGGATCAATGAAAGATATTTTCCATTCTTCTAGAAAAATACCAGAAGTTAGTGATATATTAAAAATAATGGTCAAAATATCGCAAAGTGAAGGAGAACACTTTGACAAGAAAATAGGAGGAATCATATCAAAGCCAGATTTTTTTGTGATATAGATTTCTTTTAGACTATCTACTTTATCTTGCTGTGTAAAACTTCGTAACGAGAAATCTACTAAGAGGTTAAGATCAGTGTATAAGCCTTCAATATTATTTATTATGTCAGAATTATAAGGCTTTTGAAAGGACTGAGCAAAAAGGTCCCACGAAGACTGACTATCAGTTGATATAAGATTTTCATATTCCATACCTAGAGGGAATGATGAACATTTTCTTTTAGAATTCAGAAACACCCAGAAAGATTTTGAATTATTTTTATATTGGATTCAGTACGATTTAAGTATTGCCTATTCAAAAATTTATTTAGAAAATGAAACTTCTTTCTTAATTGAAGAAATACAGCTCGGTCTTCATAGAGATTTGTTATTTTAGATCGTTTAAAAACTCTTATTTTTAGCATTCTCCAAGTTTATTTATCCTTTTATTAAACCATGGAAGCTTAAACACTTTCCTCTTGAAACTGTAGGAACAATACGTTCTATGCCCTCAACCACATAATGCATTTGAAATCTGTCTACATATCCTCTAGTGACTTGCCTTCCGATAAGTTCTTGCAGTTCACACTGTTGTAAAAACTATTTAGTGCCATAAAATTTGCTTTAGAAAAATTTAAAGTTTTTCGGTTTTTAAGACATACGGAGCCATTACATAGTACTCAAAAGATAAACAAATAGCCTTATGATGAATAGAGTTATTAACAAGAGGAAAATCAGAAAATTCTATAGAATATTTTAAATCATTATTAATAAAGACCAAATCTAATATTCTTCCAAAACAGTTTTTAATATTATCAATTTGAAAGAGACCCATAGCAGGAAATGAATCAACAACCAACATTTCTATATCTTTATTTGCATCAAAAGGGATCAAAATATGATCTTCTTCCATGAAGCACCTGTCCATATCACCAATGTTGAAATCGCCAAGTATACAAGGGAATTGGTTTGTTGTTAATTCATATAAAATAGCTTGAGCATTAGACACATGTCTATTATATACATCTTTTCCGCTCTTGGGGCGTATATAACTTACTACAAAAAATATATCTTTAGTTTCAGCAGAATCTTTATTACACAAACATAAAGTTGCTTGATTTCATCTGATTCATCTATTAGGTTGCATTATTTACTGCTGAAAGTCGATCTAATTGCTATTAGAACACCTCCACCACGCTCCATTCCAGTTTCAATGGAACGATCTTTACGATAAACATTGTATGAAGAATCGAATAGTTCATATGGTATAAAATTTGAATTCAACCAAGTTTCAACAATTATGAAGAAAATTTGAAATTTGAGCATTTTGAAAATATACCCTCATTTCTGACAGTTTTAATTTGGGCTTTGGAATATTTACTTCACCTTGAAGCTGTCTTCCTTTTTCGGAAAATTTACAAGCTTTTTTATTTGTACGTGCTCAGGCCAAATAGATGAATCAACGGCAGCAGCAAATGAGTTTTCAGGAATTCCAAACAAAGTTAACAAAGCGAAGTGAAGTGGAATTGGCATCATTTTTCAATAGTTTCGTGCAACGCATAGTGATCTTTAGGATATTTAATCTTAAAGCGGCATATTCTAGTACATTATCCTCCGTCACATTATTGTCTAAACGGGAAAGATGCAAAAATCGCAGTCCAGGAACTGATTGCAGTGTGATTTCGCCTTCTACAGCAGCAGCAGTCCCAAACAATATCTCTGTAGTGCGATGAAGTTTAGGTTTTTTATTTTGACTAGAAATGCTGTCAGCAGCATCCTTATTAAATGTAGGAACATTAGCAACATTGGCAACACCTTCATTAGAAACATCAGTATCAGTCGCAACACCACTACCAACATCTATGAGGGGAGCAACATCTATTGCAGCGATTGCAACTTCAGCCAGAGGAATATTTTCGCCACCGGCATCACCAGCTCCAGCAACAATACCAGCACCAACACCAACCTCATCAGCAAAACCAGCAAGAACATCACTTCTATTCCTAGAAGCATCAACCACACCATCACCCACACCAACATCAGCTGCAACATCATTTCCGAACATTGTGCATCGCAATCAAAGAAATGAAGAAAGATCTCCCATCGCGTTGGGTTTGAAAGTTGTTGAAGGATAAAAAACAATATTTTTCTCTAAACTTGACCCCTCAACTAATGCTCTGAATATTAAAAACTATATAACGAGTAAAATGGGACTTTCACAAATGTTAAAAGTTGAGAAAATGTTGCACCGAAACTATACTAAATACTCACCTATCAAAATAATAGTACCCGATTCAATATTCTATTTGCTAAATTCAACATCGTTTTGGCCTAAAAGTATCGTAATACATGAATTTGAGAATAAAAAATATTTTGGATTAGTTCTAAAACAATCACATATTCAATCCCACTTTGTTATTTGCGGTCATGGTGAAACTGATTTGTTTGGATTAGTGTGGAATATTATTATAATTATATATATCACACAATATTGGCAGTCGTATGAGAATTCTTCCCACTTTATTCTGACATGTGTCAATACTTTGTGAGATAATGGCTTTTCAGTGACTGCAACTAGTTGACTTTATATTTCGATGAACTATTAAATGGCATACATATACGTCGATACGTCTGCAGAGATCTCGGAGCCATCCAAATACTCATAGATATGTACTTAAATAAAACGCATTTGCGACTGTTCAAAAATCTTTTAATATTAATTTTAACTTTTATTTTTGAGTATTTAAAGCATTTCTTTATTAAAGTTTATCAAACTTTTAAAAATAAAAAATAAAAATAAAAAGACGCAAGGAGAAAAAAAAAATGCAAAAAGAGGCTGGCTGCGAAACAAACTGAACTTCCCATTGATGCCCTGGGAAGCTAGAAGCCCGATGTTTATTTATTATTAATAAATCACCAATTCAAGATATTTTTTGTCTTGATTCATGAAAATACTAATCAAACTCGAAAGTTTTAAGTAAGTTTTAAACAAAATCAACAGAAATGTATTTTATATGCGTTTATTTATAATTTTGTATATACTGAAAACGTGAGCACTTTAGTTTGGTTTTTGAGTTTTGTGTTTAAATTGTGTGGCAATACTCTTAAGTATTTCTTTTCGAACGATTTATTACTTTTGGAATTTAATAATAATTGATACTGAAACTATTACTTTTTTTCGTATTTTTTGTTTGGATTGTTAACTCAAATTTAATGTTTTCTGATTTCCTTAAATGTAGGTTTATCCTCTATAATTAAGCTAGAAATTACATTCATGATAAATACATGCTACTAAAAAGATTATTTTCTATTTCATTTTTTGAAAACGGTTATACATATTTCAATTTATGTATATGTTAAATATTTGTTCTTATGTTTCGTTAGTGTTTTTTGTTTGTTATTTCATTTCCAAGGTTTCGATTTAATTTGTTTTTCTTTGTATGCAGAGTTAAATGTATTATATTACTTCCATTCTTTAATGTAATGTGCTTGGGTTTGTTGGAACCTTTTTTTTTGTTTTATTTAACTAATATACAAAGTGACATGTAGTAAAATTAGGCAAGTTTACCTTTATTTATTTTCTAATAACTGCATTCATATTTTAACAGTAAGGATAATCACAATAAATATAATAGCAAGTAAATATAAATAATAATATTTAAATTTTTAAATATTATTTTCAACAAATATATGGGCACATTTAATAATAAAATAGTCATATATTTTTTTATGTAGGTATACATACATATTATCTTTTTTTCAATTTAAAATTTAATAAAGACACAATAATAACACTTATTATATAATTATTTACTAAAGAACCAAAATGCTTAAAAGCGAAGGGATTATCAAATAATACCATGCTGCAATATACCTAAATTGCGACAGTTTCCTGATCCAGGATTTTTGTAAATGCAAGTGTGAAAACTCCCCCGGTATTTATTTTCTTAAGAGCAGGGAAGATTAAGTTTTGACAAAAATCGGCTATATGCTGTGATATAATTTGAATCTTTAGCTGTAAAGAAGGCTCCAATACTCATACCTACGGTTCACAATGTTAGTCATAATAAATTAACGTAGAAGAAAGAACAATTTTAACTTAAAATGTGAAGCTTTAATACTTTGTTACCATTTCATGGGCTTTATAAGCCCTCAGGAGAAAGTGAGTGAAAATTTTAAGGAATCCAAACTGCTGACTAGTGCTTATGATATAACATATCAATAGCCCTGTTTATTATCGCTCATAACCCATTTGGTTCACCTCACGGAAATAAAACAATGCGGATTAGTCAGAAAACAGTGCTATACAACCCATTTTCGATTTGTAAAACCCATAAGCCATCAGATACAGACAGAAAGAACATTTGTTAGACAAAAATTTCAATAGAGGTGTTTTGGTGGAATCCGGTATTTCTAAAATCATATGTGAGATTTTCGAATTTGCGGTGAATGGAATGTACTTTCAATTTATGACATTATATCGAAAGCATCTGTTTAAATAAAATCTATGCAAAAATAGTGACCCATAAAGTTTTTTAAAAATAAGGTTCTACATCTTTTCGATTGCAATAAATTTTTGTCTGCGGTAATAAGCAAATGTGCATGATGATTTTAGTTTTAATCATAACAATTTCCAGAATATACCTATTAGCATAATTCGAAATTTAGATAACCACATTTGTGGAGTACGTACATAAGTGGGTAGTCTTTTCATCCCTTCTTAATTTGTGGAGCATGTCTTAAACTTTAGTTCTTTTTTAGAACCCATTCAAAACTTAGTTCTGTGTGCAAAACATAAAAATGAATTAATAAACGCAAATCATTTTTCCTCTTGACATAACTTCGAAGATATTTAAGAAAACATGAGTTTGTATTTGTAGCTATTGCCAGAGCTGGAGCGCGTATATTTATGATCTTCCAGGTCACACTGTTTTGGCAAGAAGTACAAATTTGAGTTTTGAGTATTTTTTTAATAACTTCATAGTTTACTTTAATTAAAAAAAGATTTATTTTAAACTTTATATACTGGTGAACTAAAGAGTATATTTTATTTCTTACAGACAGTTTGATTCCACACTCAAAACAAAGTTCCTGTTTAGTTGACTTTATTATGTTCATAAATAAAAATAAAACTGACCAATTAACCTAGTATCACATTAAATTTGTTTAAACTTTAAAGTCATTCCTTTTTGACGATCTATGACCAATATAATAACTTAAGTCCCAGAGAAGTTATCTGATGATAATAAATTAATAGCCTAAACTAACTTTTAAAATTGGTTACCAGTTTGGAAAAAAAATTGTTCAGTTACGAGTATACACAGTTTTTGTACACTCCGACTTGAAAGTACGAGTTGTGTTCAAATTTTAAAACGGTTTTTCTAATGTTCTGTAAGGTCGAAAAATGGGGTTCTTTGGCAAATTTTAAATCTTAAGAAGAGAAAAAAAGCTGAGAGGTGTAACCCAAGTGTTTTGGATGTCTGGTCTAAGTTCAACTGTGCCTTCTGAAATAATTTTAAAATAAACAAAACCTTATGGCACGTCACCGTCAAGTCGTGGCTGGAATTTCTTGCAAAATTTAAAAACACTATTTAAACTGGTTTTTTTATAACCTTAGCTTCTGTGACTTTTGTGGGTTTATGCTCTCACTGTTACTCATTGTGGATAGAGCGGTTAATTCATTTACAGCACCCTTGTGCGCATGTTTATTGATACAAAATTAATTACTTCCTTGTTTTTTCTAATGTATCAAAAGCCATTGCAATGACACGACATAACACTCGACACGGCAATGGAGTGCTCATACATGGTTTAAGAATCTTAATGCGAATCAAAAACTTTGCAATTCCTTTATTTTAAGGGTATTCAACTCACGCAACTTCGTAAAACCCTAGATAAACTTTTCAGAGGCTTTTAAGTCAGGAATCAGTTGTTATGGAGCTCAATGGCACGCTGTAAGATATTGTGACTATTTGTGTGTCAAAATATAGGAAGTTCAGAAGTTGAATTGACAAAGATTCACAGCGTTATAGGCGTAGGCACCTATAAACAAATACCTTAGAAAGTAAAAATGAAAATAAACGCAAATTTTTAACTGTGAGTTATATTTGTTTTTGAAAGAATAATTTTGCAAAATAGGAATTTTGGCAATTTTGGCCCTTACTAAAGTCTAATTTAAATGTGTTCTTGAAATAACTAGTAAATATAACTTTACACAATAAATACTCAATACATTCTAAACCTCTAGGATTTACGTTTAATGTTAGATATTACCAATAAATCAAACTATTGTCATCAAAGAATTGGGGAATTTGATGAGTAACTCCAGCTAGTGTCTTCAACCTATTTGAGACGGTGGTCATGAAAACGCAAGCGATTAAGAATTTTTTTCATACCAATGGAGCACCTGCTTCTAAAAGAAGTCTTTTTAGCAGATTCTTTACGTCCACTTTACATGAAGCAACAAAACAAAATGTGTTAAGTGTTTTAACGTTATTTTAGTTAACCGAAGCTCAATTTCAAAGTAATTATTTTGCTGACCAGTTCCGTACCATTTAATATGATTTTGGCTTCGTACAACTTTTATTTCTAATGGTAATTTGTGAGTTTTACTCTTAGTTTCCTACCGGTTAAGTACCAGTTTTAAACCGGTCCGAAACAAATATTAATCACACTAGATACCTTGAATCGTTCTTATTAAAAAAAAGTGAAAGAATAATATGTCTGTTCAATCATTTACCCAAAACTGTTATTTTCTATAATATAAATGTTAGCCCAAGTCGTTTGCACTTAAAACTTTTAATAAAGAAGAAATTGGCGGTTTTGGAAACGATACGGACTTAATTGGCATAAATATTAAACATTCTAAGAATGGCTGAAAATTTTATTTTAAATGTAGGTTCAATATCACTCGTTTCAAAGCGTGCATGACGTAATGCTCACATGGGTTATGTCTTTTGTACACATGTACATATGTATGTTATCTGTAAAAGTAAGTTTCTGGGCTTAACGAATTTTGGGTACAAGAATTTCAAAATTTATGCTGGCCATATAAAAAATTCCAAATCGTCACGTGGCTTTAGAGTAAAACCAACCTGTAATAGAAATTTATTTGAAATTTAATGATTACAAAAATTGAAGATTAAAACAAAAGTTAAAATATTCAAACACACAAGTACATAGTGAGTCTAGAAGTTTTATGAATCTTTGATAAGTTTTCGAAATTTCCGCAGAACACCCTTAAACCAATGGCTTGACCTAAATCATATTCCTATTTTTTAAAAGTTGTCACCCTATTTTCATTTCAGTTGAAGCAAACAAGCAATTTCTACAACCTCAAAAATGTGGTTTTATAATATAGTTTCATGATCTTTTAATTTTTACTGCTTTTGTTCTTTATGTTATTTTTTGGACGGGTTGTTTTGTATGATTATTTTATTTGATAATTATGAAGTGATTCAAGATGACGAAGGTAAAACAGAAGTATTCCTTGGAATTCAAATCAAGTCGTATTTGGTAGCGGATTTGACTTTTGATTATAAATTTATAATTTGAAATCGCAATGAGTTGAAAATGAAAAGTCGAACTGAAAACGATTTTCTTCGAATTCCTATATCGGGGCACTTAATTCGTGATTCTAACTAAACTTAACAGAAGTACGTTTTAATTAAAGAAAAATAAGGGCCTTTTCATGGTGATATTTTTAGCTGCTCATTTTTAAAATGTTTTGTCTGTTATAAAAAAAATTGTAAGTCTCCCATGGTTAGTTTTTAATAGACTAAGAGCGTACAGCAAATTTTGGACGTGAAAGATGGCAAACAAAGAAGTATAGAAGTCGGAAGCTTGATTAAAAGATTATTCTTAAAAAGTCTTGCTTTAAGGCTTAAGTGACTAAACAATGCATCAAAAACAAAATATGAATGCAACGTTGATAATAATCCCTCTCTAGGTAATGCCCTTTGATCATATGTCATGGATTCCAAGATCATTTGAGTGTATAGTTCTTCCATCCAGACCGTTTACAAAACTCGTGTTTCACTAACTGTGAATATTTTAAACGGTTTGGCAGGTCGAAATATACAATCCAAAAATATCAAAATATCAAATGGCCTCAGATTTCGCGATCTGTAGTCAGAGGAGCATTATAAAGGAAGGGGGGAAAAACAATTTCTGTCGACACGATTACCCTCTAAGTTTCATTCATATTTTGTTTTCGATGCACTTTTTATTCACTTTAGCCCAGGTTATGGACCATTACCCAAGCTTTCTGCGCATATACTTCTTTTTTTTCAAATCTTTCACATTAAAAATTTGCTGTGGGCTTTCGATCTAAATACCTAAAGTGTTTAACTTCTTAATGAAATTCCGAGAATTATTATTTAATTTTTTTTTAAATAAAAGACCCTTTTTTATATTTTGGTTTTAAAATATTCTACCCTGTAGTAAGAGTAAAATTAGATTACTCGACTTTGACTTAAATTGTATGTATAAAAATAGGCTTAGACATTGTCTTCCTTGCTACCACCCCAGAAGCGGTCAAAGCGGTCACGAGCTTTTTCCAAAACATCTGTTGCATTGCTGCGAACTGTCAACGCTGATGTATCTGATTCAAATGTTGGATCATCTAAACAACGAAGAGTTGATCCTGGTACTGGTTTATCAAAGCGAAGGTTCCCTCCGGTTTTAGGTTCTCCAGTTGGGCTACTTGATGATTTTGGATCAATAAAATCGGTTCCTTTCCAATCTAAAACAATTTTAATACGAATTTAATTAACATACCTACATACAATACAATGCCAAATGCTTATATATGTATTTAAAATATTTTTATTTTAAAGATATACATACTATCCATTCTGGCCTGCTCTGTTAATTCTGGCGGGGCAGATTGTGGTGCTGGTGGAGGTTTGTCAACTGGTGTTGAAGCCTTTATTTCACTTTGAGGTCGGCTGTAATTCTCCCCTGTAAATATAGCAATGAAAAAGAAGATTTGAAACAATTTTTTTAAGTATCAACGCACAAACGTATGGTAAGTATTATGTTTAAGAAAACTTAAAGTGATTGAAGTTCGAGTCAATATAATTTAAAAATTTAATTTTTGAAAGAAAGCTTTGCAAACTCTCACCAAATCACTCTGACTCCACAATAGACTTTATCAAAAATTAAACTTAAATATAAAAAAATAAATAAATATAATTTGTATTTCCAAAAAAAAAACTCAAATTGTCAAATCATAGAAAAAATTCTTAATAGGAACGAAATTCATTACATTTTAGTTTCATAAGTAAGTACAAAGTATTGAATACAAAACAAACATAGTATTAGTCCATCATATCGTTTTGGTCCTTGAAATCATAAATTGATTTTTAAAATATTATGTCACTTAGTTTTTATCTTTAAAAAGCGAATTTGTGTAGAATTACACTTTTTGGGCTAAATTTTTCAAGAAAATAAAAAAAAAAATTAAATGGTTAGTATGTACATATGTTACTTCAAAAATAAAAATATTTGAAATAAAAAAAGATGCCTTTTTGAAAAAAAAAAAAACTAAGCCTTAAAGCCTCCACTGATGAAACTATACCTAAAAGGTATGAAAAAGCCTATGTTGACATCGCTCTTAATTGTTTTATAATTATTATTTTGAACTTTTTTTTTTAAGTTTATGTCTAAATCAGTTTATTGCTTACTTATTCCTTTAATATATTTACACTACACTAATACAGTTTTTTTTATTGAAATCTGAAAGATTTGATATGAACATCCAGAATTCCTCTTTTGGATGAAGTATTTGTGCATATTTTTGAGTAGCATCAAAAAAAATGCAATTTAAACACATACCTACATATGGGTGGTTCTACAAAAAATGGAATAAAATGATGATACTTTCGACATAACACGTGGAAGAAAAAAGTCGTAAAACCTAACTGTATGTGAACTTTAGAACGTCCTTTCATAAAGTTGAATATGGCCAGTCAAAAAAATTAAAAACAACGATTTTATAGCCTTTTTTAAAAACAGGTGTTCCTAAGAACTAAACATTTTTTTAACTTTTTATTATTTTAAGTCATTTTTTTAAGAAAAACATACCCTTACCTTAATGGGGAGAAATATACCCCCTCCAACACAATTTTTTTCTTGTTTCGACCGAACCTATGCCCTCTAGCACTTTTATACAATTTAGGCAAAACACCCTGTGTAAATTATATTTTAATTTCTTAACCACTTGAAAATAAGAGTAAGTTCATGCGATCGAGTTTTGCTTTTTATTTTACATGTATTTAAGAAGAAAAGCAGTATTTTATGAGCATTTTTGGGACCTCAAGTGATAAAATCATTATTAAAGATCAGGGGACTGAGGCCAGGGAACTGAGTATTTTCATAGTTTTTGCCACTAAAACATGTTAACGCATTGTACGAAAATATATATATATATATATATATATATTCACTAAGCCTATATTAAAATGCTGTAATATATACCTGCTTACGTATAAATATTTTCTGTTAACACTCATCAGGGGACTGAGAAACTGAACGGACAAACCATGACTTCTCGCACAAATGCCTTTTTAACAAATGAAATAGCAAACGGGCGTAAGATAAGAAAATGATTTTATTGTAACAAGACTTAATGCTTCACGCTGCTAGGAATGAAACTTGGATAGTTTTCTAAGTTAAAGATATTTTTGACTGTTTTAATCAGTCAGGGGACTGATTAGAAATCCGAGGGACAAAGTTCAATGATTTATTTTTGTAATAAAATATAATATTACTAGTAGTATATTCATTTTATTATAAAAAGATATATTATCTAACGTCAATAATTGAAAGTTTATTTTGGTTTTGAAACTTAAATTAGAGAACTGCTCGAAAACGAGCAGGGGACACTTCAGGGGACTGAGAATTAGACCCTTAGAAGAATGTTTTGAGTACTGAAAATATGTCAGATCTTTATAATTTTGTCTATGGCCATGTAGACATTAATTAAATTTATAGTTATGAAAAAAATCAGGTTGAATACTTGAGCAGTTATTAAAATATCAACGGAGCCGTCAAAAATTCCAACATTTGTAGAATCACCATTATAGATTTTGAGTGGGTACCTATATTTGTACAATGTTGGTCAGTATTTCAATTAAATTTTGTTTGCAAAATTGGGGGGGTGGGCTTAGGCAAATATCCCCAGAGGTATTTTTGGAAGGCAGGTAGGTACATAGGTAGATACTAGAGCCTTCTATTCTGTACGTGTTAATAAGTACACGGTTTTTTAATACACGGATTTCCGGATTCTTAATACACGGAGTCAGACAATATTTTGGTTCTATAGGTACAAATTTCAGCGTAAATAAATGATTTTATTTTCTTATTTTTCTTATATGTAATTCATATCATTCTGACATTTTGCAATGAAGTTCAATTTGTATTCGCGATATTTTAAATAAGGTTACGCATTCAAAAAAAAAAAAATACCTCGAGATTTTGATCAAACTCATCATTACAATAATAAGATAGACAAAAAAAAATGGATTTAGGTTTTTAGTTTGACCAACGACGTCGATGTCACCTCCGATTACGTCGATGTTGCGTTTGATGGAGGTGGGTCTGGGACTGAAACAAAAGCACACACATTTTTTTTTTCATAAAAATTTAATATTTTTTTTTTTTAAATTTGAAAAATACGTTTTTTACAATTTTTGTTTGGTACTCGTATTTAGGGCACTCATATATTTTATAAGTCACTAGGTTGCTTAGTTAACCGCAATCATGTTTAAATGCCTTTGAAGCCTGTAGGACGTTAAATAGACCAGGAAAATTAGACATATCAAACATATCAAAATGGAAAAACTACGAAATAATTCCGACATAGCTGAATTTGGGTAGAGAGCTTTGTTTTGACGTCTTGAGCATTTTTTCCGTAAATTTGGGCTATGGCATTAGTTTTTTAGGGGAGGGGGGGTTAAGAGGGGTAAATTCAACCATTTTTCTGAATTTCTCGAAAACTATAACTTTTTTTGAAAAAAAATATGTGAAGGTACATATTGTACCTTGTCATTTTACACAAAAAAGATTAATGTACCTTTTTTCAAACAAGCCAAATTCTGAGAAAACCGTGCAAGAACTTCACGCTGGAGTAAGTTTTGTCTCATCAGTTTTTTGAAAAAAAAAAATTGTTTGCTGAGATATTAAGAAAAACCCGTTATTTGTAACTTTATAGTACAAAATCAAAAGTGTTGCTTTGACACCCTATAACCTCAAGATTAATAAACCTACAGAGTAAGTTATTTTTTCAAGATTTTGTCGTAAAATTAAATTTCATCAAATTGTAGAACAAAAACCAAATCACTTTCTTTTCCAACAAAATGGTCTTCCCCTTACCCCGGACACCCTTAAAGCTTGGTTTTATAAAGAAGAGATGTAGCCAAACTCAAATCGTACAAAAAATTCAACCCATCGATTAATGAAGTTTTAATAAATTTCTTGACAAAATTTACTTAAGAAAAATTAAAGAAAAGTTGCATCAAAATTTTCTTAAACGTGGTTAGTTTTTGTTTTATTACCTTTCTAAAAATATATATTAAATTAAAATCAGTTGAAATCCAGATTTTTGATAAATTATTTTATAAATACCAATTTTTTAATCACTCATAACTTCTTTAATAATTTTTTTAGAATTTTAAAATATATGCATGACTTTCTTATATTTTTCACATCTTCCTGGGAAAAAAAATTTAGCCTTCTAGCAAAATTCCCATTTAGAATTTAATTTGTCGACCCTTATGATATACATATAATTATATATATATAATTAGCTAACATATGTTCGAAACCCCGGTTTGTCAAAGCAAGTTTGTTGATTTTGGCAACTATTTAAAATTTTGAAAAAAAAAGTAGATGGCGCTATTCTTAAACTGCGAAAACAAAATATTTGTCTATTGTTTTTAATTTTAGTGGTCAAGAATGAATCATGCACCCAATGATTTTAATGATTTTTTTTAAATTTAACTTTCTAAATGTTTTTTAAATTATATCCATTTCAATAGTAAATTGTATTGTAATTTTCTATTATTAGTTCAGCCTCTAATCGCTTTTAGATATAAAAGTCGATTTTTCATATAATGCGATGCATCAATTGGCCCTTCCTATGTATTTCTATAGTCACTAGGACGCAAATCTGAAAATAATTTTTTGAAAGTTTTGGAAAAAACTAAAACCACGCAAGAACCAGAATGACGACAAAATAGTGTAAGCTTTGCCTGTACAAAATCCTGCACACAAAACACGTACATCTGTAAGAACTAACCCACATACCTATATTACAATACCTTCCTCTAGCACCACAAAACCCAAAAATCTTGCGCACAATAAACCTGCAACTAAGGATAATATAACATATATACATATAATCTTATTTATATTATCAATGCTGCAACAGTGAAAAAATAAATACACCTTCACAAGCATACCTACCCCTTTCTCTTGCACCACAAGCACCCAGGAAGCCAAAGAGAATATCCAAAATTGTTCTTTTTATGTCTTTAGCCTTATCTTCATTACAAAACAAATATAAACAAAACAATAACAAACCGAAACAAAATTGAATATTTCCGTCATTGTGTCTTTTATCTGTTTTCGAATGATACCAATATCCTCTTGAGAAAATGCCTTCCACCTGACTCTATCAAACTCTCATGAATTCGGTATACGTCTTTCCTGTTCTCATTATATTTTGACAATTCACAATTACAAGTCTCAATCGAAAATTGAAATTCTCCACGTCAAGGTACCCCTTGGGTACTTCAGATGTCGCCCTCTTCGATGGCTTCCATGATAGTACTATGGTTTATATATACAAAGTTACAACCTACTTTACTCGTTCACGATTAAAAATAAACTGCGTCCTCTGCCAGTCAGACATGTGCTTTTATACTTTTCACAAGGTTCCCGAAAAAGCTGGAAGTTTCTAGTATTTGCTTCTAGAGCTTTCCATAGGGGAAATTTCCCATAAATTTCCCTTTCCAAAGATTTCATTTTGACGTTTAGTATTGGAAGTTCGAAAGCTCCCCAAAGCTCTCCGTAGGTTGGTTTGTGTCCTGTCTAATCCGAAATTGATAAATCAATCAGAGTAAGTCACAATGTGACGTTTGGATAAGTTTAACCAGTTTGGTTAATTTTACGCAATAAAATCCTTTGATAAGTTAAACCAAATTGTGTAAATCATTTTCCATAAAAAATATGACAGTTCATTAACCAAAGGATAAACTTAACCAATTTGTAAACTTATCTAGGGTTTTACGAAGTTGCATGAATACCCTTATTATCTAACGTCAATAATTTAAAGTTTATTTTGGTTTTGGAACTTAAATAAGAGAACTGTAAGAATTTTTCCCTTGGAAAACGAGCAGGGGACACGCCAGTGAACTGAGAATTAGACCCTTTGAAGAATTTATATAATATATGTCAGATCTTAATAATTTTGTCTGGCCATGTAGACATCAATTATATATGTAGTTATAAAAAAAATAAGATAGAATACTTAAAGAGTATTAGAATATCAACGCAGCCGTCAAAAATTCCATCATTTGTAGAATCACCCATATACAAGACACCTTCACGCCATAAACTATGCAAGACAAACAAACTGTCCAATTTCGACGTTTGGCAGGAGAATAGTCGGGTGAATCATAAATGCAGATTAAATCTCCTAAACTAGAAAGATCTCGTCTTTCGTCTTAAGATGTGACATCTCCTAGCCCAGAATTTAATATTCCTTTTCACATCTTAAGCATTTCCTGAAAAGTTCCGTAAATTTGGGACGGGGCTTAATTTTTTAGGGGGAATTAGAGGGGGTAAAATTCAGTTTTTTTCTTAATTTTTCGAAAACTATAAGTTTTTTTAAAAAAAATTTGAAGGTACAAATTGTAGCTTATGTCATTCTACACAAAAAAGATTAACATACTTTTTTTAATATAAGCAATAGATTCTCAGAAAATCATGCAAGAACTTCACGGTGGAGTAAATTTTATCTAAAAATTTATTGAAATTTCACTAAGCGATGGGCTTTAGTTTTTCTTTCACAACAAAAGCATAACATAATAATAACAATTGGACAATAAAATTATCTAAGAAATGACGGTTTTTTGTTAATATATCAGCAAATATAATTCTTTCTGGACAAAAAAGATTTAATTTTCCTGGGCTACTCTTCTTTCCATTTCAATAAACCATGAACAAAGTGTTATTCTTTTCCCAAAAGATCACATCTTTTTAAAAGTGATAAGTGACGACTGATGGGCCACGAGCCTGATGTGCACTTAATTTGTGTTAGCATCTTTTTACTACTAACCTCTCTTCTGTCAAGCTCTGATAGCATAATTGTGATATTCCTGTTATTTCAGACGCAATTTGTTTTATTCAATTTATACATTCAGGTTCCCCTCCCTATTGGAAAACCATTTGGTTGCGAGCCACTCCTATAGCGTTTTTGATTTTAAATGATTTATATAAAAACAATATCAAATAAAACAAAGAATTATCAAAATAGGCACTGCACTTTAAAAATGCGAAGCAAAAATATTTATTGAATCGACTAATATAAATGGCCAGAATTTTTAAAATAAACAGGTTGCCCTTAAAAACAAATGATTTAAAGTATCCTTGTTTAATGGGTATACCGGCAAAACCTCGGTTTTTTATCAATCTGTGGAGTTTCAGTCAAATAGCAGACTAATGAGGAAAAAAATGCTTAATTACAAAGCAAAAATCGTTTCTAATATTAGCTACTTTTTGTTATCTGTGTTATTTTTAATCAAATATTTATCAAATAAAATTACCTTCCTTGACATTCTGTGTAACAGTAAATGTCTTTCCTGTATCTAATGGAACAGTCCAATTGACAGGATCCGGTGAGCGCATGATGATTTGTTCAGGCGATTTAACCCTAGTAGGTTCTGGGGGTGATTTAACAATTGGCTCATCTGGAATTTCAGGAGCTGGTTGAGGGCTGAAGCTTGAAATCGAAATTCCAGTATCCTTTGCGGCGAATTCTCCATCATCTGTATGTAAAGAATACAATTAAATTCGCTCAGTCAAAAATAAGTTGGAAGAATTTATTTAAAAAAAAAATATGTTACAAGTATGATAGAATTCCTACTTGCATGTAGGTTATTATTTAAAAATTTTTCAGAATATAAAAAATTTCCCGTAATAGAAGCATTTCACAACAAATCTTTTCCCAGATTTTTTGACAGATTAACTTCAACTTTTGGTTTCAAATGACTCGGATAGTGATATCCGACAGATAAAGTCTCAGATAGCATACCCACCGATTCAAGTGGCTGTTAAAGCCTTCATCCAGAAGATGACTCAACGAAATATTTTGAATCCTGCTTTGAATTGATCCGTCGTGGTTCATACTGAATTTAAAAATTAAAAAGCAAAGGATTTTTTATTTTGAAACCAAAAATTTAATTTTCAGTATTTTTTGATGTTTTATTTTGTTTATATTTTCAGTAATTTGTCTCTTGGTTTTCTATTTTTAATATTCGTTTCAGGGTTAAACAAATATTTGGGATCTCATTTAGGTCATTTAAAGAAAAGCAGATAAAAGGTCAGCTTTTTTCAGTAATTGGTAACCCATACACATTTTTTTTATGATTTTTTAGTTAATTAAAAAAAATAAGGTTATAGCGATTTTTGGCACCTCATTCATGGGAACCTTGCAAAAATTATATACCATCTGATAGATCTCTAGATCTATATAAAAATTGTCAGCTAGGTGCAGTGGGTGGTTAAATTTTAATTGGTCAGCTAAACATTCTTTTTTACGATTTTCTCAATGTCACGAAAAATTTTTGGCACCTCATTTCGGTAATGCTTAGTAGGATTTTTTTGACGCCTGTATTGGGATAGTGATTTGCTAATTGTTGTGTCAAAGGTACAACCACCTCAATTTATCTATTAAAAATGAAAAATTATACTGTCACTTTCCGTTCACAAATTATTAATTTTAACGATCTAATTAATAGAACTCTAGAAATGAGCTCTTGAAAGGAACCTTGTTTAACTTCCCATTAGAAGTTGTTGTAATTTGTCCGATTTGTCAAATCGAAAATTTTGACATATCTTCACGTTTCGAGCTCCCTAGAATTAGAATCCATAATTTTTAGAGAGATATCTGTGTTTGTACGTACGTTCGTGCGTTATTTCGCTTCTTTTCGTTCACCATATTTCAAGAACGAATGGATATATCGACTTCAGATGAATTTAATTTTATAAAGGGTGGTTAAATTTTAAGGACCGATGTTGATTTTGAATAAAACACAAATTATTTAGGAAATTATTGTCATTTATTTTTATTATAATAATATTGGTATGGTTCAATTATGTATCGAACACAATATTGATCTCCATCCGATGGCCTAAATTTTCGATGGCGCTAAGGCATAACTAAGGGTTCTATGCCGTTAATGTGCCGAATTGTCTCATCCTTTAGCTCTTGAATTGTTGCTGGATTATCGAATATAACCCCAAAGAAAGAAGTCCAACGGTGTCAAATCACATGATCTAAAAAAGTCCCTTTTATCTCACGATAGCGAACACCATTCAAAGTAACTGCCTGACCGGCCTCATTTTGGAAAAAATACGGTCAGATGATGCCGCACTCTTTGTGGGTGGTTTTTCGACAATCACTCTTGGATTATCATTGGTAAGCAAATCTTAAGTATTTATTTATGTGCATATGAAAATAAAATTAAAAAAAAAAACATTATTTATCCGTTTTTTAGATATCGTATTTTCAAAATAAAATTTTTTAACTTTTTGATATGCAATTTATTTGAAATTTGAACTTACAAAAAAATTTTAATCTGTTCAGCCAATAATTAGAAAATTCAAAATTAAAAAAAACATTATTTGAGAGGTACTTAATAGCTGTTTTATGTTAGTTTCTAAGATTTTTGATTTTTATTTCTTTTTCCAAAAAAAATTCTGAGCATGTTTTAAAAATCCATAAAATATTTTGCTGATTAATTTTGTAAGATAAAATATCTACTTATATTATTTAGAAGCTTCTGCATAAACAAATATTGAAATCGCAGAAATACCAATACCAATACCAATTTCAAGAAAATCGAAAATAAAAAATAGTTTGAGGTACTATTAATAACCATATTTTGAGAAATGGTTTCCCGTCCAAAAGTAGCTTTTACAAAAAAAAAATACAGTGGTTTACAGTGAAAATGGCCCAGCCATAAGCAAATTCTTTTTCTTTGGAAAACTGTAGATAATCAAGTGAAATAATAGAAGGAAAAATAAACTATAGAATTTTGCATTTTTGTTTTAAAAACATAAAAATTTCAAGAACTACAAAAAAAAAAGAAAATGAAAAAATCTCATTTCACAGTGAAAATCGCCCAGAAACATTTAAGTTGTAAAAAGTTTATTAAACGCATATTGAAATATTGTTTTGTATTTTTTAGAGAATCTTGGGACTGTCTCAAATAATTTTTTGACGCCTATTTCAATCCATTCTTTCACTTAAACTCTTTTAATGACAGTTTCTCATGATTTTGAATTTCAATTTCCAATTTTGTCATAAAATGTCAATTATGATTAGATCCGGTGATTGTGGTGCGATCTTAATCACCCTCGGGCAATTGTGCAATAGCCATTCCCTATTAATCTCAGCCTAGTAAATAATTTCATATTTATTCATTTCATCTCATTTTTTCATTTTTTACTATACTTATACTTATACTATCCTACTGAATTTTAAAAGTCAAAGAGTTTGGTTAAAGGTGGGCCATTTTCACTGACAGCCACTGTAAGTTTTTGTAAAATTGCTAAGAAAAAATTGCATGGCAGGTACCATTATTGTTTTGTACTACAAACTAAATAAAAAAAACATGTGGGCAGAATCAATGAAAACTACCATGTTCCAAGTTTTAAGAAAAGATGTCTATTTCCCATCGTTTAGGTGGGAGAGGCAATTTTCTAAAAAAAAAAATATCCTAGGTAAAACTAACAGTGCCACGCTATACAAGCTTGAAAAGCCAGAAATTTCTCCTTTTATTTAAATTTTAAATGAGTTGTGTGAGTAAATAGTTTTTTAAAAATCAATTTTCAAACTCGAAATTTTGAAAACATTTTTTGTTAAGTTTCAAACTAATTTTTAGTTAAAAATTTTATGTAATCAAGGATAACTTTTGTTTTCAAAATTCAATGCTCCTATTAATTTTCAATAAAAAACAGAAAACTAGTAGCTAAAATAGCTTAGTTTTTGAGAAATTAAAAAAACTAAAAAAGTTTTTTGGTTTTCTCTAGTTTGATCTACAAACATTCACTATTGGATTGCTACGGTTTAGCGGATGGATCCAGTCGGGAAGCACAGAGATTGTACGCTGATAGGTTCCCCGATAGGAGATTTCTCCACTATTCACTTTTTGTAAGACTTCACAATCGTCTTCGGGAACATGGAATGCTGGAAACTCGAAGGAGAGAAAATTCATCTGGTGGATCAACAAACATAGAGGAACGGATGTTGGAAATTTGGGAAATTTTAGTGTATTTTTGGTCACACCAATGCGAAATTGTTTCCAGAGTTTCCATAATCTTGATAAGATCTACACACAGTTGGATTACTTTTCATACTACTCAAAATTTGAAGAACGCAATTACCTATAAAGTGCATCGAGCAGCGGGTACTTTGAAACTTCCTGAAATGAAGTTATGCAGTTTGTGGCAGTAACAGGGTGTCTTAACAGCGTTTTTGAATTTCCTCTAGATCTTCGTAGCACCACCTAGAATTTCGAAAAGAATAAAAGCACATCTGTATGTTCTTATTCCCACACATAACGTTCGAGTTCGAGCAAAAGTTTCAGCCATTGCAGGGATAAGATTCTGTGGCCAAAGACAAGTTAAAGGCCGTTATCTGAATCAGAAATGCATTTGCAGAATGTTCCCTGAAAAGTCTTCTATTCAAAAAAGCAAATAAAAGTTTTACTGCAATAGCTCTGTGTTCGATAATGCAATTTGCTAAAGCCACATGTTTGGAAATATCATCCACAGTGCAACTTCACCACACCTTAAGAAAATCGAGTTGACGGAATAAATAAGTATTCAGAAGCCAGAGAATGTGTGCGTTAACGTCAAATGTACTTGCAAGCCAAATTGACTGGCACCGTATCGTTAACAATCAAACAGAGGCAACAAAAAAATTAACATGAAACCAAGTAAATGGGAAGTAAATTTTGTTTGATTTGTGAATGGATAGTACGGAAGTGCCTAAAACTCATCCATGAAAGTGAGAAAAATCTTCACGAATACAGTAGACGCTCGTTTTTCTGAATCTCAAAATAGTAAACTATTCACAATAGTAAACACACAAAATTGTCTATAAAATCGGATTTTTTATAAAAATAACTCGCAGGCATTTAACATTACTTGAGAACACTGGGGAATTTTTGTCGGTGTTTCTTAACTTATAATTATAAAAACCATTCACATCGAACAAAATTTGCATTTTAGGTCAAATTCATCTTTAGGACGCCTTTAAAACTTTCGCTTGACAAAGTGAACAATCTCGAAAGAATGAATATTGAAGATTGAACAGGCCTGGTTTTTACAGCGGCGTATACAGCTCCATTTCTTGGGGGGGGCGTCATACCAAAACAAATACCCAATTCAGTTCTTATAAATTTATTAGTTAAAAGACTGATCCACACGGTTTCAATTTTTTTCGCTTTTTGTACTTTTTTTGGCATAAATTTCTGCTGGTCCCACAAATGTTACCATTTTTTTTTTGTAATTATAAAGAGTTGGGGTCGAAATTTTAGCAAGGTCAAAATTCGTTTTGCAAAAGCTTTCTTTCGAAATTTAGTTCCTCAATATTCTCCAAATTCCGTTTACATAATTTTGACAAAATAAAGAGAAGTTTGGAAAATGTAAAAAGGGCGTAATTTTTTCTTCTTTTTTCAATTACCTTTTTAATCATCTTAAAATAAAATACAGTAGACGCTCGATATAGTGAAGTAATAAATCCAGCCTGTTCACTCTTTCGAGATTGTTTCCTTTTTCGCAGGAGTTGAAGCTTTAAACAAAGCTTTCATTGAGGTTTAAAAAAAAGAAACACTTGTTCAGTGTCCTTAAGCAATGTTAAATTCTTTCGGGACATTTTTGTAAAAAAATATGTTTTTATAAATAATTTTGTGTGTTCACTATAGTTAATTTTTTTAGATTTACTAAATAGATCGTCTACTGTATTATTATTAGCTGACAAAGCTTAAAAGTTTTTATATTAAGGGTATTCATGCAACTTCGTAAAACCGTAGATAAGTTTACAAATTTGTTAAATTTATCTTTTGGTTAATGAACTGTCAAATTTTGTATGAGAAATGATTTACACAATTTTGTTAAAGTTATCAAGGGCTTTTGTTGCGTAAAATAAACCAAACTGGTTAAACGACGTCATTGTGACTCTATCTCTGATTGAATTACCTAGCATTTAATCAAATGTATATATGCTGATGATATGAAGATTTTTAAAAAAAATACAATGTAGTCAGGATCACATTCTGCTGCAGGCTGATATTGACAAGTTTAATGTCTGGTGTTGCAAAAACGGCCTCTCTTTAAATCCCGTAAATGCCAAACTATAACTTTCTCTAAAAAAAGGGTAGTGGGTGCTTCTGATTACTCCATCTCGCAGCACACACTCTGTCGTGTTTTAAGTTTCAAGGACCTGGGTGTTCACTTTACTTCTGACCTAGGTTTTATAGAACATATTGTATTGTAAATAAGGCGAGTTCCATGCTTGGATTTATAAAACGTTGGGCAAAGGAATTTAACGATCCGTATGTTACTCTTTCGTTATACAATTGTTATGTACGACCCCATCTTGAGTACGCTTCCCAAGTATGGGCACCTTTTTACAAAATTCATAAAAGCCGCATTGAAGCAATACAACATAGATTCATTCGTTTTCCCTTAAAGGGTCTTCCCTGGGCTGATCCGTATAACCTGCCACCTTATGAACACAGAATTCAGCTTCTGCAACTTCAACCTTTATATCAAAGGCGTGTTAATAATGATTTGGTATTTTTTCATCAACTTATCAATGGTGAGATTGATGCACCTGACTTGTTAGCCAATGTAGGCATTAATTATCGCGGAGGATCCCACCACCTGCGAAGGTTTGAACTTTTTCACATTCCTTTTCACAGAACCAACTATGGCACACACGAACCTCTCAATCGTATGTGCAAACTTTTTAACTTAAACGCCTCATCTATTGATTTTAACATGAGTAAAATAGAATTAAAAATAGTATTTCGAACCAGTGCTCCACTTTCGCTAATGTAGAAAGGTTTTAACTTTGTATATTTATTGTTAATTTTTATGTTATATCTGATTTTGTATTTTGTTTTAATTTTGTTAGTTTTTTGTATGTGCTTGTGTTAGTTTGCTTAATGTGTTTGTGTTAGTTTGCTTAATTCAACTAACCACTAACACATGCACTCATGATGAGCCTCTGTTTGTAGATTGCAGCTTGCTCTAAGCTCACTACAACAAAGAATCTGAAGTGTAAAAAAAAAAACAGATGAAGCAGGACACTTCTACACTGATCCAGGGTCAGCCCATTATCGTGGCTTAACGCCAATGCTATCCCAACCCTAAACCAATACTGCCACTTGACAACCGGGACTGAACAACCCGCGGACGACAAAGTCTAACCGACTTTTATGTTAAGTTTTCAAAAATTATAAATCTTATTTGTATTTAAGCTTTTTTCAATGTATGTAACGTTAGGCTCTTATGTACGAGTACCAACAAATTCCTGTTATTTATCAATGTATGTATCTTATAGTTCGAAATTATTTTTAAGCCAATTGTAAATAGAAATGCTGAATAAAGTTGACAAACGATTCCGAGACTTTTCTGGTATCGTGGCCTGCCCTATTCAAAGTTTACTTCAAATGACATCAAATGTCAATATCAAATATGCTTCGATGAAGTTGTTCACCGCGTGTGTTTCCCCTTGAACAGAATAATTGTTGATTTAGTTTGTAGCAAGAGTTTGATTTTGTTTAACTTCTGCTACACTCTACTTTGTTACATACAGCTTCATATTGTTGTGCTGTATACTTTTTTTGTATCTTTTTATTTTAATAGTGCTACGAGCCTTAAGCTAGAACTATAATGCTCGGAAGGGCACTTTTCAGTTGTCGGAAGAAAACAAGCGAATACACATAATTGCGGAGTGGAGCGTTTCGTCAAGTTTCGTTCAACTTTTCTTGAGTAAAATTGACATTTGGTGAAATATAAATGCCAAAAAAGAATAGATGATAAGTACAGTATGGGTGCGTTCCCCTTTTGACCATGCGGAAAACTACTTTTCGTTGGTTTTTACATTAGCTTCAGTGTCCTTCCGAAAATTAAAGTTCATTCAGTTTGGCGAGTAAAAGGCATATAATGCCATTTCTAGCATATATAGTGCATTTATGGCAACGCTCTTTATGTTGCAAAACCAATTTTTTTCTCGACTGGGTCTCCAAACTCGAACAAGACAGCGAAATACTTACGTATAATAGCGGAAAGTTATTTATGGAGATTTTCCCTGATTGCAAACAACAAAAATTTAACAAACATAAACAAATCACAGAAAACATGCTTTGATAATAAAAACAAACACCAATAAAACTAAAAATCGTTTTTATTCACACAATTAATTATACAATATGGGCATTGGGCACTAGCAGTGAATTCTTTGTGAGAAATGAATTGAGACTTGTCCAAATAATTTCGTAAAATTTTAAATTTTATGTTTATAATTTTGCAAAATAACAAAAACAAATGCAAACAAATCACACAAGGCCATGCTGTGATGAAATAAACAAAAACAAAAAAAGCAAAAAAGAACATATTGAGTTGTCACATTATCCAACAATCAGCACATGTCAATTTTATGCGTAGAAAGGAATAGAAACTTTATTATAGTTATAGTTAGGTTATTTGCTAAGATTAGATTAATAGCCACATTTTATTATCCACACGATCTGATTCAGATCAATATTAAACACGAAATTTCAAAAACAACATATCTGGATCTATTTCAATGATCCAAAAATTAGTTTTAACTCTAAAGGCTTGGAGGCTTTTATTTGTTGTGAATTATCTCAGTAGCGCAAAGAAAAGAAGCAATAGACACATGAAAAATAAATAAACGCAATGCAAAAAGAGACGGCAGTGGTTCGTTCTTTTATGTTACTCTACTTAACTATGGTTAATGTGTCAAAAAGAAGAGTTCCAATGTCATAGTTAAAAAAGTTACTTCCAGTTACTTTTCATTTAGGAACGACCAAAGTTTAAAATTGTTGATCTGTCAAACAAAATGGATTAAAAATATTATTTAACTTCGTTCTAGCACAACATTGAATGTCTTAGCAAAATGTTTCCCTTTTTTTCATTCACAAATGCACAAATTTCTTTATTTTAAATCGATCAAATTGGATAGAAAAATTTCGCAAAGTATAGAAAATAATTTCAAACTCAGTAGCGATGATAAAATCAATTGAATAATAAATATATTACTACAAAAATGAAATCAAATCCAAACCGAACGATCGAGAAACAAACAAAAGATAATCCAAAATGAAAACATTGTTATTTCAGCTGCTCTTGAGGGATTAACCCTTTTAACTCATATCAAGGAGATGAGTTTAAAAAAGTTACTCAAAGTTAATTTTTGATACTTTAACTTTGAATTTAGGAACGACTCTGTGACGTCATAAAGTTAACTTAAGTTTCTTTTCTGAATTAAAGGAACGATGAAAGTTAACTATAGTTAACTTTGATTAGAAAAAGAACCACTTCAGACGGGTATAAAACTCCTGTCACTAAGATCCTGTCTATAAATCTATGCACTTTTTTCGAATCTACTGCACTTTTATTATTCAGAAAGGAAAATTATCATTCATCAAAATTCAATCCACTAATTTTTCAATTTTATACTTGCTTTGATAACAATATCATGATAGCATATTATATTATAATGTTTTTCATTTCTTTTGTTCTTCAATTTTGAAAATAGAAGTAGAAAATTGGAGTATAAAGATTTGTGGTCATAAAATAAATATAGTGCAGTTTTTTTTGAAAACCTACATCGGAAAATTTTCCGATTAGTGCCAACGTGAAGAACCTCGTCGTCATCCTTAGAGGACACACGATGCGCCTTCAGAATTATCCATTTTTGTTTTAATGGCAAAATCAGAACTTTGCGTTCGGTCGGTCCGGCGTTAACGGGAGTTTCATCGTATTTCCGATTTAATGTGTGAAAAAGCACGACGCTAGCATTTGCAAAACGAAAACAAGCTTCAAACCTCGAGCGTTGACTGACATTTCTATGGCATCTTTAATATGTACCTACTTAATTGTATGTGAATGGGATTCACACAGATGGGTCCAAGATTTCTAGAACAATATAATGATTTAAACAAAAAATAGAACCATACTTGTTTTGATTCATTATTTATAAATAAGAAGAACTTCAATTATTAACATTTTATTTTACTTCAATATCCAACTTTCAAATCATATTGGCTGACAATGGACTGTCAAACGCCCCACCAAATAGAA
Organism: Dasysyrphus albostriatus; assembly: GCA_946251815.1. NCBI lineage: Eukaryota > Metazoa > Arthropoda > Insecta > Diptera > Syrphidae > Dasysyrphus > Dasysyrphus albostriatus. The sequence continues at coordinate 179,964,435 of OX276335.1, forward strand.
AATAGATTTACTTTTGCTTTGGCCTGGTGTTGGTCTGATGTTTACGATATTACGATATAAAACGTTCGCAGTGCCTGTGGTAACATTTCAGATTGCTTCTAAGAGTCAATTGTTTTTATTCAAAAAGTCAAAGCCCGACCGAAACAACGCGAGATTGTGGCTTGGCCATAAATGTCACAGAACAAAATTTTACTATTAGAATGAGAAAGAACAAATAGACTAAGAGCTGGCAGCATATTTTTGGGTTGAACACATGACCAAAAAATGAGTATGAGGGTCCGAAGGTGCATGCATCTTGACATAGCATTCGAAAGTCTGGCAGGATTTTTTTTGGCGACCGTGGTATGATCGAGGGGTTGAAAATAGCGGTTTTCAGACTTTTTTGTTAGGGCTACATGCACTTAGGTTAAGTTTTTTTTAAATAAGAAATAGTGCTCTGACATTTTCTTTAAGTCCACAGAGATTAATTTTTACTATCTGATTAATAGAACTCAAGACGTAAACTTTTTAGGTGCATCATATTGAGAGATATTTGGAGAATTAAAAAGATCAAAAATCACCAAAAAAGCCTCCAAATTAAAGCCGATAGGGTTCACTTCAAAAGCTCATATCTTGAATTTTATTTTTCAAATTTTTGAAATTAAAGTCTGTGGACTTTAAGAAAAAAAGTCTCTTACCCATTTTTAATAAATTAATTGAAGTGTATGTGGCCCTAACACAATAGTCTGAAAACCGCTATATTCAACCACACGTCCTTACAACGGGTGCCAAAAAAATGCTGCCAGGCTTTGGAATTTGATGTCAAGATGCATGCACCTGCAGACCCTCATACTGATTTTTTGTTTGAGTATTCAACTCAAAAATATGCTGTCATACTATAAAGCTAAAATATCAAATTTCAAAGTCGATAAGTGCGTAAATATTAGTAATGTTTTAATCTTAATGCCGCTACGAACGTCATGGGCCATTCCCCATAAGGCTAGGGATATACACATGTAAGTTTCACTTTCGGAAGTAACTTTTATAAAATTACAAGTATAAACAGCTCGGTAAATGACTTATAGTAAATTTATCAACTTACGTAGGAAAAACTTAAGCGGGCCAATAACGTTGATACAGTCGCAAGGACAGTTGAGTAGAGACTGTCGCAACGACGGTCGAAAGTACGCACACACGTTGCGACCCGGTTGAACGGACGGTGTGTCGAAAAAATCTCAGTCGCTGCTTTTGCTAGTCTCTTTTAGTGTGAAGTAGGTACCTTAAAATTATGAACCGAGACAAGAGAAATGCAGCTCTTGTGTAGCGTTATTAGAGTTTTTTTTCATTAGTTCCTTTCATTTGTTTTTAATCATTATTTTGTCACCTAGAAATAATTCTAAAAACTTGTATGAGGTTTGACAATTATTCGTAGACTAAGAAGCTCGGTCGCACGGACTGTCTCACAAACAGACATTCACTATACGAATATTTCGGTCGTGTCGCAAAGTTCGTTGAAATTTTCAACGGACTTCCAACCTGTCGTTAGTCGCACGTTCAGATGTACGATAAGGATATTCACGGTAGAACCTGTCGTATACGACTGAAGTCCATCGGACCATCCTTAAGAGAATTTTAACGTGAATGGCCAAGCCTTACACACAGAGTAGAAATACGTTTTTTGAAACTTACGGAATTCTCACAGCTTACTCAAACGGCAGTGATAGGTTTTCAAACTTACGAAAGCATTTCTTATTTTTAATGTAAAGCCTCTTGTAGGTTGCTTAAGACCTACATTAAGTGGTAAGTAAAAGTTACACGATGTGCAATCTTGCCCTAAGAATATCTTCATTTTTCAGCGAGAAGTCAGTTGTGGTCCCTAAAACTTTCCTTAAAATAAACCAACCAAACGGCTAATATACCGTTTTTTTACCATATTTGAGGCAATAGTAATGTGGAATTAGAGGTATTCTGCAGAATTGACCACTCTTCTAGGTTATTTTTTCATTACTTCTACATCTTGTCATTTTTGCCACAACCACGTTTCTCCACCCCTTCAAAATCCTGGAAAAACCACAAAATTGCCTTGTACAACCACTACAAACGGCACAATGAAGCTCCCAAAAAAGGCTAAAATTTCGTAAATTGTAAGATTTTCAGTTTCCTCCCTTTATCGCGCAACAACTCCTTGACCGTTGAGTTTTGGGCAACATTATACACAATCAATCTTGTAGATAATTTTATTGTATACCGATCGCATGTATTTACAGTCGAACTCCCTTTAAGTCGAATTTCCCTCCTGCCATAGTTTTGTACTCCCCTCAGTTTTTCATACTGTATTTATTTCTCTTTAAATCGAATTTTTGCAAAACTCTCTTAAACTTGAACTGGTTTTGATTTCCCGTGAAAATTCAACCTAGAGGGCGTCGATTGTATTTAAATTTTGTGACCAAAATAATCGGCGGGTGAGGATTGAAAAAGTGGCCATTTTCGAAAACCTCAAACCAAAGTCAATTTGTTCGTCACTTGATATTAATTTTTTGACGCAGATACGGCGATCGTCAAATATACAATCGTCCTGCTGGCGGAGAATTGGTTTGATCAACGTCAATTAATTTACTTGCTAACGCATTTGACGTTTACGAACACGCTCTCTGACTTTTCAATATTTTATTCGACAACCCGATTTTTCTTACTGCATAGCTGCACTGCAGATGGGGTTTTCGAACATGTGACTTCAGCAAGCAGCATTATCGCACACGGCTAATGCAGCAAAATTTGTATTGGCTTTTTCGTACAGAAGACTTTTGCATTTTGCGTTTAAAAACATTCTGCAATTGCATTTTTGACGCAGATGACGTTTTCGAAAACAGTCATTAGTAATACTCTTGAATAACTTTTTATTTTTTGACTGATACTGCTTCTTTTAAATAAGTATAATGGATTAAATTAAAAAAAAAAACAGTCAAACATGTCGATATTATAGTCTAAGAACTGCAGTTTTTCAAAATCTTAAAATCTTAATAAGTACAGATGTTTTATGCAAAGAGTGGGTTTAACGAGTCAATTTTAGGTTTGAATTCTTTTATTATGTGCACTTGATGTTCAAGAAAAATTGATTAGTTGGTTGCAACAGTCGAGACACCAGAGTCTGTGGAGAATGACAAAAAATCTGAAAAATGCTCGTACTTTCGGCACCGTTTTTGATATTGTTTGTATTGATTATGAGATTAAAAATTTCCTGAAGCTTCAATATGCCACGTTAAACGTTTACGTTTTGATATCTTTAATAAACAAAATTTAACATTTAAATTTAGATTTTAAAGCAAAAATACTAAAGCACTAAAATCCAAAGTCGATATCTTAATACGTTTATCAGATATGGCGAACGTACGTATGAACGTACATACGTTCAAGAACAGACATCTATCTTAAAATGATGGATTCCAATTCTAAGGAGCTCGAAACATGAAGACTTGTCAAAATTTTCGAATTGACAAATCGGACTAATTACAGTAACTTCCAATTTGAAGTAACAAATTGGAAGTTATTTTCGCAAAGTCTAGAAACTTTTACCTTGATAATCCAATCAATAGGAATCATGATTATAGCTTTTTAAACAAATGTTATGGAGACTTTATTCTGTCAATTTTTTAACTCCAAGAAAGGTTGGCTTACCAAGGTTACTTGTATCTTGAATTTTGTTAATCAGATCGTCAAAGTTGAAGTGTTTATACTTTGGAGAAATAACAGATCATCATATCCTATTTGTTGAAGATAAAATAAATAATCCCAAAGGCTGAGAAAAAAGCCTGCCAGAATTTGGTATTCGATATCACGATAAATGTAGCTTACCTACAGTAGAATGAAAAGAAGACTGGAATTTTAAATTTATGATTTCGTTTTGTCAGTTCTTATGCGTACATATTTTTGGGTAAGTTAAGAGGTTAATGGGCTGACAGTTGATCTTTTTACCGTCACACTTTGATCAATATAAATCCATTGTGATACACTAGGAATTTTGAGTTGTGACCCCAATGAAATGAAACCTATGATAAATCCCATGCCAATTAAGTCCGTAAAGAGTGTTGATGAGTTTCAGCAGGCTCTAGCCTGAAGAGTCGGTGGGTATTTCTTAGCCATTGAAGAAGTGTACGTCGTTACACAATCACCTGGTTGAGAAGAGGATGACGCCGTTTAAGGGTGTGATCCTTCCTTGAGAAATCATCCTTTCACGCTCCACCAGGCCCGCAGAGAGAGAGAGAGAGTTGAATAAGAATGAGTTTTAATTTAACCTCTAATCAAATAAGAAAGAGAATATAAGCCTTTTTACTATGACGTCTCATGGTGAACACAAATAAGTTTTGGCAAAAGAGAATGGATAAAATTGTATGTATTTGTAGCTGGATAGGTAACTACATGAGTAATTCTTAACATGTCATTTTATATCAATTTTTACACTTGCCTATAATTGTCATAAGCACAGTTGATGAATGAGGTGGCCCACTTTTGGGCCCAGTGCGTTCACATTTGACTAATGAATTTTGTATCACATAATGTGTTTATCACCTATTATGTGAGTCAAATACTTCCTGAATTATTACTGGAGTTTCAAGATATTAAAGCTTTAAGTTGGCAACAGCAGAAAGAGAGTTTCACAGATTTTGTTTTTTGATAGAACAATCCTTATTTGTAGAAAATTATCTTCGTTTCTTTTATATGGGGCATATGTACCATGCCAAATCACCAAGTTTTTGACGCGACCCTTTTCATTTTTTGATATGTTGTTTCATGTGTATTGAAAAGAACTTGAACAACATATTAAAATATGAGCGAGCGCAATCGAAAAGGGTCGGGTCAAAAACTCAGTGTTTTGGCATGGAAAGCCCCATATGTAGGTACAAGACTATAATTTTTAATAAAATGTATGCTTCCAGAGTTATAGCGCTTTAAAGTATGTTTTTTTTTGTGGTTGTCATATATCTTATCACCTTTCCGGTTACTCTCGTGCAAACAAAATAGTAGATACGACAAAGTTGAAAAAAATTTAATTTTATAAAAGTTTTGTATGAACATTTTTTTACTACGACACATTGTTCATATACATTATACATAAATAAAGACCAGCTTGTTTGCAACCACATCTTCCCTTTTCAAAACTAGTAACCCTAAGAATGACAAGAACTTGCTGTCGTGGTCAAAACTATGTAAGCCTCAGTGTTATCAATAAGTTCCTATATAAAGCCTCGAAATATAGAAATTCTTGAATTGCATTGGTATAAGTCCTAAATGTTTTGTTTTCATAATATTTCATTATTTACTTTTTTCAACAGTTTCTTCCACAGCAGTGCTTTGGACGGGTCCCAAGAACTTTATTTTTTTTTTTGGGTTTTTGTTTCACTCACGCAACTCCGTTGTTCCGCTTAGGGTAAATGCAGACTCCAGCCAAGAACCAATAAAGACAGTTTCTTGGACAACAGTACCTTGGGTGGACTGTTTACCAAATGAATGGTGATAAAAGTCCAAATAGGATCCATCATCACTTTCCTGAGGTACACCCGAGTGGGTATTGAAGAGAGGTTTTTAAAGACAGTTATGGAATTTTATTAAGTAGGATCATTTGAGGAATCGGTGGTGAGGGCTTAAGATCTAAATTTAATTAATTAATTAATGATTTAATTAAATTTTTATAAATACTATACAACAATGTTACACATTCCAGCTCTTAAGGTGTTTCGGTTTCATACAGTAATGATTTTTTTAGTAAATAATACATTTTTAACTTACAAAAATCATATTTAATTTAGATGGTGTCGATTTTTGATATGATAAATCTAGTAAAACATCAGATAAATAAGTGCACAAATATTAAATTATAGGTTTTATTCAATTTCTATAGAACTAAATAAAATAGCAAATGAAATGAAACAAATCTTTAAAACTAGTATAATACACAGTCTAATAGATTATACTTACATGGCCTTAGTTTTCTTTCAGCCGCCATTGCCGTGGTCGGAGTCGAAACAGGAGTTTTCTTTCCTGTTGTTTTAGACGCTGGTGCTGTGCTAGAGGACCGAATTTGCCGTTTTGGCGATTCATTTTCGATAACACGTGGACCAACGGATTGAGAACGGGCTAAAACGTTTTGGAAATATTTTAATTCTCCTTTTTTTTTGAATAATTAAGGGAAGGTACAATGTACAATTGCTACACAAAAATAATAACTTCGAGCTGAAGTCAAAAAGTCAAACTCAAAATATTCAACTTAATTCAACTTTAACATTTGTAATTTTGAAACCAACATACATACATACTATTAACCTTGCGAATTAGATAGAACAAAGTCGTAGGTACCTACGGGCTATAACATAATTAAACTGCTTTCTTCGATTTAAATTGCTTGAACATTTTGCTTCTATTAACATTATAATTCCAAACTTAAAAAGCAGTAAAGCGGAAAAAAATTAACTGAATCGGTGCCCATTATCTTTTGAAATTAATGAAACCAATTAAAAATAGTTAAAAGCGCTACAAAATATAATTGCATGTAAGTTAACTAAAGTTTAATGAACGATAGCGTTACACATCAAAAATCTTAAATTAATCAATTTAATAATATTCACGTAAGACTTGCTGGTACGCTGATTGAATAAGGACAATATATCAATAATACCAAAACGTATGGTCAAATGCTAGAAACTTTAAGAAAAACTTAATTCATTAAATCATTTACGTCTAATATAAATCTGATAGCAATAAGCTGGGCCTGATTGAAAACATATTTTCAGGAAACTTTTTAAAAGACAGCCCGCACAACAGACGATTGATTGGTGGATGGTTTGCTCGAGCTTTTAATTACTGGCCGCGTTTTACTATCGCTCATAACCCATATGGGTAACCTCATGAAAATAAAACCATGTGGGTTAATGAGAAAACAGTGCCATATACCCATCCCTTTTTTTCTTATGGTCCACCTCATGAAACATATAAGGCCTCTCTCCTTTCCTAACACTGATGACAACTGCTGACAAAACGCTGACATCATTCACAAAGGTAAATAGCCGTCTGCCGGTCAATGTTAAAACTTGTATCTGGTTTATTGAAATTAACCTCGATAGAAACCTGGATCCCATGTTGTTTTTGTAATACGTGTAAAAACATACCCCAGACCCGAGATAATAAAACGCAGCTAATATTATACTAGTACGTCCAAAACTTAAGACTCACAACTCGAGTGCTTATAATATTTACTGTCTGATTGACAAACTTCAAGAAAATATATTATAATTAACATATAACTCAAACTTTATTTTTCGATATAACATTGGAATTACATTTCTATAAATTAATTAAAAATTGAGGTTTCCATACAAATTATCGATAGCAAGTGATTCACGCCGGTTATTACACATACGCCCTTGATTGCGTATCAACTCATCACAAAATTTAAGAAAATAATACTTATTGTAGGTGCAAGCTTAACACACCTTTATGTTCTTCTACATAACGTAAAAATTGCAAGAGAAGATCCATCGTTTAAAAGCAAAAGTCTCTAGCGTGGAGAAAAACTAAGCTACTTATTATTATATGAGCTGGGTACTTTTTATTATTTTCTGCAGCCAAAAGCGCTGCTTTCAGACATTCCAATAATCTCTCCAGTCAGTGCTGGAAAATTGGTTGGTGGGTGGAAAAAACCGAATAGGTTAGGTCAAGGCAAATAAAAACAAATTAATAAATACTCGGTCTCAGGGAGGTGGATTAAGGTATAGCTCCTTAACTGTAAAAAGGCCTCACCGATATAGACACCGCCAACGACTTTATACAGTTTTCATAAATATCTTTCCAACGGTTATTTCATTTCATTTTTTATTTATATTCTTCAAAAAAAATGTCACAGACTTTTCCTTAAAAATATCCTATTTCAAAATAATTAAATCGATACAATTACAACGGTAGTTATTGTATACATAATATATTATGTGTTTTGCTGTAGTTTTCTTTTTGATAAAAAAAGGATTCATTTTTATTCAATCTAATTTGTATCTCCATAACAATTAAAACATAAATTTTGGACATAAAGTGGGGAGCAAAACTGGATAAATGTTTTTAAAAAATAAATAAGAAATCTTTTTAATGAAACAAATAAAAAAATTATTTTTATCCTTAAAAGTACAGTAACAATTCAATACTTGAGAGAAAAAAAACATCAACATAACAATAGAAGTTTTTGTGCAGGAAATGATAACAGTTCCATGCGAAAAAAACAAAATAATTTTCCAACGATTTCACATAATGCTGTGTAATATTCAAAGTATCGGTATCGGTATCGGTATCGGTATCGGTATCGGTATCGGTATCGGTATCGGTATCAGTCTCGTATAACTCAGTCTCGTTTGCTTTCGTATAACACAGTCTCGTCTCGGTATCGGTATCGGTCTCGTCTGGTTTCGGTCTAGTCTTAGTCACAAACGAAAATAAAATGCACGACTTGGATACATGGTCTTGATGCTTGATCTTGTAGTTGAACTCGCTTGGTATTTAAGATTTATTAAAAAAAAAAATCATTTAAAAAACTATGCATGGTAAATGAAAGACTATCTTTTTAACAAAAGTGTTTTTTATAGTCTGAACAATTTTAAAGAGCTTGTTTTACAATGATTAAGGTTTCGATTAGTTATCCGAAATATAAATTCTGCGTCAAAATATTATAGCAGGAAAACAATGCTGTAACAAAATTATTGGAGCCGTTTCCGAGAAACCAAAATAAAAAATATGTAATGCAGTTGGTGGAATATTCAATAAAGTCACTTTCTCCTTGTTCCCAACCGTCCTTCTTTTGGGAGGACAGTCCTCCATTTAGGTTGTTTGTCCTTCCATAATCCCATCACTAACAAATGTCCTCCTTAAAAAAATAAGGAACATTTGTAACTGCACACCTAAACTTTCATAACTGAACGCACTCATGTATCAAGTCATTTTATAAATATTATATATATTAATAATAATTTAAAATATAAAGATCTCTCATAGTAAAATCAAATCTGTGCTCTTTTTGTTTTCTTCTTATATAATTTACTGCGGCCAAAAATAATTGAGTAAGTGAATGCAAAACATTTCTGTCTCATTTTTGCCAGCTAAAATGAGGAATTCTTGTGAACAATTATGTTTATTTTTTTATAAGACTACGATACCCTCTGAGTTTTGAGATCTTTGAAATATAAACTGGCTAGGTGTATCTGTAAGCATGGTTGCCGCTGTGCGACTTTAGTCGCATTTTGACCCCTTTTATTGACACTTGGTCTTATTACCTTTTTTAAGGCATCTTGCGACTTTTCTGATCCCATTTCTAAAAACATGTATGAATAAAGTTGAAGTTCTTATTTTTTGGAGAAAAAAACTTAACAATTTTCCATTATAAAAAAAACCTCGATTTGAAATCAGCTTGGTTCATCGTACACACTCTTGCTACCTCCTTTGAAAATGCAATTAAATTTTTACATTCTGCATATAAACATAGTAACTGTCGAGTAATGAGGTTTTGAAATATTTCCCACATTTTTTCATACTATCATATTAACCAGTAAATTTTTACTTATGACACGTTTTGAATTCGTGCAAATAAAAGTATTTGAGATAATAGCGTTACGATTTACGATACGTTACACAAAAAATATAATTCTGACTGTTTGAAAATAGACCTGCTGCCTGCTTTTCATTTTGATTTTGATTTTCTCAATAATGACTCCACCGGTCAAACTCAATGTTTTTATTTAAAGGAACCTTTAAAATTTTAATATTGTATATGAAAATTTAGACAAAAAAGAAATCATGGATTTTCAAAAAAATATTTTGATTTTTATGAAAGTTAATACATATTTCGAAAACGTGAGATGAATTTTTATATTTGGGATTATAATATACATATGTATAAAAATAAAAAATACTAAAAATACCAACCAATCATTTTTTTTAAAGAAAAGTAAATATTTTAGTTAAAAAAATGTATTCATACACATTTCTTCAAGTAAGTAGGTATGTTATCAAATGGCATTCTATTTTTAGCTCTAAGCTATTTAAGAGATGTTGTTTATACAGTCAAAAGAACGATTTCGATACTTTTTGTCTCCATCATTTTCTATTATTACATCCATATTTATAAAAGTTCTTAACTTCCAAGCAACTTAAACATAACAGTGAGTATGTGCGATCCATTCGTGCATTTTATTTCTGTGGCGATTGTTACGAATATGATAAGGATAACTCAAGTTTTTTTTTAAATCAAACTAGAACCTCAACGGATTAATCGAATTTTTTTTCTCAAAATTTAAATATTTATGAACATGTTCCTAATAAAAGTATACATAAAGTTTGAAGAAAATCGGTTATTGGTTCGATTTAAAGTGAACCGTTGATGTGAAGAGGCACATTAATTTGTTGACCTTATGTTTGTAAGAACACTACAGATTTAAATGTGTGTGTGACGTTGAAGAAAACTGCAAAAAAAATGTTCCTTTCTTTGCAGTTAGGTTATTTTTCAAAAAATTTCCTAGTGCCACTTTTTTTTCTTCATGGCTCTTTTTTATGCGACCTTTTCAAATTCCTAAGTGGCAACACTGCCTGTAAGTATATTTTTTGTTGAATGTTTGCTTCTTACATATGTACACACAACGCATACGTGTACATTTTTTCCCAACACACTCTTACAAATCATGATTAGTGTCTGTCTATTCTGCTTTAATTTAAAGTTTGTTGGGAAGCCAATATGTCATTTTCTTACCTTTTTATTTCCTATTTATTTAATTTTGTAGTTATTTCGGTGTTTTGGGTCTTAATATTCTCAACACATGTGGTTTTTTCTCTTAAAGTTGTTTGCTTTTTTGATTATTTTTTATTTATAATAAAGAAATTTTTTGAAAAAGTGCGTCATTTGATTGCAATGAAAGTTGGTAAACTTCCTTCCTCCAACTAAAAAGAACCAGATTTGAAAATTTCATCAAAATTCAAATGAAATAAAGCCAATGAAAAATGGGCTCGGTATCGGTCTCGTATAACCCCTCTTGAAGCTGTATCTTGAAGCAAGAGTTGAATTTTATTAAACTTCTGTTACGCCATACATTTCTAGCTACATTAACAACTTCACATTGTGGCACAGTCTCGTTTGGTCTCGTCTCGGTATCGTTTCGGATGCTTTGGAGCTGGTATCGATTCCGATACCGATACCAAACGATACAGAGACTTTTCTGGTATCGTGGCCAGCCCTATTCTTGAATATTATACAATAATATGCACAGAATAGGTTGACAATCGCTTTGAAAATTTTGATTTGATCGCATGGAACTGTACCTACACTATGCTTAAGGGAATACTGACATACAAGTATCCACTTGCAATTATGCTCGTTTTGATTTTTTGTTCGTTTAAAGCTGCTTCTTAAAACTTCATGAATAGTACCATGTTTCTTATAACGCTCCTCACTCTATTTGAAGTACTCTGGAATATATTTTCTGTATGGCTGTATGGCTGCACTCACTGACATGAGTCATGAACATAACTTGGGGCGATACTGCCCACAAATTTTTAATTGCGCTAGCGTACCCAGGCTTTGTGCAGTCCATTTCATGATTTGAAGTACCCTCAAGCCAGTTCAGAACGATACCTACGGTGTGTTCCACGTCTTGTTGAAAAATCTTATTTTCAGTAGGATAACGGCATCCTTCAACCTATGATGGCAATTTATTTTGTAGAATATAAGGGTATTGCTTTTTCCTCAACCTCTTCAATTATAACCATACTCTTAAAAAATTTAATTTGTTTATTTTTTTCATTAAAAACATAATGTTATTGCCTTTTATTTGTTTTTTTTTTTTCAAAACATTAATATGTACAGGGATTCATTTATTTGTGGGGAGAAACTGCATTATTTTAATGACCGACGCAATTTCGCATAGTGTCTGACATTCACATGATAATTTCAAGTGCACTGGGGTTAAACGATTTATTTTGGCCACAAAAAAGATATTTTGAGTTTATTGAAAAATGAAGTACCTACCTATCGTAATCATGGCTACATGAAATTTGGTCCCAATGAAAAATGGACCCAAACAAAAAATAAAAAAATGCCCCAAAATTTTATACGAAAAGCATGAACAGCAAGAAATAAATTGAAATTTTTGAATTGGGGTGATTTTTCGTGGTTTTAAGGCTCTTTTTAATTTGTAATTTGGGGTTAAATTTCATTATGAAAAATGGCCCCATACCATTAATCTTCGAAAAGAAATGAAAAATTACCCCAATAATGGGGTAATTTTTCACTATAAGAAACTGTCGCTATTTTTTCATTACTGTCATATAATGTTCATTTTAAATATTTGATTAAATAATCGGAATAGGAAAAAAAACGCATTATTTTTGGAAGTAGTTATTAAATAATCGTACACGAATGTCGAGCGAATTTTTGCACGATTATTTTATTGTAACTATCATCCTGGGATAGTGATTAAACAATCACACGATTGGCAAAAACGTATCTTTGTATGTATAACTTGTGCACTATTTTATTTTATTTATTTTTTTTCAAAAGTAAAATAAAATACTGCATAAGTTGTCCATTCATAAATTTTTGCCAATGGTGCGAATTTCCTGTACGATTGTTTAATCACTGTCCAAAAATAATTTCAATAGATTTTGATATACGCTTATAGGCTAGGTAGGTACATATATGTATCTGGTAAAATAATCGAGCCATTTGGCGAAAAAGTATTTATGTACAGTTTAGAATTATCCTTTTTGAAATATCTATGTTTCAATGATCGTACAAAAAAACGCAGTATTTGTCGCGATTGTTCATTATTTTTGGGGAGATATTTTCGTTTTTTTTAAATTGGGTCTATATTTTTCCTTATGAAAAAAGCTCTTAAAATTTGGGGCCATTTTTCATAATCAAACTAAAATAATAATAAAAAAAAAGGCCCAATAAAAAAGAATTACCACCCCAAAACCCCAATGCAAATTGTTGTTGTTTTTCATATACATTTTTTTCGAGAATTTTTTTCTCTCTGGGGATTTTTTTTTGATTATTTGGGTCCATTTTTCTATTTTTTAATTCTGAAAATGGGACTATATTTCACTATGTGAAAAGGTGCCACTTTTGGGCCCAGTTTGCATTTTTTGTTTGGACACATTTTTTATTGGGGCCAAATTCCAAGTAGGTTTCATAATCATAATCATAATCATTTTAAAAACAAATAGGAAAATGTAGATTGAACGTGTTTAACTTTAATACATACATTAATAACTTTTTAAAGCATTGATCCCTCGAAACGAATAAATTAAAAGCAGTAAGTTAACTTACATTTAATAGTTTTCTTTGGACTTCCTTTTTGCGGGCTGCCCTTTTGAGGACTTCCATGCCTGGAAGCAGTGCTCTTCTTAGGACTTCCTCTTTGTGATTCCGATTCTCTTGATTTTGGAATAGCTGGCATAAGCTTTTCCCTGGTTGGAGAAGGTAGAAGAGCGCCTTCTTCTATATCTTGATTGACAATTAAGTGGGAAATAAGAGAACTTCATTGAACAGTTTTTTTATTTCAGTCATTTGAGTACTCACCTGGACCAGTTGTTCTTTCTAAATGATGACGAATAATACTGTAACGAGCTGGCAGTGAAGATTCATCTTTGTTGTCAATCAAATGTGCCTGACCAGGAACTCTAGGCTTATTAACTGATTTCAATGGTGTGAATTTCTTGTTATTTTCCTGTTCCTTTTCTTCTTTGGTAATAGGCCTTCATTAAAAAAAAAAAAAAAATATAAGGAAAAATTGCATAGAGTTAATTTGAATGTACAAATCGTTCAGATGTACATGAAATACACACATCAGTGTTACCACTGTTACCACGAAGAAGAAAATATCGAGGACCTCTTTGGGATGTACATTGATATGTCAAAATTCAAATTGTATGATAACGAAATAAATTTATTTTTAATTTTAATACACACAATTTTTTTTAAATTTTTGTTACATCGTTTTTGTATAGGAGAAAGTTTTTCACATTTAATTTCTCAAAAACTTTTCACGAAAACAACTGGATTTTAAAAAATAATTGTGGTGCGAAATATTTGTTTTTGTTTTAACCAAAAATCATTGAATGTAGTGAGTTTTTTTTTTTGCCCCAAAAATAACTTTTTTTATTTTGTTTTTACTGTTATGTTTTTTAGTATGACTCTTCAATGTTTACAATAAAACTTTAAACCCTTTAAGCTTGGAGGTTAGATATGACGGGAAGAAAACAAGAACATCAATACAACGACAACAGAACTCTCACCGTGATCGATTTTTTCTTTTCATATTACGATGTAAACGTTTTTATTTTTATTTAAAAAAAAAAATTAGGAACAAATATTTAAGGCAAAATAAATTGGGAGCGGGTGGCTTTTGTAGGGAAACTTCAGTGTGCTTTGCTCATATATATTGTATTATGTTAATTGCCAAACGTTTCTAAGGTTAATTTACGTAAATGTAATATTTTCTCAAATGAGGTACCAAAAATCGCACGTGCACTTGCGTCCCCTTACATGGTCTTGAGAAAATTTAAGCTTTGATTACAAGTTATCTAGGGCTTACCAATTTCTAGGGATAGTTGACCTTTTTGACAAATTCTTGAATTTCGAATTTCCCATAGTGTATGAGGTTCAAAGTGACCGGAGCCCACTACCGTGGTATTCGTTATTTCATAAACCATATAACTATGAACTTTTATTTATGGATCGAATCGTTTTATCCATCTTAAATTTTTACGGAAAATATTTTTATTGTAACAGTTTTTTAGTGGATTACAGTATGAAACTGTCATTATCGGGGCAAGCGCAAATATGTCACTATCGTGGTATTTCATCATTTTTACATGTAAAATCTGGTGCAACAAAATTAACACTGCATTAACTTAAGTTTGGATAACAATCATCAATGGCATCAAATATGACATGAATACTTTTTGAAAAAAAAAAACAACTTATTTTAAACTCAATATTTTGGGGAAATAACAATTGTGAGATTATGTGAGATAATGTCCCAGACAAGTTTTTTTATTTTTCATTACTTCTATCAGTAGATATTCAATTGAATACTGAAAAAAGAAAATTTTATGTCTTCTAGTTTTTAAAAAAATTAAAAATTTCGAATCCAATCTTTTGTATACATTTAAATTGCTTTTAATGACCCTTAGTCTAGAACAGGTAAAATAGTACAGAAAGGCCTTCGAATACAAAAAATTGGTACCACCATGAAACTTTTTGAAAACGTTTCATTGTAGGGTAAGCTTTGTAGTGACCAACATCCCACCCAGTTATGATCACCTGCCACTATTTTTACCATTTCCTAAGGTTTTCTGTGGCTGATTGCTTCCGACGTTATTTTTAACGTATTTAGACATGCAATTGTCATAAGAAGCCAATTCACTTGATGTTTTGAACTCATTAGTGTCTCTGTGATTAAAGAAATAAGTACACAACCTCTATTAAGAGCAAGAAAATTGTTAATTTCTTAAGAAATCCGTTAGTACAAATCATAACTTTAACATACACTGCCGCTCATCTGAATAGGTTCAACTTTTATTGCAACTTACTGTTAGCTTCTCTTCATATATATTGCAATGATCCATCTTTGTTATGTATGTAATGAAAGAGAATCATTATACGCCTAGTTTGGGGGATAAAATATAGTCTTAAAGCTTACCGTTATTTTTCACACGTTAGCTAGACCATATGCATTCATAAAAACAATCATATTTTCGGATCATCTGGATAGGTTCAAAATGGTTCGTTCTTTTATGTTACTCTAGTTAACTATGGTTAATGTGTCGAAAAGAAGAGTTGCAACGTCGTAGTTAAAAATGTTACATGTTAAAGTAGAACAATTTATTGCTGATGTGCAACAGGCTGCAGAAGAAAGTACTCCAACAATTTCGAACTCAAGAGAAAAAGAAATAAAATATCCTGTCGAAATAAAGGAGCTGATCTTGGAGAAAAGAAGAGCTCGAAGAAAATGGCAAGCTACGAGATTTCCAGGTGATAAGGCAGTTTTTAACCGTCTTAACAATGAACTAAAGAAAAGAATCTGTGAATTTAAAAGTGATTCACTTAGTAGATTCCTGAATAGTCTGACGGCGGATGCTTCTACGGAATACTCCTTATGGAAAGCAGGTAAGCGCCAAAAAAGACCACAGGCACAAAACCCGCCAGTAAAATCTCAAGATGGTAAATGGATCGGAAACCCAAAACAAAAGGCTGATCTCTTCGCTGAACATCTCGCGAATGTTTTTAAGCCATTTCCAGCAACCACAGCTACAGATCCATTACAGTTTGTTGATAGAAACGACGAATGTGAAATTCCTTTTGTCACGCTCAAAGAAGTAAGAAGTATGTGTCAACATAAGTTGTCTAACAAAAAATCACCAGGGTACGATCTAATAACTGCTCAGGTTTTGAAAGAAATGCCTTCGACAGCCTTCAAAAAACTCCAATTTATAATAAATGCATGCCTTAAACTAAGATATGTGCCACATCATTGGAAAATTGCAGAAGTCATTGTTATACCTAAGCAAGGTAAGCCACCAACAGAAGTAACATCTTACAGACCTATATCGCTTATACCAATCATGGCAAAAGTTTTCGAAAAACTGCTTCTGAAAAGACTAAGCAGAATAATAGAAGAAAGAAGACTAATTCCGAGCCATCAGTTTGGATTTAGAAATAAACATTCCACGATAGACCAAGTGCATCGGATTACGGATGTTGTGGAAAAAGCACTTGAAGAAAAACAAGTATGCTCGGCTATATTCTTAGATGTTGCTCAAGCCTTTGACAAGGTTTGGCACTTGGGACTTGAGTACAAACTGCAAAGGGATCTTCCCAGGCAGTACTACGAAATACTGAAATCCTACGTTACGAACCGACTCTTTAGAGTACGGTACGACCAAAATTACTCGGAACTAAAGAAAATTGAAGCCGGTGTACCACAAGGAAGTGTCCTAGGACCAACCCTGTATCTGTTATATACAAGGGATATTCCAGTGGACATCAACGCTATCATGGCCACCTTTGCTGATGATACTGCAATATTGGTGCCAGATAAATCCGTTACGAAGGCTACACAAAAACTGCAAAATGCAGTCGATAAAGTTAGTGATTGGACGCAAAAATGGCGAATCAAACTAAATGAAACAAAATCGACGCATATAAACTTTACAAACAAAAAAATAAACAATGTTCCAATTCTTATAAACAGTACAACAGTACCTTACTCCAATACTGCCAAATACCTTGGAATGACTTTGGATGCAAAGCTTAAATGGAAAGAGCACATCAAAAAGAAAAAAGACGAACTAAACTTGAAGTACAGAAAAATGTACTGGTTACTAGGAAAGAACTCTGACCTATCTATCCAGAACAAACTAATGTTATATAAGCAAGTACTGAAACCCGTTTGGACATATGGCATCCAACTATGGGGCTGTACAAAGAAAACAAATGCTGAACCCATCCAAAAATTCCAAAGCAAGGTCCTTCGCGGAATAATAAATGCCCCTTGGTATATAAGAAATAGCGATCTACATCGTGACCTTCAAATTGAAATGGTTACAGAAGTGGTTAAAAAACACGCTGTATCACACAATCAGCGACTGCAAAGTCATACCAACTCCGAAATGGAGACCGTCTTAAATGTACGAGACAATGTTCGGAGATTAAGAAGAACCAAGCCTCATGAGCTGATGGTCTGAAAGCTATGGAAAGTGTTATAACTTAAACTTCCCACAATGCGACTTATAAATTAAGAAAGAAAAATCATTTGTCGATCTTTCATAGATTGGTCCTGATTCACCGGTGGTTTTAGTGCGGTAAGAGTCCCACACTACTTGGTACCGATTCTTACCGAGTGTCTTTTGAAGATTTCCATCGGATAATAAAAAAAAAAAAAAAAAAAAAAAATGTTACTTCGAGTTACTTTTCATTTAGGAACGACCAAAGTTAAAAATAGTTGATCTGTCAAACAAAATGGAATAAAAAACAAATTGTGATTTCATTTGATTTATTGAAAAAAAAAATTTCAGCACTTTGAAAATTCATACATTTTAAAAATATAATTTAACTTCGTTCTAACAAAACATTGAATAATTTAGCAAAATATTTCCTTTTTTTTTTTCATTCACAAATGCACAAATTTCTTTATTTCAAATCGATCAAATTGGATAGAAAAATTTCGCAAAGCATAGAAAATAATTTCCAAACTACCTATAATAAAATTAATTAAATAATAAATATATTACTGCAAAAATGAAATCAAATCCAAACCGAACGATCGAAAAGCAAACAAAATATAATCCAAAATGAAAACATTGTGATTTCAGCTGATTTTGACAGATTAACCCTTTCAACTCATATCAAGGAGATACGTTTTGACACATTAACTTTGAATTTAGGAATGACTCTGTGACGTCATAAAGTTAAATTAAACTACTTTTCTGAATTAAAGGAACGATAAAAGTTAACTATAGTTGACTATAGTCAACGTTGGTTAGGAAAAGAACGCACTTAAGGCAAGAACTTTAGTTTACGTTGAGTCGCGTCGTTCATATGTCATCAAATTTTTGTCTGCCAATTAATTTAATAGTGTTTTACCTTCTAACGACAAAACTGGGTCGCGGAAAATTGTTAAGTGAGGAGGAAAAGGGAAAAATTAAAGCATTTTGAGATTTAGGACTAAAGCAACGACATATCGCAAACAAAATTAGCAAAAATCAAAATTAAGTTAGCAATTAAATGTAAAATGTCGATAAGTATGGACAAAATATGAAAGGGGGCACTTATAAGGCCACATCAAGAGCCGACAGACGTGCAATCATCAAAGCAGCTTCCAATTCCCATGATTCCGCGTCAAAAATCACAATAAAAACTGGTGTAAAATGTAGTTTGTCCTTAGTAAAACGAGTAATAAGAAGTGCTAAGCATTTGAAAAGAAAAAAAATTCAGAAAAAACTACCGCTGAACGAATCTAGAAAAGAAATTCGTCTCCAATTTTGTAAAAAATATATATATGTCGTGGAAGCCTGAGAGACAACAAGTGGTTTTCTCAGATGAAAAAAAGTTCAACTTTGAGGGCCCTGACGGCTAAAATTATTATTTTCATGACCTTCGAAAAGAGGAGCATTATTTAAGCCGTCAGCATAGGAGTGAAGGCAGTGTCATGGTGTGGGGAGCTATTTCCTTCTACAGAACCTTCGTACTTCAAATTCTAACATCAATGATGAATGCAACTAGTTATAAGCTGAGCTAGAAAAAGCTTTCCCTCAGATTTCTCATCTGTTTGGACTAATATCGTGGACATTCCAACATAATAATGCTCCAATCCATACAGCTAGGACAGTAAAACAGTGGATTGACACCCAAAGTGTGGAGATGCTGGTGTGGCCTCCATACTCCCCGGACCTCAATATTATAGAGAATGTGTGGGGAATTTTTTCACTAAAGTATATGAGTCAGGGGGACAATTTGAGGACAAAAAATCATTAATCGAAGCAATTTCAAAATCCTGGGCCGAAATTTCGCTTTAATACCACGAAAAATTGTATAGTTCTATACCAAATAGAATCTACGAGACTGTACTCAAAAAAGAGAGTAATACTCATTATTAGTTATTTATTATTATTATTATATTCTAACCTATACAGAAGTGCAAAATAAATCATTAAATTACAGTTACTTTTCTTGTATTATTCCATTTCATTCGTTGAACCTATTCAGATGAGCCAAAAAATATGTTCGCTTTTTTGAATGCATTTGGTTTAGCTAGGTTTTAGGAATAACGGTAAGCTTTAAGACTAAATTTTGTCTCCCAAACTAAGTGTATAATGATGCTCTTTCGTTACATTATAACAAAGATATAAAATTGCAATATATATGAAGAGAGGCCAACAGTAGGGTGCAAAAAAAAGTTGAACCTATTCAGATGAGCGGCAGTGTATATCCATGTCTTGTACAACAGAATTAATTTTTTAATCTTTTTATCTGTTTGTTAATATTAAAATAATAAAATAACTTAATTTTAAGTGCGGTGTTCATAACTGAAATGTAATGTTCATGAAATTCGAAGACCGACACAGGTGTCCATTACTGGCACAAGTGGACAATTTTGAAAATTTTAGTTATGGACACCAACAAGATTTTCTTTATTTTTTGTCTGTCATTATTTAGTCGTGTTTTGTTTAGATACTTAGTGTGAACATTAAGACATGTGCACATTCAGAAAACAGCAAATTTCGGGAGTGGATGTATAATAGCCTTTTCACACCGAATCAAAATCTAGATTTTGAGCCAAAAGCTCAAAATTTGTGATATCTAATACGAGAGTCTGACAGGATTTTTTTCAGCCTTTGGTGGGAGTAGGGGTTAAAATCATCATTATTTCCATTGGATCTTGATGATCCGATAAATAGGACCCATGATATTTGCTTTTTAAGCAAACCTTATCGGCTAATTTTTAGAGACTTTATTTTGATGATTTTGTTTTGTTTGAAATGTTCAAAAAAATGGTTATATTGAGTATTGTTTATTGGACCGTCATACTTGAGCTGTTAGTGCTAAGAAAAATTGACAGAGAATATGATACCTTTTTGATTTTTAGAAAAAAAAAAATTAAAGTTGTTATAACCCTGACAATAAAATAGAAAAACTGCCTCTTTTTTACCCCCGCTTCTCCTAAAGACTGAGAAAAAAACTTGCCAGACTTTATATCCTGATATATGTACTAATAAACCCTCATATTCAGATGTTAGTTATAAATCCACTCCCAAAATTTACTGTCGGCTCTTAGACTATAAGACATATTCATATTAGGCCATTTTGGTTCAATGAGTAACATTTCTTAATGTTCACATTAAAAAGCTTAAAAAACCGCACCATTAAGACACCATTTTACTGTGCTAGTAAACCGTTATTTTAAGTTTGTAAACTGAGAAAAAGGGTGTCGGTCACTAAAATTTTTAGAGTGTCGGATACTGAATAAATGGTTTCGGTAACTAAGAGTGGTAAGGTCCTACAATTTAATTTTTAATTAATTTTTGGAGTTTAATACACATATATTGCTATATTGCTTTAATACCGTAACAGAAAACTGTTAACAGTTGAATACAACTTAAAAATCATTAAGATCGATCCTTTGCACCAAAAGTTATGATTTTTCAGAGGGGGGAAATGGTGGTGTATTGAACGGAAAAATTTATCTTGACAAATGTCACATGTTTTTAAGGTAGTTTTTAATATTGAATCAAATGACACCAAAACCAAGTCAATACGACCTCCGAAAAAAAAGTTTTTGTCATTTTTATGTTAGGATGACTGTTTTTTCAGAATGGATGTTAGTTGTTATCGAAACCCAATTGGAAATAATGGCTCATTAGGTGAAATTCGCCATAAAAAACAATAAGCAGAAGAATCTGAGCAAATATCTTTGATGAAAAGGCGTTTTTTTTTGGGCGGTGGAAATATAATGGGACTATTACCATGACAAAAATAAAAAAATGCACGACTGGGTCGCACGTACTTGCTCTAATATTCAAGGTGGTAAGGGTTTAAGAAAATTATATGTAAGGATATGGAAATTATGAGAGAAAAATTTAGCCGATTCGCCATTTCAGCATAGTTGAAGTACATTAAGCTTAGTATACAGTAGTTCTTTTGAATAAAAATAAACTTGATGGTAAGAAAAAAAAATTTGTCGAATAAAAAATTACCGTGGTGTAAAAGAATTTTTTTATTCGTCATTAGTTACAGTTTGCGAAAAAAAAACTTCGTCAAGGAACTGTACACTTAGCTTTAGAAATGAAAAAAAGCATTTATGTACTTTAAAACTTTGAATAAAGCAAATTTTATTATGTTGGTATATTCAATACTACTCGGTAGAGGTATAAATTTCTTTTCATTTTATTTTTGCTTAAGGTTCATCCTCTTCTTCTGAATCAGAATCCTCATCATACATAATATATAATCGAATCTATTTTGTCAGGACGTTGCACTATTTACAGTTGTTCAAAGGGGTTGTTCTCCGAAGCCATATTCAGAGAAAATCTGCTGTGGGTTATCTTGAATCATCATCAAATTATTTTTTTTTTAAATTTTGGACCTAAGTTTTTTTTGTTTATTCCCTAGAGACGAAACTAATTTTTGTAGCTCCAAACTTAATCAGTACCTGGCACTGGCATAAGACCATTTTAAAAAAGGCTTTTTTCCCTCGGATCGGTAGGCACCTATCGAAATACATGTGGGTATAGTCTACATTTCGATACAAACAAAAATAATAAAAACTGCAACTAACTGTACTTAATAATTATCGACTTATTATTACTGTGATTGTAGTATTTGTACTGCTCTTTGAAACTCCGTACTGCTAAAACGACCAAAGTACTGCTTTTTTTTAGAACTTTTGCATACCAAACTTTGAATCATTTATTATTGCTTTTCAGATTTTATTTTCTGGTCAGAAATAAGGCAGTTTAAGGACGTTACAATTTAAGAAAAAAATTTAAATAAAAGTAAAAAAGACCTAAAGCCCACGATAGGAACTTAATTTATATTCACGAAAAAAGGATATAGCAAATACCCAATATTATATATCCCTTCACTTTTCCCCCTGTGTGTTACTTTTTGCGCTTTTTTCTTAAATTGTTCCATATTCCATATTCGGTTTTCGGTTTTTTTTTTTTAATTAAGTCTTCTCCCCATGCAAATCTTCATAGCCTACGAACACTCCCCGTTTTTTGGTGTCCGCTTTATCATCTTCTTCGTATTTTGTTTCCGCAGACGAGGAAAATATGACTTTCACTTCGAAAAAATTCCGACAAAGCTGAATTTTGGTGAGAGCTTTTTTTTAACGTGTTAACCATTTCCAAAAAAGTTCCGTAAATTTGGGCCTTATTTATTTATTATTTGGGCTTAATTTTTTAGGGAGGGTTAAAAGGGGTAAAATTAATTTTTTCTTAATTTCTCGAAAACTATAAGTTTTTTTTTGAAAAATGTGAAGGTACAAATTGTAGCTTTGGTCAATCTACACAAAAACGTGCACGTTTTTCTTGAAATCTGTTGCTCCTACGAAAAAAAGTGTTAGAATCTTTTTTGTCCAGAATTTTATGACTATTAATATAAACTCATTAATTTTTTGAAACAAATGATGTTACTTTGATAAGCTATAACTTCTAGATTAATAAACCTACCATAGCTCATTTTTTAGATAATTTTAGTGTCTAAATGTAATTTTTTTATGATTTTGTTGTAAAAGGAAATTTCATTGAGTTGTTGAACAATAACCAAATCACTTTATTTTTTATGATGGTAGTCTTCCCCTTACCTCGGGCAGCCTAAAAACTTTGCTTTATAAAGAGGAGATGTAGCCAAACTCAAATCGTACAAAAACTTTAGCCCATCGATTATGGAAATTTCATTAAATGTTTTTTGGACAAAATTTACTCCACCGTGAAGTTCTGGCATGAAAAAACTATGTTGATCTTTTTTGTGTAGAATGGCATCAGCTGCAATTTGTACCTTCACACTTTTTCAAAAAAAAAAAACAACTTATAGTTTTCGAGAAATTAAGAAAAAGCTGAAATATACCCCCTTTAGCCCCCCCCCCCCCCCCCTTAAAAAATTAAATCCCGGCCCAGATTAAGAGAACTTTTCAGGAATGCTTAAGACGTCAAAACAAAGTTCTCCACCAAAATTCGGCTTTGTCGGAATTTTTTCGTAGTTTTGTCATTTTTTTGTTTAATTTTCCTGGGCTATAAGAAGAAAGTATGAACGCAATAATTTTTTCTACTCCCCTGACGGTTTGCCCTATTTGTCATAAAGCGTTTCTATTTTTGAAATTCTATTAATTTTTTCACATTGTTAGTAGATAAAAGTAAAAAAATGGTTCTTTGGGAAGTACCATTAAGAACCATTTATTGAAAAATAGTTTCTCATCCAAAGGAAGCCTTTACCAAAAGTAATTTATTGAATTTTTGTAAGTTAAGTTGTCGAACCGTTTTTGGGTACTTTTCTCATTATGTAAAATTACTAAAAAAAATTGTATGGCAGGCACCGTTATTTTTGGTTCTAAAAAAATGAAAAAATTTGTGGGCATAATCACCAAAGCCCACTGTGTACCAAGTTTGAAGAAGATCGATCGGTGTGTTTTGGTGTTCTCTATCATCGTTATGTCATGTTTGATTGTTAAGTTAATTTTTTTTGCACGAATCCAAATAAGAATAATAGTAAAAAAAAGACACTATTTTTGCAAGCCATATAGCCCATATGCATTTTAAAATATAAAATCTTACTTACCTATGAATGGAAGAAGCTAGTGATAAGGCTGATAAAGAACTTCTTTTCGAGACTTGATCCCAAAGTTCTTTTTGCTTTTTGAGAAGTGTTGGATCAATTTCTGTTCCCCATCCTCGACACTATAATTTAAAAAAATCAAAATATTTGTAAGTTGTATGAGAAATGACAATGACCTAACCTTGTATTCTCCTGCTTTTTTCCTAAGCTCAACAACATCCTTGTACCATTCGTCTAAATTAAGTGGTGGCCCTGCATGACCATTAAGTAAAGCATGCTTATTATCAACTTCGTCAATAAGAAGCTTTTCTTTTTTCTGGTGCTCAAATCCAAAGTTTTCTTTTTTTGTTATAAAGTGGTTATTTCGATCTTGATTAAATGTTTGTGAAAATGGACGAATTGATTTCTTTTCCACAACTATATTTTGACTTTGAAAATATTTTTTTTATACATAAATGAAAAGAAAATATTTTAAGATTTTAAATTAAAATATTGTAAATAAAGTATAAAAATGGAAAACTATTTTTTTCAACCCATACTTTTCAGTAAGCTTTCGTTCTTCTGCGTCCGTAACCAGCGGCTCCAATTCATGTAATGTGGCTGAAATCATATTAAAATACAATTCATTGATAGGATATTTTTTTTATATTTTCTTTCTAGTGTTCAAGCTAATTCTACGAATAAAAAATTTTAGGCAAAATAAAAAAGCATTTAATTTTTTAAGAATTACATATGTTAGACCCCTTCCACACAAGCACAAGAAATTGGTGGATATATTTTGAATTTTTATTTAAAAGTCTCGAAACATATTAATTTTCTTTTAAGGTCACCTATTTCATTTTATGCAAGGTGAAGTTTGAAAAGAAAAATATCAATATCAATTTTTGTGTCCTTCTCAGAAAGTAGCTGGAAATAAAAATCTACATACGTGAAAGTGGTCTTCAATGCTGGAATAATGCAAAACGAATTTTTATAGGTAGGTACCAAAAGCTGCATTGAGTTAATTTAAGTAACAACAAACTTTAAATTGTGGAGGGGGATTGAAATTATCGTACGAAAAAAACCAAAACCAAGCAAATTATATGCCTTCATATTTATTTGTTACTTGCGTTTAGTTTTGTTCGCATCTCTGTGAAGTGAAATAGGAATACAAGAAAGTGTTGATTGTTTTCACTTAAGTGAGTATGTTGTATGACTTCCGTTACTTTTAATAAGTTTATGGCATTAGCTTCAGTGAGCTTCCGACGATTTCGGTTATACCTACAGTTGAGTCCTAGTATACAGCTGATGAAGGATAAGTGTCTTTGGTCTCTGACAAGACTACAAAACGCATACGAAAACACAGTGAAAATACACCACAAACAAAAACGAACGCAGAAAATCATAAAAGCAGATTCTCCAAGTTGGGGGTTGTGCGTTAGAATAGATAGCTTCTCTACAATGGTCAAAATCCCCTGTTGTAATCCCCTGTTAAAAAACTGATGCTATCATAGTATCTATTAAGAGTGTTCCGGACTGAACAAAACCAGTCATTTGCTATTTGCAAACTTTTTGTTTGCATTTGTATAAGACTCAAGTTAAAAGTTTAAATGAGCTCAACTCCATTGCGTTTCGCCCAGGTATGATAGTTGGGCTCATCAGTTAGATGACTATCAAACCCTTCTAAGACGCCAATTTGTATCGATGATTACCGACTAATATAAAAATCACAGCATTGGAGATACTGTGAATTTTATTATTCTAAGGGAATTTTGTTAAATTCAGACACTTAGAATTTCAAATGCGAAACGCAATGGAGTTGAGCTCATTTGAACTTTTAACTTGAATTATAAATTCGGTCACTCCACTCAAACAGTAGAATTTTCTTTTTAAATTTTCTTCACATTCAATTATTATAAATAAAAAGCCTGAGCACGGGCATTTGAAGGAACTCACCGTACTCTTGTGTATCTACATGAATATATGAAAAGTTCGCTTGTGTGTGTGAATTTCGAATGGGTTTCCGCTTTTTTAGTATATTCTAGATTCAACCTATATTGGTTGATGATCTTATGCCTGTTTGCTTGTCCCTTAATTAAAATCGTTTTATTGTTCTTTTCTATAAAAAAAGAAAAGCTTAAAGTACCTAAACTAAATAAAGCTAAAAATTAAAGTGCTTTTTTTATATTTAAATTAACACGTACATAAATATGAAGTCTTAAAGAATTTCTTTTTGTTTAATTTAATTTAATTTTTTCAGATAGTTTTTTAAAAGTTTATTTATAAATCTACTTCGATTTTTCTTAATCTCCTTCCTTTTTTTTTTCTAATCTACTTCGACTTTTTTCTCGAATCCCGATTTTTTTAACGTCTTCTTCTTCTTCTTTTCTTAAATATAACATTTTGAGTTTTTATTTAGCAGCGTCTACAATATGCCGATCAACACTGTTGGTTAACAGGCTCGATCAACATACTAGTGTGTACATGTCAGTGTTGCCGTGTTGATTGCCATTTGTATTAAACAACAATTTTATTTAAATAATTTTTGTACGTTGTATTGCATCAAGAGTCAAATGCACTGACCGATGAACTAAATGGACTGAAAATTATTGTGAAGATAAACGCGCTCTGTTGAACAGCACTACCACTTTACTTCAATTGAAGTAGATCTACTTCTTTTTTTTTTCATACAAAATTAAAATCTTCTTCCTTCTTCGCATCTACATCAAATTATTGAAATCTACTTTATTTTAAAAATATCTGTTCCAACTTACTTCAATTTAGCTAAAAAAGGTCAAATCTACTTAATTTTTCTCTATTTTACTCAAGTTAAGTGGCCGCAGAATTTCCAATTAAAAGGACAAAATTAAAATCATTTTATTGTTCTTTTTATAAAAAAAGAATAACTGAAGTACACTAAATAAAACTTAGGATTGTTATAGAACCATGTGTACAAAAATGCAAAAATTAAGTACGTTTTTTTTAATTAAAATAAATTTGTTCATTTATAAAGTCTGTTAGAATTTCTGTTCTGTTTTCATTCTTTCAAATATACCCGTAGATTATAAAAAAAGTTAATTTTGAAATCTAATTCGATTTTTCTCAATCTACTTCCTTTTTTTCTTCAAATCAGCTTCGACTTTTTTTTCTAGAAGTGGTAACGCTGCTGTTGAATTCTATCAATTTGAATTGGGTTGCGTTCGGCCGTTCGAGTCAACAAATGTTGATTGACATTGTCGATCAACACGTCTACACTAACTCAACATTGTTGATTTACACAATTAAACTTGATGTAGACGCTGTTTTAGTTACTGTTTCAACTAGTTCCAAGAAAATTCATGAACCAATTCTTAAAATATTGAATTTTCAAACCAAAATTGAGTCCTGTTCTAAAAATCCAATATTTACTTTTTTTCAAAATTTTGATATGCAATATTATAGTCTAGGAGCCAATGACATAAAAAGTCAAGTCATTTGAATAACATTGTAAGTCATATCAATAATAGCCTTTGAGGTGTTAAACCAAACCGTATTTCTTCCTACCTAAACACGTGTCAAACAGGTGTAAATTTGACGCAACATATTTATATCAATTTATTTCAACGCCAATTGGTAGGAGGGAAAAAGCGTCCATACAAAAAATATTCAGCTGGCAATTTTGAACTTTTCCCTTAGAAGATACAAAGCGGCTAGTTTTTAAAAAAACCACTCAGGTAAAAAATATAACTGAAAGCCATTTGAAAATAAAGGTAAGTTAATAAAAGTTTTAATTGTCATAAACAAAGAATACAAAATTAGTCGCTAAAAGTAAGTGGGAAGTGGAAAAGTGATCCAATTTGCTGTAATTGAGGTATATACGCCAGGTATGGTATATGATTTAAGAGTATTTCTTAACGCGGAATCAAATAAAAGCTTAACTAATTAATTTTTGAATTTGTATTTAGCATAGAACACGCCAAACTTTAACCATAAAAAACACTATTATAACAAAGACATTTGTAATGAAATTTATGGTATATCTACCTGCCTCCCTCCCTCAAAAATATACCTTTTCACCAAAAATATTTTTTAGGACTCTTATGATTCTTGGTTCTATAACAAATAAAACATTGAAAATTGCTTAGTAAAATTTCAAAAGAGTATTAAATAGATATTTAAAAAGTATTTAAAAGGATTTCTAAAAATGAAGAACAATTTTTTACCAAGAACGATTAAAATTGCAGGATATACATGTTAACATGTGGGAATGTTACTGAATACGATAATGATCAGGATCATTGCAGACATTATGGAGAAATCGTTGAATTTTATTTGCATAAGACGTCAAAATTAGTTTATAAAGGGAAATGAGTATAAAAATACATTTCGAGAAAATTGGCAAAGTAAACCTAAGTTGTTTACTTTAATCGTAGAAGAGATTCGACCGTTCGTTTTAAACGAAAAAAGGACACAGGGACAAGACGTGTTTTGTGAGCAGTGAAAGCTTATACGGCCTTCAGCTATCGACTTCTTTTGCATGTCCAACGTACATTGATGAAGGCGTAATAAAGATTTTTTTTTAGAGAATGTAAGGCCAGAATTACACATGTAAGTTTTACTTATAAACTACGAAAATCTTATAGAAGTTTCTTACAAGAGCAATTACAGTAAAAACGAAATCACAGTAAATTTTACTTATCGTAAGCGGAAAACTTATCAGAGCCGTTTGAGTAAGCTGTGAGAATTTCGTAAGTGAGAAAAAACGTATGCTTATACCTGAAAATTTTTCTCTCAACTTACAGCGTACGTTACTTTATAAAATTTACTAAGACACTTACAGAGCTGTTTACACTAGTAATTTTGTCAAAAGATGCTTAAGTAAGTAACTTTCGTAAGTAAATAATGTAATCTTGGCCTAAGACTTTCTCCGACAACATGCCCTTTAACAACAACTTCTATTATTAAACTCTTTATGAGCCGTACCTATAACATTTTTGAAAGGTTCGATAAAATGTCGTTCTCAAAAAAACAAAAAAAAAGTTAAAGGCAAACTAAGGGCCGTATTGCGAGAACATATTCGAAAAAAATCGAGTAGAAAAAAGTCGATCAAAAATTCTTGATAGATTTGAAATTTCTATCAAATAGAAAAATACATAGAAATCAAATAGAAAAATATTCACAAATAGACTTTCGCAGTACCGATATATTCGACTTTAAGTCTATTCGACTCAGTCTATTTTGAATAGACTCTCGCAATAAGGCCCTAATAACCAAAAATCGCACTGCCAAACATTTAAAAGTGCAAGAGACATGCCCAGTTCTTACAAAGTTCCTGGTCGTATGAAATATTCAAAGCGCTTTGCTGGCCTCAACAAAAAATAATATTAAGTACACTTAGAAGTACTTAAACTGACTACAAAGAACTAGAGTATGGAAATGAATTCCAGTATATTAATGTCCTCATCCCTATACTACTGCATAGTTGCCAAGTCTATCTATCTTTTGAAATTTAATCTAAGTTGAATTTAATGTGAATCGACCAGAACAAAAACCCTGTGGAATCGTTTCCTGAAACCGTTCGGAACTTGTATATATCCCGTGTATTGATTTGAAATATCTTTGAATTCATTTTAAGGACATCCAAACAAATATGTTCAAGTATGGCTTTGGAATGTTGAACAACAAATTCGTTATTAACACAAATAATAAATAAATTCGCTTTGCATTAATGTTTTGAAAAATTAAGAAATCAAATTTAAGATTCTGCTTGCAAAATAAAAATAATAAAATTATTAATACGTGATATAGTCATAATAGGTACATAAAAACAGATTTAATCAAAACATTTCACACAAAATTTGTGTTATGTTTGTGTGTTTCTTGCAAATTTGCAATCAAATTATTTTACTGATTTCAGCTGTAGGCTTAAATGAATTATTTCTTGCATTTTTGTTATAATTTTAAGATAATAATTTTCTAATTTAATCTTTTACTTTTACCAAGTATCATTTTCTATATTTTCTATGAATGCAACAAATGGATAAGGAATTAAATTAATATACTATTATATATTGTATGTACTTAATGTTGCAAAGAACAAATTGTCAATTAAATTTTAGTTGATTTTTTCGTAAACAATATTTTTTAATAAAATTTTGAATTTAATAGCGACAAATTTTTGTCGCACCTTCTTTTTGATTAGTCGTTCGATTTTTATGAACCGTTGGCATAGAAGTCGTTTGTGATGATTTGATTGCACCCATTGATTGGGACTTTTTTGGAACTTCCACAGCATCGTTTGACTGTCCTTTAATTGATTTTCGGACATTTGGCCAAACGAATTGCAGACGATATTCAGTACTCAATTTTGAGATTGTCTTTTTGAAAAGTCCACTAGACTCACCCGGCTGGAATGAAAAAAAGAAGAAAAATATTTACATACATTATTATAACAAAAAGTTCACAAAAATAAAAATTAAATTTAGTATCAAATTCTTAACTTCCAATTGTGAAAATACATATGTTGTACATACATATGTACATACATATTATGTATTTACTTTAATTACAAAACTAAAACAAAATTATTTTGTGTTTGTAAAATAAGATAAAATAAACAAGTGAATCAAGAAGCTAGTTTGCCATAGTATAATGGTTTTTGTTTTACTAATTGAACATTGCAATGTAATAGTAAAAACTTAGTAACAAAAATATAAAAACAAAACTCCCTGTTATTGGCCGATTGGCTTTAGCTTATAACTAACGTACAACAATCATAGGAATTTTTTTGTGAAGAATCATTAGCCAACAGACCATAGCCCCCCAAAATAATAACAATCCTAGATGTTGAAAAAACATGAATATTCAATTGATGACAAAACATCGTACTACATATTTTAGAAGAGAAGTGCGTTTTTAGTTTTATTTTTTATATTGTGATTTTTGTAGCTTTTAATTTTTGGCTCCTTTTCTTCTCGATGATTTTTTTTTGTAAATGTAGCTTGTCATCTTGGCTTCATCTTGAAAACCCGATCGAAAGCTTGGAAGCTAAGAATTTAAGAAAGATCAAAGGACTTCATGCATGCCCTAAGAAGTTATTAGTATACTCGTACCTCGTATATGTAGCAACCTCGATATCACCGTTATTATTTTAAACGGTACTTAGAGAAGTAAATCTCAGAATCAAGATCAAAAATATCAATCAAATTCAATATCCCAATCCGTAAACAGCATGTATGTATATAACAAGTCGATCTATTATCTTTCCAAAACTATATAATTAATTCCAATTGGTTACAATAACCCTGATGTGCGGTAATCAATTTGTATTTATTTTTTAGTTTTAAACATTAAAATAGTCACAATAACCGCAATTAACATTTTATAAATAAATTTTATTCATAGACTCTACAAAAATTAAGAAATAAATGGTGTTAATGTTTATAGTCTTTGACTATAGATAATTTTTCTATTTATTTTCTTAAAAAACACTTCTACTTACATAATTTCTATTATTTATTTGTAGATTTTAAGAATTTTATATTTAAAATATTTATCAAATAGAAAAAAATAATAGTAGCTTTGGCACTTCTTTTCTTTTCATTTCACGTGAAACCCCCATTTTACCCAACTTGAAATGATAATTTTAAATAACCAGTCTAAGTTCACCCCCGCATAAAATTTCCCATCAGAATTGAGAAAAATATTGAACATATTCATATTTAAATCAAACTCAAATACATATGATTTGGCTAGAAGCGATTTCTGTTTAATTGATAGTTGAAACGATCACGATCTGAACATGATTTTTAAATAAAATGCTAACTACATATCGTCGGCTCAAAGTTAAATATCACCTACAAACAAATTACAGTTTTGATGGAAATTTGTTGAAACATACTTTTTGATGCTTCCTAAATGTCAATGTCTTCATAAAAACCGTACAAATGATACTTTTTGCATTAAAGAAATGCATTTCATTCTAATTTTCTTGAACATTTTTGTCCCCACTTAGTGAGTTTTATTACCTTTTTTTACCTTAAGATCGACGCACGATATAACTGTGGTACTAATTTTGGAAGTATTTTAATATTCCTTTGGACCGATAGAAGGGAAGGATTCTTTTGCAATTATTTAGACGTCAAACGCCTATAAGAATCATAAGACAGTTACAATTATGTTTTTTATACCTTTGAGTTCAATTCAAATTGATTCGAGTTTAAATTAAACGTTTTTGTTCAATCTTATTCTCTTCTTATTATTTTAAGTGTATTCATATTTGAAACAAACTCGTGCATGTTAATTTTATATTTTAAATTTTTAAGTGAGTAAAATAATTAAACAGATCTTTCAAAAATCAAACTCAATTAGGCTTGAATTCATGGAAAAATTACGTGAAGCTTACAATGTTATAATTAAACTGATTTTTGTTTACTTTGATTTAAATAGATTTCGCACAAAATAATAGTATTATTGAATCTGAATAGATAAGAGGAAGATTAAAATCAAGTTCTATTTGTCCTACATTTACATGAACTGTCCCACGTCGAAAATTGTCCCACAAACGTCCCACAAAATAAGAGGATGTCCGACACTGTCCCACAAAATCGATTTTTAAATTTTCGATCTAATTTATAAATTATAATAATTTAACTGAAGGCACCCATAATTACAAAAAAATAGATGCAGGAACATAAGGACTGAGTGCACATATATTTTTAATTGTGCTTAGCTGAAATCAGCAAATATCTGTCTGCGCTTTCTTACCGTTTTGGTGTGCACTGTCCCCCAAGATTCAAAATTTTATAATGAAATGTTGCCAAAATGTAGCTATGGAGTGGACATTTTTTCAAAGTAAATTTTCATAGATTAAAAATGTGTAATCATTTTAAACTCCTGAATTTTGAACTGAATTTTGTATAACATTTTATTAGGATATTTTGAAGCTTTATGGGCATGCCACCTCAAAATACATTTAAATCAAGTGATTTCTAAAGAGGTATTTTTGAAATGCAGATTAAAATAAAATCTAGTTTTTTTTTTAACTGAACTGATTTTTTTTAACTTCGAGCAATGGCGTAACTAGAATTTAGGCCTGTGGGCAATACAAACAATTTTTTAGCATTCAAATTGGGGTGTTGATCCGAATCAGAGGTTGCGACAAAAAATTGCAACATAGAAAAAAATCTACTCAAAAACACAAACTAAAAACACTGAGTGACAAAATTTGATTTTTTTTCTCTAACTTGAACCAAAATATACTTTTCTGATGGTCTTTGTTTTTTTTTTCGATTCGAATCCAACCTCAGAATTGCTCTAGCACTTAACATTTTTGAGGTAATTAAATCTAAAATTTTGAAATAAATTAATTTTTTGTCAAATTTGGGGTTATATTATCACTTCTAATTATTTTATGGTCATTCAGATGTATAAAAGTTTTTCTTCGAAACTCTGCTTCAATCTTTCAAATACCTTCATTCATTTTCGTCTTAAGCTACCAAATGGGATTTTGCGGAAACAACAAAAATACGCCAATATTCAACTACCTTTTGAGTTGCGATGTTTGTATAATTTTTTGGGTTTTTTTACATGTTGCGTCTCAAAAATTTAGATCACTTTTTGTGAGTTTTTTTGGAATAATTTTGTTATTTTAATAGATGTTAAGGTTTTGTTACTCTTTTTACGTAAAAGTAAGTTTTTTTTTTATATTCACTAAACTTTTTAAATAAATTAAAAACTGTCCCACATAAAAAAAATATTTTTGTGTATAAATTATTTTTGGGTGAATTTCAAAACTTTGTCCCACATTTTGTCTATTTGGATCTGGTCACTTTATTTTATTGGTTACTTTTATTCGTTATCATTTTAAGCTTTCTTTTGTTTTTGTTAGCTGAAACTATAATTTTCATCACCGAAAACCAAAGTGAATTTTGGGTTTTGTTATGCCAAAAACTGTCAAATTGCAAGTATGACAAGTTTTCTTTTCAAGCGTTAAGGGAACATTTCGAACTTTGAACAAAACTTAACATTACGATGATTGATAAATAAGTCCAAAAATGTTTTTATCATACCGTCCGACAATCTGGATTGTACGTCTATTGCACGCTGACCTGAAGCCTAAATGGATCAAGATGGACCAATTTGTTTCAAATTTGGAACAGA
Organism: Dasysyrphus albostriatus; assembly: GCA_946251815.1. Taxonomy (NCBI): domain Eukaryota; kingdom Metazoa; phylum Arthropoda; class Insecta; order Diptera; family Syrphidae; genus Dasysyrphus; species Dasysyrphus albostriatus. The sequence continues at coordinate 179,998,888 of OX276335.1, forward strand.
TCATTTTAAGTTACTCCCTAAAGAGAAAGTTGGAACTGTTGTGCTACATATTTAAAATTTTTTTCAAACCCGGCTCTTACGATTTTTATTAAACTTCGTACCGTTAAAAATCAGACTAATTTAAAAAAGACTCCTTTTAGGTTTTGGCGAAAAAAAACACATAACGGAAATAGAGCATTGAAGTTTTTTGATAATATTTGGTTTAAGCCATGTTCAGAAAAATGAGATTTTTGGTACCTTAGCAATCTGTTTTATGAACAGAATTTGTCAATAAAATTTCTCTGTTTTGCTATCAAATATAGAGGACAAATTACGGATTCGCTTGCTCACTTTTTGATAGAGCAAAATATGTGAGATCTCATTTCCCTTAACATACCAAATAATTTTGTCAGTACTTTTGACATTTACCCATCAACATTTTAACTGTGTCCATGCCATATAAACGCAATATACATAGTTTAACAAATTATTTAGAAATAAGAACTATTCAAAGAATTTGTGAATAAAAAAACCAAAATATCAAGATTCTTGGACCCTTGACCAGAAACTAGTCCTTTTTACATGATTGCCATATAGAGCAAGTAAACGATTTTAGTTAACAAAAAATTAAAAAACAAAAAAGAGTCCCCTTGCGTTGCTTTTTGTTCCGAAAATAACAATGTAAGCTGATTTTTTTTAATCGAAACATGTGAGAACAAAAGATAAAAATATTAAGCTTAAACTTTAATTTTCTAGCTTAAGCTCTTAAACGTAATCGTTTTTTATTCACGAAAAAAAACCCTGTTTGAAGCCGCAGGGTAATTTCGATTCAGCAAGTGGAGCAAAACGTAGAACTAAATTTTTACTTAATGATTTCGTTGTGTTTTTAATTTTACAGTTGCTGAACTCTCCATCGATATTTTCCGCTGTTCTCGTAAGCATTTCGTTGCCCTGTTAGAAGCATCATCAAGGAAATTTTGATTCATATCGCTATCATTAGCATCGTTACAGGCTTAAATGTGACAGACAGTTGAACACAGTTGTCAGAACACATTGAGCTGCATTTAGATATGCCCTGGACTTCTACTATAGAACAATTTAGTAATTATTTCTTGTTGCGCTGCGCTCTATGGAGACAGAAGGGAAGAGTTTTCTTTCACGAGGAAAATGTACGAGAAGTCTTGGTGAACCGTTGACAGGTCAATTACAATTTACAAAAGAAAAATAAAGGTCAAACATTTACAAGTCTGTAACAGTGAGATATGTCAAAAAATTACTTTCTCCACTAGCGACTGTTTACTTCAGCAGGAAGTATGTACCTACTAAGCTTTATTGTTCAATAAAACAAAATTTAAAGTTGCTGTTTATGTTTACCTTGTATGAACTTCCATTTTGTTTACACTAACGGCAGGGTACAGGTACATGTACCTAAATGTATAAATTTGTTAAGTTAATATCACGTCATGCCTTATTGAAGAATTCACTACTCGAAAACTAGTATGTTTACACTAGATCCCCTTGATGCCCTTACCTATTTCTTATAAAGACGCATTATTATGTATGCTAACCATTGTAATGGGACATTATCATGATATTGCTTATGCCTATTTCCCAGTTGTACTTACACCTTACACACATATTTTCAAGGCACTTGTGATTGATTTATTTAGTAACAAATGAACTTTGAAGAAATAGGTTAAGCACTAATACTAGTTAAAAAATGTTTAAAATCAAGCGAAAGTTAGAAAACTGTCAAAAAATTTGCAGGTTCCTTGCCGTGAAAGCCGGCGTACAGTCGAAATTTCAACCGTTGATATTTTGAAAGCGTTTTCGAAAACGTCATCTGCCTCAAAATGCGTAGGCAAAATGTTCTTAAATGCAAACCGCAGAAGTCTTCTTCGAAAACACATATACAAATTTTGCTGCATTAGCATTGTGTTCGATAATGCAGCCGGTGCAGCTGTACAATAAAAAATTGAGTTGTAGAACAAAACATTGAAAAACCGGTGCGCGAGTTTGTAAATGTCGAAAACGTTTGTATTAATTTGACTGACGAAAGCAAGATGGCACATGTTTTTCGGTAGCTGTACTTGCATCAAAAATGATTTCCATATTGATTTTGATTTGACGTTTTCGAAAACGGCCAATATTTTGATCAGTTCATAGCTAAGGATATGATGGCGTTTTCAAACAAAAGACTTTTGTAGTTTGCGTTCAAGAGCATTCGGCAATCAAATTTTTGACGCTCAAATAACAGGAATTTTTAAAATATCGATTTATATCGACTTTTTTATGTGTATTAAGAATATATTGGGAAAACTACCGATAAGTCAATATTTTTCTCGCCTTTTCTTCATACTGACTTTATTAAAAAATACCTATTTTTACTTGCAAGAAAGTTAATATATAAAACGACAACTGGTTGAATGGACTTTTTTGTGTGCCGGTTATTCGTACGAAACCTACTGAAATATGTTGGTAGTGGCTTGGAGTCAGTACAAATGCGGTAGAAATGACAAACCACTGGGTCCAGGATTTATTAGTTTCTTGATTTCTTTATTAATTCTGTATTAAAATTTTGGACTCAGGCTGCAATCCGTTATGTATTGGGAACCGGATAATAGTCTAGTCAATTTGTGCTCAAAAAGGCTCTTAGCGAACAAATTGTGGGGCTCTTTTGATTTTACTCCTCTTTTATGTTTTCGGGGTTGCTGAATTTGAATCTTAGGTTTGCGACTAAAATTTCGAGATGCAAGATGGAAAAAAATGAAAAAATGCATTTTTTGGGAGTTTTTCACTAATTGCTCGAAAACTACGAGTTATTCGAAAATTAAATCAAAGTACCATTGAAAGTATACACAATTTCCGATAAATCTTTATTAAGGTTTTATCAGCGACAACCCATTTGGGGTTACTTTAGCACTAAGTAACTACTTTATATGCAAAATTTTAATTTTTATATGCAACAAGAATCATTTTTCTAATGGTCTTCGATGCGTTGAGCTCGAATCAGAGCTTGAAATTGCTCTAGCTTATCATGTTTTTGAGATATTCGATCCTAAGGATATTAAAAAAATGTGTTTTTTCTATTCAAATTTGGAGTTATATTTTTTGTCGAGGTAATTTTTTTGAAAAAAATGTTAATTAGAAAATGTTTAACTTTTTTGGTAGAAAATTAAACTATCTTCAATTTATGCCGTAGAATTGAACATAAAGGAGTTACAAGTTACGGATAAAAATAGACGAACATCTTAAGTGTTTCCTCAAAAAATTTATTTAGAAAAAATGGAACCCTTACATATCATTTTTCTGGATTTTTTTAATCTTTGTACTTATTTTGTTTACAAAAATTACATCGCAATGATACATAGCCTCAAAAATAGCAAAAAATGTGAAGATTAACATCTAGGTTAATATTTCTTAGGGGATAAAGAAGATCTTGGAAAGATATTAATTATAATTTTGAGTTAGCGTGAGGTGCAGGTGCAGCATTTTTTTCACACACTAAAAAAAAACTTCGAAAACCGATTCATCCAAAAAGCAAACCTGTGCATAGTTTTTTTTAAATGATTTTTTTTTGTCGTATCACACATGGTCTCATTATTTAATAAAACAACAAAAATTATCCAAGAAACACTATGCACAGGTTTGCTTTTTAGATGAATCGCTTTTCGAAGTTTTGAATAAAAATACAAAATTTTGTGAGTAGAATCAATAAATAAATCAAGCATCCTCCATCCATAAGAGTTACATAAGTCTATTATCTCAGGGAAAGGATTTTTATTATCCATTCCCTGAGATACCAGTATTGACTATGAGGTATGACCAATAAAAAAAAAGAGCTTGAAAGCGTGCATGGAAATTATTCTTGGATCAGATCACGAAAAATGAGCTGAAAATCACGAAAAAATAATCTGGGCTTATACCTTGGCTCGGGATTTAGTTCTTTACAACTATAAGTTTGCAATTTGCAAAACTAAGCAATATGAAGATATTGATATTCAAAAATCGTAAATTAGCACTCTTTAGTATCAATTATTTGATCGAGAGAAAATAAAAATTGCTAACAACACATCGCAATCTGATCCAAATATTCCTCTGTTGATAATGCACAGTTTAAAAATTTGCAAAAAAGGTTTCTGATCACGGCTCTAATTTCGTGATATTGCCACTTGAAAGATCAATCTTGCTCTTCACTTCATTTTCAAGAGCCATTTTGTGGTGCTTTATCTTTTTATTGAGACAAGCAGCTTGATTAAGGAATATTTTGCAAATTGCGATAGAAAGAACTTGATTTGCAAGCAAAATATTTGGTGTTTTAAAAATCAGTGATGGTGCAATGAAAATTACTAAAAAAAATCAATCAAATCAATATTTTTATATTGTTGTATTTTGCCATGAAAAAACAAGCTTGAATCATTGATTCTAATGGAAAATTACGAAGAGACAAATTTTGTTCATTACTTTATCTTGAATGTTAATTTACTAGTTTTTGTGTGAATTTGGGATAAAAATTCATTTGAACATTTCGAAGAAATTTTTTTTTTTCAAAATTAAAAGTTTGAAAATGGCTTTGGCTGAAAATGTTTTTCCAAACAACTTTACTTGGAAATAAACTATACAAACAGACTTCTGGCTTTTCGAACAGCTACAAAAAATTACTGTAAGTTTTGCCGTTGTTTTTTAACTAACTGTTTTCTTTGTATGCAATAACTTTATTAAATTGCCCTTGAAATCCAAGTGGAGCGGAGATATTACCCCCTTCCGTATAAGATTTTTTACTTGTTTACATTCCACATACATGCTCTGAATTTTATAGAATGATTTCATGCGAATTTCCTTGTATGCAGAAAAAAGTGGAAATTTAGTTTAACCCTACGGCAGCTATAGGGGGTGAAAATAAAAATATGAACAAAATTAGGAATGTATTTTCTTCATTTAGAGCCGATATAGGCCCATCCAAATATAAAAACTCAAAAAACCAATGTAACGACCACCCCAATGTAAAAACATAATGTTTTAAGCCGAAAGGCATAGTAATAAAGTTATTATAGTTTAATTTAGAGCACCCGATTGAAGTCAGTAAGTAAGTTTTAAGATTGTTGATAAGTAGGCTAGTTTTTTATGAATTTTTGTCTAGCTTTAAGATAGTTTAAAGAAAAAGGAAAAATAAAAATGAATTAATATAAAAACATGATGTTAAGAAACTTTCTTGTCTTAAAAACTTAATTTGCAAAAGTTAACCGACATTTTTTGCAAGCCGGTGATTAAATATGATTAGCTGTAAACAATCTGGAACCTTGTATTTAGATGTTTTTGACTTTTAGAAAACAACTTTTGCCTGAAAATCTAGAAGAAACTTAACTTAAAGTTAAAAAAGTAACTAACTTAAAGGTGCATTCCACTTTAATGTACTAATTTAATTCTCAGTCTCAAAATAGTTAACAGCTCCGGTGTGAAGTATAAAACGCTTTAAAAAATTTTTCATATATCGAAATTATTGAAGGGAGATTTTTTTTAAAATTATTTTCTTTTTTTATTGAAATTTGATTTCACAGAAATCGGAATTGCAAAAGATTTTTTGCATGCCCTTAAGTTTTTTTTAACAAAATAAGGCAAACTTTAATGAATGACTGTTAAGCGTCAATTGGTTTATTTGGGCTTTCGGCAGAGTTGTAAAGACTACAGTCTTTTCAAATACTGCAGTTAATTGTCCAAATTAGAAGTACAAACATTCAAGGCTGTAAAGTCACCAAAAGCAGTCTATTGACTAAAAGTTAATTAACTGCAGTACTTTGTAACTTTGTATGGAATAAAAAGGGGAAAAAATTATGTTATTGACAATGGTTTCGGTTTGTATAATAGTACTGGGAACGTAAAAAAAGTCGTTCTAGTATGACTAGTTTTTTTTTTTTATTATGTCCTCTCTAAGTCCCTAGATTTGCATGGGTGTAGTCTGATTGGTGAGGAATGTTGTGTTGTCCGCCATTTTGAAAAAAGTCTTTACAAATCGTTAATGCGATTTTCTCGGCTCCTATTGGCCGTAGAGTAAAATTTTTGTTACATTTTGTAGGTAAGAAGATTTTATAAGACTTGCGCCATTTCGTCATGCGGGTAAGGGGAAAGAATATACCCGAGGTAGGCATGCCTGTCGTAAGAGGCGACTAAAATCCAAACTCCGTATACTGAGATTGATGTATACATAACTATGCAATGAGCAAAACAATAAGATATAGTACCCCAGGTGGCAGTCCAGGTTCACTGGAAAATCCACCCTCTTCGGAGGTCGGCTCTATGGATTCTGGGGAGAGCCAATTATTGCATTTAATAAATCCCTTCCTAAAAAGTGCAAGGGTATCTCGATCACCACCATCTAAATCGAGTGCAAAACCAACGAAATTCGGGCGAGTTCACCCGTCACGCCTGCGCTCGCCAAAATAGACTCAGATAAAACAAAAAATCTTGAAAAAGATAATAACGAACTTCGACAAAAACTTGATCAAGTAATGGAACTTTATCAAGAGCTAAAGAAAGAAGTCGATCTTCTTCGAAAAGCAAATGATATATTGAAAAGCGAAAATCCTCCAATAAACTCAAAGTCTAGCTTGCCACAAGTCAATAATTGTAGATATGAAACGGACGAAGAAGAGCTAGCACGTGAAACGGAGAAGTCCTCAAAGAAAAGATTGAGTAAAAAGCGTTAAGCTGGCTCTTCACCTGAAGCAGCCTCTTCTTTTGAAATAAGAGTTTCACCAAAACATGCGACAGTAAAAGAAAAACCTGTTAAGGAACGGCCCCCACCACCGATAAATGTTATCGGTATTGCGGAGTATAACAAGTTGCAAACCATATTAAAGGCATTATTACCATCGGCTTTTAAAATTATTTCACTTAACAACAACAAATGGAAAGTTTGTGTGAAAGACCCCGAAAATTATCGTCTTCTGTCACGAAAACTAAACGAAGAAAAATTAGAATAGTATACCTATGAAAATAAGTCGGAAAGACCCCTACGTGTTGTGGCAAGAGGTCTACACGCATCATGTTTAAAAGACGATATTATTAGTGATCTTAAAGAGCGCAACCTCAAAATCTTAGATGCGACGAACATTGTCAAAAGAGAGAAACAGAAAAAAGAGGGTGAAGCGATAGTGGTACAACGTGGTCTCCCACTATTTATACTTTCGTTCGATAAGACTGAAAAATTAGATGAAATTTATAAAATTAAAACAATTCTAAACATCGTAGTTAGGATCGAACCTCTAAGAAAGAGCACAAGGTTAATCCCTCAGTGTAAACGCTGCCAAGAATTCAATCACACCCAAACCTATTGCAAAAAAGAGCTAAGGTGTGTAAAATGCGCTGGAAAACATCTAACTGTTGACTGCAACGGAAAAAGTGAAAGTCCACCGACGTGCATTAATTGTAATGGAAATCACCCAGCAAGTTATAGGGGCTGTGAAGTAGCTAAAGAATTACAAAAGCGACGATCAAAATCCGCCCAAACACAAAGAAACCCACCAAGGCAATTAGAAACCGCAATTCCCAAGAGTGCCAAATCTACGAAAGGTCCAAAACCTAGTATCCGTAAGGAAAAGAAAACAGTATCAGTACCTTCGGAGAAAATATCGAAGCAAGGAAATGCAGAAACATATGCCCAAATAGCGGCAAAAAATATACCCGTGAATAAAGACACTGAAACAGACCCGGTTTCGAAAGTCTTTTCAATAATTTTGTCAAAACTTGAAGAACAATGTGAAACAAATAAACTTATCTTTGATAGGTTAAGTAAGCTCGAAAATTGTTTTCGACCCAAACCTCTTTCAAAAAATATATGATGGAAAAGCTTAAAATTCTAACGTGGAATGCCAACGGATTATGGCAAAAACTTGGAGAATTGGAGCTGTATATGCGAGAAAATTATATTGACATATGTTTGATATGAAACGCATGCCAAAAATGAATCAAATCTCAACATCCACGGGTTTCATGACTACCACGCCATTCATCCGTCAAACAAAGCAAGAGGTGGATCATCATTGTATATAAAAGAATGCATTGAACACTCGATAGGCCTCAAAATAGAGGCGGAATCAATGTAATTGAGTAGTGTACAAGTTAAAACTAAAAATATTCCTCCCAATGTCTCTTCCATATATTGCCCTCCGCCTTGCAAAATTGATAAGAGTGAATAATTTTCACCTTCTGGGCCTCACGATGCATATCTCAAATGGGTCGCATGCTATATGAAGCAGGAATGGAAAATAATTGTGACTTTCATTCGACTGGCAGGCCAACTGATCCGTCGAAAATACCTGACCTAATCGATTTATTCATGGTGAAAGGAATACCCTCTAACCGTATAGAAATTTCAGAGGGCTATGACCTCTTCTCAGATCATTCTGCCGTCGTACTCATTATAAGCGAAAGCCTTGTTAAAATTGAAAAACCACCCAGGTTAACAAACAGTAAAACCAAATGGGATGGATTTGAAAAAGATATCGAGGACAACGTTGAGTTGAGGATATAATTACAAACGCCTCTTGAGCTTGAAGACGCAGTAGATACCTTTGTTCATATAATACAAAAAGCAGCTTGGGATAACACACCTTATCAGAGGCTAATGCCTCGCTTTAAAGATATAAAATATCCGCAAGGAATAAAAGATTTAGTGAAAGAGAAACGAAAAGCACGTAAAAAATGGCAGCAAACCCGTGCTCCTCAACACAAAGCTCATTTAAATCGCTTGAGTAGTATGCTAAAAACGGCGATATCAGATTTCAAAAACTTTGAAGTTGAAAATTACCTTGAGGCTTGACAGCGGGGAAAGAATCCAACTACTCACTTTGGAAAGCTATAAAAACGACGAAAAAACCAAAGCTTCCAGTGCCCCCGATTAAGAAAAGCCAAAATGAATGGGCTAAAAGTGACAAAGAAAAAGCGACGGTATTCGCCGATTACTTAGAGGAAACATTTAAGCCGTTCGATGGGCAAGAACTAAACGAAAATATTAATATGAATTTTACCTCAAATGAAAGCTACATAACGAGAAATGCTACACTTGCCGAATTAAAAAGAGAAATAAAGAAGCTTAAGTCCAACAAAGCTCCAAGATATGACTTAATAACGGCAGAGATTTTAAAAATGCTCCCTTGTAAGGTTAGAATATGTTCCGAGCCAATGGAAAGTTGCGGAAGTCATAATGGTATTGAAACCTGGCAAACCATCTCACGAAAAGAAATCTTACAGGCCGATTTTGCTTCTTCCTATTATATCAAAAGTTTTTGAAAGAATAGTACTCCTGCGCCTGCAACCGATAATAGAAGAGAAACAATTAATACCTGAACATCAGTTCGGATTTAGAAGCAAGCATTCGACAATTGATCAAGTGCATAGAATTACTGACGTAATTGAGAGAGCTCTTGAAGAAAAGAAAATCTGTTCGACTGTCTTTTTGGACGTGTCGCAGGCGTTTGACAAGGTGTGGCACGAAGGCCTCAAATTCAAATTAAGACAAGTTCTGCCTGAAGGACCTTACAACATTCTAAACGGATATCTAAATGAAAGACTTTTTCGTGTAAGACACGGAAATGACTATTCTGATTTCAAGGAAATAGTGGCTGGGGTACCACAAGGAAGTGTATTAGTTCCAGTTCTGTACCTTTTATTTACACGCGATATACCTCAAACAGATGACACTATTGTAGCCACGTTTGCTGATGATACTGCAATACTAGCAGTAGGCAAAACGATTAGCGAAACTACAATTAAATTATAAAATGCTCTTAATAATGTTAATGAGTAAAAATAGCGCTCAATGAACAAAAGTCAGACCACTTGGACTTTACGTATAAAAAAATAAATAGATTGCCCGTCTTTCTTAATACCGCTCATGTTCCATTTGCAAATGAGGCAAAGTATCTGGGAATGACTCTAGACGCGAAATTAAAATGGAAGCCGCACGTGAAACAGAAATGCGAAGAACTAAAAAGTAAATTAAGAGATATGAACTAGTTATTCGGTAAATATTCAAAGCTTTGTATTGAAAATAAATTGATTTTATACCGACAGGTTCTTAAACCTGTTTGGACTTATGGTATACAACTTTGGGGTTGTACCTGCGATACAAACTTAAATAACTTACAAACGTTTGAAAATAAATTGCTTAGGTCATTTGTAAATGCTCCGTGGTATATAAGAAACGAAGATCTTCATAGGGATCTCGGGATTCCTACGGTGCGGGAGGAAATAAAAAGTTTCGCGCGAAAACATAGAAATCGACTATTAGAACACGCTAATTCAACGATTATTGACATTCTTGACGAGTCGAATTTAGTACGCCGTCTGCGAAGAACAAAACCTTTCGACTTGGTGCGGTGAACAGAAAACCGCTTTAAAATCGCGGATTAAGCAGGAACTTTCACCGGAAAGTGACCTGCAACACGTTACTTAACTTCGTTAAAAATAAATTGCTAGATAAGTTTCAACTTAGTTGCAATCGGGAAGTGGAGGTGGTTTTAGTGTAGTAAGAATCTCACACTTCTATGAGCACGCGTTTTTCGGTCCTCATAGAACCTGAATAGCAGGTTTTGCACCTACCCACGGGAAAATAACCACAAAAAAAAAAAACTTTCCAATGAAAAGTTATTTTAAAAAAACTGTCGAATTCTTTTAGAAAAAAACGGTTATAAGCATTTTTAATCTCCTCTCGTTCAACTGATAGAAGACTTTTAGAAGACTAGATTTCCTACATTTTGGTATATTTAGGGTGTATGTGGAACAAAAAACGCAAAGAACACAGTATCAGCAAAATCTTACAAATAATTCCTAAATGGACAGAACGATTCGTATGGCCAGTGCTGGTACTGCAAAATAATAATGGATTCTTGGAGAAGGATACACACACAATACAAGTGTTTTATAACTTTAGAAGGGGACTCTTTCTCATGGCACGGCCGGCGCGGGCGCGGTGGGTTCCGGTCTTAAGGACGTGGAAGGTTTCACTAAAATGGATTCCAAAAGTAAGCATCCATATTTGTTGGAAATGATCTCAAAATTCTATATATCTGAACCTCAAAACCACATACAATCTAAATATACGAAAATGTAGGAAATTGAGTCTTCTAAAATGAAATATGATATAATTTTTTCTGTTAGATGAAGAGGAGATTAAAAATGCTTAAAACCGTGTTTTCTAAAAAATTCTATAGTTTTTGACAATGACTTTTCATTAGAAAGTGATGAAAAAAATGTTTAAGGCGTAAGTTTTATAAAATCTTACAACTTACAAAATGTAATAAAAAATTTTACTCTACAGTCATTAGGAGCCGAGAAAATCGCATTAACGATTTGTAAAGCCCTTTTTTCAAAATGGCGGACAACACAACATTCCTCACCAGCCAGACTACCCATGCGAATCTAGGGACTTAGAGAGGACATAATTTCAAAAAAAAACGAGTCATACTAAAACGTAACTTTGTTAAGTTAATCAAATTCAATCAAACTCAGTTGTTAAGTTAATTAACTGTTACTTGCCTGACTGCATTACCAGAGTACGGGGTTTTTGCAGCTCTGGCTTTAAGTTGAAAATATTTGGATTTTTGATGATGGCAGCGAGTGAGATTTGTTTTGTATTCAACACAATATTCGGATACAAAATTTGGAATATATTTATTCTTTTTTGTTCATTATGAAGAGTGAATGGAATCAAAGCTATACATTGTGCATTCAGTGCAATTGCCTTTTTTATATTGAATTTGTTTTTATTTAAATGAAGGAAAGCAAAAATAAAATTTGAATTATTTGTAAAATACACAAAATTTATGTTTTATGTACATATTAATACAAACATAATTTTCTCGAAAAGCTAAATTAACGGTTCGGATTAATACGAACAACTTTATCCGATCAGAATAATTTAAAAAGTATTATGGACATACTTACATATACTGTTCGTTTTTAAAGAATTGTTTTTAAAATATGTTTGTCTTTTAAGAAAGTGTGTTTGAAATAAATGGCAAACAAAAAATCAGTAATAGTGGGTTAATAATGTTAACAGATAAATAAATAAACATAATAACTTGTTTGTCTTATCGATGTTTACTTGATGTTTACCAAAAACAAACAAAATTTGAATATTCATGTACCTGTACAGTAGAATTCCCAACGCCCGTTCCATCGATCTCGGACGCAATCGGATAAGCCCTGCCATTTGGTACAGCTGGAGGACCTTCAGATTTACTCCTTCGTGAGGGAGTGCCTCGCCCTTCGGACTGAAATTAAAATGAATACATATTTTCTGCAGAATTATTTTAACATGTATAATTTTTAAAGATATGAGTTCTTTTTATATCGATTAAACAGAAAAACCACCCGAAAAATTGATCAGGCTTTTCTGTCATACAAGCATACATACATATACTATGTACATAATTTGGAATAATATATTATATTCATGTCAATTTTTTTTTAATGTGCAGATGCATGCAAGACGTATTCATTTTAATTTGTATAATCATGGTTTTGTAAGGCTTTTGTTGTTATTAAACTACATCTTTTTTTTCTCAACTAATAACGTTAAGAATGAGGTATCAAAGTATCAATGACTGCCTGGTTAATATGTTGTAATTTGTTATTTTTCAAATTTAAATTGGAAAAACGACTGCATGAGGACTCACAAGTTACATTATAATACTTGTGAAAGGGAATGATCTCACATCTTACATGTGTATATGTAGCTAAGCACAGATAACGTTTAGGGTAAAACTTTTAGCCAAATCAATGCTACTCGTAGTAAGGTGGAATTATGACATTTAAACTCGATAGTTTGTTGTGAGGAGTCTGAATCACGTCTTATCCGTATCATTGAAACAAGAAAAAATTGTTGATAGGAAATGACTCATCAATATTTTCAAGTTTAGTTTGTTGAAATATCACGGAATAGTTTTTTTCAAAATTAAAATTGAAAAATTGTGTAGGTCCAATTTGGTCTCAAATATATTTTGAACGAAATTTCGTTTTGTATGGGTGATTTTACAAAAAATGGAATAAACAGGAGTTCCAGGGAACTGAAAATAATTTTAACTTTTTCTTATTTTAAGTCGATTTTTAAGAAAATCGTTATCCTCGTTTTAATGTGGAGATATACAATCCCTCACACATATTTTTTTTCTTGATTAGACCGAACCTGTGCCCTCTAGGGCTTTTATACATTTCATGTAAAACACCCTGTGTAAATAAATTATCTTTATATTTCTAAACCACTTGAAAATAAGAGTTAGTTCGTGTGACCTAATCGTACAAGTATTTTATAGAGTCAGTAATTAATTGTCAGGGGACTGAGGCCAGAGGACTGAGGATTTTCATAGTTTTTGCCACTAAAACATGTTTACGCATTGTTCGAAAAAAAAATAAAAAAAAAATATATAATTAAGGTTTTACTAAGCCTAGACTAAAATGCTGAAACATATGCCTGCTTACATATAATTATTTTCTGTAAATACTCATGAGGGGACTGGGAAACTGAACGGACCATGACCTCTCACACAAATGCCTTCTTCATAAATGAAATAGCAAACGAGCGGAAGATACAAAACTGATTTTATTTTCACCAGACTTAATGCTTCACGCTGCTAGATCTGAAACTTTGATAGTATTCAAAGTTAAGGATATTTTTGACTGTTTCAATCAGTCAGGGGACGAATAAGAAATTCGAGGGATTTGATTTTTTTTGTAATAAAATATAATGGTACTAAATATTAATCTATATCATAAAAGATCTATTATCTAGCGTCAATAATTGAAAGTTAATGTTGGTTTTGAACTTAAATAAGATAGATGCGAAAATTGTTCCCTTCGAAAACGGACAGGGGACACGTCAGGGGACTGAGAATTAGACCCTTTGAAGGGTTTTTGGGTTAGATTTTCATTGCATTTCATTTTCATCAGATCTTAATATCAATTAGGTTTATAGTTATAAGAACAAACCAGATAGAATACATGAATAGTTATTAAAATATCAGCGGAGCCCTTGAAAATTCCATCGATTGTGAAATCACTCGTATAATGACGGTTAAGTTGCAAACATATCATTTACGTAAGTTGCTAGGAAAATAATGACTATGGTGCTGTTCTGATATTCGGTCAGATGGAATCCGTACGGATTGAAAACGGCCAACAAAGAGATACCGGAATTGAAAACGTCATAAAATGGCGGATTGTGGATTCATTCGCTTTGTCGAACATCTATAAGTCATAGTCGTTCGGAAAAACGAACAGAATGACATTTTTCATTGGGGTTTCTTTTTGTTTTCTGTTTTCAACCCGTACGAATTCAATTCGACCGAATATCAGAACAGCCATGTGGTGGTGCCTGGAAGTATTTTTGTTGTGTAGACATAAGTTCAAAATGCTATTTTTTTCTGTCTAATAGCAAAATTGATAATTTTCAATCAATACATATTTGAATAAGTTCTTAACAATTAAAGTTTTAAAATTTTAAATACAAATAAATATTAAAATGCTTATGCAGCCAAAGTGATAACAAATTTATAGAAAATTGATGTTTTTGTGAGCCATTTGAAAGAAAAAATTTCGCTATTCACGAAAAGAATTTTTATTAAGCTTTAAGAGTACTTAAGAGTTAAGTACTTGCAGCAAGTAAAATGATTGCTGCAAGTAAAACTTGCCTGGTGTGACTACCCGAAAAGTACTTGCAAGCAATTAACTGCCGCAAGTGATTTACTTGCGAGCAAGAACTTGTTGCGAGCAAATCTTATGTTGCTATTTGATAATAATAATACGAACAACTGGATCGCACGTAATTGTCCTATAGTTCAACTTACTTGGAACTTCAGTTCTTTTAAAAATATTAAAGTAATAAAAGAAAAAAATATAAGGAAGCATGAAACTCTTTCTTGTAGTTGTTAGAACAACTCTCAAGATTTTGATTGGGTTCGGTAAAGCATTTAATGAGAAGATTGATTAAAAGTTATATTGAAGGTTACGTCAAAAACAGTTGTTAGTAATTTTTTTTATCAGAAAGTTAAACAAATCTTCTTCCTTTTCAGAAACCATTTCTTCGTTAATAATTTCCTCTTTATCTTGATAGTTCATTTTAGACCTGTCGCTTATGAAACACATAAACGAAGCTGAGCGAAAAATGGCAAAAACCACACCCGCCGACACAAAAACTAATAAATTACTTGCGCAATTACTTTTAGCAATTAATTTCAGCAAATAATTTCAGCAAGTACTTACGGCAAGTAATTTCAGCAATTAATTGCTTGCTCGGTGTGACGACCTTAAAAGTACTTGCAGCAATTTTACTTGCGAGCAAGTAAAAAGTCGTTTCAGCAAGCAATTAACTTGCTTGGTTCTGCAAGTACTTGCACGAATATTTCAAAATCGAAATTTTTGAAACAATTGCTGCAATTACTTTACTTGCACGGTGTGACGGCACCTTAAGGCATAAAGAGAATAGTCATTATATTTGGAATTAATCGTAGATAGCTTAATTGAAACAAAATTCAAAAGAAAATATTAAAAAGCAAAACCCTCACTTCATAATTTTTACATCCAATTGCAGAGAGTAAAAGGTGTCTCCTTTTCGAGGCATGTTAATAATTTGACAGGTCTATAATCGATTACACCCATTTATAAGTTTGAACAAATTTTAATTTCATTATTTTTTTTTGCAGAAGTTTCTTAACATTGTTAATAGTTCTTCTTACCAAAATTTTCATTTCCGTATACTTACATCAGTGAGATATACTACTAAACATTATAAAAATTTACAAATAGCAACTATTAATAGTACTTCATATAGAACTTTTTTTTTTAATTTTCTCTTTATCGTCTTAATAGATTTAGATTATTTTCGTATATACAAATATCAAATAAGATTAAAAAATATTTCACATCAAAATTTTCAAAAAAAAAAATTCAATTTTTAAAAAAGTATCAAATTTATTTTTTGAAAATTCGATAGCCCAAAAATAGATTATGAATTTTTTTTTAAATCTTATCTTTATTTGCACATAAGTAAATACCTACGATTTGCATACCAAAAATTTTCCTTAAAAATGTTTTAATAATATTTTTTTAAGAAAACCGCTTCAACGGGTTTAAATATTTTTTTCCATACCATCATATTCAATTAACAATCAAGATGGAGTTTTTTTTAATTAAAACTCTCAAACAAGTTATTTTAACTAACTTAAATATCGTATTTCATGCTTTTAAACAATTTTCTCTCATAATTTTCATGTTTTACCTAAAATGTTCTTAAACTCTCAGCGTCTTGAACATAAGAGCAAGTACGTGTGACCCAGTCGTGCATTTTATTTGATACGTTATAACAGCCTAAGCAACGTTTTCGAGAAGTCATTTAAGTATGGCTAATTTTTCTATATAACCCCCTAGATTCGTGATAGAGCAGTCTCAGGTCTGGCTATTAAGAGATGTTGCATTTTCCTGTTGGCATGCCATTTATAACGGTAAAATAATTATTTTTGAAGTCATCTAAGTACAGTCTTTTTTTCTAGCAGCTTTATATAACCTTTAAGCAATCTCAATCCAGAAAGCCAGACTGCAGTTGCAAAATCCAAGCAAGAATGTCAAACAAAATTATAGAATGTCAGTTCAATTGGTAGTCCAGTCAACACAGGAAAAATATATGCAATAATCGACACTCTTCAAATAATTATTTTATATGGTAAGGGGAGGGGGTATTAATTATAGTAAAGTAATCCTTTTTAAGCTCCTAAGAAAGAGTATTGTATGTATTTCCTTTATTTTGAAATAGTTATATATTCATCTTTTTTAGGTCAATGTTTAAAACATATAAGCCTCCATTATAAAATAAAGGTAAAAGTAAACCACCCACTATAGGGCAAGTTTTGGATTCGTCCAAAAAAAATCGAGATAACAATCACACATCACTTACGATGATAGAGAACTCAAAAATGGGCACAATTCTGTCTATATGCCTGTATCTCAACTTATAGCCTAATATAAATAATAATATAAATAAATATATAATAATATAAAAATATTTGTTTATTGTAATTCAAACTGTTCATATGGATCATATTTATATAAATAACTCCCATTTTATGAAAAGAAAAAATTGTGAGTGGTTGGTTAATAGTTAGAAAAAATTTGTAATGTCAAACGGGTTTTGAGAATTTTTCGCCAAATATTGGTTTTTGGGTTTGGTGTGAAATGCGTTGGGCACTGAAGTGATTTTCTTTTGATTTCGAAGTAAAGTTTTTTTTTTGAAACTCTGCAGAAGGAAAACTATGTTTGCTTAGCTCCAAAACTAACGGTAGGTACTTTCCATAAAAGTACTGTAGGTACTTTTCTTAAAGAAAAGCTTATTTAACCCAAAAACGGCTAAAACGAGTTGATTTGATAAAAAATGTGTGGACGTGTGGACTACTGAAGGTGGAAAAAAAATAACCGTTATTAACCTTGCCTGCTATATAACGGTTTTTTATTTTCAATTTTCTCAATAACGGGAAAACGTTTACAGTCAAAATTGTAATGCAAAAGCTTCAATAAAATGTCAACAATAATGCATATCACGTTTTTGAGAAAAATAATTCTTAGGTTTTTAAAAATTAATTAGGTACTCGTAGATAGATATTTTTTTGAAAATTCAATATTTGAAAAACGAGTTAGTGACACTTTGTTTAGTATTGTCTCGGTATCGTCAAAATTGAAAAATTTTAGTATCGTCTCGGTATCGGTATTGGTCAGTTTCGATCTGGTCCCAGTCACAAACAAAAATAAAATGCACGACTTGGTTACATGTTCTTGGTCTTGCAGTTGAACCAATTACAAAAATTATTTATTTGTAATAAATTAATGATTTTATTCAAAAATCTATTTTTTTGCCGATAATAAGCTATACTACCGAAAGTATCTGTAAACTTCGTTCCCAAAGTATGGTCGCGTATAACTTATATAACTTTCATATAACTAGGTTAACTAGTTTGGTCTCGTATAACAAAGTCTAGGCTCGTTATCATCTCGGTATCGTTTCGGAGGCTTTGGAGATGGTATCGTCTCGGTACCCTTCGGTTTCTGATACCGATACCAAACGATACTGAAACTTTTCTGGTATCGTAGTCAGCACTAATTTTAATATATGTATGTATATAATAGTTTTTATGAAAACCGCTCCAACAGTTAATATACTTACTTCAAATAGGATATTTGTTTTTGAGCTCTAAAGGCGTTATTACACTATCATATATATATGGCTAGTGCTGCCATATAAAATATGGCAAAGCTTTTCATTGTATGACACGTTGTATTACACTATATCATACATATATGGCTAATTTATATGACAAACGACTTTGAAAAATAATTTTTGTTCATATATATGACGAAGCATAATTTGGCTATCACACTATAGTTTTAAAATTAAAATTTGAGAATATGACAGAAAAATTGTTTGATAAATTATATTTTATTCGGAAACTTATGTTGTCAAAATAAATATTATTTTCAAACTTTGTTCCATTATTGTCACTATTTGGACCAGAGGAGGAGGAAAGGAAAAGCCGCGAAAAAAATGTAGTTCCGCGAATGACAGCAGTTCATATTTTTTTGGCGTGGGTGGAAGGAAAATTAATGTAATAGCTAAATGTCACAAGGTCTGTAGAATTCGTTTGAAGGTGCTAACGAAAACCCAACACTTTCTTCTGCCAGCATGAACTGGCAGCCTTATAGCCAAATTGTGCCCGAAAATGCGTTTTTCATAGATCTCATAAGCTCTTAAGAAGTCTTTTAAAGGTAACGGAAAGAAAGAAGGTCTTGAGTCCCTATGAGTGTGATGAGCGTGACATGACAGACGTCTCAGTGGCCCAAAAACCCCCGACAGAAGCGATATCAATCGCGATTATTTTCCATAAAAATTCTAAGATAACTGATTTAACCTCTCGAATTACATCATAATCGATAGCTCTTGACTATACCAATGCATATATTCAAGTAGCGAGATAAATTCGAATATTTTTTAAATGTTTTTTTTTTCTAATAGAATTTTAGAGGAAACCACTGCATTGAAATGTATTGCAATTGAATGGATTTGATTGCATAGTAAAAATGAGCGCGAAAGACGTGAAAGCGAATCTATACCGTTATGGCAGTCACCGATGAAATTATTATTTTTTAAAAGTTTGAAGTTTAGCGCCCAATAATGCTGCATTTATCCGAGGGACAAAATGCAATTCTTTCTGCCTTATTTTACCTATTCTTTGTCATTTAACACGACTATGGTAGCACAAATGGTTAGCATATTGCATACCTTCACTTTTTTTAGTGCATAAATGCAACAACAAAAAAATAGCCCCAGGGCCTCAATAAAAACCTATTAATTAGGATGAAATCAATAAAGAACTCTATTTAATTATCCAAAAGCAAAAAAGATTATATGACAAACATAACATATGAACATATAAAATCAATCGATTTTTATATGACAATATGGCACAAAACTTCCAAATATATATGACAACGCCTTTGTTTCGGTATTACACTAAGCCATATATATGTCTCAAAATCTTTGTCATATATATGGCGTCATATATATTTTGTCATATAAAAATGTCTATCACACATACATATATGACCAATTTGGGCCATATTTATTTGGCAAATTTGCCATATTTATATGCTAATGGAATATCGCCTTAAGCTATTTCACTATAATTGTTTATACAGTTTAAATAACGATCGGAATGTTTTTTTCTATTTTTTTTAATTTTGTTTTCTACAATTATTTTCATATACATATGTATTAAAAGTTCTAAATTCCAAGCAACTTGAACATAACAGCAAGTACGTGCGATGTAGTAGTTCATTTTATTTTCCTAAGATAATCTCATAAGGTATTGGCCAATAATTTGGATATTTTTTGTTTACTTCTTTAATTTGAAAAAAAAACAGTGTTTTTAATATTAAAAAAAAAACACTGTATCAAAAAAATTAAAAGGACAAAACCTCCTCCACACTATTTCCCTATGACCAATAGGCATTGAAATAAATCCATGCAAAAACATTACGTTCAATTTTACACCTGTTTGACACGGGTTAAAGTAGGCAGACAAACGCTTATTGGTTCAACCGCTCAAAGACTATTATTGATGTGAATTACAAAAGTATTCAAATGACTTGACTTGTTTTGTCGTTGGCTCTCAGTCTATAATAGCCATGCTATTGATTGCAATGATAAATCCAAAATAAGATATTGTAGGTTTCGTAAGAAAAATAATGTTTGACTGAGTCATCTTAAAAAAAAGTTGTAAGCTAACTTTAGCAATTCGTATTAAAAAAAAATGTACTATACTGCCCTCGACAAGTTATTTAAACAATTGGTCCCTTTCATCAAAATTTCAAAATGGTACAACACTTGCTAAATATTTTTGATTTTGTATTCGCGAAAGGAACCCCACTTCATATCATTTTTACGTAAATTTAGCTTATTTGTACTCAAACATTGGTAGTATCGTAGTGTATGTAAGATGAACCAAGGAATTAAAATAAATAGAACACTATTTGCCGTAAATTAGAGTGAAACAAATCTACATTTTTATATTTAAATACGTTATTTAAAGAAATAGTTTTTGAAAAATTAATTTACAAACTCTAAATTTTGAAAAAATAATTCATAACAAATTCTTCCAACTGACTTTTTTTCAAAATTGTATATTATTTAGTACTATTTTTTCCTTTAATATTCAATGCCTTCGTCAATTGTAAGTCAAAGATAAAAAGCAAAATGGTTCAAAGACTTTTATTTTTGTTGATATAAGAAAAGAACTCAACTAACTTACTCATAAGTACACGGAGAATAACTAAGTTGGTGAAATGATCAACACAAATTTTATTGTCAGTAACAAATATATAACTTATTTTCTTTTTATTCGTTCACGGGCAGAAAACGATGAGGTAATTGGCCACTTTCTTGACAAGGATTCAAAAAATGTTATTGTTAAAACCCCATACTATGTTAACAAAAACCGAATAAATACTGTATTTCAGTATAGAGTGAAAATGAAAATTTCTTCATTTTTTTATCTGCGATATGTGGTCATATTGGAAACGGTTAAAAACCAATGTTCCCATGGGCTAGTTTTTAATATGTCTAATAGGGGTTTCGGAATTTTTGTTTATATATTCAAATGGGTAAGGTGGATCTTGTAAAGTATTTAGAAACAAGTAATTTTTACTCTGGGACATTTTATAAAATTGAAATTTGAGACCCCGCGGCCGTTTTTAGTTAAAAAAAATCACTATTTGGAAAAAAATGGCCTGGAAACCATTGTAACCTTCTGCTTAAAAAATGGCATGCAAAATTGCTTCTTAAAATGTCATGAAATATTTTTTTTCCAAAATATTGCTGAAAACACGCAAAAAACGATCGATTTTCCATCTGTTTTTGATTAGTTTTTCTAAATAAACTCCTCAAACCAGTTGAAACTTACCTTTTTCACAATATAAAGCTTATCTTAATTAATATTCAGTCAAAAGAAATAAAAAAAAAAAAAATAACAGAGACGAAAGAAAAAGCTGAACAAAGCGACTTACTTTGTGCGATTGTGGACTCTTGACGTGGGCAAACCAATGAAATGTCTCACTGAGTCATACAAAAGGACCAATTTTGAAACCCTAAACGGCCTAAAAAGGAAATCATTCCAATAAAAGATATACCTTTAAATGAGCAAACAAAATTTCTTTGAGTAGAAAAAGGAAAACATTTCACCCCCTTTATCAGTTTCTGGGCTTACCTTTTAACATTTGTTCCTTAATAAGTTTTCGAAAGTAAATTTTAGTGTTGGCAGAATTTTCCTTTTCTTCGCATCAATTCATTTATTTTCACCAAAAAAATGGAGCAAGAACCAGGAAACTCCAAAAACAAATTAATTTATTTTTTAATAAAAAATACACTTTTTAAAATTATAAGTTATTTCATGTGTTTTTTTATTGTCTGTCGAAAAAAAAATTAGACTTTGAGAATATAATTTTTTTAAATTACAAATTTTTTTTTTGTATTTTTCCCTACATTCAAAATTATGGATTCAATCTGGGGTCAAACCATAGATTTACTTGACTAATACTTAAATGACTTCTTTTTGATGTTTCTAGTTCTTGAACTATAAAGATAGTTATGTAAAACATATTTTGACACTTGCGAGACCTACATGGGATCTCAATGTCAGCCAGACACCTTTAAATGTACCAACAAATATTGAAATTTACCTTACAGTATGAGAGCTGAATTTTATATAAGTATTTTTTTCGGACAACTGTTACAATAAATGTCCCAAGATGTCAAACACCTACAAGATGACCACACACACACCTTTAAAGTTTTTGAAAAAAACTTTTTAATTTTTGTACTTCACACAACTTTTTCACAATATTTCCCAACCCACCAGACACCTACGCTTTTCGGCTTTTATTGAAATGGTACACTGTGGCGTATGCGTACTATTCCCAAAACTATAAAACATCAGGCAAACCGTTGCAAATACGTAGTAGAGCAATACTCAATTTTTTAAATGATAATATTTAGTTTTACATCGATCAAAAACATATACTTGTGGGATGAAATTTGGAAAAAATATTTGGAAACGCTTCTAGTTTCAAAGAAAGACAAGACGGCAATAGCAGTAGCAAAATTTTTGTATGCGATTTTTTTGTATGGAATTTCATTCACTTTTTTGAAATATTTTTAAGAAAAATGTATTCAATTTTAATATTGATTAGGGCAAATTGTGCTAGTAGAATAAATAATGAAGTATTCATAAAAATATATACAAGGAATTGTACATAGGTATAGCGTTTAGGCATGTTAATAGATATATTTTAAAAGTGTTCACTTTTAGCGGTAGAAATCGAAGCATTTCGGGTGCAGTACGACTTTACATTTCTAAAAAGAAAGAAGGGTTTGGTTGAAACAATGGTCACATCAAAGCCTTCTTTCAGTTTTGATGACTCTGTGCTTGATGTTGTCAATATGATCACCTGCATCCGGTGTTCCTCCTTTTGGATGAACAGGTGATTCCGATCGCAACAAAAATCCACCAAGAATGTTCTGAATTCCAGCTGAGGCATTGGTGTTTCATTTGAGAATTTCCTTATACTGCAATACATTTTCCATACATTCAGCAATGCTAGATTCAGTGCGTTTCCTCCTTGAAATTGGATTTGACAATTTCTTGCGTCGTTATCAAACATATCAACTCCACCTTTCATTGTTATGTTGGCTTGTATTCATAAACTGTGTTTGGGATTGAAATAATAAAGTAAGTAATTTCTCGTGTTTCAACCGATACAGTAGAATTATTGTTCCAACGGACAGCTGCAATTTAATTTTTCTTGTCGAAAGCAAAATCGATAAAACCACTAACTTTTTTTCATAACTTCTGCCTCGGTCAACTCTGCTTTACCAGTTCTATTTCTATGAGGCTTTTAAGTATTAAAATTTTCAAAATGAATACTTTAATTTGACTTTGCCAGCCAGTTCATTTGGAAGTATGTTTGCATCCTTCAAAAGCTGCAGATTAGTATCTATGTTACCGCAAAGAATATCGTTTTTATGGGCGAAATTTGACATTTGTGTTATTTGCTGCATTAATATTTAAAATTGTTTTGTCTTCTTCTTCTAAACTATAATTCATCAAGAGTTCTTCAAGTTTTCGAGCTTATTAAAACCTTTTTCAATACAAAGGAAGTGTTGATTTTTTATTTTTTTCAAAACACAATGATACAATTTTCTTAAGAACTTGGTCACTTGCGAATCCAAAGCTCATAAGTGAACTTCAATAAGAGCACACTTTCTCAAAACTCAAATTTACGGGTAGATACCTACATTTAAGTGTAATGGGTTTGTCTGATGCAGAATGAAGTGGTTCCTTTTTTTAATTTATGCAAATGCAATATGAATATTCAAACGCTTTTGCACAACTGAGTACAGTAGACTTCTTTTATAAACAACTCGTTCTTAAAAAATACGAGCTGATTTGTGTATGTTCCCTATGGCGTTAGGTCTTATCACCCAAAACCATGACGCCCAAATCTTAAAATGTCAATCCCTAAAAACCGACCTATTGTACAAAAACAACTAATAATAGGAAATGTCACAAGACCTAAATGGAATGCCATAACGACCAAAATATAATTGAAATGTCGCAGCGCCCAAAACGAGGAATGTCATTTCGCCCAATTATTTTTTTTTGTTTTCTAGTTTGGGCATTATGACATCGCTTTTGGGTGCTGTGACATACATTTTGAGTATTATGACGTTTTCGATTTTATATATTAGAGATCACATTCATGAAGCCAACATCAAAAATTGTCATTACATCCAAAACCGGACACATCGGTAGCAGTTGCATGTGCGCGAATAGCCTTAGTTTATAAGTTATTTAAGACTTAAACATGGATTTGAAAACTTTCTATGATTGATTCAAAAGTATAATAGATTCAATATTAGAAACGTTTCTTCTTTAACATTCCGTAGGCCGTATGATAACAGGAACAAATTCTGATAACTTCATACGAATCAGTCAAGTGATTTTTGAATTAATAAACAACCAACGAAACACATTTTATTCATATGTTTTACACACTATACAAAGACTTTGGCAGAAAAATCGAAATGTTTATTTTTCCTGATTTGCCCCAAAATTTCAGTAGAGGCGCCTCCTGAAATTAGAGCTTTTTATATTGATATCTAGAGGTCACGCATCGCAATATTCTAATTATAATATGAGAAATGTGTTGCGTTCTTGTTCTCAGTCCAGATACATATACAGTCCAGATACTACATATTCAACAAAACATAATCAATAGAGTGGAGCAAAATTCCATTTTTCTTATATCGATTATGCAATACCTACGAAAAGTAAGTACCTTTTGGACGTCAAAAACAAAGACACGGATGTTTGGAGGTGTCCCCGACTTGCCCAAGTTTGGAACAAAACTTTTAAAATAAGCCTAGTCTATACCCAATTTCATTAAAAACAGTCAAATCACATCCAAGTTTTTATATAAGTATATTTTTATTATTCTATTTTAAATGGTATGAAATAAGCTATGGAAAAAATACAGTAAATAAAGCGAAATTCAAGGTAAGAGTTTTGAAATTACAAACAGCTTTTCAAAAATGTATGAGGCCAAAAGTATTTTGATGAAATTAAATAGGCGTGTAAATTGATAAATTTTTTTGATAGAGCCAGAAAAAAGTGTTTCTTAGTATAATTTTCCTTAGCCATCAGCTGGGGTTTTCAAGATGTTCCTGATCAAAAAATAGCCAAAAGCACCTTTTATTGTCATTTTCAAAAGTCGGATCTGATAGTGAAAGAAGAATGTCAGAGTTGAGTTTGACAGAAAAAAATATTCTTAGAAACATTTTGGTTTGTCCGTATCAAAAAAAAAAAAAAAAAAACAAGGCATTTTCAACTCTGTAAGAATACTTGTGTGCTCTTACAGTTTTGAAATATAATTTTCAATATGAAATCTTTAATATTGTATTCAAATTTTGAATGGTTTTTCAAAGCTCATTATCATACATTCATACATATATTCTATACATAGATTTGTTTCCTCTTATTACATACATATACTTAGATATAATTAAAATGGTGTGGTTTTGCTTTTTTAAATAATTTTGCCGATGTGAATAATTGACATGCGTGGGGCACCTCAAAACGTCACCATAAATACAAAATATTTTGCACCAATTATCTGCACTTATTAAGGTACAATTTTGATTGCTAGTGCATTTCGAAAAAAAAAAACAAATTTAAACAACCTCCATACATTTTCGCTTCACCCTAATAGCCAAGCTCCATCACCCACCCAAATTTGTTTTACCGATTAGGTCTGTAACTCCTTGAAATGTGAATTTCAATCTGCTTCCTCCTGCAATCCCCTTTAAACCTATAATTGCATATTCAGTTTCAGTTTGTTAGACATTTAAAATTTTTATTGAGCTATAGTTCTGTTCTTTCATGTCCCTCTCAATTTCAATGGACCTTAGAAATCAACATGCCCTAATTCGTTAGTAATTATTGACGCGTTCTCAAAATGGACTGAGATATTTTATACCAAAACAACAAACTCGGAATTCTACATAAAACTGCTTCAATGTGTGTTTTCGAGATTTGATAGATAGATATATAGATAGATCTATATTTAAAATTCCAAAAAAAGATATATTACATAATAGATTCAAGAATTACAAGCATAGCATAAAAGCCGTCTGCCGGATATTACCTAAATTTATACATTATGAGAGATTCAAAATATCAAAAATAATGAAAATAGGTATGAACTATATACGAGTATCACAATAATATAAAATTCAATTTTGTTTAAAATGCGATAAGGTATTTTTTTACATTAAAGTTAAAATAATGCACAAGGTGAAAAAAGAAGTTTGAGATTTGGTATTCCAGAGGAAGTTGATTTCAATAACGGAACCCAATTTAAAATTCCGAACAAAGCAGAGGTTTTGGTTTTGCATTCATTGAGAGTTTGGCAGTTTAGTCAAACTCTCCAGCCCAAACTAAAAATAAAATAACTCCCCAAAATTTGTATGGAACTGAGAAGATTTTTACAAATGAAAGAACTCCAGAAAATTGAGGATATATTTCATAGGTTTTTGGGGACTTTTTTCATTTTTAAATTGGGAGATAATTTTACAATGAAATAAGCCTCCAAAATGCAATGAAAGAAGTCATCAATACAACAAAAAAATTATTAGTGCAATATATTCAGTTAACGTTGGGGAAGACATTTTATTCTTGTTATCACTAGAGTACTTTATAAGAAGCATAAATCCAAGTTTTCGGTCCAAAGTTTTTGGTCCAAATTTTTCTTGAAAATCGAAATTTTTCTAGATCAATTTTTACATGGAAAGGTTTAAAAATCGGAATGTGGATGTGGACTACCAATTTCTTTTATAATCATTCGATTCATCACAGCAGAAAAGTATCATTTAATTTTTTTAGGTAAAACTTATAAGAGAAAAGTGTGAGCATATATTAATTTGGCTTTTCAAATATAATTATTTTGCTTACCATATACGTGATTATTCTTGTTCAACAAGCTTCCACCATCTTGAGTGAAAGAGTAGGTAAATTCTGTTTTCACAACTAACAACCGAGTCTTGCTATTTTCCAATATTTTAACCCTTTCAGGTGCTACACTAAGTAAACAACTATTTGGACTAAAATATATTAAGGTAAAAACGGTTAGTAAACGATTTTTAAAAAACTTTAACGAGAACATTTTTAAGTAGCACTGAACAAAAATTGAATACAAAATATGCAAGCTCCATTTTTTGCGTAAGGTTGTGTATAGCTCTTTAAAAACACAAACCATAAAGAAATACCAACTAAATTGTAGAACTTATTCTTCTTGTCATAAATGAATTCTAATTTTTGCGATAAAATTAAAAAATGGATTTTATTTGTGAAAAACAAGTTAACTTCTTAATTGAAGATAGTGGCCAATCTGTTTAGGATTGATGGTTGAATATTTATATTTAAGCTTTCTTTGTAGTACTTCAACGGACTCAAAAATAAAAATGTATTCCACGTTTCCACATTAAAAATAATACACTCACTCTTTCAAAACACTTAATTATGATGATGTGCCGATTGATTTGCTCGAACACGCCTATTTTATGATACTAAAAACATTACTTCGACATTTTTAAGGTTAGTTACATAATATAATGGCAAAAAATTGAAATTTTTTTTGTCAGTTCATAGTATCAAAATGAAATTTAAAATTTCACGATCATTTAGATAATGCAATTATCCAATTGATGTTTTTATAATATCAAGTTGATACAAAAAATGTTAAATATTTTAAAGTGTCAATTTCTGTTGTTTTAACGTAGCTAACCATTTAAGTTGTGGCGTTAGTACCTCTGGAATAACCTTCAGTGAAGTTTGTTTTACATTATAGTTAAGGATAAAACCAAAATAAATTAAATAATATAATAAATCTCACTAAATGTAAAATTTTGATACTGATATGATTTTTTAACATAACAAAATGTTAATTTAACATTATAAATTATAAACTGATATTTTTAATTACCAAATTGATATCAGGAAATCGATATTTTTCAACGTTATTTTAAAATAATTAATATCAAATTGATATTTTGTTATTAATATATTTATTCTTTTGAAATTCATCCGTTCTTAGGAGTTGATAACAATGTTAATCATTGATCAATGCAAAATAATCGTTGACAATAGCCTTTTTGTTATTATTAGACATTGTGTATCTGTCTTTTTTTTATTGTGTAAATGCTTCTATCTGATTAAACGTTAGTTAAAGGTTGCGAGCATCAATCATAAATGTTTGAAAACATCAAATTTGTAAATATATAATATTTCTGAAACCAGAGGAACTTAATTTTTTGAAATGCTAAACAAATTAAATAGTCTACCAGTGCCCACGTTCTATAACTCTCGAATCGATTAAATTGTTCAAGAAATGATGAAAATTGAAACAAAATATATGAGTTTTATTCTATTTGTCAATGTTTATCAGCCAAGTTTATTGATTGTGAGAAATACAGAAGCACAGTTAGCACAGCTTACAAGGCAAGAAGTAAAATGTCAAATTGATAATAATAAATACTTATTACAAAATATCAATTTGATATTTATAATATTAAAACAACATTAAAAACTATAAATTTGAAATTTAAAAATATCAATTTAACATTTTAAAAGTTAAATTAACATTTTGTTGTGTTAAAAAATCATATCAATTTGATAATTTTGATGTAGTATTTACAAATAAAATTTTGATATTTTAATAATATTATGATAATTTGAACTTTTAAATAAGCATTACATAAATGTCAAAACGATATGATTGGACGACTTTTATCACCTAAAAATGTTAATTTTACAGTTGTTTTATCAATTTTTTTTTTTGATGCGGGAACACAATTCTCGCAATGGGCAAGATAGGCAACGTTGGTCTAAACACTAAACACCAAAAACGAAAAGACACATTCATGCATTCATGGCGTTGGCGTTAGAAAGATATTTTTATGTATTTTAGTTACTTGTAACGAAATTAATTACTTCCATAGCTCATTTAAATTTCTGCAAAAAAAGTTTAACATGCTCATTGCTGTTTTTTTTTAAATTTTATTTCATAAATGCACTTAACACAATAATTTAACCTAGTAAGCGAATAACTTCACGGTAATTTTAAATTAGGTATTATTATAGTTTTTACAATAGAACATACAAAACATTTTCAATAATAATATCTTGTCGTTATTTTGGATTAAAATATGAAATATAATTTAAATAATTCTATTTTGCATTTTTAATTCAAAACTTGTCCTACCAATACCTATCGCAAATAAATGAAAAAAAGTAAAATGAAAAGTAAGAAAATACATTACACAGGAGTGAATGAGCTTACTTTTCATCGCAAGCGATGTTATATTATTACATTATTAGTGCGGGGTTTTGGTAGAACTATTTTAAACAATGTGCAGGTTCTTAATAATTTTCTCATTAGTTTAGACACTTACCCTTGCGCGGTTGGCAATAACATTGTTACGTGAGTCTGATGTTTGCTCTGATCCTATAATGAATTCATGCGACTTATACGCTAACTCAGGACACTTCTTTCTTCTTGGCAATGGTGGCTCATTCGTTGGGCCTATGGGCAAACAAGAATCTTCTTTGATTGGTCAAGTAAATTATTTCTTTTAAATTTAAATTTATCTTAAGAACTTGTAAAGTTTGAAATATTCAAATATACCGAATTGATTCGGAACAGGAGCCCTGCGCACCACCTCTGGTCGAGAGTTGCCGGTGAATTCATGCCAACGATAAGTGCTCCTATACTCGGAATGGAGCTGCTGAAAAATAAAACAAAAACATTTTAAAATTAGTATATTTTAATGTTGGTATCTATACAAAGGTATGTACATTTAAAACATATTATTACTTATGGTTATTACTTCAATTGAATCTGAGCTATCTGACTTCGAAACTCATTTCTGCAGAAGGGCCTCCCATGGTTGACTCAACAGATTGAATCGAACAACAATATTAAACTATTGAATGAATGAATGAAGTACGACATTTAATTTGAATAGCGTTCAAACATAATCTAATGCTAATTCGAACACCCCATGTAAATGACACTTTGATGTTATTCAGTGTTGTCCCCCTACTACAACTGTAACGTTTTTGCTACAAATATTTTCGTCAAAAAGTCACTACGTACATTCGTAAAATATTAACAAATCACTACATTTTTACAAAATGGAAATATTTTATATTTGAAAAAAAAAAAATTGGAAAGTTATAATTTTATTTAATTCAAAATGGAGATATTTAAAATAATCGAAAACCATTTTTTATTCTTACACCATTTTTGAATCTAACTAAAATTTAAAATGCTTCCCAAGATTTGGAAAAAAAATTTAAGCTGCAATTTTTAAATTACATTCCTTTTCCTTGTCTGGGAATCAAATTAATTTATTATTGGAATGAAAATATCCAAAGCATATAAAATAATCGTGTTAGTTACTTAATGAAAAAAGAAACATAAGTCAACAAAAAGAGTAACAATTAAAAACACAAATGTGCGTACAATGGATGTCGTGGATTCGTCAATAAGCAGAATCGCCGCATTTGGGCAAATGATAATCCAAGAGTGATTGTCGAAAAACATATGCACCCACAAAGACTGGCATTATTTTTTCCAAAATGAGGCCGGTCAGCCAGTTACTGTGAATGGTGTTCGCTGTCGTGAGATGATAACGAACTTTTTATGGCCCGAATTGGAAGACATGGATGTGGACGATATGTGGTTTCAAGAAGACAGTGCTACTTGCCACACAGCTAACGAAACAATGGGTCTTATGCGCGACAAATTCAATGGCCGTGCTATCTCACGTGGTGGCGATGTAAATTGGCCGCCAAGATCATGTGATTTGACACCGTTGGACTTCTTTCTTTGGGGTAATTTGAAAGAAAAGGTGTACGTCGATAACCCATACATAATTGAACCATACTAATATTATCATAACAAAAAGAAATGACAGTAATTTACTAAATAATTTTTTATTTTATTCAAAATCAACATCGGCCCTTAAAATTTAACCACCATTTATTAAACGAAAACATATAAGTGTCGAAAGTAATCATTTGCGTAAAGTTATAAGTCATGTCAATAATAGCCTTTGAGGTGTTGAGCCAGTAACCGCTCATCTGCCTACCATAACACGTGCGAACAGGTGTAAAATTTGACGTAAAATGTTGTTCTTCCTAGGGACTAACTACAGAGAGTTGGACTTAAGACAACTATTGTTCAAAATTGCTAGATAAATATTTCTTGTAAAGAAAGTTTTTCCCTTTTACCAATTGGTATTGAAATTAATTGATGTAGAAGTTTCACGTCAAATTTTACACCTATTTGACACGTGTTATGGTAGACAGACAAGCAGTTACTGGGTCAACACCTCTGATATGACCTACAATGTTACGCAAATGACTTGACATTTTGTGTCGATGGCTCTTAAACTAATACTCTAGTAATATTGTCGCTAAGCGTAGCAGAAATAATAGGAAAAAGTAATCCTTAGCAAAAAATGAAATGAATTCAGAGATAAACTTGAAAGTTTTATAAACCTAAGATCCCCTATGCACACAATTGAACAAATTGGTCATGCAGTAGAACAATTTATTGCTGATGTGAAGAAAAAAAAAGGAATTTTAAGCTCAAAGAAATGGGAAGCATGTGACAACATAAGTTGTCTTAAAAAAAATTACAAGTTTACGATCCAATAACTGCTCAGGTTTTGAAAGAAATGTCTTCAATAGCCTTAAAAAACTCCAATTTGTAATAAATACATGCATTAAACAAAGATGTGTGCCACATCATTGGAGAATTGCAGAAGTTATTGTTATACCTAAACAAGGTAAGCCAGCAACTGAAGTAACATCTAACAGACTTATATCGCTTCTACGAATAATTGCAAATGTTTTCGAAAAACTGCTTCTGGCTTAGCAAAAACTAGAATAAAGTAGACTAATTTCTAGCCATCAATTTGAATTTAAAAATAAACATGCCACGATAGACCAAGTGCATGGGATTGCGGATGTTGTGGAAAAGGCACTTGAAGAAAAACAAGTATACTGGGCCATATTCTTAGATGTTGCTGAAGCCTTTGACAAGGTTTGGCACTTGGGCCAGTGCTATAAAATATTGAAATCCTACGTTGTGAACTAACTATAGAGTACGGTATGACCACAATTAGTGGGAACTAAAAAAAATTAAAGCCGGTGTACCACAAGAAAATGTCTTAGGACCGTCCTAGTGGCATCAAAGCTATCATGACCACCTTTGTTGATGATACTGCAATATTGGTGCCAGATAAATCCGTTACATAGGCTACACAAAACTGAAAATTGCAGTCGATAGAGTCAGTGGTTGGACGCAAAAAGGCGTATCAAATTGAACGAAAAAAAAATCGATGCATACAAACTTTACAAACAAACAAATTGAAAAACAATGTTCCAATTCTTATAAGCAGAACAGCAGTACCTACCTTACTTCAATACTGCCAAATACCTTGGAATGACTTTGGATGTAAAGCTTAAATGGAAAGAGCACATCAAAAAGAAAAGAGAAAAACTAAAGTTAAAGTACAGACAAAATTATTATAGGAAAGAACTATGACCTATCCATTCATAATTAATTTTAATGTTATATAACATGCAAGTGACAGAAGGCCAAATTTTAAAGTTTTTAAAGACATAAGTCGAAATTTTAAAGTTTGGACTTATGTCAGTCTCCAAATGCAACATAAGGCCAAATTTAAAGAGTTGGCATTATATCTATTTACAAAGTGATATAAAGCCAAATTTGCATGTGACTTAAAGGCAAATGTAAAATGTTTCGTTAAAAAAACTTATATTGTTTTTTTCTTAAATTTATTAATTTTATTTAATGGGATATGTATTTGTATTTTTGTTTTGCTTACGCATTATGGTGTATAAGCAGTAGGCTATGTACTGGGGGGCATGCTTTCCCTCTGCAACTCCCCTGCTTGGCTTACTATAGGATTTGGGGTAGGTGCAAGGTTGGGAGTATGCAAAGTTTATTTTGCATTTAAATCCCTAGACAGCTACATCCCAAAGCCAGATCACCATAAATACCGTAGTATAATAATAAAGGTGTTAGTAAATAAATAAATTATACATATAGATATAAATGTAGGTATACTTTTAACCGTTTTAAGCTTATTGCAATTTCATAGAATATTTTCTTTTGCCTAGGTACAACAGTTACAAGTCACATATAGCCAAATGGGTCTTATGTCACTTTGCCACTTTTTGTCGACATAAGGCAAACTCTTATAATTTGGCCTTATGTCACGGCACCAAAAACACAAATGCTGAACCCTTTAAAAATTCCTTCGTGGAACAGTGAATGCTCTTTGGTATATAAGAAATAGCGATCTACATCGTGACTTACAAATTGAAATTGGTAAAAAACACGCTGTATCACATAATCAGCGATTAAAAAGTCATACCAACTCCGAAATGGAGAGCGTCTTAAATGTACGCAACAATGTTCGCATATTAAGAAGAACCAAGCCTCATGAGCTGATGGTCTAAAAGCTATGGGAAAGTAGTATAACTATAAACTTCCCATAATGTGATTTATAAATTAAAGAAGAAAAATCATTTGTCAATCCATTTGTCCTGATTCACTAGAGGTTTTAGTGCAGTGAGAGTTCCACACTACTCGGTACCTTACCCAGTTTGAAGATTTCCATCGGGTAACAAAAAATCGCATTAATGCAAAAACTAGTCTTAACGGTGAACCACTAAAAGTTTTTGAGATATAAAATCTTACAGTCAATATTTTTGTAAAATATTGTCAATTTTTCTTCAAGTTGATTGTTTTCAAAAACGTATTGACTTTAGAATTTAATTTCTCAAAAATCATTAACGAAAACAACTTAGTTTTAAAAAAAAAATAAGAATCGAATATTAGCTTTTAAAAAAACCCGCCAACTAATATTTACATTCTGGAGGCCTTCCTGAACAAACATATGTACATATTCCATCAAGAAAGTCCATTCAGTAATAAATTACAGAAAAAAAAGCTCTTGGATCTTTTGTACCACCTGAACCGGTGTATCTATCAAAATAATTCGTTTTAATTATAAAATTATATAATATTATGGTATTTTATACAAAACTGTTCACTATTTAAATTTTGTATATTTTTCCCATAAAGTGATTTTCAAACAACTGTAAATGCAGTTTATTTCCATCTAGTTTCAATCATTTGATCTTATTGGACTCATTGGCAAGGCCTTCATTATAGGCTCGTTTATATGCGTACTTATTTTTTTTTTACGTTACTTTTGAATGATATTCTATTTATTCTAAAACTTAACTGATAAGTTGACACAATATTTACACCAGGCACAATTGCTTCTTCCTTTGAAGTTTAATATAATACAAACAATATTCCTCTTGTATAATATGCTCCTCCGGTTATGCAGAAAACTAGGATGAAACAATAGATTCTACCAGAACTTCTTTCAAATGACATGGTCTGGCGTGTAGATGAAGAATGATTTTTCCTTCACTAAATTAAAAGAAAATGAATAAATAATAAACATATAATTACGTTTATGATGTTATTTCAATCTTCA
Source organism: Dasysyrphus albostriatus (assembly GCA_946251815.1). Classification (NCBI taxonomy): domain Eukaryota; kingdom Metazoa; phylum Arthropoda; class Insecta; order Diptera; family Syrphidae; genus Dasysyrphus; species Dasysyrphus albostriatus. The sequence goes on from OX276335.1 coordinate 180,033,623, forward strand.
TGCTCATAAATAATAATATAGTGAAAATAAGTCACTCATGTTCATATCATTGCGCAAAGTGTGTCAAGTACAAGAAAGTCAGTCGCAAAATTACTGTTTGGTGGAACGATAAATGTATACATGATAACTGATAAGATAACTAAGAACTAGTGACAAAAAAATCATAAAATGTCAAAATCATAAATTATCAATGAACCATATCACTTAGCTAATTCCACCATTGCTAATTATAAACAAATTTTACTAGTTTTTTACTACCAATTTTTTTCCTTAATTTTACTTATGACAATAATGAGTTATTAGTACTTTTAAATCTATAACGATGTATTGTCATGCTATAGCCTTGAAACACAAAAGCAAATTTTTGCTTCTAGCCTTGCATTTTATTTTATTCAAATGGTGACAACTCGGTGGTTTTCGTTAACTTAATTTATGCAATTTACAAAAATATGTGAGCTTGTGTTTTTTTTCCTGCTCCCAAATCCATGTTAGAAAGATAAAGAGAAGAGTTTTTATTTTAATGACGAGAGCATAACAATGGGAAAGATACATTTTTCTTTTTAATCATTGCAAGTTGTATGAAAAGCTATTATATTTAAAGGCTATTTTTCAGTTTATTTAGGAAGATCCAATTAAAACTAAATTGATGCTGCGATACCTCATTGGAAACAGGACGTAGGCTAGGGCTTGGAGGTGATAAATATGATCATTCATCACGCTAAATTTGATTCTCGAAGTGTGAAAAATGAAAATACATAAAACTGTCAAAATGTTTTCGTATGTTAATTTTTTAATCACTATCAATAATACATTCTGTAAAGACCTGGGAAGAAAAAAGATGGAGGCAAAAAAAAACGTAGAGTGAGAGTAAGGAGCGTTGTAATTTCTGTTAATTGAAACAACCATTTTTGTTCAGTGCTATATTTATGTATTAATTATCAATATATGTACATATAGACAAAATTACTTTGAAACATTTGAAAATTTTTAGAATTAAATTTTGGCTTATCAAAACCTAGGAAATAAAAAGGTATTCTTACATTTATAGAAAATGATATAAAATAAATATAGACAAAAAAATGGCATTTGTATTGAAACGGTAAAAAATGTCACTGTCATTCAATTAAAAAATAAGCGACTGATTCATGTTTTAGCCAGTTACCATATTTATTAGTCTATTGAATATACTGGAAAGTAAAGGATATAAAGAAACAATTACGTGCAAGGATTTTTATTATTAAAAATGTTTGTTTAGCCCATAAGCATGCTTAATCTGATGGCAATACAGTAGACGTTCGAAACAGTGAAGAAATCAAAACCAGACCTGACCTGTGTTCATTCTTTCGAGATTATTCACTTTTTCAAGCGGAAGTTATTAAAGGCGTTCTAAGGACGAATTTGATCCAAAGTGCAAATTTTGTTCGATGTGAATGGTTTTATATTTATAAGTTAAGAAAAACCGAAACAATTCCCCAGTGTTCTCAAGTAATGTTTAATGCTTGCGAGTTATTTTTATAAAAAATCCAATTCTATAGAAAGTTTTGGGTGTGTACTATTGTGGATAGTTAACTATTTTGAGATTCACTAAATCGAGCATCTACTGTAATCATAAAGATTTTTTTCACTTTCATAGATGAGGTTTAGGAACTTAGTACGATATTCATCCACAAATCAAACAAAATTTACTTCATCGAATATTTTAGAAAATACTAGTTTTCGCCCATTTACCTGGTTGCATGTTCATTTTATTGCTGCCTCTTTTTTTTATTGTTAACGACATACACATTTCACGTTAACGCACACTCTGGGTTCTCAATACTTATTTGTTGCGTCAACTCGATTTTCTTACGGTGCGGTGAAATTGCACTGTAGATGATATTTTCAAACGTGTGACGTTAGCAAATTGCATTTTCGAACACAGAGCTATTGCAGTAAAACTTTTATTTGCTTTTTTGAATAGTAGACTATTTTAGGGAATATTCTGCAAATGCATTTCTGACTTAGATAACGGCATTTAACTTGTCTTTGGCCAGCAATGGCTGAAAATTTTGTTTGAACTCGATCGTTATGTGTGGGAATAGAAACATACCAATGTTCTATTATTCTTTCCGAAATTCAAAGTGGTGCTTCGAAGATCTTGAGGGTATTCAAAAATGGTGTTAAGACACTCTGTTACTGCCACAAACTACATAACTTCATTTCACGAAGCTCCAAAGTACCCGCGGCTCGAGGCACTGTGCAGATATAAAAGAGGTAATAGCGTTCTTTAAATTTTGAGTAGTATGAAAAGTACTCCAACTGTCTGTAGATCTTATCAAGATTATGGTAACTCTGGAAACAATTTCGCATTAGTGTGACCAAAAATACACCGAAATTCCTCCCCCCTGAACGAAATCCTGGATCCGAGTCTGTTGTGTTTAAAATGTCCTTTTTATTTTTTTGATACAGTGTTTTTCTTCATATGAGAAATATTCTTTCTTCATAGGTAAGAAGTATCACAGGATGTTTCCAAGCTATTGGCCAATATTTGTGAAATAATCTTGTCGCATGTCCAAAGAAAAAAAATTATTTAAGACGGAAGGTGTATTTTACCCTACTTTTAATAAGGAAGAAATAAGTTCCTTGAACACTAAGATAAAATATGCTTTTCTGATGGTCTTTGATATAAAGAGAACAATAGCTAAATAAGTTCCGTTTCCATTAACACTTGTTTCCATAAACTCACTTGTTAGAAGGTGTAGGTGGCTGTAGTACATAGTTGAATGAGAATAGCCACCGAGATTTGACATCATGGTTTTTGTTTCTTGTTTTTGCAACAAAGTCAATGTTAATATGACATTTTATTCACAGTTCAAGAATACCAAACGCTCTTAAATTGCATTCGCAAATAAACTAGTGGCTGACTTACGTGAAGCAAATTACTATTAACGATCAAGTTAACGATAATAGTTCCGACGATTATCATTTGAAAATTAAGGAATGACCACTTGGTTACTTGGAATGAAATCTATCGATTTCAGACATTCTCTCGAATGACAAAAAACTCGAATAATAGAATATACATAAATCACTTACTATACAAAATAGAAAACTCACGTCCTCAACACATTTTAGATATTTAAATCAACAAGTTCGAATAAGTATGGCAACAAACATTAGCTTAAAGTAGTACATTTTGAAGGCTACAATTTACTGTTTTATGTTTTTGGTATTAAAAATGGCGAGTTCGATAGTTCGATTGCTACAACATTATAAAATTTGCATTTTGAGTCTAGTATCTCAAATGGCTTGGTACTATTTTTGGTACTTAGCAGTTTGGGATTTAAGCATTCAAAATTTTGTCCATTCGGGATTTTCCATTCGGAATAATGTCATTTGGGATTTTGTTTTTCTGCATTTTTATAGGATTTTGAAAATCGAAATTTTTTGTAGGTCCCCTCCATAAAAAAAAACTGACACAGGAATGGCTCAGAACTATTGCGCCACCAAATCTATTTATTTAAGTTATAAAATTGTAAAAGATTGCTACTAGTGACTAGCGAGTGAAAGAGTGCAACAAATCCATTGAAAATGACAATCATGAATAATTTGCCACCGTCAAAGGAGCAACCTTTTTATTTTGATTAATCACTATTTCTTTTTAAAATACCAAATGTATGGACAAAAACATGGTGTTGCGTTCTCATGATTATATCTATCTCAAAAACTACTAGTGCGTTGGAAAGTTACTTTATAAAATTGATAGAAAATTTTACGCTCTTAAATAAGGTACTTAAGTAAAATTTACGTATATCGGACATACTTTTCCAATGCACACATTTTGTAATAAAGAGACTTTCTAATCTAATGGACAAGATAGAATTTGAGAATAAGAATAAGAGAATTGATATTTAGGAAGCCTCTATCGAGATTTTGAGACCAATCACGAAAAATTAATTTAATCTCTTATGTAAACATATACAAAGGTTTTTATAAGGATAGCACTTGATTTTAAAATGTTTGGATTTCTTTTGTCCTGTTACCTTTAAATGGTCAAGGCTATTGAAAAAAAAAATATTGTGTAAAATTTAATAGAAATCGGTTAAACTGACACATCCACACAAAATACATGTACTTTCTTTTACTTTTACTCAAAATTTCGGTTAAAATGTAAAAGTTAACGGAAAATTGTAATAGTAATAGATTTGTTGTTTTGTTTCTATAATAAATACAGTCCGTAACATTTGGATATTTTCTATTAAAATCAACCGTTTTTGGCACTTTTTTAATCGAAGCATACGGAATTGAATATTAAGTTAAATTTTAACTGATTTCTTAAAGCTGGTGGAGTTTTTTAAGCTAATTTATTTTAAGTTAAATTTTAACTGATTTCTTAAAGCTGGTGGAGTTTTTTAAGCTAATTTGGTTTGCAGTTACTAAAAGTAACGGTTTTTTCTGCAACATTAGAATAGCCTTACCTAGCTTTTTTGCCATTTTAAACGAATATTTACCAGTTTTACTAACGAAAAGTTATTGGAGGGTGGTAAGACCATGACGATTTCTGTTTTTTTTTTTTTTATTTGAGCTCTAGAACGATAAATTACTGTCTAATCGCTTTGAAGCTAGGAAAATGTATTGGAAACCAAAAAGTGGTTATTAATTCACTAGAAGATTTATTCATAAGCGGAAAATCAATATTTAGACAACTATACTGACTATCTGAATAAAATAAGAAGAAAACTGTGTAAGAAGTGAGTTAAATGACTATAAGCCACGATATTAAGAGTGTTGAACACCTAAAACCCAAACTTAACGAAAAAAAATTCTATTTACCAGTGTGCTCCATATACATCTCCTTAATTTGCAACATACTACATTGCATGAAATATCGATACTAGCATCCAACTCAATAATTGGCAACAAATATTTTTAAGGTAAACAAAAATTTAACTTTTGGACACAGAATGCAGGCAAAATACTATTGTTACCATTAAAGAAAGGAAAACTTTATTTTAGAGATAAGTTTTGGTATTCGGTGCAGTGTCTCTTTAAGGCACAATTAGTTTAGTTTTCCTAAACTAAAAAATGACAACGAGATTCGACAATACCATATTGGAAACATGCTTGCGACAATTTAAGGTTATTTTGGGACCACTGTTGATTGTTTTTCAGCAGAACAATGGTCCGATTCAGCAGGTGTATGTTAAACATGGTTGGAAAGCAGATCTAGACAGTAACTCTCCTTTCCACCCTTCTATCTAAATTTGATGATAATTGAAAATGTATAGGGCTTGCTTAAACTTAAAGCTTGTGTAAATGAGAAGAAGAACCTGATCAAGTAAATAAGAGACAATTGTTGGCATCAAAGTGTCCTAGAGCATCATTTTATCAGCCTTATTGAAATATGTGTAAGATTCTTTAAAGATTTGCATTATTAGGTAATTAAATATAATTGAAGCATTAAATAACACTAATATAATTTGTTCAACTCCAAAAATTACAAAAAAGTTAATTTTAATAATAATAAATATAAGTGAAGCTATCGAAATGTTACGGACTGTATTTAGTTTTGTTATTGATTTTGATTTTTTTCTCAAAATGTTATTTATATCAATAATATGTATATGTATGTATGTAGGTTAAGATAAATGTAATAAAAAAATAAGATGTTTATAATAAATAAATAAGATGTTTATGAAAACCTCCTTAATCTTCCACTATAGAACTGTTTAATACTACTTAGCATTGCAAACGTGGGACGCACGTGCTTTTTTGACACACTGCAATTTAATCCCGGTACGGTGGCATGCATTCCGTCTCTACTTTTATTACTCTTTCGTACTTGCAACTTAGTTAAAAATTGCCTTTTTTGTAGGAGGACGCATCTTTAATTTCATATTTATTTATTTATTTATTTTATTTTCTTAGACAAAAGGCCCTTGATTGGTACGAGTAATACAAAAGAACATTTTGAAATGTGTAAACCTCGCTCCTTCAAATTGTGATTTGCAATAAAACCCAATTAGGGCTATACATATATTAAGCTTTGGCCATTTCAGGCTCCTTAAGGCTGAAAAAGAAAAATCATATTGTTTTTTTTATTTTTCATTTATCTTTGTAGATGGAAATATTAAGCTTTAGAAAAATCTATTGTGATTTTTACATTTGCTTGTATCCACACTCTCAACTCTAAGGAGTTAATTCAATTCGCAATTTGTAAACTTACGAAACAAATTGATTGATAATTTAGACCTATTTAAAAAGTATCAGTATAGGAATCTACAAGTATCTATATATAAATGTATAATCTCTGATTGGGACCCTTAGAGCAATAATTCGAGTTCGAACCAGTGCCTACGTTCTGTAATTCTCGCATCGATTTTATCGATGCAAGAGTCACAGAAAGTTTGGCAGAGAACTCAGTTAGCTGGAAAATGCAGTAAAAACTTTGTGACTACAAGTATGTATTTACCTATGACTTGCTTTTTAAAAACATTTATGCTAATTTGACTTCTCAAATGACCGAATGGAAGACATTTTGAAAGCGCGTTTACATCATTTTTGAGTGGGGCTATTTTTGGCTCCACTCGTCTTAAAAAATCTTGCAGCAATGAACAAGATCAGTCTGAGTATCAGACACTTTGTTACGAACAGAAATCAGCAAGTTTTACTAACTTTTACTGTTACTAGTAACTGGTCTGTTACGTATTTCTTAAGGCCTTTGCGTTACGACGAGGTGTCAAATTTCAAATTGTCCATACACAAATTGTGACAGAATTACGAAAAAAAAAGTTAACAACGTCTACGGTAGCTTTTCGCTGTTGTATGAACATAGGGCTCCTAATTTTACCCAGGTGGTACCTGGTTTCACAACTACCCGGGTAGAAAAGCATACAGGTACCCGCGTGGCGAGACTTCGGGTACCCAGGTAATCATGTGTCTCGGATACCCGATTACCCATGTACACAAATGTCTCGGGTAGTCCAGGATCGGCAGCACGGGAGTATAAAAGCTGATTATCTGCATTCAAATTCAAAATATAACATTCGAAGGTAATACAAAATTAAAATTAACCTTAAGATCAAAGAAAGTGATTTTGTGCAATAATGGTATGTATATTGTTAAATTTTCACGTACTCGGTTACCCGGGTAGTTGTAGATACCTTGGTACTCCGGTAATCGGGTATTTCGGGTACCCGGGTACTTCGGGTACTTGGTAATCGGGTTTGTTGAGTACCCGGGTACCCGGATCCTACCCAGGTAATACCCGGTTATTCGAGTACACCGGCGGGTCTTTGGGTACTCGGGTTTCAAGAGCTCTAATGAATACCCTTAGAGCCAGTTTGTTCACAGTGGGTTAAATCTGCAATTAGATTATCACTGATTTTGTTAAATCCCAAGTAAAAAATCTGTGATAATCAAAGGGTGTTTGTTCACTTAATTTTCAGTTTGATTAATAAATCATATTTTTTCCAATAATCTTTCTATTTTACAGTCATCTTTCAAATCAATTGTCAGACGTAGTCTGTCTTTACCTTGTTAGTGTGCGTGAGCTTTCGCAAGAAAAATGTTTTGTGCACAAAAATACGTACGGACAATCGGCGGTCTTAAATATAAATTTGTGTTTAATTTAAGATTATTTCCTAATAAATTACTCTACAGACTCTAATTTAATATAGCTGGTTGATTTCTGTTTTTCAAACTTATTTTCCAGTTATAGTTTTTCTATACATTTTGTATAAAGATTTGCAAAAAACTACTTCAACTAGTAGGTAGTAAAAGCCTTACAATTTGTTTTTGTTTTACAAGATGGACGATGGATGTTTGGTTTATTTTGATTGCACTTATTCTTTGTTCGTAGGAATTGGATTGATTTTGTTTTGTCTTTTTATATCTAAATAAAATAAATAAATACAAATTTGGTGGCGCAACAGCTCGTGGAGAACCAAGGCCTAGTGACTTACAACTCTCAACCATTCCTGTGTGCGTATTTTTGGCAGGAATGGAGGGGACCTACAATTTTTTGCCGAGTCCGAACGGCTAGATGAGAAAGCTCTTATTCCTGATTCTTGGAGGATTTGTCAGTTCCTCGAAAGAGGCAGTACCTCGGAAAAAAACATTTCTGTTTTTAGGTGGCAGCGGCTGGGAATCGAACCCAGACCTTTGGCATGACAGTCCTACGTACTAACCATCATGTCACGAGGTACTACCTTTTTATATCTACGGTTTGGAAATTTTGGGGCGACTTTCCTTTACGACATCCCGATTTCGAAGTAGATTTTTTTTTATGGGTAGGTAGGTATCTCAATAGAAAATTTTCCAAATTTTAAGGGAGGAAACCCCCCTAAATGCAATTAAAAAATGTTTAAAATTTTGAAAATCAGGAATTTTTTTTACCGAATTGCACTTTTTACACCAGGAATTTGGAAACGCGGATATAATCTATGTATAGATTATCACTAGAAAACACTTAATATCACAATTTTAAGGATAGGCAACATTTATAAGTATTTTTTATTAATTTTAGAACTTTTTGTTTTGCAAAAAAAAAAAAAATAGATGTGAAAATAACACCCCATTTCAATTAAAAATCAAAGAAATGTCAAATGGTCTGTTTAGTATTACCAGACACGTATTTTTTCCCCTTGTGTTTTTATTTTGGGAAATTTTGCGGGAAATTCACAACTTGCTTATATAAATACAGTGCTAGCATACAGTATTACTGAGTATAAACAGTGAGGTATGTATGCAACCCCCTGGTTGGACTCATTATAGGATTTGGGGTGGGGCAATGTTTGGTGTATGCAAAGTTTCTTTTGCATTTAAAAAACATGGATTAAAAGAAAACACCCCAAAACCAAAGTGTACATTTGGCAGTACTTAGCATGCAATGACATTTGGGTCTTTATCTTATTTTCCATGCATTTTGTATGGAAAAATTGAAAATTTAAAAACTAATTAAAAATACTTATAAATGTTTCTTCACCCTTAAATTGTGATATTTGGTGTTTTTAGTGAATATCTGCCAAAATTCGGGATGTCGTAAAGAAAGTTGAGCCGAAATTTGTAAGGCCTTAACCAATGATGAACAAACGAAATTCCAGGAAATCTTTGATTAAATCACGCTAATCAACCAGAATCGGTGAATCAATGATTTCTCCAATAAAGTGATCAAATCATGGATTCTGTTTAAAATTTTGCTCAACAAACAAAGTGTTAACAAACTGTCCCTTAATGTTTTTATTTCGATGTCGTGCTACCTATAATTTTGTGTTCAAATGTCAAAAATAGAACTTTAATGCTTCGAATTGGTCCTCTCTGAATAAACCTTTGGAATGACAGTTTGTGTTGGTGAATTGACATGCCCTCAAAGTCAAATCTTGCTTTTTAGAGCAAATCTTTTACACTTCAAGGAATAACGCTTTTCGTTGACATGGAATGACAGCGGCGTTTTAAATTTAATACCTTCGTATTCTTATTGATTTTCATTTTCTGATACAAAAAAAACAATAAATGATTGGTATAATGTCTATGATTAAGACAAATAATTAAGTTTTTATTATATCAATCTGCTAAGGATACTAATGAAAATTCATGTATATTTTAGTACAACCTCTCTTCAAATTGATTAGATATACTCAAAACTGTTACACAGTGTCACATTACGTCACGTTATGCCAAATGCCACAACTAATAGAAACACCCCATAGAAGACATACAAGGAACAAGGAATAACTCTTCATCACCTTAATTCACAAAAAGGAAGTTTAAAAGATTAGGTATGTATACAGTATGACTAGATATTTTTGTGTTTTAAACTAAGGACACCAACGGCACTTGTATATTACACCATCTTCAATATTGCAGCAAAAAACAAAACAAATTCATAAATGATTGGTTAGGGGTATAATGACGGAGGCGCTACGAAAAGGGGGTGAGCCCATATGGTATTGATTTTTACACTTCCCAAGGAAGAATTATAACGAGTTAAAAGAAGGAGGTGGAAAAGATACGAGATAGAGAAAGAAAAAGAGAGTGTGAGATCGAGAGAAGGGTACGGTGTATAACCAAAAAAGCACTGCCGCAGTATGAAATCATATTATGACTTCGCTAAGTTGACCCCGTGGCCTGCAGCATTGTCACTATTAAGGATTTATTTTTTTTAATTAAAAAGAATTTAACAATTTTAGAATAGTAATATGAATACATACCTTGTCTACAGGCATTGATGGACACGCTCTACACAAATTCCAAAATGATCCAATCATAAGGAATTTATTTTTTTAGTATCTCGATAACCACTCAAAATTTCAACTAACAGATGAAGCTTCTTTTAATTTGGTATAGTAAGCTTCCTCAAGTTTTTTTTTATAAATTAAAAAGAATTTATTTCGGTTTGAAAATGCTTTTGCGATTTGTAGGTATAGAATCTTATATCAAATTCCAGGCAGGGGTGTTAACTTTTTTTTCTGAAGATTTACAAAACTTTTCTAATATGCGAGTCAAAGATATAGGTTTGAGACAAATGGAAAAAATCGAACAATTTTTGCTTCGTTGAAATTTTGCCCAGAAAGATAGAAGTCCAATATTTTTATTTCAATGAAACCACTTAAATGATCTAACAATTATTCCGTTTTTTTGTATCGATTTTTTTTATTCCTTACGCAGGTATATACCTAGAAAAATACTTCAGGTATTAGCTATCATAATAGAATACATTTTAGTTGAATTTTGGGTTTTTATTCCTTTTCTTAACACTACAAATATTTAAATTTTCAATTGGAAAATTTCTAATTATAAGAAGGAGTAATGTAGAGCACTGCGATCTGAGCGTTTCGAACACCGAACTTTTTCACTATGACGATGGAAAATGCGATGAGACTGACCACCGTTAAGAGGGGAAATCAATACGTTGATATTCCAATAAAAAATGTGTTAGTTTCAAGCTTGAAGTGTAAAAAAAAGAATATCTAAACCGCTTTGATAGTAGTGGTATCTACTTTCCTTACTGAAATTTGCTTCTGGTCGAAAACTGGAAATAGGATATGTAGTGAGACATAGAACTGGAAATGAATCTCGAAGCAGTGTAAAGAGACTCGAATAAGATAAGGGTGCGATTGGGAGTTCCATTGAGGTTATTATCATGTATACAGTATACCGGTCTGCCATCTTCTGTCATTGTTGTCGTCTTGTCGCACATGGATTTTGTATAAATGTATTGGTATTTTTTGGAAGTCCGTGTACTTTTAAGGCATCTGGAATAGGGGTAGTTGCAATGCGGTAGTTAGGCTGCAGAAAATGTTGATTCATTGTGGGGGTAAATTTTAATGCTAGCAAGTGGATTGGAAAGAAGTATATCCGGCAGCTGAAATGTCAATATGAATGGTATAAAATTATGTAATAATCAAATGAAAGGTATAAGCACACTGAAAATAAAATTACCTGACTATTTATAAAAATAACTGAAGACTCTGGTTGAATTTTGTCTACTTAAATGAAATGATCTATGGTAAAACGGGTTCTCCGTTTTCAATGTTTTTTAATTCATAATTTTAATTACATAAAAGGATATACCTACATAGGCCCATATTCGTCAAATATTCGAAGTTATACTTTTCCACTATTATTAAAAATGCGTTTTTGAAATTCTAGTTAGGTAATTTCAATAATTTATTTGTCATGAAGTTCTAGTTTTTGGATGTTTCGCTCTAAATCTATTGATTGTATGAAAAATATTGTTAATCTATTTTGTGAAAAAAACTGATAGCTTTCGAGAAATAAGGAAAATAAAACTAAATTTCATCACTTTTCACTCCCCAAAAATATTATGATACAGCTTAAATTTAGGGTATCTTTTAAGAAAATACTACTTACGTCAAAGCAAATCTCTCCAGCCTTGGCTAATAGCATTAACCCTAGCTTACGGATTGGGGTTCGCGCGCACCCCAGTGCACATTTGAATGCCTATAACTTTTTTTCAAATCATATTTTCGGCTTGAAATCAAAAGTCAGTTAATGAAATATAATTTTCTTAACATTTTTTGTTTTTTTTTTCTATCATAGGGACTTCAGATAATTTTCTAGAATTTTTTTTTCTAAAAAAAAGTCAAACACCAAACTTGGGGTTAGTGAGAACCCCAAGGCTTAATGTGGTATACACAAATATTTACATTTAACTCGTATTTTTCATATTTGAACATGAATTTTGTTTGATGATGATTAACAAAATGAATACCTACGATGAGTAATAAAGAAAGCAAATTTCTACTGGAATCGGTGGTAATTCCAGGAGGTATTTGACGGAGACGCTGTTTTTGGTGGAAAAAAAAAAGGTTTTTACTCAGCTCTTTCTGTTTTTTTTTTTTTCCTATGAGAAATATGGCAACTTTTATTTTTCACTAATTTCAACAATTCTTATTAAATTTTGGTGAAAACAATATAAGACATTTAAACTGACAACTTGATAAATAAAAATACATACTTTAAGTATATAAGAAACAGTTAGATGTGCATAAAACTACCCATTTAGTTTGGTTATTCCTTAATTTTGCGTGCTGTAAACTAGGGTTTAGATTGTGTTCTTGTGGATTTTGAAAAAATTTATAAACATTTCGTTCAATATTTCAGAAAATGACTTTTGTCCGCATAAACACGAGAAGCAAGTTTTCCCTTACTTTTTGTCTCTTAGAACATGCCCAAAAATCATTCAATCCCAAAGAATTCTTCACCAATAACAATCTTTTTTCTTTTTGTAATTATTTACTTAACGCCACCGCCCAGCCACCGTTCCCTTAAGAGTGTTTCCATTCCTTTAAAATTTAAATTCAAGTGTCAAACAAGGTTACCATATACGTCCCCTTTTGAACCACTTTTTCATCTCAGAGACTTTCTTGTCCTCCAAAATAAAAACCGCGAAAGAGGGAAGCAAATGTCCTTTAAGAAATAAAATCAGCATTTTTTAATTTTAGGTTAATAAATGCTCTACATACTCGTAGCTCTTGATTATTTTTTTTTTTTACGTTTATAGTTTGGAATATGTATAACATTTAAAATACTTCTGATGGTATGCTATTAACATTTTCACAAAAACAAAAAGTTGTTTTTTGTCACTTAGTACGAGTATTTCATTTTCCGTTTTTTAATGAGCATGACCGTTTTTATCGCTTATTATTCATATTCAACTAATGCTATTATGAAATATGAAAAATAGCTAAGCAAATCAAGAAAAACGAAGAAAATACTTTCGCTTACTTTCGCCGAAATCATTAAAGTTTCTGCCCCCCTGGAAAGCTTTTCCCCCCCCCCCCCCAAGAAAGCTCACAAAATCCCCCGTTTTCCGTTTTATAAAAAGGCAACCCTAGTGTCAAACGAAAAGTCATACTCTTTCATTTAACTTGTTTGGTGTTTGGAGTGAGAGCTTTTCACCTTGTGTGGTAAAATCTAAACATGGACTTGTTTGCAGTGTAAGGCTCGCATTGATAGTAATATTTAATTGAGGGATAGGAAATAGGATTTATCATAAATTGTTATGCTTTCTGTCTATGGCTTTGAAGAATTTTTTGGGTAGTTAATAGTTGTCCAAAAGCAAATTGTATTTTAAAAATTTTAGAACAAAAAAAATCCCCGAACGCCGACATTTGCATTTGTATTTGTTCATATCCAGTCTAATCATATTTAGTTCTTAGCATGCAAATTAAGCGGTGGTTTTGATTTTATCGATGCAATATGTTATCGGGGGTGCTGAATCCGAACCTGAGGACTACGACTAAAATTTCTTTACAAAACATGATTCAAAATAGCTTTTCATGGCCATTAGTCCTACAAATTGGCGTTTTGTCCGACTTACTCACTTGCACTCATCAGAGACATATAGTGAGGGGCCTTGTCATACGCTATTTGTAAAGGCCATAAAAAGCTATTTTGAATCAATAATTCAACAAATTCAATCCTTAATGTTAAGTCTTCACTTGGCTGATTTATTTCATAAAATTAATATATAAAATTTGTATTATAAAAAAAACCTTATTATAGTTAAGCAGCATGGACAAAAATTGCAAGACTAAATTTTTCTTTGAGTTTTTAAACCAATATATATATATGAGTCATTTCATATGAAATCGTAAAATTGAAAATGCCAACCCATTTTAGATTTTTTCAAACTTTGTGAGAATATACCTTGTGGTTCAAAGGATGGATATCCACTGTGTTTTAATTTTCTCATGCCTCATTCCCCTCCTGTCCCCATTGAAGTATTTGAAAATCGTCATTTTAGTGCTTTAAAAAATGCCTGTTAAAGATATCAAAACGTTTGATATGACATATTAAATCTTAAAAAGAGTAATAATTGTGACTTACATTTTAATTCACATAATCAATGTCAAACAATATCAAAGACGGTGGCGAAAGGACGAGTGTTTTTCTGATTTTTTGTCGTTTTCAACTGACTCTGGTGTCACGACTGTTGAACGCAACTACATAATTTTTATTGAATATCAAGTACACTTATTAAAAAAGAAGTCAAACTTAAAATCGACTCGTTCAACTTACTCTTTGAATAAAAAATCTCTTCTTGAAATTTTTAGATTTTGAAAAATTACAGTTTTTAGACTATAATATCGACATTGGGGTGTCGAAATTTTTTATTCAAAATGGGTATCCTGGATCTTGTAAAGGATTTACAAGGAAGTAATTTTTGTTCTGGGACTTTGTCTAAAATTGAATTTTGAGACCCCGCGGCCGGTTTTAGGCAAAAAAACATAATTCAAAAAAGTGGTCAAGAAACCTATTTAAATGTGCGTCGATATGTGGTCACAATTACTTAAAGTGACTTTGTTTTTGCTTTTTTTATTCTGCTGCTAAGAACATTAATAACTCTGGCTACCAGCCAAAATTCTTAAAAAAGGAAATTGGAATTGAGTTTAATTGCGAGCATATGATTGAGCCCTTTTGAAATGAAGTCTCTAAAATAGGAGCCTCCTTTGATCCAAATATGCCTCTGTTGCATATTATGCTCAAGTTGTAAATTTGCAAAAAAGGTTATTTCATTTCGTAAGAGCAATTTTTGGTTTCCACTTTCCACTATTTACATATACTTTTTGCTTACTAAGGACTCTTCTACGCACAAATTGACTAGACTACATGATAGTCGTTCAATGAAAACTCCATAACTCCATTTTCTTAGGAGCAGATAAACCTATCGTAAAAATGATATACATATATAATGAAAGCTCTGTAAAAGGCCTCCAATCCATCTAATATTCGTTTATTTATGAGGAAACAAATTATTTAAATCAAACATTTTCGAATTCTGGTCAGTTGAAATCCTTATGTCTTAAAATAAAATAAAATGGAGTTAAGGACCATACCATTCACATGAGAGAGACCAACGAACGACGAATAAACGAAAAAAGTGGGATTTAACACATCTAATAAAGTGGTAGAAATCTAATTAGCGCTAGTGTTGAGTTACTAAAATTTGCATTTTAATTGATAATGTTAGAGAAATTTGAATAAATAAATTGGTCGTCGTTAAATAGATTGTTTACTCAAATTTCTCTTATATTTATTATCAATTAAAATACAAATTTAGTTCTACCATTTTGTCTAGCTTTTTCGAAGAATCTAGGTTTATAAACGTGCTAAATCCCGTTTTGTTCGCTTCTTCGTCATTCGATAATATCGTTAACCAATAAATCAAGCAAGCAAATGAATATTCAAATAATAAGTACTTTAATTTAAGACAAATTTCCCCCAAGAATTCCCAATTGCATCTACGGGATTACAATACTAACCTTTAAGATAGCTGGATGGCCAAGCAAAGTGTTGACCTAGATATTTTACCTTCCGGCCGGCAATCAATCCTAGGCAAAGTGCTTATTAATATGTCCGCAGGTTCTCATGAACCCATTCGCTTCAACGGCATCCATTCGGATCAAGTTTATCTAGTTAATTCCGTTGGCTAATAGACATAAAACTGCTAAATTTGTTTTGAATGCCTTTGCGTTGGCATTCATTTTAAAGAAATATTGAAAATCAACAATCTTCTAATGTTGTGTTCAATAACATCAATAGATATTTATTTACATCATTTTAGTATTTATTTACATCAACTAATATACATAGTAAGGTACAGAAAACAGAATCATTATTTATACTTACAAAAAATAAATGTTTATAAAATTCTTTGTACTAATGTCTAACTTTCTTCCTCGATTTATTCAAGTTATGCGATAGATTACACTCGTCAAAACAGTTTTAGTTTTCAAATCTTACTACACTTTTCGAAGGTTTCTTATGCCCTGAATTTGAATTTTTGTGATATTGAAACTTAAAAGTGCAAAATACCGATTTTTCTCTAAATTTTGAGATTATTATAAATTATTTTCCGTCAGTTGTTTAAAATATGTTTTCAACCTGTTGATCCGTTTTAAATAATTTTTTTCTTAATATTTACTTTGCATTCGATATTAATTAAATAGAATTAAGAGAAGCTAGCAGCTTAGTAATAATTTCTTAATAAAGAAAAAAAAGAATCCAAAAGGTTAAAAATCATTTTTGGAAGAAAAAATTATAATTTCAAATGATTTAGAGCTGTAACACGTGAACTTGATCCTCTACGAGGCATCATGCCACACAATTTGTTTTGTGTTGTATCTCACAAACATGGACCGATAAAGCACTTTTGGTTGGTTGGATTTGAGCTCAGGGTATCAACCACCTTCTAAAAGAACGTCCTGATTCCAGAGAGAAAAAATATTTACTTTTATTGATCAGTGTCATTTTTTACTATTTTGATTTGCTATCTGTTGGGTCTCCAGTCTGAGCCAGTATTATACTTACAAAGAAGGACTTTTTTAAACGCCTGTCTAAAGACTTTGTTAAAAATTGTGTAAAATATTGGATTTACCATAGAGCTGGCATAACCTAACCATGTTACCACTTCAAAAACCCAATGCGCAATATTATCCTCACAATGGGCGCATACTGTTGGCAAAAGATTTAAGACAAAAAACGGGGACCAAAGTATGACAAAGGTAAAAAACACAACTCCCAGCACTTTCGTGGCTTTCTGTTCTAGCCTTATGATACGACCATGGCGGGCTGAGTTCCTTGATATGACACTGGAATTCCTTGAATGGTGTGAGCGAACAGTTTGATTGCGTTGCGGAAGGCATTGGTTGGATACAGGCGATTTCTTAGACCTAAAACTTCCTCTATTTCCACGTAAATAGCTACCATCCGTTGATATGTTGTAATTAGTGTTATTATGACTACGGAGTGTAGCGGATCGGCGAAGAGGTGATGATACAGAAGAGCACTTTGTAGGAGTCAGCAGCAATGACGTTCGAGCGCCCCCAAAACTGGACCCTCGCCGTCGGTTTCTCAAAGAATTCCAAGTGACGACAGAAGCTGTTTTGGTCATACTTAGTTTAGGTTGGGGATGGGGAACCATATCCGCTGTATCTGGTGGCAGGGATAAATAGCTTGATGCTGTAGTCGTCAAGTTGTTTGAACTTGGTGATGTTTTTCCATCGAATTGTGCCGTATAAACCATTAAATTAGTTTTACTAGGGGAAGGCACTTCCGTTGGAAAATTGGAAGAAATTATTTTAACCTCTACAGGCTTAATGCAATTTTGTAATGGCCGATCCCCAAAGTATGGACAAGTGCACGGTGGAGGCAATTTAAGATAATCACTTTCATCTAATGTATGCTTTCTTTTATTAAAACACTGTGTTTTCTGAAATTTGCTTAACTCTTCTTGATCAGAATGTAGTTGGGGGGTTTCATTGGACTCTGGTAGTACTTTTGAGTGCTCTGCATTGGATTGACTGAATAAATACAATTCAGCGTTTTTTGGTAGACTATTGAAACAATTACGTCTTCGAAGTGTAGGAATGTCAGGTTTCTCACTAGTAATGGTAGATGTTGATGCTCGTCTTCGTTTATTGAAAGGAAGAAAACAATTTGTCTGTTCTTTTGGTGAAAGTGATCTAAAATAAGAAAAGAAACGGAATTAAATTGGATTTTGCTTAATTACTTTTACTAAATAATTTTGCTTTAATAATGAAAAACAAAAACAAGAAACTCAGCCAAAACAGAACTTCCTTTTGTCCTACAAAACAACAAACTTGCAACATGAGTAAAACTTTGCTTAACTATTATAAAATACACAACTTCTAGCGATGAAAATAGGAAAAGATTGACAAAAATAAGAAAATCTATTCATAATAACAGTATATGAAAATGGAATTTGATGATTCCTTTTAGTAAACAAAATCAAAATTTGATGATCATTCTCATTAAATATTTTTGATAAACAATTGTGCAACGGTCGATAAAAAAATGTAGATACATTTTATGTTCAAATATGTGTGAACAGGTGTAATTAATCTCTAGGGGGTATCAATTATACAAATACATGGGGTTGGGAAAGTTCATAGTAAGGAACTCCTGGGAAAATTAAAATGCCAGGAGATAATTCCTATTGGTCAGAAAACACACAATAAGGGGATTTAAGTGGATAGTAAACCATGTTTAATAATTTGAATTGCCACGCCAAAAGCTGGTAATTTATTTCATTCTTCAATTCCACAAAAAAAATATTTTTTTTTCTATTTTACTTTGTTGAATGCTAACTTTTTCCCTCCGACCAATAAATCGAATTCGCTGGGAATAATTTTTAAAATGTCTATTTCATATTATTTAAAGGGATTCGCAATTTATAAAGGCCTTAAGTTCTATTATTGCATTAACTAATTTCATTATCTGCCAGACTTGTTCAAGCTATTTTTGTAACAATTTAGAACTATTTTATTTGTATTGTTCTATAGTTCTGTACACTCATTATGATCGTTAATTACAGTAATTGTGATATATCTTCCATGAAACATCCGTTCTACATCAAAAAATGTAGTCTTCAAACTATTATGAAAGAAACACTATTTTATTTTCAATTTAAAGTTTTCTGTTGATCTCTTCTTTCGACAACGTCAACAATATTATTGTGCCGTTCATTATTATAATATTGAATTAAGCCAATTGCGACTTGTAATTTGTCTTAGGCTCTTAGAGGAAAATAAAAAGGATATTCCGGATAAACAAAACTTTCATTTCTAGTAAAATGTTTTTCAGAATTTCCCCTATTTTAAAATACACAGCTCCAAGAAATGTATTTATCTTGAACAAATTTTTGCCGGAGATATTTCACTATAATAATTAGCGACACATTTATCATTAATACAAATTAGTAGGTAACACGATAACTCGAAAAGAACTGAAGCCGCATACAACACCTTAAAATATGTTGTTAGTAGAAATGGAGGAGACCGAAAATTTTTTCATTTTTCAAGTTGAAGTCACTTTGAATTTTTAATCGAATCTTAGCTGCACTTTTTTGTATCCAAAAACATTTAGTTTTATTCATTTAATCCAAAAACCATCCAAATTTAAAAACCAATCAAAGAAAACCAAAATTTATTGGTTTTAGAAATTGTAAAATGTGGTATAAATGTTTTTTGCCATTACTTACCTTTTTTTAATATTTTCATCGAAAGTCATATCGCATTGCTGTGGTTTTTGAACTGGAAATAGCAAGTTATTTGATTTTGACGATGTTACAGATTCCAACCCTCTTGATAACTTAAGCATTTCTGCTCCAAATTGATGCAAAGCAGTCATTGTGTTTGGTGTTGATTCAGGTATACTAAAAGAGTATAATTATAAATTAGGTACGAGAATTGATATTTCTAGTAGTGCTTCTAAGTATCCGGATATTTCGGATATCTGAAGCAGTTCCGGATATAAGTTTGGATATCTGAACTATCTAATCCAGATAGTGTCGAATATCTTGATAGTTAAATTAGACAGGTAATCTATATTCAGATCTGGATCCAGTTTGATGAACTTTGACGTGTATAGAACAGATAGAACAGGAAATATAAATACAAAATAAATGTTGCCTTCTTGAAACTAATATAAGTGAACAAAAATTCTAGATTGGCGAGTAACTTTTTTACCGTAAGTGGGGGGAGGGGAGAGCGATAGGGGGAATTGTGGATGATAAAACTGGAAAAATTGTTTTGGTACAATCTAAGCATATGGCACGTAATTTAAGGTAATTTTTAATGCTGAATCCAATAGAATATAAATGAAGACGATCGTAAAAGAAGCTAAACTGCCTTTTTTTAAAGGAATATGATGGGTGTGGGTAAAGTGGATCCGAGGGTCGCCATATTGCAAATCGTTGTTCATTGAACTATTTCAATGAAATTGACACAGGCGATAAGCTGCGACAAAAGTGCAAAGAAAAAATTATTTTCAACACAGGGTGTTCCAAAAATATTCAACTTTGTCTCAGCTACAACCGTTGTTAATTTCAATGAAATTGCTGAAAGAACAACGAAGTTCCAATATGATGACAAATTATTGGAAAACTCTGTATTGAAAATAATTTTTTTCTTTTTAATTCAAACACAATTTTTCAGTTTTATAATCCACAATTCCCCCTATCGCTCTCCTCCCCCTCCTCCCACAAAAAAGTTAATCTCCAACCTAGACATTTTTCGTTCTTTTCTTAACTTACGAGTATTTTGAAATTTTCGTGAAGGTTACGTTCATTTTGGATTTATATTCTCTGTTCTAGCTCTTCTATATAAGTCAAAGTTTATTAAACTGCATCCGGATCTGAATATAGATACGAGCATCCGGCACATTCCAGATAGTATTGGATCTTAACTGTCTCATTTAACTATTCGGATATCCGACACTATCCGAAACTATCCAGATAGTGTCGGATCCCAATTGTCACATTCATAAGTATATGTTTGAAGCTCTTATTTCTAGTTCACTTACCTTGAGTCTGCCAACCACAGTTCATGTGTGTCAAGAGTTGATAGTTCTGTATCTGTTGAGTTTGCTGAGTGCGGATTCGCTAAATTTGTCTGCTGACTAGATTTTAAAAAACGCATCCAAGTACGCTTCCTTTCTAAAATATATAATACAAAATAGAATGAATGGATAAATGTCCCGGAAAATTTGAAAACATTTAATTCTTAAATTTTCAAAATATGTATCATTGTCAAACATTCAAAACTGTTTGAATATATTATCTGAATTTTAATACCAATTCATATAGATAAAGGGGAAATAGGGTTCAAATAACATGGTTATATCTGAAGTTCTGTTAATTGGGCCGTCAAGATTAACAAGGGGTTAATGTTTAAGAAAAATGACAGAGCATCGTATTCAATTTTTTTTAATAAATTCAAATTGCTATAAGACATATAATAATATTAAGAATCTTGCTCTTTTAAACCATCCGCCCCTCCCAAAGGCTAAACAAAAACCTGCCAGACTTTGTTTTTGATATCACGATACATGTTCTTATAAGCCCTCATATTTAGATTTCGGTTATAAATCCACTCCCAAAATTTGCTGTTGGCTCTTAGATGGAAATTCTTTCTCATTAAGTTTTTCAATTTAATAAAATAATTATAATAAAATCTAATCTACCAAAACAAAGACACTTTCTGTTTCCAGTTAAACGTTTCTTTTTTTTACTTAACTTGTATTTTATTTAAATTTTAATTAAAATTAATATTTCTAAAGTTTTTTCAAGTATGGTGGTGGTTGGTAACTGGTGAAATGAATTAGCGGGAGAAAGCCTTTGCTTTCAGCAAATAAATAATTATTTAGTAAGTTGCTTATTCTTAAGGGTGTCTGTATTTCTTGTATGCCAATCTAAATCCGCCACAGTACTTTAAGTATTCTAATTCTTGCAAACGTTGGTTGAAGCCATTGTGTCAAATCTTGCTCATAACAACGGCAACGCTTCTCCAACGTTGATGATTTGCTAATAATGGCTTTATATTCCTTCATTTATCCTACTTAAGAGCTTCACAAAATCTGTTGCATTGAACTCTTCTTTCGAGGATGAGAAGAACTTAAGGATTGACCTGCATATACAATGGAACCGGCTCTTGTTAATATTATTGTTTAGTTACGAAAATTGTCAAAATATTTTATAATTTTTAATATGTTGAGCAACCTTTTCCTTTCGTAATGTTGAAAAATTGTTGAGCTCTACAGATACCAATATGTATCAACGCAGTATTGTAAAATTTTAGGTCTCTTGGCTCTTTGAACGCATTGGTTCACAATTTAAACATGTTTGCCATTTAAAAAAGCTCAACATTTGTCTAAATGTATAGAAAAGAACTTTTGAAAACATTTTGCCTCAATTTTTTTATGAAATGATCTTATTTAGACAGTGACGATGGTATCAATCTAAGAAACCGAGACGAGACCAAGATGTTATCAACTTTAAGACTCGCGACAAATATAATTTTAAAGTTCGGAAATGAAATGAAGTGAAGAAATGGTCTAGTTCTAAAAATTTTAAAAACTATCTTTCAAGGAAAACAGCTTAATAAAATTGGTTTAATTTTGAAAAGAATTTTTTTCGAGGGGAAGGATAAATAATTAACGCGTTGACCTTATATGTTAATAGTCTAATAGTAGCTTAAGAGCTAACTAATGATATTGTAGAAAGATTAAAACAAGTTTTTTCATAAATAAGTTTTCAGATTCCATACAAGCTATGAATAAAAATAATTTACATAAAAAATCGCAGCACATAAAGTTTTTACAGCATTAGGATATCTATTGAATTTGGTGGAATGGAGTTGCATTTAAATTCAAGGTATTAAATACCTTGACAAACCAATATGTACCTGCGACTGAAATGTTTTGCCTTGTGTTAAAGAT
Source organism: Dasysyrphus albostriatus (assembly GCA_946251815.1). Taxonomy (NCBI): domain Eukaryota; kingdom Metazoa; phylum Arthropoda; class Insecta; order Diptera; family Syrphidae; genus Dasysyrphus; species Dasysyrphus albostriatus. Next base: position 180,056,369 of record OX276335.1, read on the forward strand.
TGCTTTTTAAAAATATTTACCTAAGGTTGTTGACTGCACCAACCAACTGCTGGCCCATCCAGGTGTTGGCAAATTATTTGTACCACCCAAATTTTGTCTTTGCCTTGCTAGTAACCTGACAGTCAAGCAGTAGGTAAGTAACATTACTCCAAGTGGTATATAGAAGCATACAATTGAACCAACTAATTTGTATACTGGATCTGGAATCTGGCAAGTTCCGTTCACCAAAACTGATGCATGATCCTATGAAAGAATATTATATCGCATGAGTGATCCAAATCAAAAGAATGTCTTTAGAATTTAAAAAATTTAAAGAAGAGTTTTAATTAAAAAAAAAATGTAACTTACCTTAGAATACATCAAACTGAGAGGTAGACTCATAGCAATAGATAAAAGCCAAACAAAAACAATTTTGAAAGTAACTCGACGCCGTGTTTTGTTTCTTCCGAATTTCATTGGATATCTTAATGAGAGGTAGCGGTCAACTGAAATAGTACAAAGATGCATAATACTTGCCGTACAAAACAAAACATCCAAGCAAATCCATATCAAACAATGCTCAGAGCCGAGAGGAAAATATCCTAAAGAGAAAATAAATTAGAATATTTTGTTAAAAAAGACAAGGTTGTTCTTAAAAATTATCTACGAAAGTATTTTATCATCCATTGTATCTATGTACTTATTCATGTAGTCAATGTAGTATAGGGTTTGGCCCCAAACAATCAGTAACGGAAGAAAATTTTGTCTCAACAGACTCAAAAGAAGGTAATGGCATTTTACTGTTTCCAATATGACCACCGTTTTACTGTTAATGAACAGTCAAATTTTGTATGGGTCTATTTCCCCCCGTTCAGGCGGGAGAGGTAATTTTCTAGTAATTTGGCTAAAAACAGAAAAAAAATATTAAAAAAAGGGGAACTTACAATACCACGCCTTAGATTTATTTAAAGCCACAATTCCATTATATAATATGCTTCCAAAATAATGTTTTTATGTTGAATAGTTTTTGAAAAAAATATTTTAATCTTAAAAAATTATAACTTTTTTTTTTAATTTATAAGTTTGAAAATTATTTTTTCCAAAACTACTTAAAATAAAAACTTTATTTAGAAAGCATATTATAGAATGGAATCTTGGCTTTAAAAAAAGCTAATGCGCGGCATTGTAAGTTTTCTCGTTTTTTTAAATATTTTTTTGTTTTGAGCCAAATTTCGAGAAAATTACCCTTCCCGCCTAAACTAGGGGAAATACACCCTCCTCCAATACATTTTTTTGTCTAAATCTATTTTTGCGTTTTATAAGACCTATACCCTATCCCCATACTTAGTACCTTAAAAGTGAAAATAGGGAGACCAGGGGGTGAAAAAAAAATCTGGAAAAATTAGGAAAAATTTTATTTTCTATAAGCCATAGATGCCACTTCATCTTAGAATTTCAAAAAACCCCAATATATGGACCACCCTTATGTACATAGATACGAAATAAGCAAAAATAAACATACGTTTTTCATGTTGAGCAATGAAATTCGAATTGAAATTAAACATTTTAGGGCCAGCTTTTCAGTTCAGGTTAAACTCTGAGTTAAATTAGGAGTTAGTTAATCCTGAAAATAAATCAGGAACAGTTTTTTCAGTTTAAGTTTAAGTGCCTGCGAAGCACCACAACTGAAAAGGGTCTCAATTGGGCCCTGGAATTAACTGAAATTAGGTGAGTTATCTCAGAGTTAAATTAGGATTTCAATTGACTGGAAAAATACGTTTCTCGAGTTGACTCAGATTTAACCCCGAGACTAGGATAATCTCGCACTGGAAAGCTTTTCCTCAGTTTTGCAGCTAGTTGAACAACTCACACCATTATTAAATAATTGCATACACCCTGATTTTCAATTCTCCAATTGTAGAAAAAACATTTGCTGATAACTATATTTGTCTCATTTTGACAAATAATATGTTCTTTAAGCTAATCAACTGCGTTTTTGATGGGAAGTTGGTGATCGCGTTCATACTCTCGTACCCTTAACTTAACACTAGTCATTGGGCAACGCGTTGAAGCCAATCAGTATAATTTTGACTACGGTTTGGCATGGTCTACAATTTATTTGTCTACAACCATTTTAAGTGGCTTTTACATGAGCCACGAACTGCGAATGCCAATAAATTTGTTTTGGCAATTCCAAGCTCAAATATCAACAAATTCTTGTTTTCATTCTTCGACAAACTAAAGAAACGGTCCTATGTACAGTTTATAAAAGAAGACACGGCCAAAAATTAGTTTAAATTGATGAATTTAGTATTTTTATATTTTCTTCGCAACCAAAGAGATATTTTCTCCAAATTACCAAACAACTATTCGTAATCCACAACATTAGGGCGCATTCCAAATCTATGAATGAATGAAAAATTACCTCGAATTCAACGCCAATTTTTTGAACCCATTTTATTGGTGTACTTTGTATGAAAATTCACGTCTGTTGTCGATACTCCATGTGAAAGAAATGTCTAAATACACAGCTCATGTGAAAGGCATGTTTAATGTTCTTGTCTTTTAATTTTAATCTTCGTTTTATTCTAGTTTATTTTCATTCTCGCTATACGTATCGTTGAGAAAAATATACTACACAATGAATTACAGATGGCGAACGGAACACAGTGCTTGAAACTTGAGTTGATTAATCACAATTCACAATTGCTTAACTAAAACCCTGGCCAAAAAAGTAAGTTGAAGTTGAGCAACGGGTTCAAAAGATAATGGACCGCACATCGTTGTGACCGTATACTTGTCGAGCAACTCGTTGATATTAAATCAGATCAAACGTGTTGGTTGCACAAGTTAAATTTAAAACTAACATCGTGAACAACGGACATAGAAGAGGCATAATGGGCCATGTTATTGGCTAGTAAAATATATTAAATATACCTGAAGTGATTCATTATTTTATTAAAAACTCTTGAATAAGTAGTTAATAATATTTAACAAAATCGTGTAATACTTTCTTAATACATCAGAAAATACTAGATGAACACTCATTTTTACATTAGTTAGACGTTGTGAATGAAGAGTGTTCGATTTACCTGAGTTCTTTACGACCGCCACAGACTTGTTCCAGTGCTTAAATATGTAGCTCAAAATTAGCCCAGAAAACTTATAGTTTGATAGGAGGTAGACTATGTGTCAGATCCGATAGTTCTGATTTTTTGCTGAGTTGTTTATGATGTTTGTCTTATAATTAATTCAAGTTTTGACCATAAGCATGTTTACCGACCAATATAAAAATCATAGCATTGGAGATACTGGGACTTTCACTGTTCTAAGGGAATTTATTTAAATTAAAACACTTAGAATTTCAAATGTTCGTGCTCAGGCTTTTTATAATAATTGAATTTTGAGCATGAAAAAAATTGAAAAGAAAATTCCTCTGTTTAAGTGGACCGACAAAATCTATGATTCAAGCTAAAAGTTCACGTAATGGAGTTGAGCTCATTTGAACTTTTAACTTGGATTATAAATTCAGTCGCTCAACTTGAAGAGAAGAAATTTCAATTATTATAAGAAGCCTGAGCACGAGCATTTGAAATTCCAAGTGTCTGAATTTAAACAAACTCCTTTGGAATAATAAAATTCACAGTATCTCCAATGCTATGATTTTTATATTAGTCGGTAAACATCGATACATATTTGCGTCTTAGGAGGATATAATAGTCATCTAACAGATGAGCCCAACTATCATACCTGGGCGAAACGCAATGGAGTTGAGCTTATTTGAAATTTTAACTTGAATTGTAAATTCAGTCGCTCTAATTACTGTTCAAATTTTCTTGATATTCAATTATTTTCTATTATAATTACATGTACTTAGTATAATTGAAAATATAAAATAACAAATCACACGTAATCGTAATTGACTTTTTTTGTAGTGATTTCTACCCAATTCTGGTTTTTAACCATTTTCAATTTATCGAAATCATTTGAATACTCTTTGAGCAAATGATACCTACAAATTTCTTAAAGGTTAATTATATTTCAATATCGATACCTTCCCGTAAGAATGTATTAAGCGACATTTAAAAAATTTTAAAGGCATCGAAAAAAACCTCTTGTTTAGTTACTCGTATTAATTTGTGTATTTAAAAAAAATCAAATCTGGAACAGGATTTTCAACTCAAAACCACTTGAAAATCTTTTTATTACTACAAAATACACTAATAAATAATTAAAAAAGAGACTTTTAAAGATTTTAATTTAAATTTTTTAAAATGTCGCTTAATACATTCTTACGGGAAGGTATCGATATGTACTTAGATATTAAAATCTATAATTCAGATTTTCCTACTTTCACTTAAAAGAAAAAATCAAAATCCTTCGAAAATTCACCCAAATAACTGTATTTGAAAATTTCCCAACACCCAGAAACCAGAATGCAGCCTATTTTGAAAATAAATTGTAAATCAGTCACTTTATATTCTATAATGTAAAAGAGCCTCATCTAAATTACCCTTGATTCAAAGGGTATTATTTTATGATTTATTATTTATCAAACATCATCATCAAACATATCTTGAATATATATTTTTTTTTTCAAAGACCTAGTAATTACAAAATCTATGCAATTTAAAAATCCATTCCCTATCTTAACCTTTGAAGAAAAAAGATTCTCGATCTTGATTTAGTGTTACCCCCTTAAGCTCTATTAAAAATGACAATGCCAAAAAATAACTTATCGCAAAAAACTATTGGTTTACAGGGAATCACCTTCCATCCGGAACATGCCAAAAATAATTCCATTCTAGAACTTTTTTCTTATTATACCTACCTAACCTATGAAAATATACATGTTTATAAAAGTACCAAAATTCCTTACCAAATTCTACAATTAAAAGAAAAGCTTTTAGCTATGTACTTACCTTTGAATAATGTCAAAATTCCGAGTGGCATTACAAGAATAGCAACCATTAGGTCAGTTATTGCCAAAGACATTAAGAAGTAATTTGTAACATTCTGCAAGCGTCGTTCCCACGCAATCGCCAAACAAACTAATATGTTTCCAGCTGCCGTTCCCACAACAAGAACCAAAGCAAAAAGAGCCCAATAATTATCAGTATCCTTTTTATTTTCCAGGCTCTTATAGTTAAATTTATATGAAACCACTAAATGGCTGTCTTCGTTGACAGTTGAATGCACTTCCCAGGGCTGATGAAGTGAAAAGTAATTCAATTCCTTAGATTTCGCAGCAATTTCATCATATCCTTCAGTTTTATTGTTAATAGATGTATAGATTTCATCTTCATCCATGTTACATTAACCCGCATTTAGCGTTAGGATGCGATCATTTAAAGATTTTTTAAAACCAAACAAAATCGATCGACTCTAAAATTGAATAAAAGGCAAATTGCATAATTTAATTTTGAAAAAAAAAACATATTCGATTACCATTGTCAGCACAGCCAGAAGTGGTATTGTCATCCTTTAAAAAAGAGCTTGTTTCAAGATTTGTTTTTAAATTGCTTGTTAATTTAGTGAGTATATTTATTTTTGTCTGTATTGCTAGACACTTTAAATTGACGAAGAATTCTCTGGTAGTTGTACGATGAATTTGATATCTGAGTATGGGCTTACATTCACACGAATATTGTTACTTTAATTCATATAACTTGTACTTTTGGTCTCATGGGAAGTCAAGGCATTTAATTGTTTCGTCTTGGGTTTATATAATGTAGAATGCATTTTTCAATTATTGTTGAGTCTTTCCAAAACCAAAATCAATGATTGTATCTATTTACGTATCCATGGGGTTAAGCTATTTGCAAAATAAGAAAAATCTAAATGTAAGTATAAAATATTAGAGCTGAGTTAGAAAATTCATCTTATTCTTTTATGAGGCAAAAAACTGTATCATTTCTATATACCTTTGAACAATATGTAATTTTAAGTTTTGTGTGCAGGGCCCGATCTAAAAATGGACCCAACGGGCATTTTGCCCTGGACAACAAAAGTTGAGGGAAGCAAAATTGAAAATTAAGGACGGTTGGCGACTGCTAAAAAATAATTTAATGAATTTTGTAATCAACCAGATCATAAATAATTATTCCAATATATTGCTATTTATAAAAAAGTTAATTTTTCATTGGCACATTGGCTCTTCATACTGCTCATGAAAAATTAAAAACCTAAATATCAAAACATATTTCCAAAAAATTCAATGAAACGCCACGGTGAATAACACACCTCTGATGTATTTTTTTTTATAATGTCGTGATTGGCGGTTATATAAAGACAATATTTTCAACTGAAGTGTTTTTGTTGACTAAGTGAAGTTCCAAAAAAGTTACACGAAAAATTTGACTCGGAGTCATAGGTTCACAAAGAAAACAATGCACAAAAATATTTTATGGATACCACTTAATTTTGTCACTTCCTCTCTAAAAAGAACCAAGATTAAGAAATTCATCAAAATCTTTGATTTCAGAGAAAGCAAGCATAAGTAGTGTGGCAATGAGCAGTTGTAATTAAAATTCCTGCCTAACCTTCTCCCTGCATAAGATAAAAGCAATTAAATTATACAAAAATTGTTTTTCTGTAATAAATTAATAATAATATTCAAAAATCTATATATCCTGCGGATACCGAACGATACTACCGAGAGTATCGGTAAATTTTGGTCCAAAAAGTACGGTATGATTTAGGATATCGTCTTAGTATTGTTTCAACGACACCGAGGCTTTTCTGGTATCATATCCAGCCTTAATGTATACGAGTACATACATTCCATAAATTTATTGAAAATTATTTAAAAAATTTGAAAAACCAGAAGTACTAAAAAAACTATTATAAAAAAACTATTATATCACTAGGCAGACGAAATTATATACCCAAGTGTCGAAAATAACTACGATTTATCGTCAGATCATACTCCAGTAATATTATCACTGAGCGAAGCAGAAATAATAGAAAAACGTAGTCCTAAGCTTGTGAATAAAAGAACAAACTGGTACGAACTCATAGATAAACTGCAAACAATTGAACAAATTGATCATGAGGTAAAACAATTTACTGTTGCACATAGGCTGCAGAAGAAAGTACTCCCACAATTTCAAACTCAAGAGAAAAAGAAATCAAATATCCTGTCGAGATAAAGGAGCTCATATTGGAGAAAGGAAGGAAGGAAGGAAGAGCTAGAAAAAATGGCAACCTACGAGATTTCCAGGTGATAAGGCAGCTTTTAACCCTCTTAACAACGAACTAAAGAAAAGAATCTGTGAGTTTAAAAGTGATTCACTTACTAAATTCCTGAATAGTCTGACGGCGGATGCTTCTACGGAATACTCCTTATGGAAAGCAGCTAAGCGCCTAAAAGACCACAGATGGCATAGGGAACCCGGGAAATACAGCAACAGGTCCCTTACAGTTTGTTGATATAAACCACAAATCGACGCTTAACTATAAATACCTCCTATGTCGCATTTTGTAAACCTTACAGGAGACACAAAAAACTGAATATTTTCTGAAAACACAAATATATAATAATGAAATTTACCAAAGTGTTATCATTTTTAATTTGCAATTGTTAAAAGAGCTAAAAATTGTGATTTTCATAAGAAAAAAGAATATAGGAGATATTCACCCAAAAAAATCGGTTGTAGAAATGATGAAAATCGCGATTGATTTGATCGCTTTCATTGTCACAATTGACCCGACAACCAATGTTGTCAATTTGACTAAGAAATGGTTGTGAAATCCATCACCAAGTTGTAGGAATCACAACACCTGCTGTAGAAATGAAAACCAGAAAAAATAAGAGAACAACAACATTTGCTGGAGAATCAACAACACAATTTGTAGAAATAAAATTTACAAATTTCGTTGTGATTTTCACAATATTTTACAGTCAAATAGAACGCTTTGTTGTAGAAAATACAAATTTTATTGTGATTTTCACAACATTTTGCATTTAAATTGAACGCTTTGTTGTAGAATATACAAATTTCGTTGTGATTTTCACCATTTTTTGAAGTCAAATTGAAATCTTCGTTATCAAAACTACAATCATTTGCTTTTACTACACTGGTCTACAAAATTAACATTTTTGTATTCTAAACAAAACTATATATTTTCCAAGGTAGGTGCAGAACTTAATTCCTAGCCAGAAATTGTTTATTAGTTTTAGTTTTTGAGAAACTAAACTAATAAACAATTTATGGTGCGAATTTGAATTTACCACACCAAAAACTTTAAAAAATGTATATGTAGTTTTGTTTATAATACTAAAACCTTATAACCAGTGTTGTTTGTGAAATTTCAGTTTCAAAATAACAAACAAAAACGTACAAATTCAATAATTAATTAACATTTCTTTTTTATTCAAATAAATGATATTAATGACATGACATAAATTATTATTATTAAAAAAATCAAATACACTTATTCCTAAAAACTTTGGACCCATAATTTAAGGTATTAGGGTGAATTGGTGGACTTGTGAATCTGTTTATATTGAATAGTATATGTTTTTCAATTACATTTGTTAGATCTATTGCATAGCAACGATAATGAAAGCTGAAATGTAAAATTTTGTATTCACAACAAACAAAAAATACTTCTTTGTTCTCATGAATGATAATTTTTAAGGATAAGGACAAAATACCCCTTACTGGCTAAATTGCATTTAATTATTAAAATAATTCACCATTTGAATTTAATACACACAATTAAGTATGAGGATGAGCGAGATGCTTGTGAGATGCCTTCTGTACTTGGTGTTAAACTGAGGAAGTATTATTTTTAACCCAGTCCGAGGTGGTCATCACGGTCACCAGGTGCTGCATTGTAAAAACTTAAACAAAAAACTTTATAGATTTTAATGAAATTTACAAACTAAACTAGGTACAAAGATATATACAGTCACCGCCTGAAACAAAACCATGGCTTCTTGAGATACTAAGTCAAAAAACTTAAGAGGTAATTTTCTCGTATTCGATCCGTTTTCGAGTTATAATTTGTTTTCATGTTTTTGTGTTCCGTTTCATTTAAATTGCTTTGTGTTTGCCGATCTACAACCGATTCTAAACGTTTTTTTTCGACTTGGTCTAATAAAATAATAATCTTTTAGAACCGGTTTTCGTTTGACAAAGATGTAGTTATTTTATTTAAATGGAACTCAAATTCTTATCTTATACATTTTTCCATTTAGAATTACCTCAAGAACACAAGGTTTTCGTTTGAGATGTTGACTGTGGGACCTTTATCAGAAATAAAGTCATTAACTATCTACTTACTTCTATTTTTTACCTCTTCAGCAACTCGTCTTCGAACTCCAACTGCAGCCCACGTTCACTATCCGGAAAAATCTTTGACAAGTGTTCCGGCCTGAGTAGGAGTAAGCTTCTTTTTGAAAGCCCGCGACCTTTTCAATTATAAAAGTTTTGTTGAAAATTTACATAATAAATGGCGTTAAGGACAGTCAACAAAAATTTTTTATAAAACGTGGTTGCTTTTTATGTATACGAGTATTTCTCCTATTTTAAAACAGCAGCTAAAGCAATCTACTTACTCGTACAATCACGACGACTTTTTACTCTGAGATATTTTTATTTAAAACATACATTTTAAGCGGCCACGTTTTTTTAGTAAAAAAAAAATCCCTAGACTGGCTTTATATAGTTAGATATACAAACAAATACGTAACTGACATAACTTACCTGCTAAGAACGGCACCACACTTTTAGATAAATTAAAATTGCTTACGATCTCGAAATAGATCCAGGTACAATAGAAAAGAAGGCGATGACAAATTACTTGTGGATGGATTATCTTCACTTGCACCTTTATCTTCAATTTTCTCAATATTTTGAGACAGGACAAAAATATAACTATTCATTTCCATAAAATTAATTGACACGATAAAACACGATGACCGGCCTGATTGAACTGCGAAGCGAATGAGTTGATAACGGGACGATTCACTTTGATTTCAACAGATGGTTGCAGATTTGATAGTATTGTTGTGAATTCAACAAATTTGGATGTTGAAAGCACAACTGTTTGTAGATTTCAGATATTTGGCTGTCGATTTGATTGCATTGTTGTGAATTCAACAAATTTGGATGTTGAAAGCACAACTTTTTGTGCTGTTAATACTGAGATTGTAGATTATTAGTTGCCGATTTGACTGTCTTGTTGTTAATTCAACTAATTTGGCTATCATTTTCACATATTTTTGTACTTTTTATTTATTTAGGTTGTAAATTTGAGGCACTTGGGGTGCGAATTTCACAAATTCATAATAATATAGAATTGACAACAAAAATTGACAACACGTTGTGAATTCTACAACAAGAAATTGCGATCATTTTCACAATTTTGTTGTTAAAATGATAGCAAATGTGTAAAACTAACATTTAATTGTGAATTTGATCACAAATTCTGTTGAATATACAAATAAACAGTTTGTTATAAATTTGATTGCAACTTGTTGTGAAATTTACAGCAGAGATTTTTTTGGGTGTTGTAATAAAAAACCAAAACTTTTTATGCTGAGTAATTTTTAGTACGACTGGTAGTTAATTTATTTAAAAACTGAAAATTTGAACAGAAATCCGTTCATAGGAGATGTTATGGCACTAGTTATACCAAACAGAATGTCTCCTGACATACTTTGGCTTATTTTATGATTTTTATTGTTTATTATTCACATAAAACCATTAAATTTTAAGACTTCAATAATACAAGAATGCTTAATTCAATGCAAAAAGACAAAAATCAAACTATACTTAAACTTTTAATAAATTATATTGCAAAAACTACTTTGGGTTCCTTCTGCCTGCACAAAGTTTGCACCAAATGTTATGATAGGAGATATTTTAGCCAGATTTAAGGCTCTAAGATGATAGGAGGTTATAAAAAACGACTATTAAATGCTTTTGACAGCTGCTAACAATTTTATGAATGCCTTCAGCGATGCAGAAGTAAATTCTTAACAAAATTGCATCAAAAAGTGAATTTCACAAAAAATGTTTGTTAGAAGGTATTCATTGTTAAGCGTCGAAATGCGAAATTCCTTTTGTCACGCTCAAAGAAGTAAGAAGCATGTGTCAACATAAGTTATCTAGAAAAAAAATCACCAGGGTACGATCAGGTAAGGAAGGCCTGCATAGCTCTCTACGCTTCTAGCAAAACCTTTGGTAAAAAATGGAGTCTTCAATCGAAGATAATTTTGTGGACGTATACAGCTGTTGTAAGGCTGATTCTAACTTATGGCTCGATTGACTGGTGGCCCGCACTAAACAGAGCATATAACATCGACAAACCTTAAAAGGTTCAAAGAACAGCTAGCGTTGGTAGAACAGGTGCTCTTCGATCTTGCCCAACGGAGGCCTTAAGCGTTTTTGTGCACCTTTTACCACTTGATCTGCACATTAAATATTTAGTAACGTGTAGTGCATTAAGACTCAAAGAATCAAATTGTTGGGTTGCCAAGCCCTATGGTCACAGCAATATCACACATTTGATTCCCAATGAAAGTTTTTTCAACTCCTACTGACTACTGCATGCCTACAATGAAACTGAGTAAAGATTTTAAAGTCTTATTCCCATCCAGAAAGGACTGGGATGATGACGTCGTAACGAGAGACTTCGACACAACTATCTATACTGATGGCTCAAAGATGGAGTGTGGTGTTGGTTCAGGAATCTTTTCTGAGTCTCTTAATATCTCAAGGTCCTTTCATTTATCAGATTATTCTAGTGCGTTTCAAGCTGAAGTACTTGCAATTAGGGAGGCATGCAGGATACTTAAACTAGATCCATACCAAAATCGTAATACAGCTATCCTCACAGACAGTCAGGCAGCTGTCAAAACCATTGATTCGACTACATCATCTTCTAAACTGGTCCAGCAATGCCGGGAGGAGCTCGCAACCCTTAATATTAACATCAAGATCACCCTTATCTGGGTTCCTGGCCATAGGGGCATTAAGGGAAATGAACAGGCAGATGAACTGGCCACGATCAGCCCTTCACAACTCACTTGCGGAAAGACTCAACATCCCCCTGGGAGTTGTGAAGAGCAATTTACTATCAATCTTCCTTAGTGAATGCAATCGTAGGTGGAATAACTTGATCGAATTGAGGTTAGTGGATTGTTTCGACGTTGTGGTCCATGCTTGGGCCTATCACTTACACACTCTCATTCATTCATTGAAATCATTCACCACACCATAAATAGTGCGTTTTGTTCGCACGTTTTTTTTTTCCAACAATTTCACGTAACTTTCTCATAGTCACAGTAATCGATGATTGATTTTGATAAAATTATTGAATATTTTTCCATAATAAATTTGCCACGAGTCTACTTCACGACTGCCAAATATGAACTGTAAATGTTTACCAAAATGGCGGCAAAACAAGGTAGTATACCTTTCTGGCATACTTGAGCTAAGGTAATCCAGGATATAGTAACAACAATCAACGATGAAGCAGGACACTTCTACACTGACACTGTGGACGACAAAGTCAACCCGACTTTTATATTAAGTATTCAAAAATTATAAATCTTATTTGTATTAAAATTTTTTTGAATGTATAACGTTAGGCCCCTTATGAGCCAACAAAATCCTTTTATTTATCAATGTATTTTATAGTTATTTATTATTTTTAAAGCCAATTGCAAATAGAATTGTTCAATAAAGCAGAATTGAATTGATTGAATTGATACCTTCCCGGCGGACACCCTGTACATAAATGAAACAAGATCGACGCATATTAACTTTACGAACAAAAAAATAAACAATGTTCCAATTCTTATAAATAGGAGAGCAGTACCTTACTCCAATACTGCGAAATACCTTGGAGTGACTTTGGATGCAAAGCTAAAAACGAAAGATCACATCAAAAAGAAAAGAGAAGAACTAAACTTGAAAATATCTTGGCGACTAGGAAAGAACTCTAACCTATCTGTCCAGAACAAACTAATGTTACATAAGCAAGTATTGAAACCCGTTTGGACATATGCCATCTAACTATGGAGCTGTACAAAGAAAACATATGCTGAACCCATCCAAAAATTCCAAAGCAAGGTCCTCCGTGCAACAGTAAATGCCCTTTGGTATATAAGAAATAGCGATCTACATCGTGACCTTCAAATTGAAATGGTTACAGAAGTGGTTCAAAAACACGCTGTATCACACTGTGGCTGCGAATCAAATTACACCAAAACCAAGTCAATGAAATAGTTGTTGTCATTTTTATGTACGAATGACTGTATATTCAGTTTAAAAGTTAAATATTACCGAAAACCAATCAAAAATAATGGTGTGTTGATTAAACTTGGCATCAATGGTTCATTGATCATGAAAAGTCGAAGTATCCATAAAAATATATCTGTGGTGAAAGGGTGTTTTTTTTTTTGGGTTGGTGCAGTGGGAAAATTTATAACCATAAAGCCTTCGACAAAAGTAGTACCCCATAAAACTTGGTAAAAATGTGTTCTGAACAAACAACAAGAGGAATTACAAGAGTCTACAAAAATATTTTGCATGGAAGGGTGTTTTTTTTTTTGAAGGTAGGGGGAAATGTATGGTTATTTTTCAAAATCCTTTAAAAAGATATGGTACGCTTAGGAAACTTGGTACATATTTTTCATTTACCACGAGAATGAAGAATCAAAGGAATTTAAAAAAATAAAGGGTGTTTTTGGTGGTATTGTTAAAGGGTGTTGTTGATTTGTGGAAACAACTTCCCCCACAAAGAAATACAATATAATACAATAGATATTTTTATACATTCTTTGGATTCTTCATTCTGGTAGTTCCTAACACAATTTTACCAAGTTTCATGAGGGTACTATATTTATCACAGGATGTATGTTAATAATCTCACCATAACCTCAACCCTCCAAAAAATACCCTTTAACCATAGATATGTTAATTGATTTTTTTGATTCTTACTTTTCATGACATATTAACCATTCACACAAAGTTTCATCAACAAACCATTATTTTCAATTGGCTTTTGAAAATATTCATATATACTAAAAATATCTTTGCATAAAAATGGCAATAGCTTTTTCACGGAGGCCACATCTATTTGGTTACTATGCCATCTGATGCAACTTTTAAAACTACCTTAAAAATATATTTCATATGTTATGGTTTTTCAAATTCTAATTTTTCTGTTTAATGCACCAGAACTTCCCGCCATCTCCGCACTTTTAATGGATATCTTTGATATGGTTGATCACAATATTCCTTTAAATAAATTATAATAAGCGGGCCTCTGAAAACTTGAAAACTCAATAAATATTTCAAAAACATTTTGTTGAAACTAATACAAAACGATTTTTTAACATTCTTTAAAATATTTAAATCAAACCTTACTTTTATGCAAACATAACAATACCAACTAGACTCCGCGACATAACTCCCCAAACTGAAAATGAAATAACTACCCAATCTGGGGAGTTTTGCATTTTAAAATAAGTCCCCAACTTCGGAGATGAAATAAATCCGCAATAAGGTATGAAATAAGTCCCCAAAACTGAAAATGAAATAAGTCCCCAAGCATTTCTAATTGATTTTCTTATTTATCGTAGCGGGTAGAACGTGCCCGGTTGCGGTGTGGTGGTCCGGTGGAGGTGGCGGTGCTCAGTGTGGGGCGTGCGGTGCTTTCAACCCGCACCGCTGCCACCGGACCGCCTCGCCGCACCCACCCCCCCCCCAACCCCGTGCAGTACCATTGAAATTCCCTTGTCACATCGCAAGCACCTCCCACGCAGTTGCTTTGAATTTCATTTTCCTGTATTCCTGACATTTGTTTTTTTCTGTTGTTTATTGTATTGATGACGCATAAATCGAAAAAAAAATATAATACATTGAACACAATATTTTTGGGACTTATTTCATCATAAAATTAAATTAAATTTAACAATGGAAAAGGTCCCCAAAAAGCTATGAAATAATTCCCCAATTTCGGGGAGTTCTTTCATTTGAAAAAACCTTCCCATTTCCATACAAATGTTGGGGAATTATTTAATTTTCAATTTGGAGAGTTGAGCCTACCAACTATATAAGTGTTAAAAAGCCGCATGGGAAAATTTCATTTTACCTAAAAATTATAGCAAAAAGTGTTTATGTGCTAAAATAAGTACACGGAAAGAATTCTTGGATCAGATCACGAAAAATGAGCTGCAAATTACGAAAAATGAATCCCGATTAATACCTTGGCTCCAGATTTCGTAATTTACGACTATTTGTTTGCAATTTGCAAAACTGAGCAAAATGAAGATATTGATCCTCAAAAATCTTAAATCAACACTCTTAAGTATCAAAAATTGCGAACAACAAATCGCAATTTGATCCAAATATTCATCAATCGCCAATTTGTAAAGTTGCAAAAAAGATTTGTGATCACCACTTTTATTTCATGATATTACGACTTTGAAAGATCAATCTTAACTTCTACCCTTCCATTGCAGGTAGGTATACACATTTAATTTAATTCATTTGAAATAAATACTTTACGCTTGACTTTACTTGGATTTGAACTCACATCCCTCGAGTTGCGGAGCGAGCATGCAACCACTAGGCTAATTAGCATTACAGATCGTTGGTGTCAAACATTAATCATTAGATACATACCATGTTGTGGTGCTTTACCTCTTCGAGAAGTAAATTGCGATAAGAAAGTCGTGATTTAAGAATTTTTTTGCTGGTGATTTGCAGTTATTCTCCTTGAGTTGCAAATTGCGACAAAAAAAAACGTAAATCTGTGATTGAGCAATGTAAATTACTAGATATTTATCGCAAATCAATATTTTTAAATGCTGTTTGTGAAATTGTTATTTTGGTGAGTAAATTACGCCAAGAAAGTTGTATTTTGCGATGAAAAGTACAAGCTTGAATCATGAATTCTAATTGCAAATCACGAAAACACAAGTGCTGCAAATTGCTATGTTAAATTACCAGTTTTTGTATCAATTTGGGATCAAAATGCCTTGATTTACGGATAAAACTTGAATCGTAAATTGCGACTGCAAATTTTTCAATTGGTGATTTTTCAACTCTTTCCGTGTAGGGTCTGCTTTTTAATATTAAATAATTTTTCACTGGAATACTATTAGCAGTAGATTCCATGGAAGGATATTTTGGATTTCTCATTATTGGTTGAACGGATTCAAATTAAATAACATATATATAAAAAATTAAGAAAATTAAGAAGGTAGATATAATATTGCTTGCAATATTTAATGAGAATTGCTATAAATTATCGACAAAAATTATTGAGGGTAAAACTCTAGGTTAAGAAATTTTAAAACACTTTTAGAAGAACATTTTTAAATAACGGGTGATTTTTTAGCTGGTTTGGTTTCGACAACACTGGTTTTGACAGCTGACGTGTGTTTAGTACCTTGTGTCACTGTCAAACAGCTTCAGTTTGGTTTGCAATTTAACCATGGATCGTCTTACAAATGAACAACGCTTGCAAATTATTGAATTTTACTATCAAAATTCGTGCTCGGTTCGAAATGTTCATCGCGCGCTGCTTCCATTTTATGGTCGGCATTCTCGACCTTCTGAGCAGTCTATTCGGAAGATTGTGACCAAATTTCGCACCAAATTTACTTTGTTGGACATTAAACCACCAACACGTTTACGTACTGTGCATAGTGAAGAAAATATTGCGGCCGTATCAGCTAGTGTGACAGAAGACCGCGAAATGTCGATTCGGCGCCGTTCCCAGCAGTTAGGCCTTTGTTACAGCACTACGTGGAAAATTTTGCGGAAGGATTTGGGCGTAAAGCCTTTTAAGATACAGCTGGTGCAAGAACTAAAGCCAGCCGACCTACCACAACGCCGAATTTTTGGTGAATGGGCTCTTGGAAAGCTGGCCGAGGATCCGCTTTTTTATCGAAAAATTGTGTTCAGCGATGAGGCTCATTTTTGGTTGAATGGGTACGTAAATAAGCATAATTGCCGCATTTGGAGTGAAGATCAGCCAGAAGCATTGCAACAGCTACCAATGCATCCCGAAAAAGCCACTGTTTGGTGCGGTTTATGGGCCGGCGGCATTATTGGGCCATATTTCTTCAAAGATGATGCGAATCGCAGCGTTACAGTCAATGGTGAACGCTACCGAGCGATGATAACAAACTTTTTTTTGCCCGAAATGGAAGTTCTTGACTTGCATGATATGTGGTTTCAACAAGACGGTGCCACATGCCACACAGCACGCGAAACAATGGCGCAATTGCGAGGCGAGTTTGGTGAACAGTTAATTTCACGTTTCGGGCCGGTCAATTGGCCGCCTAAATCGTGCAATTTGACACCATTAGATTATTTTTTGTGGGGGTATGTCAAGGCTAATGTCTATAGGGACAAGCCCGCTTCGATTGACGCATTCATTCGTGAGATACCGGCCGATATGTGTGAAAGAGTATGCCAAAATTGGACTCAGCGGATGGGCTACCTGAGACGCAGCCGTGGTCAACATTTGCATGAAATTATCTTTAAACATTAAATTGCAAGGTTCAAACTATCGATTCAAATAAATATTTCATTCATTTTTTCGAATTTTTTGTGCTTTTTTTTTTTAAAGTTCTAAACCTCTTAAAAAATCACCCTTTAGCACTGAATAAAAGTAGAATAAAAATATTTCAGCTCCATTTTTGGTTTATTGGTTGTATTTATTTATTTATTATATTTATTTATTTTTTATCGATAAAATAAAAATATGGATATTATTTGTGAAAACGAGTTCACTCTTCTACAAAGGGTACTTCAACTCAAAAATAAATGTCTGCCCCTTTTCCATATTGAAAAAAAAACTCACTCACATGTTTGAAACACTCAATGATGATGATGATGTGCGGATACTTTTCAGACAGTACAGTTGGTAAACAATTGCTTACAAACAGAATATGTTAGTAAAAAAAACAGATTACGAGAACTGTTGAAAGAATTTTTTGGACACTGAAAGAATAATATAATATTTGACTAGAAAAAATGGGAGCTCCATTTTTTGTATTGCTTATACATATTCCTTTCTCGATGATAGCATATACTTCGTCTAATGAGCACAAGACGAAGTATAATGCTATCATCGAGAAAGGAATCACAACATCGGTGACTCGGGCAAAACGTCACGATGGATAGGTACAACTTCGAAGTTTTCAAAAACTTTGTCTACCTGGGGTCCACTATTACATCGCAAAATGACATCAGTGCAGATATCAAACGAATAATTACTGTGGCTAATCATTGTTTCTTCAGGCTAAAAAGGCATTTGAGTAGTAAAGCCCAAAGCCCTCTCTCAAAGAACCAGGGAGACTTTATATAAGACCCTTATCATCCCGGTCCTGCTGTATGGGGCAGAAGCATGGACTCTGTCAAAAACGGATGAGAATCTGCTTGGGTGCTTTGAAAGGAAAATTCTTCGGGTGATCTTCGGTCCAGTCTGTATCGATGGAGTATGGAGGAGAAGATTTAATAAAGAGATCTACGGGCTAAAAGCTGAAAATACAGCGACTGAGATGGCTGGGGCACGCGAAGCGAATGGGCACCTACGCACCAGCCCGACGAGTCTTCGAATCCACCCCTGATGGTCTGCACAGCAAAGGAAGGCCCCACCTAAGGTGGCGCACACAAGTGGAGAGTGACCTCAACCAACTTGGAGTGCGTAACTGTAGGCAGTTAGCTAGGGACCGAGCTGGCTAGAGAGGTTTATTGGTTGAGGCCGTAGTCCATCCTGGACTGTGATCGCTATCTAAAGTAATCTAAGTAAGTTATACATATTTGGTTCTAGCTCGTTTTACACACGACAACTGTTTTTGAACAATAAAAACATAAAAACATTTGACTTTTATTCAACAATAATTGAGAAAAAATACAAAAATCAGCATGTCTAAACGTGGATACTTTTTTATAATCCTAGAGAAAGAGCAATTTTTTTAAGAAGTTATTACATTTTTATGGTTATGTTTTTATGTAATTAGGTACTGAAAAAAATTAAAACGTATTTTCAATTTTTTATAAGAAAGAAATTAAAGCCTTAAGCCCCTACTTAAGTTAAATATATGCATTTTATTTACATATATTAAAACAATTACAATTTATTCATTTTAAAAGATGACTTCCATTTCATTAACTATTTTATTTCTTTGAAAAAAGTTTTTAGTGTTAAATTGTCAAATTTGGCTTAGTTTCTGAGCTGTTGTATCAAAAATATTGAAAGTGACTTTTCTCTCATAAAACAGCATTTTTGAACCAAATACATTCAATAATTAAAACTCTTGAACGTAATATTTTGATTGTTCGTTTAGTTTTCCGGTATAGCCAACAGCCAATAAATACACTTAGATGATTCAAAAAATAAATACCTCAAATAACTAACCATCAGTTTAATAAAACTTAAATTAACAAAACAAAAAACAAATGCACGTAAGGCAAACAAGTACACAATAAAAAGTAATCTAAAGAGTGCGTATACGCCTCAGTGTACAATTTCTTTACAAAGTATTTTAATTGCTTAAAATTATGAGCAAGGACATTTAAAATTTTATAATTGTACGAATAGGGATAAGAATAAGATTACTTTTGTTTTCAATTACATTAACCTAATTAAATTGAATATAATTGACAATTTTCAATTACATGTAAGGAGTAATTGCCTTTCTTTGATTTCATTAAAAAGTAATGGAAAAAAAGTTTCGAGAATCAAAAGAAAGTAATTGTACTTATAATTTCCCAATTTCCCAACTCTACAAAGTATCTAGTAAGAGCGATTTTCGCTTACTGAAAATCGATTTTTAAAATTAGAAATTGATCTTGAATTTCCCAAAAAAGTGAATAAGAATTGAAACTAAGAATTTGATAATGAAGTTTCCATCAAATGGTACGAATGTGATGACATATGGATGATTCAAACATTAATTCTATGAGCACGATTAAAGACATTTCATAACCTGACTTCCAAAGCTGCTTCGACACACCATCGTATTCTACTTTTTACTTGCGATACACATTGATACTATAGGGCAAGTTTTAGATTCGTGCAAAAACACCACAAAAGCGAGTGTCACAATTTTGTCTGGGGAGCGGGTCGGAATCCTGGTTTTCAAAATTCTGTTTGGTCAAAATTTAGCTTTTTTCTGTCTAGTCAAAATTCTGTTTGACCAAAATTCTGTAATTCAAAATTCTGTTAATGCAAAATTCTGTATTTCAAAATTCGATTTGATCAAAATTCTGTTTTCCCAAATTCTGCCTATGAAAATTCTGTCTAAAAAAATGACCCAGAGCCCACAGTAAAATTTTGGATGTCAGTGATAGCAAATGAAGAAGTATAGGCGTCAAAAAAAATGTGTAAAGGCTATTCCAAAAATCAAAGTCTTGGAGTTCATTGCCGGTTATGGACTGCAAGACTTTGATTTTCTGAATAATCTTGACTACAACTTTCGACACCTACCTATACTTTATTTTTTGCTATCACTCACACAAAAATTGTGACATATTAACGAAGTTTAAAGTTCTACTACGTTTACTACGACTTTACGCTGTTATATCGGGGTTTTCAATAAGAGCGCTACAAAAGTTTTCTTAAATAAAACAAAAACGGATATCAATGAAATTCTTTATTCCTGTGAAAGTACGTTCGATACCATTATGTATGGAACTCGATTTCTTTTGCATGGCCACCACGGGCACGCTTGCAGAAGTCCAGACGCTGAACCCAATTTTCGACGGTTTTCAAGCATAAATCGGCCGATACTGCTGCAATTTCACGTTCGATATTCGTACAAAGTTCATCAGTCGTCGCTGGCTTGTGGCAAAGACAATAGACTAGACGTAGCCTGACAGGAAATAGTCTAACGGCGTCAAATCGCATGACCGAGGCGGCGTTTGCTGTCCCTGTCGCTCTACTTTTGTAGCGTTCCTGTTGAAAAACCCTTTATAAATATAGCTTTCAAGTCGTTTTTTTATGACTCGCGCTATTTGCTTCTTTTTAAAAAAAAACATTTGTTGTTTTTTTTAATAATTTATTTATTTAAAATGAATTTTTTTAAATCCAAAAATAACACTATCCCAGAAACGGCTTCAACGATTTAAAAAAAAAATATATTCAATCTATTATCTATTGATAAAAAATTTCTTACCACAAACTATTACTAATGGCACCTCCCATATAACGTTTTTTTTTATATTCTCATAAGCAGCTAATCCGATTTCAATAAATTTTTTTTAAAAAAGCTCCTTTTAAATGCCAATAATATTGCATAATAATTAAAAAAAATGAATTTTAGATTTGTAAAAAAATATTATCTTTCTTTTTAAATGCAATATTTTAAAACCGGCTGATTAATTATTTTCAAACTAAGTTAATAAATGAATATTAAAAATTCTCAAAATTGGCATAAGACATTTTTTTTTAATTCTTATTAGTTTCGTACACATAAGAATTTATATTTTAAGAAAACCATTGCAACGATTTTAAATTTATTTTTTTGCATACTTGTTTTTGAGCTCTAAGTTATTTAACGGGTTAAAGAATGAATGATATTGCATAATTTCTTCAGTTCCAAGCAACTTGAACATAAGAGCAAAAACCAGTTGTGCATTTTATTTTATATCAATCCCCAACCCATTTGTAGAACCTACCTTTTCTTGTTAGGAATGCATTTGTACATTTTTAATAAATGAAAAATTACGGATGATATCCGTTAGAAATGAATTCACCCCTGTAAGAGATTGAAAATTTGGTTTAAAGCTTTAACTTTAACAAACTCAAGAAAAAAACTACTTGACTACTCTTCCTCTTGATTTCCATCATGATGAATTTGAAGTTTTGTTGAGCACATTCTTTTATAATTCATTTTATACTGTCAATAAATTGGAGTTCGCTTATATGTAATAATAATAATAAAAATAATAATGTATAATTTGTTGGGTCTTTTTTTTGAATTTTAAATTTCTTTTACTTATTCTTTCTTCAATATTGTACACCAAACTCAGATTTTATACTTAAAATCACTTAATTTTTTCCCATACAAATTAATATGGAGTGGGTAATTTATTGTGTGCAATTATGCTCGTCGAACAGCGAACGAAATGTAGAACTAAATTTTTCGTTAATTATTTCATTGTTTTACTTTTGAATGGGATTTTGAAAAATTGTCGCTATTGGGTCTTTGAAAAGCAAAAATTAGTTAGATAAATTTGGATTTAAATTCGGAGACTAATATTGTAATTTAAAAAAAGGCAAAATAATTTTTTTTCAAAAATATTATAATAAAATAGGTTTGAAAAGAGGATGCAAAATACAAAAGCCTTTCAATTGTCTGTTTAAAGGAAGATTACAATACCATAGGTAACATCGGCGCAACATCCTTGCCTTCACACAACATTTTTAATGACCATGACAACTTTCTGCTGATTAGTAATTACTTCTTTCAGGCTACTACGAGACAGATTAATCGTTAAGTGTCGTAGAAAAGGATATTCCATCAGTAAAGTTTTTCTGTAATTTTAAGAAAAATCTAATCAAAATCCATTGCGATTTTGATCAATAATGAATTTTAAATTTCCTTAATTACCAACAAACAAATTCTAGGAAAAAAAGGAAAAGGAAAGTTTAAGCCTTTTCTAATAAGGGTGGGTCGATGTTGAAATACAATAAAACTGTATGTGAGGTTGAAAGGCTCATTATATGTCATCATGTATGGAATACGATTGCGTCTTATTGACATAGAATTTTGATTTCACAAAACAACAGCCTGCGAAAAACTCGAATAGGATCAAATCGCACGATCTTGTGAATCAATTCACGTCACCTATCCGCGAGAGATAACCAAACCATCAAGTCATTCATGTAGAATGGGTTGGATTCAATTGGTTGTCATCAATCCGTTGACTGAATCGACGGAATTGACTGCTTTGGGTTCTCCTGCACATAGACCTACCAGACGTACTCTTTTTACAGGACAGTATTCTTTTTGAAGAAAAAATATCCGTCCTCTTTCTTTTTGGAAAATAATGCATTTTGTCCTCTTTTCTAACTTCGTACTGCATATGTTTCGTTTTGCTTCAAGCGAGTCTTTAGAAAAAGAAACTAAATTTGTTGCTAAATTAAGGGCTTATAACGAATACTTGTCTTGTAAATTTTGTAGAAAATTTTTTATTCTGACGGCCTTATTTGAGAAATATGTTTGTTCGTGTACTTCCAATTATATTTTTTATATGAGCCGTAACAGAACTTTTGGCTGAATTCGTAGTACGTGAACTGCCATATTTTATATTTCTGAATTCTGAGGACTGAGAGAATTTCCTCAAATGGAATTAGTTTTGGATTCGTTTGCTCAGTTGAGCGCTCTGAAATATAAACTGAACAATTTTATTTCAAATAATTTTTGAATGAACAACAATTACTTGTGTGCATTACCACCAAGTACCTATATAGGCTGGAGTTATAGTTATTTCACGAGTGCCACTTCGATCATCAGACTTCTTTAGTGTTGCTTAGTCTGTTTATGCTCGTATTAATTGAAAAACACTTTTGCCGTCATCTTGGAGCGAACCATTAACCTTGCAATTCAGTGGCCGATGCACTACACACCACGCCACTGAAACCACATAAAATGCTCAATCCCAATCCAAGTTTCGTTGTTTATCAATTGCAAAAGCGACTAAAATTTTTACTAACACACACAAGCTTGCTGCTGTTTAGTTGGTTTCTATCTTTTTTCCCCATACATCGATTCTTATGCCAACAATTCGTTCGTCGTCAAGAATTAATTTTAAATTTAGTAGGGTTTTGTGTAAATTTTATTTCCTTGTTTATGTTTCTAAGTTGATCAAGCGTGAAAATGTCGCACTCTTAAAAAGGTCATCGTTAAGAAGCACAGACACGAAAATGGTCGCAAAGTTCGATTAAAGTTACACAGCAGTAACACTGGTGTCAAAGTAATAAAACCTATAGTTCAACAACATTTATATTTTAAGTTCTGTAACACCAGCTTATGAAATCATAAATTTAATTTCACTTTATTAAAGAAAAAGATTTTTGCCTTGAAGTGTCTTCTTTCTAAAAGTTGAAGATCTGGTCACCCTACCCTACTTACAGGGCACCACAGCTCCAGAGTTTATTTAACGTATGGGTGTTGCCTTATTGTTCACCAAAAAGGTTTGACTTAGCCACCAAGTGATGAATAGTTCACTGGGAAAAACGATTATGTAATGTACTCCGTTAAATGGGCGAGCATCGTTGCTACAAGAGAACACACATTTTTTAAAAAAAGTTTTATCATTTGTACGTGTTGCGTAATCGTGTTACCTGCCATGGTGATCTGTCCATCAGTGACTGAACAACAGATTTGACAGATAGGTAGTTCTATGGTAGCTCACGTTACATTTGGGAAAGTTTTACAAGCTTTTTTTTTCACAATTTTATAAATATAATGAAACAAAATATAATCCCCATACATGGTAATGATTTACTAAAATACTTAAATTCAATTTAAATCCAGAGTGAATGATAGAGTCATGAAATACCATAGAGAAAGTGATTAATAAATTGAACTATGGATTCATAAATATAAGAATGTTATAAGGCCCATGACCATAAATCAATTGAAAAGTCAATTATAGGCAATTGATCCAGTACGTAACTCTATTAATCCGAACTTAAGTAGTCGTTCAGAACTTTTATTTTCAGAACTTTGTCATTATTTACAGTTAGTGCACTAAAGGCCACTTCCATCAACGTTTTCTGACACCAGTAACATTTGATTTATAAGTAATTAAGAGCTATTATATATGGCTGATTTGAATCTGTCTCAATTCATATTAAAAAAGTTATACTCTCATCGTTTTTTGGATAAAATGTAAATTGTATAAATTGTATACGTTAAATTTGTGGATATCATACGATCAAAAAATGTTTATTTTGCAATGAATTTTGTTTTGTTGATTCTAAAACAAAGTTCTAACCCACTAGTTGATTTTTTTATTCAAAGCGATCAATTGAAGAAAAGGGTTTTTTGATTCAAGGCATTGAAAAATCAATTTCATATAAGAAGTTAATTATTAGAGAGCTCAATGAACCTTGTAACTTAAGCATTCGAAATTTTAATCAACCAACATTAAAAAAGGGGTAATCTAAACGCAAACCAATGGGTAAAAGAAACGTCTTTGATCATCGAGTTTGTTTACTATTTAACAGTCTAACATATATTTGACAAATTTTTAACCCCAATCTACAAATAGCTTGCGAATTTTAATGCATAAAGTACGCAAACGGACCTAACATTCCACAGTATTGACAAATGTACAGAGAAAGAAAATCGAATCATCTTTTTCCCATAATAACAAAGTTGCTTAGTCGAGTACTTACGTTTTTAACATTTTGATATTGATATGTGCAAATGTAAATACGTTCAATGCCAGCTAAGCCCGTTCATATAAATTCGTTTAGAAAAAAATATAGACATATGTATGTACGAGTATCTACTCAATACTTATTTTTCACTAAAAGCTAATTCTTCCTACAAAACTTTATTTCAATATATCGACAGGCATTGAAAACAGACCGAGCCCAAATTCATTTGGCTTTTTGGGTACGCACAGTTTAGAGCAAAATATTGTATTTATTTAATCTATTGAATTGTAAACTCTGATTCACCTTGACGAATACCATGACGTGGTGACGATGACAATGTGAAATTAGAACAGGTTATTTTTAACAGAGACACAGTAAAAGACGTAAATTAATATGTAATGACATACTTCTCCGCGAGACTCCCATTAAAGGAATATTTAAATCGAACCTAATGGAATTCACATACTAGTTGAAAAATTTATTTTTTCTTTCAGTTACAAGGAAGTTGAATTTGATTAATATTTAAAATAGGTGGCATTTCAGTGAATTTTTTGTTTTAGCTAACACAAACAACGCTTTCGCACTTTTTCCATTAGTTGCAGTAAATTTTAAAGAAAACCATGAATGCACACAACAACACCTTAATGTTATGGAAACGCTTCCGAAACACAGTATAAATCATATCCTTATTATGGACATTGAAAAGTAATTCTATCGTTAAACATCTTAAGAACCTTGTTGGAGTGCTTCTGCCGATAAACTGAATCCAACATTTTTCCCAATTTCAAGCACAAGAATTCACATTGCGAGATGTAGAGGAATTTTTCTGTAAGACATGTGCATTATAGCCTTGTTTGGGGGCTGATTTGCGCCCTTTTCTCATGCGTTTATTCCCAATCACCTATCAAGGTTAGTTGTTCTAGTGCAGGTGAATATAAAGTATTCACAGGTTGATGGTGAATAACTTCTCTTTTGCATGGTATTCAAGCAATATAGCGAAGTTCAAAGAGCTTTCAAAGTTTGCATATTTCGTAAAACGCAGGCTCACCATTAAATTCATTCATTGAATCGATCCTTTCCACTTCTACTGTTTTCATAGCATTACTAAACACATTCAACCAACAAACAACCAAGAAAAGCGACTGGGACTTATAGCTAAGGACACATGTTTTACGTTTTATGATACTTAAGTTAAATTTCTATGAGTTAGAGGGATCTGCTTAAACATGCCTGCATACTTACTCACATTTTGAAATAATTTTAAGTCTGACTTAGAATTTGGAAAACATAAGTAAATTAAACGAATTTATTGGTCCCATAATCTGTAGAATATCAGGTCATCAAAAGAATGTAAACCTATTTTAATTCATTAAGATTTGGTGGTGAAGCAGTAGAATTATTATGAGAGTAATTTTATGGGGTGAAAATTGTAACAGCTTTTTATCAAATAGGGTGGACAAATGGAGGGATGTAAAATGAATTAATAGCGTAGGACACAATTTATGTTAGGTGTAAAGTAGTTATGAAAAAACCTGCAAGGCGTTGCAAAAAAACTTGATTACATTGTATATATATGTAAGTTGTTGAGAATAATTATTCAGAAAAATAATAATTATAAAATAAGAAATAAGAGCGTTTTATCTGCAATGGCATACCCAAGGGAGATAATCCTCTCCTAATCAAGATAATATTCCCAACATTTGTTTGATAATGAATAGAAAAACCTACATTTTAAAAACTATTCAAGACGTTGAACTTTTTCTTTCACTAGTATCTTTCTCGCAACGGAATACATTGGAAAAAAATTTATATTTCAATATTTTTTTCAAAAACACAAAAGAAAAATAATTCGTCTTCTTTTGAAAGCGTCTTAAAATTAATTTCTATGCTAATACTATTTTGGTATTTTTCAGCCAGTTGTCTTCGTTGCAATATTACTTGTGGTGCCGGTAAGACCCAATTCCATAAACCACACCACCAAACAAATATATCATCGTTACTGATAATTCGTATGTCACTTTTACTTACAAAAATTGGAGGACAAAATAACAATTTCATTTTAACTTGTATTTTATTTCTTATATTTTAAAATAGCAAAAAACTATTTAATTATTTTATTGATTATTTTTAACAATATTAAAACATAAAAAACATACTACAAATTCAAAATTAAACTGTTTTTGTTTTGTCAGAGATTTTTTTGTGTAGAAATATGACATACGAAAATCTCCTCCGTGAGACGCAACTCCATCATACCCACTAAAAAATTAAATAAAGAAGAAAATTGTTGTTTCTTTGTCCTGATTTCAGACCCAAGTCCAGAAACTCCTCTGTAAGACCCAACTCCATCGTACACACCAACAAAAAATCCAAGGAAAAGTAATATCAAAAAGAAATTGTTGTTCCTTTGTCCTGGTTCCAGACCCATCTTCTTAACCTCCTCCGTGAGACCCAACTCTATCATACATGTATAAACACCACCAACAAAATCTAGGAAAAAGTTCTTCCTTTGTCCCGGTTGCAGACCCATCTCCTCCGTCAGACAAAACTCCATGATACACTCCATGAGACCCACCAGTAAATAAATTTTTAAAAAAATATATTTAAAAAAAATAATTTTTCCTTTGTCCGAGTTCCAGGCCCTCCTATATACAATATTGTAACGACTCTCATATTTGTACTATAACGACTCTCGAATAAAAGAAATACCGAATCCCGGATTAGACATGACATAAACCAACCTACGGAGAATTTTGGTGAGCTTTCGAACTTCCAATACTAAACGTCAAATTATGCCCTATTACACGACGACTTTAGAGTCACGACTTTTTTCGGAATTTAATGAGTGCGAACGAGAAAAAACATCTGATCATGACTATAGTTATGACATAAGTCGTCGTGTAATGGGGCACATTAAAAGCTTTGGAAAGGGAAATTTATTGGAAATTTCCCCTATGGAAAGCTCTGGAAGCAAATACTAGAACCAGCACGCAGTTTATTTTTGATCGTGAATGAGTAAAGTT
Source organism: Dasysyrphus albostriatus (assembly GCA_946251815.1). NCBI lineage: Eukaryota > Metazoa > Arthropoda > Insecta > Diptera > Syrphidae > Dasysyrphus > Dasysyrphus albostriatus. The sequence goes on from OX276335.1 coordinate 180,084,745, forward strand.
GGTTGTAATAAAGTAAAGTTGGTAAACTAATTTCAGTGGTGAACAATAAATTGTTTTGTGGTTGTAAAAGTAAAGTGTTTTATTTTGTAAAGTAAAAAAGTGGAGATTTTAAATAAAGTGAATAAGTTTTATTTACGAACCTGAGAAAATATTACATTGGTGTCAGAAGTGGGATAAAACTTTATTTATTTGTGTTTAGATAATTTGTTGTGCCCTAACAGGTAATAATTACAAAAAGTGAACGTGACTGTGAAAGCGAAAATAAGAAAAGACAATGGGTGTAAAACTCTAAATGATTTAAATTTAGTTGAACTTAAGGCAGAACTGAACAAACGAGGTCTTCCTACTGTTGGAACATAGAATGATCTTATAATTCGTCTGCAAGAACGTTTAATAAAAGCCAGACAAATTTATATTAGACATTGAAATGGAGGAAGAGCAAGAACAAGTAAGTACGTCAGGCATGAGCAATCTGCTGTCTCAGCTGCTCGCCAAATTTGATAGTCAGTAAAAGAATCTTCTCGAACGATTTGATCAACAAAGCCAAGAACAAAAGAATCTTCTAGAACAACAAAGCCAGGTACAAAAAAATCTTCAAGAACAACGCCATGAGCAAAAGAACCTTCTTGAACGATTCGAACACCAAAGCCACGAACAAAAGAATCTTCTAGAACAACAAGGTCAAGAACAAACGAATCTTCTCGAAGGTAAGTTAGAAGCCCTTGACAACAGAATTATTGTCCTTGACGAGCGTGTCGATAAACAATTATTGACAATAGAAGCAAAATTCGAAGATAAAATCGAATGCATTACAAAGGAATTGGATAAAGTAAAGAGAATGAAGGTTCGAGAAAGTTCTTGCGACTGTCCAAAGAGAAAGGACATGCATCCGTAACCTTTGATGGCCAATCTACAAGAAACAGTTTGAGGTAGCCGCAGCAACGAATGGCTGGGACGAGGAAGACAAATATATAGCTGTGACGCTTGCCCTTAGAAAAACTGCTGCTGAGCTACTACAAACCATACCAGCAGATAAGAATGGCAACTTCAGTGCTCTTGTTCAGGCCATTGACTAACGCTTTGGAGATGGCCATATACAAGAAACCTTCCGCTTTCAACTCAATACTAGAGTTCAGAAAAGAGGAGAAACTCTGCAACAGCTTCAAGCAGACATCGAACGGTTGGAAGATTTGGCATATCCGGCTGCAGGGGGTGCAATCATCAACCAATTCGCAACAGAAGCCGTTGTCCGTGCTGTATCTGATATAAACTTTCAGCGAGCAATTTGAACTGCTGGAAAACACACACTTCCTGAGGCATTAGCGTTCGCCCTGACTATGGAAGCAGCAGAACAGGCTTTTCAAGGAGTCCATTGAGTAAGAGAAATAGAAATTGAGGAGTGTTCATGCCAGAGAACAGCGTTGCAAAGGAACCAGCGAAATGAATCTACTCGATGCTGGAATTGTAACAAGACCGGACATCTCCAACGCCAGTGCAGATTGCCACCAAGAAGACAATGGAAATCCGACTACAAGCATTACACTCATGAAGAAGAAAAGAAGGTTGTTGCCATCCAGAGATTAAGAACGGACTCCACTGTAAGTAAGTAATAACTGATCAACAAGATGACTCCAGATTAGGATTGTATCCATGCCATACATATCAGGGAAAGGGTGACAAGCGACATTCCAAAGAAAGTTACACAGTTGGAATGCACGGGTTTCAAGTGTCCATGGATGTCAGCCATTTCAGACCAGATGAGTTAACGGTCAAAACTGTTGGACACAGCGTGGTGGTGGAAGGTAAGCACGACGAACGTGAATATGATCATGGTTACATAAGTCATCAGTTTGTGCGGAAGTATCAGCTGCCAAAGGGGTATGATGCCAAATACGTCATCTCAACAGTTTCAATGGACGGTATCCTAACAATCAAAACTCAACCAAAGGCCTTGGAGATCAACGAAAGAATAGTGCAGATTCAACAGACTGACTCCGTGAAATTGAGCGATAATGAAAGTAGAGAAGAAAGGCTGGGCGACATTCGGAAAAGGAGAAAAGCAAATATTTAGAAAACTAACAAGTGATCGAATGAAAACGCGACACGACACAAAAGCAACAACGAACGAATTCCAAGCGGGAGATCTTGTGTGGCTTTATAATCCACAAAATTGGGAGAGGACCGCATTCAGAGAGGACTTAGAGGCAAAATGAAAGTAGTTCACAGTGAAGTGGCCGTTTACACCATTATAAAGGTGAAGGAAGTAATGGATATGCTCGGGACGATCAATCCTAAGTAGGGGGCAGTGTAACGACTCTCACATTTGTTGACACCTACCTACGGAGAGCTTTTGAACTTCCAATACTAAACGTCAAATTGAAAGCTTTAGAAAGGGAAATTTATGGGAAATTCCCCCTATTGAAAGCTCTGGAAGCAAATACTAGAACCTTCCAGCTTTTTCGGGAACCTTGTGAAAAGTATAAAAGCACATGTCTGACCGGCAGAGGACGCAGTTTATTTTTAATCGTGAATGCGTGAAGTTGGTTTTAATAAAGTAAAGTTGGTGAATTAATTTCAGTGATAAACAATAAATTGTTTTGTGGTTGTAAAGTAAAGTGTTTTATTTTGTAAAGTAAATAAGTGAAGAATTTAAATAAAGTGAATAAGTTTCATTTACAAACCTGAGAAAATATAACAATATTTTGTTTCTTAAATTCAAAAAAGAAGGGTTTTTTAAGTAAATATTTCCGATCCTGCGAGAAAATCTTAACGATACTATGCCATGGAATATCATGCTGCAGATTGGAGTCAAAAAAGAACTTATATAATCAACGCGGTGGGCACACACGGGAAACTAATTTACGTAGTGAAAACGTATTGATCCCGTTTTTAAAACTCAATTAAACAATAAATGGTCTTGTTATTGTTCTTAAAACTATTGTTAGTCTTTGACGGTTTTTGGGAATACCATACAATTTTGAAGTGTCAATTCACCATTTGTATTAGTCCCTGGCCTTTTGCGTAGTAATGTTACTCTTTGACTTATTGTTGAAATGCCATACAATTTTGAAATATCTTTTCACCATTTGTTTTTGCCTAGACTAGACTCTTTCCACAGCAATACATATTTTATTTAAGAAATATGTAGAATGACAAGTACAGTTCAAATTAATATTTCTAAATGATGCTTTGATTTTGACCCAGATTTTTCAGAGTTGGGTTCGACATCTCGTGAATTAAAATCTCGTTATCGAGGTACGGTATCTAACAAATACAAAAATACCCTTTTGACAATCTCAAAATTACAAATTGCAACAGACAAATTATTTTACCCAAATCTTAAGAGATGCAAATTCAGGTTGATTAAATGGTTTTGTAATTACGACATTATGATACTTTTTAAAATTTAAGATTTTGTTTTTTTGCGATTTTGTACCACTCCTGGTTTTTCATCACTTGAGTATAAGAGTGTTTTATTTAGAGTTGAGTTGAGAATATGTTAAATTTACACATGTTCAAGCTCGCTTCAATACCGCATGTCATATTCAATCCAAAGCTAATCTGGAATTTCACAAATTATTTCAGTTTAAATCCTTATCTCTGAAATATCAAGAAAGGAGAATTTGGCATTTTGTTTTTTACAGCCATTAAAGAAATAAGTTCCAAATGAAAAGTATGTTACCCAGAAATGATTTCTCAAGTGGGGATAACAGAAGAATCACACCCTTAAAAGACGTCGTTCTTTCCCCAACCAAGTGATTGTGTAGCGATCCTAACCAAACGAACGGACAATACACCAACCACTGTCCTATTAAACACATCCACCAGACGTTGCATGGAGCCACTGCTCCTACGGGCATGGTGGAGGGATGATTTTTCATTTCTTCAATGACTAAGAAACACGAACCGACATTTCAGGCTAAAGCCTGCAGAATCTCATCAACACCCGCTACGGTCTTGAGGATAATCTTATTCTGTTTGCTCTCGGTACGTACTAAGTTAAGAAGCCTACAATTTGTATGATGATAAGTATTGAAGTAAGTGAATCAAAAGTAACAATGCAAATAGGACGTCTTACGGAATTTATTGTGATTTGGTAAAAAATCGCTAGAATATTCATGTCAAACTAAAGCTTCTCAAACGGAGGATTGGTGAGAAATGGCTGTTGGAAAACTAACATCAGTAGTTTCTATTATCATATTCTAACTTTTCTTCTTTTAACAAAGACAAAGTCACTGCCTTACCTAGAGACTTTGCTATCATTATTATTTAATCCACTTGGTGTACTCAGTAGTATTTCATTCAGTCAAAATTGCACACGATTCGCTCAAATCATCCCAGAGGGGGAGAGAAAGAAAGTAGTGCACTCATCTTGGAAGCAGGATTCAGGACTTACTGCTTCTTAAAGTTAAGGGAGTAAATGGATGCATTCATGGAGGCTCTAATTTAAATTCTTCATAGGAAAAATCAAAACCGCAGCGAACATTTGTACTACCCGACGTAATATTCCATACCTTATGCAATATAATATTCTTTCAAACAAAAAATGAGTGGATACCTCACAAACAACTTGTTTTATTTACATTTTAAAATTAAGCGTCCTTATTGAAAGTGCCTTTATGTTATTACTATAATGGATCGATAATGATGATGCTTGAGTAAATCCTTTCTCTACCTATTGCCACCCTATCCCTTCGTTATTTCATAGATTTAGCTTCCCTTGCCGTCTCCTGCATCACCAACCAAAAATGTAATTCTTTTTCTATACACACAAGAACTAACTATATGGTAGTAGTTGACACAGGTCTTCACAAAATACAATACTAAATAGACAGTGATTTATGTATCATCATTTTCTTTGTCTTTTAAGATTTCATGCTATACATATGTATGTTCAATGTACACACATATAGTATACAGTAAGGTTCATTTGGATAGAGACATCATTTTCATTTTCATTAACCTCAATTTTTTTCTAATTGCTTTTAAGGAGAAAGTTTAATTGGCTCTCAGTGAAAAATAAAAAAAAATAGTTAGTATTAACTATCGGATATATTTTTGTTTAAATTGTTTTGTTCTTTTTAAAAAGTCGTTTTGTTCAATTTATGGAGCAAAAACAAAAAACTTTGGAAAAAAAATCTATAAAGCGTGCCGTTTTGATAGTGTTGAAAGTCCTTTGTGGAGAGAACTATACTTCATCAGAAAGTAATGATAAAAATTTGCAAGTCATTAGTACTTTAGTTTTTTTTTAAAGTGGGCTTTAGCCATTATTCCCCTGGACCCTTCATGTTTGTTTGTCTATTAATGAAAGAGAAAATATTTTTAAAAAACTTGATGATGGTGGAAGAGAGAGATATGATTGAATTATTATCAAAATCTGTCGAAAATAAGATAACATAAACATTTTCTTCTTAGTTTCAATAAAAAAAACTGCCTCATATAAGAGCAATTATAAAGAAAGTAAAACGATAGTTATAAAACCTCAGGAAAAGTAAAATATGTATGTATAACATTGCATTAAATTCAACAAATGAAATTGATCAAAAATCAAGAAGTCTTAAGTCATAACAACTTAATTAAAAAATATTTATAAAAAAATTATTTTCCTTTCTTTTATTTCATTAACTTTTCTTTTGTTTACCTTTTCCATCAAGATCTATAAAAAGAAGTGTATCTTTTCTAGCTCGTCATTATTCCATGACAAGAGGAGTAATGAGTTTGGAGCAATTTCAAAATATGAATTGATTTTGAATTCAAATAAAATGATAAAAAAAAATCCATAAAAACTTTTCTAAAATTGCCTTTTCTTGCAATAAAAAAGCTTCTTAAACATTTCCAGTTGATTTTATACCAGGTAAAATTTCTCATAATGTTCCACACAGTCCCACGATCTACAAAAAGACGATCCTATGTCATCAAGGCATATCCCTGATAAACATCGCTTACCAGATTCTAACTCAGGGTCCAATTACGCCATAATTTTCATAGTCCGCGAGGAAATAAATCAGGACCGATTATTTGTTGCTCTTAATTCGAAAATCTTCATATTGCTCAAAATATACCTGTTAAATTTTTTACTTCCTAAAATTTGACTTCGATATCTCACCTTACGCCATAATTTTTATTTAACATCTCAATCTTAAGTTTTTATTAGTAATTTTGACATCAAAATGAATCACAAAAAGCATAAAGTTTGACCGAACGCTATCTGAATGGGCTGGAGCGGTTCCAGGATTTAAACATTAGCTTTCTTCAAAAGTGGCCATAAAGTGCCATTAGTGCCGGTTTAAAAGCCGTTTCACATACAGATCTTTCACTACTACATATGTAAGTAGGTACATAAAGAAGTAGGTGCGTAAAGAAAGGAATGTAGATTCTTTTTCCTCCGTATGTGATATTGAAAAAAAGCTCCGGGCATGAGCCAGTAGGAAATATTCTACAGAAGTTCACTTCAAGCATTGTTGTGTATACTGAACACTTAACGAGCATCAAACACCATTTTCAGACTCGGAGATCATTTGAAGTGAAAAAGGTGTTTTTTTTTTGAGGAACTGAATTATATTTCAGCTGAAATTTAAGTTATTTTAGTAAATAAAATCAACTCTCTTGAGCTTTTGCATGATAAGAGGCCTTGCACTTGACTTGTGAGTCTGTGACATTAGAGGAAAAATATTTATAGAATTTTTGCTAGCAATATTTGACTTATAAAAGCAAGACCATTTATTTTTCTATAAATATACAAATTCAAAAAAACAGACTATGTTCAAATTGTGGCTCACAAATTTCTTTATAATTTTTTCTATGAGCTTATTTTAAGACTGTCTTTGCTGGCAACTTTAACTCTTGGAGACTTGATTGAGAGCTGCCCACAGTATTTTTACTCTAAGAAAAACGCACCTTAATGTAATATGTGAGCGTATTAAGCCATTCTACAACAATATATTAATTCACAATTACCAGGCAGATCGACCATAAACCAAATATCTACTCTCGAGCAAATCTGGAAAAAAAAACAATGCGTTTCAAGTCATGACTCAACATCGACTTCAAAGCATATATGATAGCTAATCCAGTTGGTTCGCGTGACATTGAAAAATATCAGAAACAGGTACAGGGTTTAGATTTGAAATTGCGCTATTATGTGATTTCTTCAATCTCGTTCTGGAACAAATGGAGCGCAGGGCAAGCGTTAACACTGAAGGCATTATTTTTAACAGATCTGTCCAACTTAGCATATGTCGATAATATAATAATTCTCCATCCAAGAGAGTCTTTGAATCCCAACCACTTTATTCGAAAGACAGAAGAAGATATAACCTACGGTTTAAGGACCAGCCATAGCGGATGTCAGACAGCTTGGTCTTGTCTAGAATGACTGGAAACAGCGTGTTTGGGATCGTAGAGTATAGAAGACTGCTGTGTCTCAGGCTGTGACCCTTCAAGATCTGGAAGCCTTTTCCTATATTACAACGTCCAGAAACTTAAAGCTTTTCTTTCAAGTAAAAATTTATAATTTATTTGAGTTTGTCTATCCAAATGATTCGCACTGTAATGTGAGAGACTTTAGTGTAGGTCAAATAGTATATCAAATCCTCAGAAAAAAAATAAATTAAAATGCTTACACTCATGAAACCTGGTGAGAATGTTTGGTTGACCATAAGAATGAAGAATCAGAAGATTCCAAAAAAAACATCTACATATGTACATATGTTTCAAAAGTGGTTTGTTGAGTGAGAGAGGTTTGAGTTGCAGGTTTTCAAACTGACAAATTGAATTTGGTACAGTTTCATCATATGGCACATGACTTATGTTAGGGTTCTTTGAATGTTGAATCTGTTAAGACTAAAACCAAATAGGACTATCCTTTTTTAAAGTAAGTAAAATACTACCGAATCCATTTAAGCATAATAGTATATTGATATAACTTGGCTTTAAGCTCTCATTTGTCAAAGGAGTCCATAATAACAAGAACAGTAAAATGGTTCTTTTAATGGGAGGCGAAAATGTGGGATTTTCACCAAAATAAAATTTTAAGGTTGAAAAAAATCATATCTATAAAACTTGGTAGATATTAGACGCAAATGAGTGATTAAAAATAGCTACTAATGTTCCGAGGATTTTTTGACGGGGAGGAAAAGTATAAGTTCTTAACCCAAAAATTTTCTTACAAATAGTATTGAATCGAATCGAATTTACGAATTAACAATTTAAACATTAAATATGGTTGACGTGGCTGCCAGCAAGAATGTTGACAAACTTAGACTGTGCTTCATATATTATGTAATGTATGTATGTGCATACAAATGTGACAAGGTTTATTTTTGATTTATAAACGATTTGCTTTCAGTAATAAAAGCTATGGTAGATAAAACTTTCTCAATTATGACAGAGATTTGAGCAGTGTCCCGAATTGTTATGGCGTAATATTCCCATTTAATTTATAGAAAATAATTCTGCATTTCGAAGGCAAATCAGGTAAAACCTGTAGTTATCCTGAACTTTTAATACAATTTTTTTATATAGCTAATTAAATAGTAACACGTCGCAACTTTAAATTCAACAAAACAAACTGTACATGGAATTTTATTACGTGAACCACAATGGAAGGATAAAAAAATTTCATTTCCTTTGCGTTGGCGTTGGTTGAGATATTCACACATTTGGTTGGGGCCGAAAATTGCGGTTTTTCAAAAATTCTTCAATAGTTTATTTTCCTCTATAGCAACCTTGATTGAATCATACAATTTTTCGCATCAATGAATGAAATGCGGCTTAAACAAAAAAATACAATTCCATTATCCAGATTGGCGATAGCACCAAGCAGTTCTATAACGACTCTGATGACGACAGTCTCGATTTGGCATCAAAAGTATACTTTTTCCATAGTATGAATTTATCAATGTATACAATGTTAATGTATTTTAAAATTCTGTTTCACTAAATAATTAAATATTATATAAAAAATGATCCTGGAAACTTTTTTTTTTCTTCTTTTTTTTGTAAAAGGTTTGCTTTTTGTTCTTTAGCTGCACAGGTGAGATGTCGTTCTTAAGAACTTTTTACAATATAGCAAAGTGCACCTTATAATTTTGAGCAAGGCTATATAGTATCTCTTTTTTATGTTTGTATAATGACTCTATCTTGACTATACATGGTTTATATACGTTTCCTAGCAATTTAATAAGGAGTGGAATATGATAATCACGTGGATTTTTGTTTTAAAGTAATTTTAAAGTAATTTTTAAAAAACTCATTATTAATTAGTAGTTTGGTTGAGAAAGAAAAAATAAACTTTATGGAAACGCCCTCATTCATAGCAAACTATATACACTTCATGCTGAGAAGGTATTAACTAAAATTAAGCAATTAATAGTGTGTGTCTTTTTTGTGTTGGTGCTTTATTAAAAATCAAAAGTATGAAAATATAATTAATAATTAATAACTATGTATATTAAAAAACACTATAAAGCCAAAAACCTGCACAATTTATTCTTCAGTGTAGCTAAATTCGTTACCTACGATGAAGAAAACCAAGAAAACCAGATCAGATCGTATTCAAAATTTATTTTCGACACAAATATTTTTTATGAAACTTTTTGGAAACATAAGTCCTAAAATGGAAGAATTTCTTCCACCTGCATTGAGGCACGTTGGAAATATAGCCACAATAGTACTGGCTATGTTCAGGGTCTTCTTAACCTTACACCTGGCTGTACTTTTTGTAGCGACTGCATTAAACTCGTTTTATTTTGGGGAATTGGAAGACTTGACAGATGCTCTAACAATGCTAATTATTTACTCATTCGCAACATTTGCATGTTTATATTGGATAGTATGCTCAAAAAAACTGCAAGAATTTTTTGAAAATGTCAACCGAGACTATAGGTATCATTCAATGCCTGGTAAGTTTGTTTTTCGGTGAAAATAATTTTATACAGAAAGGCTATTATGCAATTGAAAATAAATAATCAAGGATTGACATATGCAACAGCATACTCCCCATACATCATTGCAAAAAAAATGACAAAATACTGGTTATTTGCTTGTATATTGGGTGTCGTGTTTTGGGCAATGAGTCCATTAATACTCCAACGGCGGATCTTGCCAGTAAAATGCTGGTATCCTTTTGACACCAGTGTGAGTTTAATTTTCACATACAAAAGCCAAACGTTTCTAATTAATTTTATGTTAATCAACAGGGAATTAACGTATTTGAAATTCTTTTTTTTATTCAATTTTTGGCTCAATGTCAAATGGGCGCCAATTTCGGAAATGGATCTGCCATTTACGTCTCAACCATTCTAATCATGTTAGGACAATATGACATCCTTTTTTGCAGTTTGAAGAATATTCAATCCCATAGCAAATTGCTGGTACGAAAAAACCTACAAAAAATGAGGTAAGTATGATTTACACATCCTTGCAATTGTATTTAATTTTAGTACTCAGACAAATTTTATTTCATCAACATGTGACTTGTTACGCGTCAGTCTTTTTACGTCCCTGTTATGTTCAGCCCAAGCCTCATGCATTGTTAGGGTTTTTTATTTTATCTGGTTCTTCTCCTGTTTCTTATAAATCACTTTGATTGAATAAAAATAAAAATGCATCATTATTATTGACTTAATAAGGACATATCCAAGGACACTGTTTAATAGTCTACACGGAAATAATTGAAAATCACCAACTGAAAAATTTTGTAGTTACAAATCACGAATCCTGGTTTATTCGTAAATCAAGGCTTTTAACATTCAAAACGTAGCAATTACCAACATTTGATTCTTCGTGATTTGCAATTAATATCCATGATATAAGCTAGTACTTTTCATAGCAAAATACAACTTTCTTCGCGTAATTTACTCTCGAAAAGAGTAATTTTACAAACAGCATTTAAAAATATTGATTACAATAAATATTAAGCAATTTATATAGCAAATCACTAATTTACGTTTTTTGTCGCAATTTTCCATGAAAATATTGCAAATCACCTACAAAAAATTCCTACATCACGAATTTTTTTCGCAATTTACTTCTCGAAGAGTAGAACAAGATTGATCTTTCAAAGTGGCAATATCACGAAATAAAAGTGGTGGTCACAAATCTTTTTTGCAATTACAAATTGTGCAATTGAGGAATATTTGGATAAAATTGCGATTTCTTGTTGCCAATTTTTGTTTTATCTCGATAGAATAATAGATACTTAAAAGTGTCAATATCTTCATTTTACTCAGTTTTGCACATCGCAAATATATATTTGTAAATTACGAAATCCAGAGCCGAGGTACAAATCGGGACTAATTTTTCGTAATTTGCAGCTCATTTTTCGTGATCCGATCCAAAAATTCTTTCCGTGTAAGAGCCAAAGACATAAAATGTCAAGTCTTTTGCGTAACTTTGTAATTCAAATCAATAGTAGCCTTTTAGGGACTGAATCAATAACCGTTTGTCTGTCTATTTTTACCCGTGTCAAAAAGGTGTAAAATATAACGTAAGTTTTTTGCATCGGTCTATTTTACTACCTATTGGTCACAGAGAAAAAGTAGCCTTGGAAGGTTTGTACCATTAACCGTTTTTTTTTTATTTTTTTGAAATTCATTTTTATTTTCCATTTTCTTAAAACTAACTAAAAGCTAGACAAAAATTCATAAAAACTAGCCTACTTATCGATATCTTAAAACTAACTTACTGGCCCAATTAAGGCCTTCTAAGTTAAATTATAATAACTTAATGCTAATGCCTTTCGGCCTAAGAACTATCTTAATACTAAATCACGGTCGGTTTTATTTTTTACCGAGAAGAATTTACAAAAAAACTCGGTATCTCTGTCTTTATTTTTTTGGGTTTTATATAAAACTTACAAACTACATAAAACTAAATTAGAGCTAATTAAAACTAATTAAAACTACTTAAAGCTACTTAAAACTAATTACAACCTACTTATAAGCTACTTACAAGCTACTTACAAACTAGAACAGCCACAGTAAGCATTTTCCGGCTTTATATTTTTTTTTTTGTATTTTTGTTGATTTTATAATTTTTTTTTTTTTTTTTTTTTTGGTGCCACCTTGACTGTCCCTACTTAAAACTAACTACCTAAACCTATGTAAGTCGGCTATACATAAGAAAATAGCAAGGTCAACTATTAAATGTCTGAAGGAACTTCATCTTCGTTTTTCAACCACCAGAACTGGTTCTCCTGCTTTACCCTATCCCTTCGGTCCCGTTCGGACACAGTCCTACTGAACCGAAGGTGCTCAGCTCCGTCTTGTGCGAGAACGTCTCGACTGTAAAGGAGCCGCCGATCCACAGTTCTACGGCCGACGTGGTAGATTAGCGGAACCGCTGCTCTATCCTGGATCAGCCCTCGACTGTCTAGGTGGAGGAATGCATCGGGCGGAATAAAGCCGCTTAGACGCACACTCTCATAGTATTCGTATTTAGGGTAATAAGCCCCGAAAATTAAGCTGTTAGACGAGGACATCGCTCTTGCAATGTGACCTCGAATAAGCTTCAGCAAGAAATTATCTATTCTGTTTATGTTGGCCCCGTTGTATAGAGCCAGGTTGGAATAGTAGTGTTTGTACTCCGACTCTGGTGTTCTGTGCAATCCAAGGCAGCGTCGAAGACACTATAAAGTTGAGGCCTGCTTAGCTTTAGTAAGTATTCAGTTTTATTCTTTAAAATATCCGGCCATAAGTTCCTCGAGACACGACAAGTATCAATTGTTGACCATCTATCATTGCCAACTTTGAGAAAACTATTGGTCGCCTTATCTAAGGCTGACCACCAGACCAAACATGTGTATGTCAGGATTGACCTAATTATGGTTGTGTACATCCAATGAATTGTCTTAGCGCTTGGACCCCATCTTTGACCAAAAATTCTACTACAAGTGTAGAATGCTATTGATGCTTTCTTCTCTCTTTCCCTTATATTTTCTTCCAATTGAGTTTAAGATCAATAATCAGACCAAGATACTTTGTTACATGGAGTGGTTTCCCATTTAAGGTGGGGGGGTTTTTATTTGGAATATTACGTTTCCTTGTAAACAGAACTAGTTCCATCTTGAGTTGGTTGACATTTATTCCACAGCTTTTAGATGTTTGTAGGGGGGACAAATTTCCATGAGGCCATAATAACAATATCATCAACATATGCCACGACTTAGACACAGCTGATACCAAGATTTACCGGAATCTGATTAACGACCAGAAGTCAGAGCAAGGGAGATAAAACTCCTCCTTGTGGAGTGCCCCTACATGTTCTTACTTTATGCTTGCTATGATCCATTTGAGCATTTACAAGTCTCGTCTGAAGTATGGAGTCAATCCAGTTGGAAAGCTTTGGATCGATACCCATCGAGTCTAGGGCTTATCGAATTGCAATGTTTTCCACATTATTAGAGGGCCCCTTATTCTATATCAAGGAATGCTCCCAATGTAAATTCCTTGAATTCTATTGATTTCTCAATTGTGCTGACCACTTCATGAAGTGCTATCTCAACAGATTTGGCCTTTATGCATGCATGTTGGGCCTGTGAGAGAACACTATCATTTAGCTTAAGGAGTTTATGAGTTTCTATAAGTCTTTCTAAGGTTTTAAGAAAAAAAGAGAATAGGCTTATTGGCCTGAACTCCTTTGGTTCAGTGTGTGTGGGCTTGCCAGCTTTGGGATTGAATATGACATTGACTTCTCTCCAACTATAGGGAATATAGGTGATATTTTGACAACCTCTAAATATTTCAACTAGAATCGGAACAATTATGTCTTTAGAGCCTTGAAGCATAACTGGAAAAATACCATCAGGCCCTGCAGACTTTGTATGCTGAGAAGGTGTTAATAGCCCAGGCCACCTTCCTACTGCCTACTATTTGATTACATATATTATTAGAGATCTCACTAAAGTTAGGGCATCTAACCACAGGGGATGTGTCGATGACACATGTGACCCTAAGGTCTCAGAGCAGGAGTCAATTTCAATTAACAAAACTTGTATCAATTGGGTTGTTAAATAGCAAACTTCAATATTTATCAATGATACAATCGTATTAGGGGTGAACATCAGTGTCAGGCTTTTGCTTATAAGCTTTTCTCTTTACTATCAGATCACCAGAACTCTCACGATGGAAGATATTTATCTAACGATGACAATAGCACTCAAACGCATTGTGCATGTTGTAAGATCATTATGAGAGTCATGGTGGTCTAACTGATTTTTTTTTCACTTTTCCTGAATAGTTGCAAAAATTTAGTACATATTATTTAGTTGACATTATAAATAATTATTAATTTGATTTACTATTGTATCTTTAAACCGTACCACGAAATGAGACATTGTACATTATATGTATGTAGGTATCTTAAAATGCTCATTTATCATTAAAGCAGCTACAACCAAATATATCCCTTTCTTTCTGCTGTCAATAATAAATAGTCTGAAACTTATACAATTAGTCAAACAAATTTAAAAGTAACCTTTTCCAGGATAAAGTTGGATAAAGTTCAGAAAAATAAGGGTTCGCACTTAAGAGTTACCTTTCGTATGTCCCTATATTTAAACAGAAAGTATGTAATTATAGATTTATTTCAAAATTCACTTAAATAATGAAACTCTCAGAACATTCAGTATAAACTTTGAATTCATCTTATTAGAAGTGATAAATTTGTTTTGAGCCAATATAATCCCAAGAGTTTATTTTGCTTGAGCAATTAATAATGTCTTCAATTTGTTCGTTTAAATTTGATTCTCCAGTTTCCAATTTGTTTTCGGCTCAGATATTTTTCATGAAACTGCATGGTCACATGAACCCAGAATTCAATAAATTTCTTCCTTTAGCATTTGTATGGCAATGGCTTGGAAAATTAATAAGTTCGCTCTTCAGCTTCTTTACGGCTTTTCTTTTGATGCACTTATCCGTACTGTTTTCGTTTACTACATTAAATTCAATCAAATATGGTGAGCTAGAAGATGTGACCGATGCCCTAACCATGCTCATTATTTATACATATTCGAGTTTTGCCAGCATTTATTGGATTTTCAATTCAAAGGAGCTGTACAATTTTTTCATAGAGGTTAACAAAGAATACAAACATCATTCGTTAATTGGTAAATAAAACAGGGTTTAGTTTCAACTGATTGCTTCTATGTTTGACTTTTTCTTAATATAGGATATACATTTGTAAGTTCTGTTGAATCTTATAAGGTCGCTAGAAAAATAACAAACTGTTGGCAACTTATTGGATCAGTTTCTGTTATATTCTGGTCATTGACTCCACTTTTAATACAGCAACGGATCTTACCAATTCAGTGCTGGTATCCTTTCGACACAAAGGTGAAGGTTTTTAGTTTTTTTAAGTTAAAATATGATCCTGTAAAATCTCTCTATACGCTTACAGGGAGAATTCGTTTACGAAGCACTGTACATTATTCAATTTTTGGCACAATTAGCAATGTGTGGTGCTTACACAAATGGTGCTGCAGTTTATGTTTCAACTATTGTGATTATGTTGGGACAATACGATGTACTTTTTTGCAGTCTTAAAAATGTTCAAGTTCATAGTGAACTACTTGTAGGTCAAAATATGCAAAGGTAAGTTTATTATCATCAAAAGCTGCAGATTAGGATGTTCTCATGTTATTTATGCTTCTCTGCTCGAAGATTTGATCCAGCCTTAATAATGTGCCTATAGTATATGCATATGGTTGAACTGATTTTTAGCCTTACTTACTAACTACATACTTTATTTTTCCTATATGTTAGCTTATCACGATAACTTTTATTTTTCTCTCATTTTTTTTCTTTGCAGGGAAGAGCAAAAAAGCTTATCGATTGAAGATGACGAACTAAATCAATATATCATCTGTAAGGAGGAAAAATTTAACATGAGTAGTCTTACATCAAGAAACAATTCCGTTTCTCCAAGAGAGCTTCAAGCAGCAATGAAACATTCAATAAAAAGTTGTATTATTCATCATCAATTTATTTTGCGTTCGTGTGCAAAATTAGAAAAACTTTTCAATCCTTATTGCTTGATAAAATCTTTACAAATAACTTTGCAACTTTGCTTACTGGTTTTTATAGCTGTTGTTGTAAGTAACTGCTGTTAATAATTTTCACTTTACAAAACAAAATTATTTTATTACGGTAGTTACCGAGATTGTGTCATGACAAATCGATTGCTGTTATATTTTTTTTAAATATAACCACTGGTGACAGTCCAAACTATGATATTAAAATTGCCTACAAAGTTCAATGTCATAAACGGCACCCCGCAAATCTGCACTTAAGCTTATCTTATGGCCTTCTTTCAAATATAAAACCAAAAGCTGCCATCATATGTATATACATTCATTTCTTTCCACAAAAATAAATCTGACTTTTCCTAACTAAAAATTATATATATTTGATTTTATAGTTATTCTTATTATATTTCTGTTTTCTTATACTTATTGTTCAAGGGGGACCGATCAATCGTACGTAGTATCAATGTTATCGGATATGTAGCTCTAACTTTGATTGAACTCTTTATGTTTACATACTATGGCGAACTATTACGCTTGCATAGTGTAAGAGCTGGTGAGGCACTTCTTAGATCACCATGGCATAAGAATACATCTTTAATCAAACGGGAAATACTAATTTTTCTTATAAATTCGAAAAAACCCGTGCAGCTAACAGCTGGAAAATTGTTTGTTATGAATGTCGAACGGCTTAGGTCGGTAAGTTTAAGATGGCTAGTCAGATTATTATTTCGTTCTTAACATACTTGTATTTACAGGTAGTAGCGCAGGCGTTCTCGTTTCTAACACTGCTTCAAAAAATAGCAGCAAAGAAGCCATAAAAAGAATGTCATAAAACAAAACAGCACTAAAGCACGTGGTTTATAATGCTCAGCTTAAACATTGTCTTGTTTTCTATTTCCAAAACGCTTTAATTTTTATTCAATCGCCTTTTAAATTAAAAGTTTATATAAAAAACAATTTGCTTTATTTCCATTCCAAAACAGAAATAAGACAATTTTTTTGGAAATAAAGACAAAAAGAAAGACAGAATCTCGAAACTGAAAAAAATTGAATCTAGAATTTTCGAGATTACATATTTTAAAATTTAAAACTTTCAAGAAAGGTAAGCTAAAAGGCTAAGGCAGTGACTCCAGACATGCTCAAAGTGTTATAGCGTGACAAAGTTGAACATTTTTGGCTTCAAATTCAAAGTTTTTTTAAATCCAGATTTTTGTCACGGCGGTTGCAGAGGGCAGCATGCCCCCCATAAATACCTCACTGTTTATATGGGTTTGATCACTGTATTTTTGTATGAAAGTAGTTCTTATTTATTTTAGGAAATAAGCTTTATTGACGCGGGTCTTATAGCACTGCACCTAATATTCCATTCTTTGCGCAAGAGACCAAGAGCCAGAGTAGGTTCATAATATAATTTTATACTGAACTGATTTTTATTTGCTTGTAAAATATTCAGGAGTGTCCCCCAAATGTAAATTCAAGTTGGAGGGCAGACAGACGGTGCTTTCGTATGATAAAAGAAAAGAATTTTTAATCAATTCTTTTATTTGTTTTATGAGGGTTGGGGTCAGAATCCCGGAAACCGAAATCTTGAGAGCCCTAAATCCAGAATACCGAAAACACAGAAACCCGAAATCCCAAAAACCCACAATCCCGAAAACCCAGAATGTCGAAAATCCAAAATCCTGAAATCCCGAAATTGAAAAATTATATAAAA
Source organism: Dasysyrphus albostriatus (assembly GCA_946251815.1). NCBI lineage: Eukaryota > Metazoa > Arthropoda > Insecta > Diptera > Syrphidae > Dasysyrphus > Dasysyrphus albostriatus. Next base: position 180,102,483 of record OX276335.1, read on the forward strand.
TAAAAAATTTGTTAAAATTTTTCGTTCTATATATTTTTTCGGGATTTCATATGTACAGTTAGTTATTATACTTTTATTCCAACCCATGCTTTCACGCTTTGTTTCTTATTTCCTTTTCAATTTGAAATGTTGATGGAATGCATTTACTTCGAAAATAATTACTTCTTTACTTTGATATTAAAACTATTTAATTTCAATTCAATAAGGGCAAATCCACACCAATTTGCTGATACCAATACGCTATCGCTACATTAAAATATTTTTACATACGAAAAACTAAGCGAAAACGAACAGGTATCGATAAAAACTTAAATGTGTATTTGACCTTAAAATTATTCAAAGAAGTCGCAGTAACTTTTTCAAATTTAATATATAGTCAGATAAATCTACGGAAAAGAAAGGCCTAACCCCGGACAAATTGTAACAAAAGAAATTCATTTGCAGTTAGGTTCAATATCCAAAATAAGCCACGTCCACCGGAAAATGGCTTAAGTTTAAATGCATTTATGCATGTGCAGGGCGTTTCGCAAATGAAACAATAAATGATGAGAGGGCGGAGGTTGCATATAAAAAAAGAAAGAAGATCATTTCAAAATGGGGTCTTACTACCCCGCATTTGTGTGGAGAGGTAATTTAAAAAACAATCACGTAATAAGGGTTTTTCAACAGGGACGCTACAAAAGTAAAGCGACAGGGATAGCAAACGAGGCCATATTTCTGGCCGCTCTTTTGTCATTTCTCTTCAGTAAGGTTTGCCATTTCATGATGGAAAGATATACGATATATATATACGATATATGATAGATATAAGCGTTGGGCATCTCTGTGACGTCGTTGTGGCAAATTTTGCGAAAAGATCTTGGCCTACATCCTTACAAGAATAAATTGACGTAAGAGCTGAAGCCGCTTGACCACCAAAAGCGTCGTATGTTCGTGAATTGGACTGAGCAACAACTTGAAAATGATTCGGATTTTCATCGAAAAATCATCTTCAGCGATGAGGCTCATTTCTGGCTGAATGGCTTCGTCAATAAACAAAATATGCGGTATTGGTCTGGCAGCAATCCACACGCACTCCATGAGTCATCATTGCATCCCGAAAAAATTACGGTTTGGTGTGGTTTATGGGCCGGCGGCGTCATTGGGCCGTACTTCTTCCGTGATGATCAAGACCGGCACGTTACTGTGAATGGGGATCGCTACCGTTCAATGATAACCGAAAGTTTTTGGCCCCAATTGGATGATATGGACTTGGAGGACATGTGGTATAGGACGGCACCACAAGCCACACAGCGAATGTCACAATCAATTCATTGGAAACCAAGTTTGGAGAACGTGTTATCTCAGGAAATGGTCCAGTCGCTTGGCCGCCTCGGTCGTGCGATTTGACGCCGTTAGACTATTTCCTGTGGGGCTACGTCAAGTCTATGGTCTATGCCAACAAGCCAGCGACGATTGATGAACTTCGTACGAATATCGAATGTGAAATTGCCGCAGTATCGGCCGATTTATGGCTGAAAACCGTCGAAAATTGAGTTCAGCGTATGGACTTCTGCAAGCGTGCCCGTGGTGGCCATGCAAAAGAAATCGAGTTCCATACATAATATCATCGAACGTACTTTCACAGAAATAAAGAATTTTATTGATATCCAAAACTGTTTTTGTTTTATTTAAAAAAAAAATTTGGTAGCGCTCTTATTGAAATACCCGAAATCTATTTGAAAATCGTCGTTTTAGTGCTTCAGTATTTTTGCTTTAAAAAAATGCCTATTAAAGATATCAAAACGTTTGATATGACATATTAAATCTTAAAAAGAGTACTAATTTTACTAATTGTAATGGGGACAGGAGGAGAATGAGGATTGAAATTGAAACACTGTGGATATCCATTCTTTGAATCATAAGGAATATTCTCACAAAGTTTGAAAAAAAATCTAAAATGCTAAAGTAATTTTTTTTTTTTTTTGTAAATTCAGAAATGCATTCCTCAATTTTCTTTTTAAATCAAGTTGTTAAAAAGAATAATTTTTGAAAAATTAGCCTTCAAACGGAAAATATTGAAAAAATGATTATGAACAAAATTATTCAAACTTATTTTTTTTTTAATTTCATGTTATTAAATACTATTTCTACAGTAAATATTCAATGCTTCAGTCAGTTTTTAGTCAAACACATAAAACCAAATGGTTATAGGATTCTTATTTTTAAAGATCTAAACAAATACCTAAGCCAAGTTAGTGATAAAAAAATTTACTTTAAATATTAAAATAAATATTAAAACCCAATGACAGTACGTCAACATTATGTTATAGCTTTTTGTAAAGCCCAAAATCTATTCCTTAATGTTTTTTTTATAAAGTTTTTTAAGTGAATAATTTTCGAAGAATTAACCTTTAAACTGAAAATTTTGAAAACGTAAAAAAAACTAATCGTTCAAACTCGTTTTTTCCAATTTTGTTGTTATCAAGTACTACATATTTTTGACTTTAATATTCAATACTTTTGTGAATTTTTAGGTAATCTACTTTTCAAGAATCAAAACAAGAAAAAACTAAAAAAACAGATTGTTAAAAATATATATAAAATATATATTGTTTAAAAATAGCTTCAGTATTTCAGTAGAGAGTAGAAATGAAAATTGGGGTTGGTGATTTGAAGATTCATTTTTGTAAAAGCTGATATCAAGGTTCGAATCAGCGTGATAAATCATTATAAACAGATGTATCACAAGTCTGCTTTATATCGGACTACATTTTGTCATCTGCGATATTGGAAGCGGCTAAATACCAATGTTTCCATGGGCTAATGTTGGCTAATTTTGGATATGTCCTAAGTACGAGTGGTCTAAATCTATTGGCACAAAATTTGATTTTGTTACAATTTGTCTGGGGTCAAACCGTAGATTTCCTTGACTAATATTTTTAAAATTTCCTTTTTTTTTAAATAAAGTTTCGAGATTTTGGACTTTCTGGATTCCGGGATTTTGAATTTTCAGGATTCTGGGTTTTTGAGATTCTGGGCTTTCAGGATTCAGGGTTTTTGGGATTTTGGGTTTCCGGAATTCAAAATGTCTCCCGTTTTATGAATCAATTTGTTTAAGTGAAAATTTCTGTCCAAGTGATTTTTTCTAATTTTGAGTAACAAGCACTACAGTTCCTTTTGGTTTTCAATATCAATTTTTATTCAAATTCTAAAACCAGATTAAAAATAAATAAAAAAGTTTGAAAAAAGGTATTTTTTCGTAGTTCTTGTTTGTTTTGCTATGTTTATTATATGCAAAAAAAGTACGATTGACAGGTATATTATATTTCCTTTTTTTTCGTTTATTTTTAGGAATTTTTTTTAGTTTTTAACTCATGGGGTTAGTAAAAGCAAGTAAGTGCGACATTGTTGGGCATCTTATATTAATCAACTTAACATTGCTAGAAGTTTTTTTTATTAAAGCCTAAAAATAACAATTATTGTAAACCTGTTATATGTTCAACAAGCTATTGTATTGCAGCATGGCTGGCATGTTCTATATATTTTGAGATTATTTGAAAATGGGCTTAGAGTTCAAGTGAAAATAATTTCGATCGATACTAATTATGTAAAATTTCAATTGCAGTACTTCAACGAGGCTTGTGGTCATTTTTCAAACTTAATAACCTCCTGGTTGGATAAAAACTAAAAAATTAAGATTTTGCTCTCTGTAAGTGCAATTCCTTCAAAATAAAGTGTAAAATTGGTCGCTACAACACACAATATGTTCCATTCATGTCCATTCCATAGTCCATTATAGACTTAATAACCATATAAGGTATGCCCTTAACCGGTTTCATTAGATAAAATCCAAACTCCGTATACTGAGATTGATGTATACATAACTATGCAATGAGCAAAACAATAAGATATAGTACCCCAGGTGGCAGTCCAGGTTCACTGGAAAATCCGCCCTCTTCAGAGGTCGGCTCTATGGATTCTGGGGAGAGCCAATTATTGCATTTAATAAATCCCTTCCTAAAAAGTGCAAGGGTATCTCGATCACCACCATCTAAATCGAGTGCAAATTCGGGCAAAAGATTTCACCCGTCACGCCTGCGCTCGTCAAAATAGACTCAGATAAAACAAAAAATCTTGAAAAAGATAATAACGAACTTCGAAAAAACATAATCAAGTAATGGAACTTTATCAAGAGCTAAAGAAAGAAGTCGATCTTCTTCGAAAAGAAAATGAGATATTGAAAAGCGAAAATCCTCCAATAAACTCAGAGTCTAGCTTGCCACAAGTCAATAATTGTAGATATGAAACGGACAAAGAAGAGCTAGCACGTGAAACGGAGAAGTCCTCAAAGAAAAGATTGAGTAAAAAGCGTAAATCTGGCTCTTCACCTGAAGCAGCCTCTTCTTTTGAAATAAGAGTTTCACCAAAACATGCGACAGTAAAAGAAAAACCTGTTAAGGAACGGCCCCCACCACCGATAAATGTTATCGGTATTGCGGAGTATAACAAGTTGCAAACCATATTAAAGGCATTATTACCATCGGCTTTTAAAATTATTTCACTTAACAACAACAAGTGGAAAGTTTGTGTGAAAGACCCGAAAGTTATCGTCTTCTGTCACGAAAACTAAACGAAGAAAAAGTAGAATGGTATACCTATGAAAATAAGTCGGAAAGACCCCTACGTGTTGTGGCAAGAGGTCTACACGCATCATGTCTAAAAGACGATATTATTAGTGATCTAAAAGAGCGCAACCTCAAAATCTTAGATGCGACGAACATTGTCAAAAGAGAGAAATAGAAAAAAGAGGGTGAGGCGACAGTGGTACAGCGTGGTCTCCCACTATTTATACTTTCGTTCGATAAGACTGAAAAATTAGATGAAATTTATAAAATTAAAACAATTCTTAACATCGTAGTTAGGATCAAACCTCTAAGAAAGAGCACAAGGTTAATCCCTCAGTGTAAACGCTGCCAAGAATTCAATCACACCCAAAAAAGAGCCAAGGTGAGTAAAATGCGCTGGAAAACATCTAACTGTTGACTGCAACGGAAAAAGTGAAAGTCCACCGACGTGCATTAATTGTAATGGAAATCACCCAGCAAGTTATATATGTGAAGTAGCTAAAGAATTACAAAAGCGACGATCAAAATCTGCCCAAACACAAAGAAACCCACCAAGGCAATTAGAAATCGCAACTCCCAAGAGTGTAAAATCTACGAAAGGTCCAAAACCTAGTATCCGTAAGGAAAAGAAAACAGTGTCAGTACCTTCGGAGAAAATATCGAAGCAAGGAAATGCAGAAACATATGCCCAAATAGCGGCAAAAAATATACCCGTACATAAAGACACTGAAACAGACCCGGTTTCGAAAGTCTTTTCAATAATTTTGTCAAAACTTGAAGAACAATGTAAAACAAATAAACTTATCTTTGATACGTTAAGTAAGCTCGAAAATTGTTTTCGACCCAAACCTCTTTCAAAAAATATATGATGGAAAAGCTTAAAATTCTAACGTGGAATGCCAACGGATTATGGCAAAAACTTGGAGAATTGGAGCTGTATATGCGAGAAAATGATATTGACATATGTTTGATATGAAACGCATGCCAAAAATGAATCAAATCTCAAAATCCACGGGTTTCATGACTACCACGCCATTCATCCGTCAAACAAAGCAAGAGGTGGATCATCATTGTATATAAAAGAATGCATTGAACACTCGATAGGCATCAAAATAGAGGCGGAATCAATGTAATTGAGTAGTGTACAGGTTAAAACTAAAAATATTCCTCTCAATGTCTCTTCCATATAATGCCCTCCGCGTTGCAAAATTGATAAGAGTGAATTTACGATAAGTCACAAGTGAATTGATAAAGTCACTTAATCTAAATTTAATTGTTGGTGGTGACTTTAATGCAAAGCACACCTTCTGGGCCTCACGATGCATATCTCAAATGGGTCGCATGCTATATGAAGCAGGAATGGAAAATAATTGTGACTTTCATTCGACTGGCAAGCCAACTGATCCGTCGAAAATACCTGACCTAATCGATTTATTCATGGTGAAAGGAATACCCTCTAACCGTATAGAAATTTCAGAGGGCTATGACCTCTTCTCAGATCATTCTGCCGTCGTACTCATTAGCTGCGTTTTATTATCGACCAAGATCCATATAGATCTTCATTTGATAATAAAACGATCCGGATCCCAAAAAATTTTACTTTTCAACTGTGGTATGCCTGACTTTTTTTGACGATTTTATGACAAATGTGACAAGCAAACAAAAACAAAAATTGAAAACGAAGTTGATAAAGTATTTTATTAAAAAATAAATTATTTGTATAACACTTTATAAAATTGGACCATCAATTTTTAAAGCAGATTTTTTAGTTTATCTGTACATATAGAGCAGCTCAGAAGCTATTGGACAATTGGAGCCGACTACTTGCATCTAGCAGTGATGGATGCAAAATTTTAATTTCGGCATGTTTTAAGTGTATTTGAAATAAAATCAAAGTTAGGATCACTAAGATCCTTTAAAGTATAGAAAAATTATTAATTCTTAATCACAGAAATTCAAATCAAAGGAACACACATTTTATGTAAACAAAAACATATCTTTATTCTTTTCTTCAATGGCATTTCACTTTTTTTGTTTTTTTTTTGCACAGTGCTAACAACATTTATGAAATAAAATTGTCACCTGGTGTTCAGAATAAAAACTTATTCTTGGATCTTGAAATAGATCCCGATAAAAAGCAAGATCCTAAATTGTTTTTGTATTGCGTGTAAAAGTAAATCCAGATCCAGATCCGGATCCCGATAAAAGATAATAAAACGCAGCTATTATAAGCGAAAGCCTTGTTAAAATTGAAAAACCACCCAGGTTAACAAACAGTAAAACCAAATGGGATGGATTTAAAAAAGATATCGAGGACAACGTTGAGTTGAGGATATAATTACAAACGCCTCTTGAGCTTGAAGACGCAGTAGATACCTTTGTTCATATAATACAAAAAGCAGCTTGGGATAACACACCTTATCAAAGGCTAATGCCTCGCTTTAAAGATATAAAATATCCGCAAGAAATAAAAGATATAGTGAAAGAGAAACGAAAAGCACGTAAAAAATGGCAGCAAACCCGTGCTCCTCAACACAAAGCTCATTTAAATCGCTTGAGTAATATGCTAAAAACGGTGATATCAGATTTCAAAAACCTTGAAGTTGAAAATTACCTTTAAGGCTTGTAGGCGGGGAAAGAATCGAACTACTCACTTTGGAAAGCTATAAAAACAACGAAAAAACCAAAGCTTCCAGTGCCTCCTATTAAGAAAAGCCAAAATGAATGGGCTAAAAGTGACAAAGAAAAAGCGACGGTATTCGCCGATTACTTAGAGGAAACATTTAAGCCGTTTGATGGGCAAGAACTCAACGAAAATATTAATATGAATTTTACCTCTAATGAAAGCTACATAACGAGAAATGCTACACTTGCCGAATTAAAAAGAGAAATAAAGAAGCTTAAGTCCAACAAAGCTCCAGGATATGACTTAATAACGGCAGAGATTTTAAAAATGCTCCCTCGTAAAGGGTTTATTAACCTCCTTTACATAATAAATGCCGCTCTAAGGTTAGAATATGTTCCGAGCCAATGGAAAGTTGCGGAAGTCATAATGGTATTGAAACCTGGCAAACCATCTCACGAAAAGAAATCTTACAGGCCGATTTCGCTTCTTCCTATTATATCAAAAGTTTTTGAAAGAATAGTACTCCTGCGCCTGCAACCGATAATAGAAGAGAAACAATTAATACCTGAACATCAGTTCGGATTTAGAAGCAAGCATTCGACAATTGATCAAGTGCATAGAATTACTGACGTAATTGAGAGAGCTCTTAAAGAAAAGAAAATCTGTTCGACTGTCTTTTTGGACGTGTCGCAGGCGTTTGACAAGGTGTGGCACGAAGGCCTCAAATTCAAATTAAGACAAGTTCTGCCTGAAGGACTTTACAACATTCTAAACGAATATCTAAATGAAAGACTTTTTCGTGTAAGACACGGACATGACTATTCTGATTTCAAAGAAATAGTGGCTGGGGTACCACAAGGAAGTGTATTAGGTCCAGTTCTGTACCTTTTATTTACACGCGATATACCTCAAACAGATGACACTATTGTAGCCACGTTTGCTGATGATACTGCAATACTAGCAGTAGGCAAAACGATTAGCGAAGCTACAAATAAATTACAAAATGCTCTTTAATGAGTGGACGAAAACATGGCGAATAGCGCTCAATGAACGAAAGTCAGTCCACGTGGACTTTACGTATAAAAAAATAAATAGATTACCCGTCTTTCTTAATACCGCTCGTGTTCCATTTGCAAATGAGGCAAAGTATCTGGGAATGACTCTAGACGCGAAATTAAAATGGAAGCCGCACGTGAAAAAGAAATGCGAAGAACTAAAAAGTAAATTGGTTACTCGGTAAATATTCAAAGCTTTGAAAATAAATTGATTTTATACCGACAGGTTCTTAAACCTGTTTGGACTTATGGTATACAACTTTGGGGTTGTACCTGCGATACAAACTTAAATATTTTACAAACGTTTGAAAATAAATTGCTTAGGTCATTTGTAAATGCTCCGTGGTATATAAGAAACGAAGATCTTCATAGGGATCTCGGGATTCCTACGGTGCGGGAGGAAATCAAAAGTTTCGCGCGAAAACATAGAAATTGACTATTAGAACACGCTAATTCAACGATTATTGACATTCTTGACGAGTCGAATTTAGTAAGCCGTCTGCGAAGAACAAAACCCTCCGACTTGGTGCGGTGAACAGAAAACCGCTTTAAAATCGCGGATTAAGCAGGAACTTTCACCGGAAAGTAACCTGCAACACCTTACTTAACTTCGTTTAATATAAATTGCTAGATAAGTTTCAACTTAGTTGCAATCGGGAAGTGGAGGTGGTTTTAGTGTAGTAAGAATCTCACACTTCTATGAGCACGCGTTTTTCGGTCCTCATAGAGCCTGAATAGCAGGTTTTGCACCTACCCACGGGAAAATAACCACGAAAAAAAAAAGTACACTTGAACTCAGTTCAAGGTTTCAACGAGACTGTGAAACTGGGGGTTAATCAGTTATTTATTTGTGTATTTTGTAGGAGCAATAAACGGATTTTCAAATGTATTTTGAGTTAATAATATGGTTCCAAATCTTGTAATTACTTTTAATACTAAAAAGTTTTTTTGATACATTTAACATTTTTGAAATTTCTCTTGATACATTCTTACGGAAAAGGGAAGGTATTCAATCGATATATTTTTGAAATGTATGTAAGTATGAAATAATATATGAAGGATCCAGGGGAAAAACGGCTTTAGTCCACTTTTTGAAGATATATAGATATAGATTTTAACGAGTACTATCTGATGTAGTATGGATGGCTCTCTTCACATAGGATTTTGAAGACTCGCAAAAAAACGCACTTTCCAAAAACTTTTTTTTTTATAAAAATTTGTGTTGCTCCAAAAATTAAACAAAACGGTATTAAAAAAACCTTGTGCGTAGACCTAGTGACATGTCAGGTAAATAATTACAAAAAAAATATTCGATATTCTAAATACTACCGGTCGAGGTCCACGCTTGTGAAAATTATTTTATTTTCAAACCAATTTAAATTAAAAAAAAACTAGAGATGTCTGAATAAAAAGCAAAAAATCGTTTCTAATTATCATGTCCTGTTCTTTTAGAAGAAAATTTCAAATAAAACAATCGAAATTTTGGGTCCAACGTCGTGGGTCTTTTTGACTCATGTCAGCGTAAAAAAATCCATGACGTTAAAATCAATATATGTACGTTTGTATAGTTGAGTACTTCGTACTGGACAAAAAAGTTTGTTGCTTTCAATTATGTTTCTTTGAATTAAGCATTTCTTTAGTAATAAATTTACTACTCAATTTTTCTCAGTATCAACTGAAGTGGCCTTAAGCAATTTTTCCCCTGGACCCTTCATATACCTATACCATAATTCTCAAACAAACACTAAAACCGTATGCTGAAATGTTTTTGAGAAAACCAAAAATAAAAATGGCTACTTTACTACTTTTAGGGGGAAATCAGTTCCCTGGAGGAATCTAAGGAACAAATTAAAGTGTCAAATTACAGGAAAAATTATTTTGTGAGTTATATAAAAATAATTATGTACATATGTATAATAAATTAAAAACTTTCTCGAATTTCGAAGAAAATTTCTTTTAATGACGTAATAGGCAAGAGGTGCGCGTAAGGAGCAAAGTGGGTTTCATCGCTTGTTTTAATACTTTTAGTAATGCAACTAATTAATAAATAAGAACTTTTTGATGTTAATATAATCTATATGTGAAGCGATTTTAAATAGAAATATTGTACCTATGTATTGCTTAATGGAGTGAATTCCTTGGAAGTAAAAACGCAAAAACTGATCCAAATGTAGGTAGGTGGGTAAAAGAAATAAAAACTCATCGTAATAAAATAAAACAGTGTGGGTAAATTGATCGTAATTTCGTTTTTGTTCACTTTACTTTCACGTTTGTGTCGTGCAACCATTTTATTTGAGTGTTACATTTGTGTTGATTCCCAATTTTTGCTATTCGTAATAATAACCCGATCCTAAAGGCGAAAATGTCCTAGTGCACTATGCACTTTTTCTTTCTAAGCGTTAACCGATTTTAACACATCAATTTTTTTTATTAGTTTTGAGTTTGCGGTCGAGTTTTTTTTTAAACTATCAACTTAATTTGGCTTTAAATAAAAGAAAAACAAATTAAATGAGGACATTTTAAACCCAACCACCTTTCTCAAGCCACAACTTGCTCTCATGGCGTCACTGGAATGACCATTAACCATTATATACTTACTTTTCCGTTATTCTTTGGTAAATGGATCAATATATACTGATTATGAATATTGTCTTTCATAATTCATATATATTGTTTTTCAAATCTTTAAATTTTGCAGCTACGATATAGCTAAAATATGAACGAAACTTTTTTGTAGAAAATTTAATTTACTTTCATGTTGTAGTGTATACTTTTCAGCTAGGACGCTCAGTTTTCTAAATGCTCACGAAAGACTACAAAGTGGGACTATCAACCCCCTCCACCTGCTTTAAGTTCACAGGCTTTGACTGGGGACTTTTAGTATGTTAAACTTGGAGTCAACCCTACCACATGAAACAATAACTCAGAGAGCATGATTTATTGCATTTATTTTTCCTTCGTTGACTGGACTAATGGTGAATAAAATTTTCAAATTTGTTGATCCAAAAAATATGTTTATACCTTTATTAAAAGGTCCTGCATAGGAAAATATATCAAAATCATTTTATTAAGAATCGAAAAGTGGTTCTTTGAGAGACACCATTAGTGACCAAATTGTTTGTCTTTTCTATCATAGTAATATCAAATTTGATTAAAAGATCGAGTTCTTTTTTTCGAGAATTCATAACAAATGATCTAGTATTACTTAGTTGTCGAAATTCGACCTTTCTCTACTAATGTCTTAACTGATTCGTATGTATATACAAATTAGTTTCTGCCAGAGCGATTGGCTATACCTACCTATCAAATAAAAAAAGTGTGAAAATACATTGTCATTAAGTCAGATAAAAAAGGAGATATAGAATTTGGTGGACAATATTTATGGATATGTGTATATATATATATAATATATCTAAAAAAGATATTGTGGGTTTGAAAACTTTTTTTCTTTTTAAAAGAATATAATTTTTGTTCCTTTTATTTTTAAGAATAAATCTAGCACACATCCCTGACTATCTGCTTTTGAATTAATTTGCGCTATAATTACTTTGTCGATCACTCTGAGATGCTGTTAGTAAAATCAAATTTTCTTCATCCTCCACTATCATGCTTTTCGTTTTGATTAAAATATCGACATTTTTCAATATCAAACCCACACCTTTGAAAAAAAAATTATAGTATTTGTGTCTTGCTAATTTTTAATAACAAAAGAGTCAAGTCAAATACCAATGTGAGGGTATAAGTCATGATAATAGCCAATTGTATTGTATTTAAATTTAATATGTTTACATAGGCACCTACGCACGGAAGTATTACCACTGCAAAAAAATATTGGTTTTTTTTTGTGGTATTTAATAATACGTTACGACAACCATTATACGTTCCTATATTAAAAGCGTCAATTCTCTACGACGAATTATCAAAGCATGAGCATGCGATCATTTCGGGCTTCTACGTGCTTCGACGTTAAACGACCAAATTAACTTTTTACGAAGCAATGCATGAACTGAGCTTAATAGTTTGAGAGGTAGTGTTGTATTTAAAGAAAAGAGTTTTGAACGATCGATGAAAAATATTCAGGTTATCTATAACTTCAATTATCGAACACAAATATGGCTTACATCACCTATAATGAATAACAGATTTTGAATGATTCAGCTTTGACTTTCATAACATTATTGAAAAATGTTAAACGTTTGCACCGGTATTCATTAACGCAAATAAAACACGAATTTCCTTTAGTCAGTGAGTTAAATGAGTGTCAAAGCTAATCTACTCACCCAAATAGGTACATTAAACGAGTAATTAAGTTAAAACTACTTCTTTCATTGTTTCCAAAAACTAGAGATAAAAGGAAGCAGATGCTGTTGACACACATGCTTCTTACAACTTCCAATGAGAGAGTATATGTATATAAGTATATGAGAAAGTATATGTGCAGTTCAAAAAATAGTCTTTGGTAACATCATAGTTCTTGTTGATTATAGTAGATTTTCGTTAAGATTTTGAACTTAACGTGGATTAGCAGTATATATTTTTATTGATATGAAATTTTAATTCGATAACTAACTCCTGATTGGCGTTTTAGATAATTTGTGAATTAAGAGATATTTAAGAAATTTTGATTGATAGGGCTGTTAGTGATCTGATGATTTCTTTCTTTTTTAATTAAAACAGGCAACTGCTTCCAAAACTACGACGTCGATTGTATTAATATTATGCGCACTTTCAAATGCACAAAACTCGAACGTGAGCCTACTGTCTGTCATTTTGAAAACAAATTAGAATTTCACTTGAATATATAGGACATTGTACTGTTTTAAATATTCAGAAAAATTACGAATCAATTGTAAGGTACGTACAACAGCGTTTCCATTAACTCTTTGAGTGTTACTCCATTTGCCGAGTTTTTCTACCAAAGATTTTTAAGATTGAAATTCCTTTATAGTTTTAACTACGAAAAAATTTGAAATACTGAATATTTCAAATTTTTAACTATCTAATCGCCGCTTTTCATTGCTACAATCTGGGCCACCACTACGAAAGATCAAAATGTTCGCAACTCTCGCGACTTTGTAGATTTGATTCATTGTTAAATAGTTTGTACGTAAATACGAGTAAGTTTTCATTCAAGAGACTTTAAATTGGTACCTTGCTGTAAAGTTTCTTGTAGAAAAGTTTCGTTGGGAGAATTTATGTTTTTATTCACATTTTGTACATAGTAGTATTCAAAAAATGTGCATAACTTTTTTTGAATATTCGAGTGACAATGGATTTTTTTAAACAGATATGGCACACAGTTTTGATTATTAGAAAAATTCAATGCTGAAAACACTAGAACAATTGGGGAAAGAAATCAGCGTTGCAAAATTGAAATCAGCTGTTGGAATCAGTTGAATGTCAATCAAAAGGTATTTTTCTTACAAATTTGTATGACGTGACGGTATAAGTTTTTGGCATTTGCATCACATTCCCCCGTGCGCCCTAAGGCAGCGAACAAACCTTATATGAGAACTAAAAAAAAACTGCTAATGTTCTGTAACTATTGTGATTAGTTGGCAATAAAAGTTGTGAATTTATACGAAGTTTGTACAGAAAAAAATAATTAGGACGAAAATCTAGTTTTTGTTATTTCTTTTTTTAATTTCGGTTTTTGATTAATATGACATAATTGACTTTTTAAACCGGTTGAGCCGTTTATGTGAAAATACAAAATTTATAAAACCGTTATATGGTTAGTCCAGTAACCTTGTAGTTTCATAGCGGGAAGACCTTGCGTCAGATTTGGCAGTTCTGGTTTTTTGCTGAGTTGTTTGTGATGTTGGTCCAAGAAATAGTCCAAGTTCTCGACCTCGATCGTTGATTTAAATTTGTTTTTAATTTATTACCATGATGCTTGAGGTCAAAACTTGGATTATTTATTACGCCAACATCACAAACATCTCAGCAAAAAATCAGAACTTCCGGATCTGACGCAAGGTCAGAAGTATATAGTAACTGGACCTATAGTATTATTGTTAATAAAAGTTTTTAGTATAATTTTTTTAAACTAAAATATACACAATACCTGAAATAATACACTGGTTTTTTTCATCTAAATCAGTAAGGCCATTTTTGAGATGAATATTAGCTTTTCCTTAATAGTTGAATGGCAAGTAGCGTTATTTTGTGAGCTAAAAAAAGAATTTAAATATACCCTCTACAGAATAACATATAAATCGACAACAACTTTTTTCGTACTCTCGATCATCGTAATGTAGTGTTTGACTGTTATTTCGAAATTATCAAGAACAAAAATGTTAAATTTTAAGTGAAAATTAGAAAAAAAATTATAAGAATTTTGATTCAAGAAAATTAAAATCGTCAAAGGTAAAAATATCACGTTTGTGAAGTTAACAGAGCAACTTTCACCCACGCAAATGGGACCTTGACAGGAATTTGCAGTTTTTTTGAATTTTATTTTGCATTTCTATCCCTTATTTTTTAGGATTCTTTTCAAATTTTGAACCTATCCGTTGAAATGCAGAAAAACTGCTAATTTGGAGCCTTACTGCAAGTTTGTAGCATGCTTGGTTCCTGAGATACACGATGTGACCTGCTAACTTCACTATGAAATAAGCAGGTCACTCGAAAAGAAAAGAAAAAAAAGAAAAAATTTAAAAAAAAACTGAAAATTCCTTTCAAGGTCCCATTTGCGTGGGTGAAAGTTGCCCTGCTAACTTCACAGACGTAAAAATATCGCGTTTTTGTGCATTTTTTTTTCGCTTGAAATATTTATTGAGTTCTTACCTTTGTTCATCCATCAAAAAAAATAAATAATTTTGCTTTCTAGAGGCCTTTAAATCAATCATTTCAGTTTTCAATGATGAGTTTCAATGATAGCTATTACTTGCACCTTTTTTGGGATACACCATTCGTCAAATAAAATTTCAAATCGCTTGTTTGGCGATAAATCACAACATCTAACAAGCCTGCAACATGGACAGAAAGGTTATTTTGATCGGTTTAAAAAAAAAATGCTTACGGTTCGGTTTCAGTATTTATCAACAGTTTAGTGGAACCAAACCAAATAATTGGAATTTAATAAAAATCCAAATCGAGTTGCCATAAAATGTGGAACTAAAAAAACAGACATTTTCCAGTTTTTACTGCTCCGGAAAAAGTTATTTTATGTCGATTGATTAACATTCAAATCAAAATATACTTTTTCTGTCGAAATATAATTCTTCCTCCATTTGTCGAGTCATCAATGGTGTTTCGTGTGGATATATTTATGAATTAATTAAAAAAATTATTAAATTTAAGTAATATAAGAGTATTTTAACTTTCAACTTTTTAAATATATAAATTGAAAATTATTTGCAACGAGTTTCCATCGTCGGGAGTATTTAAAACTTAATAGTGTTGTCGGAAATTATTCCGAATAATTTTTAGCTACCACAGAATAAAAAGTTTAAGGCAATTGTTTTTAAATTAAAAATTTGTTATGGTTTAAGAAATGGCTGGTTCCCAACCTTAGAAAAAATTTCTGTCCAATGACAGTTACACTTTTCATAGTTAACCTTGCCAGTTGGGTAGTAAAGGAAGTTTCCTTACTTAATTAAAAAGATTATGTATGCAGTATGTACCTTTGATTATATAAGATAAATAAGTTAGGAAAATGAAGGAAAAAAATAAACGTAAATAATAGAACATTTATTATTTTTTTATTTTAAAACAAAAAATAGTAAATTTTCTATTTTTTACGTTTTTATCCTTCATTCTTCTTCCAATAAGACCACGGGCTTCACTATCATCAATTTCTAGTCGTCTGAATTTAACCGGATTCCACTTACTAGATAATTTAATTTCCAGCGCATTTGTGCTGTTTATATAAATGTCGGTAATCATCAATTAAAATTATACGTCTACAGGGGGACAACAACATCTAACTAATGAGCCCAATTGCTGCACCTGAGCAAAACGTACTTGGAATAAAAGTCACTAATCTTTTTAAATTGAATTAAATTAATGTTATTTCATATAAATACTATTTACCTTTTAGAATTTTAAACTGAAATTTTTGCATAGGTCGATAATTAAAAACATTAAACTATGTACACAAATTAAAAGTTCAAGCTACCTCAACTCCAAAATTCCTTTCGCACAGGTACAAACAGTTAGCTCATCAGTTAGATGTTTTCATAACCATCTTAGCCGCAAATTTTGGTCATTATTTACTGAATCTTATACAAATTCACAGCATGGGTACTGTGAATTTTAATGTTAAACAACTAATGAAAATAAATGGCATTGGTCAGGCTTAATCATTTAAGTAAATTTCCATCAATCTCTTCATTTTTGCTATTACAAATTTTTTATAAGAAATCAAATGCTTAGCACATCGAAAGAGGAATTATTTAGTTATTCAAATTGAAAATTGGAAGAAAAAACACAATCTATAAACTAGGAAGAAATATAAGGAAATCAGAAATTTGTACTTACTATGTGCAACATTTTGAAAGAAGAGAGTGCAATCAAGGTCAATAAGAGGAACTCAGTATAGATCAAGGATTTAGAACCTGAAGAAAAATTCTGATAAGAAAAAATTGTTTTATTCTGTTATAATCTTTTCCTTGTTCAAACACGAAATAAAAATCTATGAATTGCGATCAGAAATGAAATTTAAGCATACCTTATCTATTCTATCTAATGAAATCCTAACTATTGATAAAATATAGAAAATATGCCTGACCCCGGGCAAAAAAAAATTCACCTTAATGATTACGAATTCTAATCTTGTTGGATATAGTTTACAGTGGATTTTTTTAGAAGAATTCATGTAAGTTGAACTGAACTTAATACAAATTGCTACGTCACTGATGAGTCCAAGTGAGTAAGCCAGACGAAACGCCAATTTGTAGGACTAAAGGCCATAAAATGCTATTTTGAATCAATAATTCAACAAGTCCAATCCTTAATGCTAAGTCTTCTATTTGGCTGATTTATTTTCAGTAGTATATAGAATTTGTATTATAAAAAATACCTTCTTATGTTTAAAATATTTAACTAGAAATGAGATTTAGGCTAGTTTTTCTCGCTGGGACCTATAGGTAGTGGAGTGAGAGAATCCGTGGGTAAAAGCTAGTGCGAAAGTTAAATTAATTACAGAGTTTAAATCTCAATCGAAGAATATTCAAGTGAATTGAACGTGAAACTAATAACCAGAATAAAGGTATTATATGGCAACAACTGGAACGGTTCACTCTCAGATTAGGACTTTTTTTGAAATTCTTAATAACTTCCTAGGCTGCAACAAAGTTATAAAGTCAAAAAAAACAAACCAAACTTTTCTTAACTTCACTTTAATTTTTTTTTTATTCAAAATTTTTACTGTTTTTTTATTTTTAAATAATGTTCATTACATTATTCCGAATTTGAAACAGAAGTCATGGTCTTGAAGCCAATTATTATTTAGGGCAATATTATCATATACTGAAGCATCACTGGAAGCACTAATACCAGCTTTACCTTAAATGCAAAAACTGCATAAAAGAGAGTTTTCCTGAACTGGCAAGATAATAAGAACAAAAATATGATAATTATCAAAAGAACTGCGTTTAAAATTATGAGAAGATAGTTACGAAAGTAATAGAATTCTGTCTACATTTTAAAACAAAAATGAACTAGGAGTTGAATAACCTTATTTTTTTTTTGGTCTATCAATTTTTCTTTGGTTTTTAATTTGGAGTGTAGTCTGGGTTTGTATGTTACGTTATGCTTAAAACTATTAAAAAAAAGTATTTAAGAAATATAAAACATGAAAGCGTTATTAGTTTTATAAGGGAAAACACATATTAAATGTTCAATAAAATGTCGAATCTTTATAATTTGATAGAAAATTAATATTTTGGTACAAATGTAGTCTTTTATGAGTACATGTAAGATTTGATAAAAAAAGAAATCATATAAAAATCTATAGTGAATAATTTTGAAATTTTAAACCCATATATTGAAAAAAGCCGAATTTTCCTAAAGTCTTTAATTTGAGAAATAATTGCGCAAAAATTTTTTAATTATATAAGTGACTACTTACTAACTTACTTATCTGACCCCCGATCCATGGAGGGTCTCCGATTGAGATATTGCGGTCTTTTATCGTTTGCAGTCCCTTGCTTGCTCCCTCAAGTCGTCGAAGGCAAACGCTTTTGTGTCTGTAACTGCCTGGTCCCTATAGCGGAGGTTTGGTCTTCCTGGTTGTCTCAAACCTGCGGGCTGGGATTCAAAGATTTTCTTGGCTTTATCGTTGTTGTCCATTTGCTCAATGTGGCGGAGCCAATGTAGTCCACGTGTTTAGGCTCTTTGGACTACATCAACATCTTGGTACAGCTCATACAATTCACTATTAAATTTCCTCAAATATCCGCCGAAAAAAATTTCTCTCGAAAGTGCCCAGTATGAATTCCCCTTTTTTGCTTATCGCTCAGCACTCCGTGCCGTAAAGTAGAACTGGTAAAATTAGCGTTTTGTATCGTGCACTTTATCTTTCGAGAAACGAGTTTTGAGCCCATTTGTTTGGCCAAACCGAAGTAGCAGCAGTTCGTTAGGGTAGTTCTTCACACATTTGGAGACACACACTTTACACGAACACTTACGGAGGGGATTTTCTTGCAAAAGTTAAGAAAAGTAAGTCTCTTGAGTATCATTTTCCATTATACCTTCCAGGTTGAAATTTTGTGACGATAACACAATTGATATAGGTAACAAAATTCTGTGGTGGACGGGTCATAAAATGCTGTTTTTTTAGCCAACCTAAAGTATATGGTTAAAAATGTTTTTGAATTTTTTCTTGGGTTGTGTTGGTTGTAATCATGTAAGCTTTCAATTACAAGTACCAGTCAAGTACCCAGTACCTTGTTATTGTACTTGTAGTCGAAAAAAACAAGTATCATTTACTTGGTACTTGAAAAACACCATGTAGAAGCACTTTGTCAAGTACTCTATTCCAAGTCCAAGTACATGTACTTTAATACTGTCCAGTATATTTTGAAGTACCTTTCAAGTATAAGTCAGTTTTAAGTACTTTTCAAGTAAAAGTCCATTTCAAGGACTTTTCAAGTACAAGTCCATTTAAGTACTTTTCAAAAATAAGTGCTTTTCAAGTACTTTTCATGTACAGTTCGTTGAGTAGTCTGGTTGAGCTATCAAATTATGAATATTTCAACTCAAAAATACGAATGGAGTTATACTTGAAAACTACTTGAAATTAACTTGTTACTTGGAAAGTACTTAAAAATGTACTGGATAATATTAAAGCACCAAGTACAAGTACTTGGAACAAAGTACTTGTACTTGGTATTTTTCAGATTCCAAGTAGGAACTTTGTACTTGTTATTTTTAAGTACAAGTACAAGTACAAGATACTGGGTATTTATCAAGTACTTACGTACAAATGAACTTAAGTACTTTACAACTCTGGTTGTAATGATGTATTAATAAAACAAAAATTGCATTTTATTTTCTGTTCTAGAATAGAATAGAATAAGATTTATTTCAGTTCGATATTAACAATGTTTACATTTTTTTTAACAAATCTTTTATGACATGGTAAAAGCCGTCAGCCAGATTGACAAATTTTTTGGATTAAATTATTGTTTAACAAATTAGGTGCATAAAATAAATGATAAATACTATATATATAAGATAATTTTGTGTTAAAACTCTTCAATTTAAATTTGCCTTCTATAGTGAAGTGCAGCCTTTATAAATTTTGTAGAGAGTAGACCAGTAATTTCCATTCAAAAAGTTAAGAACTTCATCGGTAGCAAAATAAACTTTACCAAATTATAGTTTTCTTAGTGCTATAAGCATTGGGCAAACTCCTATAAAATACCATATATCTTCTCTGGTGTTCATATTACAAAGGCTACATTGTATTGGTAAATCCGGGCGATGCGGAGTTCAGCTGGAGTAGTTCTCTACGTGATTTAAAGATGGTTGATATTTTATCTACACTTGCATTAATGCCGAAGTAGCTTGTCGCACTTATACCATAGTCTAGTTGAGAATAATAAGTTCTATATATGGAAGCCCGTGCGTTTTCAATAAATGATTCGCGCATTTTTTCATCGAGACTGATAACTTTGTTATACAGTTCCGTTTTCATTTCATTCATGTTTCCGTTTTCAAGATTTAAAGGACATTCAGCTCGTTCCACCAGTTCTTTCCACTTTTCAAAAAATGCTGTTTTTGTATCCAAGGCAAGAGTTGCTACAATTTTTGGAAAACATGTTTCCTTCATATAAAAGACTTTAATGACATAGTCGAAGTGGAGTTTTAGTGTCGCAATGAATATAGGCAGTCCCGTTGGGGTGGTCATGGGGAGATGCAATATACGTTTGAGAAAAAATCTCGGCAATTGTTCAACAGCTTCGCTTTGTGAATATCCCCACACTTGAGCTCTTATAACATAGCCCTTACAGTTGCTTCAAAAATCTGGTAATTTGCTAATAGACTAATGTTGGCATTGTGCATACATGCCCTCCAGTTTGAGTTTATTCCCACTTTAGCTTTTTTAAGTTTTTCTTCAGAAATGTGTCTTCATGTTGTTCTGAGGCGTTAATATCAGGCCTAAATACTTTCTACAATTTCAACTTGTTCTCCTTCGTATCTCCATATATAGCTTACATGATGCTGTTTCTTCCCTCTGCCAAAAATCATTATTTGGGATTTAATGTGATTTACTGTTAGATTCCACTACTTTGCAGTGTTCTTCAAGTTTTGTTATCATCATTTGGAGCTTGTTAGGTGTATCCGCTAAGAGCACAAGGTCATCTGCGTACATCAGGGCTTTAATTTTAACATTCCGTACTTCAATACACCCGTTTAAGAATACAACAATGTCGTTTATGAATAAAACGAAGAGAAGCGTACTCAAGGTGCATCCTTGTCAAATCCCTGAGGGGATTGAGAAGCTTTTTGACATTTAAGATCCATCCCAGACTTTTGCCGTTCAGTTATTATACAACATTTTTAAAGTTTTCAGCTATTTGGTGGATATTCCCAATGTGGATAGCTTGTAGAACATTAATCCTCTACCTATGCTGTCAAATGCAGATTTAAAGTCGACAATCTATATTCATACGGATGTGCATTATGCACCTTTTCCACTTTGAAATGTTAAGCTTTCCAAACTTTGTTTGATGAAACGGATCAGCAAATTGTATTTTTAATAAGTTCACAAGACTTTTATAATTTTTCAGTTGACATCATGTCATCCCCAGATAGGCGTGAAAAAATTTCGTTTCCATCGAAGTCTGTGTATAGTATAACAAAATTATTCACAAGATTTCGATACATTTTATATAATTGTAACAAGAAATTTGATTACGAAATTTAACAAAGTTTTAGACGCTCTGTATTTTAGAAAAATGTTTGTTTTTATTGAAATGGAGCCCAATGTACATCAAATGATGTATACAACGTAATGACATTATGTACCTATACAGGTAAAAAGTGAAGAAAGTCCTTGGAAAAAAAATTCGCCCATCATGAATCTTGGTGAAAACGTTTCATGCACCATGAGAATGAAGAATAAAAAGCGTCCATAAAAATGTTCATTTATAAATATTCTTTTTGGAGGAGGAGAGAAGAAGGGAAGTTGTGGTGTATCAAACTGAAAAATTAGCCTTGGTTTAGCCTTAGCATATGACACATGCTTTAAGGTAGTTTTTAATTCTGACTCAAGTGACACAAAAATTAACTCTATGCGGCCTCCATGAAAAAAGTTAGTCATGAAAAAAGTTACAGTAAGGATAACTATAGTCACTCCCAAAATTATTTGGAATAAAAAGTTTTATTTTAAGTATGAGCTTTTTTATTATAACGATTATTTTTTGAACAAAAATTTAAAATTAGATAAACAAAAAGTTTTTTCTTATATAAATTTTGTTAAGTTCATTGATTTACAAACTATTAAAAAAACACTAATTTTAAGTTTTCTTTCATAAAAGAATCTTTATGAAAAAAAACACACGCTTAAAAAAAACTTTTTTATTTAGAATAATTTTGGGGGTGACTGTATATTTCTAATATAAAAGTTAGATATTAACAAAACCCAATTGAAAACAATGGTCCATTGATGAAACTTTGTCATGAATACCAATAAATTGGAAAAATCTATAAAAAATATCTTTAGCGAAAAGTTGTCTCTTTGGGGTTGGGAAATGATTATAACCATAAAACCTCTGACAAACATGGTACCCCCATGAAACTTCAAAAAAAATTGTTATGAACTACCAAAATACAGAATTAAAAGAGTCTATAAAAATATCAATGGTAAAAGTGTGATTTTAATACACCTTTATATACTCTTTTTTATTAAGACAGTTATTGTTTCCAAGAACAAAGAATGCCCTTTTTCAAAACCCCAAACAATATTCTTTCAGTCTTGATATTTTTGTAAACTCCTTTAATTCTTCATTCTACTAGTAAATAAAAAAGTTTACAAAGTTTCATGGGTGTACAATCCTTTTCAAAGAATTTTGAGAAATAACCACAGAAAACAACAATTAATTGTGTGCGAAAAAAGAGTGTAGACTTCTTAAAATAATCTGTTTCAATGGCCAAGTTCAAGTTTTACTGGATAACCTATAGCTTTGTATACTTGTATTTTACTAAACGCTAGACAGCTGATACAGCAGTTGTCGAGATTTCTCATATTATCCAAAAATTTTTAGAATAGCTTGGGACCTTTGTTTTGCTAACAGTTGTTTTCTCATAAGCAGTGTTTTAAAGAGGGTTAACAGCAACACAAACCTATACAGATCGCTTTGGGAAAACATTTGACCGCGGCAAATTATTAACTTCGCCCGTACGTGAACGTTTTCAGCGGTGGGTCTTACTTTGGAAATATTCTTTTTATTGGCGCTTTCTCAAAATATAGAAAGATTTCCTATTACATTTTGCTACAATTTGTTATTGTTTAATAATATTTAGATCTCTAGGAGAGGATTGCAATCACTTTTGAATCGTTGAAAATAAATGTATGTAACTATTTTTTTATTGCCATTACCAGTGACAAAAAACAGGAAATAGATGATTTGAGACCATATGCATCAACATTATTAATAAAATTCAATTTAGTCAAAATATTCATATACCTAACCTATGTAATTACTAGAATAGTATAGCAGAAAACTGAGAATTAAAGTTTTCCAACGTTATTTCCGTGACTATAAGTATCTTTCATAATGATACCAAAACGCAAGCATTAGTAACTGGAGAATAAGAAAAAAAAGGTCTGCGTACTTCGACTGTTTACTTAGTCTAAGCCTCTACTATATTACACCTTCGGTGCGAATGATAACATCATTTTAACTTTGGATTTAGAAAAGTGTGGTGAATTGTTTTTTTGTTTAAGAAGTTAAATCTAATTTTTGAATATATCTAATTTTTTACTGAAACGTTAAGCAGTTATTCGGTTTTATTGTTTAACAAGTTGTAAAAGAACAGCTCCACTTTATTTTATTTAAAAGTTTACCATTATTATTTAACGAGTTTTTTTTTTCGTCCTTTTAATTGCCAATTGAAAGCTTAAATTATGGTCACAAATGTTCTGTTATATGTGATTTTGATTTTGTGGATATATTTCCTGTGGTCTCGTCGTCATTATTATATAGTTGCATGGAAGTTACCTGGCCCAATAGGTTTACCATTTTTGGGTGTTGGATTAAACATGACAGATCCTGAAAGTAAGATCATTTTAATCCCATTATACTTTATTATTTTTAGTTTGCTACTTTTTTTCATTTATGTTCCCTTACGTTAAATTTCTGTGTAAGGAATAATATTATTATACATAGCTTATAAGAAACTTTTCGGATGTCTTGAGTTGGTACTTTTGGTACTTTGAAAAAATGTGATGTGTTGACAATAGGATAAAAGCACGTCCACCTAGGAAGCAGTGACCGATTGACTACATTTTTTGTCTAGTTATTAAAGTTGTAAAAACAGATGTATGTAGGTATAACATATCGAGCCCTTACCGGCATTTTTTGGAAATTGAAAAAATCTAAATTTGCTAAGAAAGTTTCAGGAAAAAAAGGCTTGGGCATTTGAGCTACAATAATTTAACTTAAGACCTTTAAAAATATCAACTAGGAAGGTTCACCTGCTCAAACTACTCGTAAAATTGCTTACAGCCTTAAAACAACAATTTTTTGTATTCTATTTGTAAATATATGTATATATGCAAACAAAATTAAAATTTTAAGAGCTGTTTTCAAAAACTAATATAAAATGAATAAAAAATATAAAATAAATAAAATGTTTGTAACATTTAAAAAAAATATTGGTTCATCTATAGATAATAATTCACATTTTAAAATAAAGTTTCAAGAAAATCATCAACCAGTTTTTGAATTAAAAAACAGATTTAATTAATTTTTTTTTCAAAATTTTGATATGCAATATTACTAACATTTTGAAGAAAATTTTGAAATTTTTTATTGAAATCAGTTAAAAAAGTCGAAAATCAAAAAAACAATTATATGTCAGGTACAGTTAATTACAGTTCTTGGAAAGAAAAATTACCAAAAAATACATGTCTACAATAATAATAAATTACTGATTTTTTTTCTATGGTTCGAGATAGATTAGCTTTTCTTTTACTTTCTTGTGACATTATTTTTAGAGCAAAACAAGGAATTTCAATTTCTTTTCTAGGGAATTACCAAAAACCCTTAATTTCAATTTTTGAAGAAAATCCCTTCAGTGACTTAGGCTACGCGAACACTGTTGCGACAAAGCGATGCGATACGACGTCACGATCGCAATCATCTTTTTAAGCAAGTTTTTGCGGGCAGCTTCGTATTGAATAAGTAAAAAAATTCAGTGCTTGTGTTGTAGTGGTGCAATTTTTTAATAACTTTGGTGCTAATAATAAACTATAAAGGAATTAAAAAAAAAATAAAGTGATAAATAAATTTATTTGTTAAAATAAAGAATGAAAAGAAAAATGATAAAGAACTATAGATATCAGCCGTTTTCGAAAGGCCTCCACTTTGTGACCAAAAACATATAAATTACCACAATAGAATAGTTGTCAACAAGAAATGGGATTTAATTGCTGTTTAATTTAAAAAATGCATTTAAAAATTCATCTTCTGATGACGAATCCATACTGTTTTGATACTAAACAGTCTCGAATCGCTTGTCGCATCGCTTCTCGTATCGCTTTGTCACACCACTGTACGTGTACATGCAGCCTTAGGCTGTAGGTTGAGTTGCAGACAAACAAATAGACAGACAGAATTGCGGGTACCAATTTTTTTGTTGCATGAATCAAAAACTTGCCCTATATTTACTCCAGTGAGCATCAAAATTGATTAAAAATAAAAATTATTGCTGGTATTACATGAAACATAAAAACAAAATTAAACCAAAATTAGATTATAGAAAAAACAAACTTTGGACTTGTAGATAAATCTGCATAAAAGCTTTTTTTCAATCCCTTGGAGGATTGGCTGAAACAAATGAGTTTGACTTAGCAATTCTCCAAGTTTAATGTAATTGAGGAGCTTAAGAAAAAATTCCGATCATATTAACATTTTATCATTTTACAAAAATTTAAAAACCAAAGTTCAGGTAGTCATTCCATATGAAATCGTCGAATCGAAAATGCCAACCCATTTTAGATTTGTTTTTCAAACTTTGTGAGAATATCCCTTATGGTTCAAAGGAAGGATATCCACCGTGTTTTAATTTT
The DNA here is from genome assembly GCA_946251815.1 of Dasysyrphus albostriatus. NCBI lineage: Eukaryota > Metazoa > Arthropoda > Insecta > Diptera > Syrphidae > Dasysyrphus > Dasysyrphus albostriatus. The sequence continues at coordinate 180,128,517 of OX276335.1, forward strand.
CTCATGCCTCATTCCCCTCCTGACCCCATTGAAGCATTTGAAATTCGTCATTTTAGTGCTTCAGTATTTTTGCTTTAAAAAAATTTCTATTAAGGATATCAAAACGTTTGATATGACATATTAGCTCTGTTTAATGAAGGAAAACTAGATCAGAACAGAATAAAAAAAAATTTGAAACTTTCAGGACCTTTAGTTCTTATCTTGGTCTTTAAATCCTGTAAGTTTCGTTTTGTTATTTGAATCCATTATAGATACGTTTGCCAGTGGTTTCAAAGAAGAAGTATCAGTCAAAAAATATATGTACCAACTTGAAGATTTTCCATCCACTTTTACATTTTTTCCGAAATTTTGAGTAAGACATTGAAAAAATACCCATGTATTTTGTATGAAAAATTTCAAGTGCTTGCCGGCACGTGCTAACGTTAACCGATTTCAAAAAAATTTTGCATAACATTTTTTTTAATTGCCTTGATCACTTTTAGGGGGGGACACCCTAGTACGTAAATACAGTAAGACATTACCGAGTCTAGCCATAAGTTCTGTTACATGATTTTAAGAGCACATTGCTCATAACTTCCACTAGGAATACCGTTAACTTTTTTTTTTCGAAACACGTGCTCTTATTAGTAAAGAATGAAAGCTAGTTTGGTTTCAGCTTTTGATCGGTAATCATGGGGTGGGGCGTTAAAGAAAATCGAGTAGCGATAATCGCATTACATAAGTGTGGACAAAATTCGAACCAGATTTTTTAACTTTTAAAACCACTTGGCTTATCGCGAATGTTTGTGTATAAAACGTTTTGATGAACTGTCAAGAGTAGAGGACAGACCAAGAAGTGGTCGTCCACGCGTCGCTCGAACAAGCGCAAAATTTAAAGCTGTGTGCGAACGAATTCGTAGGAATCTTCTCCGGAAGCAGAAGATCATGTCCAGAGAATTGGATATATCCGCCAGATCCATGTCAAGGCTGATCCGAGATGATCTTCACATGAAAACCTATCGTCGAGCAACAGGACATCTTTTAACTTCAAGTCTTAAAAGAATAAGATTTGAAAGAAGCAAAAAGCTTTCTATTTTCACAATAGAAGAAGTTTATAATAAACAAAATGATAAAATTTATGCGACGTCATCCAAAGAAGCTTCTGTATTGGTTTGGAGAGTGGTTTCCCAGAAAGGTGTCACATCACTGCATTTTTGTGAAAAAGGTGTGAAGACCGGTGCAAAAGTGTATTAGAAAAATGTTCTCGATGGTGTTGTTAAGAGATTAACAAACTCTCTCTTCCAACAAGACTCTGCTCCCACACACAAAGTCAAAATCACACAAGAGTGGCCTAGAACAAATGTTCCGGATTTTATTGCAGCTGCAGATTGGCCTCCGGGAAGTCCAGATTTGAATCCATTGGATTACAGACTCCCCATCGAAATTTGCATAGCGTTAAGTTGCTTTGATAACAACAGCATCATCGATACCCATCGACACAGTGCGTGCCGCTATAGACAAATGACCACAACGTTTGAAAGCCTGCATTAAAGCTAAAGGCGGCCATATTGAGTACAACTTTTTTTCTTAAAACTTATATTGTGAACTTATGTGAAAAATAAATTTGATGGTATAAAATGTACTAGGTTTTTATTTTATGCGCTCTTAAAATGTAACAGAACTTATGGCTGGACTAGGTAAAAAAACACTTCAAAAATCTTTTATTTTTTGACTAATACTTCTTTTCTTTTAAACCACTGGCAAACGTATAATGGATTAAAATAACAGAACGAAGGATTTAAAGACAAAGATAAGAACTAAAGGTCCTGTAAGTTTAAAATTTTTTTTTTCAGTCAATATTGTAGTCTAAAAACTGCGATTTTAAAAATCTAACAATTTCAATTGGAGATTTTTTATACAATGAGTGAGTTGAACGAGTCAATTTTTGGTTTGATTTCTTTATTATAAGTGTACTTGATAATCAAGAAAAATAATGTAGTTGCGTTCTACAGTCGTGACACCAGAGTCAGTTGAAAACGACAAAAATCAGAAAAACACTCGTACTTTCGGCACCGTTTTTGATATTGTTTGACATTGATTATGTCAATTAAAATGTAAGTTACAATTAGTACTTTTTTTAAGCTTTGATATGTCATATCAAACGTTTCGATATCTTTAATAGAAATTTTTTTAAAGCAAAAATACTGAAGCACTAAAATGATGATTTTCATATACTTCAATGGGGTCAGGAGGGGAATGAGGCATGAGAAAATTAAAACACGGTGTATATCCTTCCTTTGAACCATAATCATGAACCATAAAGGAATATTCTCACAAAGTTTGAAAAAAATCTAAAATGCTAAAGTAAATTTTTTTTGTTTTTCGACGTTTTCATATGGAATGACTCGTAGGTGTCTGTATTGAGCAAAAAATACTACCTCTTTCGTCCCAAAAATTCCTTTTCAGTTTGAATTTTCAGTAAAGTTTGCTATAGTTTTAAGCTGAATCTCCTTAGCTATCGAAGGAATAAATGACTATAGATCCTATTAAATTTAACCAAAAGAGCTAATGACACATTTTGTCCTACGTTCCTCTCTTGATAACTTTTAGGCTCAACTGAGTTCAGAAGTGTAACACAAAAGATGAACTAGTTTTAACAATTACATCCATTCCAATGATCATTATAGAATCCCAAATAACGAAATACTCAAACAATTTTTGTTTATTCCAATCGGTGTTCTCGAAATCAAATCTTATGTTTTTTCCATATTATTTTTGTCTACTCAAAGATAGAATAATAAATAAATAAATGTTAGATTCGTTCAATCAAGATGGCGCGGCGTGGCTGTAAATGGTGTGCTTCAGCGTTCAGCCAACATTTTGAAATAAACACGTTTTAACCACTATCCTTCGAACGGCTTCTTGTACAAACAATTCGCAAGTGTCTTAAATAAATTAAATTAACTTCCTTTTTTTTACTTCATTTAACTGAAAGCTTAGCTGACAGCTCAGCTGAACCTAAAACTGAAATGATCCGAATAATCTAGCTTAGACATCAGCTTAACTTACTGATAGCGCAACTGAAACTGAAACTGAAATGAATGAATTAAGCCTTATATTTTTTTTTTTAAAGAAAAATTGTAGTACCTGTCAAGCATACAGTCCGTAACATTTGGATAATCTCACTGTTATTTGGCACTTTTTTAATGTAAACAAACGGAATTGTGTATTGAGTCACACGATGAGATAATCTTTCCGAGATTAAGTTAAGTCTTAACTTTATAATAAAGGTTTTACGACCTTTAGTCCAAATGCGTTTCGCCCAGGTACAACAGTTGGGCTCATCAGTTAGATGCTGTTGTACCCTTCTAAGACGCATTATTTTCAATCGATGTATATCGACAACTAATTAAACTTACAGCGCCAAAGCACTGTAAATTATATTTTTCTTAAGTTAAATTTTAACTGATTTCTATAAACTAGTGGAGTTTTCAAAGCTAATTTGGTTTGCTGTCACTAAAATTAACTTTTTTGTAACATTTAAATAGCCTCACCGAGTTGCAGTTAAAATAATAACTTATCGATTAAATGTTTAAAGAAATACTTTTTATTTAGTTTTTGCAGTTGGACAAATTATATTGTGTTTTTTATTGCTTAAATCACCTTTTTTTAATCACCTCAAATGCGAGTCTCTAAAAGATATTACACACATTTAAATAGGTCCGATGAAATGATGCTACCAGGGCCACTTTGGTGCCTCAATTGGCTCGTAATTACTTGAGTACTGCTTCTCATCTACATAAACCTTATGTTTTAGCCAACCCAACAAATTTTTAAATGATCCTCAAATCTAGAGAGTAGGGTGGAAAATGGAGTTACTGTCCAGTTTTGCTTTCCAACCAAGTTTAACTTACATGGGTAATTTTTCTGCTGAAAAACAATCGGCAGTGGTCCGAAAATATCTTTAAACTGCTGCAAGAATGTTTCCAATATGGGATTGTACAATCTCGTTGCCATTTTTCATTTAAGGAAAACTAAACCAATTGTGTTATAATGAGAGTAGCAGAAAACCAAATTAGCTTTCAAAACTCCACCAACTTTAAGAAATCAGTTAAAACTTAACTTAATCCCATCAAGGGCAATCTCTAATTGTGACTCAATATTCAATTCGGTATGCTTCCATTAAAAAAATGCCAAGAACAGTTGATTTAAATAAAAAATACAAGTGAGGCTATCCAAATGTTACGGACTGTAGATTATCCATTATGGAAGATTTTGATAAACACTAAATTTTTTGCACTACTTAAGGTATATTCTCTTTCTAGTCATTTAAGCTTGCGTGAGAGCAGTTTGGCTAGTAGGAAATGATGCTTTGTCCACCGATTTGAAAAAAGCTTATTAAAAAGTATTGTTCTATTTTCTATGTTAAAATATATTTATTTTTTTTTTTAGAATTCCTCTCCTACCTCACTGAAATAACAACTAAATATACAAGCCCGTGTATTTCATGGATGGGCTTAAAATGCTTTTTGTATAGTGCTGATCCTGAAACAATCGAAACCGTATTCAACTCTCCCAACTGCACAAATAAAGGAGACTTTTACAAATTTATGGCAGCGTCAATTGGAGATGGTTTATTTACTTCAAGCAGTTAGTTTTACAATAATTTGAAACTTACGGCCATATTATTCACTCAATTAATCCAGATTCAAAATATAATCCAGATTTAAAGTAATTTTTATCCAATAATGAGATCCATATTGACTCGTTAAATCTGCACTTTAATCCATCATTTTGGATCCATTGGGTTTAATGTTTTATATAGTGAAGTCCAAATTTAGGGGGTGGATTTAAAATTCATTTAAATCTAATATAAATCCACATTGAAAAATATGGTCGTAAGGGATTTTTATTAATTTTATAATTTTCTAGGCCCACGATGGAACAAACATCGAAAGCTCATCAATCCAGCATTTAGTAGACAAACCATCAACAATTTTTTGCCAACTTTTGATTCAACTGGAAACATTTTAATACAAAAGTTCCAAACATGTGGTACCCAAAAACGGGATATATATGATCTTCTTAAGAAATGTGTTCTAGAAGCAGCATGTCGTAAGTCACGAAGCATAATCAATAAGCTGTTTAATCTAATGTTAACTTGCACAGAGACAACCATGGGTAAACATATGGAATTTCAAAACGACGGATGCTCGGAGTTGTTTCAATCTTATAAAAAGTAATAAATATCTACAGTCGAGTCAATCAAGGCTTTTTTTCGAACTCTAAAAATGCAACTCCGAATTTTGTGATTTTGTTTTTTTATAATTTTTTATCTTTGAAGCCGACTGGAAGGGGCTTGCAATATTAATTTTTAATTACCTATAGTTTAATTACTATGCAACACTAATCGTTATGTACCAATGTGGTTCCTGGTATCCCTATCTGTACCCCTTCTGGGCTTAATATATACATTTTTTTGCTTCTTGTCGCATTTTATGCAAAAGCTGGATGTGAAAATTAATACTTTTGTTCATTAAAATTGAATTGGTCATTTCAAAAACAACATACTTCACTTCACAAAAAAATTAGGCCACACTAAGTTCAAGGTCGATTCTAACCATGAAGCTACCAAAAATCACATTGCGCTAAATTGCACTATTATTAAAATATACAAAAGTTTTATTAGACGGTCTAATAGACCAGAGAGTTTACAGCTAAAAAATCATATTAGAGACAAAATTTGACTTGAGTGGTTTTTGAATGACCGATTCAATTTTAATTACAGTTTTAAAAATACTAATAGTTACAAGCCCCTTCCTTACAAATATTTTGCAAATTGTCGGGGATGCACTTTAGAAGCTCGAGATTTTAACGTTTATTCTGCTTTACTGACTACACTAACACTTCTTAAAATATAAATTAAAAAAAAAAAAATCTTTTATAGCATAATGGATGTCTCGGTTCAACGAATGCTCTGTCCTTGGTTATATCCTGATGTGTTTTACAAAGTCTCTTCGTTGTATTCAATGGAACGCAAAACTGTCAAAATTCTTTATGATTTTATTGAAAGTGTAATTTAAAATAAATTGCACGTATTATATCAATTCTTGTAATTTTCTACTTCTACGCAGCTGCTTCAAGGAAAACCATCAGTCGATAACGATACACTCCCCAGTCCGGAAAATGGCAATTTAAGCAGGAAATCGAAAAGCATTTTTGTAGAACAAGTGAGAAATTATGTGGAACAAGGTCAACTTACCTGGGAAGACATTCGTGATGAGGCGAATGTAATCATTGCAGCGGTAGTGCAAATTTAAGTATTTATTCGACTACAAGTGCTGATTGTTTCTTTTATATATTTAAGACTTTTGAAACTACGTCAACAGCTTTATATTTCGTTACATTGTGCCTGGCAATTCATTCAGAGTACCAACAAAAATTATATGAAGAACTTTTATCTATATTTCCAAACAAAGAATTTGATATTTCTAAAGAAGACTTGCAAAAAATGACTTATACGGAAATGGTTATTAACGAAGGAATGCGGTTGTTTTCACCCGTTCCCGTGGTCATTCGAACTGCTTCCGATGACTTTACTCTAAAAACTGGAATTGAAATTCCTAAGGGTACCCAAGTTTGTATCGACATCTTTAACATGCACCGAAACTCTAAGTTCTGGGGACCGAAGGCGATGGAATTTTATCCTGATCATTTCCTTCCAGAGAATTTGAGCAGCCGACATCCTTTTGCTTACGTTCCATTTACAAAGGGTTTAAGAATGTGCATAGGCAATCGATATGCTTTACTATTAATGAAAGTTTTAATAGCCAAAATTTTTCGCAATTTTAAAATACATACAGATGCTAATATTGAGGACCTCATAATAAGGGGTACGATTTCACTCAAATTAAGAAACTATCCTGCCTGCACTATACAGGAACGAGATATTTGAAATATTTAAGAAATGTATGTATGTAACTGATTTTTAAATAAATTTGTCTAAGCTTTGAACACTATGTATTATATTTATTATGTTAATTTTCCGAAAGTGGTTCATTTCTCAGAGGCATGATTTTTCGATAAATAATTTAACTGAATATTGATACAATACATCCCGACCACCCCAGCGGGCGGCCCGTGGCGAAATGGTGATTTGAATGTGTGGACTGTTGTGCCAAAGCCTTTTTTGCGGCGATCAACCCCCAGCGCATCTGCCACCTTAACTTCCTCAAACAGAATGGAAAAGAGTTTAGGTGCAATTGCAATATCAAATTAACGAACGAATCAAAAATTCAAATGCAAAAAAAATGTAATCAAGCAAAATATTTTAGTTCTAAGTTTCTATTTTCCTAGAACTAGTAAATAATAACAATTTTTTTTGTAAATAATACATAAATTTAGTCAAAAAACGGTGATGTAACAAAAGCTTTTTAGAAAAAAACCTTGCGCCTTTACTGCCTGACCAGGATGGAGTGCTGCAACTGGAGCTGCAGCTGCAGTTGGAATAGCTGTCAAAAAATGTCGTACGTGATTTTTTTTACTCGCCCACAATGTGCCTTACAGCTTTCTGACATTTTCGTTATTTGCAGTCAGCTATGCGAATTTTATTCAACACAAAAATTAAAACAAAAATTAAAATGGAAAATAATGAAATGGAAGCTTAAATTACTTACCGTCTTTATCAGAGATTAAAATGAGTTTGAAACTCTCTTCTTCTGAACTCTAACACTTGAACACTTGAACATATGAACGTCAAAAAAGCTGCATGCAAAAGTTACAAGTTGGACAACTTGTCCAGCTGCGTCTGCAGCCCCGTCTGCAGCTGCCTAGTGTTCTGTTCGTATGATTGGATCATTGTGTATTCAACATTTTGAAAGCTATTCAAGTTGCAACTCCGTCTCCATTCTGTTCAGGCAGTTAAAAGATATTTCCGGACGGAAGATTTGTTGACACATGCAAATAATACAGGGTGGCGCACCAATTGTGCTACAATAAGAAATTCAAATAACTTTTTTTTTAATCGATGTATTTCATTTATTTTTTTTTTTTATTGGTTAGAAAATTAAATTTTATTTTAAATAGTTAGTTGTTTTTAAAGATTATAGACCGCAAATGACCTCCACGCTCTCCCACGCATATGCGGCACCTGATCAAAAAATTATTCATTGCGGCCTGAAGAGTTGAAGTTGGGATCGCCTCAATTATTGTCGTTATGGACTGCTTTAATTCAGTTAAATTCCTGGGCTTCGTTTTATACACCTCTTGCTTGACATAACCCCATAAAAAGAAGTCTGGTGCAGTCAGGTCAGGTGACCTTGGGGGCCAGCGAAGAGTGGAGTTCCTAGAAATTAATTTGTTTGCGAATTTTTTGTTTAGCTCCGCCATAACTGGTCTGGCTATATGTGCAGTTGCTCCATCTTGCTGAAACCAAACGCTGTTGAATAGTATACGTCTTCGGCGCAGTTCTGGGTAAAAAAACTCCTTCAACATCTTTAAATAAGTGTCCCCATCGACAGTAACGGTTACACCGTTTTCTCAAAGAAGTACGGCCCGACAATACACCTTGATGAAACTGCGCACCACTCAGTGACTCGTTCTGGGTGCAGTTCCGTCTCATGGAGCATTTCTGGATTAGACTCATTCCATATACGGCAATTTTGCTTGTTTACATTGCCGTTAAGATCAAAATGGGCCTCATCAGACATGAACAAACAATTGATCAATGTGTTGTCTTCTTCGGCCATTGATATCATTTTTTGGCAAAATTCCAGGCGAACAGGCAAATCCTGAGGGTTTAACTTGCTAGTAATTTGGACTCTGTACGGAAACAAGTTTAAATCGTCATGAAGTATCCGTTGTAATGACCGTCTACTAACTCCAATTTGCCCCGATAAGTTTCGGGTCGAAACGCTCGGATTGGCCTGTATTGCAGATGCTACTGCTCCGATTGTATTCTGAACCCGAACATTGGCATCTCGATGGTACGGCCTTCGTGGATGCTTCCAGATTCGGCAAACATGTTTACAAACCTCATAATGGTCCATCTACTCGGGGGATTACCGCCAAACTCCCGCCTTAATTCCCTTTGGATGGAAATGACGGACTCCAAAGCATGGTACCGTTGCACTATCCAAATTCTTTTCTCCGTATCCCAAGCATCCATTTTTATGAATCTAAATAGTAACCTACAAAATAAAAAAAAAATAAGCCGATTACTCTCACAGAAAAAAAGTTATTACGTTTTATTTTTGTAGCACGATTCGTGCGCCACCCTGTATTTCGGACTGCGAACGAAGGAATTTCAAATAACTTTTAAGATTTCGAATTTAAATAAAATATAAAATCCCTATTTTTTCAAATTTTTATAGGTACTAAGTGAATCGCGTTAAATGTGCCAGAACAATGATTAACTTAATTTGGAAGTAAGACATAAGAATAAACTTCTAGCTTGAAAAAAATAATAGAATTTGGAAATGTCTTGCATTAAAAAAAGATATTAATGAGAGTCAAACGTTTTATTTATCATTGGAAAGGTATAGGTTGGTACTTTTTCTGTTATATGTATATTGTTTATTTGTTTAAAAAAATGTATATTTACTGTTTCTTCCAAAAGAAGAAAGACAAGTATTCTCGGCTATAATCTTAGATGTTGCTCGGGCCTTTGACAAGGTTTGGCACTTGGGACTTTAGAGTATGATACGACCAAAATAACTTCGAACTAAGGAAAATTAAAGCCGGTGTACCACAAGGAAGTGTCCCAGGACCAACCCCGTATCTGTTGTATACAAGGGATATTCCAGTGGCCATCAACGCTATCATGACCACCTTTGCTGATGATACTGCAATATTGGTGCCAGATAAATCCGTTACGAAGAACGAAGGCTACACAAAACTGCAAAATGCAGTCGAAAAAGTTAGTGAATGGACGCAAAAATGGCGAATCAAACTAAATGAAACAAAATCGACGCTTATATATCTACTGCCAAATACCTTGGAATTACTTTGGATGCAAAGCTTAAATAAAAAGAGCACATCAAAAAGAAAAGAGAAGAACTAAACTTAAAGTATAGAAAAATGTACTGGTTACTTGAAAAGAACTCTGACCTATCTATCCAGAACAAATTAATGTTAGGTATATAAGCAAGTATTGAAACCCGTTTGGACACATAGCATCCAACTGTACAAAGAAAACAAGTGCTGAACCCATTTCAAAGCAAGGTCCTTCGTGGAATAATAAATGCCCCTTGGTATATAAGAAATAGCGATCTACGAGTACATCGCCAAATTTTAACTAATAAAATTTATTGAAAGAATATGAAGTTATTTTGAAAAGGAAGTGACGTGACTGAATATAATTCAAGTTAAAGTTGGATCTTATAAATTTGTATTATGCCTCGGGCGATATGAATTAAACAGAGCACCTGCTCAAACTCAACTTTTCGTAGAAGGTACTTCATTTGGTATGAATAAAATACTTTAGAAGGTACTCAACAATTGAACATCTACGTGTTGGATGAGCACTTTCTCAGGGTAAGCTCCATTCTAAGGTATGAATGAACCGAAGCATGTGCTCTTTCGAGAGGAGCACCTGCTACTCATATATAAGTTAGCTCAGTTGGTTGCACGTTAAAGTAAATAGCGTTTAATACCTTTTTTCTTCATAAATGAAATTTTTAACTGCAAGGTCAAATTTTAGAAGATAAATAGACAAGAATTAAAAATATCGCATTCTATATAGATTCAGCACAGAAAAACGTAGATATCTTAAGGGACCATTTCCTTTTCGATAATTTAGAATGTAGGTTTTCAAAAGTAGTGGGTAGGTGCATCAGTCCACGGTTTTTAAAACTTTTAGTTTTGAAATTGCAGCAGTAGCTCAAAGATCGTTCAATTGGATCGAATTCCCTTCAATTATACTGAACAACTGCAGATTGTAAACCAAGAAAAATACCATTAGGCTATTCCTTAACAAAAAATAATTATTTTTGTTGAATATAGCGTTGGCGAAAATCTTTGTTTTGCCGATTCACCACCAATAGCTTTCTTACCAAAACAGATCGATAATCTAAATCGATGGTTTGGATCACGAGGACCAAGAATACTCAGTCACCGTCGATGAATAAAACAATTAAACTTCAACTGTCGATGTTAATCGTATGGATTCAAAATTGATCATCCTGATCAGCCACCTAAAGACGAAGGCAACTGTATTTGCAAATTCTAATGTCCACGGCTGATGTAGTACCTCGTAGCATAATGGTTAGTGCGTAGGACTGTCATGCCAAATCATGACAAATCCTTCAAGAGTATACTTGTCATGAATAAGTGCTTCTCATCTAGCCGTTCGGACTCGGCAAAAAATTGTAGGTCCCCTCCATTCCTGCCAACAACACGCACACAGAAATGGTTGACAGTTGTTAGTCACTAGACCCTGGTTCTCCATGAGCTGTTTCGCCAATAGTTTTTTTTTAAATTTGTTTATAATGTCCACAGCATTATATTTTTCAAACCCCTCTTGGATTTGTCTTTGATCTTTGCTTTTTTGATAATCCTTTCGAGGACTGATTATATATTTACATAAATGTGTACATAGATGTGTATGTACATATTTTATTTCTTAAATGTATCCAACCATATTAAGCTAAATTACCTCTTATGTTTGTCAACATGACTTTAAAATAAAGCTGAAAAATATTGAACGGTGTTTCGGACAAAAAGAACCATGATTTCTCCTCTTTACAAAAAAAAAATGATTGTCAAAGCAGAATAATTTCCATTTTGCAAAATCTGCTTTTAATTACATATAAATCATCGAAAATATTTCTAAATGTCAAAAACAATACAATTTGGCTTGAGGTATGAGAGCAGTTACTCCGTTTGAATGAGGAGGTGCTCTCGATCTTGTTTATAATTTTATTCATATGAAACGGGAGCAGGTAGCTACTTTTTTTAATGAGCACCTCCTCTGATTCTCATGGAGCACCTTCTCTGAGTACGTGCTCCGTTTTATTCATATCACCCTTCGACGCCCACCGTAGTCTTAAAATTTCTGAAAAAATGGAAATGTGAGGTTTTCCATTTTCCGCCCATTTCACCAAATTTGTGTTAAAATAAATATAAATATATATATATATATATATAAATATATATATATATATATAAATATATATTCAAATTGCTGATAAAAGTTTTTTTCAATAAATAAATTGAAATCACAATTCATTATTGATTTTTAATTCCAAATGCATTTTGATTTTTTCATTTTGTTTGACAGATCAACTATTTTTAACTTTGGTCGTTGCTAAAGACGGTGTTCACATTTGACTGAAAAAGTGGATTTTTTTTGACGTTTCAGTATTTATATCTTCCTTTACTGAAGAAGTGGGAGCGAGATGTGAAAACTGAAACGTCAAAAAAACAAGTTTTTCAGTCAAATGTGAACACCGTCAAATGAAAAGTAACCCGAAGTAACGTTTTTACCTATGACGTTGCAACTATTAAAGTGGAAAAATATTGGTCAAATCAAATCATCAATGACATGCATTTAAATGAAGGCAAAATAATGGTGTTCTGATGCTCTGTCATTATATTGACAAAGAATGAGCAAGGTCACTTTGAAAGTGACTTTTTAAAAACCAAAGTAAAGTTTTCAAATAACTTCGGATATAATGTGAAATTCTGCGTTGATACCGAGCTTTAAATTTTAAAAATATAAATATTTCTTAAACTTTTTTTGGCTTTGCAATTTCCTTTCCTATAAGGACTGTTTTCGCCTTCTTCGTGTTTGGGGAGAAAATCAATATCAGGGCCCTATTGCACCAACGACTTATCACTCATCACTCAGCAACGTATCTTGAATTTTGATGAATTTTTGTTGCACCAACAAGAGTTTTGAGTAGTACCTCGTGGCATGATGGTTAGTGCGTAGGACTGTCATGCCAAAGGTCTGGGTTCGATTCCCAGCCGCTGCCACCTAAAAACAGAAATGTTTTTTTCGCGAGGTACTGCCTCTTGCGAGGAACTGACAAATCCTCCTACAAAGAGTATACTTGTCATGAATAAGTGCTTCTCATCTAGCCGTTCGGACTCCGCAAAAAATTTTAGGTCCCCTCCATTCCTGCCAAAAATACGCACACATGAATGGTTGAGAGTTGTAGGTCACTAGGCATGGGTTCTTCACGAGCTGTTGTGCCACCAAATTTATTTTATTTTTAACAAGAGATTTGATAATTATTTATTTGAGTCCTGAAAAGTAAAAAAAACTCAATATCAGATAAAGGCCACTTTATACGATTATAGAAGTCATATGACTTCTCATATGAGCTGTCAAGAAAATCGTACCATATCGTCTGAAAACATTTTTAGATCTGATAAGGTGTGTTCCTCAAATTCTTCGCACTATTTCGGACTTAATAGGTTTATTTGGTTACTTTTGTAGCACGATGTTCAACAACTGTCAAATTTTAGAAAGGAGGGAAAATTCTTAACAATTAAAAATCTTGAAAATTAACAAACGCGAAAAATCAGTTTTGTAGCACTTTGTGTATGAAACGTCAAACGTGACATACACTCGGTTCATTTGTGAAGTTTTATTTTTGTTGTGTAAAGTAAAACGAAAAGAATGTCTTCCGAAAATATTTTTACTGTGGTGTCGGAATTAATAGAGTCCTCGTCTTTAAATGAATCTGAGATCGATTCTGAGAGCGCTATTTTTGGGATGTATTGATGATTCAGAAGAGGACGAGTTTCTCATAGACGAGACAATGGAGGGAAGCACTTGTACAAGAAATTGCATCATGAAATTTTTCAGCCCAATCCTTCTTACACATTTCCTCAAGGGCACTTCTAAATTTTTGATCTGAAAAAGACATGAATATGAGTAAAATAAATACTAAACTATTTACCTGTTCCAAGTCTTTTGAATGATATCGGGGATATCTGAAAGTTAAATTTGTTTACTTTTTCCATTTTAGCATCCGCTACCAAACAAGTCAAATCACAAATGACAAATCTATTAAAAACAAAACAAAAATTGTGACACAAAATGTCAGTTTCGTATTTTGACAGTTTTTTACTTTCTGCATACAGAAATTTGTGTAGCAGAGTGTAGGAAGTATTTTCATGGAGGGGAAATTTCTTGATCTCTCATTGCTACACTTTGGAGTTAACAAACAGAAAATTTGTGAAATGTAGTGCGACAGGTGGGAATGAAATCCTCTCAGAGAGAAGAAAAACTGTCAAAATGTCGGAAACGGTTTGGGCACTAATTTTCACTAATTTACACCACGTCAAAAGAAATATTTGATTAGAGCTGCCGTAGTGCAATCATAAGTCAATCAATTTTTTTCTTAAAAGCTCACTGTACAAGAAATTGAATGTTAAGAAAAAAGAAACGTACATGTATAAAAATGATTAGAAGTAAAAACAAAAATAATATAATTTACAGTACCTTGTAATTAGTTGTCGGTATCCATCGACTGAAAATAATACGTCTTAGAAGGGTACAACGGCATCTAAGGTGTCAGTCATAGCTATCATTGAAACTTGTCATTAAAAATTTTAATGATGGATTTGGGACACTTAGAAAGCAAAATCATTTATTATTCTAATAGATACATAAAGCTCAAGACTTAATTAATATTTTAAGTCAAAAAAAAATTTAAAATAGGCCCTTCTTTCCACATAAAAAGACTTTTCTTTTTTCAATGATAGAACTACCTTACCAATGATCATTGGAATCTTAAAAGTAATTTTATGGTGAAAGTTCAGCCTATTTGCAAATTTTTTTTGACTAGAAATATTAATTAAGTCTTAAGCTTTATTTTTTCATCAAAATAATAAATTATTTTGCTTTCTAAATGTCTCAAAATCAATCATTAAAGTTTTCAATGATGAGTTTCAATGATAGCTATAACTGGCGCCAACTGATGAGCCCAACTGTTGTACCTGGGCGAAACGCATTTGGACTAAAGGTCGTAAAATCTTTATTATGAATAAAAATAAGTAAACTTGTACAAAGAAATATTCTTTAAGGACATTGTCATCGAGTACTTAACAAGTTTTAACTGAAATCGAGCACTTAACACTTGTGTCATATTAGAAGAATAGATTTCTTTCTTTCTAAAGAAAGAGACAACTATTCTTACAACATTGCGCGTGCATGGCTCTCATCCTTCACTTTTTGGGAAAAGGTTACGTTGATTCGGCGCTGCCATTTGCTTAATGTCTTTGTTATAAATATGAAAAGTAGATAAAATTCAATTTAAAGCTATATATTTCGTTGTTCAAAGCAAATTGTCAATTTCTTATTATATGGATATACCAATTGTAAGAATTAATTTATCGTTTCCTAAAGTTATTGATATATTGTTATCCCTTTAGGAAATAAAATTAAGTTTTTGAACTCTGAAAGAATTTTTCTTTATTCGAATTCTCTGTTGGATGCTTAATTTTATAATTTGGAGTTTCATTTGTGCTTGCCCAACTAACATACTCTCGAGAGCTAAGCTCCCTTTTTCTCAAAAAAACGCTCATAGTACTTTTTTAGATCTTATTGCTAAACTTAAGACATGATCTGTCATAATGAAACATAAATTTGTCTCATAGTGTTTTCATTAAATGATGTAAGCATTTTTCTTGGATCAAATCACTTTAATCTTATACCTAGAACAATTATTACTCCTGTATGTAAATTGAAAGTCTTATAATAATTTTGTTTTCAAATTTAAACTCTAAACGTCATTTTAAAGTCTTTAAAATCTCTTAACAAGAGCTTATAAAGTAACAACTACGAAACTCTAACTATAGGATTCATATGAGATGTTGCACTGACAGCTGCTTTATTTGATTCATACAACAGTCGTTCTTTTTTTTAACGTTTTGTATGTACATTGTTTTCTGGCGTTCAGTTTTCTATTGGTCTGTCTACCTGAAGGAAACATTAGATGCTGATGGCGATTACTGTTTAAAATGTATTTTATTTTGTTACAAATGTGAACTTTCGGTGATAGACTTTCTTTTTATTTTATTTCGATGTAATATAATGTTTTTTTACGGCGTAAGCCCATTGTAAACATTTTAATGTTTTAAACTTCGTAAGTCTGTCACAATTTGTATGGAAAATTAGAGAAATTTACGAAGCTTAAAATTTTACTACGTCTATAGTTTTGTTCCAGAATGTTAATTTTTTATATTCTTTGTTCATTTATTCCAAAAATTATGACGTTATAATGAAGATTTATTGTTCAGAAAAGATAATGCATAAAATTTAATATTTCAAACTTTGAGATTTCATCTTTTTCTTACACATCAACAATAATTCACATTCTTAAGAAAAAAGGGAACGCATCACCGATTTGTTCTTGGTTCGTTTGATAAATGTCAAAATAAAGTCGCATAAAAGCATCAGACTTCTCATAAAAAAGTGTTTATTTACATACCAACATAAATGGACAACACTCTCATAAAAATGTCTTTTTAAGAGTTAAAACTATCGATATGACAGCAGCCATATTTAAATTTGAACAAAGTGTTTTTTGTATAGTTTGAGGGTTACCGTGATATGAAATTAAATTTTGAAATATTTTTTTTGGTTTTCCATTATGATGAATTTATTTAAGGTATATTTACGTATATACATGTATTGATATTGATGTTTATTTTGTTCAACATTAAATGCAAAAGAAGTATTTTTACAAGTATATTCGTAATGTGAAGTTTTGTATTTCAATACTGTGCTTAAGTTCTTTGTTTCGTCAAATTGAAATAATGACATTTATTTATAGAGCATCTGAAATTCGCACTGTATAGTGACAAAATTGAAAGTCAGTAATCATTGACAGTTTCGTTATAAGAAACGTAAAACAAATATCTAAAAATATAAATTCTAACTTATTATTTCTTCATTAAAACGTCTCTTAACATCTTGTTAATTCTTAGATTAAAAAAAACAGGCATACAAGAATAAGACCATCAATTCGACATATTATCCGCTATTACATCTTTTTCGTCATATACCATGAATAAGTTCCATAAATAATGTCAGCATAAAAAGTACTATTCTTATTAAAAGCAAACATCAAGGTAACCCTTTTTGCAATTCAAAATAAAATTAAAAGAATTTAAATATCAATTATTTTGAAAGCGCTTCGTTATTTTTCGAAGTAAAATGTGTAAGTTAGTACAAAAAGTTTCAATCGCACTAAGATTTAACTCCACATATGTGACAAACTATAATTATACTAACGTCGCCATGAAATGAAAATATAAATTCACACATTAATTTTTCAACATGAGACAATGACGATGACACATACAGACATAAATACTTCGTACCAAGTTTCCGTAGGAAGTATACAAATGTGAAAGATAAGTATCTGTTTTTTTTTAATCATGCGCATACTCTTTCTCTTTTCATCAACTCCCACAAGAAGTGACGCATTCTCCTAACAAGATTAATGGAGCATTTGTCATCCCATAGGAACAATAAAAATGTTTCTATAAGAGGAAATTAACTCCTATAAGTGGGCCATTTAAGGCTTTTAACATTTTCATAAGGATGTAGGAGTACTCTTCTAGAGTGAGAATAACTCCCGGAATAAAGTCTCACAAGCCTCTAGGAAACTCTTATGAGAGGAAAATTGTTACTTGGGTGGAGCAACATACATATTAAATCATGAAACCTTAATTTGTGAAAAACTACAATAAACAAGAGTTACACAAATTTTCATTACTAAATTTTCTTCTTCTTTAAAAGATTTTCCTAACAACACATGCATTTTAAGAAAATTATTTTATTGATAAAAAGATAAATAAATTAATAAATTATGAATATCTATAAGAAACGAAACAAAAAAAGTAACACTTGGGTAACCCCATAGCTATTTGTATTCCGTTTGGTTATTTAACTTCAAACTGGCATTTTTTTCAAATCTGACATACGAACACTTGGCATTTGACATCCAATACAAAACAGCCATCAGAAATTTCACGGACCAAATCTGGCAAGTAGGGAAAATTGTTTCCTCTCTCATGAGCGCGCTTTTTGGTCCGAAAAAGTACAAACTTTCACTTGTGGAACGACTTCGCACAAAAAATTACTTAATCTTCAAAGTGTTTGAAACTCGCTCTGGAACGCACCTATGACTTCTCAAAAGCAAAAAGCATATGACTTTTTTGGCATTAGAACTGCAGGTAGTTCCATTTGAGAAGTCAAACGGATTGTTGTTTTCATGGAAAATAGTGAACTCAGAGTTTTGAGTATAAAAATATTTCTACAAAAAATTTGGATTTTAAATGAAAACAACAATGGATAATTCCAAAAAAGTAACTTAGCTTTACAAAAATGTATTTGTTTGTGAGTTTTCTTCCTTTTATTTTGGTTTTGGTTTATAACCATAGAGGAAATCAAATGCGAATTAAAGACGTATAAACATAAAAAAATGGTAACCGTATGATTTGACTTGAAATGACAGCTCATATGAGAAATCATACAGAAAATATAATGACTGGTCATATGACTTCTATTATCGTGTAAAGTGGCCTTAAGTGTTGCATCAAACAATTTTTTTATATGAATTAAACTTCTCGATTTGAAAAGTAAAAAGCTTTTCGAATTTGGCTTAAATAATCAATTTTTGTTCTTCCAAACTACTTTCCGTTGAACATGTCAATGAAAAAAAGATAAGCTAAGCAAAAGTTTGCTAAGAAAAAATTGAGTTATCAAATCTTTTTCATAATTGTATTTCAGTACCTACAATTTTTTTGTCAAGCAATTAGAAATTAGAAATTAATACATTTCACATCTTAAGACATGTATGTACCCATTATAAAAATAAACAAACACTATTTTGAATCCATGGTCTGAATGTATGTTAATCCTCTGGTGAAAATGTTTCTTTAGGGATAGATAATTTAACATGTTCTTCATTTTTCAAAGTATTGTCGGAGAAAATTATTTGGAAATAAAAATTGAATTTGAGTAGTTTAAAAAATTGATAGTGACGATTTTTAAGAAAATAGAAAAAAAATAGGTGTGTTTGGTTACTTTTGCAGCACGAAGTTCAAAAACTGTCAAATTATTGAAAAAATCTTTCATATAGGGGAAAACTTGCTACAAAGTAAAGGCCACTTTACACAATTATAGAAGTCATATGACTTCTTATATGATCTGTCAGAAAAATCATACCAAATCGTCTGAACGCACTTATAGGTCTCATATGACTTCTCAAAAGCACAAAGCATATGTCTTTTTTGACATTAAAACTGTAGCTAATTCTATTTGAGAAGTCAAATGGGATTTGTTATTTTCATGGAAAATAGTGAATTCACAGTATTGAAAATAAAAATATTCTTACAAAAAATAGAATTTTGAATGAAAACAACAATGGGATAGTTACAAAAAAAAAACTAGTTTTGCTCTGCAACAATTTATTTATTTATGACTTTTTTCCTTTTTGTTTGGTTTGGACATATTATCATAGAGAAAATCGAATACGAAGTAAAAACGTGTAAACATACAAAAATGATAACCGTATGACTTGACTTGAAATGAAAGCTTTTATGAGAAATAATACAGAAAGTACTTGACTTGTATTATCGTGTAAAGTAGCTTTAAACAAACGCGTTGAACCAGTTTTGTAGCAATTTTGTGTAAAAAACGTCAATAAATAAATAAATAAATAAATAAATAAACACACGGAAGTGTTTTGACAGTTTATTACCTCCTGCACTAAGAAATTTGTGTAGCAGAAATTTGAAAGCTTTTTCATGGAGGGAAGATTTTTTGCTCTCTTATTTGGCTCTCTCGTTGCTACACTTTGTGGTTAACAAACAGGAATTTGTGAAATGTTGTGTGACATCGTACGAATTCGTACGAATTTTCAGTAACCAAACAGACCTAATATATCGACATTAGTTTCCTCGTGTGAAAGAGAGCAATGTGAACTGAGCTTAAAAGATCGTAGTTTCCAATAACATTCCAGGTCTTTTAAAATCGTAATTGGAAAAATCGTATCATGTTTATTGCAAATCCGAAATTCTGAAAATGTCACCATTATTTTTGTTAAAAATAATAATTATATTCTAACTTTATTCTTACACCTAATTTAGTTTATAAGAAAGCAGAATTTAAATAAATTGGTCATAAGGGAACACATCACATTTGTTTTTGCATTAATTTCTTCTTAAAAGTTACTGTTTGTGTACATTCGATTGTGACTATTTTGCATAAAAAAAAAGGAATCAAAATAACATAATTATGTTTCGAAGTCGCAGTTGGTTCGCAGGAGCATGGAGCCGACCCAAAAATCGACTTTCTCTAGACCATTTGAAATATTTATACAGCATCCTCGAAAAAAACACTACGGTTTCGGAAAACAATCGCGGACTTCTCGTGGAATCCCTTAGATGCATTGCGGAGATTCTTATCTGGGGTGATCAACATGACTCTTCAGTTTTTGAGTACATCTATAGCTTCTACATAAAATGCATAATTATAATTTCAAACCGCCTCTTTTTAGTTTTTTCTTGGAAAAGAATATGCTATCATTCTTCCTCCATATAATGCGACAAAAAAGTGGTGGCTCTAGTTACGTTTGCGTTCAATTACTGCAAACATTGAATATTCTTTTTGAAAATATTAGAAATGAAACATCGCTATGTAAGTTATTTAATAGTCAAAATACTAATTTTCTTTAAACAACAATTTTCTCGTTTAACAGATTACCTTTTAAGCAACAATCATGTGAATTCAATAATTGTTCACAAGTTTGATTTCTCCGACGAGGACGTTATGGGATATTATATTTTGTTTTTGAAAACACTCAGCCTAAAACTTAATACTCATACAATACATTTCTTTTACAACGAGGTTAGATATCAGATTAAATTTGATAACCGTTAAGAAATTTGTTTTTATTGCAGTACACGAATGACTTTCCTCTTTATACAGAAGCCATTAAATTTTTTAACCACCCCGAATCAATGGTGCGCATCGCAGTGAGGACTATATCCTTAAATGTTTACAAAGTTCAAAATGATAGCATGTTGAAGTTCATAAGAGATAAGTAAGTCAAATATTTTTGTTATGTTTAATTGCTAGATATGTAGATTTTTATTCGATAGCTTGTTAATTTTTTCAATTCGCCACAATTCTCAATCAATTAATGATTTTATCGGGAACGTTATGTTGACGATATTACACTATCATATCGTTGGCATGAAAATCTTTAGAGTAATTTCTTCATCTAACGATGCTGGGAATCTTACCCAGACCTTCGGCATGACAGTCCACTAACCATCATGCCTCGAGGTACTGTAGGGCAGTACCAAGCCGCTGCCACCTCAAAACAGAAATATAATTCTCCAGGTACTGCCTCTTGCGAGGAACTGACAAATTTTTCAAGAGTATACTTGTCATGAATAAGTGCTTCTTATCTAGCCGTTCGGACTTGGCAAAAAACTGTAGGTCCCCTCCATTCCTGTCAACAATACGCACACAGGAATGGTTGAGAGTTGTAAGTCACCAGGCCCTGGTTCTCCACGAGCTGTAGCGCCACCAAATTTATTTATTTTACCCCTTCAGAACGACCTGAATAATTTTTTGTTAGCTGTCAAAAAAATAATTCGGAACTTAATGTTGGTAAATAGCAACCCATCACATATTCCCGCAAACGATCTCGTCCTGCCTCACGGGACTGCTACATAAATGTAGATCTTGTTTGCAGAGTAACAACTTTTCGGGACCTAGGCGTTATTTGTGATTCTGAGCTCAATTTCAGATCGCATTATGACAACATAGCAGCTAGGGCTGACTCTGCCCTTGGTTTTGTCAAGGAGTTTTCTGATCCTTACGTTACGAAATCTCTTTACACAACCTTACCTTTGTAGGACCTAAACTTGAATATGCTAGCCAAGTATGGTGCCCCCTTACCACCTTGTGCATATCAAAAGAAGAGAAAGGAATAGAGACTCCCATGGGTTGCCAACTACAACTTGCCCCCGTATCATGATCAGTTTGAGCTTATTAACTTACAATCCCTCGAAAAACGTCGTAAAGTGACTGGGGTATTTTTTGTCCATCAAATTTTGTCTGATGTTACTGAGGGTATAACCCTCCTTAAGGTAATGAGTATTAACACTAACTCACATTCTTCTAGATCAGTGCTCCAATTCCATCAAGCACCTCAGAACATATTATAGCAGAAATAAACTAGTCTCTAATACGTTGATGGAATCAAACTCTTACTCAAATATTTTTGACTATAATCATAGCAAGATCACACAGAAAAAACTCCTTAAGGGTTCCTCTTATAACTAGTTGATATTCAGTAAAGCTAGAAAAACTTAATTTTCTATTACATAGAGGACCTAAAACTAACTTAACAAATGCTTTAGTAAGCTCTTCAATTAATTTTTTTTTAACTATTTTTATTTGACTTTTTACTGGAGATCTGCTTTTGCATTGTCTTACTTTTAAATAAATTTTTCTTTATTTTTCCTTTCTTAATTGTTTGTATTTTTCCTTTTTCACTTTTGTTACTGCTTGCATTAAGCAGACTCAACCTTTTTTCTCTCAGCATTCGTATCGCATAAAGAGAAGTTATTGTGTTATTCTGGCACCAGTTTAACATAATAACTATCGATCCTTATTTTCTATTTCTGCAATCGAAGTTGCCGTCATACTCGGTGTAAATGTACCCCAGCGCGTGCGGTATCTAGAGGGGAAAGAGGCGTGGGACAATTTAATAAAAGTTGAAACTCACTAAGTGCAGACAAAAATATACAAGAAAATGATAATGAAATTAATTTTTGTAAACTAAAAGGTTCATTTGACACGGTTTTTATAAAAACATGAACGGTTTGCCCAGTGGCCTGTTTCATCAAATTACAATTACAAATTTGTAAACGAATACCAGCTACAAATTTAATGTCCATCTCCACCAGAGATGTTAAGGGCAGTTCTAGAGTTTATAGAGACAGAGTCCAGAGACTTATTAGCGGCTTGACTATCAGAGAAGATGCGGATATCTGAGGTTGATATCACGTTTTCTTTGAGCCAAGATAATACTTCTTTTATCGCTAGAGGTTGCGCCTGGAATACGTTACAGTGATTAGGAAGACGGAATGAGAGACTTAAATTTAGTCTATCAGAGTACACACCTCCACCAACCCCATCTTTGGTCTTCTATCCATCGGTGTAGATGTAAATCGATTCATCTTTAAATAATACCACATCCTCCCAGGTGGATCTGGCAGGTATGGTAACTTAAAAGTTTTTGTCGAAGTTCAATACTGGAATTGTGTAGTCAGTGTTACTTACTACCGACGGCTTTTTTGCAAGAGAAGAGTTCCAGGGTGGTTTTTTTAACTCTTTCTTGTATATTAATTTTCCAGCTTAACTTCTTATCTAAAATGAAACCCAAGTATTTAGCTTCGCCTGATAATGTTAGTGGAACACCTTTAATAAAAGGGGGGTCTATTTGCGGAATTTCGTATTTCCTGGAAAAGAGGACAAGATCTGTTTTATGGGGATTCACTCCAAGTCCACATCGATCAGCCCATTGTGTTAGCTTGTTTAGAGCGTTTTGTAAAAGATTCCTTAGAGTGTTAGGATGCTTTCCTGCATAGGCAGGAAGCTTTCCGCTTCTAAGCAATTCAGCAACTCATTAACTACCAAGTTCCGAAGAAGCGAAGAAAGAACGCCGCCTTGCGGTGTATCCCCACTGACAGATCTTGCCGAGAAGCCACCCAGTTTTGAATTAATAACCCTGCTCGTAAGCATTTGATTAATCAATATTCCAAGCTAGCCATCAACATTTAGAAATGCTAGCACACTCTCTTAGCTAGACAGATCTCTTGTATTAATGCTTAATCGTAGTTGGATATCAATCAGTCGTTCAAAAGGTTTTAGAAAAAATAATGATAGGCTAATAGGTCTTAAATCTTTTGGGTTTACGTGGCAATATTTCCCGGCTTTGGGTAAAAACACAACTTTAACTTTTCTCCATAGAAGTGGAATATGATTCAAGATTCAAGCACCCATTGAAGATGACCTCCAGAATCGGCAGAATTACTTCTAAATTCATCTGCAGTTCAGCTGGAATGATGCCATCCTGTCCTGCCGACTTGTATGGTTCGAAGCTGTTGAGTGCCTATTGTAATTTTTCCCTTGTAAAAAAGTTAAGGTACTGCTTATTCTTTTGTAGGGCAGCACTATTAACAGACTGAGAGCTGCCTGGAAAATGAGTATCCAGGAGCCATCAATATTTTTGAGGCAACTAAGCATGACTGGATTTGTGGACAGTATTTTTCTTAGTTTTGATGCTTCGGAGGCTTCTATATTTCCACAGAATATCCTCCACGAAGTTCGTTTTGTTTTCCTCAATTCTTTTTTAAACGATTTCAGTGATTCCTTATAGGAATCCCAATCGGACAATACTCCAGTACTTTTAGCTCGATTGAAAAGTTTCCTACAATTTTTCCTGAGCGGTTCGAGCCCCGAAGTCCACCAATGTGGCTTTCTTTTATCTATCTTATTTGAATAAGAGGACAGGAGGATTTTAGGGTTAACGTTAGATCGTTGACTTTGCTGTCAAGATCGTTTTTATTAGTTGGAGCACTTAACAGATCAGTTTTGTTTAATCTTTTAAGTGTTTCTCTGTACTTAGGCCAGTCATTTTTCCTTGACTTCGAAAATCTGATTGGCTAGGAGGTTCATCGCTGAATTGAATGTGTCTATGATCAGAGAACGAGTGATCACTAGATACTTTCCAATTTGAGATCATTTGATAGATGTTAGAGGAGACAAGAGTTATGTCTAGAACTTCTTGTGTATTTCTGGTAACGAAAGTTAGTTCATTGCCTAGGTTACTTACTATAAGGTGAGTACTTAAAATAAAATCGAATAGGAACTCACCTCTATCGTTAATATCAGTACTATCCCGTACTGTGTGATGGGAATTAGCATCACTCCCAATAATGAGGCTGATATTTTGCCTTTCTGCGTCAGCGATTAGTTTCTCCAGGATTTTTCCTTGGAGAGACCAGTCTGGTCATGGCCGAGATATGCCGGCACTAGCCAAAAAGTGCCTTTTGCTGTCTCCAGTCTTGCAGCCGTAATATTTTGATCGCTGAAATTAGGTAGTAAATATATATTAATGCTACTTTTTACTAGTATGCAGGATCTAGGTTCACCTTTATCGGACGCATACAGTAGGTAGTAACCAGGAGTCCTGAGTCCCTTTACAGTGGATTTCACAATCCAAGGTTCTTGGATCAGGACGATATCTTCCCCGTTGCTGGACACACGAAGAAGAATGCAGGCTGACGCTTTGATGGAGTGTTGAAGGTTAATCTGTACTAACTGCAGCATTTTGGCTAAAATTAGGCAGATTTGCATCCGCCACGGTGACATCAGGTTCAAAGTCAGAAGACGAACTTAAAAGCCCGTCATCATTTAAAAAAAACTCTGTTTAAGAAGTCTTCAGTCTCCATGACTGAAAGACTGTCGACGTTTAGAGAGGACTCTGTTGGAGCCGAGGATGACCTAGATGCATCGTCTCCAAACTTGGAAAGGTGATAGACATTCCAGCTTCGTCTTCTTGGGGTGTGGAGCAAGCTGCACCAACCTCATCTTTTTTATAAGCCCTAAGGTTCATCGTCTCAAATCCTCTTTAGAGGATTTATTGATCACAATAATTGCGCCTTTCAGGTACGTGCTCTTGGCCTGCATGGGATACCCTCCTTAACAATTACCTCAAGCTTAGCACTTGGCCAGACCTCTCCCACCCTGCTGACAGCCAACTTATAGAGATCGCACGATCTCTTATCATCGCAGACGATGAGCTTGACATGACCCTGGTGCCAGCCGCCATCACTCATGATTGGAGTTGGTCCTGGGTTGTCCCTCATTAAATTCAAGAAGCCAGCCGAGAGCTTCAATTTCACCATCTGCCAATGATCAGAAGAGATCTTACCATCTATATCGCTTCTGTCTTATCAGAGCATCTCTAAAAGATTTGAGTAGGGGTTTGATGGGAGTGCTGGTGTTAAGCTTTAGATCTTTTGGCAAAAGGCATGGTGCCTTCGATAGATCTTTGTCGCTTTGACGTAGAGTCGCCGCTGTCTTGGTGTTTAGCTAAGAAACTTTTAGCCAACCTTACTTGTGCTTCCTGCTTTGAGTTACTTCCGAACTTCGGTTTAGCAAGATCTTCAGAATCCTCTCTGCATTCCGCTTGTCTTTATAAAAGGACCCACCAGGTGTAAGCTTACGCCTACCCCCCCCCCCCCCCCTAGGACCCGAGAGAGATGCACTCTCACTAGTTGTGGAAGGGCCATGCTTCACTATCCTTCCACCACTGAAATGGGGGTGGGGGTGTGAGGTTTGGGGAGGTTTACTCTCCGTAGTAGTGGAAGGGTCATGCTTCACGATCCTTTCACTACTGAATTAGGGTATTGCTACCTTCCTCTCACTGTTTTTGCTGTCAGCAACTGAACCATGATTTCTCACGGTTTCGTCACCAACAGACAAAACAGGAGGTACAACAGACGAATTTCCAGTCGCACTGCCGGCCGAACTTGAAAAAGAACCGGACTTACCACTAACTTTATCTGAAAATGTATTCATTAAATTCCCACGAGTATCGGAGAAAGGGTGGTCTCTCTGCGCAGAGATCCGTATATGCAGATAAGGCTGGTTAATTCGGAGATTGCCAACTGTCCGAATACTCCGTTAGCGACTGAGCTAGTATTTGAATTGGGCCCTCAGCCAGGCTGATTATCGGCACGGGTCGTATAACACCTTGATCCAGCCCAATATAGAGGATTTGGGGAAAAGTAAGGATATGATTATGAGGGGAAACAGACAGCATATTCGCCGTACTGCCGAGAATGGAGTGAGGGAGGGAACACCGAACAGCTTTTTCGCCGTATCGATGCGAGAGAAGGTAACGACAGACAGCATCATCGCGCCTAGAAAGGAATATGTGATGGGAATGGTCGGACAGCTTCATCGCCGTACCGATGAAGGAGGTAACACGTTGGACAGCATCATCGCCGTACCGCCGAGTGGAGGAAAGTCGGACAGCCTCATGCCGTACCTAAAATAGGAGGGGAACACACGTTGGACAGCATCCCGCCGTACCGCGGAGGAGGAAGAGTGAAGGAGTGAGTTTGGGGAGCGCCCTTTAGTTTCAGGACTCATCTGGAGAGTTTATCTCGAGAATCATTGAACCTACTCAGCTTCTGCAACTCGACACGTTTGACGCTATGGTAGAAGTTTATTAACATAAATTCAATGGAATTTAATTTTCTACAAAAAATCTCAAACAGTTTTTGGTGAGACTTACGGTTCTCAAGATATCGTGGAAACCCTTTTTAAATTACAAAATTACTGACGAAATAACAAACGATCTTTCTCTTGTAATAATTATTCAAGAAATGAAGAAATTTGTAAAGTCACTCAATTTGAAATTGTATATATATTACAATATAAAGGGTTTTTCAAAAGAGACGCTACAAAAGTAGAGCGACAGGGACAGCAAACGACGCCATATTTCTTGACGCTCTTTTGACATTTCTCCTCAGTGAGGTTTGCCATTTCATGATGGAAAGATATACGAGCCAACAACGAGTCGAAATTAGTAAAATTTACTACCGAAATTCGGAGTCAGTGGCCTCAACGTTAAGAGCGCTACGTCTAATTTAGCAATGAGGCTCATTTTTGGCTGAATGGCTTCGTCAATAAACAAAATATGCGGTATTGCTCAGGCAGCAATCCACACGTACTCCATGAGTCATCATTGCATCCCGAAAAAATTACGGTTTGGTGTGGTTTATGGGCCGGCGGCGTCATTGGGCCGTACTTCTTCCGTGATGATCAAGACCGGCACATTTCTGTGAATGGGGATCGCTACCGTTCAATGATAACCGAATATTTTTGGCCCCAATTGGATGATATGGACTTGGAGGACATGTGGTTCCAACAGGACGGCGCCACAAGCCACACAGCGAATGTCACAATCAATTTATTGGAAACCAAGTTTGGAGAACGTGTTATCTCACGAAATGGTCCAGTCGCTTGGCCGCCTCGGTCGTGCGATTTGACGCCGTTAGACTATTTCCTGTCAGGCTACGTCAAGTCTATGATCTATGCCAACAAGCCAGCGACGATTGATGAACTTCGAACGAATATCGAACGTGAAATTGCAGCAGTATCGGCCGATTTATGCTTGAAAACCATCGAAAATTGGGTTCAGCGTCTGGACTTCTTGGATGATTTTGAGCCATTATACATATAACATAGGGTCATTTCGAAACAAAGGCGTTGTCATAAATGTTTAGAAGTTTTATGTCATATCGACATAAAACTTGGTTGATTTTATATGTTCATGTTTGTCATACAATATTAAGGCCATTTTACACGATTACAGAAGTCATATGAATTGTCAAAAAAATCATACCAAACCTCTGAACACACTCATAGATCTCATGACTTCTCAAAAGCAAAAAGCATATGACTTTTTTGACATTAGAACTTCAGCTAATTCCATTTGAGAAGTCAAACAACAATTGTTGTTTTCGTGGAAATTAGGGAACTCAGAGTATTGGAAATAAAAATATTTCTACAAAAGAATGTAATTTTGAAGGAAAACAACAATAGATAATTTCCAAAAAGTAATTTTGCTCTACAAACATTTATTTGTTTATGAGTTTTTTTTTCTTTTATTTTGTTTTTGACAGATAACCATAGAGAAAATCAAATGCGAAGTAAAGACGTGTAAACATACAAAAATTATAACCTTATGACTTGACTTGAAATGACAGCTGATATGAGAAATCATACAGAAAATATAATGACAGGCCTTTACTATTTATGGTTGGAATTGAGTCAAATTAAGAATTAAGAATTCTCGATTGATCTCATCCTGATTGTATAATTTTTGATTTAGGACCTGGATTTGGTTTTTTTTTGTGGCATTTATGCTGGTGATAGAATGCAATATTTTATCTATTTGTTGCCATTAATGTGTTAAATGACACAACAATAAGTATAAAATGGTAGAAACGATGAATTTTGTCACTTTGGTAAAGCGCAAAGTGGCGCTAAATGAATGACATGGGCGATATTAGATATTATTTTTCAATAGATTAAGAGGGATAGTTGTATCTCAACTAAAACTAATGGAAGTAATTAAAGTTAAAGGAAGTATCTGTCAGGGATTTCGCAGAGCTTAAGGGAGGTAAAGTCTTTTAATGTGTGTGTAGATTTTTGCCTGAAAAAGAATACCTATGTTAACGAAGACTCTTTTAATCACAATTATATCCACGACTTAAATCGTGATATAATTGCGTGTTATAATTGTGTTCGTGGATTTAGGGTCACTTAAACGTCTGTCGCTTGCATTCTTATTTTTGAATGGAATCAACAATTGCAATACATTTCAGTGGTTTCCTCAATTCAACATTCAATTAAAAAAAAATATATACATTTAAAAAATACGCGAATTTTATAACGTTTTCCCGCTGTTTGATGGATTTCAAAACGTGTTAATGTTTTATATGTATGTTTTTGTAGTTAAGAGGTGTCGATTAGGATATAGGGTTTAAGTTAAATATACCTATCAGTTGTTGGCAGTTTTGGAGTCAAATAGACGCGTCATCATGTACTATTTATATGTACCTATTTATATATTCAAACCAAAGGCACTAAACACCTTGTTGTGTGTAACACCAAAAGAATTAACAAACATAAATAAAAATGAAAACAATAATAATAAATAAACATTCATGAACTCGACGCATGGGGACCTACATATGATTGTATATCATCAGCCGTCACCAAGCGTGCATTGAACTGATCATATTACACACTAAGCATGTTCGGTCACTATGCGCCAAGTACATAGATCGATTTTTGTTTATGACTGCAATTATATGCGACACATTATAGAAGATAGAAGATTATTTACAAAATAAAGTCAGCCTAAGTTATATCGTAACCACGACTCAACTATTTAAATCGTGCATTTACGCTCGGCAAAATAAGCGGCTTTTAAATAAACTAAGAAACATTCGTTCGCTAAGACACAACAACCTTCTTTACACTTTAGAATTCTTTGTTGTAGTGAGCTTAAAGCAAGCTGCATTCTACAAACAGAGGCTCATCATGACTGCATGTGTTAGTGGTTAGTAGATTAAGTAAGCTAACACAAGCACATAAATAAATAAATAATAAACATTAGCAAAACTAAACAATTACAAAACATACAATATTAGAAACATAATATAAAACATTTAAAAAAAAAAAAAAATTAAAATTCACGAGAGTGGAGCACTGGTGCGCAACAATGTTTTCAATCCAACTTTACTTAGGTTAAAATCAACAACGGAAGCGTTTAAATTAAAAAGTCTGCACATACGGTTAAGAGGTTCGTGTATACCATAGTTAGTTCTATGAAAAGGAACGTGAAAAAGTTCAAATCTTCGTAGATGGTGAACTCCTCCACGGTAGTTAATGCCTACATATGCTAACAAGTCAGCAGCATCAATTTCACCACTGATAAGTTGGTGGAAAAATATAAAATCATTATTAACTTGCCTTTCATATAAAGTTACATTCTGTTTAAAAGATACATATAAAGGGTGATTTTTTAGCTGGTTTGGTTTTGGCAACACTGGTTTTGACAGCTGACGCGTGTTTAGTACCTTGTGTCACTGTCAAACAGCTTCAGTTTGGTTTGCAATTTAACCATGGATCGTCTTACAAATGAACAACGCTTGCAAATTATTGAATTTTACTATCAAAATTCGTGCTCGGTTCGAAATGCTTTTTTATCGAAAAATTGTGTTCAGCGATGAGGCTCATTTTTGGTTGAATGGGTACGTAAATAAGCATAATTGCCGCATTTGGAGTGAAGATCAGCCAGAAGCATTGCAACAGCTACCAATGCATCCCGAAAAAGCCACTGTTTGGTGCGGTTTATGGGCCGGCGGCATTATTGGGCCATATTTCTTCAAAGATGATGCGAATCGCAGCGTTACTGTCAATGGTGAACGCTACCGAGCGATGATAAAAAACTTTTTTTTGCCCGAAATGGCAGTTCTTGACTTGCATGATATGTAGTTTCAACAAGACGGTGCCACATGCCACACAGCACGCGAAACAATGGCGCAATTGCGAGGCGAGTTTGGTGAACAGTTAATTTCACGTTTCGGGCCGGTCAATTGGCCGCCTAGATCGTGCGGTTTGACACCATTAGATTATTTTTTGTGGGGCTATGTCAACGCTAATGTCTATAGGGACAAGCCCGCTTCGATTGACGCACTGGAAGCCAACATGCATGCATTCATTCGTGAGATACCGGCCGATATGTGTGAAAGAGTATGCCAAAATTGGACTCAGCGGATGGGCTACCTGAGACGCAGCCGCGGTCAACATTTGCATGAAATTATCTTTAAACATTAGATTGCAAGGTTCAAACTATCGATTCAAATAAATATTTCATTCATTTTTTCGAATTTTGTGTGTTTTTTTTTTTAAAGTTCTAAGCCTCTTAAAAAATCACACGTTACATGTCTGTACATATATTTCAAGGAGTTCTCCAAAAGTTAAAAAAAAAAGCGTTTTGACGCATGCTGACAAAAGAAAATTCTAGTTTTTCGTTAACACCTTAAAGGAACTCAATTCAACGGGTTGGCTCAAACTAGGTTGACTCAAACCGCGTTGACTGTACCGGGTTAATTTATTTTAATTAAGTTGTAATTATTTGGTTTGATTTAAGTATTTTTTCCGACTTTAATTTGTTTTCATATTATCAGGACATCCCTCGAAAGATAGAGCAAATTTATGAAAAGAAAACCTTAACTTTATATCTTATTTTTGATTTCTTGTAAATTTTTGCTTTGTGCTTATCGCTTATATTAGTTTTTATTTATCGTATCGTATCGTATTCTCCTCGTCTAGGATATGTTGTGCTATTGTTGAACTATAAACTAATCTAAAGATATGTCTTATGTTGTAAATGAAACCTTAAAGGTTTTTTAAATATTTATGGCTTATTTAAAAAAATAATCAACAATTTTTTTTACTTTAAATTTATTATTACAAGAACTGCTGCCCCTTACTTTAGCAACTTGGTTTGGTTCATTGGAAAACATATACTAGAACTAGATGCTTGCGTTCGAACAGATATTGAGTAAGAAATGATTCAATAATAAAATTGAAACCAATAAATGAGTTCTTCTTTTATTTTTAGCCATCAATCAAATCAAAAACTGTCAAATCTTGTTGCGGAACATCTTGATCACTTGCATTACCTCAATGATATCCTGCTTCTTGAAATCCGTGATTTGAATGCAGTTCTAACGGAGCACCTGCTTCACAAACTCTTCATTCCCCTCTATATATTTTCTCTTACCCCAGCTCCGCCGCTTTCAATGGCTGTTGTTACCCAAAATTTGGCAGCAGTTCTCAACAAGGTTGTTAACATTGATATTCAAGAAATGAACAATCCGCGTGTATCATCCATAGTTGCCTTGTACCTTCTTTCTTTGGTCTTTTTGGTTATAACGCATGGACCTTTAGTGCATGCCTTGGCTTGGGTTATATTAAATGCGGATAGCAGAGTTTTTACTGAAGGTGCTGCAGAGATTTTGAATGCATATGTTGAGAGGCGTGAAGTAGTTGTACCTGGCTTTATAGAACCCAGAGAAAGTCTTGAAGAGGCTTTGGATACAGTTGCTACAGCTTCATCATCTTTAAATATCCTTACAGAAGAAAATATTGCAGCAGTTCACGAACAAGACCAACAGCAAAATTCTGAAGTAGATGATCAATTTTCGAGTACAAAAACATTGCATAAATCGAATATCACAGATGAAGAAAAAGAAAAGCTTAAGAAACTTGTCGAATCATCATCATCAGATATGCTTCGTCCGTTTTTGGATGTCGTTACATCATCGTTAGATTGTGTAGAAAATGACTATTTGGCCTTGCTTTCACTTTGCCTCATATATTCAATGGCAAACAACCGAGGTGGGTATTGTTTTCCTTTAAATTGTTTGTTATATTTTCATTGTGTATCGCTAAACTAACATTATCCTTCTTCATATTCTATTGCAAAACTATTAACACAACTGTTTTATAGATGGTACGTAATATTGTTTTATTCACAATATCAAGATCTTTGCATGATAGTCCAGTCAATTAAGCGATAGTATACAGAAATTTTGGAACGGCCAGAATTGACTTCAATATTCCTTTTGGAGGTAAACATACATAAACATCACCCAGGACCTAAAAAAAATAATAATATTTTTAAATATTTTAAGGCTAGGGCTGGCTTATATTTTCGCAAGCGTTTATTATGTTTACCTCGTGACATGTCCAGTTTTGAAATAATTTATGACTGTTCTATCTATCTGTATCCCACATTTTTATATTCTTTGGCTGAGCTACGTTTTAATTAATCTATACACAAATAAATATTTTTTTTTTTTACTCGTAGTATGGATACAATATGTACTGTACAAAAATCAAACCCTATATCTCAATTAAACAAACAAATTGGTTCCTCAATCTCATCTGTTTCAAAATATCTCATAAATACCGTAATACTTACGTAAAAAAAGTAATAACTGAATATGAAGAAAATCAAAAAAAAGTGGAAGGGTATGATAGTCAACCAACTGACAAGCCCATACCTGGACGAAACGAGGGTTGAGCTCATTTAAACTTTTAAGACCCATTTAGATGATCGTTCAGATAAACTGATGTTTTAAGCTCCATTTAGGCTTTAATTTCAGTTTCGGTTGAGCTATCAGTTTAAATTTTAGTTAAACTATTCAATTTTCTTCCACAAACACGGACAAGTGCGATAAATTTCAATAAAATCGACCAAACTATCACTCGATTTTGACATATTGGAACAAAACAAGGACTCGAAGACCTAATTCATCACCACTAACTGCAAATTGACATGAAAACTGGACTGAAAAGTATTTACACATCAGTTGACCTGAAAACTTATGAGAATTCCATCAGTTTAACTGAAAGCTTAACTGACACCCCAACTGAAGCTGAAACTGAAATGATCGTTTAAATGGGCCTTTAAGTTAAAAAAAAATAAGTTTAGCACTATACCAATTAGCTAAAAAGTGTTTAAAATTAAGTTAAAAAAAATAAGCAAATTGGTAATTAGTATTATGCTAAAACCTTAAGATTAGGATGCTAAAAATTTGTGTCACAAGTCAATTTTTTCTAAGTAACCACCGTAACTACAACGTGTACCCACAATTGAATAACTAAATTTCTCTGTTAGCAAATCAATTGAACGCGGGAAAAGCGAAACATATTACAATAAAAATACGAAATTTAGATTTTCAAACGTAACATATTTTTATTTACAAATTTTAAAAATCGATTGCATTTCGAACTGACATAGCGAAATTCGACACGTTACGTTTGCAAATTTAAATTTCGTGTTTTTACTGTACATTTTTCTAATTTTTGCAGTCACTAAAGAAACTGTCTAACTTTTTTTCATTTTCAAAAAGTGATACCCTTTTGATTTTTTTAAATACGAAATTTCAGCAATTCTATTCTTTATTACACAACTTTTAAGCTGAAAATCATTTTGTGATCACAATATTTTCTTTTTTTTTTTAATTTTTAAAGTTTTTTTTTATTTATCTATAATTTCACTTCTTGAGTACGGTAATTCGTCAGTAATATTTTAGGGCATGACTCTCATATATATTTTAAGATAAAAATCGCATGGGGAAAAGTCTAAGACAGGGGAACAAATATCTGAAAAATTGACTTTAAAATTGACTTAAAAGAAGAGAAAAAAATATAGCGAAAATGGCTGTTTTGTAAAGCAAATCTAGCTAGCATTTTTAGCCAAAAAATTTTTTACCTAATAAAAAATTTAATAATACAAAAATAATCCTTGTTAATTTTAAAAAATGCATTTTTGACAACCAATTTTTTTAGTGGATATAAATTTATTATTCACAATTTTCATTAATTATATAATCATATTTGTGTAAATCGATTTTTAAATTTTTTATTCTTAACCGGCACTTTTTAACAGAAAATTCATGTAAATTTTGAAGTTAAAATCAGTATTTTTTGCTAAATGTTTTTCAAGTACAATAATGCGCCTACAAGTGAAACCGGTCTTGTATATGCAAAAAAGTTAGCAAATGACTGGCTTTGTTTGGTTCGGAACACTCTTGAATGTTTTTTTTTTTTTTATTTTTCAAAGAAATAAATATTTGTATATTTGGTGTTCGGTATTTGACTGAAAATTAATAATGGCGTTGAATATCGAACACAAAAATACCACTTATTAACGCAAAATTTTGAAAAATATCAATATTCATATCAAAATATTCAAAAATAAAATATCAACTTTAAAAAAAATTCATAATATTTCTCAAAAAGTATGCATTGAAACAACTTGATTTGAAAAACAAATCAAATAACGGAGTATTAGCTTTCAAAAAAATTATGACAGATTATCTTATGCGCTTTCGTAGATTTTTAATATTTCTTTTTTGCATTTTGAGCTAATTTTTCAAAAATTGCCCCTCTGTCTCAGGGGGGGGGGAGGAGATAGAGTTTACCCACCATACTATTTTTTTTTCTTAGAATAAACCAAGAATCATGCCCTTAAATATAATTGACGAATTACCGTATTCAAGAAAGTAAAATTATAGATAAATAAAAAAAAAACATTTTTTTTTTAATTTAAAAAAAAAAATGAAAATATTGTGTTCACAAATTGATTTTTGGCTTCAAAAATGCGTAACAAAGAGTAGAATTTTTGAATTTTTTAATCGAAGGGGTTGCACTTTTTGAAAACGACAATTTGAATTTTAAAACGCTAAAAATTGGGTTAAATTTACTTCCAATTATATTTTTTTCCTGAAACTAAATTTAGAGACAGAAAAATGATACCCTACTTTTTGAGATATCAATATTAATTACTTGTCTATAATTAATTAAAATAAATGTTCTAAAAAATTTTAAAAATCGATTACTACCACACGGTGGTCATAAGACGCAAAAAGTTTCACTAAAATGGATCCCAAAATTAATGATGCAGATTTGTTTGAAATTATCTCAGGATTCTAAATTTTAAAACCCCAAAATCGTTCCTGATCCCTTTTTTGAGTTATAGGCATATATAAATTATATGCTTCATGCATATTGGCATTTTGACGTAGCTGGGAAAAAAATTGTTGAAAATCAAGGTAAGATCACACTATAATGTTCTATATCTTTTTTGAAAAAGCTTTGATTTTGATTTATGGTTTTGAGAAATTTAATTTTAAATTGTAGTTAAAAAAAATTAAGAATCCAAAAAATCACGCTTTTATCAGTTGATGCCAATTTAAGGACTATTTTTTTATTAAAACTTTGTTTTACAATTTCAAGTTCATTGCATTAGTTTTTAATTAATACATAGTTTTATGGAGCGAAAAACGAGACACAAAATTGAAATTTTGAACATTACATAATCAAAAAAAAAATAACAAAGACCCAGGTACTTGTACATATATTGATTTTTCATACCCTCAAATATTATAGAACAATTATTCTCATTTTTTCAACGGATTTACGATAGAAATGTTTTTTCTGAGAGACGGTAAACATTTTTATCCTCTACCCACTGTTGTTATGCTAAAGCATTCTTCGATTTTATCTTGCTGTTATTTTAAAACGGTAAACAAATAAAAAAAAACTCAGAAAGCTGCCTTATGAATCTAATCTGTTTGAAAATTTATGATTGTACTACAATAATTCAATTATTGTATTGTAGATCTTTCAGTGGTTATGTATATACGTCTGTATATCTTAAATAAAAACCCTGGACAGACTATTGAATTACGGGACTGTCCCGGAAAATACGGGACGGATGGTCACGGTAATTATGATACTAGAGCGTGTACGTTGGGTCAAATGAAGAAAAAAAAAAACGAATGAAAGGGTGTTTTATATTCCCCCGTTCAGACGTGAGGGTCAATTAAATAAAAAACTGAATTAACAAAGTAAAATAATTTTTAAAAATCAAGTTAAATTATATCCTTTTTCGTGATCTTTTTAAAGTCCCTGATAGGTATTTAATTTAGTTAAAAATTAACCCCTCTGTTAATAAACGGGGGATAACAACGTGCTAGCGTTTATTCATTTGTTAACTTGTAATTTTATTAACAATTAAGTAATAGTCTGTGACGTGTGTTAACGTACGGATAACTTTAACTCGCCAAATTCTGCGAATAAGGAACGGATAACTTATTAACACATACACGCACACGTGTGATAGGAACGTTTACTACTACCAGTATACGCTTCGTAAGGCAACCCATGCATGTGACACGTGTATTATGAAATCCCCACAGTTTGATGGTGAATTTGGTGAAGTGATAAATACTGGAAAAATATCATTTTTTTTAAGTTGTCTATCCGTGTGCTAGTTACGAGCGGATGCCAGTTTTTATTAATACTGTACCACCTGAGCTTATCTTAAAGACAGAAATATTACCCGTGTAATTAATTGTCTGTGCATGAACCCGTCTCCTTATAATTACCCGTATATTTAGCAATACACATGAAATTATTATTGAAATCGTTTTTGCAATTTTTCTAATGCACGTTGAAAATAGGTACAGTTATTGTTTGAATAGTTACAAACAAGTTGTTTTATAATAGGAACCTCTACTAGCCCATTCAAATAACTCACTACACTTGTATTTAGTTGGTTTTTCTGAAAACTTTATAAACAATCTTTAAAATTGGTCTTAGAAACATCCGCCGTCGTCGGTGTCGTCTTCATACCTGAACTGAAAATCAGTTCTTATTCTAATTCTTATTATATTAAAAAGTACACGGTTACACGGGTATCAATTCCTTAAAACACGTGTTCCCGTGTCACCTGCCTGAAATCGAGGGCTCCATAGTACTTTCAGATAACCTTATTAGTTTTTGGCAGAAATCATTTCGTTGTGTAATTGGTCTATGCAAAAAAAGAAGGTATTTTAGTACTTTTGTATTAGAAAACACAAGTCTACTTTTTTAATACTCAAATGATCTCAAGTGGAAGATAATTTAATATAAAAAAATAAAATTCGTAGAAATTCAAAGCTATGGGAAGTACATGGACAGACCTTTCAAGTCGGATAATAAATGTAGAAGCTATGAAGTTTTCAGTTAGTGAAGACAATTATAGTACTTAAACCTTAAAACGTTCCCACGTAAGGTTGTCCTTAATTCGTGCTTCTGAAAAAGGAGAGTATAACAAAACGTTCTAAAACCTTAAAAATAACGGGACTTTGCAACTATACATTTGAAAAAAATCAACACTAACGTAGTAACAAAAACAACATGAAAACATACAGGAAATCTACTTGCAGATTTTTTGTTTTGTATCTACATTATGCTAAGCTTATCGCTCTTGATCAAAGGGGGGCAGGTTGGGCA
The DNA here is from genome assembly GCA_946251815.1 of Dasysyrphus albostriatus. Classification (NCBI taxonomy): domain Eukaryota; kingdom Metazoa; phylum Arthropoda; class Insecta; order Diptera; family Syrphidae; genus Dasysyrphus; species Dasysyrphus albostriatus. Next base: position 180,166,984 of record OX276335.1, read on the forward strand.
GATTTTTTTTTCAACTAGAATTCAATAAAGCAATGAAATTTGGAAAAAAAAATGTTAACCTATGCAAAACTTTTTATAAAATTTCAAAAAAAATATGTTTTTTTCTTAATTTTTTTACTTTGAAATTGAATTTCTCAAAAGCTATTAACCCAATCAACTTGAACTAAACGTAAAACTCAAGAGCAGAATTATAGCTTTCCAAAAAAATATAGAACCTTATAGATCGATCTTTAACAATTTGTTTCCCAGCCACGTCTATTTCTAAATAAAAATAAAAAGCAATAGTATTATTGTAAAGCGTAGTACGCAGCTGAAGCGAAAAGAAAATTTCCATACAGAAAATGTCACACCACAATCAAAAACGAAAAATTTCGTTGTGATTTTTGTATGTAGTACGGAGTTCGATAGTGAAATGTCAATAAAAAAGAAAACAGCAGTAGATTCCTTTCACAAGTCTCCACATATTTTTCACAAACAATTAATTGTCCGACACAATATTCTTGATAAAAATTTGACAGTTTGTCTTATCTTGCAGTTGGATTTCATTTTAAATGGAAATGAAGAACATAGACCACAGTTTTATTTGGAACGCTTAATACCACAATGGACGATACAAAAACCAAAAAAAAAATATAAAAATTCACTTCAAACGAGAAAAAAAATTGACTTAAGATTTTGAACTTTTTTTAATTTATTTTGGGATCTTTCTGATAAAACTTTACTTTTTTTCGTAATCATTTCGTTTCTGATTTCGTTCTCAAGTTGGAGACCAGATAGAACATGAATAGTTCGCCTCACACAATGTCCTTCTGTCAACATTGACCTACAGCCTTAACAGTTGAGGTCATTCTCTTTGAACATTATATCAACAAAATTGAATCGAAAAATTAAAAATTTGCTTAGCTCTAAAATATAACCATATAACCGCCAAGTACACACTTTCATATCAACATAAATCCAATAAAAAAATTGCATTGCTGTTTAAAAAAACAAATTTTTGAAAAGTTAATATTTGGAATACCGATTGATAATTTTTTAATCTTGCTTAAGCATAGTAAGCAGCTGAAGCGAAACGAAAATTTCCATACAGGAAATGACACAACGAAATCATAAAGGAAATTTTTCGTTGTGATTTTTTTATCTAGAGATCCTACTCAAGGGCTTTGCTCTCTTACACCCTACAGGCTGACCCGAATAAACTGTCGAAACAAGACTGAGCATGTGTTAGTTAGCCAATGCATTTTAAAGGGAACCGCACCAACATAGTGACAATCTTGCTGCGTTTTTTTGCTCAGTTTGTGCTCAAATGGTAGGATAGTTCATTAAAATATTCAAAACGGGAATCCGTTGAATTCAAAAACTGAAAAACAAATATACTTTTATATTAAATTGCCTTTTTGAAGTCTTTTACCAGAAAAAATGTATTGAATATAGATAGTTATTTCGTTTGGCATGAAAATAAAGAAATATTTATGATGATTTATAACAAAAGTAAAGAAAATCAATTAAAAAAGTATAAACTCGCCCTAGGAATTCAATGCCACGAACTGTAGTCCAATTAGCTTAAATTTGTTGACAGATAAAAGGAATACAACAAAAAATCATTGTGAATTTTTGATTGTTTGTGATTATAAATATTAAATAAATAATTTGAGGCTGGTTAAATAGTTAATAATAATTGTGTTTAATAAAACAAAAAAACTGGCAGGAACAGCACTATTCATGTAACGCTAGTCGCGCACATGCAATTTTCAGTTTCGAAACTGTTTGGTTGCAAAATTCAGTCCTATGGACTCGTATGAAACTCCGCGCACATGCAGAAACTATTCTGTCGTCGATTCGACCAACTTTTCACTTTGTGTTTTGGCACAAACTGGACGATTGAACGAAATCAGTTTTTCAGTTTGTGTCATATGGAATAATATGTAACTGCGCGGACATTCAACCAAATAGTTGCGGATATTAAACCGCATCGTTGAATTTTGTTCTCTGTGCGAAAGAGAACAAATGTATCTTTTCTTTAATTTGCTGAGCAAAAGAATAGGACTAAGACGATAATATTTTTCTTTGAATGTATGAGATTGAAAATCTGAATAAACATTGTCGGTGTGTTGGTTAGGTTCGTTGCCAAATCACTTGGCCAACGGTCGGTTGCGCAGAGAGAGGATTAAAGAGAACAAAAATGGTGCGCAAGAAATTTAATGAGTAAAGATTATTCCATAAATTTTACAACGCCTAAGTCAACTTTGTTTTTCTTTAAAATTAAAATGCGATTGAATGTATGAGTTTAATTTTTTTTTATTTGAGGTTAAATAATTTCAGCGCACTTATCATAATAAAAAAATTAATCTATTGCAGTGACTTCAAACTGATTGAAAAATAGTTTAGGGATTATTGTTTGTTTCTATGGTTTATGGTTTTATTATTTATGGCTCAGCAACATATATGTTCCGAGTGCGATGTGTTTGTATTTATTTTATGGCGTTAGGTTTTATATGATATATTTTTTAACCTGTGGGGTTTTGGGAAAACATTAATAGATCAGTATTTACGGGTTTTGATAATTTTTACCTACGAGTTTTTAAGAATGAATACTCTCTTGAGAGAGAAAAGTTAGCGCAACAAATAATTTTATTGAATAATTAACATTTATTTTTTTTTTGAAACAAAATAATAAAATATAAATAATATAAATAACAATATAGTTTTAATAATGACTCTTCATTTACATATATTAAATTTTAAGAACTAATGTCGGTTTCATAATCGGTTGTAGAATCATCACCTGGATTGATTATAATTGAATCCGATATTGTGTCCCACATCAGGTCGTGAGAAAAGTATTCTTCTTCAGTTCTATTAGCTTTTTCACATACCTTTCGCCAATCTTCAGCCGTTATTTTTGAAAATTCTTCCTCTGCAAATTTTTGAACATCTTATAATTTGAATGTTTTGTTTCTTCCAATTGGTTTTTCTTTTCTTAATGGATCCATGGAAATTTTTTTTAAATGTCGCTGTTTAAGCTTCTGTTGTTTTTTAAAATTGATTTCCAAACCAAAGCAAATATCATTTAAATATGTAAATTACCTTTGATGAAAGATTCATTCTTAAAAACTCGTAGGTAAAACTATTAAAACTGTACAAGTTTGCACTGATCTATTTATATTTTCCCAAAGCGTCACAGGTCAAAAAATGTATCAAATAAACACTAACGCCATAAAATAAATACAAACATATCGCCCCCGGAACATATCTGCTAAGCCGCAAATCATGAAACCATAAAGCATACAAACACACAATAATCCCTTAACTATTTATTAATCAGTCCGAACTCACAGGTAATTTTTTTATATTTAACCCCATTGCATTTTGCAATAGATTAATTTTTGTATTGTAGGTGCATCGAAATGTTTCCCTTTGATAAAAACAAAAATTCTGAATTTGATCTTTTCGAAGTAAAGTTTATACCTAAAAATCTTTCCTTTTTATCCTACCAGAGATGAAATACTGTTTTAGATATCAAGCCATGAAAGAAAAATAATTCATGATCAAACCTCATTGAAAGAAAGTTAATCGCTGGAAATTCATCTCTATTTTACTGTGAGCGAAGCTATAAACAAAACTCACCCGCCTTACTGCCTGACCAGAATAGAGTGCTGCAACTGGAATAGCTGTCAAAAAATGCTGTACGTAATTTTTTTTACTCGCCCACAATGTGCTGTACAGCTTTCTGACATTTTTGGCTTTTCAAGTCAGCTGTGCGAACTTAATTCAACAAAATCAAAATTAAAACAAAAATAAACATGGATAGTGAAGAAATGCAAGCTAAAAAAGAGTTTGAAACTCTCTTCAACCCCCATGTAAACACTTGGTTGCGCTCACAATATTGAAACGTTAAAAATGCTGCATGCAAATATTAAAAGTTGGCCAACTTGTCCAGCTGCGTCGTGTTCTGTTCGTTTTATTGGATTTGTGTGTATTCAACATTTTGACAGCTATTCCAGTTGCAGCTCCGTCTCCGTCTCTCTCAGCCAGTTAGTGCCTCAGTACTTTCGCAGCAGCGATGATGACAGCAACGCCAGTATGCACATCATTTTTTTCTTTTCTTCATATATTTTTGTGTATCTTTCAAAATTAAAGAGATGAGCAGAGAAATTTAAAGAGAGCTGCGCAGTAGAATGGCCAAGTGATTTGGTTCAAGCTATATCAACAAGTCACACGTTCAAATAAAATTTGCGGGTGTTTTAGGCAAGGGGGAACCAGTCCTTTCTCTAGATAATATAGGTACTCTATGAGTGAAATGTCAATAAAAAACGGTAGTAGATTACTATATCCAAGTCTCCACATTTTTTTCACATACAATCAATTGTCCGACACAGTATTCTTGACGAAAACTTGACAATTGGATTTTATTCTTAAATGGAAAGTAAATGAAGAAATAAATTAAGAACACAGACCAAACTATTATTTGGAACCCTTAACACCACTAGGGACGATACGAAAACCGAAAAAAATATAAGAATTTTTTGTATTTAGTTTGGCATCTTTTTAAAAAAAATCTACATATTTCATATAACCATTTCGTTTCTGATTTCGTTTTCAAGTTGGAGACCACAGAAAATTTTCGTTTCACCTCAGCAGCGTATTAGGCTTTAGTACATACAATTATAAATACAGTACCAGCCAAAATAAAGTACACACTGATTGACTGATTTTTTTTTGTATAACTGTATTTTATTCTATCAACTCTCTCTGGTTTTCGATATCTTATTTTCTTCTTAAGAAAAGATTTGACATTGAAATAATTTTTAATAAAAAAAGAACAAAATTAAAACTTAGCCTCCAGTCACCAAAAAATATTTTAACCCTTTTTTATCTTACTGTTTCGTTTTAAACTATTTTTAATTTTGTAATAATAATTACAGGAGTGAGTAAGGCTTGGTTGGATCAAGTTCTAACCAAATCTGGAAAATCATCACAAACATACAAAATGGAATTGGTGAAGAGTCTGCTTAATATTATTAATTTATCTTATCAGCCCTGTAAGAAATTTGAATTTATATTGTCTTATCGAATTAATCATAACTATTCTTGTCTTCTAGCTTGTAGAATTCGCCTTATCACATTAGAAATAACACTCGAACTGTTAGTTACTTTCACGAAACCGAACACAGACGAATGTTGCATAACTGAATCACAGCAACACACCCTCTTTTTGGCTCAGTGTCAAGCAATGAATGCTTTAAGGAATTTTTACATGTCGGAAGAAATTTTTCTTGACCTCTTTGAGGATGAGTATAATGAAATGAAAAAATCAGTTCTTAATGTTGAATACTTATGTATGGACTCAACTATTCTTCTACCTCCAACGGGTACACCTTTAACTGGAATAAGTTTCACTCGTCGATTGCCATGCGGAGAAGTAGAAAAGGCTCGTCGGGCCATCCGAGGTTTCTTCCTACTGCGCCGCACTTGTCAAAAATTTTTAAATGAAACAGAAACAATGCTTCCTTTGACAAATATTACAAACTGCGTCCATGTAGATAACGTTCTGGACCTGAGTAAGATTTAAAAAAATATTATATCAAAATATTGTGCAAAATGTCATTTCAGATAATAGCGACCTGATTGCTTGTACCGTAATTATAAAAGACAGTACAAAACAGAGGAGATTTCTCGTTATTGACACATTGCAATTAATTTTGGTAGAACCAGATGCTAAGCTATTAGGTTGGGGTGTTGCAAAATTTGTTGGTTTTCTTCAAGACGTTGAGGTTGTTGGTGACAAAGACGATTCACGTTGCTTACATATAACGGTTCACAGGGGTGGTGCCTCGCATAATCGCACGCCACTTTTGTCGGCGAAATTTTTGTTTGACGATCACATTAGATGTATGGCAGCTAAGCAAAGGCTTACAAAGGTAATTTAGAGTTATTCAAACAAAATTATAAGATGAATTTGACTTCTGTTCTAATTAATTATAAATTCTTCAGTAAAACTAGAATTTTATTTCCGAAATAATCATCGAAAGCCCAATTTTGGTATATACTTTCTCTTTTTTCTTTTGCTACGAATGAATTTTGAAAAGCAATTGTAGTGTTTTTTTCCGCGTCCGTCTGTTTTTTTTTTCTTGATTCTTGACAAGAATTTTTGTTTTTTTTAGATATTTCTTCTGAAAATTTTTGTAGGACAGAAAAATATATGAATGATGGTAGATGGTAGAGGATGGCAGAGATTATCAATATGATAAAAATTGATAGTCTCTGGTTTCAAGGTAAAGTTTTTGTGTTTGATAAATTTATCTAGGTTATTTTTTTATACTTAAGCATGTTTAATACCACTTTGGAAAGTCATTAAATAGACAACTTTTATAAGAAATTGGCCATCCATGTCCTGATACAATTTCTTTTTTAGAGGTGGTCAAACTTTTTTGAAAACAAATAGTTGAAATGAAAAAATAAATTTAAAAAATTATAATAAAAAATGCAATAACTACTATTAAATTTTTCCGCTCAACTTTCCTTTACGACATCCCGAATTTTGATACGCGGATGGTCTCATTCGATAGATATTCACTAAAAAACACCAAATATCACAATTTTAGGGTGAGGAAACATTTATAAATATTTTTAATTAATTTTTAAACTCTCACTTTTTCCATACAGAATGCATGGAAAATAAATAAAGACTCAAATGTCATTGCATGCTAAGTACTGCCAGATGTACACTTTGGTTTTGGGATGTTTTCTTTTAATCCATATTTTTTAAATGCAAAAGAAACTTTGCATACACCAAACCTTGCCCCACCCCAAATCGTATAATGAGGCCAAGCAGGGGGGTTGCAGGGGGGCAGCATGCCCCCCATACATACCTCGCTCTTTATACGCAGTAATGCTGTATGCAAGCACTGTATTTATATAAGCAAGTTTTAAATTTCCCGCAAAATTTCCCAAAATAAAAACACAAGGGAAACACAATACGTGTCTGGCAATACTAAACAGACCATTTGACATTTCTTTGATTTGTTATTGAAATGGAGTATTATGTATTTTCATTAAACAAAAAGTTCTAAAATTCATTAAAAATACTTATAAATGTTGCCTATCCTTAACATTGAGATATTTAGTGTTTTCTAGTGATAATCTATCCAATGAGGATATCTGCGTTTCCAAATTCCTTGTGTAAAAAGTGCAATTCCGTAACAAAAAACCCGATTTTCAAAAGTTTAAACATTTTTTAATTGCATTTAGGGGGGTTTCCTCACCTTAAGACTTGGAAAATTTTCTTTTGAGATACCTACCTACCCCTAAAAAAAAACCAACTTCGAAATCGGGATGTCGTAAAGGAAAGTCGCCCCAGTTAACCATTATTTACAAGACACCCTGTATATTAGACTGTTTCAAAAAATATGTTTTGCTTTCGATTTTCTTGCAAACAGACTCAAAAGTTACAGTCAAGCGAAAAAAAGACGTCTGCGAAAATTTTAGTTCTTAAAATTCATGTTTAGGCATGCCTCATCGCAGATTTCGGTTTTTCATACGATTTGTATGGGAGAAAACATCTGTTGGTATATGTAATTTCATAACTTAATAATATCAAGTATTTAAACTCACAATATTTTCTTATAGAAAAAATTGAACGTTCTACAAAAAAGGCCTTAACCAGTCGTTTTAAAGTTATAGTCAGTCAAACTCAATCGATAAAATGATCATACATTTATTTGACATTAAATTAGCATATTTTTAGTGATTTGAGATATTATGGTAACTTATATCACTCTTATCGAAAAATTACTTAAGATCTTTTTTGTAGAGGACCAATTTTCATTTCAAATGGTGCCTAACCATACTACTTTACTTCAATTAATACAAGTATATTACCATAATTAGTTGCTTTGAAATGGATTTTCTAGTGGGAAATTACAAAGAATTTCACATTTTTTTTTTTAATTTCTAAAGAGTATTGTACTATCGCTGAAACATAGAAAGACCTCTCTGCAATTGTGTATGAGAAATGCGGTACAATGAGCTTAATGCCCTTACAAGACTGCGCAAAATGCAGTGTATCTTTAAGATATTAGATGGGCACTTGCCATGGATAATATTATGTAATCTTAAAATATTTCTAAAATTAAAATATGCATTAAAAGGAATTCCCAAAATAGATCTGTTAACATGAGTTATACTGACATGCCTAGTTTTATTATAAATAAAACGCAAGCAATCATTAAATGCAACATTTAACTTACATTCATAGTCCCAGCACGGTTAAACTAAACATTTAAATATAAAAAATGGCATTAAGTAGGTTTTAACCAAACGAAGTTTCATTTTAGGTGAAAGTAATTAAACAGAGTATCTTAGTCCACGAAGACCTGCATATATTTTTCTAATAGCAACTAAGATTGCATCACAACAACTAAGACAGCTATTTAAAGTGAAGCCAAAATATGTAACCTTGTCTAAATAAGGAATTATTTCTCCACTGAGAGTAATTGAGGGAAATCCAAAAAAATTGCGCGAAAATCCACCAATAGGTGCCCGTTCTTTCGTTTGCCGCCAAAAAAAATAAAATTTTGGCTCTTAATTACAATATTTTTGGGTGGGCAATAGGTGTGTTTTCCTGCACGCATTTTTGCTTTTAAAATAAAAGTCAACAAAAGAAACTCTTTAACCGGCTTTCTGTTCTTATACCTACTTAGTTCACGAGCGGCCATGTTTTCGGAATTTGGAAATGGAAATATTTTCTTAAGCCGCTTCCATGGGCCAACGCAACCAGTATTCATAACATAAAAGGATGATAACTATAACTGCACTTTTTTTTAATTCATTTTTATTTTTCATTTTTCTTAAAACTATCTTAAAGCTAGACAAAAATTCATAAAAACTAGCCTACTTATCAATATCTTAAAACTAACTTACTGGCCCCAATCGGGCGCTCTAAGTTAAACTATAATAACTTAATGCTAATGTCTTTCGGCCTAAGAACTAACTATCTTAATAATAAAATCCAGGTCGGTTTTGTTTTTTACCTAGAAGAATTTTACAAAAAAACTCGGTATCTACGTCTTTATTTTTGTTGGTTTTATATAAAACTTACAAACTACATAAAGCTAAATTAAAGCTAATTAAAACTAATTAAAACTACTTAAAGCTACTTAAAACTATTTCCAACTAATTACAACCTACTTATAAACTATTTACAGACTAGAACAGCCACAGCAGCATTTTCCGGTTTTATATTTTTTTTTTGTATTTTTGTTGATTTTATATTTTTTTTTTGTGTTTTTGTATGTTTTATATTTTTTTTTTTGTGCCACCCTGACTGTCCCTACTTAAAACTACCTACCTAAACCTATGTAAGTCAGCCAAGACAGAGAAAACACAAGGACAAATTTTAAATATACCGTATCTCTTCGGTCCCGTTCGGACACAGTCCTACTGAACCGAAGATGCTCAGCTCCGTCTTGTGCGAGGACGAATCTCATAATCTCTCATCGAATCTCATCGAAGTCACGCTGCAAAAGAATCCTGATGTCATCGATTCTTGCAGCTGTTCTGTACGCAATTAGATCGTCGGCATACGCAATTGCCTGAGTTAGACTACTTATCAGATCGCTTGTGTAAATGCTGAATGCTGAATAGAATCGGCGAGTTGACCGCTCCCTGCTGATGACCATTTTTAATACTAAAGGTTGTGGCAGAAGTAACATTGGCACTCTTGACAACAAACTTTCTACCATTGACCATATCATAAAGCATATATAACAGTGGTTTACTAATGCCAAGTCTGGTCAGCTTTAGATAAAGACCCTCTAACCATACGGTGTCGAAGGCCTTTTCTAAATCAACCAAACAGGCACCCGTACACTGCTTCTTACATTTGTTCCATTGGACGTCAGAAACAAGTTTAGACGCGGCATGAATGGTGTCATGTCCCGCCTTAAAACCGAACTGATTGCCCGGTATGATATTATTGTCCTCTGCCCACTTAGACAGAGCTCTATTGATAACTTTTTCGAATACCTTGCTGATAATCGGAAGAAGACTTATCGACCGGAAATTCGCCGGATTGGAGTTGTCCTTTCCCTTTTTCGGGTGAGGATGTACCACAGCTGTCTTCCACCGCACTGGATAATATGCATTATTCAGAGCGTTGTTAAACAGAGTGGTATAAATGTATACTGCTTCTTGAGGTAAATGTCGAAGTAAAACGTTGGATATGCTATCGACTCCTGCTGACTTCTTCTTCTTTAATGAATCGAAGATGTGCTGGAGCTCCACCTTCGTAATTAACAGGAAACTGGACGTTTGCCAATTAATCTTCATTGAACCCGACAAAACCGAGGTTCTCTGATTGCCATTGCGTGATGTCATTCCGAAGGTAGAGGTGATGGAGCAAGGCTCTGTTTTCCAGGTCATGATTCGGGCGAATGCACGCATTCACTTTGTACACTTGCTGGAAAGCAGCCCCCAAAGCCTCCACTTTCTCCTGCGGATGTTAGACAATAAAGAGGTCATCGTCCGAGACGGCGTCCTCTGGGCTAATTCCTGCTGTCAGAAGTACGTCTCTGTTGTCTGTCGTTCTCTGAAGCTTAAGACACGGAAGTTCGTTCTGATCATTCCTTCTAAATATCTTGTTAATTTGGGGAAACATGCTCGGGTCGCTAGAATTAACGGCCCGAATTTTGTTGTCCCAATACAAATTAATTGACAACCGATAGTTCTCTTTAATTAGTTGGTTGATGTTCTTGATTGACGACGTCAGTGTCCTTATATCCAGGTCGTGAAGGTCAGTAAACCGTCGGTACAAGAGTTTGAGTCTTGTCAGCAGTCCAATTTTTTGTCTGTGTAGTGCGTCAATGGTCGCGTTGCGGTACATGTCGGTTGCGTCCCGTTGTTTGTATTTCGGTATTGTTCTGTTCATTGTTCGTTTGATTGTCTCGTCCATTTGTTTTAAGTATTGGTCTATTTCGTTATTTGTCAAATTCCTGTCATTTGGTGGGGATATGTTATTCGAACTGATTTCGCTCGATAAGGCGTCGGTGAAGCGTGGCCAGCGCACCTTACTGTAATTGTAAGTATGCACAGGTACATACTCATCCAACTCCACAAGCTCGTTCGGAAGTTGTATTACGAGTCCGCAGTGGTCACTGTCGTACTCGATCGTTCGTAAACTATTTCTCGGTCTTTGACCCACAGAGTCAATAATTGTCAGATCCAGATAGGCACCGCTTTTTGGAAACGATGGCCGATCCGTAGCCAGTAGGTCGACAACATATTCAGCGTTATATTGACTCATCCAATTAAACAGATGAACACCTCTTGAATCCTGTATTTGATTTCCCCAATCTTGGTGTTTGGCATTCAAATTAAAGAAATGTAATACATAAATACGTCTAGCCATTCGAACTTTATTGAAGGACTCCTTATAACGCACTCAAAAAAATTTAAAAATTGGATACCATTTTTCAGTATCAAATTTTCAAACACAGAAATAATTTTTTCGAATTGGCGCCCCAGCTGTAGTTTGAGCATAATCTTTTCAATGGTTAAAGAATATCAAATTGTAGTTAACTTTTTATTTCCTCCCTATTTAACCTTATGTCTTTCTTCTTACAACATAAAACTTTCAGAGGATAAAGAATTTTAAAGATCAGATGGGGGCCTCTTTCACGCATACATTTTAGAGTTATAAAGCTCAATTTTGAAAAATATCTGGTCCTAAGTCCAACCTCTAAGAATAACTTTTAAACAAAGAAATATTTGTTCGAGTTGGAATAACTAAATTTTTTAAAAATATGAAGCCGGTGATTTAGAAACTTATACTATAAATATTATAACCTTCCATTCACAAAAAGTGTGTTTAAAATTTTAAACCGTATTACACACAATAATATACACAAAATATTCTTTAATGAACTTTTAAAAACTTTTCCAACAAAAAAAGAGTTTTCAAAATTGGATTCCCTTTTTATGTTTTTACCCCATTTCGCCCTTTAAAGAAATCTTGATTTGAAAAATGTGTAGTAATAAACCCATCTTGTAAAAATAACCATTTTAACACAAAAAGAAATCGAAATTAGATATTTTTTTGTTTTTAACCCATTTCACCCTATAGATATGTATGAATCTAAATCTCGGAAAACATCTAGCCCCTAACTCATCCTCTTAGTACACCCCTTAAACATAAAAAAATAATTAAAAATCCGACACCATTTTCCTGTTTTTACCCCTTTTCACCATACAAATGAAATTTGTTTACAAAATTGTATGCCTAAAACGATCCTCTTAAAATAATCTTTCAAAATAATTTTTTAAATCGGATATGTAGTTTCTGAGATTAGCGGCAATATTTCAAAACCGTGACGTAATATAATATTTTTTACTTCCGATGCGAGTTCAGCATACCAAAAACTTTTGGAAAAGTATATTTTAGTTTCCATTAGAAAAACACGTATTATAAATCGTATGGGAAACCGAAATCTGTAATGATGCATATCTAAACATGAATTTTGCTTTAAAGCCTGCTTTCAAAAAAACTTCTTTTTTATCAAAACAGTTCAATATATATATTTGTTTCCTTAATTTGACATTGACCTGATTGGCTAATGTAGGCCCAGTCTTTTACATTTTGATTTATATGGAGTCAAATTCTAAATCATATCAGAATGCTTGAAAACGAAACTTTAATAGGTGTCACGTAAAATCACTCAGAAAAAAAAAACCATTGTCAACTTAATTATCACCTTACATAGAGCGAAAGTTATGATTTTGATTGTGAGCTATCACCATAGCGGATTCCACCCTAGTATTTTTGGAAGACGGGCACCACCGACTGATTGCCAAAATATCTTTATATGTACGTGTATAGAATTTGTTAAACCGAAACCCTTTATAAAAATATTAATCCTTTGTTTAAATTTCAATTAAAAGTTCTTACTAATAAAATAATTGCTTAATTACTTAACATAATGTTTATTGGCAAAGCGCGTCCTTGGTATAGAGAATTTTTCCAAACCTTTAAATGTCTGTACAGTATGTATCATCACGGAGGTTCATATATGTACCTATACCCTCTTCAGGTTTTACTGCAGGAATATCCTAAGTTAGGTACCTCCTCAACAAAAATTCTTGTCTAAAATAAACCTACTAAATCTGTCTTTCTCGCAACTGCAAATAAATAAATCTGAGAAGCCATCTACTATCAAAAAGATAAGGTAGAGGCCTCTATACATAAATACATTTTAAATTTATTAAATTAAATTAATTTGTTTTTTAAGTTGTCAAAGAATGAAAAGTCCATACCTTATCAATAACGTATACCTAACTAATGCCATTGAATAATTATATATAGTTATACAGAAGTGACACCTAATTACTCAAAGCGCTTTGTTCGCATGGTAGCCAATAGGAAAAAATAAATAGATTTGTATGGGTTTTTTGAATACACAAACCAATTCTCAAAGGTATATTTATTTTTTTAATTGTCCTTTTATTATTGGTATCCATGACGATTATGAGTCAATATTTTATTTTGTGTTGAAATTTGTTTACAATTTATGTTATGAGGTATGATGGTATAGGTTGAGTTTGTATTTTTTGTTACCATGGATATGATTTTTCAAACTATGCAGATGATTTTATTTTCTAGTTAGTTAGTTTAAGTTTAAGTTGATTTTATTAAACATTCCTTTAAAAACATAACATTTTTTGTAAATCAAATTAAGCATGGCATTGCCGTCTGCCAGGTTGACAATATACAATTTTCATAAAATCAGTAACAAAGCAAATTAAGTTCAAAATAAAAAATATAATAGCATTGAGTGTTTTTTTTTAAAAATCTTGATTGATTATCCTCTCTCGATACGCAAGTGCCACCTTACAATAATTGTAGATTTTTGAGACATCCATTTCATTTAAAAGAGAAATTATATCATCCTCGATTAGATAATTAAATCCCAAGAAAGTTCTCCTCGTTTCCACCAGGATAGGACATTTTCCAATAAAATGCAGCACATCCTCTCTTTCTTGTCGATTGCATAGACTACATAAAATTGGCAAGTCGTCACGATGTGGTTTATAGTTTAGGTGTAAGAGCTCACCCCTTAGTTTGACCATCATAGATATCTGTTCCACGCTGTTCTCGTCTCGGAAATAGTTTGACTGTCCCAAATTATAACATAGTCGGTTATATATTGTTCTGTGAAAGGAACTCCTAGCTTCTTCTATATATTTTTCTCTATATTTGGCATCCACCAATGAAATTAAATTGTATAGGGTAGTTTTCCATTCACTTATATGTTCGATATCCAGATTAAGTTGAGTTCCACACCACTGTGCCAGCTCCTCCCACTCAGCAAACCAACTACTCTTCTGTCGAATAATTTGAAGGGCAACTTTCTTTGGTAATCTATTGTTTGACATGTTTAGTACTTTTAAAGTGTAATCCACATTCAGCTTGAGCGTACGTATGAAAATCGGAGAAATCCCTGTTTCTAGCATAACAATGTAGTTTGGAGTATTTAAAGGAAGATGAAACATTCTCTTTATGTAAAACCTTAAAAGTTTTTCTACAGTGTCATACATCTTAAAACCCCATACTTGGGCTGCGTAGAGCATAATTGACTCAGAAACAGCTTCAAATACCCGAAATTTGCTACTATGGGCTATATTTTTATTTGCGAAGCAATTTTTCCACGTAGCACCAATTCCCATCTTCGCCAACACAAGCTTCTCATTAAAATGTTTCTCCATACTTAAATTCTTTGTAAAATGGACGCCAAGATATTTATACTCCTTTACTACTTCGATGCTTTCACCATTATACACCCACCTTTCGTTAGTGCAATTTCTTCCACCACCTTTTTTAAAAACCATTACCTTTGATTTGTCTAAATTAACTATTAGGTTCCACGTTTTGCAGTATCTAGAGAGCTGATTTATCATTAGTTGTAGAGATTCTGGTGAGGACGAAAACAAGACTATGTCATCTGCAAAAAAGAGTGCCTTGATTAGGTTTCCTGCATGTTCAATACCTCCAGCCAAGCAGTCAGTGAGGTCTTCAATATAAAGTGCAAACAGTAGGGGGCTGAGCGAGCATCCCTGTCTTACTCCAGTCTTAGTTTGAAAGCATTCAGACATCTCCTCTCCATTCCATACCGCTGCCTTGGTATTACCAAGGAGGTTTTGCAGTACTCTACCAAATTTGAATGACATTCCCATTCCATAGAGCTTATACATTAGAGCATTTCTATCTATTCCATCAAACGCTGACTTAAAATCTACAAAAAAGCAGTATAATTTCTTTCCTTTTAATAAAAAATTCTCTGCAATGCTTCTAAGGACAAAAATGTGGTCCGTTGTAGAGTATCCGGCTCTAAAACCAGCTTGAAATTCCTTTAGTAGATTATTCACTTCTATCCAAGTGCTGAGCCTACGTTGAAGAATGGAAGTGAAAATTTTATATGAAGCGTTGAGAAAACTTATGCCGCGATAGTTTCCTGGGTCGCTCGAACATCCTTTCTTATGGATTGGAAATATAAGGGCTTCTTCGAAATGCTGCGGGATATATCCTGTATCCATTATCCTGTTGTATAAAATTTCCAGTTTGTTTTTTAGCTCGCTGGTTCCGTATTTGAAAAATTCCACGGGAATACCATCGGACCCTGCTGCTTTACCATCTTTCAGGGCATCTAGAGCGTTATCAATTTCATTATATGTAATACATGGATCTAGTATATCATTTTCAAAGCTTGGTGCAGCGTATGAAATAGTGTCACTACTACAATCCACATTCAGTTGTTCCTTAAAATGGGTAGAGAGAACATGTGACGTTAGTTCTTGGTTTATAATAAACTTCTTTCCGTTTAATTTTTTGGCCAATTTCCAGAAATCTGTCGAATTTTTGCATTGAGCTAGTCGCCTAGATTCAGAATTGAAAAAAGCTGTTTTTTTTTGTTTACACAGGGACTTGAAATCCTTATTTGCTTCCAAATATTGACTTTTATAGAATCCGTCGTTATTGTTACGAAATGCCCGTAGCCACGCAATTTTTTTTTTTTATTTTCTATATTGATTAAATTTACAGAACATAATTATTTGAGGATAGTTTTGTTATTATTTTTTAAATGTTTAGATACAAAAATATTACGAGTATGTATGTGTTTGAGGACTTAGAATAATTTGTTGATTTTGATTATTTATGTTAGGTCTTGGGTGGAGGGTTTAATTTGGTTAAGTTTCTGTTGGAAGCTTTGATAAGAGATGGATGGATAGATGTTTATAATGTTTTGTCCAGGAGCTCGTCAATCCTGTCTTTGATATCACTATATTTTTTTCCTCTGTGGTTATATGCGCACATGTCAGGCTAATGTTAGCAAGTCGTGAGGTTCTCGCTCACATTATTAAATCTCAAGACCTCTTAATCTGGATAAATAAAACAGTTGTCGTAGTATGTATATACAATGTACATGTTCTTACATCAAAGTTTCATAATATTCTTTTACCGTGGGTAAAAGAAGAATTGCTTTTTGATGGGAACATATCGTTCATTAAAAAGAACACCGCCATAACAAAAAATTTGCTGTTTCGAGATACATAAATTAGATTGACAATTTTATTTTCGTGAAAAATTTATGAAAAAATTACTGTAGTGCAACAAATAAAACGCTCGTATGACGGTTTTGAAGTGCGTCTTGCTGGTCAAAGAATCGAGAAATGGCTGCCAGGTTGCTACCATGTAGTTTGTACTAATGCAAATAGTACGGCAACAAAATTTCACCAGCTCGGTCTATCAATAAAGAACAAAATCTTTCTTAATGTTAAAACTTTTTTTCAATATCTAATTTATGAGGGCTGGTCAATAAGTCCCAGAAAATTTATACCTATGACCTTGCAATCCCAAATCCAACAATTGGATTGTCATGAAGTATACTCGAAATGAATGTCCTGAAATTTAAATTTATATCTATCCAATAGTTTTGTTTTTATAGCGGTTTTTATCAGAAGCAGTTGTAAAGTTTTCAAAGTGCAAAAATTCGAATTTCGAGGGCTGATAAAATATTACTTTTCGCGGAAAAAAAAGGACAGAAATAAAACAAAAACTCCAAAATCACAAATGGTACCACGTTTGCTTTCGATCGATAACAATCGATACCGTTTAAACATTTCATTGGAGTATTTGGCCACCATCAACCATAAACCAAGCGAGTTTTTGCGCCGATATGTATCATTAGAGACCAAAGAACAGTCTTAACGGTGGACTTCTTCAGGTGAATCCAAGCCAAAAAAAAAATAAAGTGGGTTTATCGGTAAACACGGTGATGGTGATATTTGATTGGGATATAGGAAGTGTCATCCACATCGATTTCCTTCAGAAAGGTAAGGCAATTACCGGCACTAGTTATGTAATTATGCTCAACTGTTGAAGCGATTCAAAGTTGATTTAAGGGGAAAAAGACCCCTTTTTTACGAAAAATGTTCTTTTTCAACAAGACAAAGCTTCTGCGGACAAGTCCGCAGTCGCAATGGCAAAATTGCATAGATTTAAATACGAGTTACTACCCCATCCAGCTTATTCGCCGGGTTTGGTCTCCTAGGACTATTTCTTTTCTCTCAATATAAAGAAATGGCTTGGTGGGGTTAAATTTGGCTTAAATGCGGGGGACTTATTTTGAGGCTTTCGAAAAAAAAAACAATTTCTTGGAGGAATCAAAAAATATAAAAACGTTGGGTAAGTGTATCGAGCAAAAAGAAAATTATGTCGGGTAGAAAGAAATTATTTTTCCAAAAAGAGCGTCCCTTCTTTTAATTTTCACCCTCGTATATCTAATTACATTGTGTGACAAAATTTTATTTTATGTCTAACATGAATTTAACTATATTTTTCTGATAGTTTTTGATGCACCGAATCTGAATCTGACCTCATTTCTCTAATATGTCACGTTTTTGAGATATTCGAATCCAAAATTGGAAAATATGAACAAATTTTAAGTTATATTATTTCTTAGTAATTTGTTTCGAATAATTTTCTATGGTCCGTCAAAAGTATAAATATTTATCTCTAAAATTCTTTTTCAATCTTTCAAATACCCTTATTCATATAGGATATATCATTAATTATATGTCAGCCTTCGCCTTAAACTACTTTACATCAAAATAAGCTAAACTCATAAATTTTAATTGAGGGCTTTGAAAAAAGTAATACAAATATTGATTGAAATCTAACTACATTTTATAAAGGAAGTTTATTTTTTTTTTAAATTAGTTGTAAGTTTTTTCAATAAAGATGATATTGTGGTAACAATTTTTCTTAGCTTTTAAAGATATTTTAGAATGGGTTATCTGAAAAACGTGATGTGCTAAAACAATTTAGAATTCAGCGAATTTAAACCAGATTAGAATTCTGCGTACCAGAATCCACTAGAAAAGTATATTTTGGTTTATATAGCAGGAACAGATATAAATTAAACTTAACACTTCTCCATTATTTAAAAAAAAAAATATTTGCTTAGCACAGCACTGAAACTTAATTTTCTTAAGAGCATTTAAAAAAAAGAATCCCTGTAGACCCAAGAAAGATACTTTTCATAAATTTGGACTCGCTTAAAACGAAAATATCCACCAAAATTTTCTTAAACTTTCAGTTTTAAAGTTATGGCTTTTTACAAATCTGATTTTTCTATTTTAAATAAATTGACATCATAACTAAGAAACTTAACGTGCTGGGTACCCACATTATTCGACAATTTCAGTCTTAATTCAATGAACAATTCCACCTAGCTCAAATTATGCATGTTAAAAAACCTTGCGACACAGAGTAATTAACTTAACAGCCTTTAAAAATTAAAATTAAAGTGAACATTTTGTTCCTTTAATTTCGTTGACTAGTGTATTAGGTATATATGTATGCTTGAAGGCATTTTTACCTGGCTGGGTTAATCGCTTGAACTAAGCCAGTAAGTAAATAAATAAAGAAAAATTGTTGAAAACCAACGAAAGATCACACTATGATGTTCTATATCTTTTGAGAAATCTATTATTCTATACTTGAATTTTTTGTTTAGTTTAATTTGATTGAGTGAATAGCTTTTGAGAAATTTTATTTCAAAGCCAAGATATTAGTAAATAATACAAGAAATAAAAAAAAAAGGAAAATTTTTGGGCTTTTTTCCAGCAATTGCCGATTTGAACCCTTAAGGCTATTTTTACTAAACCTGTCAAGTAGATTATAGTAGCTTCAGTTTGATACCAGAACCGTCCCTGTAGACCCAAGAGTTTCCAGGAAATAGCTAATCAAAATTTGGTAATAATAAATATATAGCACCAAGTAGTATGGTAAATAGTATGGGTTGGTGATGTGTGCCCAAAAGTTATAATCCCAAAAAAAATATCCCCAAGCTCTAACCTACTTAAGACAAAATCTTTTAAAATCAAAATCCTCAAGCGAAAATCCAAAAAAAAAATGTGGAAGTAGTGAATTAAGCATCTTTTGTTTGTTCAAATAAATTAACCCGGTTTAAAACACATGTTTAGAGATTCTAGGTCTTCCTTATTTAATGAAATCAAAAAAAGTTTAAGTTTAAATCACATCATTAACTTTATTTTGAAAAAAGTACCATTGAAAAAATATCAACTTCATTGCTGTTCATTATTTCAGAAGCGATCAAAGTTCGAAACTTGGGATATGACTCTACTTAAAACGGCCACGACCAATTCTCGATCTGTAAAACTGTGAAGTGATAAATATGATAACGCCTTCACGCCAAATGCGATTTTCGAAGGTGAAAAATTAAAACAAATCTTTTCATATAATAATTCTATCACAATCAATTCATTCTGTGAAGACCTGTAAAAAGATAAATGATAAACAGAAGCAATTTTTGCTTATTGGATACACCCAAGCCGACATCTTGGTCTTTCAATGACGTCACAATCATCTTTTATTATGAGAGATGAGAGGCATTTCTCATTTTAGTACTCTCGTTGCTAGTTATTTTTTATAACGTGTTAGTGAAGTGATAAAACTCTGTGAGAACTGAAATGATAACTTTGTTTTCATTTCACAGTTTCACAGATCGAGAATTGACCCCAGGGGGCTATTTCATAATAAAGGACAAACTAATACTATTAGTCTGCGTTGAAATTGCGTTTCAAAATCAAGCCACAGAAAAAAACTTTTGAACTTTTATGATCGTTAATATCATTATAGCATTAGGAAGGCCGCCCTCGTTATGAAAAAGAAACTATTGTGGTTGTTCTTAGCAGTTTTTTAAACTTGTATTTTCAACTTATAGTAATAACTCTTTTATGAAACGGGTCCCAGATGTAGTTAATTTAATATAACAGCGTAGTGTCGATTTATTTATTAATTTTATTGGCCAATAGTACCCTTGGACCTACTTCGGTGTTTAAAATGTTATGGCTTAGGGTGGCCTTGTTCAAGGTTTTGGATTGTAGCCTATTACATTTTACAACTTCCAGAAAATATATCTCCTATTTGTGGCATAACTCAAAAATGGAAAATTTTGAACTAAGTATAAAATTGTTATTATGTCTTTTTCTTTCTTTTTGCAGTACATTATAAATTGATATCTCTTTTCAATTTCAATAAAGAAAGTATTACTTGTTATACCTTTGTATATAAAATTTGTTTTATTTTTTTCAGTAATTTGTCCCTATATTTTTCACGAAAACGTAATTTTGAATTACATTTATCTCGAAACAACAGATTTTGAGTTATGAAGGTATTGTAACAACTGGATATGTAACATGTACCTATTAGGTATTACCTAAAACGGATGTCTCCCAAATAGTATAAAAACAAATACAAGGGGCTTAGCATAGAGCGTGTACTTTGCGTCAAATGAAGAAGAAAATCATGTGAGATGGGTGGTTTATATTCTCCGGTTTTGACGCGAGGGTCAATTTCATAAAAAAGTGACCTAACATAGAAAAATAATTATTCAAAATTAAAGGTTCCATTTGCAAGGCTGTGTCTAAGAGTGGGGCAAATTAATTTCAACTGTAATCGACATTATATGCATCGATATTACAGAAGCCAATGCTTTGAAGTCTTGGGCGGTTTCTAATATGTATGTCATCTGCTTCAAAAACGTGTTTGCAGAATATTCTTAAACGCAAACTGCAAATGTCTTCGGTTCGAAAACGCAAATATATATTTTACTGCGTTAGCATTGTGTTCAATAATCCCGTTTGCTCAAGCTACATACCTGCTATTTGTCATGACGCAATATCTGTTGCAAAAAACGACGATCATTTGAGGACCAAATTGACTTTGATTTGACGTTTTCGAAAACGGGCAATATTGTGATCAGTTTTAAATCCACGAGACAGAAATCAAAGACGAAACGTTGGCTTGAGGCAATTTTGCCAAATTTATTCATTATAATATGTAATTTTAAGTAATAAAGTTTTATCATCTATTTCTTCAATGGTTGTTACCAATAACACGATTCATTAAAAAAGAGAAGTAAAAAAGACAATTTTCGTATTGATATATATTTTCGTTTATCTCAATAATATTTGCTTCTTGTTCATTGATTTCTAAATTATTTTTGTTTGGCATTGATTTTATTGTTTGCAACTCAGTTGAAATATAGTTTACGTGAATTTGAATAGCAATTACTAATGGTTGTATTCCATTATTCCCGTTTTTAATAGTTTAACTGAATCTTTGTTATATGATTTTAATTACCTCAAAGTAATCGTATTTGGATGAATATCATATCATTTTTTGCGGCCGTTATTTTATCATGATTTGATTTACTTTATTTTCAAAGTACTTGAGTTTAGTAAACTGCTCTAAAAATAATAGCTTGTTAATTTTAGTTACGAATTTATTCATTTGTCAGGCTGAAACACTCCAAGATTTTAAGCCTATCATTTTCTAAAATAACTTTTAGATCAGTTAAAGATTTGTTATAATCTCGTTCATTTATTTTTATTTTTTTATTTATGGTATCTATGGCTGCATGGTTTTTTCGATCAGTTATTCTAAGATGTTCTAGAATTTCTTCACGATCTGTGGCATCCATTGTTTCAAATAACCAAGTTTTAGCTCTACCAATAACTTAATTAATCCTCTTTTTTCTCTTTTCGATCTACATACATATTTTTTCTAAGTTTACTCTTTATTAATCTTATTTCACAATAAAGAGTTAGCTTCACTTTTTAAAAGCTCTATATTTGATTCTAATTTCTTAAAAACTTGTATAATCTCACTTGGATTAATTAAATGTAAAACAGTATCTGTATCATTGACTTTGTCTTTTTGTTTGATCCTGATTTTAGTGCACCCGTTCTCTTTTGATATAGTCTGCAATAACCCTAGTACTGAGTTTTCATCACCATTAAGACCTTTGGCAGCTACTTTCAGAAATTGGTCAGGCATAGTTTTTTTTTATAAATTTTTTATTTATTTAAAAAAAAAAATTCAAGGTCATAACGATTTTTGGCACCTCATTTATGGGAAATTTGGGAAAATTGCATGCCATCTGAAAGATCTCTAGATCTATATAAAAGGTCAGCTAGTTTCAGTAATTGGTCAACAATAGATTATTTTTTACGATTAAAACAAAAAAAAAATTCAAGGTCACGAACGATTTTTGGCACCTCATTTGGGTAATTTTCCAAAAAAAAAATATACTATGTGATAGGTTACTTGGTCATCATAAAAGGTCAGTTAGATTCAGTAATTGGTCAGTCATATTTTTTTTTATGAATTTTTAAAGTATTTGAATGTAGGTCACATTATAGATAGTTGGCACCTCATTCAGGTAATTTAAAAAAAAAGTTAACCGTTTGAAAGGTTATTTAACGTTAATAAAAGGTTAACTACTTTCAGTAATTGGTCAGCCATATATTTATTTTTATGAATGTTATATTTTTTTTATGTAGGTCACAGTATAGATTTTTGGCACCTCATTTGGGGTGTATTTGCATAAAATGTATACCATCTAAAAGGCCAGTAGATCGCGATAAAAGGTCAACTAGTTTCAGTAATTGGTCAGCCATAGATATTTTTAAATTAATTTTTGAAGTTTTTTTCAAGGTCACAAAAAAATTTTTGGCACCTCATTTGGGTCGTTTCAAAAAAAAACATACCAATTGGAACGCCATTTAGCGGCCATAAAAGGTCAGCTAATTACAGTAATTGGTCAGTCATGGACGTTTTTGTATGAGTTTTTGAATTTTCGTCAGTAGTATAAGAGAATGTTAGTAGCTAATTTTGAACATGAAAGCAATGCCTAGTCATGCGCAAATTACCTATGCATCTGTAAAAACAATCTAGTTGTTAAAAAACCATAGAAAAAATTACTTTGACGCCAATAAGAGCTTGGCAATAGTAATAATCAAAGGTGTCGCCTTGCAGCAATTTTTTGCATCAAAGGCGCAAAAAAAAAAGAAAAGTTTGGTTTGTCTGTAGCCCAGCACAATTAGACTTTCACTTCGAAAAAATTCCGACAAAGCTGAATTTTGGTAGAGAGCTTTGTGCTGACGTCTTAACCATTTCCTGAAAAGTTCCGTAAATTTGGAACGGGGCTTAAATTATTGGGGGTGTTAAAGGGGGTTAAATTAAGTTTTTTCTTAATTTCTCGAAAATTATACGTTTTTTTGAAGAAATGTGAAGGTACAAAGTTTAGCTTATGTTATTCTACACAAAAAAGATTAACACACTTTTTTCATACAAGCAATAGATTCTGAGAAAATCATGGTGAATTAAATTTTGTCAAAAAATGTATCAAAATTTCCATAATCGATGGGTACGATTTGATTTTGGCTACATCTCTTCTTTAAGAAACCAAGTTTTTGAGGTGCCCGGGGTAAGGAATAACCGCCATCTTGAAAAATAAAGTGTTTGGTTTAATCCACCATTTTTTTTTTCATGCTCTGGAGACTGGACTATATGTTAACCAAATCTGCTTTCCATACTTATTAACGATTTCATCTTTTATATTAATGTGGTCCAATCTCTGTTCGTCAACTGAATATTGTTTGATCATCAGATATTTCTAAATTTGATTATTTGTCATTATTTTCATCTCTGTTCAGAATTTTCTAATCGATTTAAGTAACAAGTCTAACTAACTTAAGTAATTAGCAACTTTATTCTCTTTACCTCGTAAATATTTAATCTCATAATCTCTTGCAGTTTAAATAATCATCTTTGATTTCGTTGTGATAACTCTTTCCCTTTATATCTTCTGTTTATGTACTTGATTGGTGCATGGTCTGTTACAATTTTAAATTAATTCCAATATAAAAATGGCCAAAAAAAAACACAAACAGAGTAAACAATAGCTAAAACTTCCTTGTCCGCGGTGCTGTAATTTTGTTGGTGATTATTAAGGGTCCTTGATGAAATATACTGACCTTGTTGTGATAAAACTGCTCCTATGGCATAATCACTAGCGTCTGTTGTTACAGGAAATGGCTGGTCCGGATATTTCAAAACCGGGTGCGATATAAAAAGACTTTTTAGGTTTTCAAAAGATGATATGTTTTTCGGATCGTTCACATTTATTTTCCTGCCTTTATTTAAATACCTTATCATAGGGTATGCTATTTTTGCCTAATCCCTTATAAATTTTCTATAAAAACCTGTTGTCCCTAAAAAGTCTTTAAGTTGTTTTTTTCTGTCTTGGAAACTTCGAGCTCCTGAATGCCTTTTATTTTTTTCAGGATTTGGCATCATGTCCTCTTTTGTTAAGACGTGACCTTGGATTTTCAAATTGTGCTGTTTGAGCCTTGTGAAGATTTTTCTTAGAGATCTGATAGTTCTTCTAATGATGTTGAAAATATTAGGATGTCGTCTATATATACCTACAACACAAACATATCGTATTGAAATATTCCCGAAGATTATCATTAAAAATTCTTTGAAAAGTGGCTGAAGCGTTTTTCAAACTCAAAGGCATCCTTACATATTCGTACAGGCTGTCAGGAGTTACAAAAGCTATATTTTCGATATCCTTTTCTGCAACAATATTTGATGATAGCCTTTGCCAGTTCTATCGACCTAAAATATTGCACTTTTCCTAATTTGTCCAAGATACTCTCAATATTTGATGTCGGATACTTGTCATCCATCGTGAACTGATTTAATCTCCTGTAATCTACGACGATTATGACTTTTTGGATACTTTACTTGTCTTTTTTCTTCGAAACTACTTTGATTGGTGAACTATACCTACTCTATAACAGCAAACATTTTTATTTTTTTTCAACAGGTTGAAATAAAAAAAATCAAATCGAAATCTAAAATAAAAAAACTTAGCTTCGTTTCTTCACGATTTAAAATTTTTGTTTCTAATCGCTTCGTATCAACTTTACTTTAAGATGTCTTTTTTTCGGTTCGTTCAGTTCGGCTGAGCCAGTTATGGTTTTAAATCCACGGGACAGAAATAAAACACAACACCTTAGCTTGAGGTTTGAAATCCAACTCCTCGATTTTATTAATTAATCATCGTTACGAAAGTATTTACAAATTTATAGCAAAACAGGACAACGGAAACGAGGTGTTCATTTTCATTACCACGAAAGTTTGGTTAATTGACCGCAGCAAAATCCTTTGATAAGTTTAAGTAAATTATGTTGATCATTTCTCATACAAAATTCGACAGTTCATTAGCCAATAGATAAACTTAACCAATTTGTAAACTTAACCATCGTTACCAAAGTATTTTTAATATTTACAAATAAATAGCAAAACAGAACAACGGAAACGGGGTGTTCATTTTCATTACCACGAAAGTTTGGTTAATTGACCGCAGCGAAATCCTTTGATAAGTTTAAGTAAATTGTGTTGATCATTTCTTATACAAAATTCGACAGTTCATTATCCAAAAGATAAACTTTACCAATTTGTAAACTTATCTAGGGTTTAACGAAGTTGCATGAATACCTTTAATAGAAAACTTTCCATAGCTGGCAAATTCGTTTCAGACAAGAAAGTATGATTCGAGTTTTTGCTGATTCCGTGCAAACATTCCAAGCCTAACCTACTGAAATATGTTGGTACTGGTTTTAAGTCGGTATAAAGGCGGTGAAAGTAACACGATTTAGTATTCGATTTTTTTAATTCTGTATTATAATTTCTGTAGCGAAAAAAGTGGCTTCTTTAAGCTTTCCCCAGTTGACTGAAATCTTATAGCTTGACAATTGATTTAATCCATAGTTTTTGAAAACTCAAAATTTTAAATTACATATACAGGGTGATCGATATAAGGTGCACCAAAAAACTAGACCGGGTAGGCTGGGTTAAGACAACAAAAAATCATATGGTAATGGGGGGGGGTCTATTTTTCCTGTTTAGGTGGGATGGGCAATTTTACAAAAAAAAATAACTTAAACAGAAAAAAATTATTTAAAATAACAGTTAATTTTACAATGCCATGCTAAACCTTTTGGGAATCTCTTCTTTTATTTGCATTTTAAATTAAATTGTGTTAGTGAGTAGTTTTTGAAAAATTCGTACGTGCCATTAGCAAGTAATTTTTATTTGAATTTTAATATTTGAAAAGTAAAGTTGGTGATTTAATTTCAGTATTATTTTTCCCTAAACTTTGTTTGCAAGCAAATAGGTTCACATTTATGCACTTTGACAGATCAACACTTTCAACTCATGTAGTGGACATGATTTGGAAATAGTTACAAATCGAAACTATTTGACACTCCAAAACGCATTTTGAAAAGATGCTATGACGTCATATTGTTACGAATCGTAACTTTTTGAATAAAAAGAACAATAAAAGTCAACTATTATTACAAAAAGAACGCACCACTGAGGAGATCAAACTTGTGAAAACCTAAAATAGGATTTTCTTTGGAAAAACTAAGATTTCTGGAAAAGTAAGATATATAAATGTATTTCAGCATCTGGTTTTCTGTTTTGATTGAAAAATAATAAGAAATTATTCTAAATTACATAAAATTTTTAAAAATTAGTTTGAAATTTTTTTTTTTCAATTTTTTTTCTTCAAAATTTTGAGCTTCAAAATTAATTCTTTAAAGACTTTTACTTACATTTAAAATGCAAATTAAGAAGATATTTCTGGTTTTAAAAAAGGAACAGCGTTTCATTGTAAGTTTAACTGTTTTTAAATATTTTTTTTCTGTTTTAAGTCAATTTTTTAGAAAACTGTCCCCCGCCTAAACAGAGGGAAAAAGTTACGATTTTTCTTGTCTAGCTTTTTGGTGCACCTTATATCGATCACACATGTATAGGGGATTAAAATAAAATTCAGAAAATATTAGGGAATTTTATTTTCTTCATTTAGAGCCGATTTATGCCCATTCAAAATGACATTGTTTAACGACCACCCTAATATACATATGGTCTTTGTATATATATGCCTATAACTAACAATTTTGGGGTATCATAATTAAGAAACCTGAAATACGAATATTTTTATGAATGTATAATTTGCCATGTAGTACTAAAAAAGAGACTTTCCGGCCAAAGCTGCAAAAAATTATAAGAAAAGGGAGAAGTTTGAATGGGTACACAATATCTGTAATTTTGAATAAAAAATACTTTTTGAATATGTCACATCAAAGCCACAGTACACATTAATATGTGAACTGTGCATCAAAGCAGTCTTAAATTTATTTTGTCTGAGCATGTCTTGAGATTATCCTTGTTTCAAAAAATGTATGTGCAATTTATTAAAAATCTTAGAAATGTTTAGTTTTTTGTTTTATTTGTAAAATTTTCCTGCAAAACCTCTTTACACAATTTTTAGACGGGAAATTTTAATTCAGAAATTTTTAAATTTTCCAAATATTAGTTTGAAAACAAAATAATTTTCCAATAGCGTGTCAAGAAATTTGTTTCGACAGGACTTCGACCTGAAGTTTTTAGAATATTGGATCATTATTTGTTTTATT
Organism: Dasysyrphus albostriatus; assembly: GCA_946251815.1. Lineage (NCBI taxonomy): Eukaryota > Metazoa > Arthropoda > Insecta > Diptera > Syrphidae > Dasysyrphus > Dasysyrphus albostriatus. The sequence goes on from OX276335.1 coordinate 180,194,896, forward strand.
ATTAAGCTGACATGTAGCTAGGTCTAGATACAAGTTTTTCATTGTTAAATATCGTTTTGTTCATTTTTTGAGCAAAAACAAAAAAGAGAGGTTTTAAAAAGTATACAATTTTGCTAGTTTTCAAATTCCTTTGGGGAAGATCTATACTAAATCAGATAGTATTCAATAAAATTTAGATTTTTCAAGTGCATTTAAACGGTTTTTACATTGGGCCCTTTATTCTTATATAGAGAACTACGAGTATAAACATGTGAATAGTCTAAGTTAAAACGGCTATTTGATAAAATATATCCAATGCATTTTCTTAATTTTCTCATTTTCTTATTATTTTAATGAAGGGTCGAAGCAAAGCACGTCAAAAAAAGATGTATCAAATTGCACAACTACTAGAAATGCCAGACCAATTAGTTGATTCTCCTGTTTATGCAGTTTCAAGACTTCGTTCTGGGGCCATTTCAAGGACTTCTAGGGAGCATAGGGCAATTTTTTCAAGCGCTGGTCGAGTGCCTGGTTTTGCAGCCGCTCTAAAAAGAGACAACACACCTATAGCAGGTGTGAGTAGAATACATATGGTCCAAAACAGATCAATTGAAGGGTAAGTTACATCACAATTTTATAACCAAGAATCAACAGCAATTTATATAGAATTCGCACTGAGAACAATGGACGTTCTAGACGTCGGAGTTCAAATACCAGTTCGAGTTCTTCTACTCCATCCAATGACTTGCTCGAAAATTCATCGGATCGCAAAACCAATTCTCAATCACGTGAAAGTTCAAGAAATCGATCTCCACGGCCACGAGAAAGTAGTCCAAGAATGACTTGGCCAAGGTATCTTGAAATCGGATCCTCTTTATTTAAAAAATTACTTAATATCCATTTAAATGTATTTCAGATCTGAAGAAATTCCTCTTGAGGACTTTCAGCACTCGAGAACCAGTAGTCAGCATTCGCGCAGTTCTTCAAATCCCCCATCTCGCTCTCATACACCCTCTAGAGCAAAATTTGAAATTACGCCCTCCCATACCATATTGCCAAATCTGAATGAAACCTCTTTATTAACACAAATCAATGGCATCGCCTTAGGTAACGAAGTCGCTGCAGTGAGTTCGGAGGAAACTTCTTTCATTTCACAAGAAGATAAGGAACGACGTAGAGGAACGATTGAAACCGTCTAATATACTTAGGCAAAATTTTTTTTAGAAAAAAAATAGATAAAATTTTACTTGTTTTGAAATGTTAAATTTATACATAATATAGGTACTACTACATAGATGTATAGTAGCATCCTAATATAAGTTAGGATTAAAAGTTAAATTGTTTTTTTTTTTCTCAATTCAGCTGTAGAGTTTTATAATTATTTAACATTATTTACAGATTCCTGAATTTATAAACCGGAAAATAAACGATTTGTAACTCGCATCTGTCAAATTAAACGAGAAACGTACAAAAATTCTTTCTTTTTTAGTTCCAAAAAAAATTTGTATTAAAATACCTAAGTGTTGTTCGTGGCCAGTGTTATAATAAAACAATAAATACTTATTTTATCCAATGATGGGTAACCCATGTAATATGGACTCCGATTATGGCCCAAGACTAAGCATGACATTTAAGAATATTGTTACGACCAGGGAAGTCATTGAAGAAACATATGGAAACTGAATAAATGGACAGCGACGAAGGCTCCTCAGCCATCATCAGTGTGGAGGAATCATTCAACGAAGAATGAAGTGGTAAGGCAACCAGTTCTGAAGAAAACCTAAACGGTTCATCGCTACCCCGACGGAAGAGGCCCCGCAAAACGAAACGGTTTGAAGATGGCCATATGCAAAAAGTCTTCCGCTTCCAACTCAATTCTAGAGTCTAAAGAGGAAAATCTCTGCAACAGCTCCAGCAGATATCGAACTGTTGGCACATCTAGCATATTCGACTGCAAGAGATAAAATGATCAACCAATTTCCATCAAGAATCAAGGGTGGCCTCTACAGTTCCAGTCAGGTTGAACTACTTAGTGACCACCTTATTGGCGCTACTACGACATATTCGGAGCTCAGGTCTATGAGGAGCGGTTAATCCGGCTCTCCGCCCTTGAAGTCATACCAAGGGTCTGGTCCTCCAGGTTTTGGAGTTGTGCCCTCGGGCTGACTTCCCGGCCATGTAAAGCTATTTAGTTGCGAAACAAAAACAAGCCTCCGATACAGAGGGATTTACTGTTGACGAACCTAGCAAACGAAATAAGGACAATGAACTTCGGATCTGCACGTTTAATATTCTGTCTCTCTTAAGACCTCGTGCAACGGAACATTTAGCGGAGGCCCTAGACTGCTACAAAGCAGATATTACCGAGTAAAAGAAAATTGAAAGACTGCTACGAGCATGAGAAGCGCGTGATCGAATTAGAGGGATGCCATTGCAGGAATGAAGTTGGAAGTCTTACCAAAAAGTAAAAAGAATCTCTCAGGGTTACAAGGGCCGAACCGAAGCCTGCAAGGAAGATCAGGGGAACTTCCTGGTAGAATCGCAGTCGGTGCTGAGGATTTGGAAAAATCATTTCTGCAAATTGTATTCCGCTGCCATGCAGATTGCACCATTCAACCCGGACAACGTAGGCCAACAATTCCGTCCACCAGATCTCGACGAAGTGAAGATAGCTATATCTAAACTTATAAGTTCAATAAAGATGCTGTAGCTGATGGCCTTGCGGCCGAGCTATTCAAAGCCGGGAGTTTCAAATCGATAACCACCACCTTTTCATCGATTTCAAGGCCGCGTATGACAGTATCTATAAAGACGAGCTATATAGAGCAATGCCTAGTTTTTGCATACCTCCCAAATTCGTACGTTTGTGTAGGATGACGATAAAGAATGCACGCTGCTCCATCAAGATCGGCAAAGACCTCACCGATATCTTTGATGTCAAAAAAGGTTTTTAGCTGTCATGCGACTTCTTCAAAATAGTTCTTCAAAGAATTGTGCAAAATAAAGAATTGTGCAAAGTCACGTCAAATAATATTGAATAAAATAAATGAAAATTATATAAATAAATATTGTTTTATTCAATTTACTAAAACTTAAGTTTTTTATTGTTACACAACGATATTTTATTTTAATTTTTGCTATACGTTTCGGAATTTTTCTTTATTTTATTCAATATCATTTCATATATGAATACACAACCGAAGACGAAAAAACCAACCATGAATCTCACGTCAACACTAGAGGCTCAATTTTTCAAAAGTCCATCCAACTACTCGCTTACGCCGACGATATTAACATAATCGGACAGTGATGTCAGTGCTGCTCGCGGGAGTATTGAGGAGGAAGCTAAGAAGATGGGCTTAACCAAATATATGATGTCAACAAGAAAGGACACCCAACACCGAAGTCTCGGTCAGAACGTCACTATAGACAGCTATAATTTTGAGGTGGTCAGAAAATTTGTCTACCTAAACTCAGCGAACGATCAGTGCTGAGATCAAACAAAGAACTGCTCTTGCCAATCGTTGTTTTTTGGGCTAAGAAAGCAATTGAGAAAAACAATGCTCCGGCCCAGAGAGTCTTTGAATCCAACCCCGTGGGACGGCGGCGCAGTAGAGGAAGACAGCGCAACTTGGCGTGCGAAACTGGAGACAGCTAGCTAGAAACCGAGCCGGCTGGAAGAAGCTTGTTGGTTGAGGCCCTGGTACACCCCTGTAGCGCCAACTTAAGTAAGTAAGTAGGTAATCAGAAAATAAGTAAGAACCAACTTCGAGGTGCAGAAGCTGGTTTCTGGTATCGATGGCCCCAGAATCACCATCCAGGACCCATGTTCTGTAATTCAGGCGATAACTTTTCGAATCGTTAAAAAATGAAACAACTGATTCCTCAGTTATCGCCTCTGGAAATAATCGGGTTTCCGTAACTCAAGGCGATAAGTTCAATTTCTGAACAATTCTGGTTGGAATTTCCACTGGAAGGCGATAAGTGGAACTGTGATATTGATATTTAAAAACAATATTTTTGTGTGAAAAAATTTATACAACTTAATAGCTTTTTGTTCTTAAACCAAATTGCATATAAAAAGTGTTTAAAAGTGTGATGAACCAGTTGAGGATTAAAAAAAGAATAAAAAAGATTTGTAATTCAAGTTAAAAGTTCAAGTGAGCTCAACTTTTTACTTCAATTATAAATTCAGTCCCTCCACTTAGCTAAGCAGAAGAATGTTCTTTTCAAATTTTCTTCATATTCAATTATCAAAAAGATTTGAATATAATAAACAGGCGCGTGAACATCAACATTAACATCACCAACAACAGTACCAGCTAAAACCAAAGCAAAACACCCGAGTCATCTGCTTAGGAATAATTGTTCCCGCAACAAGTTAAGCCTATTGGTGTTGGTGGTGGAAAAGGCTTCTGGGAAAACAACAAAAACTGAGAAAATTATTGAGAATTTGCATGTACCACGGAACCACGGTGTACTTTGTTGTCTATGGACTATTTTTATACGTCTTCCAGGCCAAGAGCAGTCATAGTTTGGCAAGGAATGGTAATAGAAGGTAAGTTGTTATTATTTTATGTTGTTTTGTGTTGTTCTTTCATCAAACACAAATGTCTTCTCTTTTAGGTTCTCCAAAATTCAAATGCAACTGAACCTTACAGATAACTTAAACACTGGCAATGTGCCTTCGCCAAGATCTCCAAAGAGCTCGTCTCCTCTTCCAATATGTAAGTACGCAAGTGGCGTGAAGAGCTAAAAGCAAAATACGTCAAAATGTGTCAACAAGCGGTTATGCTTCAAATTTATAAATCCACTAGACTGCTAGAATGCACAAAATTCTCACATCTATATAGAGAATCAAAAGATACAGCCGATGACTTCCAAAAACCAGTCTACTCTGATGATTCAGATTATCTGGACATTGTCTAAGAACCTATGGTGATTAAGGTGCACCCTTATTCCGGAACACTCGAGAAGAATTGCAAAGGGAAGGAATAATTGCCGAAATCATCCGAAATGATGGCTGTATTGCCATTGAAGTGGAGAAAGAACTGCAAGTTCTCCTTAAGGCCACTCCAACGGAGAATGTCATTCAAAAAATATAAATTCTTGTTGAAAAAAACATAGGTGCTCGAGAATCCTCAGCATCGAACTAAGAATATAAAGCTAATTGAAGTGGAGATAGCTTGAATGCGTAAAGCGATGGCCAAGGCATTTAGATTCTACCTCTATGCAAAGTGGACGTTAAGATGCAAAATATCTTCTGAAGTTATCATGCTAATACCAGACATCGCGAATATAATTATTTTTTTGCTTATAGAATTCTGTAAATAAAATTTCATGTGGTTATGTATGTACATATATTACTTTGTACATGGTCTATTAGAATATTTGAATATAACAAACTTAATATATATAGGCATGAGGAGATAATAAAGAACACAAATAATAATCAAAATGTTAATAAAGTTTTTGTAATACAAATATTTATTTTTAAAATGAATAACTTCACAACACAAACACTGGTGGTTTTGAACTGAGTAATAACATTCTATGTAAAAGCAAAGTATTGCTTTTATATTTCTTATCGATTGGACATATCAATTTTAAGTTATGACGGTTTCCTTATAAGCGATGTGGTTTGAAATTATCGCTGTTTCCTAAAACATTCAAACATGTATTTTCAGTAGTTCTTTGCTTGTGAAAAGATGCACCATTTGTTGGGAATTGAGAGCGTTTGTTTGTCGCCTTTGAATGCTGAAGATTATTTTAGCATTCATGATATCATTTCGGTCATTTGATGCACAATATTTCCTTTGAGCAGGTGTCACACTTTTCGGATTTGAAGACTATTCGGACATTCTTCTGTACCGGTTTCCAGCGAATCAATTTTTGTTTTGCTTAGATGGGATTTCACTATTGCATAGATTGCAATAAGAGAAAAAAAAACTTTGAACATCATCTTGATCAAAATTTTCCAAAAAATTACTTTACTTTACTTCATTATTTTTTGTTGGACTATATAAAACAAAATTGGGCGTTCTGTAGTTCCTATCAAAGGAAAAAATTCATTAATTAGTTCATCTTTTTTCTCAGCTAAGAAAATCCATTCAACTACTCTTAGATTGCACTGACTTCAAATACTTATCCTCTTCTTCCTCATGATGCTCCACACTTTCCACTTTTATTTGCTTCGCTGGTTAAGTTTTTGCTACCCATGCAATATCTGGATATAAAAAAAATATGAAAAAGATAAATTAACAGATTCAAGTCGTTCATTGCCTACAAAGTTCTGCTGCAATTTTCTTCATCATCGGATTCGGCACAATTTTTCGTAAGTTGCTGAATTTGAAAGATCACTTGGGCACTTGATTTCTTGGCACTTCGCTTGCCGTTTTAAGTTTCTGTTTTTTGTTGTTGAGAAAATTGTTGATTTTAATTTGCCATGCTCGACCAAGTTGTAAATTAGGTATATTAGGTATACCCACATCTGTGTCAACACTTATATCCAATAACTTGAAGATTTCTTGATTATGAAAACACAAACAAAACTCGAAACTTCTGCTTCGCATTGTCTTGGTTATCTACGAAATAAAATTATTTTATCGCCACCTATTTCGAAGGCGATAGGATTTGACGTTTGAAATAAAAAAATTATCGACTTTCAAAGATACAGAAACCCATTTTATCGCATTTGTTCAGTATTTCTTTTCCGGTTGTTCCAGTCGATAAAGTTAACGACTGTCAAAGTTACAGAAACCCGATGATGCGATAAATTGAGTTTTGTTCCATTTTACAACGTTTCTCGACTATTTTTATCGATTCGATAGTCTGTAACCCTGAGGCCACACGAGCCAGTACTGGCTAGCCAGCCGCAATACACACACTTTTTTCCGACACATACAAGCCGAAGCAACTGGCTCGTCAACTGGCTTGCTTTTTTCGAAGCCAGTTGGGAAGCCAGTAGAGCAGCCAGTTATAGGGTTCGGCAGTACTTTTCCGGAGCAGATTTGGAAAAATTGGTCTTAAAACTAAAATTGACTCGCAATTTATTTCACAAAATATTAATAAAATAAGATTCGGGGAGTCAAAGTTTTATAAATTTGCTAATGCCCATTTTATTCACTCGTTTAATGCAAAATTGGATTTAAATTGCATTCCGGAGATCAGTTTAAGTTATTAAATCCAGATAAATACTGAATTTCATATTATTCACTTTTTTGACATTTTAATTTCAAGAAGTGATATCAAACCTAAAATTTTTCAACCAAGTTTAACCAAAAATTTGTTATAATTTTCATGCACTGTTTTTGAAAACGAATTGGCTTACTGAAGACTCACATGTCTCACCGTGGTCGTCGAAACGTAGTTTCCAGTATCGTGGTCATTAAGCTCGTCTCGCTATGTTCTCACCATGCACATTTACACGGGAATCTATGCCGTGGTTTTCTCGCTATGGTCTCGCTTTGGTCTTGCCATCACATTTAGACGCTGTTCTTTGCATTGAGCATGTTTTGCCATCATCTCGCTTGAGTCTCGCCAAATTTTTCATTTGAATTTTTCAAAGTGGTTAAAATAAGCTATAGGTCTCGTGTGGTGTGTTTTTGGATCCTCTAACCATTCGAGGAGAGAACCAAAAAATTGGTGAATAAATTGATTAAGCGGTGAGAAGGCTTTCCCAAACCAAAGTGAATAAATATTCTAGTGAATTCCCATCGCCTCATTGTAGTTGCTTTCATTTAACGCCATGTAAAGAAATTCTGACCAATAAAATTTTAGTTTTCTTTCTGATGGTTTCGCGTTGGTTTGGGAGATACAAGTAAAGGCTCTCCAGAACCAACGCAAGACATTCGTAACGTTCTGTTCTTTTGCTAGTTTTGTCGGATAGCATTAGTGTGTTTTTAGTTCATTTAATTTTGAAAGAATAAAATATCAAAGTACTTTTATTTGTTTCCCTAAATTCGGAGTAGATTTATTCCATTTAGATTAACATCCGAACCCTGGCCAGTATAGAAGCCAGTACAGCATGCCGCCTACATCACAGCCAATACACGAATAGGAAGTTGACAGTCAATGTATGTAGCCAATTGGCTAGCCAGTACTGGCTCGTGTGGCCTCAGGGTAACGCAGGCGAAAACTTTTCGAATCGTTAAAAAATGAAACAACTCATTCCTCAGTTATCGCCACTGGAAAAAAATCGGGTTTCTGTAACTGAACGCGTTAACTTCAATCCCTAAACTATTTTGAATGGAATTTCCATTGGAAGGCGATAAGCTGAAGTGTCATATTTATATTTAAAAACAAAACAATTATTCTTTTTTTAAGTCGTGGCTACTAAATTATTTTCTAACACTTAAAAAGAAGAATATTTTGATGGCCCAAAAGAATGTAAGTATATAATTTGTAATATTTTACATCAAAAGCCTCATATCTACATATTTTATTTAGATCATGCTTAATTCGAAAAAGGATAAACCAGCTAAGAATCCTAGGAACAATTCACCAGTATCAAAAAATTATTATCAGTCCCAATTTAAATGTAAAGAATGCAAACGTGACGTGGAATGTTGGAACAGAACATCCATTCCGTTGAAGAGTTAAATCAACCGATTGTCAAACTTCAGACAATGTTTAAATGTCCGCATTGTCCGAAGGTATACAAGAACAACGCAAAACGAAAAGCTCATATTGTGAAGAATTGAATGGAGACTTCAGCGTCATTTCGTAAAAACCCCGTTTTAATTGATCCAAATGTCCAAACGGTGGTATGCATTAGGACAGAAGTGCAGAGGTGTCATTTGTGTTAAAAAAAAGAGTACGTCTCGAGAATGCGTCTGATTACACACGCAAGGCACACATGAACGAAATTATACTAAAATTACTAAATTAAATTAAAAAACTTCCACGAAAAGCACCAGCAGGTGCCGTAGTAGTTCGCCTTCTCTTCTTATATCCACAAAATTCATGAGAGTTCATGTTTTATTTATTGATTCATAAAAATATTTGCAATGCAACCAGTGTGTATTAAATAAAAAGATGATATCTATAACTGCGCTTGGCTCACTGTCTAACTTATCTCCTTCTTTAGCTTGAACTTTAGCCAAATGTTGTGAACGATTGGTTTCAAGAGTTTTTTTTCGTTTGGCCATTTTCTAGAAAAAAAAACAGTTTTAACAATGCACAGAATATATATTGATTTATTTGTTGACTACCTTTGGTTAAACTTTGGAATTTAATACATCATGAAATTATAATCAAAAAAACAAATTAAAATGTAACACGATGTTGCATCACGATTAGTTGTTAATTTTTACTATTCAAAATTCAAATTCTTTTATCTCACCAGCTTTTTGGTCAGCGATAAGATTTGACGTTTAAAATGAAAAACTTGTCGACTTTCAAAGATACTGAAACCCATTTTATCGCATTTTTTCAGGATTTCTATTCCGATTGTTTCAGTCGATAAAATTAACGACTGTCAAAGTTACAGAAACCCGATAATGCGATAAACTGAATTTTGTTTCATTTTTCAACGTTTCTCGACTATTTTTATCGATTCGATAGTTACAGAACATGGACCTAAAAGGAAAAGAGTTTTCTTTTTAAAAAAAAAAGTTCCAAAACACAGCATTATACCGCATTTTTATTAGGGTTGCGTATATTATTTACATACATACCTAATCTACATAAATACACTTGTCGCAGATATTGACGATCTTGTTTTGCATCTTCTTATCAACCCAATAATAAATCTATTCATTAAATACAAATGCGAAAAACAACAAAAACAGGCTTTACTTCTTGTAAAATGTAAATTGAAACCACGGACCATAGAAACAATGAATAGAGATATAAAATAAATACACAGAATCTACCTTCCATACCAAGAACTACGATGCAAGACCAACGACCGATCCATGATCCCATTGCCTTTGGTTATTCATAATGTTCACGATATTTTCGAATACCCACATCCTTTCGAGCATACTCGCTTTGTTTTGAGGACCCGAAAATTGGTGCAACTGTTCATGAGTAATTTTGATTGTGGATACAAAAGGCAACAGATACTCATTAGTTCGACCAATTTGTTTGACTTTGCTTATGAGTAATTTTACTCATGAATACGTTAGTCATAAACTTACGTGTATAGAGGTGGAATGATCGCGTATAAAACAAAACAAAAATTGGATTTTGTTCGAACTGATTCAAACACGCTCACTTTAATCTCTGGTAGGTACTAAACTTTTTTTAAGGTACGTTTGTTTCGTTCATGTCTGAATTTCAACAATTTTCGACTGTTTTAATTTACGAGAACCTGAAGTACAAAAAAATGTAAAACTTGTGAAAACTTGTGTTTTTGATTAGGTTTTTCTTCAAAGCCGATTTTTTCACGAAAACCGCATTTTAAGTCCGGTGTGAAAAAGCAAACAGATGTATTATGAAATTTCATATTTCGCAAACAAATTTTCTCCCACTTCGGTTCAATTAACATACATTTATTTATTCAATTATTTATTACTATCAATATTCAGTCGTTTAACTTTAGACAGCTGAATTCCAAAAGGTTATTAATAAACTTTGTTTACTGTTGTCCTTAAGTTATCTAACTTGGATAAAGCCTTCGGCTTTCTAAGATTTGTCTTAATTGACATTTTATTTTATTAAATAAGGCATATTTTCAACTATTAAGGACTTTTAAAAAAACTGGCTAACTAGTCAACCGCATACAAAAATCTAATATATAAGGTGGATTGTCTTTTATTATTTTAATACGCTTTGAATTAAGTAATTCAAAGCGTATTAAATGAAAGTAATGACGTTAAGTAACCAAAGCAATTTTAAAATAAAATTATATAAAGAGAGTGAGGACTTGAAAATTCACTTCACCTGCTTTTATACTTTATAAACATGTCCATAGGGGTACATGAGATTTGTAAAATAACTGACAAATTTAAAAAAAAACCGACGAGATGTGGTGAAAATCATTAAGTTGCATTAGTGTTAGTTTGGTAAAGGTCACACGTGCAACTTTATGATATTCACCACGGTCGGAGCTTGACATCAGTTTGACAGCCGAGGATTCCCATCTTTATATTGTTTATCTATGCTGAAAACCAATCATGAAAACAAATTATTAATAAAAAATGAATTGAATGACCAATTTCGAAAAGGTCACATCTTTGAAAATTAAATATGTTCAGGCAATTCAAAGAACTAATTATTTACAACAGCCTAGTTTAAAATTTAAAAAAACATTACTTTTGAGTTACATGACAATAACAGTGAATATATTAAAGATGTCCTTTTTTTGAGCATAATAGGTGCATAGAAGCTTTATGATTACATTTGACCAGTTTATATTTCTTGAGCGCTGAGTATTTTTCCTTAATTTTTTGACAGAGCAGGAGAATACAATATTAACAGTATTCCTCACATAGAAGTCAAAGCAACTCTCTTTTTCTTTTCTTCCTATGTAATTTACTGCGACAAAAAATAATTGAGCAAGCGAATCTAACAAATTTCAGTCTCATTTTTTGAGGGGAAAAGTGAGAAATTTTTGAGAGGAATCGTGTTTATACATCTTTACGCTCTGAGATCTCAGATATATAAACTGGCTAGTTGAAGTCCATTGCTGTCATGAAATGTCATACAAAACAATGCACCGGGAATTGTTTTGCATGCGAAAAAAGTGTGATGGATATGATATTTTTTTTTTTTGGTTTTCGGTATACACTTAAAAAAAAAAAAAATATATAACAGTTGGGCTCATTAGTTAGATGCTGTTGTACCCTTCTAAGACGCATTATTTTCAATCGATGAATACCGACAACTAATTCAACTTATAGCTCTAAAGCACTGTAAATTATGTTTTTCTAGGGGAATTTATTTAAATTCCAGACACCTAGAATTTTTATGATGGTAAAGCCCTTGGTCTGGCAAGTTAAGAATGATAATAAATAAAAACGAAAATTAGAGATAATTATTTTTGATTTTGTTTTATATTATTTTTATTATTATATTATTATTGAATATTTTTCATAATAAAGAATTTGCGTCCAAATACGTTTCGTTCAGGTACATCAGTTGGACTTATCAGTTAGATGCTCTTGTACCCTTCCGAGACGCACTATTTTCAATCAATGGATACCGACAACTAATTAAACTGACCAACAAGATGCCATATTTGTTCTCATGTGACGTCTTAGTGAGTGTAGCACAACACATAATTTAAAAAATATGATTATTTATCGTTTTACTTTAAATTTCAACAACCTTAAAACATAAATAATTTATTGTTTTACATTGAATTCTAACAATTAATAGCTTCAAAACAAAAATATTTTATTTTTAGTTTCTGTTCCATCTGGCAAACAACTGAGATCATACACTTACAATGGCGTCACGAATCGTCTCATTGAACATTCTTATACCATGGTTATATTTTAATTTAATTTTGGTGGGGGCAAAAACCCCCATTTATTCGGCTTAATACAAGCTAATTCTAAATCTAACTTAAAAACTTAGAACTTAAGCTAACGTTAGTGAGGGGGAGGGTGATTCAGAAGCCGGAGTTTTAAGGAAGGAGTACTGAGGTTAAAGTCGAAGGAGAACAAGTTCTAGTTAACACCCCGCAGCATGCGAGAGATTGGTTCGTTGGAGCCATAACAGGTTCGGATGTATGTAAAAGAGACGAGTGGTACGAGTATTACGAGGGTTAGTATTAAAAGAGACAGAGTTGTAAAGCGACATGCAGTCAGCGGAACCTGAGAGTAGTCGATGAATGAAGGGAATGTCTGATATATCTCTTCGTTCCTCCAACGAGTTCAGGTTGATTAGTTTAAGGCAATCTAAATAGGGAGGCAGAATAAAAGGATTATTCCATGATAGACCTCGAAGAGCAAAGCGTAGGAAACGACGCTGGATGCTCTCGATTCTGGAAATATGTGTAAGTTGGTAAGGGGACCAAACTTGAGACGCGTATTCTAGGAGTGGACGAACGAATGATATGTATAAGGACCGGGTTACGTAGGGATTGGAGAATTCTTTAGACCATCTTTTGATGAATCCTAGCGCTGAGTTTGCTTTGAGAATGATATCGTCTATGTGAGAAATAAAATTAAGCTCAGGGTCACACAAATTCCAAGGTCTCGAATATTATCGACGGAGAGTATGGGTTGATTATGGATCAGGTAGAGACGGGGAGGAGATTTCATACGTTTGCGTGAAAAAGTGATTGATTGACACTTGGCGACGTTTAGCTCTAGGCAATTTCAAGATCTTGTTGAATAAGGGAAGAGTCATGTCTTGAGGAAATGGTCTTGAAAAACTTGGTATCATCGGCGTACAGAGAAATAGAAGAATGTTTGATGATTTTTTCGATATCGTTAATAGCAAAAATGAATAAAAGTGGGCCCAGGTGGCTTCCTTGGGGGACCCCAGAGGTAGCTAAGAAAGGACAAGAGGTGGCAGATCTAAAAAGAAAGCTGTAAAAACGGTTTTCAAGGTAAGAAGAAATCCATTGTTACAAAGAGGGTTAGAAGCCAAGAGTGGACAACTTGAAAAGAATAAGCTTATGGGAAATTTTGCCAAAGGCCTTGCTGAAATCCATTGAGATAACATCAACTTCGTGTCCTTTCTCTAAGGCTAAGAGGGTGAAGGACACGAACTCAACAAGGTTAATGGTAGTAGATCGACATTTGAGGAAGCCATGTTGTGAGGGGGAGATGAGAGATTTACAATGGAAACTTAAGGTTTCATACAAAATAATTTCAAAGAGTTTGGGTATGTGTGAAAGCTTGGCAATGGACCGATAATTGTTAACATCACCCTTTGGACCCTTTTTGTGTATTGGGGTTATGAAAGATGATTTCCATATCTGAGGAAATTCACCTTGATTTCGGGAAAGGCTGAAAATTGTTGATAGAGGAAGAGAAAGGGTGGAAGAGCATTTTTTTAGAAAAATGGCAGGAAGACCATCTGGACCAGGATTAAATTCGTCATTAAGTTGATTCAATTTATATTCGATGAGAAAAGGATCGACGGTACGAGGAAGAAGCTGTCCAAGAGAGAAACATTGCAGATATAGCACATTGAGTTATTAATTTACCCTAAAGCCTAGTTTACAGTTCCCATGCGGAAAAAAAATCTAAATTTTCAAAATAATTTCCCACCTGTTCTATGCACCAAATTGTATAATATTCAAGACAAAAAATGTTTGCCTTCGCCTAAGCCATCCATCTAGTCATTAATTTACCCTTAATTAATAAACTATAGGCCTAATAATAAAAAAATAATTATTTTTGGATGCAAAAAACATTTGCAAGCAAGTGTAATCCAACCCTCCAAAAAAAATATTTTATTCACCACACTTTTTTTGCATGTAAAACAATTGCCGGTCCATTTTTTTGCATGACATTTCACTGTAAACTAATCATGCAAACAAATAATTTTGGTTTTCACCTCAATGATATGCGAAAATATTTGCATAATTTTTGTTTGCGCATGGGAACTGTAAACTAGGCTGAAACCATGGTATAAAAATACAAGGTATGTTGTTTATGAGATGAAGGGTCCCCATATCTGTTTCCATTTGACGTCATAGCGAGTGTCACACAACATAACTTACAAAATATCAATTATTCGTCGAGTTACTTTAAATTTCAACAACACATAACTTTAAAACAAAAATAATTTATTGTTTTACTTTGAATTCTAAACAATAAATATCTTCTAAACATAAATATTTAATATATTGTTTACTTTTTGTTCCATCTGGGAAACAATTGAGATCGTTCACTCGTAATGACGTCACGAATCGTCTCCTTGAACTGTCAAAAATACCTTGTAATTTGTATGCCATGGGATAAAACCATCGTATAAAAATACTAGGGATGTTGTAATTGTTGTAGACGAAAGTTCGCCATATTTTTTCTTATGAGACGTCATAGCATTACTGCAAACATACACATTTGTTCACTAACCCAAACAAACCCAAGCAACTTGATCATCAACTGACATGGAATTTTTGAAGCCAGTAGTGAAGCAAGTTGGGAGTTAAGCAAGTGGAATGCAAGTGGGAAGCAAGTGGAAGGCAAATGGAATGCAAATTACGTATTTGACAGGCAGGGTATGTAGCCAACTTGTTTGCCAGTACTTGCACGTGTGGCCTCGGGGTAACCTAAAAAACAATTAATAATTATAGGTTTATTTTAAATTTACACAACACATTACTTTAAAACATTAACAGCCGAATTTATTAGATTTTCTTAAAATGCCTCTTAGAGGTAATTTAGTTAAGTTTGCTTAAATATTTAAGTTGCCTTTAAATAACGTTACATAAATTCTCATCTATAATCAATTTTCCATTGCTACTTAACTAAACGATTGAAATGTAACGTAACGTAAGAAAACTCACTAATACATGTTCTTTTCAGCTGTTTTTTGACAGCTTGCAAACAAATGCAAACAAAAGATGAGCACATGTATTTATAAGAAAGAAAGAGAAGCAACTAGTATACTAAATGCAAACGAAATGAAACATGATTCCATTTTGGTTTCTGATGCTTTTATGTTTGTGTTCAGAAACTCTATTATACAGTTCTTTGATTCACACCTTGGGTTTTTGATAGAAAAATATGTTAATAAATCGAAACAATTTATTTTACAATCCATTTTACTAAAGGAAACCACAAATCTTAAAACTTTCATAAGGTACCCACAGCAAAAATATAAGAATTCTACCCACAAACATACATAGGTATACCTATATTTCTGAAATAAAAAAAAACCATTAGTCTCGAATGTCAAAATATGTTTAAGATGGCTTTAAGTAACCTTTAAACGCGGTGAATGGCGTTTAAGTTAAGATGCATTTAAGTAACGTTGCTTAAAAGTGAAAATTGATTATAGATACCGATTTCGCACTTAAGAGCAACTTAGAGGCATTTTAAAGTTACGAAGCCTTTAAATTTTCTTTATAAATACGGCTGTAATAATTTATTGTTTTACTTTGAATTCTAAAAATAAATAACTTCAAAACATGAATAAATTAGTTTTTAGTTTTTGTTCCATCTGGCAAACATTTGAGATCATTCACTCGCGATGACGCCACGAATCGTCCCCTTGAACTGTCAAGCATACTTTATACCATGGGCTGAAACCACCTAATCTTAACACGGTCAATTATGGGTGTCATTCAGGTTTGATAATGTGTACCACGCTTTACGTCACTATCCTGCATGTTGATGGCGGAAATGAAATCAATTTGACTTCGGAGGGTGAAACGTACGTAGGTTTGGCGCATCTTCTAAATAGATATCTTTGTACATAACATGAACTGCCACTGTGTTGTGTCAGAGACTGCCTCTTAAAAAATTTACTACATTTGGGTGGTGTAGTTTATTGTAAAATTTCTTTTTAATTTTTAAATACCAAATACATAACAGTCAACAAAAGCAAGCTCCAAAGATGGCTCTTCGTTTGAGACGTTTAATCCAAACCCCATTCATGGCTAGGGTAATATTTATACACATTTTTAACATAAAAATTTGTAACCATTACATAACAAATTGCGGTTCTATGACTATAATCACTTCCAATATATTATTTTTTTAGGGCTATCCTCTTTTGGTTACAAAAGAAAAGACCGAGGAAGTAACTCACACAAAAAGTGCACTACAGAAAAAGCAAACGGTGAGTTATTATAAAAGCAGGAAATGTGTCTAAAACAATTTTGTATTGCGTCGTAGGGAACCGATATTCCTAGCGCTCAGTACGGCGGTCGTCATGCAGTAACTATGCTTCCAGGTGGTGGCATTGGTCCCGAACTAATGACCTATATTCGTGAGATTTTTCACTTCTCGGGAGCCCCAATCGATTTCGAAGTAATAGAGATCGATCCTACAACAGAGGGTAATGAAGATTTGGAGTATGCCATCACTTCAATTAAGCGTAACGGTGTTGCATTAAAGGGAAACATTGAAACAAAATCGGAAGATGTGCATGAGACTTCTCGAAACGTTGCTATTCGAAATGAATTAGATTTATATGTTAATGTCGTTCACTGCAAATCTTTATCGGGAATACCTGCCAGGCACAAGGATGTTGATATTGTCCTTATTCGCCAAAACACCGATGGTGAATATGCCATGCTGGAACATGAGTCTGTGAGAGGTGTGGTTGAAAGTATGAAGGTGGTGACTTTAGAAAACGCCGAGAGAGTTGCCCGCTATGCTTTTGAATTTGCCAGGAATAACAACAGGAAAAAGGTAACAACAATTCATAAGGCTAATATCATGAAGCTTTCGGATGGTCTGTTCTTGGAAGTCGCCAACAAAGTTGCAAGGGAATACCCTGAATTGCAGCACAATAATATGATTATTGACAACACTTGCATGCAACTTGTTTCCCAGCCTCATCAAGTAACATTATTATACTAATGGTAATGATAATCAAATATAACTTATAAAAAACTTAAATTTCAGTTTGATGTTATGAACATGACTAATTTGTATGGAACTATTGTGTCAAACGTCATTTGTGGACTCATTGGAGGTGCAGGCTTGTTATCAGGAAGGAACTATGGCGACCACGTAAGTTTTATTAATAATTCCTTTTTTTAATTAGAAATAAGTCCTAAGGGTCTATGGGAAAATAATCTACCGTACAATTATTTGTTTTATTTCATTGATGAATAAAAGGATATATAACAGGTTGGCGTCACACTTGTTTTGGCTGTTAATAGAGTGTGTACCTAAACGGAAATTCCTTCCTTGCGAAATGGAGCCCATGATCTCTGGAACTTCGTACAGTATAAGAGCCGAATCAAATTTCTAGTTGGTTTCTTTTTCAGCCTTTGGGAGGTGCGGGATTTGAAACCTGCTTGGTTTTCTATCTATGTTTTAGGGTCATTAACACTTCAATTCACTTTTAAAAAAATAGGAAATGATGCTCTGTTATTTTTCCGGAGTGTAAATAGTTTTATCTTGATGATAAGATCAAGACTTTTTTTGGTGACTACTTTGTTGATTTCTTTCAAATCCCCAAAAAAAGTTCGTATAAAAAAGATATATATTGAGTTCTATTAATCAGTACGTCAAGATTGAGGGGTTTATGCTTAGGAAAAATGACAGAGCATCATATACAATATATTTTTAATTAAATAAAAGTGGTTATAACCCTGTTTATATAAAGAAACTGGCTTTTTTTAACCCCTTGGCCCTCCCAAACTCTGAAAAAGAAACCTTCCAGACTTTGGTATTTTATATCACGATACATGTATCTATGAACCCTTAGATTTTGGTTATACATCTACTCCCAAAATTTGGCTCTTAAACTTGTAGCACCACCTCGAATTTCAGAGAGCAAAATGGGAACACA
Organism: Dasysyrphus albostriatus; assembly: GCA_946251815.1. Classification (NCBI taxonomy): domain Eukaryota; kingdom Metazoa; phylum Arthropoda; class Insecta; order Diptera; family Syrphidae; genus Dasysyrphus; species Dasysyrphus albostriatus. Next base: position 180,213,253 of record OX276335.1, read on the forward strand.
CCCTTCCCACACATGACGTTCGAGTGAAATTTTCTGCCTTTTCTTTAGTTGGGACAAGATAATTTAGCTGATGGCCTTACCAGTTTAAGACCGTCTTAGATAAGTCAAAAAATCTTTGCTCGAAAACGCAAATTGATTAATTAAGTAATTAATTGTGTGCAAAAAAAGTGTAGACTCCTCCAAATAGTCTGCTACAATTATTAATTTCGCTCGGCGGCAAACAGCGTACTGCACAACGACAAGTAGAACTAAGTTTTTTGTTTATGATTTCATTTTTGTATTAAATTTTTCGTTTCGCATCAGCAGCGTACAAGGTTTAAACTACAGACAAATGAGTTTGCAAGAAAATTCACTGACACTGATCAAAAAGATTTTAAGCAAACATAATTGAAGATAGCGTACACGTACTTCATTTTCCTCTATAGAATACAAGTAATTTTCGATTTTGCATTTTTGAACTAAACCAGCTGAGTCCTTTTTTCTTAGTATGATGTTATCCAAATCAGTATCCAATTTGGAAACCAGTAACTGCTTAGTTTATAAAAAGTATTGAATGGCAAACTCTATCAAACGCTTTACGTAAGTTTCCATAGAAAATATCAGTTTGAAGGCCATCTGTCAAACCCATGGTGTTCTTGTGTAATTAATGCTCGGCAGTGAAAATGAATATATTTGTACACAATTTTGGAATACATGAAAGTTTTGCAATACCTCGATAATATGAAATTTATGAAGAGGTTAAATGTCCGCATTATCCCAGGAGATCTCTCTCTGCTTTCGCATAAAATAATATGATATGGGTGGGTGTATTACCTAAAATAAATTTCTAAATTATAAAAAGGTTATGTGTTCAAAAGGGAATTTTTCAATAACTACACTGGTCAACAATGTTTTTGTTACAAAGCCCGAATAATACTTTTCTGAAGGTTTTTGTTTTTCTGAACTCGAGTCTGAGGTCAGGAAAATTCCATCGGGCTACGTTTTCGAGATGTTCCAGTTATATAATCAAAAAACACGTCTTTTTGCTGTTTTCAAAGCTGTATTGTAACTTGAGGTGATTCTAGAAAATTGTATGTTAGTTGTTCTCAGTTAATTGAAAGCCTTCCATTTCTGATATAAATACATTCTCAACACGAATGTTTCGTACATCGTTGATAGGGTAATTGTGAGTATATCATTTCATTATATTATAAGACATTCGGCTGATATTGAGTAGGACGACAATGTCCAAATATGGAGTTGTATTATTGTTCTTTAAAGTGCTTTAAAGGAAAAAATATCGTGAACCCCATGGTTTAAAGCTTAACGGCCATATAATGAAATGATGTACTCACAACAACCTTTTCAACGATGTATGACACATTTGTGTTGAGAAATGTAACAGGTCCCAGAAATTTTTCCCCATTCTCCCTAACATTGTATTTATATCATAAATGAAAGGCTTTCAAAGAGCTTAGGATTGCTCAAAGACGAAAAGAGATATCAGGAAGATTTAAACAGATTAAAAAAAAGAAAATTATTTCTTTAAGAAATATCGGTTGGAACACAGAACTTCCAAACACCAAAAATTATACTCTAATTTTGTTTAAAGGCTGCTGAGTAAATAATAAGTAGGACTAATGCACTTAAAAATGGAATAAATGCGCTTAAAATATGCCCTTTAAACTGAGAAATATGCACTTAAAATATGCATTTAAATCCATATACCTTACCTCATATCTAGAGTGTAGAACTGGAACATGAATGCGCTGATAGTGGAAGAGAGAAAGTTTTCCCAATTGTCAAAAAATGACAGCGTTCAATATTAGCTAAGAAACCTTGAGTACTTTTGAATCAGCTAACACCAACAATGTTTTCAGGATGGATTTCAACAAATCCGAATGTGCTAATTCAAAAATGGCGGCAAAAGTATTTTTTAATTTGTTTTCATTCAATTTAAAAAAAACAAACTTAATGGTGCATTTCCTTGTTACCATATTTTTTTAATTTTATGTTTATTTTTTGAAAATATGAACGAAAATATGCATTTATCATAAAAATATGGAAATATGCATCGATAGAAAAATATGCGATTAAATGCAATTTCAAAGGAAAATTCATGGTTCGTAATGATAATTTGGTCTTATGCTTTTAAAGTTTAACAAAAAAATAATGCATTTGCATGGAAATCCTAGCCCTAATAATTAGGTATAGATATTGAAAAAAGTTTTAACATTAAGAAAGCCAAGGGGATGATTTATTTGGAACTGATGTAAGTGCCTCGTTGTCTTGTTGAGTATAAGCTCAAACACGAAACACGATGTTCTTTTAACGACTTCACAAAGAAGAAAATAAGCCAAGAAAAATAGACGAAAATGCCACGATATCTTAATTTCGCACTTTAACACAGTCGTATACGTTAATTCGCACATTAACTAGTTGACGTGTGGAAACATGCTCATTGAATTAAAATTTCGCACTTTAACGGGTCGAACCAGTTAATTCGCACGTAAACTAGTTAATGTGCACATTAACGTATTTCGCACTTTAACGGTAACATATAAACGTATTTATTTTCAAATACAAGTATATGTTAGAAGTTATGGCTATAAAAATTAATGCAACAACTGCTGAATAAATAAAATCATCTCGAACTATATTTCAATAAATATATATAAATATACTCTGTGCCTGTCCAACAAAAATTGTTAGTTTCAAAACAGCGATATTGTCACGAAGCCAAAGTAAGGAATTTCCCACCGATAAAAATACTTTCCCACTGGTCTACATATAGAAATTGTTGTTTTAATCCTTTAAACAAATTGGTATGCTCATCGTGTACTGAAACAGAAAAAAATACCGTTCTTATAGAGTTGCCTTTACCGATAATAATTGGCAGCAATTATTATTATTATTATTATTAAAGGTTTTTCAGTGGTTTTTATAAAAAGAACTTTCGGTGTTGAGAACAAAATGTATAAAGTTGAGAGCCAAAAGTGCTGTCGCTTTGATTTTCCCTTTGTTATTATTGTATTTCTGGATAGGGCGTTAAAATGCAGTAAGATTTTTTGAATTTCGGTATTATGAAGAAAAAAGTAACTTTGCGTGAAGTTTTGAAACATTCATCACGTGATCATATTGTTTAAAAAAAGTGTGTTTTGTAGTGAAAAAATGATGAATTGATTGTTTTTAAAGTATATTTTAAATAAGAAGATAGTCATCATATGCACGATGTTCTCCGATTTACAATGTAAAGTACGGAAAGTGAGAACTTTGGCTCGCATACAAGCCAATTTAACCAGACTGAGAGGCAAACGTCTAATCTTCCATATAAGTAGGTACTGACAATTTTCGTTGGACAGAGTATAGTTCACTAATTTATTGGATAATGCTTATTTTGATTAAGTCGTTAAATAATGGGATAAGTTCGTTTTTGATATTTTTTGTACTGCTATGAATTTGAATGAAATAACATTGTTCCAGTGGTTATTAATGATTTTATTGAAAAAGAAACGAATTAATATAGGCAGTCTTTTTAGAAAAGATTTTAATAAACTGGTTTTGGCTTTATTACTACAGGACTATACGAGCAGGTGTGTACGACTCAGTAGTGGATTATAAAGGATGTCCCAAATTTAAATTAAATAGAAAACATAGTTTTTTCAGACTGTTATATTTTGATTGAATCATTATTAAGTAAAATATGGAACAGCCTATTGTACATCGTTTCCTTGTGTTTTAGTCTCCATGTTGTGTGTATGTATTTGAATTCATTAAAAAAAAATAAAAAATTAAAAGGAACATTTTTAGAAATAAAACTTAAATTTTTTTATTTATTTAAAAAAGTTATTTTATCACAACATTTAATTATTAATTTTACTAAGCGATGCATTTTGGATTATGCATTCATCTTCGGCCTGTTTTTAGTTGACTTTGAAATCATCGTGTGCGTTGAACCCAATGCATTTTAATTATTTTAACTGTTCTTCCAAATCTAGCTTAAAATCCACTCAATATGCCTTTATCACGTTTTCAATTTTATGTACGCTTTGCTGATACATTACCTACATAAGAAAATATTTTTTGATTTGATCTGATTTTGAGTCATTCCATAGAAAATGCACCCGAAACGAACCATTTTCTATCAATATTTCGATCCAACTATATACTTTAATTAAAAACTTTGGGTTTGTTAAAAGAAAAAACAACCAAAAAGGTACTGCATAACGTTTTTAAACTCATGATGTTCTTTTGGTCTTTTTTTTTTGCTACCTATATTTTCAAAAACCAAAGATTATCCGTAAGAATGGTATGTACCTCGAAGCAGCAAATTTTGAGTTGGCGGGGTTCTTTTTAATGAACAATATGTTCGAAAAGGCATTTCTTCTTTTACGGGATGGGTAAAAGAAAATTATGAAACTGATATACATGTACATTAGGGTGGTCCTTGCATATATTGGATTTTTTTTTAATTTCGGGATGTATAGGCATCAATAATAGCTAAATAAATTTTATCCTATTTTCACTTTAAGGTACTAATAATGGGGCTAGGTAGATTCTTATAAAACGCAAAAAAAAACTATCTGAGGATATAGATTATGTAGATTTGGCGAGAAAAAAAATCGTATCGGAGGGGTCTTTTGCCCCCGTTAAGGCGGGAGGGTAATTTTCTAAAAGTTTGGCTCAAAAGAGAATACAATATAAAAAAAACGGGAAAAAACATTATAAACATCAATCCATCCATCTCATAGTCGAAATCTCTTATTTAAGATTCCAGCAGAAACTTTATCAAATTTAACCCTAACCCAAATAATCAAAATCAACAAATTGCATGGTTTTTGTTACAGAAACCAAAATATACTTTTCGTAGGTTTTTGGTATGCTGAACATGAATCTGAAGTCAGAAAAATTCTGTTGGGCCACGTTTTTGAGATTTACCCGTTATAATATAAAGAAGAAAGGTTGTTTTGCTGTTTTAAAACTTGCATTGTAACGTGAGGTAGGTAAATTGTTTAAACAAAATTTTCAATGGTTTCTAAAAGAAATAATTTTTTTCTTTTAAAGTCTGTTTAAATCCGATATCACTTTTCTTTTCTGAGAAATCCTCAGCTAATTGTAAGCCTTTCATTTATGACATAAATGCAATGTAAAGGAGAATAGGCAAAAATGAATGGGAATTGGTCAATTTCTTAACACGAATGTGCCATATGTACATCGTTGAAAAGTTTATTGTAAGCACATCATTTCATTACATGGCATGGTAAAGCTCTAAATCATGGGGTTAACAAGCTCCAGTTCCACTTCTAGTTCTATATATATATATAAAATGGTATTATATTTATAAGGCGACTTCTACAACTCAGGTAAAATACCAGTTGACAGAAAAGAAATGTAAAGCGAACGAAATGTAAGAGTTACACGATTTTACAAAAAATAGACGGAAGATTCAGGACCAGCAGCATAATAATTATCTTTTAGATCGTCACCATATTGCGCTACTTCGTTTACATTTAGTCTTAAAAAAGGAAAATCACAGTATTTTATTTTATTAGAACTGCAAATCTGTTGAAAAAAGTCCGCAAAGATATCACATATTTCATTATCAAACCTTGAAGACTTATCATTATATTGCACAGTTGAAGGAAAAGTTGAATTTTTTCGTTTAGAATTAATGAATTTCCAAAATGATTGAGGATTTCTGGGTATATTCTACTTAATTTTGTAGAGTATTATTAAACAGCCTTCCATAATGGACAAAAAACTGGTAATAATAAGTAATGGATACTTATATTTAAGGTTCCTTAGATGTTTAAGATTTTTACTTAGCCAATAAACTGATGAATGGTCATTACTCATTGTTTTACTAGGTACGAAGTGACCTCAATAGGAATAATTTCTAACTGTGTACAAATGTGGTAGTACCTCCTTGGAACTAAGACGACAATTAACAGCAATCAGAACTCCTCCTTGTTGATGTGTGCTGTTAGAAAGATTTCTTTCCAAATGATAAAGAATATATTTAGATGGTACTATATGACACAACAGATAGATAGCCGAAATTACGAAAAACAAAGAGGAAAACAAAATCTGCAGAGTTATTTCCATCACATCTGAAAACTTTCGTTATTCACGTGTAACCAAGCACAAACTTGGCTATGTTTTCTTTTTAAAATTGTAGATCATTATCATTGTGGCCTATAACTCCAGTTTCTTATAGAATACTATGCCAAGCCCCGGGGAAAAAATAATAATTGTGTCGGAGGTTATCTAATTATCTAAATTTAAATAATTAAAAAACTCACTCTTCTCAACCAGATATTTTCCAAAAATGTCTATTTAACTGGTGTTTTAATAATTTTGACTGGGTCTGGGCTCGATTCACAGCCGCTGCCACCTAAAAAAAAAAGTTTCTCCTGATGTATTGCCTCTTGCGAGGAACTGACATGACATGAATTGTCATTAAAAAGTACTTCTCATCTAGCCGTTCCGACTCGGCAAAAAATGTAGGTCCCCTCCATTCCTGCCAACAACACGCACACAGGAATGGTTTAGAGTGGTAAGCCATTAGGCCCTGGTTCTCCATTTGCTGTTGCGCCACCAAATTTATTTATTTATTCGTTTCAATTTTCAACTTGAGTTCGTTTTAACGTCTATATGGTTTCAATGGTGTGCCGAAATTAGTTTTGTCCATAGTTCGTAGAATACTCCGGTTAGTTGCAAAATGTTTTCGCTAATCACCGCTTGAAGAATACCTCTAATCATATTGCAGACAAATAAAAATATACATTTCCTTAAAAACTCTTTTAAAAATTAATATAACTATTAGAAAAGACTACAGAAATGTTAATTTATAATAGTCTTGTTTATAAAGGCTAAAGGCCCGGAATGCCAGGTTCTAAATACTTGAGCCATACAGTTTTTTCGTCAAATGCACACGAAGCGTGCTAACACGCGCCTCTTGTATTAGCTTGTCTCTAGTCTCGTCTATTAGGTGGAAATGTAGTATTACTTTATTAACGCAATGCTGTTTAATGATTTATATCTTAACATATGTGATGTTTATCAATTTATTTATTTTCAAGTACGCTGTGTTTGAACCTGGTACTCGTAACACTGGAACCGCCATAGCTGGAAAAAACATTGCCAACCCTGTTGCAATGATTAACGCAAGTGTTGACATGCTTAATCATTTGGGTCACAAGCAACACGCTAAAGTAATAAGTGAAGCTGTGTATCAAACAATTGTTACAGATCGTATCCACACCCCAGGTATTCGAAATTCATGTTTTGTAATGTTTTGTCTGGGTTCAACGTAAGTTAGATATCAGCTTTTCAGAAGAAAGTTTGTTCTCACATGCGTTTAACCAGGACATTGTTTTGAATGTTTTTAAAAACAATTTATTTGGTTTATAGATTTGGGTGGAAACGCTAGCAGCACAGATATTATTGAAAATATCCTACGAATCCTATCAAAGAAACGTGTTCAATGGTAAATAGAACTAAAACCTGTCAAAATGCTTTCTAAGTTAAACTATTTTGAGATGATTTATTACACACATACCCATTTATATTTGTTATCTTGTTTTTTTGCAACTGTAGTGTTATATTTTTATTTAAAATATTTTGCATCCATCCTTTTGTTATTGATTACCTAATTTAATCATTATTTTATTATTTATGTATGATTTTAGAAAAAAAATGTATAATTATAAGTAAAACACGTATGGGTACTTATGGCATATTAATTGAACTTTATTTCATTTCTTGTATGTAAATATCTACATAATGTTCCTGTTAATTTTCGTAATAGACTTTCTATTATTTTCATCAAATTCATTACCTTCTTTTTTCTTCTATTTTTCTTCTATTATTGCATCGTATGGAAATTTTGTTTTAAGTTTACACTATTATGTATGTAATGCTTCTTTTAAAGTAAATTATAATATTAATAAATAAATGAATTCCTAGGGTATGAATATAATGTTTAAAATAGCAAATTCATAGCAATTTTGATTTATTTGATTTTGTATTTAGCTTGTCAAGTAGATTTAAATACATTTTTGGTTCAATATTCTGAATACGCAAATGAAATTGTTTCCATTGTGTGGAATCAAAAGTAGTGGTCTCTTTTACAAATCAACTATTCAAATTTAAGAGAAAGTGTCATAATGTGCATTTCTAAATATTCTTTCTATTCTCTCCGAAACCTTCTTTCGTTTTTTTTTCGTCCTAAATGTCACCTTATTCCTTTAATAATATTTGTTGATATCCTTATTCCTGTGTTCCTTTAACTAAACAATTTGCAGGCCGCACGAAAACATTTTTAGCCAATTTTGATCTGGTCCACCCTACCAAAGTAACTACCAAAATATATATTAAATATATGTGAAGTGTATTTTACTCATTCCACTGCTTTATGATGTCGGTATTTAATGAAAATCTAAATTTATAAAACGAAGAGATTGGTTGAACTCCTTAACTTGATTAACCTGAGTGATCCTCCTGTCAAATGGATAACAATTGTGTAAGTGTTGAATCATATATTTTGTCATTATTCACTTAATATAGCAGCCATTATAAATAAAATTTATATTTTTGCAAAAAGAAAAATCAAAATGAAAATATAACGTGCAACTTAATTCATAAAAAGAACGATATATCTTCGTTTTTTATTAAGTTTTAAAATGTCATTCAATTTAATTAAAAAGATTTGATTTCTTCGTTTCAGAGTCTGCAGAACTTCGACCACTATAAAAAGCAATACACTTCACAAAAAATAGATGCGTTTATGCCAGTATAATTTATTTCTCAAAAGATACAGTGCTCGAAATTTTAAAATAAAACTATAATATTAATACAGTTATATTGTTTGATTTAAGAATGGTTTAACTTGAGTTGAAAGGTAAGATCGGAACTAATTGTTAGCTTAAAGGGTAGAATATGAAAACGCACATTATAAAATGTAGTGAATTAAGATTTCCTATTACCAAAACAAGGGGATTCAAACAGGAGAGTATTTGCAGCCAACTATTTCTATTCTACTTATTTATAATACACATATTATAACTGAAATTGCCTTTAAATGAAAATGCCCACCTAAGCAAGTGGCAACATGGCACAGTGCTTCGGTTTGAATGGGGAGGCGGTCATAATTAATCAAAATCTCAACAACTCAACCGATTTTGATGAAACTTTCAGGTATGATAAAAAATGCCATAACACATAATCACAAGAAAAATAAATATCGTAAAATTGGCAGAAACTTGGGTTACGTTCTAAGAATATATGAAAGATAATGTTCTGTCAATTTATTCACCCATGCAATGTTTTCTTACTACGCCCACACTTTATGGGTTTTTTGAAGATTTTTTTATTCGTATATTGACTTGCAGTCTCTCCGTTAAGTCTGAACGACTGAAATGAATGTAATGAAATTTCCAGGCATGGTCACAAATAGGGTACAAAATTTAAATAAAAAACTTATTCAAGCGAAATGGTGATACTAACTTTGGTAAAGTTTTTTAGAAAATATCAATATTATCAGTATTAAGTGGTTTCTTAGCAGCAAGGAATTTTATGGGCACACCAGGATTTCAAGAAAATACACATTTTTTTAGTTTAACCTTTAACTTTGATTTAAAAAGATACACACAATAGTAATTTTCATTATTATGTATGCAGTAAGGTGGTCCTTAAATTGGACGTAGTCTGGAATAGCCCTCATTCGACTCAAAACATTGAAAAACAATTTCCCTAATTTTTTCAAATGTTTGTTTCACCCCTCTGGTCACCCTATTTTCACTTTAAGTTACATGCCAGCTCCACTAGACATGAGCCATGCTCGGACTATGAGCCTGTCGAGAAAAAAACCAATGGATGCAAAAAAATCCATGTCTTGTCGACGACATGTCGATGAAAACCAACTTTTGAACAGCACAGCACATGAACTAAAAAATCTGCTGTTTGTTGATTGGATTGTGCTTGCGATGTTGGGCATATGTATGTTCTGTGGAGTAGGGTTGTTAACTAACTAAGGATTATTCTTAGGCGCCAGTTATAGCTATCACTGAAACTCACCATTGAAAGCTTTAATGATTGATTTTGAGACATTTAGGGTTTGTTTCACCATGTCTGAGTAAAGTTCTGATTTGTTTTTCAACAATGAAATTATCTGCAAATTAAATCTTCCAATTAAGTACCTTTGCTTTTCACAATTTCAGAAATCATAAAATTATATGTAAATTAGTTACTTGTTAGTTATTCCAGTTTTCCAGACAAAATACAGTTTTGACGGTTGACAATATACAACAAAATAATGGGCACGTTCAGACGACCCAAGGGCCTAGATATTTAGTCAACTGCATTCATTGAACGCAAATTTGACCAGGGTAACTAGGTTTCTTGGAAATTTCAAACTTGAAACTTTACTTCAAACATTCACTGTCAGTTGATTGTGAAAAAGTACAGATATTATTTTTATCTAAGAAAAATTTCACATCTGAAATAACCTCATTACCAGTTTAATAAGTTAGGTTTTCAAAAAAAAGTTTTTCAAGACTATTTGGTTTTGGTACTACGAAACCAAACCTAAAATTAACAAATCTCTTACAAAACTTGCTGGTTTTTAATTTTCCATTTCATATCTGATATTAACCTTCCAACAAAATGGTAAAAAAGAACGGGCAAAAAAAAAATCACAAAACAAATAAAGTTCAGCTTTCTGTTGAAAAACAAAATATAATCAGCTGATATTCTGACAGAAGTGCACTTGACTTGATATCAAGGGAGATTTTTCTTGACTTACTTTCCAGTCAACTTTCCAATAAATTTGCCTTAATTGGAAAGCAATATCAATCAGAGACTAGAGACTTGCCTTAATATCTACACCCTTGGGTCGTCTGAACGTGCCGAATAATCACCCTTATTGCGATAGTCGTTTTACTTGAACGCCAATTGTCGTTTTTGTAGTTAGTCGTGTCACTTTCAAAACGGTATTGCGTAACTTAAACGCCAGCAGCCTCGTCGCTCTTAGATTCCACATCCGATCCACTAGGACAGCTGATATTTTGACATAAATTTAAATTGCAATTTTGAAATCAATGAGCAGTCGTTCGGTTTAAATTAGCTTAAATTATTTAATTTATGTGGTTTTAATCCAAAATCGTAATATAAGACAGATGCGACATAAAGTTAAAAAAATTTCTTTATTAAGTTAAAAGATTTGAGCAATTCCAAATTTAGAGCACGGTTCGAATTCATTAAATTTGTTCTTATAACTATTTTATGCAAATTTGTTTATAAATAGAAACTCTTGAAAAATGTATAGTGTTGTTATGTTATGTTGTTATTATTATGTTGTATTGTTATGTATCAGCTTCTGTTTTACTTTGAATTTTGCGTCAAACCAAACCTAAGAACAAGAATTTGTATTTATTTTCAAACTTTTAACAATGTCCTTACTTTCTGCCATTCCTTTCCATAACGTTTTGGTGGTCCAATGCTGTTTAATTCCTTGGCCATGGTCTCCCACTCCAACTTTATTTGTTGCGTTGTTGAGACACCTCTCTTAAAATTTTTAGCTAGGATTTGCCTCCTATAGCTCAACAAGCTTTTTCATTTGCTTCTGATTTGTTACTTTTACCCTGAAAAAACTAGTTGTTATAATAAATTATAAAAACAAAAGAAAAAAACTTACATTTTGAAGCCAAAAATTGCTCTGTCGTTTGCAAATTTATGAACGACACAAATTGGGGTATTTACAGACTTTTTTTTTCTAAAACGACTATCGCAATATGAATTCAATAATGAATTCCACATAAAAAAAAGAGCCAATTGGCGTTGAACGCCATAAGTAATGCCAAATTCTTTTGTCGTGTTTTGGTATGGCGTTGAACGACTATCGCAATAAGGGTGAATATTTCTAGTCAAACAAAATTTTAAATAGGCTCAACTTTCCACATAAAATGGTTTTTAAGATTTCAATAATCATTGGTTTCAATCATTGAAATAAGAAAATTCTTTTTATGTGGAAAGTTTGGTCTATTTGAAATTTGTTTTTGACTAGAAATATTAATTAAGTCTTGATCTTTATTTGTCTATCAAAATAATAAATTATCAAATAAATCAAGTTCAAGTGTTGGGTAGTTAACACGCTTATTGATCTTTCACATCATGCCTTTTGGGTGCCAGTTATAGCTATCATTGAAATTTTAATGATTAATTTTGAGACATCTAGAAAACAAAATCATTTATTATTGTGATGGACAAATAAAGCTAAGGACCCATATAATATTTCTAGTCAAACAAAATTCAAATTGGCCCAACTTTTCACATAAAAAGACTTTTCTTATTTCAATGATTGAACCATCTTGACAATGATCATTGAAATCTTAAAAGTCATTTTATGTGGAAAGTTCGGCCTATTTGAAATTTTGTTTGACTAGAAATATTAACTAAGTCTTGATGTGTATTTGTCCATCAAAATAATTAATGATTTTGATTTCTAAATGCCTCAAAATCAATCATTAAAGCTTTAAATGATGAGTTTCAATGATGGCTATAACTGGCGCCTTACAAAAGAATATCTGTTAATTTATAACTAAATCACCCGAAAAATAAAAAATCCCCTTTTTTGTGAGTACTGATTTCGGGAGAAATGTATCCTAATAAAGAGCTTCAATTTTCACTTATTTTTTAACGGTGAATGAAAGGAAAACAGAGGGTTAATTTTTTGTTAATTTTAGGCCAAAAGAAGTTCAGGCGAAACTCCTAGTAGCTTTTACAATTCCTGTAATTTATTTTCCGAGTGAAACTCACAATAAGGCTGAAATCAGGGCTTCATGTAACTTAAAAAACGAAAGACTTTGTTCGTGTGTGCGAAAAAATTAAACGGCTGCTATTTACGTTTCTGTTTATTCTATTCATATTTTTATTTTCGAGTCCTAGACATATGTGTGCCTCGCTTTTCACCACAGTTTACGATTTGTCAAAAGCCACCATATACAAAAATAAAACGATCACTTTGTTTTTTCTTTTAAACCATAAGATTAAAATGATTACAAATATTCCAGCAATTAATATAATATTTACATTCAAAGCATAAGATACATTTTTATGGAATTTCAATTCTTTGATTTCTTTTATGTTTTCAAAATGTTTTATTATAATGTTTTCAAAGTTTACAGCTTTCGGTATTGTTTTATTTACATTATTACTTGGATAAAAATATTTGGATTGAACTTTCGTTACTTGATTGTTAAATTGTTCTTGACAAATTTCTATGTTGCAGTTATAAAAATTTATTAAATTATTTTTGCTTAATATTATAGTTTGATCATCACAATTTTGAAATAATTTTTCTCAAAATGCATTCGAAATTACTATTGTATCGATTTTTAATAAATGTTTTATTATTAAATTTAAGTCTGCATTCATTTTTCCAAACACAATTTTTATTTACTTTTAATTCTTTTAACAGTTTGTTTTCATGGAATTCAAAGTTTTTGTTTTTAATTGTTACAATATATGTTTCTTTTTCATCAATCTCAAAGAATTCCGAGTTTGGTAGAGGAAAAATCAGCTTAAGATCTACTTTAATATAATTCTTAGGAATTTTAATAGCTATAACTAATGAATGGTTAACATATTTTAATACACCAATTTTTACTAATTTTAACATATAAAAATCAATATTATACATTTTAATCTCCTCTGACGTTAAAATACTTGGATGAAAGACATCATTTTTAGCGGAAGCTATACTCACCTTTATTTGATCTATTTTGTTCTCTAAATATCTCAACTTTAGCATTTGATCTAAGTACAGTGATTGTCTTCTTATATCGTTATTAAGTTCCGAAATTGAATTAAGGAATCTTATTGTCTTATTTCTGTCTTGTTTTATTGCTTTTTTGACAATATTGAAAGTATCATCAAAATGCCTATTAATAGAAATTTGTTTGTTCGAATTGAAAAAAACATTGTGATTATTTTCTTCGTTAGTTTTCAAGTGTTCTAATATTTCTTGCCTATCATTGTCATCCATTGTACCAAAGAGTAGCCATTTGTTTGCAGTACCTACTAAATTGATTAGACCTCTTTTCTGTCTAGTTTCTTTTGGAATTATTGACCTGATTTTGGCTCTGATATCGTATACAACTGTTTTTAACAATTAATTGTTATTTATGTCAAAATTCTTAATATTAGTCTCGATCTGGGAAAGTAGATCGTCCATTTCGTTTATATTTATTAAGTGGAGCATGGTTGTGATTTGGTTGACGATTTCAACTTCTTTGACCTTGATGGTAGTGTATCCTATCTCTTCATGAATTGGAGTTACCTGTAGTAGCCCCTTAACTGCTGGTATTACTATTAACAAGATTATCACGTTGATCAAAATCTGTAATTTTGAGAGGTCTTTTAGTATTTGAAACCTGTACATTCTTTAAAGGATTTAGTCTATAATAAGGCTCATCTTTATGTCTGAGTCTCTTATAGTTCCTAATATGTCCTATATCTCTATTTTCATTGTGATTTTCTCTACTTAAATTGCTCTTGTTAATTATATTTTCCTTTGTCTTTTCTATTCTTGCTACTAAATTCTGACTATCTTCTTCATCTTTTGCCTGCCTAGGTGAACATTTTATTGTGGAATGATAACGATCGTTATAGTTTCCTATAGCCATCTGATCTGATCTTCATTTCAATTGAGAGCTCACTTCCTTCTATTCCCGTTATTATTTCTAATAAAGTTGAGTGAAGTCGCTCTATGTCTGCATTACCTGCAGAGAATATCAATTACCAAGAAGCCAATCCTTGGCTGTCATCCGGCTTTGCCTACAAACTGAAACACGCACACATAGACAGTTGGGCTAAGTCCACCACTAGGTTTTTGCACACATTGACAGTTGGAATCAACCCACCACTGATTTATTCGCACACATAGACAGTTGGGATCAACCCACCACGAATATGTCGGTTATTTTTGAAAATCTTCAGTTATTTTCAAATTCACTTGGGCTGCAATGGGCTTGTTCAAAATGTATAAAAAAGGGAGAAATTATATATCAAGTGCTCACCGGACCTTATGAGAATAAGTTGTGGTTTTTTTTTAAATGTAAATTGTAGTCGCTTTTCACTAATTCCCGCCTGTCTGGAAAATAAATATCTTTAATTACTTTCTTTTCGATAAACAATTTGTTTTTTCTGTTTATTTTTTCTTTTCAACTCCCGAAATATATAAAGAAATATAGAAAAAGTACTCTTTTCTTGACGGAAAATAACTGACGCGTGAGTAAGAAGAAATTTTTAAATAATTATGCGAAATGAAAAAAGATATTCACAAACTAAAATTTTGACATATATACTACGCTTGCATGTGTTGTTTAACCAGCTTGAAGCTCGCGTCATTTTTTGTAAGCCTGGGTCGAGTCGAAATGAGCTTGATTTGACTAGATCTCGTTCGAGGAGCGGAGTTGAGTCGAAATTTGTGACGAAAAACCTGGATCAAAGAGATGGTCTTACAGATATTGCATTATGGTCTGTTTATTTGCTTGTTTGTGGGCAAATATAGTTTTGCTTTAATAATCGTCGAGCATCAGCTAACCAGCTGTAATTAATTAGTTCAAATTACTGAATATTGGATTAAATGACTCTACAATGAGCCCTATAGTTTTTAATCAATTGGTTATTAATAATAATAATATTAATATAATGCATATTTAAACGTTTTCATAAGAGCCCAAATGAGGTAATTTTACAAATTACAGAAAAAGTGTTTTCATCTGTAATTTGGTATTTCTTTTGACAGCTCATTTCATTTTTTGAGTTTCAACCCTGCCTGTAAATCACTTTTTGTTGTTAATTTTTTAATTCAGCTTTAACATTTTCGTTCAAAATCTATTCTTTTATTTCTTGTTTTTCTTAACTATTTTTTTTCCTTAGAATATATCCAACAATAATTTTAAAATTATTCTGGATGAAGAAAGGGCCACCCTGTATAATATGCAAGATGCATTGAAGATGTTTGGATATCTGAGTGATTGAAGACATTTTATGGATTAATTTTTTGTATTTTATTATAATTGTGGATGAATATTAACTAACAATTACAATTGTTTGTGTACATTAAATTAATTAAACAATTTCACATCGACGTTTTTGTTATAAGCCGAAGTAAAATTCTCAAAACTATTTTCCAATTTTCAAAGAAAAAAAATTGATCTGTCAAAACAAATAAATCTCACCGCGTTACATTGTTGCTGCAATTCACATCTATTCAACGACACGAAGTGAAATTACAAATACAACAATGTAAACAAATGGGTTTTGGAGGGTGAAACGTACGAAAGATTGGCTTCTTGGTAATTGATATTCTCTGATTACCTGTATAATTATTTGGTTTTGTAAGATGAATTTCAACGCCTTCGGCATTTAAGAATTCAATTAGTTGTTTTGCTCTAAATTCATTGTCCATTATAATTTTTTTTGGTTTACCAAATTTAGCAAACTTCTCAATTATTAATGTCTTTTTTGCTCTCCAGTTACGGTAGTAATCTGATAAGCTGCTGCAAATTTAGTTAGCTTGTCTACTGTAGTTACAAAAGCATGTCTTTTAAAATGAAATATGTCAAGATGAATAACCTCATTTTTTTAATGGGGTTTCTGTAATTTTAAATTTTGCTCTACATTTACTGCAATAACTTATTATAAGATGAATATGATCTCTCAACTTAGAGAAATATATTTTATCTTTAAGGCTATGATAACATTCATTCATTCCACTATGCATTGATTTATTTTATCTTTAGTATGGTAAAGTGACAATTGCTTGTGTAATTCTGCCTCTGTCTTTATTTCTTGTGCTCTTTTCAGCCAAACACTGTCTTTTAATGTCTTTTAAAAAAATTTTTTTTTTTCGTGGCTGATTTTTAGCTAACAATTATATTTTGTTTAAAAAAAGTCACTGTCTCTTAAGTTTTGTTTCTTCGTGTTGTTTTTAAATTTTTTACTACAACACTACGGCTCTGAACCTTTGGCACCTCATATATGGGAAATTTGATATTTTAGAATGTCATCTAATTGGTCAGTAATTGGTCAAGAAAGGTCAACTAGTCCTAGAAATTGGTCAGCCCTTGATAACTAGTTATAAAGACTTAAAGTTTCTCAAGGTCACTCAAGGTCACGCGTGATTTTTGGCACCTCATTTATGGGAAATTTACAAAAAAAAGATGCCATCTGAAAGATTTGTAGATAGTGATAAAAGGTCAACTATTTTCAGTAATTGGTCAGCTTTAGTTTTTTTTCTATGAATTTTCAAAACTCGTTTCAAGGTCACAAAAAAAACTTTTGGCACCTCATTTGGGTCATTTCAAATAAACAAGTATGCCATTTGAAAGGCCATTTCACGGTCATAAAAGGTCAGCTATTTTCAGAAATTGGTCAGGCATAGTTTTTTTTTAATGAATTTTTAATTTATTTAAAAAAAAATTTCAAGGTCATAGCGATTTTTGGCACCTCTTTTATGGGAAATTTGCAAAAAATATATACCATCTGAAAGATCTCTAGATCTATATAAAAGGTCAGCTATTTTCAATAATTGGTCAGCGATAGATTTTTTTTAATAATTTTTTTTTAAATTTCAAGGTCATAGCGATTTTTGGCACCTCATTTATGGGAAATTTGGGAAAATTGCATACATTCTGAAGGATCTCTTGGTCTATATAAAAGGTCAGCTAGTTTTAGTAATTGGTCAGCCATAGATTTTTTTTAATGAATTTTTAAATTTTTGTTCAAGGTCATAGCGATTTTTGGCACCTCATTTATGGGAAATTTGGGAAAATTGCATGCCATCTGAAACATCTCTAGATCTATATAAAAGGTCAGCTAGTTTCAGTAATTGGTCAGCGATAGATTATTTTTTACGATTTAAACAAAAAATAAAAATTCAAGGTCACGAACGATTTTTGGCACCTCATTTGGGTAATTTTCCAAAAAAAAATATATTATGTGATAGGTTACGCGGTCATCATAAAAGGTCAGTTAGATTCAGGAATTGGTCAGTCATATTTTTTTTTAATAAATTCTTAAAGTATTTGTATGTAGGTCACAGTATAGATAGATTCGGGTAATTTAAAAATTTTTTAAATAGATATAGATCCAATAGATTCTGAGAAAATCATGGTGGATTAAACCAAACACTTTCTTTTTCAAGATGGCGGTCATTCCCTTACCCCGGCACCTCAAAAACTTGGTTTCTTAAAGAAGAGATGCAGCCAAACTCAAATCGTACCCATCGATTATGGAAATTTTAATAAATTTTTTGACAAAATTTAATCCACCATGATTTTCTCAGAATCTATTGGATCTATATCTATTTAAAAAATTTTTAAATTACCCGAATCTATCTATACTGTGACCTACATACAAATACCTTAAGAATTTATTAAAAAAAAATATGACTGACCAATTCCTGAATCTAACTGACCTTTTATGATGACCGCGTAACCTATCACATAATATATTTTTTTTTGGAAAATTACCCAAATGAGGTGCCAAAAATCGTTCGTGACCTTGAATTTTTATTTTTTGTTTAAATCGTAAAAAATAATCTATCGCTGACCAATTACTGAAACTAGCTGACCTTTTATATAGATCTAGAGATGTTTCAGATGGCATGCAATTTTCCCAAATTTCCCATAAATGAGGTGCCAAAAATCGCTATGACCTTGAACAAAAATTTAAAAATTCATTAAAAAAAATCTATGGCTGACCAATTACTAAAACTAGCTGACCTTTTATATAGACCAAGAGATCCTTCAGAATGTATGCAATTTTCCCAAATTTCCCATAAATGAGGTGCCAAAAATCGCTATGACCTTGAAATTTAAAAAAAAATTATTAAAAAAAATCTATCGCTGACCAATTATTGAAAATAGCTGACCTTTTATATAGATCTAGAGATCTTTCAGATGGTATATATTTTTTGCAAATTTCCCATAAAAGAGGTGCCAAAAATCGCTATGACCTTGAAATTTTTTTTTAAATAAATTAAAAATTCATTAAAAAAAAACTATGCCTGACCAATTTCTGAAAATAGCTGACCTTTTATGACCGTGAAATGGCCTTTCAAATGGCATACTTGTTTATTTGAAATGACCCAAATGAGGTGCCAAAAGTTTTTTTTGTGACCTTGAAACGAGTTTTGAAAATTCATAGAAAAAAAACTAAAGCTGACCAATTACTGAAAATAGTTGACCTTTTATCACTATCTACAAATCTTTCAGATGGCATCTTTTTTTTGTAAATTTCCCATAAATGAGGTGCCAAAAATCACGCGTGACCTTGAGTGACCTTGAGAAACTTTAAGTCTTTATAACTAGTTATCAAGGGCTGACCAATTTCTAGGACTAGTTGACCTTTCTTGACCAATTACTGACCAATTAGATGACATTCTAAAATATCAAATTTCCCATATATGAGGTGCCAAAGGTTCAGAGCCCAACACTACGTATCCACTTTTTAATACCACTCTTTTTTTTTTTGTAGGTTCGTCGACTGCGCCAGTTAAGTTCTTACACTTTTCTCTTGTTAACTGCACAACTCTCCAGCTCTAAAAGTTAGGGAAGGTTAAATAAAAACACTTTACTTTCTGCTGGTCATTCAATGAATGCCATTTCTTTATTGATTTCGATAACTAACTTATTTATACATAATCAGCAGTTTGATGGGAAAGGAAATGAAATGTTATTTGATTCGTTTCAGTTCCCATTATCACATTTATTTAGAATCTGCTAGTTTTTGATATTATACGAGGTGTGACGATGTCATTGACCACATGTCATGGTCAATGTCATAAAAGTTAATACAGATACGGATCTCTATTGAAGATAATAAAACAGCAATAGCTATTTTTGATTTTTTTTAAACTTCATGACATAAAAGCATTTGTTTTGAGTGTTTAATAGGAGTATTGAATACTTATTACTGAAATTATACTTCATTATATATAAAAACTGAAATAGTTTTAAAAGAAACACTAACTTTTTTTAGTTTTAAGTTTGATAGTTATTTTTTTTTTTTAATTATTACGAAACAACTTAATTTGAAAAATTGAGTCGAGAATGGTTTTTAAGAAATTGTAGCATGACCTTATTACTGTTGTCTTATTTTTATTTTAAATATAATTTTTAATTTAATTTAATTTCATAGATTATCTTGCATGAAGTAGGGGACACTCTGTGTAATAAACAGACCATAACGCAATATCTGTAAGACCAACTCTTTGACCTAGGTTTTTCGCAACAAATTTCGACTAGACTTCACTCCCCGAACGAGATCTAGTCAAATCAAGCTCATTTCAACTCGACCCAGGCTTACAAAGAGTTGACACGAGCTTCAAGCTGGTTTAACAACACATGAAAGCGTAGTATATATGCCAAAATTCTAGTTTGTGATTACCTTTTTTCATTTCGCGTAATTATTTAAAACTTTCTTCTTACTCACTGTAAGTTATTTTCCGTCAAGAAAAAAGTACATTTTCTACATTTCCTTATACATTTCGGGAGTTGAAAAGAAAAAAAAAAAAAAACAAATTGTTTATCGAAAAGAAAGTAATTAAAGATATTAAGGGTATTCATGCAACGTCAGAAAATTATTGTTAACATCGTAATCGTCGGAAAGTTTATTACATCGTAAACGAACTGTCAACATTTGTATGAGAAATCTTTTCCAACAAATCGTTAACTTTCCTACATGAATTTGTATCGTAAATAAAATGATAAACGTGGTAAACATTTAAATTATTCGGAATGAAAATCATCAATTGGACGAAAGTATCTTTTTATTTGACGCTAAACAAAAAACTTACGATGTTTACGCAAGCTGTTTCAAAAGGGTGTTCATGAAACGTGTATCGTAAACTAAAAAAAGTTACTACGTCGAAAAGTTTACATCGTTGAATGAATACCTTATTTATTTTCCAGACAGGCGTTAATTAGTAAAAAGCGACTACAATTTACATTTTAATAAAAACTGCAACTTATTCTCATAAGGTCCGGTGAGCACCTGATAAATAATTGGCCAGTTTATATTTCTTGAGCGCTCAGTATTTTTCCTCCATTTTTAGACAGAGCAGGAGAATAAAATATAAACACTATTCCTCACATAGAAGTCAAAACAACTCTCTTTTTCTTTTCTTCTCATGTAATTTACTGCGACAAAAAATAATTGAGCAAGCGAATCCAAAAAATTTCAGTCTCTGTTTTTAAGGGGAAAATTGAGGCATTTTTGGGAGGAATCCTGTTTATATTTCTGAGCGCTCTGAGTCCTCTGAGATCTCAGAAATATAAACTGGCTAAATTTCTCCCTTTTTTATACTTTTTGAACGAGCCCATTGCAGCCCAAGTGAATTTGAAAATAACTTAACATTTTCAAAAATAACCGACATATTCGTGGTGGGTTGATCCCAACTGTCTATGTGTGCGAATAAATCAGTGGTAGACTTAGCCCAGCTGTCAATGTGTGCAAAAACCTAGTGGTGGACTTAGCCCAACTGTCTATGTGTGCGTGTTTCAGTTTGTAGGCAAAGCCGGATGACAGCCATGGATTGGCTTCTTGGTAATTGATATTCTCTGGTCTTGGTATTCCGTGCGTTCAAGGATCTGAATTTTTGGGGCCTTTGATTGGTCAGCTGTCAAAAAAAATCTGAAAATTCAGATGACTTTTCGTTACGTTTGCTTACGTTTTTCAGTTAAAAATTTTCATCTGAAAATTCAGATGACAGCTAAAAAACATGGCAAAAAATAAGAATCTGCACATAGAAGCTGAACTTAATAGTAGATGCAGCTATTATGTGTTCTGTTGTCGGTTTGGTACGTCTTGTTGTTTTTTTTTAAGTTTTTGTTTTCGTGTAAGTGAAAAATAAAAAATAAAATTGAGAAGTAGTTTTTTCCATGGCATGGCATTTCGGGTTAAGTTTTTCTTTAACAAAAAGTGAAAGTTTTTCCTATTTTTATTTATAATAATTACATTTGGTGGAAAACGCGAATAAGACGCGCATTTGGGAGTAATAACTGTTAAGATTATTTGGTTGCAAGTGAAAAGTGTGGCTTCAACTATTTCCTTAGGTATTATAACCCAAGTAAAAACAACGAACAAGCTTTTTCCAGTCAACTTACATAGTAACTTCTTCGCCAGACTTACTTATTATGCAACAAAAAAGTTCTCCCTTATATTACTTTCAGTAAAATCAGCAGGTAAACACAAGATTTTGGCAGAAAAAAAATATATGACATTTGGCTGAAATTTCAGATTTCTGCCGATGAACGCACCCATTCAAATTAACCGCAGTTTAGACTGTTCATCTCAAGTCAACGTTTTAGTTCGAAGCATTTACAATGGCCTTCGTATATTGAGAGCTTCAGCAATGTTTACACCTTCCTGTGCTAGACTAAGGTTTGTCAAGTCACTTTAAGTACCTTTAATCAGCAATACTGTAGTCATAAATTGGAAAATTACATTGGCCCTTAATGCAATGGTTAGATGTGTTTATGGTTTCCGACGTTTTGATCACGTATCTGCTTATAAAATCGAATTTTAGGAATGAGTTTGCAATCATATTATTAAAGCCAGACTTGCATTTTACTTCAAAGCATTGTAAATTCAAAGAAACCTTCCTATTTATCAAATAAAATCTCATTTTCTCAATCTATACGAGCTCAAAATATAGTTCACACATTCATATAACTTTTTAGAAAGTCAAAGATTATTTTTCATTCATTTAATTAGTTTCTGGAATTTACTTCCAGTTTTCCTTAGACAAATAAATTACCCTTATAGCTTCAAAAACGATTTATTCAAATACCTAACGAGCACTAACAGCAGCGATTTCATGTAATGTCTGATTTTTGACTTATGTATAATATATCTTTTATTTTTATACAAATTTGTATATATATTTCCCAATTATTCATTCTTAGTTATTACTTTTGGATATTCTATGATGTATTTACTTAAATTGAATTTATGTATTAAGTACTATTATAAGACTAAAATCTTTTGTACTTATTATTCTCATTTTTCAAATAAAATCTTAATCTAAAATCTAAATCTAAATCAGAATACCTATCTATATCCCTACTTGCCCTGGAGCGTGTGCGGAAGTTTCCTCCCAGACTTCCCATGGGCCGAGGTTGGTTCCTTGGTAGCGGGCTAAACGGTAAATTTGGACAATCTTCGGCTTACTTCTTGGCAGCTTTTGGATCTTGGCAGTAACATCTGTAAACAATTCTATTACACGATAGGGTCCATCCCAATCAAACTGCAATTTTGGCCAGACTCGAACTGCTCGCTTGGGATTGTGAAACCACACAAATTTTCCAGCCTGAAAACGAATAATCTTTGAAGATAAATCATACCTGGACTTCATTTTGGCGGCAGCTTGATGCATTTTGTTTCTCGCTTTTTCATGTATCTCTCCTAAATTTTCTCGCAGTGTCTTAGTGTAATCGCTCACAGACACCTCCTCTGGTACAGTTCCAAAGAGTAGGTCCGAGGGCAGCCTCATCTCTCTTCCAAAAAGCATAAAGAAAGGAGATTATTTGATGGTTTCTTGTTGAGCCGCATGATAAGCCATGGCAAATAGTGGTAGGCATTCTTCCCAATTATCTTGTTTATCGTTGCCAAACTTCGATAAAAATTGTAAAATGGTCCTATTCATCCGATTGAGGATGCAAAGGCGTAGTTCTTGTGTTATGGATTCCCATTATCCTCATAACTTCTTGGAAAAGACAAGCCTCAAAATTCCTCCCTTGGTCGAAATGCAGCTCTCGTGGTACACCAAAACGAGAGAACACCTCATCTACAAGTTTCCTGGCTACAGTGTCGGCCGTCTGGTCGCAAATACTTCAACCCACTTCGTAAAATAGTCCATTAGCACCAGGATATATTTATTTCCTTTTTTTGTCGATGGCAATGGTCCCAAAATATCGACGGCTACACGTTGAAACGGCTCACCGGATAAATAGAGTTTCAGTTCAGCTTTGGTCTTACTTTTCGTGCCTTCTTTGGAGGCACATGTGTCACAGGCCTTGCAATATAGGGCCACGTCTTGACCTGCGCCGACCCAGTAAAAGAGTTTTCATACTTTCTCGTAAGTTTTCTTGGATCCAAAATGCCCACTGAAAGGTGTGTCATGAAACATTTCAATTGCGGCAACTATCTGGCTTTTGGGTAGAACAGCCAGCACCCTTTCAAGCTCACGACGCAAAGTGGATACCCATTTTCTACAAAAAGTATGGGACTTCATTACCAGAGTGGAAAACTGTGCCCAATATGCCTTGAATAGGTTGTTCTCACCAGGACCCATGTTCTGTAACTAACGCGTCGCTAAAATTCGTCGAGAAACGATGGAAATTGAAACAAATCATATGAGCTTTGTTTCATTTTTCAATGTTTCTCGACTAACTTTATCGATGCGATAGTTACAGAACATGGGTCCTGGACCCATGATGTTTTCAATCTGGTTGTTGACCATCATTTACCCATTTTCGAACTTGCGATAAAACATTATCCTGCATTTGCGCCTGCTCTAACTGCTCAGAGTCCACCCAACTAACAAAATTGCTCCGCATTTTAGACATTAAAGTGTTATTTGTTTCTATAGCGCTCCATTTAGCCCTCTGGCAGAAAGTAAATACCTTATTGGACTATTACTGAAACTTTATATATTTTCTGGTGCAAATTATGTCAGCTTGATAGAAGCGATATATCAATATTTCATTAATCTCTCTATAATGCTCTTATGAAATAACTAAG
Organism: Dasysyrphus albostriatus; assembly: GCA_946251815.1. Taxonomy (NCBI): domain Eukaryota; kingdom Metazoa; phylum Arthropoda; class Insecta; order Diptera; family Syrphidae; genus Dasysyrphus; species Dasysyrphus albostriatus. The sequence goes on from OX276335.1 coordinate 180,238,045, forward strand.
ATACTATCACTTCAATAGTCATCACACATCAATCTTTAGGTTAGTCTTTGTTTCTTTATTGCTTGTATTAGTAAATATGGCGTCACCAAGCTATAATCAGCAATTTTATATTCAATTCAGCATCCAAGCACATAAATTTATTATTATTGTCAGTGTTTAAGGTTGGTATTAATTAATTAAATAATCAATTATACTTCTATTTATTTAACTAACATACGTGTTTGTTATAGCCATACAAATCTATTATTTTATATTTTTCTTGAACAAAGTTTTTTTTATTAATGCAAGCTTTTTGTCTCAAACGAGACAATTCAAGATAAAAGTTTTTCCAATTTAATGCGTTGAATTATATATTTGAGATTGGTGGAGCGGGTAGCGAGCAAGACAATTGGTTCAGAGGGACACGGGTTCGATTCTTGGACCTGCCAATTTTGTTTTTATTTTATTAATTGTGAACTTCTTTAAGACTCTCATAATTAACTCCATAAGGGTACAATAGGTGTTACAAAAGTTGGCCTTTTTCACTCTATGGAGTTCTATGCATTGGTTATATGCGTAGGTTGAATGAAACCGAAAAGCATCTATGGAGGAATATAGAAGCGAAATTGTTAGTTGGGCAATGCACTGTTGATAGATAATACGGTTTTGATGAAGTGCTTCAATCCACCATTACATCGTAATTCTTTATTTTCGCATTGATTACAATCTTCATCACAACATGGCCTTCTAGACAACGCATCGGCGTTTGCATGTTATGCACCCTGACGATGTTGAACTCGATAGTTGTATTGCTGCAACCTTTCTAATCAACGAGTAATTTGTCCCTAAATAAATAACAGAAGCCATTGGAGAGCTGCATGATCGGTTCGAATTAAAAAATCACGTCCATAGAGGTAAACATGGAAATGTTCTATTGCCTTGATCATAGAAAGTTACTCCTTTCTTGTAGTACAATAAGTGCTAAGTGCCTTACTAAAGTAACCTATAACAACTTCTAGTCCGTCTTGAACTTGAGTTGAAACTGCACCAATTCCACGATCACTGGCATCGGTATCCAGGATGAATTGACTATCAACACGTACATGGAATAGAATCGGTGGAGTGGTAAGACACTTCTTCAGATACATGAAGGCTTAATCACACCCGTCGGACCAGATAAACTGTTAGCTTGTGGAATGGGTGGGCAATATTTGTAAAATTCGAAACGAACTGGTGGTAGAAGGTGCATAATCCTACAAAACTTCTTACCTTCTGGCCAGTTCACAATGGTTTCAATTTTTGAAGGGTCAGGCAGCACCCCTTTTTCGTTAATGACATATCCTAAGAAGCGCACCTCACTTTGGCACAAGTGGCATTTGGATTTGATTTTTAACCCAGCAGCACGCAGCCGAATGAAAACAATTTTAAGGTTAGTAAACATTGCTTCAATGCTTTTACCATGAATAAAGACATCGTCCAGGTACACCAGGCACTGTTCCATCCGAAGACCCCTTAGTACATTAGACATCCGGCGTTCAAAGGTGGCTGGTGCATTTGTAAGGCCAAAGCTCATAACTTTAAACTGCCATAAGCCATCACGAGTGACGAAAGCCGTCTTTTCTCTACCTGCCAATAGCAGGACAGGCAATAGACGGTACTGAACCAAGTAGATCCTGCCACAGCATCTAATGTGTCATCAATTCTCGGTAGAGGGAATGAATCTTTTACTGTCGCATCATTTAGTCTACGATAATCTACACAGATCGAGTTGACCCATCTTTCTTTTCACCATGACGATCGGAGATGCCCATGGACTAGACGAGGGCTCGATAATATCTCGTTTGTGCATGTCCTCTATAATTTGTCGAGACTTCTCATGCTTTGATATTGACAGGCGTCACGGTGGTTGCTTAATAGGTTTTACAGAACCAACATCGAATGAATGCTGTACAAGTTTTGTTCGCCCCATGTCCTCGGGGCCTGCTGAGAATATGTCACAAAAATCGAGTAAAACGACTTAAGAGCTTCCGACTGCAATGGTGAAAGATCCTTTTGTGACTCTTCCAGAAGGTCACTTAGATGTGCAGGTATGGTTATATCAACCATATGGCCAGAATCAATGCAGACAGCTTCCTCGAATGTAGCAATTCTCGTTTGAGATGGAACAGTAACAACGTAATTAGCTAGATTTGTAAGTCGAACAAGAATATTACCTTTATCATTACGATTTATAGATTTTGCAATTAGAACTCCTTTTGGTAATTCATTATAAACTGGAATGACTACGCCTTCGGCCGGTGCATGACCAGACGTCTTAGCGCAGATGAATGATTCACTCCAAAAAGGAAGGTCTACAGAGTCAGACGTTTTGAGTTCTCTTGATCACCAATTTGGGAAGGGGAAGATTCACTGCATTAATTAATTAACGGGATTTATGTCCTCTGATATTCAAAACATTTGATGGAAAATCTAAAATGCCTTTGGAGGGTCTTAAAATATCGATGCCCAGAATTCCTTGGCTGTTAGCAGATAGATAAAAATCCACAACCTTAAGCTTAACACGCCGTTTAAACCTACACAGCTGCAAAGTAGTCCGCCACTCATGTGAAACTTGAAGTGTTTCCACATATCGTCTTTAGGATTGCTTTACTGAAGTGTAAATGTGCACGGTTTGGGATGATATCTCCACTAACTATAGTAGTTGACGAGCCAGTGTCAATCAACATTTGACAAATGACCGTACTAACACAAACAGGCACAAGGTATCCGACGGGCTGATCATTGAAATAGATGTTGGATATTTGAGGACTTTTTACTTGAGTCAACGGACGCCTCTCGACGCTGACCTCTCGAAGTTTTCCGAAGCTGTTTGCCGGTTACTTGATGACTGCTCGCCAGTGTTGCGTCACCTAGGGTTGTTGGATTAGCCACTCGAATAGTATCTTGTATAGATCGGTCGGATATTCCGCCAAGAAACTGCATCAACGAGATTCGCTTCTGGGCTTCAGGTGGGCAATCACTAAAAACAAGTCGCGTAAGCCGTTGGATATATCACAGCCAAAACCACACAAGTCTTCTTTGTAACGCTGGCGTCTACTTCCAAAAGTTGCGTAGGTAATAAACGCCTGCTGAGAAAGAAATCTTAGCTCCAGGGAGGACGTGAGTTTGTTATAATCACCGCGATCACTGGCACTTAGATTGGATAAAATAGAAACGGCTTCTCCCCGAAGAATCGAAGCTAGAATTTGTGCTTTTTGCTGCTTGTCCCAATTATTAGCTTCAGCGACTATCTCGAACTGGATACGGTAATCACGCCAATGAGCTGCATTGCCGTAAAATATGCTGAGGCTTTATTTTGCAGGGACTTGTCGCAATTGTTGACACACTGTCAGTATTCCCATTGTTGCTCGTTTTTGCTGTTGGAGTCGCATCGGTTGGATTAGGTGAAGACTGAGTTATTGGGGTTGAACTTTGGAAAACTTTCTCACCAAAAGTGGTAGCTCCTAAAGTTCGCATTTCAGAAATTTGCCGTTGCTGTTCATTCTTTAACTCGGTTATTTCAGAGCTTTGTTTTACCACGCTCTCCGTTAGTAAGTTTAATTTAGCAAGAATTTCATCAAGTTGCGTTGAAGGTTCTAGTGCCATCCTGCCAGAATCCCACTTCTAATACCAATATTACGATTTTAAGGGGTTCTTTTAATTCCAGCACAGAAAAGCACCTATAAGAAAAAAATTCTCTGATTAAATTAAAGAAGAATATTTGGTTATTTAAACTTTATTAGCGCAAAAACGAGAATGACACAAAAATTGGCCTCGTGGTCTGGTTAAGTCGCTGTTAAAGGCCACTTTACACGATTATAGAAGTCATATGATTTCTCAAATGAGCTGCCAAACAAATCAAACCAAACCGAACACACTCATAATCTCATATGACTTCTCAAAAGCAAAGAGCATATGACTTTATTGACATTAGAACTGCAGCTAATTCGATTTGAGAAGTCAAACAGGAATTGTTGTTTTCATGGAAAATAGTGAATTCAGAGTATTGAAAATAAAAATATTTCTACAAAAAAATTAGAATTTTGAATGAAAACAACAATGGATAGTTCCAAGAAAGTAATTTTGCTTTACAAGAATGTATTTGTTTACGAGTTTTTTTCTTTTATTTTGGTATATAGATAACCATAGAGAAAATCAAATGCGAAGTAAAGACGTGTAAACATAAAAAAATGATAACCGTATGACTTGACTTGAAATGACAGCTCATATGAGAAATCATAAAGAAGAAATAATAGACAGGTCATATGACTTCTAATATCGTGTAAGGTACACTTAAGGTTCTCGAGCAATCTGACATTTCGTTGTATGAAATTAATTTATCGCTGAGAGAAAGAGATGACCAGCATTCATCAGTGCGGAGGGTGTTCATAGAGTAGGTTTTGTTACAATACCAATAAAACGCACCTTATATTAATCCACACCACATGTTAGTGACGTCAAACCAAAGCTGTCAAAACACAATGAACATACCAAGTTTGTTCGTGTACTAATTGGGCTAAATTTGGCAGTCTGTCAAAATTTGAGGAGCTGAGATGCAATTCTCTCAGGGAGAAGTAAAATTATTGTGCAAAAGTACACGAACGCATAGAACCAAAATTTCTGCCACTTTTTGAACTTCAACAAAAAGTAAACAAAAAAATCTGCTATGAAATCAAGAAAACAAGGCCTCAACATTGGAATTTCAATTTCAACTTAATTTTCTTAAAATGAATTGTATTAATTTATTATGCCCATATTATTCACTCCAGATTAAAATTTAAATCCAAAGTTAAATCTAATTCCATATTTATTCAATTGTTTAATCCACATCACTTAAATACAATGTTTTAAATCAAATCCCGATTAATCCAATTGGATTTAAACTGCCCTCCGGAGGTCAGTTTATGTTATTAAATCCAGACTGAAACTGAATTTTATATTTATTCACTTTTTCTTGACATTTTTTAAACCTAACATTTTTTAAACCTAGTTGAATCAAAAATTGGCGATACGTTTCACACGTTGTTTTTCCAAATCTAGTTCACGACGACTCATTGTCTCGGTGTAATCTACCTGATCTCTCGCCGCACCGTGGTCGTTGAAACGTACTTTTAGTACCATATATCATTAAGATCGTCTCGCTGTGCTCTCGCCATGCCCATTTACACGGGAATCTGTATCATTGTTTTAACGCTATCTTCTCGCTGTGACATTTACACGTGGTTTTTGCCATTGCGCATGTTTTACCGTTGTCTTACTTTGGTCTCGCTATAGTCTCGTCAATTTTATTTTACAAAATTTAAATGGTTAAAAATTCCAAACGTGGTTTTCAGTGTCGTGGTCCTTGAGTTCATCTTATGTGGTCTCACCGTGCCTATTTGTGCTGCTATCTGAATAGTGGTTATCTCGCATAAGCCTCGCTTTGGTCTCGCCATGGCACAGAAACGTTTTTTTGTCATTGTGCAAGTTTTATCATCTTCTCGTTTTAGTATCGTTGTAGTCTCGCCAACATCATTTCAACCTGCGACTCGATTTAAATTTGTATTCAATTTGCACTTGAAATCTAAATTGATTGATATTTTGGTCACTTCTTATTAATAATAAATTATGTCCGCTATCACACGAAGAAACAAGTTGCTGGAGATTGTTTTGCGTTTTCTTTTAATTTCCTTAAATAATTTACTCTTGTACTTTTCACACAATCAAACAAAATCTAGGCAATTTTGAGATTTCCTGCAATTATATTGGTTGAACGCACCTTAACCGTAGACGTGAAAGGAAATGTCAAAAAAATCTCTTCAAAACCTCGACCGGGGAGATTTTGTTTACCGCTCTTTCCTTCTGCCCTTCTTATCCAGGAACCGAAAGTTGTTAGCAACTTAGTTTCCTCGTGGGAAGGGGACTATTCATCATTTTTTGATCAGTTAAAATTTTTTTTAATAAGTATATAAAGGGTATTCATGCAACGATGTAAACTTTTCGACGTAGTAGTATTTTTAAGTTTACGATGCACGTTTTTTGAATACCCTTTTGGGTAAACATCGTAAAAATCCGCTAATTGTTTAAGGTTAAATAAAATGATACTTTTGTCCAATTTTGTTTTCAATTTTTATTATTTTTCTTTGTATTGTATCCTTCATCAGCCATTTTGATTAAAATGTTTCTCGTTTTGAGGTTTTCATTTTTTGTTTGATTCTTTTTCAGAATTGGTTTACCATGTTTACGATTTTTATTTTCAATACAAATTCATATCGGAAAGCTTACGATTTGTTGGAAAAGATTTCTCATACAAATGTTGACAGTTCGTTTACGATGTAGTAAACTTTCCTTTCCTGAGTGCGAACGAGAAAAAGCATCTGATCTTTGCACTCATTTAATTTCGAAAAAAGTCATGACTCTTACATGCCGACTCCACTAGACATGAGCCATGCTCCGACTATGAACCTGTCGAGAAAAAAAAAACCAATGGAGGCTGAAAAATCCATGTCTTGTCGACGACATGCCGAAGAAAACTAACTTTTGAACAGCAGATGAACGCTGTTCAAAGCTTGGCCATCAGATTTGAATATTTCACGTGCGTGTAAGTTTTTTGGCTGATTTTCGTTGTATCTAGATGTAAATATTGCTGCAAAAGTTGTTATTTATTTACGTGACTTTTGTTACTATAGTTTAAGTTGAATATTGTTGCAAAAGATAGAAGTAGTAGTGACAGAGAAATGAAACGACATGACATAATTTGCCCAGCGAGAAAAAATCTGCTGTTTATTGATTGGATTGTGGTTGTGATGTTGGACATCTGTATGTTCTGTGGAGTCAGGGTGTTAAGTCGTCGTGTAAAGGCTTAAGAAACGATTAACAACAACAACATTCGTCGTCGCTGCGAATTCGCATTGGTTTGGCAGGGCTTTAATATGGCACATATCAGTTTTTTAACTAAAAAACACTTCGCAATAATTAAAAACACGAAATTCACAATTAAGTCACATTTTCAATTTTAAAATAGATCAATAAACTTATTAAATACTAAAAAAAAACAATAGACAAGAAAAGAAAAACATTTTCACCAATTTCGCAAGTGTGAATGATTTTTGGTGAATAAATTTGACAGATTGTGCATACAATATTTGTCAAAAGCTTTGAACTTACTCTTGCGGAATCGCAAAAATTGTCGTGTTCACGATTTTCTGTGTACACAGAAAAACTTACTCTTGCAAAATTGGGCCCCAGCCATTTTGTTTTTGTGTTGTTTTTCTCAACTCAGAATACAGAACTGACAATTTCTGCCCATCAAAATTTCTTGGGAAGAATTTGGCAAACATTTTCAGGAAGGGGGAATATTTTACTCTCCCGCGAGGGTTTTCTTCTGCCAAAAACTACACAATTTTTGCGTACGCGAACAGCTTTGGGCTAAGTTTGGTAGATTTGACCAATGTTCTGTAAGGCCGGGCGCCCACTAGGCAACCTACTTGCCAGCAACTTTTAGTTGCTCGAAGTTGCCAGCAACTCCGAGCAACTTAAGTTGCTCGCCATCGCCCACTAGGCAACTGCCAAGCAACTTTTTGAAATTTGACGTCATGTTTTTGTGTATTTGTTGTGTTGACTTTTGACACGGACACCATTACAACGTTAATAAAAATGTAAATACCAAATAAAAACATTGAAATTTATAGCTCATTTTTGATAAATCAGAATCAGAGGATTAGAAAATTCAGAAATCTGAAAAACTATATGCAAGATTTTATCGTTGAACATGGCCATCCTTGGCAGATAAAGTTGCCGGCAACAAAAGTTGCCCAGTGGGTGCGGCCGAGCAACATGAAGTTGCCGGGAAAAAGTTCCGTGAGCAACTTTAAGTTGCCGGCAACATAGTTTTCTAGTGGGCGCTCTCCAATATAACCCAATTTACTTGAATCAGGAGCAACAAAAAGTTGCTGGGGTGAGCAACTTAAAGTTGCCTAGTGGCCTAACTTTCGCATCTATAAAATAAGTCGAGAAACGATGGAAATTGAAACAAATTGTATGAGTTTTGTTTCATTTTTCAATGTTTCTCGATAATTTTATCGATGCGAGAGTTACAGAACATTGGTCAAATCTACCAAATTTAGCCCAAAGCTGTTCGCGTATGCAAATATTGTGTAGTTTTTGACATCGATAATATTAGTCGAGAAACGATGGAAATTGAGACAAATTGTATGAGTTTTGTTTCAATTTTTAATGTTTCTTGATAATTTTATCGACGCGATAGTTACAGAATATGGGTAGAAATTGGAAGTCTTGTTGATTACACGAACGGACCTACCTAGTTTCTGTATATAGTGGGTCTGGCAGTTCTGTACGTATTTGCTAAAATTTGAGCTAAAATGGCTAATTTGTCAAATCCAAGTGACAACTGACAGCCCATTTCTCCTTCTCTATATCCGGTCAGCCATAAGACCTGTAAGTTGAATAAAAAAATAATAAAACTAAAATCCGAACCATCGAATACCAATTATTATACAATTTGCTTGAGTTAATAAATAACTTAAGTTTTTGACAACACAGTTTAAATTTTGAATAATATTTCATTGTAATACATTTTGTTTAAGGGTAAGGGACTTCTTGCTCTTTTTTTTCGGGGGAAAACGGACTTTGTTGTTATAAAGCAAAAAATGTTATCCTGTGTTATTTTTGTATTAAAATAGATAATTTGTAAAGAGCAAAATAATTGGTTTTCGTTATTGAGGGTAGGCCTCTTAGCTCAGCACTAACAAAATTATATTACGTTTTGCAGCTCCAAGATGAGGAAGATTATGAAGCAGGGTAAAATCGTTATCGTTCTCAGTGGACGTTACGCTGGACGCAAAGCTATCATTGTTAAAACACACGATGATGGTAACGCCGAAAAGCAGTTCGGACACGCTCTGGTAGCTGGAATTGATAGGTACCCAAGGAAAGTAACGAAAAAGATGGGAAAAGCTAAGTTGAAGCAGAAGTCTAAGATCAAGCCTTTCCTGAAGGTATTGAACTACAACCATTTGATGCCAACTCGTTATGTGGTACATGACATCAGCTTCGATAAGTTGTCAACAAAGGAGGCCGCCAAAGATTTGAAAGACCCCGTGAAGAGGAAAACCCACCGTTTCCAGACACGCGTCAAGTTCGAATCAACATACAAAGAAGGAAAAAACAAATGGTTTTTCCAGAAATTGAGGTTCTAAGCCGAATAAACGTATAAATTTCTTATAAAAATCTTATTCGTATAAACTTTTCTTGTGTGCTATCTTCTGATTAAAAAGTTCTTGGAAGCAATTTCGAAAGTTTAGCCTATATAGAATTGGGTGTAATCGCTTGGAGCTCGGAAAAAATCAAGATTGATATTGATTTTAACGTGTGGATTGTATAGTTTCGTGTTTATAAGATGGGTGTTTACTACATCCTATCATTTGATATTTGAAATCAAACGTCATAATTTAATGTGTGCTTTGGTTTCTCCTTTGATAAAGAAGTAGTACAGTAGCCTCAGTTTCATAGGACTGAGACCTTGCGTCAAATCCGGTAGTTCTGATTTTTTGCTGAGTTGCTTATGATGTTGACCTAGTGATAAATCCAATTTTTCAACCTCGAGCGTCGAACGCAACCTTGGTAAAAATCCAAAAAACTCCGAAATTTTCGCGATAAATTTAAAACAACAAGTAGTATATTAAAGTGTATAATAACAAATACAAGGTCTTTGACATATGGATCGGGCCAAAAGAAGAAAACCATAGTATAGGATAGGGGGTGCATATCCCCCCGTTTAGGGGGGAGGGGCAATATTAAGAAAAATTGACTTCAAATAAAAAAATAACTACAGAAACAATGGTAAGACAAAAATCATTTTATCCATCTCAAAGCCAGAAATCCATTCTTGATTTTTTTTAAATAAAGTTATTTTACCTGATAGTTTGTGAAAAATTTACTTTCAAACTCAAAATTTTAGCATTTTAATCTAATAGGTCAAAACAACTACAAATATTACTTGAATCACTTTTCGATAACATTTACCGTTAAATAGCTATTCCCAAAAAACCGATATTTTCGTCAATTTACCATTTTTGAAATAGCTTTATATCCTTAACCAATGGTCTTACGAAAAAAGTGTCTAAATCTTTTTTGTAGTGACTTGCATTCTCATATTATTTTTTGATATCAGTTACCTTTCAAAAGCTAAAGGCCGAAAACCAACTTTTTCGACACTTTACCTTGAATAACTTTTTAAGCTCGAGAGCGATTGACGGGGACTTTTGGCAGTTCATTTTTTATACCCAAAAGAACGTCTATACCAATTTTTAGTCCTGTCGGAATTTTAGCTAGGTTTGCACATTTGTATGTCTATTTCGACTGGACTATAAATGCTTGAGGTGAGACAAAACAAAAGATTGTTAAAAAGTTTTTTATTTATTAAAATGTAAGTTAATTACAAAATTTTTTAAAACTAGAGCTAGCTGCAAAGACTTTCAACTAGAAAAATAAAATGAATTTATAAGTATTAAATTAAATAAAAATTAAAAAGGATAATCAAGATTGAGAATGTACATGATAGTGACCTAAATGTTTTTAAAAAATCAAAAAAAAAGTTTTCAAAATTTTGGTAAGTACTAGCCCAGTCAGAATAAGAAATTTAAATCGCATTCATGGATGGACAAATTTCTCATTATAAAAACGGACTTAGGGAAAAGCCGCCATCTTGAAATATTTCTTAGATACCTGTTGCAGCAGCGGGATATTAAAGGAATTTTGAATTATAAAAATCAAGGAAAAATCTACTTACACATTTCACTCTTTCTTTAAAAAAAAAAATTAGTATCCCGTTGAGGAATACGTCTGCCTCTTGGATATAATAAGCTGTTTATATATAACAGTTTTTATTGTTGGATCAACTAAAAATTAAAAAAAAAAAAAATATGCGCAGATACTTGGTGCAGTAACTAAATTTTCTATTGTATTTGAAAGCAAAGAAAACTTGCTTTCAATAAGCCAGGTATCTGTTTTCATTTTTTAAAATCATCTATTTGGATAATTTTGAACAAAAAGTTTAGGAACAAATTTGTCAAATTCGGCTTAGTTTCCGAGTTATACCAAAAATATTGAAAAGTGGCCAGAGTGACCATTCTCTCAGAACGCAGGGGTGAATTTAGCAGCATTTTCGGTTTAAAGGATGATTATGGGCCAAACAAATATATTCAGTTATAAAAACCCTTGCACGTAAGTGTTCCTTTATACCTACGGCCAAGATTACACATGTAAGTTTAACTTAGGAAAGTTACTTACTTAAGCACATTTTGACAAAATTACTAGTGTAAACAGTAAGTAAGTAACTTACAGTAAATTTTATCAGCTTACGTAAGCTGTATGTTGAGAAAAAAACTTACAGAAATAAACACGTTTTTTCTCACAGAATTCTCACAGCTTACTCAAATGGCACTGATAAGTTTTCCGCTTACGATAAGTAAAATTTACTGTAACTTCGTTTTTACTGTAATTGCTCTTGCAAGAAACTTTTATAAATTTTCGTAATTCATAAGTAAAACTTACATGTGTAATCCTTGCCTACGGTGACCATATATCTGGGAGCAAAACCGGGGACAAAAAGTTAAAAAAAATTAAATGTGAAAAATAAGTTCTATAATTTTTATAATATGTAAAATAAAAATTTTAAGAAATTATAACAAAAAAACCAACAAAAATAAGTTATTAAAAAGAAAGGAAAGGAAAGAGAAAATAAATAATTAAAACTTAATATTTTAAGTTTCGTTATTAAAATAATTCAGTCATCTGTTAACAAAGCAACTTAGCAAGAGTTATCTGAAAATAAGTTTGTTCAGAAGCAGTTTTTCAATTGAGGATTAACCTAATCTTTCAGTTGTTGTCAAAAATCTATTTAAATCGAAGTCCGACAGTGTGGTGTGACAGTAACAGTATTGATATCAATTTCTTAAGCCTTTCACAATCGAAAGCAAGTTGGTGCCACAACGGAGAGTTTAGTGTCTGAGTTAACTCATCAATTTAGGTGAGTAAACTCGAAGTTAAGTTATGATTTAAATCGTTTGAAAAAATACGTTTCTGGGAGTTAAACTTTTAAATAATAGAATTTAAATAAAAGTTATATAAAGCTACCACAAACAACAAGCACATTAAACCAAATTTTCAACGTATTTTTGTATCAAAGTGGCTTCCAGTGAATCAATGTAAGAATGAATACATTCAGTGGGCATGCAAATATACAAACATTTTTTTAAATTTATTTATTTATGTGAAATAAAAGAAACGTCAGAAAATAAACAAATACGGCCCAATTTGCTAAATACGGGACACATGAAGTCCCAGATTTCCTAAAAAATAAACCGGGACATGGTATAGAAATACGGGACAGTCCCGGGAAATCTGGTACGGATGGACTGGACTGTATTTATACCCGTCGTTTTGCGGTCTATTAAATTGCCTAAAAATGGAGTATGGAAACCTACATATCGGAGAGGCAGTCATTAATTAAATGCAGTAAAGTTTGTGTATGAAGATTTTAGTCCAAGAGACAGCGCCAAAAAATTTCTGAATTATTAAAGCCGATTTATTGAGAGTCGGTTATAAAGGTTGTAAACAACCACATATTGCGGTCACTAGAGCAGGGGGCCTACTATGTAACTTTTTCTACTTTCGAATACATTCGAAAGTTGTTTTCAATGCTTATTTTGAGTGGTAATATGCAAGAAATTGGGATCAAATTTTATTGCGTCCGATTTTTTGTCACAGAATCTTCAATTATGCCTGTTTTATTTTTCCGTTTATAAGCGATTACTTCAAAATTAACGAGCGGATATTTTGCGAAGTCGAACGTTTTTATTGTAGAATCGAAGTACATAAATGGGCCCCAGGCGTGTTAACAATGTTATCAAACTTGTATCACAACTTGGTAATGTAGCGTATTTCAGTAATATTATGAATGGTGTAAAATGTTTGAAACATAGGCTAGCTCTTAACCACAAAATAAAAACGTTTTTTTGTTTTAAATTAAAAATTTCTTATTTTTCTTTCAATTTAAATTACAAATCAAGACCAGCTGACATCATGTTTGTTCAACTCAACTGAAAGTGTCTAATATATTGTTTTCAATACTACGAACAAATCGAATGGCTTTAAAAACTTGGAGATAACTCTGTTAAGATGCAAAATACAATGTTGAATTTTTTAATAAGTATATTGTTCCAAATATTTCTTTAGGAAAGGTCGCATTTTCAAAGAAGGAATGTAATGCAAATTATTCATGAAATTTGCCCTAGAAATATTCAATAAATCATGTTACTCCAAATTTTTGACTACGCAAGACTTAAAAATTTTTATTTATACTTAAATTTTTCTTTATTTATTCATCTTTATTAAATGTTCTCATTCAGTAAGATTTGCGTTTTAAAATTTATCGATCGATCTCACCAAATACAACATCAAGTGTTCCAATAATAGCAACAATATCGGCCAACATGTGCCTCTTTCCAATCTTATCAAGAGCAGCCAAATGGGCGAATCCTGGAGCTTTAATTTTGCAACGGTAGGGACGACTTGACCCGTCAGCAACCAAATAGACCCCAAACTCACCCTTTGGAGCCTCAATGGCGGTGTAAGTGGCGCCAGGTGGCACCTGATATCCCTGAGTGAACAGCTTGAAATGATGAATAAGCGCTTCCATTGAAGTTTTCATCTCAGATCGGGATGGAGGTGTTACCTTAGCATCATCGGTTTTGATCTCACCTGCTGGCATTTGGTTAAGACACTGATCGATGATACGCAATGATTGTCGCATTTCTTCCACTCGGCACAGGTAGCGATCGTAGCAATCGCCTTTGGTGCCAATTGGTACATCAAAGTCGACCAAATCATAGGCATCGTATGGTTGCTGTTTACGCAAATCCCATTTTATACCAGATCCACGAAGCATAACACCACTAAAGCCGTAATTCAAAGCATCTTCAGCACTGACCACCCCAATATCTTCCGTACGTTGCACCCAGATTCGGTTGGTTGTTAGAACATCTTCCACTTCGTCCAGACGTTCTGCAAACTTCGCGGCAAACTCGTATATGTCATCCATTAATCCAATTGGCATATCGAGGGAAACACCTCCTGGTCGAATGTATGCTGCATGCATACGAGCGCCTGAAACACGTTCGTAAAATTCCATCATCTTCTCACGTTCTTCAAATAGCCAGAAGAAAGGAGTCAATGCTCCAATATCAAGAGCATGGGTACCAACAGCCATGATGTGATTCAGAATACGAGTAATCTCAGCAAAAAGGGTTCGAATGTATTTTGCTCGCAAAGGAACTTCGATGTTCAGGAGCTTCTCAACGGCTAGTGAATAGCATTGCTCGTTGCACATCATTGACACATAGTCTAATCTATCAAAGTATGGCAAAGCCTGAGTGTATGTTTTATATTCGATTAGTTTCTCAGTTCCCCGATGCAATAAACCAATATGCGGATCGGCTCGTACAACAGATTCGCCATCTAATTCTAATACCAAACGCAACACACCGTGAGCGGCTGGATGTTGGGGTCCGAAGTTGAGGGTTAAGTTACGAACAGATTTCTCAACGGGCGACATTTGACTGTTCCATGGAGGTAGCTTAAGCATGGCAGTGGCCTCATTTGGGTACATGACAGGACCACTAAACTGCTTAAAAAACTCAGGATCGGGATACCATGTTGCAGCTCCACGGTTTTGATAACATCCATTAGCAGCGGCAGCACTTGCATTGATTGGACTAAGGACAGCAGAAATCGCGGCCCTCCTCACAATGCCATTGATTGAGGAAAAAACCATTTTCATGTTGTTCAATTAACCAAAGTTATATAATTTGCTTGTTTTTAGTAACCGATTAAAGCGTTCTACAAAATGTAAATCGATATTAATGATAATTTCACATAACTTTTTAATAACACTTACTTTAACTATTTATCGGTTTTCTTATCATCGAAATTATTACACTTAAATGTGAAATTATTAAATATTTCTCTCAATTTCTTGTGTTGCTGCTTTTGCTATGAAGACGAAGATTGCAAGCTTCGGCTATCTTCCCACACAGCCAATAAGCTAAAAATCAGCTGTTTTCTGATAAAAATGGGATAGCAAGTGTAGTATGTGTAAAAATCTTAAACATACTCAATGTTTATGGCTCAACCTTCTTGTCACACTCATTTAATTTGTTTTTTTGTTTCACATGACCATTCATGGACAGGAAATGAAAATTGTAATACAAAAATATAAACAAATAGGTTTCGGAGGGTAAAACGTATGAAGATCTGAGGTCTGGTACCTCATATGATAACATACCGGCTCCACTAGACATGAGCCATGCTCAGACTATGAACCTATCGAGAAAAAAACCAATGGAAGCAGAAAAATCCATGTCTTGTCGACGACATGTCGAAGGAAACAAACTTTTGAACAGCACATGAAGGCTGTTCAAAGCTTGGCCATAACATGCTGGCTCCACTAGACATGAGCCATGCTCGGACTATGAACCTGTCGAGAAAAAACCAATGGATGCAGAAAAATCCATGTCTTGTCGACGACATGTCGAAGAAAACCAACACATGGACGCTGTTCAAAGCTTGGCCATGAGATTTGAGATTTCATGTGCGTATGCGTTTTTTGTCTGATTTTCGTTGTATTTTGAGGTAAATATTGCTGCAAAAGTTGTTATTTACTGACGTGACCTTTGTTTCTATAATTTGCGTTGAATATTGTTGCAAAAGATAGAAGAAGTGGTGAGAGAGAATTGAAACGACATGACATAATTTGCCCAGCGAGGAAAAATCTGCTATTTGTTGATTGGATTGCGGTTGCGATGTTGGGCATCTGTATGTCATGTGGATCGGGGTGTAAGAATTGAGATTTCACATGCGTATGAGTTTTTTGTCTGATTTTCGTTACATATGGAGGTAAATATTGCTGCAAAAGTTGTTATTTATTTACCCGACCTTTGTTCCTATAATTTAGGTTGAATATTGTTGCAAAAGATAGAAGTAGTTGTGGGAGAGAAATGAAACGACATGATATAATTTGCCCAACGAGAAAAAATCTGCTGTTTGTTGATTGGATTGTGGTTGTGATGTTGGGCATCTGTATGCTCTGTGGAGTCGGGGTGTAACATACCGGCTCCACTAGACATGAGCCATGCTCGCCATGAAACTGTCGAGAAAAAAACCAATGGAGGGAGAAAAATCAATGCCTTGTCGACGACATGTTGAAGAAAACAACTTTTGAACAGCACATGAACTATGTTCAAAGCTTGGCCATGAATTTGAGATTTTACGTGCGTGTGAGTTCTTTGTCTGATTTTCGTTATATCTGGAGGTAAGGCTAGTCGCGCACATGCAATTTTCAGTTTCGAAACTGTTTAATTGCAAAATTGAGTCCTATGTACTCGTATGAGACTCCGCGCACATGCAGAAACTATTCCGTCGTCGATTCAAGCAACTTTTCAATTTGTGTTTTGGCACAAACTGGACGATTTCCCGAAATCAATTTTTTAGTTTGTGTCATATGGAATAATGTGTAACTGCGCGGACATTCAACCAAATAGTTGCAGATATTTAACCTTATCGTTGAATTTTGTTATCTGTGCGAAAGAGAACAAATGTATCTTTTCTTTAATTTGCTGAGCAAAAGAATAGGACGAAGGGGATAATATTTTTCTTTGAATGTATGAGATAGAAAAACAGAAAAAACATTGTCAGTGTGTTGGTTAGGTTCATTGCGATTGCTTGTGGAGTTGCCCATGTGCGCGGTCAGTAGTCAACTTGTGACTAAACTATTTTGTTGCGGTAGCAGTTGCATGTGTGCGACTAGCCTAAGTGTTGCTGCAAAAGTTGTTATTTATTTACGTGACCTTTGTTCCTATAATTTGAGTTGAATAAATAAATAAAAATAAATAAATTTAGTGGCGCAACAGCTCATGGAGAACCAGGGCCTAGTGACTAACAACTCTCAACCATTCCTGTGTGCGTGTTGTTGGCAGGAATGGAGGGGACCTACAATTTTTTGCCGAGTCCAAACGGCTAGGTGAAAAGCACTTATTTATGACAACTATACTCTTGGAGGATTTGTCAATTCCTCGCAAGAGGCATTACCTTGGAAAAAAACATTTCTGTTTTTAGGTGGCAGTGGCTGGGAATCGAACCCAAACCGTTGGCATGACAGTCCTACGCACTAACCATCATGCCACGAGGTACTACGAGTTGAGTTGAATATTTTTGCAAAAGATAGAAGTAGTGGAGACAGAAAAAATGAAACGACATGACATAAATTGCCCAGCCCGAAAAAATCTGCAGAAGCCAGCGAACGTGGTCGTACGAAACCGAGGGCAAACAAGAAATTCATATGACGCATACATAATTGCGAAGTAGTACTCTTCGTTAAGTTTTCGTTAACTTTTGCCGTCGGGCGAGATAGCGCTCACCGACCGCTCTTTCGTAAGTGAACGTATACAAAATGAGAATGGTGGAGGCAAACTAAAAAGAATTTGGCGCTTGGTGTACAGTTTTCAACTGTTTTATTTTCTGTTTGATGTATGGGTGAAGTAAAATGTTTAATTTTTTTAAATTAATATTTATTCGTGGTTTTGCAAAATACATAATTAAAAGCCTATCACTCTGTGCACTTCCTGCGGCCACACGAGCCAATACTGGCTAGCCAGTTGGCTATATACATTAGTCATGTTTTATTGAGAGGTTTCCAGCCAGCCAGCCAGTTGAAATTTTAGACGCAGTGCCACAACAATCACGAGCTGCCAATAACTTTACCTTTTTTCTGCAGTCAAATGTGACAAGCGAACAGTGCCTTGGAACAGTTTGGAGCTAAGAAATTCTCATAAAAAAGGAGCATTATTAACCAGTTTGTTCCGACCCGTTTTGTTGAAAAGCTTTTACCTGGCTGTGTATACTTTTCAACAAAACAATGATCGGCTATTGACTGCCAAATTCTTATTCTTGTATTTGCTGTGACATAGGCGGCATGCTGCAGTGGACCCATGTTCTGTAACTATCGAATCGATAAAAATAGCCGAGAAACGAACGAAGCTCATTTTATCTCATCATCGGGTTTCTATAACTTTGACAATCGTTAATTTTATCGATTGAAACAATCGGAATAGAAATCCATAAAATGGGTTTCTGTATCGTTGAAAGTCGATAAGTTTTTCATTTTAAACGGCAAAACCTATCGCTGACCTAAAAGCTGACGAGTTAAGTGAAATCAAGAGACAATAAAGCACAATAAAGTAAAATAGGATTTAAAATGGATCCAACCAAAAAGGGAAAAAGATAAACTTAAAAATAGAATAGAGTTGCTTATTAATGGTAACATTTTTTTCAAATATGTTTGCTGTGGAAATCAACTTGCGATGAAAAAGGCAGCATGTTTTCATCTATGGCATCATTAATATCAGTTCCATTCTGGCGTCGATTCAAAAGAATGAGTCTAGTGGAATGTTTGAATGATTCTCTTCAAACTTTCAGGCTGGTGTCAATGCTGCCACAAAATCAATGAGTCTCGGTCTCAAAGATGGCAAGAAGAGAAAATCGATAAGGTGTGCAAAATCTTAATCTTTCGCAGAGCTCAACGGGAGAAGTTTAGATATCATCCAAGATGCAGACAACCTATCGGCGAATGAAATGAATTCCGGACTCAATCTAGAAGCAAACGTGTATGTTCCAACATTCTTTCCAACCTCATCAACTACTGCCATTCGCAGCTTATCATTCACAATAGTACAAAATATGACAAATACACAGCGCTAAACAAAAACAAAAATTCACTGTCGCTCCGCATTCGCTTTGGTTTGGGAGAGGTTTTAAGGCCCTCCCAAACCAACGCGAATGCCGAGTGACGACGAATTTTTGTTGTTGTTTAGCATTGTGTATTTGTCATATTTTGTACCATTGTGAATGATTCGCTGCGAATCGCTCCGCATTCGCGTTGGTTTGGGATAGCCTTTACACTCCAACTCCACAGAACATACTGATGCCCAACATCGCAACCAGAGAATATCAATTACCAAGAAGCAAATCTTTCGTACGCTTCACCCTCCAAAACCCATTTGTTTACATTGTTGTATTTGTAATATCACTTCGTGTCGATGAATAGATATGAATTGCAACAACAATGTAACGCGGTGAGAGTTATTTGTTTTGACAGCTCAGTTTTTTTCTTTGAAAATTGGAAAATAGTTTTGAGATTTTTACTTCGGCTGATAAGAAAAACATCGATGTGAAATTGTTTTATTAATTTAAAGTACACAAGCAATTGTAATAGTTAGTTAATATTCATCCACAATTATAATAAAATACAAAAAATTAATGAATAAAATGTCTTCAATCACTCAGATATCCAAACATCTTCAATGCATCTTGCATATTATACAGGGTGGCCCTTTCTTCATCCAGAATAATTTTAAAATTATTGTTGAATATATTCTAAGGAAAAAAAATAGTTAAGAAAAATAAGAAATAAAAGAATAGTTTTTCTGCAATTTGACACCGGAACTTCAATGTTGTTTATACTTCACTAAACTCTCAATTTCCACTTTATAAGTATTAAAGTAGATATTAGGTGGGTTTTATTATCTTCTGTCGGGATTCGGGTATTGATCTGGATTTAACTTTAGTACAAACAAGAAATAATGAGGAGTTTTCAAAATCGTTTTTGTAGCACGTGTTAAAAGTTAATCCAGCCCTCTTTAGCAGATAATAAAACAGCAATAGCTATTTTAAATTTTTTTTTTTTAAACTTCATGACATCTAAGCATTTGGTTTTGAGTATTTAATAGGAGTATTGAATACTTATTACTGAAATTTTACTTCATACTATAAAATAAATGAAATAGTTTTAACAAATACACTAACTTTTTTTTAAAGTTTTAAGTTGGATAATTATTTTTTTTAAATGATTATGAAACAACTTAATTAGAAAAATTGATTCGAGAATGATTTTTGAGAAATTATAGCATTATAGCTGTTGTCGTATTTTTTAGTTATTTTTATTTCAAAAAATTTGGTCGTAAAATTCAAAAAAGTTAAGTAAACAAAAATAAAGAGCATAACATTGCAAGTTGCAAGTTAGTGGCACCGTTGATTTTCAATTTTTTTTTTTTTCAAGAAAGTCATTACTCTTACCTAAAAGCGGATAAATAATCCCCCCTTCCCATACGATTTCTTTTTTAAATATCATTTCAGAAATTATACTTCATGAAATAGGGAACACCATGTATTTGGTTTTGTTTTGACATCTAATTGATAGACCGAGGTGAATAATTTTGACCAGGGACGTGTTCAACAAATAGAAACCCAACTAGGGCCAGGTTCACATTAGGTGTTTTTTTCCTCGTCTGAATGGACTTGGACGAAAAAACGACGTCGGGGCTATTGTTTAGCTCCGTGGTTCAAAATTTTTAATCCATCAATTTTTGTGGATCTACTGGGTTTTAATGATGATTTAGGTTGCATGTAAGTTATAAAAGCTAATTACATGCTTGAACCTTCCTCAGTTAAACCACAAAATCAGTGAGCTAAAAGAGCGGGGCTATGGATCAAAACATTAATTAATTAAATACGAACACATATCGTTAAATAAATAAACAGATAAATATAATAGATTAATTAATAAATACGAACCTAAAACATTTTGGCTTACAATAATGAGAAATAATAAAATATCCTCGGGTGCCAAACTGAATTAAAATTATAAAATGGGTAGTTATAGCTCCTAGCGTGACCATGTTTACTAATACAATCAATATAGAAATGAAGTAAAACAAACTTAAAGCTCTCCCAAGCCAACGCGAATGAGGAGCGACGGTGAATTTTTGTTGTTGTTTAGTGTTGTGTATGTTTTGTCATATTTTGTACTATTGTGAATGATTCACTGTGAATCAATCGGCATTCGTGTTGGTTTTGGAGAGCCTTAATACTTAGTTTTTGTTAAACCAAATGAGAAAATGTCATTGAAAATTTTCAAATTTGATACGAAATCATCTCATTTTCCAAACAAATCCAAATTTCGAAATGAAATAATTTCAACCAAACTTGCACGCAATTTTGTAGGAAATTAAGTCACAACTTAACGAACACACCCAATTGGGCACATTTTGAAGAGCTCTGAAAAGATTTTGAACGAAAATGTTAAAGCTGAATTCAAAAATCAACAACAAAAAGCAAATTACAGGCAGGGTTGAAACTCAAAAAATGAAATGTGCTGTCAAAAGAAATACCAAATTAGAGATGAAAACACTTTTTCTGTTATTTCCAAAATTTCCTCCTTTGGGCTCTTATGAAAACGTTTAAATATGCATTCATTAATATTATTATTATTAATAACCAATTAATTTAAACTATAGGGCTCATTGTAGAGTTATTTAATCCAATATTCAGTAATTTTAACTTATTAATTACAGCTGGTTAGCTGATGCTCGACGATTATTGAAGCAAAACTATATTTGCCCACAAACAAGCAAATAAACAGACCATAATGCAATATCTGTAAGAACAACTCTTTGACACAGGTTTTTCGTCACAAATTTCGATTCGACTCCGCTCCCCGAACGAGATCTAGTCAAATCAAGCTCATTTCAACTCGACCCAGGTTTACACAAAAATGACGCGAGCTGGTTTAACAACACATGTAAGCGAAGTATATTTGCCAAAATTCTAGTTTGTGAATATCTTTTTTCACTACGCAAAATCATTTAAAACTTTCTTCTTACTCACTGTAAGTTATTTTCCGTCAAGAAAAGAGTACGTTTTCTACATTTCCTTATACATTTCGGGAGTTGAAAAGAAAAAAAAAAAACAGAAAAGAAAGAAATTAAAGATATTTATTTTTCCGACAGGCGCGAATTAGTAAAAAGCGACTACAATTTACATTTAAAAAAAAACACAACTTATTCTCATAAGGTCCGGTGAGCACTTGATATATAATTTCTCCCTTTTTTATACTTTTTGAACAAGCCCATAGCAGCCCAAGTGAATTTGAAAATAACTGAAGATTTTCAAAAATAACCGACATATTCGTGGTGGGTTGATCCCAACTGTCTATGTATGCTAATAAATCAGTGGTGGGTTGATCCCAACTGTCAATGTGTGCAAAAACCTAGTGGTGGACTTAGCCCAACTGTCTATGTGTGCGTGTTTCAGTTTGTAGGCAAAGCCGGATGACAGCCAAGGATTGGCTTCTTGGTAATTGATATTCTCTGATCGACACCACAATCCAATCAACAAACAGCATTATGTCATATCGTTTCACTTCTCTCTCACCACTACTTCTATCTTTTGCAACAATATTCAACTCAAATTATAGGAATAAAGGTCACGTAAATAAATAACAACTTTTGCAACAATATTTACTTCCAGATATAACGAAAATCAGATAAAAAACACGACTTAAGAAAAGAATAACTGTTTTGTTTTAAAATGTCAATATGACAGTTCAACGTATCACCTTCCAATAGAAATTACAGTCAGAATAGTTCGGGGATTGAACTTATCGCGTTCAGTTACAGAAACCCGATTTTTTCCAGAGGCGATAACAGAGGAATGAGTTGTTTCATTTATTACCGATTTGAAAAGTTATCGCCTGAGTTACAGAACATGAGTCCTGGCGTCTATACTGGCCAGCGTTCGGATGATAATCCAAATGGAGTAAATCAACTCCGAATTTAGGAAAAGAAATAAAAACTTCTACGATACTCCGCTTTTTAAAAATTAAATGCACTAAAAATACACCATGCGACAAAACTTGCAAAAGAATAGAACGTTACGAATGTTTTGCGTTGGTTCTGGAGAGCATTTACTTATTTCTGTAAAAGCTCTCCCGAACCAACGCGAAACATTCAGAAAAAAACGAATATTTTACCTGTCAAAATTAGTTCACATGGCGTTAAATAAGAGCAACTACACTATTGTGATGTGAATCCACTAGTTTTTTTTATTCTTTTCTCGAATGATAAGAGGACCCAACGGCACACCACACGAGACAGACACAACGACCACGACATTACACTTGCAATATTAGGTTGTTAACGTGAAACTTCTTGCAAATTTTCACAATTTGCTAATTTGCTGTCAGAAACCATAGAAAAAAACGCAAGTTTGGGAAGCTTGGTA
The DNA here is from genome assembly GCA_946251815.1 of Dasysyrphus albostriatus. Taxonomy (NCBI): domain Eukaryota; kingdom Metazoa; phylum Arthropoda; class Insecta; order Diptera; family Syrphidae; genus Dasysyrphus; species Dasysyrphus albostriatus. Next base: position 180,261,235 of record OX276335.1, read on the forward strand.
AAAGTGACACACTTTACCAAACAGGCGTATTATTATTCATTTGACCCATATCAAACGATGATTCTTTGCGACTGACTCTTTTCGAATTTTCATGAGTGCAAAAGAGAAGAAACATCTGATTTCATTAAATTTTGAAAAGAGGCAGACGCAAAGAATCATCGTATAATAGGGGTCTTTGCAATATGATCAACAAATAATAGGTTTTTGATTTTGTATTCATGATATGCCACTCTGGCGCTCAAGCTTTAAATTTTTGTGTTGTTGGCCTCTAAGCGTAAAAAGTCCTGTACTAGGGCACGGAGCTATCAATTTTAATATACAATCAATTTTCGTAATAAACTTAATTTCAATAAAATTGCAGCTAAGCCACTTTGTTTCTCACGGCCTAAATTTACCTAATTGTTATAAAAATATTATTCCTTATTTAGCACTTTTTTAAACTATGTTGGGTTAGATAAGAACTTAAAACTAATTAAGCTTTTTTCGGAGACTATAAGAATTATCGATAAGATTTAAACTGAATTTTGAAGAAGAAAGTTAGTATACTTTCAAGATAGATTGTAAATTTAAATAATCTCGGGTTGTTACATAACCTCAAAAATAGCAAAAAGAAAAAACATTTTTTCATAATAAAGATTTTGCGAACTTTAGTCCAAATGCGTTTTCACCCAGGAACAACAGTTGGGCTCATCAGTTAAATGCTGTTGTACCCTTCTAAGACGCATTATTATCAATCGATGTATATCGACAACTAATTAAACTTACAGCGGCAAAGCACTGTAAATTATATTTTTCTAGGGGAATTTGTTTAAATTCAGACATCTCGAATTTATATGATGTTAAAGCCCGTGGTCTGGCTAGTTAAGAATGATAACAAGGAAAAACGAAAATAAAAGAGAGTTATTTTTTTTTTTTTTTTTTGTGGACTATTGAATATTATTCATAATGTAATATTTTCTCAGGCTCGTTAATAAAACTTATTCACTTTATTTAAATTCTCCACTCAATTACTTTACAAACTAAAACACTCTTATTTTATTACCACAAAACAATTTATTGCTCACCACTGAAATCAATTCATCACTTCACTTTTATTACAACCAACTTTACGCATTCACGATTAAAAATAAACTGCGTCCTCTGCCGGTCAGACATGTGCTTTTATACTTTTCACAAGGTTCCCGAAAAAGCTGGAAGGTTCTAGTATTTGCTTCCAGAGCTTTCCATAGGGGATATTTCCCATAAATTTCCCTTTCAACTTGGCGTTTAGTATTGGAAGTTCGAAAGCTCACCAAAGCTCTCCGTAGGTTGGTTTGTGTCCTGTCTAATTCTAAATTCGGTGTTTCTTTTATTCGAGAGTGGTTATAGTTCATTCGAGAGTCGTTATAGTACAAATGTGACAGTTGTTACACTGCCCCCTCCTCTAAGTCCTCTCTGAATGCGGTAGACGACATCGTTTATTCGTGTTACAACAGTATACGGGCCTTCCCAATTTTGTTGAAGGTTCGGTGAAAGTCCCTTCCGACGGTGGGGATATAAATCAATCATTACCATAACATCCAAATTTTATTTCACTTGGCAGTCGTATTGTGTTCCCGAGCAGGATTCCTGATGGTGTATGTCCTGTTGAGCTATGTACTGCCCTTCAATAGGCCATCAAGAATAATGGAATATGCCGATCCTAGTCTCGTTGGTTGTCTGTTACAACTTTGGAAAAGTGTTCGTTAAGGGTACTGTTGAATCGTGCAACCATTCCTTCAGATTGTGGATGAAGCGGTGTTGTCCTCGTTTTTTAATGCCAAGGAGTTTACAAACTTCCTGAAAGATTTTGGACTCGAAGTTTCTTCCTTGATCTGAATGGAGTTCCATCGGTACGGCAAACCTGCTTATCCAGTTGAAAACAATCTGATCCACGACTGTTTTGGTTTCCTGATTTGGGATGGCAAATGCCTCAGGCCACTTGCTGAAGTAGTCCATTACTACCAGGATGTATCGGTTTCCACTTTCGGTTTTTGGAAAAGGTCCCCAACGTCTATTGCAATCCTTTCAAGAGGCGTGCCCACGTTATACTGCCGCATTTTACTCTGGATTTTTCTGCCTGGTCCCTTGCTTGCAGCACAAGTATCACATTTTCAGCACCATTTTTCAACGTCTTCTCTTGCATGTAGCCAGTAGAATCGCTGCCTTACCTTCTCCAGTGTCTTATTGATCCCCAAATGTCCTCTGAAAGCTCCTTCATGCATCTCTTGAAGAACGTCATTAACGTTGGATCGAGGTACATTTAGCTGCATCACATATGATTTGCCGTGTGTGGACTCCCACTTACATCTTAGCACTCCTTCTTGCACATGAAGTGAGTCCCATTGTGCCCAATACGCCTTAAGAGTTGGACTTCTATCGGAGATGTCACCCCATTCTGGTTTCTCCTGGTGTTCTTTCCATGCAAGAATGGGTTCAATATCCGAGTCTTCTTGTTGGGTGGTCCTCAGTTCTTCACTATTCCAACCGTAAATGGGATCGATTCTTAATCGCTGGATGGTAGCTACCTCCTTTTCTTCATGACGTGTGCAATGCTTGCAGTTGGGTTTGCAGGGTCTCCTAGACAAAAGGCATCTGCATTTGAGTGAAATTTTCCTCTTCGATGTTGAATCTGGTAGTCGTATGTCTGCAATCTCTCGATCCACCTTACCACTTGACCTTTTTGATTTTTGAAGTTCAAAACCAATTAAGTGCGCTATTTGTGCTGCTTGAGTACCTAAAAGCTTTTCTCGCACTCACTTTTGAATGGCACTCACCATTTGAATGGTTTGCTTTTTTCGGTAAGCTGATTCAAATTTTTCGCGATCCCAGCAAAATCCTTAACAAAACGACGGTAGTACTTGGCGAGGCCAAGAAAGCTCCGAAGTTGATGTTTATCTTGTGGAGTTGGCCAATTCTTAACAGTGTCCACTTTCTCAGGATCATTCTTCATTCCTTGGGACGAGATGATATATCCCAAGTATTTTACCACAGACTTGAAGAATGCGCATTTGTCTGGATTTAATTTTAAGTTTGCCTCTCAAAGCCTCTGGAACACGGCCTTAAGGTTACCACAATGTTCATCAAATGTTTTACCATAAACGATGACATCGTCCAGATAGACCAGGCAAGACTTCCAAGTAAGCCCTTGTAAAACGCACTCCATCAAACGCTCAAATGTTTCCGGAGCGTTGCATAGTCCGAAAGGTATTACCTTGAATTGCCACAGAACATTTCCTGTGAAGAAAGCCTTCTTTTCTCGATCTTCTGAATGGGTTTCTACCTGCTTGTAGCCACTCTTCAAGTCCAATGTTGAGAACCATTCAGCGCGTCCAAAGTATCGCTGATTCTTGGTAGGGGGTAGCTGTCTTTCTTTGTTACATCGTTCAGTCTTCCAATAGTCCACACAGAATCGAGTACTTCCATCCTTCTTTTAAACAAGGATGACTGGGGATACCCAAGGACTTTAAGAATTTTCGATTAGCCCATCTTTCTTCATCGTCGATATCATCTCTTCAACTTCGTCTTGTTTGGCTAGTGGAAAACGTCTCGCTGGTTGTTGAATTGGTCTCGCGTCTCCCTTGTCGATTCTATGCTGCAGTAATTGTGTTTGACCATACTGCCCACTAATTGAATTTCTTCGGGCCCACAGATTGTTGAGTGTCCACTTCTGTGATCTTAGTTATGGCGGACACTGCCAACTAACAATTTCGCTTCTATATTGCTCCATAGATGCTTTTCGTTTTCATTCAACCTATGCATATAAGCATTGCATAAAACTCCATAGAGTGAAAAAGGCGACCTTTTTTCACTCCTATTGTACCTTCGTGGAGTTGATTATAACAGTCTTAAAGAAGTTCACATTAAATTATATAATAGGTCAATGCAAAATTCTCTCCAAAATTTAGCCAAGCTAAAATTAAGCCAATCATTTTAGCCAATCAAAATTTAGCGCGTGAAATAATTGTTCGGTACATTCATTCTTGAGCTATATTGTGGCAGGTTTTTTTATTTGTGAGATTTTTGTGAGCTTTACATTGTGAAAATGAAAATTGAGACGGAGAAATATTCAAAGACAAACGATTTATTAAAGCCCAAGGGAAAAATTCATTTTATTTGGCTACATTTACTTTAGAACATTGAAATAAAATTCTTTGAAATTGCTGAATATAATTTCTTTTCAGCGAACAGCTGTTTTTTGTAATGTAATCTCCACAAGAAGCCTTTGTCAAAATTTAGCTAGGAGTTTAGCTGATGTTTGGAGAGAAAAGTGGTAGCGAAATTTTAGCTTGAGCGTACTAGGCTTTAACGTTTAACCCCGAGTACACCCGCGCAAGTACTGGCAAGCAAGTTGGCTACATACACTGCCTGTCACATTCGTAGTTTGCATTCCACTTGCCTTCCCACCTGCATTCCACTTTCTTGTCTCCCAACTTGCTTCTCAACTTGCTTCACTACTGACTTCAAAAATTCCATGCCAGTTAATGAGCAAATTGCTTGGGTTTGTATATGTTAGTGAACAAATGGGTTTGTATTGCAACTTGCTAGTCAGTACTTGCCGGTGTGGCGTCGAGTAAGATTCGAGTAAATTTAAAGCTAGTAAAATCGACGTTTTACCACGATTTTGCTTGTTTTATATTAAAATCAATTTTTTATGTGGAAAATTTATTGAAATGCCCCTGCTGTCTCTTCCATTGCATTTAGTCTTAGCATATAACCTACTTATAAACTTGTAGAAGAGGGTTGCGGCAATTATTTTATGAAATAAAACTTTTCAAAATTATGAAATTTTTCATTCACATTAGCATTTTGAGAAATGAAAATCAAATTGATGGGAAACTCAATCTGCCATCATGTATGAAATTTTGTATACCGCCAAAAAAGTTGTATACAAAAATGTAGCGTCATATTTAACCTTTATTTAATATTAAATTTTAAGATTGGACAGTTAGAACCGAAGTTATAAGCTTTCCAATTGGTCGATTTGAAGTCTATTTGTGCATAATGGAAATTTTCTAAACTGCATCTTGTCAGTCGGTGGCCGACAACTTCTTCACTCTTTGTCAGAAGAATAGAATACTTTACTAGTGTAGGGACAATTTTTGTTTTCTACAACTGTTAAATTTATTTTTAACAATTTTGCAAATTTCATTTAAAAAAAAGAACTTAAGCGAGACTGTAGGTGCGTTTTATTGGTATTTATAACTAGCGCGGCAATGCTAGCACCAATAAATGCTATACTCACTTTTATATTCAACCGAATTCCAGCATCAAATGAGTTAAAACTTAGCGAAACTTTATCTCAACATTTACATACGCTTTTTACTGGCTGATTTATCGAGACTTTTGGGTTTTTTGTTGTCTGCCAAGGGAAATTTTATTGTGCTAGCTATAACTTGTCCAATAAAACACGCCTTATGTCGAGACCAAAGCGAGATGATGGCAAAACATGCTCAATGCAAAAACCCATGCGTAATTCTTTTTCTCTTCAAACAGAATTAGCCAATTCAACTTCCAAAGAACAACCTATGAAAATTGACTTAATTGACGAATCTTCGCTTTGATATCACTACTTGAAGTTGAAATGTCAAGAAAAAGTGAAAAATATGAATTTCAGTTTTAATCTGGATTTAACAGCTTAAACTGATCTCCAGAATGCAGTTTAAATCGTTAGCTTTAGCGAATTTATAAAACTTAGAGTTATTAAGGACCGGACATATGGACTCCCCGATTCTTATTTCATTGATAGATATTTTGTAAAAGAAAATGTCAGTAAACTTTAGTTTTAGTTCTATTTTTTCCAAATCTGCTCCGAAAAAGTAGTGCAGAACCTTGTTACTGGCTGCTCTACTGGCTTCTCAACTACCTACGAAAAAACAAGCGAGTTGACGAGCCAGTTGCTCGAGTTTGTATGTATTAGTGAAAAAATGTGAGTGTATTGCGACAGGCTAGCCAGTACTGGCTCGTATGGCCTCAGAGTCAAAAAAAGTTAGTTTTGCTTCTCAAAAATTGTTTGTCTGTTCTTGCTCGTTGTTCGCTTAACAGAACTATTGTATAGCTTCTATTGTGTTATTATTATGGTAGATACGAAATACCTACATACCTATGTGCATAAATAAAATTGAATTTTTTTTTGATTTATTTCTTCCGCTCACAATTTTAATTGGGCAGAATAGGTCAACCTATACACGCATAAATTTAAATATTTCACTTTTGACTGTTAATCAAAGTGACATTTCGATACTAACATATCCTTAATGTAAAGTTTTCTACTAAGCTGATTTATATCAATAGTACGTATACAGAATTTGTATTATAAAAACCTTCTATTGAAACTGTACCTGGCCCCGAGCAAAACACTTTTAGCTTAATGATTTGGAATTCTAATATTGTTGGATTAGTTTACAATGGTTTTTTGTCAAAAAATCCATATAAGTTTAAGTGAATAACTTGATACAAATTGCGTGTGACAAAGGCCCTCACTAGGTCATTGGTACGTTCAGACTACCCCAGGGACTAGAAATTAATACTACTTTTGTATTAGAGCTGAAAGGAAGAAAAAAAGTTATCATTCGTAATATAAAAGTTTTGTTTGACAGCTCATTTCATTTTTTAATTTCAACTGGCTGTTAATCGCTTCTTCTTTTTATTTTGTTTTTCTCTTTCTACTTCCATCGAGCTTTGACATTTTCATACAAACCTTTTCAGAGCCTTTCAAACTGTGGCCAATTGGGTGTGTTCATTATGTTTTGACTTAATTTCCAACCTAATTTCGTGAAAAATTGATTGAAAATATCTCATTTCGAAATGTGAGTTTGTGTGGGAAATTAGATGATTTCGTATCGAATTTGGAAATTTTCAATGAAATTTCCTCAACTGGCCTAATGAAAACGTACTATAAGGCAAGTTTCTGGTCTCTGCCAGCTGCAAAATATTGCTTTCCAAATAAGGCAACTTAAATAGAAAGTTGACTGTATGTTAAGAAAAAAAATCTCCCTTAAAATAAACTCAAGTGCACTTGCGTCAGAATATGAGACAATTAAAGTGCATCTACATACTTTCCCATAAAGTATTAACACATGTCAGAATAAAGTCAGAAAGAATTTCATACGACTGCCAAATTTGTCTTAAGAAAATAATTTTCATATTTTGCTTGCACACTTACATCAAAACAAGTCAGTTTCAAATATAACCTCTAACCCCAAGTGGGATAGAATTAGCCAGTTTATATTTCTGAGATCTCAGAGGACTCAGAGCGCTCAGAAATATAAACAGGATTCCTCTCAAAAATTCCTCACTTTTCCCCTTAAAAACTGAGACTGAAATGTTTTGGATTCGCTTGCTCAATTATTTTTTGTCGCAGTAAATTACATAAGAAGAAAAGAAAAAGGTAGTTGTTTTGATGTTTTGACTTCTATGTGAGGAATGTTGTTTATATTTTATTCTCCTGCTCTGTCAAAAAACTGAGGAAAAATACTGAGTTCTCAAGAAATATAAACTGGCCAAATGTGTGATGGTTTAAATAAACCAATCCTGATTATTTTCATGTATAAACACATGTCAAATCGTGTCGGATGCGCTGTCAAGTTGTGTGTGATGAAATTTCATATTTCGTTTCTACACTCTTATACATGATTTTCTTCATACTTTTATGACATGTATTAACTCACTGCCTGAACAGAATGGAGACGGAGCTGCAACTGGAATAACTGCCAAAATGTTGACTAAAAAAAATCCAATGATAGGAACAGAACATTACGCAGCTTCAGACGGAGCTGTAGACGCAGCTGCACAAGTAGGCCAATTTTTAACTTTTGCATGCAGCATTTTTGACGTTTCAAAATTTTGAGGGAAACCAATTGTTTACATGGGGGTTTAAGAGAGTTTCAAACTCTTTTTAATCTCTGATAAAGACGTTAAGTAATTTTGGCTTCCATATCATCACCAGAGAATATCAATTACCAAGAAGCCAATCTTTCGTACGTTTCACCCTCCAAAACCCATTTGTTTACATTGTTGTATTTGTAATTTCACTTCGTGTCGATGAATAGATGTGAATTGCAACAACAATGTAACGCGGTGAGATTTATTTGTTTTGACAGCTCAGTTTTTTTTCTTTGAAAATTGGAAAAATAATTTGAGAATTTTACTTCGGCTGATAGCAAAAACATCGATGTGAAATTGTTTAATTAATTTAAAGTGCACAAGCAATTGTAATTGTCAGTTAATATTCATCCACGATTATAATAAAATACAAAAACTGAATCCATAAAATGTCTTCAATCACACAGATTTCCAAACATCTTCAATGCATCTCGCATATTATACAGGGTGGCCATTTCTTCATCCAGAATAATTTTAAAATTATTGTTGGATATATTCTAAGGAAAAAAATAGTTAAGAAAAATAAGAAATAAAAGAATAGTTTTTCTGCAACCTGACACCAGAACTTTAGTTTTTTTGTTTAAACCCCACTAAACTGTCAATTTACAATTTATAAGTATTAAAGTTGATGTCAGGTGGGTTTTATTATCTTCTTTCGGGATTCGGGTTTTGATCTGGATTTAACTTTAGTACAAAAAAGAAATAATTAGGAGTTTTCAAAATCGTCTTCGTAGCACGTGTTAAAAGTAAATCCAGCCCTCTTTTGCAGATAATAAAACAGCAATAGCTATTTTTAATTTATTTTTTTAAACTTCATGACATCTAAGCATTTGGTTTTGAGTGTTTAATAGGAGTACTGAATACTTATTACTGAAATTTTACTTCATACTATAAAAGAAATGAAATAGTTTTAACAAATACATTAACTTTTTTTAAGTTTTAAGTTGTATAATTATTTTTTTTTTAAATGATTACGAAACAACTTAATTAGAAAAATTGATTCGAGAATGGTTTTAAGAAATTTTAGCATGACCTTCTAGCTGTTGTCTTATTTTTTAGTTATTTTCATTTTAAATATATTTGGTCGTAAAATTCAAAAAAGTTAATTAAACAAAAATAAAGAGCATAACATTGCAAGTTGCAAGTTAGTAGTGCCGTTGATTTTCAATTTTTTTTTTTAAGAAAGTTACTACTCTTATCTAAAAGCGGATAAATAATCCCCCCTTCCCATACGATTTTTTTAAAATATCATTTCATAAATTATCCTGCATGAAATAGGGAACACCATGTATTTTGTTTTGTTTTGACATCTAATTGACAGACCGAGGTGAATAATTTTGACCACGGGACGTGTTCAACAAATAGAAACCCAACTAGGGCCAGGTTCACATTAGGTGTGTTTTTTCCTTGTCTGAATGAGCTTGGACGAAAAAAACGACGTCGGGGCTAAACAATGCTCCGTGGTTCAAAAAATTTTTAATCCATCAATTTCTGTAGATTAACTGGGTTTTAATGATGATTTAGGTTTCATGTAAGTTATAAAAGTCAATTACATGCTTGAACCACCCTCAGTTAAACCACAAAATCAGTGAGCTAAAAGTGCGGAGCTATGGATCAAAACAATAACCCTGTTCAATTAATACGAACACATATCGTTAAATAAATACATAGATAGATATAATAGATTAATTAATAAATACAAACCTAAAGCATTTTGGCTTACAGTAATGAGAAATAATAGAAATATGCTCGGGTGACAAACTGAATTAAAATTATAAAATGGCTAGTAGCTCCTAGCGTGACCATGTTTACTAGTATAATCAAAATAGAAATGAAGTAAAACAAACTAAAGGCTCTCCCAAGCCAACGCCAACAAGGAGTGACGATGAATTTTTGTTGTTGTTAAGTATTGTCTATGTTTTTGTCATATTTTGTACTATTGTGAATGATTCACTGCGAATCAATCGGTATTCGTGTTGGTTTTGGAGAGCCTTAATACTACGTTTTCGTTAGACCAAATGAGGAAATTTCGTTGAAAATTTTCAAATTTGATACGAAATCATCTCATTTTCCACACAAATTCAAATTTCGAAATGAGATAATTTCAACCAAACTTGCACACAATTTTCTAGGAAATTAAGTCAAAACCTAACGAACACACCGAATTGGGCACATTTTGAATAGCTCTGAAAAGATTTTGAACGAAAATGTTAAAACTGAATTAAAAAATTAACAACAAAAAGTGATTTACAGGCAGGGTTGAAACTCAAAAAATGAAATGAGCTGTCAAAAGAAATACCAATTTACAGATGAAAACACTTTTTCTGTAATTTGCAAAATTACCTCATTTGGGCTCTTATGAAAACGGTTAAATATGCATTATATTAATATTATCATTATTAATAACCAATTGATCAAAAACTATAGGGCTCATTGTAGAGTTATTTAATCCAATATTCAGTAATTTTAACTAATTAATCAAAACTGGTTAGCTGATGCTCGACGATTATTAAAGCAAAACTATATTTGCCCACAAACAAGCAAATAAACAGACCATAATGCAATATCTGTAAGACCACGCAATATCTTTAATCCCGGTTTTTCGTCACAAATTTCGACTCGACTCCGCTCCTCGAACGAGATCTAGTCAAATCAAGCTCATTTCGACTCAACCCAGGCTTACAAAAAATGACGCGAGCTTCAAGCAGGTTTAACAACACATATAAGCGTAGTATATATGCCAAAATTTTAGTTTGTGAATATCTTTTTTCATTTCGCAAAATTATTTAAAACTTTCTTCTTACTCACTGTAAGTTATTTTAGTAAATTTTCTACAATTCCTTATACATTTCGGGAGTTGAAAAGAAAAAAAAAAACAGAAAAGACAAACTGTTTATCGAAAAAAAAGTAACTAAAGATATTTATTTTCCAGACAGGCGGGAATTAGTAAAAAGCGACTACAATTTACATTTAAAAAAAAAACCACAACTTATTTTCATAAGGTCCGGTCAGCACTATATATATAATTTCTCCCTTTTTTATACTTTTTGAACAAGCCCATTGCAGCCCAAGTGAATTTCAAAATAACTGAAGATTTTCAAAAATAACCGACATATTCGTGGTGGGTCGATGCCAACTGTCTATGTGTGCGAATAAATCAGTGGTGGGTCGATGCCAACTGTCAATGTGTGCAAAAACCTAGTGGTGGACTTAGCTCAACTGTCTATGTGTGCGTGTTTCAGTTTGTAGGCAAAGCCGGATGACAGCCAAGGATTGGCTTCTTGGTAATTGATATTCTCTGATCATCACTATCCACTTTTACTTTTGTTTTAATTTTTATTTTGGTGTTGAATTAAATTCGCACAGCTGACTTCGAATGCCAAAAATGTCAGGGCTGTACAGCCCATTGTGGGCGAGAAAAAAAATCACGTACAGCATTTTTTGACACCAATTCCAGTTACAGCTGCAGCTCCAGTTGCAGCACTCTATTTTGGTCAAGCAGTCAATGGGATAATGTGGAAGGGATATTATATATGAAAATCTGAACATAAAGCCTTTTCACAATGAACCCAAAACCCGGTTTTTGCGAAAATATCGGTTTTGGAAAAAACCGATTATTTTGTATTTCAGGTTTTCGTAAATCAGTTTTATATAAAACCAAACTTGTTAGTTCAGAGATTAAATACCTTTTAAAAAGTCCAGTGCCTAATAAAATGTCAACAAAAAAAACTTGGCCAGTTTATATTTCTTGAGCGGTCAGTATTTTTCCTCAATTTTTTGACAGCAGGAGAATACAATAGGTCTGTTTCTTTACTCGCCCGCGGGTTCCCAAAGTAACCCAAAACGTGTTTCTTTACTATTTTCTGACACAAAAATGCCAGAGCTTTTGACTTTTTTTCATTTCCCCTCCAGCAAGAATCTACCCGAACATTTTAGTTCCGGCACTTTCTTGCTTGTCAAAAAGGAAATCAGCTGATCAACAAATTTGAAATTGAATTTGTCAAGTAGCGTATATAAAACGGTTTAATTTAATTAAATTAAATGAAAATGATACAATGGAGACAAATATAAATTAAAATATTTCTTCTGGTATCTTTTAATAGAGCCCAACATGATAGTTGCAAACTTTAATAGAATTGAAATTACATAATTTGGTATGCGTTGAGCCTACAAGCAATGACGTCGAATGGGTAATTTACACCGCAACGAACCAGAAACATCCCAAAAGCGTTTCTTTACTTTTCATTTCTGGTTAAACATTACAACAACAACATCAAAAAGCTCATCTCCAAACTTTTTCCCGAACTTTTTCCCAAACTTTATCCCAAAAGTAAAGATAACAATAGTAGTAGTAGTAATAATATTGTAGTATTTCCTCAGATTCGTTAATAAAACTTATTCACTTTATTTAAATTCTACTTTACAAAATAAAACAATTTACTTTACAACCACAAAACAATTTATTGTTCAGCACTGAAATTAATTCAACACTTTACTTTTATTACTACCAACTTTACTCATTCACGATTAAAAATAAACTGCGTCCTCTGCCGGTCAGACATGTGCTTTTATTCTTTTCACAAGGTTCTTTCAATTTGACGTTTAGTATTGGAACTTCGAAAGCTCACCAAAACTCACAGGTTGGTTTGTGTCATGTCTAATCCGGGATTCGATGTTTCTCTTATTCGAGAGTGGTTATAGCTCATTCGAGAGTGATTATAGTACAAATGTGAGAGTCGTTAAACTGCCCCCTCCTTAGGGTTGATCGTCCCGAGCAAATCCATAACTTCCTTCACCTTTATAACGGTGTAAACAGTCACTGTGAACTACTTTCATTTTGCCTCTAAGGCCTATCTGAATGCGGTAGACGACATCGTTTATTCGTGCTGCAACAGTATACGGGCCTTCCCAATTTTGTTGAAGTTTCGGTGAAAGTCCCTTTCGACGGTGGGGATTATAAAGCCACACAAGATTCGATCACTTGTTAGTTTTCTTTTTGCTCTTGCCCTTTTCCGAATGTCGCCCAGCCTTTCTTCTCTACTTTCATTATCGCTCAATTTCACGGGGCCAGTCTGTTGAATCAGCACTATTATTTCGTTGTTATCCAAAGCCTTTGGTGGAGCTTTGATTGTTACGATACCGTCCACTGAAACTATTGAGATGACGTATTTGGCATCATACCCCTTTGGCAGGACATCCATGGACACTTGAAATCCGTGCTTTCCAACTGTGTAACTTTCTTTGGAATGTCGCTTCTCACCCTATCCCTGATATGTATGGCATGGATACAATCCTAATCTGGAGTCATCTTGTTGATCAGTTATTACTTCCTCTTTACTCCAATCGTCAGTGGAGTCCGCTTTTAATCTCTGGATGGCAACAACCTCCTTTTCTTCTTCATGAGTGTAATGCTTGTAGTCGGATTTCCATGATCTTCTTGGTGGCAATCTGCGATACATTATAAGGAATACAGTATCCAGTGTATATAGAGAACAGTGGCTCCGGAGCGCACCTCATTTAAGTAAAACTGACATTTTGTGAAATAGGAATGCCAAAACGAGATAGACTATAAGTACAGTATGGGTGTTTACCTCTTTTGACAAAATAGAAGGCTACTTTTCGTTGGTTTTTGACATTAGCTTCAGTGCCCTTCCAACAATTATAGTTCTACCTTAATTGTTTTGTGATTCATTTATTTTTTTCACGCTCGTTTGTACCATTTGTTTAGTTTATATTTCTGAGCATTAAGGTTTTCATCTACTCACAAGTACTTTGCCTCCTCCAAAGGAAAATTTCTGATCGATGCCCTAGAAACACATATTTATATTTGGGAATTGAAACGCTAATACAAATTAACTTTCAAATTGAAGATAGTGGATTATTCATAATAAAGCATTTTTCATTTGATTACGTTACACAATCCAAAACATAGAAACCAATCGCTACAATCGAAAAATTTCGATTCGATTGCTAATCGAAAAATAAAATCGGGGTCAAATTGAAGTGAAGACAAAAAACACTTTTAGCTAATAAAATTTTAATATGATGGATCGGGTTTTTTTGGTCACTTTCTTCCTTATGCAAATAAAACGTTATTTCATAATTTTTCCCTACCTTTCGTCGGATTTTTTCGACTTCTTCAGGGGTGGATTTATTAAATATGAAAAAACTTTTTTCTACATTTTTACTTTCAGCTAATAATTTTATGAAATATAATCTAGTGAAAGTGATTTACATCGTAATTGCTTAGATTTAACTGTCGGTACTTTATATTAAAAGAAACAAATTTATATCTTTGATTTAAAAAAATCGTTTCTACACTCCCTTCGAAATTGTTGCAATTTCTTTGAGTTGAAGGTACAGTATACAGTTATATGTGTTCATTGCCACAAATTTTTCGTAGATTCGTCCTCATTTTATATATTTGCTTATTATTGACCCCTACTATGACTATCAATTATCAACTTGATAAGCTTTGCTAATTGTATTTTTAAACTCAATTTATTAAAAAAACTATTCCTTTTTTATTTTCTTATGTTTTGCAAAGGTCTGTATCAGATAGGGTTGCCAACCGTACTCTAAAATAGAGTATTTTACTCTATTTCATAAAAGCGTATTCTATGATCTATGACTTTAATAGAGTACGCTAAAATACTCTTTTTTTTACACTAAAAAATTTTGTCTGCCAATTTTGTTATAGTGCTATTATTTTCATCTCCATTTTATGAAATTTATATTTCCACACTATCCATCTTCATGTGTACACAAAATGTTACCACTTTTGTTTCTCCATTGTATAAGTATAATAAAAACCTGTTAATGTGTTTTTGTTTCTTTGACTTCTTGTGGTTGTTATACTTTCTGTCTAGAAAACTTTTGATTAAAACGATTGATGAAAATAATGACACCGACCGTGATAAGATCGCGAATGGCCAATTCATTTTAAAAGAACTGCAAGATAAATGACTAAACAACTCAGATTTTATTAAAAAAAAAATACTGAAGAAAAATAACAATTTCTTTTAAAAAATGTACTTTCGCTATACACTTTTACTCTATGTTCCTGCCATTTCAGCACTTTTCTATCATGAATGTTAAGTGGTTAGAAAAGAAGATGGCTCAAAATAAGTTTCTAATTTTTATGATCGTAGAATTAAAATGTTAAGACCCATATAATTATTTCAAGAACAACTAAAATACTTTATTTTCAATAAAAAGTATAAAAAATACATGTTCCAAGTTTAAAAAAAAAAATGTTTTTTTATTGGACAATAATCTTTATTTATCCTCTCTTAAAACAAATATACTCTATTCCTTCTTAAAAAAAGTTGGCAACCCTAGTATCAGTACCGATAAACAAAACTTTGATCGGTTGTATTTTTAAACACCGATTTATAAATTTATCAACTATCAAGTTGATAATTGATGTTCGTAATAAGGTGATAAAGTTCAAAGTCAAGTTTTTTTTTGTGAAATAACTTTTTTTATGGATAAAGTATACTTTTTATGAGATAAAGAAGGGTTTTGCTTCTTTTAAAGTTACACGAGTGCTCTAGCGTTAAAGAATACTTTCTGTAATTTAAAATTGCAAGAGACGCGACTCTCGGTTTAAAATCGTTTTTAGAGCAGCCTTTCATTTAAAGAGTTTTGAAGAGCTAAATTTTTAAACCAGAATCTTGACACGCTTATTAAGTATTTGTAGAGTTCTCAAATCGCGTGTACCTATTTGTATGCCATACACCGAACACAAATCATGTGATCTTTAGCTTTACATACTTTATTTATCATTCATAAATAAAATGCTTATCAACCAATCAACTTGTCATTTAAAACTATAATAATATCAAACTAGTTATAGTTTGTAACTAAAATATTATATAACACCATGAAACAATTTGAATGAGTGAAGCTTTTGTATCGCACGAAATTACATTATGTTTTATGCTACGGTTACAGTCTACAGTGGATGCGTACTCTGACGAACAATTGTTCTGACGTATTCGTTGGAAGTGTTCGTCCAAATATTTGATCAGAAATGTTCGTCAGATTGCTGCAGAAAAAATCAAACTGATTTGAACGATCGATTATTCTGACGAACTCGTGCGGCTTCTGACGAACAAAACGTTTGCACTGTAACCAGTTTCATAAGACTATATAGATTTGTTTGTTCTGACGAATGCGTCAGAACGATTATTCGTCAGAATTTGCATTCACTGTAACCGTAGCCTTAGGAGATATATATTTGATTCGCTACGAAAGGCATGCCCCTGATGCCAAAACTAAGGAGTAAGTATTGTGGTTTGAATCCAAGGTAGATATGTTGCAATATTCACATAGACGCCAGGGATTCCGGCTGTCGCACATCCGATTCCCCATGCCACCATTCCAACAACGTACCAAATTCCATTTCTTTGACAAACCAATGGAGATCCTCCATCACCCTATATAAAAAAAAACATGTGATTAAACTCCTTACTATTAAAATTTTTTAGTTACCGTGCATGCGTCTTTTCCATTTTCTCCACCTGCGCACATAAAACTAGAGTCGTTCAGAATAAAATTTGGTCCCAATTTTGTATTTCGTAACGCAGCTTGACAAGCTGAATTTGTGACAAGAGGTACGTCAACTTCCCGTTGAATAGCTTGGTATGCACCTGATGGACCAAAATCATTCTTTCCCCAACCAGCGACATAACATCGCTGCCCCGAAAAAGGTGTTGTTGGTAGACAAACAGTTCCAATTGTTGGTTTTTGGCCTAAATTTACTAAACTGCTCAATCTTAAAATGGCAATATCGTTTTGAAGATTATCTTTGTTGAAATTTGGGTGAACATAAACACTGCTAATTGAAATATCTTCAGCTGGAATCGATTCTCTTGTGGACGCTGCATCCCATTCACCAAGGCGTACTTTGTACGAAGAAGTCCTTCACATAAGATTTTAATTAGTCGTTACCTCTTTTTATATTAGGAAACTAGACTTACGGAAGATTCAAAACCTTGTGTGCCGCAGTTAAAATGTGCCTTCTATCGATTAAAGCCCCAGAACCTAGATAAACATCTCCAGTTGTAAGTAAAGCCACCTGCCATGGATAAGCTCCAAATGCTGCTTGGCCAGGAGCATTGGCTACACTGCCTGGGGGAGGAGGATACCGTTTTCCGCACATATATGATCCAGGTTGACAGCACTGCACGAGTCCATAGTTACATGTAACCGGGGATGTAGTTGATTGATAAGGCTTTAATGAAAAAAAACATCTATTAATAAAACAAAAAATTTCACGAGAGAAAAATTGAAAGATGTGCTTTACTTATCTTGCGTGAGGATCCGACTTGTAGGAAGGTACAATGACGATCAAAATCAATAGTTTTTCATTTTTTTAAAACACTTACATTGTTTACGATACGAATGTCTATCTGACCACTGCCATCAGTATTTCCTGTTGGATTTGTTGGTGAAAGACAAGATCCTGGCGGAACGCATATACATGTTGTCACTGTGGATACCGGCGAGGGAACTGTTCCTTGAATTAACTGTCTCGATTCTACAAAAAAAAAGATAAAACAACAAGTTTATTATTTAACCATTTGATCAATTAAAAAAGTCGGTAGTAAATAAAATTCACGACTGGTCGCACGTTAATACTCTATAGGAGGCGTGTCTTGTTTACATTAACAGTCTCGTGCACTTAGTCAGGAGATCAAAGTGGTTTAACGAGTGAAGAAGAAGTTTTCAAGATTCATGTGGCTTAACATCAGATAAAACTCTGGTCTAAGTGTATCAGTATTAATGACTGACTGACAGCCTCTTTTACCAAACCTAACCTTATTCACTTTAAAATCAAAGTAGCTCTATTCCAAATTCAATATTCAACGTTTTGTTTGAGTTTGAATCCAAAATCATTTTTTTGTTGAAAATTTAATATTTAAAAATGGGTTGATGATTTTTTTCTAAACTAAGTTTATTAATATAAAATATCAATAAATACTCAAAATTGACATACCAAATTTTTTGTAACGTTACTAAATTTGTATATTTTATATATAATTACAAAAATTATAATTTTTAAGAAAACCGCTCCAACGATTTAAATTTTTTTTTGCATATATTCACATATTTTCTCAAGTTAATCAAATGGCATACTTGTTTGTAAGCTCTAATTTATTCAACGAGTTAAAGTGCTCTATTTTAATTCTTGTTTTGCTGAACTTTTTAAGTTTAATTGTATATTTATTCTTAGTTTTGCTTTTTTTTATTATCAAAAATTAAATTTGTAAATTATGTTTATTTTAATCAATTAACATAATGTGCATAAGTTGTATTGAATCTTAGGTAATTATTTTTTGTTACATCTTATTGTTTAAAATGCCACTATGGTGGCTGTCCTGATATTCGATCGAATCGGTACGGATTAAAAACGGCCAGCAAAGAAATACCGAAATTGAAAACGACAAAAAATGGCGGATTGGGGATCCATCATCTATTCGTTTTGCCGAAAATCTATGATTCATAGACATTTGGAAAAACGAACGGAATGACGTTCTTAACAGGGGTTTCTTTTTGTTTTCTGTTTTTAATCCACACGGATTTAATTCCACCGAATATCAGAACAGCGGTACAGATGATTAATAATTCTTCAATTATATTGGTGTAATTAATAACATAAAGCATTTTTTCTTGAACATAAAGAAGCAAAACAAAGATTAAATACACGATTAAAATGAATTTTATTTGCGATACAGATATAGGTACAGGTACTTTTGGATAAGTTAAAAAAAATAACGGTACTTGCTATACAACAGTAAAGGAAAATCTTATTTATCTCAAAAAAGGCTCCAACGATTTTGATTAAAAAAAAATAATTGTACTATTGTAGGTATGGTGAACTTTTTGGTAAAACAAAAATTCACCAAGAACTGTTATAAACGGTACCTGCCATATAACGGCTTTTTTTTGATTTTCTCATTAACGGCTCAACCGATTTCAATCAAAATTTTTATGAAAAAGCTCCTTTAAAATGTTAATTATATTCCTTATAAAAGTTTGAAAAAAAAATTAATTTTGGATTTAAAAAAAAAAATTAATAAAAAACGAAATAAAAAGTTTTCAACTAGCATACCAATATTTTTTTAAAATGTTATCAAAATTTTATATACACATAAAAAATTAGTTTTTAAGAAAATCGCTCCAACGATTTAAAATATTTTGTTTGCGTATATTAAGGGTATTCATGCAACGATGTAAGCTTTTCGACGTATGTAATATTTTTTTTAGATTACAACGCACGTTCCATGAACACCCTTTTGAAACGGCTTGCTTCTAAACTCATCCGCTATTTGTTTTACGTCAAATAAAAAGATACTTTCGTCCAATTTTGTTTTCCATTTTTATTATTTTTCTTTTAATTGTATCTTTCCTCAGCCATTTTCATTAAAACGTTTCTCGTTTCTCAGGTTTTGCACCTACCCACGGGGGAAAAAAAATTCTTTTTCGTTCAGAATTAGTTTAAAAGCATACCACGTTTACCATTTTTATTTACGATACAAATTCATGTAGGAAAGTTTAAGATTTGTTGGAAAAGATTTCTCATACAAATGTTGACAGTTCGTTTACGATGTAATAAACTTTCCGACGATTACGATGTTTACAATAGCTGTCCGAAATTGCATGAATACCCTTATTAAAAATTTTCTAAGTGATCAAATCAAATCAAATTTAAGCTGTAAGTTATTTAACGGGTTGTTGATAAAATAAAAAAATTAACTTTTTCTATAATTACTTGCATATTTCAAAATGCTCTCAATAACGTCAATGAGTGGACAAGAACATGGCGAATAGCGCTCAATGAGCTCAATGAACAAAAGTCAGTCCACGTGGACTTTATGTATAGAAAATAAATAGATTACCCGTCTTTCTTCGTGTAAGACACGGAAATGGCTATTCTGATTTCAAAGAAATAGTGGCTGGGGTACCACAAGGAAGTGTATTAGGTTCAGTTCTGTACCTTTTATTTACACGCGATATACCTCAAACTGAAGATACTATTGTAGCTACGTTTGCTGATGATACTGCAATACTAGCAGTAGGCAAAACGATTAGCGAAGCTACAATTAAATTACAAAATGTTCTTAATAATGTTAATGAGTGGACAAAAACATGGCGAATATCGCTCAATGAACAAAAGTCAGTCCACGTGGACTTTACGTATAAAAAAATAAATAGATTACCCGTCTTTCTTAATACCGCTCGTGTTCCATTTGGAAATGAGGCAAAATATCTGGGAATGACTAGACGTGAAATAAAAATGGAAGCCGCTCGTAAAAAGAAATGCGAAGAACTAAAAAGTAAATTAAGAGATATGAACTGGTGGTTACTCAGTAAATATTCAAAGCTTAGTATTGAAAGTAAATTAATTTTATACAGACAGGTACTTAAACCTGTTTGGACCTTATACAACTTTGGGGTTGTGCCTGCGATACAAACTTAATAACTTACAAACGTTTGAAAATAAACTGCTAAGGTCATTTGTAAATGCTCCCTGGTATATAAGAAACGAAGATCTTCACAGGGATCTCGGGATTCCTACGGTTCGGGACGAAATAAAGTTTCGCGCGAGAACATAGAAATCGACTATTAGAACATGTTAATTCAACGAATATTGACATTCTTGACGAGTCGAATTTAGTACGCCGTCTGCAAAAGAACAAAACCTTCCAGTGCTGTGAACAGAAAACCGTTTTAAAAACGCGGAATAAGCAGGATCTTTCACCGGTAACCTGCAACACGTTACTTAACTTCATTAAAAATAAATTGCTAGATAAGTTTCAACTTAGTTGCAATGTGGAAGTGGAGGTGGTTTTAGTGTAGTAAGAATCTCACACACCTATGAGCACGCGTTTTTCGGTTCTCATAGAGCCTTATGCAGGTTTTGCACCTACCCACGGGAAAATAATAATAATACAAAAAATATTTCAAAAGCTGAAGTTCCAAGCAACTTAAACATCAGAGCAACTACATGCGATCCATTCGTTCATTTTGTTTTTATTTTGAAATTCAGCAAATAGAATTTTTTGCTCGCGGATTTTAACCAAAACGCTTTACCCGCTTTATTTAATTGCCTACGCATTGTCTAGCCGTAGCCGTAGGGAGGTAACTTCTACAACTGAATTGTACAAAAACGGGAAACTCGCAAATTTAACAATCGTAACTGTTTTCTTTTGTGGTACATAAATTATATGTTACTTTGTGGTACATAAATTATTTCTTGCTTGTGTTGTTAAATATCCATAGTTGATGTTTTTGCTTGTACAGTTGTAAAATTGTAGTTTTGTGTAACACGTATCTGGTACGTTATATGTTTTTCTAACAATGATTTGTTAAATTGTATCTACCCTTGATAGCCCAGGAGAATTAGACTTTTACTTCGAAAAAATTCCGACAAAGCTGAATTTTGGTAGAGAGCTTTGCTTTGGCGTCTTAAACATTTCCTGAAAATTCCGTAAATTTGAGCCAGGTTTAATTTTTTAGAGGGGGGTTAAAGAGGGTAAGATTCAGTTCAATTTTCCTAATTTCTCGAAAACTGTAAATTTTTTAAAAGAAAAATTCGAAGGTTCAAATTGTAGCTTATGTCATTCTACACATCTCTTCTTTATAAAACCAAGTTTTTGGGGTGCCCAGGGTAAGGACCCTTAAAAAAAAGTGATTTGGTTTTTGTTCCACAACTCGATGAAGTTTCCTTTAACAACAACAGGAATAACATTTAGACAATACTTCTGTAGGTATATTAATCTTAAAGTTATGGCGTATCAAAGTAACACTTTTTATTTTGTACTGTAAATGGACAAATAATGTTTTTTTGTTTATATCTCATCCGATATAATTAAAAAAAAAATCATATAATATATAATGCTCATAAAATTCCGCACAAAAAAGATTATAATACTTTTTTTGGTAGAAGCAAACGACTTTGAGAAATACGTATGCACAAATACGCTCATTACCTATTTTACCAAGCAAAATGAAAAAAAAAATTCATTAAAGTGAAAAACTCGTATTATAACGTTTGTGCACGTTTTTCTTGAAACCTGTTGCTCCTACGAAAAAAAGTGTTGTAATTTTTTTTTTGTCCAGAATTTTATGATCATTAATATTATATCATTTCAGTTATCAAATAGATCTTGGGTTCTTTTACCAATTCGCTGCTCATTCCTTATATCTGAACGACAGTTTTATGTACATGCTATTCGACTATGGAACTCTCTCCCTCGTTCTTTAAGAATGATAAGCTGCACGACTCAATTTTGAAAGACATGATGATGATGATGATGATTATGTTGTATGTTTTTTTCTTTTTCAAAGGTTATAAACTTTTATTATAAGTTTCACTTTTTTATTTCGAACTCTTATTTACTATTTCTTTTAAACTGAAATAATTTTTTTTAATGAGGAATGTGCTTAAATATTCAAAATCAAATGTATTAGCTTTTCTTTTATCATTAATAATATCAAATGTCACTCTAGCTATACTTGCATAATTTAAATATCCTTATAGTATTGTTATACTGACATTTACTGTAATTTATAAGATATTAAGGGTATTCATGCAACTTCGTAAAACTCTAGATAAGTTTACAAATTGGTTAAGTTTATCTTTGGTTAATGAACTGTCAAATTTTGTTTTGTTACACAATTTGGTTAAACTTATCAAAGGATTTTGTTGCGTAAAATTAACCAAACTGGTTAAACTTATCCAAACGTCATTGTGACATTAAGGGTATTCATGAAACTTCGTAAAACCGTAGATAAGTTTACAAATTGGTTAAGTTTATCTTTTGGTTAATGAACTGTCAAATTTTGTATGGGAAATGATTTACAAAATTTGGTTAAACTTATCAAAGGATTTTGTTGCGTAAAATTAACCAAACTGGTTAAACTTATCCAAACGTCATTGTGACATTAAGGGTATTCATGCAACTTCGTAAAACCCTAGATAAGTTTACAAATTGGTTAAGTTTATCTTTTGGTTAATGAACTGTCAAATTTTGTATGGAAAATGATTTACAAAATTTAGTTAAGCTTATCAAAGGATTTTGCTGGGTAAAATTAAATAAACTGGTTAAACTTATCCAAACGTCATTGTGACTCTTACTCTGATTGAATTACCTAGCATTTAATCAAACGTATAAAAAAGGTCGTTCATGCAAACTTTGGGTAAACTTATCATTTTACACAATTTGTAAACTTACGACGTTGCATGAATACCCTTTTTGTATCTTATTGAATAATATAATAATAAGGGTATTCATGCAACGTCGGAAAACTATTGTAAACATCGTAATCGTGGGAAAGTTTACTACATCGTAAGCGAACTGTCAACATTTGTATGAGAAATCTTTTGCAACAAATCGTAAACTTTCCGATATGAATTTGTATCGTAAATAAAAATGGTAAACGTGGTAAACTTTTAAACTAATTCCGAACAAAAAAGAATCAATCAAAAAAATGAAAACATCAAAACGAGAAACATTCTAATCAAAATGGCTGAGGAAGGATACAATTAAAAGAAAAAGAATAAAAATTGACAACAAAATTGGACGAAAGTATCATTTTATTTGACGTTAAACAAACAACAGATTAGTTTACGATGTTTACGCAAAAGGGTGTTCATAAAACGTGCATCGTAAACTAAAAAAAATTACTACGTCGAAAAGTTTACATCGTTGCATGAATACCCTTAGGAAATAAATAAATACAAATACAAATATAATTAGTTTTTTTTTTAATTATATCTACTGAGATATAAACAAAAACCATTGTTTGTCCATTTACAGCTCAAAATAAAAAGTGTTACTTTGATGTGCTACTATAACTTCAAGATTAATAAGCCTACGGAATTCGTTAATAGCTCATTTTATAGATAATTTTATTGTCTAAATGCTATTTTTTCATGATTTTGTGGAACAAAAAATTTCATTGAGTTGTTGAACAGAAACCAAATCACTTTCTTTTTCAAAATGGCGGTCTTTCCCTCACCACGGGCGCCCCAAAAACTTGGTTTTATAAAGAAGAGATGTAGCCAAACTCAAATAGTACAAAAACTTTAGCTTATTGATTAATGAAATTTTAATAAATTTTTTGACAAAATTTACTCCGCCGTGAAGTTTTTGCATTATTCTCTCAGAATCTATTGCTTGTATGAAAAAAAAATTATGTTAATCTTTTTTGTGTAGAATGACATAAGCTAAAAAATTAAGTTCCGGTATTTACGGAACTTTTCAGGAAATGCTTAAGGCGTCAAAACAAAACTGTCTACCAAAATTCAGCTTTTTTTCCATGTTTACTTGTAGCTTTGAGGTACACAAACCTTTGAAATTTGTTAGTAGTTTTGTGGTACATTTCACCTCAGGGGGGTGAAATAAAAATCTGAAAAAATGTTTTTTTTTTTCTATTTGGAGCCATTTGATGCCTGCTAATCCATCTCGGAATTAAAAAAAAAAATATATTAGGACCACTTTAATACAGTCTTCACCGTATAATGTTTAAAGTACGTCCTCAAATACTTTGTCTTTAGTATTTCAAATCTATAGAAATAGTGAATATGAACGTACTTTGTTTTAAAAATATGCGAGAGATTTATGATTTTTAAAAAATATGATAGTCATTTAGCCAGTTTATCCTTAAGAGTTCTCAGAGGGCTCGTTATTTTGTAAAAATAGGCGCATTTTATCAACTAAAATCTCACTGAGCGCTCAATGTCAAGCTGACGGAGGCGGAATGCTTTGGTGGGACATGATTCTCCGTTGAATTTTTTGTATTTTTTTTTATCGATTTAAGTATTTGCACAGAAATTGCAATTTGGCTGTCAAATGAACAGCTGTTTTAGCAGAGAAAGAACATTGAAAAATTAATCCAAAACATTTCCGTCTCAGTAATCTCCTTAAAAAATCTCAGTCAGGTGAGATTTTTTGTCCCACTTAAAAAATCTCTGAGCGCTCAGAGATTTTATTTGGTGAGACGTGCCTAATATAAACACGATTCCTCATAAAAATTCCTCACTTTTGCAGTCAAAAACTTTAATTTTTTGGATTCACTTAGTCAATTTTTTTTGTCATCCAATTTAAAAAGTGTTGTTTTGATTTCTGTGTATGTATGTAAGAGCAGTTGGCAAAAATAAAGATACCGAGCTATCCTAAAACTGCCAACAACAGCTTACTGGCATTCATAAACGTACATGGATACAAAACCATCCTAGATAGGATATCCAGTGAAACTTGAACGCGGCCATTCAAGAAAGTTCTGATAAAAATTTCAATATTAAATATAAAAATGTCTATTCGCGTACCTCCCAAAACTACGAATTTCTACGAATTTAGCCCAAAGCTCTGTCAAAGCTCAAAAAATAAAATTTGTAGAAATTCGTAGCTGTTGGAAGCACACGAACAGACCTAAATACACAGGTGGCGCAAAATTAATCATCCTATCAGAGGAAGCCATAATTTCTGCAAATGACGTCGTACGTCAATCATATTTGAAATTTTGTAAAATAGATATCAATAGAATATTTTTGGAAAAACAATGAACCGCTATACTCCCCTAGAGCTTGGAATAATTGCGTCTATTTTTTTTACTCAAAATCAGTCAGTAGTAATTTCCCGATTTGGTGATTTGGCATGGCCAGCAAGATCGCCTGATTTAACCATCCCCGACTTTTTCCTTTGTTGCTATTTGAAGTCGCGGGTCTATGTCAACAAGCCTCAGACAATAGCAGTCCTAAAGGAGAATATTCGACATGAATGCGAACTTTTATCACCGGAAGTCTTAAAAAAATCGTGCAAAATGCGATAAAATGAGCACAAATGTGTATCAACACTAGCGGCATCCACTTGTCAGTATAATATTTTCTACTTAACAGAAAAAATTTTAAAGGTTTAAATAAACATATCCATTAGCCAAAATCAATTTTTTTATTTAGGTAAAAAGCTAGTCAAAAACTAAATCGGGTGACTTATTTTGCGCCACCTTGTATATGTAAAGGGTTTTTCAACAGGGACGCTAAAAAAGCGATAGGGACAGCAAACGACGCCATATTTCTTGTCGCTCTTTTGATATTTCTCTTCAGTAAGGTTTGCCATTTCATGATGGAAAGATATACGAGCCTACAACGAGTCGAAATTATTAAAATTTACTACCGAAATTCGGAGTCAGTGGCCTCAACGTTAAGAGCGCTACGTCCAATTTATGGTCGTTATAATCGTCCTGGCAGATCAACAATTGAGCGTCTAGTGGAAAAATTTGAATCCACAGGCATAGTACAAAATGTTCCCATTCCAGTGAGACAAGGAAGTGCCCGTAGTGTCGAGAATATTGCTGCCACTGAGGCTTCAGTTGCAGAAAGCCCAAATGTGTCTCTCACACCTCGTACTCAAGCGTTGGGCATCTCTGTGACGTCGTTGTGGCGAATTTTGCGAAAAAATCTTGGCCTTCATCCTTACAAGATTAAATTGACGCAAGAACTGAAGCCGCTTGACCACCAGAAGCGTCGTATGTTCGTTATTTGGGCTGTGCAACAACTTGAAAATGATTAGGATTTTCATCGAAAAATCATCTTCAGCGATGAGGCTCATTTCTGGCTTCGTCAATAAACAAAATATACGGTATTGGTCAGGCAGCAATCCACACGTACTCCATGAGTCATCATTGCATCCCAAAAAATTACGGTTTGGTGTGGTTTATGGGCCGGCGGCGTCATTGGGCCTTACTACTCCCCCGTTGCCATTCATTCATTGTGCATCGTGCAGAACGCACAGACAGAGCGGATGAAATTTATTTTAAATTAAATCCACCCCGTGTTAAAAAAAGGTCAAAAGTACAGGTATACCTGCGGGCTACCTGCTTTATTGCCCACAAGTGAAAAAAGGGATAATCCCAGTTAGAAATTTAAATATTAATGAGGATTAAGCGTGTTAAACTAAGTGTTGTGCGTGTTTAAATCCGAAATAATAAAATAATAAAAATAATAAAAGTAAAGTGCTAAGGTAATCCAGCAATGGAACCTTTAAATCCCGATACGGCAATGGCCTCATTTAGGACATTGCTTAAGCGGATCGTAAAAGACCTCGGTCCCCAATATTGTGCTCAGCTGGCAATGACTTTTAATAGCATTGTGCAGCCCAATAAAATCAATGACGACAGAGAAATGGACAACAATATGGACACCGGAGAGATTGAAAGCGACGAGGTACCTTCACCCGCCAGCAGCGTGGAGGAATCAAACACCGATGAGGAGCTCAGTGAAATCACTAGCTCTGAAGAAGACGCAAACGAGTTTCCCCTTCCTGGGCAGGGCTACCAAAAAGGACAACGGAAAGCGTATCCAACTCGACAAGGATTCCCCAACGAATCCGCCTAAAGCGCCAGTACCAGTCCAACTCGAAGCTGGAAAGATAACCAAACTGACCAAACCAAATGTCCCAATACCAATCTCAGTGTCCACCCAAAACAATGTAGAAAAGACAGCCAAACCGCTAGCCTCAACATCAGCAGCCGCCAAACCAACTCCAGTGCAGCCACCAAAGACATTAAAAGATACCATGACCACGAATGCAGCAAAGGGACCAGGAATGCCACCAATCTTCTGCTTTTCTGGGAATGTTGCTGAAATTAGAAGACACTGCAAAACCAACAACTTAAGCGTCACCTTCAAAAATAGGAACACAAAGACGACCATCATTAATGCTGGAGACAGGGCATCGTTCGAGGCAATAAAAAAATTCCTGCAGACATCAAAGATCCAGTTTAACTCGTTCACGCCAAAGGAAGATAGGAAGAACCTTCTGCTACTCAAAGGGATTCACCACACCTACGCAGCCATCGAAGTAGAAGATGAGCTAAGAATCCAAGGACTCCCAGTCGTCAAGGTGACGCACTTCAAAGCCAAGAGGGCAATGGGGAAAAACTACAACAACTTTGTCGTGGAACTCACAAAGACCTGTGACATCAGTGAAGTGTACACAAAGACGCTAATAACGAACCAGAGGGTCCACTGGGAGAAGCTGAAATCCAACGACATTGTGCAGTGCCGAAACTGTCAGCGCTTCGGACACGTTGCCACCAACTGCGGACGCCAGTACGTGTGCGTCAAGTGTAAAGATGAGCACGAGCCCGGACAATGTAAAAGAAAGGAGAAAACCGGATTGGATGTATGGTGTGCCAATTGCCAAAAGAAAGGTCACCCAGCCAGCTTCAAGGGTTGCCCAACCCTCAAGGCAAGACTCAGCGAAAGGAACAGACTGACAGCAGAAAAAAAGGTGCAACAAGAATTTGCTGCCAAGTCAGCATGCGTGGTTACCCGCCCGGCAGTTAGCTTTGCAGCAATGGTGAAAGGTGGACCATCACAAAAAACAGCAGACTCCAGGAACCAACAGCAACTAAAGAAAACGACTCCAGCTAAAGTGGTCGAACCCTTGACAAAAACACCAAGGAGTGGACCAACTAAACCCACGTCAGCCCCACCAACAAATTTAAACGCCGAGGTCCAAAGGATTTTTGGATCTGACCTACTGACAGTCATGGGAAAAGCTAAGAATGCAGTTCCACCGAGCTATGGTCAGCTTAGCGAAAGTGAGAAGTCCGTGGCACTGGCCACCTTCTTGTTCCAAATATGCAATTAAAGAAGCTTCGCATCCTGACGTACAATGTGAATTCACTGTACAGCCTAGAGAAGAAGACAACATTCAGCTTATGGATGAAGAACATCAACCCGGACATCGCTCTCATCAGTGAGACCAACGTCACCAGACGAAACAACATCGACATGGCCGGCTTCAAAACCTTCCGGAAGGGCAAAGATGAGGGCCGTAGAGGGACGGCAATCTACGTAAAGAAAAATATTTCCTCCAAAACCACCGAAACCATCATCACAGGTCTCACAACCAGCGAAGCCACTGCCGTCACCATTGAACTAGGAAGAGATGAAACCCTCACCATCATCAGTGTTTATTTTAAGTTCAAATCCAGCATGAGAAATATTCACAATGACCTAAAAATTTTCAATACTACCCTCGAAAGAAGCACATATGGACTAATCGGCGGTGATTTTAACGCAAGGCATCACCTGTGGCTGGATACAACGATCTCACCCGAGGGAAAGGCAATTCTTGACTGGCTGGAGGCCAACAACGATCAACACTCCTTAGTGGTTGTTTCACAACAAAAACTAACCTTTCCCAGAACACCATCGATACTTGATTTTTTTATTTCTACCTCGAATTTTTCTTGTATTCTTCCAGAACTCAGGAACTACACCTGCTCTTTAATACCCGGGGACTCGGACCATGAAGCAGTGCAGCTAAACATCAAACTCCAACAACCCATCTTCCTGACGACAGAACTAACTGAGCACATCATCAACTATAGGAGACTGGATGTGGATAGATTTCAACGTGACATAGAAGCCACCATAACACCGCCACCACAAAACAGGAACCTGCAGAACACAGAAATTGACGCAGCCATTTACTGTCTGGAAACAGCTGTTTCTAGTGCGCTAGATATTAAAAAACAGCCCAAGTCATCAAAGGATAGATACCAGCACTTTCCTGAGTATATCCAGAATCTCTACATTCATCGACAACAGTTAAGGAAACGTCTTCAGAGGATCCATCAGCGTGGACTGAATACAACAAATAGCAACTACCAGACAGTATGGAGCGGACTAAATTGTGTCAATATTATGTTGCGGAACTCTATCCAACACCATAGCAATAACCAATTCAACAAGAGACTGCAAGCCATCAAAGCTGGACCTCACGCCTTCAAGAACATCAACAAACTAATTGGAAAAACACCACCGATGCCTGAAACCATTATCACCGAAAATGGAGAATTCACAACGACACAGGACAAAGCTGAGGCATTTGCTGAATATTTCGAGAGAAACTTCACTCCCAACCCATCCACAGACCCAGTCTTCTTGGATGAAGTGAAGGATTCCATCCAACTAACACTGGCACCTAACATGGACAGAGCAATATTCAGCGATACCAATCCAGCGAGTGACCCAGTTGACAGCCCAAACCTGAGCACCCGCGAAGAAATAGTTGAAATAGTTAGCAGCTGCAGGCCAAAGAAGTCAACAGGACCAGATGGAATATCCAACTTTATCATAAAGAGGATGCCAGAGATAGTTTTGATCCTTCTTACCATCATCTTGAACAACTCTGTCAACAACAACTACTTCCCTCAAAAATGGAAAACAGCGAAGATCGTGGCAATCCCGAAGAAAGGTGTTAGGAACATGATCTCCAACTACAGGCCAATATCCCTCCTCAGTAACTTAAGCAAGCTATTGGAAGAGCTGATACTAAGGAAACTGAAGAAGTTTTGCAGCGAAAACAACTTAATTCCTGACATGCAGTTTGGCTTTAGAGAGAAGCCAAACTGCACTATAGCCCTCAACAGTCATCGTGTCACCGTTGGATGTTTTCTGGGTGTCGAGAAAGCGTTCGACAGCGTCTGGATAGATGCCCTTATACACAAACTACATCTGCTATATTTACCCCCGCCACTAATAAAAATTCTCTTTTCTTTTCTTTCTTCCAGAAATTTCTTAGTGCAGTTGGGAAACTGCTCATCAACTGTGAAGAACATCAAAGCCGGAGTCGCACAAGGTTCAAAACTTGGCCCCTTCCTCTACAGCCTGATGACATCAGATCAACCCGTCCCAGCTGTCTGTGAAAACCTGCTGTTTGCTGATGACTCGCTTACATACGCGACCTCATTGTCACCGCTAGTCGCAGTCCGGATAGTAGAAGCTCACATCAACAGACTGTTCAATTTCTAAGAGAAATCGGGGCATCAAAATTAACTCGGCAAAATCGGAGCTTATATGCTTCAGGAGATCCCGTTACGGCAGAAGTCGCTCAGCAGCCACTTGTAGAAGCCTAGTTCTGAAGCTTCCAGATGGTTCAACTATTGCTGCCAAAAGGGACGTCAAATACCTTGGGATAAACTTCAACAAGTTGCAAAGGTTCAACCCGCACTCAAAAAGTGTACTCAGAAAAGCGAACTGGGCATTCCACCGACTGCACCCCTTGATGACGAGAAGATCAGGACTAAGCCAACAGACGAAGATACTTATGTACAAGCAACTTTTGCGGCCAGTCATCACCTACTCTTTCCTGGTCTGGTTCACGATCACAAAAACAGCGATTAAGGAACTCCAAATCTTTGAGAGGAAGATGCTAAGAATCTGCACCGGACTCCACTTCGATCGGCATTTTAAGTTGACATATATGATATATATTAATATTTCTTTTTAAATCTAAGCCAATGTATAACAATAGGCCCCCTTTGTATTTTCAATGTATTTTAAGTTAACTCAAATTGTATATAAAGGGTGATTTTTTAGCTGGTTTGGTTTTGGCAACACTGGTTTTGACAGCTGACGTGTGTTTAGTACCTTGTGTCACTGTCAAACAGCTTCAGTTTGGTTTGCAATTTAACCATGGATCGTCTTACAAATGAACAACGCTTGCAAATTATTGAATTTTACTATCAAAATTCGTGCTCGGTTCGAAATGTTCATCGCGCGCTGCTTCCATTTTATGGTCGGCATTCTCGACCTTCTGAGAAGTCTATTCGGAAGATTGTGACCAAATTTCGCACCAAATTTACTTTGTTGGACATTAAACCACCAGCACGTTTACGTACTGTGCGTAGTGAAGAAAATATTGCGGCCGTATCAGCTAGTGTGACAGAAGACCGCGAAATGTCGATTCGGCGCCGTTCCCAGCAGTTAGGCCTTTGTTACAGCACTACGTGGAAAATTTTGCGGAAGGATTTGGGCGTAAAGCCTTTTAAGATACAGCTGGTGCAAGAACTAAAGCCAGCCGACCTACCACAACGCCGAATTTTTGGTGAATGGGCTCTTGGAAAGCTGGCCGAGGATCCGCTTTTTTATCGAAAAATTGTGTTCAGCGATGAGGCTCATTTTTGGTTGAATGGGTACGTAAATAAGCATAATTGCCGCATTTGGAGTGCAGATCAGCCAGAAGCATTGCAACAGCTACCAATGCATCCCGAAAAAGCCACTGTTTGGTGCGGTTTATGGGCCGGCGGCATTATTAGGCCATATTTCTTCAAAGATGATGCGAATCGCAGCGTTACTGTCAATGGTGAACGCTACCGAGCGATGATAACAAACTTTTTTTTGCCCGAAATGGAAGTTCTTGACTTGCATGATATGTGGTTTCAACAAGACGGTGCCACATGCCACACAGCACGCGAAACAATGGCGCAATTGCGAGGCGAGTTTGGTGAACAGTTAATTTCACGTTTCGGGCCGGTCAATTGGCCGCCTAGATCGTGCGATTTGACACCATTAGATTATTTTTTGTGGGGGTATGTCAAGGCTAATGTCTATAGGGACAAGCCCGCTTCGATTGACGCACTGGAAGCCAACATCCATGCATTCATTCGTGAGATACCGGCCGATATGTGTGAAAGAATATGCCAAAATTGGACTCAGCGGAAAGGCTACCTGAGACGCAGCCGCGGTCAACATTTGCATGAAATTATCTTTAAACATTAAATTGCAAAGTTCAAACTATCGATTCAAATAAATATTTCATTAATTTTTTCGAATTTTTTGTGTTTTTTTTTTTTTAAGTTCTAAACCTCTTAAAAAATCACCCGTTATATGTTCAATAAAAAATCGTTAAATCGTACTCCTCCATTGATCAAGACCGGCACGTTACTGTGAATGGGGATCGCTACCGTTCAATGATAACCGAATATTTTTGGACCCAATTGGATGATATGGACTTGGAGGACATGTGATTCCAACAGGACGGCGCCACAATCCACACAGCGAATGTCACAATCAATTTATTGGAAACCAAGTTTGGAGAACGTGTTATCTCACGAAATGGTCCAGCCGCTTGGCCGCCTCGGTCGTGCGATTTGACGCCGTTAGACTATTTCCTGTGGAGCTACGTCAAGTCTATGGTCTATGCCAACAAGCCAGCGACGATTGATGAACTTCGTACGAATATCGAACGTGAAATTGCAGCAGTATCGGCCGATTTATGCTTGAAAGCCGTCGAAAATTGGGTTCAGCGTCTGGACGTCTGCAAGCGTGCCCGGGGTGGCCATGCAAAAGAAATCGAGTTCCATACATAACGGCATCGAATGTACTTTCACAGGAATAAAGAATTTCATTGATATCCAAAACCGTTTTTGTATTATTTAAAAAAAACTTTTGTAGCGCTCTTATTGAAAAACTTGATACTTATTTACAAAAAACTTAGAAATAAATATAAAGATTAACAAGCATGGCTCAAAGGCCGTCTGCCGGTTAGTTTTCTACTCTTAACAGTTTGAGAGAAAATACGATAAAGGTATTATAAAAGCAATCAACAACAAAAGATCAACTGTTATATAAACAAAATAATTTTTGCAAAGAAAAAGAAAATGCCAGAATGTAACTTCAAATAGTAAATTAAACCAAGATTCTTTAGATAATGAGAAAAACGTGTGTTATATTTTATGTTCAACCAAACAAAAATTTGAAATATTTATTGGTAATAACGAAAATTTTAATTCAGGCTGATTTTTGGTACACACGTTGGGATTGATGTTACATATAATCTGAGAAAAGTCCTCAAAAATCCGATGATCACATCACTAGGTCAGTAATTAGGGGTCAAAGGTCACGAAATTGGGGTTTTGAAGAAAAAACTCGTAGACTTTAAAAAAAAGAATTGTTCTACAAACAGGTAGCAGAGGCAATTTTCCATAAAAACCGTTAAGTCACTTTAACTATAGTTAAAATACGCACCTAGCACCTGACCTCTTATACCAGACTAAAACCCCGAAAAGCTACATACATTGGTCTAAAAATCGAGAGCCAGATTGTTGGACGATTACGTGAGAACTTTCGTTGGACTAAGCATGCTTGAAACCATAGGACCATATTTGGTTATTTCAATCTCCCCCCAGGATGGGAAAGGTCAGCTAAAAGCCAGGAATAGTGAGGTAAACACATAATCCTGAGTGATTTTTGGAAATTTCATATATATATGTATATGTATCTTCTAAGGGACTAACTATAGAGAGTTTGACCTATGACAATCGTGCAAAACTGCAAGCTAAATATTTGTTGTATGCACCCTTTTTTCCTCTGACCAAACACCAAAGGCAATGAAACAAATCGATACAAATGGTTATTGGTTCAACCCCTCAAAACCTATTTTTGATATGAATTACAAAAGTATGCAAATGACTTGACTTTTTAGGTCGTTGGCTCTTAGACTACTATAGTTACAAAAACAATTGGTGCTTATTCGTTATTTCGAACACCATGTACTTTTTTTCATGGACAAAACCATTTTTGAATAGTGTTTGCCAAACTTATCTTTAATTGTTTTCGGAAAATATTTTGACTGATACAGTTTTCTTGCAAAGTGGATTGAAGTATGAAAATGTCACTACTGTGACAAGCAAAACCATGTTACTACCGTGGCATTCCATCATTTTTATATGTTAAATCTAGTGTAAAAAGAATTTACACTTGTAGTGAGACCACTTTCAGCATTAACTTTTGTTATGATAACAATCACTATGGCATCAAAAAAGTTTATTTAAGAAATCTATTATTTTTGGTTCTAAATTTTACGCTCACAATAGCACCAGTTTGTGATATTGTTTTTGAGAAAAATGAAATTAACGAAAACTTGTCTTCAAGTAATTTGGCAACCGGGAATTCAATTTGTTGTTTAAATTCTTCAAACACCTAATTTCCACTTTATAAGAAGTTAAGAAGGTTTTTTTTATTTTTGATTTTCTTAACAAAAATTGTGGTCTATAACGTACAATTTTGATTTGGTTTTCAATATTTATTTTTAATAATAAGAAAAGAAATCATAGCCAATCATTCGTATTTCGCGTAAGTTTCGCGAGAGCCTCCATTTTTTCAAAATAAACTTACAAAAACAAAATTATCCTAAAACGATTTTTGAAAAAAGCTATGTTTGTCATTATTAAGTGTAATTGTTGTTTTTTGATAATTTCGTTTCTATTTTTAATTAATCTTTAAGAAAATTTTCCTCCCGCCTAAATGAACTTTTTCTTGTCAACTTTTTGTCACAAATATAATACATACATCCCGTGGGTGAATCAATTAATTTTAATCCAATCTTTTTAATATCGTTTAATATCAAACTCCTTTTGATTTTGGTGAGACCAAATTTTTGGTTAGTGACACCAAATAATTGGTGCTCGAATCAGCCCGCAGATAAGTAAAATCAACTCGAACAGGCTCTACAGAGCCCTTAATATTAAATAATATTTATAAGTATGTATGGATTATTTCTGTTCGTTTACTTCCGAAAACTACGAATTTTAAGGAAATTACGTAAGTACAATATTATTTTGTCTTATGAACTTTAACGGAACTTTGGGCTAAATACGTAGAAATTCTTAGTTTTGGGAAGTAAACGTACAGTTATATTTTGGCCGAATATTTTACGAAAGTTTTTTTTTTTACCATAAAAAAAAAGAAATCTAATTTTGTTGCACTTTTGTTGACAAATTCTTCTAAAAATTTCATTGTGTTAAAAAACCATCGATTATATACTACTTAAATGAACTTGAATTGAAGTGTACTCGTACACTCAGGCGTATGCGTACTTTTTTCAATTTCAGTAAATGTACCTCAGGATCGTTCCAATCAACTGAAACTGTATTTCATATAAAAAAGGATTTTAAAAGGGATGAGTCGACGTTGAAAGTGAATAAAATAAGCTGTGTGTGAAAATATTAACGAATATTTTTTATTCTGTTTTATATGTACATATATGCCATTATTTAAGGTACATATGTAAATGGGCGATTCTTAGCAAACTTATACTTTTGCGAGTGCAAAATTGAAAAAAGTGTTAATTTCTTAAACCATAATGATTGTTATCCCAACAAAAGCTAATGTTAAAAGTAGTCGCACTACAAGTGCACATTTTTGTGGTGCCGTGCAATAACACCGAATTCCAGAATTCGGCTTTATTTCGCTTTACTTAATTAAAATAACGCCGAATTTCAGCGTTCGGAATTATAAAGCTTTGGTTAAGTGAAATAAAGCCGAATGTTACCTGGAAATAAAGCCGAACCAAACAAATTCAAAATTCGGCCTTTTATCACTTTTTCAAAGTGAAATAAAACCGAATTCTTCAATTGTTTCACTTTTCATTCATAAAGACAATACCATTTTTAGAGCTACCTCGGCATTCACTGAATATTGTTGGATATATAAGATAAATTCAAAGTTTCTTTAAAACTAGATTCTTTAAATGCAAAAGAATCTTTGCATACACCCAACTTCGCACCTACCCCAAATCCTATAGTGATTCCAAGCAGGGGGGTTGCAGGGGGACAGCATGCCCCCCACACATACCTCACTATTTATTCGTGCGAGTTATTAAATTTCACAAACTAAATAAATCCTCTCCTTGGCTAAAAGTATAATAACAACAAAATTACCCACTCCCGAATCCTTACCATTGCATTTCCAGCATTACGGCGAAACGGCGAATAAACAAAGAGGTATGCCACCCCACTGCTTGGGCTCACTACAGAATTTGGGGTATGTGATAGGTTGGGTATATGCAAAGTTTCTTTTGCATTTAAAGAATCTGACTTTAAAGAAACTTTGAATTCCGAATTCGTTGTTATTTCGCTCGACGTTATTTCATGGCACCCATTTTTCTTACAGCAGATTTTACATGTAAAATTGATGAAATGTCACGGTGATACGTTTTCGGCTGCTTTAATTTCATTTAATGACATTTTCGTACTTAATTCCACTTTGCAAAAAAATATTTACAGTCAAAATATTTTCTTAGTTTTGCAAAAACTAATCAAAATTAGTGAGTGACCTGTTTTTGGGTCAAACTGATGTCAAATTTTTACTGCTCGATATCATAGATACCGATTTGGAGAGTTATTTGTTTATCATGTATGTATGTATGTACCTAAATATATGGTGATGTATGCTAGGCAGAATCGATGAATGAATATATGTAGCTGTACCAACACGAAAATAAAAGCAAATTATTAGATTTAAATTTTTTCAAAACTCCGGGACAGATTGTGAACTTAAACTTGACATTCTGTAGGTAAATGAAATAGAACTTACATATATAAATACGGAATAGTTAGGCTACAGTTATATATTTAACGTAAATGTAACTCAAACCAACTTAATTTTTGTATTTAAGTCAAGTTCAAACGAAATAGGTGGTAACTTAAGGGTGGGGATGGGAACATGCCACGGTTGTAGCATTTGGGGAAGAAAATAGTTTGTGTTTTTTTTTTAAATAGGTATATGTATATACACACTACTGATTTTTTCGGAATTAATCTTGCCATATATCAAACACATGATCTACTAGCTAATACAGTTGTAAAAAGTTGAGAAAATGCTTAGTAAATACATAAATTGGAATAACCAATATGGTGTTGGTATCGTTTCAAATGTCGGGCTTCGCTTCGAACGGTGGCACGATTGATCTAATGGGTCCAATTTTCAATTACTTTTTTTTTGTCGCACTAATTTGGCTGAAGTTGAGTGATGGCATCAGCTTTTTCAATTATGTGTTTTTTTTGCCAAACATATTCGGCTGAAGTTAAGTGATGGCATCGATTGTGGCTTATTGACTTAAGCTGTGGCTTCAGAAAGACTCACAAGAAAAGTTCAAAAGGATCAAATCACACGATCTTGATGGTCAATTCACGTCACCTTCATGCAAGATAACTGTTAAAGGTTATATCTTACGAGTTTCCATTTTCCTTCAAGTTCACGTATGTTTCAAAATCGCAGAGTCCCATGTCAATTCCTTGCATTTGTACTGTGGCATGCTCAACACATTTCAAATTTTACATTTAGATTTTCAGATCTTGCGTTTTCCAAACCTTTGACTGACCAAAATTCAGAAATCTGAATTTTCAGTACTGAAATTGAGGCATTGAATATACCCACTGTCAATTCGACAAGGTTTCTGATTATTTTTTTATTTCTTATTTTTGTTGTTCATTATCTGACAGCCGATTTCTGACAACATGCGCAGTAAGAATATATTACCATTAAGCTTTAATATGTGTACTGTGAACCTTACCCCCAAAAAATTCATGCCGAAGGTTTTTTAATGGCGTCAACGTATGTCATTCCTTTCTTTGTAGGTAGGTACATATACATACATAGTAGCTCTGTATTTTAACATGTCTATATGGGTTGGGACATTTTAACATTTGCCTTGGTCTGCCATTTTGTATTGAATATTCTTATCAATAAAATTTTACATTTCTCTACAAACTATCTATAGCACAATGACAATAGACAATATTAATTTTTACACGAGATACAAAAACAAAATTATGGGAAGCTTCCAAAATTGTTTCTGTAGTACGTATTAAAAGTTAATCGAGATCCTGATCCCAATAATAAAATACGCCTAATAGTGGCAATACCGTTTTTATCGGCACAAAAGTTAAATCTACTTTATTATCTGGACATACCTAGCTCTATATGAACATAGTCCTCTATTACACGATGATTCCTTGCGTCTGACTCTTTTTTTCGAATTTCTCTTTAAAAATCATCTTGTCAGTCACGCGCTATTACACGGAGCTTCTTGACGCTTGATGCAAAATTGACAGTTCTCTTCGATTTTTATAGGAAAAATACGAAAATAGAGACAATGCTTAAAAATAACGTCAAAAATAGTCCCAGAATACTTCGCCCACGACGAACAGGGCAACTGGTCTTCCATCTCATTTTTTTCTCTTTTGTACTCATTTTGTTCGAAAAGAATCAGACACAAAGAATCATCGTGTAATACGGGACATAGCTGTCGTTGTATTTGCTTTGTAGCAAGTAGTATAGATACGCAAAATTTTAGCTCGATATGCGTACTAGGCTTAATACATCAATACTAGGTGTATTCATGCAACTTCGTAAAACCCTAGATAAGTTTACAAATTGGTTAAGTTTATATTTTGGTTAATGAACTGTCAAATTTGTATGGGAAATGATTTACACAATTTGGTTAAGCTTATCAAAGGATTTTGTTGCGTAAGATCAACCAAACTGGTTAAACTTATCCAAACGTCATTGTGAATCTTACTGTTATTGAATTACCTAGCATTTAATTTTTAATCAAATTTATAAAAAAGGTCGTTCATAAAAACTTTGTGTAAGCTTATAATTTTACACAGTTTGTAAACTTACGACGTGGCATGAATACCCTTACTATATAATCTCAGTTCAGATTTAATAAATCTGTTTGGTGTTTCCACCACACAACAAGATTTATTTTGACAGCACCTTTTAAAATGCAAATGGTGTTTTATTTTTTCTAATGAAGTGGAAACGAGATAGAATTTTTCATGTGTGAAGAACTGAATTTAGCCATAAATAAATCCTTCAGCGCCATATAAGAATAGGTATGTTCGATTTGTAAAGTATTTGTCCTAGGAAGCAAGATTCATTTCTAATCTATGAAATAAATTTGTATGGTAAATCTTCGAGATTTAAAAAATTTTGTTAATTCTCAGATTAGTGTTAGGTGGGAATGTAGCATAACTGATTTTGAGCTGTTTTTCAACCTACGCTTTCGAAGAAACCACAACCCGCACTTTTGAAAAAAATACTCACTTTTTCAGCAACAAGTCAATAACACAAAACATTTTATGAATTACTGATGTATTTGATGAGTACTCACTTTTTCAGCAACAAGTCAAAAACACACAAGACTTTGGGAGTTTTTGATATTTTTTGATGATTACTCATATTTTTCGTGCAAAATTTGGTTGAAGTTAGACAGCTTTAGATTTATGGTCAACGACCCCGAAAACACAAAAGGAGCCACTAAAAATAACTGAACTTTGCACCTTAAGTCCTTTTTGAACTAGACTATGTATCTGAATATGTATGTACCTGTACATATGTATGTACAAAATTAATGAAGAAATTTGACCATGGAAGGTGAATTACTATCAAATAATATTTACCTGGACTCGGATTATTTTCTTGTATGTTAGCATCAGATGTACCGAATGTAAATGATTTTATTCGGTTATAGAAATATGAGCCAAAACAATGAGTAGGACTTAAGAATGCCACAGCAAAAACAAACGAAATTATTAGTATACATAAATTCATTATAAATATGTAAGTTTATGTAAATCGTATATGTAGATACAATAGAAATATTTCCTTTTTTAAAAATCGATTTCAAAACATATATGTATGTAGATACATAAGAATTTGTTTAACAATATTAAAAGAGAATTTTAATATTGAGATTTAGGTAAAGAGAGTTCCGTATCCGCTTTGACTTCGACCAAACACCAAACTAAAAATCAGACTGGTGCAATAAAGCATATAAGTCTAAGTTTTATATTCGACTACCCTACCATCGTTGGCCATGGTTTTCCCATTTGTCAATTTAAGTGCCCAGAACGATTATAATGAAAAACTCATAGAAATAATTGTATTTGAATTTGTTCTAACCATAGTTACATATGTACACTCATTACACTATCTATTATTTGATTTATAACAAAAAATTACTTGCTTATTTTGTTTGTTTTTTGAACGATTGAATCTAACAAAAAAAACATAACAATAGGTGATAATTGTTGTAATTAATAATTATTCAGCTTAATCTATTTTATTTGTCAGTTTTCTGCACTTAGTTTCCATGCAACAAATTCCATTTAATTATTTTTTAGTTGATCTTATTCAGTAGAGGTATCATCAGCTTATATTGACACCTTTTCCATACAATTGGAGGAGCTTGGCAGCAGGAAATGATTGTGAATTTTACGTTATGGCATCAAAGCTAGATCTTAGGTTGATTAGCATAAGATATAGCACGTGTCTCGTGTAGGAGTTTAAATACTTGTTATTATTAAGTTATAAAATTCAAAACTCAAACAGGTGTTTCCCATATAAATCGTATAGAAAACCGGGATCTGCGATGAGGCATGTCTAAACATGAATAGGCGTTTTCCTTTGGAGGAGGCGAAGTACTTATTGCAATTAATTGGTCAGCTTTTTTCAATGGAACACATCAAACTGCTTTCCCATGTTAAATGTATTTACTCGTACATGGGCATGTGCAGTAAGGGTTTTTATCTACGCACAAGTACTCTGCCACCTCCAAAGGAAAACGGCTAATATTAAAAGAGAACAATTTCACAGACGTCTTATTTTGCTTAACTGAAACTTTTGAACCTGTTTGCATGTAACAAATTTTGATTAAAACAGTCATATTTATTGAAACATACATACGAGTATATACTTATAAAGGTCATTGTTTAATTTTAGTTGGTGCGCCCCTACTTTATTCCAAATACATAAAACAAAATTCCGATCAAATTTAAGCTCATTAAAATGAGTAAATACATAGGCTACCTATTATGGAAAAAATCCTATAAAGCAGAATTAAAATACATACAGTGTCACAAATTTTAATTTTAAAATCAACAAACATACAAAATTTAAGTAAAAAAATATTTATTTTCCTTGCATCTATTTTTTCGCAACTTTATTTATTATATTTGAAGATTCTATTTTAAGATGATATTTCGGAGTTTAACTTCCACTTCGGGCGAATTAAATTTTTCACAACAATTGATTTTTCACAACAATTGATGGAAAACTGCACTCAATTTAAAATTCAACATCGTGGTTGGTATCGGTATACTACTCGTCGCTTATGCTTATGCCACATAGTTCGTTTGTTGAATTTTGGCAATACCATTTCCCAAGTCAGTTTTGATCGATAAATGAAATTAAATAAACTTAATAACTCGTAGATGCTGAATTAATTGGTACTGCCTATTTTTTCTCTTCCGAGTGAGGGCTACACAATTTAGGTTAGGTTAAATCATGATCAAGAATTTCAAAAATAAACTTAGTCAAGCTTATGTTTGAAGTAGGTAACTAAAAATATCTGCTCAAATTTATACTTTCATATAAAAGCGGTTCATAAGCTTTTTTAGTGCTATTTTTTGAAAATTTTTTGATTAAAAATTACTTTTAGACCTAATCCGAAAGAAATTTGACAATTTTGATATTCAAAAAACTGAAAATAATATAAAGTGATATTTTTAATAATAATGTTTTTTTTCTGTTCTAATTATTTAAATCTGTCGCCTCGTCAGGCTCAACATTATATAAATTATGCAATATTCATATAAGACTTAAATACGTGTAGGTATGTGATATATCCACAATAACAACGAAAAATAAAAATAGTGTCTATGGGCTTAGGAGATATGTCCGCATCTCACACTTTTCAAAATCCTTATACGGCATTACTCTGGAAAATCTATTCAAACACAGTACATTAAACTTGCTTCACAATGTTACACAATCCCATCAACCGGAATACATATTTCATAAAATTAATTTTCCACAATTTAGTAGATCTTGTGATCCTACCTTTTCAAATTTGGTATCTGAACGACAGTTTTATGTGTATGCTATTCGTTTATGGAATTCACTCCCTCGTTCTATTAGGATGATAAGCTGTACGGCCCAGTTTCGAAGGATGCTGACAAAATTGTTTGAGAGATCTTGATTATGTTGATGATAGTAATTTTACTTAATTTTTCTTTTTCTTTTCTTATTTTCTAAATTTATTTTTTTTAGGAAAACATAGATTATTTTCACTTCTGATTTTCATATACAACTTTGCTTAAATACCAATGAATGAGCTTTTCTTTTGTTTTTCTTTAATTATATATCTAGTTTATGGAATCACATATTGAACACGCCTATAGTATTAAGGTACTGTTTACTCTAATTTATAGATATTGTATCTTACCGAGTGAATAATTTAAATTAATAAATCTCAATCTAAATCTAAATATAGTGTTCATCCAAAAACTATATCAGGGGGCGGCAAACAAATTTTGGCCCAGAGTGGCAAATAAGCAGCTTAGTCCACCCCTTCTTTATGCCTTGGTTTATAAATCTTGAAAAGTTGGGTGCTAATTTTTGTAAAACCCTAAATTGCCAAAGAAGGGGCTTTGTGTAAGAAACTGTTTTTCTAGATTTCTGCGTCGTGCTGTGTTCGTATCATTAGATTTGTATGCATTCAACATTTGGACAACTATTCCAGCTGCAGCTCCGTCTGTCTCCATTCTGTTCAGCCAGTTATTCGGACATGTGTTAATACTTTGTGGGATGGTGTAGAGGCACTTTTGGTCGGCTAGCCTTTTTTGCCGCATAATCGGTAAGCAAAATATTTCCAGCTAAATGTGAAGTTTGTAGGCAAATTGAATTGGAATTGACAGCCAAAATTTCCTATTTAGTATATCTTTACATCCATCAAGGATACTCAATAGAAAGATACCAATCGTTTGTACGTTACAAGGCTCCAGGACTCATTGTTTAAATTGTTGCATTTGTTATTTCGCTTCTTGCCCAAGAAAGGTCATGCGAAAAGGATTAGGTAACGAACGTAAAAATTGTGACAATAAGGTAGAATCATAAAAACACACTTAAATAATCTAAATCTTATCAGTGGTCGCGTTCGGCTGGTAAAGCGATAGGCTATCCATAATCCAAAAAAATTTCAGATACGTTGAGTTGTTTTGGCATCAGCTGTTTCTTAACAAGGGATTACAACAACACAAACAAATCCGGATCGCTAAAGATACATTGCCGAATGCGCCCAGTCTTCCTAAATATACGTTCATACATATGTCATTTTATGCGTCTGCTCATGAATAAGGTGATTTTGGTATATTCATACGGTATATATTTAATATTAGGGCTATGTGTAGTTGTGAGTTAAGTAAGATTATACATGGCTTATGTATATGCACTGTGCATATACAATGTTAAAAGAAGCTTTTTATCTCAAAGAGATTATTCTTAATTTTTAAGAGATAAATAAAACTCTTTGGTTACAAACTTTAAATTATTTGCTTATAGTTTACATTACATGAATAAAAAAGCTCTAAGTGCATACGAACGAATGTTAACATTAGGTTTGTTCGTTGAGTCCTGAAGTAACCTTGGGGTCGCCCCAAAGCGTTTTTTGAAAAACCTGAACTAACTAATATCGATTAAAGCACTTATTACGTATAAAGTTCGTTGTTCACATAGCCTTATTCTGCAAACGATGTTTTATAAAATTTAGACAACCGAAAAATATTAAGGAGCAATGCAGAAAATGTATAATAGTACAGGTAAAATAAAATAAATAAAACAAAAAAAAATTGGTACCATCTCGAAACTTGGTAAAAAAGTTTCATATACTATGAGAATTAAGAATCAAAAGAGTCTATACAAATATTTCACATGGAAGGGTGTTTTTTTTGAGGGGGAGAGGGGGGAAGTTGTGGTGTATCAAACGGAAAAATTTACCTTGGTACAACCTAAGCATATGACACATGTTTTTAAGGTAGTTTCTAGTATTTAATCAAATTACATAAAAATCAAATCGATACTTACTCTGTGTAAAAAAACTTATTACCATTTTTATGTAAGGATAAAGATATTGTATAAAAATTACACCCCAGTGTTTGGAGAGTGTCGAATTACATTCAATTTCTACAAAAAATCCACAATGTTATGGTGAATTTTTTTTCATCTTCCCCACATGTACATAAATAAAATTTAATCAAGGATAACACTGAATAAGTACACCACACAAAAAATAGTCCGTCCTGAAGAACTAATCTGA
Organism: Dasysyrphus albostriatus; assembly: GCA_946251815.1. NCBI lineage: Eukaryota > Metazoa > Arthropoda > Insecta > Diptera > Syrphidae > Dasysyrphus > Dasysyrphus albostriatus. The sequence goes on from OX276335.1 coordinate 180,305,889, forward strand.
GTAGACGCAATAAAGATTGTTAAGCGTTGAACGTACTGATTCTAATAATATAACACCAAACGCAATTACGTGTCTTTAATAAAGATGTGTAACAGTTTCTTTTATCCTTCGTTGTTGAAACAAAAAAGTGACTATTGCATTTTATCCAGTTAAATTAAAGTGCTTATTTTTTAAAAGAGAAGTGTAACTAAACGAAACGGAGCAAAATTCGGTCAACAAGGCGAGTTGCATTGTCTTTTATTATTTCTGTTAAACATCAATGCCTATACCTAATTGAAAGAAAATGAAAGGATATACAAGTTTTTTTTATAATTTTCAAACATAAAACAATAAAGATTTTTCCTTCAATTAAAAAAAAAAACAGTTAATAAAGTGATTTAAAATCTCCCGTATTATGGCTCTATAATTTGCAAAAACAAACGACTCGTCCTTTTTTCTCTTTAATTAAAATCTAAGTTACTGAACACCATAAATAAAAAAATAGGTATCAGGTCATTGTGTAACAATGCCATCACCAAGGAAATCTATTTTTGTTCTAGAATCTCGATGTCACCTACATAATATGTGTACAATTATACATATGTAGATACATGTAGATTATTATTATGTACTTATTGAAGAGTAAAATGACAATAATCTGGTCAATAGCTTTTATGATATTTATATATTTATTTTGAGGTCATGCTAAATAAATTGTGTGACATTGTTTTTTTTTTCATAAAAATACATACATACCTACGCACTATATTTACTTAGGTGCGTAAGAATGTATACCTATTGCCTCTATGTTTTGATTATAAACCATACTTTATGTTAAACAGGTAGAACTACATATATGCGCACATTCATATTGTTTGGCTAGTACTTGACTTGTATAGTTTATTTAATTAGAAATAAAAAAAATCACATGCACGAAACCAAATGATAAATGAAAAAGATGAAGGGTGCGAGCCACAATGATAACTTTTCTTCGATATCCTTTTGACCTAGAGTCAACTCAGACTCGAACACACGAAGTTATTATTATCTATTTATTATTAAAAAAGGAAAATTCGAAACAGTTCAAAATGCAATCAAATGAAGACCAAAGGTTTGTTTGCTTTCTGAGAATTCGAAAAAAGAAAGCCATAAGTAGATTGTACACAAACTTAATCAATTCTTAGCTACGACATTGAGTGTGTCATATCCAATCATTAAACATGTTTGAAATTGTGTTTACAAACATTGTTTTATTCTTTAAAAACTGTCAATCCTGTATTTTTACATACTCTTTGAAACTATACGTTATTCTTTGTAGAATAATATCTTATAGTTTTTTGATTTTAAAAAGCAACAGTTAAAATTAAATAAATTGTTTCTATTGACACATAAGACTTTTGATATTATAAGAAGCGAAATATGTGCCTTTAAGATGGAATAGATATCAAAAATGCCGCAGCTGTAAGAGTCGAGCAAATTTTAACTTTCACTGCAGCATATATATGACATCTATTGCAGCTCCGTCTCCCATTCTAGTCAGGCAGTTATAAGGCGTTTTCCTTTGGAGGTGGCGAAGTACTTATAAGTACTTTGCCAGCTTTTTTCAAAGGAACGGCTATTATCGCTCGTAACTGCTGATCTCTATAGCCGTTTTCCTTTGGAGGTGGCAAAGTACTTAGAAACCCTAATCTAGTACTACCAACAGCACATGCTCTCATTTGCGAGTACATACATTTCACATGGGGAAGCAGTTTTATGTGTTCCATTGGAAAAAGCTAGCAAAGTACTTGCAAGTTCTTGGCAACTTCCAAAGGAAAACGACTTATAATACACTGGATAGTGTATTACCTGCAAAGTATAACAGTTTTCTTGACTCCAATAGAAGATGACATTTGCTAGGCAGGACCACCTTTTGACGTCTGCCATGCACCAAAGATAATCAAATAGAGATCTTAAACTTTCGTACGTCTCACCATCCAAAGCCCATTTCATTGCATTGTTGTTTTTGTAATTTTATTTCTAGTCGAAGAATAATGTGAATTGCAACAACAACTTTCAATTTGTTTTGACTGTTCGATTCTTTACTTCCAAAAGAAAAGAACTGTGATTCTTTTTTAGTTCGTCTCCGTCATTGCAAAACATTATTTTATATACAACTATCGTTCAAAACCTTCATGGTTTTGTTTGTGAAAACAACAGAAACTACAGTGAATGCAAAAAAGAACTTCTAGTCTTAGTAACCAGTTCCTGAACCTGGTCTTATGACATCGCCTTATCAGATCCAATATCCTTTTTACATCTGAACATAGTTATTGGCGGTGCCTTTGGCTGCTCATCAATTGGGTTTATATAGATTTTATAAACAGATAAATTAATGAGAAACATTAGTTGCTAATAAAATGGTAGTGGGCACTCACACACAAATCTTTACTTACCATGTTTAGAAAATGATTTTTTCATTATTTTTATGAGATTTTGTATTTGTCTTATATTTTTCTTTTTCACTTCTTTGACGTTTTAAATTGTCAGTTTTTACTTTTTTATGCTATACTGGCGTACAGTATAAAAAAAATAAGCACCGCCACTTTATATTCAGTTCTTCAAATGGAGTCAAGTTTTTTCTATGGTTACGCTATTGGCGAATGGAGTCACGGCACCTAGCAGTCAGAGTGTGTAGCCTACATGTGAGATAGATTTTTTTCCGATTTGACACTTATGGCCTTTTCGATTGGCAATCCAGAAGCGTTCGGAATGCGTGTAAGTCCTTCTGAGTGTTCTATTGGCACTTAGAATGATGGTTCTTCTCCTTAAAAGAACACAAAACGATTCTGGATTTCACTTCAGAATCGAAACCAGAACAACTCACACATTCAAACACATAGTTGTCAAAGTGTTGTCAAATATTGCAAAAAGTAAATTTTTCTTATTTTACTTATTTTCATTAAAAATAAGTAAACTTCACACATTTTATTGCTTCTAAGAGCAGTTATTTTTCGTTTAGAATATTATTTTTCGATTTTCTTTATTGCAAATTATCATACTCGTCCATATTTGTTTCCGCCAAGTTTCCAAATGTGAAGAACTATTTCGGCATTCACAAATGAAGTTGCACAAATTCAAGGATACGAAAACTTCAGAATCAAACTGCATGTGCCTGTTTGTTTTATTGGTATTTCGGATCGGAGAGTTCTTCCGAATTGCCAATCGAAAAGGCCATTAAAACTTGATTACACGATTCGTGTTTTCGTTCGTTTCGTTTTTCGCCTTTTTGACAAATACGTACCTTCGTGATTACACACAACAAAAAAAATCCATTCGTTTTTGTGACGTTTAAAAAATGTGAGGTTTATTTATTGGAAATTATTGGAAAAAAGACATTAATAATAATTAAAAATATTTTTAAGTCACTTTTCTTTCAATCTTTTATCTATTTAATCACGAAAAATAATGTTGAAGCTCATTATTAACAGTTCATAACCATCCCCCGCCTCTAATGGTCTATCAAACCATAGACGTCAAAGTTCGACCAGAAAAAATTGTAAAACTTTCATACGTGTTTTCGATTTTATCATTTTAAAATTTAGTTTTTTTGGCGTTTAGGCTATTTACCGAGCTTATATGGTATAAAGATACATTTTATAAAAAGTTTCAAGAAATGATAAAATTATCTGAATATTTTTTATCTGGTTTGTTTACATTTTTCATACAAAAATAAAGTATTTTAACAGTCAGTTTTGATATATTTTACGTTTGATTAATAATCTCATATATTTTGTCATTCTATTTTATTTATAATATGAATTCCCATTCATATAATAGTTATTAGGAAAAATAATGACAAGACCCTGTTTTGCATTTCTCTTATGGGAAATACATTGAACGTGAAATCGAAAAAAAATCTATCTCACAAGTAAGCTACCTGTGCTCACTACTAATCAGGTGTGGAAAGCAACTTACAACAGAATGGAGACGAAGCTGCAACTGGAATAGCTGTCAAAATGTTGAATACACACAAATCAAATAATACGAACAGAACACGACGCAGCTGCAGACGCAGCTGGACAAGTTGGCCAACTTTTAACTTTTGCATGCAGCATTTTGACGTTTCAATATTGTGAGCGCAACCAAGTGTTTACATGGGGGTTGAAGAGAGTTTCAAACTCTTTTTAATCTCTGATAAAGACGTAAAGTAATTTTAGCTTGCATTTCATCACTATCCATGTATATTTTTGTTTTAATTTTAATTATTGTGTTGAATTAAGTTCGCACAGCTGACTTGAAAAACCAAAAATGTCAGAAAGCTGTACAGCACATTGTGGGCGAGTAGAAAAAATTACGTACAGCATTTTTTGACAGCTATTCTAGTTGCAGCATTCTATTCTGGTCAGGCAGTTACCAGGTGTCAATAGAGATCAGTGCTTGTAACCCACAGTACACAAAAAGAAGGTATTATATTGCGAAGGTTGTACAAACTGTCAGAAGCAATTCAAGTTTGCCGTTCTCGTGATTTGTTCGTCATATTACAACAATAACAAACACGAAAAAAAACAATTTCTTTATTGTCAAAGTAATAAAATAATAATGACAAACATCAAATATCACGAAAAAATCTTTTTTCTTATCAATTAATAAGGTACTCACATAACATATAATAAATTTCAGTCACGGAACACGGGATCCACCATTTTCCGCTGATTTTGAGATATGCGCAGAACTGAACAAAAATGAAAACGCTGATGATATTACGTTTGTGTACTGTGCTCGTAACCCATATGGTTCACCTCGTGAAAATAAAACGATGTGGGTTTCATTATATTTGCTTATTTTTTATGCAAAGCCTGTCTCTTTTCTTAGTACTGCAATGCATTGCTGACAAGTCGCTAACTTGATTCACAATGGCAAATAACCGCCTGCCGGTGGGAGTGAAAACTTATACCTGTGTTGTTGATATAAACGTCGAGAGAAACCTGGATTCAATGTTGTTTTTGTATTACGTATTACTGCCTGAACAGAATGGAAACGGAGCTGCAACTGGAATAACTGTCAAAATGTTGAATACACACAAATCCAATGATACGAACACAACAGGAAGCTGCAAACAGCTGCAGACACAGCTGGAAGTTTCAAAATTTTGACCGCAACCGAATGCTTACATGGAGGTTGAATAGAGTTTCAAAGTCTTTTTTATCTCTGATTAAGACGTAAAGTAATTTACCTTCCATTTCACCATTATACATTTTTATTTATGTTTTAAGTTTTATTTTTGTGTTGAAAAATTCGCACAGCTTGCTTCAAATGAAAAAAATGTCAGAAAGCTGTACAACACATTGTGGGCGTGTAAGAAAAATCACGTTCGACATTTTTTGACAGCAATTCCAGTTGCCGCTGCAGATACATTTGCAGCTACAGTTGCAGCACTCTAGCCTGATTCACAAAGCGACGAGGAAACGAGACGTGAACGTGACGAGTTCTAGTCGTTTATGTCAAACGACTATCAAACAATGATAGCATACGAGGGTATACACAATGCAGCGTTACTCGTCGTCACGTAACGCCAAGGATTCGACTCGACGAGACGACGATTTTCTTTGTTGACAAGGAATTTGCATATTGGAAACAAAATTTAGAAGAAAAAATACGATAAATTGAGATTAATACGTAGATAAAGCAATTGATAATCTATTTTGATATTTGAATTGATATTTTTTTTGCAGAAAATTAGTTCTCTTCGTTAAAAATCCCGCCACATTGTGAATTGGGGACGATTTTATAACTAGAACATTACACACTGGAATCGGTTGTCCACACCTTGTTAACATTAAATCTATCGGAGGCACCACTTAGGTGATCGCACGAATATAACCTATATTATTATAGTTCTACGATCTACTTTAACAGTCAAATTTATAAATGCATTTAAGAGGCTGCGTTAGGTTACATACTCGTAGCATCTTAACACGGAAATGTTTTTCATAAAATGTATGTGACGATGAAAAGAGCGATTTAATGCTTAATGTTATAGTGTCTCTTTTTTGGTACTATTTTTAATACCAGAGCATTGTAACTGAATAAATATGTTTTATGAATAAGGATTTACGCATAACGTTGAAGAAAGCCTTAATAACGGCTTATGAACTGCACAACCTTCCCCCGTTGAGAGGTGCTTAAGCGAGTTCTACGGCTGTAAAGTGCCTTTCACATTAGCCGCAATCTGCGAATGCAAATAAACTTGTATAGGCAATTCTAAACTCAAATATCAACAAATTCATGTTTTTTCTTTTCGACAAACTGAATAAACGATTCTATCTACAGATTTTAAAGAAAATACGGCCTAAAATTAGTTCAAATTATAAAATTTTTAAATTTAGCATTTTTATATTTTCTTCGCGACAAACAAGATATTTTCTGCGAATTGTCAAACACTAATTCGCAATACACAACATCAGGACGTATTCCACAAATCTGCGAATGAAAAATTCGGCCCAATTTAACCTCAATTTTGTTTAACATCCATTTTACTGGTTTATTTTGCATGACAATTGGCGCCTGTTGTCGACCACTTATGTGAAAGAAGTCAAAATTCACGACTATTAGCTTATGTGAAAGGCACTTAAATGTTCAACAATTAAATTAGTTAAAAATAATTGACATTTTTTGAAATAGGATAGAAGAGAGATGGGTGATTACTTTCAATAAAGTGATCATGGGTGGCTTCTCGTTTTGACGATTAGCAAAACAAATTTCCGTTGTCAAAAAATAGCTACACAAAACGCGGCTGTAGAGTTAAATCACTAATACATTTACACAAACGCATGCGCATTGGAAATCTCTCTGAGCATTGTTGAATTTCTCTGAGAATTGTGAGATTTGAAGGCTGAACAAAGCTACAAAAAAACGATTATAGAGCTTAATACTAAACCTCCCTCGTATAAGTAGGGTGTTTTGCAATAAAATACAATAAAGATAATTTCACCGAGAAAAGTTAAACCAAAACTAGAAAATAAATTGATTCCTTTATATTTCTAAGCAATACTAAGTATGCACCGTAATAGTCGAATTAGATCCGAAATTTCTAAAATTTTTTTTGTTAAGATCAATATAACAGTTTACATAAAATGTTTTAAAATAGAACTAAATCTAGGGCTTAATCACACAAGTGCTTGCTTACTGAGAAACCATAATGCACTTCAATTGTTAATAAATAAATAAGAAATTTTTTCCACGATTTAAAATTATTCAAAACTTTCAATTTTCGAAACACCCTTCTTTTTTAGCACGGAACGCAAAACTCTCATCTTGTGGAAACTAGCTCTACAAAATCCATATTGCAGTTCTATTGAAGACAAACTATTTTCATGATAAGAAAGATGGTGACAGAAAAAAAAACATTGAATTAATTTTATTTATTTTATTTAAAACGAATGAAAAATCTTGCTTTTCAATATAAAACACAGTAAATATTGCAAATATTGCAATGAAAGTAAAAATATTTTATTTCAGATTTAAATTAATTTGTATACAAAGTTTTGTGTTGTTTAAGATAACTTTTTTAAACATTTCACAGCGATATATAAAGAATTTCGAAGGCGCGTTGTAATTTTCGAAGTACATTCAGTACATGTTTGATAAATCTAAGCGCGCACTAAAAATTCACTAACATGGAACAGACAAATAACTAATTTAATTTCTCGCTTTAATATTTTCTATGGGAATATTTTATTAATAATTTGCGGCATCACAACACATAAAGTTCTCGAATGTTACTATCACAAATATAATACATCGTTCCAATATTATTTTACTTTGTAATTTGTATTACCCAAACCCAAACTAATACAAACAAAGTGCTGTCAAAAATGTTGCTTATAAGATTTCTAAATAATATACCTAAGAGCTGCAAGGCCTTTCAAGCCACTGATAAAAAGCTGGTTTCGAGCAAAAATTTGCTCTCAAACTCAATGAATTCGCTGTAGGCAAGCTCTGCACTTGCTTTAGAAGTGCATCTAGAGCTTCTTTTGAAATCAACGAGCTTTAAGATTAGCTCTACAAACGCTTTTAGAGCAATTAAACAGCTAAAATTGTTTCTTGGGTACTAAATAAAATGAATATGAAATGCATGAATAGTTTAAGTTGTTTGGAACTTTAGAACTTTTAAAATATGCAAGTAATAATAGAAACAAAATTACAAAAAAAGCACTTAAATAGTTCATTTAATTTTATAAACAACTCGTAAAATAGCTAAGCCTAAAAACAACTATGCTATTTGACTATGTAGTTAAAAAAAAGCATGAACCCGTTTTTTTAAATGAATTTTCAAAAATTTGTTTAAGTGTTAATTGAAATCCGTTGAGCCGTTAATGGGAAAATAGAAATAAAAAATAATTAATAGTAGTGTTGTAGGTATTTTTTTTTACCAAAAAGCACCTACAATAACAGTAAATTTTTGTATCAAAATTATAAGAGCCGTTTTTGAGATACATAAGATTTTTCTTAACGTTTGTATGGCAAGTACCTACCGTTATTTCCCCTCTAGCGAATTACAAAAAAAAACTTAAGTTATGTATATAAATGTAGATGGTGACATTCTGACATGAAAGGGACATTATAATAGAACATGACTAGCAACATCTAAATACTTTCATTTCTTAAATTTATTTTTATTCTATGCAGCAAATCAAATATACATACCTACCAAAATCCTACAAACATTATCAACATCCCGCAAACAACGTCCAACAGCAACAACATGAAGAAACGTGATACTGATTTATGACTCTTGAAAAGTAAAACCGGTAGTCGTTATAACGTTGCCACTCGATGCGTTCCTGAAGTTAGCATAACATCGCCATCTGGCAATAAAAATGTCGAACAAAACAGTAACAGTAATTTTTCTACCAACTATCCAACTAGCTCGATTCTATTTGAGAGTGGGCCATTAGAAGATTCCATTGCCTGTCCTTCTACAATAAAATCATCAGCATTTGTCCCAGGTGGTGCTGTGCGTGTCACTACACCAACAGCTAAAACTCCCTCAACGACAACTTCTTTAAATACAATATCAGACACGCCAACCGTGGTTGCGACTTCCATTAATTACAGTCACAACTCTAGCACAACCCGTAGTTGGCCCGTCATATATAGAAATCCCCAACACTATGACTATGAGGCTCTATTTGCGATCAACAATAACAACAACGTCAATAACTTCAACAATTCAATTATTTTCGCGAGTGCTGAAGATATAGCTGAAGAAAATTCTTTCTGTTACTATCAACCCAACACTTTTAACAAACGTCCAAATACTTTAGATACATCTAACGTTGCGGATACGATACGACGTGGTAGTATACTATTGTGCAATAGTAGTGGCAAAATAATGCCAACGATAACCCAGCATGTAGAAAGTCCTACATCAGTGGCTAGTGCAATAAATATTGGTGGGGGTAACTGCTGTGACGGAAGTTGTTGCAATGGCCCACCACCCATTTTGTTTCTTTTCGTTACACTCCTGATGACAACTAGCGCTACAGCCATGCTTTGTGCAGCAATTATGACCGACCATTGGGAACATGTAAGATGGGATCGAGAAAGCCTTGATCGTTTATCAAACCACACAGGAATAATTCTGGATTGGGTATTGGACGAAAAGGTGGCGATTTTGCCTCCGAAAGGTGGGTAGAATGTTTTTTAATTATTTTTTTGAGTAATAAATAAGTGGATTCAATTGAATCGATGAGTAGTCGAAAGTTGTTTTTGATGCTTATTTTAAGTGGTAATATGTAAATAAACATTTTATTTTTATAGATTGTTCCAATAAATGTTCTTTAACAGCAGCTTTAGTTTGCGAGTGGGATAAAGAACACGCCTACCCCCAGTTTCACAGTCTCGTTTAAACCTTGAACTGAGTTCATTTGTTCTGCTGAACTTAATTTTAAACCAAAAGTGGAGTTAAAACTCCCACTGTGAAACTGGGGGTTAGTGTACTAAATGATGAAATTGGTTTTAGGTCAAAGTTTTCCTAATTCCCATTTACAGTATTCAATTAAATAATTGTTTACAGCCCGTATGTTACATATATTTACCGTTGTATATTGGATGGAAAATATTTTAGTATTTACTACCAATAAAGACTCACGTCTTACCATACAAAGTTATGATTTTTGTTTTCAATTCAAACAAAATTAATGGTAAGCAAAACATTTTTAAGAACAATATTTTATTTAAATGCTTTAAAAATAAGAAAATAAATTTAAAATTAAATCACACCCATAAATTTATTACATTAAACAAATTAGAACCTGAAAGGAACAGTGAAAAATTGTTGGCATATACAATTTTAGAAGATGGAAAAAACTAAGTGGGAAACTTACTCCACGATTGTAATACGATACAATTATTAAACAAAAATTAAAATTAGATAAACTTCCAGAGTTTTCGTATGTTTCAAAATGAACTTAAGAAAATTACTATAAGAAAAAAACTTTATTTATATCTTATTTCTACTGAATTTCTCCCATATTCAAAAAAATTAAAATATCAACAATTTTCCACTGATTCTTGCACGTTCAAATTTGGGCGATCAAAATGGTAGCTATGGAATATTTTTGATGCCAATAAATTCCGAGAATTTTTTGGAATTATTCTGTGTACTTTTCAAATTGTTGCTTTTAAGCTTTTATTTTCAAAAAAATATATTTTAAAATTTATTACTTCTTCCGATAATTTCAAATTTATTGAAGAATTTTTGAAAAACACCGGTGAACAAAATAGTATTGCGAAAATAATCCACCTTTTAAATAAATTAATAATCCACCTATTAAGTAAATCTTATTAAGAAAAAGCTAAATCAGGTCAAAATTTGTCATTTTCGAAAAAGTCAAATCAAAGTCAATTTAATCGTCAAATGATCGTGATTTATTGATGCAGGCACTGCAATCGTCAAATATGCAAACATCCGCCAAATTAATTTTGCAAACCCATTTGACGTTTACCAACACGATATTTGGCTTTTTGATATTTTGTTCGTCAAATCGATTTTTTTACTGCAGATCTGCACCGCAAGTGATGTCGTCGAACATTTGACTTTAGCAAGCTGCGTTATCGAACACAATGCTAATGCAGTAAAATTTATATTTGCGTTTTCGAACAGAAGACTTTTGTAGTCTGCGTTTAAGAACATTCTGCAAATGCATTTTTGACGAAGATAACGTTTTCGAAAATGGCCATAGTTGAGGATTTGAACCTTAAACTAATATTTAGTTGCAAGTCACCCGTCAGAAATATCAGCATCACAACGGCCGGGGTTAAATCGAGTTTATCAGGTGCTTGAGTGCTGTATAGCTTCTCAAAGGACTTTGATGTTTGTTGGCTCACACGTCACAACTAGAAATATATTTCTTTAAGTCTCAATGGGATTTAAGTGCGGAGGCTGTGCGTGTCGTTCCATCACATCAACTCTCTTTGCCTGGAATCATTACCACCACAAGTTGATTAGTATGCTTTGGGTCGTTGTCTTACTGAAAGATATATTTCAGTGGCATTTCACCTTCAGCATATAAATATATTGCCTGTTTATGATGCCTTAAATTCAGTGTAATTGAAAAACACCACAGAAGGAAAAAACAAGCTCCAACCATTAATTTGCTCTGTGTTTAATTGATTTTGATGGCTTCTAGAAATTACGCCCAAAAATAATAATTAAAAAAAAAAACAAAATTCTCCATGCAATGTTATGGCTTTTTTTCTAGGAAAAGGAACCCAAAAATTTTGGTGTAAATTCCGAATTTTTTGTTTATTTTTTCCAAAAATTTCTTGGCCTTTTTTCATTCAAGAATAATGGAAAAGGGCCCAAACCGATGGAAATAACGCAAAGAAAAAAAAAACTATCAACATTTTTGCTCTTCCCATTATGAGTGACATTTCCTTATTTTGCTATCTTTTATAAATAGAAACAATGGCCAAAATAATAAATTAAAATAGTCCAATGGGAAATATAGCCCAAAATAGGAAAAATTGCCAAAAACAACTGCAATACAAGGAAATATCGCCCAAAAGTGTATGAAAAGACAAGTGTAGATAAGACCTCAAAAAACAAGTCACTTTAGAGACGGTGGTTAAGACTTTGTTGTTATACTTTTCGCCAAGAAGAGTGACTGGTGCACACTTGCCTTGCCTTACATACAGTGCTAGCAGCCAGCATTACGGCGAATAAACAATGAGGTATGCAACACCCCTGCTTGAGCTCATCTCAGCATTTGGGGTAGGTTCGAGGTTGGGTGTATGCAAAGTTTCTTTGAATTTAAGAAATCTGAATTTAAAGAATTTGAATTTATCTATTTCTCCTGGGCTTATAGCATTTCCTTGGGCTCTAGATAGATAGATAGATAGATAGATTCTTTATTTTTTTATCATAAAGTTTAACAATTTGTATACTTAAGAATAAGGACATGGCAATACTGCCGTCTGCCTTGGGCTCTATTTCCTAACGTCGTTTTTGATTATATTCTGTGTTTGGAGGTCTTCTTGACGAGGTCCATTTTTACCATCTAACACAATCTTAAACTCGTCTGATCACAGAATATTTCTCCGATTCGTTGCAAGTCAGTCAAAGTGGTTCCCTTGCTAATTTAAATCTTTTTGTTACATGTTTTTTAGTCAGGAATGCCACCTTTTGTGGACTATGGGCTTCTTGACTTCTACGTTAACTTCTACGAACCATTCCAATATATGGTATGGTATGGTATAAACACAAAATATGCTGACGCAAAGGGATTGATTTTGAAATGTCTGACGACTCGTTTTATTAACTTAGGTGGCACTATCGTATTGCAAATGCAATTTTCTGACTTTGGCAGGTAAATAATGGCATTTCTTAGAATTGTTGATGAGCATCGAACTAGACTTTGAACCTCTTCTTCTTCGTTTCAAAACATTTCCCTATTTTTTCAGATTTTGATTTCAACGAAATGGCTGTCGAATCTTAAAAGGAACTTGGCCATTCAGGATTCTGTAAATCGGGATTTTGAAATTAGAGATTTTTTTATATTTTCGGGATCTTGGCATTCGGAAGCATCAAGCTGAGCATTGAAGTGTCTAAAATCTTTGAAAAAATCATAGTTTTCACTATTCAGGGCTTAATTTTAGCCCTGATAATTTTATACTTGTTATCGATTGTTTGTATGAAAACTGCATTCTTTCAGTAATAGCTTCACTAAGCCCCGATGTGATTTTTTTCATCCGATTCCACTGGGCTTGTACAAAAAACACACCTTATATTATTTTAGTATATCTTGAGTACATAACGTCATAGCTTACAATAGGTGTGTTTTTTTATTATTCCAGATGAATCCGATTCCGATACAAAAACGACATGGGGCTTAGCGACGCCATTACAGAAAAAAATGGAGTTTCCATACAAACTATCGATAATAAGTATGAAATTCGTGCCGGCAACAGTTTCATCTGGGCTTAAGGTAAACCCCGAAAATTTTCTACGTTGTTGTTGCATTTATCATGTAAATTGTTTAGACCCGACGTCGTTTTTTTCGTCCAAGCCCATTTGGGCAAGGAAAAATACACACCTAATATTACCTCAGAAACAGTTAAAAAGAGTTTTTTATATTCAAACTGAAATATTTGAAAAATGTAAGTGAAAATTTTTTTCTACTTTTGGGATTCGACTTCATAACCATAAAAACCTTTCGAAATCAATTTTAATTTTATTGGCAAGTAGCGTTATGTATTTATTTATTTATTTATTCTTTTTCACTTTTCTTTATTTTTGACGAATGTATGTGTACATTAACATTTTACACATGCAAGTTCTGGTTTCTTTATTTCCCGTAGATCCACGGAATAAACGTGATGCCGTATTTCTTGTTCCAATGCACGGAGGAATTTGGACTCTTTGTATAGATTTACCAATTCAAGAAATGCATTTATTGAGACGACATAGAAAATTTCCTAAAACAGCAGTTCCATGTGTAAACTATTTAGCCGGTTCAATGGAGAATGCTCGGGGTGAGGAGACACGAAACGACTGGCAACATAGTGAGTTCCAGACATCATTGCAACCTCATTTGAGTAGGTATACAGTTTTTTTATAGCTTTGCTTGTTTCTTATTAAAAAACAAAATATTATACAACAACACACTTACGCAGTTGGCCAGTTGGAAGCACGAAATGATCTCATTTTGAGAGAATATAAAAATAGATCCAAAATAGCTTTCGTCCGGCTTACTCACTTGGACTCATCAGTGACGTAGAGAGGGCCTGGTAATACGCAATTTGTATTAAGTTCAGCTTAACTTACATAAATTCTTTTACAAAAATCCACTGTAAACGATATCCAACAAGATTAGAATTCCTACGGGCTTTAACATCATCAATTTCTAGTTGTCTGAATTCAAACAAATTCTACTAGGTAATATAATTTACAGTGCATTTGTGCTGTTTATTTATACGCCATAATATAATATATACGATCAATTCAATGAATCCAAATTGTGCATAGATGGGGTGAATATTAGGAGATTGGGCTGGCCACTTAATAACAGCAATATGGTTTCCGATAAGCCTCCACAAGCTAAGTGTTAGAATTAGGATAGCTGTCATATTGGAAATTCCCTCGCAATGGCATATTGTTTCAGCATGAGGAAGAACGTCATTTAAAGAATCTCCCGATACAGGAAACGATATATACACTATTATACTGGTACTCGTTTCACTAAAACCCAAGGAAAACGACTCGGCTCTAGAAAGAACATTTACTATTTGGATAAAACCAGGAGTTCATTATTTGTACCATTTTACCTTTAGGTATTCGTTTAATTGAACGCGAAGTGTCGCTTTCAGAGTCGTGTTTTAGTAAAACGACTACCGGAATAGGAGTGATTATACCCTTGTTCTGAATTCACGAAGTATTCCGCAGATATTGAGTAGAAAGACAATGTCCAAATATGGAGTTGCAATATTGTTCTCTTAAGCCAAATATCTCGTGAACCCCATGGCTAAGAGCTTAACGGCTATATAGTGAAATGATGTGCTCAAATCAACCTTTTCAACGATGTATGACATATTCGTGTTGAGAAATGGACAAGCTCCCACAAATGTTTGCCCATTCTCCCTTACATTGTATTTATATCATAAATGAAAGGCTTTCAATTAACTGAGGATTACTCAGAGACGAAAAGAGATATCAAGGAGATTTAAACAGATTATAAAAGAAGAAAATAAGTTCTTTTAGAAATTATCACAAATTTTCTTCAAGCAATTTACCTCGCGTTACAATACAACTTCAAAAACAGCAAAAAAACGTGTTTTTTGATTTTATAACGGGAATATCTCAAAAATGTAGCCCAATGGAATTTTTCTGACTTCAGATTCGAGTTCAGCTTAAACTTACAGAAAAGTATTATTTGGTTTCTGTAACAAAAACCTTCTTGATCAGTGTTATTTGTGTTTGCCAACTCTTTTTCTTCTTCATCACACCCCGACTCCACAGGGAATACAGATGTCCAACATCGTAACCACAATCCAATCAACAATCAGCAGATTTTTTCTCGCTGGGCAAATTATGTCATGTCGTTTCACTACTTCCATCTTTTACATTAATATTCAACTCAAAGTATAAAAAAAAGACCACTTAAGTAAATAATAACTTTTGCAACATATATTTACGTCCAGGTTCAACAAAAACCCAAAAAAAAACTCACACGCACTTGAAATCTCAAATCTCATGGCCAAGCTTTGAACAGCGTTCATGTCGTGGTCAAAAGTTTGTTTTCTCAACATGTCGTTGACTCCATTGGTTTATTTCTCGACAAGTTCATAGTCCGAGCATGGCTCATGTACAGTGGAGCCGGCATGACAAAAATCGAGTCGGTTGATTGAATAACTGATGACTTGTATACATGATACAACTAAATAAGATAGCGCATTGCGCATCAGTCACATAAAATGAGGTCATCGACGCACACAAATACTTTTTCCAAGATTAATAAAACAAAGAATTTTTGACTTAAATTTATTAATTAAATATAAAATATAATTTCCTAAAAGCAATGCATTTGTTTTTAGGATTCTGCAAACACATTTTTATTATAAAAAGAACAAAAGTAACAGGGAAAGTTGTGCGTCGATGACGTAGATGCGCAGAACAAAACGAAAAAATAACAGGACGGCGTTATCTGTTTAGTTGTATCATGACTTGTATAGGTGATGTTTTGTATTGTATTTATTTATGACTATGTGTGTACATTAAGGTGGTCCTTATAATGTGTTTTTTTGACATTCTTAGATGGATAGGCATAAAATGGTTCTATATAAAAAAACTAATTTTTCCTAGTTTTTTCAGATCTTTATTTCACCCCCCTGGTCTTCCTATTTTCACTTCAAGGTACTAAGAATGGGGTTAGGGTAATTCTTATAAAACGCGTAAGAAACAATCTGAGGGTATAGATTAGATATGGACTATTTTCTCCCGTTTAGGCAGGAGGGGTAAATTTCTCAAAATTTGGATCAAAACAAAAAAATTATTAAAAAAAAAAATGGGAACACTTACAGTGCCACGCCTTAGCTTTTTTTAAAGTCACGATTCCATTCTATAATATGCTTTCTTAATAAAGTTCTTATTTCAAATAGTTTTTGAAAAAATTATTTTCAAACTTAGAAATTATAATTTTTTAAGATACAAATTATTTTTGTCAAAAACTATTTAAAATAGAAACTGTATTTAGGAAGCATATTATAGAATGGAATCGTGGCTCTAAGAGAAGCTAAGGCGTGGCACTGTAAGTGTTCCCATTTTGTTTTAAATAATTTTTTCTGTTTTTGGCCAAATTTCTAGAAAATTACTCATCTCATCTGAAGGGGGGGAAATAGACCCCCCCTCCAGTACAATTGTTTACCGTCGGAATCTAATCTATACATTCTGATTTATTTTCGCGTCTTATAAGAAAAATCCTTTACCCATAATTAGTACCTTAAAGTGAAAATAGGGAGACCAGGGGGGTGAAATAAAAATCTGAAAAAATTAGGGAAATTATTTTTCAATGTTTTGAATCGAATGAGGGCTATCCAAGACTTCATCCAATTTAAGGGCCACCCTAGTCCTAAAGCTTACACAAAATTGATCAACAGTAAAAAAGTTATCATTTTTATTAGCTCTGCGTGCGATATCTATGTAACTATAATAAAATCTGTGGTACAACTCTTACCAAATGAATAGGTTTGTTTGATGTCACCACTGGGTCTTACTTTTTTCAATCCAGTTATATTAACTTTTTATTCAAATTTTCCATGGTATATAGCTCAGTGGCTAGCATGTTGCACGCAGGGTTACCGCTGAAAGTTTTTGAAAGGTCGCAAAAAAAGTCGCACTCAAGAAAAAAAGGTCGCAAAACAATATAATCGAATAAAGTCGCACTTTTAACCAAAAAGTCGCTTTTCGAAAATAAAAAGTCGCACAACGATATTTTAGTATTTGTCCCTAAAGCAAGAATAACTGAAACTATCATTACAGCATTACAATTTCGTTACTGATTTTGCCTAAGTGTAATCATTATTAAGCTGAATAACAGTTAAATAAAATTATCCTACTTTAAGTTTTTTTTATTTTGATATCAATATTAATTTTAAGTTCTGACCTAAAATTTTTGTCACCAAAAACATAGAACTAATAATTAAGTCATTAGTATATTCAAATTAAAGTTATCACTGATTTTGCTTTATCATATTTCCAGTAATAAGTTTCAATAAGAGATATAAACGGTCATCCTTATTCCTTTATTTAAACTTTTTTTTATGTAACTGTTTTTTTTATGTAACTGTAACATTCAGTTTCAACTACTGTTATTGGAAAATACAGTGTTCCTCGCTTAATTGCTACGGCCATTTTGCCATGTTTTTCAATCAATTAACCGGGAAGATCAACTAACCAAAAGATTTACATGCTTTTAGTTTGTTAGCTTTCAATTTTTGAGATTAATTAAGAGGGAAAATCAATTTAGCGAGGTGCAATTAACAGGGGAATACTGTAGTAATAAAAAACATTGCTGTATTTTATTGTCTTCTATCGGGATCGGGATTCAGGTCTTATATTAACATGTTATACAAAAACAAAATAAAAGGACAAAATCGTTTCTGTAGCATGTGAAAGTTAATTTCCGGATCCCGATAGATAAAAAAAACAAAGTATTAATGACAGATATTGTAAACTAGTAGTTGGGTCCATCCCTCAACTGGCGTTGTAATCTTCATTTCAATTTTAAACCAAATCGTTTCCTGCGTTTCAAAGAAAATGGAAAAAGAAGAGTTAAATAAAATTCGATTTTTCTCTTTCCAATTCAGAGTTCGAGAAACATGTGCTTTTGATATTTTGAATAAAAAAAGACGCACTGAGAAAAAAGTTACCCTGGTCAAAAGGTTATCGTTTAGTCGCACGACCCAAAAAAGGTCGCCCAGTGGTAACACTGGTAGTACTGGTAATCAGAAGATCGCAGGATCGAATCCTAGTCAAGACATATTGATATTAGCCGTGTTTTGTTGAGAAGTTGCCAGCCAGCCAGTTGAAATCTTACACGCAGTGCAACAACAATCACCAACTGCCAATAACTTTACCTTTTTTCTGCAGTCAAATGTGACTAGCGAACAGTGCTTTGGAACAGTTTGGAACTATGGAATTCTCATACAAAAAGAACTTTATTAACCAATTTGTTCCGCACCGACTGTGTATAGTTTTCAACAAAACACGGCTATTGTCTCTCTAGGCAAAAGGTTACCTAACGGGCAAGGCCCTAGAAAAAATCGAGCTACCAATGCTAGCATTAAAGTTGAACTTATTAGGGCCTCGTTAAAAACCAGTTTATTTTTCCAGTTTGGAAATGACTGGGCTGATTGTCTGCACCGTGTGTAGCAAAGGCATGTATCCACAGACCTAAAAAGCTCTACACACGATCAACGATCATTGAATAAGTAATTTTTTGTTGGTTATTGATCGTTCATATGCTCTTAAATATCATTTTCAATGAACATTGACGACATTGATGACAACCAAAATCGATTTTGTTTTCTTCAATGTAACTGTCAAAGCTTTTATATTTTGCTCATGTTGATGTTCAAGTTGTGCAGTCGGTAGCAAAAATAAAACAAAATAGAAAAAGAAAAGTTGGATTTTCGGCTTGATTCTCGCGGGTTAAAAATTTATTTTTTATTCAACAACAACTTCTTTACAATCAATTTTTGTTAATTCTTCTTTTTTATTTGCAAGCCCAATACAGCACTCTTGCAGTCAAATGTCAATTCATACAAATTTACGTAAAATTATTGTCATTTTTCATTGATACGTTTGATGGCAATTTTGCATCAATGTTTTTTGACAGAAAATGTCTTCAATAATTATTGTCAATGAACATTGACCGTGTGTAGGGCCCTTAAGTTCTGCAGCGACGGGACGTGTTTGTGTCGTGTTTGAACTGGATAAGGTAAACATGTGCTTCAGGTTTGTCCACTTAGTTTTTAAAATAAGTTATGAGTTATGATAGAAACAAGAACGATAAATTAAGGCCATACATTTAAAATTACCATAGGTCTTCGAATCTTTATAGTTATAATAATTTTTCCAAAATGAGTTCATTTGGTGCTTTAGTTAAGGCCAACACTGTTTCTTCTTTTATTATTTGTGAGTTTAAAATAATTATTGTTATAAGAACAAGGACAAACAAACTACTCTATCAGTAAATGATTGCAAAGAATTGTGCTTATACTGTTCCTTCATTGTGTATCTACTATGTTTGTATATACATTAGGGTGGTCCTTAAAAAGGTCATTATATAAATTAAGTTGGAGAGCCTCTAAGAAATAAAAAAAAAAAAGTTCCTGCAAAAATTTAACTCATGACTTTACCGTTAACCGGTTACCAAAGACGAAATTAGTTTTATACGGAGAAACCCATGTAAAATGTTTAATGAAATTCAGAATTTTTATAACTTTGTATAATGATTAGTGGGAAAATTTAAATTTTAGTACAAATGAAGGCACTTATATGATTAAAAAAAATGGCGTATTAGAACAAAATTTAGAATAGTTATTTCTTATCTTATGGACTTTCCTCTATGGGTCCAAAATTGAAGAAATATTCGGTTTCGTTTTTAATGAGTTCTGTACCGAATTTTTGATGTAGTCATAAAAGACTACATTTGTACCAAAATATTAATTTTTTTTCCTTAAACATTTTAGATGGGTTTCGTATTGGAAACGGGTTAACGGTAAAATAATGCGTTTAAATAAATATTCAGTAATCTTTTTATGTTATTCATTTGGAAGCAATAAGGAGCCGCTTGAACTTGAATTAAACAATGACCTTTATAAGGACCACCTTTATGTACCTGCATACATATGTATACAAAACTTTGTCATAACTTCACATTTTAAACGTACTTTGATATAATGTACTCTTACATATTAAAATTTTTCCTATCCCTTTTCTTTCTGTTTAAAGTGCAGCTCTGGAATGGTATAAAGAGCTTTAATGAAAGCAAAATGTCGTTCAAATAGTGCTTTGCTTAGGCTATGGGAACTTGTGACTTTTAGTCACGCTATGGACTTTTATGAAAATCAGCTTCAATGCAAAAACTAAGCAAACAACGACTTGAGCAATTAAGCCAGGACCGCACTTGCGATTTTCTTCTTATACGACTACAACATTTGATCATATCATGTGTGTTCATTCTCATTTAATATCATGTGTTCTATTTTTCACGACAGAAAATCGCAAGTGCGTTCCTAGCCTAAAAAAAGTTTTGTTTTGACACAAATTAAACGCTCAACGCAAATCAATTTTAAAATTTGTACCAAACTATAATTACATATCGAGTTTTTCAATAAGAGCGCTACAAGAGTTTTTTTAAATGAAACAAAAACGGTTTTGGATATCAATGAAATTCTTTATTCCTGTGAAAGTACGTCCGATGCCATTATGTATGGATGTCGATTTCTTTTGCATGGCCACCACGGGCACGCTTGCAGAAGTCCAGACGCTGAACCCAACTTTCGACGGTTTTCAAGCATAAATCGGCCGATACTGCTGCAATTTCACGTTCGATATTCGTACGAAGTTCATCAATTGTCTCGGGCTTGTTGGAATAGACCATAGACTTGACGTAGCCCCACAGGAAAAAGTCTAACGGCGTCAAATCGCACGACTGAGGCCGGCAAGCGACTGGACCATTTCGTGAGATAACAAGTTCTCCAAACTTGGTTTCCAATAAATTGATTGTGACATTCGCTGTGTGCCGGTCTTGATCATCACGGAAGAAGTACGGCCCAATGACGCCGCCGGCCCATAAACCACACCAAACCGTAATTTTTTCGGCATGCAATGATGACTCATGGAGTACGTGTGGATTGCTGCCTCACCAATACCGCATATTTTGTTTATTGACGAAGCCATTCAGCCAGAAATGAGCCTCGTCGCTGAAGATGATTTTTCGATGAAAATCCGAATCATTTTCAAGTTGTTGCTCAGCCCAATTCACGAACATACGACGCTTCTGGTGGTCAAGCGGCTTCAGTTCTTGCGTCAATTTAATCTTGTAAGGATGTAGACGAAAGCCTCAGCGGCAGCAACATTCTCGACACTACGGGCACTTCTTTGTCTCAATGGCACGGGAACATTTTGTACTGTGCCTGTGGATTCAAATTTTTCCACTAGACGCTCAATTGTTGATCTGCTAGGACGATTATGACGACCATAAATTGGACGTAGCGCTCTTAACGTTGAGGCCACTAACTCCTGATTTCGGTAGTAAATTTTAATAAGTTCGACTCGTTGTTGGCTCGTATATCTTTCCACCATGAAATCGCAAACCTTACTGAAGAGAAATGTCAAAAGAGCGACAAGAAATATGGCGCCGTTTGCTGTCCCTGTCGCTTTACTTTTGTAGCGTCCCTTATGAAAAACGCTTTATAAGGTAGCGTGCACGTGCACGAAACTTCCGTAGCTCCAGTGTTTCTGCCCTAATTGTTTTGACTAATGCTACGAGTATTCGGCATATAAAATGCCACATGTGCATGCGCAGCGACGTTATTTTTACGTCACATATGCTTCCCAATTGCATGTGAATGCGGCATTTAACAGGGCCGTGTACTCTTAGCTTAAGAGTGGTACCAAGTAAACAATGGAACAAATTAAACTGACCTAAAGTTCTGTTATTTCATTAATTATTTTAAATTGACAAAAATCTATCGAAAAGAAACGATTCAAAATATGTTTTAGTTCCAAAAATTTAAACGGTTATAAGAGCGTGAATAAGAGTTTTTAGATCTATGTACTCATTCAATATTGAAAAAAATTGAAATTGCGTTGTTAGCAATTTCCCATAAAAAAAAACAAATAAAAGCCCGGTGCCAGTCATTGTCAATTGTCATGCAGATGGAGAAACATATAGCGACATTACTAATATACTAAAATTTTCTTAAAAGACGGAATTTAATGCTGTTTAATATTTAAAGAAAAATTAATTAGGTGCCACGAGCAGTCAATTTCTCAAAAAGTAGAAGCGATTATTGCTCGGCAAAGCAAAAACAAATCTCTTAAACAGCAAAAGAAATTAAAGCAGTACTTTTAGGCGAAACGGGGACTGGACCGTCCGTAGATAATCACCCTGATTGCAGAAACCGAAGAATGGGCTGCGGAGAAAATCAGACTCTATTTTGACCTTTTTAACTATAAGCCAAAAATGTCAAAACTGTGTCAGATTCCCTCCATCCCTTCGCAGCTCATTCGTCGGATTGTGTAATCGGGGTTAATGTTGAAAAAAGGCAAAGTTAAGCTGGCCTTTTTGGTACCATAGCCAGGAAGAAGACCCACATGACTGAGCGACACAGGAACAATTAATTGTAATTTTCCCATAAATACAAGTATTGGGCTGTCACTCTCCCAATGGAAAGATGTTTTTTCGGATGAATTGAACCAAATTTCGTGCACGCTACTGTATGTAACTGCGCGGACTTGAAACTAAATCGTTGAATTATATTTTTTAAGTGAAAAGAGAATACAAAAATCAATTTTATCCTTTCACCAACAATTCATAAAATCTCGGTGACGTGTGTGTACCTTATAGCTTAAGGGCAACTCATTAGAATATTTTAAAATGAACGTTAAAATATTTAGTTGCAGTAAGAATTGCATGTGAGGGACTAGCATTAGCACCTGCTACTTCCCAAAAGCACCCTGATTCAAGGATCGGAGTTTCCCTTGATTCTTACATACATATATGCTTATGTTTGTATATAAACATACAAACATAAGTGTACATTAACCAAAAACGACCCAGATCTGGCAACCCTGGAATCTTGCTCTAACCTGTAGAGTATGTATTCTTTTTTCGCACTTAATTTTTATTCCCCCGAACATTCTTGATACTTCCGTTATAGTTCGTATTTAATTTTGTTTCCTTAAAGCATGACTTGACTTTTTGTGATTTTTTTCTTTTTAAATTTTGCTATTTTTGTAATTAATTTAACTTCGCTTAAGTGCTGGAATCCCCAGATAAATTTGGTTTCATTCACCGCAACATTTTTAACATTTCATCAGTAACAAGTCAGTTTATATGTTAATGAAATCTCACAAAATTAAGCTTTTTAAGGCGCTAGTTATAGCTATCATTGAGACTAATCATTGAAAATTTTAATAATTGACTTTGAGACATTTAGAAAGCAAAATCATTTATTATTTTGATGAACAAAGTTGAGTACCGAGTCAAAAAATGTTTGTAAACAGTGCTTGACTAGTATCTTTTGCTAGCCGTTGAAAACGTTTGGATCTTTTTCGACCGAATTTTAGAACTTCTTCGCTTAAGAAATAATTTAACACCTTGGCGTAATAGTAAGCGTGTTTTTTAATTTTGTATGGGTACTGCCTTTTGCGAGGAAACCATAAATACTCATCCCGATTACAGAATCCGATGAATGAGTTGGGGAGGGAGTGAGACTTGATTTTGACATTTCGCTCATAGTAAAAGCGTCAGATTTGGGTCTGATTCCCTCCCCAACTCTTTTGTGAGTGACTCTTTTTGCGGCCGAAAATCGCTTCTTTTCGATGGTCTATTATATTAGCTAATTGTACAACCGCGGTTCAAGATTCCAATCCACAGGTTTCGACGCAGAGTTAAGAATGGGTTGAGAACGAATTCCCAAGTCCCAAAATCACGAATGGACAAAATCCCGAATGCTTTAAGTCTTGAATGGCTACAATCCCGAACGCCATAATCCCGATTGACAGAATCCCGGATGCGAAAATCCCGAATGGCAGAATATTGTATTTTGATATTTGACACCGTGCTTGATAAATGTTTTAGACCGGGAACTGGTACTTCGAACCGGATAATGAATATGGGGTATTTCATGCCAAATCGGACAGTTTGAAAGAAAATTATTTTTGATTTTCCCAATTTTTTGATATTTTTTAGTATTCATCGATAGACACTTCCTGGTAATGTTTGGGATTTTTTTGATGGACAGTTCAAAAGATATCGAGTTTTCAAAAAATCGCTCTTTTTTTTGGTTAATTGCTCATAACTTTTTTAATAACGGTCAAAATTTAATATTTTTAACTTTTCTAAATGTACCTTTCAAAAAATAATATAAAAAAAAATTAGTGAAGCTGTTTTAAAATGTGATTCTATAAATTTTAAGTTTTAAATCCTTTTTTAAATGTGAGTGCATAATTATATAAAGTGTTTTATATAATTATTGATTAAGATTACACACCGTTTATTTTGTAATAATAGTATATAATAATAATTAAAAGAAGATTATGTACCTAGAACGTAACCACAAAGTAATCATTAAAAAAAAATCACAATTTTAAAAAATGGAAAAAAAGTAGTAATTATAAATCACCCACAATCTAAATATGCACTCACTTTTAAAAAAAGATTTAAAACTTAAAATTTATAGAATCACATTTTAAAACAGCTTCAATAATTTTGTTATATTTAAATATCAAAAAATTGGGAAAATCAAAAAATTTTTTTCAAACTGTCCGATTTGGCATGGAATGCCCCATGTATATTTAATATAACAAACTCACTTCAAGTTTTGTGTTCTTTTGAGTATTTTTCTTGTTAAGAACTGAGAGAGAGACAAATGGTGCGAAATTGGGGTCATAAGAATATTTCTCTGCTTCCCACAAGAGAAAAAAAGCAATTAAGTAAAAAAAAGCTCGTAGTAATTTGATTCAGCAACTTTCGTGCACATTGAAACGTCATGTTTTTGAATTGATTTTTTAATTTAATTAAATATTTAGGTATTTAAGTATGTCCAATGTCCAATGTAATGTAATGAGTCGTAATGCAACAGTGTAACAAAGTGAAGTGGTCGCAAGACTTTTCGATGTTTATCCTGAAATTTCACAATTTGTCACATTGAGAAACTCTATAGTGCAGGATGTTATTGAACAATTTTTTTGTGAGATTCGGTTTAAATTTAAAGCAAGAAGAGCGCTTAACAAACTTTTCAACGTAGCTGGAGAGCGATACATTGCCAAGAAAACCTGTGACGTTCTGGAAAAAATGACAAAAAGTCACTTCAGGTAAAAGAATAACCCTATTCATGCCAAAAAGCTCTTGTAAACGAAGATAATCTACCTTACGGAATATAAAAATTTTAACGAAAACTTATTGCTAGTAATTAATATAAGTCTGGATTTTACTGCATCAAATAATCTGTGAGCGTTTTGTTATTAAATTGCTTTTCCCCACTTTGGAGAAGTACAGTTTTATTCTTGTAAGCCCGATTTTGCACCGTTTGTCCTTCAAATATGTATTAACAAATGTGCATTAAAATTTTGATGGTACAGCTCTTAGCTTTGCAGTTGCAGAGCTCTGAAATTTTTAACGGACACTGTATCAAATAAGCTGAGAACCACTGTATATAGTTTATATAGTTTGTTTTTTAGTAGCGGGGAAAGCAGTGATTTATCTAGATGAATAGTTGTATTCAAATGTTTTTGTAACGGTAGGAGGTTGTTTCCGAAGTATATTCTTGTTAATGGCCATATTTGAAGATAATAATCCAAGGTTTGAGAGAAAAGCTACAAAGTGGTGTAGATTCTTTTTTGTAAAGATGAACTTTATTGAACAAGGTATGACCTAGCCTTATTCGAGAGAGCTGTAGTAGAGTTGTAGTTAGCTTGACCTAATGTTGGCTTATGTAGTCTTAAAATGAATTGGAGGTATTTTAACGTATTTCTGCTTCTCGTCGTATATTGTCAAAGACAATCTTGGATATTGATGATGCTAACGGGGTTTTTTTGATGGTTTCAGAAGTAGCAGTGTCTGCCTTTTTGTTTCCTAGAGCTAATAATTGAACGTAGAAGATAAAATATTGGTGTTTTGTTTCTGTTGTTAAGTATCTTTCGTATTGCACTAAAAGAGTCACTGCAAATATCTGTTGTATTCGTTGTGTTTGATTTGCTTTTGGAATGCGTCAACCAATGCCATTACCTTTCCAACGAAAGGACTTTAGTTTTGGGGTTGTAAGTTTTTGTGACATGATCTTATCACATTTGTTGTCGTATCTTAATACACAATAACTTGTTGTTTCTTTTGTTGTCGCGGCGTCTGTGTATGGAGGATAATTGTCCTGTTGCTATTATTTCAAAAAATTTACTCCTAGAGCGTTTTGTCTAGAAGTATGCTAATGGTGCTTTTTGGGAAAAGCTGTATCGATGTTATAAGTAACTGTTTCTGGTATGATGATATTAGTAAATCTGAAGTATCAGATCGAATTATAGAATGCACTTTTTATTTTCGTTCTTTGTAAATTATCCAACCAGATCTGTATATTTTCTGTAACGGGTGTTTGCAGTCTATAAGACTTTGTATTAGAATTTTGGTTTGGTTATTTTTTTCGATATAATTTTTTTCAAATAATTTAAATGGAACGGAGAGGAGAAAGATTGGGTAGTTACTTTCAATACCTTATGAGTCAATGTTTGGTTTTGGTATAGGAAATCCGGATAGCTTTTTCCACTCGTGCGGAACTCTTAACATGACCCCAGTTGGCAATTTTTTTTAGCATTTTAAATGTTATTTTATCTGAAGCAGGCGAAGAGCCTTTAGTAGAACTTATTGATTCTATACTGCCGTCCTAAGAAAAAAGGGCCTACACGCTAAAATTCAAAAATTGAGTTAGTATCATAATTAGAACCGCTTAAAAAGTTACTATGTTTGTGTAAAGCTTAAACCCCAAATTTCCAACTGCAAATGGCTAAAAATCTCGAACGCAAGCTTCATTGCAGGTTTTAAGCAAGTTGCTTATGTCCTTATAATAAGCTTAAGTCACAATTTGATTTTTGTAGGTCATCACCAGAATTGCTATAGCTTATGCGCATAGTAAAATTACATGATTTTTTTAAAAATTGTTCTTCAAAATTTTCAAAATTATATAATTTGACGAAGCAAAAAGCAAAATCATTAAAATACATTTATTTCAAAACTACAAAATGGAAATACGCCTCTTTTCCTTACGACGACAGTACAAGCTATATGGTATGGTTTCAAAGCAGTTGAAGAGAAGTCAATTGAAAATGTGTTTCTTTTGTTGTAGGAGAAATTAGAATCGGAACTGTACCCAGCCCATTTATCTGCAAAAAGTTGTGCGACTTCGCTTGATCAGTTACTAATGTTGAACCATGTTTAGAGGAGGTGATGCCGAGAATAATTTCCGTTTATAATCTTAACTTTATTCCAAAGATTTTTGGAATAATAACGGGTGATTTTTTAAGAGGTTTAGAACTTTAAAAAAAAAAAAAAAAAAAATTCGAAAAAATGAATGAAATATTTATTTGAATCGATAGTTTGAACTTTGCAATTTAATGTTTAAAGATAATTTCATGCAAATGTTGACCGCGGCTGCGTCTCAGGTAGCCCATCCGCTGAGTCCAATTTTGGCATACTCTTTCACACATATCGGCCGGTATCTCACGAATGAATGCATGGATGTTGGCTTCCAGTGCGTCAATCGAAGCGGGCTTGTCCCTATAGACATTAGCCTTGACATACCCCCACAAAAAATAATCTAATGGTGTCAAATCGCACGATCTAGGCGGCCAATTGACCGGCCCGAAACGTGAAATTAACTGTTCACCAAACTCGCCTCGCAATTGCGCCATTGTTTCGCGTGCTGTGTGGCATGTGGCACCGTCTTGTTGAAACCACATATCATGCAAGTCAAGAACTTCCATTTCGGGCAAAAAAAAGTTTGTTATCATCGCTCGGTAGCGTTCACCATTGACAGTAACGCTGCGATTCGCATCATCTTTGAAGAAATATGGCCCAATAATGCCGCCGGCCCATAGACCGCACCAAACAGTGGCTTTTTCGGGATGCATTGGTAGCTGTTGCAATGCTTCTGGCTGATCTGCACTCCAAATGCGGCAATTATGCTTATTTACGTACCCATTCAACCAAAAATGAGCCTCATCGCTGAACACAATTTTTCGATAAAAAAGCGGATCCTCGGCCAGCTTTCCAAGAGCCCATTCACCAAAAATTCGGCGTTGTGGTAGGTCGGCTGGCTTTAATTCTTGCACCATCTGTATCTTAAAAGGCTTTACGCCCAAATCCTTCCGCAAAATTTTTCACGTAGTGCTGTAACAAAGGCCTAACTGCTGGGAACGGCGCCGAATCGACATTTCGCGGTCTTCTGTCACACTAGCTGATACGGCCGCAATATTTTCTTCACTACGCACAGTACGTAAACGTGTTGGTGGTTTAATGTCCAACAAAGTAAATTTGGTGCGAAATTTGGTCACAATCTTCCGAATAGACTGCTCAGAAGGTCGAGAATGCCGACCATAAAATGGAAGCAGCGCGCGATGAACATTTCGAACCGAGCACGAATTTTGATAGTAAAATTCAATAATTTGCAAGCGTTGTTCATTTGTAAGACGATCCATGGTTAAATTGCAAACCAAACTGAAGCTGTTTGACAGTGACACAAGGTACTAAACACACGTCAGCTGTCAAAACCAGTGTTGCCAAAACCAAACCAGCTAAAAAATCACCCTTTAGAAGCCAAGAAATTTGTACAGACGTCTTTTTGGCTATACTTACTATTTTTTTTATTTTTTCAGCCAAACATCTATATAAAATAATGTTGGTGGAATTGGGATTTTTTATTTGCAAGTTATGTAAGCCCAATGGTTTGTTTTTAATTGCATGGTGGGTGGGAAGAGGGAATTTAAGTGGCAGCAGATTGTCTTATTATTATTTTTCTTACGTTTGCTGCTTCTTTGTTAATATTGTGTAAGTTAACGCCAGTCAGCTTTTATTTCTACAAAGCGGGATTGAAATTTTTTGATAAGAGTGTACGGTGATTCTGTATCAATTATAATTAGAAACTAGTCACTTCCTTCCAACGAATTATGGGTTTTCCAAGTAGCAATGGATGGTGAAACAATTTCAAGTAAATGGCAGTTAATGCGTTTCTTATAGAGAAATGCGGTAGTGAGCCATTGTTCAACAGAACGAGGTGAGGTCAGAATTTTGTATTCTTGTTATGGATTATGTTCGGGATTCTCATGTTTTGCCTTTCAGGATTTTGGGCCCTACCCGGGCAAATTTCAATAACATGATATTAGCCAATCAGATACTTTTGTCAAATCGTGATTAAACAGCTTTAATATGCCAAAATCGGTCGTTTAGCCAACGTACTAGGCTATAGTATAGTATAGTTTAGTTTACTAAATTCTCGAAACTGACGTCACTTATGGTTATAATCCGTTTAGCTGATCTCTTTTTGTATTTCTATTTCACCAAATGTCATTTTCACTTAAGTGAGGTGTGCAATTCGTAATAATGACTTTGCTTGTTTTCGTATGTTCACTTAAGTGCCTCTCAGTTGTAGTTGCTGAGAAATATTCTACACATTTATGAAATTGGTGAGATCTCATTTTTTTTTTCTTAATATTATTTCATTAAATATTAAAATGTCATTTGTGACAGACATTACTTTTATATAATTATTTCCAATATCTTTTATCATGAGAACGACTGTTTTTTCAAAATTTGTTGGCTCAGCTTACAAAAAAATTATTTTTTTTTTTCATATATTTCAATTCTGTTTTATAAACTTCTTATAGTAAGTTTCTAAAAATTTAAACTTAATAATAACTTTTTACATTTTCAAAACCAATTAAGATAAAATATATTTATAGGGATGCAAAATTTGTCGATATCCTGCTCGTTAGTGTGCCTAATTATTTTGGGGAGTGCCGCATTAGTAGGAGCCTTTGGTGTTTGTCAACGCCAGATTAGTGCAATTTTAATAACAGGAGTTATGTATCTTTTAGCAGGTGAGTAACTAAGACACGCTTTTATAGATTCAATGAGAAAGACATTTAAAAATAGGCCTTAATAAACTTTTAAAAAATAAAACTAAGCCGAATTTGAACAATCAATTAATATTTATATTTCTGTGGTGTTTGAAAGAAACATGATAGCTTTTTTTTTAAATTGTGTCTTTACGTCTACCTTACATCGAGCTAAAGCCTTAACGGGTCAACCGATTTTCTTCAAATATGAAACATAATTCTTTGTTGATTATGTTATTATATATTCCAATTTTTTAAAGAAAATCAGTAAACTCGTTAAGGCTCTAGCTCGTTGTAAAGTGGACGGTAAGACGCAAATTTTAAAATGGAGTTATCATGTTTCTCACAAACAGATTTATAATAAGACTTTACAATCCCAAATTATTTGTATAGCAAACGGTTTTTCTATTGACTTTTTTTCAAACATTCTTATTAAGAATACAATTAAATATACAGTTGCTCAGGGAAAAAAATCGTTTACACCACGGACAACTAAATTACTAAGCTTTAAAATTAAGGCCCTTATTATGACTTGCGATTTGCCTAGTAGAACGTTCGAGTTGAGTCGAACGTTCAACAATTCAAAAGTAAAAACTGCGATATAGTCGCATAAACGGTAACGCCGTATAGTCACATTCGCCAATTTTTTGTTACGAGTCGCAAGTCATAATAGGTGCCTTAAACTTAATTTTACATATCGTCCCTTGATTGCAAGAACTAGGTAACTTAATTTTAAAAATGTTGAAGATTGCAGGGTTCATAGATACCTAGCTACTACGGAATGATTGAAAGTTTAATTTTTATGTTTCTGACACTTCATAAGTATCTTATATTTTTCAATTGTAAAAAAAATTGGACGAGGTCTTAAAAATTGCATAAAATAATACCGTTTTTGCCGAGATATTGTAAAATCTGAAATTTGAGTTACCTAGTTCTTGCAATCAGGGGACGATATTATCTAGTTTTCTTATTGCTTGGAGATTTTATATGGTGTACCTACATAACATAGGAGGAATGAAAAGAAATTGTTTGTAATTTTCTTTATCTTTAATTACAGCGCTTTTCGCACTATTCACACTAATGATCATTCATTTTAAACGCCAACAAGGAAGACCGATGGCCGATAGTGACTTCGATGGAACTGTCGATGGAGTGGTTGCAGCTCGAGGTGTAGCCAAAGTAGCCCAAGGTCTATTAGGAGCAAGAATATTTATCACTTCATGGAGCTTGGATTTAGGTTGGGGAGGAGTTGTGTTATGTTCTATAACATCAGTGTTATGGATTTTACTATCAAAAATAATGCGCTTTAGTCCATTTTCTACCCTTATGATTTAATTGCGATTTTTATAATATGAGAACATAAGGCGTGTTTTGCTTTTATTCTTAAATTAAGAAATCTGTACAGGTAGTACTGACAACCGCATTGAATGCGTTCATCAGAATAAATTCATCTTTTATTTTTGAACTTAGAACTTCAATAGCACATACCCATAATAAAAAAAAAACCTAACAAGCGTGATTTATAAAAAGTCAAAAGAAAATTAAGTAAATGAGGTTTTTTGCCTACATGTAATGTGCATGTACGTATACAACATACCTATGCACATCTTTACCGAAATTAGGATGAGACTAGAATAAAAGGTATCGCCATTAAAGGTAGGACTAGATTGACAGTAATAACAGTTTTTCGCTACTATTTTCTTTTTTTTTAATTTTGGAGACATGTCAATTTATAATAGTGATAACAAATCAACGCGCTTCGCGTGTTTGAACTTGCGGGCGGCACAACAAAAAGTGTACTATAAAAACAAAACTTTTATAAATTGGCATGTCTCAGGCAGGGCATTTCAAAAGCTAGCGCATATAGGTTGAAAAAAAACTGGGTGTCCCGAAGTATGTCCACCTGGGTCCTGTTATTTTATGGAAAATCTTGGAAAAAAGTTCATATTGTACTATTTTAGAGCATTTTATTTGAGTTTGCTGCATTCATTCGAGGTAAAGCTTTTAAAAGTCGAGGAAGATGGTGGCCTATATTCTGCCAACTATAAATAAAACCATAGCAATTCAAACTAGCGATTAAACTAATGTGGTTTTTAATTGAAATCAAAAAGATTTGATTCCAAAATCGAGAATTGCTGTCTTGAATGAAACATCAGGGGAATATTTTTTGTATAGATTCAGTTTACACACACAGGATACCTACGCACAAAAATGTCCTTGCCGCAAGTACTTGCCACTTGCAAGATTTGCGCAAGCAAGTTTTTCACTTGCTTGCAAGCGAATGTATATTTTTCGGTCAAAATAACCGAAATAATCGTCTCCATCTGCCTGGAGGTCTCTCATCAGTATTGTATAGTACAACAACGGATTTTCAGCAACACGTTCCCAAAATGGTCATACCCAAATAATTTATCATCGATCAGCTTCATTTTATTGTTTCAAATGTTGCAATATAGAACATCATCTTTTTTTGCAGTTTAATGCGTGATAGTAGCCATTGTGTTTTCTGTTCATCGCGTGCAATATTTCATTCGAACCTGACTGCACAAGCAGGTGAATTAATGGCATGAGTTTTGGCTCTTCCGCATGTGCCTCGTTTTTAAATTAATCATTATACGAACTTGCTTGGAACTTCAGATCTTTAAAAGATATGAGAGTAATTAAAGAAAAAATGTAACGAAGCATGAAACTTTTTCTTTCAGTTGTTAAAACAACTCTCAAGATTTTGATTGGATTCCATAGAGCATTTAATAACAGGATTCTTCATAAAAAATTCTTCTTCTAAGAAAATTACTGATTCACATGCTAGCGTTGTTGTCATTATCATTGCTGCGAAAATAAAAATACTGAGGCACTAAAAACATTCATTCATAAAAACTCGTAAGTAAAAATTATTAAAATTCGTAAACACTGATCTTTTAATGTTTTCCCAAAACCTCACAGGTCAATAAATATTTCAAATAAGCACTTACGCCATAAAATAAATACAAATACATCGCCCCTGGAACATATCTGTTACTAAGCCACAAATCATAAAACCAGAAAGCATAGAATAATCCCTAAACAAACAATAATCCCTAAACTATTTATCAATCAGTTCAAAGTCACAGTTACTTTTTATGTTTAGCCCAATTGCATTTTGGAAAAGATTTTTTTTATTATTAGTGAGCTAAAATTAGTCAGCCCCAAATAAAAATTAAACTCATACATTTAGGGCGATATTCATCAAGCACTCATAAACGGCTCCTTAGATTATTAGGCTCATAACCCAAATAATATTTGTGCTATTCACCAACCACTCATAGTTCTTTTTCGAAGTCCGAAAATGAGAACAACTCTCTCGTCACCAGACACCCCCAATCTGGGAAATCAAACTGTTTTCAAACTGGCCCAATTTTGTCGGTACTTCTTGGATTCTTAAAAAAATTAGTGTTGTAACTAGTGATTTTCTTTTCACATTATTTTTTAGTTTAGTTTTAAAAGTACCGGGATGAATATCATTGCATGTTTTAGTTTGTTTAGTGTAAGGAAATGTTCTTTAATACTTTTTGGTTTCGATAGGTATTTCGTTCATAAATTGTTTACATTTGTGAATACAAAACGGCCTCGCATGATTAAGAGAAAAAACGCATTTGTATTGCTCATCGATTTTTTTAAATTGAAATTTAGTATGTTTGCATGCAGCACTCTTTTTTGTAAGGATCCAAGAAGCACCGAAAAAATTGGTTAGTGAATTTGCTTGAAGGGTTACGTCGAAGGTTTTCGAATAAGTTTTCGGAGAGTTTTCGGAGTTGTGGGGACCACTCATAACTAATATTAGCCCCACTGATCTCCATAATACACTGGATATCGTATCGACATTAGAAAGTTGCTTCCATTTGAAGAATTGTTATATTATGAAGCTGACCACTTTTTTGTATAACAATATAACTGTATACAAAATAATCTACCAATAAAACGTGAAATCTTCGTTCGTTGCTCCCCCCAAATCTGTTTGCTAACATTGTTGTTTTTGTAATTTTATTTCACTCACAAATGGTTAAATGAAAAGGAATTAGAAACGTAGAGTGTGACAAGGAGGTAAAATCAGAAAAAAAACACACTGTGTAATCGCATTCTCCTCATCACACTTATCAGCCGTTTTGTTCAACTTTGCAAACTGAAATAATGAACGAAGTCGATGGTTCCCATCTACATATTTATTATTACCTATTTAAACACCTTTCTAATGATATAATTCTTGTGCCATTGGAAAATAATAAAACCAAAAAATGCACACATTGTATAACTTAATAAAAAAAAAATAATAAAACAAACTCCCACAAAGTGTTTCCCTTTCATTTCATTGGTCTGTTTCTCTTTCTTTAGATTGAATCTTGGAAACACGTTTTTTTGTGTAAACGTAAACGTCAAATTATGAAACCGACCACCTAATTGTCATCTTCAAATAGAAGCAAAAAAACTGTTATACATTTTAAGGAATACACTATACAGTGTATATAGAGATCAGTGATAAGCCCTCATAAATATTCACTATTATTGCTAGGTGAATAGGTTTGTGAAACTCTTAAGTTATGAGCGTTCCGTGAGTACCGCCCTTAATCTCTTTTTAATTTTAAAGAAAAACAAAGTTGGGTAAGGCATTGTTAAATTTAAGGAGTAATCTTTACTCATTAAATATCTGTGCACCATTTTTGTTTTCTTAAATCCTCTCTCTGCCCAACCGACCGTTGGCCAAGTTGATTTGGTTCAATAGCTAAGAGTATAATGCAAAACAAACAAACTGCCCTATTTCTATTTGTCGTTTGACAAGTAAAATTTTGCATGCATGTATAGGTGAATAGAGGTCAAATCTCTCAAACTAAAAAGATCGCATCTATCTTCAGGGGCCCAATACCACAGGATTGATTTTTTTCTGTGTACGCTAGGGTGATCCTTAAATTGGACGTAGTCTTAGATATCCCTCATTCGATTCAAAACATTGAAAAACAATTTCCCTACTTTTTTTTTTTATTTTTATTTCACCCCCCTGGTCTCCCTATTTTCACTTTAAGGTACTAATTATGGGTAAGGGATTATTCTTATAAAACGCGAAAATAAATCAGAATGTAATAATTAGATTCAGACGAGAAAAAAATTGTATCGGAGGGGAGGTCTATTTCCACCCGTTCAGGCGAGAGGGTAATTTTCTAGAAATTTGGCGAACAACAGAAAAAAAATTAAAAAAAAACGGGAACACTTACAATGCCAAGCCTTAGTTTTTTTTTAAGGCCACGATTCCATTCTATAATATTCTTCGTAAATAATGTTTTTATTTTAAATAGTTTTTGAAAAATAATTTTTACCTTAAAAAATTATAATTTTTTGTTTTTTAAGTTTTAAGTTTGAAAATTATTTTTTCAAAAATTAAACAAAACTACCCCTACCGCCTAAACGTTGTTTTTTCGCTTTTTTTTAAGAATCACCCTAACGATATAGTAACACAATACATAAAGTGCTTGTTGAACAAGTGAAATTCAACAACTTTTTTAAATTTGTGTAACACGGAACAACAAGTCTTGGAGACTTTAAACAATTATTTTGGCTTCTTTCTACAAGTGGGAAATTTCATAAATCCATCGTTTCTGTAACTGGAAAAAATAAGAGTTCAAAAAACAGAGAATAAACTTGTTGACTAGTTGATACATTTCAACCCACGTTTGCGTACTTGTTTGAAGTCAACAAGTTAGAAATAAACACTTGCAGTTGTGTTTATCCAGTGATGGAACTGGCAAAATTGTTAAGAATTTATTTAGTGGCAATGAATTTGGTTTAAAAAATGTTTATTTTTTTTTTATTCTGAATCGAATAGTGATAATGAGAATCAAAAATAGACAAATATATAATATAATTCAAAAAAATAAAATGCACGATTAGATTGCACTTGCTCTTATGATCTAGTTGCTTGGAACTTGTGCTAGTAGTTATAGAAACAAAATACAAGAAAAGGCTTTAAATCGTTTTATAAAATCTATACAAACTAGTACATTTAATAACTAAAAATAAATAAAATAAATTTGTTGGCGCAACAGCTCGTGGAGAACCAAGTGACTTACAACTCTCAACCATTCCTGTGTGCGTATTGTTTACAGAAATGGAGGGGACCTACAATTTTTTGCCGGGTCCGAACGGTTAGATGAGAAGCACTTGTTCATGACAAGGAGGATTTGTCAGTTCCTCGCAAGAGGCAGCACTGTTTTTAGGTGGCAGCGGCTGGGAATCGAACCTAGGCCATCGGCATGACAGTCCAACGCACTAACCATCATGCCACGAGGTACTACACATTTAATAACTAGAAAAATATAAATGCATGCAAAAAAATTTAAATCGTTGGAGCTGTTTTCTAAAAAAACTAATTTTTCATATAAATATAAAATGTTGTGAACATTTAAAGAAAAAATATTCTTATGCCATTTTTGAGTATTTATTAATATACATTTATAAACCTAGGCTCAAAAAAATTCACTGACCAGTTTTTGACATATTTAGTTTTCAAAAAAAAATAATATTTTATTAAAAATCCAAATTTTTTTTTTCAAAATTTTGTTGTGCAATGTTATTGACATTTCTTTGTGTTGTCCGTGTACGATTTTCAAAATGTTGATTATCTTACTGAAAGTCCCTCCTACAAATAACGTTCATCCACTAATAAAAGCAAATTGCTGATTTGGATAAAAAACATTTCTTCCAGAAACTTTCCGACTCATCGTGTAAGAATTACTTGTTGAACTGGTTTAACAAGTCAAGGGAAATTTTTTTCAATTGACAATAGTTACGGTTTTGATTGAGTTACAGAAATGATTTATAATTGTTGAACAATCATAGTTGAACCAGTTATTGTTGACTAGTTGGCTTGTTGTTCTGTGAAATAGGCCCCAGGGGGGTGAAATACAAATCTGAAAAAATTAAGAAATTTTTTTTCTATGTAGAACCATTTGATGCCTATCCATCTCAGAATTAAAAAAAAAAAAACAATATAAGGACCATCCTAGTGTACGCATAGATTTTTGTGATTCCGCAAGTTATTTTAATATTTTTGACAGATAACGTGTACACTATCAGTCAAATTTATCCAAACTTATTTTGTGCATGCACACGGGCTTAGTTGTTGTTGTATTGAACATGTAAACTGTAATGCCATGTTAACATGTTTGTTTTTCGACCAATTTTCTCCGGACTTGAAAAAAACACCATACGTACTTGTATGTATATGTAGATAAGCAAACAACCTCTGAGACGCGACGATCGAGTTTTGATTAAATTTAAGATTTTCAAAAAAATACTTTATTCAAATGAAGAATTGATTTATTGAATGGCAAAATTGAAATACGAAAAAGTATAACTACACGAATATGATAATTCCTTTGTTTAAAATAATGTATTCCTTGGTACCTACTTGTACTTGAAAATGTTACCTTTCAGTAGTCCAAATCTTGTACTTTTCCTTATTGGTAAAAAGTAGTAGGTACCGCCATTGACAATTCATAACCAGCACGTGCATCGAAGAAAACTGAAACTTTGAATTCTCAGTATGTCTATTAAAGGACAAAGATATCTCTTATGAAATTTTACGAAAATAAAATGATAAGGTATATTATAGAAGCTTTCTCAAAATGCATGCTATTTTTTTTCTTGTGTAACGTCTAAAGTTCTTGTGGATATCTGGGTAGTTGCCCCTGATCCATTGCGCAAAACTTTAGCTGTAGAGCATCGTCAAAATATTATTTTCTTTGCAAAATTCAACGATGTGTATCCGCAACTATTTATTTGGTTGAATGTCCGCGCAGTTACATATTATTCCATATGACACAAACTGAAAAACTGATTTCGGACAATCGTCCAATTTGTGCCAAAACACAAACTGAAAAGTTGCTCGAATCGACGACGGAATAGTTTCTGCATGTGCGCGGAGTCTCATACGAGTCCATAGGACTCAATTTTGCAACCAAACAGTTTCAAAACAAATTTCATAAGCTTATGGACAAAATTATTTTCGATCACCACTTATTTGTAAGGGAGTGGTTAGAATGTATTGCGAGAACTCTATTCACATGGAAAGGAATTTTTAAGAACCACATTAAATCAATCAATACTTAATTCATACCTTTCCCCTAACTTTTGAGCTCAAATCACAAGTACAAGTCCTAAGCTTAGAGTACACGGCATGTTAAATGCCGCATGCACATGTGGCACTGACGTCATGTTGCTTTCACATGCCGATTACATGGTATGCGGCAATTGGGGAGCAAAATGTAACATCACTGCGCTTGCACATGTGGCATTTTACATGCTGTATCCTCGTAGCATTGGAATTTGTATCTATAAGTACCAAGGAAGTTCACTTGCAGCTACTTACAAAGTTTGTAGCATGTAGTATTTGTGGGTAGGTTGTATTTCAGTTTGAAATTATTTAGATTATTACTTTTGAGGTCTTATTGAAAATAAAACACCTATTTTTGTATTAAATTTTGTAACTACATACTTATTCAAATGAAATATATTGCTTACCAATGCCTTGTTCCTATTTTTCAACGTGATTTGTCCATATGTAAATGTACATAAATATATATTTTAAGTTTAAGCAAAACAGATTGTTATTTTAATATACAAAATCTGCTTTTGGATTAAAGGAAACCAAATGTAGTTTATTGAATGCACAATAAAAAACTATTAAAATAATTTGCATTTGTAAGTGATATTTAAATATGAGCAAAATATAAGCCGTTTACAGGAATTACTTTTATTTGTTTTTAATTTTTATGTTATTTTATATTAAATAATTAAAACTCAATCCTAATATTTGTATAAACTATTTAAAAGAAAAAAATATTTTTCTTGCAACGAAGTTAAATATGCAATGCTTTTATTGCAATTATTTTAAATTTAAACACTTGTAAAACAAAAGAGAAATATGTATTAAAATATTGAAAGAAAATATTTTTGTCTAAACGCTTTGCCTTGAATAAACAGTTCTCACGAGAGAATAAAAATAATGTTTTATTTTGTATGAATAGAAACGATCAGCGGTATTTCAAGCGGATGGGATTAGTTTTTCGGACACCATGTTTCTTCTATAATTTTGGGTGCACTGAAGGACTTTTGACTACCTAAAATCAATTAACATAACATAATTAACATATTGCGAACTTTGGGGTAGTTTTGAAAGAAAATAATGTCTATTAGATTTGAAGTTTTGAATATAAAAAGGGAAGGGGGAAAAAGCGGAACAAAGCATTCAACATCTACATACATGTTACACTAAACTAAGAAAAAAAAGGCAAACTGATGAGCATTCCTGGGGGAGGCTATTTAGCTACCTAAAGCCAGCTCAGTCATATATTGTTTGAGAACTGAGAGCGATGTAAGGATTTGTTGCACTACTCGGATTTGTTCCATCAGATCGCTACTCTACCTTGTGCTACAAAAACCGTACTGCCGGTCTTTTAGAATTTTTCGGTCTTCAAAGAAGGGACGTAAGTGCAATTGGACGATAGTTGAAGAGAGATAAAGATTTAACTTTTTTTAAGAAAAAACCTGACCGTTTGCTGTTTTTCATTTATTCGGAAAGCGACCAACAGATACCTACATGGTTTTGCCAGCGTTGAAGAAACAAACACTTTCCGGGGCAGCAGACTTTGTATATCGAGATCTTCCAGAATTCATCTAACTTCACGGATGTAATGCATTTAGATCTTCGTTCTTCATTCGGTGAACGTTGTAACAACCAGCTAAGTTCATCATGTTATCATGTACACCTTCTTTGTACGGGCAAAAATAAACAACGTACACGGACGATAACACCGAAAGTCTAAATGCGGCTTAAATACAGCTTTATGCTTCATTTTTAAGGTAGAACTAACTGTTATAATTGTTGGAAGGGCACTGAAACTAATGTCAAAACCAACGAAAAGTAGTTTCCGTATCGTCAAAACCGGTACATTTCACCAAATGTCAGTTTTACTTGCGCTCCCGAGCGCACCTCACTTCCGGACGAAAAGTTAAACGAAACTTGGCGAATCGTTCCACTCCGTAATTATAGCCGCGTCATATGCTTTCCGTGTTTTCGCTTTTTTTCTTCCGGCCACTATAGTGCTTCTCCGAACGTACGCTGCTGATACGAAACGAAATTTTTAGTTTGTCTCCATCAAGACAACAAAATGCTTACGAAAACGCAGCGAAAAATATTCACTGACGGTTACACCAATTCAAAAAATCAAAACAAATGTAAATGGAACCGGACAGCCTTACTAAAATGAGAAATGCATCTCAACTCTCTCATAGAAAAAAATGGTTGTTGAGTCATAGCGAGACCAAGATGGCAACTTGGGTGTATCTAATGAACATAAATTGTTTCTCTTTATCATTTAATTTGTCACAGGTTTTCACAGAATAAATTGATTGTAATAATAGAATTATGGTATGAAAACATTTTGCCATTTGTTTTCATTTTTTCACACTTCGGGAATCGCATTTAGCGTGAGAGCATAGTCAGATTTATCATTTCAGTTTCACAGATAAAAATCGACCCCCTGGGTAATTAATTATGTGCAAAAAAAGAGTATACTTTTCCAAAAAATATGCAACAATTACCAATTTCGTTCATCAAACAGCAGCGCACTGCCGAACGAAAAGTAAGACTACATTTTTCGTTTATGATTTCGTTGTGTAATTTTTGTATTGGATTTTTCGTTTCGCATCAGCACCGTACTAGGCTTTACCAACAGTCAATCATACAAATAGTGGGAAATTAGAATCTTGCGTAAATTATGGGACAAAGAAAAAGTAAACACTTACCATACCAATAAATGCTTTATTTTGATTGTTGATTTTAATTGATAGGTTCTTGATGAGGGGAAAGAACCAATGTGTTTTTCTGCTTGTTTGCTTGCATTCACTTATAAAATTCACCTGTTGAAATAAAATAGATTTTCAAAGCTTTTATGCAATCGCGTATTAAACAAATATAAAAATGATCTAGAAAATCTAGATTTATGTCTGTTCGCGTACTTCCAAAAACTACGAATCTAGCCCAAAGTTGATATGAAAAAAAATTACCTACTACCTACTCAAAAATCGTAGATTCGTAGTCAAGTGTCAAAACAAACTGCAGTGCAACTTCATATTTTTTAAACATTTCATATGAATTGATTATGCTTCCGAAAACAAAGAAGTTAATTGGCCAGTTAAAATTTCTTTTTCTTTTCTTCTTATGTAATTTACTGCCACAGCAAAATAATTGAGCAAGCGAACCCAAAAAAATTCTCTCAGTTTTTAAGGGGAAAAGTGAGGAATTTTTGAGAGGTATT
Source organism: Dasysyrphus albostriatus (assembly GCA_946251815.1). Lineage (NCBI taxonomy): Eukaryota > Metazoa > Arthropoda > Insecta > Diptera > Syrphidae > Dasysyrphus > Dasysyrphus albostriatus. The sequence goes on from OX276335.1 coordinate 180,347,589, forward strand.
TTGTTTATATTTCTAAACTCTGAGTTCTCTGAGATCTCAGAAATGTAAACTGGCTAAATATAATTTAATAAACAAATTAAAACAAAAAGAAGAATTAACATTTGTAAGTAGTTTGGAGTAATATAATATCGTTTTTGGTATCGTTTTAGTGTGCCAGAAAAGTGTTTCTATTCAGAATTTAGTAAAAGTAACAAGCACTGTTTGGATTCAGAATGTGTCTTCTTGAGTGAGCTCAATGTAAAACGACATAAGCTAACTTCAATTTGTTAGAACCGGTTGTAACGGGTGATTTTTTAGCTGGTTTGGTTTTGGCAACACTGGTTTTGACAGCTGACGTGTGTTTAGTACCTTGTGTCACTGTCAAACAGCTTCAGTTTGGTTTGCAATTTAACCATGGATCGTCTTACAAATGAACAACGCTTGCAAATTATTGAATTTTACTATCAAAATTCGTGCTCGGTTCGAAATGTTCATCGCGCGCTGCTTCCATTTTATGGTCGGCATTCTCGACCTTCTGAGCAGTCTATTCGGAAGATTGTGACCAAATTTCGCACCAAATTTACTTTGTTGGACATTAAACCACCAACACGTTTACGTACTGTGCGTAGTGAAGAAAATATTGCGGCCGTATCAGCTAGTGTGACAGAAGACCGCGAAATGTCGATTCGGCGCCGTTCCCAGCAGTTAGGCCTTTGTTACAGCACTACGTGGAAAATTTTGCGGAAGGATTTGGGCGTAAGGCCTTTTAAGATACAGCTGGTGCAAGAACTAAAGCCAGCCGACCTACCACAACGCCGAATTTTTGGTGAATGGGCTCTTGGAAAGCTGGCCGAGGATCCGCTTTTTTATCGAAAAATTGTGTTCAGCAATGAGGCTCATTTTTGGTTGAATGGGTAGGTAAATAAGCATAATTGCCGCATTTGGAGTGAAGATCAGCCAGAAGCATTGCAACAGCTACCAATGCATCCCGAAAAAGCCACTGTTTGGTGCGGTTTATGGGCCGGCGGCATTATTGGGCCATATTTCTTCAAAGATGATGCGAATCGCAGCGTTACTGTCAATGGTGAACGCTACCGAGCGATGATAACAAACTTTTTTTTGCCCGAAATGGAAGTTCTTGACTTGCATGATATGTGGTTTCAACAAGACGGTGCCACATGCCACACAGCACGCGAAACAATGGCGCAATTGCGAGGCGAGTTTGGTGAACAGTTAATTTCACGTTTCGGGCCGGTCAATTGGCCGCCTAGATCGTGCGATTTGACACCATTAGATTATTTTTTGTGGGGGTATGTCAAGGCTAATGTCTATAGGGACAAGCCCGCTTCGATTGACGCACTGGAAGCCAACATCCATGCATTCATTCGTGAGATACCGGCCGATATGTGTGAAAGAGTATGCCAAAATTGGACTCAGCGGATGGGCTACCTGAGACGCAGCCGCGGTCAACATTTGCATGAAATTATCTTTAAACATTAAATTGCAAGGTTCAAACTATCGATTCAAATAAATATTTCATTAATTTTTTCGAATTTTTTGTGTTTTTTTTTTTTTAAAGTTCTAAACCTCTTAAAAAATCACCCGTTACAAACGTCGTTAAAATTTTGATCCTTCGTTCAAACTTAAAAATTCTGCTTTCAGAGGAATTACTTAAGTTCAAAGATGGTTCAAGGTTCAAGCGTGTTATAGCAGTCAATTTAATGTCTGAACCACCGATGAACCTTAGCAAGTTCACGGAAGTCAGTAGTAAAAATTGCTGAAGCACGGATTAAATATTACTGGCCCTGGGCCAGTTGTAAAAATTTAACTTGAACCACGGATCAGCTGAACTCGAGTTATTTCTTGCACCAGGTTAAATTTTGCGTTCGTTGTACAATTTTGGGTCAAGAGTGAGTTAGCTCAACTCGAGTTAAAGGTTTATTTACTTGAAATTGGAGTAAATATATGGCTTATGTCACTGTCAGCTCAGTTTATTTTTATATTTCAAAAATCATTATGAATAATTTCTCAAGGTTTAGTGCTTTTTCTTTGTTTTTGTATAAATATATTTAATATAATTTATGTTATCCTTGTAGGATGAAGAGATTTAACTCGGCGGATTCGTTGGATGCATCTGCATCGTAGCAACCCACTGAAAGAAGGTGTGCAGTCACAGCTGCTAAGATATTTGTCCTCATCGTCTTTTTCCGTTTCGTCATCGTCTCCTTGTACGCCGTTTATATTATTTCTTCATTTATTATGAACCTTCAGAATACTCGGAATGAGCATTTTGCGTTTCATTATTCAATGGAATATTCCCGATAAACCATTTTGTTGTTTCTTTATTTATTTCGGAACATTTGTAATGCATTCTTTTTATTAGATTTTAAAGATGGAATAAAAGGAATAAGGGTCGTTCAGTGCACTTATTTATATTTATTTTCTCATTTATGGCACTGGTGTTATTCACTTAATAACAACAAAAAACGTCTCAAAACCACATTGCTTTGCATTTAATGTAATCTTGAATTCATTTTGCATTTCAGCCATAAATAATTACGTTAAACAAAAATATATTTGTACTCAATTATTTTGACATATCAACGAACAACTGGTTGCTAATCTTCTTGCTACTAATTTTGTTTCTTTATTCATTCTATTCTGGATAAATATTTCATAAAATATTTAGTCTTTTTCTATTCCGGAATAAATAATAAATCATTAAATAAATGATTAATGACAGTGGAGAAAAGCAAAACATCCAGTTTTAATTAACATTTTTTTAAATTAAATAAAAAAGGATTACAAAATTTCGTTTTTTTGTTCATTGTTGTTTGATCTTTCATGCCTGCACGTCGAGGAGCAAGGTATAACCTATATTTTTTTTTATTTTGTCGACTTTTTCACTGAACTGTCAAAAAAATTCCGATTTTCGAATCAAATTTTTTTTTGTGAAATTCGAAGTTTTTCTGTGTATGGCTTTGGAATTCACTATTCATTATTTTTATAGGGTGTCTACCTGCTCCTGTAGTACCTCGTTACATGATGGTTAGTGCTTTGGACTGCCATGCCCAAGGTCTGGGTTCGAATCCCAGCCGCTGCCACCTAAAAAAAAGAATAATGTTTTCCCCGAGGTACTGCCTCTTGCGAGAGACTGACTTATCCTCCAAGAGTATACTTGTCTTGAATAAGTGCTTCTCATCTAGCCGTTTGGACTTGGTAAGAAGTTGTAAGTCACTAGGCCCTAGTTCTCCACGAGCTGTTGCGCCCCCAAATGTATCTATTTATTTTTTTTATCTACCCGCTCCTATCAACACTTACATAGCCATAGACCAAATAATATCATTTATTTGATACCAATTCATGACTTTTTTTTAACTATTGACAAACTGCCGTAACCAATTTCGTGTAATTTTCTAGGAAATTCACCTAACACGTGGCATGATAACGTAAATATTGACATTCCATCATTACTATTGGGGTTTTATTGGTGAAATGAATATGTATGGTGGATCTACCTTCTTGACATCTATATCCTGTCCAGTGCTAATTTTCAATATTGTTTTTGATCAGTTAAACAAATTTCGGTTGTGAGAATTTTGGTAAAAATATATATGAATTCGTGTCTATTAAACAAAAAGAATAGGTTTAAAATGAATCGGTATATTCCACGTGCTCATATTTGTCAACTTATAGCAATTCCTTACCATCCCATTGAGTATTAGCACATGTCAAAAAAGTGTGAAGAAAATCACGTATAATAGTGTGTAAGCAAAATATAAAATTTCATCACACACAACTTGACAGCGCATCCGACACGCTTTGATATATGGTAATACATGAGAATATTTAGGAACAGTTCTAAAACCATCACACTTTCTATCCCACTTAGGGGTTTGAGGTTATGGTGAAACTAATTTGCTTGGATACAAGTGTAGAAGCAAAATATGAAAATTATTTTCAGCACACAAATTTGGCAGTCGTATGAAATTCTTTCCCACTTCATTCTGACATGTGTTAATACTTTCTGAGATAGTGTAGGGGCACTTTAACAGTAGATCAACAAAATAATAGCAGAAATGAAATTAAACTAATAAAAGGCCAAAGCACCACAAAAAAAGGAAATTTGTATTATTGGAATTAATTTTTATTGGTTTTCAGATTTCTAAAATCATCAATCAATGCATCCCCTTCAAAAATACACAAACAGGTACCTGGACTGGTTTTTCAGAATTATTTTTTTTTTGTTAAAATTATGATGAGAAATAAATGTATTCCATGGAGAAAGGCGCGGATCCAGAAATTCTGTTTGGGGGCGGTCACGAAATTGTAGCATCAATTAGAACTGAAACCACTTGAAAAATTTAGTAAAGCTTGAATTTTCTTTTAATCTTGTGTTAAGCAAAAGTTCAGCTTTATCATGGCTTCATTCCAGTGTAAGGCATGATCAGAAAGAAGCTTAACACTGTATTAGAATCCCACTTATAAAAAATATTTATAAACGTATTCTTCATTGCAACCACCGCATATGAAAACCTGAGTTAATTTTATTTTGAAAAAAAAACTTACGATTTCTTATGATTTAGGCTCTGGCCACGCAATCATTACAAAATTTCTTAAAAAAAAAGTGCGGTCATAAAAATCCGGACATAAAAACAAAAGATATTTAACAATTTATAACAATTAATTATCAAAAAATAATAAAATAATTTTATACCAACTATACTCTCCCCCCGATTGCCCTTCGTCGGCTTCAACTTTTTTTGTTTCTTCTTTTGTTGCTAGTTTTTGTGAGAGATTATTTTCAACAACAATGGCGAAAATTCACATTACCAACGTGGTAGTCCTCGATAATCCAAGCAGTTTCTTTAATTTCTTTCAATTCGAACTCACCTTCGAGTGCATCGAAGAACTCAAAGACCTCGAATGGAACATGATCTATGTTGGCTCTGCGGAATCAGAGGAACACGATCAAGTTCTCGACACTATATACGTTGGCCCAGTGCCTGAAGGACGTCACATCTTTGTTTTTCAAGCTGATCCACCAGATGTTACAAAGATTCCCGAGCAACATGCTGTCGGCGTGACAATTGTCCTGCTCACGTGTTCGTATCGCGTTCAAGAATTTGTTCGTGTGGGATACTTTGTGAACAACGACTACGCCGACCCCGAGATACGTGAAAATCCACCACCAAAGCCGCTTTTCGATCAATTAACGCGAAATATTTTGGTCTCCAAGCCCAGAGTCACCCGATTCAAGCTTAATTGGGACGACACACCACAGAATGGAGTCTCAAATGGAACGAACGGATAGTGAGGATGTGCATTTCTTCGAAAATGCCAGCCGAGCTGGCTGTTCAGGAGCACGAATGATAGAGAACGGCTGCATCTCAACGACTGACGAAAATAGTATGGCCATGCCCATGGACAATGATAGTGGCGTAGGTCTGAACGAAAACTCAAACTCCCTGGCGATGGAGTACTAGTACAGACTTTGAGAAATCACTTTTGTACCTATGGCTAATTTATTTCATGGAACGAGCTGGTCTTTCTCTTTCTCTTGTCCTTCATGTCGTAGTTTTTGTTATATAACTTTTTTTTTAAACGACTCGATATTGAATTAATCTCCAGAATAGGCTGCAAAAGCAGTCTGTTAATTTATTTTCGAGTTCTGGATTCAAACGAACATTTAGTTGTAAAATTTTTCTTTTAGTTTGTAATAATTAATAAGTTAATAAACTTCAATTGTTTTGTTGAATTGTAAAAAAAAAAAAAAAAAAAAAAAATAAGCGCCGAGCAACTGAGCGACGAATCTGAGCGATGGGTGGCCATTTACTGAACGACGTCGCTGAACGATTAGTTGGGAAACAAATGCTGCCACCCGCCATCCAAGAAGAACAGTCCCGTTATAATAGAAGCACACGCAGTGCGTGAATAGGTATAAGAAATGAGCTAACACAATATTTTTGGGAATTTTGACATTGAATAAAAAACACTATTTTTTTTAAAGATCAAATAAATAAAAACTTACTAGAACAGTTACAAATTTGTCCAACTTCCTTCCACTCTTCGTCGGTGACATTTTGGACAGCTGAAATTAAACATTCTGTTTATTTTGTCCATTTTATTACTTCGTCACTCAGCGATCGACTGAAAAATTTAAACAGATTTGATTGCTGAGCGACGTCGCTCTGTCGCTTAAAAAATCGCTCAGTCGCTCAGAGTCCATACGATTTCATGTATTTTAATTTTTTTGTGTCGCTCAGTCGCTCGTCGCTCATTCCGTGGCCGGAGCCTTAGACTCCCGTTTCCTTTAATTGGCTTAATCTTTCATAGGCAAATTAAAAAACGCGGAGTAGTGAAAGGTTAGACTTATTCCTTGGAATTAGTGCAAAATGTTACTAAACTACATTTCTGTTAAGTGACATTTACTAAGCTAAACCACCGAAGCACATGGTTTAAATAAATGGAGAAATAAATTTAGTGGCGCAACTGCTCATGGAGATTCAGGGCCTAATGACTAACAATCTCCACCATTCCTGTGTGCGTGTTGTTGGCAGGAATGGAGGGGACCTACAATTTCTTGCCAAGTTCAAACGGCTAGAGAAGCACTTATTCATGACAAGTATACTCTTGGAGTATTTGTCAGTCCCTCGCAAGAGGCAGTACACTGAGCCAAAAAATTCTGTTTCACAAGAAAGAAACTGTTTGCCACAAGAGATAAAAGGCATCAAGCGCTTTAGCTTCTTGTAGTCAATGATTCAATAGTTAAATGACAGCTTTAAATTCTTTGTTTGCAAAAACTAGAACTTCGAACTGCAAATTAAAAGTTCTCGCTGCAAACAATATTTACTCTCACAGCTCAATTTATTATTTTTAGCTTAGAGCGAATAAGCATTGAAGATTAGCTGTCTAATATATCGCTATAAGTATTTTTGAAATTTGTGGAAGGAATTTATCAGATTGACTCTGAAAGTTTAAAGCTTAAAAGAAAGACTAAAATCATTGCATTAAGAAATAATCATATTTGCCCCTAGAACTTTATCTTAAAACTGCAAAACACTTTTCATTTTACCCACAAAAAGCTTACTTTTTTACCATAAAGGGAAAGTGCTTATGACAAACAATATTATCTTTAAAATTTATTGCGAGGCGAAAAATTATAAATTTATAATTCTTTCACTTGCAAATAAAGGTAAATCATTTTTAATAAATATTTTTTAATTTAATTAAATTAAATACTCATAATTAAATGTGTATTCAAATTTTTAAAAATTTCAGAGTCAATCTGGGGCCTACCACTAGACATGAAGACTTGTCTGATGGTATATTACCAAAAATTTCACAAACATTGCATAATGTTATTAATTTTACTGGTGTAAGACAGTGTGAACTAAAAGAAAATAAAGTTCAAAGCACGTGATTTTATAAATTCTGAATATTAACACCGTAACTTTGCAACTTATTCAACCTCACATGCTTTGTCAATTACAGCATAATCTATATCGTTTATGACAAACAATTAAAGAATTACCCACTAATGCAATTAACGTTTCTGTTTAATTTTTTGGCAATTTGTGAAAAAAACCTTTTCCTTGTTGAATACAGTGAAAACCCATAATCACAAACAATTTGGTAAAAAATGTATTCTAAAGCTATAAATTCTTGAGAGACCTAGCCAAACGCTGTTTCCCATAAATTAATATTGACAGTGAATAGTTTCTACTAAAATTAAACAGTATTAAATACGCAATGCTTGTAACAAGGAAATTTTTCTGAGAGTGTACCTCTGAAAAAAACATTTCTGTTTTTAGGGAGCAGATGGTTTAGCGAAGGAGCTCTTCTTTTATTGGTGTTGGTATCAACATTTTTTTATTGGTTTGTCATCAACTGATTTACATTTTCAATAACATGTTGTTTTTTTATAGGTTCACAATGATATCGCTAGGTTCTGAAGAATAGAAAGAAAAAAAAAACATTTATACAGTTTGATTGTATAAACTTACTTTGTCATTGGTGATCCAATTACTCGCTTCTTTTCCTTCTTTTATTTAAATTTTCCACTAAAATAAGAATGTTTTTTTTTTGTAATGAATAATATTGGCTTAAATTTGAATGTTTACATTTGATAAATCCGATTGAAATAGTTGAATTTAAAAATCCATTAAATCCAGAGTGAATAATTTGGTAATTGATAGCACTGTTAGGGTTTGGGCTGTTGAATAAACAGGGGAATGAGGGTAACAAGTAACAATTACGTCCAAGGGTTATTATTATTGAGTCATTCCATATGAAAACGTCGAAAAACAAAAAAAAAAAACTGTATAGCATTTTAGATTTTTTTCAAACTTTGTGAGAATATTCCTTATGGTTTAAGGGAAGGATATTCACAGTGTCTTAATTTTCTCATGCCTCATTCCCCTCCTGTCCCCATTGAAGTATTTGAAAATAGTCATTTTAGTGCTTCAGTATTTTTGCTTTGAAAATTTTTTTATTAAAGATATCAAAACCTTTGATATGACATATTAAAGCTTAAAAAGAGTACTAATTGAAACTTACATTTTAATTCACATAATCAATGTCAAACAATATCAAAAACGGTGCCAAAGTACGAGTGTTGTTATGGTTTTTTGTCGTTTTCAACTGAATCTGGTCACGACTGTTGAACGCAACCTTATTTTTTTCTTAAATATCAAGGACACTTATAGTTAAAGAAGTGAAACCTAAAATTGATTCGTTCAACTCACTCATTGTATAAAAAATATCCACTTGAAATTGTTAGATTTTGAAAAATCACAGTTTTTGGACTATAATATTGACATGTTTGACTGAATGGAAAAATGTGAAACTTTTAGGACCTTTAGTTCTTATCTTAATCTTTAAATCCTGTAAGTTTTGTTTTATTATTTTAATCCAGTGGTTTAAACGAAGAAGTATCAGTCAACAAATAAAAGGCTATTAAAGAGTATTATTAATCTGCCCTAGCGAGGTATCCGTCGGAGAGGAATTTTCTCCGATTTCATACGAATCGGAGAACTTTTGCTTCAAGGTATTCCTCCAAACAGCTGTTCGTAACATTTCTCCGAAATTATCTAACGCACATCGGCGATTTGCATTGCAGTGCGATCAAGTGCATTTTTGTCTATTCTTCTATTTTTGATAGGTTCACCCAGGTTTTTCTCCGATATCCTCCGACAGTTTTTGTTCGCGGAATTTGATTTAAAATTGTTGTAGTGATAAAAAATTTTAGCAATGCAGAAAAGAAAACTATTTAGCAAAGTAATTTTATGTACTTGTCGACTGGATCTGTGTTTTCAGGGCAAATGCTATTGAAAAAAACACAGCGCCATCGCATATGTATATTATTCTTTTCCGATGAAAGATACGAGTACCTCGAATGTATCTTGAACCTCCGACAAAGAATGCGTTGCGGAAAACTGTCCGCTCCGACGGATACCTCGCTAGGGCAGAATGTCTTACTATATTTACATATGTACTAGGGTGCCCCCCCCCCCCCCCGCCGGAAAGTGATTAAGGTAATTACAAAAAAATTTTGTGCAAAGTTGTTTTGAAATAGGTCAACGTTAACAGGTGCACTTGAAATTTTCCATACAAAATACATGGGTATTTTTTCAGTGTTTTACTTAAAATTTCGGAAAAAATGTAAACGTGGATGGAAAATCTTCAAACTTGGTACATATATTAAATACCATAAGAAGTAAATAAAAAAATTATTTTCAACTTTTTAAACAATATTTAGCACATTAAAAATAACAACAAATTCACAAAAACAAGGATTCTTACTGTTATTTTTAAGGGGGTAGATACTGTTTAAAAAAATTGAAAATAATTTTTTTTTACCTCTTATGGTACTTAATAATATGTACCAAGTTTGAAGATTTTCCATCCACTTTTACATGTCTTCCGAAATTTTGAGTAAAACACTGAAAAAATACCAATGTAGATATTTTGTATGGGAAATTTCAAATGCTTGCCAGCAATAGCCCTTTATTTTTTGACTGATACTTCTTCTTTTAAACCACTGGCAAACGTGTAACGGATTAAAATAACAAAACGAAACTTACAGGATGTAAGGATTAAGATAAGAACTAAAAGTCCTGAAAGTTTCACATTTTTTCATTCAGTCAAACATGTCAAAATTATAGTCCAAAAACTAATATTTTTCAAAATTTAACAATTTCAAGTGGAGATTTTTTTATGCAATGAGTGAGTTGAACGAGTCAATTTTAGGTTTGACTTCTCACTCAAGAAGACACTCATTCTGAATCCAATGCAACAGTGCATGTTACTTCTACTCAATTCTGAAATTTTGTCCCTGTATTCGTGAATCATTAAATTGAAACTTTTTGCTGGCACACAAAAAATTGTATTAAAAACAATGGGGACAGGAGGGGAATGAGGCATGAGAAAATTAAAACACGGTAGATATCCTTCCATTGAACCATAAGGGATATTCTCACAAAGTTTGAAAAAAATCTAAAATGGGTTGGCATTTTCGATTTGACGATTTCATATGTAGACTCTATTGAATATATAATTTCTGAATATTTTGCTAAATGCTGGTCAACATATTCCAGCGATCTAAGTTTTTCCCCCTCTTTCCGCGACTCCAAACTGACAGCAATGAATAGCAACTATATTATATCAAGTCTCAGTACGTCTGCCAAAGCTATTGAACTTCCTATAAATACTTTAGAGTTCGAATGCTGTCTTAGTTCGGTCAAAGGTAAGACTCCAGGTTTAGACCGTATCTCATATCCCATGCTCAGTAACGCTCCATCAACAGTTAAACAACGTTTAATATTCCTTTACAATAATATTTTGAACAAGGGTGTGATGCCACAAGCATGGAAAACTGCTACCTTAGTCCCCATTCCAAAATCCAAGCAAAATCCTACCAACACAAATAGTTATCGACCTATTTCCCTCCTATCCTGCACCAGTAAATTATTAGAAAAAATTGTATCGAAGAGACTACTTTGGTATATCGAGAGAAATAATTTCATAGATCTCAACCAAGTTGCCTTTAAACATGGCCGGAGCACAATTGACTCCTTACTCCATATTGACGAGTTTGTCTCCACAGCCCTATCATGTAAAAATCACGTCTCAATTTTATCTCTAGATTTCGAAAAAGCTTTCGACCGTATTGGCTTCCACGTAGTACTTAACAAATTGCAAAAATGGAAAATTGGACCAAAAATTTACAACTTTGTAAAATCTTTCCTAACTAATAGAAAATTCAGAGCGAAGGTAAATAACGTTTATTCAGACATCTACAACCTGGATAATGGTATTCCTCAAGGGTCACCTCTGTCAGTGGTTATTTTCATTATTGCTTATAATGATATAAGTGAAATTATTATGCAATTCAAAAGCGTTAATCACACTTTATACGCTGATGATGTCTACTTATTATCAAAATTCAACGATAATTCTCGTACACAAACCACTTTTAATGACATTCTCGAGCGCATCAACACTTGGTGCACCCAATCGGGTGCTTCAATTTCTCTAAGCAAAAGCAAACATTTGCACATTTGTAGAAAATTATCATGTTGTTGTCCAGTTATAGGTTTAAATAATGTTTTAATTCCTAATGTAAATAAGTTAAGCATACTTGGTACTATATTCGATAGTAAATTTACTTTTAAGGAACACTGTTTAGCTTTAAAAACAAAACTAGCTACCAGGCTTAACATTGTAAAATATCTAGCTTCCAAAAATAGTTTCATCCATACTAACACCTTGGTTAACGTAACAAAATCGATTATTTTAGCTAAAATAGATTACGCCCTAGTTATATATGGAAAGTGTGCAAAATCAAACCTTCGACTACTCTATTCGTCCTACCATGCAGCCATAAGAACCAGCCTTAAAGCATTTAGAACCAGCCCAATAAAAAATATTCTCGCAGAAGGAGGCTTTTCATCAATCGAAGAGAGGAGAGATATTCTTACTTCAAGGCTTGTTGCCAAAATCTACGACTCATTCAGTTCCCCAATTCACTCTGACGTTCTCAAAATTCTTGGCCGATCCAAAATTCCTAAAACACCATCCGCCCTCTACTCCGTTTTAACGTTTGCTAAACAAATAGGTCTTGGCCAATTCAAGATTAAAAAAGTTGAAATTGAGAAACATCCACCATGGTTACTTTCACAAGATTCAGTCAACACAGAACTCTCCAGATATAAAAAAGACTCAACGCCTAGTGAAAAATATCTTCAACTTTTTCATCAGATGATAAGCAACTACGTCGAAAACCATTACGTCATACTTTTCACTGATGGATCTAAGAGCGAAGAAGGCACGGGTTTCGCAATTGTTGAATCAACCACTCATGTCGTTTCTACAGAAAAACTACCGTCATATTTTTCAATCTTTTCTGCCGAAGCGTTGGCAATTTTAAAAGCTACAGAAATAGCTGTGAAATCCAAAAAGAATACGGTTATTTGTACGGACAGTCTTTCAACTCTAACCGCAATCCAAAACGTTAATAACCGATCCACCACCATCAGCAAAATAAGAGACAACGTTATAAAACTAGGAACTCGTTTAAAACTTTTCTGGATACCAGGTCATATCGGAGTTAAAGGAAATGAATTTGCAGATCGAGAAGCAAAAATAATCTCAAAAAACAACAACCAAGTAACTTTACAATATCCACCAACGAAAAATGATATCTTAAAGTTAGCTAACTCCTATTGGCAACAACAAAAAGAATTGGATTGGTCTCAATACCACCACCACTACTCTTCCCTCAACCAACATCGAAACCTTGCTATTTATCCAACAACTACATCTGCAACCATGAAAAAATGCTTCATCAGACTGAGAATCGGACACACTCAACGTACCCACAGTTACCTACTCAACAAAGAACCACCTCCCATATGCCAATTTTGCCAATTAAATCTACAGCTTTCCATCAATCATTTAACGACTGACTGCACAAAAGTAAATGAAATTTGTAACAAATTATTTAATAAAAATTTTAAAAATCTTCTAATATTTCCATCCGAACAAAACATAAAAAATGTATTTAAACTATTGAAAGTATTGAATTTAAATAATTGTATCTAACGTTAATATATTTGGTTCTTTCTCCGGGGGCGGTCAGAAGAGGTAGGATCTATTGGTCATGCCTCTTTTGGCCGCCCCCGTAGCTGGACATTGAACTATATACATAGGTATTTTATTCTTTTATTTTAAAATCTTCAGCTAGAAGCCCTGGTAGCTATTAGCTTTAAGTATTATATTGTACATTAATGTTTAATATAATAAATAATAATAATAATAATATATTTGTTTATGGTATAGCTCAGAAACTAAGCCGAATTTGAATTTTGGTTGAAAATTAAATTACTATTGATGGTTTAAAAAATTTTATGAAAAATTTTATGCAGGAAATATTAACTAAAACCAACCGAAAAATATTTTTTTTTTTTTAATGAAGTGCTTATTACTTTTTTTGGAGCAAGAATAGGCTTAAAAAGACTAGGACATAATAAGTAGAGGCTCAAGGTCTTAATATGGCGGTAAAAAATCGTTTTATTCCAAATTGAGATATATACCCATTCAAACTTCACCGTTATTTGTTATATTTTTTCCCAGAATTGGCCCGAAAGCTTCTTTTTCGCTACTACATGGCAAATTTCACTTTTGTAAAAATATTAGAACTCAAGATATTGATGAAACATTATGATTATTGAGAGTATTTGAAAAATAAGAAAGCCCGCAATTTTGTTTTCCGGCTGTTTTTAAATGCTGCCAGACCTACAAACATGCACGAGGTTTTTTGCAAAAACAGGAAAAAATTATTAGAAAAACATTGAATGCCTATATCTCTGTCAATTTCAAATAAAAACTGATTTTTGAACATATAATAGACTTCAGCATCTACTATTTTGTTCAAGTATGCCACTTTGCATTTTTGCACCAAAAAAGTTATGCTCATTTTGAAATAAAATTTTTAAACCTTAGATTTTTCGATTTTTTATGTTGGTCTTTGTTAATGTTTCCTGCTTTAATTTTCTTATAAAAATTGTTAAGCTATCAATTTCGATTAAAAAAAAATAATAGTGTTAAGCATATTAAAAGTGGCTAGTGTGACCATTCTATAAGAAAACATGCAAATGCATGCATGCTTATGGGGAAAACAAACACGTTCAATAGTAAAAACCCTTCCACGTAATTGTTTCTATTTAAAAGATGGCCTATTTGTCAATTTACGACAGATTCAGAAGGTGTCTGTGGAATAGCTTATATGTATTATCTAAGACGGTGTTCAAATTGGAGTAAGTCTAAATTTTTTGCCGTCTCTTTATTCTGAAGGGGGTGGCCAAGTCGGGCAAGATTTAAAAAAAAAATTGAAATTTTTTTTAAGTTTTATTTTGTAACAACTGATTTCTCACTGATTGCAATTCTTTCATTTGGATACATTTTTAATAAATAAAATTTATTTTGAATACAACAAAAAATTAGGTTATCCCTTGACGGGTTCAGATTTGGGTTTGGTTTTTCAACGTCAAAGTATGTCTATCCTCTATTGTGTTCACAAAAGGTTGTAGTAGTTAATCCAAACTAAACACTGGTCTTAGAGAGTGCGTAGAATTTTCAGTCGGATGAAGTAGACAGTTTGGTGTGGCCTTCAGGGCTTAGAATTTTAGAAGTTTTTTTTTTCAATATTTCTTTCCTGTTCATTACGACGTTTTTTTTTTGTTAAAAGATAGAAGCTAACTATATCATGGTTTCGTATAGATTACTAAAAAATATGAAATTATCCCAAAGGTTTCTCTCTGTCCTCTAATTTTTTGAATAACAATAAAAGGATTGCTCGTGTATCTATGGACTTCTGAGGAGGGTGGGGGGGTCATGTCCCCATGACCCTCCCTCTGGATCCGCCACTGTATGGAGAAAGTTATCTAAAACTTAAGCATTTTTTACACATTTCTGAACGTTCGAAAATTGTTTTTGGTCTGCATTCAATTTTTTGGATCTGCGGTCAATTCTATTAACGTTTCGTGCTTCAGTGCCATCCCTTCCTGCAGCATCTACTCACCATCAATCAGCACTTACTCCTGGACCTTCTAACCAACTAACACTTTTACCTTCCTTAACTGTACCTGCGTTACCTACCGTTGAACGTTTTGACACAACGTGGACCCTTACTGATGAAACAACAGACTAAAGAAGTTAAACATCAATGCTGACAGTGTGATTTTTTTCATAAAAAATGCTCCCGTTCACGCTGATGTCCCCTGTATAAGTAAACTATTTAGCCGTTCATTTTGTATAGCCCTTAATGAATGCCAGACGATTTCGCCACGTCGCTCCTGCTCAAGACATCATAGCAACTAAATATCTAAATATCAGTGCCTCTTTTGCTCCCACACTGATGATGTTTTCCGACTGGGAAATATGATTATCACAAAATGGGTGGATAAATTAGAATATCGTAGATCTAAAAAAAACTAAAAAGCCTAGACATACAAAACCCGTCCCTCAATAACAACAACTCAATACTGAAGAAAAACCCCACTCACACCCCCAGATCGGACCCAAACTGGACCTTTAAAACTAACCTTTTCCCTAGCTGTTAGCCCTTCTTCTTTACACATAACCCTCTTTATATCCCTACTCCATCTAAGCATAAAAGTCAAAGGTTTTCCTTTAACTTAACTCTCATTCAACCAACCTCCACGCTTTTCTCAACACCAACCGAACTACCCCAAACGAGTTCCTCTCCAAATCTCGACCTCAGCTCTGGGGCCAGGTACGCTACCTTTGGTAGTTCCCATATTCTTAACCCCTCACCAATCCATCTCGCTCTTCTGGATCAATTCCAGCGGACTTTATCTCTTACTCTTCAGCTAACTCTACTTCTCTCCCCACATCATATACTCCTTCAATCTTAACCAAATCAATTCATCCACCCCATCCTCAATGTCACCTCCCTCTACCTTTATTGATACCCTTCTCCCCCTACAGTCAAATTCACCCAGCTATCTAGCCAATCCACTGATTGTCGCTATGCTCTCTCGAGGCTTAAGATAAAAAACCTACGATAATATTCGTCTGTATTTAGCATATATTCACGATAAACCCGACTCCATTTGCTTTGAAAGAAAAACTAACACAAGTGTAATGGTCTTAATTCAACAGGAAGGCCTTCCCACTGATTGCGAGTCTCAAAACACTCTTCATAAAATATCATGAGTTCCTCAATTTATCTCCCCAAAGGGTGGCGAATGATCTTGAGGCCCTGGTACAATATATCCATTTAAAGCGGATTTTGCACCTTCAGCGTAGAAGAGCAGACCACGAAAGGTTTTTTCTTTTCTAATGTACTCCCAACCCTCTCTTCTCCTTCCAAAAACCTTCCATTTACCTTCTATTATCAGAATGAAAAAGGTCTCCATTCAAAGACTCACTCAGTTTTGCAACAAACTCATGACTTACTTTTCGAGATATATGCTCTGACTGAAACAAATCTCATCCCCAGCATTAAAAATCAAGAATTGTTCCCTTCTACTTTTAAAACGTTTATCGCGATGACGTTCTTAACCCATTCACTAACTTGCTGTTACAAATACTAAGGGTATTCATGCAACTTCGAAAACCCTAGATAAGTTTACAAATTGGATAAGTTTATCTTTTGGTTAATGAACTGTCAAATTTGGTATGGGAAATGATTTACACAATTTGGTTAAACTTATCAAAGGCTTTTGTTGCGTAAAATTAACCAAACTGGTTAAACTTATCCAAACGTCATTGTGACTCTTTTTCGGATTGAATTACCTAGCATTTAATCAAATGTTTAAAAAAGGTCGTTCATGCAAACTGTGCGTAAACTTATCATTTTACACAATTTGTTAACTTACGACGTTGCATGAATACTCCTACTATTGACTCATCCCTTATTGCCGTATCTTCTTCCCCTAATCTTGATTATGTGTTATTTATTAAGATTACACTTCCCCGAAAGTAGCTTTACGTTGTCTGCTTTTACATCTTACCATCACAATCCATCGAATCATATCCACTTGCTATTAGAACAATTGACCACATAATTGATTTGATGAGTGATCCCCATGATGAGATCCTTCTTTTCGGTGACTTTAATCTTTCTTTTCAAAATGTAGTCCATCGGACGATCTTTCGTTCTTTATTGCTTCCAATCCCTTTCTTGAAAGCCTTGCTGATTCAAGACATTGTCAAGTCAGCGGGATCACAAATTTCATGGATAGACAGCTTGACCTTATTTTCACAACCGACTCCATTTACTCTTCTCTCTCAGCGAGCCCACTTTCACTTTCAACCATCGATAACTACCACCCTCCCCTTCTTCTCTCATTTCTTCACGACTCTCAATTACAATCCACTCCCCCTACCGATATTTATTCTCATCCATCTCTTCCATAAAGCAAACTTTCGTCAAACAAACGAATAAATAAAGTAAATGATGCCACTTCTTTATTGTACAGTGAAATATTTAATTCTATTTCTCTTTATGTTCCTTTTCTCGCAACAAAACCTTGTCTTCTTTTCCACCTTGGTATAATCGTAAACTTCGTTATCTGCGAAATAAAAGAAATAAGTTGTGGGAAATTTTCCTCCGCTCTCGTTCTCTTACTGACTATTCGAACTATCTTGGTTCTTATCTACATTTTAAAGAGCTGTACAACTCCCTTTATCAACGCTATCTAGTTACCACGCCAACCAACCTTGAATACTACGAGAGTGTGCGTCTAAGCGGCTTTATTCCACCCGATGTCGAGGGCTGATCCAGGATAGAGCGGCGGTTCCGCTAATCTACCACGTCCGCCGTAGAACTGTAGATCGGCGGCTCCTTTACAGTCGAGACGTCCTCGCACAAGATGGAGCTGAGCACCTTCGGTTCAGTAGGACTGTGTCCGAACGGAACCGAAGAGATAGGGTAAGGCAGGAGAACCAGTTCTGGTCGTTGAAAAACGAAGATGAAGTTCCTTCAGACATTTAATAGTTGACCTTGCTATTTTCTTTTTGTATGGCCGACTTACATAGGTTTAGGTAGTTAGTTTTAAGTAGGGACAGTCAGGGTGGCAAAAAAAAATATATATATAATAAAAAAAAAAAAATATAAAATCAACAAAAATACAAAAAAAAATTATAAAACCGGAAAATGCTTGCTGTGGCTGTTCTTATTTGTAAGTAGTCTGTAAGTAGCTTATAAGTAAGTTGTAATTAGTTGTAAGTAGTTTTAAGTAGCTTTAAGTAGTTTTAATTAGTTTTAATTAGTTTTAATTAGTTTTTGTTAGTTTTAATTAGCTATTATGTAGCTTGTAAGTTTTATATAAAACCAACAAAAAAAATTAAGACATAGATCTTTAAGATAGTTTCAGGAAAATGGAAAGTAAAAATGAATTTAGAAAAAAAAGCGCAGGGCTGCTAAACAAAGGATCTCGGGATCAAACCAGACAAACCAAATTTCTTTTTTTTGCTTCTTAATGCAAAAAACTGCTGGCAAGGCGACACTTTCGAAGTAATTTTTTCTAGGGTTTTTTAACAACTAGATTGTTTATACAGATGCATAGGTAATTTGCGCATGACTAGGCATTGCTTTCATGCTCAAAATTAGCTACCAACATTCTCTTATACTACTGACGAAAATTCAAAAACTCATTCAAAAAAAGTCCATGACTGAACAATTACTGCAATTAGCTGACCTTTTATGGCCGCTAAATGGCCTTCCAATTGGTATGTTTTTTTTTTTTAAACGACCCAAATGAGGTGCCAAATTTTTATATGAGGTCGTACATAACAATCGTATAAGGAAAAGAGTAACATATGGATCAATACTCTTTAGCCCAAAGTTTTATAAATCCAAGCATAAAGCGAGCTTTATTAACTATGTAATTAATGTGTTCAGTGAATTCTAAATTTGAGCTAAAGTTAACACCCAAGTCCTTAAAACTAAAGGCTCGACAGAGTTTTTGCTGCGAAATGGAATAATCAAATGCACTTGCAAGTCGCTTTCTTGAGAAAGTAATTGTTTGGCATTTAAAAGGGTTAAGAGAAGGACCGTTCTTACCACACCAAAAAGTGAAACTGTCAATATCAGTTTGCAAAAGATCATGGTCAAGGTTAGCTTTTATTGACTTAAATATCTTCATATCATCAGCAAATATCAGAATATCACTAGAGCGTATACATGAAACAACATCATTTTAGTGAAACATGACATTACGATTATAGAGAATATTTAAAAACTAGGTAGTTTCTCAATTTTGTTTTCCGGCTCTTTTTAAATGCTTCTAAACCTACAGACTAAACGGCTGGTCCGATTTATATATAAGATAAAAATAAAGATTCGGGCAAAAATTATAAGAAATGATAAGGTTTGAATGGCTGTAAATCTTACAGTTTTCAATTAATATGGATTTCTTAATATGCCATATTGAGGCCTTAAGACTGTATTTTATTTTGTGCAAGCACTTTAATTTTTCGATTATTTTAGGTCGGTTTTTAATAAATTTTATATACTTAAATTTTTGTGTAAACATTTTTAAACCATCCATTTTGATAGAAAATTTAATTTTGAACAAAAAGTTTGAAGTGTAAAATTGTTAAATTCGGCTTAGTTTCGAAGTTAAGCCAAAAATATAAAGTGGTCAGTGTGACCATTCTCTCAGAAAAGCATGGGTGAAATCAAACATATTCAACAATAAAAACCCTTTCACGTAATTGTTCCTTTTTAAAAAGTCTAGTCAATAGGTTATTAGTTACAGTGCGATAAATAAACCTAGGGAAAGATCAAAATTAAGATTTCGTATAAAAGTTCATACAAAAGAAAAAAAAATCCTCCGAAAATACAATTCTGTGATGCCAAAAATGAATGCAGCCAAATTTGTATGGTTTGATACGAAAACATATTTTATTCATTGTTCACTTATGAAAAAAACGGAAATTTTCATAAAATAAATTGATGCAACTTCAATAATACTAAACATGATTCAATTAGATATAATTTTAATTGGAATGAGTTATTTTTCGCATGAATGAGTACCTACAATTATTTAAAAGGCTGCCTTTTTAGCTGGTGATGCAGCTGCTTCCGCTTCTGAACTTGGGGGTGTATCTGGCTTCTTTCGTTTGATTAAATGTGTAATATCCATAGGTTTAGAAGATGATGTACTAACAGATGTACTGGAACCAGATGAAGATACACCAGCTCCACCAGTTGCTTTCTCCTTACAAGGCCTTATGTAGTTATCTAGAGCGGCTCGTACCTCGGCAATATTCTAAAAACAAGTTAAAAATTAGTATAAACACCAAACAATAAACAAAATTATTTTAGAAATTTGAATAACCTGTTGTCTAGTTTCTTCAATTTCAGCTATTTTTGCCCAGATCTCCTGTTTAGTTTCTTCCATATCCTTAATAAGCTCGGTATCTTTATCAGCTAGATTCTCCTTAGCTTTCATTTCATTGATTTCATCTTCAATAAGAGCACATGCGTTTTTAAGACTCTCAGCACCCTCTTGATTCATTTGTTGCATAAGATAGGTAAGACCAATTTTATAGTGGATTTCTGCCATTGCCCTACGATATTTGTCTGTGAGATTCTTGTAAATCCTTAGTGCTTTTTCTAAAAATAAACACACTCTATTACAGTATTAGGAATGTATAGAAGTTGATCTAGTTACCATAATCTTCACGAGCGGAATCAAGAATATTATTCTCAAATTCAATATTTGCCAGTTCCGTTTGAACCTCAGCCAAGTTTGGGAGACCACTCAAACCTTGTCTTGTGAAAATTTTAGCAGCAAGCTCAAGGATTTCCCAAGCCAATTGAAGGCTAGATGCCTGTAACAAGATATCTACATACACATTGTTATATATGTAAATTTGAAAGTTCACTCACTGCTTCATTTGCTTCATCTTCTTCTGCTTCATCTTCGTCTGCTTCGACTATACCATTTGAAGTACTGGGTTTGACCGTTGCTCCTCCGGCCCCATTCCCATTTGGTTTGGTTGCATTTTCTGTGCTTGTTACAACTCCTTCTGTGGATTTCTTTTCTGTTTGTAATTCCATTGTTGAGTCTGCTGTTTTTTTTGTTATTGTTTCTGAATTTTTATGCAATGTAGAATCTGGTTCTTTTGTTTCATCTACATCAATTTTTTTTTTATCAATTTTATTGCTCTCAGAGGATTTTATTTCCTGATTAATATCAGTGGGTTTTTCAGTTTCGTTTGTTAAATTTTCAGCAGTTTCAGCAATGACGTCGGTAGTGTCTTCATTATCTTCTTCTTCATCTTCGTCTTCTTCCTCATCTGGAACATCAATTACCTTATTTTCATCAAAGGCAAGGGCTATCAAGGACTTAGCATATCTTGCAATTATAAACGATTATTATGGTATTTTTTATAAATTTCATTCAGTTTTCATCTTACAACAAGTATGGCATTCCAAGCTCATCTGAAAGTTCGCCGTAAATTTCTTCATATAAAGCGCATACTTCACTTAGTTCATCTGCAGATTCACTGTAGCATTTAAGAAGATAGTTTCTGGAACCTTTGCTATAAAGTTCCTTGGCCTTTACGATAAGCTCATCTCGAGTAAGTTTAACTTCTTCACTCATTTTACTCAACTATAATAATACATACAAAATAATACCAGAACAAGTTTAAAAAACTGCCAAGTGCAACCACTTTTAGTTTGTTTTTCGTAATGAGGGTGGCCTTGATAATACTATAAGTAATATTAACAATCTGAAAAGTACAAAAGTTCTTTTCTGCTGCTTGATTATGGAAATTGATGGAACTCAATTTCAACGCAGGCTAATAGTTTTAGTTTATACTTCATTATGACACAGATATTGGCAAAAACTTTTATCATACTTTTCAAAAACAAACAAGTAAAAAGTAATAAGTATTTATATACATCTAGTATTTTAGTATCAGGTGTACAGACCGGGTTTGAAATCAGTGGTTTCCGATTGCAAATAAAAATATATATTCCAACTTTTTCAGTGGACTAATCCTTCATAATTATTTTGTATAATACAGTCTATTTATATATTGTCTGAACGTTGAAATGCCAAAAACTTCTTAGTGAAAAAGTGACAATAC
Organism: Dasysyrphus albostriatus; assembly: GCA_946251815.1. Taxonomy (NCBI): domain Eukaryota; kingdom Metazoa; phylum Arthropoda; class Insecta; order Diptera; family Syrphidae; genus Dasysyrphus; species Dasysyrphus albostriatus. Next base: position 180,369,702 of record OX276335.1, read on the forward strand.
TAACGTAAAATAATTGTGGAAGCTATATATGTGCGTAGATTTTTGGTCAATAGCTTTTCAGTTTCGTTTTATTTTGTAAAGCTTAAAATTAAGTTTGGTTTTCTGTAGAATAGAATGGATTATTCGATGGACAGAACTTTGTTGTTCAACGATAAGATACTTAGACAGCAAAGGTTCTAACTTATGATAGAACTTTGTGTCACGGTTTAGATTTACAGTGCTGTTAATACATCCCGGTGGTCAACTTCATCAACTGTAATGTTTGTAAAATGAGAAAAAGATAAACTTTTTACTATTTGTTTTAACGTTTTTATTAAACGATTAACCATTTAAAGAATGGTTATAAACGTTATAATGATCCTAATCCATCAAAAAAAATAATCAAAATTAGAGGTTAGTTTTTAATTTTGCCTGTGCGAAACTATACCTTTTATTACTTTTAAAAAACCGGCCGGCGTTGGCTATTACGCTAGAAAAGAAATGCACTTTGTTTATTTTTTGAAAAAAGGAAAATTTTGATTCTGTGTATATTAACTTGTATATCTTGGAATGGAAGTATGGTGTGGATGACTTGGAAGTCATCAGATATTACAAGTACCTTGGAATTAAATACCTTGAGTAAAAATCTTTCCATGAAGAAACACTGCGATCTTAAACTGTCGAAGGCGAAAATGCTATAAATTCCACTTGGAAAAACTTAATGGACAATTCGTCAAAAATACGAGTTTTTGAAACTGTCATGCGATCAGTAATGTGCTATGATGCAAAGGTATGAGGAGGTAAATTCTACGACGAAGTAGAAAAACTATTGCGCTTCTTTAAAATCGTCTTGTTCCGTTGCACAATTTCGGTGGATCTCAATTACGAATGAGCATCAACGGTGAACCAACTTTAACAGCGATGTTTAATACAGCAACCGAAAGTTTGGATCACTGAGAATGATGTAGACTGTAGCAATTTATAAGAAAATTAAAAATTATAAAATAAAAGCTAACCAGTTTTTTAATAAATTGTGTTTAAAACCAATTAAAAATTTTAAGGACCAATTTCAACAATCAATTTGATAATTGACAACCAGAATAGGGCTGTTAAAGTTGGTTCAATGCTCATTTGTAATTGAGAACCACATAAATTGTGCAACGGAACGAGACTTACTGTTGAAAAATTATCACCGAATTTTATAGAAGGTAAACTTGTTAGTCAGAGATAATTTATTCAATAAAAAAAAATAACAATATTGTGTTAAGATGTGTGGTTTCGTTTCAGGAACTCTTTTGGATAGTTACCATCTTGTTCCTCATCTATAACTATGTCAATCGATTTGTTCTTGACAATTTCACCGGGTAGCTTCAATTGAATTTGATGGTTTATTTTGTTGAGATTATCATCAGTTAGTATAAAATTGAGCAAGAATTCCACCAATTTAATTTGCTAAATTTTCTTAAAACTATTTGTTTAGCAGCTGTCAACAGTTGTTTCTAAGCATAGACATAATAGGTTTGTTCGTTGAGCCATGAAGTCACACTGGGGTCGCCCCAAAGCGTTTTTTGAAAAACCTGAACTAACCCTTACGAGAAAATTCCGTGTTTTTTTTTTTAAACCTGGGGTCGCCCTGGGGGCCTACTTTGTAACTTTGTTCTACTTTCAAATCCATTCGAAAGTTGTTTTCAATGCTTATTTTGAGTGGTAATATGTAAGAAAGTGGGATTAATAATTAGCGTGCGAATATTTTGCGAGTTCGAACGTTTTTATTGTAGAATTGAATTACATAGTTGGCCCCCTGAACTTGCCCTGAAGTTAAGAATAAAATGTCAAAGTGGCAGGAGCTCTGAAGCATTTTTTTGTTGTGGATTCACGTGCTGCAGGTAATTCTTATGTTTTTGAAATGGAAATTCAAGGAATACACAAATTTACTTAAATAATAACAAATAGAAATAGAAAATGAAAACTGTGGTTTCTTTTTCTTATTTTTAAATCAAATTTTGCTTCTTGTTTATCCCAACAACACAATTTAAAGCCGTTTGGTGTTTTTCGAGAACAGAAAAACCCATGTTTTGTTGACAATTCTTGGGGTTATCAAGAACACCTGGGTCAGCCCTGGGTAAACTTCAACGAACAAACCTAATGGCGCAAGTCAACAGAATTATATTAGGTTCGATCGGTGAGCCCTTAAGTAACCCTGATGATGTATAGAATATATTGAATATGTTTGTTTGGCATATAAGCATGCTTCAAACCGAAAATGCTACTAAATTCACCCATGCGTTCCTGAGAGAATAGTCACACTGGCCGCTTTCAATATTTTGGTATAACTCAGAAACTAAGCCACATTTGACAATTTTACACTTAAACTTATTATTATTTCTATCGAAATGGATGAAAATTGCACACAAAATTTAATCAGGAAAAGTTAACAACAACCAACATAAAAAAAATTGAAAAATCAGTTTTTTTTTCAAAATTGCACATACCTTTTATAATTTGTTAAACCATGCACGTAATTGGTATCTTTTTAAAGGTTTACTTATCAATAGGTTTACTATTAATTTTCATTTCAAAATACACGAAGCAAAAACAATAAGTCACAAGCTAAATTTTCATTTCACATACAAATTTTCTCACATCACTTGGGTTTAAAGGTCATGTTAAGTGAAGTTTTTGGGGAAATAGCTTTCACAATTGGAAAAAAAAACAACCATTTTTTTGTATGAGACCTTCACTTCGCTTGGATGTATAAAAATAGACTTTAACGTTAAACATTAAAATAATAATTAAAAGTCACAGACTAGTTTTTATGCTGTACGCATCGTTCCACTCGGCGGCTTTCTACTGTGTGCAAATACATAGACACCTCTTTTCCAATCCCGTTTCTAAAAAAAATATACTTTTATTTCTTCGTCTTTCACTCTTTTGCTGCAAAGCTTATCGCTTATCCCCGCGAGTGTTTGTTGTTTTTTCCCACCATGGGCTCGGCCCTTGGGCCAAAAACTAAACCGGGAAATAGGTACAGCGCGCTTTCCGAAGTTGTGCTCTCCGAACCCCGACCCAAAAGAAACGAACCATCATTCCATACCTTCGACCCCTACTTTGAACTCCCTAAAACCAGTAAGTGAAAAAAAAACTTCTTTCTTCAGTTAACATTTTTGCATTGAGGAAAGCCATCGATGCAATAAGCACCGAGTATGAACAAATCTCACAACTTAGAGACGGTAAAATCTTAATTCTCACAAAAAATCAAACTATTGTCGACAGATTCATCGACACAAAAAACCGTTCCAAACTTTGCCCGCGATCACCTTACACAACCATAAAACTCGAACCTCCTAGTGTTAGCACTGGAAGCTCATCTTAAATTCAAAATCACATACATAAATTCGTATCTTCCACCCGATCAAGCTATCACGCGCCATGATTTTGAAAACATCCTAACACAGGTCCAAGGGCCAATAGTGTTTGGAGGAGATGTTAATGCCTGGAATGTCCTTCGGAATTCCCCTAGCACAAATAAAAGAGGATTCACTCTACAAAATTGTATAACCAATTCCAACCTTCTTATATTGAACGACGGTTCACCAACACACTTCTCTACACACAAAACGTTCACACACATAGACATCACCTGCTGTTCTCCTGACCTATACCACAAAACGTGCTGGAAAACTTTAGATGATCTGCACAATAGCGATCATTTTCCCATTATAAACACGCTAACATTAGGAAAAAAAGAATACCCCTCCTCCTTCACTAAAATTCAATATTGATCTAGCAAACTTGCCCGAATATGCTTAATCAACTGCCAAAATCTCACTCAGCTTTGAAACTAACATAAATATTAAAAAATCTGCAGCCATTTTCCAAGTCTCTTCGTGAAGCTAACCTAACAATACCTCAAACTAGTCCCAAAAAATCCAAACATGCTGTTCCTTGGTGGAACATGAAGCTTAATAATTTAAGGAATGATAAAGTGAAAGCGTGGAAGAAATTTAAAAAAAAAACTCCACAACGGAAAACCTTATTTTGCTTAAAAAATCCAATGCTCTCTTCAGAAGAACACTGAAAATAAATAAAACTAAAAGCTTGAACGAATTAACCTCATCCATAATACCCAATTCTTCTGTGACAAATATCTGGAATAAAATAAACAGACTTAGTGGCTCAGCTGTGCCTCGTTCTATTAGGTGCATTGAAGCTGTCTCAGGATCTCTCGTTAACAAACAGTAAAACCAACTGGGATGGATTTAAAAAAGATATCGAGGACAACGTTGAGTTAAGGGTATCATTACAAACGCCTCTTGAGCTTGAAGACGCAGTAGATACCTTGTTGATATAATACAAAAAGCAGCTTGGGATAGCACACCTTATCAAAGGCTAATGCCTCGCTATAAAGACATTAAATATCCGCAAGAAATAAAAGATTTAGTGAAAGAGAAACGAAAAGCACGTAAGAAATGGCAGCCAACCCCTTGCTCCTCAACACAAAGCTCATTTAAATCGCTTGGGTAATATGCTAAAAACGGCGATATCAGATTTCAAAAACCTTGAAAATTACCTTAATGGCTTGACAGAGGGGAAAGAACCCAACTACTCACTTTGGAAAGCTATAAAAACAAAGAAAAAACCTAAGCTTCCAGTGCCCCCGATTAAGAAAAGCCATAATGAATAGGCTAAAAGTGACAAAGAAAAAGCGATGGTATTCGCCGATTACTTAGAGGAAACATTTAAGCCGTTCGATGGGCAAGAACTCAACGAAAATATTAATATGAATTTTACCTCAAATGAAAGCTACATAACAAGAAGTGCTACACTTGCCGAATTAAAAAGATAAATAAAGAAACTTAAGTCAGATAAAGCTCCAGCATATGACTTAATTACGGCAGAAATTTTTAAAATGCTCCCTCGAAAAGGATTAATCAACCTCCTTTACATAATAAATACCTCTCTAAGGTTAGAATATGTTCCGAGCCAATGGAAAGTTGCGGAAGTTATAATGGTTTTGAAACCTGGCAAACCATCTCACGAAAAGAAGTCTTACAGGCCGATTTCGCTTCTTCCTATAATATCAAAGGTTTTTGAAAGGATACTACTTCTGTGCCTGCGACCGATAATAAAAGAGAAACAATTAATACCTGAACATCAGTTCGGATTAAGAAGCAAGCATTCGACAATTGATCAAGTGCATAGAATTACTGACGTAACACGGAAGTGTATTAGGTCCAGTTCTGTACCTTTATTTACACGCGATATACCTCAAACAGAAGACACTTTCGTAGCCACGTTTGCTGATGATACTGCAATACTAGCAGTAGGCAAAACGATTAGCGAAGCTACAAGTAAATAACAAAATGCTCTTAATAATGTCAATGAGTGGACAAAAACATGGCGAATAGCGCTCATTGAACAAAAGTCAGTCCACGTGGACTTTACGTATACAAAAATAAATAGACTACCCGTCTTTCTTAATATCGCTCGTGAGGCAAAGTATCTGGGAATGACTCTAGACGCGAAATTAAAGTGGAAGCGGCACGTAAAAAAGAAATGCGAAGAACTAAAAAGTAAATTAGAGATATGAACTGGTTACTCGGTAAATATTCAAAGTTTAGTATTGAAAATAAATTGATTTTGTACAGACATGTACTTAAACCTGTTTGGACTTATGGTATACAATTTGGGGTTGTTCCTGCGATACAAACTTAATAACTTACAAACGTTTGAAAATAAATTGCTTAGGTCATTTGCAAATGGTATAAAAGAAACGAAGATCTTCACGGGGATCTCGGGATTCCTACGTTTCGGGACGAAATAAAAAGTTTCGCGGGAAAACATAGAAATCGACTATTAGACCACGCTAATTCCAACGATTATTGACATTCTTGACGAGTCGAATTTTTATGCCGTCTAAAGATCAAAACCTTCCGACCTGGTGCGGTGAACAGAAATCGCGGAATAAGTAGGAACTTTCACCGGAAACCTGCAACACGTTACTTAAGTTCGTTAAAACTGAATTGCTAGATAAGTTTCAACTTAGTTGCAATCGGGAAGTGGAGGTGGTTTTAGTGTAGTAAGAATCGCACACACCTGTGAGCACGCGTTTTTCGATCCTCATAAAGCCTGATGCAGGGGGGTCATTCCGTAATTTTCGAAATGATAATCGTCAAAACGATAATCGTTAACGTGATCGTCAATGATTTGCTTCACGTAACTCCATCACTATCGTCTCGTCTATCGTTAATTTAAAAATGCAATTTGAGAGCATTTGGTATTCCCAAACTGTGGATAAAATGTCATATTGGCTGTCATAAATAACAATCTACGTTGTTTTTGTGTCGTTGGTGCAACAAAAAAGAAGACAAAAGACATGATGTCAAATTACAGTGACTACTTTGTCATTCAATTACAGTCGCCTACAAACTTTCAATCACAAAATAAGTATAAAGTGAGCTTCAAAATCTATGCAAAAGATACCTATTTAGCTATCGTCTCAACGCTATCGTTTTGACGATAGCGTTTTGACGATTATCGTCTTACGTGAAGCAAATATTTTATTTTCAAAACGATATCGCCCAAACGATAGTCATTTTCAGTTTTACGGAATGCAAGACTATCATCAAAGCGCTATCGTCGAGTGATAATCGTTTTACGGAATGAGTGCCCAGGTTTTGCACTACCCACGGACAAAAAAAATATCTCTTAGTATGACATTACTGAGACATACCACAGGTGGTGTAAGCTCGCCTTGATGCCGGACCAAGCACAAATACCACAAAATTAATATTACATGTGAATATGTACCGACTGTGCGGCTAGTCTAATTGAAACTTGACCCAGTGTGTGATGGTGCAGGGTGGCCTCCCTCTAAGCACAAATCCCCTCCGGGTTGCTGGCCATTGAGTTACTACACTGGTGAAGCTTAAGCCTATGAAAATTGCATTATTGTCGTTCTGGGTGTTTATAAGCTGAATAACTTTTGAACCCAATGGTTTAGAGCTTAACAAATATTTAATAAAATGAAGTTCTCATAATAACCTTTTCAAAAATGTATGACACATGCGTGTTGAGTCGGAGGAGAAGCGCACAATGCAGAATTGCATTATTTTTCTCTTCGCTTTATTGTATGCCAAATATTTCTTGAACCCTTGGCCTACAATTTGACGGCTATATAACAAAATTTAGTACATGCAATAACCATTCCAACGACGTACGACACATTAGTGTTGACATGGTAGAACAGCTTTAAATGCAGAATTGCATTATTCTATAATCCGTTTTTGTCAAATATCTCTCGAGCCCCACATGAAGTACATGCAATAATTTTTTCAATGAATTATGGCGTTGAATTGACAGACCAGAGCTCAATGCATTATTGTTCTTTTCGCGTTTTTTGATGTCAATTATCTCTTGAAACTCATGTTCTACAGCTTAACGGTGATATAACAAAATTAACTACATGTATTAACTGTTTCAACGATATATAACATATTGATGTTGAGTAGCAAGACAATGTCCAAATACGGAGTTGCATTATTGTTCTTTTCGGTGCTTTGAAGCCGAATATCTCGTGCACCCCATGGTTTAGAACTTAACGGTCATACAATAAAATAAAGTCCCATAACCATGTCTAATAACCTTTTCAAAAAATGTAGTGGCGACAAAATAGATAGCAGTGTTCTGTTAAAAATTCTCTCTTGGCCTTTAACCGAAAGTGCATTTTTAACGTAAAGTAACGGGAAATTAATTCCCTAGAAATTGTTTTATAAACAAAGTCAAATGGAAGCCAAATGGTAAACAAGGTGCACTCAAGTCAGGTCAATTTAAATAGCAAACTTTGTTTTCGCTACAAGTTTAATATATATTTTTAGTTTTTAAAAGGCAAGTGAAAAAGTTACGAGTTTTTTTTATAAAGTTTTTAGGTAGATTCTTGAAAAATTAGAATGCTCAAGGAAGAAGGTAATAAGTGCTCTTCACCATTGCCAAGAAGAAGGTGGTAGTCAAATCAAAATTCGTAAGAATCGAACCAGAAAAACCAGCAATCGAACTAATTTTGCAATCGCCCGCCTGAGCAAAGCTGATCCATTTATGACTGCTTCAAAAATTAAACATGCAATTGAACAAGATCTTGGTGTAAATGTGTCTGTAAGTACAATTAAGAATCGTTTGCGTGAAAAAAAATTGTTTCGACAAATTCCCAGAAGAAACGACACGTCTCTAAGCGCAATCTGTCACGTCGACTGTAGTTTGCAAAGGAGCATATTTTAAAAGATCCAAATTGGTGGAGAAATATCTTATGGAGCGATGAGTCCAAATTTAATCGCTTTGGGTCGGATGGAAATCAATCAGAAATGTGACCCGAAATATACGATAAAGACTGCTAAGCATGGTGGGGGTAGCATTCTTGTTTGGGGATGTTTTTCCTGACATGGTGTGGGGCCACTTCATCAAATGGAGGGTATTATGAACCAGCTTAAATACAAGGAAATCCTAAAGGATACTACTACGCTGAGTATGCTGTGGAGGAAATGCCCATGAGGTGGACATTTCAACAGGATAAAACAGACCTGATTATTTATCCCGTGTTTGAATAATAAATTGATTAAAAAATGCCAAATTGCAAATCCATTTTATGATGTAATCTTTAGTTATGTATGTATGTTCACGTGTGTAAAAAATTCAAGCGTGACTTTGCTTGGTTAAAATGAATGAATATACTGAAATTACATATATATAACATCTTCTTCTTCTTCTTCTAATATATAAAAATAAGTTGCCTTATGTTCGGGCTCGATAAACTCGAGAATGGCTGGGCCGAATTTTTTGATTTTTTTTTATAAAGTTATCTTCCGTATTGAGGATGGTCTTTTTTGTGAAGTTTGGTCAAAATTCGGTAAAGGGAAAACCGCAAAATGCATTTTAAGTGCATTTTGTCAAATTACTAACAAATCTTTTGATAGGGTTTCTGTGAAGTTTGGTTAAAATTCTCTAAAGCGGTTTGCCATCAATGCATTTTTAGTGAATTTTTTGTTTGTCAAATTTCTAACAAATATTTTGGTAGGATCTTCTGATGATGCCTACGAAGGTTTCGATAAAGCGGTAATGTCATTCTTTTTTATCAAGCAATTAACAAACATAACAAGTTTTCTTCTTGTAATTATAATTTGTTTAATTTAAAGTGATTTAATTTAGTTGGAATAAGTTTGTTATCTGTGACATTATCAAATATAAAAGTCTGGCAGGTTTTCTTTTCAGCCTTTGGAAGGGTCTAGGGGTAAAAAAGAGCCAGTTTCTCTATTTAATTATCAGGGGTATTAAAAAAATATTGTTTATGATGCTCTGTCATTTTTCCTAGCAATAAACACCAGATAGCCATTTTATACGAACCTTATCATGGCTATTTTGGAGATTTGAAACAAAAAAAAATCACCTTTTAAATAAAGTCTCCAAAAGAAGTCCGATAAGGTTTCCTTAAAGAGCTAAAATCATGGATTCTTTTGATCGTATCATTAAGTTAAAAGTCTTTAAACTTCGGAGAAATGACAGAGAACAAAAAATCACCGGGGTACGATCTAACAACTGCCATTTCCTTTTGAATTGAAGTGTTTATGACCCTAACACGTAGATGGATTATCAAGCGGCTTTGACCTCCCACCCTTCCCAAATGCTGAAAAAGAAACCTGCCAGACTTTGGTATTTCATGCACAGATTTTCAGTCGGCTCTTGGTCTAATTTCTAAAACATTTTAGTAGATTTTATTAATTCTATAAAGCCCAATCTATAATTATAGCTTCTATAAAAATAAAGCTCCAATCTTGCTTTGTTTGTTTGTGATGACTATTCTCAGAAACTATATATCCAATTTAAAAATTCTTTTGGTGTTTGAAAGATAATTAAGAGGATAAAATTTTGTAAAAAAAATGCAATTGCAAAATAAAGTATGTCGAATTTTTTCCCTTTTTTTCTTTAATGTTTGAAAGGGTTTTATTTAGAAGATGGGTTAAGGGCTAGATGTTTTCCTTGGTTTACCTTCAAAACTATAGAGTGAAATGGGGTAAAAACTAAAAAGTATCAGATTTCGATTTTCTTTGTATTATAAAGGTTATTTTTATATGATGGGTTACCAACCGCAAAATATTTTTTATATATATTATTGAGTGAAATACAGTTTCAAATTTTAAACACACTTTAAAATGTTTTTACGTATTTATTACATTTCAGATACTTTTTTGCACTGAGCCAAGCCGTTACTTTTTTTAAAGAAATTTTGTTCTCTACCCGAGCGAAGCCGGGGCGGGCCAGCTAGTATAATATAAATAAAATACTTTAACACCTCCCTGTAGAGCAGTTAAAATTGAATCGGGTTAAACGCTAAAATGTTTAATAAATATGGTTTATTACCGGATTTAACGAGTAAATATTATGCGCTTGAGTTGAACTTTTGAGACTTAACTCACTTTGAACAAAGGTGTAAATTTAAACCAGGATTAATTGAGTGAATAATAATGTAGTTACTTATTAAATCGTCCGTCTTTTAAGTAATTTTTCAAAACTTTCAGACTTCCGAGGTTTTGACAGAAAAAGCCGACTATATAGAATATTTTTTACATTTCAATAGGCAGCTATAAATACCTTCGTTAATTTACTTAGCTTCTTATCGATTGCCTGTGATTTGTGTAACGTTTGTTCTTTAATATTCAAGACATTTTTCAGCTTTCCGACATCCGTATCATCGCAATCTTTTAAGCTGTTTCGGCGCCTATGTCGTAAGGGCAAGTATACATTTATATGTACGTATATGTATATTTTTATGAAAGAAAACCCTTAGTAGTATATCCAATAGGCAATACAGAATAGACTGGACATGGAAAATAAAGAACTTCTCCCGACAATCTTCGCATGTTAATAACGTTAACATAAATCTTATAATACACGATTATTACGTTAAAGGTTAAACCGCATTTGACTGAAAAGCCATGCGTAGTTTTGGTCTTTACTTAGACTGCATGTAAACAACTATATAACTTAATGATAACGTCTTACGACTATAGCTTAAAAACCAAATTTGTTAGGAATATTGATATAAAACTAAACCAGTGTACTGGTATATAAACTATTTAGTCGGACAAGAAATCCGTTCACAGACAGGGGCTAAGATAAAACATTCCGATATAGGTAGCATTTGAACGAATCCTTTTTTTTTTTGTTTCATTACGTGAGTTGTCTGCTCCTTTGAGATTGTTTTTTTCTAATTAGATTTCTTTAACTTTAATTAAATAGTCTTACCAAACAATAATATAGATTAACTTGTACTGTTAATTACGACAAATGATACAAATTCTCTTACACTAATTTTATTTTTTTATTTTACTTTGCGGTCAGTAAATGGCGCTCTTTTTATTTCACTTCTTTTTGGTTTTTGCTTTCTGTACTGTTCTGTCTGGCATTGGCATTAGCGGTCAACCGGCAAATGTGAAGGAAGAATAAGAGTATACAACATTACGCCACTTTCCATGAGCGTAATTTTCATTTAGTTCCTGTCTACATTGTCTTTTCACTGAAAGTCGTTTTAATGTACAACGTGTCCACAGGACGCTATTTAGATTGGGACACTGATCTCTTATACACTGGAAAGTGTATTCCATATAATGTATAACAGTTTTTTTGCTTCCAATTGAAGATGACAATTAGGTGGTCGGCTTCATAATTTGACGTTTACATTTACACAAAAAAACGTGTTTCCAAGATGTCAATCTGAAGAAAGAGAAACAGACCAATAATATGAAAGGGAAAAACTTTGTGGGAGTTTGTTTTATTATTTCTTGTTCATTAAGTTATTCACTGTGTGCATTTGTTTGTGCTATTACTTTCCAATGGCACTAGAATTATATCATCAGAAAGGTGTTTAAATCATTGATCTCTATAATATAATACACTGGATAGCGTATCGACACAAGAAAAATGCTTCCATTTGAAGAATTGTTATATTATGAAGCTGACCACTTTTTTGTATAACAATATGACTGTATAACAATTTATACAAAATAATCCACGATGAAGACGTCAAATTTCCGTTCATTGCTCCCCCCCCCCCCAAATCTCTTTGCTAATATTGTTGTGTTTGTAATTTTATTTCATTAACAAATGGTTAAATGAAATGGAATTACAAATGTAAAAAGTGTGACAAGGAGGTAAAATCATAAAAAAAACACAGACTATAGATCCGCATTCTCCTCATCACACTTATCAGCTGTTTTGTTCAACTTGTTTGCAAACTAAAATAATGAACGATATGAATGATATGGTTCCCATATCCCATCTACATATTTACTATTACCTATTTAAACAACTTTCTATTGATATAATTCTAGTGCTATTAGAAAATAATATAACACAAACAAAATGTACACAGTTAGCCAGTTTATATTTCTGAGATCTCAGAGGACTCAGAGCGCTCAGAAATATAAACAGGATTCCTCTCAAAAAATCCTCCCTTTTCCCCTTTAAAACTGTGTTTGAAATTTTTTGGATTCGCTTGCTCAATTATGTTTTGTCGCAATAAATTACATAAGAAGAAAAGAAAAGGAGAGTTGTTTTGACTGCTATGTGAGGAATAATGTTTATATTTGATTCTCCTGCTCTGTCAAAAAACTGAGGAAAAATACTGAGCGCTCGAGAAATATAAACTGGCCAAGTGAATAACTTAATGAAAAAAAAATTATAAAATAAGCTCCCACAAAGTTTTTCCCTTTCATATCATTGGTCTGTTTCTCTTTCTTCAGATTGAAATTTTGGAAACAGGTTTTTTTGTGTTAATGTAGAGGTCAAATTATGAAGCCGACCACCTAATTGTCATCTTCAAATGGAAGCAAAAAAACTGTTATACATTATAAGGAATACACTATCCAGTGTATATAGAGATCAGTGGTTTAAATAGGTAAAGTCTGGCGCCTACTGGGCAACTTTCAGTTGCTCAAAGTTGCCTGCAACTCCGAGCAACTTAAGTTGCTCGCCATCGCCCTATAGGCAACTTCCGAGCAACTTTTTGGAATTTGACGTCATGTTTTTGTGCATTAGTTGTGTTGACTTTTGACACGGACACCATTACAATGTTAATAAAAATGTAAAAATCAAATAAAAACATTGAAGTTTATAGCTCATTTTTGATAAATCAGAATCAGAGGATTAGAAAATTCAGAAATGCAAGATTTTATCGTTGAACATGGCCATCCTTTATAGATAAAGTTGCCAGCAACAAGAGTTGCCCAGTGGGCGTGGCTGAGCAACTTAAAGTTGCCGGGAAAAAGTTCCGCGAGCAACTTCGAGCAACTTAAAGTTGCCGGCAACTTAGTTGCCTAGTGGGCGCTCTCCTATATAACCCAATGTACTTGAATCGGGAGCAACAAAAAGTTGCTGGGGTGAACAACTAAAAGTTGCCTAGTGGGCGCCAGGCCTTATAGTAAACAAAAAAAGTAATTTTAGCTTCCATTTCATCACTATCCACTTTTATTTTTGTTTTATTTTCTATTTTTGTTTTAAATTAAACTCGCAGAGCTGACTTCAAATGCCCAAAATATCAGAAAGCTGTACAGCACATTAGGGGCGAGTAAAAATAGCAAGTACAGCATATTTTGAAAGCTATTCCAGTTGCAGCTGCATGTCCAGTTGCAGCACTTTATTCTGTGCTTACGTTCTGTAACTCTCGCATCGTCAAAACCAGTCGAGAAACGATGAAAGTTGAAACAAATTTGTATGAGTTTTGTTCCATTTTTCAACGTTTCTCGACCAATTTTAAGGATGCGAGAGTTATAGGACGTAGGCAATGGTCAGGCAGTGAGGTCTTTAAATGTGCAAAGCATTGAAGTCGTTGTTGTTTCTATGTGTTTTGAGGCGCCTCTCCATTTGAAGAATTGTTATAAAGAGGCGCTGCCTATCTGTCTGACCAGAATAGAGTGCTGCAACTGGAGCTGCAGCTGCAACTGGAATAGCTGTTGAAAAATGCTGTACGTTATTCGTTTGACTTCGCTGCTGTACAGCCTTCTGACATTTTTAGCATTTCAAATCAGCTGCGCGAACTTTGTTCAACACAAAAATAAAATTTAACACAAAAATAAACATGGATGATGATTAAATGGAAGCTAAAATTACTTTACGTCTTTATCAGAGATTACAAAGAGTTTGAAACTCTTTTCAACCACCATGTAAGCACTTGGTTGCACTCACAATTTTGTAACGTCAAAAAAGCTGCATGCAAAAGTTAAAAATTGGCCAACTTGTCCAGCTGCATATACATCTGCGTCGTGTTCTATTCGTATCACCATTTTGACAGCTATTCCAGTTGCAGCTCAAGTTGTAGCTCCGTCTCCATTCTGTTCAACCAGTATGACGGTGTTCATACGAGCTTCACGTGAGGCGATTGTATCTCACTCTCATCTCTTGAAAAGAAAGTGAAGCAGAAGCTTTTAATTTCTTTGAAAATTTCTTCCTCAACTTGCCACCTCTATCTTTCCAAGAATTAGAAATGAGATGAAAAAGAGAGACGTCAAAATGAGTCACCCCACACGAAACTGGTATTAACACCGTATATTATTTTTGCTATACTGTATGTATGTATATTTTATTTCTCATAAGATTCAAATTAACAAAAGTAAGAAAAGCTTAATTATATATAATTAGTATAGAAAAATTAATGACATTTTGTATTTATAATACCTAGATATGAAAATAGTGTCAAATGCCACTTCAAAATGAAAACTTTATATGAAAATTATTAATGAACAAGGGTGGGGTGGCCCTCAGAAACCAACAAATTAAGATCACAAAAGTAAAATGAAAATGAAGAGAAAAGTAATATTATTTCAATGATAGGAAAAATTCATCGAAAAAGGTTTAAATTGAATTTAAGAGGAATAATTTTAAATAATTAAATTAAAAAAAATTAAAAAAAACATTCTATTACGGAAGTTAAATCAAAATGCCAGTGAGGTGAGATTCTAGACTTACAAAATTTAAATTAAAGAGCCAAGATTTTACTTGATTGAAGAACATTCCAGGAATTGTTAATTGCCTAATGGACTGAGGAAGTTTATTAAACAATCGACAAGAAGATACAGTATAAAAGTTACGAAAAGCGGTAGTGTGAAAGTGGAGAACAGATGCGAAGTTCATGACATTACCACGAATATTATAATTTAAAATTAATCTAAAATTTATATTACCAGATCGCATAAAGAACGTCTTTAATACTTTAAAATAATACAAATGACGGACAGGAAGAATTTAAAGATCATGAAACAACGAGTAACTGGGTTGTCATCGACTTTTACGACATATATTTCCTACAACTGATTTTTGCAAAACCAATAGAGGTTGAATTTTGCTCAGATAGGCACCTCCCCAACAAGAAATTCCATATTGAAGCTTATTTTCGGTAAAAAAGGAGAGCATATATTTTTCAGGTAAAAGAAGTATCTAACAACACAACGAAAATATTTCCTCAAAGTTTCTGTATGATTAGAAAAACTCATCCTTGAATCTATACAAAGCCCTAAATATCTGAACTCCTTGACGTTTTCGACCAAAAAACAAATATTACGGAAACTAATATCACTAGAAAAAGAATCAAACCAACAATCAGAAGTACAACTGCAGTGATTTAGCTTAATACGTTGACACTCAGGTGCGTGGAAATAGAGCTTAACTACGGAAAAGTTATGGGAAGACAAGTTGAAAAACATAATCTTAGTCTTAGAGCTTATCATCAAATTATGCTCAGCGAACCAGATATGTAATAAATGGAGATCCCAATTAATGTTACAAATTAAGCCCAAAAAACTTTTTGACCCATATGAACAACCTACATCATCAGCAAAGGCAGTTAATTCACCTTTAAAATTCAAACTAAACAGTGAGTTAACGTAGATAAAAAAGAGAATTGGACCCAAAACAGAACCTTGGGGAACCCGCAGATTTATATATTTTCTTTCACTTCTAACATCATCAATAATAACACTTTGAGCTCTATTTTACTAAGATACGTTCTAAACCATTCAAGAATAAATCCATAAAACTCAGCATTATGTAACTTGCCTAACAAAATATTGTAGTCGACCATATCGAATGCCTTTGTAATGTCTTTAAACAAGCCAGCAGTTAGCTTTTTATTATCGAGATAAGAAAAAATTCTAGAGCAAAAAAGCAAAAGAGCATCTTCAGTTGATTTCCCCTCCAGAAACCCAAATTGAGCAGAACTGAAAAAAACTAGTATTGTTTAAGAAATAAATTACTCTTTTCTTAATAACTTTTTCAAAGATTTTACTAAAACCTGGAAGAAGGGATATAGGTCTATAATTACATTTGTCACTAGCTGATCCCTTTTTGAATAATGGAACGACGTCAGCACGTTTCAAGGCTTCGGGAAAAACCCCTGTAAGTATACTCAGGCTGAAAATATATGCCAAAACATCCACCAAGAAAAATCCGATTTGTTTAAGCATAACATTAGAAAGAAGCCGCTTGACCACCAGAAGCGTCGTATGTTCGTAAATTGGGCTGAGCAACAACTTGAAAATGATTCGGATTTTCATTGAAAAACTATCTTCAGTGATGAGGCTCATTTCTGGCTGAATGGCTTCGTCAATAAACAAAATATGCGGTATTGGTCAGACAGCGATCCACACGTACTACATGAGTCATCATTGCATCCTAAAAAAATTACGGTTTGGTGTGGTTTATGGGCCGGCGCTGCGGCGTCATTGGGCCGTACTTCTTCCGTGATGATCAAGACCGGCACGTCATTGTGAATGGGGATCGCTACCATTCAATGATAACCGAATATTTTTGGCCCCAATTGGATGATATGGACTTGGAGGACATGTGGTTCCAATAGGACAGCGACACAAGCCACAAAGCGAATGTCACAATCAATTTATTGGAAATCAAGTTTGGAGAACGTGTTATCTCACGAAATGGTCCAGTCGCTTGGCTGCCTCGGCCGTGCGATTTGACGCCGTTAGACTATTTCCTGTGGGGCTACGTCAAGTCTATGGTCTATGCCAACAAGCCAGCGACGATTGATGAACTTCGTACGAATATCGAACGTGAAATTGCAGCAGTATCGGCCGATTTATGCTTGAAAACCATCGAAAATTGGGTTCAGCGTCTGGACTTCTGCAAGCGTGCCCGTGGTGGCCATGCAAAAGAAATCGAGTTCCATATATAATGGCATCAAACGTTCTTTCACAGGAATAAAGAATTTCATTGATATCCAAAACTGTTTTTGTTTTATTTAAAAAAAACTTTTGTAGCGCTCTTATTGAAAAACCCGATACAATCATATCCACAGGCATTTGAGTTTTTCAAGGAACCAATAGATTTTAAAAGCTCAAACGCAATACTGTTGTTAAGCACGGTAGAGCAGCCATTGGTTTGCATGGTAGAAAAGGGTCGTAAATTGCTAACTACTGATGTAAAATAATTATTGAACTCTTCAGCGACTGCACTTTTTCAGAACATAACTTTCACCAATGCTTATAACAGTGGGGTTTTTGGATGAACAAGGTTTATTAAGAATGCTGTTAACTACTTGCCATTTATTTCTTAAATTACCTTTGGTCAAATTAAACTGTGTACGATAATAATCATCGCGGCAAATAGGAATTTCTTTTTTTAATTCTAGACAAAGGCTTTTATATTTGTTTTTTAAATAAATGTTATTTGGAAACTTAGAACATTTAATTCTTAGTTTAATTTTACCCTTTACCTTGTTATATAAAAGCCTTAAGATCCATGGTTTAAGTCGTTTTATAGATTTTTTGGGTGTAAACGTTGAGGTACATTCGCTAATGTGCTATTTAAGCGTATCAACAAAAATTGCATATGAAACAGAAGCATCGGTTTCTATATAAACACTTTCCCAAAACTCATAAAATAGACAACTGTTTAGTTTTGAAAAATCAATTTTCGAAACCTTCTTTGAGAACCTACAATTATTTCTATTTTTATTCTTGGGAGTGTTAAACAAACGTCCTCTCATGGAATGATAAGTAATTCTCAAATCAAAAACAATCTTTTCAAAGGAACTTACATATTCATTGTTGAAACGTCCATATATATGGTCTAAGCAACTACCCGTAGCAATCCTAGTCGGTTCATTCACAAAGCAAGTAAGACCGTGGTGTGAATCTAAAGCGACAAGTAAGCAGAAACACTAGCGGTATTTTCCAAAACATTGATATTGAAATCACCCATAACTATTAAATTCTTCGATTTTTAACTCTCTAAAAGATCAGAAAACTCTTCCATGAACACGGTAACATTAAACAAATGAAGTCTGTAGACGCAAAAAATAAACATAAGCCACTTTATTACAACTAAAAGTGACCTTCAGAATATCCGCACTAGAGAAATTCACATCTGATGCAACACAATCAATATATGTGTCTTTTGCAAAACAGAAAACACCACCTGCCGCGTAACCTTCATTTGTTTTAGCAAAGAAATTATAACCTGACAAGGCAAAATCGCTTATTTCGAAGCCATATATACAAATCTCAGATACAAAAACAAAATCTGAAATGCACATAAACGAATCAAGATGTGTGACTAGAGCAGAGAAATTCTCCCTTAGACTTCTGACATTTTGATGCACAGTGAAAAGTTTGTTATCACAAAACAAAGGATTTGAAAAAACATTATTAAATTTAAAATTAGTGAGATCAAGGACAGAAACGTCATCAATGTTAAAATTTTGTGAATTAATTTGAATTTACATAATATGTAAATAACAATAAATGCACTAGATAAGAAGTGCAAGATCATTAAATATTTTAATAGAAATGATATTTTCTCCTTCATCCTTTCTCGCAAGAATTTGATTGTTTTTAAACCATAAATATTTATATCCCTGGTTCTTTCTAATCTCCTTTGCCTGCATGAAGAGAGCCTGATTATACTTTGAGAGAGCATCATTAATGTAAATATCAGTTCTCTTGCGTCCGCTACCATTTAATTTAAGACAAATTATGGATTTAGTAGAAGCGCTGCTTACGCCACCTTTTTCTACTTTACTTCTCACTTTCTTGACGAAGTAGTTCTCAATTTGCTCATCAGAAACTTCAACTGAAAGCGCTCTTTGGAAATATTGCTGAGCTTTGACTTTAGCATTCCTTTCATCGACATTTGGTACTCCAACTAAATGAAGGCAGTTATTTAGAAGATGTTGCTGCTGCCAGTTAAGCTTGTTCTCTAGAAATTTCACTTTAGTTTTCAATTTGTCATTTTCAATTGTTAATTCGTTCTGAGATTTTAGGAAACGGTTGTTAGTCTCTTCTAACTTGGATAGCTTTAAGTAGATCATTTGTAGAGTGTATTCACTTTCAACTTCATTAGAAGTTGCTTCCGACAAAGCCAGAGTAGAGTGAGAAGCACCATTATTATTTGTATCACTATTTGTATGATGTATTTACACTTTCACTCTGCTTGTTTTGTACTTGCACTGGTTCGGGATTAAGGAGAGATCTACGTCTTTGAACTCTACATTTATCGCAACGATAAGCTGTTCCACTTTCTTTAAAATTCGAAATCATCTTTTGTAATTTTAACACAAGATAAATGAAAAATGCCCAGACAGTCATTGCAAGAAATTTTACTTTTGCAATTACCATCTATGGATTTATGCACACAGAACATTTCATTTTAAAACATTGAATAGTAAAGTCTCAAAAGTGATGTGCACCCCACGACAATTCACGTGAAACTGAATACTGTATGCCAGTATAACATAAAAATGTGAAAACTGGGAGAGTTCATCGGCTGAAATCTTTGGTAATATATAACGTGGAGAGCTCGTTTCTATTTCAAATTCGTAGCCATCATAGAGGGCGCAACTCAAGTTTGTGTAATTTAAAATGACAGCCGGCAGCTAAGGATAAGGATTGAAAAGTAAATAAAATCAAATGTGAATAAACATGTATGGACACATAAATTTATATAAATAACTATACATACTCAATGGCAGAAATCTAAAAATTCAGTACTGATTCGTAACGTCGAACGCACAAAAAATCTGAATTTTCAACCAACTGTCATTGGCCACGTTCAATGTTGTACCTAAAGCGATCTGCATTGGTTTGTGTTCTTGAAATCCCTTGTCAAAACACAGCTGATGAGAAAACAGATGTTAGCAAAAAAGATATCCCAAACCATCTTTAAAATTTTCGGATACAAAGATATCCAATGAGAAATATCAACAACAGCTGATTGGAGTTGACACATAATCGGCATTGGCCACGTTCCGCTGGCTATAGGATAGGTTATGTAAGACAACTAAGTAAACGACCAGAACCAGAAAGGTTAGCTGAAAAAAGCTGACAAAGAAATTGAATTAATTTTTATTCCAATTAGCAAAAAAAATTTTTTAACTTTTTTAACGGAGTTTTCTTCCACTTATATTTACATATTGCGTAGAGTCCAAAGTGTTGCAAATAACCATTTTCTAGCTGCATCTAACTAACTAGTTTTCCTTTCAAAAAACCCAACACTGCAAAACTCAACATGAACAACTCAAGCTTCTTGTCAAATATCAGCTGTTTTGAAATTTCTCTTTGGATTCGGATTTGTTTGTTGGTCACAGATGATTTGTCATCAGCTGTTTTTTAACAAGAGATTACAACAACACAAAGCTATCCGGATAACTGAGAACTAACATCGGAACGCGACCATTTACAAGACCCGATTTTTCCACAAACGTTCTTTTGTTCATTCCGTTCCTGGCAAACACACACGATTTTTCCTGATGTTTGCTTTCTCTTTTACAATTTTTCCAGTTTCGTTTCTGTGTTTGGTATGAACTAGCGTTGCCACTAATAAGAAGATTTTTCTAAGTAGATTAAAAAAAGTGATGCAGGTGGATTAAATGTTTGCAGTAGATAAGCATTTTCAAGTTGTATTTGTTTTTAAAGAAACAAATTAGTTATAACTGATAATTAATTGAAAATATATTGTAAAACATTGCCTGGTAATGCGAAAAAAGAAACTTGGCTTTAAATTTATTTAAATTGTAAATTTTCGCATTTTATATTTTCCATTCGACCGAAAAGTTATTTTCTGAGAACTACCAAACGCATTTCACAAAGCAGAGAATAGAAAATTTCTTTATTTATTTATTCGAATCTTTCATTTCAATCATTTTTTTACATCCATTTACTGGTTTATTTTTTATGACAGTTCTCACCATTTGGCGGCCAAGAAAATAATTTATATTAAAGAAACGTTAGAACTCACGACTATTTGCTTTTTAGTGGGGTAGTTCTCAGAGGCAATAAGATTGACTGCATTTCAAAGACCTAATTCTAATTTTGTTGAATGATATTCTTTTTGTAAGACCAAAAAGTTTTTTAATGCAATAGATTTACTGCAATGGTGGCAACGCTGGTGTTAATGTGTCTTCTACCTCTGAATGCAGAATGAAAAGTACAGCAATAAAGTATGAAGAGGGCAGAGACTGAAAAGACCGTTTTATGTAAACATTTCACCCGATTTTGGGTAAAATCGTACCTGAAAATCTGGTCATGTAAATAACGACTAGATACCGAAATATATGGAAACAAAGCTATCGTAGATATGTTATCCATTGAAACTTGAACGCTGCCATTTATTTGTTTTCTACAAAAATCTTCAGGCGAATTTATTAGACTTTCTTAAAATGCCTCTTGTAGGACATTTAGCTAAGTTTGCTTAAATATTTGAGTTGCCTTTAAATAACGTTACTTAAATTCTCAACTATAATCAATTTTCCATTGCTACTTAACTAAACGATTGAAATGTAACGTAACGTGAGAAAACTCACTAATACATGTTCATTTCAGCTTTTTTTTTTTGACAGATTGCAAACAAAAGATGAGCACATATATTTATAAGAAAGAAAGAGAAGCAACTGGCATACTAAATGCAAACGAAATGAAACATGACTCCATTTTGGTTTGTGATACTTTGATGTTTGTGTTCAGAAACTCTATCATTCAATTTTTTAATTCACACCTTGGCCTTTTAATATAAAAATATGTTAATAAATGGAAACAATTTATTATACAATTCATTTTATAAGGCAACCACAAACCCACATTTATTAGGTACCCACAGCAAAAATATGAATACTCTACCCACATACATACATAGATATACCTATATTTTTGAAATAAAAACAAAAAACAATTTAGTCTCGAATGTCAAAATATTATTAAGATGGCTTTAAGTAACCTTTAAATGGCGAATGGCGTTTTAGTTAAGATGCATTTAAGAAACTTTGCTTAAAAGTGAAAATTGATTATAGGTACCGATTTCGCACTTAAGAGCAACTTAGAGGCATTTTAAAGTTATGAAGCCTTTAAATTTTGTTAATAAATACGGCTGCGTGTTTACTTGCTGATTTTATTGAAAGTGAATATAAAGATTTTTTTTGGAAATAAAAAATTTAAATTAAATTTTAATCAAAAATTAGTGACTAGGATGAAGGTATATGTAAGATGACTGGAAAAACGAGTGTTCTTTTTTTATTTGAATTGAATTGAGTTGAAGCCACACTTTTGACTTGCAATCAAAAAATATAAACAGTTATTACTCCCAAATGCATATTTTCATCAGTTTTCCACCAAATATAATTATTATAAATAAAAACGGAGAAAACTTTCACCTCTTGTTATTTTGTTAAAGAAAAACTAAAGCCGATATGCAAAGGGAAAAACTTTTTTTAAACTATATTTTTTATTTTATTCACTTAAACTAAGTATACAGTTCCTTGAAGGAAAAAACTGCACGTATTTCTTAAGGGAGCGATTTTTGCGGAAAAAAATGTTTGGCGTTTAAATTTTTTTATCAAACTGTGAACTAGCCCAAAGAAAATAAATTTTATATTCACCATCATAATTTTTCTCGCGCAAAACAATGCCACTGGCATTCTTTTGCGGAAAAAAATTGCATTTGACATTTGTATTTGCTTTTGCATAGAAGAGTCTCATTCAGACTTTTTTCTTACAAACTGTAAGCTGATGATGAAAACAAAAAATTTACTTGCACCACGCTTATTTTTTATTTGCCGATTTTTTATTTTTCTCACCATCAAGTTTTTTTTATTCCAAAGAACTGTATACTAAGCTTTACAAAAAAATCATAAAGCCATTACATCCACTCTTAAGTTCAACTTCTATGTGTAGATTCTTCTTTTTTAGCTGTCATCTGAGTTTTCAGATGAAAATTTTAGCTGAAAAACGTAAGCAAACGTCACGAAAAGTCATCTGAGTTTTCAGATTTTATAGACAGCTGGCCAACCAATAGCCTAAAAATTCAGATTTCTGGATCCTTGGACTCACGGACTGAGAACTTCAAGCGTCAAGGAAGTGAAAAAGCAAAATACAAGACAAATACAAAATCTCATAAAAATAATATAGATTTATATGTGAGTGCCCACTACAATTTTATAAAAACTAAAGTTTGCTCATTAATTTATTTGTTTATAAAATCAAAATAAACCCAATTGATGAGAAGCCAGCGGTACCGCAAATAACTATGTTCAGACGTGGAAAGGATATTGGATGCGATAAGGCGAGGCAATAAAACTGGTTACATGAATTAGAAGTTCTTTTTTGCATTCACTGTAGTTTCTGTTGTTTTCTCAAATGAAAACGTGTAGGTAGTAAACTCAATTAATTTTAAAAAGTTACAACGATATATAGGTATATAAAACAATGTTTTGCATCGACGGAGACGAACCAAAAAAGAATCAAAGTTCTTTTCTTTTGGAAGTAATCACTGATCTCTATAATACACTGGATAGCGTATCGACATAAGAAAGTTGCTTCCATTTGAAGAATTGTTATATTATGAAGCTGACCACTTTTTTGTATAACAATATGACTGTATAACAATTTATACAAAATAATCCCCCATGAAGACATCAAATTTTTGTTCGTTACTCCCCCCCGAAATTTCCTTGCTTACATTGTTGTGTTTGTAATTTTATTTCATTCACAAATGGTTAAATGAAATGGAATTACAAATGTTAAGAGTGTGACACGGAGGTAAAATCGTAAAAAAACACAGACTATGTATTCGCATTCTCCTCAACAAACTTATCAGCTGTTTTGTTCAACTTGTTTGCAAACTAAAATAATGAACGATATGAATGATATGGTTCCCATATCCCATCTACATATTTACTATTACCTATTTAAACACCTTTCTATTGATATAATTCAAATAAAAATAAAAAAAATGTACACAATGAACAACTTAATGAAAAAAAAATTATAAAACAAACGCCCACAAAGTTTTTTCCTTTCATATCATTGGTCTGTTTCTCTTTCCTCAGATTGAAATTTTGGAAACAGGTTTTTTTGTGTTAATGTAGACGTCAAATTATGAAGCCGACCACCTAATTGTCATCTTCAAATGGAAGCAAAAAAACTGTTATACATTATAAGGAATACACTATCCAGTGTATATAGAGATCAGTGGAAGTAATGAATCGAACAGTCAAAATAAATTGAAAGTTGTTGTTGCAATTCACATAATTCTTCGACTCGAAATAAAATTAAAAAACAACAATGCAATGGACTATGGAGGGTGAGACGAACGAAAGTTTAATATCTCTATTTAATTATCTTTGGTGTACAGCAGACGTCAAAAAGTAGTCTTGCTTAGCAAATGTCATCTTCAATTGGAGTCAAAAAAACGGTTATACTTTGTAGGGAATACACTTTGCAGTGTATTATAGAGATCAGTGCAAATTTCCCAAACAGAATGGAAGACGAATCTGGAACAGATGCCAAAAATGCTGCAGCTGCAAGAGTTGAACAAGTTTTAACTTTCATTCCAGCATTTTTGACAACTATTGCAGCTCGTCTCTCATGTTTATTCAGTGAACAGAATAGAACAATGCTGCAATAGATGTCAAAAATACTGCAATGAAAGGTAAAATGTGTTCAACTCTTGCAACTACAGCATTTTTGTCTCTGTCTTCTTCATTATGTACTGCTGTCCTTTTCATTTTGCATTCAGAGGTAGATGGCACATTACCACACGCGTTTGTAGGTATTTTTAGACTACGTTTTCCACAAGGAATGAAACGCAAATACTATTTAGTTTATGACAATTTAGTTTCATGTATTTACTTAAGAAGTTTTAAGAAGAAAGTGGATTTATATCGCACGCAGCAACTAACTTTTTATCTGTCCGTCCTTTTTGGTTCGTCTTCCAACACTCGTTAATTTGAATTTCTCTCTCTCGCTCGCTTTCAGATTTCTACAAGAGTGAGTGTAAATGACAGATGAATCCCCACAGTACTCCGCCCTAAGAATTTGAAATATTCGATTAAATATTTTTCAAGAGAGAAAAAAAATTACAGTCGAAAGTTACATTTTTGCGGAATTACTTTACATTTTTAAAAGCAAGATAATTTAACAAAAATTGATCAGAATAGTTTAAGAAATAAGTAATTAAAAAAAAAAAACAAACAATATGCTATTTAAATAAACAAAAAAATAATTTACTTTACTTTAAATCGGACAATTTTTTATTTTTATTAATATAAGTCTTAATCGGTTGAAATATCGATGTTCCATAAGTTGGATCTGGGAAGTTAAATCGTTTAGTTTCTGGATGAGTCTTAAGATTGTTTGGAATTGAATAGTCGTGCTTTCTGATGTGAATTGGTGTATGACTTTGTGTTGAGTTCTTAAGACTTCAAAGCAGTTTGCTGACTGTTTTCAAAGTTGTTTGGTAGACTTGACTGGTTCTCAGCGGTTTGGTTAAGATAAACGCGTTCCAAATAAGCTGGTTTAAGTCTTTCAATAGAAACGTTAACGATTTAACCATTCTGGTTGATCTGGAATACTCTGTCAGAAATACGATTCATAATTTGAAAACGTCCATTGTAAGGTCTTTCTAGCGAATGTGTGTTTTTCTCACTGCGTATGAAGACATGCGAGCAGGATGCAAGGTCCTTGAAACCGGTTTAAGCTCTCTCATCTGATCTCTGAACTCTTCAAGAAAAAGTTGAGGATTCGGTGAAAAATCATTATTATCAAAGAATTCGCCTGGGACTCAAAGAGAGACCGTAGAGGTATTCTGCGGGTGATGATTTCAGTCCTTCGCGAATACAAGTTCCAAGACCAAATAACACGGTTGGAAGTGTGTCGACCCAATTGAATCCGGAATTGTGGCACATTATAGCTGACTTTAGCGAACGATGCCATCGTTCGATTAGACCAATCGAAGCTGGATGATATGCTGTTGTTCTGCGACGTTCACAACCCGTGAAGCTTAAGGTAGAACTGGAACTAGCGGGAGCCAGCAAACGTGGTCGTACGAAACCGAGCGCAAACAAGCAATTCCTTATGACGCACACATAATTGCGAAGTGGTACTCTTGTTTAGTTTTCGTTAACTTTTGCCATCTGGCGAGAGAGCGCTCACCGACCGCTCTTTCGTAAGTGGACGTATACAAAATAAGAATGGTGGAAGAAAACTAAAAAAATTTGGCGGTTAGTGTATAGTTTTCAACTGTCTTATTTTCTGTTTGATGTATGAGTGAAGTAAAATCTTTTATTTTTTAAAATTAATTTTCATGGCTTTACAAAATTAATAATTAAAAGCCTATCACTCTGCGCTGTGAAAAAGTTAAAGAAAACTAACATTAAACAAATAATTCACCCCTATTACCGATGTCGTATACGACAGTAAAATATGCGACGCGACACAATCTGCATTTCATTTGTCGTTTTCAACTTTTGTCACTCGTTTTGCTGTCGTTTGTAAACGTCAAATGTCGTTGAACATTTTCATTCTGCATTCTGTAAGGCGAAATGAAACGACGATTATGAAAAAAACGACTGTAGCTCTCGTTCAAGAATTTGTTAACGACAAAGAAATTAAGGCCGCAAAACGGTTAGTATTCTTATTAAATAATTTATTTTATGAAATTTACTGTAGTTTTATTTGTCATAAACAAAACAATTAAATACTTGCTAACATTTTCTGTTGAAAAAAAACAAATCAAAGCCAGTTTCAGGTGCTTGTTGAGCTGGTGGAGAAAAATGAGCAATTGGCAAGGGGATCTGTGAAAGGTGTACAGAAAGTTGAACTAAAAATGGAAGGCTATAGAAATCTTTTTTTGAGATAATCAAATAGAAGTCGTTGCCAGCGCCATGTTGGTAACTTCCCTCAACTAGAATTCTTAAGGTGACTGCGAGCATCAATATAACTGGAATCAATGATAAACGTTGCCGAATAGTTATTTTGTCACTTTTTTCATCTAACACATTTTTAAAAGCTTCCTTTGTTAATCAAAAGTATTGCTTGAATCTGTTAAAGGGTACAAAAGTTCCATTTAATAGTTAAAGTTGAATTAAAAATATGAACTCACTTTGAATTAGGCAAATCAAGTGGATTTGAGTGTTGTCTTATGTGGTTTCTTTTATAAGTGTGCATTTTCAAAACTGCGCTTCGCACTTCTTCATTCTCTTCACTATTGCAACTTGTGTTATAAAACATTTCTAAACTGATCATTTTAATTTATTATTTAATTGATAATTATAAAATTAACGGCATTTGTTGTTTATTGAGTGTTGACTAATGATTTTTTATTTGTTTTGTTTTCAATTTCATTTGAGTTTGACAGATATCCATTACTTTTTCATCGTTTGAAAATCTGCTACAAATTTTTAGCGTCGAAAAAGTTATAGAATGCCATTTGAAAAACGACACGACAAAAGAAACGATAGTCGTCGAAAAAACGAGACGACATCGGTAATAGAGGTGATTGTTTACTTTTTTTCACTTTCCACCACTTGTGCATTATGGGTCACTTGTGAAATTGACGTTTCCGAAATGCTTCAGCCCATCTCGAAAATCTATCGATAAATGTAACGCAGTAACTAAATCCTTGACTAACAGGCATGGGTCCAATGATGTCTATATGCACGTGGTCAAAATGGCTGTCAGGTGGTGGAATGACTTTTGGTAATTTTAGAACAAGACGACTTATTTTCGATTGTTGACAGTCGGTACATAGGCGAGCCAAGTTGATGATGTCGCGTTTCATATTGGGCCAAAAATATCGATGTTGGATAATTCGAAGTGTGGCTTTACAGCTAGGATGAGACATACGATGGAAAGTATCGTATGTTTGCTGTCTTAAAAAACGCAGGAAGGTAAGGTCGACAGTTTTCAGTTGATGTTTCCAAAACGAGTGGAGTCTTGTCGGTTCCCACAAGCATTTTGGTGAATTTGCACGAAATTGTTTTTGATTTGAGTAACTCTTTAAGTTCATCGTCTTCAAGTTGTCAAGTGGTAAGTTCTACGTAATCGAAAGATGTTGGGATGTGAAGAGCGTCTACTCTCGACAGTGCATCAGCTACCGCGTTATCTGCTCCATTGATATGAATTATTTTCGTTGAAAATTGCGAAATATAATCGAATTGTCGTTGTTGTGTTGGATATGCCTCATCAGAACGTTGCATAAAGGCATAGACAAGTGGTTTGTGGTCAGTATGGATTGAGAGCTCACATGCTTCCATAGAATGTCGAAAGTATTTGATGCTTTCGTAAATAGCTGTAAGTTCTATGTCGTAGGTACTAAATTTTTGTTGAGATGGTGAGAGTTTCCAGGAAAAGAATGATAAGGGTTCCCATGTCGAGTTAGGCAAACGTTGTTCCAAATCACCTCCCATGGCTAGGTTCGAAGCATCGGTAACTAATCGGAGTTCTGCATTAGGATTTGGGTGACCCAGGAGAGTAGTGTTGGACAGTTCGTCCTTGAACTGCTGAAAAGCCTTTTCAGCTTCGGGATCCCAGCTGATGGGTGAAGTGTCGTTCTTTTTAGAGTTGACCAGGAACTTGTTGAGTGGAGCTTGGATTGTTGCTGCTTGAGGAAGACAAAGATGATACAAATTTATCATCCCCAAAAAACGTCGTAACTCAACTACAGTCTTTGGTTTGGGGAACTCTCTGATAGCTTGAATCTTTTCTGGCAGTGGAGAAATACCCTTGTTGGAGATAAGGTAGCCCAGAAACTTGACTTCGGAAGTTCCAAAAGTGCACTTTTCAACGTTTAGTGTCAAACCATGTTCCTTGAAACGTTGGAAAACTATTTTTAGGTGTTGTTCGTGCTCCACTGGTGATGGTGAAGCAATAAGCAAATCGTCAATGTAAGGAGTTACAAAGTCTAGACCTCGCGCCCGTTCGTATACTGGCTTGCGGGTTGTTGGAATGTGGTGTGCAACC
Organism: Dasysyrphus albostriatus; assembly: GCA_946251815.1. Classification (NCBI taxonomy): domain Eukaryota; kingdom Metazoa; phylum Arthropoda; class Insecta; order Diptera; family Syrphidae; genus Dasysyrphus; species Dasysyrphus albostriatus. Next base: position 180,398,963 of record OX276335.1, read on the forward strand.
CGCTGATTGGTCAATGGGTGGTTCAGGAAACACCAGTGATCTCAGGAAAATCTTTCAGTTAATTTGCAAACTGAATAGTCGTATACGTATACTGGGCTAACGTGACCTTTAGATGTTAATTTGGTAAAACTAACGATGAGCAGTTGCCTTTTGAGATCCACAAGGAGTCCATGGTGTGATAACAGATCAGCTACCACTAATGCATATGGCACGTGCGCTATACAAAAAATGCAGTCGATTGGACGACGAAAACCTAAATCTAATGTCAGCCTTTTCGTTCCGTAGGTTGAAATTTTTGAATTGTTGGCAGCGAAAAGTTTAATGCCGGATTCAGATTTGGCAAAAGACGATGGCAATAAAGAAATCTCAGCGCCGGTATCAATTAGAAATTTGATACCCGTTGTGTTGTCGAAAATTGTAAGGCAGCTTTAGTTGTGTTTAGCTTTAAATTTTTTATGGAAATAACAGATGTTTGCTGCTGGACTACCATCGCTGTAGTTGTTCTTTTCACGCTTCTGTTAGTACGGACGATTATGTGAACGGCTTTGAGACCTAGACTACATTCGCGCTTAGATCTTTGATCTGTTGAGTCAGAAAACGTAGAGGCTTCCATCGATGCTGGCTCATTACGACGGCATAAATCTGATTAGGTCTTTGCAAATCAACTAATTTATCAGCTAAGGCTACCTTATCAATGTTTTCGTCAGAGTTTGCTATCAAAATTGCACGGACCTGGTCGGGTATCTGTTCAAGGAAAAGAGACTTGATAATGTTATTGTGGCATTGATCGCCGGCAGTGTTTTTCATCACTTGTAGTAAGTGTGATGGTTTCTGCTCATTCAGCGCTGTGCCTCTTAAGAGTCGGCGAAGTTTTGAGTCTTCAGCCTCTGCGAAAACAGTAAGAGTTCTGTTTTTGAAAGCATTATAGTTTTCTGTTGCCGGTGGCGCCTTAATTAAATCGGCAATATGCGGTAAAATGGCTGGATCAGCGTTTGCAACTATGTTCTGGAATTTTGTCTGGTCTTGCGTGATTTGATGTTTGTTTTCTTGTAGCCTATTTCTTGTGGCAGCTCACGTCACCGTGGTCGTTCAAACGTATTTTTCATTACCATTATTCATGGTCAATAAGCTCGTCTCGCCATTCCCCTTTTACACGGGAATATGTGGCCTGATTAGTGAATACGAAGTGAATCGTTTTCAATTCGATATCTCCTTTTCGACCCGCTTCGATTTGATCAATTATCGAATAAGAAGCGAGTCGTGAATTAAACCTCCAAGATTTCCAGATAATTGACAACTGATTTGCAGAGAAGTTTTGTTTTTAATTAAATTCATTGTGCGTAGTGCCATTTCAATTCGTTTTCATTAACTTTAGAATAAAATTAAAATATTATTGAAATAAAAACTGAACTTTATCTGCCCTAGTTAGGTATCCGTCGGAGAGGAATTTTCTCCAATTTCATACAAATCGGAGAAGTTTTGCTTCGAGGTATTCCTCCGAACAGCTGTTCGTAACATTTCTCCAAAATTATCTAACGCACATCGGCGATTAGCGTTGCAGTGCGATCAAGTGCATTTTTGTCTTCTATTTTTGACAGGTTCACACAAGTTTTTCTCCGATATCCTCCGACAGTTTTTCTTCGCGGAATTTGATTCAAAATTGTTGTTGTGATAATAAATTTTAACAATACAGGAAAGACAACTATTTATCAATGTAATTTTATGTACTTATCGACTGGATCTGTGTTTTCAGGGCAAATGCAAATGAAAAAAAAAACACAAATCGCCATCGCATATATATATTTTCTTTTCCGATGAAACATACCTCGAGTGTATCTTGAACCTCAGACAGAGAATGCGTTGCGGAAAACTGTCCGCTCCGACGGATACCTCGCTAGGGCAGTATAATGTTGTTAATATGTATGCCGAACGAGTGGAAGTAAAATATTCCTCAAACTTGCATATTTCAAGAAAATTAAAATGCTTCTTCACTTGATTTGAGAATTGAGTGAGTGTTTTTGTAAAAAAACAATAAATTCATTAAGCTGTTTTAGTTTTCAAAAGAAGCATTTGTGTTTGCCTTGGTTCTTGGACAAAATGAGGACTGAAAATTGTTTTTGGTGTAAATGTAATTAATTTCATTTTTTTAGTGTTTTTAATAAAAAAAATAATAATCGCACTCACTTTTAAATTTATTTTAGTGAAAACAATGAATAAACTATCAATTTCGCCCGTCGATACACCAATCCACAAAAAAAAACCTATCAAAAATTTATGCTGTAAAAATGGAAATTTACTCTTACATTCGCTTTCGATTTCGAAAATAGGGCGAATATAAAACGAAAGAGGCGAAAGTGAAAGCAAATATCAAACCTAATTTTCGCCACCTAAGGCCCAATTCACATAGAATTGACATATGGTGCTGGCGTGGTTTTGGTCTGTTACGGGTGTGGAGTAGATGTGATGCGTAAAATTCATATAGAAGTGACACTGAACAGATAACTTATCAGCTGTCAGTTGCATCTCATCGCAGAATTCAATTTTGATTACTGAATATATTTATTAATTGTTATTTCACATAATGCTTTTATAATTATATCAATTAACTCACATATTGTTATGCAATCAGAGCTTCAGCTTGTATGTAAAACCAAATAACACAAATACTTCAGGCAGTTTCATTACGGTGTGCCATTCCATGTACACCATTCGTGGCAGCGAAACAGCATGGCAATGGCCGTGCGTACCGCGCCACGTCTTCTATGTGTTTTTTTAATTAATTTTTATTTTTCAATTTTCTTAAAACTATCTTAAAGCTTGACAAAAATTCATAAAAATTAGCCTACTTATCAATATCTTCAAACTAACTTACTGGCCCCAATCGGGCGCTCTAAGTTAAACTAGAATAACTTAATGCTAATGCCTTTCGGCCTAAGAACTATTTTACTTCTATGTGTGTATTGCCCCATAAGTGGAAATGTGAATTTCATTACGTGGCATTTGCATCCACTACGCCAGAATCACGCCGAAACCATATACCAGTTCTGTGTGAATTGGGGCTAAAACGATTCGCTTCGTATTCCATAATCAGGCCACTGTGTCATGGTTTTCTCGCTATTGTCTCGCTGTGACGTTTACACGTGGTATTTTATACATTGCGCAAGTTTTGCCGTTGTCTAGCTATAGTTTCGGCAAACATGTTTCTTTACAAAATTAAAATTTTCAGAATGGTTAAAAAGTCCAACTGTGGTTTTCAGTGACATTGTTTTTGAGTTCGTATTATGTGGTCCCACTACACTGTGCCCATTTACACGGCTATCTGAGTCGAGGTTCTCTCGCATTAGACTCGCCATGTTATCTACACGTTGTTTTTGTCATTAGGTGTTTTTTTTACTAGCCCACATGAATCGGACAAAAAAAACCACATCGGGGCTTAGCGACGCCATCACAGAAAAAAATTGAGTTTCCATACAAACTATCGATAACAAGTATGGAATTCGTGCCGGTAACAGTTTTTATCTGGGCCCGAAAATTCTTTGGGCTTAGCTAAGCCCGAAGGGGCTTAGTTGTTGTTGCATTTAACATGCAAATTGTTTATACCCGACGTCGTTTTTTTTTCGTTCAAGCCAATTTGGGCACGGAAAAAACACCTATTGTGCAAGTTTTATCATCGTCTCGCTTTAGTATCGCTGTAGTCTCGCCAACTTGCGACTCAATTTAAATTTGTATTCAATTTGCACTTGAAGTCGAAGTTTATTGATATTTTGGTCACTTCTTATTAGTGCCCTATTACACGATGACTTTTAATCTGGATTAAGTCAATAATGAGTGAATAATATGGTATGGATTTAAATTTTTGGATTAAATAAATCTGGATTTGAAATTCACTTAAATCCAATTTGAATCCAGAGTGACACTAATATGGTGGTAAGTGTACAGCACATATCTGTCAAAATTTAGCGTGTGAAATAATTAGTCGGTACATTTGGCCAGTTTATATTTCTTGAGCGCTCAATATTTTTCCTCCATTTTTTGACAGAGCAGGAGAATAAAATATAAACACTATTCCTCACAGAGAAGTCAAAACAACTCTCTTTTTCTTTTCTTCTTATGAAATTTACTGCGACAAAAAATAATTGAGCAAGCGAATCCAAAAAATTTCAGTCTCAGTTTTTAAGGGGAAAAGTGAGGAATTTTTGAGAGGAATCCTGTTTATATTTCTGAGCGCTCTGAGGCCTCTGAGATCTCAGAAATATAAACTGGCTAATTAATTCTAGAGCTAAACTGTGGCAGGATCTTTTATTATTGAGATTCATGCAATTTTTACATTGTATAAATGAATTGAGAACGAGAAATATTTAAAGACAAACGATTTATCAATGCCAAATGAACCACCAAAACCATTATTTCCAATTGGGTTTGGGTGATATTTAACATTTATACTGCAAATACAGTCTTTCTAACATAAAAATGATACTATCTTTTTTTCTGGGAGGTCGTTTTGACTTGGTTTTGGTATCATTTGATTCAGCATTACAAACTAACTTAGAAACATATGTCACATGCTTAGGTTGTAACAAGGTTAATTTTTCAGTTTGATACACAACAACTTCCCCCCTCTACCCCTTAAAAAAAAAAACACTTCCATTTGAAAAAAAATCTTATAGACTTGATCCTTCATTCTCATGCTGCATAAAACGTTTTCACTAAGTTTCATGATGGTACTTTTTTTTTGCTTTATTTATCCTATTTTACCTGAACAAAGTTGAAATTTTAAAATGAAGTCAAACGAAATTACCAAGTTACACTTTTTCTGTGATTGGCGGAATAACCTCATTTTGGCCTTTATGAAAACGTAGGTAAAACTTGTTTGTTTTAATCCATCCAACTAATAAGCTTAAGATAGTGGCGGAGACTGAAATACTAACGTTTTGGAATATTGACCCATATATCGACTGCTAAGGAGCCAACTCCACGCAACGATTACACCTTCAGCTAAGCGATAATAGCCCTCTATTTCCGCCTGTCAGTAAATATGGATATGATTTTTGACGCTTACGCAGAGCATTTTTTTTTCAGCCGATTTAATAAATTTATATTTTGAGTTCAATTAAATTTTAGTTTTTTCATGTCCATTATACCAATGCTCAGACAAATGATAATTTAAACTGTGTTCTGCAACCGCAGAGTAGGAATATTTAACAACATTTAATAAAAAAAGAAATTTACATCGAGATCGTCTTCAGGATCTTAAGAGAGAGTGGCTGGGAGTGGAGAGCAGCATTTCTTCTACCATCACCATAACAGTAATAAATAACAGGAAATAAAAGGTGTTTGTATGTGAACGATCCAACGAAGCCATTTTTGAGCGTAGTCAAAAGGTGGATCGTTTCATACGAAGGAATAGAAAATGGCTGTTTTTAACTTTTGTGTCAGTTTAATTACTAGCTTATATTTTTTAAATTATGTTCTATCACCGTTCTCTGCCAGCTCTTGAAAATTTTATATTGTTCCAATTTTTATTTAAATAACTAACACAAACAATGATTTGTTTGGCTATCTAAATTTTAGTCAGGTAAAAGTATGTTTATTGATGCAATGGTGTTTTCGGCGGCGAACATTGACCCTACTTAGCGGCTGGAATTCTCCGAGCAGCTTCCTCTTCTTCCTTTTTTCGTTGCTTCTCTCGGATCAAGTCTGCATCCCTAAAAGAAAAGTTAAGTTCAAAATATTATTAATGTTAAAAAAGGACATGTTATAAGCGATGTATTTAATGTGATGACTGTGCGGCACTTTTCAAAAACAACGACTTGTTACAAAAACACCCATAAAGTTTGGATTAAATTTCAGTTCATTAAAAAAAGTTTTCACCCGATAATTAAAACAAATTTATATTTAATACAAAAGCAACGATAGGTGCTTTTTTCCAAAAGATTGCTATAGGTTTTCCTATACATTATTTTGTGTTTCTATGTCCCTGATCACACGTGAAGAAATTCAAGCATTCAAGAGGGAGAGGGAGGGGGATGAAATATTTTAAAATATTCGATGAAGAAAATTAAAGTTTTCCTTTTGTGTTCCTTCTCTTATTCAATTGAACCAATCAAATGCCTTTCATTATGAAAAACTTAGAGGAAAACAAAATATGCAGAATAATTTTCTTCACATTGGGGTAACTAAGAGGGAGAGGGAGGGGGATGAAATATTTTAAAATATTCGATGAAGAAAATTAAAGTTTTCCTTTTGTGTCCCTTCTCTTATTTAATTGAACCAATCAAATGCCTTTCATTATGAAAAACTTACAGAGAAAAACAAAATATGCAGAATAATTTTCTTCACATCTAAACACTTTCGTTCTTCACGTATAAACAAACACTATAAGATCTTGCTTTTCAAAATACTTTTTTTATATCTTAACACTGGAACGCGTGGGCTACTACAGTGCTGTCATAAAGAAAACGGTGGCATTATCTCCATTTTTGTAGTTGAGATAAATGCGTTTTAATGATTTAGCTTTTCTTGTCCTCAAATTAAATAATTTTGAAAACAATTTCTTGGGAGCCAAAACAAAGGATTACAGAAAAGTCAACTGAACAGAATGAACAACGAGCATTCCTTCCGGAAAGGGTTTCTGAAGGATTCAGAAGAATTTTATCCAAACATGGCAAGAAAGATTTTAAATAACAAGATTAGTGCGCGAGTCAATTAAAATTAAAATTCGCAAAAATTTCAATCGCGATCAAAGCTATAATCTTTCATTAGTATAGAATCCTCTATTAACAAGTTAAAACTTAACAAGATTACAGCTGCAAACAAAAATCAAAACAATCTACTAACTGATGCGATAAGCTGACTCGGAAGTCAACTTGCAACAACAACCACCAGGTCAGTTGCAAGCACAAAACAACACATCAGTACACATCGGATAATCGCATACCAAAATAAAATAATAAGAGAAAACACAACCACAAGCCATTTGTTAACCCATGACCACGACAGCTGTTACCCTACCGAACGTCGGAAAATTATATTGATCGTTTGATTAATACTTAGTCAGAACAATCGTGGTAAGATTGTTCAGAACCACGATAACAACCTAAAATCAAAAACAATTTCTTATTCAAAAATTATATTATTTTACTATACCTACCCCTATGTTATAGAAACAGTAAGGGTATTCATACACAGCGAAAAGCTATCGTAATCGTTATAAAGTTTTGGAAAATTTGACAGATTTACGCAGTTTACAACTATACTACGTTTACGACGACCTTACGCTTTTGCATGAATACCCTTAGTAATTTTGGTGATTACTCAGCAAAATCGACTTGCTACTTTAAAGCTTAGTATGAGCACTAGGGTGGGTCAAATTTAAGGCTTTGATTTTCTAGATACCAAAATGTGTGTCCTATTACTGATCGCTCCTAAGCGACCACGAAAGTTAATTTTTAATGTGGTTTGCTATTCGAAGTTTGCACAAAACCTCAATGTTGATCATTGAGTAAACAAAATGTTTACAGCGAATCTTGAATGTAGAAGAGATTTTTTTTAAATGTTCTAATCGTGAAATATGACAATTGCGAGGTTCGGTAAATGAATGTAGAACTAAATCAAAAGCAATTTAATTTTTTAACCCCCACCTTAAATGCATTGCATCTATTTTTGTAGCAGCCCCAGTCAAAATTAGTAGTAATAAGCTTCATACTCGTATATCAAATTTTCTCTGAAATCCGTTGCATTGTAGTGCGATAAAAATAAACTCATTTGTTTTAAGGCGAAGAAACAACTTGTTGTAGTGTCGGTCGCACAAATTTAGCTTCAGCGATCTCAAAACAAACATGTGCGACTGTTAAACCTCATCGCGCTACCGGGTTTATATTCTAATAAGGACACATTGATGGATTTATTGATGCTTGATATTTCCGATGCAGTGACCATCGCTTGTTGCTCACTGCTCAGTCATACGATGAGTGCCGATGAGGACATAGCTTAAGGCTCTTTACGTTGGCAGTCGAGAGTTATTCAGCTTGAAAACAACGAAACGAAACAATAATTCAATTTTTTATTGGCTAGCTACACCAGTGCAGTGACTAAATAGCAGTTTCAAACGGTAGCAACTTAACCGGAGTAAAATGTTGTTTATAGAAGAAGTAATCTAAGCTTTTGCAATAGAAAGTGTAACAAAATCTGCTAACTAAAACCAAAATTTGTATCAGCTATAATTATAAAATGATGTACTCACAATAACCTTTTAAAATATTATCCCCCAAATCCGGATGAGATTTTCATAATAAAACAAGCAGGATACCAGTGTGACAAGAGTGTTATATATGGGGCATTCCATGCCAAATCGGACAGTTTGAAAAAAAATTATTTTTGATTTTCCCAATTTTTTGATATTTTTTAGTATTCATTGATAGACACTTCCTGGTAAGGTTTGAGATTTTTTTGATGGACCGTTCAAAAGATATCGAGTTTTCAAAAAATCGCTCTTTTTTTGGTTAATTGCTCATAACTTTCTTAATAATGGTCTAAATTGAATATTTTTTTTAATTTAACTTTTCCAAACGTACTTTTCAAAAGAAATATAAAAAAATTATTGAAGCAGTTTTAAAATGTGATTCTATAAATTTTAAATCCTTTTTTAAAAGTGGGTGCATATTTTGATTTTTTTGAAAATTTACTATTTTAAACTTTTATCAATTTCCCAACTTTTAAGCCCAGGTAGATCGTGAGCGCTTTATAAAAATATAAAATTACATCATAAAAAATAAAAAATAATTTGGAACTGGTTCGACAAGTGAATGATTCTAGAACGTCTAGATGCTTATGAAAGCTATTTTATCCAAAAAGACGAGAGATCGATGAATGCTGACAGTGGAAATGTCAATTCTTGTTTGTTCCGATTAATTTGAAATAGCTTCTATCTTCTGACAAGTACACCTCCCACAGTGATGCATAGGTTAACTTTTTCGTTTTTATTTTGTTCTATTATTTAAGCACATTTAACTTCGCTCACCGGCGTGAAATCTTGCGTTGTGTTGCCAAAATAATGAATTGCGCTTTGGACCAATGATGCTGCAAGATGAAGATGACACTTTTTTATCATCAGTCCTGTATGCTGATGATGATAGATAAGCTCATCCAAACGCGTTCGTGAGGTAAATCCTCTTAGAAGTAGATTAAATGTACACTCTATTCGGAGCTTTCGACTGCGAACAACGTGTTTATTTTGCTAGTTCTATAATAAACTCTACCACCATTAGTAAACGCGATCGATCACCTGAATCCGAGGGCAGCCAATTGTCCTTGTGTAAAAAAATTCGTACAACCATGTCTAGTACAAGTGGTCTTCGTAACAATTCTTGGTTTCCTCTCGAATGTCATCCGGACACTGATAATAGTGATGAAATGGATGATATCGTTTCACCTACAGAAAAAAAAAAGTTTATGTGCTACCCATTAAATTGTTACAAAAACCCCCTGAGTATGTGCATTTGTTAATGAAAAACCTCAAAATATCTGATTATTTCATTAAGAAACTATCTATCGGAATAAAAATAATATGTGAATCTATTGAATCATTTAATGATGTTCTTAAACAACTCAACGCAGACAATTGTCAATTCTTCTCACATGATTTGAAAACCGCGAAAGCTTTTAAAGTTGTCCTCTATGGTTTAGGGGGTATGGAAGCAGTTGAACTTAAAAATGGGCTTATAAGACGTGATCTTAAATGCGTTGAAGTAAAGGAAATAATTAAATATTATGAACACTATAGTGACACTTTCTACATAATTTCTTTGGAAAATGGATCAATTAAGTTGAATGAACTTAAGAAAAGTTATCGTGCTATATTCCATACTCAAGTTAGTTTGAATTATCAAAGAAAAATAAAAGGCAAGTTGACCCAATGTCATAACAGCGAAATGTTTGGCTACGGTGAACGAAACTGCCACATAAAAACTTATTGTGCAATCTGCGCTGGAGCACACAAAACAGCCGACTGCGAAAACGTATCCATTCATAAGTGTGCCAACTGCAACGGCAATCATAAAGCACACGCTGCCACCGCAACTCCTTCATATGTATCTGCCAACAACAACTCGCTCAACGTTATTGCATCAAACACCAACAACAATAACAACAACTCATCTTTATTTTCGATCGAAGAACTGAATGCCCTTTGCATGGAAATGAAAACTAATTTATATGTTTGTAAGAACAAAATTGAACAATTTCGCACATTAAGCTACTAAATTTATTTATTCTAATAATAATGATAAGTAACATGCTAAATAATCATATAAATATTATTACTTGGAAAGCTAAAGGAATACGTAACAAATATTTAGAATTTTTGAATTTTTTAGACAGCAACAATGTGAATGTTGCTTTAATAACTGAAACTTGGCTAACAAGTGAAGTTAGACTGCCGTCTTTTGATTTCAGGTGCTGTGGCGTAGATAGAACTGAACAGAGGGTTGGTTGGGTTGCGATTTTAATTAGGAAATCAATCCAACATTTGCTCTTACCTGTTTTAAAAACTCGTTTGATGGAGAATATAGGTATAACGGTTAGGCTTATGAATGGTAAAGAAATTAAGGTTTTTTGTGTATACTTTCCTGGCGGATCTTAAGGTACTCAAACATGATTTTAAAAAATTATTTACTTCGAACGTACAGTTTTTACTTTTGGGTTGTAACAGGGCAAACGCCTAATGTTCCAAGTCAAATATCAGAACCAATGTCTATTAATGCTTTGAGTTCTGATCATAACCCTGTTTTTTGTCGTCTCCGTTGGTCCGGAGATAAAAAAGTGCAATTTATTCAACAATTGAATAAAACTAATTGGAGCTGTTTTCCAACAAATCTGAAAATGAATCTTTGTGATAAAACCACCGATTTGGAACAAGTTTCTCGTAATAGTGATGTTGATTGTATGGTTGAAGATTTTACTAAAACTATTTTGACTTCTGTTGATAAATGTGTACTCAAGGTAATAAAAAGATGATTATCTAAATAAAAAACTTCCTATTCATGTTTTGGAAGTAATAAAATTGAGAAACGTTCATAGAAGAAGCTGGCAGAAATATCGCTAACCTTTCTATCGAAATATGGTTTCTCAAAATCTAGGGGACAGGGAAACAAATACTTTAGTGGATAGAACAATTGATAGTTTCAATGCTTCCAATGAATTGACACCCTCATATGCATTCGTTGATGAGATGAAGATATTAAAAACATAATTAAAAATCTTAAAATAAAGAAATCAGGAGGATTTGATCAAATCAAAAATATATATTTAAAACATCTTTCGAAAACTGGTATAAGATATATCACTTTTATTATTAATGCTTGTTTAAAGCTTCAATACTTTCCAACTACATGGAAATTGGCAAAAGTTATGCCTGTTGCCAAAGGCTTCTGATATTGCTGGTTGTTAAAGGCGAATAAGTTTACTAAGTAGTATAAGTAAATTTTATGAGAGTCGTGAAAGAACAAACACTTTAAGTTGTGCATAACAAAAACATATCACCCGACGAACAATTCGGATTTAAGGTCTTATTGCACTTCCCATCAAGTAAAAAGAATTTTACAACACGTCAAAGACAATCGTGCTTTAGGTAAATCAACTGGAATGATCTTATTGGATATAGAAAAGGCCTTCAATTCCGTGTGGATTAAAGGTTTAATTTATAAAATGATAAAATTTAAAGTTCCTTTATATTTGTGTAAAATAGTGCAGTTTCTTGTCCGATAGGTGTTATAAAGTTTGTGTCAACTGTGGCGTTTCTTCGTTAGTCACGTTTAATTTTGGTGTTCCTCAAGGATCCGTTCTTGGTCCACCACTTTATAATTTATATACATCGGATTTTCCAACTATCCCCCAATGTCAATCTGCTATTTTTGCAGATGACACCGCAATATTTTCATCAGACACACTTGCTCTTAATATTGAGAGGAGTTTAAAATTGGCTGTTGAAATATTGGAAAGATATTATATAAAATGGAAAATGAAATTGAATGCTGAAAAGTTTCAAGCTATCTTTTTTTCAAAAAAAAGAAAGTCTTGTTATCTTCCCAGTAGCCAGATTCAAATAAATGGAAAGGATAGAGTTTGGGAAAGATCTGTAAGGTACTTGGGGATATATCTTGACACTAAACTTACGTTCAATGAACACATCAGCTATACACTGAAGAAAAAAAGCACAGCAATTAAATTGCTCTATCCTTTCATCAATCGTAACTCCGCATTAACAAATGAAAACAAAATTATAATATTCAAAGTAATTTTCCAAGCAATTTTACTTTATGGTTGTCCTGTATAGGGAGAAGCCGCATTCCCAACTAACAATTTCGTTTCTATATTGCTCCATAGATGCTTTTCCTTTTCATTCAACTTATGCATACAAGCATTGCATAAAACTCCATAGAGTGAAAAAGGCGACCTTTTTTCACTCCTATTGTACCTTTGTGGAGTTAATAATAACGGTCTTAAAAAAGTTCACATGAAATTAAATTTAAAAAAAACTTGTTGCTGGAACCAGGAATCGAACCCATTACCTATGAACCAATTGCCTTACTCGCTAACCGCTCCACCAATCTCTGATACGCAGTTCAATGCATTAACTTGGAATCACTTTTATCTAGAATATCCTCGTATGAGGCAAGAAGCGTTAATAAGAAAAACTTTCTTCAAGAAAAATATAAAATAATAGATTAGTATGGCTGTAACAAACACATATTTTTAATTAAATAAATAGAGATACAATAGATTAATGAATTAATTAGTACCTACCTTAAACATTGTCAACAACAAGAAATATATGTGCTCAGGTGCTAAATTGAATATAAATTATAAAATAGCCGATTTTAGCTTGGCGTCACCACATTCACCAATACAAGCAATATAGAAATAAAGACTAACAGAAAGATTGTATAATAATTTTACGGGATGACTATTGAAGTGAAAGATCTTGGTTACTTCATAAGAGCATTATAGAGAGATTAAAGAAACATAGGTACATCGCTTCTATCAAGCTGATATAATTTGCACCAGAAAATATTTAAGGATTCAGTAATGCTCCAATAAGGTATTAACTTTCTGTCAGAGGACTAAATGGAGCGCTATAGAAACAAATAACACTTTAATGTTTGAAATACGAAGCAATTTTGTTATTTGGGTTGTGTCATATAAAAAAACTGCAAGCAGCACAGAACAAATTGCTTAAAATGATGCTCAATCTACCTTGGCGCTGTTCGACTATGGATCTCCACCGAAGAGCGAGTGTTGAGTTGATTTCTGAATGAATTCAAAAGCTTGAAAATAACTTTATTTCAAGCTGTGATAGTTCTGATAACCCACTCATTAATCAGCTATTTGCTCAAAATCTGTGATAAACGTTTGTTTCTTATTCTTTTTTCTCTTTCTTTATAAAACTTTAGCAATTTATATGATTAGTATTATTTTCTCTGTAAATTTGTTTGATTTATTATTTATTTATTTTTTGTTAAACTTAAGCATTATTTATTTATTTATTTAAGTATTTTTTTTTAACTATCCTGCTTATTTATTTACATAATTATTTATTTAATTAATTATTTAATAGATTCCTTTTATTTTATTATTTATTTGTTGATTTATTAATATTTGTTTGTTTGTTATTTATTTATTCATTTATTTACTTGTTTATTTATTTATTTTTTATTTATTCACTTACTTATTTATTTATCTTTTTATTTATTTATTTATTTATTTATTTTTTATCTAATTATTTATTTATTTGTTCATTTCATGTATTTATTTATTAATTAACTGATCAATTTTGTATCTATTGGTAGTTTACTTATCAATTTTTCCAATAATTACACCAACTTTTTGTTTTCTTTTTATCTATTCATATGTAATATGAAATCTAGTCACTTTCATTTGTTTTTTCTCTTTTTTCCAAATTTAAATTGAAGGTTTTAAATGCATTTTCCTCCAAATACAAATTACACAAATGTATATTCTTAATAATAAAACGATAATGTTTCAGATGTAAGATATTCATATCTCTGAATTTTTAAATTGTTTTGCAAATAAAATACATCTATCTACTCGTATCTATCTAGCTTTTATGTTCTGACAAGTACACCTCCCACAGTGATGCATAGGTTAACTTTTTTGTTTTTATTTTGTTCTACTATTTATGCACATTTAACTTCGCTCACCGGCGTCAAATTTTGCGTTGTGTTACCAAAATAATGAATTGCACTTTGGACCAATGATGCTGCAAGATGAAGATGACACTTTTTTGTCATCAGTACTGTATGCTGATGATGATAGATAAGCTCATCCAAACGCGTTCGTGAGGTAAATCGTATTAGAAGTAAATTAAAAATTAAATGTTGTTTTGATACATTTAGTTTATTTTTTATCGACCAATAAGTGTAATCAATGAGGTAAAAGTGTTTTATATAATTATTGATTAAGATTACACACCTTTTATTTTGTATTAATAGTATATAATAATAATTGAAAGAAGATTATATACCTAGAACGTAACAACAAAGTAATGATTAAAAAAAATCACAGTTTTCAAAAATCGAAAAAAATAGTAATTATAAAGCGCCCACGATCTACCTGGGCTTAAAAGTTGGGAAATTGATAAATGTTTAAAATAGTAAATTTTCAAAAAAATCAAAATATGCACACACTTTTAAAAAAGGATTTAAAACTTAAAATTTATAGAATCACATTTTAAAACTGCTTCAATAATTTTTTTATATTTTTTTTGAAAAGTACGTTTGGAAAAGTTGAATTAAAAAAAAATATTCAATTTAGACCATTATTAAGAAAGTTATGAGCAATTAACCAAAAAAAGAGCGATTTTTTGAAAACTCGATATCTTTTGAACGGTCCATCAAAAAAATCTGAAACCTTACCAGGAAGTGTCTATCAATGAATACTAAAAATTATCAAAAAATTGGGAAAATCAAAATTAATTTTTTTTTCAAACTGTCCGATTTGGCATGGAATGCCCCATATATACCTATCTCCTCTTATCCTTTTACCTGCGTTTTATTATCTCCGGGTCTGGTTTGAGGTTATCTTTTAATGCATATTACAAAAACAACATGGGATCCAGGTTTCCATCGAGGTTAATTTAATTACCAAGATACAAGTTTTCACTCTGACCGGCAGACGGCTATTTACCATTGTGAATGTTGTCAGCGTTTTTCAGCAATAGTCATCAGTGATAGGAAAAGAGACAGCCCCTATATGTTTCATGAGATGAACCATAAGGAAAAAAGAGATGGGTGTATAGCACTGTTTTCTCACTAGCCCGCATAGTTTAATTTTCATAAGGTGACCCATATGGGTTATGAGCGATAATAAAACGCGACATTTGTTTCTGTATATCCTCTCTATTCTATTCTCTATTTTCTTCCTATTTTCTACACGAAAAACCATCTTTCCGACAGAGAAAAAACTAATTTTTGTAAGTAGATGCTAAGGGCATGTGTTCAGAATAGATTTGTAAATCCAAATGCAAAATTGAATTTTTGGTTGTTTTTGTAATACATGTATTTTCGTATGCAATTGGATTTACATCAGATCTGGGGGAAAATAAAATACAGCTAATGTATATTTATGTTGAGTATATGGGACCAACTTGGTCATTCTCCTTTACCGGCTATACAATATTTGCACATCTGCACATATTGAATTGTCTGATTGTTAAATGGCACAGTACTTGTCAGTTACTTGAATGTGTACGGTGGCATGTTCAACACATTTCAAATTTTAAATCTAAATTTTCAGATTTCTGGATTTTCCAAACTTTTGATTGGCCAGAATTCAGAAATCTGAATATTCATTACTGAAATTGAGGCACCCACTTCAAATTTGACAGGGTCTCTGAGAATAAATTTTTTTTTGTTCATTACCTGACTATGTGTACTGTGGTTTAATACTGTCCAGTTCCAACCCAATGTACATAACGCTGCGGTTTCGAAAACATCCACCTTTTTAACAAAACCATACCAACCCTAAAAATATTGAATGTACATTTATTATATTCACCAACACTTATCCACCTGTGGTTTACAACCTAATATAGATGCAATTGATTGCACCCATGAGATACTTAAGTCCGTAAGAACTGAGCAAATCGTTAAAACATGTTCTCAGAGTAGCCGTCCCTCGTTCTTCCAATGATAATGGCTTTCGGATAAGGATTCAAATATCGTATTAATGCACTAGACAAATAAAGCTAAGGATATGTGCCAATATTAATAATTTAATTTAGTTAATATTTCTGGTCAAAACAAAATTTCAAATAGACCCAACTTTTCACATAAAAAGACATTTCTTATTTCAATGATTGACCTTCCTCACCAATGATCATTGAATCTTAAAAGTCATTTTATGTGGAAAGTTATATAGTATATAACATATTTGAATTTTTTTTACTAGAAATATTAACTAAGTCTTTTGCTTTACTTGTTCAACAAAATAATAAATGATTTTGCTTGTCTCAAAATCAATCATTAAAACTTTCAATGGTGAGTTTAATGATAGCTATAAGCGGTACCTAAAAGTATCACAAAAAATATACCTATAAAAGAAAATTGATTTTAAAAATATATTTGTAAGGTTCTGGCAGCTTTTTCTTGAAGATTCAGAAGTAAAACCAATAAAAAAAATTCAAGGTACACTCTGTCACAAAAGTAAATACACACTGGACCCTAGAGAGCGCTAGTATATTCACTTTTGGGACACAATGTAATGTGAAAACTAGTTTAGATAAATGCTTTTCCTTTCTTAAAATACTTTTAATCCCTTTTTTGCTCTCCTGAAACTTTAATTCATTTGATAAGAAATAAAATGAAGGAATAATGTAGTGTCATACGGGTTTTAATACAATTGAGTTGTTGAGAACCAAAACATGTCATATCCAAAAATGTTTATTTTGCGCAAATAGAAAAAAACTTAACAAGGCTAAATGGTAGTTTTTAGAAAAGCTTTAAAAGATTTTTAAATCTTTATGGTATGATTAAGGGCAAAAATATATAGAAAGTTCCGTTAAAAAGATATTGAACAATTAAATTTGGATATGAAGAGTTTTGCTACAAATGATTGGATATGGCCCGTTCCACACCATCCCCCCTCTCCCAATTTTACCCTCTAATATAATACCACTCCACTTCTTTCCTACCTTCAATGACCCATTTAAAGATTTTTACCATAAAAACCCATTAGCCCATTTTAGATCCATCTTTTATGACATTATCAATAGCCTATAATGGATAAAAAGAGTTTTGAAAGCAAATTTACTGCAAACAATGGATATGGAAAGTTGTGATGCAAATCCCACTGTGGATATGGAGAGTTTTGGAAATAATTACGATATTTAAGGGGATTTGAGGAGTAAGGCTGTCAATTTTTTCTTAAAAACTAGTATACCCAGCTTAACAAAACTGCATCAAAATATCAATTTTTGATAAAAGTGGATATAACTAGTCTTGGTTCTCATCTACTCAATTTATTTATTAAAAAAAATTTTAAATTGTATGCTTCGAGTACATGGAGAGTAAAATTCCATATGTGCATGCGCAGTGACGTCATTTTTACGTTACATATGCTTCTCAATTGCCGCATACTATGTAATTGGCATGTTTGTGACAGCTGCATAACGTCAGTGCCGTATGTGCATGCGCCATTTAGTATCCCGTGTACTCTTAGAGCCTGTCAACATTGTCTTCTTACTGAAAGTGGTTTTGATGAACAGTGTGTCTTCAAAATGCAAAAAAACCTTGTCAGTTCAAAATACCCATCCTTATTTCACGTAATCTTGACGTGTTTCTAAAAAAAAATACTTAAAAGGGGAGGTGTATTTCCCCCTCCTTTTTATACAGGAGGGAAAAAATCCGAGTCATGTTAACAATTTTTGAAAAACTCGTTTGGAAACTCAAAATTATTTAAAAAAAATGTTATTTAGTGATTTTTGATGTGTATCTTAGCGCTCGGAATTAAGAAAAAAAATCTTAGCTCCCGGTATGGGAAAAATTGACAGTCGGATTTGGCGGTTCCATTCTGAACAATTTTATTTGTTGTAGGTAAGGTAGAATTCTGTAAACTCGAATAAGTAAGGAAGTTTTGATACTAAATGGTTTTGGTATTTGCTATATTCCTTACACCCTGACTCCACAGGAGACAGTTGCACCTTAAGCGATTTCGTTGAAATTGACATCGGTGGTACCTGAGACAAAATTATGAACGTCCATAATATTTTCAGTAGGGTGTCCAAAAAAAATTTCAACTTCGTTGTTCTTTGAGTGATTTAAATGAAACTGACAAAGGTGATAGCTGAAGCCCCCGACCCATAGAATCCGTGCGTCCGTTGCGGCGACGGATTCGTTAAAGTTTGCTAGATGCAACGGATTGAGGTGACCCAATGAATGCGTTGACATTCACATAAAAACCACTTGAAATTCAAACACACACACATAACAGCCACTTAAAATTCAAACACACACAAAAAAGTTGTTGTCAACGCATCTGCCGGAGTGGAAAAGTTAAAAGTTCGGCTACTTTGTCCGGTGCGGCTGACGCATGCGTCGCTTATGGGCCAGTTGCCATAAGTAAACATGTATTTAATCGATCTATCAGTTGTGTGCGTCTCCTCAACGGACGCAACGGATTCTATGGGTTGGGGCCTTAAGTCAGAATTAAAAAGAAAAAAAATATTTTTAAAACAGTGTGTCACCATATGGTAACTTCGTTGATCCTTGAGCGATTTCATTGAAATTGACATCGGTGGTAACTGAGATAGAATTATGAGCGTCAAAAATATGTTCACTTCATTGTTCTTTGAGCGATTTAAAAATAAACTGACACAGGTAATAGCTGAGCCAGAATTAAAAAGAAAAAAAATATTTGCAAAGCAGGGTGTTCCAAAAATATGTCACCATATCGTAACTTCGTTGATCCTTGAGCGATTTCAATGAAATTGACATCGGTTGTAGCTGAGACAGGACTATAACCGAAAAAATATTTTCAATGGGTGTTAAAAAAAGGTCAATTTCGTTGTTCCTTGATCGATTTTAATGAAATTGACACAGGTGATAGCTGAGACAGAATTTAAAAGAAAAAAAAATATTTTCGAAACCAGTCAGGAACAAAAATTGCGTTATAGCGCAAATTGCGTTTACGTAATTCGCTGATACAGTGAAGTGCGCTGTAATTAGTGTATCAGCGCACAAATTTCTACTGCGTTACCCATGTCAACATGAAATACTTACTCTCTGAATGCTCATCTTGAAATAAAATAGCTAATAGAGTCACTCCGTGTCATCTCTTTATTGGATATCAGAGATATCTCTCTGCGATTATATCTTGATAGAGATATCTAAAAAAAATTTTGACACATGAAGACTTTGTAGCTTTTTGTCTAGAAATTTAATTTTTTGTTTCATTATTTTGCATCCTTATGCTTCTTTTGATATTAATTTCTGCATTTGCGGGTAGCAATTTTTGTTTGTGATTTTAAGTGTAATTTGCGATTTCATGATTTCAGTCATGGTGCGTTCTTTTATGTTACTCTAGTTAATTGTGGTTAATGTGTCAAAAAAAAGAGTTGCAATGCCATAATTTAAAAAAGTTACATTGAGTTACTTTTCATGTAGGAACGACAAAAGTTTAAAATATGGTTGATCACTCAGGAATTAAAATCGAGAACAAACTAACTTTTATCATCTTTTATCAAATTATATTTCATTTAACTTCATTCTAGCACAAAATTGAATATTTTGGCAAATTTTGCAATTTTTTTTCCTTAATTTCAAGCACAGTACACAAATAATATTAGAATTAATAAAATACAATAGTATTAAAAACTGCACTGTGCATTACTAACACAAATTTCTTTACTACAAATGGAGGAGATCGGATAAAAATGTCACAAAACGTAGAAAACAATTTCTGTACTCCCTATCGACGATTAAATCAAATAAATTAAAAGTTTACTTATTTAAAAAAATAAGATCAATTCCAAACCGAACGATTGAGCAGCAAAAAAAAGATAACTCAAAATGAATACATCGTGATTTCAGCTGCTTTTGACGGATTAACTATCTCAACCTATATCAGAGAGATGAGTTGGAAAAAGTTACCCAAGTTAAATTTTGACACTGTAACTTTGAATTTAGGAACAATTTTGTGACAACATAAAGTCAGTTGAAGTAGCTTTTTTAAGTAAAAAGAACGATGCAAGTTTATTTAATTAGCTTTGGTTAGAAAAAGAACGCACTTCAGTGCAGATAGAAGAAAATATTATGATATAGATATCAGACATTTACTTGGAGAAACAGATAACCTAGGCACACCTGTAGGGTCGGGGTGTTATGTCATCCAGAAGTTAAATTCCAAAAAAAAAAAGAGATTGGAAGGTAGCGGAAATAAAAACTCATCTAAAATTAATTTGTGATAGATTTTTAGATTTGATAGATTTTCGCCATTTAATAATGATTTATATCAACATTTTTGCAACGGGACCTCAATGTATCAGTGTCAATGTCTTCAATGTATCGAAAAAGACTTGATCAAGAGTAATGGAAATTTAATGGAAATTTAACAAGAGCTTAAAAAAAGCAGTCGATCTTCTTCGAAAAGAAAATGAGATATTGAAAGGCACAAAACCTCCAATAAACTCCAAAGCTAGCTAAGCACAAGTCAATAATTTTAGATATGAAACGGATGAAGAGGAGCTCGCACGTGGAACGGAGAAGTCTTCAAAAAAAGTAGAAGTAGAAGTAGAAGTTAAGCAGAAAGCGTAAAAGCCTAACTTCATTCAATCCATTTTTGTACAAAAGTGAACAAAATGTTAAGTCTTTGTTCAATAAACTACTCAATCCTATCTTTTATCTCAAGTTTTACAAAAGGAAAAAATAGAGCGTCCCTAATTTTCACAAAAAGTGAAACACAACTTTATCTAAATAAACAATTAAAAAGCTGATTCATACATGTAGATGTCACTGGAATCGATAATAGTTGTTGAACTAACCTTCGCAGGAAGGAGTCTTAAGCATATATTTGCCTTTTATGATTATAAAGGCCTAACTACATTCATTCCACTTTTGTACAAAAGTGAAAAATACAAATATATGCTAGCGCCACCTTCCTGCGAAAAGAGTATGAAATGTGAGTTGAGCTGGATGCATTCAAACACCGAAAAGGCTGGTTCAGCAACTATTATCGATTTGAGTGATATCTATGAATCAGCTCTTTAACTTTTTATTTATATGTGTTTCACTTTTCTACAAAAGTAAAAGTTACTCCCATATTAGTCACTCGTTTAATCCAGATTAAAACTTAAATCCAGATTAAAACTTAAATCCAGATTAAAAGTCATTTAAATCCAAACATTAAATCCATTTCCATATTATTCACTCGTTTAATCCAATTTTTTAAATCCAATCTCGATTAATCCAATTGGATTTAAACTGACCCCAAGATCAGTTTAACTACTTTAATCCAGATTAAAACTCAATTTCAAATAATTCACTTTTTCTTGACATTTCACGTTTCTGATTGTTTATGCACTGCCTGAAACTTAACCAACATAGTGAAATTAATTAATTAAAGTAAACAAGATAAGTGACAAATTAAAAAAAAAAACAGAAATAACTTTTTACACTTTGATTTTTTTTTAAAATAATAAACAAATATTTGGCTCGTTAAAATTATATTTGCTGAGCCTCTTTGAAGCATTTTGTGTTTCGAGGAGGAGTGCTTCCAGATTCCACAGCAGTGTATCACATTAAAAGGTTGTATTTCTTAAGGAAAATTGTATACTATGTACAACACAAAATGCATCATAATAAAAATAAAATTTCATAATTTATACAAACAGTTTTCGAATTCATTAAATTTGATCAAAATATGTGATTTAAAAAAAACTTTCAAGAACTTTCACGGGAGAAATTTGACGTTTTGCAAATTTGACATTCGGATTAATCGATTTTAATCTGGATTTAAAACATTTTACATCTGGATTAAGGGCATTTTAAATCCATTGGATTTAGGGCATGTTTAGGGTGAATAATATGGACATGGATTTAAAATTTTTGATTTAATAAATCCGGATTTAGTTGTTGGATTTAAAATTCACTTAAATCTAATTTAAATCCAAAGTGAATAATATGGCGGTTAGGGACGCTCTAACTTTTATTTTTGTAAAACTTGAGAAAAAAGATAGGATTGAGTAGTTTATTGAAAAGAGACAAATTTTTGTCTACTTTTGTACAAAATTGAATTGAATGTGGTTAGGCCTAAGGCGTTTTTCTTTTTTAGCTCTGAGCAGAGCAGAAGCAAAGCTGGAACAAGTCGAGTGCCTTACATGCTGCCTCCACTGGCCATGAACGATGTCCGACATTAAAACCCCAATACAATCTGATCTTTTATGGATATGTCGCTGCATAGACATGGATCTTTGGTGGTCCAAAGGTTTTTTTCTAGGTATGTTCAGTTCATAGTTTGAGCATAGTTCAATCAGAGTGGAGGCAGCATATGTACAGAGTATGATCCAAGATCGCCAATTTATTTGTGAAACACCTTTGGATATTTAACATAATATGAGGTCTGTTCGTTTTGGGAAGTAAAAAAAACAAACGTGTGATTAGAAATCTCTCAATTTACTTGAAAATTGTATGAAGTTAACGGCCAACAAACCGGAAAATGACATTTTTACGACGACAAAATTAAGTTTTGTTTTTTATGTTAGCTATAATTGTTTCTTAAGTTGAACTCCTTTCAACTAAAAAAATCGATTTGTTTAGAAAAAAATGGATTTTCCTAGGCAAAACAAAATCTGGGATTTGAACCAAGATTTACACATGTTGAATTCCTTTCAACCAAAAAATTCGATTTGTTTAGAAAAAAATTCGATTTGTTTAGAAAAAAATCGATTTGTTTATGTCGAATACCTTTCAACTTTTGGAGATCGATTTCTATTTGCTGTTGCAATTAATCGGTAAAAAACAATTGATTTTTTTATGTGCTCGTGTGTGGCTCTGAACCTTTGGCACCTCATATATGGGAAATTTGATATTTTAGAATGTCATCTAATTGGTCAGTAATTGGTCAAGAAAGGTCAACTAGTCCTAGAAATTGGTCAGCCCTTGATAACTAGTTATAAAGACTTAAAGTTTCTCAAGGTGCCTCAAGGTCACGCGTGATTTTTGGCACCTCATTTATGGGAAATTTACAAAAAAAAAGATGCCATCTGAAAGATTTGTGGATAGTGATAAAAGGTCAACTATTTTCAGTAATTGGTCAGCTATAGTTTTTTTTCTATGAATTTTCAAAACTCGTTTCAAGGTCACAAAAAAAACTTTTGGCACCTCATTTGGGTCATTTCACAAAATCATGGTGGATTAAATTTTGTGAAAAAATTTATTAAAATTTCCATAATCGATGGGTACGATTTGAGTTTGGCTGCATCTCTTCTTTAAGAAACCAAGTTTTTGAGGTGCCGGGGTAAGGGAATGACCGCCATCTTGAAAAAGAAAGTGTTTGGTTTAATCCACCATGATTTTCTCAGAATCTATTGGATCTATATCTATTTAAAAAATTTTTAAATTACCCGAATGAGGTGCCAACTATCTATACTGTGACCTACATACAAATACTTTAAGAAATAATTAAAAAAAAAAATATGACTGACCAATTACTGAATCTAACTGACCTTTTATGATGACCGAGTAACCTATCACATAGTATATTTTTTTTGGAAAATTACCCAAATGAGGTGCCAAGAATCGTTCGTGACCTTGAATTTTTTTTTTTGTTTAAACCGTAAAAAATAATCTATCGCTGACCAATTACTGAAACTAGCTGACCTTTTATATAGATCTAGAGATGTTTCAGATGGCATGACACATGAAACACATAAAACTTAAATCCAGATTAAAAGTCATTTAAATCCAAACATTAAATCCATTTCCATATTATTCACTCGTTTAATCCAATTTTTTAAATCCAATCTCGATTAATCCAATTGGATTTAAACTGACCCCAAGATCAGTTTAACTACTTTAATCCAGATTAAAACTCAATTTCAAATAATTCACTTTTTCTTGACATTTCACGTTTCTGATTGTTTATGCACTGCCTGAAACTTAACCAACATAGTGAAATTAATTAATTAAAGTAAACAAGATAAGTGACAAATTAAAAAAAAAAACAGAAATAACTTTTTACACTTTGATTTTTTTTAAAAATAATAAACAAATATTTGGCTCGTTAAAATTATATTTGCTGAGCCTCTTTGAAGCATTTTGTGTTTCGAGGAGGAGTGCTTCCAGATTCCACAGCAGTGTATCACATTAAAAGGTTGTATTTCTTAAGGAAAATTGTATACTATGTACAACACAAAATGCATCATAATAAAAATAAAATTTCATAATTTATACAAACAGTTTTCGAATTCATTAAATTTGATCAAAATATGTGATTTAAAAAAAACTTTCAAGAACTTTCACGGGAGAAATTTGACGTTTTGCAAATTTGACATTCGGATTAATCGATTTTAATCTGGATTTAAAACATTTTACATCTGGATTAAGGGCATTTTAAATCCATTGGATTTAGGGCATGTTTAGGGTGAATAATATGGACATGGATTTAAAATTTTTGATTTAATAAATCCGGATTTAGTTGTTGGATTTAAAATTCACTTAAATCTAATTTAAATCCAAAGTGAATAATATGGCGGTTAGGGACGCTCTAACTTTTATTTTTGTAAAACTTGAGAAAAAAGATAGGATTGAGTAGTTTATTGAAAAGAGACAAATTTTTGTCTACTTTTGTACAAAATTGAATTGAATGTGGTTAGGCCTAAGGCGTTTTTCTTTTTTAGCTCTGAGCAGAGCAGAAGCAAAGCTGGAACAAGTCGAGTGCCTTACATGCTGCCTCCACTGGCCATGAACGATGTCCGACATTAAAACCCCAATACAATCTGATCTTTTATGGATATGTCGCTGCATAGACATGGATCTTTGGTGGTCCAAAGGTTTTTTTCTAGGTATGTTCAGTTCATAGTTTGAGCATAGTTCAATCAGAGTGGAGGCAGCATATGTACAGAGTATGATCCAAGATCGCCAATTTATTTGTGAAACACCTTTGGATATTTAACATAATATGAGGTCTGTTCGTTTTGGGAAGTAAAAAAAACAAACGTGTGATTAGAAATCTCTCAATTTACTTGAAAATTGTATGAAGTTAACGGCCAACAAACCGGAAAATGACATTTTTACGACGACAAAATTAAGTTTTGTTTTTTATGTTAGCTATAATTGTTTCTTAAGTTGAACTCCTTTCAACTAAAAAAATCGATTTGTTTAGAAAAAAATGGATTTTCCTAGGCAAAACAAAATCTGGGATTTGAACCAAGATTTACACATGTTGAATTCCTTTCAACCAAAAAATTCGATTTGTTTAGAAAAAAATTCGATTTGTTTAGAAAAAAATCGATTTGTTTATGTCGAATACCTTTCAACTTTTGGAGATCGATTTCTATTTGCTGTTGCAATTAATCGGTAAAAAACAATTGATTTTTGTATGTGCTCGTGTGTGGCTCTGAACCTTTGGCACCTCATATATGGGAAATTTGATATTTTAGAATGTCATCTAATTGGTCAGTAATTGGTCAAGAAAGGTCAACTAGTCCTAGAAATTGGTCAGCCCTTGATAACTAGTTATAAAGACTTAAAGTTTCTCAAGGTGCCTCAAGGTCACGCGTGATTTTTGGCACCTCATTTATGGGAAATTTACAAAAAAAAGATGCCATCTGAAAGATTTGTGGATAGTGATAAAAGGTCAACTATTTTCAGTAATTGGTCAGCTATAGTTTTTTTTCTATGAATTTTCAAAACTCGTTTCAAGGTCACAAAAAAAACTTTTGGCACCTCATTTGGGTCATTTCACAAAATCATGGTGGATTAAATTTTGTGAAAAAATTTATTAAAATTTCCATAATCGATGGGTACGATTTGAGTTTGGCTGCATCTCTTCTTTAAGAAACCAAGTTTTTGAGGTGCCGGGGTAAGGGAATAACCGCCATCTTGAAAAAGAAAGTGTTTGGTTTAATCCACCATGATTTTCTCAGAATCTATTGGATCTATATCTATTTAAAAAATTTTTAAATTACCCGAATGAGGTGCCAACTATCTATACTGTGACCTACATACAAATACTTTAAGAAATAATTAAAAAAAAAAAATATGACTGACCAATTACTGAATCTAACTGACCTTTTATGATGACCGAGTAACCTATCACATAGTATATTTTTTTTGGAAAATTACCCAAATGAGGTGCCAAGAATCGTTCGTGACCTTGAATTTTTTTTTTTGTTTAAACCGTAAAAAATAATCTATCGCTGACCAATTACTGAAACTAGCTGACCTTTTATATAGATCTAGAGATGTTTCAGATGGCATGCAATTTTCCCAAATTTCCCATAAATGAGGTGCCAAAAATCGCTATGACCTTGAACAAAAATTCAAAAATTCATTAAAAAAAATCTATGGCTGACCAATTACTAAAACTAGCTGACCTTTTATATAGATCAAGAGATCCTTTAGAATGTATGCAATTTTCCCAAATTTCCCATAAATGAGGTGCCAAAAATCGCTATGACCTTGAAATTAAAAAAAAAAATTATTAAAAAAAATCTATCGCTGACCAATTATTGAAAATAGCTGACCTTTTATATAGATCTAGAGATCTTTCAGATGGTATATATTTTTTGCAAATTTCCCATAAATGAGGTGCCAAAAATCGCTATGACCTTGAAATTTTTTTTAAAATAAATTAAAAATTCATTAAAAAAAAACTATGCCTGACCAATTTCTGAAAATAGCTGACCTTTTATGACCGTGAAATGGCCTTTCAAATGGCATACTTGTTTTTTTGAAATGACCCAAATGAGGTGCCAAAAGTTTTTTTTGTGACCTTGAAACGAGTTTTGAAAATTCATAGAAAAAAAACTATAGCTGACCAATTACTGAAAATAGTTGACCTTTTATCACTATCCACAAATCTTTCAGATGGCATCTTTTTTTTGTTAATTTCCCATAAATGAGGTGCCAAAAATCACGCGTGACCTTGAGTGACCTTGAGAAACTTTAAGTCTTTATAACTAGTTATCAAGGGCTGACCAATTTCTAGGACTAGTTGACCTTTCTTGACCAATTACTGACCAATTAGATGACATTCTAAAATATCAAATTTCCCATATATGAGGTGCCAAAGGTTCAGAGCCCTCGTGTGTGTGTCATTTGACAGAAGTTTTAAAGCAAAAGGCAGACAAATTGTTGCCCGCACAAATTTATAACAAATATTGATAAGTGCATTTAATTTTTCGCATCGTTTTATACTATTAAAAACGAATATATTTCGGACAAAAGTTGCAAAAATAAACAAAATTAGTTAAGGGTTCATTAAAATAAAAAATCCAGTCCAAAACCGACCAAGAAACTCATCAGTCGAGGAATACATCGGCGAGCGCTAGCTTCATCATACGCTCAATTGACTTTGGGCACTTGGAATCGAAGTTCATTGATATTTTTATCACTTTAATTAATTAATTAATTTTTTACTGCTAATTGATGAATTAAAAAACTTTTTATAGATATATTCGTTTTACTTCTCTTTAAACGAACGACAAACACTTATCAATATTTGTTAAGAGCCACGAAAAAAGACTTTCAACTCCGGAAAAATATTAAATCTTTTGAGTGTGTAAAAGTCTGTGAAAATCTAGCTAAAAACGAAAGATTTGATTTGTCTAGAAAAATTGATCTTTTCTTCTAAACAAATCGATTTTTTTTTTTAAACAGAATCGATTTTTTATTGTAAGGAGTTCAACATTAGAAAAAATTCGATTTTTCTAAACAAAACCAAATCTGGGATTTGAAGCAAGATATACACACTACACAGACTTGCACACACACTAGGAAGATTGGATATTTCTCTGGAGTTGAAAGTAGTTGGACAAGAATTTAACAAATATTCCAAAGTGTCCGCCGTTCGTGGGTCTATTTTCCCCTGCTTAGGCGGGAGGGGTAATTTTCTCAAAATTTGGATCAAAACAGAAAAAAAATATTTAAAAAACGGAAACACTAAAAGTGCTACGCCTTAGCATTTTTTAAAGCCACGATTTTATTCTATAATATGCTTCCTAAATTAAGTTTTTATTTCAAATAGTTTTTGAAAAATAATTTTCAAACTTAAAAATTATAAAACAAAAAATTATAATTTTTTAAGATAAAAATAATTTTTTCGAAAACTATTTAAAATAAAAACATTATTTAAGAAGCATATTATAGAATGGAGCCATGGCTTAGGCGTGGCATTGTAAGTGTTCCCGTTTTTTTAAATAATTTTTTTCAGTTTTTGGCCAATTTCTAGAAAATTACCCCTCCGCCTGAACGGGGAGAAATAGACCCCCCCCCCAATACAATTTTTTTCTCGTCTGAATCTAATCTAAACATTCTGATTTATTTTCGCGTTTTGTAAGAATAATAATTTACCCATAATTAGTACCTTAAAGTGAAAATAGGGGGGTGAAATAAAAATGTGAAAAAATTAGGGAAATCGTTTTTCAATGTTTTGAATCGAATGAGGGCTGTCTAAGCCTACGTCCAATTTAAGGACCACCCTAATAAATATATATATTTTTTAAAATGTTCTTAATTTATCAAAAAATAGTGAATTATTAATAAGAATCTATCAAATTATAAATAAACTTCTTTTCCAAGCGCAGAAAATTGATTTGTGATAACAAGCGTACCTTCGCCGATGTGTTCCTTGATTGATGTATTTATTGACGGAATTTGAAATTTTTGTTTACTTTAATGGAAACACAACCATGTTTGTTCAGTTTTGCAACGTTTCTCGGAGATATATATTTTTTTAATCGTACAAATCGAATTGAGTAACTTATGAATTTGTATGCACATTTATTTGTTTAATTTTTTGCCTCAAAACTACTGTCAATTGGCACACATACAATCATAAAAATTAAAATTCAGCATTTTACAAATTCCTTCTAACCAAAAAAATATTCGTTCTGAAATGGTTGAAAGGAATTCGACATTAACTTTACTAAGGTGTTTAAGTCTTTCAATGTAGGAATGAATACATGAAGGCTTTTCGTAAAACAAATCAAACGTAGGTATTCAATAACGTATGTAAGTAACACCAAATATGTATAACTTTTATGAACAAAATATTTGCTTACAAATAAATACATAACAGCTCAATATAAAAATAAAAAATATATATCTCCTGTCGTTACCCTCCTTTTTACTTCGAACTTCGTGGTTCCATTCGAAATATGGCGACATGGTTAAAATTTTCATAACCTATTAATAGTTCAGTAAAATTAGTAAAAGAAGGGCATGAAATCACATTTTTCAATGGACAAATTTTCGTTTAGGATATCTCTTTGGCTACGCCTTCTCATAAAAGAACGAGTTCTTGGAATTTTGGGGTTAAAAGACGAGTCTCTATTTTGAAAAAGAGATATGTTTTTCTTTTATTTAATACCACGTTCTGATTTTTTTTAAACAACAAAGTGTCGACACTCTGTGTCGTCGATGCAACTCAAAAGACCATATTTGATAATTTATATTTTAATTGAGGACAGCATTGTATGAAAAAACAATACGGAAACAATTTATGTAACTTATTTTTGAATTCTGGAAAAATTGTGAACTATGAATTCATCGCAAAATTCGTTGCCAATAAGAGACTCGAAAGGTCATTTTCTAGGTAATTTATAATTAATGAATACATTTTTTAATATGGATAATTATTCTAGAAGCATAAGCCATAAGCATAAACGAATTTTGACCTGATATATCTTAAAGATGATACGACTTATTACAGAGATTTTATTTTGTAGATAATTTTATCCTTTACAAAGTTTTAATGGAATATATTTTTCTTTAATGAAAGGTAAACATGTATAAAATAAAAACAAAAAGAAGAGCCGCCACGGTCCTTCTCTACCCCCAAAAATCTAAAAAATAATCTCGTTTTTGTTATGAGGAAGCGTACCTTAACCAATAAAGAATTGAGCCCATTGTTTTCAATTCCTAACTTAACTACGATTAGAGTTACTGTAGGTTATTTTTAACTTATCGATGTTGACTTATTAAGAGATTATTCGAAGATGTGCAAATATGTGCATTAAACTAGTTTCCTTACAAAAACAACACTTGGGGCTATAGTTTAATCACAAATTTAAAGCGGAACTCCGGGGAACTTTATTTTAAAGCATTCAACAAATCTAACAATAAACAAAACTTACTGAATAATAGATTAATGTATTTATATTATATGTCTAATCAAAGTATTTAGTACACGGTAATATCTCTATATCAAAAACTTATCTTTGGAACGACCGCACTTGCTCATAACGAGCACTCACTAAGTCCAAAATAACATTAACGTCAAGCAAATTAACGGACGGAAACGGAATGGCGGGATAAAACGGTTTTTGTAGCGGTCCCGTGTATTAAAAAATTTTTTTTTTACATTTTCCTATTACACCTAGAAAAATAGCTCAGATCGTATGGGAAACCTTGAAAAAATTCGTTCATGAAATATTTAAATTGGTATCGATGCAAAATTGCACCCTTTACAGAATATCCAAAGTCTCCTAAAATCCCCGCATTGGCTTTTTGTGTTGATGCATTTGAAGAGGTGGAGTTGTGAAAAAGTTGGAAGTCTATTGGCTGAAATACTTGTTTTACTAAAATCTAATCATATGAAACGTTTTCAGGGTACCTTTTAACGCTGAATCTAATGAGACTGAGCCCAAAATGATATAACTACTCACAAAAAAGTTATAGTGTATTTTGTATAGTGATGATTTTTTTTAAGTACAACAGGTAAATTATTATCCAAAACCTTATGAAAATAATTGTAAGTCAATAAGGAACTGGGAATAAATGCTTCATTAGTCATCAGAACCAAGAATCAATAGAGTCCCTAAAAATGTGGTGGTGAAAGGGTGTTTTCTATAAGGGTTGGGGCAAACGTAGAATTTAAACCATAAGACCAAAGAAAAAACTCTTACACTCATGAAAGTCACTATTAGTGTTAAATTGATCATGGCAACCAAGAATCAAAATATTCCAAACAAATAAATTTGTCCCATGGATTTTTATTAAGGCGAGGAAATATCTGGAAAGAAGTTGGAAAATTTTTCTCGAAATTCGAATTTGGTGTTGATTTAAAGGTACTTTTTAACGCTGAATCCAATAAAAGCTAAAATGAGATGATACAAGCTTCCTTAACAAAGTAATGGTCTCTTTCATGCAAAAAGTGATATTTTAAATACTATTTTCCGTAGAGACTAGGTCAAGTTTCAATCCACAATAAACAATATTAAAGGTGAGGTATTTAAAAAGGCTACTTGAATTTATGGTCCAAGTTAAAAGGTACCCCTAAAACATGTATCATACGATTAGGTTGTAGCAAAACAAATATTTCAGTTTGATAGACTTCCAACTTTTTCACCAATCCACCTCCTCAAATGCATTTACACAAAAAGCCAATGCGGGGATTTTGTGAGATTTTGGATATGCTATAGATTCTGCAATCCTGCCTCGATACCAATCTTAATATTTCATGAATTAATTATTTCAACCTCTGGACCTATTTTTCCTGGCCTATATCTATTGAATAGTTATGAACTTTTTGCACACAAAATTAATGTATTTTTGCGAGTTTTTTTACTTTTTATTGTTTTTTTGTCGTTCTGTTGCGTTTGCGTTCATAGAATGCGCTCGAACTAGCTCTTATACAAAGAAACACAAGTTGAGCGCCATGTTTCAGCTCAAAAAGAAATTATTTTGCTTAAAACTTGGTGCCCTCTTCAAAGCTAAAATTGAAAACACCTTTTAACGGTTAGAATAAATGCATTTTAATCAATGTCAGTTTCGTGCATTAAAGTCAAACGTATGACGGACTCATTGTGGCATATCCATTACCTCTGTTTGCGTTGTTCAACTGTCAAATTATCAGTGCGCTTGCCTCTTGTCAGTTCCTCCTTCTTTTTCTGGTTTTTTGCCCGAGCAAGATCTCTTTGATTTCCGCCTGTTATGAAATAAATACAATATAACTAACTGTATACAAAAAATGTTGTCATTAGAAAAATTATCAAAAAAGAATAAATAATTGTTCAAGTGATTATGTATAAGTGTAGTCAAGATATTATATTTAAGCATTACAAACATAACAGACTAGACTTTGCATTTAACTGTTGGAGTAAGCATAGTAAATCGGTCCGACAATAAAATATTGTACTTCAAACAAGTGGCACCGCTCTCGAATATCGATAAAAATCAGTGTTTCTATTTTTGGTGAAGGGCTACGCACTCCAACATGGTGCGAGTGAAAATGTATCGAGTACTAGGTTCGAGTCGGTTTAGCTTTGCTTCCGGTTGGTTTGAGGACCAATTATCGTATGTTTACTCGAACATTTCAGTTTATTTTTAAATTTTAATTTTAATAAAGAAAAAAATGTAACAAAAAATCTGAATAACAAAATTAAATAAATGTAGCAATGAAGTCACAGCGGCGAAGGGTCCATATAACTCGATTATCATCGTCTTACCTCTTGAAATTCTCAAGCTCAACAACTTAAACTTCTGGCAACATGAATATAATTTACTTGCACACGCTGTCAACATTATCCTAACAACTCTGCTTTCAGTTCTACTCTACATACATGTCTGCTTTCCAAATCACTCCATAAACAAACACAAAACTATAGCAAAAAAAAGGTTAACCCGAAATATGTTGGGTTGTACAATTTCTAGGTGGATAGAACAAATTTGTTTTATTTCCTGTTTTTTCATTACCTGCGCTTGACACCTCTCTGTTTAATACACGCTTTCTTATGGAAGAAAATAACACGATAATCTTCGACTTATTTGTCCAATTTATATTTTTGAGCGCTCACATAATTTCCCCAGTTTGGCTGTCAAAAGCTAAGGAAACAAATGTTTGCTCCATCAGCATAGGGAGCGCTCCTGAAGTATAAACTGAACAATTTATTGGTGAAATTGTATGTATCTCTCACGCTCTGAGCAGTAGTCCGGTTCTTTTCTCAACAATATTAACAATTGTTAATGTATCAAAACAATTTTGAAATGTCATTGTTAAGAATGTTACACTTTATAACATTTCATTTAGGAACGATAAATGTTGAAAATATTGCTGACGCGTCAGATGGCAAGGTGAACAAAAATCAAACAGGAATTGTAATGAATTTATTGCAAAAAATAGATAGATTCATTTTAAAAATTAAATTTTTACTAACTATGAGCACAAATCGTCGTAATGTTACACTTTGAAACAATTTTAGAATTTAGGAACGATCAGTGATAACAATTGTTAACATTGTAGAGAAAAGGAACAGACATATTTCGCAGCTCGCAATATACTATAATGGTCTGATTGAATCATTTTGTATTGCGCAAAGCGTTTATGTCAGTTTCTGCTTGAGGTAGGTTTCATAGGAAGAAAAAAATTTAAATAACACGGTTTCCTCCGATTTATTTGGAAAATTTGTATGCATCTCTCAACACTCAACCGCTGTGCTGATCACTCAAGCAAATACTTTCGCAAATGCAAAATTAATTAATTGTTTTCATGATTGGTTTAATTTGATGCAAAAAAAAATATTGCTGCCTTGTGATTGATTTAAAATCTGGAATTACTGTCTTGAATGATCATGCAAAACAATGGACCGGCAATTATTTTGCATGCGAAAAAAAGTGTATTTATTTTTTTGAAGGTCGGCTTACACTTAAAAAAAAATATATTCACCCAAGGCATTATTTGCATGAAAATGGTTTTTGCATCCAAAAATAATTAATTTTCATTTTAAGGCCTATATTGTAGTAATTTAGGGTCAATTAATGACTAAATGGATGGTTTAGGCCAAGGTAAACATTTTTTGCATTAAATATTATAGAATTTAGTGCACAGAATAGGTAGCAAATAGTTTTAAAAATTTTGATTTTTTTCATATGGGAACTGTAAACTAGGCTTTATTCAAAGAAAAAAATAGGTACAGAATAAAAGAAAATAGGTAACCCACTTCGTTCCGATTTTTTTATGAATTAGTATGTATATCTCCGCTAAGCTAATGTGTCAAAGGTTGCCACTGTGATAACAAATATGCGTGGATATTAGATTTAATGGCATAAGGCATATTTCTGCCGGAATGTGCAGACAATATATAAAGTGGCACAACTGGCCGAAATGAACTCAGCAAGTCTTAATGAGGTCTATTTTTATTTGGAAAATTCAGTTTACAAACAGAACGTAGTGCAATACTTAAATTGATTAAGTGTTTGTTTTGAATTTGAAAATATTGAATATTCAGATTTGAAAGATTAGAATTTTAATTATTTAATTTACAAGTTTTTGGTTTAGTGCCACAAAATAATTGGTTCTCGAGCTAGCCCAAGGAAAAATCAGCTCGTACAATATTCGAGCGTTTACAGAGCAAAGAGTACATACAATATATTTACTAGGGAACCGACGACGTTCTGTTTTATCAGAACACCTTTAAGAAATGAATAGGTTTTTTGGCCTATAAGAATGCTAAAAACCGAAAATGCTACTAAATTCACCAAACACGGAAACTAATGTCGTTTTTCATTGAAATCTGAAAGATTTGATTTAAAATCTGGAATTACTGTCTTGAATGAAACAAACAAATTGTACAATTTCGATTAGTAATTTGACAAGTGAATGCTTGCATATATGGGTGAATGCTCACCAAATCTCTCAAACCAGAAAGATCGCATCTTTTGTCTTCAGATCTCATCTTTTTTAATAAAACTTGAATAAAGCGAAAAACTGCAAAACTTTTTCCGAAAATATCAAATCTTTTTTTCAGCAATGAAAAACGAATAAGGATTCAGAACTTTTTGTTGAAAATTATTTTTTTTATCGAAATGGATGGTTTGAAAAATTTTCCAAAAAAATGTACGCAGGAAAAATAAAAAAAAAAAAAACAATATAAAAAAATCAAACATTTAAATTTTGTTTTCTAAATTGCGCATAATGTTTTTCGGAGCAAAGAAAGGTTCAAGGCATACAAAAAACAAAAAGAAGAAGAGGTCAAAATCATTTATATGACGATGCTCTGAATGCAACAAAACAGGGGATAAATGTATTATGGAGTGACGAAAATAAAATAAATCTCTTTGGGATGGCCGGTAGGTAGTTTCGTCGTTCCATAACACATTCTCCAATGCTTTGTTTCCAAGGGCATCGCTTGTGAAGTTAAACAAAACAAAGACGCTTCTATAATGCACTTTTTTTTAACAAAGGCCCTTTTCTTGGAGAGCAAGTGGGCACTAAATAGCTTTTGCAATGTTTCGGATGGAGTCACCCTTTTCACGTGGGATCAAAATGCTTGCACGTTGAGCTTCAGCGAAATGGGATTTCTCTGCGCATAACGTTCCTTAGTAATAATTTTAGTATTTAGATAACCAATATTAGAGTATCGGGCGCCATCATTAACCCAAATTATTGTCACAAGATCGCTCCCCTTCATAAAATTTATTATATTGTTTATTTGATACCAATTCATGACGTATTTTTGCATTTCTGCCGTAGCCTATTTCGTAGCATTTTCTAGGTACATAGTTCTGATAAAGTCCAATGATAGCATACAAATTGACAAGAATTCATTAGTGTTGGAATTTAAGTGATGATGTTGACCATTTTTTTATTTATTTTTTGATTTGTGATCAATTTAGTAGATCTACAGATATGTATACCCTTTTTAGTGCCAACAAAATTTCAATATTATGTTTGATCAGTTTAATTTACTCCGGTTCTAAGAATTTTATTAAAAATATGAAGGAAATCGTCGAATAAGTTTAAAATTAATCGGTATATTCCACGTGCTAATATATTTATCAGCTTGAAGTGGATAAAAAAAAAATAAAAAAGCCGAAATTATACGAATACAGTGACAAAAGAAAATTCAAGTTTAAATCTTATTCCTTTATTTCATTTTTAATCTATTTTTGTTTATAGATTTCTAAAATTATCAGTCAATGCATCAATTAAAAAAACGTCAATAATATTGATGTTTTAAATTATTCGGTACTCTGTGAGTTTCAATTATTCATTTATTTTTGAACCAATTTTAAAAATTTTAAGTTGGATGTTGTAATTCGTTTGTCGCTTAAAACTGTCTTCGAACGTCGAAAAATGTGTGATATGTACAATTTTCAGATACCTTCTCCAAAACCTACAAACTATTTTAAACGTGCACAAAAATCTATACAAAATATGTCCGTTTTCAAAAACGTCATCTGCGTCAAAAATGCATAATGCTCTTAGACGCAAAATGCAAAAGTCTTCTGCACGAAAACGTCAATACAAATTTTGCTGCATTAGCATTGTGTTCGATAATGCACTGAACCAAAATCTCGATTTGGGGCAACAAGATTTAAAAATCTACTTGAATAGTTCACATCACACATAATCTATATTCTGTCTGACATTTCAAATCAGTCAAAGTCCCAGGATACAGTTGCTCATATTTCACTTTTTCTTTGAATAAAACATAAAAAGGACCACAATCTGTTTACCTTGTACTCATAAATAAAAAATCGCGTTTTTCTATCTTCTCTCTTCTATGGGCAAACTGTCTCTTAATATCTCAAGGTCCTTTCGTTTACCCGATTATTCTAGTGTGTTTCAAGCTGAAGTACTTGCAATTAGGGAGACATGCAGGATACTCAAACTATTTATATCCAAACCAAAATCGTAATACAGCTATCATCACAGACAGTCAGGCAGCTGTCAAAGCCATTGATTCGGCTACATCATCCTCTAATCTGGTCCAGCAATGCCGGGAGAAGCTTGCAACCCTTAATATTAACCTCAAGGTCACCCTTATCTGGGTTCCTGGCCATAGGGGCATCAAGGGAAATAAACGGGCAGATGAACTGGCCAGGCAAGGATCAGCCCTTCACAACTCACTTGCGGAAAGAGTCAACATTCCCCTGGGAGTTGTGAAGGGCAATTTACTGTCAATCTTCCTTAGTGAATCCAATCGTAGTTGGAATAGCTTGACCGAATGCAAAATATCCAGGAAGTTATGGCCCACCTATAATAAATCCCGAACAATTGATCTGTTATGTAGACCCAGGCGAGACATAGCTAGGGTCGTTGCAACCTGTACTGGACATTGGCCAGTAGGGGAACATGCAGCGAGATACTCACTGCCGTAGCTGCAATGATTAGCAACAAAAGGAAACAGTCCTTCACTTTCTTTGTAAATGTCCAGCTCTGGCTAGAATGAGAGCACATTCGCTTGGAGTGGCATTTTTTGACGACCTCAACGAACTTTCTGAAATGAAAATTAAAAACTTGATTTCCTTTCTTAACGCGACGAAATGGATCTAAGATAAAATCGGTTGATTCTGTATCATGTTCCCCAAGACCGTGAGGAATCGGAATAAAGGCCCCTGCTGGGTTTCATGATGCACAATGTAAGCGATCATCGGTTAGATCCGTCGCGCTCCAGTCGTTCTGCTATCTGCTCAGCTCGGCATATCGCAGCTGGCTTTGAGCGAGAATCAAGTCAAACGAGTTAACACATCAAAACGGCGCAATTCAGCGATAATTGCGTGCTGGGCGAGTGTTACGCCCATGCCACCATTTCTACCTACCTATGGGCAAACTGTTATACGGGAGAGAAAAAATTGGTAATTAAGTGTGATTGTGAATAGGCCAATTAGCTTTTAAAAAGAATTGGTGAGATTGGTGAAATCTACACCGAATTGAAATCTAGATTTTCATTCGGTGCTCAATTTTTGTTTGGAATTTGAAAATACTACTGATAATTTTACTTAGGCTGAATACACAAAAATCTATGTGAAATTGTTTATGTACCTATATATAACAAATGTACTTGTTAGTTAATGTTTATCCACAATAAAAATAAAATAAAAATAATAATCCATAAAATTTCTTCAATCACTCCGCCTTTTTTTGCATCTACCATATTATACAGGGCGGTCTTTTCTTCATGCAGGATAATTTTAAAATTATTGTTTGATAATTACTTACTTACTTACGTATCCGGCTCCCGATCCATGGAGGGTCTCTGCCGGAGATATTGCGGTCTTCCATCGGTTGCGGTCCCTCGCACGCTCCCTCCAGTCATCGAGACCAAGCGTTCTTGTGTCGAAAACCACCTGATCCCTGTAGCGGAGGTTCGGTCTTCCTGGTCGTTTCGAACCTGGGGGCTGGGATTCGAAGTTTTTTATGGCTGGAGCATTGTTGTCCATTCGCTCGATGTGGCCGAGTCAGTGTAGTCGGCGTGTTTTGGCTCTTTAGACTACATTCCCATCTTGCTACAGCTCGTATAATTCACGATTAAATCTTCTCTTCCATTCGCCCTCTTTGCATATTGGACCAAATATCCGCCGAAGAATTGTTCTCTCGAAAGTGCCCAGTATCAATTCTCCTTTTTTACTTATCGTCCAGCACTCGGCGCCGTAGAGTAGAACTGGTAAAATTAGCGTTTTGTATAGCGTGCACTTTGTCTTCCGAGAGAGGAGTTTTGAACACATCTGCTTGGCCAAACCGAAGTAGCAGCGGTTCGCTGGGTAATTCTTCGTCGGATTTCCACTAAGGTGTCATTCGTGGGGTTGATGTTTGTTCCGATGTAGGTGAACTCCTTGACTACCTCGAAATTACTGCTACCAACAGTGACGTTTTGTCCTAGGCGATAAACAGATGAAGCTTTGTTTGTTGATAGCATATACTTTGTTTTGTCCTCATTCACTTCAAGACCAACGCGTTTTGCCTGTTCATCAATAGCTGTGAATGCTTCTAGTACAGCTCGCTTGGAGCGGCCGATGATGTCAATGTCGTTCGCACAGCCAAGCAGTTGCGAAGACCTGTTGAAGATAGTGCCTTTCAGGTCAACACCACTCTTGCGAACTATCTGCTCCAGGACTAGGTTGAAGAAGTCACATGATAGGGCATCTCCTTGTCTGAACCCTGTACATGTCTGGAAAAGCTCGGATGAGCTGTTACCCATTTGCACGTTGCACCGCGTATTTTGTAACTTCATGCGGCATAACTGGATCAATTTTTTCGGGATCCCGAGTTCCCGAGTTTCGCCAATAGAAGCTC
Source organism: Dasysyrphus albostriatus (assembly GCA_946251815.1). Lineage (NCBI taxonomy): Eukaryota > Metazoa > Arthropoda > Insecta > Diptera > Syrphidae > Dasysyrphus > Dasysyrphus albostriatus. Next base: position 180,438,212 of record OX276335.1, read on the forward strand.
TTGGCGACTAGTGCTATCATAGGCGGCTTTGAAGTCGATGAAAAGGTGGTGGGTCTCGACTTGAAATTCGTTGGTCTTTTCCAGGATTTGCCTCAATGTGAAGATTTGGTCTATCGTTGATCTGCCTGGCCTGAAGCCACCCTGGTACGTGCCGATCATAGTGTTGCAGAAAGGTTTAAGATGCTCACATAGTACGTTGGATAGGATCTTGTATGCAACATTAAGCAGGGATATATGTACCTCTGTAGTTTTTGCAGGACATAGGATCGCCTTTTTTGTAGATTGGGCATATGGAGCTAATTGACCAGTCGTCGGGAATACTTTCCTCCTCCCATACTTGGTTGATGAGCTGGTGTATGCGCCCTACCAGGACATCTCCTCCATACTCGAAGAGTTCCGCAGGTAGGCCATCCGAGTCGGCGGATTTGTTGTTCTTAACCTTGTGGATGGCTTTCTTAATCTCTTGAGTACTGGGCGCTGGGACTGGATCTTCATTGACTGGTCTCATGCTTCTTTGTTCTCCTGTCGCTTCCTCTACAGAATGCCCATTGAGCAGCTGCTGGAAATGCTGCTTAAACACGTCAACAATTCCGTGTGCTTCGGTGACTAGGTTCCCTTAGTTGCTTGGCTGTTTTGTAGAACCGGCGGGTGTTGGTGGCAGTGCTAGACTCCTCGAGATACCTGAGCTGAGAGGCTGCGGATGCTCTTTTCTTTCTACGCAGGGTTTTCTTCTCTTTCCTTCTCTTTTCACGGTACTCCTCTCTTGCTGCTCTTGTTTTTCGTTGCAGCATTTGCATTCGTGCATTTTCCGTCTCCTGCTTCAATACCGCGCATTCCTCATCATACCACGGGTTCTTTTTTCTAGGTGGTTGATAGCCTATGGTGGTCTCGGCTGTCTCCTTAATGACGTCGCGATACAGGTTCCACTGGTTGTTGACACTTGTGGGTGGGGGTACGGCAGAGAGTTTCCCGGTTAATTGCTCACTGTAGTCTCTGGCTTTCTCAGATGTGCTAAGGCATGCAATGTTGAATTTCTTTCTTTGGGCAGTCTTCGCTTTCTTTTCATTGGACAGTCGGGCTCCGAACTTTGTCACAACAAGAAAGTGGTCAGACTCCACATTTGCACCTCGGAAAGTTCGCACGTCCAAGATGTTCGATGCGTGCCTTGCGCCAATTAGCACATGGTCGATTTGGTTGGCGGTTCGACCATCTGGGGATCGCCAGATTGCTGTGTGTATCCTTCGCCTGGGGAACCTAGTGCTACTTATCACCGTATTACGAGCTGCAGCAAAGTCGATTAGTCGAAAGCCGTTGTCTGTTGTCGTTTCGTGGAGGCTGTGCTTTCTAACTAATCCGCCAAAGATGTGTTCCTTCCCGATTTTAACATTGAAGTCTCCGAGCACGACTTTGACATCGTACTCCGGACAGGCTCCGTAGGCTCCGTCCAGGAGGTCGTAAAAATCCTCCTTGTTAGACTCCTCCGCTTCATCGGTAGGGGCGTGTGCACATATTAGACTGATGTTTTGGAAGGTAGCTTCGATGCGGATCACAGCCAGGCGATCGCTGATCGGCTTAAAATCGATGACTCTCGATCTGAATCGATTTCCCACGACGAATCCGCATCCTAACATGTGCAATCTTTGATGACAGCTGTAATAAATGTCGCAATCTTTTCTTTTAATAATCCCTGATCCTATCCATCGTATCTCCTGGATCGCGGTAATATCTGCCTTGTACCGCGTGAGGACGGATTCAAGCTTTTGAGTAGCACCTGGCGTATAGAGTGTCCTTACATTCCATTTTCGTTCCGGGTCGGGTTGCCATTTGAGGGGGTTTGTTATCCGAGGCTTCTCGCTTCTCTTTCATAACAATTGGTTTTTTTTACTGTGGCCGGGTCGTTAGCCCAACGCAGTAATCTCCAATCTGTAGGGCCATGGGTTTGGTGTTGCAATTCTTTCCTTGATCAACACTCGCACTTACAAGTTTAGCAAGTACCAGTATCCGGGGGTTACCAACTCGGAGGTAATGTAAGCACTTGATGTGTAGGAAAAGATACAACTCGAGGGCCCCCAGTTCCTACAACATCCAACCGTTTGATAATAAGTTAAGCAAAAATAAAAAAATAAACAAAAAATAGTTTTTCTGCGAATTTATACCCGAAACTTTAATTAGTTATTATTAAACTAAACTCTCAATTTCCACTTTATAAGTATTAAAGTTATTCAGGCCTATTCTGCCAAATCTGTTATTCTGCTATGAATTTTCTGTTAATGAATCGTAAAAGATTTTTAACATAAAAGATCTTTTATGATTTGAATTCAGGTGTTCGAACTTGTATAAAACTGTTATGAAAGTTCGAAAACGAAATCAGTTAACGAACAGACCTAAAATCTGTTGTCATAATCAATTGTTCTGTTATAAAATTTAATTCCATTTTGTTTGTGTTACAAGCTAAAATGCAAGTTCTGGTACAAAAGAAATTGTGTGAAATTGTGTATATTAGGGTTTTATTCAGTGAAAGCTTAAAGTAAATAAAACAAAAATATTTCTAATGTTTAATTAATTTGTTTTTGGTTGCGGTTTTGGGATGTCGTGATGAAGAAACATACTAGGACTATTCAGGACATTCAACAGATTCCGCTTAGCCGATGTAGCTGGTCCTGTGCTTCCGTCTACAGAAATAATTTTATTTGAATTTGATTATTTGTTTATAAATATCTGTTTTAATATATGTATTTGTTTACGTTTGTCTCTTTTAAGAACATTTCGTTGATGAAATATAACATAAATATCCATTTTTACTTGATAGTTGTGTACTTCTTGAAATCTTTTATGATAAAAGTCACAGAAGTTTGTCTTTTATTCTTTTATGAGTTATTAAAGATTTAATAACAAATTTTGGCATTCTGAATACCAAAAATGCGATTTGTAAAAGATTTTTCTATGATTTCGAAAGTTTGGCGACTCATAATAGATTTCTTAAAAGATTAAATAGCAGATTTACGCATGCAGAATACCAAAATTAGGTTAGGTTAGGTTGAAGTGGCTGTCAGTAAATTAATACTGACACACTTAGATCAAAGTTGGTCCATTGTGATACCACATGGATCTGGAAGACTCCTTCTTTACTCGTTAAATCACTTAGAGCTCCTGACGAAGCGTACGAGACTATTTAGGTCGATGTTTGCCAGATCACTAGGATCGTTGTAGAAGTAGACTCCTAAGTGTAGCCTACGTCTGTTGGAAAGTGCTGGGCATGTACAGAGAAGGGGAGGAATCGTTTCTTCTTCCTCCTCGTCCACACAGCTTCTACAAAAATCATTTGTAAGTATGCCAAGTCGCGTTCCAAAATTAAAATTGATAACAAATTTTGACATCTTAGACTTTTGTATGGAAATTCATAGCAGAATAACAGAATAGCAGAATAAAAGATCATGCTGAATAGGCCCAATTATCTACTGTCGGGATTCGGATTTCGACCTGGATTTACTTTTAGTATAAAAACAAAATAATGAGAAATTTTCAAAAATGTTTTTTTAGTACGTTTTAAAAGTTAATCCACAAACGGATCTCTATAGAAGATAATAAAACACAGCAATTGTTACTTTTGATTTTTTTTTAACTTCAAGACATCTAAGCATTCGATATCTAGTGTTTAGACTATTGAATACTTATAACTGAAATTACACTTCAAAAAATTATACAAAAAAATAAATAAAATAGTTTTAACAAACAAATTTAAAAAAAAACAAATTTTTAGTTTGATTATTATTTTTTTTAAGTCTTTTCAAAACAACTTAATTTGAAGAATGGTTTAAAGAAAAAAAATACAACATGACATGTAGTTGTTGCCATTTTTTTTTTAAGTAAATTTGGTCGTCAAATTAAAAAAAAAAAGTTAGTTTGGACAAAAATAGAACGTAGCATTGCAAGTGCTGCAGTTGATTTTTAATATTTTTTTTATTTTAGAAAGTTTCCACGATCATCAAAAAGAAAAGAAATAATCCGACCTCCCATACGATTTTTTCTTAAAATATAGGTACCCAAGCATCATTTCATAAATTATCCTGCATGTAATGGGGGACAGTCTGTATTTGGTTTTGTTTTTGCATCTAATTGACAAACCGAGATGAGTAATTCTGATCAGGGGACGTGTTCAACAAATAGAGACCAAACTAGGTTTAGGGTCACATGAGTAGGAACGTATTACAAATTTGGTTCAAAACAGACCTGGGTGGAATCGGCTAAGTTGATTTGTGATAGTTGACTGTCTCAACACAATAGAAATGATATGGCGTTGTGACTGTCAACGCCCCTGGTTACTTAAAGCATAAGTACAAGTACCAGCACAATTACCTTGTACTTGAAATTTTTAAGTACCAGTACACTTCCTTGGTACTTGTACTTAAAAATTCTAAGAACCAGTACATGTACCTAAACTGATACTTAAATACCTTAAAAGTACTAGAAATTTTTGTATTGATTGCTTTTGTACTTATGACTTGTACTTAAATACTTTTCAATTCTTTTTTAATTCCAAAAGTACATATAATTCCTTTTAATTATTTTTAATTCATTTTCAAAAAAAAAAAAAAACAAGAATTAATATGTTTTGAACTCAAATCTTTCTTTAATTTTCCTTTTTTTCGTAAAATATAAATACAAAATTATTTTAACGGAAAATAATCGTTGCGTTTAATTTGTTTCTTTATTTTTCTTGATAGAAAAAATATATTATAATGAAACAGTTATGAGTTTTCAAAAAAATTGACAATAGTTTTAGAATTAAAAATTATATTTAAAACATGTATGGGGCAAACGTATTTTGACAAAATTATAAAAGCATGTAAATACCGATTTATGCTTTTTAATTTTGTGAAAATACGTTTGCTCCATACATTTTTTAAATATAGATTTCAATTTTAAAACTCTTATATTGAATAGAATTTTTTTGAAAAATCATTGTACCATTATAATATATATTTTTCGATTTCTTATTTCAAGAAAAATAAAGATACAAACTAAAAGGAACGATTATTTTTCGTTAAGATAATTGTGTAAGCTAGTGTACTAGAAGTTATTTTTTTACTTTTAACATTCTTTATGTTGCTATCTATATATATTTTACAAAAAAAAAAACAAAATTGAAGGGAGACTTTAGTTTAAAACATATTATTTCTTGTTTTTTTGTCGAAAAGGAATTAAATGTAATTATAAGTACTTTTGGAATTAAAGAAGAATTAAAAAATATTTAAGTACAAGTCATAAGTACAAAAGTAATCAATACAATAATTTCAAATACTTTTGAGGTGTTTAAGTACCAGTACAAGTACATGTGCTGGTACTTGGAATTTTTAAGTACAAGTACCAAGGAATTGTGCTGGTAATTTAAAATTTCTTAAATTTTATCTACTTAAGTACCAATATACTAAATAATTTTACAGCACTGGTTTAAAATTTGATTCATTTTCAAGTCATCCATTTCTGCGGATCTGCTGAGTTTTAATGATGACTTAAGTTTCAAGTAACATATAATAACTAAATAATGCTCAGTAAAATCACAAATAAATGAGTTAAAAATAACATGAACCACGTTTGTACAACAGCCCCTTTAGTAAGTAAAATGTCATTTAGGTTAAGGCTTAGAGAACCAATTCCATTGTCTAAGGTTAGACAGCTCTTAGGAAATATTTAAAAATATTTTGAACCTTGAGCCATCGTTAAGCCCCAGTTAATTTGACGAAATCATTGAGTTTAAATTTAATTTTTCGATTCTCTTTTGATTTCGCAAATACATAATTGCTTTCTTCATACTCACTGTCAATTTAACTCAGTCAAGTAAAGACTGCAGGAAGTAATTAGTTTAAAAAAGTGATTCTAGGATAAACAATTTATATTTAAAATATAACAAAAGTTATCTGTCAGCGTTTAGATTAAGTCTGTAGAAATCTGAGTTACCATATTACATACTTGCTATCATTTTGTATGAAAACTCTATTTTTTCAATGGCGTCTCTAACAACCGTTGTGATTTTTTATCCATTATCTTCGTGCTTGAAAAAAAAAACATGAATAAAAACTCAAAACTATTAAGAACTTTTAATCAATCATAATCAGAAATAAAAGGAGTGCATTCCAAATGTTGCGTAATGACTTGATAAAACTCAGAATGGTTTATCTAGAACATTCTGTTAAGTAAAAAAACACTTAATTCGTTTCCCAAATAAATAAATTAGCACACTTGTAAGGTCCGGTAAGCACTTCATAACTGATTTGATCATTTATTATACTATTTAAACAAGCCCATGAGGATTTGAAAATAACAATGATTTTCAAAAATAACAGACATATTCATGGTGGATTTAACCCAACTTTCTATAGGTTTGTTTGGTATCTTTTTCCAAAAAAGTGTGTAAAACCTATCAAATTTTGAAAAGAGGTAAAAATTCTATCAGAGTTGGGGAAATTCGAAAAAAGTTGACAAACGCATGAACCAGAGAATATCAATTACCAAGAAGCCAATCCTTGGCTGTTATCCGGCTTTGCCCACAAACTGAAACAGGCACATATAGACAGTTGGGCTAAGTCCACCACTGATTTCTTCGCGTTGGGATCAACCCACCACGAATATGTCGGATATTTTTGAAAATCTTCAGTTATTTTCAAATTCACTTGGGCTGCAATGGGCTTGTTCAAAAAGTATAAAAAAGGGAGAAATTATGTATCAAGTGCTCACCGGACCTTAAGAGAATAAATTGTGGGTTATTTTAAAATGTAAATTGTAGTCGCTTTTTACTAATTCCCACCTGTCTGGAAAATAAATATCTTTAATTACTTTCTTTTCGATAAACAATTTGTCTTTTCTGTTTTTTTTTTTTTTCGTTTCAATTCCCGAAATATATAAGGAAATGTAGAAAATGTACTCTTTTCTTGACGGAAAATAACTTACAGTGAGTAAGAAGAAATTTTTAAATAATTATGCGAAATGAAAAAAGATATTCACAAACTAGAATTTTGGCATATATACTTCGCTTATATGTGTTGTTAAACCAGCTTGAAGCTCGCGCCATTTTTTTGTAAACCTGGGTCGAGTTAAAATGAGCTTGATTTGACTAGATCTCGTTCGGGGAGCGGAGTCGAGTCGAAATTTGTGACGAAAAACCTGGGTCAAAGAGTTGGTCTTACAGATATTGCATTATGGTCTGTTTATTTAATTGTTTGTGGGCAAATATAGTTTTGCTTTAATAATCGTCGAGCATCAGCTAACCAGCTGTAATTAATTAGTTAAAATTACTGAATATTGGATTAAATAACTCTACAATGAGCCCTATAGTTTTTAATCAATTGGTTATTAATAATAATAATACTAATATAATGCATATTTAAACGTTTTCATAAGAGCCCAAATGAAGTAATTTAGCAAATTACCGAAAAAGTGTTTTCATCTGTAATTTGAGATTTCTTTTGACAGCTCATTTCATTTTTTGAGCTTCAACCCTGCCTGTAAATCGCTTTTTGTTGTTGATTTTTGAATTCAGCTTTAATATTTTCGTTCAAAATCTTTTCAGAGCTCTTCAAAATGTGCCCTATAGGGTGTGTTCGTTAGGTTTTGACTTAATTTCCTACAAAATTGCGTGCAAGGTTGAAATTATCTCATTTCGAAATTTGAATTTGTGTGGAAAATGAGATGATTTCGTATCAAATTTGAAAATTTCCAACGAAATTTCCTCATTTGGTCTAACGAAAACGTAGAATTAAGGCTCTCCAAAGCCAACACGAATGCCGATTGATTCGCAGTGAATCATTCACAATAGTACAAAATGTGACAAAAACATACACAACACTAAACAACAACAAAAATTCATCGTCGATCCTCATTCGCGTTGGCTTGGGAGAGCTTTTAGTTTGTTTTACTTCATTTCTATATTGATTGTATCAGGAAACATGGTCACGCTAGGAGCTATAACTAGCCATTTTATAATTTTAATTCAGTTTTGTACCCGAGCATGTTTCTATTATTTCTCATTACCGTAAGCCAAAATGTATTAGGTTTGTATTTATTAATTAATCTATTATATCTATTTATTTATTTATTTAACGATATGTGTTCGTATTAATTAAACGGGGTTAATGTTTTGATCCATAGCTCCGCACTTTTAGCTCACTGATTTTGTGGTTTAGTTGAGGGTGGTTCAAGCATATAATTGACTTTTATAACTTACATGAGACCTAAATCATCATTAAAACCCAGTAGATCCACAGAAATTGATGGATTAAACATTTTTAACCACGGAGCATTGTTTAGCTCCGACGTCGTTTTTTACGTCCAAGCCCATTCAGACAAGGAAAAAAACACACCGAATGTGAACCTATACCTAGTTGGGTTTCTATTTGTTGAACACGTCCCATGGTCAAAATTATTCATCTCGGTCTGTCAATTAGATGTCAAAATATGGTGGTATGGTCAAAATCATGGTGTTCCCTATTTCATGCAGGATAGTTTATGAATGTATGGGAAGGGGGGATTATTTATCTGCTTTTAGATAACAATAATGACTTTCTTAAAAAAAAAATTGAAAATCAACGGCACCACTAACTTGCAACTTGCAATGTTATGCTCTTTATTTTTGTTTAATTAACTTTTTTGAATTTTACGACCAAATTTATTTAAAATAAAAATAACTAAAAAATACGACAACAGCTACAAGGTCATGCTATAATTTCTTAAAAGCCATTCTCGAATCAATTTTTTCTAATTAAGTTGTTTCGTAATCATTTAAAAAAAAAATAATTATCCAACCTAAAACTTAAAAAAAAGTTAGTGTATTTGTTAGAACTATTTCATTTCTTTTATATTATGAAGTATAATTTCAGTAATAAGTATTCAATACCCCTATTAAACACTCAAAACCAAATGCTTAGATGTCATGAAGTTAAAAAAAAAAATTAAAAATAGCTATTGCTGTTTTATTATCTGCAAAATAGGACTGGATTAACTTTTAACACGTGCTACAAAAACGATTTTGAAAACTCCTCATTATTTCTTTTTTGTACTAAAGTTAAATCCAGATCAATACCCGAATCTCGACAGAAGATAATAAAACCCACCTAATATCTACTTTAATACTTATTAAGTGGAAATTGATAGTTTAGTGGAGTTTGAACAACAAATTGAAGTTCTGGTGTCAAATTGCAGAAAAACTATTCTTTTATTTCTTATTTTTCTTAACTATTATTTTCCTTAGAATATATCCAACAATAATTTTAAAATTATTCTGGTGAAGAAAGGGCCACCTTGTATAATATGCAAGATGCATTGAAGATGTTTGGAAATCTGAGTGATTGAAGACATTTTATGGATTCATTTTTTGTATTTTATTATAATTGTGGATGAATATTAACTAACAATTACAATTGCTTGTGTACTTTAAATTAATTAAATTAATTTCACATCGATGTTTTTGTTATCAGCCGAAGTAAAATTCTAAAAAGTATTTTCCAATTTTCAAAGAAAAAAAAAACTGAGCTGTGAAAACAAATAAATTTCACCGCGTTACATTGTTGTTGCAATTCACATCTATTCATCGACACGAAGTGAAATTACAAATACAACAATGCAAACAAATGGGTTTTGGAGGGTGAAACGTACGAAAGATTGGCTTCTTGGTAATTGATATTCTCTGGCATGAACCATGATTTGCACCACTTTTTGTAAGAAACGTCATTTTTGTGTATAAACGGCGTTGCCGCCTTGCCATCATTTCAATGGATAATATATAATATAATATAATAAGTTCGTGGTGGATTTAGCCCAAAGTACGATGTGTGCAAAAACTTAGTGGTGGATTTAGCCTAACTGTCTATATGTGCGTGTTTGAGCCTGATTATGAGATTCGTTTTTTCGAACGTTTCTTGTTTCGTCTTTTTGACACATTGGGTGAGAGGTGTAGAAACGTTGGGGGGAATGAAAAAACGAAAGCAAGTATTAAAATTTTAAGAGTTTTTCTAATTGAACTTTGATGTTTATTATTTGACAAACCTGTGGAGGCGGGGGATGGTTATAAACTTTTAATAATGAGCTTTAAAATTGTTTTTCGTGATTAAATAGATGTAAGATTGAAAAGAAGTGATAACAAAATATTTTTAATAATTAATACTGTCTATTTCCCAATAAATGAACCTCATATTTTTTGAACGTCAGAAAAACGAATGGACTTTTTTGGTCAAAAAGACGAAAAACGAAACGAACAAAAACACGAATCGTGTAATAAAGGCCTTCGAGTTCGTAGGGAAAGCCGGATGATAGCCAAGGATTGACATCTTTTTGTTAGAAACGTCATTTTCGTGTATAAACGGCGTTGCCTTTTACCATGATTTCAATCGATCTAATGCACTTTTTTCGTAAAACAAATGTACTGTTTTTAAAACGAGTCTACTGCACTTTTATTTTTCGGAAAAGAAAATTATCATTCATTAAAATTCAATAAACTAATTTTTCAATTCTTTTTTTACGGCTTCAGACTATTTGCTTGCTTTGATAAAATCGTGTTAAAGAGCATACGAACATTGGAATTTTTGTATATCAATTATCCATATTCATACCAAACCATTACACCTGAGTCAGCTTTGGATGTGCAGTGGCCAATTAAATGAAAATTGTTTTCTTTTTTTGTTCATATTTACATTAGGGTGAAGCGTTTTAAATGAATTTTTCCATATCACTGCGCGCAAATCATAGTTTCATGAACCTATCGGCATCATTAGTTTTGAGTCACCCTAGGGAAAAACAAAATCAGGAAGCCACTGAAAAACACCCTTTTTTTATTTTTTAGAAACCATCAATATTTTAAGTAGTGTTGATAACCGTATTTTTTTTTTTTTTTTGAAAATATCCTCATAATTTAGCTTGAGTCACCCTTAGGAGAAAAAAAAAACAGGAAACCACTGAAAAACATGATACTACTAAATAAGATAGCGCATTGCGCATCATTCACATAAAATGACGTCATCGACGCACACAAATACTTTTTCCAAGATTAATAAAACAAAGAATTTTTGACTAAAATTTCTTAATTAAATATGAAATATAGTTTCCTAAAAGCAATGCACTTGTTTTTAGGACTCTGCACACACATTTTTATTATAAAAAGAACAAAAGTATTAGGAAAAGTTGTGCGTCGATGACGTAGATGCGCAGAACAAAACGAAAAAAAAACAGAACGGCGTTATCTGTTTAGTTGTATCATGACTGAAAAATGCTCCTTTTTCAAAAAAGTGCTTATAAATCATATCAAATAAATCAAAAATAGCTGAACATCTTGAAGGTGTCCTACGAAATATTAATCCATTAAATTTTAACATTGGAAGGGACGCATATCCAAAGTCCCATAAATTTTCCACATTTGATTTTTGTATAGGAGGGAAGGTGTAAGTTTACTTAAATTAAATATTTGTTGTGGTCAAATGTAGTACTATTACTTAGCTCCATTTAGACGATCATTACAGTTTTAGTTTCAGTTAATCTATCAGTTAAGCTTTCAATTAATCTATCAGATAAGCTTTCAGTTAAACTGTTGTCTAAGCTCCATTCAGACTATCATTTTTAGTTTCAGTTTCAGTTGAGCTATCAGTTAAATGTCGTTTTCCATTGGACATCCAGAAGGCTTCCGAAGCGTCCGGAAGTCTTCTAAAACCATTCCATTGGGAAAAAATCCCCTTCTGCTCTTTTTGAGAAGAGAAATTCTCTTCTTCATTTCAAATCAGAATCCACTCGAGAAACACTAATACATTCAAACTCAGACGTCAAAAAAAAACTGTGGTGCAAATTCTTATTATTTTTAAAAGTCTATTCCATTAATTTTGAACTCGAAAACAAAGAATTAAATATAATTTAATAAACAATTAAGGAAAACAAAAAGAAAACTTATTGTTTGTAAGTTAGGGGTAAATACACTATTGTTTTTAATATAATTTTTTGAGTGCCAGCAAAAGTTTCTATTCAATGACTTACCAATACAGAGACAAAACTTCAGAATTGAGAAGAAGTAACAAGCACTGTTTCATTGGATTCAGAATGAGTGTCTTCTTGAGTGAAACCAATGGAAAAAGACATAAGTTTCAGTTTTACTAATCACTTTTCTTCCACAAACACGGACATACGCTCTACGATAAATTTCAATAGAATCGACCAAATTATCACTCCATTTCGACATGACGTTGATTTATCACCGCCAACTGCAATTGAAATGACAACTGAGGTTAGGTTATGTAGAAGTGGCTGTCAGTAAATTAATACTGACACACTTAGACCAAAGTTGGCCCATTGTGATACCACATTAATCTTCCTTATTCGTTAAACCACTTAGAGCTCCTGACGAACGAGACTTTTTATTTCGATGTTTGCCAGGTTACTGGGATCGTTATAGAAGTATTCTTCTAAGTGGAGAATACGTTTGTTGGAAAGTGATGTGCATGTACAGAGAAGGTGAGGAATCATCATAACATATAAATAAATCAAGGTTTGGCTATACTTGTTTTGTCGCCAAACAAGTAGTGATGTTATTCCACCTAATGTTTTTTTCCCTCCAAAGCATGCTGCTTTAGCAAAGTTTTCACGTAGCGATGGGTTTACCAATATTTGTTCTAGAGTTTATGGAGACAAAGTCCAGAAACTTAATAGCGGCTTAACTATCAGAGAAGATGCGGATATCCGAGGTTGATACTACGTTCTTTTTAAGCCAAGATAATACTTCTTTTGTCGCTAGAAGTTCCGTCTGAAATACGCTACAGTGATTAGGAAGAGAGACAGAATTAAGTCTATCAGAGTACACACCTCCACCAACCCCATATTTGGTCTTCGATCCGTCGGCGTAAAAGTGAATCGATTGATCTTTAAATAATCCCACATCCTCCCAGGTGGATCTGGAAGGTATAATAAATAATTACCAAAATGTATTTTTAGTGAATAATGCGTGGTTGGAGGTCCCACTTACTACCGACGGCTTTTTTGCAAGAGAAAAGTGCCACTGTGTATTTTTTGACTCTTTATTGTATGTTAGCTTTCCAGCTTAACTTCTTATATATAATGAGACCCAAGTATTTATCTTCGTCCGAGAATGTTAGTGGAATACCATTAATAGAAGGGGGATCTATTTAAGGAATTTTGTATTTCTTGGAGAAAAGGACAAGATGTTTTGTGGGGATTTACTCCAAGTCCGCACCGATCAGCTGGTTTAGAGCGTTTGTAAAAGATCTCTTAAAGTGTTAGGATGCTTTCCTGATACTGTTATAGCCACGTCGTCTGCATTGGCAATCACTCTGTAGCTCTCCGCTTCTAAGCAATTCAGGAACTCATTAACTACTAAATTAAAAAGAAGCGGAGAAAGAACACCGCCTTGCGGTGTACCCCTACTGGCAGATCTTCTTGCCAAGAAGCCGCCCAGTTTTAAATTAATAGCCCTGCTTGTAAGCATTTGATTAATCAATTCGCCAAGCGACACTCGACATTTAGAGATTCCAGCGCAAATGCGATTGCAGATGTGTCGACGTTGTTATATCTAGGAAGGCGACAATTGTATACTTTTCTATTATGGAGGGAGTATTCGATTGTACGTACTAGTGTGTGAAGAGCCGTTTCTTCCCATCTGACTTCCCTTTGTAATCAGCATATTGAGCTGTAGACAGTAGTTTCGTATCAATGCTTGATCGTAGTTGGATATCAATCAGTCGTTCAAAAGTTTTTAGAATAAATGATAATAGGCTAATAGGTCTTAAATCTTATGGGTTTACGTGGGAACATTTACCGGCTTTGGGAATTAACACAACTTTGACTTCTCTCCAAGATGATGACAACTGAACTGAAACTTATATATTTACACATCAGTTTAACTGATAACTGAATTGAAAGCTTTTGGAAATTCCAAATTGAAAATTGATTAGTTAAACTAAAATTTAAACTTAAAGCTCAACTGAAACTGAAACCTAAAATGATAGTGAATGGAGCTCATACATCAGTTTGACTGAATGCTTAACTGGTAATTCAACAGAAACTAAAATGATCGTCTAAATGGAGCTTTATTTTATAAAAAGTGATAGTACTTACATACGTTTTATGGAATGATGATTTTGTTTTAAGTACAACAAGTTGAAAGTGAGTGAAATGGTGTTTTCATGAAAAAGATTGTGAAACGTAAAGGTTCTTGTCCGATAAAAACGATAAAAGTGTCTATGGATAGAAAAGTTTGAAATATGGCAAAAATGGCTGTTTTGCAAAGCGAATGTAGTTTACAATATAGCATTTTTGCAAACTAAATTTTAATTTATAAAATTCCATATTTTTATTAGGACGTTTGAAGAAAATTTTTATTTTGTACCTAATAAAAATTATAATAATAGGAAATAGATATAAATGCTTGTAAATTGTGAAAAACGCATTTTTGACAATATTTTGTAGAACATTTCTTTTTTAGTTGATAAATTCAACTTATCATTCACGATTTTCATTAATTATGTAATCATAATTGTATAATTTGATGTTGAAATTTTTAATTCCAAAAGGCACTTTTTTCACTTTTTTGAAAATTCATGTAAATTTAAAATCAGTTACTTTTGCTAAATGTTTTTTTTTGTACAATAATACGCCTACAAGTGATCAACTGCTAAAAATGCAATGTTGTATAAAACCAAGTATCTGATGAAATTGAAAAAAAAAATGTAATAAATATGAAAAAAAAAATTAGCAAATGACTGGTTTTGTTCAGTTCGAAACACTCTTAAATATTACTGAAGACCCTTTAAAAATAGTGGTATGTCAATGAAACTTGGACTTTATATATGTATTTTATTAGTCAAAAAACGAAGAACCAATAGTCGTCAAAAAATATCTGTAGACCAAAGTTAAAATATAATGAATTAATATTTCGTATGCGACCTTAAGATTTTTACTATTTTTTGTGGACTCGTGGCCATTTTTAATTTATTCAAAATAAGCATAATTTTTTGAAAAAGGAGCATTTTTTATTGCCAAATTTTTATTTTTTCTCCCAAAGGTGACTCAAGATTAATCATGAGAATATGTTCAGGAAAATAAACGGTTATTACGGCTAATTTTAACATACAAATATTGATAGTTTCTAGAACTTAGCCGTACTCCATTATATTCAAAACAAGTCAATTTTTGGAAAAAGGGTTGTTTTTCAGTGGTTTCCCAATTTTGTTTTTCCCTGCTCAAAACTAATGATGGAGATATGTTCAGGAAACCATTACGCATAAACTCGCTAAAAACACTGCGCCCTACTCTATATGTATGACTAAGCATACGCAACATGCAGAGCAGAGCTAATGAACATAGAGAGAGCCAAACAAACTACCTACACTGCTGCAACAGCAACAGATAGAGAAAACAGACTTCAAACGAACTAGTAAACTAGGTAGTTCAGTAAAGTTCGCGAACTAGAGATCTTACGGAAAAAAGAGTGATTTAGCTAGAATAAGTAAGTAGTCTTTGGATGTAACATACAAGAAAGAGTAAAGAAAGCCACAGTGGCACTTTTCTCTTGCAAAAAGGCAGCTGGTGGTAAATAGGGCCACCAACCTCGAATCATTCACAGGTAATTCCAATTTCGGTAATTAGACCAATTCTGACTTACGGCATGGCAGTATGGTGGACTGCCTTGGATAAAGCGATACATCGCGATAAAATAAGCAAAGTCCAAAGAACAGCACGTCTATGCATAAGTGGAGCACTTCGGGCGACTCCTTCCGCTGCATTAGACACTCTACTCCATATGACACTTCTCGTCATTTTTAGCAAACAAATGGCCGCGAGCACATTCCCCTCAAAGCCTCTTCACAGGGGATCAATACTTTTGAACTTGGATAAAAACTTTGAAGTTACCAAACCTTCCAGATTCACCTGGGAAATTCTTAAAAGGTCAATCGATTAATTTCTACGCCGACGGATCGAAGACCAAAGATGGAGTTGGTGGAGGTGTGTAGTCTGAAAGACTAAATTTAAATCTCTCATTCCGTCTTCCTAATCACTGTTGTGTAGTCCAGGCGGAACTTCTAGCGATAAAAGAAGTACTATCTTGGCTCAAAGAAAAAGAAACTTCTAGAGATAAAAGTACTATTTTGGCTTAAAGAATACTGGATATCAACCTCGGATATTCGCGTCTTCATCTTCTCTGATAGTCAAGCCGCTATTAAAACAGCAACAAATAGGCCAAATTTTAGAAAAATGTCCTTTGGAGTGATGAACAAATGTTTTTCATTGTGTTTCAAGTCGGTAAATCCTTTTTCATCACTCCATACCACCTTTTTCCAAAATTTGATTGTTTGTTGCGGTATGAGTTTTGACATTTTTTACCAGTCGAGATTATTTCTGCGTACGCTTCCATATAGCTTTGTATAGTCGAGTCGTCTTCTTATAATTCTCCTAGAGACTTAACACCAAATTCTTCATTAATTACGAGACAAATGATGCGGGAGGAATTTAAATTGGACTTTTTCTGATTACGGCTTTTTCAATACGTATTGAATTAAGTTCTGAGAGGGGTGGCTTTCGAATTTTGTTTTTATTTTAAGCTCAGTTCAAAGAAGCGTCTTCAATCAATCAAAAGTTCAATGAACGCTTCTGCCCATATTTTCGAATCTAATATATAAAAATAAGTTACCTTATGTTCGGGCTCGATAAACTCGAGAATGGCTGGGCCGAATTTTTTGATTTTTTTATAAAAGTTATCTTCCTTTTTGAGGATGGTCTTTTTGTGAAGTTTGGTCAAAATTCGGTAAAGGGAAAACCGCAAAATGCATTTTAAGTGCATTTTGTCAAATTACTAACAAATCTTTTGGTAGGGTTTCTGTGAAGTTTGGTTAAAATTCTCTAAAGCGGTTTGCCATCAATGCATTTTTGGTGCATTTTTTGTTTTTCAAATTTCTAATAAATATTTTGGTAGGATCTTCTGATGATGTCAACGAAGGTTTCGATAAAGCGGTAATGTCATTCTTTTTTATCAAGCAATTAACAAACATAACAAGTTTTCTTCCTGTCTTTATAATTTCTTAATTTTTCAATTTAATTTAAAATGATTTAGTTTAGTTGCAATAAGTTTGTTATCTGTGACATTAACTGGGGTCGATTCATTAGTTTTTTATTATTAAATTCAGTATTCAGTTCATGAGATTGGCAGAGCAATTATTAAAATAAAAGAAGAGTTGAAGAAGTGCAATGAAATATTTAAAGATACTCGTAGAATCCAGGATATTGGTTAAATAAAAACATAGCTATATATTTGTATTATTAATTATAATTATTGGTTTATCGAGAAACAGTGAAGAAGCCGATAAATATAATGGAATGGATTGTATTAAATTTGAGCCTGAATGATAATTCTTTTTTTTTCTGCTTTGGAGTGCGAATGTAGAGTGAGGATGGTTTATAAACTCGGGAACATATAGCTGACGGAGTTAGCTGAATTAGCCATTACATCCAAAAAAATTAGTGATAAGTTCATCCTTCGTTGAAGTGAATTGGAAAATGGCAATGACATCAATATTAAACCAATAGCAATATCTACTGGAATTTGTCCATTTCAGTTCTTGGGAAAAACTTCTGCGGTTATATCCTGTATAGAATAAAATAACTCGGAAGCCGAAAAACTATTTTTTTTTTTAAATCTCCAGCAATGTTTTTAAAATGATTTGTGTATTTTTATATTTTTAGTAATTTGTTTAAAATCAATATTCGTAGAACAGAACTAACCCGAAGTCGATTGCGTCTTTTGTTTCGAGTGAAATTAAAACATTCTTTTAAAATTTCTGTAGTGAAAAAACCGCTTAATTTTTTTTTAAGTCCTTTCTGCATTTAACGGCATTATCCATCCGTCTATATTAATAAAGCTCTTATCTTGCTTTATGTGTTTCTTTGTGATGGCAGATTTTAGAAACTACATATCCAATTTTAAACATTCTCTTGCTGTTTGTAAGATTATTTTAAAAGACTAAGTCTTAGGTATAAAATTTTGTAAAAAAAATGTGTTTGTAGGGTGAAAAGGGGGCAAACCAAGAAAATGGTATCAGATTTTTGATTTTTCTTTTTATGTTTGAAAAGGTTTACTTAGAGGATGGGTTCAAGGCTAAATGTTTTCTGAGATTTAAATTCATATCTATAGGAAACAAAACAGTATTCGATTTCGATTTATTTTTGTGTTATAAAAGTTATTTTTCTAGGATGTGCTTATTGCTACACATTTTTCAAATCAAGTTTTCCTTATAGGGCGAAATGGGTAAAAACATAAAGGGAATTCAATTTTGAAAAAAAAATGTTTTGAAAAGTTATAATTAAAGAATTAATATATTAACTGCGAAATATTTTTTGTATTTTATTTGGTGAAATACTGTTTAATTTATTTATATAATTTTCTTATTTCTTATAAGAAACTTTTGTCTATACCCGAGCGAAGCCGGTATATTTTTTATATAAGTTGCCTTTTGTTCGGGCTCAATAAACTCGAGAATGGCTGGGCCGAATTTTTTGATTTTTTTATAAAAGTTATCTTCCTTTTTGAGGATGGTCTTTTTGTGAAGTTTGGTCAAAATTCGGTAAAGGGAAAACCGCAAAATGCATTTTAAGTGCATTTTGTCAAATTACTAACAAATCTTTTGGTAGGGTTTCTGTGAAGTTTGGTTAAAATTCTCTAAAGCGGTTTGCCATCAATGCATTTTTGGTGCATTTTTTGTTTGCCAAATTTCTAACAAATATTTTGGTAGGATCTTCTGATGATGCCTACGAAGGTTTCGGTAAAGCGGTTACGTCATTCTTTTTTATCAAGCAATTAACAAACACAACAAGTTTTCTTCCTGTAATTATAATTTGTTTAATTTAAAGTGATTTAATTTAGTTGGAATAAGTTTGTTATCTGTGACATTATCAAATATAAAAGTCTGGCAGGTTTTCTTTTCAGCCTTTGGGAGGGTCTAGGGGTAAAAAGAGCCAGTTTCTCTATTTAACTATCAGGGGTATTAAAAAAATATTGTTTATGATGCTCTGTCATTTTTCCTAGCAATAAACACCAGATAGCCATTTTATACGAACCTTATCATGGCTATTTTGGAGATTTGAAACAAAAACAAAATCACCTTTTAAATAAAGTCTCCAAAAGAAGTCCGATAAGGTTTCCTTAAAGAGCTAAAATCATGGATTCTTTTGATCGTATCATTAAGTTAAAAGTCTTTAAACTTCGGAGAAATGACAGAGAACAAAAAATCACCAGGGTACGATCTAACAACTGCCATTTCCTTTTGAATTGAAGTGTTTATGACCCTAACACGTAGATGGATTATCAAGCGGGTTTGACCTCCCACCCTTCCCAAATGCTGAAAAAGAAACCTGCCAGACTTTGGTATTTCATGCACAGATTTTCAGTCGGCTCTTGGTCTAATTTCTAAAACATTTTAGTAGATTTTATTAATTCTAAAAAGCCCAATCTATAATTATAGCTTCTATATAAATAAAGCTCCAATCTTGCTTTGTTTGGTTGTGATGACTATTCTCAGAAACTATATATCCAATTTCAAAAATTCTTTTGGTGTTTGAAAGATAATTGAGAGGAAAAAAATTTTGTAAAAAAAATTGCAATTGCAAAATAAAGTATGTCGGATTTTTTCCCTTTTTTTTCTTTAATGTTTGAAAGGGTTTTATTTAGAAGATGGGTTAAGGGCTAGATGTTTTCCTAGGTTCACCTTCAAAACTATAGAGTGAAATGGGGTAAAAACTAAAAAGTATCAGATTTCGATTTCCTTTTGTATTATAAAGGTTATTTTTATATGATGGGTTACAAACCGCAAAATATTTTTTATATATATTATTGAGTGAAATACAGTTTCAAATTTTAAACACACTTTGAAATGTTTTTACGTATTTATTACATTTCAGATACTTTTTTGCACTGAGCCAAGTCGTTACTTTTTTTAAAGAAATTTTTTTCTCTACCCGAGCGAAGCCGGGGCGGGCCAGCTAGTCTGTTTATATTATCGTTCACAATCAAAATAAAAAAACTTTTGCCAGCAAGGTTCTATTAACAAATAAAAACTTCATACCAAAATCACAAGTGTGCTATTTCTATGTCCGCTACCAGTAGACAAAAGAATGAATAAAACGACCAAAAACGAAAATCTATGGGTGATAAGGTGTTGCATTTGACCTTTTTTGTTGTGTTTATTACTGAAGGCATCATACCAAAAAAAAATTCAAATGATCATTCAAAATAACGAATATTGTTTTACATTTTTTTCAGTTTTTTTGACCAAGATAATGCTCAAACCCCAAAAATCTAGCTTAAACTGAAAAAAATAACTTAATTTTTTTCCACAATTTAAATAATGAGCTTTTTTTTTAAATGCACATACGACTGTAACAAATTTTCTTTTAGTTCATGGTTGTATGTTGGACATGATGTCTTTGTAGCTAAATGATCTAAAGGAAAAAATAAAACAGTAGGTACTGAAATTTTGTATACATGTATCCGCAAATCGAATGGTAATAGAAAAGAAATTATAAAAACTGAAAAAATGTGGCCACCTTCTCTAAATTTTTTTTTTGCAAAAAAGCCATACCAACTTTTTTATTGATAAATAAATAAAAATAAATAATATAGCTCATTGAATAAAAAGCTAAAATCGAACTAAAAACTTAAAAAAAAAATGGGCAGAATGAGCAAACAAAATTTTATTCACATACCTACGACCTTGAACTAAAAATTGGTTTATATTTCTACATACGACCTTGATTTTCTGGCTTTTTCTGCTCTAATTTAAATGCCAAAATATTTTGAATGAACAACATTCTACGCGAAAAAATTGACATTCCACTTTAAGTTTCACCCGAAAAACGAAAGTTCCTTTTCTTTTTTGTGAGTACTCTTTTCGGGTGAAATGTTTGGTAATAAAGAGCTTAAATTGTCACTTTTATATTTTAACGGCGAACGTAAGAAAAACAGAGGGTACTGGTGGCCTCGAGCGAAACTCGAATTGTAATTCTTGGTAACAGCTTTTATTTTTGAAATGCCCAACGTTCCACTCGGCGAATCGGAAATCATATGGGCCTATAACAATAACCAAAGATGCTATAATTATGCCTTGTACCTATATTCATTTGTCTATTTTCTTAAAATTTTAGGTACGCTCCGTTAGATATTATTTTTAACATATTTTCGAAAAGTTATTTGTTTGGTCGGGTAATCTGGAAGTTGTAAGTTCCTAAATCTAAAAAAAACTTTTTGTGGGTGAGTTGCGGAACAACATCGAAACTCTTTCATTTGTCCAGTTTATATTTCTGGGCGCTCAGAGTTTCTCCAGTTTGGCTGTCAAAAGCTTAGGAAAAAAATCTTTGCTCCTTCAGCTCAGTGAGCGCTCCTGAAATATAAACTGAACGATTGCCTAGCTTAAATAAGTAATTTCTTAAATTTAATATATCTTCATATCTGTAAGCGGCGCATTTCTGAGTTTTTAACATTGCATACTACATGATCATGGCACATTGACTACCAATTATTTGAACTTAAGGTTGAACAAACATGTAAATATGTAGGTACCTACACATTACAAAATATATAAATTTTCACTGACCTTGAATTTTAGTTTAAACCGAAAGGTTCATTTACCTTTTAAAATTTTGTTAATTTTTCAAGTTCAATTAAGGTTAGTGAATAGCTTTATATGTAATTAGGAACTGGAACAGTATAAAAATAAGTCTTAAAATGCCTAAAATTTCTTTTTTTATCCCTACTTTCTTCAACAATACATTTGTACTATATAGATTTCTACTTACGTGTCATCTTTTCAAAGTTGTTTTAGAAAAATAAAGAATTGTTGGACCAATAACAAAACTTCGTGAGCACGGGATTCTAATTTAAGTCTTTACAAAACCTTAAATTTTTTTTCGTCTACGATGTATGATTACAAATTACAAATACTTGTACCTAAGCACCTGGCCAAAGATTATTATTTATGAAGACTGGAAACCTTAGCTGTCATTCAAGGTTTGGCCTCACAAATCCCTTCAAGCAAATTCACTAACACGGTACTCTTTGGATCCTTAAAATAATGAGTCTCTCTTGAAAGCACTGATCTCTATATACCCTGGATACACTGATCTCTATATACACTGGATACACTGATCTCTATACACACTGGATAGTGTATTCCTTATAATGTATAACAGTTTTTTTTTGCTTCCATTTGAAGATGTCAATTGAGATCTCAGAAGACTCAGAGCGCTCAGATATATAAACAGGATTCCTCTCAGAAATGTCTCACTTTTCCCCTTAAAAACTGAGATTTAATTTTTTTTGGATTCGTTAGCTCAATTATTTTTTGTAGCAGTAAATTACTTAAGAAGATTCTTTTGACTTCTATGTGAGGAATACTGTTTATATTTTATTCTCCTGCTCTGTCAAAAAATTGAAGAATAATACTGAGCGCTCAAGAAATATAAACTTGCCAAATATGACGTCTACAATTACACAAAAAAACGGGCTTCCAAGATGTCAATCTGAAGAAAGAGAAACAGACCAATGATATGAAAGGGAAAAACTTTGTGGGAGTTTGTTTTATTATTTTTTTCATTAAGTTATTCACTGTGTGCATTTTGTTTGTGCTATTATTTTCCAATGGCACTAGACTCATGCCATTAGAAAGGTGTTTAAATAGATAATAGTAAATATGTAGATGGGAACCATTGACATCGTTCATTATTTCAGTTTTCAAATAAGTTGAACATAACAGCTGATAAGTGTGATGAGGAGAATGCGATTACATAGTCTGTGTATTTTTTATTATTTAACCTCCTTATCACAGTTTTTCGTTTGTAATTCCGTTTCATTTAACCATTTGTGAATGAAATAAAATTCTAAACACAACAATGTTAGTAAACAGATTTGGGGGGAGCAACGATTGGAGATTTGACGTCTTCATAGTGGATTATTTTGTATAAATTGTTATACAGTTATAAGTGGTCAGCTTCATAATATAACAATTCTTCAAATGGAAGCAATTTTTTTATGTTGATACGCTATCCAGTGTATTATAGAGATCAGTGAGTAGAAGGCACAAAATGTTGTCAACATGCAATTCATTTTTGTTTCCATGTTGGTTTAGTTTATTTTTGAATGTCATTAGTGTGTTCTTTTTCTAACTATAGTTAACTATTCTAGTTATGTCAATAAAAGTGGTTGATGTGTCATTGTTAGACTTTGTTAGGATTGTTACAATTCTATTTAGTAACGAAACGTTGTTAGATATTGTTAATGTGTCAAATGAATTAATGTAAATAATTTTATTTGCATTATTATTGCATATAATCGTATATTTTGCAATAAAAAATGTCTCTTATTGCTTATAATTCGCACAAATATCATTTTAGTAATTTTTTTTTCTCTGAACTTTATCAAAACAAACAAAAACTTGGTTTGTTTTGTAAACAAATCGGTTCACATATGCACTTTGACAGATTAACACTTTCAACTCCTGGACATGAGTTGGAAATAGTTACAAATCGTAACATCAGCGTTGTCGCAATTGCAGTAGATCTATTGCAATAAAAATTACCTTTTTGGTATAAAAAAAAATCATCATTCAACAAAATGAAAACCACAATTAATTTTTCAATTCTGTCTTTGAAATGCAGTGAATCTTATTGCTCCTGAAACCCACCTTTTAAGTGGCTTGCATATGAGCTGTGAATATCAAACTACGAAGCAAATAATCGTGAATTCTGACATTTCTTTTATATGAGTTATTTCACCGAATAACGTGAACTTTCATAAAAAATAAACCTGTCTGTCTGCTTTGTGAAATGCGTTTGGTATTCGCATTTATTCGCATTCGCAGATCGTAGGCAATGTTCTATTATGAACATATTTTTAGTTTATTATCAGTTATAATTAATTTGTTTTTTTTTTTTTTTAATTCAAATAAAAACTTAAAAATGAAAGATTTTCCGATTAGTGGCATCACTGGTTAACACCAAACACACAGACGAAACTAAAAAAAGAGTGAAAAGAACGCAAATATCTGGAAAAATCGTGAGTTTGCCAGGCACGGTCGATTTAGTCCTAACCCCTCACTTTATACTCCCTTCATCAATGACCAAAAGATCAAAAAATAAAAAATACATTTTGTGGCACAACAGCTCGTTAAGAACCAAGGCCTAGTGACTTACAACTCTCAACCATTCCTGTGTGCGTGTTGTTCGCAGGAATGGAGGGGACCTACAATTTTTTGCCGAGTCCGAACGGCTAGATGAGAAAGCACTTATTCATGATAAGTATACTCTTGGAGGATTTGTCAGTTCCTCGCAAGAGGCAGTACCTCGCGAAAAGAACATTTCTGTTTTTAGGTGGCAGCGGCTGGGAATCGAACCCAGACCTTTGGCATGACAGTCCTACGCACTAACCATCATGTCACGAGGTACTACACCAAAAGATCGTCTGTGGAAAAATCGGGTCATGTAAATGCCGACGTATTTAGTGTAAAAAAAAAAAATTTTCTAAGTACTCGTAGATTTAAAAACAATGGGAGTATACATATAAGCATTTTCAACTTTGTATTTGTATTTTAGAAAATCAAAATACTAATAACTGTTTTTCGATGAAGTAAACAAACGATGCTTTTTACAATTTTAAAAAGAAGCATGGCTGTAAATATGTATGTTGTAATTGTAAAATGTCGCATGTTATTATTCCACTCGACCAACAACTTATTTTCTGAGAAACGCATTGCAAAAAAACAGGGAATGGGAAATTCGCTCGTATTTAACATTTATTTTAACATCTATTTACTGGTTTAATTTTTATGACAAATCACTTCATTCAGCCACCAAGCGAATAACTCATGTGAAAAAATATCAGAATTCACAACTATTCGCAGTTTGTGGTTTGCTATTCACAATCATGCAATAACCCTGAGGCCACACGTGCCAGTACAGGGTAGCCACTTGGCTACATATATTGACTGTCAAATCCCTATTCGTATATATGCTGTGACGTAGGTGGCATGCTGTACTGGCTTCTATACTGACCAGGGTTCGGATGTTACTCCAAGTGGAATAAATCTACTCCAAATTCAGTGAAAGAAATATAACTGCTACGATCATTGACCTATTATATATGGACTGCCAAGAGCCAACTTCACGACGGTTCATCTTCAACAACTAAGCGCCAGCAGCGCTTATTGGAGCAAAACAGAAAAATGGTGTAAGTTTTGACAATTTGGTTTGACGGTTGTCGTGTTTTTTTATTTACAAATTAATTTAATTTTTGTTTTTCAAATTTATCATTTTTAATTTTCCATTCCAGAAAAAGAAAGTTGGAAAAACTAAGCAATGGATTTGCACGACTAACATCCAATGGATCTGCTCAATTTTCATTGCAGTAACAGGACGCAAATTACGTTATCATTCATCTGTAGTTTGTACAGTTTAAACAAAAAAAAATATATAACTTATTATAATTTATTTTTAGTATATCGACTTGCGTATTCTTGTTCACAACAAATACGGCAAAGGATACATAAAGAAATGTCGCATATCTCCAGATGCATACATTCAACATATGAACAATCAAATGGCTCTTCAATTAGCAAACATCGTGTTCGTGACGCCAAACGTTTTTCACTCACTTACAAAGCTTCTATGACAACACTTTTCCGTGAAGGACGAATCAAAACAATGTACAATTGAATTTAGTGCGTGGGTTAACCTTGGCGCCTGTCCACTAGTCAAACCCCCCACCGACAGACAGCAAAGATGCATCTGAAGAAACATCCAAATTGTATTAGTGCTGGTGGTGTTTTTGGCCCTGTTGCAAGTGATGGTTTTGGTGTCTCCTACATCATTTCGGGTGAAGATTTGATTTTCTTCAACTGTCAAAAAAAAAACCTGGATTTTCGGTTATGTTGTTGAGATAATAGTGAAGCCATTTGCATACTTTCGTAATTCACATCAATAATAGCCTTTGAGGGGCTATAACAATAACCGTGTGTCTGCCTACCTTAACACATGTCGAACAGGTGTAAAATTTAAAATTTTAAAAATTTGTTGCACTACTTTTCCCACGACTATAAATACACTGACAACAGACAACATTGGATGCACTAGAAAGTCAACCGGAACCAAAAGAACAAGATTCAATAAGTCTTTATTTATTATCTAATTTTTTACTAAAGGAATTATTTACTTGTAAGTTTTAGAATTTTAAAAAGAAAAAAATCGATTGGTAAATTAACGAAGAAGTTCGTAAGCTTATGATAACCTTATTCGGATGCCTGGAATCGGAACCGATTAGCTTTATACAGAGTTTTGAGAAAATTTATAGCTTGTAAGTTTAGTTAAATATTTATTTAAATATTTCATATTCTTTCTTTAACAATATAAATTATATATACCATTTCAGCTATTCTCTAAATATTTTCGTCCGACTAACTCAGCATGTGATGTCATTCCTTAGTATGACTTTCGCGTCAGCTTTGGTACATGTCAACCGACCGATTCATGCAACAGACAACTAACCATACATCAAAATGCGGTATACTTCCTTTTGTGGAAAACTTTGAAGATTTTTCCAAAACATATGAAGCAATTTTTCGTAAATCGGACAGACGAGCCGACATGGAGAAATGTTACCTACAACTGGTTAATACAATATTTGACTTTACATCAATTCATTATAACGAACACCCCAAAACTTGGAGTTAGGTGGCTTAAATGGAAAACTATCAGCTCACTATGTTTGTTCAGCTTAAATTTCCTGGATATTATAAACAAAAAATAACCAAAAAATCAATTAAAAATATTTTACTGTTAAGTGCAATAGCAAAATAAATAATATTTGTATTCATTAAATTAATTGCAACGGGGTTTTTTATTTTAAGTCTAATTGGCAGTTTGTTCACGGCTAATCATCTGCACATAAGCAAACGGGGGGTTAAAGGTCCCTTCCTGTGATTGTTCTTGAATATTTTGAAAAATAAGTGTCTTAGGGGAAAAGAGCACACTACAAGATGGAAGAAAACTAAATTTTCTACAAAAAGTTTTATTACATTTTCAGTGGGTGGTGGAAAGATACTTTGAGTAGAAATTTCAAATATTTGAAAAACAATGTTATCGTCTTACGAGACTAACAACTACTGAGCAATTAATCTAGAAATAACTGGAAAGTAAGTATTATATGTTTTTATTAATGGTCATTCAAGTGACGTCATGAGAGCAAATTTGGGTTTAAAATGCCCTTATTTGATACAGTACTGATTCAGTGATGTTAACTGTCACTGTTTCTTCCAAGTTAATAAGTACACAGGATGTTTCCAAGACATTTTTAAGAAAAAAAATCATATAGGAGAGGAAGTTTATTTACCTTTCCCCTTCATACGGAAGGGATAAATTATTTAAAAACAACAGGGATACTAACAATACTGTGCTTTAGTTTATTTAAAAGCTTAGCGTATTATTTTATTAATAGCCAAATCAAGTTAAAATTATTTAAAAAACCTAATTTCAAACTAAAAATAAATTAAAAAAAAAATAGGTAATGGTGTTTACTGTTTTTTTTTTTTTTTATTTTACACTGTCTTAATCAAATCTTTAAGTCCTTTACACTTCAAAACCTAATTTGTGTAGCTTGTGATACAAGCATACTATAGATATATGTATCTCATGAACGCAGCAATTCTCCTCCCCTCTTTTTTTAAATCAATTATAAAAATAAAACGAAAAATGTATTTTTCTATGAAAGCTTATGAAAACTATTTTTACTACCATACTCTACAAAGGCAAACTTTAAAGGGGAGGGGATGAGGATATTTTTCCTTCGTTTTGGTTCATTACAAATAATGTAAAATGCACAACTAGTCCACACTTACTTGCTCTTATGTTCAAGTTGCTTGGAACCTAAGAACTTTTGAAATATGTAAGTTATAACAGAAAAAAAGAGAAAAATAGGATGGATTTAAACCGTACTTTTAATGTTATTAACAACTCGTAAGATACTTAGAGCTCAAAAACAGACATTTCATTTGATTACTTGAAAAAAAAAATATGAATAGATGCGGACAAAAAATTTAAATCGTTAGAGCGGTTTTTTTAAAAAACTAATTTTTTAAATATAAAATTTTTAATACAAAATTTTGGCATACGAATTTTGAGTATTTATTAATATACATTTATATACTTTTTGATGCATTATCCATATGAAGATTATGTACTTAAAGTTATAGATTTCAGAATTTTCAGCACGGCAAGATTTAGCGAAGGTTTTGGGTATTAGAACCACTCGAATATCGATCTAGAGCTAAAACATTAATTAATTTTAGATAATTTATGTTTTCCAAAATATTATAAATTACCGTCAAACCACTTGTACTCTTATTTTACTATACACTGCGATGTCTTTTACTATGGATTATACAAATACGAAGGTGATTTTCTAGCTCGATTCTATCTTCGTGAAGGAGAATATTCTGCAACAAATAAGTATAAGAATTAATAATATATAATAAGAAATTTGTTTGTTTTTATTTTTTTTTAATATCTATAAACCTATTACGTGGAGGTCCAGTATAACGAATGCCGATATAACGAATGATCGATATTACGAACACTTTTTGGAAGCCCATTAGGTATTCTATATAACGAACAAATAACGAATTTCACAAAAATAATCAAAAAAATTTAGGATAATTATTATTTCTGTTACGGACACCAATTAAGAAAATTAATAAGTATCAACCGACTCCTTATTTGTACAATTTTATCGTTGTTATATCAACTTTGTTCTGTTTTGCCTAATTTATACTCTCATCTCTGCTTATCCAAAATATGAAAATTCTTTCTTCTTTCTTCACGGATTTGAGGATACAAATGGCTTGTACTGGAAAATGCTACAAGATAAAGTGTTGAAAGATAAACAATAACTACTTCTTTCTAGATAAAATGTATTCAATATAACGAAATATCGATATAACGAATTGACATTGAACATTATATCATTCGTTATACTGGACCACCACTGTATATTGAATACAAGTAAATAAATAAATGTTATTGAGTAATTTGAAATGTGGTATTTGTTTTTTATCTTTTTCCTCTAAATAAAATGGCAACAACTTTCAAAGGTAGCCTTTACTAAAAAAAATTTCCTAAGAAAATTTTTGGACCCGTTTCTTAGAGAAATAAGGTATTGTTAAATTGCTAAACAAAAATTGTATTGTCAGGACCGCTAAAAAAAAACAGAAAAAACTGTGGGAAGAATCACTAAAAAAAACAGTATGTACCAAGTTTTTAGAAAACCCATCCAGTCGTTTAGGCTGTAGCCGAACAGACAAAGAGAATTGTGAGCCCTACTTTTTTATCTTCATTATCATCGTAATGACAAGTCTGATCAAAATCTCGATTTCAATTTTTTTACGAATGTAGAATTGCCATATAGTATAGTACCTACCTGTGTAATTAAAATTAAATGCATTATTGAGTGTTACGCTTTATTGAATTTTGAAAAACACGACGCGTAAACGTAATAAAACTTTAAACTTCGTAAATATGTTTTGTGTGAGTGATACTTAGCAAAATATATAGTATAGGAAGGTGTCGAAAATTTCTGTCAAGATTATTCCCAAAATAAAAGTCTTGCAGTCCATAACCGGCAATGAACTCCAAGACTTTTGATTTTATGAATAGCCTTAACTCATGTTTTGTTAGCCTATACTTCTTTTTTTGATATCACTGACATACAAAATTTGCTGTGAGCTCTGGGTCATAATAGAATCATAAAACAAATTATTTTGTGTTAAGAGAATTTTTTTAGACAGAATTTGGGAAATTATTTTCAGTTGTTATCAGTCATAGGTATCTGTTACCATTTTTAGAAATTTATTTTGAATAGCGAGGTACCTACATACCAACTTATAAACTTATTCAGAACAAATTTATAAAAAGTTTTATTAGATCAAAAGTTTTATTAGATAAGAAGCTTTGCATATGCACTCACACTTACGTACAGATATTGAAGAAATAAAAACATTTCACGAAAATCTTTCTATTACTGCCTACTTTTTTTTATAAATTGATAAGTACCTACCTACCCTAGAATTTAGCAAAACAAACTTTAATTAAATTACCTACGTACCTAGCAAAAGAAATACCTATGTAGCTAGGTTTACATAAACCCACCCCATCTTCAACAAAAATATCTAAATACCTTTTCAAAGGATAAAAGGTATCTTTACCTAAGCCTAACTCTGAATTTTCATAAGAATACCTACATATTTTATTTAAACACCTACCAAAAACATATCCTCAAAACAATAATAATAAAAAAATTACAATTCAAATTTATTAATAATAATAATTTATTAATACCCACCAGAAGTAATAGGTATCCTGCATCGCAGGTATACGAGAAAATTTATATCTAAATAACTATACGAAAAGATATCGTCGAACATTTTAAATCAAACAATGCCTACCCTCAATAATAATACTCGTATGATAAAATATACCTATAGTTATACCTACGTTTCTCATTCACATAATCTAGAACAAAATCTGTGCAGAAAGCTTTTTCTGCTGTTTGCTATGACCTACGACACCGACGAGGCGACACGGCGCAAGCAGCTCACTCAAGTGTCCCTTGCATCCCCTTGTTAAATTATTCTTTGCTAATCTGGCTTCATACTAAATATATTTCCAAAATAAAACAACAAATAATGTTGAATTCAAAGAAAATACGAGAAACATTTTCACATTTCCATTCACAAATTTACAAATACGATATTTTGCCCATACGACAATTAAAATTCCAATTAGCAAATAAAAGTAGAGACGAGCATCCTTTAATATGTGCCTCAGTGGTCTCCTCCTTGACAGACAGCATTGCATCGGCAATAATTCCTTCTTTTTTTGATCCTTTCTGATTGATTGATTTTTGGTGCCTTCTTCAACTTAATAACCATATCTTCTTAACTGCAAAAAAATAAATAAATAAAAATGAAGGGGTCTTTCCCTTTTATTTAAACAATATTACCTGTACATTATCGGCAGATGTATCTTATTATTTACGATTGTAACGCTGCACTTCGCATTTCAGCTGTCTCTAAGAAGTTATCAAATGCCACATTTCTCAGTTAATTTGTTATAAATGTTTCATATTCTTCTGAATCTGGACCAATACGTCCTCCATTTGGATAATTTCACTGTGAACCTTTTTTTGAGCAATGAGCTCCTCACTTTTATTTGTGCTGGTGTTTGCTGCTTTGCAGTTGGTTCCTTGTTTCATCGAGAATTGTTTTAATCTGTATAGATTCGTTATACAAAGTTGAATATTGAGATTGCAAAAATTTTTGTAGTTATGTAACTACTCCTCTACTTTACAGCCCGACTCCACAGGAGATAATTTCTATCAGAATGCTTATCTTGACATGAAATATCCAATGGAGTCACTCCGTTTCATCTCTTGATGGGATGTCAGAGATATCTCTCCGCGATTATATCTTGACAGAGATCTCCGACATGAATTTTGACAGGTGGAGATATTTTTGCTTTGTGACTAGAAATTTCTTTTTTTGTCTCATTATCTTGTTTCCTTATACCAATGTTGATGTTAATCTCTGCATTTTTGTGTGGCAAATAAGTTTTTGTTTGTTATTCAGTGTAATTTTTGGTTTCGTGATTTGAAATAGCATAACATGATTTGCCCAGCGCAGATAGAAGACAATGTAAGATATAAATATCTGATATTTAGCTGGAGAGAAATTATCTCCTGTGGAGTTGGGGTGTTATAACTGATTCGAGCAACTGACGAATCTGAAAGAGTTGATTACACGCCGGCTCCACTTAACATGAAAAATGCTCGGGCTATGAACATGTCGAGAAAAAACCAATGAACCCAGAAAAATCCATGTCTTGCCGACGACATGTCGAGGAAAACCAACTATTGAACACAACATGAACGCAGCTGTTCAAAGCTTGGTTATGAGATTTGAGATTTCACGTGCTTGTGAGCTTTTTTATTTTTTTTTCTGGTTTTCGTTGTATCTGGAGGTAAATATTGTTGCAAAACTTGTTATTTATTTATATGGCCTTTTTTTCTTTGAGTTGGATATTGTTGCAAAAGATAGGAGTGGTCATGGAACGACAGCACATGGTTTGCCTAGCGAGAAAAAATCTGCTGATCGTTGATAGGGTTGCGGCTGCGATGTTAGACATCTGTATGCTCTGTGGAGTCAGGGTATTAAGGAAAAAACACAAAACAGTCAATACTAGCTAAAACTTAACCCCATTTTTAGTTTTTCAACTTTTTAAATTTTTCTCGATCAGTGGCATGAAGTTTATCTAATTCTTAGAGCCGATTATTGGCCATCAAACTGTCTGCTTTTTTAGAGCTAGGGTCACCCTAAAGTGGTTCTAGGTTTTAGGCTGGAGCGAGTTGAGGTAAAGAATAAACTGTCGAGTGGCATGAGTTCTGAAGCAATTTGTTTGCTGTGAATTTACGTGCTGCCGTAAACGTTCTGTCTTTGAAAGAACAATTAAGGAATTTATTTTAATGTAATAACAATTAGAAATAAAAAATGGGCACTTTTCTTTGTTTGTATTAATTCAATACAACCTAGGAAAATGAGCTGGTTTAACGCCAGTAAACAATGGGCATGAATAAATTAAGGCTATAGAATCTGCGCAATCTGCTGACTGAAGTTGCACTAAGAGAAGTATCATTTCCAGATGAAAGAAGCGCAACAAGTGGTTGCTGAGAAAACCAGTTCACTTAAGCGGAAGCCTGCAAGACTATACGCTTGTAAGAGGAACTGGCGGAGCTCAAACGCAAACCCGATCGTATGAAAAAAATTGGAATGGCAGGAACTACAATAAACAAGGCTAGGTTAGAAGAAATTCGTGAACACTCGGCCTGCGTGCAAAGTAAAGCGTAAAGATGCTGTACTTTCCCAATGCTTTTACGTATTTTGCCATGGCGGTTAAGGAACCTGATATGATACATATAAATCGTCAACACAAGTGTCCGCACTGCCCATACTAACGTCCATTTTTGGATCCATCATCTCGATTGCGGTTATAGCTTCGAATAGGCCGAATACATCATCTTGAGCCAGCTCTTCTAACAAATTTATAAAACTGTTTTTCATATAAATATTTTGGATTACTTACCCAGATCCGGATTCTCAGTCACCGTTTCTTGGTATCTTACGATTTTAATTTTTGTAAGAAAAACCAATTTATGGTTTGTTTTACAAGACATTCAATGTCGACATAACAATCTGATGTTCCGGGAAATAGATTTTTCTGATTGGGACTCATCTCGAAACAACATATTTTAGTGCCCATGAGGACGGATGTGATGATCAATCGTTTTATAGGTAATCACTAATCACTATCATGGACGTGTATATTATACGTCCATGATAACTAAATCACTTCACCAGATTTTAAGGAACACTTCTGTACTGTTGTGCATCAAGTATGTAGATACTGTGAAGGAATGAAAGTTTGCACTCACCCACGCCCATCAACAACAAGAAAAATACTGAGAGAAAAATCTAAAAAAATATATAAATAAATTTAATTTAATTTAATAAACTAGAAAAGCATTTATAATTTATAACAACCAGACGCAATTATTGTAATGAAATAAAAAAATTTGTAATAAACGTCAGACGTCAAAGAATAAACTTGAATATAATAATAGATGGCCTTAGTTTCTATATCAACAAAGCTTGTTTAGGCTAAGAGTGTCAAGAGATGGTATTAATAATAATAACTCTTTTTGCCAGTTTGCTCCAACAAGCAGCTATGTCGATAAAAAGTTTTGAACACATTTTAATACAGCTTTTGTATGGAAATGAAACTCGACTAGCAGTCCATATATAGTACGTCAATGGCTACGATATTCTATTCTTTCAAAATTAAATTAACTAAAACACACTAATGCTATGTGACAAAACTAGCAAAAGAATAGAGCGTTACAAATGTCTTGCATTGGTTCTGTGCCAAGATTTAGCTAATTCGAAACCGTAGGGAGTGAGTGAGATGATTCACTTTTCGCCAAAAATCGATTTAGCTAGTAAAAATAAGTAAGTGGGCTAGTGAAATGAAATATCAGATTAGGCGTCGGGTATTTCAGCACTTGCACTTTTGAATTAGTGTTTGTGCTTTTTCTCAAGAACTTCTATCACACCTATTCACGCCTATTAATGAATAGGAAATGAAAAAAAAAAAAACAACGCATGTAGATAAAAACAACCATCCTTTTATTGCCTAATATTGATCCTTTTTATTTTTATTATCATATGTGAATTAAAAAAAAATTATATTCTGTTAACTTTGTCACTATTAACATTTAATTTCTCAACGATGAAAACTCATATTAAACTTTAATTATGGCAAACAAAATCACTGAAATCAAAGATACTCCATTATTAAGATTCCGTAATGTTTACATTGTTCTATTTGTTATTTCTTTTCGTGTCCATTTTTGGTGATATAAAGAAGAGTATCAAACGTAATGAGAGTGACAAAGAGGTAAATTTGGTTTCTTTTATATTTAGTCTTTTTTTCATGCTCGAAACTAAACTTTTTAACCTATAGCTTATTTTAACCACTTTGAAAAATTCGATTTTGAAAAAAACTTTGGTGAGGCTATGGCAAGACCAAAGCGAGATGATGGCAAAATATGCTTAATGCCAAAAACCACGTATAAATGTCGTGGCGAGACAAAAGCCATATAATAGCGAGACAACCACGACATAGATTCCCGTGTAAATGGGCATGGAGAGACCACAGCGAGGCGAGCTTAGTGACCACGATACTGGAAACTACGTTTGGGGGACCATGGCGAGAGACATGAGTCGTCATCTTCGTTTTTGCTTTAACTCGATTTCCAAAAACAACGCATGAAAATTATAAAAAAAAATTTGGTTTACTTGGTTGAAAAACTTTTAGTTTGATATCACTACTTGAAATTGAAGTGTCAAAAAAAAGTGAATAATATGAAATTCAGTCTGAATCTGGATTTAACAACTTAAATTGACCTCCGGATTGCAGTTTAAATCCAATTGGATAAACACGAGCCAGTACTGGCTAGCCAGTCGCAATACACTAGCATTTTATTTACTAACACATACAAACCTAAGCCAGTAGAGCAGCCAGTAACAGGGTTCGACAGTACTTTTTCGGAGTAGATTTGGAAAAATAGGTCTAAAACTAAAGTTTACTACATTTTCTTTTACAAAATATTAATAAAATAAGAATCGGAAAGTCCATATGCCCAGTCATAAAGAACTCAAAACTTAATAAATTCACTAAGGCCCATATTATTCCCTCGCTTAATCCGATTAATTGGATTTAAACTGCATTCCGGAGGTCGTTTAAGTTGTTAAATCCAGCTTAAGACTGAATTTCATATAATTCACTTTTCTTGACATTTTAATTTAAAGTAGCGATATCAAACCTAAAATTTTTCAACCGAGTTTAACTAAAAATTCGTTATAATTTTCATGTGTTGTTTAGGGAAATGAATTGGCTTACTCGAGACTCACATATCTTTCGCCGTGGTCGTCGAAACGTAGATCCCAGTATTAAGGTCATTAAGGTCGTCTCGCTATATGTTCTCGCATTGCCCAGTTACACGGAAATCCATGTCGTGGTTTTCTCGCTATGGTCTCGCTTTGGTCTAGCCATCACATTTACTCGGGGTTATTTGCATTGAGCATGTTTTGCCATCATCCCGCTTTGGCTTCGCCATAGTCTCGCCAAAGTTTTTTTTATTGTATTTTTCAAAGTGGTTAAAATAAGCTGTAGGTTAAGTCCGAACGTGGCTTTCAATATCGTGGTCATTTTGTCCGTCTCGTGTGGTGTGTTTTTGGTCCCTCTTGCCATTCGAGAAGAGAAACAAAAAATTGGTGAATGAATCCATTAAGAGGTAAGGTTTTCCCAGACCAAAGTGGAAAAATGTTCTAGTGAATTTACATCGCGTCAGTGTAGTTGCTCTCATTTAACGCCATGTAAAGTAATTCTGACAAGTAAAATTTTAGTTTTCTTTCTTGTGGTTTTGTGTTGGTTTGGGAGAGCTTTTAAAGAAACAAGTAAAAGCTCTCCAGAACCAACGCAAAGCATTTGTAACGTTCTGTTCTTTTGCTAGTTTTGTCGCATAGCATTAGTGTTTTTAGTTAATTTAATTTTGAAAGAGCGGAATATTCTAGTACTTCTTTTTCTTTCCCTAAAATCGGAGTAGATTTATTCCATTAGGATTAACATCAGAACCATAGAGTACCTATATTATCTATTGAACCGACTTCAGGGCTTTTTCTCTTTCACTCTACAAGCTGCCTTGATTGGAATTCCTCCACTAGGCTGAGCATGTAGTGACTTCCCAATGCATTTTAAATGGAACCGCACCAATACAATGATATTTTTATGGATTTTGGCTCAGTTTTGCTCAAATAAATTGGATAGGTCGTTAGGATATTCAAAATAATGAATCCGTTGAATTCAAAAACTGAAAAAGAAAATAGTATAGAAGAAAAATATTTTTTTTCTAACACTTTATGAACGAAAACTATATTAAATATTGCTTTTTATAGGTATTGGCACACAAATATAGAAATATTTATGATTATTTTTGTTAAAAGCAAAGAAAATTTAACTTAAAAGTGGATGCACACCCTTGAAGTTCTATGCGTACGTGCCCTTATCTTGTGCCTCAAGAGAAAACCCACTGAGCAAAAAATGGTTGGCATTTTTGACATTTGTTTTAAGTTTCGGCGGATGACAAGTGACAATATTGACAGATGAAATTTGTTTATTAATAATTTTTGGGAAATTAAATTTTGAAAACAAAAAATCTTCCAAACAAAAGTACCAGGTACTAACATTTGATTGGTTTTTATTGACTCAGGTGAATGTTATATTTTTCAATATTACTTTTTACCTTGACTGTAGTTTGTAGATGATATCATCGAAGATAATCAAAAGCGAACCCACGTCCAAGGAAATCAAACAGGAACCCAACATTCACCCAATGCACCCTAAGGATCCTCTAATCCAATCGATTAGAGGGTATCCGAGCATGTACCAGCGACAGCAGCTTAGTATGCCTCATCAACATTCACCGGATCTCGCTCAGAATTAGGAGCCTAAAAGGCAGAAGATGAAAAATATTTTAATCGCAGCCAACATATTCTAATTGAAATTTACTCTTTTCAGATATTACATCTTCTCGAGCATAGACGCAACAATTTTCTGTAGCAAATACAGTCTGGGTCAAATCAACAGCCTCGCAGCTCACAAATGAAGACCGAAGATCTATCATTGTCGGCATTACAACAACAATAGTTTAGTCACCAGCAATCGCAGCAAATGCAGACTGAGCAGCAGGCACAACAACAAGCTCAGCAACAAGCATAACAACAAGCTCAACAGCAAGCCCAACAACAGGCCCAACAACAAGCTCAGCAACAGAAGCAACAACAATAGCAACAGTAACAACATCAACAACAATAGCAGCAACAACAAAAGCAGCAGTGTGGCTGGTATACCTGCCACAGTGGCAGTGGTAATCCAGGCGATAGTCGAAGTCCACCACCTCAAAGACATGTGCATAGACACCCTATAGAATCAAGTGAAGATAAGTTAGTAGAATAACACTAACCCAAATCCAATCAATATCATTGACTGTTTTCAGAAGAGAAGAAAAAAGTTATTTAACAAATGTTCGGTAAAGTTTCTTGTAGTTTTTTCACTTTGAAAAATAATATTTGTTAAATTATTTTACAAAACCAATCAAATATTTTTATCGTAGCCAACATATTCTAATTGAAACTTATTCTTTTCAGAAATTACATCTTCTCAGAGCAGAGGCGCAATAATTTTCTACAGCAAGTACAGTCTGGCTCACATCAACAGCCTCCCGGCTCACAAATAAAGCCCGACGATCTACCAATGTCGACACAACAACAACAACAGTTTAGTCACCAGCAATCGCACTCAGTATACTCAGTATAAGACAAAGCTATGCTAGAGCACTATAGTAAAAAGTACCTGCTGAAACTGTGATAATTTAAATGTCATTTGGTTCTATTTGAAAGTTTTTCTTGTTTCTGTTTATTTTGTTTTTATTTGTTAATTTATTTTCAACTTTGTGTCAGTGCCGTCGAAGGGATGATGCAATAGTGGAAGAAAATATTGACGAGTATAATGTGATTTAGTACAAAAGTAAGAAAAGATTTGTAATTGATTTAATTGAAGAAAGTTACTGCCTTGTTAATTTATAATTAATAGATTCAATAAAAAATCCCTGAAGAATAAAGGAATTCTTACGAAACGTTGGGAGAAGAATGGAATAAGTTTTTTATTTGCATTCAAAACAAAAACAGACCAAAAGAGCCTAAACAAAAATGAATCATATAGTTTAAAAATAATTGGTCAAATAAATATTATAATACAAGTTGAAAGTTATTGCTGCAATTCACATAATTCTTCGACTCGAAATAAAATTAAAAAACAACAACGCAATCAAATGAGATTTGGAGGGTGAGACGTATGAAAGTTAAAGATTCCTATTTGATAATCTGTGGTGCAAGGCAGCTCTGATCAATTAGCCAGTTTATATTTCTGAGATCTCAGAACACTCAGATCGCTAAGAAATATAAACAGGATTCCTCTCAAAAAATCCTCACTTCTCCCCTAAAAAACTGAGATTGTAAATAACATAAGAAGAAAAGAAAAAGAGAGTTGTTTTGAATTCTTTGTGAGGAATACTGCTTATATTTCATTCTCCAGCTCTATCAAAAAATTGAGGAAAAATACTGAGCGCTCAAGAAATTTAAACTGGCCAAATATCGGGTTTTTCAATAAGAGCGCTACAAAAGTATTTTTAAATAAAACAAAAACGGTTTTGGATATCAATGAAATTTTTTATTCCTGTGAAAGAACGTTCGATGCCATTATGTATGTATAAGCGACTGCACCATTTCGTGAGATAATACGTTCTCCAAGCTTGATTTCCAAGTGGCTTGTGTCGCCGTCCTGTTGGAACCACATGTCCTCCAAGTCCATATCATCCAATTGGGGCCAAAAATATTCCGTTATCATTGAACGGTAGCGATCCCCATTCACAGTAACGTGCCGGTCTTGATCATCACGGAAGAAGTATGGCCCAATGACGCCGTAGGCCCATAAACCAAACCGTAATTTTTTCGGGATGCAATGATGACTCATGGAGTACGTGTGGATTGTTGCCTGACCAATACCACATATTTTGTTTTTTGACGAAGCCATTCAGCCAGAAATGAGCCTCATCACTGAAGATGATTTTTAGATGAAAATCCGAATCATTTTCAAGTTGTTGCTCAGCCCAATTCACAAACATACGACACTTCTGGTGGTCAAGCGGCTACAGTTCAGGATGTAGGCCAAGATCTTTTCGCAAAATTCACCACAACGACGTCACAAAGATGCCCAACGCTTGAGAACGACGTGTGAGAGACACATTTGGGCTTCTGCAACTGAAGCATCAGCGGCAGCAATATTCTCGACACTACGGACACTTATTTGTCTCACTGCCACGCGAACATTTTACACTGACTCCGAATTTCGGTAATAAATTTTGATAAGTTAGACTCGTTGTTGGCTCGTATATCTTTCCATCATGAAATGGCAAACCTTACTGAAGAGAAATGTCAAAAGAGCGGCAAGAAATATGGCGTCGTTTGCTGTCAATGTCGCTCTACTTTTGTAGCGTCCCTGTTGAAAAACCCTTTATAATACACTGGATATTGTATTCGATACAGGGTAAAACAGTTTTTTTGACTCCAATATTGAAGGTGAATTTTGTTAGGCAAGGCCACTCTTTGCCTTGCACCAAAGATTATCAAATAGGGATCTTTAACTTTCGCACGTCGAACTGTGAATGTTTTTTTAGTTTCTCTCCTCCGTTGCAAATGATTGTTTCATATACCTACCTATTGTTCAAACTTTATAATATTAATTGAGTTTACTACCTACACGTTTTTATATGTGAAAACAACAGAAACTACAGTAAATGCAAAAAAAAACTTCTCAAGTCTTAGTAACCAGTTCCTGAACCTGGGGTGGAACCGGCTAAGGTGATTTGTGATAGTTGACAGTCACAATAAACGAATTCGTTTTGCGTAAGGTGATTGTCACATGTGATAGTCATATTTTTGTGACTTTTTCTTGTCATTTTCATATAAAATTTAACTTGAATTTTGATTTTTTGAAGTAAAAAATCAATGTACACACATATATTAGCGGAATTATTTTTACCGACCGAAAATGAGAAAAATTGGAAAAATTAGTTTAAATACTACGTGAATTTTGATTTGATATTCAAGGTAAAGACAATTATTGCTTACAGAAGTATACCTAATCGACTGCTTTTTTTCAAGAACGAAAAAGAAAAAAACAACAACGTAATCAACGGCTTTTTTTTCAAGAACGAACAAAAAAAAACAGCAACAAATGAAATGCCTAAAAATTAACAATCGTCCGGTCGCAAAATCTTCGATACGATGGTGAAATCGCATAATGCTCTGAAACTATCGAAGCAATGCTAGAAGATCCTGTCATGCCTCTGCAAAATGTTAATTCGGCCGTTCTTCGTAAGGTTTTTAACTTGAGACGTCAAGAACAAAGTAAAGCAAACCAAGAACATCTCGTCGTGGGATGCTTGCTGACATACTAAAAATCGAACACTCTTTTCGAACTTATTCCGGCAGCTTACAATTTGTATATCAAGGGATTGCTCGATGTCACTTGCAAAACTGTTGCCAATATAATCAAGAGCAAGACTCTTGAGGAAATAAGAAAGACCTTTAATACCACAAATGATATCACCGCTGCCAAGAGAGAATAGCTCAACAAGAATGGAGCGGAAAAAAATAGAAGCATATGTCTTTAAAGACAAGCAATGAGCAAAACCTTCAGAAGCCTTGTAGTTGGGAAGAGTAATTTGACGGCAAAAACTTTAAAAATAAAAATCACTGTCCTTATTTCACTTTAATTCATTTTGTGTTGTTAATTTAAAATGGATATCTACACATTTATTAAATTTCAATGTTTTTCTTTTTGATAAAAGCTGAAAAAATGACAGCTCTCTCTCTCTCAAAGTGATGCCAATCTATTGATAGTTTTTAGTGATCAAACTACACAGACGAACAATTTTATGTGATCACATTTGATTATCATAAACGTGACAATCACCTATCACCTTAACTGATTCCACCCCTGACCTTTTCGCATCGCCTTATCACATCCAATATCCTTTTCACATCTGAAGGAATATGGCTGATGCTCATCAATTGGGTTTATTTTTATTTTATAAACAAATAAATTATTGAGACATAAGCAGCCGAATTTATTAGATTTTCTTAAAATGCCTCTTAGAGGTCATTTAGTTAAGTTTGCTTAAATATTTAAATTGCCTTTAAGTTACGTTACTTAAATTCTCATCTATAATCAATTTTCTATTGCTGCCTAACCAAACGATTGAAATGTAACGTAACGTGAGAAAGCTCACTGATACATGTTCATTTTAGCTGTTTTTGACAGCTTCCTTACAAATGCAAACAAAAGATGAGCACATGTATTTATGAGAGAGAAAGAGAAACAACTGGCATACTAAATGTAAACGAAATGAAACATAATTCCATTTTGGTTTCTGATGCTTTGATGTTTGTGTTCAGAAACTCTATTATTCAATTCTTTGATTAAAACCTTGGCCTTTTGATTGAAAAATATGTAAATAAATCGAAAACAATTTATTTTACAATTCATTTTACTAAAGGAAACCACAAATCTTAAAACTTTCATTGGGTACCCACAGCAAAAATATGAAAACTCTACCCACAAACATACATAGGTATACCTATATTTCTGAAACAAAAAAAAACCATTAGTCTCGAATGTCAAAATATGTTTAAGATGGCTTTAAGTAACCTTTAAACGCGGTGAATGGCGTTTAAGTTAAGATGCATTTAAGTAACGTTGCTTAAAAGTGAAAATTGATTATAGATACCGATTTCGCACTTAAGAGCAACTTAGAGGCATTTTAAAGTTACGAAGCCTTTAAATTTTCTTTATAAATACGGCTGAAGTTGTTTATAAAATGATAGTAGACACTCACATTTAAATCCTTACTTACAATGTTTACAGCTGGATTTTTTCATTATTATGAGATTTTGGATTTTTCTTGTATTTTGCTTTTCACTTCTTTGATGTTTGAAATTGTCAATCCGTGCGTTAAAGGATCCAGAAGTCTGAATTTTGTGGTCTTCTGATTGGCCAACTGCCATAAAAATTCTTAAAATTTAGGTAACTTTTCGTTACGTTCAATCCAGATGACAGCTTAAAAGCAAGTGAAGCAAGAAAAATCTGCACCTAGATGTTGAACTTGGTGTGGCATGTTGATTTTCTTTTTATTTTTGGAAGTAAATTAATAAAAATATTATTAAGAAGTTGTTTTTCACATTGCATTTTTGTCTTTAGTTTTTTCTTTAACAAAATAACAAAAGGTGAAAGTTTTCCCCTTTTTTATTTATAATAAGTATATTTGGTGGAAAAACCAGATGAAAATATATGAAAAATTACGTTGAAAGTCTCCAATATCCAAAATGTCTTTATATTCACTTTCGGTAATGTCAGTAAGTAAACACAAGATTTTGGTAGAAAATAAAAATGACATTTGGCTGAAAATTGATTTTTTGTGCGTTCAACGTTAGGATTCAGTACTGGATTTTTAGATTTCTGCCAGTTTTCACTTTTTATGTTATACTGGTTTATAGTTAACAAAAATAATAGGCAGCACAACTTATAACAGTTCTTCAAATGGAGTCAAATTGTTTCTATGGATACCCTATCCAGTGTATATAGAGATCAGGTGTATCCAGTGTAGTGTTTTATAATGATCAGCGGTCAAGGGAATGCTGCAACTGGAGCTGCAGCTGCAACTGGAATTGCTGTAACACCCCGACTCCACAGTAGATAATTTCCCTCCAGCTAAATAGCAGATATTTATATCTAACATTGCCTTCTGTCTGCGCTGGGCAAATTATGGTATGCTATTTCAAATCACGAAACCGAAAATAACACTAAATAATAAACAAAAACTAAATTGCCACACACAAATGCAGAGATTAACACCAAAACTGGTATAAGGAAACAAGATAATAAGACAAAAAAAGAAATTTCTAGTCACAAAGCAAAAATATCTCCACCTGTCAAAATTCATTTCGATATCTGGATTTGGTTGCCAGTGAAATGTGTGGCTTCAACTATTTTCTTAAGTATTATAATTCAAGTAAAAACAACGAACAAGCTTTTTCTAGTCAACTTACATAATAACTTCTTCGTCAGAGTCACTTATTATGCGACAAAAAAAGTTCTTCCTTATATTACTTTCAGTAAAATCAGCAGGTTAACACAAGATTATGGCAGAAAAAAATATATGACATTTGGCTGAAATTTCAGATTTTTTGTGCGTTCAACGTTACGTTTCAGTACTGAATTTTCAGATTTCTGCCGATGAACGCACCCATTCTCTTCAGGCAGTCGCGTGACGCTCGTATGAACACCGTCACACCTTTTATGACAGCTGACCAACCAGGAGCCTTAGACAAATTCATTTTCTGGATCCTTGAACGCACTAAATTTCAATTTAAATAATAAAAATGAAATAAAAGAACACATACAATTTTGTATTCTATTTTAATGTTTTCAAGTAATGAATTACTGCGTAAAAGAACAACGAGAAGTAGTATTGGCAGAAAAGAATTTATATTAAATTTGGTTGAGGAATTTCATGCGACAACAAATATTGGTAAGCATAAGCAGTTTGTTCAAAATGTGAAATTGTTTATGTACAGCAACTTTACTTAAAATGATTTTTAGAGGCCCAAGAACAAATAACTGCAAATTTAGCTAATTTTGCATATGACCCTATAAATTATCAGTACCTGCGTGACGCGTCTGCTCTGCATCTTTTTTTTCAACTTCTCTCCCTACCTAATGAACGTTTAGTGCTTCATGGTGTAGCGGGTATCTGCAATATTTGTTTGGGTAAAAGAAAAACTTCTGTAATTTATAATGGATAAAATTATTCGAACATTTCAGATTCTATTTCGCACCAAGAAATAACAAAACCAGAAAATTTAAAAATAATATTTGAAATATTCCAAACTACAACTAATACAGAAACTTTAATAAATCTGATAACAATCTTCTATGTTCTTGCCTTTGAGGACACAATCTTAAGGTCAAACATTTGCAACTCGAAGAATTTGAAAAGAATTTATTTGTTTACTAAATCATCTGAAGAAAGAATAAAATCACTAGCAACTGTTTTTTATCAAGATTTTGCATCTGCCGAAAGAGGAATCAATGCTTAGGAAGTTCTGTGCATTAAGGTTTATTGCAAGGAAGTTTTCTTCATTCAAAGATAACATTGTTGTAAACAAAATATTTA
This sequence comes from Dasysyrphus albostriatus, assembly GCA_946251815.1. NCBI lineage: Eukaryota > Metazoa > Arthropoda > Insecta > Diptera > Syrphidae > Dasysyrphus > Dasysyrphus albostriatus. Next base: position 180,482,745 of record OX276335.1, read on the forward strand.
CACAAGATGATTTGGACCAATTTACGATGCTAACAGGAGATGCCAATCCAATTCACTCCATCCAAATACCAGAAAATGAACGCATGGTACACGGAGCCCTTTTAAACGGAATTATTTCGGGTATAATTGGAACTCGGCTTCCAGGACCGGGTACAATTGTTTTGTCTCAAGAATTATTGTTTCCCCGTCAGTGTCGAATAAACAAAAATACGGAAATTTTTGTGAAACTTGTAAGGAACCGCAAAATAAGTGTGGTTTATTATGAATGCCGACAAGACAATGAAGTTGTATTTCAGGGGGAAGCCAAAGTAATGTTACCAAAAAATAAATTTGAATCAATACCAAGTAAGTAATTTTCAACTGTTTTATTTTGTTTCTCTAAGCGGCTACAAAAATCTGGGGCTCGAAATGATCAATCACCCCTACGGCTAAGGCGACCATATTTTTCCATGCAAGCAGCGAAATCGTGTCCAAATATAAAAATTATGGTGCATTGACAAAGTCCCCAGGTACTAAGTCGACCGAGGGTCCCCAGATACTAAGTCGACCGAGGGACTAAATTCTCATTAAATGGGAACTAGATCCACTTTAGCGATTGAACATCTCCGATTTTGCTGAGACTTTGTGAGATGCTTCTTTAGGGTACCAAGGAAGGAAACCCACGGTTATTAAATTTTTGCTTAGATCAGCTCCCTCATACTTGCATTGAAATATTTAAAATTTAGGTTTTAGGCTCATATTTTTAAACTCTTAAAATGTTTCCATAGTTTATAATTATTTTTCGGATTAACCGCCTTATTAAAAGCTTTGTATATATAAACCATAGTACTATCGTGAACGATTTTTTTTTTAGGAGAACGTTGGTCCAGCGGCGGTGTCACATTCGGTCGGGGTTTTTTGCATGGAGACTTGTAAGAGCGAGAGGAATGTATTTTTTGCTTTCTGATGAGAATGAAAGGGAGTAAAAGAGATAATCAAATCAGGTGTTTGTGAAATGTCAAACAATAAAAAAAGGGGAAGGCAGTGAAAAACCAAAGAAAAATAGAAGAAAGCTGCTTGCGTCGTCGTCGTCGCGTCATAGGAACGAGGGCAACAATAATTTTCCGAGATTTGCTGTAGGATGGCAATGTGAAAAAAGAAACGTATGATGGTATAAGTAAAGCTTTATTTTCTTATATTGAGGGAAGGTTTTGTTTTTGTTTTTCTGATTGACTTTAAACATAATAGGCAGATACCTTTTGGTAGGTATTTAAATTGAAATTTTCTTTTCTTGCATGATTTTGGTAGGCATACGAGTATCTTTTGGTGGGTTTAATTGTAATCTTTTTTTGCGATGGTGGATATTTTGGAAAATACGAATGGTAGGTACCTATTTGAATTAAAGTTTTTTTTTTTGCAATTATTAATTTAGTTGGTAGATTTTGAGGGTTGTTCCAATATGTGGGTATATGTTCATCTTCAAGTTTTTTTTAATTAGGTAGGGTCATGTCCCCAGTAATCGAACACTGAGTGGCTCACAATAAAGTAATCGTTTACTGTGAGGGAACCATTGAACGAAAATATGTGATGTAAAATTAATTAGCAGCTTTAATTCAAATATTTGTTATTACTTTTATAATTTTTGTAGTAACTATAACAACTTTTTTTTATAAAAAAAGAAAATGTGAAAATAGCCTAATTCCCCAGTAGTCGAACACTGGTTTCCTAAGATCGTACATAAAGTTTCCTTATTTCGAACACAAGAGTTCGTACATTTTCAACCTTAAAAAGCATAGAAGTAATTTTCTCTCAGTTTTATTGAAAAAATTGTATTTGTCGATTTATTTACATTCAATTCTAATAAAAAATAACGGATTTATTGCGTAAGTGAAAGAAAACAATTTTGACGAAGTTGCCTATAGTCGAACACTAGTTAATTATTAAGTTTTAAGTAAAAACTTTAAGTTGTATAAATAGAGCAACTATTATCAAATGATAAGACGCGTTAAAACAGGTATTAGCGTTAATCTTCACCTCGAAAATCACAGTTTCCCACAACACTTCCAACTGTTTTTTTTTTACAATAATATTGAAATAGCTTAATTTCCTTAAAACTATCATGAAATTCGACTAGTTAGTAGAACTTTAAGGTTTGAGGGAATAACACATGCACTATTCTACGTTTATAGAAATTGAAAATCAGAAAAATTGCACAGATTATAAGCTTTTTTTCAAAAAGTGTTCGACTACTGGGAGTGTTCGAAATAAGGCGACTCTACCCTAGGTGTTATTGTTTGTTGTTATCTTATATACCCATTATTTATTACTAGTCTCGCCCTCCAAAATTTGACACCACTCAGAATCTTGCTAGGTAGGTAATATTTTAAAATTGATGTTTGATGTTTTTTTTTTATTTAAAATTTTCGAATGTGCACAGTGATCGTTAACTAAAATTGTCTGTCAGTGTTTAATTTGGTGATTCGCACACTCCTTGTGACTATGGGTAGGTACCTATCTATGTAAGATAAATGTTTGGGTGCGCGGAACGACTTTAAAAAAAAAAATAAACACTTGAACTTGAATAGAGAAATTGACTTTATTGGTTGCGATGACTTGAAAAAGTATTTTTATATTAATTCCATCTCTTACAGTTTTTCTTTAAAAGGTTCGGGTTACAATAAAAGGAATGTGCCTTGGAAATATAATAATATACAAAAATAAAGGAGTAATGCCCTTTTGATTTCTGTGGGAACGCAAATCAAAAGAAATTTGTTAACTGGGAAAATATAGATGGACGGGATTGTGTGGAATGTGTTGGATATGTAACCTGTACAATGTTGGTAGGTATTCAATTAAATTTTGTATACAAAATTTGGGGGTGGGCTTAGGCAAATATCCCCATAGGTATTTTTGGTAGGCAGGTAGGTACTAGAGCCTACCATTCTGTACGTGTATCCGGATACCCCGATTCTTATTGCACGGATTTTTAATAAGTACACGGATTTCGAACAGGTAGGTACACGGATTTTAAATACACGGATATCCGGATTCTTAATACACGGATTCAGACAATATTTTGGTTCTATATGTACAAATTTCAGCGTAAAGAGTTGATTTTATTTTCTTATTTTCTCATATGTAATTCATATAATATTGACATTTTGCAAAGAAGCTTAATTTGTATTCGCGATATTTTAAGTAATGTTACGCATTAAAAAAAAATACCTCGAGATTTTGATCAAACTCATCATTACAATGATAGGATGAAAAAAAAATATTTGGATTCGGGTTTTTAGTACGACATACGACGTCGATGTCGCCTCCGATTACGTCGATGGTAGGTATGGCGAGGTTGGGTTTGATGGAGGTAGGCCTGGGACTGGAACAAAAGCACACACATTTTTTTTTTATAAAAATTTTGTTATTTTTTTTTACAAATTTGAAAAATACGATTTTTTACAATTTTTGATAGGTATTTAAGACACTTATATATTTTATAAGTCACTAGGTTGCTTAGTTAAGCCGCAACCATGATTAAAGGTGTCAACTTCGAAGCCTGTAGGACGTTTATATCCCAGGAAAATTAGACACATCAAAATGGAAAAACTACGAAAAAATTCCGACGAAGCTGAATTTTGGCGGAGAGCTTTGTTTTAACGTCTTGAGCAATTCCTCAAAACTTCGGTAAATTTGGGCTAGGGCTTTAATTTTCAGGGGGGGGGGGTTAATTTCTCGAAAGCTATAACTTTTTTTGAAAAAAATAATGTGAAGGTACTACGAAAGTTATTCGTGGTTTCGCACCACAAAAGTTTCGTAAAATATACGAAATTTTTGTTTAAATACACTAGTTATTTTTTTGGGTGTATGTGATATTATAATGACTTTGTGTTATGTTCAGTGTACATACAAAACAGAATAAAAATCGAATATAAAAAATGACATACTGTCTTTCATGATAACTCCCGATTTGGCTCATATATTTTTCCTTTGTATTTGGTATAAACAGAAACTTTAAAAATATTAATATTTTTGAAGAATTTTAAATGTACATTCGAAGATCAGTTAAATATATACATTATTAAATAAAAAGCTTCGAATTATTTCAAACATCTTTTTTACAACATTGCAATAAATATTTAAATGCTTTTTCTGGAAAACTCAATTTTTGGAGTTATCATGTTTCTACCAAACACCACAGATATATATTTTTAGAAAGGTAATATAACAACAAAAATTAAGAAAATTTTGATGCAACTTTTCTTCAATTTTTCTTGATTTCTCGAGTAAATTTAGTAAATATCTTAAAACTTCATTAATCGATGGGTTAAATTTTTTGTACACTTTAATTTTGGCTTCATCTCTTCTTTTCTTATAAAACCAAGCTGTTATGGTGTCCGGGGTAAGGGAAAGACCATCCTCTTGGAAAAGAAAGTGATTTGGGTTTTAGTTCTTCAACTTGATGAAATTTAATTTTACAACAAAAACATGAAAAAATAACATTTGACAGTAAAATTTTCTAATAAATGAGCTATTAACGAACTCTGTAGGTTTATTATCCTTTAGGTTATATCATGTCAAAGTAATACTTTTGATTTTGTACTATAAATGGAAAAATAACGGATTTTATCAATATCTCAGCAGCCACAGTTTTTTTTTTCAAAAAAAAGTAATGAGCTAATATAAGACAAAAATTACTACACCGTGAAGTTCTTGCATGATTTTCTCAGAATCTATTGCTGGTTTTTTTGAAAAAAAGTTTTAGCTTTCGAGAAATTACCGCCTCCCCCCCCCCCCCCCTAAAAATTAAGCCCCATCCCAAATTTACGGAAGTTTTGAGGAAATGCTCAAGACGTCAAAACAAAGCTCTCCGCCAAAATTCAGCTTCGTCGGAATTTTTTCGTAGTTTTTCCATTTTGGTGTCTAATTTTCCTGGGATATAAACGTCCTACAGGCTTCGAAGTTGACACCTTTAATCATGGCTGCGGCTTAACTAAGCAACCTAGTGACTTATAAAATATATAAGTGTCTTAAATACCAAACAAAAATTGTAAAAATTCGTATTTTTCAAATTTCATTTTGATGTGTCTAATTTTCCTGGGATATAAACGTCCCACAGGCTTCGAAGTTGACACCTTTAATCATGGTTGCGGGTTAACTAAGCAACCTAGTGACTTATAAAATATATAAGTGTCTTAAATACCAATCAAAAATTGTAAAAAATCGTATTTTTCAAATTTGTAAAAAAAAATAACAAAATTTTTATAAAAAAAATGTGTGTGCTTTTGTTCCAGTCCCAGGCCTACCTCCATCAAACCCAACCTCGCCATACCTACCATCGACGTAATCGGAGGCGACATCGACGTCGTATGTCGTACTAAAAACCCGAATCCAAATATTTTTTTTCATCCTATCATTTTAATGATGAGTTTGATCAAAATCTCGAGGTATTTTTTTTTAATGCGTAACATTACTTAAAATATCACGAATGCAAATTAAGCTTCTTTGCAAAATGTCAATATTATATGAATTACATATGAGAAAATAAGAAAATAAAATCAACTCTTTACGCTGAAATTTGTACATATAGAACCAAAATATTGTCTGAATCCGTGTATTAAGAATCCGGATATCCGTGTATTTAAAATCCGTGTACCTACCTGTTCGAAATCCGTGTACTTATTAAAAATCCGTGCAATAAGAATCGGGGTATCCGGATACACGTACAGAATGGTAGGCTCTAGTACCTACCTGCCTACCAAAAATACCTATGGGGATATTTGCCTAAGCCCACCCCCAAATTTTGTATACAAAATTTAATTGAATACCTACCAACATTGTACAGGTTACATATCCAACACATTCCACACAATCCCGTCCATCTATATTTTCCCAGTTAACAAATTTCTTTTGATTTGCGTTCCCACAGAAATCAAAAGGGCATTACTCCTTTATTTTTGTATATTATTATATTTCCAAGGCACATTCCTTTTATTGTAACCCGAACCTTTTAAAGAAAAACTGTAAAAGATGGAATTAATATAAAAATACTTTTTCAAGTTAGTTGTTAGTAACATCGCAACCAATAAAGTCAATTTCTCTATTCAAGTTCAAGTGTTTATTTTTTTTTTTAAAGTCGTTCCGCGCACCCAAACATTTATCTTACATAGATAGGTACCTACCCATAGTCACAAGGAGTGTGCGAATCACCAAATTAAACACTGACAGACAATTTTAGTTAACGATCACTGTGCACATTCGAAAATTTTAAATAAAAAAAAAACATCAAACATCAATTTTAAAATATTACCTACCTAGCAAGATTCTGAGTGGTGTCAAATTTTGGAGGGCGAGACTAGTAATAAATAATGGGTATATAAGATAACAACAAACAATAACACCTAGGGTAGAGTCGCCTTATTTATTTTTGAAAAAAAGCTTATAATCTGTGCAATTTTTCTGATTTTCAATTTCTATAAACGTAGAATAGTGCATGTGTTATTCCCTCAAACCTTAAAGTTCTACTAACTAGTCGAATTTCATGATAAAGTTTTAAAAAAGGAATGAAAAAGAGGCTTAAGGAAATTTAGCTATTTCAATATTATTGTAAAAAAAAAAAAATAGTTGGAAGTGTTGTGGGAAACTGTGATTTTCGAGGTGAAGATTAACGCTAATACCTGTTTTAACGCGTCTTATCATTTGATAATAGTTGCTCTATTTATACAACTTAAAGTTTTTACTTAAAACTTAATAATTAACTAGTGTTCGACTATAGGCAACTTCGTCAAAATTGTTTTCTTTCACTTACGCAATAAATCCGTTATATTTTATTAGAATTGAATGTAAATAAATCGACAAATACAATTTTTTTCAATTAAACTGAGAGAAAATTACTTCTATGCTTTTTGAGGTTGAAAATGTACGAACTCTTGTGTTCGAAATAAGGAAACTTTATGTACGATCTTAGGAAACCAGTGTTCGACTACTGGGGAATTAGGCTATTTTCACATTTTCTTTTTTTATAAAAAAAGTTGTTATAGTTACTACAAAAATTATAAAAGTAATAACAAGTATTTGAATTAAAGCTGCTAAATAATTTTACATTACATATTTTCGTTCAATGGTTCCCTCACAGTAAACGATTACTTTATTGTGAGCCACTCAGTGTTCGATTACTGTGGACATGACCCTACCTAATTAAAAAAAAACTTGAAGATGAACATATACCCACATATTGGTAACAACCCTCAAAATCTACCAACTAAATTAATAATTGCAAAAAAAAACTTTAATTCAAATTGGTACCATTCGTACGAGTATTTTCCAAAATATCCACCATCGCAAAAAAGATTACAATTAAAAAATCAAATACATATACCCACCAGAAGATATGCCTACCACCAAAATCATGCAAGAAAAGAAAATTTCAATTTAAATACCTACCAAAAGATATATGCCTATCACGATACACATCATAGAGTACCTATTTTATCTAGAGAACCGACTTCAGGGCTTTTTCTCTTTCACCCTACAAACTCCACTGTAAGTATTTCCTCCACATGGCTGAGCATGTGTTACCTGCCCAATGCATTTTAAATGGAACCTCACCAATACAATGATAACTTAATGGATTTTGGCTCATTAGACTGAAAACAACAACAAATTGAATCAAAAAATTGAAAACGTCGCATTTAGAGCTATCACACGTATTCACGGATAGGGAATTTAACAGAGTTTTCTCTTAATTTGCTCAAATAAAATTTGCGGGTGTTTTAGGCAAGAGGGGTACGAGTCGATAATATAGATGATATAGGTACTCTATGATACACATATTGAAGGTAATATCAGAGAATATCAATTACCAAGAAGCCAATCCCTTGGCTGTCATCCGGCTTTGCCTACAAACTTAAACACGCACACATAGACAGTTGGGCTAAGTCCACCACTAGGCTTTTGCACACATTGACAGTTGGGATCTACCCACCACCGATTTATTCGCACACATAGACAGTTGGGATCAACCCACCACTAATATGTCGGTTATTTTTGAAAATCTTCAGTTATTTTCAAATTTACTTGGGCTGCAATGGGCTTGTTCAAAAAGTATAAAAAAGGGAGAAATTATATATCAAGTGCTCACCGGACCTTATGAGAATAAGTTGTGGTTTTTTTTTTAATGTAAATTCTAGTCGCTTTTTACTAGTTCCCGCCTGTCTGGAAAATAAATATATTTAATTACTTTCTTTTCGATAAACAATTTGTCTTTTCTGTTTTTTTTCTTTTCAACTCCCGAAATGTATAAAGAAATGTAGAAAATGTACTCTTTTCTTGACGGAAAATAACTTACAGTGAGTAAGAAGAAAGTTTTAAATAATTTTGCGAAATGAAAAAAGATATTCACAAACTACTACGCTTATATGTGTTGTTAAACCAGCTTGAAGCTCGCGTCAACTCTTTGTAAACCTGGTCTGAGTTGAAATGAGCTTGATTTGACTAGATCTCGTTCGGGGAGCGGAGTCAAGTCAAAATTTGTGACGAAAAACCAGGGTCAAGGAGTTGGTCTTTCAGATATTGCATTATGGTCTGTTAAGATAGACTTTAATAGACAGGTGTAGTAAGTACTAGTGTTAATTTAATTACATTTGTCTAGCATTGAAAAAAAAAAATACATAGATGGCAATCATTTTTCTGGAATCTCATTACCATTTTACTCAACTCCAAATAAAGCACAATATTTCCTATTGCAACTCGAGCTCTCGATCCTGCTTGTAAACGTAGTAATATGCCGGCTCCACTAGACATGAGCCCTGCTCAGACCATAGAGTAATATAGGTAATATAGGTACTCTATGGCTCAGGCTATGAACCTGTCGAGAAAAAAACCAATGGAGGCAGAAAAATCCAAGTCTTGTCGACGACATGTCGAAGAAAATATAACTTTTGAACAGCACATGACCGCTGTTCAAAGCTCGGCCATGAGATTTGAGATATCACGTGCGTGTGAGTTTTTTGCCTGATTTTCAATCAATTGGTTATTAATAATAATAACATTAATATAATGCATATACGTTTTCATAAGAGCCCAAATCAGGCAATTTTGCAAATTACAGAAAAAGTGTTTTCATCTGTAATTTGGTATTTCTTTTGACAGCTCATTTTTTGTTGTTGATTTTTTTAATTCAGCTTAAACATTTTCGTACAAAATCTTTTCAGAACTCTTCAAAATGTGCCCAATTGGATGTGTTCGTTAGGTTTTGACTTAATTTCCAACAAAATTGCGTGCAAGTTTGGTTGAAACTATTTCATTTCGAAATATGAATCTGTGTGGAAAATTTGAAAATTTTCAACGAAATTTCCTCATTTGGTCTAACGAAAACGTAGTATTAAGGCTCTCCAAAACCAACATGAATGCCGATTGATTCGCAGCGAATCATTCACAATAGTAAAAAATATGACAAATGCATTCACAACGCTAAACAACAACAAACATTCATCGTCACTCCTCATTCGCGTTGGCTTGGGAGAGCTTTTAGTTTGTTTTACTTAATTTCTTTCTATATTGATTATATTAGTAAACATGGTCACGCTAGAAGCTATAACTAGCCATTTTACAATTTTAATTCAGTTTGGCACCAAAATGTCTTAGATTTGTATTTATTAATTAATCTTTTATATCTATTTATTTATTATTCTAACGATATGTGTTTGTTATTAATTAAACGGGGTTAATGTTTTGATCCATAGCTCCGCACTTTCAACTCACTGATTTGGTGGTTAAACTGAGAGTGGTTCAAGCATGTAATTGGATTTTATAACTTACATGAAACCTAAATCATCATTAAAACCCAGTAGATCCACAGAAATTGATGAATTAAAAATTTTGAAGCACGGAGCATTGTTTAGCCCCGACGTCGTTTTTTTTCGTCCAAGCCCATTCAGGCAAAGAAAAAAAACACACCTAATGTGAACCTGGCCCTAGTTGGGTTTCTATTTGTTGAACACATCCTGTGGTCAGAATTATTCACCTCGGTCTGTCAATTAGATGTCAAAACAAAACCAAATACAGGATGTTCCCTATTTCACGCAGGATAATTTATGAAATGATAATAAAAAAAAAATCGTATGGAAAGGGGGGAATATTTATCCGCTTTTAGATTTAGATAAGAGTAATGACTTTCTTAAAACAAAAAAAATTAAAGAACAACGGCACCACTAACTTGCAACTTGCAATGTTATGCTCTTTATTTTTGTTTAATTAACTTTTTTGAATTTTACGACAAAATTTATTTAAAATAAAAATAACTAAAAAACACGACACCAACTACAAGGTCATACTCTAATTTCTTAAAAACCATTCCTGAATCAATTTTTCTAATTAATTTGTTTCATAATCATTTAAAAAAAAAATATTTATCCAACTTAAAACTAAAAAAAAAAACTTAAAACTATTTCATATCTTTTATATTTTGAAATATAATTACAGTAATAAGTATTCAATTCTCCTATTAAACACTCAAAACCAAACGCTTAGATGTCATGAAGTTTAAAAAAAAATTAAAAAATAGCTATTGTTGTTTTATTATCTCCAAAAGAGGGCTGGAGTAACTTTTAACACGTGCTACAAAAACGATTTTGAAAACTACTCATTATTTCTTTTTTGTACTTAAGTTAAATCCAGATCAATACCCGAATCCCGACAGAAGATAATAAAACCCACCTTATATCTACTTTAATACTTATAAAGTGGAAATTGAGAGTTTAGTGGAGTTTAAACAACAAATTGAAGTTCCGGTGTTTTGCAGAAAAGCCTATTTGTATTTCTTATTTTTCTTAACTATTTTTTTCCTCAGAATGTATCCAACAATAATTTTAAAATTATTCTGGATGTAAAATGGGCCACCCTGTATAATATGCAAGATGCATTGAAGATGAATGGAAATCTGAGTGATTCAAGACATTTTATGGATTATTTTTTTTTGTATTTTATTATAATTGTGGATGAATATTAACTGACAATTACAATTGCTTGTGTACAATAAATTAATTAAACAATTTCACATCGATGTTTTTGTTATCAGCCGAAGAAAAATGCTCAAAACAATTTTCCAATTTTCAGAGAAAAAAAAACTGAGCTGTCAAAACAAATAAATCTCACCGCGTTTCATTGTTGTTGCATTTCACATCTATTCATCGGCACGAAGTGAAATTACAAATACAACCATGTAAACAAATGGGTTTTGGAGGGTGAAACGTACGAAAGATTGGCTTCTTGGTAATTGATATTCCCTGCGTTCAAGGATCCAGAAATCTGAATTTTTGGGGCTTCTGATTGGTCAGCTGTCAAAAAAATTCTGAAAATTCAGATGACTTTTCGTTACGTTTGCTTACGTTTTTCAGATAAAAATTTTCATCTGAAAATTCAGATGACAGCTAAAAAACAAGACAAGAACAAAGAATCTGCACATAGAAGCTGAACTTAATAGAAGATGAAGCTATTTTGTATTCTGTTGTCGGTTTGGTACGGGTTGTTGTTTTTTTTAAGTTTCGTTTTCTTGTAAGTGAATAAAATAAAAAATAAGATTGAGAAGTAGTTTTTTCCATGGCATTTTGGCAAAAAGTGATAGTTTTCCCTATTTTTATTTATAATAATTACATTTGGTGGAAAAACGCGAATAAGACGTGCATTTGGAGTAATAACTGTTAAGATTTTTTGGTTGCCAGTGAAAAGTGTGGCTTCAACTATTTTCTTAAGTATATAATCCAAGTAAAAACAAGCTTTTTCCAGTCAACTTACATAGTACCTCTTCCTGGTCAGAGTCACTTATTATGCGGCAAAAAAAGTTCTTCCATATATAACTTACAGTAAAGCAGGTAAGCACAAGATTTTGGCAGAAAAAAAATATATGAAATTTGGCTGAAATTTCTGATTTTTTGTGCGTTCAACGTTACGTTTCAGTACTGAATTTTCAGATTTCTGCCGATGAACGCATCCAATCTTTCGTACATTTCACCCATGATACAACTAAATAAGATAGCGCATTGCGCATCATTCGCATAAAATGACGTCATCGACGCACACAAATACTTTTTCCAAGATTAATAAAATAAAGAATTTTTGACTAAAATTTATTAATTAAATATGAAATATAATTTCCTAAAAGAAATGCACTTGTTTTTAGGATTCTGCACACACATTTTTACTATAAAAAGAACAAAAGTATCAGGGAAAGTTCTGCGTTGATGACGTAGATGCGCAGAACAAAACGAAAAAAAAACAGGACGGCGTTATCTGTTTAGTTGTATCATGCATTTCACCCTCCACAACCCATTTGCTTACAGTTTTGTATTTTTTTGTAATTTCACTTCGTGTCGATGAATAAGTGTGAATTGCAACAACAATGTAATGCGGTGAGATTTTTTTGTTTTGACAGCTCAGTTTTTTTTCTTCTGAAAATTGGAAAATAGTTTTGAGAATTTTACTTCGGCTAGAAACAAAAACATCGATGTGAACTTGTTTAATGTACACAAACAATTGTAATTGTTATAATTGTTATAATTGTTGTAATTATAATAAAATACCAAAAAATTAATCCATAAAATGTCTTCAATCACTCAGTTTCAATGCATCTTGCATATTATACAGAGTGGCTCTTTCTTCATCCAGAATAATTTTCAAATTATTGTTGGATATATTCTAAGCAATAAAATAGTTAATAAAAATACGAAGTAAAAAAATAATTTTTCTTTAATTTAACACCCAAAATTTTAATTTGTTGTTTAAATAACTCCACTAAGCTCAATTTCCACTTTAGAAGTACTAAAGTAGATATTAGGTGGGTCTTAAGTGTACTTTACACGATAATAGAAGTCATATGACCTGTCTATTATTTTGTCTGTATGATTTCTCATATGAGCTGTCATTTCAAGTCAAGTCATGCGGTTATAATTTTCTTATGTTTACACCTCTTTACTTCGCATTTGATATTTCCTATGGTTATCTGTCAAAACCAAAATAAAAGAAAAAAAGTCATAAACAAATAAATTTTTGTGGAGCAAAACTACTTTTTATGAATAATCCATTGTTGTTTTCATTCAAAATAAACTTTTTTTGTAGAAATATTTTTATTTTCAATACTCTGAATTCACTACTTTCCATGAAAATAAAAAATCTCGTTTGATTTCTCAAATGGAATAAGCTGCAGTTCTAATGTCAAAAAAGTCATATGCTTTTTGCTTTTGAGAAGTCATATGAGATATATGAGTGTGTTCAGACGATATGGTATGAATTTTTGACAGGTCATACGAGAAGTCATATGACTTCTATAATCGTGTAAAGTGGCCTTATTATCTTTTGTCGGGATTCGGGTATTGATATGGATTTACTTTAAGAACAAAAAAGAAATAATGGGGAATTTTCAAAATCGTTTTTGTAGCGCGTGTTAAAAGTTAATACAGATACGGGTCTCTATTGAAGATAATAAAACAGCAATAGCTATTTTTGATTTTTTTTAAACTTCATGACAACAAAGCATTTGTTTTGAGTGTTTAATAGGAGTATTGAATACTTATTGCTGAAATTTTACTTCATTATGTAAAAAAACTGAAATAGTTTTAACAAAAACACTAACAGCCGTATTTATTAAGAAAATTTAAATGCTTCGTAACTTTAAAATGCCTCTAAATTGCTCTTAAGTGCGAAATCGGTATCTATAATCAATTTTCACTTTTAAGCAACGTTACTTAAATGTATCTTAGCTTAAATGCCAGTCGCCGCATTTAAAGGTTACTTAAAGCCATCTTAAACATATTTTGACAAAAATATAGGTATACCTATGTATGTATGTGGATACAGTTTTCGTATTTTTGCTGTGGGTACCTAATGAAAGTTTTAAGATTTGTGGTTTCCTTTTATAAATTGAATTGTAAAATAAATTGTTTCTATTTATTAACATATTTTTCTTTCAAAAGTCCTATGTGTGAATTAAAAAAATTAAATAATAAAGTTTCTGAACATAAACATAAAGCATCACAAACCAAAATGGAGTCATGTTCATGTTTCATTTCGTTTGCATTTAGTATGCCAGTTGTTTCTCTTTCTCTCTTATAAATACATGTACTCATATTTTGTTTGCATTTGTTTGCAAGCTCTCAAAAAACAGCTGAAGTGAACATGTATCAGTGAGTTTTCTCACGTTACGTTACATTTCAATCGTTTAGTTAAGCAGCAATAGAAAATTGATTATAGATGAGAATTTAAGTAACGTATCTTAAAGGCAATTTAAATATTTAAGCAAACTTAACTAAATGACCTCTAAGAGGCATTTTAAGAAAATCTAATAAATTCGGCTGTAACTTTTTTAGTTTTATGCCTAGTACGCAGATCGAGCTAAGATTTCGCTCCCATACAAAATTCTCTCCAAAATTAAGTCGAGCTAAAATTCAGCCAAGCATTTTAGCCGAGAGGTACGCAGCTCCAGCTAAAAAATCAATTTTTTGTTTCTTACTGTACGGGATCTATCTGTCAAAATTTAGCGCGTGAAATAATTGTGCGGCACATTAATTCTCGAGCTTAACTGTTTCTGATTCTTATATTTGTGAGATTTACCTGAGCTTTGATTTGTGAAAATGAAAATTAAGAACGAGAAATATTCAGGGGCAAATGATTTATCAATGCCAAAGAGAAAAATCTATTTTAGTTCATTTTATTTCACCCCCCTGGATCTCCCTATTTTCACTTTAAGGTACTAACTATGGGGTTAGGGTAATTCTTATAAAACGCAAACAAAAACAAGCTGAGGGTATAGATTAGATTTAGACGAGAACAATATTGTATTGGAGGGGGTTCTATTTTCCCCCGTTAAGGCGGGAGGGGTAAAAACAAACGTTGCATAACTAAAATGGGTCGGAAAATGTTTTATGAATAAGGATTTATACCCCGTTACATACTGGCTACATATAAATTCTTATGCAGTGATGCTTAGCTATTCAACTGTTTAGCGGATTCTAATGAATAAGACTGATTTAATATTAAAAAGTCAAAACGATAGGTAGGTATATAAAATAATGTTTTACAACGATGGAGACGAACCGAAAAAGAATCACAATTTTTTTCTTTTGCAAGTAAAAGAATCGAACAGTCAAAACAAATTGAAATTTATGTCGTTTTCAATTGGATGTTTGTAGTACTCCTTTTCTACTCCTTTTTCACTCCAACTACTCCAATTTTTCCGTAAGCCATAGGAATGGAACAGAACACAAAACCAATCAAAAATAACATTATTGTTGCAATTCACACAATTCTTCGACTCGAAATAAAATGAAAAAAACAACAATTCAATTAAATGGGCTTTGGAGCGTGGACGTACGAAATTTTAAGATCTCTATGTCTAGTTTCACAGCTATCTGCAGGTTTGAGCTATATCCAGAACAATAATGTAGGAGAATTAAAAAAAAGAACACAGGCAAGGAGGAACGTCAAAAAGATGCTGGGACAGTCTTACCCGTGCATGTTTGGTTTCTACTATTTTTATTTCACTATCTTATTCATTCGCACTCCAAGCATGCAAGGCAAACATGCGCTATGTAAAAGTGCACTATTTGATTATCACGGGGGCTTATATGGATCAACTTTGTTGACAAAATTGCTTGACGGAATCGGAACAAGTTTTCAAAATATTTTGAAAACCATGCAACACAGGTTGACAACTTGTTTTTTTTTGCGTTTTAATGATCTAACATATGTGGTTGCCAACACTGTTGAATGATATGTTGATCCATGTAAACCCCCCTATTTACTACGTTTACATGGCTTACAGGCTTGAAAGCTCGAGTTAAAATAGTGTTGAATATAAGACCCAGGACCCATGTTCTGTAACTATCGAATCGATAAAAATGGTCGAGAAACGTTGAAAAATGGAACAAAAGTCAATTTATCGCATCATCGGGTTTTTGTATCTTAGACAGTCGTAAACTTTATCGACTAGAACAACCGGAATAGAAATACTGGAAAAATGTGATAAAATGGGTTTCTGTATATTTGAAAGTCGATAAGTTTTTCATTTTGAACGTCAAATCTTATCGCTGACCAAAAAGTTTGTGAGATAAAACGAATTTGAGTTTTGAATATTAAAAATGATCAACTAATCGTGATGCAATATCGTGTTACATTTTAATTTGTTTTTTGATCATCATTTCATGATGTATTAAATCTCAAAGTTTAACCAAAGGTAGTCAATAAATAAATCAATATATTTTCTGGGCATTATTAGAACTGTTTTTTTTTCTAGAAAATGGCCAAACGAAAAAAAAGACTCTGATTTCATATTATGGTCAGTTGTACGAATATATTACGAAAATATTAAGTGGTTCAACAATTTTTATTCACCGACTTCAGCAAACTTACTGAACTTTGAATCATCGCTTAACCTGAGTAATTTCGCTGAAATCATCCAATAAACATTTTTGAACCACGGATTAAAATTTGTACCACGTACAACTGGTCGTAACTGCGTAAAAAACTCATTTTCTGCCACATGTGGAACTAAATCCGAATGAAGTTGACTGACTATATGTGACACCATTGGCTATGAAGATCAAATAAGCAAAACAACAACATTCACTTTTCTTTGTAATTTATTCGTCCTACTGGACATGGACTTAAATATATCAAATTTCCAATCTTATTTATTTAAATACATGCTATTGATTCTTTAAATAATTAAGGTAAACGGCTCAATTCTGCATTCGATTAACTCTTAACGAGCTCATTTTCCTCAATTTTGTAGCTATTTCTATTGCTTATATTTGTGGTATCTGATTTTTCATTGAGAAAATAAAAATATTTTCTATCTTCAATGCTGAACAAATCAAGTGCTGCAGATAGTTTTAATGATTTATTTTCTGTCGAAACTGGTTGCCTGTAGATATCCAAAACGTTACACACATGGTTCTTCTATTAAACTTTGAATTTCAGTCTTTGTGTTGCATTTCTGGTATAATTTCGTTCATGTGGGTCTTGTGGTAGTGTGTAATCAGACGCATTAACGAGATGTACTCTTTGTAACGCAAATCACACCTCTGCATGTCTGTCCTAATGCATCCCACTGTTTGGACATTTGGGTCAATTCAAACAGGATTTTTACGAAATGACGGTGGAATCTCCATCCCTGGATGATTCTTCACAATATGAGCTTTTCGTTTTGCGTACAGCAACATTCCAGAGCATAATCTAATTAAAATATGTAGATATGAGGCTTTTGATGTAAAATATTACAAATTATATACTTACATTCTTTTGGGCCATCAGAATATTCTTCTTTTTAAGCTTAAGAATATAATTTGGTGGCCACGACTTAAAAAAAGAATAATTATTTTGTTTTTAAATGTCAATATGACTATTCAACTTATCGCCTTCCAATGGAAATTCCAGTCGAAATAGTTGAGGAATTGAAGTTATCGCGTTCAGTTATAGAAACCCAAATTTTTCCAAAGGCGATAACTGAGGAATGAGTTGTTTCACTTTTTAACGGTTCGAAAAGTTATCGCCTGAGTTACAGAACATGGGTCCAGGTTTTTCGTCACTTGGGTTGAGTGCTCCATTTTGAGTTGAGTTGAAATGGTAATTAGATTCTAGAAAAATGAATGGCATCAATGTATTTATTTCAAAGCAAAACAAATTCAATTGAATTAACACAATCACTTATCACACAGTTTTCACAGTCAGTTATTAACCTGAGTCACAAAAAGTGCAGATGATGCACGCGCTCTTCGTTCTACAGGTTGTTCCCACCGTGGAATCTGATGCCATTGGATTTACATGGGAAGTGCAAATCAGCAAAATAGAAATAAAATAAAATATTAAATACCACGAATAAAATAATAGGAGAATAATTTGGACATTGTTATTTGGATTTCTACCGAGTGCGGTACAAATAAATCAAAATTAATATAAATTACGAATTGTGTTTCAATTAAGGACCAGTGGTCGGCCCTAAAAATTAATTTGTTCCCCCTGAGAGTGAGGAAACTCTTTACTACACTTATATATTAAAACAAAGCTATATTTGTACACAAACATGCAAATAAACAAAACATATTGCATGATCTGTAAAACCAACTCCTCGACCCAGATTTTGTATCACAAATTTCGACTCGACTCCGCTCCTCGAGTGCAGTCGAGTCGAGTCAAACTCATTTCAACTCGACCCAGGTTTACAAAGAGTTTAAGCGAGCTTCAACACGACATGTAAACGTAGTAAAGTCCGAGCATAGCAAGGTTTACATGGATCAACATATCGTTCAACATTGTTGGCAGCCTGTGTTGTTAGATCATTTAAACGCAAAAGAACCTAGTTGTCAACCTGTGTTGCATGGTTTTCAATATTTTGAAAACTTGTTCCGATTCCATCAAGCATTGTTGTCAACAAAGTTGATCCATATAAACTCTCCTCATGGCTCATGTCTAGTGGAGCCGGCAATGTTAAGACGAGAGGGAACAGAGATATGAGAAATAAAAAGAATGAAACTGCAAGTGCAATCTGCAAAGTTACAAGTAAAAAAACAAAAATAGATCCATATGAGATTAGTGTATCGGTCTTAATCTCGGATGTACGAGAGGAAAACATCTTCTTCGCTTGCACTCTTATCCTATAACAAGAGTAAGCATCAGTTAAAATGTTCGTATTTGACTCCAAACCATTAACCAAATATTTGTTATCGCAGAATCTGTCAAGACCTCGTCCTTATCATAGTACAACTTCCCGTCCTTGATTGGTTCGTTCACACAAAATATCTCGATAGCCAAATATATCAAAATGGAAGATGTGGCCAAATAGTGACTGATATAAAACTACATATAAAGTAGTAAAATTAGAGCAATATTAATTTAAAACAGTTTTAATACTGGAAAGCAGGTACGCTCACAAAATATCTTGTTATTCTACCTATAATTAGATTATTTTATTCTACCTAAATTTAGATACACAACCCATTGAATACATGCCAATAAACTCAAAACTGTTGACCAAATAATGACAAATAATGAAAACCAAAAATCTTTATAAACCTCACTTTACAGATTAAATTAACAAGAAAAATATGGAAAGCACAAATCCTACAACAAGTGTTTATCTAGGAAATGAAGTTCACGATAAATTTATTGAATCATTAAAATCAAACAATAACTATGTGCCGCCGAGTGCTTGTGGACAAACGTAAGTTTTTATATTATTAATTTTAGATTTTTTTTTATAATTAAATGACGCACCTTTTTTGTATTATCTCACTTTCGTCCATATGGGAATATGAAGATGATAATACTGTTAATCATTTGAATACGAATCTACAAACAATATTCGACTTTGTTGCCATATCGAGGTTGATAGATAGGTGTGCCTAATGAACTCGACAGAGTTTTCTATAAGGCTGATCCCTGCTTCCTGAAAATCCTGAACATTTATTTTAAATTTGGAGGGTGTCCTTACCAATCATTGTAATACATATTGACATCTACGTATGTACGTACACAATTCCCAGTGAGATGCGTCACCTTCAGACTTGCAATGCTCACTAGGAGACACCGGACCACATACTAGGTAAATGTGACGCAGTTGTGTTGAACCAAAGGCAAAAACATCTGGGAAATCGTCATCAAATAGAGCAGGGTAAACTTCTTTAAAGTATTCTAAAATATTATAGTTTCTTAAAGAAACTAATTTTGATGATGAACTGTAGATTATAATCTCGGGGGGGCACAAAAGATTTTAATGTCGCAATGCACGTATACCCAAAATATTTTCATTCGAAATGGGGCTGAGCACAGCTTTCTTTTTTATTTCTCTATGGTTTTCGGCATTTAATATTAATGTATTTTGCAAAGCAAAAATATTGGTATTACCATACTGTTAAAATATGTTTTAAATTAAACTTTTTTTTCTTGATTTTTCCAGGAAAAATGACACCATCGTACCTTCAGAATTTCACTGCCCTACTGACCTTTATTATCGTCATAATCCCAACCGTTCACTATTTTTCGGAGATGAACATCGATCCATTGACTTTGTTTTAGCATATAAAGCAAATCCAGAAGATGAGGAAGAAGAAAAAAACAAAAAAAAACGTCGATTATTTGAAGTGAATCTTATTAATCATGGACTGGAATTAGAAACAGAATATAAAGCTAAGGAACACATTTTTTTTGTTAAGGTAAAACAAATGATAATATGGCGCAAAATTTAAACATTTAAAAATGAATTAAAATTGATGGGTGGCAATGAGTAGACTCATTGGTTTTTTGAAAGAAAATTAACGTTGAAGCACATTTTTTAAATTATAGTTTATCCAGTTGACGAATTTAGAATTTTTTAAAATTGTGTGCAGTGCATACAGCCAAAAAAGTCTATAAAACGAAGCAATTCATTCGAAGTGCGACGCACAGTGGGATGAGATGGGGTTTTAGCACTCATAAATGTAGCTATGTAATTTAAATCAAGATAAGAAATAAATTCACGGCTGGATTGAACATAAAACGACAAAGTTCTAGAAGGCTTTTAGTGAATTTTAAATTTTAACGTTCTCTTCGTTCACCACCCTTCTTGCCTTTATAACGATGTTCATTTTTCTGGAACACCAACTGTCATGTCTGGAGCCAAGTCGTTTTACTGTCGTTATAAACGACATCCGTAATAGGGATGATTATGAAACATAGAATATAAAAATATAAACAAATATAAAAATATAAAAAAATACAAAAAATATAAAAAGCATTAAAATTGTTCCTTAAATTATTGTGTAGCTTAGAGCTCAAAAAAAGTAAACCATTCAATTACTTGAAAAATATAAATATGTAGTGGTTTTATTAAAAACTTAAAAAATAATTATTTGTAAATAAAATGTTGGTAACATTTTTAAAAACAAAAACAAATTGGTATGCTAGGTGTCGTAGCGTAACCCCGTCTTCCAAAAGCAAATGTCGTTATGTGAAGTCCAAAAGTTATTCATTCTATGTTCATGCATCTGTACATACATATGTATGTACCTATACATTTGTAGGTGCTTATGTTTTTCTTCTTGAGCACAATTATTGCCTTGACAAATAAAAAAAAAGTTGAAAGAGATAATATTTATTATGTAAATGTTATATTATGAAAAATACAAAATACTACTAATTAATATGAACGATATGGTATGTCCCACAAATCAATTCAAATGGAATCTCAATAAAATGGAATCTGACACATAAACTTCAATTTTTTTCCTCATTACATATTTTGATATCAAAACTGAGAAAAATAACTAATTATATAATTTTATCTTGTGTTGCTTTTTCCTCATGAATCAATTCTCATCCCACAGTGTCACGGTATTTGGTTGCATAATTTAATATAGGTAGTCAAACAGTCACTAGAACTAAAATTCCTTGTATAGACTACTTTTGTAATCAAGCTAATTTTTAAACAAATGTCCATCAAGTCTTGTAGCACTTATTTATTTTGAAGATTTCATTTATATATACATGTAATTGTTTATAAATTGAACTTTAATGTATTCAAATTAAAATTTACGTTACTAGTACAGGTAAAATAGGAAGAATAAAACAAAAAAATTAGTGCCATCATGAAAAATTAACAACAACCTAAGCATATGACAAATGTTTTTAAGGTAGTTTTAAATACTGAAACAATGAAACAATAACCAAATCGATGTGGCCTTCGTGAAAAAAGTTATTGTCAATTTTATATTATAAATATTATTATATTTTTAGTATAAAAGTTAAATATTACCGAAAACCAATAAGAAGCAACAATCAAAAAAATCAATAAAAAATACCTGAGGTAAAAGAGTGTTTTTTAGTTTTAGGGGGTTGGGGTTATGGTGGGATTGTTAACATAAATCCTGTGAAAAAAATGTTATCCTCATAAAACATAAAAATGTGTTATAAACTATCAGAATAAAGAATCAAGAGATTAAAAATGTGTATGGTTAAAGGTTTTTTTTCCGTGAAGGAAAGTATAAAATTTTTCCCAAACCAAAAAATCGTTTCCAAAAACCAATACCACCCTTTAGCCAAACCCCAAAACACCCTTTTACCCTAGGAATTTTTGTAAACTCTTGATTCCTCATTCTCGTAGTAAATGACACATATTTACCAAGTTTCGTGAGCGTACCATCCTTTTCAAAGAATTTTGAAAAAATAACCCCACATTTCCTTACCTTACCTTCCAAATAACACCCTTCCATCGTTTAACCCCGGTTTCGTCGTTTTTTGCCATGATATTCGTCTCGGCGTGATGTTCATATCGTCGGGGTCCCGCCGTATGAATTTTCTCGTTAATGGTCATAGTTTTATCTAGATATGGTCTTATTTGTCAAATTTGCATAAAGCGATCTTTTAAGGATAGTCAACAGCTTTCTTGTACGACAAGTTCTTGGGTGAAGCAAGGCAATGACACTGAAAACTACGTTTGTAATTTTTAACCACGTTTTAAGGTTATTTTAACCTTTTTAAATAGAATAATTTAAAAAAATAACTTTGGCAAGACTAATGCGAGACCAAAAATGAGAAGACGGTTAAACGTCACGGCGAGACCAAAGTTAGACCACAGCGAGAAAAGTACGACACAGATAGCCGTGTAAACGGGTACGGCGAGTCCAAAGAAAGATTAACACAATGACCACTTCACTGAAAACAACGTTTAAATGACCACATCGTCATCGTCAACATCGGCGTCGCCGTCATCAGCATTTTCGTCGTCGTCGTCAGCATTTTCGTCGTCGTCGTCACCATCGTCGTTGTCGTTGGCGTCATCGTCGAGAAAAACCATTTTTGATTTATTTTCTATGGAAACGGTTTTAGGTTGATTGTTTCCTTTAATGATAAACAATTAATTTTTAAATATAAATCACAGATCGAGACCAAAATGAAATTTGAATATCTATTTGAATATCTCTCAGTAAGAAACCAGTTCAAAATAAAGGTCAACTGTTATTTTCGATCTCTGGTTTATATGGTTATAAAATCAAAACTACATCAACCTCCGAAAAAAAAACCCTTTCACTACAGATATTTGTATGGATTCTGTGTCATGTGCTTATGTTGTACCAAGGTTAATTTTTTTTTTATTTATTTATTTATTTATTTAGCTTAATACAAGCGTGCACTAGTTGATACACCAAAACTTCGTACCCTCTACCCCTCAAAAAAAAAAAAACCATTCCATATCAAATATTTTTTTAGACTTGATTCTTCATTCTCTGGTACATGAAACGTTTTCACTAAGTTTCATGATGGTGCGAACTTTTTTTTAATTTTAAAGACTACTATTTAACTTGAACGATACATTAAAACGTCACTTAGTTATACAAGTTTGCTTGAATTGTTTAAAATTATGAAAAGTGTAGACAAGGGTTCATAAATGCAACAATTCCGCAACACTACAACAATTATATTCCATTTATTCTGGCAAATAAAGTCAGATCTACTGTTTTTCTACTTTATAAAAAGCGTGGGTCTTTATTCTTAACAGTGAAAACAAATTGTATCAAAAATGTACATACATGAATGGTATCATTTCTCAACAACAGTATTTGGCAGTGTTGCAGTATTACTACATTTATGAACTCAGCGAAGGGCAAGTCAACGAATTCGTCAATTAAAGCCTATTTTAAACATTAATGGGCACCGTTTAAAATTTTGCGCTCTTTAAAAAAGACTTAGTTTGAAAAGCTTATTTTATTAGATACATGCACCGTTGGAAGTATTGCAAAGGTATGCGGAAATTCTTAAACTACGGATGCCAATGAAAGAGGTAAATAAATAAAAAAAAAATAAATGTTTTATTATATATTAAAAGTAGAAATTCACTTTTACTATATTTCATTAAGAATTTAAGCAGGATGAACATTAACGAAAAATCGAATAGGTTGCAGGGTGCACAGAAATACATGGCTAAAAAGGTTTGTCATTCCCAGTAAATATTTAACAAACCATTTGTTTTGTTTTTGTTTTACATTTAATTTGTAGTTTGTCGCTCTGTATAATATATTTAGTGCTTTTCCAAAGACTAATGAGTAAATTTAAAGATAAATCATGATTTCGGAAGAATACCGATACAACTCAAAATATCTCTATTTAAAAAAAGGCGAAGGAAAATTAAATACAAAATCGAACTTTAACCTGTTAATATACAACACAAGAGCTCTGTAAATTCCAAATATTGAAGTTTTTTCCATATTTCTACAAAATATTATAATATATATTATATATTATCTTTTATTATAAGTGTACTTAATATACAAGAAAAATTGTGAAGTTGCGTTCAACAGTCGTGACACCAGAGTCAGTTGAAAACGATAAAAAATCAGAAAAACACTCGTACTTTCGGCAACGTTTTTGATATTGTTTGACATTGATTATGTGAATTAAAATGTAAGTCACAATTAGTACTCTTTTTAAGCTTTAATATTTCATATAGATAAAAGAAATTATAGATAAATTAAAAGATAATTATGAAATAAATGAGTGAAATGAGAAATCCTAAAATTTCAATCCATGGCATGAGGTAAATTTTGAACGAAGAACAAGTGGAAGTGGCTTTGAAAGCATAAAATAACTCTATCAATTTTAAAGTAATTAATTGTTTAAAAATTTTTCCGTCTGCAAAAAACAAAACTGTTTATAATGCAATTGTGGAAGTTGATGGTGAAGCCTTTGCTAAAGTGATGCAAGTAAAAAATGTTTACGTTGATGCTTTAAATGTTGTGGTTTCAATCATAGTGCGGCTAAATGTAAGAGTGAGAAAGAAATCTGTGCGAAGTGTGGTGAAGATAATCATAAAACAAATGAGTGTACGAATGAGAATGCCCGTTGCATAAATTGTGTTTTGATGAAAGAAAGGTTAAATAACATTGAGAATGACATTAATGTTAATCATGATTCCAGGGATGCCACTTTTTCAGTTTTTCAACGAAAACTAAAAATCGAAAGGGAACAAATTTCTTACTAGCAGATAAGTATAATGTATTTGAATGTCCAAGGCCTTATAATTTTGATGAAATAGAGTTGTTGGCGAGTGAAGAAAAACCACATTTAATATGCTTGAGTGAAACACATGTCAGTGAATCTGAACTAAAATTACTGTTAGTTTATAGATCCCCTAGTTTTTCAAAAGCTGATTTTTTTACAATGTTTGAGAGTTTAATTGAGTAAGTGAATATTGATAAGGATTTTATTATTGTAGGTGATTTTAACGTCTAATAATTTGAGTGTTGTCAATGACCAACCTACGAGAATAACGGCTAACTCCTCAACTCTCATAGATTATGTGATTTCGAATTCTAAACAAATAACGGCCAAAACTGACGCCAAACTAAAAATAAGTGATCATGAAACCATTCGATTTGATATTACTTTAAAAACAAACATTTAAGCAAATAATACTACTGAATACAAGGTGTTGAATTATGATAGGGATATTTTTTTCTCGAAACTCTTAGATAGTAGATTGATTGGAGTGGATATTGTGAATAGCGATTTGGATGAGCTGGTTGATTTGTTGAGTGATGAGTTGGATATAATTGTTAATGAAATGATAGTTTCAAAAAGAGTGAATCTTAATAAGTGTGAAAGGTTTAGTAAAAAAATAACAAAACTAAGAAAAATGAAAGTCTTAAAATATGAACAATACAAATTTGGTAATCAAAGCTCATCTTGGAACCATTATATTTATCTCAGCAAGAAATGTGTATAAAAGCGAATTTCGGTTAGCAAAAGATAATTATATTAAAAAGAAGATTGATACATCTGGTAATCCCCAAAAGTTATGGTCAAATATTAAAAATTTAGTTCTCAATACGCAACGAAGTGAAATAAAAAATGTTGCTTTCGATAGAAATATGATATATGATAGCAAAGATATTGCAGGCGAATTCAATAAATATTATATAAAAAGTGTGGAAGATATTATCGCGGATATTCCAAAAATAAATTATTCGGACAGTATCAATAATGAAAGCACTATTTTTACTTAAACCAGTTCGCTCCAAAGATATAATTGATATTTTAAAAGCTATGGGTAAAAAGAAATACTATAGATTTATAAATGCGGAAATGTTTTTAGCTTTAGTTAATATTATTTATCTTCAAAATGAAAAATGGAACGCTTCCAAAATATTTGTGTAATAATTTAAAATATGTGAATGAATCGCAACCATTAGCTGTTGGACAAAGTAAGGCGTGAGAAAAACATAATAAAGCTCTCAAGTCTTATTTTATTTTCACTAACAGACATAAATAAATTTCCTTTTATAACGAAGCGTTCCCAATTCATTTCTCAAAAGTGAGTAAATATTACGTTGGCCTTACGTTTACATACGTTGACGTAATTTACGATCCTAAACTACCACATTCCGTGTATGAGGAGCTTGTGAGAAAAACATTAAGTGATTGAGTGGTAGTTACAATTTAAATTGTCTCCCGACTCAAATATCTGTTACACGCTCTTTACGGAGGACGCGATCCGACCCCTGGTGTCATTATATTCAGCTTTAAAAGGTACCCCTCAAAACATGTATCATGCATCATTTCATATGATTAGGTTATACCAAAACAAATATTTCAGCTTAATAGAACTCCAACTTCCACCTGTCTCCACCTCTTTAAATGTATCCTAACAAAACGACAATGTGAGGATTTTTGGAGGCTTTGGATAACCATAAGGGTGCATTTCTACGTCGATAGCAATTTTAATATTTCATGAACTGATTTTTGAACCTCAGAACCTATTTTTACTATCATATAAGACTCAATGCTGATGTAAAAATATTTTTCATCTAATTTTTTTTATTAATACACTGCGCCTGCTGGCCAATAGAATAGGTTCAATGATTTTCTCACACTATCCTTCTTCTTACTTAATATTTATTACAAGTATTCCTCCCCTTGTTTTACATAATATTGAAGAACTATTTGTTAACAAAGAAACAAACATATGTGAACTAAGGATTTTGCCGTGACATGTAAAAATATCACGGGAAATTTGAATAGATTTTAAAGGGAGGGAAATAGTACTTTCAGATTCCAGAAGAATTTTTTGAAACAACATACATATTTCGTGTTGAAGCATATGGTGAAAAACAAAAATATTTTATATTAAATATGGCGAAAAACACGTGAAACTCACAATGAGGCTGAATGAGTGTCATTTTCTTTTTCAGTGACACTCTTTGATAAGTCAAATTTAATTTAAAAAATTTCGTTAATATTTGTCGTATACATATTTGTTAAAATACACAATTATGATTGGTTTCGTTTTTTTAATTCAAATTTCTAACTTCCCATTGGAAGTTATTGTAATTTGTCCGATTTGTCGACTCGAAAATTTTGACATATCTTCACGTTTCGAGCTCCCTAGAATAAGAATCCATCATTTTTAGAGAAATGTCTGTGTCTGTACGTACGTTCGTACGTTCCTTCGCTTATTTTCATTCACCATATCTCAAGAACGAATGAAGATATATTGACTTCAAATAATTTTTATTTTATAGATGAAAGTTTCAATACGTGCAGAAAGGACTTTTTTTTTAAAGCGAAAAAAACTGCAAGTAGTAATTTTACCAATAATTGTTGCAAATTTTGTTTTGCCTCAAATATCTTGAGAACAAACAACGATATTGGCTCCCAGTAAATTTAATCCTTCATTTTAATTAGTAGTTGATATTGTTGGGTTCTTTCACGAACACAAAAAACAACTTCTTTCTTTTATGTTTTAAATGAGAGTGACTCAAACTCTACTCATTATTTCCTTCGTTACCTATTCCGAAACCTAGATCATCACTTCTTTCAAGTCAACCCCGCATTCTACCCTATTTCATTTGCCTTGACACAGTTTGTTTATTTAAACAATGAATGCGCCATATGTTGTAATTGACATACTTGCACTCCATGGGTCAGTATTGTTTATGTTTGCAATATGACCCATGTCGTTGTTTTGTTGTTTGGTTGACATAGTTCGATTGCTTTTCCTTTTAAAGTGTAACGTATGACACATGAGGAACTTTTAATAGCAATTGAACTATGTCATGTGTCTTGTAAGCGATTCTTGGGAATTGTGTGTGGTCTCCAGTTTAATGGCACAACACTCCCCCCCCCCCCTAAAATAAGAAAGGCGTACGAGGTGACGAGTGAGATCTTTCGGCTTCAGGTGCGGAAGTAAATAACTCATAGGTCTTTATCACAATTGTATTTATTAATTTGCAATCTTTTGTTTTTTTTTTTCTTATACTTATATAGTTACATACATACATTACAATTTTAGTTTTCTCTTTATTTGTAAACGTTTTTTTTTAATGATTAGGTAGTTTTTTTTTGGTTTGTTTTTATAAATTATTATACCTGCAATGTTTCTTCAAGGTCAGGTGTTACATTCATGTCGGGATTGTTTACAATTTCCGTTGACTTTTTATTAAATGTACATTTTATTTTAATGATTTTTTTCAAATATTACATATAAAGCTAGAGCTACACAAAGAAGAAAAATAATAGAAACAGAAATGTGAGCATGTTCATGTGGGACATGGAATAACAAATTTTTTTTCTTTAACAAATCTTTAATATTTATACTATACTTATCTAAATCCAGTTTTCTATATGGGTGGTATGAGATGAAATTTGGGATAAATTGGTGGGAATTATTATGTTTTCAGGTATGATTTGTTCTCCTAAAAAGTATGAAATATGAGTTTTATTTTGTATGGTATTTGATGCCTGGAGGTAAACTTCTTTTGTTATTGCTTTACAAAATGGGTATAAACTTAGAATTCCACTGTCTGATATTGTGATCGTTTTTGGTACGTCTCCGCACAAAATCCTAACTTTCGTTGGCTTTGGCATGACATACAGCCATGAATTCCTACTCATTAGATTGAACCAAACTTCTTGTTCAAGCGCAAATATTTTTGTTTCGCAATTAGCATAGTTTTGCATCTCTGATATTAATTGTATAATGCAGTTGTTGGTATTATGGTTGTGAACTACGAAGTTTTTCTCACATATGAAGTGATTGGAGTCAGTTTTGATACATTTATCTAGATCTTCGCTATTCAAAAATATGTATCGTCTATAATTTTCGTTTATAGCTACAAACTCACTATATATTGAGACAGCTATACGTGTTCTCTTTGTATTTTGAAGGTAATGGTGTAAGTTTTACTAAGTTAAATTCTTCATCTACCAATGGAATAGTAACTTGTATCATGAGATTTTGATTTACGAAAATCGGACTCGTCGTAGTGATTCTGTCTATGATTGGAAGATTCATTCAGATATTTTTATTGGGAATCTTATATTGTTCGGTAGTTCTAATTGGATTTCTTTTAATGTAGAAATGAATACTTCTGAATTGAGGAATCTGCTATCCAGCTTATTCACTTTTGCTCCTTGTAAGATGTCAAGTATTTGAGATTGTTTTGAGAGAATTTGTGTAGCAAATGAAAGTGCTAAATTGGATATTTGGTTAAAGTTATGTAGGGTTTTTTCGAAACTAGTAAGATTTTGGAGTTTTAGTGTGTTCTGTCTAATTTCTTCTGTAACAGAGTTAACATTATTATTTATGCTTTCAGCTGTTTTGTTAAGTGCGTCCAACACGTCAGTGATTATTGTCATTTGGTTTTCTGTTATATGATGCAAGTTATTCTGGTTTTCTTGAACTAGTCTTAATGCATCATCTATTTTTTCCGCGTCTTCAGAATCCATTGTTTCAAATAAAAACTTTTCTGCCATTCCTATTCCATTGAATAAACCGCCGTTTACTATGCTTCTTTTTGAAAACTTGTTTTTGAATAGTATACTGTCAAGGACTTCGTTATTATAATTGATTTCTTTGAGGGAATTTTGTAAAAGTTTTAGGGTAATTTTGCAATGATCTAAAGGATACTCTTTTATGCTTAGGATACACAATTCGGAAAGGGTATTTAGGTTTTGCTCCAATGACTTTGTGTTAGTTTTAATATTAGTATTATTAATGTTGAAGAGAAATGTCCATTTTGTGAGGGACTTTTCTAGTATTCCAATGGCTTCCAGGTATACTCCTGTTCTATTCAGAGGTTGTATCATTATTTCAGCTTCGCCTGTGTTTATAAATGTTGCTAATACGATAGTTATGATGACTTTACTGGAAATGAAAACAACACCAATATTATATGAGTATTTGGGTATTGTACTTATGTATGTGTTGTTTTTCTTTTTTTTTTGAATTGAGTTTGGGTGTTTAAACTTTTGTGTTTATTGTGTCTCTTTGGTTGTAGTGTTTGATTATATTATTGTGAATAACTTTTTCTTTTCTTCATACTTTTATTTTTGAGTTTTCTGGGGACAAAACTTCGGTTATTTCGTATGGTCCTTCGAAAATTGGAGAGAGTTTTTTATTCGATCGATTCTTGATTTCCACTAATACTTTGTCACCAACTTTATAGCTCGTCTGTTTAGAATTTTTATTGTAATATGCTTTAGATTTCTCTTTAGCCTTTATTTGATTGTTACGAATTAACTCATAACCAGTTTGCATTTTTTTCTTCATTTCTGAGACATAATCGTCGTTGTACGTTGGTTGTACGCTTCTGTTCAGCACGGAAGGGATCGGTGCTTCAAACCCGAAGAGAACTTTAAATGGACTGTAGTTTGTGCTGGAATGTGGGGTTGTGTTGTAGCAAAATATTGCATACTCCAGATAGCTATCCCAATTTGATTGATCTTTGCTTGCATAATTTCTAAGGTAATCACCTAATGTCCTATGTGACCTTTCACCATTTGATTGTGGGTGGTACGGACTAGTTTGTATTTTATTGATTTTTAAGATTTTGCAAACATTTTTAAACAATTCGCTTGTAAAATTTGTCCCTTGATCTGTATGAATTGTTTGAGGCATCCCGTAGGTACAAATTATTTTCTTTACTAGTGCTTCGGCTACCGTTCTGGCTTCTTGATTGGGTATGGCTATGGCTTGTGCAAATTTTATCAGATCGTCTTGGAACGTCAGTATGTATTTATTTTCGTTATCTGAAATAGGAAGTGGTCCAACTATATCGAGAGATATTCTTTCGAATGGAGTTTTTGCTGTTGTAGTGATGACCATTGGTAATTTGTTACGTGCATACAATTTATTCTTTTGCCAAAGTTCACATGACGCAATGTAATTCTTTATATCTTCATACATATTTTTCCATTTGTATGTCCTTTTAATTCGTTTGAGTGTACGTTTGACTCCTTGATGACCGCCTAACGGTGTGTCATGAAATTCATGTAAAATTTTCTTAATCTCCTCTGGACAAGAGACTTCTACAATGTTCTGACTTACATCTTGTTGTTGATTTGGCGAGTTTTTGCTATGACTGCATGTTATCACATTAACTTCAGCTGTTTTCATACGGGAGAGAGCGTCTGCGTTTGTGTTTAAGCAACCTGCTTTATGAGAAACCGTGAAGTCATATTCTTCAAGTTTAATACGCCAGCGCATTATTCTCGAAGAAGGATCTTTAAGGTTTAACATCTATACAAGTGGCTTGTGATCGGTAATTGCTTCAAAGTGTCTTCCGTACACATATGGTCGGAAATGCGTTACTGCCCAAACAACAGCTTAAGCTTCTTTTTCTATGGTGGAATAGTTTTTTTTTCTGATTTATTTAATATTCTACTAGCAAATGCTATGGGTAGATCGTTTTCGTTGTTGTCTTTCTGTGACATAACTGCACCTATAGCTTCATTGCTTGCATCTGTTGTTATATAGAAAGTTTTTTCGAAACTAGGATATTGTAGAATAGGGGGTTCGATAATTGCTTGTTTTAATTGATTAAAGGACTCATCGCAAAATGCATCCCATTTAAAGAGTACGTCTTTACGTAGAAGTTTGTTCAGGGGATTAGCTATTTTAGAAAAGTTTTTTATGAACTTTCTGTAATATCCTGCTAAACCAAGAAAAGATTTAATATCTTTTTGGATTTTGGGAATCTATATTTTGAATCGCCGAGATCTTTTCTGGATCAGGTTTTACTCCTGATTCTGAAATAACGTGTCCTAAATACATCACTTCTTTCTCTAGAAACTTGCACTTCTCTAATTGAATTTTGAGATTGTATTTATCTAAAGCTTGAAATACTTCAATTAGTTTTTTGTTATGATCATCCAAGTTTTTCCCATATATCATTATATCATCCAGATATACTAAACATTTTATGCCTTGTAGTCCCGTGAGGACTTTATTCATCAACCGCTGAAAAGTAGGGGGAGCATTACGTAAACCAAATGGCATTCTATTGAACTCGAAATGTCCGTTAGGTGTACTGAATGCTGTTTTCTCTTTGTCTTCCTCATTAACTTCAATTTGATGAAATTCACTGGCTAGATCCAATGTTGTGAAGTACTTCAAATCACCCAGTTGTCCGAGGATGTCTTCGATGTTTGGTATTGGATAAGCATCCGCTATGGTCACTTCGTTAAGTTTTCTGTAGTCCACTACTACTCTCCACTTCTGTTTTCCTTTCTTGTGCACGACTAATAGAGGAGAGTTCCATGGACTTGAACTTGGCCTAATTATTTCATCATGCAGCATTTTGTCTACTTGATTCTTTATTTCTTGAGTGTGAATTTGTGCTAAACGGTATGGTCGAATGTTGACTGGATGTATATTTGGGTTTGTTTTAAATGGTTGAAAATTCGGCAAATATCGACAATAGATTTCTTTTCTTCACTATTTAGGTGATTTAATCGGAGTTGGTTTTGGATCTTACTCAATCTGTCGGTTATAACAAATTGAGTATCAAATGAATTTAAGCTATAAATGAAATAGTCATTACTGTTAGCAAATTCTAAATTAAGATCTTGTAGGACGACATCTTCATTGTTGGCGTTTAACACTGATATATATATGTATCCGTTAGTAGGCTCTGTAATTGCTGAAGAGGTATAAACTTGAGAACGAATTTCTTGTGAAAAACATATTTGATTTGTTGGTTCGCGAATCGGTCCATATTTAATTATTTTTTCAGATCTAGCAGGTATGGTAATATACTTTCGTTTACTAATGAAATCTGTTGTATATCTTTTATCTTTGAAATGGTATATTAGAGTATTGTCTTTATAGTTTAGTATAGCGTTAAAGTTTCGAAATATGTCTTCACCTAAAATTCCATCTTGAATAATTGGAAAATTTTCGGGCACTACATGAAATAAGAATTTTAGTTTTACTCCTGGTGTTATTTCTATATTCAAAAAAATTGTGCCCAGTGTTGATGTGGGAGTATTACCTATGCCTTTTAATTCAGTTATATTGTTAGTATGAACCCAAAGTTCTTTGTTCAATTTATTTATTTTTATTAAACTCAGGCTTGCACCCGTGTCTAAAAGCATAATGTTTTTGTTGGAGATAGTATCTCTTGAATTTATATTAATATCACTCTTGAAATTAGAAGCATTATTTAAACAGCCTATATGAGCAACGCATTTCGATTTTTTGTTTTGATTTAGCATACTTTTAGGGTTTTGATAAGAAGTGGAATTTATATCATAGCTAAACTGTTCCTTCAGAAAATCTTGTAGATTATTTATTTGTGTTGCACTTCTATTTTGCCGGTGGCTTTAATTTAATAAAATATTTCTATTTCTTGTAGAGTCATTGTTATATCCAAGATTTTTAGGTACGTTGTCTCGTTTTCTATTGAAATTTGGCAACTCAACGTCTTTGTTTCTAAATGGATTGGGATATGTAGGTATTTTTTGTTTAGAATTTTCTTGATTTGGCTTTAGGTTTGGAATAGAGGATTTAGGAATTTGAGACTGATTTTGTGATTTTTGCAGAGGAATTTTATCGCATTCTGAATTAATAGATTTGTAATTTAGATACAGTGATTGCGATTTAGGTTGATTATTTAGTTTCTTATTTTGAGACAGTGAACAAAATGGGTTTGATTTTTTGTATTGAGTCGGTGAATTCAGTGAACTTGATTTGTTGCTTTGAGACAGAGGATTCAGTGGGTTTGATTTGTTTTTATGCGACAGTGGATTCAGTGAATTGGATTTTTTGTTTTGGGACAGTGGATTCTGAGTGTTTGATTTGTTGTTTTGAGACAGTGGATTCAGAGAAATTGAATCTTCATTCTGAGATTCTTGATACAGTGGATGCAGAGAAATTGAATCTTCATTCTGAGATTCTTGATACTGTAGATTCAATGGATGCAGAGAAATTGAATTTCGATTCTGAGATTGTGGATATATTGGATACAGTGGTTTAGCTGATTTACCATCGTTTTCACACCTTAATTCATGTGCTTTACCTGGTTCCGGGTGTTGGACGGGCCAGGTCTTTGGTAGTTTCCCGAACTTTGTGAGATTCCACGTTGAGGTGTATTGTCTTGCCTACTATTGTTGAATTGCCTTTTTCTGCACTGGTCTATTGTATGAGCC
Source organism: Dasysyrphus albostriatus (assembly GCA_946251815.1). NCBI lineage: Eukaryota > Metazoa > Arthropoda > Insecta > Diptera > Syrphidae > Dasysyrphus > Dasysyrphus albostriatus. Next base: position 180,517,167 of record OX276335.1, read on the forward strand.
AGATTTTTGCAATAGCGACATGTGATGGTATTTTGTACATTATTAACCTTCGCAAACTGATTCGTATTAGAATTCAGTCTATTAGTTCTTGATTTGTTAAAATATCTGTCCGTGCCTTGCTGAAAGCGACAGTTGTGGCAATATTTGTTTTCAACAGTGGTAAGAAGTTTTTCTTCTTCCATTGCTATGTTTATAGCTTCATCTAGATCTTTGCATCTAGCGCTTTTAACAAGGGTTTTAAGCTGAGGGATTAGACCGCTACAGAAACTATTAAGAGTTGTAACGCTATTAAGATTTCTAATGGCTGTATTAGCAGCGTCATCTTTAGTACTAGCATTAGCGTTATTAAGTTCATCGAAAAGGGCATTAGCTCTTTCCGCGTAAGTACTTATGGGTTCTTTAAAGCCCTGTTTAAATTGGAAAACTTCGGTTTGTATTACTTGTACGGACCTAGTTTTCCGAAAGTGCTTTATCAGAGCCTCTTTTGACGCTTCCCAGGCATTATAATCGTTATATTTTATTATAACATTATATGCCCGGCCGGTTAGTTTTGATTTGACTATATCAATAAGTTCTGCTTTTTCGGGTTCGGTAGGGGTTTTTTTTTGATTGAAGATCAATTAATTGAATAAATCTATCTAAATTCTTAATATTTCATCAAACTCTGGTATGAGTTTAATAGCTTGAGAAGCATTGAATGTCATTACGATATCTTTTTTTTAGGGTGAGTGCTAGAAGTTGGTTTTTCTATGTCACCACGTTTTGTTTTAACAGCAACAGTCAACTCACTGTCTGAAGATCTGCGGGGACGCACGATCTTTCTATTTCTTAGAGAAATATTTAAATTCAAATTAGGCATATAAAATGTCCAACAAAAAGAGGAGAAAAAAACTAAAGGCGACAGACAAAAAAAAATTGGACAAACAATTTAAAAGGAAATGGGCAATGAGTTTGGGAGGAACAACTGGCTTAAGTACTCGTAAAATGAATTTGTATGCAAAATAATAAACAGAATAATAACAAAGAATAACTAATTTATATCTTACGATAAAATGTTTGTTTTAGCTCTTGTTGATGTATGGTGTTCCTGATGTCGTTGATGTTGTTGATTTATTGATTGTTGATGTTATGGTGTTGCTGATGTCGTTGATGTTGTATATATATTGATTGCCTCAGCGTGGCAATTTCTTCCTTCCTTCCTTCTTTCGACCACAGGAATTCGCTTACCTCTGTGGGATATTGTTCACTTTTTTTTTTACTTTCAGTCACTTATTTTTATTTTTTTTTTCACTCTCACTCTCACTATATATTTTTTTTTTACTTAAAATTGTTACTGTCTTCCTTTTTTTTTATTTGATTTCACTTGATTTTTTTTTATTTGCTTTCTCTTAAAAAAAAATATATGTAAATGTTTCGGGATTAAAACCAGATGCTTTAGTTTTAATATCCCACCGCTGCCACCAAATGTTGGGTTCTTTCACGAACACAAAAACCAACTTCTTTCTTTTATGTTTAAAATGAGAGTGACTCAAACTCTACTCATTATTTCCTTCGTTACCTATTCCGAAACCTAGATCATCACTTCTTTCAAGTCAACCACGCATTCTACCCTATTTCATTTGCCTTGACACAGTTTGTTTATTTAAACAATGAATGCGCCATATGTTGTAATTGACATACTTGCACTCCATGGGTCAGTATGGTTTATGTTTGCAATATGACCCATGTCGTTGTTTGGTTGACATAGTTCGATTGCTTTTCCTTTTAAAGTGTAACGTATGACACATGAGGAACCTTTAATAGCAATTGAACTATGTCATGTGTCTTGTAAGCGATTCTTGGGAATTGTGTGTGGTCTCCAGTTTAATGGCACAACAATATTTGATAGGGTTTGTAAAAAAATTCAATAAACAGTTTTTTTAACAAAAAAAAAACTACAAAGCAACTTTACCAATAATTATTGAAAATTGTTTTTCGTCTCAAATATCTTGAGAACAATGATGGTGGCCTTGGGTTAATTTAATTTTACAGACTAGTTTATAATAAATTATTCATAGGATTTGAAAAAAATCGACATAGTTTTTTTTTTAAACAAAAACAAAAAAAAAAAACAACCAGAAACTACAAGAATTGTTGAAATATCTCCCAAATATTCTGAGATCACACAAAATAGTATTGGCTTCGGGTTAGTTAAATTCTTTACACTATTCAAGGTCAAATAACCTTTGATTGCTTTTGAAAAATAATTCAACAAATTACCAGAAGCTTTACCAAAAATTGTTGAACTTTTTTCTTCTCAAATATCTTGAAAACAACCAATGATATTGGCTTTGGGTTAGTTTTATTCTTCCCACTAATTTTCACTTGACTGCATATTGTATACCTAAGAACTTTTTCGAAGATCTTCAATATCTTATTCAAAAAATAGAATAACATCGGGCCTCTAGCTTCCGAGGGCACCAATGGGAGGTTACCAGTGTGGGTCGCACCCAGTCTCTTTTTATTTCCTTATTTGGTTCTATTGTATGAACACTTTTTGTAAAATTATTTAAATTCATTATATCAGCTCAGATTAACCCTAACCATGTCCGAGCAATATATGAAAAAAAACTAAAAAACAGTAGTTTTAGAAGCTCAAACTACTTGTTTAGCGAGCTTAAGAACCATTTAGTTTCAAACTTTTTTCACATATCCTTAAACCTTCGATTCTACGATTAGATTTTAAGTCCGAACTGTATTTTTGTCGCCACGCCAAAGTGGCGACCTTATAATTATCCTGTTTTGATTGCCAATCGAAAGTTGTAATTGTTTTTCATAGCCGGTTTTTAAAACCGGTCGCGGTGGCTTTCCGCGACCGGTTTTAAAAACCGGCAAGAAGAAAAAAGTTAATTTTAACTTCAAGATTAAAAAACCAGAGTTCGTTAATAGCTCATTTTTTATATATTTTTTCTGTCTAAATGTTATTCTGTTATTGATTTTGTTGTAAAAGGAAATTCAATCCAGTTGTTGGTTAAAAATTAAATTTCTTTTTCAAGATGGTTACCTTTCCCTTACCCTAAGTAGCCAAACACAAATCTTACAAAAAATGTTGCCCATTGATTAATGAAACTTTGATAAATTTTTTGACAAGATTTGCTCCACCGTGAAGTCCTTGCCTGATTTCCTCAAAGTCTATTGATTGTATGAAACAAAGTTGTTAATCTTTTTTGTGTAGAATTACTAAAGCTACATTTTGTACAAAAAAGGTCAATAGATTGTAGTTAATTTTTTTTTTGAGTCGTAACTTTTGGCATGTTTTTTTTTATAAATACAGAAATGTCACGAAGAAAAGAAATATTTACAAGTTGTACCTGCACATTTTTTCAAAAAAAACTGATAGTTTCGAGAAATTAAGTAAAAAAATTAATTTTACTCCCTTTAACCCCCTCTAAAAAATTTAACCGTGGCTCAAATTTACCGTACTTTTTAGGAAATGCTTAAGACGTCAAAATAAAGCTCTCCACCAAAATTCAGCTTTGTCAGAATTTTTTCGAAGTGAATGTCTAATTTTCCTGGGCTATTGGGCTATGGGAGAAATATGAAAACAGTCCAGTTATATTGTGACTACAAAAGCGCATGGATAAGCAAACATCAGAACTACCCCCAACTTCCACACTTATGCTTCAAAAATGGTATTAGTTTAGTTTTTAAGCAGAATTGCGATATGCTTAAATTAATAGGCAGTGGAATGACATACCAGAAAATATTATTAATAACCTCATTGCTTCTTTGTCTAGTAGATGTGCAGCTTTGAGAAGAAATAAAGGGTATGACAATAAAATATTAGCATTTTCTTGCATTAAAGTAAGAAAATTTTAAGACATTGCTTGAAGTTGCAAATGTTTTGCACATCAAATATCTTACCTTATTTTTAAGTTTATCTCAATTTATTTTTTTGTTTAAGTGAATAATATTTTATTTTGTTTTCTACAGCGATAAACTGTTATAATAAGGGTATTCATGCAGCTTCGTAAAACCCTAGATACGTTTACAAATTGGATAAGTTTATCTTTTGGTTAATGAACTGTCAAATTTTGTATGGGAAATGATTTACACAATTTGGTTAAACTTATCAAAGGATTTTGTTGCGTAAAATTATCCAAAGTGGTTAAACTTATCCAAACGTCATTGTGACTCTAATTCTGATTGAATTACCTAGCATTTAATCAAATGTATAAAAAAGGTCGTTCATGCAAACTTTGCGTAAACTTATCATTTTACACAATTTGTAAGCTTACGACGTTGCATGAATACCCTTTATAAGGGTTTCAAAACTGTACAAAGAAGTTTGCTGTTTACATTTTTAGAAAATTTGTATAACATGAAGCCATCTGCTTTTTTAAGTTGCAAATGTATTACACAGCAATGTATGTTCTTTTAAAAAGAATCATAATTTGATTTGGAACGTTTCTCTTCCTTAAAAGATATTCGCGGGAGATTTTTAGTTTTTCTCAATTGACATGACAATGAACTTCGAAGATAGACTCCTTAATTTATTTTTTCCGCAATATTTGTTACCGTTTTAAAGGAAAGCTTTCTGTTAATTGCTTTTGTATACGAAATAATGATTCCGAAACAATGTTTTTCTGAAAATGTACGAATGTTGATTGCTTTTCACATCGAAAAGCTCACAGTACTTTGATTGCTTAGCAGACTAAGCCTGCCCGAAAATATTTGCATTTTTTTAAATAATTTTTTTTTAATAAACTTTGCTTTGAAAATAACGCTTAAAATAAAAAAAAATAAATTGTTGCCTTAATTAATACTAGATTCCAGGATTTGCTGAAGTTCAAAGGTCGACAAAAAATGTTTATTCACGCTTTAAAGGAGTTTGGTCTTTTTTCTCTCGCAAAATTTTCATTGATGAACGATATTTTCCGAAAATATCACACCGTTTTACAGCTGTTTATAGCAGGGACAAAGAATATTTGTAAACAAAAATTAATTGACTGCATTATAAAGACTTGTTTATTGTATTTGTATATATTTCAGATTCGATATACATCAGGAAGGCTTTTTTACAGCATCTGTTCGTTCTAGAATAGTTCAATTTATTTTGGACAGACAAAGATTTCTTTCCCAAAATGAAGATGATATGGCATTTGGTATTCAAAGGCTTGTCAATGAAAGAGTTTATTACTCTGCGTACCCACTTCACGATGTAAATACTGACAATTAGTTGATATTTTTATAATTGGAAACACTATTTTGTAACTATTTCAGGGGGATATAAATGAAAAAGGGACAATGCGGGAAAAATTGTACACTCAATGGGCCTCTGTGCGAAAATGGTATCGCTTTCAACCTTTAGATTACGTTAAGGACTACTTTGGTGTTAAAATTGGTTACAACCTATTTAATGTCAAAACAATAACAGGCTTTATAATGCGTTTAATCTCTTATTCTCAGGATTATATTTCGCATGGCTTGGGTTTTATACATACATGCTGATGTTAGCATCAGTGGTTGGAGTGTTTTGCTTTTTATATTCCTGGTTTACTCTCGATAGTTTTGTACCTGTGTAAGTATTAATGATAAAGTTTATCGCTTTAATACATATTTTTTATTTGCTTTGTTATAACAAAAAGATTGATTTTTAAAAAGTAAAACAATTTAATGATTTCATTGGAACCACTTAAAAATTAGGGGTAAATTTAGTAGGAACAATAAATAAAACATAAACTTTGTTCCAAAGATTTGTGGACAAAAATTTGCAGTCCCAAATTTTAATGAAATTCTTTCAGAAAGTAACAAATCGCAAAGTGTTGAATTTTCGGCAACTACATACATATGTATTTTTTGCCACAATAGTATTTTTTATATTTTGAATTTATCTAACCTAAATGACATTTGACAGACCAAACAATTTCTGCCCAAAGAAATTTCTTGGGCAGAATTCGTTGTATACGCTCCCTTCTGCCCAAAACTAACCAATTTTTAAGTTTGTGACAAGAACTGGGGAACAATTGTTAACGAACAATCAAATTTAGAAGTTTTGGTCGAAGTATACCTACAGTGGCTCACATGAAAATGGCCCACCCTTAACCAAATTATTTTTCTTTGAAAAACTGTAGGAAATCAAGTAAATTAAAAAAAGGAAAAATTGATTTTTAATAGAATATTGTATTTTTGTTTTTGAAACATCAAACATTTTAAAAAAATATATTGAAAAACAAACAGAAAATAACAAAATGAAATGATGATTTCATCTCACAATGAAAATGAACCAGTTACATATTAGTTGTAAAAATTTTAGTAAGTGTGTATTGAAATCTTGTCTTGTTTTTTGTAGAGAATTCTTTTCGTCTTTTTTAACTGATTTAAGACCATTTGATCACTGTTTGAACAAATATTTTGGTGTCAGTGGTGTGATTGGGGGTTGTTTTGTTCCATTTCTTCAGTAAAACTCTTTTAAATCATTTTCATTGAAAATTTTATGTTTCTGAATTTCAATTTGCAATTTTTGTCAATGATTGTCGTTTATGTTTAGATCCTATGATTGTGGTGGTATTCATCCTTGGACAATCCTTTTTCACGATTTCCTATTAATTTCAGCCGAGTGCTTGGGATTAAATTGTCTTGATAGAAATAAAAAGTGTTCAAATTCCTAGCATTTCAGCACTAATTTTACATTGATTTTCAAAATATCGAAATATTGATATCTGTTCATAATTTCTTAAAAAAAAAATAATGTAAGGTGTCAACCCCAACTATTCCTGAACTATTTCCCTGCAACTAATTTTAATAGATGTAGCTGCTATCGATACTTGCAATTACTCCAGGAATGCTAGCATTTGAATATATGTAAATGAGGATAAGACAAAACGGTCTACAAGACCAATGACGGCGAAACATATGTAATCGAAATGGTATTTTTATGTACTTCAATAGTTACTATGCGGGATTATTTCAAATTGCCATGTTAAAAAGTTATTCACTTAATAATGTTGTGTTTTGGTGGATTGTAGTACATATAATTAAGTATAGTCAAAATTTATTTAAACTGGTCGAACCATTATCGACACTACAAACGAGTACATCATTGAAAAGTATTTTTATTAAGTTATTTTTGTAATGGGTGGTCGTATTGAGTTGAAACAAAAAGCATTCTACAGCTTTGTGTTTAAAATAATGTTTGCAAATAATTGTTTTTGCAGTATCGTTCCTCCCTTATTGCAAGGAGAAAACAAAAATTTTTTTAAAAAATATTTTAAAGGTGGTTTTTGTTATTGTTATACAATTTTCTTTTGCATAGTTTTGGCTTTGATTACCAATATCTCAGCAAATAGTGACGTCATAAAAAAATTCAAGGATGTTATTGGAAACTTTGAAAAAGTTTTTGTAGAGATTATTTTTGTTGACCCTAAAAAGTTTAAAATGAGTATACTAAAAACGACTTTTTGTGATGTTTTGATTAATCTTTTGTTTCTTTCCAAGTTTTTACTCCATGACTTGCATTAGTATGCAGATTTGTAGACTTTTAATTTCTTATAATTTTTCAAATTAATTCTGATAACCGCTTTTCCTCACCAAATTTTCGAAGTCTTACAAACCAAACAAATTATATTGTTCCTAAACATTGCATAGTCGACATCAAAATGAAAATAAATACGACAATAATTCCCGTCGCATTTTTTTAGTTTTTGACTGGTTTGATACATTTTGACTTGAAATAAAATAAAAAGAAAAATTTTTTTGCGAGTGTTAATGCGTAAAAAATATTTGAAATATTATTGGATTGTTACAAAATGTTTATCTTATTTTGGTTTTAATAATAAATTAAATTAATCGATATATTGCATTAATTTATTAAATTTCTTTCTTATTTTATGTTATAAAAACGCATATATTAAATTTTTCAACGTAAAAGTTAAATTTTGAATTATTTTGTATTACAGAAAAGACGTATGCTCAGACCATTTAAATATGAAAATGTGTCCCCTTTGTGACTGGTGCAATTTTTGGGACATCAAAGAAACTTGTTTCTTCGTTAAAATGACTTATTTAATAGACAATCCCAGTACAGTATTTTTTGCTGTATTCATGTCGTTTTGGGCAACCTTATTTCTAGAGCTTTGGAAAAGATACTCAGCAGAAATCACACATCGTTGGGACTTAACGGGCTTTGATATGCACGAAGAACACCCAAGACCGCAGTATCTTGCTCGTTTGGAAAGTGTTAAGAAAAAAATGAGAACAGACTATGTGACAAATACCAAAGAACCAGTCGTTCCTTTCTGGCGAATGAAACTGCCAGCAACTATATTTAGTTTCTCTGTCGTACTTTTACTGGTGACATTAGCATTTGTTGCCCTACTTGCTGTAGTTGTGTATCGCATGTCCGTGCTGACGCTTTTAAAAGTTGGAGCCTCTCCAATGACGACATCAAGTGCAATAATGCTAACCACTGCATCGGCAGCATGTCTTAACTTGTGTCTCTTATTTATTCTAAACTATGTAAGTTTTTAAAAATAATTATAGTAGTTTAAACTTACCTAATGATGATTTTTTTATCTAAGATGTACACACATTTAGCTGAGTACTTGACTGAATTAGAATTGTGGCGAACGGAAACACAATTTGATGACTCATTAACGCTTAAGATTTACCTTCTTCAGTTTGTTAACTATTATGCATCCATATTTTATATAGCTTTTTTTAAAGGAAAATTCGTGGGCCACCCTGGTAGTTATAATAAAATATTAGATTATCGACAAGAAGAAGTAATATGTTTAAATTATTTTGTTTTCTTATTTTTAAAATTAATTTTTTCCTGGTAGTGCTCTTCTGGTGGTTGTCTTACTGAACTTTGTATACAGTTGGCTATTATAATGGTTGGCAAACAGGCCATGAATTCAATTTTGGAACTTATGATGCCAGTTTTTTGGAAGAGAGTGCAAGCAGTGAAAGTTGGAATTTCAAGGTTCCTCAATCTGGGCCAGACTGATTCTGTAAAAAAACGCGATGAGAGGTGGTTGAGAGACTTAAAATTGCTTGATTTTGGTCCACGAAGTTTATTTCCTGAATACTTGGAAATGGGTGAAATAAATATCAATAAATAACACAGGTCAATAAAATTAAACCAAACGATACCTCTTGTCCGAACCTGCTTTACGTGCCAAATTCAATTAATTATGATTTTGGGTATAAATTCAGTATGCGAAAAAGTGTACTTATATGACCATTTTTAATTTTGATTTAAAAGATTTGTTTAATTTTGTCGACCTGTGATTAATTATTCACATACAAAATATTGTTACTTACATTTAAATTTAGTCTTACAGTATGGATTTGTGACGATATTTGTAGCTGCATTTCCATTGGCTCCGATTTTTGCTCTTCTTAATAATATTCTCGAAATGCGTTTGGATGCTAAAATTCTTATAACACATCATAAGCGACCAGTATCACAGAGGGTTCGAGATATTGGAGTATGGTATAGAATTCTTGACTGCATTGGAAAGCTAAGTGTGATAACAAATGTAAGTACTGCTTTTTGGTAGAAACATGATAAGTGAATACAATTATTTGGGTCTTTACGTCGACTATACATCAAACTGGAGACCACAGTACACAAATCTAAGTTATTATACTGCCAAGGTTGTCAAAATTGAATACTGGCACAAATTGACACAAATTTTGATGTATGCGCAGAACTGAAAAAAGTCAAAACTTTAATGATATTACCTTTAATATGTGTACTGTGGATGAATTGACCGATTTTCTTCAAATTTTAAGTTTTTTTTTAGCAGTCTAAGAAAGTTTGTACTTGATACAATAAATAAAAATATTATAAATATTAAATTTGAAATTTGTATGAACATGTGTTTTGATTAATTATGTTCCAAATTTGAAGAAAATCTAATCACCAGTTTAGAATAAATGAATTTTTGTAAATGGCATCAGAGAAAGCATCCAACTTAGGGGGAATTAGATAACCCACTATCTCAAACGTACCACCATTACACATTTTATTACCGTCGCTTTAAATTCATGTTGAAATCTTAGCCCTTTTTTTGTTCATTTGAATAGGTACACCGTCTTTACCAACACTTTTTCTTTGAACTAGTTGAAGGTTAGACCTTTTAAAGCTATTTTCCAGTCTTATATCATGGTTTCTTTGATATGACACAAGCAAATTGAGAAAAGATGGAGAATGGGTGGAGGAAAAGCTCTTGGGCCGGTTGAGTACTCGCGAATTTTTAGTTTTCATGATCAAGGACTAACGGTACTCAAACACGCAAAGAGCTTTTCCTCCACCCATTCTCCACTTTTTATCAATTTGTTTGTGTTATATCAAAGAATCCATGATATTAAACCTTAAAATAGCTCTAAAAAGTCTGACCGCGAACTAACTCAAAGAAAAAGTGATAAAAGCTGTGTACCTATTCAAATGAACGAAAAAAAGGGCTAAGATTTCAACATGAATTGAAAGAAATGATAATAATACGTGTAATGGCGGTACGTTTAGAATTATGGATTTTTTAACTCTCCCCTAAATTAGATGCTTTCTCTAATGCCATTTACAAAAATTAATTTATTCCACTTATTTCGGAGTAATAACGGTTAATAGTAATAGTTGATGGATTAGGTCTTAATTTATCCTTCGGCTTTTTTAGTCACTGGTAGTTGAAATGAAACAAAGTTACATTGATTTATTCCCAACGTTTCGACAGGCATTGCTGTCCTCTTCTTTCGTCGAAGCTGAGTCGATTAATTTTGTTATCTTGAGTTAATGGAGAAAACGAGAGAGCAATACACGGCTGATATATTCTGGGTGTTTTGTTTTCTATTCATAGCATTTTTATTGTTTAAAATGTGAAGGGCTTCCAGAGTGTAGCGGTTTGAAACGTGTCTTTCTGTTTGAAGAAGTTTTACACCATGGAAGTCGGGTTTATGATTTTTTTCAAAACTGATTTCACAACAAAATCCAGTTTACTATTGAAATGGAAATAATAATGCAATAGCATTTTTAGACGTCAAGATCAATAAAGATGAGAAGTACGACATTTGTTTTGTAGGGACTACAAAACAGTTTTTAAAACAAAGAAAGGCTAATTATAAATCTGATTTAAACTGCGATAACTCTGTTAAAACAGCACTAGCCACACACATTCTTGAAAAAAAACATAAACCCGACTTCGATGGTGTAAAAATTCTTCAAACGGAAAGACACGTTTCAAAACGCTACACTCTGGAAACCCTTCATATTTTAAACAATAAAAACGCCATGAATAGAAAACAAGACACCCAGAATATATCAGCCATGTATAGCTCTCTCGTTTCCTCCTTAAACTCAAGATAACAAAGCTAATTAACTCAGCTTCGACGAAAGAAGTGCTTTATTTAAATTTTCCAAAATATTTTTAGTATATTCTGTATAAATAATGTCTTGGTTTATTTAATGTAAGTCATTAAACTTTACGTTTAGTTTATATATTTAATTATTTATGTGTATATGTATATTTTCTAACAAATTGTTGTTTTATAATGTTAAAATAAAGATCCCCTGAAGAGGACAGCAATCCCTGTCGAAACGTTGGGAACAAATCAATGTTACTTTGTTTCATTGCAACTACCAGTGACCAAAAAAAGACGAAGGATAAATTAAGACCTAATCCAACAACTATTACTATATTCAATTTGGTCAAAATAATCAACATATAACGGTTAATCGCATTCAAAAATTTTGTACCTATTCAAATGAACGGCAGGGCCCTTAATGAGACCACCTTTCATTTTGACCTGACGGGTTGAGATTTTAGTATACGAAAATAGTTTATGTCCTTACTTTACTTTTAAGAAGTGCTTCCAAGGTTGCAACACTGTCAGAAGAATGGGAAAAGGGTTTCCACTTGTTTTATACATTGGCCTATAGATCAAGGGGTCGGATGATGACCAAAGAACTCTCGTTGGATTTAGCACCGTTGTAACCATAGGACCACATTATTGATTTTCACCCTCCCCTACCCTTGCATGAAGAGGGTGAAAAAAGCGAATGAGAATTGAAAATGCAAAGCCAAAAGAAGTAAGAAAAATATTTATATTATTAAAATTAAAGATTGATGTCGACGGCAGAATTCCACCATCTACAACATTACATCCACAGTTAATTGAAAAATCTAACTTGATTTTATAAAAAGTCACTTTCAAAGTGCTGGAGTATGAAATCTTCTTCACAAGACCCTCACTTGTTGTATATTTCAAGTATTTATATTAATAAAAAAACTATGAATACAAAACAAAAAATTCAACATAATCACATACTGCTGGCGCAAAATTTGTTTTTCTCTTTAGAGACTGCCTTTGTTAGACTATCAGCTACCATGTAATTAGTTAATATAAAACGAAGTTCAACAGTACCATCTTCTATGTGCTCCCGAATGAAATGATACTCAATATCAATATGGTTCGTGGTCGGAATCTATCTGATTGTGTAAGTTTGATTGCACCTTGGTTATCACATAAGAGTTCGATACTTATAAAATTTTGTGTCATTCAGTTCAACTAATAACTGTTTTAACCAAATTGCTTCTTTTTCCGCTGATGACATCGCTATATATTCTGCCTCGATACTTGATAAGGCAATAGTTTGTTGTCTTTTACTTGCCCATGATATTGCTGCATTTGATATTTTAAATAAATAACCAGTGGGTGAGCGTCTTTTTATCTATTTCCGATGCCGAGTCTAGATCGCTGTAACCTTGCAAGTTCGTTAAACCCTCTATAAAATATCTAGGTATGTATGTGCTGTTTTAAGATTTGTGGTTTCCTTTAATAAAAAGTTGTAAAATAAACTGTTATCAAAAGGTCAAGGTGTGAATTAAAAAAAATTAAATGATAGAATTTCTGAAGACAAACATAAGAGCATTACAAACCAAAATGGAGTCATGTTTCATTTCTTTTGCATCTACTATGCTTAGATGCTACATCCAGTTTAGGGATGCTCATAGTAAAAATACATCTATTTTTTTTTTTTAGTATTACATCGGATCGTTACATCGATGTTTAACGATGCATCGGTTAAAAACATCGATGTTTCCTATGCATCGATTAAAAATGCTATTATGCTACAAAAACAACATAAATCAGCTAAATTATTATAGGAAATAAGAAAAATGATAATATTCAATGCTTTTTTGTTAAATAAAATAGAGTTTTATTAAAATTCATTAAAAATTCAGTTTTGTAACCTATGTGTTAGTGCTCAATATTCAATTCAATGAAGTCAAAGAGTGCAAATGATGCATCGTTAAACATCGAAAGCATTCGATACATCGGATTTATTCGATACATCGAATGAAAAACATCGATGTTTTCGATGTATCGATGGAAAATGAGCACCCCTAATCCAGTTATAGCTATAATTGAAACTCATCATCATTGATTTTGAGACATTTAGAAAGCAAAATCATCGATTATTTTGATAGACAAATAATGCACAAGGCTTAATTAATATTTCTAGCCGAAAAAATTTCAAATAGGCCAAACTTTCCACATAAAATGACTAATGATTTCAATGATCATTCGGAATGATTATGGGGCCTTTTTAATTTTTTTTTTGCTTGAAATATTTATTAAGTCTCAAGCTTTATTTTTCCATCAAAAAAATAATGATTTTACTTTTTAAATGTTTCAAAATCAATCAAATGTTTTTATTAGAATGGTTTCTGTTCCACTAATCGGATCTTCAAGTTAAAGTTCTTTGGAGAAAGCCTACATACTACATTGTGTAAGAAAACCATAGAAAATGCGCAAAACAGTTTCATACTAAAACGGTAAAAAATTCTACATAACTTTTAAGGTTTTCGTGGTTGTTAACAACATTTTTAAACTTTTCGGATTAGTTTAGTTTAATAGTTTATTTGGCTCAATGGCCATTAAAATAAATAAAGTATTTACATTGAAAGTTTAGGTTTAAGTTAAATTTACATTCAAACATTTTTTAGGAATTTAAATTAATAAAAGTCTTTGCATATAGACATATTTGATTTTTAAAGTGACACAAGTTCTGTATATTTCTAATATTGGAAGGCAGATTGTTGAAAGCATGAAGTCCCTTACATAATATGCTTGCTTGCTTCTGGGTTTCTCAGGTTATATTCCACCACTCTTCTGTCAAGAATACTGGATTGTAGATATTCGGGGCACAAGTTGTGTTTTATTTTAAAACAAATATCATAGCCATCATAAATAGTCTTTGAGTTATGTTTAACCATTTTAATAACTCAAGCATAAGCGAAACAGAAGTAAAACGATCACATTTGAGGATTATTCGCATGGCTTTGTTTTGCAGTTTTTGGAGTCTGTTTTGTTGGGTGTTGTTACACAAATAAAGTATACTCACACAGTATTCGAAATGGGGTTTTACAATCACATTATATACTTTTATTGCACTATTTTTGGAAATGTTTCGTCGCATTCTTCTTAGGACACGCAATTTTTTTGACACTTTTTTACAGACGTAATCTACATATGTGTTCATTAAACGATAATTTATTATCTAAGAGAACGCCGAGATATTTTATTGTTATTATTTGTTCTATTGGTGTATTATTGATTGATATGTTGATTTGTTGTTGTGGGGAGGGATTATTAATTATCATGAATTTGGTTTTGTTTGTATTAAGGATAAGTTTATTCATATTTAACCAAGTATATATTGCACCTGTCTTTTTGTATGTTGTCGACTAATGTTTTTAGGTCTTTTCCTGCTACATACAGTTAGCCATCATCTGCAAGTAGCTTACTAAATTTTATCACGTTTTCCATATCGTTTATATAGAGAAAGAATAATAGTACACCCAAAATTGTTCCCTGAGGAACTCCTGTTGAGGTTTTTGCCGCATTCGATATATTGTTATTCACAGAAGTTTTTTGTGTTCTATTAAATAGAAAAGTTTTGAACCACTTAAGTTCCGTACCCTTTATGCCATATTTCTCTTGTTTATTTAACAAAATATCATGATTCACAGTTTCAAAAGATTGTTTGAGGTCTAAGAAGACAGCGACAACACAATTTTTATTATCAATTTCACTTTTCCAATCACTAATTACAAAATTAACGCAGGTTTCACATGAATGGTTTGAGCGAAATCCTGATTGGTGTAAACCTATAATGTTATTGTTGGTAAGATGTTCTTGAAGTTGTATCATTGCAATTTTTTCAATTATTTTTTCATATAGTGGGAGCATATTTATGGGTCGGTGATCAGCACATTGGATTGAGTTTGCAACTTTCTTCTTAGGGACGATAAGTGATTCCTTCCAGAACTATTAATTATACGAGGTCTGTTTCTTTACCAGCCCGCGGGTTCCCAAAGTAACCCAAATCTACCCAAAACGTATTTCTTTACTATTTTCTGACACGAAAATGCCAGAGCTTTTGACTTTTTTTCATTTCCCCTTCAGCAAGAATCTACCCGAACATTTTAGTTCCGGCACTTTCTTGCTTGTCAAACAAGAAATCAGCTGATCGAAAAATTTTAAATTAAATTTGTCAAGTAGCGTATATAAAATGGTTAAATTTAAATAAATTAAATGAAAATGATACAATGGAGTCAAATATAAATTAAAATATTTCTTCTGGTATCTTTTAATAGAGCCCAAAATGATAAGTGCAAATGTTAAGAATTAAAATTGCATAATTTTGTATGCGTTGAACCTACAAGCAATAAAGTCGAATGGGTAATTTACACCGCAACAAACCAGAAACATCTCAAATGCGTTTCCTTACTTTTCATTTCTGGTTAAACATTACAACAACAACATCAAAAAGCTCATCCCCAAACTTTTTCCCGAACTTTTTCCCAAGCTTTATCCCAAAAGTAAAGAAACAGACCTACGTATAAGCACAGGACCAACGATTTCGTTAGAATCTTTTAACATTTTTACATTCATAAAATTAAATTAATATTTTTGGTTTATCACAGAAAGGGTGTTAATAATATCGACCGAATTTACTTCAGTAAACTTAAATTCTATATTGGACATTTCTACTAAACTAATATATTCAGTAAATATCACAGCATTGCTCAGTTCATTCACACTTTTAATGAAAAAGTTATTAAGTTTTTGCAGCTATTATTGCACTATTAGTTAGATTATCACAGTTCTTGAATTGCACTTCAGTTATTTCATCTTTGTTTGTTTTTAGCACATATCTTTTTAATTGTCGCCATATATCCTTTTGATTATTTGCGTTATGTATTTTGTCCGATATAAATTTTGATTTAGCACTTTCAATTTAATGTTGTTTGTTTTCTGTATTGATGATATGCTTGCCAATCATTTGATGTATTGGGTAACAGAGCTGTCTTATACAAATTTATTTTTGTGGTTTTAACTCTTTTGTGTTCAATATTGTACCATTCACCGTCATCTATCTACTACTTTTTTAACTCAATTGCAAATTTTCACTTAAGACATTGATATTGTGCGGATATTCGGGATCAAAATCACTGAAAAACTGGTTCAATCTTAGTTCAGTGATAAAGTGTTCTTTATTATACTTACAATACTTGATATTTTGATTAATGCATTTGATTAAAACCTTCAAAGCCTCATGATCACTTATTTTGAGATTATTAGCGACGCTAGCACTACATATGTTTTTATTATTTGTTAGAACATAGTCAATAAGTGTTCGTGATTTTTGTGTTATTCTTGTTGATTCTGTGTTTAAGAGAGTTAAGTTGTTATCAGTCATTATTTGTTTATTATCAGATCTATCTAAGCAGTCTATGTTAAAATCACCCATTATTATAAAACTACTATTGCACTGTTGTAAAAAAGTCAACCCATTGTTCAAGGGCATCACAGAACGCATGTTTACTCGACATATGAGATCGATATTTTGCACTTAAATATATCACAGATGTATTTTCATATTGCACTTTAATAACAAGGCACCAATAGTTCATTGCAAAAACAAATTTCTTGACAAAAGAACACTTGAATATTTTTGACATAAAAGACCAACCCTCCGGTATGACTAGATTCACTGTCGCAATTGAACATATAGTAACCCTCTAATTGCAGTTCATTAACATCATGGTTTTTCGTCAGTACGTTTATAGCACAGTTAAATTAATTTATAATTATTTGTAGACCAGTATATTTGTTTCATAAACCCTGAATATTGGAGAAAAAACACTTTATAGTTTCTAGTTGCTAGAAATCATCACGTTCTTCGTAGATTTTTAGTTTTATCAAAAATATTGGACAATTTAGATCAGATGTTGTGTGATATACATCAATCTGTTGACTTGTTTGTTCACATAAATTGGAACATTTTACACATTTATTTATACTGCTAGTGCAGTCTTTAATGTCATAATTTCCAGCACACTTTAAACACACTTTATTCTTGTTGCAATACTTTGAGATATGATTGTATGCACAACAATTAAAACATTTCAGCACTTTTATAAATTAATACACACTACACCTGTCCCATACAATATTTAATTTTTCCACATTCATAATATGAGCGTTGGTAACCCTATCCACTTCAATGATTGCATTGTATTTGTTTGTTCTACGAGACAAATATATCTTGATACATTTAACATAACATGCACTATCATTGAGTTGATTTTGACACTTTATGGCTTCTATCGAGTCATCTTCACTAATTGTCTCTTTCATTCCTACAATATTTATACGTGGATTGCGATGTTCTTGGATTTTAGCATCATATTCACTCGTTTTTGTTTTTATTTCAGCTTCTATTATTTTAACTGATTGTTTGTCACATTTAATTAATATAGCACCATTTTGTAAATTTTTAATTTCATACTTGTTGGCTTAATCACATTCTTTATATCTTCTCTTGTTTTTTTTCATTATTTTGATCACTCTTTGGTTTAACCACTATTTATTTAACTTTTTTTTAATGCTTGTGTATATGAAAGCTTTTGTTGTGTTGGTGTTGGTGCTGTTGCTGATGTTAAGCTTAAACTCTTAACTTCATCAAGAGTTTTTTTAATTTCAATGTATCTTTGCAAATTCATCAATTTGTTTCCACAGTGCAGATAGCACATTATGACAATCTGAGCACATGAATTTGATTTTTGGGTTGCTATTTAGTAAGCCTAAATCAAATTGGCTCAGATTGGCGCATTTAATATGAAATTTTCTTCCACACATGCCACTACATATTACAAGATCATCATTCCTGTTTATTCTTTTTTTGCCACAATTATCACCACTACATTTGTCTTTCATTTTTCACTCAAGTACAAATAAAATGTTATATGCAAATTTGGTTTATTAATTTGTTATTCTTTACTATTTCACTTATAAAATTCAATAATTTAGTAAATGTTTTTACTGCAGAAGTCACTATTCTATTGATTTGAATGAATTCTGTATTGAACTCGCTAAATATTAAATATTTATAACGCGGGTAAAAAATCCCCCCAAAATTCGATTTACTTCATTTTAAATTAAACAGTTAGTGAAAATTATATATAATATAATAAGCATCAAAAAAGTCTACAAAAATATTTGTAGTGAAAGGGTGTTTTTTTCCAAAGAAATGGAACATTTTTGAACTAATACCATGAAACCCTTCCCAAAACTGGTATTGATTATTCGTCAATTTATATTTGTTTTTGTTTTGCTATTTTATATTTTCTTGAAATTCTTCAAAAAAAAAAAACAACTCAAAAAAGTTTTAAGATTTTCAAAAAATAATATAAAATTTGGATACATTGTAGATGGTAAAAATCTGCGTCGACAACAATTTTTAAATTTTAATAACATAAATATTTTTCTTACTTCCTTTGGCTTAGCATTCCCCCCTCCTTGACTTTTTTTTTCCACCCTCTTAATGCAAGGGGAGGGGAGAAAGAAAATCAATGATGTGGTCATATGGTTAAAAGGGTAAGGTTCTCTGGTCATCGCCCGACCCCTGGTTCTTGATTTATAGGGCGTATTATGAAACAAGTGGCAACCCTTTTCTCATTCTTCTGACAGTGTTGCCACCTTAGAAGAAGCAAAGTAAGATAAGGATGAACTAAAAGTATAAGTATAAGGGTATTCCTGCAACGTCGTAAGTTTACAAATTGTGTAAAATGATAAGTTTACGCAAAGTTTGCATGAATGACCTTTTTTATACATTTGATTAAATACTAGGTAATTCAATCACAGTAAGAGTCACAATGATATTTGGATAAGTTTAATCAGTTTGGTTCATTTTACGCAACAAAATCCTTTGATAAGTTTAACCAAATTGTGTAAATCATTTCCCATACAAAATTTGACAGTTCATTTACCAAAAGATAAACTTATCCAATTTGTAAACTTATCTAGGGTTTTACGAAGTTGCATGAATACCCTTACTATGCTTTAAATTTTGGGGGACACTGTAGAATAGAGGGTGTAATACTGCGCGGATACTAAATTTTTAGATTTCATGAACTAATTATTTCAATCTCAGAACCTGTTTTTCCACTACTTGATTTTGTATGTGCAGTTTATAGAGTTTAACAAAACAATAATCGTTATTTTTCTTGAAAGGGTTTTATTATAGCCTTTACATCGGATATGATTCCTCGCCTGGTTTATCAAGCCCTAGTTTCGGAAGATAAAACTCTCAATGGTTATTTGGATTTCAGCCTCTCACACTTTGCTATAAAAGACTCAAAAGCTCTTACAGTTCTAGCTAGCGATCTTAATATCACAGACTGCAGGTAGTGATATATTTTATGTATTAAAGTTCTTATTTAACACATTTTCTTTATTATCTAGATACTCCGACTTTAGAGAACCTCCACATTCAAACAAAAAATATATTCTATCAAATATGTTTTATATAATATTAGCCGGACGCCTTGCTTTTGTTGTGATATTCGAGGTATATACATTCATTAATGACAGTAAATAACCTTTTGATGAAATAATTTATTTTCAGAATTTTGTTGCTTTGGTTATGATAGTTGTGCGCTGGTGTATTCCTGATATGTCCGTTGAGTTACGTGATCAAATCCGTCGTGAAGTATACATAACAAACGAAATCATAATAGAACAAGAAGCATCTCGGGCAAAAATTGGTAATATACTTTTACTATAACGTACATATATATTTGTTTTTAACATCTTTTTTAAAGAACGTGCCAAGCGCCAAATTTCAGAAGTAAGTGAATCGAAGGCGGATTTTAAAAAAGTTGCAAAACTCGTAAGTGGAAATCTTTCGCAATCTCAAATGGATCTCATAATTCATGCAGAGGACGAACATATTGGTATAAGTGGTGATGCAAATATTGAAAATAATGATATCGAATCAAGTAGTTAAGCTTAAAACTTTAAGACATACGAGTATTTTAATTTTTATATTATAAATTATATATTTTGAACATTGTGATACATGCACGTCTATGATCTATTATACCTGTTTTGGTAATTTGAAATTTTTTCCAAGTTTCGCAAAATTGTTCTTTTTTGTTTTCATTGGTATGGATTTTGACAGCAAATTGTGAAAATTTGTGATTAATTTCAAGTTGCCAAACAGAAAACACACCTATTAGTGCTGTAAAGTAACTGCATAAACCTCTTGACAACAAACTACTTAATGTGGCAAATATAGAAGTTAACTTTATTAAGAAAACTGCCTGAAAAGCTTCATTTCAATTTTACTTTGTTTTGTGGACCCCATGAACTAGAAACAAATAACAAATATATATTTTTTCTCTTTGCACAAGATAGTTGGCGCATTAAACGAAGGAAAAATCTCTGAGTGCTGAGACTCTTATCTTGACCTCTTGATACGCTCACTAAAACTCCTATTTTGTGTGTGTTGGTTTCTGCTTCTGCTTTTATTCAGTTCTTTATTTGAAAAGTCAAAGAAAAGAATTAAAGCATGGTGTCAGCTAAACTGGAAAGTCATTGATAACCAAGGAACATAATTTTGGTCAGGGAATTTGGAATGTCAGGGATTTTTTTCTGTATCAAATTTTTAAAAATTCGCTTTTCAACTTTTTTTCTGATCGAACAATTCATTTAGATTCAATTTATTGTGAAAATAATTTATTTATTATCCCAACGAGTTATTTTATTTAGTCAATACAATAAATTATGCTGCATAGTCGTTACTTTTGTTAAAATATACAATTTTTTAAAATTTGTTGCACTTATGAATTTCACGTTTTAATGCCTTCACGTTAAGTTCATTTGGTTAAAGCTTTAATGAACTCCATTTAGAGCTCACAGCAGATTTGAGGTGTGATTGATAGAAAAAAAAGTATAGGCGTCAAAAGCTTTAGTAAGGGCTATTCAGAAAATCAAAGTCTTGCAATCCAAAACTGGGGCCTTAGTAATTAAACAGTGCATCAAAAAAAAAAAATATAAATGCAACTACTAGGGTAATCATGTCAGCCGAAATTGGCTTCCACCTCTCATAAAAAAAGCTCCAAGGATCCCTTATCACGGAATCTGAGATCATTTGATTGTAAAGTTCGCCTGCACTGTTGAGTCACTGAAGCCCTGATTGTGTACTACAAGACTTAAGTTTTTTAAATAACCTTACTGAAGCTTTCGATGCCTATACTTTTTTTTTTTGCTATCACTCATACCCAAAATCTACTGTGGGGCTCGGTTTAATATGTACATTTTGGCCCTGGAATCTTGGTATCTCATACATACATATATATGATATTAGGTTGCGAACCCTCAGGTTCGAGCCTGCCAGGAAGACCGAAACTCCGTTACAGGAACCAGGAGGTTTCATACGAAAGAACGGTAAACCTCGATGACTGGAGGGAGCGTGTGAGGAACCGCAACCGATGGAAGACCACAATATACCAGGCAGACACCCCCCATAAATAGGGAACCGGATAAGTAAGTAAGTGAGTAAAGGAAATTTTTTCGGATGAGTACAGGGTGTACCTATATTTAATGTATATAAGAATGACTTCTGTTTTAAATATTCAATGCTCTTATCAATCAATTTTTAGTAAAACATTAAAAGCCGTAAATGCTTTACAGCTTTTGAGAACATTGAAAATAACAAAAACTTGTTTTTCTATATTCTTCAAAGCACCCTATTTCCACTTTTCAGGTAATAAAGTAATATAGTTAGTCAGTATTTTTGATTTTATTTTTTTCAAAAACTGCTAGACATTAAGCACATGGAACTGATAAGAGCATTAAATACTAAAAACGAAAATTGATTTCCTTTTAAATAATTTTTTTTTTTTTCAAAATTTTTTGTTTGAAAACTATTCTTCAAGAAATATTTACAAAATCAACTTCATTCAATAAGGAAATTAGAAAATGCAACTTTGGCCTTAAGAAAAGCTATAGCACGACGTTTTAAGTGTTACCGTTGTTCTTAAATGATTTATTTTCTATTTTAGGATTTTTTTTTAGATAATTACCCCTCCCACTTAAACAGGGAGAAATAGACCTCTCCCTCCCATACAATGTTTATCTTGTCTGATACCTCTATCACAAAAAATATTTTTAGTATCGTGCCTTTTTTCTCTATCTCTACCTATCCGTTTTAAATTTAGTCCAGCTTAAACCCCCAAATCGACCACTGGGGCTTAACAAATAACTCTCTGCATTATTAAAAATTACTAAATTGATTAAGAAATCAAAAAACCAAACACAATTCTGGAGAGAAAACTTGTTTGTGTTTCTCTTTCCAATAGTACTGTCTATATAGGGTGCCCCCTATTATGATTCTAAGAAAAAATTGTGTAGCGAGAAAATTCTATCCGCCTATCCTGAGGCATCTCAAGATCTTGATTTTGGTATTTACTAAGGGGAATTAATAAGGGCATTGAATTCTAAAATTGAAGAAGAGCTCTTACTTTTACTGGACTTGTTGAAATTTTTTATTGTTGAAAAGATTTGATCTGTTGAAAAGATTTCCACTTTTTCTATTTTTTCACGTTTTATTAAAAAAAAATAAAATCTCAAGACTTGATGTGATCTTTATAATTTATAACATTTTGGCACTTAATATGACTTGCGATTCGTCGAGTCGAATGTTCAAATATGACTATGTGGCACTACTGTTTGAGACTCTCTTAAATTAAGTTCAACTCAAATGGCAAATTTTTGACAAATTTGAATATCACTCAATACCTATAACAAACGTTCGACTCAATTGTCGATGCTAAATGTATTTCTTGGTGAGTTTTGAACAAAATCGCCGATTTATTTTTGAAAAGTCAAACGTTCGAGTAGTTGAGTCTGCATTCACCCATACATGCAATCATCTCTTGTCAAACGTCGAATCGAAATCGGACAGTTCCCAGCAAACATTTATTTGAACGTTCAGTCAACATTCAGTGAAAATGAAGGATATATATTCACAAAACATTCACTTCAGTGAATCAAATCCGAATATACTCAAAATGCTTATCACTTTTACCTCATAAAGGGGTAAGGGGACTTTTGAGGATTTTTTTCAAGATACAAAATTATCTTGGTTCAATTTTCTTCACATTATATGAATACAAGTGAGTGTACACAGGAAGTCCTCCAAACAGGTATATCTTTATTGTGTTCATTTTTATTCACATAAAGTGAATGCTCTTCTCGTTTTGTTTTGAGATGACATAACGGGACCTATAGTCACAAAAAACTGAAACAATAGTTATGCAAAGAGAAAATGCGTCACTTTTATTAAATTTTGCATATAATTTGGGAGTTGGGACTAGTATTTTTGCTGGCAGTGAAATTAATTAAAAAATGTTGTATTAATTATAATCAATATAAGTTAATATGCTGCTACTGTGATAAAGTTGAAATTAGTGCTGAGATTAAAAGGTAAGTTATGAAACGACTTAATTCAAATAAGAGGTTAGGGTGGCTATTAATTGTCTAATAGAACATAAAATATATTCCCTTATTCTTTTGGTTGTATTTATTCAACCATAAAAGCAGGTATTGTGGACAGATGATAGTTTCTTTTGATTAAAAATACTACTTATATTTCTTTTTAAAATCTTTTTTATTCTTCTTCACTCACGTTGGTTTTTACCGATTGCTTTTTCAAAAGTGACGCTGTTGGTTTACATGATTTATTTCTAGACTTTTCTCAACCTTAGGTAGACACCATATGCAAATAAAGGTGTTTTCACAAGAAATGCTTAATGGTATAGTTACATACCTTTATTCCGTTACAATCATTATCGTTATACAGTATGTACGTGCAATGCAAATCAATCGTGAGCTTTATTAAACTAAGAAATTCGAATTATTATTGAATCCTTGTAATGAATGAATCAAATATGATTCCTTTTAAATTCATTCAACTGATTGTGAAAACCTCAGTTTATCTTCATTCTTATGAATCATTTTTGTTCCATTTATATGTTTCAAAAATTAATCATGAATTGTTCATTAATGAACCATAATTGTTCCACAATGTAAACACTGTCAATCCTTTGGGCATACACAAAAATATTGCAATCGTGATCGTTTGCTTGTGTTAAATACGAAGGCAAACATGCAACTTAAAACTGTCCCGTGGGCAGAGAACAGAAAGCGAAAAGTGTTAACTGTCAAGGCAATCATCCTGCAAGTTACAAAGGATGTCCAGTAACCAAAAAATTCCAAGACACAAAAAGAAAAAACAAAACTGGGAACAAGCTAAGAAACCCAACAAACGCAAAAGCAATAGTTGAAAGCAAAAAAGTAGCCGTTGAAAACAAAACTAAAAATCAACCGCCAAAAGCAATTGCACTAAGCAAAAGTGATGAAAATAAATCCTACTCCCAGATTGTAAAAAATGTGCGGAAGAACGAAGAAACATCTATTAAAGAAATGCTAGAACTTATCCTAAAAAGGATTGACAAACAAGCTTTAAATATAAAACAGCTAAGCGAAGAAGTCGCTCTTAAAAAACAATGATGAACAGAACACTAAAAATCGCAACATTGAATGCAAACGGTCTTTTACAACATGTATCAGAACTAAACATCTTTTTAGACGCAGAGCATATAGACATTTGTTTGGTGTCCGAAACTCACCTCGCTATAGAACAAAATCTTGATAATAAATTAGCAAACTATACGTGTTATCACGCTCCGCACCCCGCTGACAAAGCTAGGGGAGGATCAGCAATACTAATAAAAAAGTGCTTAACACACTATGAAAAGCCTAAGTTTACAAATGAAAACATGCAAGTAACAACAATTAGTATTGGTATAAAAAAGAAAGAGTTTAAGATAGCAACTATAAACTGCCGTCTGGAGCGCTCTCAAATTGAAGAAGACTATGCAGAACTCCTAAATTTGTTAGGACATGGTGGCGACTTCAATGCTAAACACACCAAATGGGGATCTTGGCTCATAACAACGAAAGGTAAACGGCTATATCAAGCAGGCCGCAAATACAACTGCGAATTTTATTCTTCTAGCTCACCAACATTTGGCCATTTGATTCTAACAAAATACCAGACCTTATAGACTTTTTCGTAGTAAAAAGTATTAAACGAAACCATATAAGTGTCGAAAGTAATTATGATTTATCGTCAGATCATACTCCAGTAATACTATCACCGAGCGAAGCAGAAATAATAGAAAAAAGTAATCCTAAGCTCGTGAATAAAAGAACAAACTGGAACGAATTCAGAGATAAACTTGAAAGTTTTATAAACCTAAGATCCCCTATGCAAACAATTGAACAGATTGATCATGAAGTAGAGCAATTTATTGCTGATGTGCAACAGGCTGCAGAAGAAAGTACTCCAACAATTTCGAACTCAAGAGAAAAAAAATAAATAAAATATCCTGTCGAAATAAAGGAGCTGGATCTTGGAGAAAAGAAGAGCTCGAAGAAAATGGCAGGCTACGAGATTTCCAGGTGATAAGACAGTTTTTAACCTTCTTAACAATGAACTAAAGAAAAGAATCTGGGAATTTAAAAGTGATTCACTTAGTAGATTCCTGAATAGTCTGACGGCAGATGCTTCTACGGGATACTCCTTATGGAAAGCAGTTAAGCGCCTTAAAAGACCACAGGCACAGAACCCGAAAGTAAAATCTCAAGATGGTAAATGGATCGGAAATCCAAAACAAAATGCTGATCTCTTCGCTGAACATCTCGCGAATGTTTTTAAGCCATTTCCAGCAAGCACAGCTACAGATCCCTTACAGTTTGTTGATAGAAACGACGAATGTGAAATTCCTTTTTTAACGCTCAAAGAAGTAAGAAGTATGTGTCAACATAAGTTGTCTAACAAGAAATCGCCAGGGTACGATCTGATAACTTCTCAGGTTTTGAAAGAAATGCCTTCAATAGCCTCCAAAAAACTCCAATTTATAATAAATGCATGCCTTAAACTATGATATGTGCCACGTCATTGGAAAATTGCAGAAGTCATTGTTATACCTAAACAAGGTAAGCCACCAACAGAAGTAACATCTTACAGACCAATATCGCTTATACCAATCATGGCAAAAGTTTTCGAAAACCTGCTTGTTGACTAAGCAAAATAATAGAAGAAAGAAGACTAATTCCGAGCCATCAGTTAGAATTTAGAAATAAACATTCCACGATAGACCAATTGCATCCATCAGATTACGGATGTTGTGGAAAAGGCACTTGAAGAAAAACAAGTATGCTCGGCTATATTCTTAGATGTTGCTCAAGCCTTTGACAAAGTTTGGCACTTGGGACTTGAGTACAAACTGTAAAGGGATCTTCCCAGGCAATACTACGAAATACTGAAATCCTACATTACGAACCGACTCTTTAGAGTACGGTACGACCAAAATTATTCGGAACTAAAGAAAATTGAAGCTGGTGTACCACAAGGAAGTGTCCTAGGACCAACCCTGTATCTGTTATATACAAGGCATATTCCTGTGGACATCAACGCTTTCATGGCCACTTTTGCTGATGATACTGCAATATTGGTGCCAGGTTAATCCGTTACGAAGGCTACACAAAAACTGCAAAATGCAGTCGATAAAGTTAGTGTTTGGATGCAAAAATGGCGAATCAAACTAAATTAAACAAAATCGACGCAATCAACTTTACAAACAAAAAAATAAACAAGTTCCAATTCTTATAAACAGTACAAGAGTACCTTACTCCAATACTGTCAAATACCTTGGAATGACTTTGGATGCAAAGTTTAAATGGAAAGAGCACATCAATAAGATAAGAGACGAACTAAAGTTGAAGTACAGAAAAATGTACTGGTTACTAGGAAAGAACTCTGACCTATCTATCCAGAACAAACTAATGTTATATAAGCAAGTACTGAAACCCGTTTGGACATATGGCATCCAACTATGGGGCTGTACAAAGAAAACAAATGCTGAAATTATTCCTTCGCGGAATAATAAATGCCCCTTGGTATATAAGAAATAGCAATCTACATCGTGACCTTCAAATTGAAATGGTTACAGAAGTGGTTAAAAAACACGCTGTATCACACAATAAGCGACTGCAAAGTCATACCAACTCCGAAATGGAGACCGTCTTAAATGTACGAGTAAATGTTCAGAGATTAAGAAGAACCAAGCCTCATGAGCTGATGGTCTAAAAGCTATGGGAAAGTGTTGTAACTTAAACTTCCCACAATACGATTTATAAATTAAGAAAGAAAAATCATTTGTCGATCTTTCATAGATTGGTCCTGATTCCCCGATGGTTTTAGTGCGGTAAGATTCCCACAGTACTCGGTACCGATTCTTATCGTGTCTTTTGAAGTTTTCCATCGGATAATTATAATAAAAAAAAAAAGAACCATAAAATTAGATTCGAACTCGAAGTAAAACTACCCAGTAAATTTCATCCAAACCGGTTCATAAATGAGTTCAAATATGAAGGTTTTTTCCACTTCTGTGAATAAATCATTTCTGAAATTAAATGTTTGCTGGGTTTGTTCGTTTTGTATTTGAAGGACGATGTGACGTGTGCGTGACTGTAAATTGACTCTTCTCTGATGCAAATAAATAAATAATATGTCAGGTCTCAGGTGTTGCATTCAAAAGAGCAATTTTGGAGGTTAATATCCAATCTTTCAGATTTTAACGATTAAAGATATAACAGACTGCTTCCAAGACAAATGACGTGAAGAAGGTAATGTGCGACTGCTTTGAAATTAGTTAAACTCCATGTACAAATGTCTGGCTCTATGCTAAGTTGTCGAACTAGTGCATAAGCCCTTGGGGAAAAATTGAAAATATCCTGGTTCACTACGTTAAACACAAGCACTAGCACTCCAAAACCAAAAGTTTTGTATGTAACCTTGTAGCTAGCAACTAAATTGGTCAATGCAGTAAAAAAGTCTAATCGACACTTATTAAAAAAGGAAGGGCAATATTCGATTTCCTAGGTTTTACAAAAAATCGTACTTATTTCGTATTTATCGTTAAAAAAAACGCATTGCAAAGTTATCCCTTGGGTAATGGGGAAGTGGCTTCTTCTAACGAGAACCGCAATTGCAGGGTGCTAATGATGAAACTTGCGCAGGGCCCTAATTTACCTCGAGCCGGCCCTGCATTTATGTTTATTTATTTTTGATCGAATCTATAAACTTTGTCTAACTTAAGAGTGTAGAAAACCGTCTAACTTCAAAAAGTTATTTAAAAACTTTGTTCACTGTTGTCCTAAAGTTGTCTTATATTTGTCTAACTTGAAATTTTGTTAAATTCAATGAAGAATATTTCAAACTTTTAAGAAATTTTTTTCCAAAAAATTTAATAAATAAGGATGTTTGTGTTTTTTCTTAATTTGATCTATTTTCTTGTTTGTTTTCTAATTTGTCTTTTCCACTTTTTGTATAGCTTTGTGAGAAAAATTGTTCGCTTCTTGCAGAGGTTTCAAATGGACACCCTTTAAAATGCGTAACTTTATTTTCATTCATTGCTCAGCTGTTACATGTCAAAACACCCCAAAAATTTCTCTGTTTTCATCTTCACAAAATTGATTGTATTTATTTAGTTTTCTTTTGTTTTAAGTGCGTGATGGTACCTATATCAGCCGTTAACTGATGAAGATTAATTTCCTTAATATATTGGACTGATTTTCTATGACATTATCTAATGATTTCTAACTTTTTAATGCATTTGATTGTTATTTGATGTTTTTAATGTTTGTGTTGGATTACATCTTGCAGAATTATAGATACTGATAGCCATATACATTTAATAGAACTCAATTAAAATTAGGTTAGTAATATTATATTAATCACTTAGCTTTATTTCATTAACTTTTTTTCTAAATTAATATATTATTATTATCGTTTGCCAATTTATTTTATAAAATGAAAAAAATATATTTTTGTAAAATAAAATTCAGCAGTCTTTTATTCTTTTTTTTGCAATTAGGTATACTCTGCATCATAAACACATGCATGCGCGTACGCACAAATCATTGGTTTGGTGATATCATGTGCAGTGGTTGGGCATTTCCAGAAACTATCTTTGTTCTTTCTCTTCCTAGTTTCTACAATAATTATAGAAGAAAAACAAAAGAAAACGTCAAATCCAAACTGAGGAACAAAAAACACCATTTTTACTGCAATCAAGTCGGATATCTAACATTATCAAAATGGGTTACGTTTAAATGATTGAGTAAAAAGTTTTACTTTATTTATATTGATTTTTACAACTTTAAAAGACGAGGAAAATGTTGATTTGTCGACCTTATGTAGTCGAAACTTATGAAGTGGAGTTATCGGATCCAATCCTTTCTATATTCATTAATACAAATACATAAAAAAGTTTACATATATGTATGTATTAGTGTTTATGTTTCAACTGGTCAAGTTTTTGATATTCGAATGTAAGGCCGTGTGTCAATTGCTTTTAAATGTTGGTTAAATTTGATCCTAGTTTAATTGTATCCGTTTTTATAGTGGTGAATACCATTTAAGGTTTTTGTTGTGTGAAATTTTCAATACATTTCTCATTAGTTTTGCTGTTGCATTTTGACATTAGTTGTGTTTATTTTTAAAAAACCGAGAGGAATTAGAGAAAAGAACGACTTCGGGGCTTAGGGCGACTCCATTACTGAGAAAAAAGTAGTTTCCATACAAACTATCGATAACAAGTATGAAATTCATGCCGGTAACACAGTTTTCATCTGGGCTAAAGCTATGCCCGATGGGTTTTAGTTGTTGTTGCATTTAACATATAAATTGCTTAGCCGCGACGTCGTTTTTTTCATCCAAGCTCATTCGGGCAAGGAAAAAAACACACCTATTATTATTAGTGTTAGAGAAAGTGTTTTCAATAAATTTTATTGATTCTTTTGCATTATCAACAATTTATCGCAGGTAATTCAAACAAACGGCGGCGGAGAAAAATTTGAAATTTTAAAAGGAAATCAGTCGAAAAGTTGCACAAATTTATGCTTGAAAATTGATGCTTTTAAAAGAACTATGAGGATGAAACCTGTACTGTACAAATGAAAATTATCAAATACTTAGGTATTTTTTTGTTTCAGTTTCATGACTTCACACTTACATTTATTAGGCTTTTGTTTATATTTCTTAATCTTTTCATTTGATTTTAGTTTTTTTATCTTTCCCGATATAGTCCAGTCATTGAAGCTTTTTGCTTCGGAAATAATGGCGGGAAGCTGAATTTTCGCATAATGCCTCCTCATGGCATTCTAAGTTTCTAAGAAAACTGTAAAAAGTCTCCATCGATATGAGTGCCCCTAACAATTTTACAAAACGGTTTTAAGGAAATTCTCGCTAACGGTATCTCTTAGTGGAGCAACGATAACTGAAATTACTATTGCATTATTCAGGAACCCGAGGAACCTGCTTCGATTTTGATGATTTTTTTTTTTTAAATTGAAGAACCAAATTTTTTTTCCAAAAAAAAAAAAATAAAAAAAAATTATCCATTTTTAATTTGTTTAACTTATTATAAACACTCCAAAAGCTTAAAAAAACTTTTTTCATAATGATGTTAGATATTAAAGTCCAAACCCAGTACAATAAAACCCGCTTATAGTCACAAGGAGATAACATAAGGTAGGCGGTTTCAGGCGGCAACTCCCGTGATACTAAATGACTTGCCCTTACGCGGTTGTGATTATAAATAGGTCTTACTGTGTTCTTTTCGTTGTTAAAATTATACACTCCACTTCAATTGAACAGACTCACATATTTTAAAATTTTTACTCTGCTAGTATCCATTTTTTCCCCAACATTGTGCTTAATGTTTTAGGTATTTGTTGGGAAAATAAATCAAAAAGGATAATTCAAAAAGCACCACTGATTTTTCTTGGGCTCTCTTGCAAGTGTTTCACATCGAAAAAAGTATTTCTTTTTTTGCGTCAATTAAACAGACACAAATATTATTATTATTTAATGGAAAGTAGTAAAGCAAGTCTATCTTGGTTAAGTATTATATTGCTTTTTTCTAGTAATGTATGCTGTCTCTATGTTTCAATAAAGCTTCATTAATTTGATCTGATATTGAATCGTTTTGTCTTATTGCACACGGCCCGCCAATAGTGTGAGCCCACTATTTTCACAATCTTTTTTTTAAGATAAATATCTGTAGGAAATATTTTTGCTGAAAATGTTTGGTACCTGGTGAAGGTATACTACATATTTTCTTGCTAAAAGTAATTACTTAAAAAGTCAATCGTACTGCAACTGCGAACTGCGAACTGCAAAAATAGGAATGAACAAATCACTTCTTGTTAAAATACACCTACAATTGTAGACTTGTTTTTAACTTTAATTTCCTACATTTCAAAAACAAAATCATCAAAATTAGTGTAGTAAGAATCTCTCACCTCTATTTCTTCGCGTTTTTCGGTCCTCATAGAGACTTTTCTGGTATCGTGGCTATACCCCTATTTACGCAACCTAACCAAAAATGTTTTTGCATACAAAAATAATTGTTTTTAATTTTTTGGTCTACAGTTTGTTAATTAAGGGTAAATTATTGACTCAATTAGTAGCTTAGGCAAAAAAAAAAACAGGTATTTTGCACAGAATAGGTGGTAAATTGTTTAAAAATATTCTTTTTTACGCATGGAACTCTGTACACTATGCTTTAGTTAAGATACTTAAAAATAAGCATTTGTAACTAAATTTTTCTATTTTTATTTTTTAAGACACCGCTTCAAGGAAGTTTTTCAATTTGTTATGCTTATACATATTTATATCTGTTAAAGAATTTATGCAGTTGTTTTAGTATTTTAAAGAATCAATTTACACGCTTTTGAGACCACAACTGGGTACAAAGGCGTAACTGCGATTTCATTCTAGAGGGCGGGTTTTCTGATGATCTTTGATGCTTTAAAGTGCTTTAGCACTTCATATTTGCGAAATTATGTATTTAAATCTAAAATTTTGATTAAATGCATTTTTATGCAAATTTAGAGTTTTATTATTTTTCATAAGGGCACCAATAAAGGTACATATTCATATACGTTCATTATCACAGTAAGTAATATCACAGGGAGTAATTTAAGTATAAATATAGGGTGTTTCGCAATTTTCAAAAAAAAAATTACTTAAAACAAAATAAATTATAAAAGAATAACGACAATGCCTACATTAACATGTTATAATTTTGTGTCAAGTTAAGATCCCATTCTTTTGCTTTCTTTTTAAATCAAGGTGTCTTAGCCTAAGGTCTAAGAGAAATTAACTATCAAACTGTTTTTTTTTTTAAACTTTACGTTAGTAAGTACTATTTTTGTTTTCAGTTCTAAATATTATAGTCAACTTAAGGTCAAACACTGAAAACCAGAAGGTTTTGTAGACGTATTCTTTTGAAGATACTTATAAGAACATACAGTCCGTAACATTTGTTCAGTATCACTTATATTTTTTATTAAAATCAATTGTTGTTGGCACTTTTTTTAATGAAAGCATACGGAATTGAATATTTAGTCACGATATTAGATACCCTTCCTGAGATTAAACTAAGTTTTATTTGATTTCTTTAAACTGGTGGAGATTTTTAAGCTTATTTGGTTTACTTTTACTTAAATTAAATTTTTGCTTGTAACATTTAGAATAGCCTCACTTGGCTTTTTTTGCCATTTCAAGCTAAAATTTCCCAGTTTTATTAATGACAAGGTATTGCAAAGTGGTAAGACCATGATGGTTGGTGGTTTTTAAATTTTATTTTTTGAAAAAAGCAGCAAAAAATCGCTAACTGCACCGAAATTCGGAAAAATTGAGTTCTAGAACGATAAATTACTGTCTCATCGCTTTCAAGCGATCCATTTTAGTATTCAGATCCATTTTCATATGGAATGGTTGTGCGTCTGCTATTCTATCATACCAGAGAAGCGGAAAATCTCTAGTCAAACGACCAACTAAACACTGACTATCTGAACATGGTATGACAGAAAACTGGGTTAAAAGTGAGTTAAATGGTTATAAGAAGCGTTGAACACCGGAAGAACCTAAACTTAACGAAAAAATTTCAATTTATCAGTGTGCTTTTTCTACTTCTTCTTAATTCACATCATACCACATTGCATGAAATACTGATACCAACATCTAACTGAGGAGTTTTTCAACTATTTTACAGGTGAACAAAAGTTTAACTTTTGGACACAGAAGAAAGGTTAAATACTATCGTCACTAATTAAGAAAGGAAAAGTTGATTTTTTGATCCCATCAAAATTTAGAGAGACAAGTTTTGGGATTCTGTACATTCTCTCCTTATAACATAATTAGTTTAGTTTTCTTAAACTGTAAAATGACAACTAAATTCTATAATATCATGTTGGAAATATCCTTGCGACAGTTTAAGGATATTTTCAGACACCTGCCGATTGTTTTTCAGCAGAACAATGGTCCGATTCATATAGCAGGTATAAGTTAAACTTTTTTGGAGGGCAAAACTGGACAGTAACTCTCCTTTCTACCCTACTGGGAAGCAGTACTCGAGTAAATAAGAGCCAATTGCAGTCATCAAAGTATCCTGGTAGCATCATTTCTTCAGACCTATTACAATCTGTGTAAAATTTTTTAAGGACTCGTATTTTTAGAGGTGATTAAAATTAATGGAAGCAATAAATAGCACTAATATAATTTGTCCAACAGCAAAAAAAAATGTTACAAAAAAAACGTTAATTTTAGTGACAGGAAGCCAAATTGGCTTAGAGAACTCCACCATCTTGTAGAAATTAACTTTATCTCAAGAAAGCTATCTCATCTTGTGATTCAATACACAATTCTATATTCGTTGCATTAAAAAGGCGCCAAACACAGTTAATTTTAATAATAAATTAATAAATTTAAGTGAGGCTATCCAAATGTTACGGACTTTATTTCAAAAACAACTTCACTGTATAATCGAAGTTATTTAACAAATAATATTATTTCTAGGTAGGCTGTATGTGGACGTAAAGCCCACTTAGGCTAACATTTATTTTAAGAAAAACGTCACGATTATAGGAACAATTGAAGTTATTTAACTTTAAATACCAACAAACTCAACACCAATACTAATAAAAAGCATTACTACCTACCTACTTTATTTTTTTTAATTCGCTGTTTTTAATAACATGACCGATGGTGGATGATTAAACGGAAGATGTCTACCGTACCAAATGTACCACAAAATATGTAGATACAATGCGACCACAAGTACCTGTTGTTCATCTTCCTGCCAAGAAAGTTAAATTATTCTCGATGATACATTCTTTTCAAGTACATATGTAATAAGTCCTAGCCCTGACATGTCATGACTCGATTTGACCTTTCAATAGCTACATCATATGGTTTTCTGGAAGGCTGGGAAAGTCTGCGATTTGATTTTCTCAAAAATCATACACGCAAAAACGGCTGTCGAGTGGCGGCTTTGCATGCTATTGAACGCTTATCCATGGAACACTGATTTTGATTAATGAATAATAGATTTGGTACCCAAAATTATCATTTCAATAAACAAGTTATTTGATATTTTTAATATCTAAGTATAAGTTCTTAGACCATCTGGTTTTCAGTGTTCGAGTTTAAATTAATAAGAGTATTGAATCTTGAAAATCAGAGTGATACTTAATACCGCAAAGGGTGTCAGCGCAGCACATCCCAAGACATGTACTTGTACTTCATAGCCACTCAACTCATACCGCGCAAAGTTTTTGAGTTTGATAACTAATTTTTCTAAAGTCTTGCACTGAAACAACTTGATTTAAAAGTAAGTAAAAGAATGAAGTCTTAGCTCTACAAAAATTATAGCATAACTTTTTAAGTGTTGCCGTCATTTTTTAATATTTTCTTTAGTTTTAAATGTTTTTTTTTTGTATTTAAACTGTATTTAAACTTAAATTACTAGGACCACATAGTGAATTTGGAAATGCACTTTAGCGATAGTGAATATATGAATACGTACCTTTATTCAGTGTTGCCAGATTGTTCAAGACGAGTGATGTGAAAACCAATTTGAAAAATCTTGTAGCCAAAAATAGCCCCACTCAAAAATGATGCTCAAAAATTAGTAAATAAAATTTTTTGTTTTGAATTCAAATTTTTCTATTAATTATTTCCAAAGTTATAAAAATTCAAAATTTGATTACATGAGTTTCCTCAAATAAAATAATGATCATTTTCAGAATAACCTTTATTTAGGCACATACATACATAATTTACAAAATAAAAATAAAACTGGCAAACTGATTCCAAACTGTCTTCTATACTAGAAAATATATTTTTCTGAATATAGTATTTTCCAGCTAACTGAACTTTGTACCCACGTTCTATAACTCTCGCATCGATAAAATTGGTCGAGATCTGATGAAAGATGAATTAAAATTTAATTGTTGTGAAAGTTAATGCGGGCTTAATCAGCTGCTTACAGCCAATTTCTTCCCAGAGTACTATCCCTAGTACCGGTACCAGTGCCCAATTTAGGACTCATATCGATAAGAACTCATTTCTTCATACAAGTACTTGGCCTTAGTCCTGTCAGTTTGGAAACGAGTATTAGTTCGGACTTGGTACTAGCAAGCTCCTTAAAATCGACAAGTACCTGGTAATTATATCAATTGCTAGTACTCAAATCGGTATCAAGTGATTTCTTCACAAAGGTACTAAGGCCTAATGCTGTCAGATTGATACCGAGTATTAGTTAGGACTCCGTATCAGTTGGAAATCGACAGTCTAGTGGCGTTAGTACCTGGATTAGAGCGAATTTCATTCGCTACGAATGCAATTTACTACCGTCTTGGGTGTTTTTTTTTTATTTTGAACGTGGAAAATATATAATAATTTATTACTATGCCGTTTATAGCGTACAGCTTATAATGGTAGTTCTATACCGATTTCATGAACTTTTTGAGCCCCAAAAAGGTTCCAGTGCATTAATGCAATATTTTGAGCTTTATCCAAAAGTCAGCATTATTGGCAGAACGAGAGACGGCTACTGAGAATACGTTTGAACGGTTTGCTCGGTTCCCACAGACTTTAGTATCTTATTGTTGCAATCGATTGCATCTTTATTAGATTGCAATCAACCGGTGGATAAGTATTGGTGAATAAGGTGTAATAAATGTATATTCAATGTTTTTCTGGGATGGTTTCGTTAATAAGGTGGATATTTCCGAAACTGCAACTTTACTGTTGCACATTGGGTTGAACCTGGGCACCATTAAAAGATCAGACAATTGAAAATGAAGATGTTCAGAGTGCACATATTGTGTAGCCGGTAAAACACAATGGGCAAGTTGGCCCATATAGTCAACACAAATATGTCATACATGGTTAAAAAGGTTATTTTGAGTACATCATTTCATTACTATAGCCGTTCTAAAATAATTCAATAAAAAGCAGTGCAAAAATTGTTTGTATATGATACAAATTTTGGTTTGTGTTAGCAGATTTTTCTACGCTCTTCATTGCAAAAGTTTAAAGTCCTTATTATATAAACATCGTTTTAATCCGGTTAAGTTGCTACCTTTTGAAACTGCTATTTAGTCGCTGCACTGTTGTAGCTACCCAATATAAGATTTCATTATTGTTCTTTTCGGTGTTTTCAAGCTGAACTCTCGAACTCCATGGTTAAGGTTTCGTGTTGAGAAATGGACCATCTCCCACACAATTTAGCCCATTCTGCTTTGGAATTGAATATTAGGTGGTAAATTTTGGATACGCAACCA
Organism: Dasysyrphus albostriatus; assembly: GCA_946251815.1. NCBI lineage: Eukaryota > Metazoa > Arthropoda > Insecta > Diptera > Syrphidae > Dasysyrphus > Dasysyrphus albostriatus. The sequence goes on from OX276335.1 coordinate 180,554,268, forward strand.
TTAATTTAAATGTTTAAATTATTAGAATGATCAAAAACACAACTGCAAAACTAAATGGCAATTTAAATTATATAAAATATATATCAAAAAAACATTTGATATGCCAAAACCATGTCAAAATCAGTATTATACCAGTTTTAGACGTATTAAATTTCAAGTAGCGATGTGTGGACTTGATCCGGTACTAGTGATGTGTAGGTACTAGGTCCGAGTACCAGACCTAGTACCTGGTCTAGCTAGACTGGATACTAAGCAGGCTTAGTGCTTTAATGAAGAAATTGGCCGTTAGAGTTGAGAGCGAGGATACAAGCAAATATTGAAATGTAAGTAGGCTCATTCACAAAAGATTTTTCTAAAGTTTAAAGTTCTTATCTAAAAAAGTCAATGGAAAATAGAACAAAATGATTTTTCTTTTCTCAATTTTTAAGAAGACTAAAATCGCCCATTTTTAAAATTGAGTAGCCCGAATTTATCGCAGATCACAATTTGAAGAGTGAGTGAAAAGTTCGAGTAGCCCAATTGGCGATAAAGAGCCCGTTGCGGCAACTCTGCCTTTATTGGTCGTTCTTATTAGTTCTGGGCCTGATTTGCCCATTGGCCTTTGTATCGTTATTCTGTAGTATGAACATTTTCTTTCTAAATCTTTTTTAATCATTCAAAAACCGTCACTCATCTTCGAGACATCGAGAAATCGTTGTATATATGTAGTTGTTAGTCTTCGTCTTAAAGTACCTAATGGGGGTTTCCAAACACCAAAAATATGAAAATATTTTTTTTTATGGTTTTGAGCCCTCAATGGGCATTTTTGCATAATTTTTTGAATAGTCAAAATACAATATGACTTAACTACATTGGGCCCTACCTTTAAAAAAATTTAGAGACGACTTAAATATTTAAGTTAGATGCACCATAATGGTTTATGCTCTATATATACATATCTATATATAATAAACTAAACATGGCATGACTTAAATATTTTAGTCGGTCCTAAATAATGAATATTACAAGGTATGGACTCTTGAATATGAAACATAACATGGTTCATTATTTAAAGTCCATACCATTATGGTTCATTTTACTTAAATATTTAATTTTAATATAAATACGACCATAACCAGACTAAGCACCACTAAAGGAGTCTGATGATCGAGTTGGCACTCGTGAAATAGCATAACTCCAGCTTATAACACTTGATGGTTATGCACACAAATTGTTGTTGTTCATTCAAAGATTATTCAATTTATAATGATTTGCATTCGTCTCATTTTACTCGTAATAATTCGAAAAGGGTTCATAGCTTGTTCACTTAAATGAATAAATAAATACATAAGGAAAGGTGTGCTTTAAATTTATTTACAATTAATTTATAAATGAAGTATAATTCCAGGTATTTGGACTCAAAACGAATCAGAAATATAAATTCATAATGGAAAGTTTTGTTAATTTATATTTGAAAAATTAACGATTAGATTCAGATGGTAAAACTTTGCTGGAGTAACCCCACATCCGCATCGTTTATGAACATATCTAGTATTTAGTTGCTAGGGAGTTATCCTTTATAGGGGCTTAGGAATATATTTAACTGCCTTAAAACTCTGGTAATAATGTGTGTAAAATAAAATATTTTGCATAATTAATTTTTTTATTATAATAATTCTTGGGGATGCTGCAAAAATTAGGTAAAGTAGGTATACAAACATATGCATACATGATAATGTAGTAAAAAAAATATTTATATATAGTTTGTCCTTAGTCATCTATTAATAAAAAAACGTAAGTATGGTTTGCTTAGCTGTGTGAAGAGGTTTTAGCATCTTAACGATAATTGCAATAGGTTATAGAAATAAAGTTTCTATTTGCCTTGATCTTATGGTATCGCGATTGCATGAATCATTGTAGAAGCAGATCTGTAGAGGTTGGTATATCGACTAATCAGTTAAGTAATCAAACCAGCTTTAAAAAAAAATGAAAAGTGAAACTTTTGAGATCTTTAAAGTGAATTTTAAAACAATTTGCTGGAATTTATTTAACTACGTATAACGCCTTTTACGTCTTGAAATGTGTTGAACATTATTTTTCTAAGTTCATATCTTTCTTAGTTTAAGCATCTTTTTCAGATCAAAGTAACTAAAAAAGACAAATTCAAGACATAGATAGCATCTGAAATGACCCCAGTGAAAATTAACTATTTCAAGGTACATAAGGTGCAGCAAAAACATTTTTCGGGACATAAATAGCTTCCCTAAAAAGTGAATTAAAATGCATATTATATACAATCGTATAATATTTATTTATTTACCAGCCCAGAAACATAAAGAATATGTTGGTAAGAAATATTTAAAATTTCAGGCGAATAATTATGTTGGGAACGACCTCCACAAGGACTGAATTAAAAAAATCGTTTATTTCGTTATCTTTTAAATAAATATAGTGGGACGCTCTTGGATTGTAAGCAATTCATATTGTGACCTTTTTGTTTATAAATTCAAAACAATATTTTTGGCTGACCAGTTACTGAAACAAGGTGAGCTTTTATGATGATATATAAAATATTATATATTTTTTGTAAGTAATATAAATGAGGTTTAAAAAATCGTTCGTGAATATAAAAACTTTAAGACCTATTACAGAAAATATTTTATAACGATCTATACATGGTATAGTACCAATAAACGTTTTATGAATACCAAAAAAAAAAAAAAAAGGGTACAAAAAATAGGTACATACATACATACATAGGTTAAATAATTGCCGAAAAAGGGATTATTTTTGTTGTAGAGGACAAAAATGTATGGGGTATAGTCCAAATTTCCACCACGAACGAGACATGCACAGTTGAATACGCCGTTTTATATGGATTTATTTTTACTATGGCACCAAAGAAATAAAATACACGACTGGATCGCACTTACTTGCTCTTATGTTCAAGTTGCTTCGAAGTTAAGAACTTTTGAAATATGCAAGCAATTAGAAAAATAAAAAAAAAGCATTTAAATCGTCCATTTAATGGTATAAGCAACTATTAAGAGATGCCATTTCATTATTTGAAAAAATAATAATAGAATATGCAAAAAGAAAAATATAATCGTTGGATTGGATGAGCCCAATTGTTGAACTTGCCGAAACGCATTTCGACTAAAGGTCACAAAAACTTTAAATTTGAATTTAAACAAAATTTGCTAAACTATCTGCAGGCACTAATCAAATATTAATTTAAATTTTTCCAATATCTTCTTTCCTCTCTGATCAATCCTTTCTTGAAATGTATATATGACGCGATGAGAACCAAAACTTGCTATATCCATGCCAGAAAAACTCGTCACAGCCAGAAGTATTTTTTTAATATTTGCTTGATGAAACTTTTTATATAATTTTTCCTTAACCCATAAAAAAAAGATTCCGAAATCTACGATTAGAAATATAAAAATATTATGTTGTTAAACAATCAAATTTGGTAATGGAGAGTTTTTCTGACATGAATGTGGCAAGTTTTGGTTCATATCACCTCATATCGTCCCCTGATGGTAAGAACTAGGTAACTCAATTTTAAAAATTTTGGAGATAGCAATGTTCATAGACACCTTGCTACTAGCGAATTTTGTTCTTTATCAGATAAAATTTTGATGAAAAGTCTTTAAAATTGCACAAAATAATATCGTTTTTGCCGAGATATTTCAAAAATTGAAAATTGAGTAACCTTGCAATCTTGTAATCCTTGTAATCTTGCAATCAGGGGACGATATGTTGAGCGTATTTTACTATATAGGGATTATTTCTCTTCATAAAAAAGTATCGAGTGAAGACCAACATCTAGATTAGATAAGAATTTTTGAGAAAGTAATTGAGATACTGGAAAGTTTTAAACTGATACCTACTTAAAAAAAAAGATAACTGCTTTCAGATTAATTGGCAAGTTTTGTAGAGAAAAAATTTTTCTTGATGTAACACAAGGTCTCCAAAATAGTAAAAATAAACTATTTTTGGTCATTTTCTAACGAGAATTTCTTGAAACCCTGACCTGATGACCAAAAACGGAAAACGGATTTGAATTCGGGATCAAAAAAAAAACTGCTGGTTCCTTAAAGTTAACCAGTTTTTGCGAGCCCTTTTATTATTGTTAAAATATTTTTTTTCCATTACATTTCTGAAATACAATTTTTAATTTTAAAACAATATTAAAAAAAATTGAATTTTCTCAAAAAGTAAGAGATAAAAACCATTAGGTTTTCAGGTTTTGATTGAGAATTAATTATAACAACGAAAAAAAAATAATATTTAATTTTATAGTTTTCAAAATTACACTTTATATTTTGTATGCTTCTTTTTCGCAAATTTTGAGTTCAAAATTAGTTTATTTGCTTTTTTGTTGTTTTTATTGCTTTTTGTTTGCTTCCGTGGCAAAAATTACTCCTTATATTGCCGACTCTCCAACTAACAAAATAATAATGTTTATGTTATAGATATGTACCTGTACATTGTATAGAAAATTTTAGTTTATTAACGTCAGCACTGTTTAGATTAAAACAAAAAAAAAATTGCTTGCTATAATACTTTGGTTAGTACTGCAACGCTAAACAGTAGCTACAACATATAAATAATTTTTTGCAGCTGTATATAAACAGAGTATGTATAGGTATTTCATAGCTTGGTATAGTTTGAAAATTTAAGGTCGTACCTTCACCTTCATCGCTGCATTAAAGTTAGTTATTAATTTAGATGTTTGTGCCATCATTATTATCATTCGTAAAATTTTTTGTTTTGTTCATTTTTAATCTCTTCGTTTGTTACTTCTTCATGATTTATTGTTTTGCTTGTTGACGGGTCAAGTAAACCAGAGGCGGCGCTAGACCTAAACGAGATCAAATTTACTGGGCTTTTGTATGTGCGTTTGATAGGTAGAGCTTTTTTTCATTCAAACTAATTTATTTATGCATATTCCAAAATGTACACAATATCTACATACGTCAAGCTTATTTATTATTATTATTTATTGTTATTTCCAAATTTAGTTTAAACCACAAAACGTTCTTAATACACGTTCACGTTCACCTACACGCATTGCAATGAAAATGCTTTAAAACAAAAGGAACCTTATATTCATTCAAACTTATGAATATGAAGACAGAGCCAAAGAGTGATCCCATGGTGAACCAAAATCGATGGTGTATGGGGTGGATCGGCGCCAATCCATTTGGATTTTCAGCCAATCTGAAATCCAACCGAGCCAAATAGATCGGATGGCTCGGTCGTGTATCGTCAGATTTAGACTTTTGAGAATTGTATATTAAAATATACATATTATTTGCGAAAAATGTTTGACAGCATAAAATTAGTTCTTCAAAATTGAAGTTGATATCCATCTGAATTTCTTCTGAGCCTGAGTTGTCAAACAAAAGCTTGTTTTTCCTGCTTAGCTTGGAGCTTTGTGTTTCTTTTTTTCGTTCAGAGCATGCGAAGAACTTGTTCAGAGTACACTCTAAGAGCTTGCAGCAAAGCTTCTGGGCAGCCTGAATAAAAGCAATGCACTATTACCGTCACATTGGGGATAAAAGAAAAAAAAACATTAAAATAATAGACATGAAACTCGAGGCGTTGCGGGTCCCCTAGAAGCACGAGGCTGTGTGTAATGCGCCACCCCTGGGTTTAACAACACTGAAGTGTGTATAGTTTTTGACGATATGCTGACTCTGTGCGCTGAGTTGAGAGAACCACGATAGCTTCTGTTTACTTTGTTCAAAAGGCCTTAATGCAAAATAAGTGCATTGCGCCTGCATTAACGTTACATTTTTATTTGTGACTAATGGGTTTGTTCAATGTACATAAATATGCATGTTCCTACTATATGACATGTTTTGAATTCTTGACAAAATCGAAATTTATATTTTAAAATGATTCTATTTAGGTATGTATGTACATTAGGGTGGTCGTAAAAAAAAGATCACCTTGGAGAGGCCTAAATCGACTCTGATAAAGTAAAAAATGTCTAATTTTAGTCGCTATAGGGGTTAACTTAATTTCTCTTCTATTTTGGATCAAATCAGTTTCAGGTTTTGACCACAGATACTATAGTTACATGTAGATATGGCAAGCAGAGCAAATACAAAATTCTACTTTTATACTGTGGCACATAGAGCTACGTCCCAGTAATGTCAGTATTGTCTAAGCTATCGACTATATGATGTAAATATCGATACCTTCCCGTAAGAATGTATTAAGCGACATTTTATAAATTTTAAATTAAAATTTTTAAAAGCCTCTTTTTTAATTATTTATGAGTGTATTTTGTAGTGATAAACAGATTTTTAAAGGGATTTTGAGTTGAAAATTACTTTCCAATTTCTTTTATTTCCTTAGATGCGCACATAAAAAACTAATCCAGTGGTTTATTTCGATGCCTCTAAGATTTTTGAAATGTCGCTTAATACATTCTTACGGGAAGGTATCGATATATATTCAAAATATGATGAATAATTGTAATTTATATTTGTACTGGATGTGATATATATGTAAATCTAGTATCTGTGATGAGTAGGTATCCAAATCTAATAAGGAACACTAAAATAAAACCCTTCATAAGCAAAGCCCAGTACCGTAGCTTGACTTTCTGTTGCCTGGGGCGGCAAAAAAACTTTTGAAATCCAAAAAACCTTCCAACTACATAAAAAAAAAATATACAATATTTTTCGGCAAAGCTAAATTTTTTATATACCTAATCATTTCCACTTCTCTCAAACTCATGTCAATAGCTATACCAGCTTGCGTCAACCTATAATAGCACGAATAGAAGAGTTGAAGACCTTACGATTCTCTACCAAAAAAGCTTAAGATAACACTTTTTTCTAAAACTGTCTCATTTTCCGAAAAAAAATTGTATCAGTAATATTAATTAATGCTTTTTTTCAAAAAAGTGTTGGTTCAAAGAAAATTTCCTCAAGTAGCACAAAAGTCAAAAATACACCAAAATATTTGGGGTATTTTTTCCACTTACGTGATATACATTTTGCATATAAAAAAATATGCCACTGGACATATGGATGAAAGAAAATAATAAATAAGTATGAATGTGAGTATGCTCAATTTAAAATAAAAGCACATTTTCTCGTTTGATTTTGGGTGCTACAAACGTTTTTAAAATTTCAATGAAATAGATACTTTAAACGCCCAATTTGTTCTCAAAAGTACAAAGCCAGCTAAGTACCCAGGGTACCCAGTCCAGCTAGACCAGGTACTAGGTCTGGTACTCGGTGCCAACAAAAAGTAAGTACCTTAACATTTCTTCACATCACTAGTACCGGATCTAAGTCCACACATCGGTACTTGGAATTTAATTCTTCTATAACTGGTCTAGTATTGATTTTAACACTGTTTTGATATTTATTTTATATATGTACATATGCACATACATACATAATTTAAAATGCAATTGAGTTTTGCTGTTTTGTTTTTTAATCATTCCAATAATTTTAAGCTAAAATTATCGCCCAATATTTATTTCCAAAGGTACAAATGTATGGGAGCAAGCTCATTTCTCTACCCAATTGTGTCATACATCTTTGAAAAGGTTATTGTGAGTATCTCAGTTTTGTGAATTGTTAAGCTCTTAACCATGGGGCTCGAGAGTTATTCAGCTGGAAAACACCGAAAAGAGCAATTATGCAATTTTTCATTGCATAGCAGTTGACTAAATAGCAGTTTCAAGAGGCAGCAATTCAACCGGAGTAAGACGATGTTTATAGGAGAAAGAATCTAAATTTTTGAAATGAAAAGTGTATAGGCAAATCTGCTAACACAAGCCAAAATATGTAGCACCTAGAAAAAATTTTTGGCACCACCGTTCATTGCGTGTGCTTAGAACAGCTATAATAATGAAATGATGTACTCACAATAACCTTTTTAACAATGTAGGATATATGTTGAGTAGGTATATGGGCCAACTAGCCCATTCTCCTTTACCGGCTTCAAAATATGTGTACATCTGTACATATTTAATTTTCTGACTGTTTAACGGTGCCCAGTTCCAACTTAATGTGCATTATATTGTTTTTTTTTGAAATTCTGCGATGGAGAGGCATCAAATGGCTCTACATAAACAAAAAAAATCTTATTTTTTTTTCAGACTTTAATTCCCCCCCTGGTCTCCCTATTTTCACTTTAAGGTACTGGACAGTACTGGAATGGGGGTCTTTTTCCCCCGTTTAGGCGGGAGGGTTAATTTTCTTAAAATTTGGCTCAAAAGAGAAAAAAATTATTTAAAAAAAGGGAACATTTACAATGCCACGCCTTAGCTTTTTTTAAAGCCAAGTTTCCATTCTATAATATGCTTCCTAAATAAAGTTTTTATTTAAATAATTTTTGAAACAAAATTCAAACTTAAAAAATTAAAAAAGTTATAATTTTTTAAGATTAAAATTATTTTTCAAATAATCCCACGCCTTAGCTTTTTTAAAGCGACAATTTCATTCTATAATAAGCTTCCTAAATAAAGTTTTTATTTAAAATATTGTTAGTATTTTGGTTTTTTTTGAAAACTTTTTTTCTGTTTTTAGCCAAATTTCTAGAAAATTACCCCTCCCACTTGAACGGAGGGAAACAGAACTCCCCTCCGATACAATTTTTTTCTCGTCTAAATCTAATCTTTACATTCTGATTTATTTTCACGTTTTATATGAATAATCCTAAGCCAATAATTTGTACCTTAAAGTGAAAATAGGGAGACCAGGGGTTGAAATAAAATTCTGAAAAAATTAGGGAAATTGTTTTTCAATGTTTTGAATCGAATGAGGGTTATCCAAAACTATGTCCAATTAAAGGACCACCCTAATGTGCAATAATAACACGGCGGTTTCGGAAACATGCACACTTATAAACGTAACTATTTCAGACAAATATTAAATAAATATTTATTGCACTTTATTTACTGATACTTATCTACCAGTGGATTGCAATCTAATGTAGATGCAATCGATTGCACCAATCTTAAGTAAGTCCGTGAAAACTGAGAAAATCGTTAAAACGTTTTCTCAGTAGCCGTCTCTCATTCTGCCAATGATTTAGATAAAGATTCAGATATCGCATTAATGCACTGAAAACTTTTTGGGACTCAAAAAGTTTATGAAATCGTTATAGAACCACCATAATAAGCTACACGCTATAACAGGCAAAGTAATAAATAATCTACATTTTCCACGTTTCAAAAATTTGAAAAAAATACCCAAGACGGTAGTGAATTGCATTTGTAGCGAATGAAATTCACTCTGACCCAGCAACTAACGCCGCTAGACTGTCGATTTCAAAGTTCAAGTAATAACTAATACTTGGTATCAATCTGACAGGGCTAGGCCTAAGTACCTCTGTGAAGAAAGCACATGCGGTACCGATTTGAGTAAGTACTAGCAATTGGTATAATAACCAGGTACTAGCCGATTTTAAGGAGCTTGCTACCAATACATGGTATTTTATCTACAATATGTGGTGTCAAAAATATGTCGGTTGCAGCATCGAATAATTTATATACCATTAATGGTACATATGTATATATATGTACGTATAATAAAAACAGCTGAAAATTAGTTTTTTTTTTGCACCATTAAAGGTGTAGGTACATATTATAAAAAAACGACTGGAAATCAAATAATTTTTTACATCGAATTTTAATAGAAATGATGAAATTATGCACCGAAACGACAAGGGTGTAATTTTTATACCAGTTTATTTGACAAATACAAAAAATGTTTTCTCAATTTACACGAAAATTCACGAGCAAACAGCAGTGTGCTACTTAAGTTGTTTATGAAAAAAATATCTCAAGTGATTTCTCATCGTTGAACCCGAGATTTTGATTGATAGGGAAAAAGAAAAAGTGGGTCTTACAATTTTGTTTGTCCCTTCGGCCAGGCCCGGCAGATCATGTTCAGCCCGAGTGGGTAGTCGGTATGAAATATTATAAAACCAAAACTTATCGTACAAAAAAGTCATAGAAATTAATAAAAAGTTATAGTTTTTAAATTAATGAGTGATTCTGCAAAATATGGAAGAAAATGATGATAATTTTGGGTACAACATTTTTGGAAGCAAATAAACGTTAAAACTAATAGACCATGAGCCAACGACATAAAAAGTCAACTCATTTGCGTAACATTGTAAGTTATATCAATGATGGTCTTTAAGGTGTTGAAGCAATAACTGTCTGCCTACCTCAAAACTTGGCGAACAAATGTAAAATTTGAAATAAAATGTGTCTTTTGGTCGGAGAGAAAAAGTGCCTATACATTCATATTGCAATTTTGAACAATTACTGTCATAAATCAAACTTTCCGTAGTTAGTCCCTACGAAGATAGAGAGCAGCAAAGTTTCCAAACATACAAAACTTGTTTTCCTTTCTTTACTTAATGGTTTTTTAGAAAATTTGCCGCTTTGTATCTTCTTAGGGACTAACTACAGAGAGTTGGATCTAAGACCACAATTGTTCAAAATTGCAAGTTGAATATTTTCGTATGGACACTTTTTCCTTCCGACCAATATGCATTGGAATACATTGATGTAAAAAATTTACAGCAAATGTTAGGGCTTTTCAACACGTTTTTAGGTAGACAGACAATAAGTTATTGGTATACTACCTCTATACTATATGATATGACAATGTTACGCAAATGACTTGTTCAAGCTCGGATTATGATATAATATTAGATAATACTAGCTTTCACAAGAATCATGTAAAAAAACATCTGATTTGGGATATTTGTAATTTCTCTTCAATATTCATAAATTCAAGTATATAAAGAAGATTATGATCAGGGGACTTAAAAAAGAAACATTTGAGTGCATTAAAATCCCAGAAAGTTTTTCCATTACTTTATCTCACTGTCAAACCAGGTCTTGACATCACAAAAATTAGTAACAGGTTGGACTTTTCCTGTTATTGTTCCTTAAAGTCTTAATTATTATAAACAAAATTAGCCTTTTCCCCCTCCCAAAGCTTGTCATCCCATTAATACACCTCTATTTTTAAAATCGATTTATTTGAGTACTAATTGGTCTGACAGAAAAATTGTGAAATATTAAGCCTATTAGACTCATTTGAGTTTTTTGTTTTATTTTTCTCAAGGTTCATGGTTCGCTCCCAGATGATTCGTTTGTTTTAGTACAAGATGGTTTTCTGTAATTTTTGTTTGACATATTTTGTTTCTAATTTTCTATTTGCAATTGAGAAAAATATCCATGAAGGTGTGGGTACTAGACTTTATATATGAACGACAAACTTCCTTCAGTGTTTCCGTTTATATGAATAACTGGAAATATTTAATTATTTTTTTTTTTAATTGGTGAACATTTATTATAATTTAAATTTTTTTCTTTTCTAAAGGATTTGTTAAAAAAATTTGTCAAACTTCGAGTGGGTATTTTACCCACTCGAAAAATCTCGAGTGGGTACACGGAAAGAGTTCTTGGATCAGATCACGAAAAATGAGCTGCAAATTACAAAACATTAATCCCGATTTATACCTTGGCTCGTGATTTCGTAATTTACGACAATTTACTTCATTTAATTTACGAAATGAAGATATTGATACTCAAAAATCGTAAATCAACACTCTTAAGTATCGAAAATTGCGAACAACAAATCGCAATTTGATCCAAATATTCATCAATCGCCAATTTGTAAAATTGCAAAAAAGATTTGTGATCACCACTTTTATTTCATGGTAGGTATTACGACTTTGAAGATCAATCTTACTTTACCCTTCCATTATTGCAGGTTTATTCACATTTAATTTAATTCATTCAAAATAAATTCTTTACGCTTGACTCTACTTGGATTTGAACGCACATCCCTCGAGTTGCGGAGAGAGCATGCAACCATTAGGCCAATTTGCATTACAGATCGTTGGTGTCAAACATTAATGATTAGATACACCATGTTGTGGTGCTTTACTTCTTCGAGAAGTAAATTGCGATAAGAAAGTCGGGATTTAAGAATTTTTTGTTGGTGATTTGCAGTTATTCTCATGGAGTTGCCAATTGCGACAAAAAAAAACGTAAATCTGTGATTGAGCAATGTAAATTACTAGATATTTATCGCAAATCAATATTTTTAAATGCTGTTTGTGAAATTATTCTTTTGGAAAGTAAATTACGCCGAAAAAGTTGTTTTTTGCTATGAAAAGTACAAGCTTGAACCATGAATTTTAATAGCAAATCACGAAAACACAAATTTTGCAAATTGCTACGTATTGAATGTTAAATTACCAGTTTTTGTATTAATTTGGGATCAAAATGCCTTGATTTACGGAAAAATCTTGATTCGTAAATTGCGGCTGCAAATAATTGGTGATTTTTCAATTCTTTCCGTGTAGTGTAACCCACACTTCCCATATTATCTGCCGGGCCTGCCTTCGGCTACATACAACCTAATCGGCTGGAAGGATTTTCTTTACACTTGGCATATAGTGGTTTTTGGTCATCCCCCTCATATATTTCTATATTCCCAAAAAAACACGTTGTTTTAAAAATTCGATATTTCAAAATTAGGTCGATTTTTTTTTTCAAAGTTGAACTTTTATCTGCAATAAAATTTGCATGCCAACATTTTTCCTTAAAATGATTTGAAAATTTTATAGATAAAAATTTAGTTTTTGTTTTGAAACTTCTCCAGCCATTTTTATTTTTTTTTTTCATAAATTCATTATGAATTCAGATTGAATTCTTTTTTCACTTCAATCGAATAACAATAAACTTTTTTCTTGAATAAAGAAGTAAATAAAAGCAAACACGTGCGACCTAGTTGTGGATTTTATTTTATTTGGAATGGTATGATAATTAGAATGTTTACAAATCGCTATAACCCTATATGTATAAATAAAAGTAATAGTTTCTTATTTTCCAAAATTTTAGAAAAATCAAAAAAAAAAATAATAAAATTTTCTTCAACATGACCTACATTTTATTTGAAAAAATATTAATTGTAATAGGTTTTTTCTCTAAATTGAAAGGTTGTTTGTATGTAATCACCGTTATAGCTACAAAATTCTTAACAACATGATAATATTTCGAATATTCAATCAGTATTTTCTTATTCTCTACCTTGGTACCTATGTATCTATTGTTCAAAAGAATTTTGATAATAAATTTTGTTGACGACAGAACTTTTGGTTTCAGTACCGCCTTCGGACAGAATTTTCTAGGGACCATAATAATCATAAAAATCAGCAAGGTCGTTTCGCGAATCGGAATTTCAATCCAGGGACCCGTGTAGCCTTTTGATCCTGCCTGATTGCAAATACAGTAATTCACATTAATACATTTGCTGAGGGTGGCAAAGTTATTTTAATACCTACTTGCTATTAAATTACTCCGCTCCGTATATAGTACCGAAATTTGCCCCTCATAAAATGCCGCCCGGGTGGACCATCCCCTCCAGCCCCCACGCTACGCCACTGGGAAAGCCACTGTTATAGTTGATACGCTCACATTTGGGAAGTACTCGTAGTTTGGCTCCAGATTAAGAAAAAAAAAATTACTATTGTTTTGAAAATTATATTTTCATCCCTCATAGTCGCTGTAACGGTTAATTTACCGTTTTTTTTTTGCATAATAGGGGAATATATGTATCTAAGTTGAAATGAAACAAGAGACAAAATTAAAATGAAATCAAATTTACATTAAAAACAACGGCAGCACAAACAATACTACGAGTATTTTGTTACTTTTTGCCATGTCATTTTTATGTCTTTTCGTTTTCATTTAAAAAAGTTTTTTTCAATAACCAGTTTCGGCAAAGATTGTTTTTAAGTCTTAAGGTCTTGGAAATAAATTGTGTTTTTCTGTTTTTTTCAAAAACAGGAAGGCGTAAAACATGGTTAGTTTGAGAATTAAAAGTTTAATCAAAATTAATACCTACTTAATACAATTTTTTCTTTAATTTTTCTTCAAAATTTTGAGTTTGAAAAAACAATTTTTGTCAAAACCTAACATAAAAGAACTTAATTTGAAAATAAATTATAAGAATTGATTTATGGCTGTACAAAAAGTTTTTAATATATTTTCTTCTTTTAATTTTTTTTTTAAATTCACCTCCTGTGCAAAGGAAAGGGGAGAAAAAACGGGGTGAGCTTTAGTGTACTAATAGTTTATGTCCGTACTTTACTTTAAAGAAGTGTTCCCAAGGTGGCAACATTGTCAGAAGAACGAGAAACGGGTTGTCACTTGTTTAACACATTGTCCTATAAATCAAGAAGCAGAGTTCGGTCGATAACCGGAAAAACAATCGTTAGATAGAATTCAACAATCTTGTACATAACCATAGGACCACATTATTAATTTTCTCCTTCTCCTTCCCCTCCCCTTGCATGAAGAAACGGGTGGGATGAGAAAATGCAAAGCCATCAAAAAATAAAAAAATATTTATATTATTAAAATTAAAAATTAAAAATTTGTGTCGAAGCTGAATTCTACCATCTACGACATTGTATCCAATATTAATTGTAAAATCAACTTCGGTGAGGGGGAATATGAAAGTTAAGCAATCTGAAATATTTATCTTGTTAAGGCATACGGCACATGATTTAAGGGTGTTTTTAATGCCCAAACTTATTAAATCAAAATAAACTATAAAAATGGTATAGTCTTCTTCAAAAATGACTGAATTTTTAGTGAAATTAGTAATATATTGCCAAGTCTTACCAGCATTGATCCACATAATTAATTTGTCATAATTCATAAGAACTAAAAACGTCTTCAAAAATAAAAGGGTGTTTCTCTCAATGCAATGAAAAAAATTGGAATAATCAACCATTTTCACCAACTTTCATCAACGTACCAGTTTTGGGAGGGGTTTCATGGTAGTAGTTCAAAATTTTTCCATTTTGCTGAAAAATCGCGCTTTAACTAAAAAAATTTTTTGTAGACTTTCTTGTGGACCAAGTTTCATCACTATACTGTTAAAATTTGGAAAAATAATCTAAAATTCAGTCATCATTTATGAAAAAGACTATTATTATTTATAGTTGTAGTTTCGATTTGATTAAATAAGAGTGGACATTAAAAAAAACCTTAAATCATGTCTTATTATGTTTAGATAATACCAAGGTAAAAATATTTTAGTTTGTTAAACTTTCATATCCCTCTTCCTCCGCACTTTGAAAGTGACTTTTTATAAAACCAAAGTAGGGTTTTCAATTAACTCCGGAAACAATGTAGCAGTCATTGTGAGATTCTGCTTAGACACCATTCTTTAAATTTTAATTATATAAATATTTTTCTTATTTTTTTGGCTTTGCATTTTACCTTCTCAAATGGTTTTTTTCACCATCTTCATGCAAGGAGAGGGGAGGGAGAAAATCTATAATGCAGTGCTATGGTTAGCTCTCTGGTCATCGTCCGACCTCTGGTTTTCGATTTATATGACAGTGCATACAAAAAGTTGAAATCCCTTTCTCGTTCTCCTGACAGTGTTGTCATCTTGCAAACACTTCTTAAAAGTAAAGTTAGGACATTTGTACACTAAAGCTCTCAACCTGTCAGGTCAAAATGACAAGGTGGTCTCACTAACAGCCCCACTACTAGTGCTTATACAAACCAAAACAAAAAAAACAGTTAAATTAACTCTTACTGCGACTGGGTATGCGGGATGAAAGTAAAAACCTCAAAAAAAAGTAGTTTTTGTTTTAATTTAGAATCGATCTAGACCCATCCAAGTGGACCTTTTTTTGGTGATCACCCACATTATATTTATGTATACAAAAATATAAATATTAAATGTATGTACCTATATTATATATTTACAATACCTACCTATAAATATTTATATAAAAATGATATATCTAACAATTTTAAAGCAGGCCTACATACATAGGTGCAGATGTTTTTGTTTTGTTTTGTTTGTGCATTAGATTTTCTTTCCTTCATTGATTTAAACGTTCTCATCAGGCACATAACAAACAGCTGAGAAGAAGACAATAAACAACAAAAATATACGCAGAAAATAACAATCAACCCCCAAAACAGAAAAATCAATTATATATGAAGAGATTTTTGCGGAACTTCTTTGTTTGTCTACATTCTACTGCCTACACGTTTCAACATTTTCCATTACTTTTACGTCACGCACGTGAGAGCAATGATCGGGTACAGATTTATCCTATTTTAATAATTTGTACTTTTTGTTTCGTAAATACTCGTATGTTAAAGGAGAGGACAGGAGATTATGCAGGAAAATGGGGTTAAAATCATATAGTTATTTTAAATAATACCACGATATATTTTTCCACACCACTACCTATTCAAATCTGCATTCGGCGTTCATTATTCTTGTATTTAAAAAAGGCCACCACAAAGTCGAAATTTGCTGCGAAGGTCAAGACCATGATTATGTATTCATTTTGCAAACTTAATTATCGTGAATCGTGAAAAGCTTTTTAAAAAATTACATGGACCAAATGTGAAATTAAGCTCTAACTCATCACTTAGTAAGGCAGTAAGAAAACGTTTTGCTTTCACTGTTATTATCACTTATCAGTTTATCACTCATCAATAACCCTATCCAGTTATTTAAAAAAAATAAGGGAGGATAGCTTCTTTGTAACTGCTTAATAGCAACAAACCAGTAGGAAGACATCTTCAACACAATATGTATTTGATCGATTTAATTCGTTGAGCAATAAACCCAATACACACATATCCCATAGTATCATTTGCGTGAATATTTCCGTCTTCAAAAGACATTATTTCGATTCTACATTGGCAAGAAATTCAAAGTTAGGGCCATGTAGAATAGTCTACATTGCTGTCGAGTACATAAATTCAGTTTAGTATGTGATCTTATCGGTTCTTGGACGGTTATACTCATTAATTTGTTTAAAAAAATCATTTGCTTTTAATTTTGAAAGCTTGTAAATATATAAATATAAATACATATGAATACCTACATGTTTAATATGTGAGTATTTTTTGTTTTAAACAAAACCATTGTTTTATTAAATAAATTTGAGTGAAGATCATAATTTCTTTGTGATGAAAATATAACCAAGTGATCGGTTCATTGTCGGAGAGTACAAAAATAATTTGGCGACATTTACAGAAAAAGTTGTTTTGAATAAAGAAAAGCAAAGATCGAACAAAAATTGAATGCTAAGTGGGAACCGCAAAAATTATTTCCGAGCATAATTTAATTTATTTGCGCTCATTTATGTACCACGAACATGTCTGCTGTTTGTTTAAATTACCGTCTGTAATTAAGGGGCTAACATTATTTGTGCGTCTTTAAATGCATCCCCAAATGCAGAACGAACGTCATTTTTAAATTGTTATTCTTATAAACAATAAATACATAGATAAAGTGTGAAGAGTATTTCAATGTTGACAGTCTTTTTTAAGTACTTAAATAAATGTCAACATTGTACCTAGCTCAGCATAGTAAAAAGTTTTAGATGTATGCTGGTGTTTCGGTGCATGCTTAAGCGTCCGTCGTCGGTCAAATAGGTATTTGTGGTTCAATATACCTAAATAATTATTAAAAATAAATCTATTTGTACTGGTACAATTTGTTTTATATACATACATACATACATATTGTTAAATTAAAAAAAAAGTTTGTCAAAAAAAAAAATCGATTGGATTAAAAGTTACGGTAAGACTTTTTAATCATTTTTCTGTGAACAAATCATTTTATTTCTAGTTTATTAAACTTGATACTTAAATTTACAGTTAAAATTATATTAAACAAAATAAGAGAATATACCTATCTATGTACATATTACTCGTTAGGAATACCTCACCACTTAGATACACTTAAAAAATAAATGGCTTGAAAAAGATACCTACCTCGTTAGTTGCTGGTACTGGTACAGAGCTACAAGTTCCGTTTTTAACGCTGAATCATTTGATTTCACCGAGATATTGAGTGATTTCTTGTCCAATAACTTCATATTTGGATAATCTAAATTTGTGTTTATGATTTCAATTAACATTAAAATCTAGTCTGCTCGTCGGCTGGTTCAATTCAGGGAATGAAATTGATATAATATAATTTATAATAAATTATTTTTCGGTTGGAAATAGATATAAATATCCGAAAAATGTCAAAAACATTTCAATTTTAATGTTGCCGGTATTTAGCACAAAATGTTGATAGTGATTAAGAAAAAAAGTATTAAGTGCTAACTGGTACACAATGCTTATGGACTTTGCGCAACAAGATAATTAATATTTGAATAACATTGAAGTAATCTATCTCCAATTTAATATCGCAATAACCGATGATGGCTAAAAGAATAACGAAGTGTCGAAACGAGTTTTTTATTTAAGAAATTGAAAGAATTGTTTTTTTTTTTGTATTTTTTGCAAACATGTTTCATTTGGAAACAAAAAGTTTATATATTTTATAATTATGTATTATTCAAATCAAATAATAGAGTCGTTAGCTTTATAGCTTAAACGAACTATCCATATTTTTTTTCATTTGAATTGTTGTGTAAATCAGTTTTTGGTTAAGATTCTTAATTTTGAAAACGTATATCCAATGTATTGGCTGCGAAATAAAAGTTTAAAGTTCTGAAATAAAGTCAAAAATTATATTTAAATTTTTGACAATAGTCAATGGGCAAATGCTTCACGTGATATTTATATGTATCTACCAGTTTCTGCCAGAAAAATAATTTATGAATGGCTTCGAACGGAAAAAAAATCTTTTTAAAAATATACGTACATACATTATTGATACAAAAAAATTGTAATATACATATACTATCATCGTCGTTCAATAAAAATTCCCTAATTCAATTTTTTTCGAAACCGAGGAACTTTAAGGAAAAACGACATATTAAATAAAATTTAAACACTTTAGTTCTGTAAAAGGTGCCTAAATCTTATATTGGTCTATCTATAAAGGAAACATTTCCTTAAATCAAACATCTTAAAATTCTAGTTAGTTGAAATCCATAAAAAGTACAGATGTTTCAAATTAAAATGAAATGGTGTACATACAATGACTTTTTAAAAACTTTTTGGATTGGCGTTAGAATGAGAAGTTGTTCTAGATTAGCAATCGAAGAGGCCATATTACTTTTTGTTGGGAGTATACTATTACCCACAAATATGAGGTTCGTGAGCAAGTCGCCATCCTTCTGCTAAATCAAAGAGACGTTTATATCCTTTCCAAAGAACATAAGGTCCTGGTTCTGGGTCATTTTTTCTTGCTAAATGGCCTCCAAGTTCATGAAACAGCTTCTTTTATGTTGGGAACTACACTTGGACATAGTTTTCTGTGTATTTTAACGTATAAAACTTTCCATTCCTCTTCAGCTAATCAGGTAGTACATGGTAATGTTGGGTTAGCTCTTGCAATTGATGTAATAAAGAAGATCCTCTAAGCAATAATACTCACAACTGTAAGATATCTCATTAGTCTTTCTGCTATTCCAAGCCCACATTTTGTAAAATTGTATTTTCCATCTAAGGCAATACCAACTATTTTTTTCAACAGCTTCATCGAAAGTATTAACTGAAGGATTCGTTAATAGCATCCATTTTAGAGGTTTTTTTTTAAGGGAAGGGAAGTTTTCTCAACAACATAAACTGCATAAAGTGGTAATTTAGGTAGTTCTTCCGTCTTATGCCTAATACGAGTATTATTCTTAGATGGATTCATCATAAACTTTCCAAATCTAACTTCCAAACGTGCTGTTCTTTTTGGCTTATTATCTTTTACAGGAACTTCAACTTCTACCGTACCTGCACAATAAGAGGATTTAATAAATGCCCATAACTTCTGCTCACACGACGTTTGAACCTTTGCCATTTTGCGGTGCATTGCCGTTTGAACCAGGCCTTTCTTTGATTGAATAGCATTTAATCAAATGTATAAAAAAAGTCGTTCATGCAAATTTTGCGTAAACTTTTACGCAATTTGGAAACTAACGACTTTACATGAATACCCTTAATATGCTTTAAAATGTGTGAGTTAAACTTCTTTTATTCCATATAGCATTCTTGCAGCCTAAATTGCGCTTTTGTATGTTATCATATAAAATATATATATGTAGTACCTCGTGGCATAATGGTTAGTGCATTGGACTGTCATGCCGAAGGGATGGGTTCGATTCCCAGCTGCTGCCACCTAAGACCAAGGTACTGCCTCTTGCGAGGAACTGACAAGTCCTCCTAGAGTATACTTGTCATGAATAAGTGCTTCTCATATAGCCGTTCGGACTCGTCCAAAAATTGTAGTTCCCCTCCATTCCTGCCAACAACATTCACACAGGAATGGTTGAGAGTTGTAAGTCACTAGGATTTTGTTGTCCACGAGCTGTTGCGCCACCAAATTTTGTTTGTATGAATATTAAGGTGGTCTTTATATCAGTTTCTTTTTTTCAGTGTTCTAATTTTTTCAAATTTTTATTTCACTTAGTCTCCATCTTTTAACTTTAAGTTATTAAAAATTATTTTAAGAAAAGAGGGAGACCAAGGGGCTGAAGTAAGAATCTGACAAAAATTAGGCAAATTTTCTTTCAATGTTTTCAGTCGAATGAGGGCCATCCAAGATTATGTCCAATTTAAGAACCACCTTAATGTACACGTGTTTTCAATTCATTCCTGATATAAAAACATTAGAACAATAATTCCCAGTTCTAGTGCCAAGATTTTATTTTTAACAACTTTTTATAAAAATAAAATGGAACAAATTGTCAATTGTACAAATGAAAACTTTGTTGATTATTAAACAATAGCTAAAAATTCAATATTATTATTGATACCATGTTTTGAGATTTTTGTGTGTTTATGTTTGTTTTAATGCCAGGCTCCAGGGGTTAAATGAGATATGTATGACATTCTTTGAATGATTTAGACCAGTGGGAATTATACAAAGTTGAATTAATTGCTATATTTTTAGTAAATACGAGTATCTATATAATGCAGTTGCTTTGTTTAATTCATAGTTTCCAAGGGAAAATTTAAAATTAAAACAGAGAAGGAAATACAATATAAAAGACTTTTCAATGCAAAAATAGTTTTTATGGGAAAATTATCCCACTTTAGTTTTTTTCGCGTCTTGTGATACTCTGCCTACATATTAAACAATATATTGACATTGACTCTTTTCTAATAGGTACTAAGAAAGTGAAATCGTCCTTAGTTATTTTTAAAACTCATGATTTTCTTAACGGTAAGCTTTATTCATTAAATGATTTAAACTTTTTTTTTATTAATTGGTATCGGCCGAACAAAATTTTGAGGCACAAGCACCCTTTTTCATGGTTTCAAGAATTTAAAAGTAAAGTTCGTTTAATTGTATGCTGGCAACTACACATCAATAATGATATTGTTTTGTTTACTTTTTTCATGTTCAACAAACAATTAACTTCCCCCATAAGAAAAGACTGAAAATTCAGCTGAAACGTAAGGAAAACTAATGAATATCTGTCAGTAATTAATTACTGAGACCAAAAAGACCGAATCAGAGGAATCTTGAAAACTTTATGTGTATTATATCTTGGTAGGCAGCAGCATTAGCACTTTAGCTGTCACCGTGGACTGGACGAATCTATTTAATGGAAATGTATGCTTTCATAAATTTTCCATGAGACAATTATTGCTTTACTGCTTTCAAGCGGTTAGGTCTTGATTCTGTTTTTTTTTTTAAATTATGATTCAATTGGTGCTTCGCTTTTTTTAAATGAACTAATTTTAATTTGTCGGGAAACGTTATTGCTTGAAGTTGGTTCGCTCTGTGGTATTCTTTGAAAACCATCAAATTTATAAACAAACCTATTAGGCTAAAGGAAATCAGAGGGGGTAGTATTTATGAATAAAACGTCATTATTGATTGATTATTGTTTGCTGTTTTGAAGTTCTAATTAAGTAAGTTGTAAAAATATTGTAACTAAATTATATTCTAAGCCCCAACGCAAACTTGGGAAGTGGATGGTTTACAATTTTTACGAACACATTTTAGCAGGAAAAGCTAACAAAAAATAATCAACCATTTTGTTTTAACTCACCTATTTTGGTGGATTAACTTAGTGGATTAACTGAGTTTCAACGATGATTGAAGGCAGGAGCATTCAAATTAAAGAAGTCGACTCACAAAATTTGGTTTGTTTACTGAGTTTGACTTCGAAACTAGGTTGCTGAATCAAAAAGATGTCTTGCATTCTTAAAAACATTTTGTTGGACTTGAAAATTCTGGTTTTGAACAAGCAAGATTGTATATGGACAACAAGATTGTGCATGAAATCAAAAAAAGCAATCTTGTGAATTTAGTACATAAAAAAACGAAAAAGATTATTTCTCAATACAAATTTTTGAATGTTACTATTCTCACCATTCAACCATTGTCTCAAAAATTAATATTAGAAGTCAAAGATATTTATAGTTTTAAAAATGCTAGACCCAGTCGAAAGAGAACTGGTCCAGTCGTGAAGGCTTAACACAAATAAGCAGATAAAAGGACAAACAGACACATTTGTGTGTTCTATTTTTTTAACTTTGATCAAGATTTAAGGATACAATTTTTTTACAAGCACATAATTATTATATAGTTGTTTAATTTAATTTTTAAAAATAATTCAAATTCATTTTGATTTTAATTTCTACAACATTAAAATATTTTTTTAGATGCGTTTTGGTTTTATTTAATCATAATCGGCTACGCGTCAGTTTAACCAATTACGCCCGATGATGGTTTAATAAAACCAAAACGCGTCGTTAAAATAATATATTTATTAAAATATTAAATCATCTGAAAGTAAAAATCAAAATCGATTTAAACTATTTTTCACTTTTATTTTATAAATACAATTATACTTTTCAAATAAATAAATAAATAAACAGTTTTTTTTTAAATAAAAATAAACTTGTTGAACAAAAATTCATCAAACAATATAAATGGTGTAAGATAAATTTTTGCATACGTCTTTAGTTAATAGTTTAAAAAAAACTGATTGAGAAAATCCAAAATGAAACATAAATAATGTATTGAAAATAGTGAGCAAAAGTGGTGTAACCCACTTTTTTTTAAATCAATTTTTTCATCTTTAATCGATCTTCAACACTATTTAATTTGAGATTTAAGGAGAAAAGGACGCATTTTTGGAGAGTTTAGATATTTCGAAATTATAAATTGTTTCTAAGGTATTTTTTTTTGCTTCATAAATGTCAAAAATATAAGACAAAAGTTTCAACTTTGCCAAAAAATGGTTTACGTCAACACAAATGTTTCGAATTTGAAAATTAATTTTTTAAAAATTATTCAACTTAATTTAAAATGAAAATAAAAGAAGAAATTTCTGGTTTTCCGTTATTTAAAAAAGTGATTTTTTTGTTTCAAGTCAATTTTTTAGAAAATTGCCCCTCCTGCCTAAACTGGGGGAAGTAGACCCCGCCTCTTCTACTTTTTTTTGTTGTCTAATCTCAACCTGCTCGCTCTAGCTTTTTGGTGCACCAGATACCGATCACCCTGTATTAATAATATAAGTTTTAATTGTTTTATCAATTCAAAAAAAGAACTTCATGTTATTTGAGATACCTCTCATAACATCCATTTCCTTAAAATTCAAAAATAACTTCAAATATAACAAAGAGGAGTTGAAGGTATGGCCTGGATTTAGTTAGGTGCTACTTCACGCCACGCACAGAGCAATTAAAATGATAATTTATTTTAAGTTTAAAGAAACGAATGAAATAACTATTTATCAACAAAAATATATCGTTAACGGTGATTCTTAATATAGGATCACGCACATGCACTTGAATTTTTTTTATGAATTTTCGCTTTTCCTTCATTACCAGTTTTTATATTAAGATTGAGCGATACTGCTTATTTTTTTTAAACTAAAAAACATCAACCGCATTGGTCCAAATGGAATCTTACAAGCTTAGAAATTAATTATTGATTGATCTTCACTATCTTCACTAAATCAATAGAACACAAAAATGTACATAATATTGATATGTGTATAATCTATCTTAAGTGGTAATGTGCTACATTTTGCTTATGATATGACTTTGGCCTACAATGCTTAACCTACAAAATATATAGTAAATGAAGTAGATTGGGTAAAGGTGGAGCCGAATTCAAATAGTTGGATTCCTAAGCGTGCTATAAGAACAAGAATGTGCATATGCATGTACAATGAACATATTTTCTTGAGCTTACTCAATTATCTGACACAGCTTATATGGAAGGTCTTAAATATATGAAACAAATACTCGTATAATGTGATAGGAAATTGTACTTAAAAAAAGTATATTACATGGAAAAACAAATAGAAAGGACGACATTCTTTTCTTAAATGATTAAAGTTTTTCATTATTTATTTTAATTTTATTTATTTATATTTTATTTATTTCTTCAAAGAAGTTTTCAATAGACTTTTGACTTTCGTTTATATAAACTGATTTGTTCATGTCACGTGACCTTGAAAGATACCTGGTGCAGGGTTTTGGAAAGAAGACTTTCTATAATGTGACTTTTCAATATCGTTTCGTAGCAGATGGTGTGCAAATCAGACCCTTAATAGATCTGTTGAACTACATACATCATTCAGTATCTCCAATGTTTCGTAATGGAACACTTCAGCACGGTCGGTCGTTGAAGATCTGACAAAACTTGTTGGTCTTGAAATAAAAGTGGACAAGACCAAGTACAAACTATAAATAAGAAGAAATAGACGTTTTTACTATAAACAAAAAGAAAAAACTTTTTTTTGGTACAAAGATACATACATACATACATTTTTTTTAATACCTTCTTGGTTTCTTTAGCCATAGAATCTATAGCATTTAACAACTACAAGATCAAGTTCACGCAATCCATTCGTGCATTTTATTTTAAATATGCATATACACGTACACTTCGGTGTTGTACGTACTTTTTATACATTTTTGGCTTACAGTTGTCCGATTTGATTGAGCTGTCGTTATTTGCAGGAGGGGGAAAGTTCAAGATAAATAGTATGTGAAAACCTCTCTCTGTCTCCTTTTGTCAAGTTCTTTACATTCAAAAATATTTTGTTGCTAGTTTTTCAGATAAGCAGAAGCTAGAAAATATAATATTAACTTTTTTAGCTTCAAATTTAATGATAAATTTTAGGTTTAACTTAAACTGGTTTTATGTATGGTGGTATGGCGATCGACATTTAACGAGTTGCTGCCTTACACGAATCAAAAACACAGTTTTTTTTTTTGTCAGAAAACAGACAAAATAATGGATAAAGTTCTTTAAAGCATAACATTACATGAAGATTTGAAATTTCAATTTTTTAACATTATTTGCAAAATTGTGTCAAGATGCCAGATTATGAGAAAAAACATTAAAATATTATAATGTAGTTTGCACATTTTTTGTTTATATTTTGACAACTTGCCAGTCGTTTGAAACCGACAGAACGACGATTATTGAACGCTGAAAATGTGTCTAGAAAAATATCGAAATGCAACTTGAAGTGACTAATTTGGGTATCAGGTAAATGTCTAACTTAATAATTTTTTTTACAGACCATATTTCTTTTTGTTTATTGTTTCACATTTATATGTACATACATCGTACATACATATTTGAGTTTTTTTTACATACGTAATATTTAAAATGTAGAAATAACTTTATAGGCTCAGTTTTAAAATAAATCAATAAAACCATAAGCATTTAAGGTGTGTTTAATGAATCTATTCGGAACAGAAAATTACAGAAAAGAACAGAAAAGTACAGGATTGTGTGTTCCATGAGTAAAAACTTTGCCCTAAACTGTTCTACCTTCTGTCACTTTGTTTTTCATGAAGTTTTTCAGAACAGTCTAGAACAATATTTCCTGCACCTACTTTTGAGGTGGAGCAAGTGAGTGAGAAATGTCCAAGTAGCAGCTGATTTGTTTCTTTGGGACAATAATAATTAATAATAAATATCACAGAAATACTTTTTTTTTTTTGAACTTAACATGAAGAAAAGACATTAAAGAATATAAAAAGTGAATTTATATTAAATTTGATTTGAAAATTAACGCAAACAAAAATAACAACAGAAACATTTTTAAAATTGAAATCTTACAGCTGATGGGCAACGGCCAATTCCGTCAACATATAGCTGCACTTTTTTGTTCTTTTTTGTTCTGACAGTTTTCACACACTTGTGCTGTTTTGCTCTGTTCTGATCTAGTTTTTTTTCACTAAACAAAGCTTTTAAAGAAGTTCATAATACTTATTTCAAAACACGAAAACAGGAAATATTAAAATATATTTTTTTATTTTGCAGTGGATAAAATCTAACAAAAGAAGAAAGCAAAATTGGGACCAATGGATTTCGACAAAATTCTGGAAAAATGTGGAGACTTCAATCGATACCAATTTATGATATTGGCGCTATTTGGACTGATTAATGTTATAATATCAATGCACTATTTTACACAAACTATTATAAGTTTTGTCCCAAATCACTGGTAAATATTATTTACATATTTTTAAAAATCCCTTTATAAGTTCTCACTCCAAGAAAACTTAAAAAAATATAAAAAATAATCATCAGAGACAATTTAATTAATAAATAATCATAGTTAAATACTAATAACTTATTTTTTACATTTATTTTTTTTAAATAAGATACTTTGGGTACTCACAATAAAACTAGTGAGATCGTTTAAACTAATTAAGAATACACCTAGCTTTGTATTAGAACACATGATGCAGATGAAACACCTGGAATAAAAATGTATTTCTTAAAAATCTGACTATTAAAACTAAAGTTATGTTCTGGGAGCCGACTGTATTATTACCTGCCTCATACCGGCAGCGCAAAAATTGGATACTAACTAATAGTTTAAGTCCAAACATTTACAAAACTATAAACTATTTGCCATAATTACGAATTTCAATATGCTAGATTTCAAATTTCATAATGCTTAATCGTATGGGAGCTGAAAAAACAGAATGCTAGATTTCAAAATCCATTTTATGTACCTTTTTTCCCTTGCAAACCATTTTTTTCAATGATTAAAAAAACAGCTATTGATAAAGTTATATAAATATTTATTTTTTCAGAATTATGTACTTTTTCAAATATTTTAATTTTTTATATTTGAAATGTGTTTTCTTACACAGAAACAAACCCCTACTTATATTTAAATTCAGCTGATGACACGAGGATGGTGGATTTCATTGATCCAGTGTCATTACGTTAATCTCAATGAAGCTGTTTTTTAAACAAAACATTTTTCACTGTGACAATGAATTTATTTGATAATTCAACGAACATCTTAATAATAACTAATAACACACATTTACTGACTCAAAAATCAGCTGTGATATTATCAAATTTAAGGTTCATAAGCTCAAACTATAAGTAAGTTTCCAATTTATGCTTATTAAGTTTATATCTAGAGTATACAATCAAATATTTTTTAAAATAAATAAAGACAGATAATGCCAAAAAAGCATTTGGCATAACTTAAAAATTTCAAAATGCTTTCCACTCCTGTATTATGCTAGATCTAGCATTTATAATGCCATTGTGGCAACGCTGATGGTGATGAACAATTTATCAATTTCTTTTGGATACTTGTGAGATTTTTAAGTTTTAACTGCGTTTTTTTGCATGTCCATATGGACTTTGCGAAAAAAACGACATCGGGACATTTCAACATTTCGCCTTGATCTGGCATTTTTTATTGAACTATCTACTACCAACAAACATTTGACATTTCTGTATAAATTATGGATAGCACAACGTGAATTGTTGTTTGGCAATACCGTTTTTATCGGGACAAAAGTTAAATCCACTTATTTATCGGGATATAGCTAACTCTATATGAACATAGTTGTTGTATTTTACATGGAAATTGCTTTGCGTTGCTGTCGTTTTTTTCCGACTGATTTTCTGGACTTGCAAAAAAACACAACTATTATCAGGGAAAGGATTTTTTAACCCAAAAACATTAAAAATTAAAAAGGCAAAAAAAAGCATTTATAAAATAGAGAGAATTCACATGCATAGTTAAACTCTCAATTTAAGCAACATTACACTACCAACAGTTTTTGTTCAAGTTTTCAAGTTACAACTTTCTACGAGTGTCACTTAAAAGTGCCCTAAATAAGCTAGTATCTAATTTGTAAAGTGTGGAACAGGAATTGGGCAAAAATTCGGCATTTTGGTCAATGTTTGGAAAAAAACCAATGTTAGCTAAAAATATTACACTCAAAATATCTTTTATTTACGATAAAAAAAAATAATATAAGCGATAAAAGCAAAAAGGCTCTAACGAGTAACAATGGCCAAAAAATAAAAATAAAAATAAATTATATATTTTTGGAATCAGGAGGACATGAGACGTATTTGTGCAAAATCGATTCATATTTGATTCATAAGATATCCTTGGTTACTATAATAAAGATCTGTGAAGCTTATATAGAATTAATACAAACTTTTGATATAGCAAAAGAACTGTCATTTGTTCAATAAATGCATACAAGCTTACACTGAAAAGTTAAAAGCTGATTTGATACAGATACACCTTTTAAGTTTTCAGATTTTTTAAATCATCTTTTCAAAAGATAAAAATAAATGTTACTTAGAACTGCCTTTTGCAAATCAAAATGCATTGAAAAAACCTTCAATTTTTGAAATTTTTGTATGTCACTGTTTCAAAAATATTAAATTAATTTGATTAAAACATAGCCATTAAATAAAACGCTTTTTTACTTATCTTAAAAAATTAATAGATATTATTGTATTTACTAAATACCTACCTTTTATTTAAAAAAAAAATAAATAAATAGAATTTTACTAAATACCTTATTTTTAAATCTCATTTTCCATACTCATTAAGTCAAAATCCAAATGAAAATATATAAAGTCCTCATGCCTTTAACTTTGTCCTTATCTTATCTTTATTGGTGGATTTACATGTATCTTGACCTTGATCTTCAAGAAAAGTAGAGCGGGTCAGATATAATGACAAAATATATGAACGTGTGAAAAAGTACAAGGGTAGTAACTCTTTTTTAATTACTATAATATGCTATAATCTGTTTGGCTGTCAAAAACATATGTTTTCAATAATTTCTTATTTTATTTCTAGATTAAAACCTTAACTACATTCACTTTTTGCAAAATTACAGAAGTAAACATATTTTTTTCCCGCTAGGTTGTTTTGTGAAAAAGAATATACAATTTTGTTTCTGAGTCAAAAAAAGTTTTTTGCATCAATTATTTAAGTTTTCCAGTGAGAAACATTACTCCAAAAGGAGTTTGAAAATTTTCACTTTTGTACTTTTTCACTTTTTTTTGCTTATGTAGTTAGGGCTAAAGATTCAGTTGATAATATTTGTTATTTTCGTTCAATACCTAATATAATTTGACAACATTTTTCGGTTTGCTTTGCTTGGACATCTTCAAGTCTTTAAACAAATTTATTTACACCTTCATATATCTGTAGATTTTTTGTTGTCTTTGACCCTTCACTTCTTTTTTATTTTTATCCGGCCAAAGAGCTTTAGCAAAACATGTACACATACACAACATAAACACGTGCACACAAATACAGACGAAGATGCCATAATCAAGATGAACATGTTCGTCTTTGCTGTAATCTTGATCTTTATTTCTATGTTTTACTATAATCTTGATTTTATCAAGATGCTCTTGATTTTGGTCTTCCCTCTCTATCCAACAGACGAAACTTTTATATTTTACATCCTTTTCTTTTTCAAGACATGAAATCAAGATACATGTAAATCCACCATATAAATCAAAATTGAGCCTATAATCGGCTCATAACATTTACGCATTATGACTTAAGCTTTAAGCATTCGTCTTTCTTCGATTTGATACTCATTATTTTGGTTCATAAATCCATGGCAGATAATAATTGCAATTCTTTTTGAACGCGGGGTAGTTTCGATTTTGCCCCTCTTTTATGTTTTCGAGGGTGCTGAATTCGAATCTGAGGTTTGCGACTAAAATTTCGTGATGCAACATGGAAAAAAATGCAAAAAATGATGCAAAAATGCATTTTCTGGCAGTTTTTCACTAGTAGCTCGAAAACTACCTGTTATTCAAAGATTACACCAAAGTACTATTGAAAGTGTACATAATTTCGAATAAATCTCTTGAAAAATTCAAAAAGAATTATGAAGTTAAATGTTCATGCTTTAAAATGACAATAATCATTTTTTCGAAAAAAAAAATATCTCGACATAACCCCAAATTTGCATACATAAATGCATGTTTTGTACATCTTTAGATTCGAATATCTATAAAACGTGATATGCTTGAGCAATTTCAAGACCAAATTTTTTTCACAAAAAGTATTTACTTAGTGCATTGGAGTGGATTTTCGAAAATAGTAAAAATACGTCAATTTTCAACTAGCGCTTGAGTCCGAATGGATTTTCACAGAAAAAAACCTTAAACAGAGATTTATTGGAAATTGTGTACACTTTCAATAGTACTTTGATGTAGTTTTCAAATAACTGGTAGTTTTCGAGCCATTAGTAAAAAACTCCCAGAAATTGCAATTTTGCATGTTGTATCACGAAATCTTAGTCGCAAACCTCAGATTCAGATTTAGCACAAACAAAAACATAAACATAAAAGAGGGGCAAAATCAAAACTACCCCATAATTTGCTCTCTAAGAGCCTTTTTGAGCACAAATTGACTGGACTAAATGGAAAATTAAAGATATTAAATGAAGAAGAATAAATCCAGAGTGCCATAAGCTAACTGGACATTAGAAATTGAATAATTTTTGAGGCTTTTGAGAATCAATTGAGGTAAATTATTTTTGTTTGTAATAAATGGAACAAAATTCAAATTACATATACATATGTTTTGCTTGAACTCAAACTGTGTCTTGAGAGTCGTCTTGAGTCCACTCACCAGTGCTTTAGGTATACATACATTGGTAGTGTATTTTTAAAAATTAAACTCCTGAAAACAAATATGTTTCTGGTACGTACTTTCTTTCTTTATTATTAAAAGATTGTCAAGTAGCATTTCAGGTGTACTCTATTAAGACACGGTAATCTCCAAATAAATTTTTTAATATTTTTGTTTTCTATTCCAATAGGTGCTACCATGAGAAACTAGAAAATAAATCATTTACTGAAATAGCTGCTATTTATTCCAAATTTGAAAGCCCATCATGCACAAGACTACATGATATTGATGGTTACAATGTGACCGTTAGCAATGAAGCATGCACAAAATGGATCTACGACTATGATTATGGTTATAGAAGTATGAATACAGAGGTAAGTAAAATAGTTCATAAAATAAATGTTTGACGAATCTGTATTAAAAAATCATTCATTATGTATAATATGTATGTACAATGTACATATTTATTAGCACTAGAGTTGTTCTTAAATTTGATATTTTGTTGTATACATTTGTTGGAGTTTTAATTTCATCTGCATCTGTATACACGTTTAATTTTTTTTATAATTGAGTAATATATAGAAACTAGAATGCTTAGGTGGTTTAATGCTTCGTTATTGTATAATAGCCAAAGATATATGGACATTTCAATTATGAAGTTTAATCAAAATCCTGATAGAATGTAAAAAGAAAACCCAATTATACAGGAACAAAGGGATCAAACATTTTTTACCAAAAAAAAAACTAGCTAACAAGAGTTTTCAAGTATAACGAATAACTCAATCAGCAAAACAGAGTATAAAAATGTTTTGACTGACATAAAAATCTATCGTTCAAGGCCATAGCCATACAAATATTTCGGGGATATGATTTTTCATCAAATTCATTATTTTTTATTCATGCAATAATAAAATAATCTATAGCTCAAATTTCAGTTAATATTTATGTATCTACTTCCTTCGCACAGAGAATAAATAGTAGCATTCCAATACAAATAGAATTTTTGATTTCAGACTAATACCATTTTTCTTATTTTTATTAGTTTTTAATATAAATATAAGTAGCTTGATTTTTGAAAATATCCACCTCAAAAGTAATCCTCGAAGTCCATCGCCTAAATACATACATACATATTTATTTTCTTATACCTGCAAACAAAATTTTTGGAATCGTATATCGTTTTTTTTTTGTTTTCATCCCATTTAACCCTTTTAGGTAACTTTTCCAGAATGTTCTGAATTTGTAGCGTTTTGTTCTAGTGCGTTCCCACGTATCGAATTGATCTTCCGGATTACCAAACAAAAACGTCACTACTCTGGGCTTATGACTAATTCGTAATGGATGAGTCATGCTCATTGGCTTCGCTTTGTCATCAATCAGGCTGAATAGCCCAAGAACAAAAATAAAATGACTGCCGAAATCTGGAAAAAATTATTTACCTATAGGATAATATCATTGATATGGGCGCATCCAAAGTCCCTCGAAATCTTCTTATTAGGGCTAGCCACGATAACAGAAAAGTCTCGGTATAGTTTGGTATCGGTATCGGAAACCAAACCGATACCGAGGCTATACCAGCTCCAAGGCATTCGAAACGATACCGAGACTGACCAAATGAGACTGAGTTATGCGAGACCGTGTTATAAGAAACCGTACTTTTGGGACCAAAATTTACCGATACTTTCGGTAGTATCGTTTGGTATCGGCAAAAAAAAAAATAGATTTTTGAATAATATAATTAATTTGTACAAATAAACAATTCTTGTAATACGTTAAACACCAAGATCAAGAGCATGTAACGAAGTCGTGCATTTTATTTTTGTTTGTGACTGAGACGAGACCGAAACCAGACGAGACCGACACCGATACCGAAATAAGACTTTGCTAT
Organism: Dasysyrphus albostriatus; assembly: GCA_946251815.1. Classification (NCBI taxonomy): domain Eukaryota; kingdom Metazoa; phylum Arthropoda; class Insecta; order Diptera; family Syrphidae; genus Dasysyrphus; species Dasysyrphus albostriatus. The sequence continues at coordinate 180,587,014 of OX276335.1, forward strand.
ACGAGACCAAACGAGACTGAGTAATACGAGACCGATACCGAGACGATACAAATTTTTTCAATTTTAACGATTTGGTTTGGTATCGTGGCCAGCCCTACTACTTATAGCTTTTTTTTAATTGAATTCAAAGAGGTATAGAAGAAGAGGGATCTGTAAAATTGTGTAATTAAAAATGTAACTGTCCTTTTCATGAATTGACTTTTTTTTAAGTGTAACAGGAGTATTACTGAAAACTCTTTGAAAATGATAGTCAAACATTTTGAGGAGGATCAGACCCGTGTGATCCCTCCCCTGGCAGCGATTTTGATGTTGTTTAAGAATTTTATATCTAAAATTATCGTTCCTCATTTCATGAAGTGATGTTATTTTAAAATTTGATAGATACATGTAAATATTTTAATAATTCTAGGTACATAGAAATATTTTTGACAAATATTTAATTCGTTCTTAAAATCGATAAAAGAATATAATAAAAATGTTTTGACCCCAAACCATCAAAAAGTGAGTTTTTTTTGTAAAACGGTTAAAACAATTTATTAAAAAAAAAAAAAAATATTTATATGCATGAATAGAATAATATGAATTCAATAAACATTTTCTTCTTACTACAGCAATTAAAAAAAAAAAAACAATGTTAAAATTCGTCAGTCTCGAATATCTCGAAAGGAAATAAAGCTCTGTGGCAACACTTACCTACATTAAGAATGCAATACAAAACAACTTTAATCAATATTTATGTACTATATTATAGTCACAAACACCATACAAATACATTTATGTTTAAATATCTTAAACTGTTATAAATATGTACCTACAGTTAAAATACCAATACCATTTATTATCATGTATAAGTTCCCCTAGGATAGGCTAAGAAGAAAAAATAAGAATAAAGAGGAGTCGGTTTTGATTTCGACCTCTGAACTATTGCCTTCGGGTTAATTTCACTTTACACACTAGTTTTTAATTGCTAATTGATAGGATGAGTGAAAAAAAATTCAACAAACTACCAAAAGTTGTTGAGTATTTTTTCTCGTCTCAAATATCTCGAGAACAGACAGTAATATAAGCTTTGGGTTAATATAATTCTGTATACTAGTTTAAAGTTGATAATTGCTAAGTTTAAAAGTTAATTCAACAATTTTTTTTTTAATGCAACTTTACCAATTTTTTTTTTCTCAAATATCTTGAGAACAACCGATGATTTTGGCTGCTGGTAAATTGTATTGTTCTCTCTTAGCTTCTTTTTTTGTTTTTATACTCCGATCTCTCTTAAAACAAATACCATTCATATTTAACTTCTACAGACTTAGGTTAGGTTAGGTTAGGTTAGGAGGACGCACATAGGCCGTTGCATACACGGGGGCCTATTGTTCCATTGTGATCCCCTTACAAAATTAAGCAGAGATGTTTCTAAGCTAATGGTTCGCATAGACTAGTTTGTTTGCAAACCAGTTCTCCAACAAACCTTCAAAATAACGGAGGTGATTTGTTCAGACGTTTGGACAATCGCAGAGCAGGTGTTTAATGGTTTCTATTTCTTCAGCATTCTAATATAGTACCTACAGAAAACGGGTGCGATTACACCCAGTCTGGTTTATCAAGATTTTAATATTCTTTTTACTCAGCGATAAAATGTACTTCTTGAGATAACGTGGATAACTGTTTTTCTGAGTTACCTTAGTTGTTTATACTCCTTTCCATCTTCCTATTCCTTGAATGTAGAATTAAAGCTAAATATACCCCTTTTAGCATTATATAACTTTTATGAAACGACCACATATTTTCCTTTGCTAAAAATTCAGCTAAATGTCTTGGTTTTCTTAGACGATGTAAGAACTTATTTTTCACTTCTGATCTAGCAACTATTTTGCAAGCATACATACGCTCAAAGCTTGAGTATAACTCTCATTTTTGGTCTGGTGCATCCAAAATATCACTGCAATTACAAGATATAATCCAGAATAGAGTTTTAATGAAAACAAGATCAATCTCGGGAACATTTGTTTTCTTGGAATAGCGTCGAAATGTCTCTATCACACTTTTTTGGTAAGTCTGTTGATCAATCAGCTACATTCAACCCCTTAAACAATTTCAGCGTAAGACCCACTCTGCTAAGGAACAGCCATATAAATACGAGTATATCAACAAGAACTGTTTTATCTGAAGAGATTTCTTTGACAGAAGCGGCGGCCGGTGAAGCGTCTGAATTTGGAATATAAAAAACAACTTAAAGAAGGGTGCTTCAGCTATATTTGAAATTAATTTTCGGTTTGAGATCAAATAACGTTTAAATAAACAGCGGGCGTTTTCGACCTTAATGAGCTTCTTTTTCCAACCTGCCCTATTTACTGGTTCAACTTGCCCCGCTTGTGGTGATATTATTCACCTGCTATTATACGACTATACACTCCTCGTCAACTGAATACGCACAAACATTTTTGAATATATTTTATCCATTTTTTCCAAACAGTGATGGTTATTAGGCCATCTGTTGATGGTAAAAATGTTCGTAACATATAAATAACAGAATTTCAAAGTTTTATCCAAAAACAACCGTGAGTTTTTCCTTCAACCACTTCCAAAGTGTAACTTATACAAAGTAGAAGTTTTTTTTTTGAGTCAACTGAATAGGTACAAAAATTAAAATTGGTATTGGAATGGAATGAAACAAGTTTTTGTTTAAGTTTAGTAGTGGGTACTTCCACCTTTATTTTTAATTACTTCGTAAATTCGATCCGGCATGGAATCGTATAGCTTTTTAATGTAATTTAACGAAATTTCGCTCCACGCTAATTTGATTTCAGAAATTAAGGTTTCTTTGTCTTCGAAATGACGACCACCCTCATAAACTTTGCGTACTAACCATCCCCAGACATTTTCTATGATGTTTAGATCAGGTGAGTACGGCGGCCATTGAAGCAACTGCACTTGTTGCTCCTCTATTCATGTTTTTATTATGCGCGCTGAGTGAATAGGCGTATTATCATGTTGGTAGGTCCAGTTTATGGGTCCAAAGATGTTAGAAAATTTAGGAAAATTTCTTTCCAAAATTACTTTATACCCAGCTGCTGTCATTCTTGATGTTACAACCTCGAGCTCAACTGTTCCATAATAACTGACTGCTCCCCATATCATGACACCTCCTTCACGACTATGATGGCGCTTTAAAAATCTTTTTTCTTTTCTTAAGTCGTGAAAATAGAAGTTGAACCCATCAGGGCCATCGAAATTAAACTTTTTTTCATCTGAAAAAACCACGTGATACCATTCTTTTTTCCAACTCATGTGAAGTCTTGAAAAATCTAATCGCAACATTTTCCGTCTCTCGTCAAGTGGTGGTTTTTTCTTAAGTTTCATTCGTTTAAGATGGCTTAAGTTGTTGATTACTCTTAATACTGTTGAGCAACTTGCGTTTACGCCGACTTTTTGTTTTATTTTTGCCACAGAATCAGAAGAATTTGATGCATATCTTAAAATTCTTCGTCTCTCAGCTGCTGTTGTTGCTGTTTTCTTACCTCCCTTCATGTTTTTGCCGTATGCATCTTTATTTTTCAAGTAAGAATAAACTACATTAAAACTTCGGCCAACTTTATCAGCTATTGCACGTCCAGTTAGGCCTTGGTCTCTAAGTAAATCGATTTTAGCTTTTTCAACACTGTTAAGACACGTAGATCTACCCATTTTTCTTAAAATTTGAAATCAAGAATTAAATTTTACTGAAAACACTAAAATCGTTAATTTAAACTGTCAAGCACTCCAAAAAACTTATAAACAACGAAGAAAATGGCGTTGTACCTATTCAGTTGACTAGAAAAAAAACTCCTACTTTGCATATAAAACACTTTGCAAGTGGTTGAAGAAAAACTCACGGTTGTTTTTGGATAATTCTTTCGGAATTGACTGCTTAACATCTTAAGGGAATAGTTAGCATCAACAGATGGCATAATAACCATCACTGTTTGGAAAAATGGATAAAGTATATTAAAAAATGTTTGTGCGTATTCAGTTGACGAGGAGTGTATTTGTAATTTTTCAAAATTTATTTAAAAAGCTGAAATAATAGATAGGATATACTCCTATCTATGAGACTCAGTTTCATTGTTATGTTATGAATGGGTGAAAAGTTATGAGCTTAATTTTGTTCAATGTTATTGAACTTTCTAAAGGATTTTATCAAAAAGTTCAAAGCTCTGATGCTTGGTTTATCGAAATATTTGAACCTGATTGAGTTCTATTAAGCTTCTTCATTAAGTTATTATAGGTAGGCTCATTAAATCGGTAAATTTGAACCCAGCATTCATTTTTGTTTGACAATTTTGGAATGCATTATTATTCTGCTTGTAAGAAATTCCCTAGCGTAAAATCGGAACATAATTTATGTAACCATATATTTAACAGATAAAAAAAAAAAATCTTCCGTTGTATGCAATTTCGTCAAAAATGAAGTTTTTTTACAATCGTTTATTACATCACAAATATACAAAAGAAAACATTATTTTTTTCAGTTAAACTGGGTATGTGATTCTGCGTATAAGGCAAGAGTTGGACAGTCGATGTTTTTTGTGGGATCAGTTGTTGGCACATTATTTTATGGTCTGTTATCAGATAAAATTGGTCGTTTACCTGCACTGATATTATCCAACTTGTCGGGATTTATTGGAGATTTTTCAACAATTTTCACAACAACGCTGCCAACATTCACACTATGCAGATTTATTTCCGGCTTGGCAGCTGACACAAATTTTTACTTAATGTATATAATGGGTATGTTTAATTTAAATAATGGAATTAAAATAATCTTTGACATAAATTTAAATAAATTTTCAGTTTTGGAATACATAAAACCGTCAATGCGTACCTTGGGTCTTAATTTAGTCGTAGGCCTATTTTATTGCTTAGGACTGGTTTTCACACCATGGCTAGCAGTGGTTGCTGGAACCTGGCAACGCTATTTGATGATGACATCGCTGCCAATCTTATCTGTTAGTTTATTTTATTTTATTATACAAGAAAGCGCACAGTGGCTAGTAACACGAGATGATTTAGATGGTGCGATAAGACGTCTAAAAAATGTTGCAAAATTCAATGGGAAAAAAGTTCCCGACGAAGACTTTAATGAATTTAGAAAATACTGTGAAAAGCAAAGAAAAGAAGGGGAGAAGCAATCAAACTTAATTGATATGTTTAGGACTCCAAGGATGAGAAAACACACATTAATATTATTTTTTAAATCGTAAGTGTATTGATTTGATTACTCGTAGTAACATGAATCTGGCTTGAATCTCCTTACGCTTATTGCATTTAAATACCTTTTCTTACAAAACCTAAAGATACAAATGATATTTATATTTTAGAATGGTTATAACTTTGTGCTACGATGCAGTGTCACGAAATGTAGAAGGAATGGGATTGTCACCTTTTGTGATGTTTTCACTTAGCGCCTTGGCAGTTCTTCCATCCAGTGTACTATTGATACTGCTTCAAGATAAAATCGGTCGTAAGGGAATGGCATCATCATCATTATTAGTTGGTGGCATTTTCACAACAGCAGCTGGAATTGCAATAGCTTACCAAAAGCATAATCATAACGCAACACTTTTAGCCGCTTTAACAATTGCTGCCCGCTTTGGTGTGGCGATTTCTTATGAATCTGGCTCTCAGTATGCGACAGAGTTAATTCCGACATGTGTTCGTGGCCAAGGTGTTGCTGCTGTACATGTAGCTGGTTTCGCAGCTTCGTTTATGGCGCCATACATTTTATACCTGGGAACTTATTTTAAGGCAGCACCATCAATAATACTGGGAGTCTTATTCTTTAGTGGAGCCTTCGTGTGCCTATTACTACCGGAAACTTTAAACAGGTAAGGCATCGAATTTTTTTAACAACCTGTCAAGAATTAGATTTAATTTATATTTAAATTTACAAAGAACTCTTCCCAAATCTTTGGAGGAAGGTGAAGAATTTGGCAAGGGCGAGCGCTTATTGGATTTCCCATGTCTTTCAAATCGTACTAAGGATACTGACGAGTCCCCCGAACATTCAGAAGCTGATATAACATCTGTCTAACAGTATTCGTATGCAAGTGTTTGATACATACATATAATATAGAATATTTTTTTATTAGATAGTGTAATATTTAAACAAATAATACTAAGAACACATAATAATAAACTTGAAACTTTACAAATGCTCATAGATTTAAAAGTAAAAGTAAAAATTCCTTAGTAGATAAATTTCCTTTGAATAATTTGTATCCATTTGGCTTGAGTTTAAAATATTTATTTCGTTGTTGTATTTTTTACTATATAAACCTACACAATAAAAATGTGATACACTTTTCATATACAACAAATTATATTTATTGCTAATAAAGAAGTTCGTTTGATTTATAAAATATTGTCGACCCTGCCAAAAAAGACATTCGGCCTTATTAAAATGTTTACAGCAGAAAAATTAAACACCTCATACATTCTTTTTCGCCCAAAGCTTTAAAAGCTATTGTGCGATTTGGAAGTGATGGTTTGAACAAGCACGTTGGATATGGGCAGTGATGGTACCTGAAAATAAACAAAAATTTAAGTAACTTGTGGGCTAGAGTATAAAGAAAAATTCGTACTTCTTTCATACACCGACAGAACAGAATACAGAAGAGAACACATTTAAATAAATGATACGTTAACTTTTTATGAACGTCTTAAAAACAAAAAAAAAAAAATGTGTATACCTATTTTTAAAATAATATTGTTTTTGTTGAGGGGAAAAAATTGAAGCAATTTATAAACGTATGTAAGTAATACAAAAAAAAGAACTCAAAAACGAAAATCAACATTCTGTTTACATTGCCCAAACAAAATTAAAAAAACCGTTTTTGTTTCTCATTCCAAACTGATTGAAACTTAAAAAAAAGGAACAAATATGATCTATTAATATTGATGGGCCATTTTATAGCGAAATGCTATTACCATGCACTAAATAAATTGCACTACCGTATGGTAGAAATTTGCTTTTATAGTTAAGAAAAAAACAACCTTTCGCCACCGATATTTGTTTAAATTCTTGTGATTATTGGTTTTCCCGATAAAAACTTTTTTCCGAAGGCCGTATCGTAGTTATAACATACATAGGTTTTATCGACTTGGTCAAAACTTTAGTATTAAGTTGTAAAAAGGTTTATTTTTCCGTTTGATACATCCCAAAAAAATACTGTTTTGGTTCTTCATTCCTATGTTTCATGATCGGACGATCATTTTTGTTTTATTTATCCTATTCTACCTGTATCTACCTTTAAGCTATTGAATAGACCTTTCAAAAAGGAACAGTAACGTGCAAGGGTTTTAATTATTGAATAATGTTTATTTGGGCCATAAGCATGCTTAAGCCGAAAGTTTTACTTAATTCACCCATGCGTTTCAAAGAGAATATTCATACTGAAATTTAGCTGAATTTGACAGACCAACTCCTAAAAGTGTTCGTAATAACATTTCCTATCGAAATGAGGGTTTAAAAATAAAAAAAAACAAAAATGAGGAAAAATTAATACTATGTTTTCATATTAGACTAAGAGCAGACAGCAGATTTAAGGTATGAAATAGGCTTCAAAAGCTTCGACGCCTTAACTTCTTTTTTTTCCTATCATTCACACCCAAAATCTTCTGTGGCTCTCGGTCTATTAGGCCAAATGAGGTAATTTCGTTGAAAATTTCCAGATACGAGTATAATAAAAAAAAAAAAAATCAGCATTTCTTAATAAATTGCGTTATTTTTTTTTTTTGGAGTAGGATTAGGCTCAAAACATGGTTAAACACAATAAAATAGAGGCTCAAGGCCTTAGTATGGTATATTAACAAGTCAGTTTTATTCAAAATTGACGGATATATGTACATTAGCATGGGTCATGCTTAAGGCTTTGATTATCTTGGCACCATGAAAAGTAGGTAGCGGGTCTAAAAAAAACTCTCCTATTATTAATTAAATTTTGATCTAAAAAATTTTAACTTTTAGAGGTCCCTCATGGTCATTTTGTTTTTTCCATGGAAATTGTATGGGAGAAAAGTGGGAGAAATTTTGGAATTTAACTTTTTAGCCGCTGAACCTTAATAAAATTCAATAACATTTTCAAATAAAACATTGAATGTTCTAAAAAAGTTCTTGGCTGATAAATAGAAGCAACCATTCTAAAAAAATTTACAAAAATTTCATTACCTTTTACATTAACTAAACCGAACAATTTAACTATGTTTTATAATTTTTTAAAAATATGTTTTTATTAAAATCAGTTAACTGTTGAAAGTAGTTGTTCTGTATTCCAGATTGGGTCTTAAATAGCAGAGACTAAAGGCTTTACAATTTTTTATTAAGATCAATTTTTGAAAATGTCAAAAATTAATTTTTATTAAAAATTTGCAGAGGTATTATCATTCAAACTTTACCATTTCCTATAATTCTTGTCAGTTTTGGCCCAAATGACCCCTTTTCGGTACAATCAGCCGGATCTACGATTTTTCGGAACCGGGGCAAAAACTTGAATTTGACGCCCCTCCAGGTTTTGAGGTTAATACAAAAATGGCATATAGGTTCTTAGTTGAATTTTTTGTAACCCGGAGATAAAAAGTTTTTAATGATTTGCACTCTATAAAATGCAAATACAAGGCCGTAGCTAGCGGAGGATAACAGGGTTTAATATCCCACCTCAAAATTTTTAGAAATATGTATACTTGTAGATCATATATTTCGGGTTCAGTATGAGAAATTCATAATAAAATTTATTTATTTATATTTTAGAGCCTGAATTCATGCTTTAGATGGTTAATTTTGTTTTAATATGCACACCAGAAAGAACTGTTTTGACCAGTGAAATGTCTAAAAACTTAGCTAAGAAATTTTACCGTCAAAGAAAGACTTACAGGATTAGCGTAAATCTCAATTCATCGAAAAAGGAAGGAAGTTATAGATATACCAACATATTTGCTACAGGCCAAAGGATGGAATGGTGAGACTTATTTTTTGAAAAATTAAATAGTCCCCCACCCTAAAATAAAATTATGTCTGGCTATGACCTTGTACACACACATGGCTGCAATCCAAAAGTTTCTTCAATCTTTCCAGATTTGTTAAAAGGAAGGAAAGCCCAATTCGAAAAATCAGAAAATAAACTCAAATTGAAGATGCCTCACAAAAATTAGTATAAAAAAACTATTTTTTTTAATTGTTTTATAAAATTACCTTAAAATGAGAAAATAAACAAAACGAAATAATATTTTACTTAATTTTTTATAAAAACGGTACAAATGTGAGCGTATACCTTCTTAAACTGACTTCTCCCAGGCCTTTTGTAAAGGGGTTTTCAAATGGGACGCTACAAAAGTAGAGCGACAGGGACAGCAAACGGAGCCATATTTCTTGCTGCTCTTCTGACATTTCTCTTTAGTAAGGTTTGCCATTTCATAATGGAAAGATATAACAACGAGTCAAAATTATTAAAATTTACTACCGAAGTTCGGAGTCAGTGGCCTCAACGTTAAGAGCGCTACGTTCAATTTATGGTCTTCATAATCATCCTAGCAGATCACAATTGAGCGTCTAGTGGAAAACTTTGAATTCACAGGCACAGTACAAAATGTTCCCGTGCCAGTGAGACAAAGAAGTGCCCGTAGTGTCGAGAACAGTGCTGCCGCTGAGGCTTCAGTTGCAAAAAGCCCAAATGTGTCTCTCACACGTCGTTCTTAAGCGTTGGGCATCTCTGTGACATCGTTGTGGCGAATTTTGCGAAAAGATCTTGGCCTACATCATTACAAGATTACATTGACGAAAGAACTGAAGCCGCTTGACTACCAGAAGCGTCGTATGTTCGTGAATTGGGCTGAGCAACAACTCGAAAATGATTCGGATTTTTATCGAAAAATCATCTTCAGCGATGAGGCTCATTTCTGGCTGAATGGCTTCGTCAATAAACAAAATATGCGGTATTGGTCAGGCAGCAATCCACACATACTCCATGAGTCATCATTGCATCCCAAAAAAATAACGGTTTGGTGTGGTTTATGGGCCGGCGGCGTCATTGGGCCGTACTTCTTCCGTGATGATCAAGACCGGCACGTTAGTGTGAATGGGGATCGCTACCGTTCAATGATAACCGAATACTTTTGGCCCCAATTGGATGATATGGACATGGAGGACTTGTGGTTCCAACAATACGGCGCGCCACAAGCCAAACAGCGAATGTCACAATCAATTTATTGGAAACCAAGTTTGGAGAACGTGTTATCTCACGAAATGGTCCAGTCGCTTGGCCGCCTCGGTCGTGCGATTTGACGCCATTAGACTATTTCCTGTGGGGCTACGTCAAGTCTATGGTCTATGCCAACAAGCGAGCGACGATTGATGAACTTCGTAGGAATATCGAACGGGAAATTGCAGCAGTATCAGCCGATTTGTGCTTGAAAACCGTCAAAAATGGGGTTAAGTGTCTGGACTTCTGCAAGCGTGCCCGTGGTGGCCATGCAAAAGAAATCGAGTTCCATACATAATGGCATTGAACGTACTTTCACAGGAATAAAGAATTTCATTGATATCCAAAACCGTTTTTGTTTTATTTAAGAAAACTTTTGTAGCGCTCTTATTGAACAACCCGATATATCTGTGATCTTTTGGAGAGACATGATAAGTCCATTTTTAAATTTTTACATCGAGCTTCATAGAGCTTGAATGGTAGAACCGAATTTTTTCAAGTTTGAAAACATTCATTTGAAGAAAATCGGTTAATTCGTTTAGGCTCTACCTCAATGTAAGGTGAACGTAAAGACGCAAATTTTAAAATTAAGTTATCATGTTTCTCAAAACTCCAAAGATATTTATGTCGTTTTCGATTGGATGTTTGGAGTACTCCTTTTTCACTCCTACTACTCCAATTTTTCCATAAGTCATAGGAATGAAACAGATCACAAAACCAAGCGAAAACGGCATTACATTCATGACTGAGCGTTGGTTGTTTGAAATATTTTGTATTTTAAATGATAAAATGATGGAAAAAACTGCTAAAGGCTGACTGAAAATGTAATTTGAAATTCAATTACCGCATCTCATTTTATTTTATTAAGTGTCGGCAATTCTCAATTTTGTTTGGCACATTTATTTGGCGCCCCTGGAGGCTGCCACCCGGGGCACAGGCCCCCCATAGATCCGGGGCTGGGTACAATATGTCAAATTTAACATTCATTAAGATTTTGAGCATATATGACATTAGGATTAAAGAGGATATTTAAAAATTAGGTTATTTCTCAATTTTGTTTCCTGTCTCTTTTGAAATGCTTATAGACCTTAAGACTAAACAGCTGGTGTAATTAATATAAAACTTGGTACTAGATGCAAGCAATGTTAAATTGTCATGTGGTACCCAAAAATAACCGTGCGGATAAAAACTGCGAAGCTTTGACAGTTTTTTGATTTTTTTTTTTTTTAAATGTTTGTATTAAGACCTTGGACTCTAATTTATTTTGCTTATGCATAATTTGAACGTATCATTGCTCCAAAAAAAGTTATGCGTAATTTAGAAAAAAAAAAATAAATCTGATGTTGTTTTGATTTTGATTTTTGATTTTTTTTGACATTGCGTAGATTTTATGAGTATTATCTGATGTAGTATAACTCTCTAGTCTCTTCATATAGGATTTTGAAAAATCGCTAAAAACCAAACTTTCTTAAAACAAAATTTCCAAAAGTTTTTTTTTCCTCTAAAAATTTAACAAAGCGATGTTAAAAAAACCTGTTTCTAGATCTAGCAATATATAAGGTAAATAAATGAAAACAAAAAACGAAATTCTAAGTACTTCCGGTCGAGATCCTGCCACAACAAATTGCATTGCAAAAACGGTCCAATACCACGCTTTTTGGAAATTATTTTATTCTCAAAGTATATTTTTAAAATCTAGAGGTGACTAAATAAAAAAGCTAAAATCCGTTTCCAATTTTCATGTACCTACGGTTCTTTAGAAGAAAATTTCAAATAAAACTAACGTAAGCGTATCATGCAAACAAATTTAGCATGTTAAATAAATATATAATAAAATAACTCACTTATGAGTGCTTAGTGCTAGATTTTTTTTTAGTTAAATTTTTTTTTTTAACTAAGCATTATATTAGTAATAAATTTACAACTCAATTTTTCTCTGATTCAAATCTCTGGACCCTTCAAATATTATGTTTCAAAGATTAAAGCAGTATTTTATTACAAATTCCTTTCCTCATGTGCATAACTATTTTTTAGGAAATACAATGGCATTGGGGCAAGTCGACTTATTAAAAATGAAAGTAAACCAGTATCACGTCAAAAGAACATTGTAACTGACCTTTGCTGCATTAACCTTTCGAAGTTGCCATTTGCCTACAATATTAAAGTACCTACATACATATGTACTAAGTTTATTTTATATTTGTCTTTACAGTAAATACACTAAACAGTCAAGGTACTCAACTCTACGCAACCTTTTCTGAGTCTTGGTCTATCGAAATTTAATGTGGCTCAAAAGCCCTACAAGTCTAAGACTGCATCTTATATCCTCTTTAAATGTATGTAATGTTTCCCACTCTACCAGTGATCAGTAAAAGAAAAAAAACCCGGTCTTCTTAACCTTTAACATTATTTAAAATCGTGGGAGTCTTTTTAAACTACCTAAGCCTCTTTGCATGTAGATTGGTTCTCTGAATCTTGCACAATTGAGTATGTACTTACTATTTTTTTTTTGCATAGTCAAAAGGTAATTTCGTACACCAGATGATCGACTGGCTCTACCGATGCGATGGTCTTGTTACCGTAATAATACATTTAGCTGAGGTGGGTATAAAAAGACCAAAAATCTTTCAATTAACTTACAGTCTTTGATATACTTTCTTTCAGTAGGAGGTAATTCTGCCTCAAGTACCTTTGCTGTGAAGATGCAAGTTCAGGTGCAGATTGTGTTAAATAATTTATAAAATTAAGGTTCAGTGGGTTTAAAAATAAATTTGTAAAAACGATTTCTTGAAATGAATGAAGAGTAAAATTCTTTTAAATCTGTATGTGAAAAAATTCTTTGAAAATCCAGTGAAAGTTCACACCATACATTAAAAAACAATTGCTTAAAAATATAAAATATATTGGACTTTAATTTTGTCTGGTTAGCTAAATTATTATTAATGAGTTTTAATAGCAGCACTGTTTTGCAATGCAATACAAACAAAGGTTCGAAACCCAACTAAACCCTGTTTCATAAAAATTTATAAGTGCGACACGTGAGATTTTTCAAATTGACAAACTGGCAATATTGTAAAATTTGGATCTTGGTAAAAACTGAACAATTTTATACAATTGCCGGAAAATGGAAAATGTTTGTTAATTAACACAAGAATTATCCGACAAAATTTAATGGACAATTTTCTTATGATAAACAACAAAATATACATTTTTGAATTTTACCATACTATTTAATTGACAGGCACAGTGGATATAGTGCTTCCCTGCTTCTCAGTGTTGTGAGTTTGTGCCCAACTTAAGGTACAATTTTTTCTTCATTGCATAACTTCAGTGGGATTAAAATTATTCTCAATTCACTGTACAGTATAGCTGTTTGAAAAAGTCGGCGTTTGCTATTTTAACAATATTATTTCTATCTATGCGTGCGTGAGTCTTTTCTTTCAGAAATATTACCAAAGATGTGCTTCGAAACTGTTGTGTTTGTTTCTTTTATTAAAATTGATTAAAACAGATTTACAAAATAAATTAATATGTTAAAGTTTACAAATAAAAACTTGAAACTTATACTTGAGTACTAGAAAACTAGACCAAGACTGACTGTATTTGCATAATGTTCCTAAACTCCAAGTGCAAAAGACTACTGTTCGAAAACGCAAATACAAATTTGAATGCATTAGCTGTGTTTGACATCAGTGCAGCTTGCTTAAGCCACATCAAATGCGTCTGCAAGTAAATTGACTGACGTTGATCAAACCGATTTTGTGCAAACAGGACGATAGCGTATGTCAAAAAATGATGACCATTGTTTGACGAATTGACTTTGGTTTGATATTTTCGAAAACAGCTTGTATGTTGACACTCCAAAGGCATTTCAAATTAATTGTTTTTTTTTTTTTTAAAGTGGCACGAGGCTCTAAAAAGGTTCGCCATCCTTTAAAAATACATACCTACATGTAAATATTTTACAGACTTTATAAAATGAAAAAAAAAAAAAAATACTTTTTAGCTATGCGAAAGTTTTCTTTCAATATAAGTTCATACCAACCATCGCGTCCGTCGTCGATCTATGAAAACTCCCTTATACCATTTATTCCAAACCGATAAAAATGTCTCTTCATCTTATGTTGGTCTCTGTCTAAAAGAAAAATAACCTTAATTAATCAAACATTTTCAAATTTTGGTCAGTAAAACTCCATATAAAGTACAGATGTCTAAAAACAACAAAATGGCATTTCCCACGGGAGTTAGTACAAATATCCCCCATAGCTCTTTTTGATAGTCAAATATGTTTTGTTTGGTTTTTTTAATTAAATTTAAAGAAATATTTTGCATATCGTCATCTTTTTGTTAGAACTTCGATATAGGCTATTGATTATACATTTTAATAAAGAACAATTATGTGCAAAGGTTCTTATTATTGAATATGTTTGTTTGGCCTATAAAAATGCAACTAAATTCACCATGATCGAATGGTCAAACTGGCCTCTTTTCAATATTATTGCTATAACTTTTAACTTAAGCTGCATTTGATACTCTTACCCTCAAAACTTTTTTGATTGAAAATTAAAATTAAGAACAAAAAAAATCAACAGAAAGAGTTTGTTATTAAATTGGTTTTATTTATTTCTAAATTGCCTACAATTTTTTTGCACTGCATGATAAATTCAACAATTCTTGCACCAGGTACCAAGTTTTGTTTTGGAGTATTCAAAAACACCCTGAAAACAAAATTGCGGGCTTAACTACTTTTCATCAAAATCTTAAGCCTAGTTTATACATCCATGCGAAGTGTGGTTTTCATATAAGAAAATCCCTTGTTTTCTAGACGTAAAAAACTGTCAAAATCTAAATGCAATTATTTTGGCGACGAAGAGGAATAAGTTTGTATCGAAATAAATGCAACTCAATGGGGTTTTCCAAATCAAAATTTAGGACGAAAACAGCTTTTTTTGAAAATCCTTTGGTGCATAAGCTGTCGATGTTTCATTTAAAATTTGATTCCACTTCGCTTCTAGGTTTACACTAGACTTTAAGTTTAAATATGTTTACGAATGTGAATTTTGGGATACAGTGCCGAAAAAGAGAATTTCCGGCCAAAACTGCAAAAAAATTATAAGAAATGGTAAAGTTTGAATGTGCATGTATCTATATATCTGTCAATTTTGAATAAAAATGTCTTTTTAACACGTCATTTTAAGGCCGTGAGCCTCTAATTATTATTTTGTTTGAATATGTTTTAAGCTTATTTAAATCTGTCCTCATATAACGGTGTCAACACTGAACACGATAAAAAGATAACCTCCATATTTGTATGTTTGGACTTAGTTTTAAACGCTTAAATATTTTGAATTGATCTGGCGTTTTGTGCAACAAAATTTCTTCTAGTGATTACAATGTTTTATTCTGCACAATGCTGGTATATCTGGTTGAATTCGGAATAACTTCAACTGAATATCTGGCTCTGTATCGATTTAAGATTTATATCGGGTTTTTCAATAAGAGCGCTACAAAAGTGTTTTTAAATAAAACAAGAACGGTTTCGGATATCAATGAAATTCTTTATTCCTTTAAAAGAACGTTCGATGCCATTATGTATGGAACTCGATTTCTTTTGCATGGCCACCACGGGCACGCTTGCAGAAGTCCAGACACTTAACCCCATTTTTGACGGTTTTCAAGCACAAATCGGCTGGTACTGCTGCAATTTCACGTTCGATATTCCTACGAAGTTCATCAATCGTCGCTCGCTTGTTGGCATAGACCATAGACTTGACGTAGCCCCACAGGAAATAGTCTAACGGCGTCAAATCGCACGACCGAGGCGGCCAAGCGATTGGACCATTTCGTGAGATAACACGTTCTCCAAACTTGGTTTCCAATAAATTGATTGTGACACTCGCTGTGTGGCTTGTGGTGCGCTGCCCTGTTGGAACCACATGTCCTCCAAGTCCATATCATCCAATTGGGGCCAAAAATATTCGGTTATCATTGAACGGTAGCGATCCCCATTCACACTAACGTGCCGGTCTTGATCATCACGGAAGAAGTACGGCCCAATGACGCCGCCGGCCCATAAACCACACCAAACCGTTATTTTTTTGGGATGCAATGATGACTCATGGAGTATGTGTGGATTGCTGCCTGACCAATACCGCATATTTTGTTTATTGACGAAGCCATTCAGCCAGAAATGAGCCTCATCGCTGAAGATGATTTTTCGATAAAAATCCGAATCATTTTCGAGTTGTTGCTCAGCCCAATTCACGAACATACGACGCTTCTGGTAGTCAAGCGGCTTCAGTTCTTTCGTCAATGTAATCTTGTAATGATGTAGGCCAAGATCTTTTCGCAAAATTCGCCACAACGATGTCACAGAGATGCCCAACGCTTAAGAACGACGTGTGAGAGACACATTTGGGCTTTTTGTAACTGAAGCCTCAGCGGCAGCACTATTCTCTACACTACGGGCACTTCTTTGTCTCACTGGCACGGGAACATTTTGTACTTTGTCTGTGAATTCAAAGTTTTCCACTAGACGCTCAATTGTCATCTGCTAGGACGATTACGAATACCATAAATTGGACGTAGCGCTCTTAACGTTGAGGCCACTGACTCCGAACTTCGGTAGTAAATTTTAATAATTTGGACTGGTTGTTGGCTTGTATATCTTTCCATCATGAAGTGGCAAACCTTATTGAAGAGAAATGTCAAAAGAGCGGCAAGAAATAAGGCGTCGTTTGCTGTCCCTGTCACTCTACATTTGTAGCGTCCCTGTTGAAAAACCCTTTACTTCTTTTTGTTTCCAACATAGGTTTGGAGACCTAATTCCCAAATGTAATGTATGCTATTTCAAATGACAGAGGGATTATTTTTGCTCTATCAGCAACAAAATTTTTTTTTTGGCTAGGATTTTAGCTGGTGTTTGGAGAGTAAAAAGTGAGCGAAATTTTAGCTCGATCTGCGTACTAGACTTCATCCAAAAAAATTTCAAATCAATAAAGCACTGACACTGCAACTTCATTATGTAAGAGAAGCTGGCTTTTTCAAAGCGGCAGTGTATTGGTTTGCAACTCACACGTTTTACTTTGAAGTTAAATATTCTTCCGAAAATTAGCAGTGGAATGTGTTGTGCAGGTGAATATGAAAATCATTCAAAATATCGTCGGGAATGTCCAATTCCATTTCCCTTTTGAAATCGTTGAACATTGAGAAGGTGTCTATTTATATACTAAACTAAAAACTCAATTTTCCTTTCAAATGCTTCTACTTTATATTTAGTATCGAGAACCCTTGCTGCCCTTCCCTGAAGTGATACACTCAAACAATTTTTATCAGCTAGATACGCCTATTTCAATGGCCAACGATCTAAACCTAACCTGTCGCACAAAACAAAGTTGTCGTTTATATCAATGTTTGTGACTTTAGGCCTTATTTAAAAAAAACTACGTCAATATTTTGCCGCAGGAAAGCTACAATATTTTTTCGTGAAGAAGTAAAGACGTATGCGGACTACACATTCCCATTGCACAATACTTTAAATAGCCTTGTATTATAAGGTTTGATGATTCAGTCGTGGAATTAAAAGTTTGCAATTTATTTTTGTGTATTGATTTCTTTAAAATGAATGGACATGTTCAAAAAGAAGGTATTACAGAGACCTCAGCAATATTAGTCTCGTGAACAGGATTCCTCAGCATAATTTTTCACAATTTTGCTGTTAAATTACTAGAAATAAAAATATTGGATCAGCTTCCTTCTTTTTTTGACAGATCAAAATTTTTTGTGGTCTGTTAGATCTCATTTTTCAGAACAGGTCTAGTATTTCAAATTGGTATGTTCAGCAGAATAAAATTAAGTAGTGAAATGGAATTTTGATTTTTATTCCGATCTTTCCGTGGAGCACTCGGACATTCTTGGCGAAACACTAAGCGTTTCGCGGAACACAGTTTAGGAAACCCGGGATAAGTATTTAAAGTGAAACAAATGGTTGTTGAAAAGAAAATTATTCTGAAGCTTCATATTTCTTGTTTTAGGGTTTTGAGTTTGCAAATAATTTTTTAAAAGTAAAGGTATACCTACAACTTATTCGCAGCCATAAGAAATGGAACGAGACAAAAATGTTAGAGTTGTAAGTCATCAGGTCTTAGTTCTCCATGATCTGCTGAGACACCAAATTAATGTACTTATTTATGCATATGTTTATATTAAAAGTAAAAAAAAAAAACCTTGACATTTTTTTTAAGAACGGAATTATTTTTTATCATTACAGCTATTTATTTTAATTTTAAGCTATTTTACCATAGTAAACAGTGGTGTTTTACCTTATGGATATGGCCATGGTGGTTTACCAGGTCCGGGGCCACTGCCGCATTATATAAATGCACCAGCACCAGCTCCTGCGCATTATATTGCTCCAGGTATACAAACTCCACAAAATATACGACTCTGTTATTTATTTATTTTTTTTTTTTTGATAGTGCCAAAAGTTGTGGCTCCAGAACCATATGACGTCAATCCGAAGTACTCATTCGCTTATGATATTCAAGATGGATACACAGGTGATTCAAAGAGTCAACATGAAACCCGTCATGGTGACGTCGTTAAAGGAAGTTACTCGCTTGTCGATCCAGACGGTACAAAGCGAACTGTTGATTATACGGCTGATCCACACAATGGATTTAACGCTGTCGTTCGTAAAGAACCATTATATGCCAAGCCAATAGCACCTGCACCAGCCCCAGCACCAGCACCATTGCACCTTGCACCGGCACCTGCACCCCTCTTACCTCATCTTCCTGCTTCCTATCCAGTTCCTGCAGCATATCCGAGTCCATATGCAGCTCCATATCCAGCAGCACCTGCAGTTGGGCATTATTATCATCGTTAAACAGTGTATTTGATTTTTCTTATTTTGTTTTATTTATTTTACGTCTTCCTTGTTCGTTCGGAGACTTGTTTGTATGTATATGTTAGTGTGTATATTGCCAAGTTAAAAGAAAATCAATTATGAAACTCATTTATTCTTTTTGTTTATAATAAATTGTTTCATTAAAATAGTCTCGTGAGATTTTATCACTTTTCTATACATTTTGTGATTCAAGTTTTAAACCTTTTGGATTTATGATATTGGGACTTATTTAAAATTAATTGAAACAACCTATGACATTTTAAGATTTTGGATCAGCCACGGTAACTCAAAAGTAACGGAAAGGACGCTTGTAGTGAAGTTTTTCTTTTTTTGAAAGTTATATTTTTTCATGGAACTCAGTGGTTGTTAAGAAAGTTTCACATACGTTTCACCAAAAACTAATAAAATTCAGTAAGTTTATGTGAAGAAAAAGATGTCTAACGGAAAAGAGAGTATAATTTTGAGAATGTAGATTTTGAATTTCAAGTTAAATAGTTTAACTTGTCTAAGTCCAAGTTTACAATTTTATACTGCCAACATTTACCAAAAATCATCCTTGGTTTGGTGCCAAGTTTTATTTTAATAAAAGACTCAAATTATAAAACACAGTAACGGAGAAGTAGAAGACAACTAATAGAAACGGAGAAAATATTAACAGTAAATTAAAGCTTGTTTATAATATTTACTTATTATTTATATTTTTGAATCATTGTCATCAACAATCAAAGTGGTCAAGGTAAGTAATTTAAAATAAAATGCACAACTGAATCGCACGTAATGGCTCCCATATTCAAGGGGCTTGGGCTTTTTAACGCACCAAGTGTTTCGATGTAGTAGTAACTAACAAAACATCCCGCACCGTTTTGTGTACTTAAAACTCAGCTGTTTTGACTCTGAATAAGATAGAGTTCTCCAATTTTTGCACCGCACCTGAAAAATTTGAAGAGATTTCACTCTAAAACGGTGCTTCAGCTTATAAGATGTAATATTGAATTGAGAAACGACAATTGGTGCAATCGTTTGTAGGTGTACGATGAAGAAATCAAATTATTTGAATTATTGAATTATTTTCACAAAAAAAAAACGGAGCAAAATCCAGACAACTCTCAAATCAAGTAATTAGTTTTTTAATTAAAAACTCACTCTTAAAAATTTATTTTATTATTATTATTATTTAACATATTCAATGTATTTTTCTATTGTTTTTGAATAAAAATTGAGTTTTTTAGAATATACAGATTTTTGATTTTTAAAACAGTTTTTTGTGATGAGATGCTTCAATAAAGACATAAAATTATAAAAAATATAATTAATAATAGAAATAAAAAAAAATAAAAAATGTGTAGAAATATTAAATTCTTTATTTAAAAATTCACTAAAACAACTCCTTTAATAGTTAGACATAAATATACGAATAACATTATATCCTTTTCATTTGTATTAAGTGAAGTCAAATTTCATGAATGTCGAAATTCGTAGGAGATTTCTACTGCGAATAGGTTTGTGGTTCTTTCTACAAATATTAAGCTTAAAATATTGTTAGTAGATAATACTAAGCAACAATTCAAGAAAAGAACTTTTAATACAAACTTTAGTTCAAGTAGGAATTTGTTAGATTGTAGGCTTGCGCAGCTTTTTTCTTCATTAGTTGTTTTGATTTACTTCTATTTCTATGCAAACAATTTTGGAGAGACTTTAAAGCTTCTGATCAAAATCATAAGCTGTTGACAATAATGATCCTTTAAAACGCATACGTAATTTTTTTTTAGTTTTTCTTTGTTTTGTTTTTTTTTGAAACTTACATTATTTTCAGTATTAATTTTAATTTTTGCATTTTTTCAAATTACATCATGGTGCTAGCTTATTTTATCTGTGCTAGTTCCGACACGGAGATTTTCTTTGAAATTGAATATTTTGGCTTTTTATATTGAAACACAAAAAAAAAAGGATTAACGCGTGTTTTTGCAAAAAATTAAAAATCTGCTGTGTAACAATATATTTTTCATCAGAGTTGATGGTTTTGAATTACCGTGGTAAAATTAATTTATGAAAAAAATGAAGTACATAGTTCTCAATTTATTAAAGATTAGAACACATCAAAACATAAAATTTTTTTGCACCTTAAAATATTTTATTTTATATTTTATCTAAAAAATCTAATTGAAATAAGTAATAAATTGTCATAGATTTATACAAATTATTAATTAAGAAATATACAAAAATAATTTATTGCCAATAAATTCAACTTAAAAAATTTCTTATGTTGATTATTGTTATTTTGTATTAATACATAAAATAGGTTGATACATTGCAGAAGTGATTTCAATTTTTATTGTTGGTAAGCCAGTTTATATTTCAGAGTTTAAAATTATTTTCTTTCGTTACTTTGACAGAAGTGCGACAAAAAATATCGACGAAGTGTATCCCAAAAATGTTAGTCTCAATTTTTGACAGCAAAAGTGGGGAATTTTTGCGTAGAATCATATAAGTTTATATTTTTGAGAATACGGAACTCTCTCTGAAATATAAATTGGCTACATATTGAGCCATGAAAATGCTTAAATTAGAATGTTTTTTTTATGGATTTGAAGATTAAACTGGGGTTCATTGGAAAATGGTGCCTAATAAAGTGTTGACGAATAACCAATCATCCTTATTCTGTATGAATAACGCCAAAAAAACGACAAGTGTAAACTTGATGTTCCGTAAAGCGTTCAACACCAAACAAACATCAATGTGTCGATTCTCTCATCTTCGTAATATTTTGTTTATATTCCGTTTGTTATTTCTATTACAAAATTTTTAAACAATTTTAATATGTACATATGTAGGTTAGGTATATCAAATGTCAGCTCTTTTGGTGGATCGTATTGTGGAATGCAAAAGCATAGAAACGTTGGCGTTTTAGTTACGGAATATCAATACAAAATGACACGACTCCAAATAGAGGGTGGATAGATTTTAAGGGCCGATGTTGATTTTGAATACAACACAAATTATTAAGGAAATTATTGCCATTTATTTTTAGTATGATAATATTAGTATGGTTCAATTATGTATGGAATAAAATATCAGCCAAATGGCCACCGCGATCTCATCGGCACACCTCCATCCGATGGTCCAAATTTTCGTTGACGCTGAGGCATAATTAAGGTTCTACGCCGTCAATGTATCGAATTATCCCATCCTTTAGCTCTTGAATTGTTGCTGACTTATCGACGTACATTTTTTCTTTCAAATAACCCCAAAGAAAAAAGTTCAACGGTCTCAAATCACATGATTTGGCGGCCAATTGACATCGCCACCACGTGAGATAACACGGCCATTGAATTTGCCGCGCAAAAGAGCCATTGTTTCGTTAGTTGTGTGGCAAGTGGCACCGTCCTGTTGAAACCACATATCGTCCACATCCATATCTTCTAATTCGGGCCATAAGTTCGTTATCATCTCACGACAAACACGCAAACACCATTCAGAGTAATTGCCTGACAAGTCTCAATTTGGAAAAAATACGGACCGATGATGCCGCCAGCCCATAAAACTCACCAAACAGTCACTCTTTGTGGGTGCATTGGTTTTTCGATAATCACTTTTGGATTATCATTCGCCCAAATGCGATAATTCTGCTGACGAATCCACTGAGGTCAAAATGTGCCTCATCACTGAAGATGATTTTCTTCGAAAATTGTTCATCGACTGTTGCTATTTCTTGACACCATTCTGAATAACTTAAACGCGTTCCTCGATTGCGTGTCTTTCCATGATTCAAATTGAGTTGGTTTGAAATTAAGAGAAATTGAGTTCACATTCAACATCGGCCCTTAAAATTTAACCACCCTTTATAACGAATAAGCCTTGGGAATTATATCACTCGTTATACTGAACCACCACTGTATTGCATTTTCAAACAAAAAAATTCAAGTGCTTTAAACAATCATTAAGTTCTTATTTTCAATATTTTGATATTAACAATGATTAATATTTTAGAGAAGCTTTTGGATTAAAATTAGTATTGAAATTTATTGCGTTTTTTTTACAAAAAAGTATACAAAATGGAAGGGAAAAGGAAGCAAAAATTCAATTTATTTTTCAGGAGAGGGAGTCACCAACAAAACCCTATCACAACTTTTTTCGTATTCCCCATCATTGTAATATCAAGTTTGATTCAAGTCGCAAAATTTTTGTTCTTATGAGAGTCACTAAATACGAATATAGTCAAGTCTAGAAATTTCAGCATAAAGTGCCTCAAAAAATATGTAAAAAAAACATTGGCCAACATTTTAATGATGCAAATATCATTTACTATAGTAAAGAAAAATTGTTGAAAATATCATTGACTCTTTTCACACAAATTCAGTTTCAGTTCGACATTTTATTTGCTATGTAAATATAGCAAAAATTATTATGGGGCTACTTGGGTCACATATCATGGAATCCGAGACCATTTGAGTGCATAGTGGATTTTAGAAAAAAAAGGTTTTCTCAAAAAATAAATTTTGGAGGGACTTGATATTTCACGACTTTTTGTAATCTTTTGAACTTAATATCTGTTTTTAGGGTATAATTTTATAAAGATATCTTTTATCTAACGACGTACACAGTTTTTTACGTTCGCGGACCTCGGGTCAAAATTGACCATTCCGTATCACGGGATCAAATGTGTCCAAAAAAATATAATAAAACAGGTATAATATGTGATGTTTGTGATACATTTATACGTAAGCAGTATTCAGAAACTTTTGCCTTATGTACAAATTGTAATAACTAATTATATTTTTTCCTCTATTATAAAAGATTTCTAAAAATACAAATAAAATAATTATGTATAACAACCGTGTTTGAATTTGCAATAAATTCGCATATATATTCATAAAAATAACTTTTATTTTCATTCATTTATAAACTATTAAATTATAAACCATACTAGACTGGCAGGACGAACTATACACTTAAATGATCTCGGATTCCGTGATATGTGATCCGAGGAGCTTATCTAGTGAAGGGTGAAAACCAATTTTGGCTAATGCGATTACCTTCAAAGTTGCATTCATATATTTTTTTGATGCACTGTTTAATCACAAAGGCCCCAGTTGTAGACTGAAAGACTTCGATTTTTTGAATAGCTTTAAATGAAGCTTTTGACGCCTATACTCCTTTTTTGCTATCACTTACACCCAAAATCTGCTCTGGGCTCTCGGTCTATATACTACATGTAGGTATACTTTTCTATAGTGTAAGTTTTGTATAAGTACGTATACGCGTACATTTACAGTATTCATTATCTCAGGGAAAAACGTCAGGTAAATATTTAGTAAATGTTTAGTTCACAAGATGCACAATCTAATTTAAAAATACAGGCATTTTAGAAATTTACTTAGTTTTTATAATATTATATTCAGTGTCAAATCAACCTGGTGGCCTTTATAACCATATTGAAGTTGTTTTAAGATGATCACCTGTTATTTCAACACTAAATTCTAGTAAATAAGAAATGTTGACAAGAATTCACTTATAATTTTAACCGAGATCGTGTTTTTTTAACACTTTTTGTTATAAATTTTAATCTTGCTACAAATCAGGTGGAACTAACCTTTAATATGGTGATTTTTTACAATTTTAACATGTTGATTTTAACCTGACATCATGTTAAGGAACTACTCTGCCCGTTCACTTTAATGAGACATTAATGTAGAAATACACACACACGGGCCATTAAAATAAAATTATTTTGATTGAACATGGCCTTCTGTTAAAGTAACACTCTACCAGTGTTGAAAAGCGCACAAACAGGATATCCAAATAGAATGATTTGAGTTTAACCTGGCCTCCAGTTAGAGGAACACTCCACCAGCTCAATTCAACGTGACATCAGTGTTAAAACACATACAGGCCATCCAAGTAAAATTATTTGAATTTAACCTGGCCGCCTGTTAAAGCAGCAACTACCGGTGTTAAAACACACACAAGTCGTCCAAACAAAATCAGTGTCAACTTATTTATATTTGGCAAAAGTTCCCAGATCAAAACTAAGTATCACAAAGTATTTTAAGAATAAAATAATATACATACATATATACGAGTACATAATACAAAATTTCTTTACTCTCAGAATTCGACGACAAGCAGCGTTAAAGATGGGAACTAGACGTTTTGATTCAAGACATAAATATACAGGATACAGGGTTGATTAAACATTTAATCGTGTTAAATTAACTACATTTTTTGTTAAATTTACAGGACATTGAACATTAAGTCATGTTAATTTAACTAGATTTTCAGGTAAAATTAACGCGATGATCAGGTAAAGTTTACTGTTTTATTATTTTAAAGCAGTGGTAAATTTGAAAGATGTCAATCAGATTTTACCTGCAACCTACGTTGATTTAACACGACATTTAAAACAGGTATCTGGCTAAGCTGTTAACCTGATCTATTGAGTTGAAAAATAACAACCTAAAAATCAGGTATTATACACCAGAAATTAGTTTAGTTACGTTAGTTATACCTGCCTATTTCTCAGAGTATTGGGCATATATCTTCTACTGGCTCTGTAGATCTGTACCAAAGGCTCGTACAAGAACATATTTTTATTACTGTTTGGGTTGTTAATAATTTTAATATTTTATAGTTGATTTAATTTACAGATATTGCAGGGCTAACAAGTCCCTGCTGTATCTGTAAATTAAATCACATTGAGACCTTGTTCTGTCTTTGAAAGGCAATAGGTATAGCCTTATATAAAAGCCAAGGCTTAATGCAACAGTGAGTGAATAAATAATATTTTATACTTTTATTTTATCACAAAATACATACATTCAAAAATATAAGGTGCATTGCATTAGTTTTTATTATGAAAAAAGTTTCGTACAGCTAAATGTAAAACAACTTTCACCCTTTCCAAAGTTTTCTCCATCCTCCAAAGAATCAGGTAGTTTTCTATTCAAAATTAAAAAAAAATTTATAAAATGTACTTTCAAAAATGTTTTAAACTTTGAAATACCGATTTGTTGTTTCAGGCAAGAAAAGACATAAAGCTGCACCAAGGAATGACATCAGTCCAAGTATAATTTCTGGTAATGCATTAAATATTAAACGGGTATGCAAAATGTATGAACTAAAAAATGTGAACGCATAACCAATCACATGAACGGCTGCAACTCCCTGCCCACGTACACATGTTGGTATAAGCTCGGTTGCGTATTGGGCTCCAGAATTGTATGCCACTGTGACTCCAAATCTTCCAATTATCGATAGAAGTACTAATAAAGTTGTATCTAAAAAATAATTATAAAATAATTAATTTAGTGGCTTTAATTACTAGAAACTATTATTTATTTGAACAAGCATATCGCCGCCTGAGTACTTGCCCCATATCCAAAAATATTATCCCCCGGAAAACGAATTTTAAAGTTGGAAAAATATATTCTTTACTTTTTTCTTAAGAAAAATGATATTTGAATTTTTAAAAACGTTATTTGAAAATATCTTCGTGGTAGTTTGAAGAAATGAAGTCAAAAACGGTTATGATTATTTTTTAAATTAAAAGTATGAAAAAAGTCTGAAATGGATATAGAACCCCATATGTATGCAAAATCCATGAAAAACAAACTTGAGATTTCCTTTGGACATTGAACTTTTGTGCACTGAAACTTTGGAATTCAATTTTTGCAAGAAAAACAGTATAATTCAAAAAAACCTGCATTATTTATTTTTAATTATTTTATTTTTTTAGATAAGGACTTAAAACAAAAAATTATGTAATAATTCGGTGGCAAGGACTTACATGATATCACATTGGAGTACTCTAAAGTCTTTAAAAATAAACCTTAAATGAATGGCAGAGTATTTTAATACTAAATTATGAAAAAAAAACTAAAAAAAATTAACTTTGGTTGTTAGAATAAACCAGAAAAATACAACCAATTTCATTCGGTTTTATTTATAAAAATTGTTTTACATATACTTTGTGTTAAAATCGATTAATTTTTTGAAGTTTTTTCTCGTTTAATGTTTTTATAGCACTTCATTTTTGTCTGCCTTACTAAAAAAATCTCATTTGGATATGGGGCAATTAAGCACATTTTGCCCCACCTAGTGTAAATTTTGGTATGAGGCAGATAGGCACTAAGAGGACTCAAAAAAAGGTCTATAGAGATAGAGCAATGGGGATAGCAGCAAACGATAGAGAAAATTTTAATTAGTATTACTGCATCATTAATTCAATTTCCCGAAAAAGTGGTCTATGGGGCATTGAAGTACTCAGGCGGTGATATGTTATAGATTTAGATCTAAGCAATAAATAAATTAATAATCTTGGGTGGGGAACCTTGAGAAACCTTAAAAAAATGTATGGGGCGAAGTGCATAATGTAGCAGCTTAATAAATATTTCCATATAAGAAAGAAACATGAATGCCTCAAGGTTAACTCCATTGCACAGTGTGGCCAACCACCAATCAAGTGGATCAAAAATCTAAAAAAAATATGAATTTTATAATAGTTCCCACTTGAAACAAGAACTCCACTTAAAGAGCGCCAAACCCAAATCATTTATGAACCTTTTTTTTCCATTCTTTGCATTCTGTCCAGTTATGAGAAGCCTTCGCTAACAAAAGGTGGCCATTAAGAATAAAATTTCACCTGACCTTATTTGATTTTTCACCAAAAAATTATGTTTACCAGTGCTTTTGATAGCTTTGAGAATAAATAACTGCTGTTGATTCCAACACCTAAAATGCTTTGGTGATGCTAAATAGAGAGAGTATTAGCAACAATTTATTCTCAAGCGACTTTAACATATAAGCCATACTCGTTTGAAAAGATTGGTATTTTTGACCCGCCAGATTCTTGATTAGTCCTACTGTTCGGCGAAGAACCCTGGCCCCGCTGAGCTGCATTGAAAGTCTTTTCACACAACAACACTTTGTTTAATTTTGTTAACAATCTTAATGAGTAAAACCTTGCCTGTGCATATGTGAGTCGAAGGGACAGGAACACTCCGTGAGCTCTGGAGAAAAGCATCACTATATATTACATCCTCTGCACACGACTTATTTTTCTAATTAACAGAATAAACTATTTAGTTCATACTCAAGGCAATAATAACTTTGTTAAATTAATAATAATTATTTTTCAAAGCAAATATTTCCCAAAGTCGCAAACAGCACAACTCGGTTCCGAGTCAACAATATAAAATATTTTGTCTTTATTTCACATAACATGGCTTTTTATTAATTTAAATTTTTGTTCACAGTTACTTATACCTCGCTTAGGCAAATATTTAATCAACTGTAAGCTAAATAGCTGAACAATTCTTGCATTGAGACATTTAATGCAAACAATAAGGCAAACAGGGGGAGCTTAAGAACAAAAGGTCACATTAACACTATTGTTTTTTGACAAATTTGGAGAAACGAAATCAAGTACCTGTGCAATTTTTTAACTTGTCTTTTTTTCATAAATATATGGCACTTTAACTGTTTGTATTGCATTTGTATTTTGTATATTAGTTTTCCAGTCTGAACGGAGGAAATAGACCCATCCCCATAGTAAACTTTTTTCTTGTCTAGGCCCAACTAGGGCTAGGTCACTCCTTTCGCAAAATTCTTTACTTTTCTTCTTACTTATTGCCAACAAAAATGTGCAGATTTTAATATTCATACATGATATTTACTCATAAGTAAGTGAATGTGAAGAAATTTGACGAAGAATGGCAGAAATCGCAAGAGATTGATAGATCTTTTCCGATATAGCCTAACAAAAAATTATTGAAGAAATTATGTGGCACTAACACAATAGTCTGAAAACCGCTAATTTCAACCCCTTGTCCTTACCACGGGTGCCAAAATTAATTCAATTATTATAAGCAAAACCATACTCACTCATGACAAAACTCTGATTCCAGCCTATAAACTTGGTGGTAACATACGCAAATTTTTTGTTGTTCATTCAAATTACACTGGTCTAAAAAAACGAACTTTTTTTCGCCTTCAAATAATTTTTTGAAACTGTGACAGGTTTGACTTTTGAAAATCTAAATCTGGCTTCAGAAAAATTCTATCACGTACATACATACGTACAAAAGAGGCTTCTTAGATTAGGTTGACCTGGTACTATTGTGGCTATTCAGCTCAAATTTGGAGGAATTCTTTCACATAATATTAACTTTCACATGAAACCAAATTTGTTTTTATTTATCAATGTTTAAGGCTTTCCCAAACCAACGCGAATGCGGAGCGGTTCGCAGCGAATCATTCACAATAGTACAAAATATGACAGATACACAACGCTAAACAACAACAAAAATTCGTCGTCGCTCCACATTCGCGTTGGTTTGGGAGAGCCTTTACTCACATTTTAAAGCGTGCATTTAGAAAAAAAGCAATTATTTCAAAATTCCGTAGTTTTTAGGATTTACACTGTAAAAAATATCATCTGATTTGGGAGATAGGGGAAACTCTCTTCAATATTCATAAAATCAAGTTTATTAAGAAGATTTTGATCAAAGGATTTATAAAAGAAATCAAGAAAGTGTATGCCAACCCAAAAAAGTTTTTTCCATTAGGTATATGTACTATATTTCACTGACAGTACAGTGAAACCAGGTTTTGACATCACAAAAATTAGTTACAGCTAAGATTTTATGTGTCATTGTATATCAAAT
Organism: Dasysyrphus albostriatus; assembly: GCA_946251815.1. Taxonomy (NCBI): domain Eukaryota; kingdom Metazoa; phylum Arthropoda; class Insecta; order Diptera; family Syrphidae; genus Dasysyrphus; species Dasysyrphus albostriatus. Next base: position 180,616,812 of record OX276335.1, read on the forward strand.
TCTAAATCATATCAAACAAAATTGGTGTATTCCCCCTCCCAGGAGTTCTGCCTCCATTTAGTCAACCCTATCTATAAAATTGATTTATTTAAATACATATTGGTCTGAGAGAAAAAGTGTGTATGCAAAAAATATTAAGCTTACAATATTAAACAATTGTTTTCATAAACTACTCTCTGTAGTTTGTTCCTTAAAGGATACAAAGCAGCAAAGTTTTCAAAAACGAGCTTTTTTCATTTTTACCTGAGTGGTTTCTTAAAACTTTTTGCTGTTTTGCGAAGAAAATTAATTTCGAAAAAAAAATTTGATGAAATAAATAAATAAAGTTCTTTGAGATCCTATTAGTAGTTTTGCAGAACATGATTTTCGTTAAGAAATTCGACGTCAAATATTCCAAAAAAACGTTAAAATATCTCCAAAACCTGACGTGCTAGAGCAATTTTGACTTCGAATTCGGATTCAGCATGCCAAAATCCTTAAGAAAAGTATATGGTTTGATATAAGCGGTTTTCGTTGCAGACCAGTGATATTTGACCTATTAGCTTTTTCAAGTAAAATGCAGGACTGGATCGCACAAACTTGCTCTTATGTTGAAGTTGCTTGGAATTAAGAACTTTTAAAATATGAAAGTAATTACAAAAAAATATTAAAATATAAAAAAAAAATTTAAATCGTTCTTTTAATTGTAAATATAAACATTTAGTTAAAATACTTAAAGCTCAAAACAAGTATGCCATTTGATTACTTGAAAAAAAATTAATATGTGCATATAATTATTATAAAATTCCAATAACATTTTTTTTTTAAAAGTTTTGGTATCTCAATTTTGAGTATGTATTAAAATACATTTTTAAACTTAGTTCCAAAAAAATTCATCTACTCATTTTTTTAGTATGAATTTTCAAAAAAAAAAAAATAATATTTTTTCTAAAAATCCAAAATTTATTTTTTTTTTCAAAATTTTACTATGTATGTATATTAACATTTTTAAAAGAGTTTTCCATTCTCAATTTTTTTTTACTAAAATCGTGTAAGCCGTAAATGAGAAAATAGAAAATTAAAAAATTCGATAAATGGCAGGTACCGTTAATAACGGTTTTCGGTAGATGTTTGTCTTATCAGAAAGCACCCCATACCTACCATAATACATTGAATTTTCTTGTCAAAATCGTTAGAGCCGTTTTTGAGATAAATAAGCTTTTCATTTTCATTTAGTTGCTACGAAGTAGATGCATGCAAGAAAATTAATGAAGCAGATCTACTACATATAAAGTAAATACTCGTCTCTGACCAAGGCCCTAATCACGTTAAATGAAAACGAGCGCACGATACTGTTTACACCATTACTATCTATATCATACCGGGTGGGAATTATAAGGACAGCTAACTTCAAAACGATATCGTCCAATCGTTTTATTTTAAATGATTTGGCAAGTCGAACTCTTAAAAAATTTTGAAGGTCGGGGCTTATGTTTAATATCATTATTCATGAATCCTAACTAATGTAGAAAACTGGCCATCATTTATTTTCAGATACATAAGGAAAGTATTCACCAAGTGTAAAATGCCATTAAATACAGTTAAGTATTTATTTTAGAATTATTAATAACATAGTTATTCACGTCAGGTATCTCGACTAACCTGGTTCTTCATGAACTGATTAACGTCTTTGAAGTCAAACAGAATAATTTTAAGCTGGGCCAATGCGACCACGGCAGGAATTTGCTGTTTTTTTGGCATTTGTATTGCATTTCTATTCCGGATTTTGCAGTTAACTTTATAGTGGGAGTAACCCACTGCACTGGTAACTTCACTGTGAAGTTAGCAGTGCATGTCCTTTTCTAAGAAACCAAGCTAGCCAAAAATCTAAAATAAGGCTCTGAATTTGAAGTTTAATTTGCACTTCAAGAAAAGGATAACCCCTTATTTTTATGTCCCTAAATATAAAAAATTTCAGTAGCACTTCTAACTTCAATGTAAAGTTAGCAGAAAATTCGTTTTTTCAATAATGGAGCCAGCTAGAAAATTACAGCTAGGCTCCAAGTTTACAGTTTAAATTGCATTTCAAGAAAAATTAAGGTCCAAATTTTGAACTCCCTATTTGAATCGAATAAATAAATTTTTCACTGTTAACTTCTTTGTGAAGTTAGCAGAATAGTTCTTTTCTCAGTAACTATTTGGTGAACTACAAAATATGGAAAAGAAATTCATTAAGAATGCAAAAAAAAATGGAAATTCATGCCATGGTCCCATTGGTCTAGCTTTAAATTGTTCTGCTAGCTTCACAGACGTAACTGATTACGATAACAATACATACTTCCAAATTCCCACTTGTGTATAAAATACAATTATTTGTGTCTCCCAATTAAGTGTCGAATTTAAGTTTAGTTTATTAAATAAGAAAATTTATGCAGAGCATAAAAAAGCTATAAAATGTGGTATATTTTATAAACTTTTGATATCTGTACCTTTCTCAGGCTAATAATATCTAACTTAAGTTTTCAGTATGTGTGTTAAATTAAGCTACTTGCAAAACTACAGTGGCAAAACTATGCTTTACGTGTGCTCCCACCATAAACATTGGCTGGAACAAACATTGTTGTTACTAGACATAATAGATAATTTTTCGGATTAGCCGCGTTGTAAGAATTTTAAGAGTGCACTTTGGTACTCACCCCGAACGTTTCGCATCAAGTTGCATTGAGCGTGGTCACCGGGAAACTGCTCTTGAGATGTTATGATGTATTTGTATTAGATTGACTACGCAGGTTGTAGCTGTGCGTGGGTGGTTCTATCTCATGATGTTGTTGTTGTTGATGTGCAGGTTGTTGGGAGCAAACAATGCTCACTACATCGCCGGGTGTTTTAAGCTTGAACTGGGATGACGGTAAGGTGTTAATGACGGGATCCCAAGAACGCGAAAGCTTAAAACTGTCGTGAGATAGAACCACCCACGCACAGCTACAACCTGCGTAGTCAATCTAATACAAATACATCATAACATCTCAAGAGCAGTTTCCCGGTGACCACGCTCGATGCAACTTGATGCGAAACGTTCGGGGTGAGTACCAAAGTGCACTCTTAAAATTCTTGTTTTAAGCTTGAACTGGGATGACGGTAAGGTGTTAATGACGGGATCCCAAGAACGCGAAAGCTTAAAACTGTCGTGAGATAGAACCACCCACGCACAGCTACAACCTGCGTAGTCAATCTAATACAAATACATCATAACATCTCAAGAGCAGTTTCCCGGTGACCACGCTCAATGCAACTTGATGCGAAACGTTCGGGGTGAGTACCAAAGTGCACTCTTAAAATTCTTACAACGCGGCTAATCCGAAAAATTATCTATTATGTCTATTAACAACCGCGAAAGCCTAAAAAGTTATATTGTTGTTACTGTTCCTATTTTGACAAAACTAAAGAACTCAAGCTCCAAATATGTCAAAATACAATTCTTAAAATGATGTTTGATTCATCATGTTATTCAACTTACAAACTTCATGAGCAAACCATAATGTCAATCTTTTGAACTCCCTTATCAAAAATTTAACATTGTATGTAAATTGTTCTTTCTCTGATAATGAACTGATAAAATGTTTATCTTCACAATACTTTTTTGTAATACCTGTTATATTTAAGGCTGTGAATTTGGGGTGAATGAATTTATCGAATGGATTCCCTTTCGGCAAAATTTGTTTTCCTCGAAACCTGGATGGGCCATAATCCGTGATGTGTGAGTTTCGCAATATAAGTGTTAAGAGTTTAATAAGTTTTTTTTTTAGCTTGAATGATTGATATTGATAAGAAAAATGTTTATCCTTAATCTAAAAAAAAACAAGTTCCTACTGTTAATTACTATTAAAAAAATACAAAAAAAAAAAATTAAGAAAACTTAAAGAAATAGTAGGATTTCTGGGAAAAAAGCTTCAAAACTATAGAAAAATAATTTAAGTTTTTATTTAAATTTAAATTTTGGTTGCAATATAAAAAAAAAAAATGTTTAAAAAGTTACAGAAACAGCTCTGCCTCTGTCAACTCATCTGGAGAGGTGTTAGAGGAGTTTTGATAAATAGTTTTAATAAAATAAAAAAAAATGCCCTACTAAAATAGGAACTCGATTTTTGATTGTAAATTAAATTAAATTTTAATACGATATCCTTTTCTATAAAGCAGGCTAATATTAGATTCCACTGATTTGCATACCAATTTTAAAACTTACTTGTTTCTGATTTTTTCTGATTAGAAAGTATAATTCCGCTTGCTGAAATGAAAATCCCACTAGTTAAAAGTGATAAAGATGACATTGCTTTCCGGCCGATCCTATCTTGTAGCAGTATGAGAAGTAGGCACGCAGGAAGTATAGTTGTTGCACTCAGAGAAAACATTATGAATGGAGATATACCTTTATCTTGAACATTGCGAGATACAGCATCATAACATAGTGTTATTACCATTCTGAAAAGTGAAGATTATAATATTAAAAGAAAGAAGTTAAAATACACTTACCTGTAGTAATGACTTACGATTTAAAGAACAATATCAAAGTATTTTTACGTAGCCGAGGACTTTTAAAAAGCCCCAGCACACTTGATTTGGTTTGTGGTTCGGTTCCAGACATTTTCCGCTTTTCTTCTATAAATCTATTTATTTCAGCATTGTCAACCTGAGATTGATTAATTTTTGCAATTCTTTGAAGAGCCTTGGCAGCTTGTGTGTATTTTTGTTTAGAAATAAGCCATTGAATGCTTTCTGGTATGATGAAATAGAAAAATGGTACAGCTGCAAACGGTATTGATGTTACGAAAAGAAATATCTTCCAAGATTTTGTTAATACAGCAATCCATGGTGCTGCCATTGATCCTAGGCAGTAAAAAATTCCAATGCATATGCTTACTCCCATAGTACGAAATGCAGGACTGATGTATTCAATTACTAAAACAAAATATTTGAATTTTAATTTTGTTTAAAAATGAAAGTTTATGGTTATGTTAACTAGTTTAGCATTATTTTTATAAAAACATCAGTAAGTAATGTATATGTTAGAATGAGAAGGAATAATCAAAAAATTGCGGTTGAGAAGCTAAGCACAGGTTCCAACTGTAAGTATCAATTAGGATATTTTTTTTCAATATCACTAAATATGAAATGTATAGTGACAAAATAATTAAGGGATCAATATTTAAAATAACCGGCCATTGGTTAAAATATTTCACATATAGCAACATATTTGTCACCAGCTTATATAAAAAATATAGAAAGTATATCCACGCTAAGAGAATCTTTTAAGAAACTATTATATCTAACAGAGAGGCTTTAGTTAAAAAAATTTAACCAAGACAATTTAAATTTAGCAAAGTGGCAATGTTCCAAGTATCTAGATGTAAAAGTAGTCAAACATACAACTTACGAGTAAACAACTTCGGTTTTGTTAACATATCAGTGGCACGTACAACTGAGTTTTCTAACTTTTACACGTATACTGCCCCAAAATATTTTAATAAACGTCAATTTTGAATCTGAGTTATTCAAAGCGAAATAGTTTTCATTTCATAAATTAAAAATTGGTTGTTTGCTTTGATCATACCAATATTGAGTCAGTATCCAAAGAATTACAGTTCTAAAATGTTATTAGATGGATTGCTCCAAGTGTTATTCAATTATTTTCTTTTTCAATATCTTTTTATCTTGTTTAATTTTTCATATTTACTTAATATGTATACTATTTGATTCCATAAATTAACTCTTCTCTAATGATGTTCAATTAAAAATGTATTTCTTTTCTCTAAGATTTTAGCTGGTGTCATTTTCACCACACATCAGAATCATTCATATTTATTAGATTTCATTGAAGGTCGTTCAACACTAATTTTAACTTTATGTTTCTAAAATTATAGAGCGGCTACTTATTTGTTCAAACTTTTACTTGCATCAAGTTATGCTTATTTGTAATCTTTTAATTTTAAGTTGAAATTAATAAAATGCATTAACTTATCGCTCTGATCAACTATTTTTCAATTACATACTTGAATAAAAATATGGGTGTGTAAGTTCCTTAAATATTTTAAATTAAATGTTAGGAAACAACTAAAAATAGTAACAAACAACTAAATGAAATAATCTTACCCAAAATATACATCATTACAAAGTTTGTATCCGTTGCAAGTCCAGAAATAAATCGAAATACACAGAAAGAAGCCAATGAATAAGTGAAAATGGAAAGTAAATTTCCAATCATGGCTGTCAAGTTGGAAATGATTAAAATGGGTACGCGACCTAAAAAATCATATCACAATATTTTGATTTTGAACTTTAAAAATGATTTTTATCAATAGATACCGAATATGTCAGCTAATATTCCGAAACCAAATGTCCCAATTACAGATCCAACAAAAAACATTGATTGCCCCAGAGTCATTTTCCAAGCTGCTTCACAGACCCAATTAAGCTTTACGTAGATTTAAGTAAAATTGTGAGAGTTTTCAATTTCCTATATACTTATATTTTAACATACATACTTCACTAGTTAGACTTTTATATCCCATATAGTGATCATACACAAAATCCGTGCAAGTATCATTTGTTCCATCTAAATTAGAATGGCATGATGACTTTTTCCCTTGCATGGTCAAATTTAATTTAGTTGAGATTTCGTTATTAGTATCATTGCACCGAAAATCCGGAACAAAACTGATAATTGTCTGAGAATAGTAATGAACTGCTGACAAAACATTTATAACACAAAATAAGAGAAGCAAAACTTTTTGATATCTACTAAGACCGTTAAAGTTATACAGAACATTTTTTATTTTAATCATTTAATTAAGTCTCAGAATTCGGTACAAATGAAGGATTAAATTACGGTTTCTATACAATATTATCGAGGTATAGATCGCGACAAGGTGTTGACAAAATTGAAAAAAAAGCTATTCTCTTAACAATAGCAACCCAAAAACCATACATTTATTAACTGAGGGGATACAGAAAAATATTATACAATTCAGTAACGCACTTAGGTTGTGACAAGTCAGTCAAGAACACAATAACTACCCCTTTTTATCGTTACACATTGGGACAAAATATTTTTAAAACTGGTATATAATCAGCCAATAAGGCCATAAGTATTACAGCGATCCCTGCTAGAAAATAACGTAAAGTTCACGATCTTACAAATGCTAATACATTTTCCCATACTTTAATTGGTGTCCCATAAGCCATCAGGGAATCGATTTTCAGCTTTGTCAGGAGCAATGTGCCCAAACACGTTATATAATATTTATATAATAATATTTAAATGGTAAAAAATGATCGTAATATAATTTCACTGCAACTGATATCAATTAAAGAATCGAGGTCAAAATCTAGATAACTCCACTTTTCGACGAAATATGATTCTTTAATGCATATGTGTAAATATTTATTTTTAAATAAAAAGTTCACTTAAAAAAATGTACAGGCATGTGTTTTTTATTCTCTTTTATGCTTTTTTATGAATAATTCGTATTTTGATTTTGAAGCCAGATTTGTACCATTTTCTTAATTTTCAAAAATTTGAAATTATTGCAATGGATGCTTCAATTGCTATGTGAGATTTTTTCAACGACAGCATGGAGTATATTGCTATTACCTATTGTATGCGTCCCCAAGTTTTGGTTTTAAATGCATAGCGCTAGAAGCAGTTATTCTATAAATCAATAATAATAAAATGGAACTCCAGAGAATCGATTACTTAATATGTTGATTGCAAGTCGACTATTTAATAAAGCAGATACTTTCCTTACATTTGAATGATGTTGCAGATCCAGCAATATAATTTATCATCTGTCTTCAGACAGGCGAATAGTTCATCAGCCATACACTTTAAGAAGTCAAACAGATGCACTGAGTTATTGGAATTAGAAAAAGCTGAAATCATGTTAAGGAATAAATAATTTTAAGAGTGATAAGGGGAAAAAAATCAAGGAATAGATATTATTATAGACAGGGAAGCGATTTTACTTAAAATAAATTAAATCAATTATTATAAAAGCATGAACTATTGAAATCATTTTTCGTTGCAGTGTCAAAAAATGTGATTTTCTAGAACTTGATATAGACTAGAACTTCAATTCATAATTTACGAGTGTGTTCTTATTTAATTTGAAGAGGGGATTTGTCATGTATATAATGTTCCATTTTGTCCACTTCAAAATGTAATATTGTGCATTTTAATCTGTGTATCAAAAATAAAAATCCGATTTGCATCTTATTTCTTGTTAAATTTCAATTCCATCTATTTTTGTAGGTATGTAAATTGTACATACTTGGAAGAATATAATATTTAATTTTTCTTAAATATTTGATTAACTGCCCTACAGTAAGTTTTAAAGAAAGTACAAATTTACTTATACTTATGGAGACACGGAATTGTGGCAACTGATTTGATTTGACAATTAATGTTATAAGAGAGTAGAAATTATAAGTTAGGTCATAATTCCTAGTTATTGTTCAATTAATTGTATACAAAGTTTCTGATTATGATTAGATCTTTAGTTTAAAAACGGAGAGCTTAGCTTTTTTCTTAGACTTTGTTTGTATGAACCTGTATACTAGCATAAGCCAGGACAAGTGATACCAAAGTTGAATCCGAATAAGCTAATGGGAGCAGATTTTTGACACTCAGGAGACTATAAACTCAAAAAGGTGATAAGGAATATGGACAAAGTAACAACTGGTTACCCTTGCCTAAAACAACCCCTATTGGAGTTCTGTAACAAAAAAGAGAATTATGAAAATTATTTTAGAATTCTAATAAAAATAAGTGATTTAAAAATAATATCAAAAAATTTCAAAACTTTAAATTCATCAATTTCATGAAGTGCCAAAGTGATTAAATCTCTTAGTTCTTAGAAACAGTTTCGATTTTGATGATTTCATCTTAGAAGGGGCCAAACTTTAAATTAAGGGTAAACAAGAAAAATAACAGACTTCTCAATAAGCTATACTATATATACACATACATACACACACATTTTTTGCTTATTTGTTTATTGTTTCAAATGCGATATTTCAAGCGTGCTTACACACTAGACTAGATTATCATGAAGAAAAAGTAAGCAAACTCGAAACGTTGCATTTGAAATAATAAATAAATAAACAAGACGTATTTAACTTATGGAGAAGTCTATTAATTTTAATGAAAAAATTGTCACGAAAATTGGAATAATTAGGGAAACAAATGTTACATGAGCAAAGGTCAAAAATCAATTCTCCAAATGGAGATATTTATGTTCTGTATATGTATAGTGTAGGTATTTATATTAGATTAGGGTGGTTCGTAAAATGATTCCTCCTTAATTTCTTCCAAATATATATAAACAAATGCTCCTGAAATATTAAAACACCTTATTTTATTGTTAAGTTGGTCCCCAAATCGAAAGAAGTTTTATATGGGTGAACACATGTAAAAATGTTGAATCAAAATTAAATTATGGAAAACGTATGGCGCTGGATGGCTTAATGAGTGTACCTGTATGACTTCGGATAATCGAATGAGAACAAGGAATCACTAACTCCTGGGTGTGGAAACTGACCATTTACAATCATTTGTAGCCAAACTCTTCATATCTGAATTTCATTGTTAAATATATTTTAAACGTAACTTTCAATATATTTTTACTCTTAATCATAACATATACCTAGATTTTTAAAAATCTTTTACTTTACAAAATAAAATCTTTTCTAAGAACTATCGTTTAGCCTTAGAGTAGATTCGCGGTAACGTGAACTATTAAAAACCGAGCATGTTCGCGTTTGTGAAGTTGTTCATGTTAAGGAAGGTGTAATTTTTTAACAAATAAGTTAAGACAGGTATTGTGTTTTAACTCAAATTCATATATTTTTCCTCTTCGTTTTTGTAAAAACCTAATTCCTATTTGCTTTAAGTAAGAAATGTACGTTTAAGTTAATGAAAACAATGTGGTTTTCATTTTCTGGCTTTTCGTTTAGCATAATTTACAGTACCATTTGAAAAAAAGAAATGAAAATTTTCAAAACAAGTTTCCACCTATTCTTTGCATAATAGTGTAATTTTCCAGACGAAAAAAGCTTGCTTTGGCCTAAGCCGTCCATTGTGTCATTAATTTACCCTTAATAAATAAATCATAAGCTTAAAATTGGAAAACAATTTTATTTTGATTCAAAAACTATTCTGCGTTCAAAAAATTTTGATTTTTTTTTCGCATCGAACTGTAAACTATGCTATGCAATGGGACGGCGCTTTTTCGGAGACGTAAGTACCTACGCTGAAAAGTTAGGTAACTAACATAACTATGTTAGTAATGTACGTTTGATCATGCCTTTAATTTTTCATTCATTTTCACTTTTTCCTTTCGAGACAAAAATGTCGTTGCTTTTTGCGACATTTTTCATATGGCAAATAACTTTGCCAAGACGAACCACAGCGAAAATGGTTAAAATAAAGAGCAACCGATTACGGGGATTCCCCGTTTCATAAAAATGTTTGGGATAAAAATAAAATGCACGGCTGGATAGCACGTACTTGCTCTTATGTTCAAGTTGCTTGGAATTAGGAATTTTCAAAATATGAAAGTATGTAATTATAAAAAAAATATAAAAAGCATTTAAATGGGTTTTCAATTGTACCTATTAACAACCAGCTAAAACACTTACAGCTCAAAATTCTGTATGCCATTTAATTACTTAAAAAAATATGAATATGTGCAAAAAAAAAATTAAAAATCGTTGGAGCGGTTTTCTTAAAAATTAATTTTTTATGCATAAAATTTTAATAACATTTTTAAAAAAAGTTTAGGTATGCCAATTTTGAGTATGTATTAAAATACATTTTTAAACCTAGTTTCATCAACTCATTTTTGAAATATTGAATTTTCAAAAAAAAAAAAATTTTTAATACAAATTTTTTTTTTTTTAAATCGAAAATTATTTTTTTTTTCAAAATTTTGATATGCAATGTTATTAGCATTTTAGAAGAGCTTTTGCATAAAAATTTTGATTGAAATCGTTAATGAGAAAATCGAAAATTAAAAAAACCGTTATATGGCAGGTACCGTTAATAGCTGTTTTTGGTAAATTTTTTTCTTATCAAAAAGTACACTCAACTTTTTTTTCATTAAAATCGTTAGAGCTGCTTTTGAGATAAATAAGCTTTTACATTTACGGTTGTAGAGCAAGTACCGTTATTTTTGATCCTAAAAAAATTTCAATTTCCCCTCTGGAGAGTAACAAAAAAATCTTAGGTTCAAAATTTGATTGAAATTTGATGAAAATATACGGACAGACAGACAGACTGACAGACAAAATTGTGCCACCCACTTTTTTCATGTTCTCTTCCATCGTAATGTCATGTTTGACTGTTATCTCGAATTTTTTTTGCACGGATCCAAATTGTGCCCTATAGTACCTATATCGCAAGTAAAAACAACGTTTCCTACGATGCCTTCAATAAAGGCGGTGTTTTTGTTAACGCGAGTCTACTGTATTTAGTTTTTTTTTCTATTTTTTGGTTCTCATCTACTCAGTTCTACAATAACCGTGCCAAAGTTTTTTCATGTTGGTTTTCGTCAAAAAAAGGCCAATATAAGTGGTGCCTACTTGGGAACGTTGCTTTTTGTTTATTAGTATTATTACAAACATCATAGTCCACCAAGTTATTAAGTCATTTAAAGTGACCATAATTACATTATGTCTACAAATGTGAATGTGTAAACGGTATCATTTATTAGCGTTCAGCCTTAAAGGCTTCAAACATGAGGTTTAAATTCTGATTAAAATAATATATTAAAAAAATTAAAAATAAGTTGAACAAAATTACATATCGACGCAAATTTAAATGGTTTTTTTGACCACGTTTTTTTTGGGGCTTTTACCTAAAACGAGCCGCGGGATCTCAAAATTCAATTTTGGAAAATGTCCCAAAACTAAAATTACTTCTTTTTAAATCCTTAACAATATCCACGATACCCATTTTCAATATACAAAATAAAAAAATATCCGGCACTCCGACAAAAAGTGGACTCACAGTGAATTTGAGCTTATAGATAGCCATACACAACAGAGCCAACGAGCCAATTGGCCCCGCAACGATCCAAAAACCATTTTGTGGGACATAACATTCAGAAAATTGCAAAAATTCTATAGAGCTCAAGTTATGTGTTTGTTTAAATTGATTAACTCATAAGTAGACTTCAATTTCGTCATTCAAAATAAGTTTGGGTTTCTATTTTGGCTTAGAGTGCTAAGAGTTTAGAAATCTGACTTTAGTGTTTGTGATTTTTTTTGTTCTGACATGTTAAGAGCAATCCGTTTATGAGCCCAGAGTAAAATAAAGTACCAAAACATGGTACAATTCTGAAAACAATTTAAATGACATTTGAAAGGCGGGAAATAAGAAACGTAAAATACGAAAAGCATTTTGGTACTTGCGATAGTTCACGATTATTTGAAAAAAAAAAAAAAAAATACCCGATAGTATCGATAGTTTTTCATAATTTGACAATTTGACAATTTTTATTAGCAAAATCTGTTTATTTAGAGACGAAAATATTTACAAAAATTAATATCTCTCAAAGATAGCATAGTTTTCCTTGAGAAAAAGCAGTTCGTTTAAACCTTTGGGCTTCAGTCTGTTGCGGCGTCCAGTCAATATTTGACTAGTTTCGAAAATATTCTCTCTGAGGGAACTGACGTTGTTGGTGTGGAGAGGAACTTGTCTGGCATTTCCTTAAGCCTTGTTATTTGGGGGCTCCCCATAATTATTCCCTTATTTTATATATAGTGTTTTCAGTGTTCACCATTTTTCATTAAGCGAATGGATTTGTTCAGTAATAAGTGAAAGGGGAAATTAAGAACTTATTATATGGTCACACTTGGGATAGTTATATAAAAGCATCGATGTTTTCGATAGTCATTTACTATCGATATACTATCGAAGTCTGAGGAATACTATTTTAAGTGGTAGATGAGACTATAGTCTAATTTAAGAATTAACAAATACCTAAAATATGTACGAATATTATCAGAAAATTACTAATCGGATTGGAAGTTCAGTGCTCAAGTGAGTTTCTTAAGGCATTTTTCTTGTTTAACTCCGAGCAGAGCACAGTGCTCAAATTCAGTTTAAGTTTTTGAATTTTTTTGTGTTATGGTTGGCTAGCTGTCCGATGGAAATTGAAATTCAGTTCCAAATGTCGGTACGTTGAAATTTTTCAAAATTATAGATTGGGAATTAGATTTTGCTGCAAACGAAAGGTAACAGCATTGATTAATTATAATTATTAATTATTGTTCAATGGTAATAGGTACGGTAGATTGATAACTCACCTCACCGTCCAATAAAAAGATGGATAGGGTGCTTTTAGTCTCGACAGTCAGATGCATAGTTTTCTCATAAATCCAAATATCCTTTTTTAAATGGGCTACGTATTCATGCAACGTCGTAAGTTAACAAATTTGGTAACATTATAAGTTTACGCAAAGTTTGCATGAACGACCTTTTTTTATACATTTGATTAAATTTTAGAAAATTCAAATCAGAAACAATGACGTTTGGATAAGTTAAGCCAGTCATATATATGGAAAGGCTTTGAGGAGTTGAACCGGGAACCCCTTGAACTTGAACACGTAAATATTGACGTAATGGTGTGCAAATGAGTCAAGTAAAGTCATCTCCAAAGTAGGTAAGAGTGGATTTATAACCAAAACCAAATACAGCTTTTTTCGTTCTTACAATATTGGTGGCAGCCACAATGATTTTAGCAATAAATTTTAGCACTTTAGTTAATTTTAACTTTAGTTAATTTTAGTTAACTTTAGTTAATCCAAATATGCAGACAAAAATTCCTTGTATAATATATCTCTACGGATACCTCAGTGGACATGTCTTTTTTAAGCTATTGTTATTAAAGAAATTTGAATCAAATCCATTTTTTTTTTAGTAACGTTGCTACTTTAAATCCCATAACCCAAAGTGATTTGCGTACTACTTTTTTTGAATTTTTGAATGCCTTAAATAGAAATTAACTTTTTTCATCATCAGGGAAAAGTAACAAAATAATTAAAAAGTGCTTCATAAGGCAGTGTGAAACAAGTCCTAAAAGGTATTATAACTTATTTTAGATTTCTGAGTTAACCCTTCTTTTCGCAAGGGGCCCTGCAAATTGATCTCAAACACGCCATGTTTTATACTAGCGACACCTCTGATTATATATAGTTGTACATTCCTCCCAAAATTTCCAATTGTAAATTATTTTGCTTATTGTAATTTTGTTTATTGCAATTACCAATATTAATCCATTTTTAACTAAAAAAAAAAAAAAAATAAACCAAAACGTTGCTCAAAGAAATAAAATGTCATAATACCTCCGAGAAAATTAAAATCTGTACCTGGATAGATTTAATTTCCTTAAATCTTTTGACTCAAATTATATGTACATTTATATAGCTTTTTTTCAGAAATCATATGATATATTTGATTACTATTTAAATAAATTAAAGTCGTTGCACATTCCTTCAATTCAAACTCAAATTCACTCATGCAATTTACATATTGTTGCATGTGCAAAAATCTTAGTTTAACTAATCGCGATCATAAGATACAAAGCAATGTTTCTTTATTAATTACGAACAATTTGTTTTTGCTTCAAAAAATAACAATTATTTCATTCGTATATTGCGTGCTGAGGGTGGTTAATTTCTGAAGTTAAATCAGGCGCTGTATATAATTGCAATTCAAGTGAGTTCTAAATGACGTATAACAGTAATCTTTTAAATTAGATATTTCATAGAATTCCAGCGCATTCTATAGAATGACTTAAATGAGTCAATTATTATTAGAAGAAAAGTGAAATCAGTGTGAATTTACTAAGAGTGTTTATATTTAAAAACAGCAGCTGGGTAGGTGGAGCTCAAGTTTAAGATACATGCATAGTTTAAGAAAAAACAAATATTTTTGTCCTAACATTGACAGCGCTGTCCTCTACATGACGCCAATGGTCAGACTGACTTTTTTGGTTGTTGCCACGAATCCGACCACTTAAATAAATAGCCAAAAAGAGTGCGAGTATCGGGTAAAAAATAGTCTTAGTCTTTGGTACACTCAGGCGTATACGTATTTTTTTTAATTAGAGCTTTTTCTCATTAATAATTTCTTGTGTTTACTTTTGTTTTGCTATCGGTGTACTAGCCTAGCGTGAACGAATACCTGATTTTTGCAAAAATTTTAAAATTTTTGGTTTTTCATAAGTTTTTATTTGCACCAATTACTGTTTTATCTTTTAAGATAGTCTTGAAGAAACAATCCGCGCACGGGTTTCCTAGCGAAAGGTGACCAAAGCATAGGCTTGCCACGCATTGAAGTTCAATTGTTGGCCTTTTTCTAACCACCTTAAATGGCAATACTAAAAGATATAAGAAAAGTTGCATTAAACAAATTTAACTGAAAACTATGAATAAGGTGGGGTCAATAAAGATCAGAAAGTTGATATTTTTAAAATATAAAAAGTCACTTGAAGGTATGTGATTTTTTTTAAATCTAGAATTCGAGAAAGGAACACTTGAAGTAAAACTGTTCATCATAAAATCAGTTTTGAAATTTATATTTTTAAAAATATAATTGTAACAAATATTGCCCGTATCTCTCTAATATTTCCTTCTTGCCTTCTTTTTCGTGAAATAAATTTTTAAAATTAACTTATTTACAAAAAATTTTCGAAAATTTTCATTTCCATGTGTTTTTTTAACTTTTGCTTATATTTTCATAAAAACTAAAACCCACAACTCAATGTTAAACCTCTATTTTGCAATTCACGACTTTCAAATGTTCATGATAAAATTTTCCGTGTACGGTTTACTATTAAGCCTAGTACTCAGTTCGAGTCAAAATAAAATTACTATACATAAATGCTGGTTAATTCACAGCGATAGAATTCGCAACGAGAGGTGAGTACCCAAATTCGAGAGTAAAATATGAACCGACTCGATATACATATATTTCACGAAATGATTTTCATTTCCCCATGAACAACTAAGGAGATGTGGAAAAGTCTGAAATTTGTCAATTAATTTATTTTTACTGCTGCTTTCAATAACATAAACATAACACAAAACACGGAGATACAACAAAATATGAAATAAAAATAAATATTCTTCAATAAATATTTCAAGATTCAGTCAAATAAATTTCTTAAAAATCAATTTATTTTTGCCACTCAAAGTGAATATTAAAATTCCAAACTGAGTATCAAAAATCACGTGAAAAAACAATGATATTTTCATAATGATAATTCACATGTATTTTGAACCGGTTTAAAATTTTCATTTCACAAGAGGTGATTACTAGGCTTTAAATATAAAATATTTTTGCGCTGGATAACTATTAACTCCCATTAAATGCTATCTTGGATTTTCAATAATTACTTAATTATTGGCGAAATTGATTTATTGTAGAAGAGTAAAATATTATGTAGTGGAATATAATTTTATTTTCGAAAATTTAATTTTTTAAAATTGGGTTGATGTTTGACTCACCCCACCCCCTGGACAAAATCCTGTTGGTGCCTACAGTAGGAAGGACAAATGGTTCGTTTCGGTAGCTATATGAAGTAGCGTTCTCTATGGAATGACCCTCCTTGTAGAGAATGAAATTATGTATGTATCTATTAAATAAGCTTTTAATGATTTTTGTCTGTTGTTTTATCTAAGTGATAGCGGTTCACATATAAATAAAGTGTTCGGGTAGTTTTTTTTTTGTTTATTGTTCTTAAAATCACTATTACTTGTTGACTAATTGTAGGAATCTGATAAAATTTTAATCTATCTTTTCGAAATCTAAATCGGTCCATACACTTTTTATATTTCAATATTTTGTGTCAAAAAAAAGAATAATAATAATTCTGTTCTTTTACTTTGAATTTCTGTGATTCTCTGTGCACTTCTGTGAATTTTAGTCCAAAGTTCTGTCAAAATTCATATAAGAACAATTGTTGATATAAGTTTGGACTAAAAATCACAGAAATTCAAAGTAAAGGAACACACACATTATATTGATATCTAAAACACAACTGATTATTTTGGATACGGATTGTATTCAACCCAATTCTAAATAATAGTTCCTGGGGAAATATTTCCCTTTTGCCCTCTCTTATTCTTAATGAAGAATTTCCGGGAGCTACTGCGACAGCAAAAAAGGCCGAATTCCTAAGCGCATATCTTGGGCTTAATGCTAAGCAAATATATCCTAAATACTAACATAACAATCCCTGCAGTATATGCCAAAATGCACGAGATCCTTTTTTTTTGTGAAATTGGAAAGGTATATGTGCTAATAGTCATTATATTGCCCAATTCACTTGCATTTGCTTTGTCTGCTTTGAAAGTGTTTTACTTTGCAAATCTTGCGTTTAGGAATTTGACCAAATATAACACAAGGCTCTCTTTATCGTTTGAAAGCAAGTCCAAGTGCACACATTACTAGTGCCTCTGAAGATTTTGAATAAGAATTAAAAATCCAAAAAGAAGATTGTGAAACTGAGAGATGTAATCGGAAGATTAAAATATTTGGTTTTTGTTGTCGAATTTCTGCTAATGCTTTTTATTAGTACTCATATAAAATTGTTAGTCCGATACTGAACTCTTTTTTGTTTAAAATTTAAATAAATGTAACAATTTTTAAACACTTTTTTTCTCTCCTTGTTATTTTATTTGGAAATTACTTATGTGAAATACTGCAAAACAGCTGTTTCGTACATTCAGATTTCTCATTCCCGCTTTCGAAGGGAAAATTATCCTCCCGGGGAATTAGGAATAGGAGAATTTTACTCTACGAAGATCACATCTCCCGGGGAACAATTTTCTCCAGGAATATTAAGAATTAGGCTGATAAATTAATGTACATAATTACATCATTATATATATGAAATATTACTTATTGTTTTCATTTGTATTATTTTCACTGAAATGACAAAAATTCGAATGGCTTTATTTTCTATGAAAATTTAGAAATTCAAAATTTATAGAAGCAAAATGATAGAAAACTGAATTTTGCATATCAAGCATATTGATATACAAAATTGAATTTGCACCACTCTGGAAAAAAATTATAAAAAAAAAAATCTAGAGAACCGACTCGTACCCCTCTTGCCTAAAACACCCGCAAATTTTATTTGAGCACATTAAGAGAAAACTCTCTTCAATTCCTTATCCGTGAATACGTGTGAATTGTGGATAGCTCTAAGTGTGACGTTTTCAATTTTTTCGATTCAATTTTTTGTTGTTTTAAGTCTAATGAGCCTAAAATCCATTAAGCTATCATTGTATTGGTGTGGTTCCATTTAAAATGCATTGGGCAGCTAACACAAGCTCAGCCATGTGGAGAAAATCCACTCAGTGCAGTTTGTAGGGTGAAAGAGAAAAAGGCCTGAAGTCGGTTCTCTAGATAATATAGATACTCTATGATACATACGGTGACCATATTCCAAGGAGAAAAATCTGGGACAAAAAGTGAACAGTTTTTAAAGTGAATCAATAATTTTAAAGAAGTAATATGAATTAAAAAAATAACAGAAAAACAAACGTCAGTTTGTCAGTGCCGGAGTTAACACAAATTTATTTCAGAGTAAGCTTGTCCTGAAAATAGATTAATCCGCCTGAGTTATTTCAGAAGTAGTTTTTTAGTTGATGATTAATTTAATCTTTCAGTCGTCAAAAATCTATTGAAATCGATGTACGGCAGTGTGACACAATGAATATCACCCACTGCCTTTCACAATCGAAATCGACATGGCACCGCAGCGGAGAGTTTATTCCAGAGTTAACTCGCACAAAAAGGGGAAAATTAGCTAGGATTTAAATTGATTGAACTAGTGTTGCCGCTGAGAAATTTGAAAAGGTCGCATAAAAAAGGGTCACGAGGAAAAAAACTCGCATTAGGTAATTTTTTGTAAAATAACTAAATCAATCAGAATACTACCACCTTAATTGCAAAGAAAGTAAACATTTTTTTGCAGTTTTCTTCAACGTCACACAAACATTTCAATCTGTAGTGTTCTTACAAACATAAGGTCCAAGAATGAATGTGCTTCATCACATCCACGGTTCACTTTACATCGAACCAATAAACGATTTTCTTCAAACTTTATACATACTTTTATGAAGAACATGTTCATAAATATTTCAATTTTGAAAAATAAATCTATTAATCCGTTAAGGCTCTAGTTTAATGATGAATATAGACTTGAGTTATCCTTATCACATTTAAACCAATCGCCACAGAAATAAAATGCACGACTGGATCGCACCTACTCCCTGTTATGTTCAAGTTGCTTGGAAGTTAAGAACTTTTAAAAATATCCAAGTAATAACAAAAAATAATGGAGACAAAACGTATTAAAATCGTTCTTTTTACTGTATAAACATCTCCTTAAACAGCTTAGAGCTAAAAAAGAATGCCATTTGTTAACATACTTACTTGGGGATGTATGAATATATTTTTTTAAATAAAATTTTTAATATTCTCAAACAAAATTTTTGGTATGTCAATTTTTAGTATTATTTATTTTTATACGTACATTAAAGTCCCAAATTTATAAAAATTCATCTCATGTTTTCGAAATATGTATTGACTTTCATAAAAAAAAACAGTTAATTTTTTAAAAATCCATGATTTATTTTTTATCTAAATTTTCATATACAATATTGATATTTTAAGGGTTCCTATAAATAAAAATATTGATTTTAATCGGTAAAGCCATTACTGAGAAAATCAAAAAACTAAAAAGAAAAATCATATGGCAGGTACGTATCGTTAATAACAGTTTTTTGTAAACAAAATTTTCACCAAAAAGTACACTCAACTTATATTTTTTTAATAAAAGGTTCAAACAGACAGAATTGTGCCACACAATTTTGTGTGTTCCCTATAATGGTGACGATATTGTCTCAAATACTTTTTTTTAGCTCGAATCCAAATCGTGTCATAAGTAAAAATGGAGTTATCAAGATTTTGACTTAATGCCACTTAAAATCGATGTGTTTTCTTTATAATGGGAGATTGTTAAGTTTTTTTCTCCAAACAAAATAAAAACTTAATCTTGTTCATACATTTTTTAGAGATAGGGTCAGAAAAGTCGCAAGATGTCTGAAAAAGTGTAAAAAAGAGCCAGTTTTCAAAATAGTCATCTCATGGTCGCATGTGGCAATAAAAGGGGTCAAAATGCAACTAAAGTCGCACAGCGGCAACCGTGGCATTGAAGACACGTTTTTGGAGAAAACTCAGGTTTAACCTCTAGTCTAGGATGAGCTTGCACTGAAAAACTGACACTAAATCTTTAAATAATATAAAGTAATAATAATAATAAATAATATAATGTTTTTTTGATTTCAAAAGTGATTCGGAAAATCAATTGTATTTAGTGGGCATTTAAATATACATTTTTTTGTATTTATATATTTTTGTAAAATAAACTTAAGTAAATGTGCAAATAGGGAACAAATAACTTGATACGGGACACTTGTACGTCCCAGGTTTCTTAAAATAAATACCGGGACAGGCTATAGAAATACGGGACAGTCCCGGGAAACCCGAGACTGATGATCGCCGTAGTTATACAAGATTTTGAAAGCCAGAGCTTGGACTTGTTATCCCCAACTATAGTAGTAGTATGTTCCTTCGAAGGATGTATTCCATTGCAAAATTAAAACATTTAACAATAGAAGGTATGTAACTCTATCTTACAGTACTTACCTACATACTTGCTTTGATGTTATTTGTTATTCAGCCTTATTATGATTTTTACATGGGAAACATTTCGCCCAAAAAATGTTTGTTCACCCGGAATTTGAAAAGCTATTATGAGTTTCACCTGAAAAGGCACCATTCAGTCTTCTCTGTTTTTCTTTCGTTTAGTGTCAAAAAATAAGTGACTTTTTAAGCTATGTGGGGTCAATCCGTAATTTTCAAAACGACGATCGTCGACGAGATCGTCCATAATTTGCTTCACATAACTCATCCACTATCGTGTCTTTTATCTTTAACAAGAGCTTTCAGAGCTTGAAAAACTTTTTGAAGGCCTACGCTTGAGCTTGGAAGAAAATTACTTCCTCTTGGCCGGTGATTTGAATGCCAAACACTTAGATTGGGGAAATCAAGTACAGAATCCCAGAGGTATTCATCTTTTTAGTTGGATGAGTCAGTATAACGCTGAATATCGTATAGAACTACTGGCTACGGATCGGCCATCGTTTCCAAGAAGCGGTGCTTATCTAGACCTATTGCTAATAGACGCAAGACTGACAATAACTGACACTGTGGGTCAAAGACCGAGAAATTGCTTACGAACGATCGAGTACGACAGTGACCACTGCGGACTCGGTGCCGTAATACAACTTCCGAACGAGCTCGTGGAGTTGGATGAGTATGTACCTGTGCATACTAACAATTACAGTAAGGTGCGCTGGCCACGCTTTACCAACGCCTTATCGAGCGAAATCAGTTTGAACAATATATCCCCACCAAATGACAGGAATTTGACAAATAACGAAATAGACCAATACTTAGAACAAATGGACGAGACAATCAAACGAACAATGAACAGAGCAATACCGAAATACAAACAACGGGACGCAACCGACACGTACCGGAACGCGACCATTAACGCATTACACAGACAAAAAAGTGGACTGCTGACAAGACTCAAACTCTTGTACCGACGATTTACTGACCCTCACGACTTGGAGATTAGGACACTGAAGTCGTCGATCAAGAACATCAACCAACTAATTAAAGAAAACTATCGGTTGTCAATTAATTTGTATTAGGACAATAAAATTCGGGCCCTTAATGCTAGCGACCCGAGCATGTTTCCGCAAATTAACAAGGTATTTAGAAGGAATGATCAGAACGATCTTCCGTGTCTCAAGCTTCAGAGAACGACAGACAACAGAGACGTACTTCTGACAGCAGGAATTAATCCAGAGGACGCCGTCTTGGACGATGACCTCTTTATTGTCGAAGATCCGCAGGAGAAAGTGGAGGCTGTGGGGGCTGCTTTCCAGCAAGTGTACAAGGTAAATGCGTGCATTCGCCCGAATCACGACCTGGAAAGCAGAGCCTTGCTCCATCACTTCTACCTTCGGAATGACATCACGCAATGGCGATCAGAGAACCTTGGTTTCACCGGGTTCAATGAAGATCATTTGGCAAACGCCATAATCGCCGAGCGAAATGGGCCCAGTTCCCTGTTAATTACGAAGGTGGAGCTACAGCTCATCTTCGATTCATTAAAGAAGAAGAAGTCAGCAGGAGTCGATGGCATATCCAACGTTGTACTTCGACATTTACCTCAAGAAGCAGTAGACATTTATACCACTCTGTTTAACAACGCTCTGAATAATGCATATTATCCAGTGCGGTGGAAGACAGCTGTGGTGCATCCTCTCCCGAAAAAGGGAAAGGACAACTCCAATCCGGCGAATCTCCGGTCGATAAGTCTTCTTCCGAGTATCAGCAAGGTATTCGAAAAAGTTATCAATAGAGCTCTGTCTAAGTGGGCAGAGGACAATAATATCATACCGGACAATCAGTTCGGTTTTAAGGCGGGACATGACACTATTCATGCCGCGTTGAAACTCGTTTCTGATGTCCAATGGAACAAATCTAAGAAGCAGTGTACAGGTGCCTGTCTGGTTGATTTGGAGAAAGCCTTCGACACCGTGTGGTTAGAAGGTCTTTATCTTAAGCTGACCAGACTTGGCATTAGTAAACCACTATTATATATGCTTTATGATATGCTCAATGGCAGAAAGTTTGTTGTCAAGAGTGGCAATGTAACTTCTGCCACAACCTTTAATATTAAAAATGGCCTTCAGCAGGGAGCGGTCAACTCGCCGATTCTATTCAGCATTTACACCAGCGATCTGATAAGTAGTCTAACTCAGGCAATTGCGTATGCCGACGATCTAATTGCGTACAGAACAGCTGCAAAAGTCGAGGACATCAGGATTCTTTTGCAGAGTGACTTCGATGAGATTCAACGATATTGTGATAACTGGAAGTTGAAAATCAACTTTCAGAAATCAGAAACTATCTTGTTTAGGACTCCGTTGCGTGGAGCCACAAGGGATACGAGAAAGAACTGGCGCAAGCTGGTGATCGTAGGGCCAAATGGACATCCACTGGCGAGTAAAAGTGTAGTAAAGTACCCTGGCATCTGGATGGATCAGTATTTGTATTTCGACAGACATATAAATGCTGCTCTGGCCAGGGCTAGGGGAGCTTTTGCCCTGACGAAACGGTTGTTTTATAGCAGCCGGCTTGACAGCAGGGTGAAGGTGATTTGCTACATGGCCCTTATCCGGCCGATGATTGCCTATGGGTGCCCGGTTTGGTTCAACGTTGCCCCATCTCAAATGGAAAAGATTCGGGTGTTTGAGAGGCAGTGTCTTCGACGCTGCCTTGGATTGCACAGAACACCAGAGTCGGAGTACAAACACTACTATTCCAACCTGGCTCTATACAACGGGGCCAACATAAACAGGATAGATAATTTCTTGCTGAAGCTTATTCGAGGTCACATTGCAAGAGCGATGTCCTCGTCCAACAGCTTAATTTTCGGGGCTTATTACCCTAAATATGAATACTACGAGAGTGTGCGTCTAAGCGGCTTTATTCCGCCCGATGCAACCCTCCACCTAGACAGTCGAGGGCTGATCCAGGATAGAGCGGCGGTTCCGCTAATCTACCACGTCGGCCGTAGAACTGTGGATCGGCGGTTCCTTTACAGTCGAGACGTCCTCGCACAAGACAGAGCTGAGCACCTTCGGTTCAGTAGGACTGTGTCCGAACGGGACCGAAGAGATAGGGTAAAGCAGGAGAACCAGTTCTGGTGGTTGAAAAACGAAGATGAAGTTCCTTCAGATATTTAATAGTTGACCTTGCTTTTTCTTTTGTATGGCCGACATAGGTTTAGGTAGTTAGTTTTAAGTAGGGACAGTCAGGGTGGCACCAAAAAAAAAAAAAAAAAAAAAAAAAAAAAAAATTATAAAATCCACAAAAATACAAAAAATTATAAAACCGGAAAATGCTTGCTGTGGCTGTTCTAGTTTGTAAGTAGTCTGTAAGTAGCTTATAAGTAGGTTGTAAATAGTTTTAAGTAGCTTTAAGTAGTTTTAATTAGTTTTAATTAGCTTTAATTTAGTTTTATGTAGCTTGTAAGTTTTATATAAAACCAAAAAAAAATAAAGACGATGATAAAGAGTTTTTTTTTTGTAAATTCTTCTCGGTAAAAAATAAAACCGACCTGGATTTAGTATTAAGATAGTTCTTAGGCCGAAAGGCTTTAGCATTAAGTTATTATAGTTTAACTTAGAGCGCCCGACTGGGGCCAGTAAGTTAGTTTTAAAATATTGATAAGTAGGCTAGTTTTTATGAATTTTTGTCTAGCTTTAAGATAGTTTTAAGAAAATTGAAAAATAAAAATCAATTATAAAAAAAAAAAAAATCTTTAACAGTTTGAGAGCGCTTTGTTCATTTCAGAAACTCTCAAACTGTCAGTTTGAATTGTGAGGTGCCAGTTATAGCTATCATTGAAATTCATAATTGACAATTTTAATGATTTATTTTGAGACATTTAGAAATCAAAATCATTAATTATTTTGATGGAAAAATAAAGCGCAGGACTTAGTTGATATTTCTAGTCAAAAAAAAATTTCAAATAGGCCCAACTTTCCACTTTCCTTAAAATGACCATTAAGATTTCAATGATCATTGGTAAGGTAGTTCAATCATTTAAATAAGTCTTTTTATGTGAAAAGATGGGCATATTTGAAAGTTTTTTTTTGTCTAGAAATATCAATTAAGTCTTGAGCTTTATTTGTTCATCAAAATAATAAATTATTTTACTTTCTAAATGTCTTTAAATCAAGCATTTAAGTTTTCAATGATGAGTTTCAATTATAGCTTTAACAGCACCTTAAACTGACTGATAAATATCAATAAAATGTTTTTTTTTAATTGTTTTGTGTCTGATGCCGAATAGTAAGAATTGCAACAAAATGAAAGTTATCTTATCGTTATATTTTTACAAATTAATATAAATTTGTATTATGATACAATACAATGATACTGATGACGAACAAAAGATAATTGATTTGACTTCAATTCGGTCAGCGGTATCCGGGAGTTCTGCCAAGGTTTTTGGTGCTCCAGCTCCATCATGATCAAAAAAACAAGATGAATATGATGATTTAGAAGAAATATTGCGGGGAGTTGTAGGGAGCCCACGGCGATCGCCACGCAATCATATTCATTATCTAAAATAAGAAAATTGCTGCGCCGAAACATTTAAACTTCAATTTGTCAACAAAAAGAAAAAAAAAAAACAAATGTCAAATTACAGTGGGTTATCAATTATTCAAGTACAGTCACCTACAAATCTCAGAATTGATGCAAGACGATACCTATTTAGCTATCGGTCAAACGCTATCGTTTTGACGATAGGTTTTTGACGATTATCGTCTTACGTGAAGCAAAAACGGTATCACTATCGTTGAAACGATATCGTCTGACGATAATCAAGTTACGGAATGAATGAATGACGGAATGAATTTTCCTTTTTCGGGCGAAACTCACTGTGAAAAGTGAAATGTCAGTTTTTTCAGTGGAATATTGTTCACGCAAAACTCACAATAAGGCTGACTTGTTTTTTTTGTATATTAAAGTCTATACAAGTATTATACTAAAACAAAAATTGTAGTCATTTAATAATTCTTTATTATAATATATTACTATCAATATAATATATTTGTATATATATATTTATGTATATTGTATATAATAACTGGATTTCAATCCCTTTAATATAGATATTTTATGCTAGTATATGTGTATATATATATATTAATGTATATATTTGTTGTATATTATATTCACTTGGGACTACTAATTTAATTCAATTTCAATTAGAATTGCTAAATTAAAAAAAAAAAACTAATAAAAGAGAAATAGTTTTTTAAATAAGATTTAAATTCTAGATTAAATTTTCCCCAAGAGCAAATTAAGTTCACTTTTCCTTTGATTATAAATAGTTCAAAGTAACTGCCATTCAAGATATAGCAATAAAATATCTGATATTCAAAAATGTAACAAAAGTTTTATAGTTTGTGTAGATACTTAATATCGTTAATAATACAAATATGTCGGTAGTATTCATATTTATGTCCCACTGAAATAATAATATTCCCAATACAAATACAATACAAATATTAAAAAAAAAAAAGTTTGGGAAAGAAGGACGAGACGTGGAATAGTTGTTGTATAGAAGAGAACAAATTTCTCATCGTAAATCTTATTTAAACTGCAACAGTTTTGTAAAAAAATACAGTTCTTCTAAACATATCATTCATTGATGAAGAGGAAGACCAAAAAATCGATTTCAAAGCGTAAAAGTTCTTAAAACGAAAAGTCACGCTTCAAAACGACACCCTCCCTATTACTTTTAATGATGGATTTGTATTTTACTAATAACGATTCGCTTTTCTCATTCGATATTGTCCAAAATAAAGGTCCTTTAAAATGTCGCTTATTGTTTAAGAGCGATTAGTTTTGGCGAATTGAACCAAAAATTAAATATTAAATAATTGTAAATAAAATTTTGTTGTCTTTCAAAAAACATTTAAAAGCACATTGTTGAGTCTATTGAAATATTTGATTTTTAATTAGAACAAAAAATATCAAAACTATAAGGCAAGTTTATACTTTTGATTTCTCACTCCGTTGTTTATTGTGCAAGTGATATATGTACATTAAATACACAAATAATTGTTTGTTTCTATAGGTTTTACAAAATTGTGATTTTAAACATCTGTTCCTAGTAAATTTGTATTAATTTTGTAATTTTGAATTGAACGGAAATAATCATTTTCAAAACTAAATAACAATACAAATTATAGTAAAAAAATATGCGTATTAACAAGACCCTCACTACAATAGATTCATGATTCCAACTAAGATCACAGTAAGGACACAACATTTTTTAGGCCAATAAAAACTATTTTGAACAATAATTCAATTTATGAATTATACCTTACATTGTGTGTTGAAATAAGTGATGCCTTTTTATAAATTCCAACAATTTATACAAACATGTTATAACTGTGCTTTTCACAACATTTAAAAAATCATAAAGACATTGTAAAGCTAATTTTCAAAAAAAAAAAAAAAATTATGAAAAGATTTTTGAACCAGTGAGAATTTTGACCCCAATACATTTTTTTTACTCAGAAATTGACAAAAATACTGCGAAATTCTACCAATGAATTAATGTATTTTTGAGATTGCTCAAAATAAAAAAGGAAGACTGGAAGTAAAAATGGGAATGGCGAGGCAATATTTGGCTTATATTTCAAATCCACTTCACTAACTAAATCAAATCAAATCTGAATATTTTGTTTTTACACAATGTTCCTGTTTTTTAAGTGTACTTATACATATATTTGTTAGTGCATACATTTTCTAACAAAATTCTTTTGTAATGCTTAATAAAGATCTCCTAAAGACAACAACAATGACTGTCGACGTCGAAACGTTAGAATTAAATCAGTAACATAAAGTTTCATGGCCACTATACAGTGACAAAAAAATTTGAAGCAATGACAAAATTCTTATTCATCAATAATAATTAAATTTCTTATGTAAACAAAAATAAAACACTAAAATGGCTCTAAATTTGCTCTGTTGGAAAATTTTGATTAATTATTATATTACAAATTTGAATATTTTCTAACAAAAATAATTCAATATAAAAATAAAAAAATGTAGGTGTTTGTAAAATATTTTATTTACAAAGTGTGTATTTAATTACAGAGCTCGTACAATATTTATTTTTATGTATAAATTGGTAGAAAAATTTGATAATAATTAATTGAATTCTTAAACCTCTACGTTATTGTGATTGTATTGTATTCTGCATTCGTTCACTTTAATTTATTTTTTTTTAATTATTATTTTTCTTTATTTAAACTATTGTTTATTTTAATTTATCTATTTAGACTTAATCATGCTTGTAAATTTCTGATATAAATAATTAATATATTTCTTAGAATTCCTTAGATATTAGATTTTCTATTTTTTATATCTCTGAATGAATATTTTTTTTGTGTTAAGTAAATTTATGTATTATTATTTATACTGGACAATTGTGGAAATATTTGTATATTAATTTTTTTCATAAACATTTTTTTTGCGATTAATTTTAGTAGTTAATTTTTCGAATTGGTTGAGATATGGTTATTTTCTATAAAAGGATAATAAGAACTCAATATAGGCAGTCGTATTGGTACATCTATTAATTTCAATAATTAAATTAGTTCTTGAGTAGCTTGGTTGAAAAATATATATTTCTAAGGTTATAATAAGGATAAACCTTGTGAATGATAAAATTTCGAACGATAAAAGCCCCGACAAACAAAATATAAAATACTCGTCTGCTTTGCATATATGTACATAATTGCTTAGCATAATGAATTTCTGTCAGTATTTTGTTATTATTTGTGTGCACCATGCCAAGGAGAATAACTACTGTTTACTAGAAACAGAAACTTTGTCTTAAATATGCCGTGTATGTGAAGGTAATATATAGCAACATTTTTTTTCCGATCAACAATAGCCGTTATTAAGGTATGCTAATTGCAATCCAAATATTTTCCGCACTTATAATTAGAAAACGTATTAGGAGTTCTTTTGTATCTTAATAACGGTATGATTTGATATGTATTATAAACATATCACACTGATAATACACACTGTTGTTTCGAGATACATGCGGTTGAAAATTTCGTTATCGTGTAAAAGTTATGCAATAAATAATACGCTCTTATTTAAAATTGAGTAGATATATCCATGAAGTATGTATATAAAAAGAAAGAACAAAACATCATAATCATTTATGTGTTTATGTATAAAAAGAAAGAACAAAACATCATAATCATTTATGTGTTTATGTATGTACTTAGTTCAAAACCATCAGCAAAAGCAATTTTCCAAATAAAGCATAGTGTATTGATATTGATAGTTCCATTCCAAAAAAATTAAAATTTTAAAAAACAATTTTTCTCCTATTTTTTGCATAATGGCCTTAGTTACCCTTTGAGTCAAATGGAAAACAATTATTTTTGCATCCAAAAATCTTTTTGCATATAACAATAATTATTTTTAAATTTTAGGCCTACAGTTTATTAATTTAGAGCAAATTATTGCCTCAATGGATAGCTTAGGCTATACTATACATTATGATGCATAGAATAGGTGGAAAATTGTTTTGAATTTTTTTTGTTTTTTTAGCATGGGAACTGAAAACTATTCTTATGGGAAAAAATTTCGTGGGTAAAGGCATTCCCTACGAGCTGCAATAAATCCAATTCGGCTTTTTTGCTTGTTGAGAACTGCAGCCGATTTTGAACATTCTTTATGTTGATTTCGATACTTTTTTTGCACTTAATTATTTCTTCTATCTCAAATCAACCCATTTCAATATATGATTTATATTAAATAAAAAAATGTAAGTTCATTTTACATTGAACAAAATTTTAGATACTCGTAAGTTAATTCATTGGCAACTACCTTAAATCAACAAAACCAGGTTTATTAATTCTCTTTGTGAGCTGCAATTTTGTATATTGACATGAACTTTTGATTCTCTGCAGCAGATTATCATTCGACAAGAACTTTTTTATAAAACTAATCAAATGTACCCATACATACACTGCCTGCAATATTTATAGGTATATGAATAAAATCCAATGCTTTTTAATTTAGTGTTTATTAAAGCGATATGTAAAATTCTATATTGATGTATTAAGCATTAGATTGGTTTAAAAATATTATTAATTTCGTTATTTTATTGGTGCAGGGGACCCCGGGAACTTAGTTAGTTGCGAGACCACTTTCGCCGTTTGAAGGTTTAGGTAATCTTTGCTGAAGAGATTTCGACGAAAAATTTTGATAGACCCCTATATTTAAAGACAGGTGCCAAGGTCTAATTATTATTTTTTTAGTTTACATCATGCGAAAAACATTTCATTCCTTAAAATATACTTTCTCTATCATAAAAAAAATACGGTACGAAGAGGTATATCCGATTTATAGTATGGGTATTCAGGCAACGTCGTAAGTTAACAAATTTAGTAAAATGACAAGCTTACGAAAAAGTTTGGATGAACGTCCTTTTTCATACATTTGATTAAAAATCAGAGTATGAGTCACAATTACATGACCTTTGGATAAGTTTAACCATTTTGGTTAATTTTCCGCAGCAAAATCCTTGGATCAGTTTAAACAAATTGTGTAAGTCATTGCCTATACAAAATTTAACAGTTCATTAACCAGCGAAGTTGCATGAATATCCCTAATGAAAATTATGATTTCTTTTTAATCAGAGGTTATATTTCGATAGAAGGCCAGAC
Source organism: Dasysyrphus albostriatus (assembly GCA_946251815.1). Lineage (NCBI taxonomy): Eukaryota > Metazoa > Arthropoda > Insecta > Diptera > Syrphidae > Dasysyrphus > Dasysyrphus albostriatus. The sequence goes on from OX276335.1 coordinate 180,647,283, forward strand.
ATTTCTTACAACTATTGATTTGAAGAGAATTTATTGGTGGCAAACTTTATGTTTGGTTTTGTTTTATTTAATTTTTCTATATTATTTAAATCAAAGGAGAGTCTGAAAAGACACTTCGTTTTTGATGTGTTGATAATATTCAATAGTCTTTGGGCAGGTTTTTGTTTCGAGAGTGATATTGTGTGGTGCATTTTTATTGAAATAAGAAAAATGTGAGTTCGAAGGGGAAAGAAGATGTGGATTTTGATCTGAAATTACATAAGTCGTTACAACCAAAAAGTTTTTGTCTTTTTTAAGAGAATATGACTGTATTAGAACGATCAAAAAAACATTACCATATTAAAAAACACCCTACGCCAATAGTTATATATGTGGATTCTTGTTTCTTATGTCAAACAATATGTTTACACATAAAATTACGATACTAAATATATTCAGGGTGGTCGTATCGTCTTTGTTTTGGGCTAATTATATCCAATTTTAAGAAATACCCTTAGATTAAGTTATATGCATAGGTTGTGCCCAAATTAGTTTTTCAATAAAGTGAACCATCACCTTCTCTACCCACAAAAAAAGTAATCTTAGGCCCTTGTTTTCAGAGTCTTCATTCTTATTCTAGCAAAGTTTCCGGAGTGTAAGATTTTTTTATTGTATCTATTCTAAATCTAAAAAATACGAACAAAGGCTTTAAAGAATCACTAATCAACTTAAAAACAACACTCACTGGTGTTAAATAAATTGCGAACATATACTTTCAAGTAGTTAACGAAAAACCTTCAAAGTCAGGAATTGTTTGCTTTTATCACTATCAGGATTATAAATGTTCAAGAAAAACAAATTAAATTGTTTCTTAAATATTGTATGTACATATGTGTATGTACATTCAATACAATACATATTCTTAAATATTTTTATTATATTTTGAAGCCGATGGCAAGAAGTTCTATTCTGACAGCTCTTTTCAACTCGCTTTACATAATTTAATTTATGCAACTGACTTTAAACTACTCGTTAAGTTAGCAGTTAATTTATAGAAATCGAAAGCTAACAGTAAACGTTTTTTCACGAAAGGGTAAACTTGAGGTGCGATAGCTTTTTTGGTATTTAAATTTACAATAGAAAAGAGGCTCAACACCTATACCCTGTAGAACCTAGTCAAAATGCAATCACTCGAAGCTTACAAAATCTCTGTCTTTAAAATCTATATCTAGTAACCATTTCATGTGGCATCCTTTCCTTAATCCCACAGGAATTAACTTCACTCCATAACTCCATTTTCGCATGATTATTTCAAAATGATAGACTATAACCCAAAGAACTTAGTTCCCGGATGCTTAGGTCCCTGCAACATTTTTCTTATTTCTAATAAACTATCAGCCTTATCCTATTATCCGAGTGGATTGAATAATTAGAATCGCCTGTTCGATTAATTCGATTCGGTTAAGATTTAAATAGTTTATTTGAAGTTTTCCAAAAAACTATATGGTATGATTCCACCCGCACGGAGCGTTACTAGGGCTGTATATTAAATAGTATGAATAACATCAAATTTTCCAAATAAATCTAATTACAGTTTTTGTTCGAAGTAGTGGTTTGGTAAATTCGTTTAAGTTCGATGAGGAGACTTTTGGGGGATATGTTTTTTTTTAAATATGTAACTGTGTGTTTGTATTGCATCGAATTAGTATGTTGATGAAACAATAACTTCTTTTGTTTTATCTTGCAAAACAATTTGCAAACGGTAAAAGTATTCTTTTTTATAGCACATGTTTATAATTTTATTTATATTGTCAATATTGAAAAATGGAATGCAAGAATACTTTCGTAGACACACCAATCACAAAACCCATCGTTCCCAAACACTACTACAAATCCCGAAAAAAACAATCATAGAAAACATTTTGTATACAAATTTATACAAAGGTAGGCGAGTATTCATTTTGAGTGAGTTTTGTTTGTTTGTTTTTGGGATTTGTGGAAAAATTGCTAAGATGAATTTTGCGAGAGGGATAAGTGCATTATTCACCTTTCGTTAACACACATTCAACGACTTTTTTTATTTATGTATATGATATTTATTTGAGAGTATACTTTTCGTTGCAAAATACCAATAACTAGAGTTTAATTACGAATAATGTTATATTATAATATTAAATTTTGTAACCGTTTATTTCCAAATAGTTAACTGCAATTTGTCTAACTTATCTGCCTATGCAAACTTCATTATTTCATAAGACCATTATCTTTCTTTGATTGGTCAAGTTTATTCTAGATTCGTAATCGTTTTATTGATAACATTGTTATGAATTACTATTAGAAAATGTAGAAAAGTGTTTAAAGCATATGGGTATCTTCTTGATTAGATGTCAATACCCAAAGGTATGTAGGTGGTCCATTATTTTCTAGAAAACCAAAAAAAAAAAAATACCTAACCCAAACAAATTAAAATATATTCATAATAAAAAAGAACAAATTTATAAAAAAAATATCAGGCAATTATATTTTAAAAATTGTTTGATTCTTAACTAGACAATAACATTGTTTTGATATGTGCAACAAACACAAAAGTAAAAATAATAAAAATAAACAGAATGATCAATACAGTCGCTTAAAAATACAATTATAATATAATATTCACAACTTTTTTTCTCGTTCATCCATTCATCTTATCAATTTGTTTGTGTATTTGATATAAACTTCCAAGTAAAATCACTTTTTCGATCGTTTGCTTTTAAAGCTTTCTTAAGTTGTTCTACTACCTAAGTCATCTTCTCTGCTAGGGAATGCTCAACTTCTTGTTCGGTGATAACAGTTACAAGTTCTTCGACAGCTCTACCAATTTCTTCTGGAAGTTAAATAAATTTGCGTTAGAAAGTGCATACAAAATAAATAATCTAAATTAAAAAATATATTAAGTAAATCTTATAGAAAACTCCGAAATTTAAAGGACTCAGTTTAAGAAAAAAAAAAAAATCGTAGTTTGCATTCATAGTTGAGATTTTTTTCATAGCAATGTTGGAGAACATTAAATGAGCGGTTTTGTAATCTTATGTGAGTAAAAAAATCTGTACATTGATCTACGGGCTTAACCTTTCATCTCAAACTTATGGGCTTAAGAGAATTGTAGAAATTGAGCATCGAAGGCAAATGTGACTATTTGTAAATTCATAAACGTCAAATGTTTCCGCATCACTTTCTTTTTGTGATGCTGATGCGTGACGCAGGTGATGCTGATACAATTGCATCAGCAACAACGCATCAATAATTTTGTTGATTCTTATTTGTTTGAAGTTTGCGCATCACATGTTGCAGGTTTGCAATATGTGTGGCGGAAATGATTGTGCATCATCTCTGCAACGATGCGTTTGTGAATTTACACTATGTTGATGACATTTTTGCTGTCATAAAAACAAATCAAACCTACGAAATCCTGGCCATAATAAATTCCCAGTTCGACAGCATTATCTTCACGTACGAATGTGAAGAAAACAACAAATTGTAGTTTTTAGACCTTCTGGTCACAAAAGTCCAAAACAAATTTGATTTCTCTATTCATCGAAAGTCCACTTTAAGCGACAGATACATCACAAGTGATTCGTATTGCCCTATACAATACAAATCTGCAGCATTTCATTCCATGATCCATCGATTGTGCAAACTTCCCTTGTCGGTAGCAAACTACCTGAGCGAATACAAACATATAAAAAGAGTTGCGACTTTGAATGGTTTAAAAAGAATCCATGGTGGACCATTTAATTAAAAAACACAACCACAAAATAAAAAAATTTTCTTTATCAACTTTATTCACACAACAAAAATACCAAAAGGGCAACAAAAAAACCTTCGATTGAGCAGCCATTACATATGATCCACAAGTTACGAACAAATTAAAACTAAAACTTAGAAAGAAAAACATTGAATGTGTTTTCTCTAATAATAGCAAAATAAAAAATCTTCTTGGAACAACAAAAGATAAGACCGAATTAAAAGGAAAATCTAGAATTTATGAGGTTAAGTGTGGTGACTGTGATGAGAAGTATATCGGTCAGACCAAGCGAAGCCTGGGAGTTCGTTTTACGGAACATTGCAGTCACATCAAATTCAACTGGCCCGAGAAATTTTCCGTAGCTGCTCACGCTTTATGCCGCAACCACTTTGACATCAAATTCGAGAATGTCCGAATACTAAAGCATGTCACAAATTGCAAGACGATTTGATGCCTATGAAAGTGTTTATATCCATATAAACGACCAATTGATGAACGGGGATAGTGGCAATATAGTGTCACCTTTGTTCAATTTAATTTAATGTTTGCTCTTTTCTACAACATAATTGTTTTTAAACTTAACAATTTAAAAAACTTTTCCCTTGATGACATTTCTTTTTTGTTATTTTATTTTGATATTTTGAAAACGTATTCTTTGTTCAACTGAATAGTGTATTGCTGATGATGAGTCGAATTTGGCTCGAAATGCATTCGAATTAAATAAAACCAATTTTGACGAAGCAAACTATTTATATTTGTTTTAATTAATCGTTGTTTTTATTAAAAAGTTATTATCTTTGCGGTAAAATTTCGGTTTTGTTTTAATATAAGCTAATGTAAAGAATTTAATTAATCTGATCACAGGATATTTGTTAGAAAAAAATTTCAACGATTTTGGAACAGTTTCTTCCTGTTTTTTTTTTTATTAAAAAAAATTATTGGTAAAGTTGCTTGTAGATTTTTTCGTTAAAAAAAACTATTTGTTGAATGTTTTTAAAAACCCTACCAAATATCAATTACTAACTAATATATAGGATTAAATCAACCGGGAGCCAATATCCGTTGTCTGTTCTCAAGATATTTGAGGAAAAAAAAAATTTCAACAATTATTCGTAAACATGCAGTTTTTTTCGCTTGAAAAAAAGAGTTGTTCTATACTTTTAAAACTGTTATCAATTTTTATTTTTAAACTAGTGCATAAAATACAATAACTTCGAAGCCAATATCACTATTTGTTCTCAAGATATTTGAGAAAAAACCATCTTTTTAAAAGATTTTAAGCGACTTTTTTTTATTAAAAAAGCTATAAGTTGATATGTTTTTATATTTTTAACAATTCTTTAGTACGTTAATGTGCGTAGAATAAAATCAACTCGAAGCCGCTAGCAAGAGTTTTTTAAATTGCTATAGAAAAAAAAACTGCTCATTGAATTTTTTTGAAAGTCCTTTCTGCACGTATTGAAGCTTCTATCTACAAAATAAAATTTATTTGAAGTCGACATTTTCATTTGTTCTTGAGATATGGTGAACGAAATAAAGCGAAGGAACGTACGAAAGTACGAACGTACGTACTGACACAGGCATCTCTCTAAAAAATGATGTATTTCGATTCTAGGGAGCTCGAAACGTGAAGAAATGTCCAATTAAAATAACTTCCAATGGGAAGTTAAAAATGAATTTTTGTAATTGTCACTGGCCTGAAATTCCGGGAGCCTTACAGTCACGGCTCAACAATATGAACAAGGAAAATCTGGAAAAGAACCTTTGAGATCGGCTGGGGGTTTAAAAATCATTAATACAACAAAAATAACTTGGGTAGAAATAGTACACTCAGGCTAAATTCAGTTAAAAAACTCAATCAACTATAGACTCTGTCCATTTACTTGCCTTCTTATTAATGTTGACTTATGTAAGCAAATTTCAACGTAGCCTAAAAAAATGACTTATAACTTCAAAATATAGTTGCGTTTGAGTTGTTCCTATTATTTTTTCCAAGATTTATTCTATTTTATGATGGTCAATGAATGCTAGGTGGAAGTTCGATTTAAAATACATACTAAAAAGAGTTTTATAAGAAATCAAGAGAAATGCATTCCCTTTCGACCGAGGACTGAAATGAATGTTCGTAAGTTAATTATTCAACAAAATAGTTTGACGAACTAACTGATTTATTATACATATATACATAACGGGTAACGGAATTTTAAATCATTTTTTGAGGAAATTTGTGAGTAGTAAATGTTCAATAAGGTTTCTTAAACATAATAATAAATAATAAATTATATTTAAAATATTAAATATAGTATGATAACACTTATATTATAAAGTAAAACATTACCTATGCCAGATTTTTTTAAGAGTGATCTTAAAAATCCAAAATGAAGCATTATAAATAAATAAAGTAAGAGTTAAATTAGATTTTTAAATGGAGTTTGAAGTTAAAATATAAAAATTTTAACCAAATAAATGGTGAAAATCGAATTTGATTCAGCGAATTGTGTCCGATTGCGTAAAATATCTTCAATGTTAAAATTATCAGACCATTTGTTTAGTAAGCCGGGTTTTTTTTACACAACTGTGGTGAAAGATATTCTTCGTAATATTTTGTTTCATAGATGGGAGCAAAAACTATGGCAGGGCAATCATACTTTAACTGTTGACAATTTTAAGACAAATATTGCGTTTTATGTTTTGAGAAACTCAAACTCAAATAAATATAAATCTTCTTAAGTGATAAAAAAAAACTACTCTTAGAATTATTTACATATATGCAGTCAACCTGTATTAAAAGTCTTCTATTCAAGTCACTAGATACCAACTAGTACAACACAATGAAGGGCTTATATTACTATACGAAATTTCTTAAATGAAACATTATTTTTCCAAAAATATAACGCAATTTCGCTGAATCAAATAACAAAGTTATTTCCCATCATTACCAGGCATATGCAATAAACTTGAATGAGGTGGCGGTGGTGGCCTGCCATCGTCTCCTATCAAAACATGACTACCACCTTCAGCAGTGGTACGCTGATGAATATGACTACCAGCGTTTTGCACTTGTTTATTTTCCCCAATTTTTAGACCAGGCATCGGTAATCCACCGATCCCATCTTTTTTAGCAGCAATTAAAACAATTTAACATTAAAAATTCGTAAGTAGTACTTAAAATAAAAGGAAATTATATCTCTGATTTACTCACTTGAGTTTTGTTCATAGTAACCGTTTTGCTGCATTTTTGCTGGCGAGTCAGTATTAAGTTGTGAAGCAGTCACCGACCTTGTTTGCAATGTAGATGGTTTTGCATTGCTGGTATTGTTTGGCTCATCAAGCAATTGCCTCAGTCTTTGCAACTGGGCTTCTAGCTGCCTATTGTGATCTTCCAGTATTTGCATACGTGCTTCTAGTCGGCCCTTATGTTGCCGCAATAGCTTTGCTTCAGCCATCATATCCTTTTATATGAAACAAAAATTCAATGCCTAAAATATAGATTGGATTTGATAAATTAGACATGTTGCTTTTACCTGTCCGTGTTCAGCACCACTGCCACTGACTGATACTCCACTCAAGGGAGAATGATTCATTCCTTCGTCTGGAGTTGTTAGACTTTGTGTTTGCTTTGTAGAAAGCTGTTGGTACTCTGCCTGAAGATTAGCGTTTTCTTCTTCAAGATCTCGAATTATGGCTTCTAGTTCCTCTCTCTGCTCTGCATCCATAGCTGCCATTACCTGAACGGGTGATTTTGGCCCACTACCATTCGGGGGCAAGGCTTGGCAATATTGGGCAATCAGTTGATGCTCATCGTCACTATCAGGCGTTGAGTTCGGACCTGTTCCGTATTCGACTTGTGCCAATCGAGATGCGTACATTTCCAGTCTTGAATGCATATCATTTTGAAGTGTATGGGTTGTATGCTGCGGGCTGGGTGTTGGGCTTTCCAATGCATCACCTTCAAGAACACTCTGAACTGGAAGATAACCAACACGAGGATGCTTTTTAAAATATTTTCTACTTTTGAACTTATTTTTCAGTGCTCTAGTGAAATCTCTAACATCCTCTGTTGAAGTGGTCTAAAACGAGATTAAAGCAAATTATGAAAATTTTAAGGAATTTCATTTAACATGGAAATCACAAAACCATAATTAAACGTACCGTTGTACAGTATTCATGCATTGGATGACTTAGTTTATGATTTTTGGCGTTCCGACCAAAGAAGAAACATTTTTGGCACATGTCAAAGTTAAAACACTTTAGGCAACGATAACGGAAGCCAATAATTGGATATTCTTTGCAAATATTGCACTTTGCCTGTAAGAGGATTGCATTTATTTTTCATAATGTTTAAAGTTGTTATAAGACGTTATAAACCTGGTGTTTAGCTGCTTCGGCTGCAGCTAATCTATGCAAAACGGGAAGCCAAACTAAGCTCTGGGGTTCATGTTGCAGCCAACCAAGGAAATGTTGCGCCTCGATAGATATTTCTTGATTGCTGTCTTGAGCTGGTTGAAAATTTAACAAAAAAGTAGAAAACAGAATAAAAAATGACATTTATTTACATACAATCTGGCGATATTCCAGCACGTTCTAAACATGATCGAACCGAAGGTTCAATATTAGATCCTCCAAACGCTGCAACTTCACCTAATTGCCTTGGCACCTAAAATATAAAACCAAAAGAAATACATATTACTAAACGAAGTGATTATTTTAAAAAAATCCTTACTTGAATGCAGTCATGAAGAAGAAGTCCAAGTTTTCTTTGATCCACTTTGCGATCAGGGTCAGCAATCAATCGGAACAAATAGCGGTATTTTTCTTCAAGATGTCCTCTACACAGTAGAACTAATCCAACCTAAAAATGATATTACAAATAAAACGGTGCTGCACTGAGTTTTGTCTTTTCAAGTGACCTTGCGCAAGTTATATAGGTTATGGGCTAAAAACTTTAAAAACACCTACAAAAAATTTTCAATTTATTTAAAAAAGAAATTTTTTTACATACAGTTTGGACTAAAAACCACAGAAATTGAAATGTTTATCTATTTATTCGAGTTTTGTATGTTTTAACGACTCTTTTCAGTAACATTTTGAATAATATTTTTGCTTTGTTATACTTACTACGAAGTACTCAATGTTCTTTGTAGATTGTGATTAAAACATTTTTTACTACCTGTTATTCTTCAAAAAATTCTTATTCTATGGATTTTTCGTTGAACGACCACGGTTTTCCATAATAATCAAAATAGTAACAAATCATAACATTTTTGGAAATTAAATTTGTAATGAATAAAAAAACAAGAATATTTTGTAGAAAATTGCATAGAAACAACTTTTTATTAGTGTTTTCCGCTCAGATGGTCTCCAGCTTAGCTGATTTTGCTTCCGTTTCAATAATGGTAGTAGTTATACAAACCAAAAATATAAACTTTTGTAAATTTTTTACTTACATACGATTTAAGCAATTTTATTCGATCCCTACTTGCAACTAAAAGTATCGATTCTTAAAGCAATTGGTATCAAAATAAAAGTATCAAGTATATGTATTTGTATTTACTTGAATCAATTCATCCCTACATATGGCTTAGGAATGGAAAAGAACGCAAATCTAAACGAAAATGACAAAAGGTTGTACAATGTACATTAAATACAAATTATATGAAATCTTATAGCGGAAGTTACTTGGAACTTAAGAACATTTTAAAATATGAGGGGTAATTATACAAAAATGTAACTTGGCAAATAGTTAAGAGCTCTTATGCAAAACATCGTTTATGATTAGTTTGCACAAGAATTAAGTACAATAGACCTGTAGGTCTTTGCCGCTTGTCCGAGGAACAAAAAATCGGGAATGCAATGAAATTTTACAAAGGGAGAAAGATAGCACAATCATTTTAACGGGAGTTACTAGCATTAAAAATATTACCTTGAAACTTAAAACCCGAATCTGTCCAGTTCGTTGGGAATCATAAACATTTAAAATCCAATTGATTGCTAAATCCAACAACAATGTCAAGTCTATTTTATCAATTATGACATATAAAGAATGTAAAACAGTCGTCATATCGGGGATATCGATGAGCTTATCATTTTGAGCTCGTAAACCATGTCGGTCGAAGGATTCTATTGCTATAGCCATCGGTATACGATCCAATGCTGTAAATACAAAATAAAAAAACCTTACAAATTATGAAAACATTACATTTAACTACTCATTTACCCAATCGTTTTTGCACGGATCGAAGTTTCATTGCGGTTCTATAAGCTGAAAATCGAACTTCGTTCAATTCAGCTAAAGACTTCATGAGTTCGATCATGTCTGGATGGTCCCAATGGGTCGTTTCTCGTTCGTGGCTGTAAATTCGAATACATCATTTTAATAATTCGCTTTTTTGATTAAAACTCACTCAATATAATAAGGCACACTGGCTGCTGTCGTTGCACGTTCCCAAGGTGATTTAACACTTTGTCTAAGATTCGGTAGAGGTCCAATTGTGCCACTGTTTGATGTGTTTCGTCCATCATCGCAGTGTTCCAGCGATATATTAGCTCCAGATGCTACTAAGATCTTTTGCCTTTCGTCCATTGCAATTTGCAACAGTTTCATTCTATTTGAAAAATATATAAATATTTTTGGATTTTTGTAAAGCAAATATAATTTCTACCTTGTATTCAAGTCCTCCAATTTTGAAAGACAAGGAGGAGGTACAAGCACCTGGTTTGCAGTAAAGAATGATTGTTGCTCATTACAGTCGTCTAACAAAGCTCCTGCTGTAGTCATTTTATCACGAAGTCTCTGTAAATGTTGCATTTGCTCCATGGCATCCTGTGAACTAGTTGGTGGACCCCACGTTGATTTAGTCGTTTCAGCAGATGCAACACGCGAGCATAGATTTTCGAGTATTTTCTGGAACTGCCGCATTTTCTAGAAATAAAAGATATAAATAAAACTTTAAACCTTCGCGTAGACATAAAAATATATATATTTTTAAATCATTTCTTTCAATTATGCCTAACTTTGTTTTAGTTATTAAATATAGGTTCATAAATTTAAATATTGATGGCAACTGTTTTAAGATTTTCAAAATAATATTATTTGTTAATCTTTTTTAATGGGCAAGTTTTTAAATTCAAAAGGCATATATGTATGTCTCTACATAGTACATAGTTATCAGTTCATTGGAATTTCAGGATGTATTAATTTTATAGCTCTGTTTATTTCCTAAAAAAGTATATGTATACATAATTTGCAATAGATATCTTAAATTGCCACAACATTGCAAGGCCCGAAATACCCCCTTCTCTATTTTTTAAAGATCTTAAAATATCCAAAGTCAATGAAACAATGGTTTTTCTATAGTTTGTTATCGTTAAGTAGTTTTTCTTTATCTTTAAGAAATACATTCTCTTTTTTTATTTTAATCCTTTAATGCACCCTATTTTGCTTGAAATCTAAGCAAGGAAAACGACGTAATAATGGCGGGTTTGCTTGTACTTCTTAAATTTGCAAATGTCAAGGAGCAAGATTTGTAAAATGGAAGGTTTGCGGCAGAAGAAGCTCTACAAGTTTTCTACGAAACACGAGCATATTGAATTGCAAAAATATGATGAGTTAATTCACATTGTACATACTTAGCGTGCAAACTCTATGCTCCTTTAGATAAGAGACGAATATTTCAAGAATATTTAACACCATGTTGTGCATGCAATATGTTTGAATGTTTAGAGCATTAAGTTTTTGTAGAGAAAATGAAATATGTAGTAGCAATTTGAGCTATAAATTACTAATCCAAATCACCACTTAGGTGGGTGCCTGCGGAGGCAGAAGAATAGTATATTTTAATTTCAAATTATACTTTCAAAACCCTTGAGGTCTATTGAATTTGAGGGTATAAATAAATATAATAAATAAATGAAATAGTACACGTTTGTAGGCTATTAAATCTGCAATGTTTTAAAACAATTATCCCGATTTATACACATGGAAAAACAAACCTCTTTTTCACATCGCAGCATTTCAACCACTTGATAAAACATTCGCTCGGCTTCATTTTTTGGATCACAATTTGAATAAGTATCGTCGACTAAAGTAATATTACTGCATTCAGCATAAAATCTTTCGTCCGACAACGATTCATTATCTTGAGATTCACAGTCGCTTGTGAAAGTTTTGAAGATTCTGCTGCTGTTGTCTGATGTCTCTTGTTGACTGCGTAATAACGAAGAGAAGCTTGTATTTCTAGGTACACTTTGCGAATGCACCCGATCACTTAATGACGTTGAGGCAATTGAAGCACTTCCAATTTTTCTTTCATCAATGGCATCCTTCTCATATGATGCATCATATAGCTCAATTCCAGAGAAAAGTGTTTCGGAACTAAGCGAAGAATTCGTCATACTAATGGAATCATCAGCTGAATTTTCATTAGAGTTGGTGAGCTTCTTCAAAGATAAGAGGTACGATGGACTTCCTTCAGATTTATCCAGAGGCGAAAAGAGTCTCATGATGTATATTTTTAATTTTATTTGTTTCCAAGGCAGGAATTTTTTGATATATTTAATTTATGGCACTCAAAACTTTCTGTTGTTTTGTTTTTATTATAGCACTTATATTCTTATACATTAAAATGACTTTGTTCTCTTTGGTTAGTTCTAAATACGTAGACATAAGCAAGCTTTTTTTTATTTAAAGTTAAGTAAACCTTTTTTTGGCCAAGAATCGAACACAATAAAATAAGTTAGTTGTAATGGGTAATAAACTCAATCATTCCTGTGTACTTTTTTTCGAGTTGAAAATCAATCAAAAACTTTGGTATCTGGTACATGATAAATTTAACTGATTTTTGTGAATGAAGTGCAATACTTTCCCGTAATATTTTTACGTAAAAACTGAAAATCCTATAAATTTAAAACCAATCATCTGAAGGAGTAAAACAAAAACACAGTTAAAAGAATGCAATATAAAGACTGTTTTCTTTCAAGTCTTCAAAAGTTTTTTACATTATTTGAATTCTTTGAGTCTTCTTAATGCAGTTAAAAGACTGTTTGACTCTACGAAGGCAGGCAGTTGAAAAATCTTAGAAAAGACTTCAAAAAATTGAAGCAGCCTTAAATATCATATTTAGTGTTTTTAACTGCATCAGGTGGCATTATTCTTATAGGTTTAATACTCTAAGTCAGCGGTTCCCAAACGTTTTATGATATGGAATCCTAAAACAGACCCAAATATATTTCGGAACCCCAATACTAAACTATATAGCAAACAATAGTTGTGTTTTGCGAGTCAAAATAATATTAGCTGAGTTTTTTTGCATGTCCATATGGACTTTGGCAAAAAAACGACATCGGGACATTTCAACAATTCCCCTTGGTCTGCCAAGTTAGTAAGATAGTTCAATAGAAAATGGCAGACCAAGGCGAAATGTTGAAATGTCCTGATGTCGTTTTTTTTCGACAAAGTGCATAGGAAAAGCAAAAAAACGCATCTTATATCAAATAAAACATCTTAAATATTTTTTTTTTCCATTTAAGAAATTTTATCAAAGCTAGTACAAGGGATGTATTTGATTGATATATTTGCATAAGCTTATGCTGAAAAGGCCGTTTCACCAGCGGTATATTGCGATAGAAGGGAGCACAATTAGTATGTGTAGCAGTTTTGGCAAACCCAAGGTATTAACTCTAAATACCATCAGCTTAAAATTCGTTAAATCATACAGAATCAAAACATACTCGTATTATGATGAAGAAGAAATATCAGAGTTCATTATTCCTATATTTAGTAGGTACATAAGTTAGGCTAAGTTTTCGTTATTAATGGAAAGCCATTTAGCAAAGATTTTACCGAACTTACTCATTTCGAATATCAGCTCCTAACTAAATTCGTATAAAACTGGAAATACGCAAAATTTTCTTCAAAAAAAGATTTTTCTAACTGACTCAAAATATTTTTGTTTTTATAAAAGCTGCCAGTTTTTTTTTGTTTATTTTCTCAGCAAAGCCGTAAAGCAGCAGTTTTGTTGAGTTTTCAAAAAAAAAAAAAAATGTCTGCAAGATAAGGTTATTCAGTGCTCATTTCTTGGTTAATCCTGACCTGAGAAAACGCCTTTTCCCGAAATTTACAATCTTCCCATCCTAATCCAGAACTTTATCAAATCAGTTTTCTTTCAACAGGCGCATAACGATGAAAATTGCAATGCCTGGCTGTTATATTTCCTGGAGCGATGTTTTTACATTACACAAAAAATAGGAATTTTCGCCAGTCGTTACTTGAAAGTTTGTATTAGTTACTAAGTTACTTTTACAAATTATTTCTTTTTACTTCAAGAAATTTGCGGAAACCTGGAGACTGTCTTACGGAATCCTAGGGTTCCACGGAACACAGTTAGGGAATCGAGGCTCTTAGTATCTCCATATGACGACCTACCCTCATAAAGGAACCAGATGAGAGGCATACAGTTTTGTACGTAGAATCTACACAAAATTATTTGTGCATTGGTTGCCAAGCAAAAAGTAGTTTAAGCATAAGGTTGCCAAGCTGTAAAATTTAATTTTTGGGTTTTTATAATTTTAGGTAAGAAATAACACAGTCTCAGAGTTATTGAAAATATACTATGAATCCCGAAAAATGTATTTTATTAATAAATAAGGATATTCATACAACGTCGTAAGTTTACAAATTGTGTAAAATGATAAGTTTGCATGAACGACCTTTTTTCAACATTTGATAAAATGCTACGTAATTCAATCAGAGTCAGATTCACAACGAAGATAAGTTTTTTTTATCAGTTTAACTAAGTTGTGTAAATCATTTCCCATACAAAATTTGACAGTTCATTGACCAAAAGATAAACTTAACCAATTTGTAAACTTATCTAGGGTTTTACGAAGTTGCATGAATACCCTTAATGTAAATTGGTACAGGGAAAATCTATTGAAAATTTAAAATTTCATGGAATTTGACATCACATCCGCCGTTATAAGTAATTTCTCAAGTCAAATGAAAAAAGAATTTTGCATACAATTGTTCAAGAATTTTGAACGTACATTTGCAGATGAATAATATTTTCGTAAAATTGATAACTTGATTATTATAATTCCTGCTTATGTTCCTCCAAAATATATTTGCACACGGGCTTATGCCAGTTTTTAAATGTTTCATAAAGCTGAAAAACATTTCATTTGGAAATTGAAATAATATAAAGCAGTTTTATTTGCATAGACCTATGTATTTTGTACATATGTACAAACATATTGATTGGATCGGACTCAATAATATAGCAGCAATTATTGCTTGGACAAATTTGTTTTTAAAAATGCTTAAGCTATTAACAAATAACTTTTATTAAGGCAATGTCAACAACAGCAATTTATCAAACTGATGATAAAAATTGATAACAATTCATCAGCAACAACACCATACTGACTCTAACTTACAAAAAAACCCCAGCAAAACATCGAAGTATACTAACAAGCATACAAATACTATAACAAGCCTGAGATTCCCAACCCTTTCACCTGAAAACAAATCTATTTAATATGCGATCGGTGTTGTTATGGACCAGGATAAGGGGAAAGCGCTTAAGCAATTTAGTCATTGATAACAAAAAAAAAAAAAAAGGATTTTATGAGGAAAAAGCTCTATTCAAAAGCATTGATTTAATTTTTTTTTCAGTAGCTGCGGAATTATTCTTAAAAATAAGATCTGTTCGTGAACTGTCCAAAATTGCGAGTTTCTACGAATTTTACTTCAAAGTCATTTGGGTACCTACTCAAGAAGTTCAAATTCATTAACTTAATGCTTGTGCAATGCATTCTTTACATAATTCTTAATGCATTTTGTTATTCAAAGAAGACACAGCAAAAAGACGATAAAAAGATTAACTGTTCGTTTTTATTTATAAAATAGAGTATTATACGTGGTATGAATGCGTAATCAAAAAGCCATACAGCTGCTTCAGAAAAATTAACCAACAAATTTTGTGCATTTCAAGGTTCAACAGGGGAGTTTTCTTTTCGCTGATGTGATTCACAAATTTGATGGTATGCTGTATATTTAAAAATTTGTAGATAAAATATTTAAATACATATGTAATTAAAAAAAGTATAATTTTTGTTTTGTATGGGCTGCAGCAATATCTTTCTAACAGAAAAATATTTATGCCTTAAGTCTAGAGTCCATAATTCATATACACAAATAGTTCTCTTGATAGTTTCTTTTTACTGCGTTTATTAACTTTCTCACTTTGAACATACTCGTATGCTATTTGAGATACAAATTATCCAATAGGAGAGTTTCATTATTTATATACGTATGTATTAAGTTTGAATAAACCCTGTTAATAGTCAACACAAACTTTCGTCTATTTTGGTAATTGATATGCAGTAATTTTTGTTTCTGAATTTCAATTTAAAGAATGCTGACTTGATGTATTTATATCTTATCTATTTCGAAATTCAGTTTCTTTCTCATATTTCTTTTACCCTTTTAAGATATCCTAGAGCTGCAAGCATTGATATGACGCTATAAAATATATTTAAAATGCGCGAATTTACACACTCGCTCTTCTAAGGGTTTTCCAATATCGTTTTGGCGGTGACTGTTAATTTCGTATTATTCAGACCCTGAACAAATAATTTGGTTAATATACCTCACAAACAGCTTGTTTTATTCTATTTCAACATCGACCTGACCTTATTGGAAAGCTTTTTATTTAACTAACACAACTGCAGCACAAAAACAAAATACTTTTTAAAAACATCTAACTGTTCCAATAAAGAAAGCAGAAAAAAATGTATTTAATACGAAGAAACAAATAGAGAAGATCGAAATGCAGAACATTGACTTTCATTTTCGGAATTAAAATTCACAATTTTCAATTCGATCAAATTGTGGAACACTAATTTCACTTTTTTGTGAGTAGACAATATGTCGAATGCAGATCATGAACGTAAGCATCGTAAAAAATAACATTCGGATTTTAATCAATCATTATGATAGACAAGCCAAAAAGGCGGGTGTATACCTGTACCATGGTTGGACACATGACGTGAATAACAAAGCCTTTAAGCTACATATACACCAAACACGATTGTATCTTTTCGTTATCATTTTGACTAAAAAGTTTATTTCATGTGTTTCAAGTTTAAAAAAGCATACAGTAAACAGTGAAACTAAACAATTCTTTCGTCTGCATGGTGCTTTGTTACATGACATGCAATTCGATTTATTTTCTTAACAAAAGAGATGTCTTTAAAACCACTGTCACTCAATGACGATTGATGAATGCAATTAACCAATAAATAAGTGGCTTTTGCAGGTTGATACTAACTGAGAATAGTATAGATTTTTGTTAAAGAAAAATACATAGTAGAAAGTCTTCAGATAAGATTTCGGTGCTGTTTGGTAGAAACCTGATAACTCCATAAAATACATACTACGTGATTTGAGTCATTAAGTCTACTTTAAATCTAGCCCAAAGCCAAGAAGGGTTGACAAATTTTCTTCAATTTTGTAATATGTAGGTATTTATGAACATGCCTTTTGAAAAACCATGTTCTTAATTTGAAGAATATCGATTCATACGTTTCGACTTTAGCTCAATATAAAATATATAAAGTGGATGTAAAAATGCAAGTTATTTAACAGTATTACCATGTTTCTTCCAAAAACATTTTCTTCAGCAGGCTTAGTCCTCAAAAAAAAAAAATAAACAGAACCTTCTAACAGTTGCTATTCATTTTTGTACTTATTCCCTTTGAGAAATTTTTAGCGCAGATAAAATTTCACTTTCATATATAAAACTTTCCAAGTAGCTTTTGTTAATCAAAAACCAAAAGTGGTTTATTTCAATTACAGAAGATTTTTTTCGGGAAGTACACATACGAATTAAAAATATATGTACATGTATATAGAAAAGTTTTTATCCTTTTGTGGGCTATAGGTCAATTGTTAAAAATCCTAATTATTCTATTCTATCCTGTTGTGACGTTTCGGATGTGGTTACATCCTTCTTCAGACAGCTGATACAAATAAGAAAAATAAGAATTTGTTCTTATTTGTTTGTTATATTTCTTCTCCGTTTAAAAGATTTGAAAAAGACGTTTTAAACCAATGAATCGATCCTTATAAATATATTTATATTCATATCGCAGACACATAAGAGCTAAAGTTAGCAGTTGTAGGAGAAAGAAAGAGTATAGCTTCCAAAATACAGTGTTTCAAAATCTTAAATAGTCAATTTTTTCCATAACCAAGCTTCCATAATGGAGGTTTTAAAATGTCAAAGTTCTGTTCTCAAACTGAATTAAAGGAGAATTCTACTTTTTAATACAAATTCGTATCGTAACAAACAATTTTAATGTTTACATAATTAGAGAAGAGCTTGGTTCTATGAATCTTTGAATGAACTCTATCTGATTTTTTTCTTTCAGTTATAAAATTAAATATTCGTATCTATTTATTTAATTTTAAACGTACCACAACAGAAACTTATCTACGACATTTTCGGCTGCATTAATTAATTCTGATACTATTGAGCAAGCACTAGAATACATACTTGACTATAAATTTTGTTGAATAACTCAACCGTATGATTCATTAACCATTGTTTAGAATCAAAATGAAAAACTATTGAAGCGTATACACTCTGTAACTATACAAACAACAATACCACATACGTACGTAGAGTAGTAGGTATGGTAAATTTTATATGTATAGTCATTTTTTTCACATTTAAATCGTTTTTATTCCCCCGGATGAGGGTGTCATGCTGGAAAGGCTTTTATTTTGTATAGTACCTACATATGTAAAGGTTTGTTTACCTTCTGTCTGCATAACATTTCATCATTCATCCTAAAATGCCTTGCATAAAGAAAACAATGAGTTGTTCTTTGAGATCATACCGACATACTTTATGTACATACATATGTGTACCTACTGGATTTGTGTACCTTTTATCCCCAAAGTGTGAAGCCTTCATGTCTGAAGGGATTTCTTTGAATCTCGACCTATTTATGAAAAAAAAACTCCCTCCTTCAATGTTCTAGTGTAAGCATGTAAGCCTAAAGATGCAAAGATGCAGGAGACATATCTAGGTGAAGAGGAGTTATAATAGAGTTTCGGGTAACAATCGTTTTATAGGTAAGTGTTACACACTTTTTTTTTTGTTTTTTATAAGCAATCTTTTTTGTATAGAAAAAAATATATTTTTTTTTAATCTGTATAAAAACGTGCATTTGCATATTAATTTTGTTTTCCTTGAGTGTGACAATGAAGAAAAGAGAAAGAATCTTATTTTGAAGCTTGTGTTTCAACCTTATAATTTTTTTTTTTTTTTTTAATCTAATTGAAGTTTCAAATAAACTTTTGGTGTGATTAATATTTCTGTCAGCTTTTTTCCTATACGAAGAGTTGAATATCTCTGAGCGAATATTAGGGGTCTTAACATTCTTTTTTTTTTGGTGATTTTCCCACTATGCGTGAGTGGACTCACACTTCTTAAACCTGGGGATTTTGTTCTCTCAATTTCGAGAGGAATCCAAATTTAAAACAAAGTACATTTGGCAAGGCAAAATAAAATTTTCACTAAACGAACACTATTTCTAAAACATTACATTAAAAAAAGATTACAAATTGGTTAAGTTTATCTTTTGGTTAATGAACTGTCAAATTTTGTTTGGTAAATGATTTACACAATTGGTTAAACCTTCCTGTGACTCATACTCTAATTGAATTAAATAGCATTTAATCAAATGTATAAAAAGGTCGTGCATGCAAACTTTGCGAAAACTTAAAAACTTATTATTTTACACAATTTGTAAACTAACAACGTTTTATGAATACTCTTAGAAAAACAAAATCTCCTCAAATGAAAATGGCTCCTTTTTTCAAATTCAATAGTAGGTAATCAAACCAGGCTTTTACACGAACCAAAAGTACCATAAATTATTGTTGCAGTGGAATCACTTTTCTCTAGCGCAGACAAATAAGATAAAAAATCGATCGAAAACTGGCTGTCGAAAGGATTTTGTTTCCACTTTAACAAATATTAGGCTGAGTTCAAGGCTTTTAAAAATGAATTAATTTATGATATAAATACAATGTAAGGGAAAATGGGCAACAATTTGTGGGAGCTGGTCCATTTCTCAACACGAATGTGTGCATCGTTGAAAATGTGATTTGTGAGTACATCACTTCATTTTGTGAAAGTTAAGCTCTAAACGATTATGTGTTCACGAGTTACACGGCTGATATTGAGTAGGAAGACAAAGTCCAAATATGGAGTTGCATTATTGTTCTTTTAAGTGTTTTGATGCCAATTATCACGTGAACTCCATGGTTTATAGCTTAACGGCTATACCTATAGTGAAATAATAGCCTTTTCAACGATGTATGACATATTCGTGTTGAGAAGTGGACCAGCTCCCATAAATGTTTACCCATTTTCTCTTACAATGGCTTTCAATTAACTGAGGATTACTCAGAGAGGAAAAGAGATATTAGAAAGATTTAAACAGATTTTAAATGAAGAAAACTAGTTCTTCTAGAAATAATTATAATTTTTGTTGAAACAACCTTACGTTAAAATACAAAATTCAAAACATCCAAAAAACCTAATTTTTTATTTTATAACCGGAATATTCCAAAGACGTAGACCCATGGAATTTTTCTGACTTCAGATTCGAGTTCAGCACACCAAAAACCTACAGAAAAGTATTTGGGCCTATTCAGCGTGATCTTTTATTCTGCTATGAATTTCCATACAAAAGTTTAAGCTGTCAAAAAATGTTTTATGAATTTTAATTTTGTTACTCTGCATGCGTAATTCTGTTATTTAATCTGCTAAGAAATCTGTTATGAACTGCCAAACTTTCAAACTCATAGCAAAATCTTTTACAAATCATGTTTTTGGTATTCAGCAAGCCAAAATCTGTTATGAAATATAAAAGAATAAAAGACAAACCCCTCTGGCTTTTATCATAAAAGATTTCAATAAACAAGAAGGTAGAAGAAGGTTGGTATCCCCGATGTGCATCTCATACAGCTTTTTGCATTGAATATATTTAATGCAGAAATTCTATTGTACACATCCACTAACTACAAATAAAACAATTCCGTGTCAAATACCGATTAAATATTAAAAAAACGAATGAAAATAAATGTTGGCCACCCATTTTGGTATTTTTCATTTTATTTACAACAGCTAATTTTGGTAACAGAGTCTCGGTCTGTTCGTTAACTGATTTCGTTTTCGAAGTTTCATAACAGAGTTTTATAAAAGTTTGAATATCTGAATGCCAATCATAAAAGATCTTTTATAATGAAAATCTTTTATGATTCATAACAGAAAACTCATAGCTGAATAACAGATTTGGCTGAATAGGCCAAATAGTAACAAAATTCTTGTTGACCAGTGTTAGTGGTGACAGCTTAGTTTTTACCGTTCAAAGATGCCCCATCCGTTTTGTTCTAACCTGCCTTAACTTGCCGAGAGAAAGAAATGGTTGAGAGTTGTAAGTCACTAGGTTCTGGTTCTCCACGAGCTGTTGCACCACCAAATTTATTTAACTTTATATTATAAGTATTTTTTACAAATATTTTGTATACATATATCTAACATCAAACCTTTAAACGGTTTCAAATGATCCTGCACCTTTAAAAAGCATTTTTCACAAATTGAAAATCCCACCAACACTCTTACAAAAAACACTCTTAAAAAAAAAATTAAAATTGAAGCGTATAAACCTTCACAACGGACTCCTTTTTCAGCTAATTAGAGAACTACTAAAAACCCTTGACGATAATAGAGGACATAATTGCCAATTTTTAAAGTTTTGGTTAACGCTCCAAAATGTGTATTTACCTATTAAATACAATTCAATTAGCGATGTCCAAAGGTGCCCCCTTTTGCCTACATAAAAGTCCTGGAGTCAGAAAAGACAACTTTACGACTTTATCTACTAGTTCTCTTATTTGGTTGTTCTTTATGATGTAAATCCACAAAACGATCATTATAACACCTAACACCACAAAGGCCCATTGGAAATTTTCCTTGAAAGGATTATCTACATTTATCCACAAGCTGTCCAAATAAAAGTCAATGGAAAGAAGAAACTCCTACTAAATACAAAAGCTAATAAACTCTGCAAACTCAAAAAGGGTTTATACTTTTAGCCAAATTCACCATATGCGCTGCAACTTTAAATGTTGACAAAAAAACAAACGCACAAAGGAAAACGAAATTCTTCTTAAATTATGATGTCATATGGGCAAAAGCATAACTTTGATGTCTGCTGTCTGCATCAATTTCAAGTGAAGCAAAAGATTGCGTCCCCCCTTTCATAAAAAAATGAAAGATAAAGCACATATCTATAAAAGAATTCATTAGTCAGAGAACCAGTACAAAAAGAAAAACCTTTTAGTAAATTAATATTCCGACATATAGGTATGTAAATCAAATTCAATTATGGTGTTACACTAAGAATAAAAGTTCCCATTGCAAATATTGGCCAAATAAAAAATATATATATATAACGCGAAAAAGGAATACGGAAGTTACCCATTACACTTCATAAGTTAAAAGAAGGTAATTTTGTTCGATTTGGGGAATAAGGCATTTAGTAAGAGTAGGAACATTTTGTAAGTCTTTTATTTTTCATTGATTTCATAATATAACCATGATCACCGGACGAGCCCTTTTCTTAGAAGTTTACAATAGAGTTAATAATTCTAACCATACTCAAGTAACTCTATTTATTATTACACCGCGGACCAAAAAAAATACTCTCAATACATCAAACCCGCACTGTCACTATGCAAATATGAAGTTTATTTTTATTTTGTTTTAGCACCATCACAGTTCCGCAAAAAGTTCTTTAAGATACAAAGATAGAAAACAAAAATCCAAACATCATGAACCACCAAACCGCGCCTTCATAAAAAATAAATTATCCAACAGAGCGCATTGAAAACACGATTTAAACTAAAACTTAAACTGAACTGAATTTGAAATGCACTCAAAAATCTGAGTTTCACATAAACAAAAGGGAGACTCAGAGTCAGCGTTTGGTATTCTAAAAATATCCCATGGAAAGTTAAAAAATAAAACAACAACTATGTATATGACAGACACTGTCGTCGTCGTTGAATGAATTGCGCCGACAACAAAGTTTCTTTGTGTTTTTTTTTTTAGAGTGTTATCTCCTTTTTATGTCTTGAATGTACAAACGCAAGGTGTCGGATAAAAGATATTTTGATTTTCGCGCCTTGCAAAAAATCAAAGTGAAAGAAATTAAAAAAAAAAAAAAAACAAAACACCGAACTACCAAACAGATAGCTGCTCCCCTTTAATGTGGGATTTTGCGTATGCGAACCGCACCGCCAGAGATTCACTCACTACGCAACCGGTCAAATCTGAACAACGACTATAGGTATTATGTCAACAGAAGCAACTCCGAAGCAAAGCAACTCTGGTTTGAATATCGTATTTTAGTATGGTTGGCTTGGTATTTCTGTGTCGAGCATGGGATAATGAAGTAATGAACTAAGCAAGGGGATAGAGAATGTGGTTGTTTGAGGAAAACGTTCTTGTACTTTTACTCCGCCCATTCAAATTATTTTTAATAGAAGTCAAGTGTGTTAAACATTGTGAATTCTTTTCAAATATTCGTCAAAACTGATTCCATCTCAGGATTGAATCTTCGAGTCGTTGAGGACTAGTTTAATGTGTGGCGTCAAGATTTGTTTCTATTTTTATATTTCAAACTACAGACTTAAATATTTAAACAATCTTTTTTTTACAAATTGTACTCGTATATGTATATGGTTAAGATAATGATTATAGATTTAACACAGAAAAGTAATTCTATTGTAATCTTGAACATAAAATGTGTCTCGCCTAGATGCAGATCTATTGAAATCAACAATAAAGTTATAAGATTTACTAAATAGTCTTGTCATAAAATAAAGAGGTTCATTTTAACCATTTTTGTCTCTAAAGCCTAATTTGTAGAAAAATCCAGGAAAAATTGTTGACCTTGAACGAGTATTGAGTAGTCAATAGATCATGTTTATAAAAGAACACACCACTGTTTGCCCCTCTTCTTTTTTCCAGCGTCCGCCTTTCATACGGAAGTAAGATTTAAGTAGGATCTATAAAAGATGTGTATGGCCATATAAAAGGAAAAATTTCATTCTGGCACTGTCATAGTTGAGAAACCATTCGCAACAAAAAATTTCCAACACCGGTTTAATAGGTGAACAGTAAAGTGCTTTAAGGATACTTACACTTTTTAAAGAATCTCCTGATTGACCTGGTGAAAAAATGTGTGCCTATTCAGCTCAAATCTACAGGACTTATTCCACATAATATTAGCTTTCACATGAAATCGGATTTGTTTGTATTCATCCAAGGTGTCCAATATTTTTCAGAAAAAATTTTCCATGACCAAAATATTAAAATATATTCAATTTTTAATATATTTTTTTATATGGCTCTGGGATCTTGGCACTAATCGTATACAAAATTATGACATCTGATTGGTCATAAATGATCAACTAGTTTTAGAAATTGGTTAGGCCGTAGAAAACTTGTAATCAAGGCTCAAAGTTTCTCAAAGTCACGATTTTAAGCACCTACTTTGTGTACCACCCGAAGAACATAGTTTTCGTGATAAAAGGTCAACTATTTGCAATAAATAGTTTTTGTATAATAATCTTTTTTAAAGTTTTTTTTTCAAGGTCAGGAACTTGTTTTTGGGACTGAATTGTCCATAAAAGGTTAGTTAGTTTCAGTATTAGGGCAGACATAAATATTCTTTAATGATTTTTTTTTTAATTTTCCATGGTCCAAATTTTTTTTAAATTTAAAAACTTTAAAGTTTTGTTTTTTTTTCACAAATTATTTTTGGCACCTCATTTGTGGGATAATCGCAAAAAAGTGTACCTCTGCCATCTAAAAAAATCTAAAGGTAATTATTCAGCCATAGATAATTTTTTATGATTTTTATTGTGAACTTGAACAAAACTCTACAAGTTCAAAAAAAAAAAAATCTAAGACTGAACAATTTTTGAAAATAGTTAGAACGGTTTACAAGTTCAAGGTTCAAAGTGAAAACCTGTTTGTTTTTTAAACACACTGTTTTGTTTTGCAGGACGAACTAAACTATACTATCTAGGGGGATTACCCTCGAAGTGGCATTGCACTGTTTAATCACAAGGCCCGGTTTGAAGACTTCAACATTTTGATTTTTTTAATAGCCTTTACTGAAGCTTTCGGCGCCTGCCTATACCTCCTTTCATGCTATCAATCACACCATGAATCAGATGTGGGCTCTAGGTCTATAACTAACTAACTAACTAACTGCACGAATTAAACAAAAATTGTTTATTTTAACAAAAGTGACGACTTTGCAGCAAAGTTTAATTTAAATCATAGCTCTCTGGGATAAATAAATTAAATATTTTATTTTGTTTTTAAATTAATCGCAATAATTTAAAACATTTTGTCTAAATGTTCGATCAGGAAAAAAGTTAAAAGAAGTTTAGCGAATTTTTAAAAATTTGATACAGACAAAATTCCCTGACCGCTTCCCGAATTCCCTGATTTTCCCTGACTAAAATTGTGTTCCCTGACTATCTCTGGCCTTCCAGTTTAGCGGAAACCATTAATCATGTCATCAATATCTACTCCTATTTTTTAAAACAACGGTTTAATTGTTTAAAAAAAAACGCAGAAATTTCCAATTTCTGTAGATATAATATTTATTTACACTGTGAAAAACATCGGATTTGGGAGACAGTGAAAATTCTCTTAACTATTCAGAAAGTCAAGTATATATCAGGGTTGCGCTTATTTTTGAATTTTTTGGATTTCATTCGCCCCCCTCCTAAAAGTGATCAAGGTAATTAAAACAAATTTTATGCAATTTTTTTTGAAATCGGTCAACGTTAACACGGCAAGCACTTGAAATTTCCAATACAAAATACATGGGGATTTGTCAGTGTTTTTCTCAAAATTTCAGAAAAAATGTAAAAGTGGAACAAAAATTATTTAAAAAAAACGGGAACACTTACAGTGCCACGCCTTAGCTTTTTTTAAAGCCAAGATTCTATAATATGTTACTTAAGGAAATATTTTATTTTAAATCATTTTTTTTTTATCATCCGATGGAAAACTTCAAAAGACACGGTAAGAATCAGTACCGAGTAGTGTGGGAATCTTACCGCACTAAAACCACCGGTGAATCAGGACCAATCTTAAAAGATCGACAAATGATTTATCTTTCTTAATTTATAAATGGCATTGTGGGAAGTTTAAGTGACAGCACTTTCCCATATCTTTTAGACCATCAGCTCATGAGGCTTGTTTCTTCTTAATATCTGAACATTGCCTCGCACATTTAAGACGGTCTCCATTTCGGAGTTGGTATGACTTTGCAGTCGCTTAATGTGTGATACAGCGTGTTTTTCAACCACCTTCAATTTGAAGATCACGATGTAGATCGCTGTTTCTTATATACCAAGGGGCATTTATTATTCCGCGAAGGACGGGTTCAGCATTTGTTTTCTTTGTACAAGGTACTGTTCTTTGGAGTAAGGTACTGCTTTACTCTTTATAAGAATTGGAATATTGTTTATTTTTTTGTTTGTAAGGTTTTTATGCGCCGATTTTGTTTCATTTATGTAGTTTGATTCGCCATTTTTGCGTCCAATCAATAACTTTATCGACTGTATTTTGCAGTTTTTGTGTAGCTTTCGTAACGGATTATCTGGCATCAATACTGCAGTATCATCAGCAAAGGTGGCCATGATAGCGTTGATGGCCACTGGAATATCACTTGTATATAGCAGATACAGGGTTGGTCCTAGGACACTTCCTTGTGGTGCACCGGCTTCAATTGTCTTTAGTTCCGAGTAATTTTGGTCGTACCGTACTCTAAAGAGTCGGTTCGTAATGTAGGATTTCAGTATTTCGTAGTATTGCCTGGGAAGATCCCTTTACAGTTTGTACTCAAGTCCCAAGTGCCAAACCTTGTCAAAGGCTTGAGCAAATAATTTTTGAAAAAAAAAATTTTATCTTTAGTTATATGTTTTTGTTTTTTAATTTTTAAGTTTGAAAATTATTTTTCCAAAAACTATTTGAAATAAAAACTTTATTTAGGAAGCATGTTATAGAATGGAAACTTGGCTTTAAAAAAACCTAAGGCGTGGCATTGTAAGTGTTCCCGTTTTTTTTTTTAAATACGAGTAATTTTTTCCTGTGTTGATCCAAATTTTGAAAAAATTACCCCTCCCGCCTAAGCGGGTGGAAATAGACCCCTCCTCGAGTACTATTTTTTTCTCGTCTAAATCTTATGTATACCCCCAGATTTTTTTTTCGCGTTTTATAAGAATCACCCTAATCCCATAGTTAGTAGCTTAAAGTGAAAACAGGGAGACCAGGGGGGTGAAATAAAAATCTTAAAAAAATAGAATTTTTTTTTCTATGTAGAACCATTTGATGCCCATCCATCTCAATATTTCAAAAAAAAAAACATTGTAAGAACCACCCTAATGTACATACATATCCCATACAAAATAAGGACTATTCAGGAGCATCCATGACCAAGAATGTCATAGGACAACCCAGAAGGCCATGACACCAACGTTACCTGTTCTTAAAATCGGAGTTACCTATTTCCACTCTTAAAGGCGATGCAACGCCAAAGATATTTTAAGTTGCTTTACCTAAATGTATTATGAGGAGTAAAACTGAACAAGAATTTAAATCTTGATTGGTTTTTTATTAACAGAATACTGAAAGAGATTATGAAAAACATAGGTAAAGTCTATTTTATAATACGTGGTCTCTGATTTCTTGTGTGGTCATTACAAGAAGACTCATTTTCTTATTCTTCTTTAAACCCCAATTTTGTAAATGATATAAGTCCTCCTGAACTGTGTGTTAAATTGCTTCTGCGGCACAGCACACACGATGTGTTGTCGTTGAGGAGGGTTTTTTTATAGGAAAATATTCAAATGTATACATAAACCCTAGTCGATTTTTGCGTTGTGCTCGAGGAGGGTTGTTTTTTTTTTGTGATAAAGCATAGAATCTTGCTGATAAACCCTTTTCGAATTATGCGTTGAAACGGAGGATGTTTCTAATTGCTTCATTATTTTATGTCATCTGGAAAACCTACTATGCTCCAACACAAAACGAAGCAGATGGTTTTTTTTTTTTTTTTAAATGAGCATTTTAATGTTACACTGTCTTAAATTACTGTTAAGTTTTTTTATTTGATATTCAATTGTTTTGCGAGTTTTTAACTTCCGTTAAATTTAATGCCTTAAAATTTCGGGTGAAATGAATATTGACGGTCAGTGGAACTGTATAAGTTGATACATAAATAAATACAAACATTTTTTCTTGCCCATATTTTGTCATTTTTAGCAATTTCTTATGTAAATTACTGTTTAAACACTTGAGATCTCAGCTGTTTCAACCTTAAACGGTTAACTTAAGTTTATTTATGTACTCGTATATTATATTTAAATTAAAAATGAAATAAATAAAATAAATTTAGTGGCGCAACAGCTCGTGGAAAACCAGTGACTTACAACTCTCAACTATTCGTGTGAGACTGTGCGTGGTGTTGGCAAGAATGGGAGGGACTTACAATTTTTATTGCCGAGTCCGAACGGCTAAATTACAAGTATACTCTTGGAGGATTTGTCAGTTCCTCGCAAGAGGCAGTACCTCGGGAAAACATTTCTATTTTTTAGGTGGCAGCGGGTGGGAATTGAACCCAGACCTTTGGCATGACAGTCCAACGCACTAACCATCATGCCACGAGGTACTATATATTCAAATTATTATTTTGTATTACTTTTTACAATTCATTTAAATGAACAATGAATAAATACAGAATCAGACTTGAAAAAATCGTTTTTTTTTTTTGCCATTTTGGTCAGTAATTTTTAACACTAATAGTCTGATTTTCTTACACCATGTACATTTTCACCAAATTTCATCAAAAAAGAATTATTTTCGAAGGAGATAAAAATAATAACCAACAAATTGGTTTTTGGTATTTTTCTCAATATTTTTGATCCAAGTAAAAGTTGTAGATCTACAACTTTTTGTATACATTTTTTCGCACCGCACCCCACCTTTTCATCCACTTACCCAACTTCCAGTCATCTGTTGCGGGATAATTTATGTATTTGTCCCTTTTATGTACCAATCATTTTTAAATTGGCCCATCACCCAAATACATCTTATAATTTTTCAAATGTTTGGTCTATTTTCTATAGCAAAATGACGAGTGGAACGACTTCACTTCTATTTACTGCAAAATTTATCAATCAGACATTTTTTATATTTATAAGTTGCTTACAACAACTTAAATATTTCAAATAACACTCATCCTTTTTATGATTTTCTCCCGAAATATATCGTTTGCCCGAAATTTTAAAAGCTATTATGATTTTCGCCCAAAATTTTCTTGGCCCGACTCAAAATTGAAATCTTACAAGATTTAGAGAAGCAAATGACTTTTGGATGCAGTGCGAGATTGATTGGGTGTTTAAACCGTTTAATCGAATGGGGAGTTGTTCGTTTAAAAACTAATTGGTCCATAAATCGAAGCAACTAAAAGACGTTTTGTCTTCCATTTTTAGTTTTAAAAGCAAAACAAACGCATACAGAACGTTTTTTGGATGGGAATTGGGAGTATGCCCGGCGTATACGTGATATAAGTAACGTGTGGAAATATTGTTAAATTGCGCCTAACTTTATGTCCCCGAAAATACGCTGAAGAGGAGTATACGTTCAAGAAAGAATGAGCGAAAGGAATTAAATAGTAGAGACAGTTATTTCAACAAGATATTCCTTTGTAAAAAAGTAAGATAATGGGTTTTAGCTCTGAAGATATATTAATGTTAATGATTTTTTATATTTTGTTAGTCATGTAAAAGTGAGAACTATAGCTCGCTTGTTTTTCCTAGTTATAAAACTTGAAGAAATACATACTAACACCATTAAAAAAAAAAAAACAATTTTCATAAATTTAGTACTAAATGCATTTTACCTTTGCACTCCACCCAATTTACCTTCTCCTTTTCCCAACACCTAATTAACCAAAATCCTATGGGGAACGCAATGGATCCATTAAAATCCGAATAAAGTTGTACGGCTTGCCGTATTATCACCCCGTTATAACCTTACCTATCCTTTCGACGGGAAAATTGTTTTCATTTTCAATAAAATTCACTCAATAACCTTTATTTAAAAAATAAATATTTCCGGTTAAGGTTTGAAAGAGAAATTTTTACTCTGGAGGTTATTCCGTATTTCAATAGACAGACGATATCGTTTAAATGATAATCTTGCCTCACGTCTTAACGATTTCGTTTTGGCAATTAAATTTTTCTCGCTGTTTTTCAATTAATACGAAAATAATAAAACAATAATTGAATAATTACGTCATTTCTGTATGTATATCAGTTCATAGTTTGAAATTTCAGAAAATATCCTACAAATCAATCAAATAACTAAAAAGCATGTTAAAATTGCCTTAGCATCGTTAAAAATTTTGATCCATTTAAAAAAATATACAGTTAATGTTAATAAGCTTAAAAGTTAGCGAGATTTACATATGTCAGTATCTTAAAAAAATAGTTAAGAAAATTATTTTTGTGGAAAAAATATACCATGCAATATCGTGCGAAACTAAAGGAAATTATTTCCTTTCGAATATGTCTAATCACAAACTTTACAAAAACACATACGGTCGCTCTCAAAATTATTCGGAATAAAAAGTTTTTTGTTGAAGCATGAGTTTTCTTATTATGTTGCTCTTATGAAAGAAAATTCAAATGTTTTTTTTTTTTTTTAAATATTTTATAACAAATTGAACTTAAAAAAATTAACTTACTTCAACCTTATCTAGTTTTAAGTTTTCTTTCATAAAAAAAAAACCGTAACAATAAAAAAAACTCATGCTTAAAATAAAATTTATAAATCCAGCATAACGAATCAGCATCTGCACTCCATTGATATATCTAAATAGCGAATACTGAACAATGTTACTCTATTATAATGAATACTGTTTAATTTCAAGGAAAATAGTCCAGTCAAAATAGACATAAAAATGTGCAAACCTAGCCAAAACTTCGATATGACTAAAAATTGGTAACGACGTTTCTTTTGGCATAAGAAATCAACTGCCAAAAGTCCCCGTCAATCCAACTCGAGCATAAAAAGTTATTCAAGGTAAAGTTCGAAAAAGTTGTTTTCAGCCTATAACTTTTGAACGGTAACTGATATCGAAAAACAATATGAGAAAGCTGTGTAGATCATGCAATTCTCTAAAAAAAAGATTAGGACACTTTTTTCCGTAAGACCATTGCTTAAGGATATAAAGCTATATAAAATATGTTTAATTGACAAAAATATTCGCTTTTTTAGGAATAGCTCTTTAACGGTAAATGTTATCGAAAAGGGATTCAAATCATGTTTTCAGTTGTTTTGACCCCTTACATGAAAATGCTAAAATTTTTGTTCTAACATTTACCGTAAAAAAGATATAAATATTTTAAGAATTTGGTCAAAAGCAATAAATAACGGTTTTCCGTTTTTTACTCGTAAATGACAATGGTGTTCAAAATGAACGTATGCTCAGTCTGTAGATAGCAAAATTTTCTACTTAAAAGGCCTTAACGGTTTTTCCCATACGAGTGGTCAGTTACAAGATATTGGAATTTAAAAATGGCCAAATGTCAAAAATACCGAACTTTCAGCTACAATTCTTAAACAATTTATGTTATCGAAAAGTAATTTATGCAACAATTGTAGATTGTGTGATGCTCTATAAAAAATATTTTTTTTCTAAAATTAACCATTCAAAAGATATAAATAGTTTAAGAATTTGGTTTAAAGTCAAAAATAACGGGTTTTTTTATTATTACTCTTAAATGCCTAAGATGTTTAAAAAAAATTGATGCTAAGCTTGTAGAAGTTGAAATGTGCTACCTAATAGGAAGTTTAATTTTGTTCCATACAAGTGGTTGGTCAAATGATATAGCGATTTTAAAAGGGCCAAATGCCAAAAATATAGGTTTTTCACGTATAACTCTCAAACGGTGAACGTTATCAAAAATTAATTTATGCAAAGAAAACCAGAAAAAAATTATTTTTTTTTCTAAAATTTACAATTCAAAAGATATACTCGTAATTCTTTTAAGATTTTATTAAACTTTAATAACACCGATTTCTTCGTCTTACTTTTAAATGACAAAGTTGTTTTTAACCAATATATGCTAAGTTTGCAAACAATAGGCGTGTTTTATTATCATCGCGATCTGGATCTGGATGGTCTTTTAACACGTATTACAAAAACAATTTTGAAAATTTCCCATTATTTTGTTTTTGTATTACGTGTAAAAGTTAATCCTGATCCGGATCCCGATGATAAAAAAAAGTGGATATTTTTGTCAATTCAACATTTTTTAAATAGCTTTATATCCTTAAGCAATGGTCCTACGAAAAAAAGTCTATCTTTTTTGTAGAGAATTGCCATGCTCTACACAGCTTTCTCATATTGTTTTTCGATATCAGATATCGTTCATAAGTGATAGGCTTTTTCGACACTTTACATTGAATAACTTTGTATGCTCGAGTGAGATTGACGGGGACGTCTTAAGCAATTTTCAGCCTTATCGGAATTTTGGCTAGGTCAAATGTCTATTTTGACTGGACTAAAAGAAACAAAACAAAACTGTTCTTTTCTTATAGATCCTAATACATTATGTATTCTGCTGTTGATGTTGTCTGCAAAACAAAACGGTACACATATTTGGAATTTTTTGAAGATCTTGTTTCTTTATTGCGTAGGAGCAGTTCAAATTTGATTATCTACAAGTTTCTTTGATGGTGATTATAGTAAATTTTTATTAGAAAATTAGTTTTTTCTTTAATCGTTTCATTTTCAAGTTCAAAAAAACTGAACTGGACGAAATTTTTCGGTATAACGAATTGGCTGAACATTATAGCTTTCGTTATACTGACGTGCAGTGTATATACTTCCACAACAAAAAATACGTTACGTTCTAAAAGACTTCCTTATTTTTTCTTTTTAATTCCACGAATACTTTTATTGGTACAATGTTATTAATATAAGAATTCACTTTTATGAAGCTAAATGTTACAGAAACCTTGGAGGTTGTCATTGATGTAATATAACTTCCAACTTATTCAAATAAAATTTCATTTAATTATAATTTTGCCTTTAGTGTGGTATTAAATATTTTAGAATTGCACCAACAACAAAAAGTCGGAATTGTCTTTTTGACATCTAACATGTATAAAACGGTCCACGTTAAAAATAACTTACGATAAGTACAGGAAACAATGATAAGAAAAACGTTATTTATTATAATTTTAAACGAGGTATAATCCAAAAAATACGTTTATAAGGTATATCAAGGTATATAAGCCAAGTTAAATTTTTTTTCATCAACTTTAACTCTTTTGACCTAGATTTTGAGTAAATACTGTAAAAACAAAGTTTATTTTGTATGGGAAATGTCAAATGCTCGTTGGCAGGTGTAGTCATTATCATCTATTGATTTCAAGTAATTTAGGGGGAAAAATGGATTCAAATACTTAAAAAATAAACGCAACCCTAGTCTACATTTCCAATCCACCATTTTGATCATAACACCTTCTTGTTCAATTAACAAGAGCAACTTAACTTAAGGTATGTAGATTATTGTGGTCCTTTTAATTCATTCCTTTATTTTAAATGATGAGCCCATAATTTATTCAAGGGGAAAACATACGTAAAATGTTTAAACAGACTTTGAGTTTTAATAACTTTGGTAATAATTGATAAACTAAATTTAAATTTAACTTACTTGTAAGTAACTTACATGATTTAAAAACTGGCGATTTGGCAATAACTTCCTAGCTAGACAAAGGAAATGAGATCTTTTTAAATTATCCTCTATTAGTCTAAAATTGAGTAAATATTTAGTTTTTTATGAGTTTTGTACCATAGACTACATTTTTATCTAAAATCAAATATTTCGATAAATTATTACCAAAGTATTAAAATTCAAAGCTGGATTGAACATGTCAAGCCCTTCCTGCTAATTTATCGTAAGCGACAAAAAGTAAATTTTACAGGAAATACATTTTTTTGTTTTTTTCCTGAGTTTAGTTATATTTTTGTAAATTCAATTAATTCATAAAGAACAAGGCACTGCTGCTGTCATATCAACGGTATATTTGAAGTTTTTGACGCTTACAATATTTTTGGTATAGAGAGTTAATAAAAAAAAAAACAATTAATAAATAGTGTCAATTTTACCGTATTTAAACTGACTCCAAACCGGTACCAACATAATTTCAGCAGGGTGCTTATGAATGACCGGCGAAAAAAACCAGTTGAAATATCGGTTTATATTGAAATTTTTTTACTATTCATTGAATTTTGACCTTTCAAAATCTCTACTCGACAAAAAGTCAGCCTCCTTAAAAAAAGTTAAAAATTTTAATTTTTCTTACGAAACGAAACGAAATTGAATTTTTGCACGGAATCAAAAGCTCGAAGGATGCATTCTTGTTTAACGATGCTATGGAAAAACCTAAGACTCTGTTTAAGACACATTTTCTTCCAAGCGACATTTTATTGATGACAATCCGAAGCAAGTTAAGCGCAACTTTAAACATCTTCCCTAAATTTGAAATAAGGGTATAGCTAGCAGGAGCCAAACATGCTAGGAACTTGCATCAGTAAGGCTCCAAATTTGAAATTTATTTTTGCATTTCAACCATAGGATAGGTTATAAAATTTGAGATCCTTAATCTAAAAAATTTCACAAGATTGACTTCAATATGAAGTTAACAGGTCACATTGTGTATTTCAGCAACCAAACATGCTAGGAACTTGCAGTATAGGGCTTCAAATTTGCAGTTTCTTGCATGCGAAGTAAAGTTAGCAGCTCAGTATGATTTTTTTTTCTAGTATTTTGAACTTTTCGCTGATACACCAAAGTCAAATATTCAATTTTCCTTGCATCCCCAATGTCACTCCCCCCCCCCTCACAAATGCAATAACCATTTCTTGTAACATTTTTGTAGTTTTATTTACAAACTAATGATGCGGATGGATGCGTAATAGTACAGGGTGTCCGCCGGGAAGGTATACTACTTTGTTTGGTCATAATTTTTGATTTAATGAATGAGAATGGATCTTATGTTTATAAATGTTTTATTTAATGTTGGAAATTATGTATGGAATACAATATCAGGTAAATGTCCGCCTCTGTTAGTCTCACAAATACGAGCCCTTTTGAAAACATTTTTCATTACATTCTCACACATTTCACGCGGAACGTTGTATTTAATTAATTTCATCACGAATATTGTGTTTGAGTTGCTCGAGCATTTCTGGTTTGTTAGCATAAACCTTGCTTTTTAGATATCCCCCAAAAAGAAGTCCGGAGCAAGAAGTCCATTGTAATACGGGCTATATGCGATGGGGCACCGTCTTGTTGATTCCACATGTTGATAAAGACCAAAGCATGTAGTTGTGGCGTTCAAAAGTTTTCAATCTTATCACACTTCTGACCACGGCGTCACATTGAGGTTGATGGATTGTTTTGAACACTTTTTGAGCAACAGTAATGTTTTTAGCCGATCCTGCAATACGTTGCGGGCCATGCTTGGGCCTATCACCTATAGACCCTCTCTCTTCGAAATCATTCACTACACGATAAATAGTGCGTTTTGTTAGCGCGTTCTTCTTCTCAAAGATTGCACGTAACTTTCTCATCGTCAGAGTAATCGATGATTGATTTTGATAAAATGTTTTAACGATTAGAACACGTTGGTTTATCGAATTATTTTCCATATTAAATTTGCTGAGAGTCTATTTCACGACTGCCAAATATGAACTTACAAGACTAATGTTTACCAAACTGATGGCGAAACAAAGTAGTATACCTTCCCGGCGGACACCCTGCATATGCTATCGAACTGCATTGTTAACTCAAATTCGTTAAAAATGTCGCTTACGAAGAAATTGAGGGAAGGGTTCGATGTGCTTAGCTTAAATTTTAAAAAAATTAGTGGGTACATCATATAAAATAATGCAATGACCTTTTTGAGGAACACATAAGTAACATTTACCAGTGAAACGTAAGATTCCTTTCGATTCAGGGCTTGGCAGTTACAATTTATGAGTTTTTTCCTAATTTTGTTCCATCAAATTAATTAAATGTGTGGTTTAACTTATGGTTGATTTTTTTTATTTAAAAACTTACCGTCATGTATTCATCAAGGCGGCGCTTCCAGTTATCAGATCTATCAATTAGATTATTCCATTGTTCTGATAGTTTACCTACTTCGCGTCGAATGCTTCTTGTAAGCTCACGTGTTTGCTCATCAGCGGACAAGTAGCGGGAATCTGAATCATGAGCTGAAAACAATTATTAATAGAACGTCATTTTAAGTAAAAAGAATAATATAAAGGATAAATATAAACAAAACTTAACCCTTAGCTTAAATTACTGTCGTAAAACAGAATAAGATCTAAATTGTACATATTACATACAATTTAAAAATAAAAATTAAAAATTGGGACAAAATGCGGTTAAGCTTCTGAGTCCCCTTTGGATTAAGATGATTCTTGGTTTGTCAAGTTTCTGACATCATAATAACGAAATTTTACCCACTTATAATATAAAAGGATATTTTAATTAAAATTTTTAACAGCAGAATGTACTCGTAAACACTTTTTTCTTTACAAATATTCATTATTTCATTTCTTTGAGTCGGTGATTGGAAAGTGGAATAGTGCGTATCTACTTCAAAAAGTTTGATTCAATTCAGATTTTCTGTTTATGTAATAAGACAAGCTTAGGCCACTTAAAAGTTGATTAGCAAAAAATTTACATACATATATCTACTTAAAAAAAGTATTTTGTTGAAAATGGAAGTCATGAAATAGCATGTCATAATTTGACGGCAACTATAGATTAGAAATTTCTTTAGTTGAATTAAATACAGGCCAATTACATTATCTTAGCTTCAAGACAATAAAAAAACTTATCTGTTTTATGAAAGAAAACTCCTTCAATTAAGTTTAAACAAAAAATATTGCCTACTAAGGAGTTTCTCTTTTGTAAAAATCAGCTGGTGCAAGTTTAATTGCTGTGAGTTTTAAACAATTTGATTTGTCGAGCAATTATTAACAAAATATATAGAAATAACCCAAAATCAAAATCATATTTCCGAAACAATTATCGACAAAAACTCAATGAAAATCGAAATCTTAAAACGTTCTTGGGAAAATTTCGAATTCATGTTTTAGGTGCTGTATTTTGCGCTGTATTAAATTTGAATCAAGCGGTGAACTTGTTTAGCTCGACGTCTGTGAAGTTTGCAGAACACTTTTAAGCTAGGCCAATAGGACCATGGCAGAAATTTACAGTTTTTTTTGTTGCATTTGTATGCCTTTCTATTCCGGATTTAGCAGTTCACCAAATAGTGGGTATAACCCTCTGTACTGCTAACTTCGCTGTGAAGTTATCAGTGCATGTCCTTTTTTCAGAAACCGGGCTAGTTGTAAATCTGAAAAAAGGCTTTGAATTTGCTGTTTAATTTGCATTTCAAGAGAGTATAAACCCAAATCTTGAAGACCTTACACACAAAAAAATACATACAGCACTGCTAGACTTCACTGCGAAGTTAGCAGAACAGTCCTTTTCCCAATAACGGAAATAGCTACAAAATTGCAGTTAGGCTCTAAATTTGCAGTTTAATTTGCATTTCAAGAAAAATATAGGACTTAATTTTGAAGTCCAAATTTGAAAATAAAATCGAATAAATTCATTCAACACTGTTAACTTTCACTGTGAAGATAGCAGAAAAGTACTTTTCTTAATAACGGAGCAAGATTAAAATATGTGATATATGTTAAACAAATTTTCTATCGAAATGATTTCAATAATTTTATACAAAAATTAAAGCAGGAAAAAAACAACGGAAAACAACCTAAAAATCAAAGATTGGCAGAGATATGGGTGATTCCGTGCCAACTGTGATGCTTTATGTCCACTGCTATTTTTGTTATTTAATGTAAAATATTCGTATATATTTTTGGTTTGAGTTGGGTAAATGGCTCTTTACTACAATCTACATTTGATGTCAAGACTAAATTTGCTATTTATTCCATATGGCTTGAGAAAGTGTAGTCAAAACGTTAGTACCGTGCAGGGCCAGCCCGAGATAAGCTAGCGCCCTGAGCGAGCATCATTAGCACCCGTCAATTGCAGTTATTGGTCAAAGAAGTCATTTCCTCACTACCCCTAGGGTAGACTTTGCAATGCGTTCTACGACGAACGATAAATACAAATAAACAGGACAATGGACTGGCAATTATTTTGCATGCGAAAAAAAGTGCGGCAGATAAAATATTTGTTGTTTGATGGTTGGTTTACACTCCCAAAAAAAGTATATATTCACCTCAAGGCATTATTACAGCAAATGACAAATGGCTCTTGCATCCAGAAATAATAATTTTCTATTTTAAGGCTTACAGTTTATTTATTTAGGATAAATTAATGATCCAATGGGTGGTTTAGGCCATTGAATATTATACATGTTTGGTGCACAATAGGTGGAAACTTGTTTTAAAAATTTTGATTTTTTTTTTCGCATGGGAATTGTAAACTAGGCTTTATATGGCAAATGATAGTCTGGATCTTTAACGCTATCATCACTATCACTATCTTCGTAAAATATTTCAAATCTGCGATGGTTATATTGGACAGGTCATTTACACAGGTTGTAGCTTTTCTATTTGCCACAACTATCATAAATCTCTATAGTAAAAAATAATCAATAACTAAAGGATATCACAAAATCAATAGTAATTAAAGAATATAAAAATAGTTTTAAGCTTAAGTCCAAAAACATATCACAAAAAAACTAATTCAAAAACATAATTATACAAAAATAAATAATTAAAAAATCATTGATTTATTGGATTTTATAATGCTTGCTAAAGGCGCCCATTGGGATCAGCACCCTGCGCATTTGCACTGCTTGCATATATAGCATATAAATTTTCTATTTTCTAATGAAATACTTCATTGAATAGAAATGCTGTTCTTATTGCTGAAAAAAATAATAGTGAATGAACGTTGTCCCAGGATTTACTTTAATTTTTGAATTCAAAAGAAAACCGAAAAGCGCCATTTTCTTTTAGTTTCAAGAAGTTTGAATGGTGGTTTTCTAAAAAAGCACTATTTATGCATAGTTTACAACAGTCGTTTTATTTTTTTTTAACGTTGTTGTACTTTAGGACTGATATGTTTCATTCGTAGATAGTGTGTCACAAATTTATTTGTCAGTACCGTGATAGTATTTTTCAAGCATGCTATAACATGTTTTTGGTTGATAATCAGAATTTTTTATTTCTTTTAACGGCATATGTTGGAATTTTCCTAGAAATTATTTTCCTCATTAGCATAGCAAAGTAAAGGTCACATAAACTGTCTAAATGTCAGTACCGTGGATGTCAGTACCGTGGCATCGTGAACTTTAATGAAATTATTTGCAAAAATATTTATTTTGTACCAATTTTCTTTTATGAACGGTAGGATTACCTTGCACAGGCCAAATAAAAATTATTCCGCGCAGTAAAAATTAAGTAATAACCCAGTACAATGAAAAGGGTTGCCTTTCAGAAGAATAGACTACAAAAACGAAAAGTTATAATTTTTTTAAGAAAATAAGTGCAACGGCAGATTTATTTCCGTTAGAATTCGCTTAAAGCATTCACTGAATTTTGACTCCAAAAATTTTGATTTTTTTTCAAACCGAAACAAAACTCATGCTTTTGTTAAGTTTCGCTAAAACGTTTTATTTTCATATAAAATTAATAAATACAAAAATCAATAAAAATCTTTTAACTAAACAAAAAAAATTAACTAAACTTAAATCAACGTTAAGATATTTATGTATAAGAAAAATAAATAAATACCTAATATAAAAATAAAATCCAATTTGACATAATAGGTGGGCTTCTGAAATGTCAAAGTGTTTTATTTTCTATATTTTCAGTAGATTCGTTTGGGTTGATGGATTTTTTTTGGAAGAACTTATAAGCATTATCTAAAATAACCGAAACTTTATCAGTTTCTCGACATCATACATCTTTTAGTTGGGGTTTTATTTTTCGGGATTTCTCCCAAATAACTGTTTTTCAAAACTTTCTTTGGTTGTACCCCGATATATATGCATGCACTTATAAAATTTTTTCTCGGGGGAGGAAAACTTCTACTACTTGTGGAGCATAGTTTTCCAGAAGGGGAAAAATACAAGTCTTTGTCAAA
Organism: Dasysyrphus albostriatus; assembly: GCA_946251815.1. Classification (NCBI taxonomy): domain Eukaryota; kingdom Metazoa; phylum Arthropoda; class Insecta; order Diptera; family Syrphidae; genus Dasysyrphus; species Dasysyrphus albostriatus. The sequence continues at coordinate 180,687,434 of OX276335.1, forward strand.
AGAAAAAACCAAAAATTATTTTGTTGTGTTTGCCAGAGCAAGGGGAAAAATATACACCCTTGCCACTATTCCCCTACATGCACCTATGAGGCCATAAAAATCCCGGTTAACGTATTACTTACACTTAATGTAACTTTCCTATCCAGATTGTCAAATATATCTGCTCGTACTTATCTTAAACTTCAATTGAATGTTTATTTTAAGCCAATATTAAAATAAAATATTGGCTTTTTAAAAAAGAGAATACAAAACAATTATACTTATTGTGTTTTTGTTTTGAAAAGTACCAGAATCCAAAAAAAAAAAGAGAAAATTTTATTGAATACTCGTACCTTGGGAGTAAGATGAAAGATTTTGTTGCAAATTTTGGTAAAATACAACATAATGAAAAAACAAAAATTCGTTTAGTAACTCCACAACAGGTATGATGAAAGTAGAAAGACAAAAACTCCACAATGAGGGTTAGAGATTTTCCGTATTTTTTTCACTTTTACCGACATTTTGAAGAAATGTATTTTGTATGGGAATTGTCAAGTGTTGTCCAACACGTCATGTTAACGCTAACCGAAACAATAAATGTTTAAAATACTTTTTTTACTAGCTCTCACTTTGAGGGATGGGGCCAAACAAATTTAAATATAAAAAAAGCGCAGCCCTAGACTTAGATACATAATCAGGACCTATAAGTTTCATAATGCACCGGACTTATAAATATAAAGAATGAATATCATCAGGGCCATTCCTAGCCCTGACAGCACCTGGAGTAAGCTCAGAAATGCCGCTTATTTTGATACAACAGTATTGAATAAATACAAAATCTATCTATCTATTCAAGTCTTAAGCTTTATTAATTGTAGGTTGCGAATGCAAAAAAACACATTTGAAATATCAGTTTATATCGACTTTCGTCCAAGTAAAAATACCTAGTTTTCTTAATGATTCACAAAATATTGGCCTTTTGAAATCTCGACTTGACAAAAAATCACCTGCGTTGAAAAAAGGTCGAGAAAGGGATCAACTTTTCTCAACTTGTCGCAATTTTTTCCCAACACTTGACGGTGTTCCTACCAGCTTTACGTGAGGTAACCCATTTTGACGTCCCTATTAGGCTATTAGGTATATCATTCCAATTTCTCAAAATGAAAGAGATGGAGACTGAGCCAAAAATTTTCACTTGGCCATCGCATTCTTTCCAAGAAATGAGGAGTTTGATAAAAATAAGAGACGTCAAAATGATTCCCCTTACACTAAGCTGGTATGAACATCATACTTAGCAGATAAAAATCAATATTTTAACCTGTTGATATTTTAACAATTCAACATTTTTTCTCTCGTTTATTCTTACGAAACTTAAAATACAACGCTCTGCTTGGAGTTTTTGCACAAAATCAGCAAAAGCTCGAACCATAAATTCTGGTCTGACATGCTATGGAAATTAACGTCAGTCAATTTACTTTCAAACGAATTTGATGTTAACAATTACGCCCTCTGGCTTTTTAATATTTTGTTCTTCAACTCGATTTTTTACTGTTTTGCTGTACCGCAGATGATGCTCGAACATAATATCGTACCCAATTTATTTCAGTTTGGTCATTATAATATAGTAATTGCACAATTTTTCGCGGAAAACGTCATGCCATGTGCGATACGGCCGGCGCCTGGAGCAGTTGCCCCACTGAATATCCCCGAATATCATAATTCCATAAATGGTTCTTCAATAACTCATATGATCAATGCGTTCTACTCTTATCTGAATTAATAGGCACAAACCTTCCGTTTTAGGCAGGAAACTTTTGTTTAGTTTTGCAAAACTTAGGGCCAGTTGTGCAAATATTTAACTCGTGGTTCAGCAATTTTAACTCAGCGACTTCGGTGAACTTACTGAGGTTCAACAATGGCTCAGACATAAAGTTGGCTACTATTACATATTTCAACCTTGAATCATTGTTTAACCTAAGTAATTTCGCCTAATTCAGCCAATAAAATTTTTTGAATCACGGATCAAAATTTTAACCACGTTTGTACAACCAGTCCTTAGTGTGTTTTGTGGAGTTTTGCAAAAACTCAGTGGCTTTTGTTGAGTTTTGCAAAAACACCCAGTTTTCAAAAAATGTTGAAATTAAATCTGTACCGTTTTCTTATTCTTTTATTTTACTATCTTGTGCGCATGAAGCCAAAAATTTTCGATACCAATATCAAATTTCGGATACTTGGCGTTTGTTGAGTTTTGATAAAACGGTCCCCTTATTCATGAGATTCGAGCGCTTCTTTTATGAAAAGTCACATTAAACAGTAAAAAGGGATACAAATAAAAGAAACCTGAATTTAGTCAAAAACTCTTTCTAGTGTCCAGGAGGTAAGGTTAATGTTTACAAATTTAAAATTAAAAAATAAAATCACCTTCGTTATCACTATTATCTGACACTGGCGTTTCACTTGAAATATACTGACGACCACTAAGCAGATTACTTTCCACAATAGGCCTTTTATCTTCTAACTGCCGCCGGAAAGCTTTATGATCATCCTGAAAAAAAAACAATTATATAAACAAGCAAATATATCGACAGATTAATTCATGATTACTAATTGTTTTTGTAAACTAGCAGCATCACCGCGTACAGGACTTATTCCAAGAGTAGACAATTCTGTGTCTTTTCTGATCACCCATTCGGTCAATTCACGCAAAGATAAAAGAAGGGCATTCCAATGCTCAGAATTCGATTCAAGACGATTTCTGTAATGAAAATTTTAGATTACTTTTTTAGCATGATTAAAAAAAAATAGATACGTATTACTATTGCCAAAAAGAATTGTTAAAAAATCGTGCTATTTAAGTGCTTTTTTGGTGAAACACGTTTTCAATATTAGGGGCAAACAGAAATACCGGCCCTTTATAGCTAAATTTAGCAAACAAAATGTAAACTGGGCAGTATTTGCCAGAATAATTGGAGCATACAGTTAGCAATATTGTTAAGTAGTGGTAAAGACAGTTTGACGAAGCTGATATTTTTTTTTAGTTTTGACAATTTATACAGTTTTAGTTAAGATGAACGAGTTCTGTCTAGAAAAATGACAAGTTTTTACAATTTGTAAGTCGGGAAAATTTAGATCGTATTTAAATTGTTGCTAAATTCCTATTTATTTGATTTATTTCTAATAACTATGTACAATTATCTTAGTTAATTCCACCCTAGGCTAAATCAAAATATTGAAGTTCATCACAGTTATTATGAATATAGAAGAAGAGAAATGAAACAGAACATACCTTATTGCCACGCTCTTCGATTTAAGATTATTCCAACGTTGGTTCATTTCATCTAAACGACGTTGCAACATAACAGCATCCTCCTGTGAAGTCAGGGAACCAAGTAGTTTCCTGCCAGTAACATCAAGACTGTCATATACGCCACGGTGTGTTTCAATTTCCGATTGCAAATCCTGTTGACGAAAAAACACATTTGAAAATACAGAAGCGAGAATTTTTCTTATTGGCTTATAATATTAAAGACTCGTTTTAAAATATACCACAAAGGTGATGATTGATTTTTACCTTAAATACAAATTGCCAAACTTTTAAAACTCCCAAATAAAAATCTTTAAGTATTGATTTAATCAGTACTTAACCCGATGATATAACATTAAGGGCCAGTTTCAAGACTTACGGATAAAGTCTCGCATAGCTTATCCGGAACTTTTTTGACATATAACTTGAACTTTAGGTTTCAAATGTCTCGGAAAGTGATATTCGACAGATCAAGTGTCGGATAACTATAAGTTTAAGTTTATTTGGCAAAAAACTTCCGGGTAGGCTATCCGCGACTTTATCCGTAAGTGTTAAACGGCCCTTAAATGAATAATTTTGTGAGATGTTTTTTTTTTATTTTCTTGGTCTTTTTATAAAAGGCTAAACATACATATTTAAAATTAAATCAAGTGTCATTTAAATAGAAAGGCACATTTTGAACACACACAGTCAGCCTTAGTGTAAGTTTCACATGAAAAACATTTCACCCGAAAAATCTTTGTTCCCCCGCATTTTCGAAAGCTATTATGAAACTCATAATAGCTTTTAAAATTCCGCCTGAACTTTTCTTGGCCTAAATTAAATAAAAAACTTGGCCAAAGGGCACGAGCACCCTTTGTTTTTCTTTCGCTCACCGTCAAAAAAATAAGTGACAATTTAAGCACAATTTCGTCCGAAATGAGTACTCACAAAAAGAGGAAATTTCGTTTTTCGGATGAAACTCACAATAGGCGGAATATGAAATGTTAATTTCCCCGCGTGGAGTTTTGTTCTACAAATGATGGAATTTTTGACGGATCCGTTGATATCTTAATAACGGTTCAAGTATTCTATCTCATTTTTTTTATAACTACAAATGTAATTGATGTCTACATGGCCAGACAAAATTATTAAGATCTGACATATTTTCTTTACTCAAAAAATACTTCAAAGGGTCTAATTCTCAGTCCCCTGACGTGTCCGTGCTCGTTTTCGAAGGGAAAAATTCTTACAGTTCTCTTATTAAAGTTCCAAAACCAATATAAAATTTCAATTATTGACGTTAGATAATATATCTTTTTGTGATATAAAAGAATATTTAGTACCATTATATTAAATTACAAAAAAAAAATTATAGAACTTTGTCCTTCGGATTGATGATAAAACAGTCAAAAATGCCCTTAACTTTAAAAACTATTCAAGTTTCAGATCTAGCAGCGTGAAGCATTAAGTCTGGTGACAGTAAAATTATTTTCGTATTTTACGCCCGTTTGCTATTTCATTTGTTAAGAAGGCATTTGTGCGAGAGGTCATGGATTGTCCGTTCAGTTTCTCAGTCCCCTGATGAGTGTTTACAGAAAATATTTTTGTGTAAGCAGGTATATATTTTAGTTTTTTAATAAAGGGTTAGTAAAACCTTAATTATATAATTTTTTTTGTACAATGCGTGCCTCAGTCCCCTGACCTTTAATTACTGATTTTATCTCTTGAGGCCCCAAAAATGCTCACTAAATTCTGCTTTTCTTCTTAAATACATGCAAAATAAAAAACAGGACTCGATCGCATGAACTTACTCTTATTTTTAAGTGGTTTAGAAATTTAAAGATAATTTACACAGGGTGTTTTGCAAAAATTGTATAAAAGTGCTAGAGGGCACAGGTTCGGTCGAAATAAGAAAAACAATTGTGTTGGAGGGGGTATATTTCTCCCCATTAATGTGAGGGGTATGATTTTTTTAAAAAAATAACTTAAGATAATAATTGGAACACCTTTTTTCAAAAAAATCTATAAAATCGTTGTTTTAAATTTTTTTGACTGGCTGTTTTCAATTATGTGAAAGGACGTTCTAAAGTTATTATATAGTTAGGTTTTACGACTTTTTGGTTTCAAAAGTGTTATGTTCAAATAATCATCATTTTCTTAGATTTTTTGTAGAATCACCCATATAATAACCAAATGAGTATATTAAAAGAGTAGTTTTCGCTTTTCGAGTGAAACTCACAATAGGCCGAAGGTGAAATATTATTGTTTTCCGCGTGGAATATTGTTCACGTGAAACCTTTGTGTATAGAATTTTATATACAAAGGTCAAACTCACAATAAGGCTGAATACTTTCTTCAATTTAATTTCATTGCACATTCCAAGCTAAAAATTTTTAACTTTCAGAGAAGAATTAAAAAAAAAATATAAAGTAAATATTTAAGAAAAGTGGATTTTCAATTTTAAAAAATAAACAGCCGTGGGTTGGTCAAAATTATTATTTCATTTTTCATTTACTGAATACAAAACATGGGGAGTACAGTAAGAATTAAATTCTTTTAGTTTAGATCTCTAAGTTCATTAAACATATTTCTGCATAGAAAAGAGTGTTATAAAAATTGGAGAGGATTAAAAAGAAGATGCACATTGGTTTTGAGTTTCTGTTTATTACATTGGGAGGAATAAATCAAGCCAGGAAAGCATTCCACATCCGTGAAGCGCGACTACAGAATGAATCTCTGTACCTAACAGTACGCCCAAAGTTAGGCTCAAGGTAAAACTGATGGGCATTTATAGCGATGCAAGTTTTTTCAATGGGGTAACCCAGTGCCGTATTTACCCTAGGGCCATGGCCCGGGGCGGCACACTGCGTGGGGCGGCACTCATCTTTGGTAAAAAATGTAAAATTCCTTTGCAAAATTATATGAGAGGTAAACTCTAAGATGCGCCACACAGTGGTCCGTTTGTGGAATTTTGGCGACAAATTTGTTGATACAAATTAATGAAATTTGGTTCACTTTAATGATTTGGGGATGCTTAGGTTAGTGGTACTAACCCGTTTTTTCTTTTCTATGCAAAGGGTTTCAAAATTTAGGTTTTAGACCATGTCCAAACTGTTTAAAATTTTAAAAAAGTATTGTCGAATGTAGGAACCGTGTAAAGTTTATATTTGAAATGTCCCTATATTTTCAAATTAAAATAACTCAAATATTAAATACTTAAAAAATGATATGTAGTCCAAACTGTATGGAAATGTCACCAATCGATTAGACCTGATTTTTGATAATGCTAGTTTTTAAACAAATTTGTGTTTTTCTAGTTGCATCATTCAAACGTCAAGCCAAGAATTCTGCTAGTTGATAGTAGGAAAGACCGTTATGTCCATATTTATGTATGAATATATTTTCAAATACTATTATAGATTACTTAAAAACGGTACCAATTTAAAAGAAGACAAGTGTTTTACTGCTTCCAAGCCTTACCATGCGTATGTTTCAGATGACTGCAGTTACAAATTGTAGTAAAGAAAGTTAATTTTCCGTACACAAAAATAGGGAAACTACTGGCGTTTTTCTTTTTTAACTCAGAGAAGATCACGGAACTGTCAAACAAATTTTTTTTTTTTTAGCTCAGACATAGAGCATAAAAAGTTGTTTTTTTCCATTAGAGTTAGCTCAGAGCTTGCTCAAATAGCTCAGAATAAAATAAAAGAGGAAATCGAGCAAAACGCTGGGCGGGTTCGCGCAACAAGTAAGCATTTAATTCAATACAAATTTAGACGCCAAATACTAATTTATGTTCATTTTATTTAAAATTTTCACCACTAACTTCAAATTTATTTTGGCGGACACTTAAATAATGATTAAGAAAAACTCTAGCTAAAAATGTGCTGTTGGCACACAAAATAAGTATTTAATTAGCTTCAAATTTAGATATCAAAATTATTTGATTCCGCCAAAAATAGTCCGGCAAAATAATTGACGTCAATTAAGCCATCTCTTCAAATTCTATGACTGAACAGAATCAGGTTGTTATAATAGTGCTATTGATGAAATTGCCGATAGTTTGTGCATCACGAGTCGCGTTGGCAAAAATGTAAATTTATTAATGGGCACCAAAACTAATTGGCCTGGGGCCCCTAATCTTTAAATACGCCACTGGGTAACGGATTGGGCTATTTCACTAGAGCAGTCTTTGTAGAATAACGATAGAACAAAGAGAGACATAAGACATTTCGTCTATGTTCTATTGTGACTAAATTGTTTCTGTAATCGATCTGTCACCTATTTGTTTAAAAGTTCTATTTTAAATATTTTAAATTCTATCTTTTACCAAAAATTCTGCTGCAAGTGTAAAGTTCTCAGAAAGCTCTTATTCAATATCACGACTTCTAAGCTATCAGATAACGCTAAAAGATAGTGAGACAGAGATTTTGCAATGACATAAATTTCAAAAAAATATGGCTCAGTGGATCTCGTGAATAACAAAAAGCTAAAGCTATAACTTTGATTTTTTAGTAAAAGCTAGGTTTTGCGTGATTTAAATCTAGCTTGAGCTTTAAAGTAAAAGATAAATGTTCTAGTAAAAGCTATTTTAAAATTGCCAAATCTAATTAATATTAACATCTTTGACTTGTTTTTCCAGCTTAAGTGTGATGTAAAATAGCTTTAGCTAGAATATTATATTAAAAGCTACAAGCTTCCTTAATATAAAAAACAAAGTTGTTTATAAGATTTTGAAATCCAATATTATTTATATTAGATGAGAAGAACTTTTTCATGACAAGTTTACTCTTGAAGGATTTGTCACTTTCTCACAAGAGGCAGTACTTCGGAAAAAAACATTTCTGTTTTTTTTTTGTAGTTGCGGCTAGGAATGGAACCCTTAAGCTTAAGCTGGAGCTGGCTAGCTTAAGCTACTAGTAAAAGCTATGATTTATCACTAGATAGCTTTAGCTTTTTTCCAAAAATAGCTCTAAATTCTTTTTTATTCACAAGGCCATGTTCCACTACAGTAAATAGGTGGCTTGAGTTTTATAATTTGGGAGCTAGCAACGTTCTTTCCAGGGTTTGCAAAAGTTTAAGCCCTCGTTCAATTCACATGCCAGTATAATGGACTTATGGAATTAAAGGCCTATTCACATCAGAGCGAATAGACGATTCCCGACGACCAATTTCTTTACTCAAATTTATCTTATTTTAGCAATTTAAATGCACAGTTTAGGAACTCAACTCAAGCGTTAATTAAATTTCTGCCTTTTAGTTTTTTTTTTCTCCAAAAATATATAAAATATATAAAGGTTTATAAATATTAAAATTTTCGTTTTGTTTGTTTATTCGTGGTTCGTTGGTCACTCTCATGTGAATGGTTCCTTAAAACATATATTTTTTTGCAAGCTCTTCGTACAAAGTGACGAATCGCATACAATTCAATTCACAAGGTCTCTTTCAATTTAAGATGACACAATTTAATCCACAACACCTTTCTGACCTTTCACAAGTTTATGAATGATTAATTTGTTAATCCATAATAACTTGAGCATTGAAAATTTTTCAATTCAAAACCAGAAATATGTAGCTTGTGTATTGAAAGTTTTTCAATTCGCAAATCAAAAAAGCTTATGAATAAAATATTTTTCAATTAATAGATCAAAGAGATCTTGTGAGTTAAATATTTTGCAATTCACAAGTAAGCTTATGGCTTAATGTTTTTTAATTCATTACCACGCAACCTTGGTCCTAACGTTCCTAGCACAACTTCTGAACAATGATAATGTTATTTTTTCTCTTTTGTCATGGGGAAGTCTCTAATTTTAGCATTAATAAACCACCGAATTGAGTTTTATTCCAACCAAATCATTTATTTCGATACCTTCCCGTAAGAATGTATTAAGAAACATTCTAAAAATTTTGGAGGAATCGAAAAGAACCTCTTGTTCTGTTATGTGTGTATTTAAAGGAATAAAAAGATTTGGAATGCAATTTTCAACTCAAAATCTTTTAAAAATTCTGCTTATTGATACAAAACACACAAACAAAAATTTAATTTAAAAGTTTTAATTCTATTTTTTTAAAAGTCGCTTAATACATTTGACGGAAAGGTATCGATTTTATCGCTTTTAACTTGCGATATACAGGAGATACTAAAAGCCAAGTTTTGGATTCGTGCAAAAAAAAATTCGAGATAACAATCAAAGATAACATTACGATGACAGACAACACCAAAAAAGTGGGTGGTAAAAATTCTGTCTGTTTGTTTGTCTGCTTGTCCTGTTCGGCTACAGCCTGAACGGCTGGATCAATTTTCTTAAAACTAGGTACCTGGTGGTTTTTGGTGATTCTGTCCACACTTTTTTTTTTCATTTTTATTTTAGAACTCAAAATAACAGTAACTGCCATACAATTTTGTTTTAGCTATTTTAATAAATCTTATTTTTCTCAAAAACGGCTCCACAACTTTTCTTTAAAAAAAAATTAGTTCATTTCTTTTGGAAACCATTTTTCCAAAAATGGTTATTAATGGTAGGTACCTCGCATAAGAATCTTTTTTTTAATTTTCGATTTTCTTCAAAAGGATTATTTTAATTTAATTTTTATTTTTATACGGAAGCTTCTTATAATGTTAATAGTTTTTTTATCCAATATTTTCAAAATTTTTTATTGTATTTTCTAAAAAAAATTTCAAAATTTTTTTTTTTGGAAAATCATATGTAATGAAAACTTAGGCCAGATCCACACTATTATGCCGATACCGATACACACTCGCTTCGATAAAAGATTTTTACATTAGAGGCAAAGAGAGGATATAAATCGTATCAGGTATCGATGATGTGATGTATCGATTATTGTTTGTGTAAGAATATTTTATCGTGTCGAGACTCTTTCGATGTCAAAACTATAAAGTGAATCTGTCTTAAATGGTCGATTTTTATAAAATTCGGTTTTTAATGGTTTTTTATACTTTGTGAAGTATTTTAAGAAAAACTTTACTTTTATGAAAAAATAACGTTATTTTCCATACAAATGTTAAGAACCCGTTAAGGAAAATATTTTCGTTTTCTTAAAAATGGCTTCAACGATTTTTATAAAACTATTTATTAATGCTTAAATTAGTGTGATATGCTACCAAAAATTATAAAAATTTAGAAAAAAACAGCTAGTAAAAGTACTTCTCGTAGAAAGTTTTTTTTTTAAATTAAGATTTTTCTCATTATCGGCTGAACGGATTAAGATTAGAAAATTGGTTATTCCAAAAGCGGGTTGACAGTTTTTTTTGATATTTTAATTTTACATGTACATAAAGAAAAACAAAAGATTTAAATAACAACAAATTTCCTTAAATATATTCCAAGAATTTGATAAACAAAAAATTATTTTTTAAGAAAACCGGTCCAACGATTTCAAATATTTTTTGTTTTCTATACAATCCAGTCAACCAAGAATTAATATATGGCATTCTTTTCTTTTTATTTTAAATTCTCAAAGAAGTAATTTTAGCTAATTGAAAAATCTTATTATATACTTTTAAACATTTTTCTAGCATAATTTCAATGTCTTTACATATGATATTCTTAAACCCTCAGCAAAGAGTAAAAACGTGCGACACAGTTGTGCGAAACATTTTTTCTTCAATTCAGAAGCTTCGAAGAATCGTATAAAATGTTGTTCGATTTCTTCCACGAAGTTTTGAATACCACCGAAATCAGGATTTAAGTGAACCAACAAATTTATTTAGCTCAATATGTAGGAATTAGAAAATAAACTGACAAGACAGGATTCAATTTTGTCAGTTTATTTTCTAATTGCAATTAGTTAATTGTTATTTGATAAATAATAAGGTCATTTATTTCTTTGATATATTCATTTTCCAACATTTTAAAGAATTTGTTTCAATACAAATAAATTCTCTTTTAATGCGAAAAAAAAAAAACAAATACAAAACTTCATCCAGTACCTACTCGACAAAACATAAGTGGCCAATATCCTCAATAATGATTTTTGAAATCATTTAATATCAACAAAAGAATTCTACAACATGTTGTATGTAACTATGTATGTATGGCTGTACGTAGGTACCGTATAAATTCAAAGCTCTTAGTTGTACTCGGAAATGGCGTTTGGTTGTTGCACCCTGTTCTAAATAAAACCAATGCTCCTAGATTTCTCAATGAGTGAGTGAACTCAAGCAAATGCAACTTTAACAACACCGAAAGGACTTCAAAGTTGGAGAATATTTACGACATGAGTTTTTTTTTCTTCTAGGTTTTACTTAATTAGAAGCATACATATATAAGTGCGAGCCATGCCAAAGTGCCACCCATTCACGTTAGGTACATCTTCCGTCGTACTAGTAGAATTTTTCACCTGGATTCTTTTTACCTAATCTGGAACTTGGTTAAGTGGCTTTTTCAACTGTGTGTCAACATATGAGTAGAAGATACGTAAGGCACCACCAAAACACACATACAAACAGAAACTCTTTTTTTTGTATTGTGTTCATCTTCATAAGTGTTTGATCACACCGATACGATGTGGTGAGATGATGTGCGAGAGGATGTTTTAAAAACTACTCTTGTGTGTATAAACACGATAAAAGTGTTAAGCCTAATGAAAGGTTCATCCATTGGAAAACAGATGATTGGATTTGCACTTTCTTTTATAGGGAAATTGAACTTATGTATTGAATTTTTTTTTTTAATAGCAATGTATCTTTAGTTTACTAATCCAATGTATTAAGCGTGGAATTTTTAAACAGCAACTAAATTATATAAGTGAGAAGCACTCTAAGAAAACTCAAGATGAGGAAATAGAAAGTAAATAATATAAAATCCAGTGTATTTTAGGTAAAAGCTTGTTTCTTTCAATAAGGACTTTTATGTTGCATTCATTTTACGTATGAAAATGTCATAAAATTTTAAAATATTTAACTTTGTGTGGAGGAAGTGTGCTCAACCTTCCTCCACAGAATTGATCAACCTTAGACTTTTCGTGCTGTTGTTAATCACTTCATTGCATACACAATGCACATACATACAGAAGCCCAGACTGAAGGACAGTATGAGAAAACCCACTTTGTTTGGCTTCTTCACCTTCGTAATGATTGTTGATCAAAATTATATTTGACACGAAACCAATAGGTACTAGCCTTGTAGAATAAGTACAAATATTGAATTATTTAATCCTTTCTTAAAAATACTTCAAAGAATATATGTATTGCTAGCTTCAGAAACATTCTTTAAACTACTTCCGGAAGGATAAAAAGATTAATTGCAATCTTTTAACACTCTAGAAAATATTACTTCATTGTAGGTATCTTTACTTGGAAAATTTAGATATAGGTACCGATAGTGTAATCAATCTTATGTAAATATGCAGTGTTTTCTCTTTAACCGATACTGAGTCCCTTGATTCTATATATAACTAAATTCTTAGGGTTGAAGAAATTCTCAAGGAGTCACAATTGAATGGATCTACTTCAGAGCAACAGGAATGTGAGAATTATCTTCGGAAAACATTTCAATGGCTGGTCGTTTCAAAGTTTCTCTTCCCTTTAATTCCAATGTTGTTTCCTTGGGCTTGTTTTTTGAACCACAAAAATATTTTTTTTTCTTATTACAAGGAAGAATCTCAATTACAAGAAATGAAGGAATGTATATGTATACATTTGACAAATGACGAGATTTGGAAAGGACCTCACAATGGCCGCAAAGTACGGCATCCAAATTTCATGTAGTTTTCAATGCTTCAAGCCAAACACCAACTTAAATCTCATTAAATGACTCGTTAATGATTGTTCAAGAAGAATGATCATAAACTTTTACTGTGATTTAGATTAGTTTTGTTGTTTCTATAAAATACCTAACTATCGTATTTTTTTCCAGTACATTTCCTCCCATTTTGCTCCTTTTACATATAAAAATTGATTAATTTCCATTCGAATAGTCATGTCCAAATTTATAAATATGTACAAAAAGAATAATGATATTTAAAGTTGACTTATTTTTAATTATAAGTAAGACTTGCCCGACTTTCCGAGGTTAGGATATTTACTTTAAACAACAACAGTAGAGTTTACAGAAAAGGACCAATACTTTTGACTTTTATAGGTTTTAGAATGCTTCACAAGATTTTAGTGCTAAGATATAAATAAATGCTAATTAAAATTGTTTCGAAATGGGCGACAACAATATTATTAAATTCTTACCTGACTAAATCTGTCTTGACTGTCAATGATATCTATAAACAAGCTCATGCGATCATCCAATATTTGAAATCCATTACGAGGTTGCAGCAGCAGACTTTGAACAGCATCTCGTATACTACCGGGTGTCGTACTACACGAACTACCATCAGTACTATCACCAAGAGGATTATCCTTTTCGCACTTGAGTTTCAGCAATTTTTGATGATCCGAAGATTGACGAAGTGCTTCAGAACATTTTTTTAAATAATCTATGGAGCCTTTTGATTTGTGTATGTCGGCCATAGCTTGAAAACTATCAAGAATTTCGTTAAAATCCATTGTTTTAACAGTACTCATAACAGGAGTAAGTAACTGTTGGTTGTTTTTATTTGAAACTGCGGTTGTATTGTTGTTGTTTTTGATAATCTTGCTTGGACTTAGGGCATGCAAATCTTCGTTCATTATTCGTAGATTATCAGATATTTGGTGAAAACTTTCTAAGGTAGTACTATTGGTGGCACTGGGATTGCTTTTGATTGGTATTCGCCCAGCAGAGAGATTTTGCGATGTGTTTCTATTTGATTTGACATCAGGAATTACAACTTTGGCATCAGTCTCAGGGATTTGATTCGATCGAATTGCATCTAGAAAAACTCTTAATTGGTCCGATGGGGTTATGAGTTCTGCAGGAGTTTCTTGAGGATCTTGTTCTGGTGAAACTAACGTTTTATCTGGAAATATATTTACTTGATGCTCGGTGCGCATTGTGCTCCGAATATTCTCGAGAAACATTTTTAGTTGGCTTGAAGGAGTTTGTGCATCGCTGGAAGAAAGCGAGGCTAGGGATTTGCTCACAATTTCTGGCGAAATCATGCTCGAAGAAAAGTTGCCTGTTGAGCTTGAAGTGGGCAATAGCGAAGATGGCTGTGAAACTTGTTGCTTCTGAAGTTGTTGGCGTTTTAGTTCCGAAAGTAGTTTTGCTTGTTCTGAGTACTTTCGTACACTTTCCGTTATTGTCCGCAACTGTTCCGAGTAAGATCGTAATTGATTTTCTAGATATGCTTGATCCGGAACAGAACCATATGCATAGGACAACGGTCTTTCTGTTGGTTTTTGCCATAAGAGCTCTTCGTTATCTTTTCCAGCAATCGACTGATGACCGTGAAATGTTACAGAATGTCTCATTCCCCCAGACTGCGTAGGTACAGGAATATCAGGAACAATAGACTTTTCGGACGATTCCCTTCTAATATTATCGTTGCTGGAACTCTTCTTTTCGATATGAATTTTGTTCGTGTTAAATTCAGATTTAATGCTTCTTGGAGAAACTCGTGCAGGTCCACACTGATTTGGTTGTGATTGACGCCTTAAGGGGATCGGCGGCGCTTGATATGAATTGTCTATCTCATTGTATCGGTCCAAACTTCTGGGACGCTTTCCAGCAACACTATTGTGCAAGAACAAACTCTGTGGATTGTTAGACAAATTGTTTTCAGTGACTATAATGTGGTTATCAGTTGACTGCTTAATAGGACGTGGGGTGCTTTGAGAGCGCCTGGGAACAATAGGTTGCTTTTCGGGCGGTTTTTGTTGCTTTAAGGCAATTTTATCATTTGAACCAGTCGAACTATTTCTGTACTGTTGAAACAAGGCTGCATAGAGGCTGTCTTTATCCGCTCCTGAAAGGTGTTCCGATACTGGATTTCTAAGCTGTGATCTAGACAAAATTAGACGCTGTTGTTCAGATTGGGTAATTGGTGACTGGTGATGCAATTGTTTTGTTCTGTAACCGGGAACAATTGGCTTGAGATCAAAAGTTACTCCGTTGTGTGTTGAAGTGACGGCAATACTATGAGGTCGCTTTGGTCGCCAATCTGAATACTTTGATCCCTCAAAACTCGTTACTGGTGAAGAATTCGCCAAAACATCAATCTCTTCGTTCTTTTGTGCAAAAGGATTTGTTTTACTATCGTCTGCTGGTGCATCGATGATGCCATTTGTGACGTGGCTATCAACTCCATTCAGAATGACTGATGCAAAGGGAGTGCAATGGCCATTCGAGAGTGGGCTTGCTTGGCCCTGTTTAATTGGAAGTGAAACCTTTTCTGGTGATACAGATGCTTGACTACACTGTTTTGATGATGACGATGTTAGTTTGATAACATCATTTTGAATGCTTATTTCAGGTATTGATTCCATTTTAATTCACTCGACAACGTATATTTTAACATATTTAAAAAAACGCACTAACTAGGAATATTGCAGTTTTAGTCATAATTTAATTTAAATTTCTTAAAAATTAATACTTCCATTTGAATTTTTAAAGCATTTGACTATAGAAAGAAAATGAATGAAAATAAAAAAAAACTGCTGCTGGAAATGACTTTTATTTATTCAATTTATCTTAAACCAATTTAATTGTTTGGTTTTATTTTACTAATTTGTTAGTTGTTCATCATGCCTGTTGCCTTTTTTGCACTATTGAGACTTTTCACAATAGTAAATAGCCTCCTATCCGCCAGAGTAAAAACTAATTTTTGAATGATATCAGTATCCCATGTTGTTTTTGCAATTACATACATGTTGAAAATAGATCCGAATAGGAGAATGGGGACAATAAAATGCGGCTATTATTATGAGCTATAAACACTTATATCTAAGCAATATTGTTTGCCTTCGCTAAAAAGGAAGCATGCATGTACGTGGCAACCCTAAGAGCCAAAGATATTTTTGCATTAAATCGAACTTGACAATAATAACATTTAATGAAGAAAACACGTATTCGGCTTGTTTTGTTCTACTGTTGGTGTAGTTATATACATGAGAAAAATTTTCAATTAAAAATCCTATATTAGCGTGATCAATAAAATTATATCTTTCATTTGGAACCAGTTTTTACCTTGAACCTCATGAGCTTTATCATGGTCAAAAAGCAGTGGGTTGCCAAGATAATGCGGCCCTTTTAAATCATACAACCCTATATTTGTCGATTTATGTCGGTAAGAGTTGTAGTTTGATTGTGGTTTTATTCTTGAACCTCATGAGCTTATGGTTGAAAAAATAACAGGCATATTGCGTCGGTCAAAAAACCTTAACAGACACAACTCAAAAAATCTCCTTTTGTTGAAATTTTTTTTTATCTATTTAAATATTAGTCAAGTAAATCTATGGTTTGACCCGAGACAAATTCTATACAAACAGACTCAAAACAGTGGTACATAAGACATATCCAAAATTAGCCATTGGGAATAATGGTATTAAGCCCTTTTCAACATGACCACCGATCGCAGATGTATCTTTTTTGATATATCTTTTTCTTTCTTATTTTTCACGCTGAGATGGAATTTGATATCAGTTTGTTTATGAAAAAGAATCTTCAAGCCAACATTTTTATTCTCATAATGTATAGTACCTAAATTTCTATTTCTACTCTATACTGAAATACTGTGGTTATTTTTAAACAATCTTCTTTCTTTGGTTTTTGTTAACATGCATTTAATGTTGTATTAAACATTTTTTTTAATCCTTTTCAAGAAAGTGCATTTTATTCAAAAGCCCTATAATTTTATGTTTGTTAACGAATAAAAAACAAAAAAACTTATACATTTTTTATATACATATGGGGCATCCCATGCCAAATCCCCGAGTTTTCGACCCGACCCTTTTGGATTTCGCTCATTTTTTGAAATGTTATGGTATGTATTGAAAACAACTTGAACATCAACTTTCAGCCTTATATTCCAAACTGATTTGAGTAGAGTAATTGATTTTGAAAAATACGGTGAGTTTTTTACTTAAAGTTGATATTTTTCAAAATTTTGCGGTATTAAGTGCTATTTTTGTGCTCGATATTCAATGCCGTTATTAAGTTTTAGTCAAATTCCGAAAACCAAACGTTTTTATTTTTCTTTATTATTTTTTTGAGAAATTGAAAAAAAATATATAAAAATTATTTTTTAGAAATTGATCTTGTATCTCAGGGGGAGGGGAGATAGAGTTTTCATCCTATACAATTTTTTTCGTAGACTATATCCAAGAACCATGCCCTTAAATATAATAAGTGAAATGAAAGATTTTTTTATAGATAATACAAAAAAAAAAAATTGTGATCACAAACTGATTTTCGGACTAAAAGTTTCGTAAAAGGGAATCGATTTTTAAATATTTTTTTTTTTAATCGAGGGGTTCGCACTGTTTGAAAATGACGATTTTAATGTCAAACATTATTGATATGGTTATAATTACTCCGAATATTTAAAAAAAAATTTTTCCTGAAACTAAATTTAGCGTTGAAAAAAAGTGATACCCTACTTTTTAATAAGAAATTTTATCAAAAATTCACAAAAATCGATTACGATTAGTTTTTGTTCAAGTTTTTTTCAATATATACCACAACATATCAAAAAATGAGCGAAATCGAAAAGTGTCGTGTGAAAAACTTGGTGATCTGGTATGGAATGGAATGCCTCATATGCATAGGAATAAGAAAATTTTATTTTAGGCCATTTTCGATGGCAGGATTTTAATAAATATCTACTGTGAAGGAAAAACCCATTTGAAAAACGTTTATTTATAATCAAATAAGGAAAAGATTGTATATACATGCATATATCTCCGATTTACTGACAATTGAGTTTTGGTTGATCAATTCATCAACTTAGTTTTTCCCTGTTTTTTGGAAGTAAGTTGGTCTTAAGTTCTTTTTTTTAGAAAAATAAAAGTCTTAGAACCATTTGGTTTTCTATCTTTATTAAAAATTGAAAAAAACATAGAATTTTAAGATAAAAAACTTACTAAATAATATAAAATTAAAAAAAATCTGCTTGAACAATTTGCTTTTAACTATGTTTTCAAAATTTTGAAATTAAAGATTAATTTTTCAAAAACTATTTATTTAAACAACTTGATTTGAAAATCAAAGAACGGATTTCTGATGGCTTTTCAAAAGACTATAGCAATGTGTTACTAAAGTTTTTAAATATTATTTTTTTCTAATATAAGTTTTTTTTTTAGAAAATGCTCCTCCTGCTCAAACGGGGCGAAATAAGACTCCCGTTAAAATATTTTTTTTCGGTGCAACATACATACTTTTTCTATTTATTGGATCGTATAAAAAAACGCCCTGTATATGCATAAATGCATTCAAATTTAAACCATATCCCGGTGGTGGACTGTGGCTAGTTTTGGATATATGTCAGGGCACGTGTCATTAAACCTAACTGCAAAGGAATTTCTTTTATTACAATTTGTCCAGGGTTAGCCCTATATTTTCCGTAGATTTACCTGACTATATCAAAACTACATACATAAGAGCTTACAGCCAATTTCTTCATAGAGTCCTCACTGTAGTACCGGTACTAGTCCCGAAATTAGTACTCATATCGGTATCAAATCATTTCTTCACACAATTACTAAGCCCTAGTTCTGTCAGCTTGGAACCGAGTATTAGTTGGGACTCGGAACTAGCAAACTCCTTAAAATCAGCTAGTTCCTGGTTATTATACCAATTGCTAGTACTTAAATCGGTACCAAGTGATTTCTTCACAGAAGTACTAAGGCCTAGTCCTGTCAGATTGGTACCGAGGATTAGTTAAGTCTCAGTACCAGTATTTCATTCGCTTCCAAAGACATTATTTAATTTCGATACCGTCTTGGGTGCTGTTTTTTTTTAAATTTGTGAAACGTGGATATTTTGTTCGTAGAAAATAATGATTATTCTGGTACAACTTTGCGATTTATAGCAAGTAGTTTAATGTTGAACTCATGAACCTATACTACCTCCGAAAGAGTTTCCAGTGCATTTAGGCGATGTTTGGATCTTTATCCAAAAGCCAGTAACTTTGGAAGAACGAGTGGCGAGTACTGAAAATACCGTTTTACTAATTTTACTTCATTGGTGTAATCGATTGCACCTACTTTAGAATGTCATCATCCGGTGGATAATTATAAGCGAATAAGGTTCTATAAATATTTGTATTCAATATTTGTATGGAAATATCCCCTTTATTAAACAAACTAATAAGAGGGATGTTTTCGAAACCGGAATGCTATTGTTATACATTAGGTGGGAACATGCAACTCTGCATAATGGCCGGTTATTTTTCCTCATCAATACACTACGAGTTACTGCCTGGATGTAAGACGCAGCTACTACTACTACTGCAGCATTTTTGACATATATTCCAGCTCCGTCGATCATTCTGTTCAGGCAGTTACTCCGATACTTGACAAACTCATTCACCATATTTGTTTTCAAAAAGAAAATCAAGTCGATAAAACACTACAAATAAAAAAAAATTTAAACAACAATTACATTTATTTGGGGACAACAATGAATAAATAAAGCAAATCAATGATCAAAATTCGGTTGAAATTATTTTAAACAAAAATTGAATTATTCAATGGCATTTTAAATTTTTAAATGAATATCAAAATAATATTTTAAATGCCAAAACTCAATTTTTTGTTATGATCGAGTACCAGACCTAGTACCTAGTCTAGCTAGTCTGGGTACTAGTCTGGCTTAATACTTTTGTGAAGAAATTGGCCGTTAAAGGTCTAAATACCAAAATAGAGCCTTGTTTCACAATCATGGCTTAGCTTATTTTCTGCACAATAGCTGCTGGATGTTTGGAAGAGAAAACAAATAGACCGTAAAAAGTTCAAAAATAAAATACAAATTTGTATCGGAAAAGTGCTGCCTAACAGCTTACACACACACGGTTAAATGACCCTACCCCATAGCAAAATTTGTCTGGCCACAAAGGGCTGTCTGACTTACAAAAATTTGGGAAATTTTGGAAATTTAAGAATTTGGGGAATAACAGACAGTCTTACAAAAAAGCTTACAGAAAAAGGTGTTATTTTTCTAAAACAATACCCTATTAAGTATTTTGTATCAACATTCGTTGTAACGTTGACATCGGACTACATTGTGTTACTTCCATATTCATGTACCTCTTTAACAAACGTTCCTGTAATTCATGTACTTACGAACAACTATTACAGATTGAACGTACAGTATAATGAATGTACATTTTTATGAATAATTACCACATACCACATCACCACATATACGACGACTACTATATTCTTTGTCTGACTGCAAAATTTTTGCATAAAATTTGTTTGCGTTTTGTCAAGCAATCATCAAAAACCGGGAAAAAAGTTTTGTCTTCATTAGTTTTCGATTCTAACAAGAAATCACGGCAGTCCTGAATCCTGATCTTAGCAACCAACATCACCATCTGTGCGAAAGGTGATTTTTCACTCACAAACATATGTACATAAATTAAAATCAACCCAGTTATCGTATTGGATGTACAATATACAACATGCATGTATATATAAAATATAAAAGTAACTTGGAGTATTGATTTAAGGGTATACTTCCACTAACAACGCCTAGTGCACACGGATGTTATGGATACCTTTGTTGACGGAATGTGGTGGTGTGCTTACCTATTTCAAAATGTCTTTGGAGCTATTATCCTTCTTTTTTTTAAGGTACACCCACATACAAATATTTACTACCACACTATACTTTTCGTGCGAATATGGATGAAAATGGTGGAGATTGCATTGTGGCAAGTAAAAAAGGATTGACGGAGCAGCAGCCACTTACAGAAAAAACGAAACTAGTGCACAACAAACCAAGTTGGTGATGTCAAATAATTTTTACTTGTGATACGGGAGGGAAGCGAGGGGGGGGTACAATTACTGTAGAACAAATTTTGCTTTTTCATTTATTGTTTGAATAATTAAATTTTAAGTCGATACAAATATTAACTGTATATTCTGTATATTTTAAACAGACAGACATAAGGTACTTCATAGTTAAATAAAATTATGTTTAATGTTCAACCCAAGTTCCTCCAGATACTTTTGTGTGAAATTGTAAAAATAATTATTTAATTTTCCAATGTTTATATAAAACTAAGAGGGTGTTTCAGTTTTTCTTTTTAAATGTTATAGCTTGTTCAAAAATATTCAAGATTTTTTTTAATTGTATTAAATGATTTATAAAAAAAGCTTAATAAAAAGCTAAATCTGATCTTAAAAATTAAAAGAAAGTGTTAATAAAATGATTTTTTTTTTATTTGAAATTTCCGTTAGTTCACTTTTTAAACACAGTTATTTATTCCAAATAATAAATAAATTCCAAACAATTGACCCCGGTATTCATAAAGGCAAATAAAACACAAATTATCTTTATTAAGTGAACTAAGTGTCAAATCTTATCAATTAAATAAAATTCAAGATGATAAACTAATTCACCAAAGTAGGTACGAGTACATTAATAAATAATTAAATTAAAAATACTTTTTCATTTTTGCCAAAAACTAGAGATAAAAAGAAACAAACACTAAGTGACACAGATGCTATTTACAATCTCAAATGATCAAGTATGGGTGCAAAAGGTCACATATAGTGAGAAAGTATATGTGCAGTTTAATAAATACTCTTTGGTAAAAGCAGAATTCTTTTTGAATGAAGTAGATTATCGTTGAGATTCTGAACTTAACTTGGATAAGCGGTTAAATTTTTTTATTATTATAAAATTTTAAGTTGTGAACTAACTTCTGATCAACATTTTAGCTTATTTTTTGAATTATAGAATATTTGAAGACTTTCCAGTGATAGGGCTAGTAGTTTTAAGAGGTCTGTAATTAGTTTTGGCTAGGGGAATTTTGATTTTGATTGATTATAATATATTTAGGTAAATAACCCTTGACATTTATGACTTAATCTCATTTCGTGTGTCCGCTTGTGAGCTTATAATTTTTTTTTGAAAAATTTTAACGTATTTATTTAAATACAAGTAAACGAATTCAGTGGCTTGACAGCTCGTGGAGAGCCAGGGACAAGTGACACACAAATCTCAACTATTCCTGTCTGCTTGTTGTCGGCAGCAATGCAGGTGACCTACAATTTTCTGCCGATTCCAATCGGCTGAGACGAGATGCAATTTTTCATGACAACAGATGACCTTGGAGAATTTGTCAGTTCCTCGCAAGTATTACTGATGCTGAGAGTCGATCGCTATAGACCTTCGGCATTACGGTTTGAAGCAATTATACCATTACATGAAGGACAAATACGATTTATTGTTTCTACATTTTCCTGTCTTTTTGTTAAAGAATAAAACATACGAGTATCATTAATAATAATTTCCAAGCTTACTGAAAACTAAAAAAAAAAAAAAATAACAATAAACTAAGGCATCACAAATACATAAGATCTATCACACGCTAAGGAACACCCTTTATAAGGAAATCAAATAAAATGGACAACCACAAAAAAAAAAAAAATCATACATTCTTAATAATAATGAAGATAGAAACATTTTAGCACCACGAAGCACAAATAATGTGTGAGGTTTAGAATTTAGATTATTATTTAATCTTTCTGTCTCGTAGTGTAGTTGGTATAAACATTTTAATTTATTTTGTTTACCTACAAAAATGTAAGGTATTAGAGTTAATGAGTAATGTATATTATATTCCTATGTCTGTATGGTTATTAGATTTTTCAACATATCCCAGCAGCAGTATTAGATACACCTTTTGCGATAAGAAAAGATAAAATTTTATTTTCACTACAAAATAAGGAAAGAAAATCACTGTTTTTTTTGCAAAATAAGAATTTTATTTTTCACAACCAGTTGTTGCCGTAGTTTGTTATTTCTTTTATTTATTTTTTATTTAACAACATTTTCTTTTAGAAACATAATTGTATTATACTCGTAGCACTCAGAAACTCCAGATAAAGCACTTGATTGAAAAAAAGAAGAAAATTAAAACAAAACTATCGAGACCGCTACAAATTGTATACCGAAAAATCTGTATCTGTTTTGGAAATTAGGAAAAGAAGGATACAATTTTTTTTAGTTCCGGAAATGCGAACCGATGCTGTTGTATCTTAAAATGTTACACAAAAACTAAAATTATAATCGTCAGAGTAGATGGAATTCGAAGAAGACAGACAATAATTGTAGGTTTATTTTGTATAGATAGTTCAAACAACATTAAACAAACGATCCGACCGACGACGACGACGACGAGGACGACGGACCAACCGACATCTTAAAGATTTGGGGATAGTCTCCCCTATTAATTTACTGATAGTGCGATATGAGGTGGTGTCGTCAAAATGTACATGCAAGAGTACAGCATAAGTGGAAGCTGGCTCTTTGGTGGAATGAAGCAGCATCTTCCATCACACAGAGTGTTTTGTTTGCTTTATGAGTGGTTATGGTTGTTACCATAATTGCGCTTCGGCTATCGCTGCTGATTCTTTTCCAAGCTCTCTAGATGAGAGCTACTGGGAACTGGGATGCTGTTTTCGTGTTAGATTTTCCAGCAGGAAAGATTGAAAGAGTAATCAATGGGAGGTACAGACTTGAAGATCATGCGCAAATCAATAGAAGAGAAGCTTTCGAGAGTTTGTTTTGTTGGTAATATGTACTGGTATTAATGTAAATTTTCTCTTTCACTATGGGTGTTTGTGTAGGTTTTTTTTTCTGTTAGCCGGACATTTAAATGAAAACAGTACTTAACTTCTTGCAGTGATTGTAGGTGTACTGAGTATACACGCACCCTCCTTTTATTGGTGTAGAGGATGATTTTGATGGTTTTTCTTTCTCACAATGATTCTGTTAGGTAACATATTAAGTCCACGTGATGGATTTGTATGTGTTGTGTATTCACACAATATGTGTCAACAGAACAAGCTTTATGCCGTTAAAATAAGTACATAAAGTTATAATGACTCGGTAGATATTACAGTGGGTCTGAGCTTACGTTCTGCAACTTTTTCATCACAAAAAAATATACTTTCCCATCGAAAAAATAAATTCATGTCACATCCACATCACGAAAAAAATGTAATTTTTTAATGATTTATACAAAAATACTGTTTATCCTCCTCATTGATGGGTGAAAACCGGTGACGTGAATAAGGTTTAGTGAAATAAGACCAAATCTGAAATTTGGCCAAATTTCAGTTTGAAAATGGAAATAAGGCCAAATTGGCTTTTTTCCAATTCAAAACCGAAATAAGGCCAAATTTCGTTTGGAAATAAATCCAAATGATTTCCTTTCAATATTTCCAAGGCTTTGCATACACCCAGCCTCGCACATACCCCCAATCCTATAGTGAGCCCAAGCAGTGGGTTGCCCCGATGCACACCTCACTATTTATGCGCCATTATTGTAAAGCAAGGCTAATGTAAATAAGATCTCGAAAAAACCTGTTTCTTTTGAGGCTATAGTACCATTTTTTTTTACTCAACAGTACCGTCGGCTTGCAAATAAAACATGAAAACGAATTAGAGCCAAATTGGTCTCATTTTGCTTTAAAAAGCGAAGTCAAGCCGAATCGAAAATTTGGCGTTATTTCAATATTGAAAACGAAATAAAGTCAAATTTTTTTATTTTTGGCTTTAATACGATGGGTTTTATTTCACATCACCGTGGAAACCATGAGTTTTTACTTGCAATTCATGTATTTTTATATGTAGGTACATTTCGACAAATTATGCATTCGTTAAAAAACGATGGCTTAAATCTTAAAGGTTGAATCGATTTTCTTTAAACATGGTTTGGGTTTCGCAACGATATGGGCTTAAACCCGATATGCTTTCTACTTTGTAATGTCCAAAAATAAGGATATCTGCCATAAAAATATTTCCGAGATCAAAGAAAATGTTTTTTTGTCTTAAAAAATGTTTGTAACATTTTTCTGTGCACTAAAATTGGTATAATTTACCATTAAACATAAAACACTAGGTCAGCGATGGCGAGACAATGGCACACGTGGAATTTATTTTTAATAGAATTTTTCATATTTTTGTTTAAAAAATAAGCAAAAAATAAATAAAACAAAATAAATTAATAATTTCATCTCACAGTGAAAATAGCCCAGTTACATTTTAGTTCGAAAAATGTATCTTGTATTGTATTTTGTAAAGAATATCTTTTTGTCTTATAGATATAATTGATTTACGGCCATAGAGGACTGCTTCGAAAATTTTTTTGGTGAAACTTCTCCAGTAAAACTCTTTTCAAATCAGCTTCATTGGAAATATCATGTTTCTGAATTTAACTTTACAATTTTTTTTTCAAAAATTGTCAATTATGTTTGGATTTTGTTATTTTGGTGGAATCTTGATCTCCCTTGGGCAACTGTACAACAGCCATTTCCTATTAATTTCAGCCGAGTGCTTCGGTTTATTGTCAAAATAAATATAAAAAATGTTCCAATTCCAAGCATTTCAGCACTATTTTAATAATTGAATTTCAAAGTATTGAAATATTGATATATCTGTTCTTAATTCCCTCAAAAAAAATGTAAGTTGCCAACCCTAGGTGCAGAGCACCTCGAATTATTAAGCTATGCCTGTCTTATAGCAAATGGGCGATATGTGTGGAGAATTCTACAAACAATGGAAGAAAATGATGATAGTTTCGGCACAATGCTTTTGAGACCAAAAAGACGTTACAACTAACTTATTTTTAGGAACCTAAAATATTTTATAATTATTTCTCTATTTCAAGTTAATTTTTTAGGTAATCGTTCCTCTTGACTAAATGGAGAGCTATGCACTGCCCTCCCACACAATTTTCTTCTTGTTTTGATCCAACCTGTTCCCTCTCTACAGTTTTTATGCATTTAATGCCACATTGTATAACTTTTCTCTAAATTTAAAAAAAGAACAAGCTCGCTCGCACCGAGTCGAAATACCTATAATGTTATTAAAAATGTATTTATATCATAGAAAGATGTAAAGGGTTTTTCAACAGGGACGCTACAAAAGTAGAGCGACAGGGACAGCAAACGACGCCATATTTCTTGCCGCTCTTTTGACATTTCTCTTCAGTAAGGTTTGCCATTTCATGATGGAAAGATATACGAGCCAACAACGAGTCGAAATTATTAAAATTTACTACCGAAATTCGGAGTCAGTGGCCTCAACGTTAAGAGCGCTACGTCAAATTTATGGTCGTCATAATCGTCCTGAATGGCTTCGTCAATAAACAAAATACGTACTCCATGAGTCATCATTGCATCCCGAAAAAAATACGGTTTGATGTGGTTTATGGGCCAGCGGCGTCTCTTTCGTACTTCTTCCGTGATGATCAAGACCGGCACGTTACTGTGAATGGGGATGCTACCGTTCAATGATAACCGAATATTTTTAGCCCCAATTGGATGATATGGATTTGGAGGACATGTGGTTCCAACAGGACGGTGGCGCCACAAGCCACACAGCGAATGTCACAATCAATTTATTGGAAACCAAGTTTGGAGAACGTGTTATCTCACGAAATGGTACAGTTGCAGTAGTATCGGCAGATTTATGCTTGAAAACCATCGAAAATGGGGTTCAGCGTCTGGACTTCTGCAGGCGTGCCCGTGGAGGCCATGCAAAAGAAATCGAGTTCCATACGTAATGGCATCGAACGTAATTTCACATGAATAAGGAATTTTATTGATATCCAAAACCGTTTTTGTTTTATTTAAAAAAACTTTTGTAGCGCTCTTATTGAACAACCCGATATTTGCATCATAGAAAGATATATTTACTAACGTCAATAATTGCGGATTCATTTTGATTTTAAACTAACTTTTAAAGACGGGCAGTGGAAAAGTCAGGGGACTGAGAATTAGATACTTTGAAGAATTTTTTGAGAAATGAAAATTACATCAGATTTTAATTATTTCATCTGGGCATGTAGATATATCAATAAGATTTCAAAAAATCGTATTGAATACTTGAACGGTTCTTAAAATATCAGCAGAGCCGTCAAAAATTGCATCGTTTGAGGAATCACCCGCATAAAAACACATTTTTTTTTACTTTTTATAAGGCTTCCTCCTAAATGCACCAATGCATTTCTGAGATAATGGTCACACTGGCCACTTTTCAATATTTTTATCTAACTCCGAAACTAAGCCGAATTTGACAATTAAATACTTTAAATTTTTTGTTCAAAATTAAGTTTTCTATCGAAATGGGTGGCTTAAAAATTTTAGAAACAAATTTAAGCAGAAAAGTTATTAAAAACCAACCAAATCGAAAAATCAAAGTTTTTTTTTCTAAACTGCACATATTTTTTTTTCGGAACAAAGATACGTTAAAAACATACCAAAACTTAATAAAGTAGAGTCATCTCTTAACGGCTTTATATGGCATGTCAAAAAGCCATATTAATTGAAAATTCAGAACTTTGACATTTCTAATAATTTTTTGCAGTTTTTGCCCGAAAGACTATTTTTGGGCACCATATAGTAATTTTAACATTTTTTGCCCCTATTACCAAGTCTTACATGAATTGAATCGGCAGTTTAAATAAAGGAATAAGTTCAAAAATGAAATTTTGGGGAAATTAAAAAAAAAAAACTATATAATAATTACACAATAATTACACAAAAGTAAAAGCGATGGATTTATTCGTTATTTCCTTCTTCAAACTAATGCGGTTCTAATGTGGAAAAATTAAGCTTAATAACTAAAAATCTTAATCAAATCGTATAATAAATATATGTTTTTTAAGACAATATTTTCAAGAGTATCTACAAAAATAAAAAAATTCTCAATACACTGCGTGGATTTGAAAGAAAATACTTTTTAATCCTATTAATGATCCTACTGGTAACGATTATGTTGAATGCCTAGACTATATGAAACTTTGAATTTTACCATTTTGTCAGTGAAATTGGTAAATATATATTTTGAATTGAAGAAGGGAACAAATCCAGAGGCAAAATCACCCTATAATGAATTTTCGTATCCCTAACTAAAACGTTAAAAATTTTGGTTTTTGTTAATTGCATGTGTATGCATGCCTTAATAAAAATAAAATGAAATAAAACGGGTTTTCAATTTTTGGCACTTATTCCCTTCTTCAAACTGCCGATATAATTGGAGCAGCCGTTTAGTCTGTAGGTCTAGAAGCATTTAAAAATAAACCGGGAAACTAAATTGCGAAATTACCTACTGTTTAAATATTCTTTATCATCGTAATGTCATATTTCATCGAAATCTTGAGTTCGAATATTTTTACGAATGTGAAATTTGCCATATTGTACCGAACAAAGGGTATTTAGGTCAAAATTGCCAAAAATTATAACAAATGGTTAAGCTTTAAATATCTTTGCAAATTTTGAATAAAAATTAATTTTTCATCATGCCATATTAAAACCTTAAGTCTTAACTTTATTTTGTCCGTGCATGTCTTGAACCAATCTTTGCTTAAAAATAAGTTTTGTGCAATTTAGAAAAAAAAAAAATTAAAAAACCTTAAAATTTTGTATGTTGTTTTTTGTTTTTAACTTTTCCAGCTTAAATTTTTTTTATACAATTTTTCAAACTATCTATTTCGATAAAAAATTTATTTTTGATAAAAATTTAATCAATGATAAAACTGTCAAAATCGGCTTAGTTTCGGAGCTATACCAAAAATATTGAAAAGGGTCCCAGTGTGACCAACCATTCTCTCAGAAATGCATGGTTGAATTAAGTAGCATTTTCAGTTTTAAGCGTGATGGTTATAGGCCAAATAAACATATTCAACAAAAAAAAAAAAAAACATTTCCACATAATTGTAA
Source organism: Dasysyrphus albostriatus (assembly GCA_946251815.1). Taxonomy (NCBI): domain Eukaryota; kingdom Metazoa; phylum Arthropoda; class Insecta; order Diptera; family Syrphidae; genus Dasysyrphus; species Dasysyrphus albostriatus. The sequence continues at coordinate 180,716,491 of OX276335.1, forward strand.
TTTTCCGATCTATTCAAATGTAGTACCTCGTGGCATGATGGTTAGTGCGTAGGACTGTCATGCCAATGGTCTGGGTTCGATTCCCAGCCGCTGCCTCTTGCGAGAAACTGACAAATCCTTTAAGAGTATACTTGCCATGAATAAGTGATTCTCATCTAGCCGTTCAGACTCAGCAAAAAATTGTAGGTCCCCTTCATTCCTGCCAAAAATACGCACACAGGAATGGTTAAGAGTTGTAAGTCACTAGCCTTGGTTCTCTACGAGCTGTTGTGACACCAAATTTATTTATTTATTTTTTGTATTCAAAAGAGAAAAGACTATAAGAATTTTAAATTAAAACCTATTATCAAAACTCTATCTTTTTAAAAAAATAAACATACAAAACAACTTTCAAACATTAACGATCACATTGTATGTATCATTAGTTTTTTTTTTTAACTTTCGGTCAAGAAAATTAATGGGCAACGTGCGATCTTGTAAGTTAAATGAATTAACTTTTTTAGAAGCCATTGCCATTGATGATGTCGATTGACATAAACCTTAACAATTTAAAAAGTTTCGGAATTAATTGTATCAGACAGTAAGAAAGCATATTTGAGCTCTTTCAGATTTTTAAAGTTTCCCCAAATATTAATGAAATCTAGGAAAAATTTTGAAAGATACGAAATGACCATGCTGGCATGATATCAAAACAACAGCCGAATCTACATTCAACACACCTGATTTTTCATCTTATAACTTAAATGTTATCGATCATAAGGGTAAATGCAGATCACTTAGGGTGAAATTATGATGTACTCTTTTATTTCCTTTCAAAGCATTTCTTTACTAACAAAGCAAACGTACCTACTTATATGATCACTTATAGTAGTGCAGGCAATACAAATAATCATATGTAAATCTTATATTTTAAGTGGAGCCACGGGTAAAGAAATAGATAAATAGTTTTTCAATAATTATTACTTGAAGTAGCCACATATACAAATTAATATTGATTTTATGTATGGCATGGGCGCCACTTAAAACTAATGAATATTAACTCAAAGCAATGTTTCGAATTTTCTTAAAATTTGGATAAGTCAAGAAGATATGAATTTTTTAATATTTGTTTGTTATTGCGTCAGATACTCGTATGTTAGCGGAACTTGATGAAGAATTTGCTCTGGCGTTTGTTTCCAAAGCAGCAGCAGAAGCAATATGGATGTTGAAACTGAACTCTGCTGTTGATGATTAATGCTTTTAAGTGCTGATGGCCAGACTTGCATTTACTGCACTATTCAAGATTTTACTTGAATAAATGAAACAATGATCAATCAAAGGTTAGGTTAGGAAGGGGGTTCACGGCACAAAGGCCGTTGCATACAATGTACTGAGTTTCCTTTACATTAATTATAGGCCATAAGCTTCTTGAAATAACGACTCTGGCCACCCAGGAGCTATTGATTTGCTCTTTCGGCCTATTTTCTTTATTACGCCATTGGGGATGGGGATGTATGGTCCTTTGTCTAATTGGCTGCTACTATTTCCATTTGAAATTCACCCTTTTTTTGGCAGTTCATCTACTATATCATTACCTTCTATATTACTATGTCCATCAGAAACCCAGGAGAATCTGACTTGGTGAGTGTTACAAATATTATTCAGTATGCTTCGGAATTTCCTTTTGCCTTGGATCTTTTATCAATCAACAGTTCATCGTCAAAATTATATCCTCACCGTCAATGTCTTCAGAGCTATAAATTGCATTCGTCAATTCACCTGTTTTATCATCTCTTACAGATTCCTTAAAGATCTTCTTGACATTGCTACATGACAGCATGAGGAACTAAACTGATCTGACAAAAAGTACTATTTTTATTTTTTTATCAATAAAAATTGTGGTTGGAAAAAATATTAATTTTCGAGCTTGCAAGAGTACATTTCACTTTGAACAAACAAACCTAGCTTGGAAATGAAACGCACTACAACTTAGCAATAAACATCAGCTATGCATAGAACGATATTTTAACTACAGATAAAGATTATAGGATTGGGCAAGAGATCATATGGTTTTTTAAGGAAAACCGCTTCATAGGTATAATGATTTTAGCATTTATTTTTATATAGGTACACAAGTAATCAACCATAATTCTTGTTTTTTTTAGCTCTTAGCCATTTACGGGTTGTTTTTACAACTGAAGTTTCAATATTCGTTTAATTTTTCAATAATGACTTGCTTTTATAATATAGAATCTCTAAAATTCTTTTATAAGAGCAAATCCGTGCCATTAATCGTGTATTTTATTTCTGATTGAGTGAGTAGTCTGAATGATAAGGACTCAAATTAATATTCCAAAAATTGTACTTTTGAAAGAAAATGATAACTCTCACGGGAATATAAAAAAACAATCTCAGCAAATACTTTGATTTGGATTTCTACACGAAGAGGAGTGTCGAAGTTCAACTTTTTCATTATTTTTAAACAACATTATTCATACGCTTATGGATAACTTAAGAGATAAGATATAGTCTCTAGTTTTGAGTTCTTAAGACAAACATTTTTTTCAAAGTAATGTGCATACAATGATAATGAATATCTGAACAAAATTTCGAAATTTGTTTAGATCTTGTTTTCTTTTTCTTGACCTAAGGCTAGCTGCAGTTCCCGTGCGCAAAAAAAATCCCAATGCAAATATTTTCGCGTGTCAAAAATTATAAAAGTTAAATAAATGGTGTTTGACATATTGGTTTACAGCTGCATGCAAAAAACCCATTGTACCATAGAAAATCATCCCAAAGACCGGCAATTGTTTTTCGTGCGAGAAAATATTGTGGTGAATAAATATTATTTTTTTGTATGGTCGGTTTACAAAAGAAAACAAATTTACCTCAAAACATTATTTGTATGGATATGTTTTTGAATCCAAAAAAGGTGTTTTCAACATTTAGGTCTATAGTTAATTAATAAACTAAAGACCTTAATATTGAAAACAACATATATTATATGTATAATACTATGCATCACAGAAAATATAGATTTTTTTTATTTTGACTTTTTTTGTATGGGAACTGCAAACTAGCCCTTAAGCCTAGTTTAACCCATGCGAAACAAAAATCGAATTCAAATTAATTTTCCATATATTCAAATTGTATAAAAGTCAAGGTAAAAAATGTTCGGCTTTGCCTAAACCACCCAATGAGTGATTAATTTAGCTTAAATGAATAAACTATAGGCCTAAAAATGGAAAATATTTATTTTTTAATGCAAAAACCATTTGCATGCAAGTACTGCTTTATTTTTTTTGGAAGTGTAAGCCGACCATCCAAACAAAAATATTTTATTCACCACTTTTGTTTTGCATGACATTTCATGGCAGCAATTTTTTTTTTTTGCATGAAACTGTAAACCAATCATGCAAAAAATTAATTTTTCATTTCATCTTAATTATTTTTGACATGCGAGAAAATTTGCATATATTTTTTTTTGCGGACGGGAACTGGTAACTAGACTTTAACCACCACGGATTACTCGTTCATTCAGCTTCAAATCGTTTTTCTTGTAAATTTTGATTCAACCACTTCTCGCTGAGATATTGGACTTGGAATTGAAAAAGATTGTTATTCGTTCATCGATATCTCAGTAACCAATAATCGCACAGAAAATTGAAAGTGGGTTTTGAGAACTTGAATAAATTCTCAAAAAAGAAAGAATTTGAAAATTGCAAGAAAAATGGCTTTTTTTTTGAAAGTCAATGATAAAGCAAAAATATCTAAAAAAAAAAAAACTAATAATGTTAAGTGTGCCTTTTACAGTTCAATATTTTCACAAAACCCAACAGAATTTCAATTTAAAAAAAATAAGGATCTGGTTTTTTGCTTTTCAAAGCTCATAATTTTAAACAAAAGGAAAGACTTTTTTCACATTTATGTATTCAAATTTTACTTTATGAAAAATTAATTGGAATGACTTCAGGGAGTTAAAGAAATTGAAAGGTATAACTATAGCTATAGAGTATGTAAGGGTTAAAAAATACTACCTAATCTAGTCATAAATACTAATTTTAGAACGTACTTAACTATCTAGACCACAATCAAATATGACTTTACGATGATAGAGAACACGAAAAAAGTGAGAGGTACAATTCTGTCTGTCCGTATATCGACCTACAGCCTAAACCACTGAAGCAATTTTCTTCAAATTTTGAGCTTGAAGTTTTTTTTAACTCGCTAAAAAATCAATTTCCTCTCTGAAATTGAATTTTTTAGCACCAAAATTAACTGTACTTGCCCTACAACCGTTAATGAAAAACTTATCCATCTCAAAAACAGTTCTAACGATTTTGATAAAATATAATAAGTGTATTATTGTAGGTATGGTGTATTGATTGATGAATTTTCTTATGAAACTAATTTTAAAAATGTATTTTAACACATACTCAAAATTGGTATACCAAAGCCTTTTTTTTAAATGTTATTAAAATTTTATATAAAAAACATTTATTTTTAAGAAAACCGCTCCAACGATTTTTGATTTTCAAGTAATCAAATGGCATACTTGTTTTTGTTTTTTAAGTTTTTAACTACTTAGTTGTTTATATAGCTAAAAGAACGATTAAAATGCTTTTTCATATTTTTATTTTTTTTTATAATTACTTTCATATTTTAGAAGTTCCAAATTGCAAGCAACTTGAACATAAGAGCAAGTATGTATACGCGATCCACTCGTGCATTTTGTTTTGTTTTAAGTCGCTGACAATCATGACACATAGGTTCATATCTTCAAATTTACCTTCACAAAAGTTTAACATGGAAAAAGATGATTTATTTCGGACCTTGTGGACACTTGTAATAACGCGTAGTTTTGTGTATCGTATGGTGAAGTTGTTCGAGGATACTTGTGGAGTGATCCATCCAACCACTCACGCATTGTAAAAAATCGCGTAAAATTTTAGCTCATTATTTTACTGTTAACCCGGTTTCAAACACGAACGAATTAATGGAAAATTTTTAATTTTAGTACAAATGATCTCGCTCATATAATTTAAAAAATGGCGTAATATAGGACAAAATCTAGGGTAGTTATTTCTAAACTTACAGGCATATTTAAAATTCGACGTTTTTGAATTTTTACTCCATGGATCTTTAATTAAGGAAATATTTTTACTAGTTTTTTTTTTTCAGTTTTAGAAGTAGTAAAAAAGTACTACATGTACCTACCAAAATATAAATTTTAATTAAATGAAGGAATAAAAAGTTATTTTAATATTTAGATAGAGTAAATTAAATGTCCTTTTCGGTTATGAAATCTTATCAGGAAATCAATTTCTCTAAGGATATAAAACCAAAAGTTAACATTTCAAATCTTGTTTTAAGAAACTTACAACAAAGAGAATGGGATGAAAGCTTTCAAAAACTATTATGTAATATTTTGGACGTACAATACAAAGTTCACGAAATATTTGATTAAACGTGTTTTCCGTGATTTACAATTGGGGGACTTCCCGGAAGGTATTCCAATAAGAAAATCAGTTCAGTAGAAAATCGCAGGAATTACAATAAATTACCCTCATCTTGGCATATAATTCCGGTTTTCTATGCCACACACTTAAAATTAGGTATCTTCTAAACGAATAGAGATCCCACGCAGTAGAGTCCCACTACGCAAAATTTTGAGACTTAAACCATATATGAAAAGTGGCTTAGTTTCTTAAAATTTGATTTTAAATGTTACCTTCCGGTTTTATATCCTAAAAAAAAACAAATCGATTTCCCGTAAAGATTTCATAACCGAAAACAACATTTAATGTACCATATCTCTCAATACAAAAAATTGTGTTCCTTAATTTGAATAATAGACATTTTTATGTCGTTTTCGATTGGATTTTCGTAATATATGTATTTTATCCCTTTGTGAATCCAATCGAATATGAAAACATCATGTTGTCAAATTTACAGACACACTACTGAATGACGCGATTTTACAAAATGGCTTCTTCAAGCATTTATGGCTGATTTATAATGCCGCGTTGGGCGTTACGTTGAAAGATTTGTCTATCAACGCAAAAGTTCAGGCATAGGAATTTCTGTTTAGTGCTTACAATGACGCGTTGAACATTATGTTACGATTTTGCATCTATTAGTACGTACACAAACCAACGTAACGTAAGCGGCTGCAACACAAAAGTAGAAATTATTCAACTTTTGCGTGCGTTTTGACATTTCGATTTTCAATTTAGGCATGTGGCCATCGACCTTTTAATTTCAGCTTACGATATGTACATATTTAATCCGGGAGGCAACCGTCCGATTACCTATCTCATCGCAACCACGGAACCAGCCCCAACCGATAGCTTTAGTCGAAACATTTGAAAAGTTACTGGTCGGACACGCTTTTTTAGATTGCAATGGTTAGAAAATGCATTTTCAGGTTACATTTTTGGCTAATTCTACGTTTCCACCTGAGCGTAATCTTGGATTTCAGTCCAAATCTCCACATACAGTTTTGAGATTTTGAAATGCGAGATTTCGTTTAAATCTCAATGAAATCCTGTGTCGAAACTGAGTTAAATCATATCAAATAGCTAAGAAAGTGGCCTTAACCACCTTTTTTTCATTTTCCAAAAGTGAAAAGTGCATTTTCTAACTTTTATTGCTATTAGATAAATCTTGTCCGACCAGTAGTTTTGTAAATGTTTAGACTAAAGCTGTTGGCAATGCCAAACTTGACATCCCCTTTTTACATTTGCAGTACTACATAACTATAATTGATTCTGCCTTCGAAGTAAGTACCTTATTACACGACGACTTTTGTGTCATGACTTTTTTCGAAATTCAATGAGAGCGAACGAGAAAAAACATCTGATCTCACCTTCGCACTCATTTAATTTCGAAAAAAAGTCATGGCTCACAAGTCGTAATAGGCCACAAAGTTATATTAAAATATATAACCAGTTTCACAGTGGAAGTTTAAACTCCATTTTTGGTTTAAACTTCAGTTCAGAAGAACAATTGAACTCAGTTCAAGGTTTAAACGAAACTGTAGAACTGGGGGTAAATGATTTAATTCAAACTAACCTTAAACGGATTTAATTTATAGTACAGGTAAAATAGAATACCAAATTAAAACAAACAAATTCTTCCCATCATGAAACTTGGTGAAAACGTTTCGTGTACCAAGAGAATGAAGAATCACAGGCGCAAATTTTAAACATTGCTCGTTTAAGGAATAGAACCGGCTCTAGTTAAAGTAGTTGTTTTGCTGAGAACCCTTTTTAAACAATTTTATAATTTTAAACGCATTAAACAACTCTTCTAACTAGAATAAACTCCGGAACGTAATAAAAGTAAATTTGTGTTAAACAAGCCCAAATCTGACAGATGAAGAAAGAGACACAGCTACACAACAGAAACAAATTTAAAACGAAAACGAACAAAATACTTCGAAACAAATAATTTTTCGCTGAAGAAGGTTAATTTTATGAAATATATAGTGAAATGCCATAAAGATTCAGATTGCGATTGTTTAGATATAATTGTAGTTCATTTTAAAAGGAGACAAAATTTATATCATTGATCTAAACAAAATCGTTCTTTCACTCCCTTGGAAATTTTAGCAATTTCGCTGAGTTGCGTATTCATCGTCACAATATTGCAAAATTGAAAATATCGCCATTGCATTCATTTTCATTTCATGTTTTTGCTTATTATAAAGTTAAAAATCATCAAGTCTAAAAAAACTTTTTTCTTTTTCGTGAAATAATTTTTCTCTATGGATAAAGCATACTTTAGATGAGATAAATAAGGTTTTTGCTGCTTTTAAAGTTAGATGAGTGCTTTAGCGTTAAAGAAAACTTTATGTCGTTTAAAATGGCAAGAGAGCCGACTCTCGATCTAAAAATTTTTTTTTTAGAGCAGACTCCCATTTTAAGAGTGATTTAGAGTTCGTTTTAAATGTTTAAAATTTTGCGCCATAGAGTCTAGACAAATATTTAACATGGAAGATTATTTTTTGAGGAGAGGGGGGAATTTGTGCTGTGTCAAACAGAAAAATGTACCTAGGCAAAACCTATGCACATGTTTTCAAGTTAGTTTTAAATGAGTGATCACAATTTGTAATGGTTTCTAAAAGAACTAACTTTCTTCTTTTAAAATCTGTTTAAATCTTCCCATTATCTCTTTTCTTCTCCGAGCAATCCTCAGTTTATTTAAAGCCTTTCATTAATGATATAAATAAATAAAATGTAGGGAGAATTTGCAAAAACTTGTAGGAGCTGGTCCATTTCTCAACACGAATGTGTCATACATCGTTGAAAAGGTTTTTGTGTGTACATCATTTCATTACATGGAAATTAAGCTCTATCTAAGCCATGGGTTCACCTGTTGGAACCACGATATTCGCGATATCCATAAGTTTAGTTCACAGTGACTTTCTCGGGATGCTTTTGGTGCAGGTGTATCTAATGTTAATTGGAATCATCTCAAAACTCGACAAATATATTTGTCCACATACTTAACCAACAATGTCGCTATAATATACAAATTTGAGAAATACTTATTGAAAGACCTTTTACAGTAAAAAAATGTCTTTAAATCAACCTATGTACATATGTAAATATGTACATACTTATGTAATAATCCAAAATTAAAGAAGAAGTTAAATTAACTATCTACAACTGAACAGAACTCGATTCAAAAACATGCTTTTACCAAAAAGTAGTAATTTCAAAGTAGGATTCGAATTCAGGGCATCAAGAAGCTAGTATTGTACTGCATACTGCAGTAGGTATCGTATTTAAATTTTACATTTACTTACCCTGAACATTAAAGGGTTTCTGTCAATATCCGATTCAGCACTCTCAACCAATGATTCTGATTCCGATAGAAAAGCTAAAAACTAAAATAATAAAATACAAATATAAATATAGAAATTCTGTGAATTGAAATATTTTTTAATACCTGATCCATCGTACGATCAAACGATTGTAAACTATGAAGAGCAGCATGGAGTTGTTTTCCGCGATTTATAACGCCATTGTTTAGATTCACGTACCTTAAATATAAAAAAAAAACAGATACAACATCTATTTCAAAAAAGGACCAATTATTAAAAATTTATATTTTTACAGCCGTATATTTATAAACAAATTATTTTCAAGGCTACTTATCTTAAAAAATATTTACTCAAATCTGACAAATATACTTAGTGCATATATCAGACATCCCTACATTTTTGAAAGTTACAGGTACAAGATAAGAAATAAGAACGAAAATAATAGACTAGAGAATTATAATGCGTTTTAGAAGGGTACAACAGCATCTAAATCATGAGCCCAACTGTTGTACTTGGGCGAAACGCATTTGGACTAAAGGTCGCAAAATTTTTATTTTGAATACTATAGTTACAGTTACAAAAATTTACCTTCAAAATCAAAATTTAAATATTTGATAAAAACAACATTATTTCGTTTGAAGAGAACAAAAAACCACATTTATTATGTTTAAAAAAGTTTTTAAATAATAAAAGAATTTGTTTTGTCAGTAGGTGGAGCTGTCTGGTTTTTGGCCTGCTTGCTTTTAGATATGAACACGTAATTTGTAACAAGTTTTAATACTTAATCAAAGTTACTTAAGAAAGATCTATTTATTTTAACGCCAGCCTTCTAACGCCTTTGAAGCTTACTCAAAGCCATATAAATATTTTGATATATGTATGTATGAGAATAATAATTGTTTTTCCTTTATTAATTACAGAAATATGTGCATATTAACTTATACTGTACTAGGCTTAAAAGTCGCAAGCTCATTTTTCCAAGTCATCACCAAAATTACTTTAAGTTATGCGCATAGAAAAATAACATAATTTTTGTAAAATAAAAAATCTTTCTGAATTTTTTTTTTTAAATTATCTAACATGATGGCAAGAAAAGCAAAATCCTTCATATGCATTCATCTCAAAACTACTAAAATCGAGATATACCCTTTTTCTTTATGACGGCAGTATAGTACATAATAGTTTTCATGTTTTTGTTTTAATGATATTTATATAAAAGTTTTCTGGTTTTTTGGTTTGTTTTGTGGAGCTTATATGTTGGCCAGATCTGTTTTGTCGTCAGGCGAGTAGTGATACCTGTCCATCTGCTGTTTGTCATCACATTGGAATCTTGCTTAAGCATAAGTTTACGTGTAGCGATCGGTATTCCAATATTCATATATATTCATTAGGTGATATTGGTGTACTAGTTCCTATCTTGGCGAGTTCATCGGCTTTACAGTTCCCTAGAATATCTCTGTTTCCCAGCACCCAGAAAAGGTGAATGTTGAACTGTTCTGCCATCTCCATTAGAGACGATCAAGAGTTTCGGGCAGTTACGGAGTTTGTAGAAACAGAGCCTAATGATTTAAGGGCAGCTTGGCTATCTGAGAAGATACGTTTTCTTTGAGCCAAGATAAAACTTCTTTTATCGCCAGAATTTCCGCTTGGAACACACTACAATGATCAGGGAGACGGAAGGAGAGACTAATGTTTAGTCGTTCTGAGTACACGCCGCCATCTACCACCTCTTCGGTTTTTGAGCCATCCGTGTAGAAATGAATTGCTTCATCTCTCAAAAATTCATTATCTTCCCAAGTGGATTTTGTTGGAATTGTTACTTGAAAACTTGAAGGTGTCGAACGGAGAGCTCCGCTGATACACATGCAAGTTACTTTATCTAAAGCAGTCCACCATACTGCCACCCCATAAATGAGTATCGGTCTGATGACCGATTTTTATAGCCAGTGGGTGATATGTGGCGACAAGCACCATTTGCTTCCAATAGCTTTTTTACAGGAGAAAAGTGCCACTGTGGCCTTTCTAATTCTTTCTTGTATATTTGGTTTCCAGCTAAACTTTTTGTCTAAAATCAGAACCATATATTTAGCTTGATCTGAGAAGTTAGGTGCAATACCATTTATTGATTGAGGGTCTATATTCGGAATTTTATATTTCCTTGTAAAAAGGACAAGTTCAGTTTTGTGGGGATTTACACCTAGTCCACATTTGTCTGTCCATTTAAGTAGTTTGTTGAGAGCGGTTTGCATTAATTCTGTAATGATTTGAAGATGCTTTCCCGATATTGCAATGTCAACGTCATCAGCATATGCAATAACTTTGAAACCATCCGCTTCTAGATTGACTAATAGTTCATTAATTACGATGTTCCATAAGGTTGGGGATATGACTCCACCTTGCGGTGTGCCTCTGCTAATAGATCTTCTAACAGAAAATTCACCTAATGTTGAGCTAATTATTCTGCTTCTTAGCATGAGGCTGATTCACTCCCTAAGTGAGCTATCAACATTCAAGTTCTTAAGAGCGGTTGTTATTGCTATATTGCTGACGTTGTTGAAAGCACCTTTGATATCTATGAGTGCAACCAGAGTATACTCTCTATGATCAAGGGAATATTCAATAGTGCGTACCAAGTTATGCAAGGCCGTTTCTACCGATTTTCCTTTGCGGTAAGCGTGTTGTGCCGGAGAGAAAAGATTGGGTTCTATGGCACTACGCAGATGGATATCAATCAGTCGTTCTAAAGTTTTAAGAAGAAATGATGATAGGCTGATAGGTCTGAGATCCTTCGGATTTACATGGGATAAGAAGGCAAGGAGATTTACAAAAAAAGCAAAAGAATTTCTGGACCCAACAAAAAAAATATCAGAAACAACCAAGTCTTTTTTCATTTCGTTTGCAGTGGACTATACCTAATTGCTATATATAGTTGCAGGCAGTAAGAACCATCCAAAATGAAATAAACATGTAAATATTTGTTAATTGTTAAGCGATACCATTTATTACAAACGGTTAGTTTGGCACCTATAGAAAACTATTTAAATAGTAACTTCTTGACACACACCAGGAAACTATAAGTCTTGAAACAGGGTCAAAACGGCTCTTAAAAATTTGTTTGTGATACAGAATTATATTAACTTGTTAAGTCTGTTTTGTTTGCATATATTTGTAAGATTTAAAAAAATAAGTTTTCTGGTATACGACCTTATGAGTTGTGCATGTTATTTGTTAGATTTTTGATAAATTTTGTAGCTCAGCCCTGAACTTTTTTAAATTTAACTGTTCGATTGTCAATTGATTTATTTTGAAAATCTTATAACCCGATGCAAACAAGTTTCAATCACTGAGAATTAAACAAAAAATCTTGAATAAAAGAAAATTTACAATAAAAAGCAGACAGAACTACATATAACTTTCCATCAAAATCAGAGGAAATAAACTTAAGTATCTTGGAAGAAAATATAAACACTTGCAGCGTTTTTGGAGGAGCATGTCGAATATTTGGTCATTCTACATGTATGATCAAAAATTAAAGCAACAATTACTGAAATGTCCCATAGGCAGTAAGAATGTTTATGGTCGCTCCCAATGACAACAACCCTGCTGATAACTCACTAAAGAAGCCACTCCTACATTCTTAACAGAATTGAAAGACCTCGATATGCCCAAATCTGCTGGCTTAACCTCCAATGTTCTATAGATGTGTTCTTCTACGTCGGGAAAGCAACTGTTTAACTTTCGTCCAATTGCATTTGTGTCGCTGATTAAGAAATATCTTGAAGAACGAAAGATTCTTAATAACTGACCAGATAGATTTCGTTGCAATATGCGACGGTGTCTCAACGAACAGTGTAATCAATCCTTAAGTTGGCCATACACGACAGAGCCAAAGAGCCAAATGGCCCCGTGCCGACCCAAAATTGGTCGTGTGTGGGGTGGATTGGCCACCGATCCATTTGGAGCCAATTTGAAATCCAACCGAGCCAAATGGATTAGATGGCTCGGTCGTGTATGGCCAGGTTTATTAGGAGCAAACAAAAATAGTAACATAATGCCTAAGAAAAAAATCAGAGAAAAATATTTTTTGATGTAAATACGATTTTCTCTGCGTTTTAACCAACCTAACCGTTCTAGCATTATGGCGCAGCGTTTTATACAAATACCTTGCAAATGGATTTTAATAGTTTTATTTTAAATAGTTAGGTATTAGTTAAGATTTTTCAACGCGTAGACAAAATGGGAGTCTCACGTAATTAGTAAGCAGTTGGAAGACGGTTCTTTTTAAAGATTTGTTTAGCTTAGATATGAGTCATAAACCTAGATTTGTATTCAACATTTAAAAATAACCATTACCTGACGTTTACACATTCTGTCATTTTTTTAATTCTTGATGTATCATCAGATGGATAAACAGCAATTAATTTCTGTGTAAGCGTATTAAACAGTTCAATTTGCTGTTTATTTTGGTGGAGCTCAGCGTGAAAAGACTAAACAATGGTGGAAGAGAAAAATTTGTTATGCTCATATGTTTCACTTGTTTCTATCATTTATACACACTTTTTGTTCCTTTTGCTGTGCTTCCAATACGTCTGCCGTGGTTGCAACAGCTCCCATGCGTTCAGCTCTGTTCTCCATACGAGCTAACCATTTTTCGATTTCCAATCTCTTGGCTTCGTATCTATGAAGAAAATAATTGAATAATTTGTATTATAAAGCTAATTTTTAAAATTACCTTTGAGAATCGCCAAGCATATTTTTGAGTTGAGCTGATCTTTGTATAACAGCGTGTGATGTATCATCCCAGTGATCTCGTAATCTTGTAACTAAACAAAAATAATATGTATAGTTTATTATTTTTTATAATAAGTAAGCAGAAAAACGTTTTTTTAATAAATACAAAAACACATAAGGGTTTGAAGAAAAAACTAGTTAATTATATTTTTCACACTTCAATCTTATCATTTTTAGTAGTTTGTTAGTTGACACCACTCTAATAAGTTATTAAACTCGGTTTACATCGTTTGCAATCGTCTTTTTACCTTTCAAACAACATCGTAGGTAGTCCAAATCGGCGGAACAATTAGGAGCAAGTAAAAAAAGTTGTTTATCTTTTTGTTGAAAAAAAAAATAGAAAATCAAATATAAATATATTTCAAGATACGTGGATATTTTTCTTCTTTAATTTAATTGCTGATTGTTTTTACAGGTGTGTTTTTGTTCATATGTCATATACATACTCGTAATGTTAACCATAGAATGTAACTCGGTAAATTTAATTTCACTATTTTGACTAGTGATTTGCAACTATGTTGGTTTTATTTCTAAGTTAAAAAAATTAGCCGGGATAAAAAGATTATTTTAAACAGCTGTGTTCAACGTTTCGAACCTTACTGCAATCGGATCAAATTTACTTCTTTTTTGAGGAAGAAAATAAATCTTCTCTGCCATTCCACTTTTTTGAGATCTACTCCTTTTTTTCCATACTTAAAAATTCCCTAAACAACCCACATGAAATTATATGAAAACACTGTTTTATTAAATTTGTTCAACCAATTCTGACTCTGAAATCTGAATGTTTGCATCTGAAAGTCTATCCTGGACGGAATTATTCATTTTTTCTTACTTTATTCGTCATTTCTCGTTCATTTCGTGATTTATGCAACTTTTTCTTAGTTAAAAACATCTACTTATTTTTTTTTGTAAAAAATACTTGAGTTTTTCCTTCGTTTCAAATCTACTTCTGAAATTTTTGATTTACTCCAATTTTTTAACAAATCTGCACCGAAATTTAAATACTGAAGTTCGAACTCTGGCTGTGTTTTAGCAAACCACCCGAAGTGAATGAGTGAGTGAACAGTTATAAAAAGAGGCATCTAAATTTTGATCTTTTAACTTTTATATTATGTACACTGAAGTGTACGTTATTTCCCAACATAATTTTTCAGTTCAACCTAAAAAAAAAGGGCTTGACCTAACCCGTGTCTCTATGGCCATAATTTTTTAATATTTTCACGTTTAGTTTTTTTATTCTCAATGTGAGAAACGGCTTAAGAAAGTTATGACACAATGAATCTCCTCATCTTCAATAGGTATTAGGTACATAGATTCTTTTTAAACGACTTATACAAGGTTTGCATTTGTCTTTCTCTTACTGTAGAATAACGTATTTTTACAAAAACAAAACCTGAAAAAAAGGGCAAAGAAATAATAGGCTGTTTTTTGGTAAGAATTATACTTAAACAGGTGGACACCTAGAATTTTCCTATTACTCTTTATTATACTTTTTGTTAAATCTGCATAGTTTGTAGTCCATTCCAAGTAAATTTAAGAATTATTGCAGTACAGTTTGACGAAATTTGTTTTCTAAAATCAACAAATAAATAATAAGTATTTACCCGGAATTCCAGGACCTCCTTGTGGCATTTGAGTTTCGTCATGAGACGATCTTCGTCTCATGCGTAGTTCCTCTCTTGACAAACCATTTGGTGCATTACTAGCAGCAGCTGCTGCCGCTGATGCTGCTTGCCTCGATTGGGCCTGGTGTTGTAAGAGAGCAGCTGCGGCAGGTGATACAGGTGTATTTCCTGTATGTGGAACCATAGGATTGCCACCAACACCGCCTCCCATAAGTTGCTGTCGAATATGTTCACGAAATTCATTACTTAGCGGCATCGGCCCTTGCGATATATTACTAACAGTATTTGTCGGTCCCATTTGGTATTGTTGCTGTTGCTGCTGTTGTTGTTGATTGCGAAATCGACTGTACTGAAGCTCGAGTGGCAGATTACGATCTAAAGATCTCATATGATGCTCAATATTTCCACGAGGATTATGATCTATTTGTCCAGAAATAACATGAGAATTTTGACGAAGTTTAACCTCCTCATTACACCCTGATGGGCCCATAGGACCAACCCCTCCACCTCCTCCAACCATATTCTCGTTTAATTTTAGTTGTTCTAAGTTTCTTTCCCAACCGCGAATTTGGTTGAGAGCACCAATTGGACGGTGTGCAACACCACCTCCAATGCCTTTAAAATCAATGGGAAAATTCGAATGAGGAATTACAGCTTCCATGGATCGCAGGTTCATTTGTTCTTGCATAGCGCGCTCCATATTGCGAAGACCGCTCTCAATTCCACGAAGAGCGTCCTCTGAACCATATTCCTCGGTGGGTGATTGTCGTTTGTTTGGCGGCAAAGATACTGGCCCCTTTACTTTGACTTCGGCAGCGGCTTGAGCTCCATCATCGAATTGTACAAAATTTTTCGTGTTCGGCAGCACGGAAGTCGGTTCCATAGGATAGTCAAACGGATTTGTGCTTATTTCCATTGGCATTGAGGGCGGGACCGATTTACCAGCTAATTTCGCATTAGGTAACGGAGAATTTTTAGCGCTTGTGATTGGCTTTTGTGGCAGTGGTGGTGGTACACGATTAGATAGCGATGCAGCTACTTCTGGCGGTATTTGTTTTAGACTATTACGCTTCGGAGGGATTTCCGGCGGTGGTCGATTCACATCACAGGAGCGGGCTGGTATTGCAGGAACTTTTCTTGCCTCCTCCGAGTAGTCTTGCTTCTTAAGTAACTGTTGAGCTCTAAAAGCAGCTTGGGCTGCAAGTTCAGATGTTAGCTTTGAGATTTCAGGAGCCATTTCATGTGCTTCGGGGCTATTTGAATTATTTTGCAACATATTTGTTTTTGTATGATTGTTTTCTTAATACTTTTCTACTTAATTAATTAATGTATTAATTATAAATTGTGCCTATTTTAAAATATACACTGTTATTGTATAAGGAGATTATAATCAACGATATGTTTATTCTTATTTGATACGATTAAGGATAGTGCTGCAATTATTATTGATAGCTCTTAGTCGAGTTACTAGAGCAGAAAATTGTATTCCTTCTTCTATTTTTTGCTTGTTTTCAGGATACATTCACCCTATTTGCCGGAATGTGTTGCAAGTTTGAGCATGCGATAGTACAATGATTGTGGTGAAGGGGTGGATAGCTGAAGAAAATTTTGTTTAGGTTGCAAAAAATACGAAAAATTATAAATCAAACTATATTTTTGAGTTATATCGTAAGGAAACAATTGAAGGTTGAAGAAAATGTTTCGAAAATTCTTTCCATTCATTTACGTTTGCTGCAACTATTCTGTTTGAACATTTTTCATGAATGTAAAGGGTTGGGCAAGAAAAAAATTTGTATGTTGTTTTCGAACGAATTTAAACACGAAAATAAGTTAATTTAACACATTTTCATGTATGTTGTATGATAAATATTTGGATCATTAATTTGTGAGATATTAAGGAAAAGTTTTGACAAGATTTATAAACAAATTAAAATATAATCTTTTTCCATTTATCCTAATTTTTTTTTCTTCAATATTATTTTTAGTTTAAAGTTAATGTTACTTTGAATTGTCAAGTTATATAAGATTTTATTTGAAAATCACTTTAATTTTTAATTTTTTTAATAATTTTTATTCACAACCGAATATCCGAATGTAAAACATCGAATGCTTATGGCAGAAAAAATTTTCATCCTTAACTGCAGCACACTTGCACACACAAAAGTTTAACCAGGAAGCGTTGATTGTATTCTGGTCAGGGAGACATTCCATTAGCCAGAGAACTTCAAAAATGAGAGCTTTCTCGGCGTATCTCTCTTGTACAAGAAGCATTGAAAGCAAGAACTTATATTTTATGCCACCCCTGTACTTTGGCGCATGTCAAATCACGGTGTAAATATTTAGCGATTGATAAGAATTAGTCAAACCAAAAGCAGATACACTACCTTGCATTTATATCAGGAACTTTTATACACACCTGAAGATAAGATTTAGGGTAGAAAGGTGATGGAAAATACAATAATTGCTGACAAAAATCCTTCTGTCTCTGTTTTCATTTTTTCCATTCATACCTACTGTGCTTTTTAGGGTGCAATAAATGTATCGTATTTTAGAAAGAGAAAATTCACTAGCATACCATAAAGTAAGGGTAGCAAAAATAATGATAAATGAAAACATTGTTTGTATTGAATGTGTGACACAGAATTAAAACAAAAAAGATGATTTCTTTTTTATGATAACATTGTGTACAGCTTTTCGCTACCCAAGACGACAGGTAATAGATTTATAAGAAAATTCGACTTTGAGATGGGATACAACTACCACTTTATTTTATACTTTGATGAATTGTATCAATTTATTGTATCCAACAACTTCAAGCAACATTTTGTTTAATATGTTCGTTAATATTATTTGTGAAAGTCTTGCTGAATAAAAACCTTAAGAAAATATACTATTTGATTTTTAGTAACCAAGAACATTAATAATCTGCCTCAAATTGTTTTTGATCCATCAGACAACAGGATATTGGGGTCAGGTCTAGATATAATTATATTTAAGAACAAAAACATACAAATTACCGATAGATAGATTTATTTGATATAATTGTTCCATTGTAAAGTACTTTCAACTCTATCTTGCATTAAATAAAAGATTGTACTTAGCTATTTCTTTCTAATAACTTTATTCGTACATAATGTAGTTATCAGATTTTTGTATTATTATTACTATTATAGTATTTATCAAGAAAATTTTTATAATGTTTAAAGATATTAAGGGTATTCATACAACAGCGTAAAGCCGTCGTAAACGTTGTAAAGTCTTAAACTCAATTCTGTCACAATTTGTATGGAAAATTTGGCAGATTTACGCAGTTTACAACCTACTACGATTACGACGACTTTACGCTGTTGCATCAATACCCTTATTATTATGAAATAAAATAAAAGTAAAAAAAAAATATTTATTGTGGTTTAGTCTCCATGTTGTGTATTGTATGTATGTATGGAAAATAAAAAAAAAACAAATTTTAAAAGAGTATTTTTGAGTTTATTTAAATTTGAAAAATAATTTTTACAACATTATTTTATAATTTTTCTTTTATTCTGCAACGCGTTTCGGTTTTTAAGAAACCATCTTTGGGTGTAATACGTTGACTCGAGGTGTTGTTTGCGAATTGCTAAGCCATTTCTGTTTCAACAACTCGCAAAAAACACCTTGAGTCAAAGTATTACGCCCGAAGATGTTTTTTTTTTAAACCGAAACGCGTCGCATAATAAAAACGAATGTTGTGAAAATTATTTATTTAATTCTAAATAAATTAAAAATTCAAAAATACTTTTTTAGAAACTCTTAGTTTTATTTTCCATGATTGAATATCATTTCACCAAAAATGGAATCGTTTGTAGACATACAGTCATCTGATAAAAATTTGTTAGGGTCAACTCAAAAATATGAGTTTGAGTCGACCCTAACCAAAGGGAGTTCCTAGAGATGAGCAAAAATTTCAGAGTACCAACGAGCTTGCGGACTTAAACTGAAATGTAAAATCGACAGATCAGAGCGGACCAAGCTTAATACGTATACAATGAAATCATACTCAACAGCTCTGCCTTGATTGATTTGAGATTGATCTAAGATTATATCCACATCTAAGTACGGCTTATATTATTGGCGCCTGGTGGTTGTATCTTCTCCTCCAACACTTGGCACCCTAGAACAGGACTGACAGTAGGAGTTTTTTGTAGGGAGGAGTTTTTCTTTGTTTCACCAAAATTTCTACGAACTGTTCGGCCGTGCTTCGACGTCGCACGAAGGGCAGAAATTAATATTCAATGCGAAGTAAATCAAAAATCGCAGGTCCAAATCACCATGGCAAAAGTTGTCTAACGTACGTAGAACACATCCGCGCACCCACTGACGACCTTGGTATTTAATTGAAGGTCGAAGATGACAACCAGAGATCCGATAATTGAACGATTCAACCAATATTCGTAGCATGGTATGTCACTTTTGTATTGTTTATCTTTAGTAATGGGTGTGAAAATCATGGATGATTTAACATATACGTAAACGTAATTATTTGTTTAATACATTTAAGAAGCTGTCAAGTGAGGATTTTTGGTTATTATTTTTTTAAGTTGAGCATACACAAAAATCATGTTGGCAAGTCTAAAGACCGCTTTAATAAAATCACTTCTTTTCAAGATAGTACAAAAACAAATTGCATTTACGTGCCAATTCCTCTTATACAATTCAATTAAGAATAATCACAAAAGGTCACAACTTTGGGATTTTGATTATCAAGAAGAACTGAGTTGATTTGACTGACCCAATGGAAAATCTTAGTTTTTGAGAAATGAAAAAAAGGAAAGGTGCCTACTTTTAAGAAAAAAAAAAAACACGATAAAAGGGCTTAATTATGAATCATATTTTTTGTGACCTAAACATAACAAAAAAACAAATAATGCCTCAGGGGGGGAGATAGAGTTTACCACCACAACACACAGACCCTAAAACAGTTAACAAACCTAAATTCGGTCAAATAATTACTGGCTGAGTCAAACTTAATTTTTTTTAAATATATGTAGGTTTGAAATGTATGTACATATATTAGAGGTCTCCAATGAATGTCTTGAAACAAGTTTCAAGATATTCATTTTATTTCAAGCACATTTCAAACCATATACTATCTAGAGAACCGACTTGTACCCCTCTTGCCTAAAACACCCGCAAATTTTATTTGAGCACATTAAGAGAAAACTCTCTTAAATTCCCTGTCCGTGAATACGTGTGAACTGTAGATAGCTCTAAAAGTGACGTTTTCAATTTTTTCGACTCAATTTTTTGCTGTCTTCAGTCTAATGAGCCAAAACCCATTAAGTTATCATTGTATTCGTATGGTTCTATTTAAAATGCATTGGGCAGCTACCACATGCTCAGCCATGTGGAGGAAATCCTCTCAGTGCAGTTTTTAGGGTGAAAGAGAAAAAGCCCTGAAGTAGGTTCTCTCGATAATATAGGTACTCTATGTTTCACACACTGCAACAGCTTAAACCACAAACGAATGAATAGTTTAATGTTTGATTACTGAATGAGTCTTGTACTCATATAAAAACAAGTGAACTCATTAATGAGTATTCATAAAAAGGGTGTATATGTACCATAGATAAACAAATAAAGATGGTAATCCTCAGCTATCAATTTGATTTGCCTACAAGCTGGACGCGAACAGCTGATGTATTAGATTTGCAAAGTATTAGTGAAAAACAGTGAAAAACGCACACATAGAAACAACTCGTCCATTTAGCACATCATTCAGCACAGGACTTGTTGTTGTTGTAATTCACATCTATTCATCGACACGAAGTGAAATACAAATACAACAATGAAAACAAATGGGTTTTGGAGGGTGAAACGTACGAAAGATTTGCTTCTTGATAATTGATATTCTCTGTTATGCACACTGAGAACACTGGTTCAAGTTAAAGGCAAGCTTCCTAAACGACAGATATTGGTGACAAATGATGTTGAGAGCTTACATCGGTAATTCCCATTTTTTTATTTTCTCTCTTCTCAACTTTTTCTTCTCTCAACAAAGCATAGAGTACTTATATTATCTAGAGAACCGACTTCAGGGCTTTTTCTCTTTCATTTCCTCCACATGGCTGAGCTGGTAGCTGCCCAATGCATTTTAAATGGAACCACACCAATACAATGATAACTTAATGGATTTTGACTCATTAGACTGAAAACAATAAAAAATTCAATTGGTTGGAGCTATCCAAAATTCACACGTATTCACGGACAGGGAATTTAAGAGAGTTTTCTTTTAATGTGATCAAATAAAATTTGCGGGTATTTTAGGCAAGAGGGGTACGAGTCGGTTCTCTAGATAGTATAGGTACTCTATGCAACAAAGCAAGAAACCAAGTAGACTTTGTAAACATTTTATGTATTCCACTCGGTGTACTCAGTGGTATTTTCTTGAGCGAACACTGTACTCTATTCGCTCAAATCTAACAAAACAGTGCATTAATTCTGAAATCAGGCGATCGAATAGAATACACTAGCTGCTTCTTATAAAGTGGGTACTCGTATTCAATGTATACTGTGTTGAAAAATTGCTATGAAGTACTGCACAAGTTAAGAAAGATCAAATTCGGCTTTCTGTCAAGACCTCTTAAGTCTGAAAATGTCATTTTTATATATTTCGGACCAAAGAAAATCACTGAATTCAAATATTAATGTCTCGGCACTGTGTCATGGTTCCTTTCGGTTCTGTCTACCAGTTTTAAAACCTTTTACGATCTAAGAATTTTATTTTATTACCTTTTAAATTAAAACAATTTTTTGAAGTCGGTTTTTGTGTCTTTCAAGCTATTTTTTAAAACAGACTAATGGTACTCAACCAACCCCACAATCCTACTACGTTACTTGAAAGTCCATTTATTTTTTGTTTGTCTTTGAAGTGGAAATATCTTTAGTCTTATGTGATATTCTTGTACAAAACAGCTAAAGGGAGATGAATAAGGTTTGTGCATGATATTTTCATATACCTTGGGAATATTTTTGGACTGGAAACTTTTGATTTAAAAATTATTTAAAGCAGTATTAATGTTCACTTAATTTATTACTGCCTACAGCTGAAACTTATTACACTATACCAAACTAAACACTGGCTGGAACAGGAACAGGAATTTAGTTTCTGAGCTTGCTTCAGTATCCATAGCATGAATGCATGAACATGCGTCTTAATAATTAGATTTTATATAGCAGCTTAGCTAAGAGCCTTTGGTCATTGATCTTGAATTCTGATGGCTCGCAATCAAAAGAAACGTTTCAGTTAATTATTTAGACGTAGTATCCTTTTTCACATCATCAATTCAATTGCAGGGTATCGGCCGGTGTAATCTTGAAGAACTCTATTTTTGCTTGAAATGTTTTTGCGGTCTTAAACAGTTTTTATACTTAATTATTTTTAGAGACAAAGAAAAATACAATTTAGGGCAATGTTTTAGCTGAATGCTTTCAGAAAAATCTTATACGAAAATGACACAAATTTAGTTCAACTTTTCGTTGTGGAGTCCTGTTTGACAAGCGAAATTGTTAACTGTAGCTAGCAGATTAGACTGGTCTGTAAAAATTAACTTTTTTTTCGCCTTGAAATATTTTTTTGAAATGACAGATTTGACTAATCGGAATCCAAACCTGGTTTCAAAAAAATTCTACCACGTTTAGTTTTTTCTTAATTGATTTTTGAAAAATGTGAATGATGTGCAGAAAAGAGCTTTCTAAGATTAGGGTATCCTATTGAAAAAATAAAATTGTGACTATTCAGCTCAAATTTGGAGGAGTTATTCCACATAATATTAGTTTTTACATGAAACCAGATTTGTCTTTATTCTTTAATGTTTACACACAATAAACAATTAAAAAAAAAACAGTAGAAACTGTAAACCAAAACATCTTATTCGGAAGATAGTGGAGCTTCTCTTCGATATTCACAAAGTCGAGTATACAGAGAAAATTTTGACCAGAAAACTAAAAAAAAAAACATTTAAGCGTATTATAATCCAAAATGGATTTTTTCCATTACTTAATTTCAATGATAGTACAGTCAAACCAGGTGTTGACATCACAAAAATTCATTGGAGGTTTGACTTTTCATATTATTGTTCCTCAAAGTCAAAATTGTAACAGACAAAATTATGATATTTCCCCTCCCAACCCTTCCCAACCCATTTAGCCAACTCTATTTTTAAAATTGATTTATTTCAATACCTATTGGTCGGGGAGAAAAAATGTTACACCCTTAATAGATACAAAGCGGCAAGGTTTCAAAACAACGGTTATTAAATTTTTTTAGCGAGTTGTTTTTGGAAACTTTACTATTCTGGGAAAAAAATGAACTTCGAAATGATTCAAATCGATTTAAAAAGATGAAGTATATTTCTTTAAGATCTCATTAATAGTTTTGCAAAAACATATTTGATGCTGGAAAAAATTAGCTTCAAATGCACCCAAAAAACGGGTTTTTGACATGTTTATGTTGAAATATCGGATTCAGCATACCAAAATCCATAAGAAAATTATGGTTTTGTTTAAAGTCGATTTTTGTTGCAGACCAGTGTTATTTGGAGTACTTTCCACTTTTTTCTTGGCACACAATTAATAACCCAGAATCTTTATTGTGTTTGGAAAATAAGTAAGTAAAGTGTTTTTTCGTATTTATTTTTGTTGTTTCCTCCATTTAAACATGGCTGCCGGTTAGTTTTTTTTTTTACATTTGCATTAGCTTGAATTTTTTTGAATTTTTGCAAAATTCAATATTCAATATTTTTCTGCTTCGTTTTCGTAAGCATATCGTCGTCTTGTTGAAAAATTTTTAATTTAAACATTTCGTTTGGCATCAGCACTGTAAAACGATTTATTTGCAAATACACAGCTTAACAAGAAATCTTGAAAATATTTTTGGTGGAAAAAATTCACTATTAAAATGAACGACACATTTATTTATTCAAAATATGTAGCTAGTCATATACATATGTATATATATATCATCCCCTGATTGCAAAGAACCAGGTAACTCAATTTTCAGTTTTTACAATATCTCAAATCATCAAAAACGGTATTATGTAATGCAATTCTTAAGACTTTTCGTCAAATTTTTGTTTGTTTGGAGCCTGCGGCTTAATTTGACTCAACACGGGAAAACTTACCAGGTCAGAACATAAGCGTGTAAGACAGATTGATTGGCCGTTCTTAGTTTGTGGGGTGATTTAAGATATTTATGAAGTGTGAGAAACATAAAAATTAAACTTTCAATCGTTCCCTAGTTTTTGTATACCTAGTTCTTGCAATCAAGGGACGATATTTCATTGTTCCTAAGCATTAGATGCAAGACTACAATCCTTGATTAAAATGTATTCATTGTTCAGTCATTTTTTTGTGTGAAAGTTGATGTAAGATTTTGTCAGAATTTCATCTGGCATCACCCGAGTACAGCTCAAAAGGCTGATTCGGAAAATCTTTCACAATTTCACGTCATAGTCTGATCCTGATTCTTAGGTACACAGTTTATTAAAAGGAAAACATTGAATATCCTTACCTTTTTCTTGCAACTGCTGACGTTTAAAGTCCCCTTTAAGAATTTCTGCTGTATGAACTAACTCGTTTAACTGTGGTTTTTTCATATCAAGCTCCCTTAAAACTTTCTAAAATTAAAATCTCTTATTAGTAAATTTACACTCCAAAGACTTCTTTCAATTATTATTACATTTTGTTTTTCAATAGCAGTCCGTATTGCATCAATGTCATCCACGCTAACACTTTGCATTTTGACGATATTCTGTTCTAGTGTCAGCCAATCAGATATTTGAAGAATCGACTTATCAAATCCTCCTGCTAAACCAAGGGTGTTTTTGAGTTTATCTAAAAAAAATTAAATAAATACATAAAAAATAAATATGAAACAACATAAAATCAAAGATAACAATTGCATCAAGAATTAATTCAACGTGAAATAGTTTCAGGCCAATGGCCTATAAATTGTCCTTAAAGAACAATTTAAAAGCTATAATGATGCCATGCCGTGAATTATTTTTAAGCTGTATTCGTTTCAACTAGCTACAATAACGTGTTTGTTTGACTGCATTTTGTTTCGTGTATATTATAGTTTTTCCTAAAATAGGTCATTAAAGAGGCTGATAACAGTGTTTATTTGTAGCACTCAAACTAGATGTTGAGATACGTATCATTAGTTTGAATAAAAAAAACTGTGGCATCAAGTTCTTAATTTCAAAAAATATGAAAACGCAGTCAGGTACAACAAAAAGTATCATTTAAGTAGAAGACATCTGTACAAAAAAGAATATACAAAAAGAGGAAAAAGTTGTAGCGTCATTATTACCCCCTTTATTTGTTGATATTAAAGGATGGGTTCTTTCTTTATACACCTCGGCTTTCAGATTATCTATATAACAAAAAAGTCTGGTTCAGATGGATTAGTGGAAAAAATATGAGTATTTTTTTAAATAAAGGGAACATTTATTTTTGTTTACATATTTGCAATCAATACTGCAGTACTTGCCTTCTATTGTCAATTTCCATTGGTTTATGTTTTAAACATGTAGCACTGTAAGATATTTCACAATCACAATCTTTTGTAAGAAAACCGTATAACTTAAATTATAAGTTAGGAATGTCCCCACTGAAATTATCACGACTTTGTCTCCAGCGAGGTCATTGAATGTACAATAGCATCTGGAAGATGCTCCTTCTATGAATGAGAATACATGAAACATAAGTGGAAAGCTTAAATAAGCTTTTCTTTTTCAACATGTTTAGCAACTTTTTAAAGTTTAAAACTTTTGCACTTGAAATTTATGTACATATGTAGGCATATGTAAGTTTTTGAATTTAAAAAAATATAATCATAATCGTTTGATTTTGATTTGGGGGTCATTCGTTAAAACGATTATCTTTGACGATATCTCCTATAATTTGCTTCATGTAATCAATCACTATCGTCTATCCTTTTTAAAATAAAATTTGAAAATTAAATTTTTTTCATTTGATTTGTCAAAATGTCACATAATTTTAAAAATCAATTGCTATATCATCCGCTAAAGTTTGCATATGTGGATAATTTGATTTTTTACGATACGCAACATTTTAACAAACAATCCTAAAAGCAGCTGGTCAATCAGAGTGTCACCAAAAAAATACGAATTCGGACTGAAAGCGGCTCAGACAAAAAATATCCGATCGAATACATACAAGCTTGAAGTATGATTAAACAGAAAGAAAATGCCCTTTATTACTGTGCAATAATTGAATAATTATTTTATTTTCGTATTATTTATAATTGGTAAAAAATCTACGAAAAACACACAAATAATTATTAAAAGACGATAGATATCTCTTAAGCTATCGTCTAAGCTCTATCGTTTTGACGATTATTGACTTACTGACTGAGCGCTCAGAGATTTTTTAAGTGGGGCAAAAAATTTCACTGAGATTTTTTAATTATTTTGGTTTCAATTCTCAATGTTCTTATACTGCTGAAACAGTTGTTCATTTGACAGCCGAATGGCAATTTTTCGCTGATGTGCAAATACTAAAATCGTTAAAAAAAATACAAAATAGGTAAATAAAAACTGAAATAGATTGAATTTTCTATTATTTTTCATCTAAGCCTGATTCTGAATGCGACGAGAAAACGAGACGAGTGCTTGATATGAAATGCTCTTATGTTTTTCTAGTTATAAAATCGTTCTCCAATTCAGAATACGGCAGGATTTTTAACGACCAGAACTAATTTTCTGTAAAAATATCAAAAAATTTTAACAAAAATATTTCAGACAACAGATTATCAATGGCTTTATCTATTTGTTTTAATTTATCGTATTTTTTCTTGTAAATGTTGTTTCCATTATGTAAATTACTTGTCAACAAAGAAAATCGTCGTCACGTCGCGTCTTTTTTTTCAATTTTTCGAATCTTTGGCGTGACGTGACGACAAGAAACTCTGCATTGTGTATACGCTCGTATCATATCATTGTTTGAAAATCGTTTGACAAAAACGTAGAGAACTCGTCACGTTCACATCTCGTTTCCTTGTCGCATTGTGAATCAGCCTTCATTTGATAAAGTTTTGTACTTTAAGCCAAGTACGCAGATCTCGTTAAAATTTTGCTCCCATTTTTTTCTCCCATTTTTTTCTCCAAAAACCAGCTAACTTTCAAGTCTAATACGCAGATCGAGCTAAAATTTCGCTCCCATACAAAATTCTCTCCAAAATTAAGCAGAGCTAAAATTCAGCCAAGCATTATAGCCGAGAGGTACGCAGATCCAGCAAAAAATAAAATTTTTGTTTCTTACTGTACTGTACCTATCTGTTAAATATTTGCGCGTGAAATAATTGTGCAGTACATTAAATCTCGAGCTAAATTGTGACAGGTTCTTATTTTTTTTAGATTTATGTCAGCTTTACATTGTGAAAATGAAAATTGAACGGGCTATATTCAAGGACAAACGATTTATCAGTGCCAAATGGAAAAATCTATTTTATTTGAATAGCTATGTTTTTACTTGAAATAAAATTCTTTGAAATTGTTCAGAGAACAGCTGTTTTTTGTAATTTATTCTCCACACAAATCTTATGTTAAAATTTAGCTAGGATTTTAGCTGGTGTTTGGAGAGAAAAGTGGGAGCGAAATTTAGGCTTGACATCATTTCCAATATGACAACGATTAGGCATTAGACGAGATAGGCTATAATTCTGGCTTTCAGAGAAAAAAGTCATGGTTTGGTAATGGCACACGCAATCTCCAGACATTAACCCTATAGAAAACTTGGGGGAGCTAGTTAAAAGGAGAACTGGATGCCAAGTTTTTAAGCGGAAGTGCGATCCTTGTCCTGAAACTAATAGGCAGTGGAATGACATACCAGAAAATATTATTAATAACCTCATTGCTTATATGCCTAGAAGATTGCAGCTATGGGAAGAAATAAAGGGTATGGCAGTAAAATATGAGCATTTTCTTGCATGAAAGAAAGAAAATTTTAAGACATTGCTTGAAGTTGCAAATGTTTTGCACATCAAATATCCCTTATTTTAAAATTTATCTCAATTTATTTTTGTTTAAGTGAATAATACTTTATTTTATTTTCTACAGTGATAAACTGTTATAATAAGGTTTTCCAAACTGTACAAGGAAATTTGCTTTTTGCTTTTTTGGACAATTTGTATGACATGGTACCATCTGCTGGTTTAAGTTGCAAATGTTTTGCACAGCCCTGAATGTGGGTACTATAGGGCAAGTTTGTGGATTTTCTTCAAATTTTGAACTTAAGGTTTTCTTGCAACTCTCCAGAGGGGAAACTGAATATTTTTTTAGCACTAAAAATAACGGTTCTTGCCCGGCTCCAACGATTTTAATAAAAAAAATCAAATAAAAAATATATTATTGTAGGTATGGTGTACTTTTTGATAAGAAAAAAATTTACCGAAAACCCCTATTAGTGGTACTCTTTAACGGCTCAAACGACTTTAGTCAAATTTTTTATGCAAACGCTCTTTTAATATGTTAATAATATTGCACATCAAAATTTTTGAAAAAAATAAATTTTGGATTTTTAAAAAAAAATATTACATTCTTTTTTTAATTCAATATTTCAAAAACGAGTTGATGAATTTTTTTGAAACTAAAATTAAAAATATATATTAATACATACTCCAAATTGGCATAAGAAAACTTTTTCTTAAAAATGTTATTGAATTTTTTTATATAAAAAATTAATTTTTAAGAAAACCTCTTGAATCAAATGACATACTTGTTTTTGAGCTCTAAGTTTTTTAACTAGTTGTTTATACAAAAAAACGATTTAAATACTTTTTTTATATAATTTTGTATGTAATTTTTTTATTTAATTTAACGAGTAAGGAAGGAGTTTTCCAGATTCATGTGGCATCACAATGGACCAGTTCTAGTCTGAGTGTGTCAGTTTTAATTTACTGACAAGCACTTCCACCTAACCTAACCTATAATTACTTTAAAAAGTTCTAAATTCAAAGCAACTTGAACATTAGAGCAAGTACGCGCGATCCGGTCGTGCATTTTGTTTTACAGCAATTTTACATAATCGTATATTTCTCAAAAATGGCTTAACAACTTTTCTATAAGAAATTCAATAAATTACTTTTAGTAAAGTCATCCTTTGGGTGGAAAACCATTTGTCAAAAAATGGTTATCAATGGTACCTCCCCAAAGAACCATTTTTTTAATTTTCTTCAAAGCGGTATGACAGATTTCAATAAATTTTTTATACAGAGGCTTCCAAAAACTACAAATATTTTTGTTTACTTAAATTAAAAAAAAAATTTGGATTTTTAAGAAATATTTCAAAATTTCTTTTTGAAAATCAAATATTTCGAAAATGATACGCTCGATTTTAAACTCGATACTTAAGAGTTTTTTAGTACTCTCTAAAATATTTTTAGGAAAAACTTTACATATATGAAAAAGTAACGGTAACTTTCATACAAAAGTTAAAAAACCGGAAAGGAAATTTGTTTTTTTATTTTTTTTCAAAAACGACTAATACGATTTT
The DNA here is from genome assembly GCA_946251815.1 of Dasysyrphus albostriatus. Taxonomy (NCBI): domain Eukaryota; kingdom Metazoa; phylum Arthropoda; class Insecta; order Diptera; family Syrphidae; genus Dasysyrphus; species Dasysyrphus albostriatus. The sequence goes on from OX276335.1 coordinate 180,746,269, forward strand.
GATCAATTTTTTTTCCATATACCAAAACTAAGACGATCTACTACAAAAAATTATACAGTCCCTGTCATAGAACGTGTTTTTTTATATTGAATTTTTTCATTATCGTCTGAACGGATTTAGATAATTTGTTTTATAAATAAAATTAAATAATATTGCATATAAAAATTTTCAAAAAAAAAGTTTTTGAATTTTAAAAAAAGTTTCAATTTTTTTTTTAAATTCGATATCTCAAAAACGGGTTGACAGTTCTCTTAAATTAAGTTTTTATCTGCACATAAATATATACTATAGATTTGCATTCCAAAATGTGTTCTTGAAAATGTTTAAAGAATTTTATATATAAAAAAATAATTATTAAGAAACCGCTCCAACGATTTAGTTTTTTTTTCTTGCATATATTTATATTTTTTCAAATAATAAAATTGCAGCTTTTCAACAAGTTGCTTATACATTTTTCTATTTTTTTCTGTAATAACTCTCATATATTAAAAGTTCTTTATTCCAAGCAACTTGAACTGAGAGCAAGTACGTGGGATTTTAAATCACACCAACGAAAAAATTAAACAAGTGTAAACAAATATAATTCACAAGAAAAACTTGATTTTATCGCGTTGACATCCTCGTTTGTAAGAAATTCACAATTTTGACGTGAGATGCTCGATCTATTTCAGAGATTAAATATTTATCCAACGATAAGTGGATAAAGAAACAAAATGTTTTTTTCTACAATTGGATTGCAATATCACTCAAATAGCTCTCAACCTTAAATAATCATAGGTTTAGATTACTGCTGTCAGAAATCATTGTAAGTGCCAATTTTTTAAACGACAGATATTTTAGAAACAATTATTGCCTAAGGGTTACAGGCTTTTAATACTAAGAAAATGAAATTTAATAAAAATATCAAGCAATACATTGAATTTTACACCTACCCCCATTTCCACTGGCACTCGATGCGTTCTGTCCATCCTCTGACCCCATTTTAAGCAAGCTTATTGAATCCTCCACACTATTTGCATGGTCCATTAGACATGCTTTTGTCTGTAGTATAATTTTAAGAATTAGAACAAAAAAGGTAACTTGATTTAAAATTTATTTACTTTTTCTACCTGATCCATTAATCTGCGGGTGGCATTCGATGGTGGCTGAACTTTTTCTAATGTATTTTTTACGAATTTTAAGTCATCGCGACGATCCTGAAAGAAACAAACAAATAAACAATATTTAAAGTTTTAAACAAAAATTAACTTTACATAATAATTAACAGAAAAATCCAATTTATTTTATTATTTTTACTTTCGTAAAATGAAAAACTATCCAGATGGGTCGAACCTATATACATTAAGAAAATTCTTAAGAACAAAAAAAATGTTTGCTTTCAAAATACAACACTCTCTCGAAAAGTTAAATTTAGAATCTGTCCGATATTTTGGAAAGACTCTGTTGGTTTGTTTACAAAATACAAACTGATGACATTGTTATCTCCCTTGATGTGACGAAGGAATGCGTTTTTATTTTTAGAAATAGGGCAGAACTATGCACTCATTGTGATTTGAGTTTAAAAGGTGCAAGTGGAAAGAAAATTGTGTTTTATTAAACGAATTTATTGAAACTACATATTTTATTTTGTTTAAGAGTGAAACATGGATACTAGCAACAATCCAGATAAATGTAGTGTGATAAAATTAAAATTATTTTTGCAGTATGTACATAAAAACGCAATTATAAAGTGTAAGTATATTTAATTTAAGTTGTGTGACAATTGTATTAAAGCTTAAGTTTAATGACTATGGATATTTTGTTTGACTTTTGAAAGAAAGAATTTAACGAATTTCAAAGGAAGAACTATTGTCTTTGGGGACGACACCGTACGAAACGAATACAAGAAATAAATATGATTTGACCATAATCGCGGGTTGCAGCAGTTCGCCTGTTTAATTTGGTTTTGCTTTCTTAAGTGAAAAGCTAACCCGACCACAACCCACTTAGGAAAAATTGACATGAGATATCTAATTGCAATTGATAAATCAAAAATCAAAAGTATTTTAACAGAAAACGTAAGAAGGGTATTACTTTACATACTTTCTAACGTTAACGATAGTTTTACATTGTTACTTTGGCGAAAGCGTATTGAAGATTATTGACGTGAATCAAGTCATTTTAGTCTAAAGGAAAGCAAGGACTATCTCCTTTTTAAGAAGCTATTATAATCGCTAGGTCCGTTTTTGAGATAAATAAGCGTTTCCTTAAAGATTGGCCGTAACATTACCTTATTTATAAGAAAATATAAGATTAATTTGTTATGTGGCTGCAATATACGTTTTAGCCTTATTAACAAATTTAATATTTAATTTAACATTGTTTTGGGCCTAACCAAACGTAAAAACTTACATTTATTTCCAAAGCCCTTTTCTCCAAATCTTCCAGTGACGACCGATTAAATGGTTTGTCTATCAAATCACTTGTTCTTTTTAACCCTTTGTGTACTAACTCCTTAACATCGATATCCTTCGTACTGCGTGATGAATTATTTAGGTCTGTTTTTTCGTTGTTGTCTAAATCTCGCTTATCCTGATATTCTTCTCCAGAATTTAAGGGCCTTTTTGATAAAAAAAAGTATAGAATTGGCAGGCATATTCAAGTATTTAACTTACTTTGCTCTTTGTACTTCCCTAAAATGCTCTCTTAAAATTTGTTGTGTTCTCATTATTTCAGAGAGATTTCCTTGTCTCCCATGAGTCTCCAGGGCAAGTGAATCACCTTGCGAAATAAGTGCAGCTGCATCCGGAGCAATAGTCATTTTTAAATGTTCAATAGCACTATGAAAGTATTTTTATAAAATTAATTTGCATTTAAATCTATGATTAATCAAACTTAAGGACTTTTAAGAGCTTTCTTTCAGATTCAATGAAGTTAAAAAAAATGTATATCATATTGTGGTACTAAGACCATTGCGGCGAATTTTCTAAGTAATTTTTGAGCACCATTCAATTTACTTACATTTCACCATCAGAGCATGACTGAATTTTTTCCTTCGTCATTTCCAACTTTTTGATCATATATTTAGCTGTTTTGTCAAATGCCTGGACCCTTTGATCCAAAGAGTTAGAGTTTCCATGTTTGGGAAGCATTACATTTTCGTTCCTGGGAGAACTAAGTTTTCCATTAACTTCATCTTCTTCCGTTGATGATGGGAGCATTTTAGTAAGAATTTCGTTTGGCTTTTTAGTAGGAGGTGTTTCAATACGATTCTATAAAATAAAATATTTGATTTACTTAGTACTGATAAGGCTATTTTGACAAACACAAGATTTTTTCACTTAAAACACATCTATGCATTACCATATCACTATCCGAATCAATTACTGGTGTCATTTCGAAAGAAAATCTTGGTATGTCCTCATCTTCGAAAAACACAAGTGCTTCTTGTTCCAAAGCTAGACCTTTCTCATCACATTTGCTGAAACTATCACGCTCGGACAATTTAAATAATTCCCGTTTATTCTGAGGAAACTGACGATTCCTTTTTTGTTTTCTTGCTATAAGCGGATCGTCTTCGGCTTCCTCTTCAGAATCCCTTAAAATATCTCTTTCACTTTCGATTCGCTTACGTTTTTCTTCGAAGGAAATTCTTTGTTTTTCGACTTTTAAAATTGGAGACGTTGGATTGGTTCGTAGTTCGACGTATTGTTCGTCAGAATTTCTTTTTTCGTCGTCCTCAACACGGCTGGAAGAATCTGAATCTTCAGAAAGATCAACTATTTGAACCATTTCTACATATTCAGGAACAAACGGATCGACACTTTCAAGGATATTTACTGTGTCTACAATTTCTCCGACACGTGGCTGTGATAAATCACTAGCAATATCAATATTTTGGACAGACATTTTGTGATTACGAATATTCTTTTCAATAACTTCTACTACTGCAACCGATTCAGGTTCCTTAAAAGTGTCCGCATTTTGGTCTTCTGTTGGAGATTTATTTTTACGATTCTTGGAAATTTCAGAAAATAGAGAACTTGACTCCGCTAATCTAAATGTCTGAGGTGGCAAAAGATCTGGTAGAATTTTCATTTCAGGATTTGTATGTTGAACAATCTCTTGTGATGTTGGCTGACTCAAAGGGATGTTAGTTGTCGATGGAGTTCGCGCACGTCTTTGACGAACAGTATCGCTGACAATAACAATTTCTGTTTCATTTTCGTTAAGCTGAGAGTCAGCGGGAAATCGATAAGGCCTTGCAAGGGCATCCTGTAGCAAAATCGGATTTTAACTAAGTATCCCAAAATGTATACAAGTGCGATTACAAAGAATAAGCGTAATGATAGTGAATTGCATTCAAATCTGCACAAATAGTGCTTTTATAATACAATGACATGTGTGCACAAATAAAGCGTGATATATTTATATGGGAAAATTAGGCCGACCATTTAAAGCCCCACATCCAGGAAAATTTTTTTATATTTTTTTTTATTTCCAGATACATAGCTTGTGTTTTCCGAATAAATCTATTTTATTTAACCTTAAAATGTTAAAAAAAAAAGTTACGGGAAAAAGGAGGAAAAAAGAGTCTATGCCCTCATACCATTTTTTATATTTATTATAACACCAGAAACATATTCGGTTTTGTTTATTGTTAGGTAGATTATAATAACTACTAAAAAATTATATTAAAAGGATTACAAACAAATGAACCACATGAATTTTAGCAAAAGATTATAAAAACATTTAGATACCAAAATAATGCCACAATCAAAAACATCACATACAAAAACAAAACACACACTTTTGAACAGCAATTGAAAAATGCTGTTTTTTCAATGTACATTCAGAACATATCCAATTGAGTTGATGAACTTTCCACGCTTTAAAAGTTGCAAAATGTTTTGATTTTCGTTTTTAATTATTTTTTTAAATTCTATTTAGCCCTATCGCGAATTCTGTGTCCAATATCTTTCTTCGGAATTTTTCTTTCCCTGGGAACACTTTTCTTTTATCGGAAAGTTTTACCAACAAAAAATTACAACCAAACATTAGAACTTTGTTTTTTATCTGCACTACTAAAATAAAATGCACGAATGGCTCGCACATACTTGTTTTTATGTTCAATTTGCTGAGGGTTTGAGAATATTGTATGAACGAATATTATGAGAGAAAAATGTTTAAAAGCATAAAGCATTTTTAGCCAATTTAAATACCGTATTTAAATTGGCTAAAAAATCTTCGTTCAGAGTTTGAGATGAAAAGAAAGAAAGCCATCTTACTTCTTTACTGAATATGATTGTAAAGACAAAATTTAAATTTTTGGAGCGGTTTTCTTAAAAAATAATTTTGTATTTTTTTTTTAGTATTTATTTATGTGCACATAAAAATAAAATTTGAAAAAAATTTGCTAACCCGATTTTGAAATATCGAATTTTCAAAAAAAAAAAAATAAATTGAAACTCTTTTTTAAAAATTCAAAAAAAAATTTTTTGAAAATTTTGACATGCAATATTATTTAATGTTATCTGAAATTTGCATTTACAAAAATTTGCCGTTCAGCCAATAAAGAGAAAATTCAAAATAAAAAACACGTTCTATGACAGGTACTACTAAGAGTTGCCAAATTCAAAATTTTATAATTTTTTGTAAGAGATCGTATGGAAAAAGTTTAATCAAAATCGTAGGAGTCTTTCTTGAGAAAAAAAATATTTTCCTTTCGGTTTTTTAGCTTTTGTATGGAAGGTACGGGTATTTTTTCATATATGTAAAATTTTTTCTAAAAATATTTTAGAGAGTACTATAAAACTCTTAAGTATCAAGGAGTTTCAAAAAAAAAAATCAATGATATCGTTTTCCCGTTTCGTTTCGTTTTACCTTTTTTAAATAAGTCTTCTGGATATAAATACAATTCATGAAAGGTTGATTTTATTCTTCATGGAAGAGATGCAAAAGAAAGAAAACTCATTTTCATGACAATTATAATTCTTATTAACATAAAGCAACTGCGTTTTGGTATGAAAAAGTATGAGTTTAGTCATAAATTACGATGATTTAAAAAAGCTATTAATGAAAAGGTCATTTATTCATTCAAAACCAATTTTTAGATCACTGTCGATCATTTAACGAAATACAGACTGAAGAAAAATTATCACAAATTATGATAATTGAAGACTTTTTTAATCAAGTTGAATATTAGTCGTATAACTGAGAATTGTTAAATTTGATTCTCATTGGCTTTTTGATTATTGTTAAATTAGAGATTATTTCATTTCACTTTTCCTTACATTTCAACGGTGATTGCAGCGTCGAGACAAATTTAATTAAATAACTTTAATTTTTTAAATTACAACCATTACGAACAAAAAAGACGACTAGAATCAACATTTCTCAGTTATCACATATCGTCGGCTTAGAGTGTAAAGCAGCTAACTCCTATTTTACCATTTTTTGCGTACAAAATATTTAAAAAAAAGTGTTTGCATTACTTGAATAAAACCAAAATTACATTTAGTTTTTTCAACACTCGTTATTACTAAATTCAGTGAAATTAAAAAGATTTCATAGGAATTTTTGAAGTTGTCTATAATGGTCACAAAAAATGTGGAGTTAGCCGTTTTACACTCTAAGCCGACGATATTATTGAATTTGAAATGAAAATCAATTGATTTTTAAAGCCAGCATTTTATATATAGATCTGGATGAAATGCCAAATTTTATCTGGACTTAGTCTAATCTATTTCCAAAAGTTAAACATAAATTTAGTTATTAAAACAAAATTACAACATTTAAATGGAGACAAACAGAATGATAGTATACAAGAATATTTCATATAAATGACATAGTAAACTTACTGCAATGATGCCAGTTACTTGTCGATGCATTTCTTCGATATCTAGATTGGATACATTCATTTCTTTTAAGTCATCTTGCATTTTGCTAAAATTGAAAAATATTCTTAAATTCAATCTTTGTTCAAAAACATCAAAAATTACTTCAGAGATTCAACAGAAATGTTGTCAAGGTTTTGTAAAGTTGATTTCATTTCTGAAAGCCTGCTTATAACATCGGCATTCGAAAGTTTTAAATATTCTTCGTTGAGATGATCAATTTTATGTCTTACATCCTCGAGATAAATTTGATCACAAGATTTTTTGTATTCGTTATAAATATCATCGCATTTTTGCAAAATTCCTTCCAAATACTGGAATTTCTTTTTTTTTTCGACAGCTTCCTGTGTTGATTCGATGGTTCGTAGGGTATTTGCTGCAATTTTAAAACATTCATTAAGTTGACGAGTCAGTTTCAAAAGTCCTTCAAGAGAAAGTTTAGATTGTGTGACATTTTCGCCAAGAGCATTGTAAAGATGTTTGAGAGCATCAATTCTTTGTGTGAGTTGTTTTGGAGATTTTGTGAACTTGTCTTCACATACTTTTCGGCCGGTTTTAATTGTATTCTCTATTTCTCCTTTTATTTCAGAAAGAGTACGGTAGATTTTCTAGTTTAAAAAAAATTATTTTGTATTTAATTGTTTAAATATTGAAGTAATTAAGCATTTTTACCAAGCAGTTTTGATACTGTGATTGCACCGTTGACGGACCTGCAGTAACGACATCTAATACTAAAGTTGAACGTTCAACATTTCGCAATTCAGCAACTGCACGACTTAAACGAGATTCATATGCTGGCTGAGGAGCTGTACACTTCCTTAGTTTAATCTGACATGCTTTGAAGCGAGCCTACAATAATAAAATATTTACTAAAGTGATATAAAACGTTGTGGGTTTTGATAATTTGTTTCACCTCAAGTAAATTTAATTGGTCCTGCAGACGATTTGCTGCTTCCATTTTTTTATTTTTTGTGTGGGTTGATATTAAGTCTCGTACTTCCTTGAGATTTTCTTCGTTTTTTTCGAACTCTTTCATAAGGCGCTTTGAATTTCAAATTAATATTGATGACAAAAACAAGATATTTTAGGAAATTTAAAAGAATACCTGAAAATCTTCCGGTAGATCTTCAATTGTGACGTCATTCTCTAAATGTTCACTAAGAGTTTCATCTACTCTTGTAAGCCAGCACTCTACTTGTATTACACATTTTTCTGATTTTTCAGCTTCGGAAACTTCTCGTTCTAACAACTCAGTTCGTTGCTTTGCCTGTAAAATATGAAATATAAAATGATATAATACAATGGTTTGATACTAAAAGATCAAAAATATGATTTTTATAATATCATAATTAGTTCTTTAAGAAGATATTTGGAGAAAAAAGAAAGAAGGATTCACATAAAAATCTTCTGTATCGCATACCCTACCTAGTTGAGATTATTTTAAAAATTTAAATCCTTGTTTAAAGCTGAGTACAAAACTACAAACCAAAAAAGACATTTTAGAAACAAATATATATGGAAAGCTGAAAATTTAATTTTTTGGAAGTTTTATACAAAAGATCATTTATGAATATAAGGAAGATAGTCGGAAGCAAAACAGAGCTCTGAGCACATAGCATTAATTTTTTTTAATTTCAGACTTAAAGTAATTTCGTAAAGTCAAAAGGTAATTTTTTATCCAACGAAGAAGAGAATATTGCCGATCATTGAGAAGCTACACATTGTCGTCGTTCAATTAAAACTTTCTAACTTAATTTTATTTTATTTTGAAACATCTGAACTTTTTATGGATTTTCACTTACAAGAATTTGAAATGATTTATTCCAAGAAATGTATCCTTTATAAATATACTCAGGATACTTCAGTAATTTTTGTATTTGCAAATAAAAAAAGGGTACTTACTTATGACTCCCTTAAATATAATTACTTATACATATTTAAGTTGTAGTGTGTGAATCAAAGTGACATTTCAATATTAAATAGCAGTATTCCACCTGCGTTTCAAGGAGTTAGGGCATTTATATACAGTTATAAACTTATTTAAAGTTTATAATAAAGACAGCAGAGCTTAAAAACGAGATTTTTTGTTAATAAAACAACTGAAAATTGAAGACAATTTCGAATAGTATCAAATGTTTTCCTTTTTTCGGAAATAACCGGTGGCGATAAATAAAATTTTATTTAATTCTACTTAAGTACTAGTAATTGAATGTTTGTAAAATTTCCCAAAATAAAATATAAACTGAAAGAAAAATGACTATAACAAAACATAATTTAGTTCAATACTTATACCTTTTGTTGCAGTTGTGTCCAACGAGTAACAATGGAATCGACTTCTTCTTTAACGTCATTGGCCATAAACTCATGGTCTATTAAATCAGCACCAATTTCTTGAATTTTTTCAAGCCAATCATCTGAATGGCTCCGTAAATTGTTTTCCAAATCCTGATATGTAATAAAGAAATGTTATTTTGTTTTGTGCACAAATTCTCAAAAAGGTGTACAGTGCGAATCCCTTAATCTCTTAAAATATCTATGACTCTGTGTTTGGATTTAATTAACTACCCTAGCACTTATAGATTTATAAAAATACCAATGAGTCATTGAAATACATTCATTAAGAAACCGTTAATGTAGCTTATACATAGATTAAATGGTCTTGAAAAATATACTACGAGTATAAATATCTGAAGCTTTTTAATCAAATAAAATAGTTCAAAATCCTAAGGAAAAGTTCTGTAGTTCAACATTAATGACATATCAAGAGATAACTAGTCTGAGTCTCGTTGGTTAAATTAGCCTCCAAAGAAAGCAGTTTATTGCAAATAAAGCATCAAACCAAACAAATTAGGTAACACCATTTAAATTTTTTATGAAATTATACAAAAATAAACTATAGAACTTTCCTAGCAACAACCTATAGGAAGTTACTGTTAAAAATTGAACTCAAACTCTGATTCAATTGGTAAATTTTGTTTATGTATTTTAATTTATGAATAATATTGCCCTTAGACCTTGACCCGTTTGCTGACACGAATCTTAAATATTTAAATCAAACAAAGCAAATGGGCCCATATAATCTATCAATATGTTATAAACTTACATCCAGTTCTTCAATTATTTCTTCGGCATCTGCATTCTCAGGAGTCTGTCCAATTTTTTTTTCTAACTTGTCCAAATACCCTGTTTCCGAAACTATCAACTTTTTAAATTCTCCTAACTGACTTGAGATGTGTTCCAGAAGTGCTGTACTTTTGTAAACCAGTGAAGTTACTTCTGTCCACCTAGCATTTAAACGAGTGAATTTTATTGCTAGATTTGCATATTTCGAGTCGGATCCTTTTTGTGCCGGGAATAACTCGTCAATTTGCAACAAAATATCGCCACCATTCTCGTTCAAATCACGAAAATTACTAGTTTCTCGTTCACAAGCTTCTTTAAGAATTTGATATTTTGATTTTATTTGAAAGAGTTCGTTTGAATTGGCGATTTCTGAAATTTTGTTTTTGGGAGTATTCATTTCTAAATCATTTAACCATAAATCAGTATGATGAATTCTTTGCAGTATTTCTTCAATTCTCGTTATAATTTGATGTCTTCTCTTGCAATTCTTCTGATACAAATCAAGAACCTTGTTGTACAATTCATTCAGCTTAGATATTTCTAAAATAATACTTTCTCGAAAGTCATCTTCTGCATCTTTGATAAGAATTTCACTAAAATTCTTTGCACTTATAACATCAATTTCAGTTTTACGCAATTCCATAGCATATCGATCGTAAGAATCACCATCTCCGTCCTTAGACATAAGACTCTCCCCAAGTTGACAAACATCATCTTTTTCTAATCTAACTTTGAGTTCATTGAGTATAGAAGAAATTGTTTGATATTCAACTCGAAAATGATTGAGGTTTTCAATAAATGTATTTTGCTTGATAATTCGTTCATTAAGAATATTTGGAATTTTATACCAGTTTTCTTCGAAACTAGCAGTTATAGAATGTTCATCTTTTTGACGAATGTGTTCAAAAATTTGATGAAGATTCTTGGCAATATCTTTAAGCTCATTTAATTCACTTAGGTTTTGGTTCATTTTCGGCAGATCTGACATAATTGCTTGTGCATTTTCAACTTCAGTGACAAATTTATTCAATTCTTTGATTTTGTCTGTGCTTCTTTCAATATGCCCACCCTTCTCTTCAATTAAAGCTGAAATGGCTCTTTTCATATCTTCCCAACTATCATAGAATAACTGAAAATCTTTTTTCCATTCCATAAAGTTTTCATCCAATTCAAATGTTGTTTTTTGAGACGCCGATATTTCCGATGACAACGATTCCATATCTCTTAAACGGTTCTCTAGATCATTTTTATTTGCAGTTTTTGAATGCTGTTTGTACCAATCTCTAGAGTCAGCTAAAACAAGTTTAAATCCAGTTAAACTGTTATAGAACTTTTCTCTTGCAAACAATTGTTCATTGGTACTAAGAAGATTCTTTACTTTAGAGATGAGTGAACTTAATCGGCTGTTTATGTTGTCCACATTTCTTGCCTCTTGTTTAAGATTTTGACCATGGTTTTCATTTTGACAAATTTGTAAGAGCTCTTCGAGTTCTGCGTTAGAAATCTTTTTGTTTTGTAATTCTTTTTCAATACCATTTAAAGCTTCAATTTGGTAACGTATACTACGACGTTGTAAACTGGCGATTTTTTCTTCGCAATTATCCAAAAAAGTAAAATTTTCTAGGATTTGTCCCTCTAAAAGATGCAAGTTCTTCACATCATCAACTTTTCTTTTTCTTTTCGTTTGTAACGCCAACTCATTTGTAGCGAGTTCTTCTACATCTGACTCTTTCAAGTTGTCCTCTCCAAATTTTATTATAGTTTGAAAATCTGTCCATTCTTCAGGCTTCTGAACATGGTTGTCCTCAGCATTTAACGAAAACTGGAATCCCATTGATTCAATACGATTAGATTGTACTTCAAGAATTTGGCGTAAGGCAACTAGTCGATCCTCAATGTTTTCCAACTGTTCCAAGACTTTACTGCTGCTGTCATCATCCTCATGCATAGGTGATTGAATCATCTGTCGCAAATCTATTAAATACCTTTCTAATTCCAATAAATCTTGTTCGCAGTATTTCAAGTCATTCATACGCTTTGTAATGCATCCTAGCTCAGTGAGTTCTTTCCCTTCCATTGCTTTTAAATCTTTTTCTCTTGCATCTATCCACTTATATATGACTTTATATTGGTGAAGTTTTTCATTTTGCATTTCACTCCACTTGACCACATGTGACCACCGTTCTCCTAAGGCTGATAATTTATCTTCCAAGTCATTGAAATTTCCAGATTCATCATTTACAATAACAACCATGTTACTCACACTATCGACTAGACACTGCTGAGATCTTAGGTCATCTTTCAACATGGATAATTCAGCAAGTTGCCTTTCGACCTCTTTCAGTCCCGGCCCGATATTTGACATGTGAGATATTCTGTCCTCTGCACTAGTTAAAAAACTTCTCAATTTCTCAATTTGTTGTTTTTGAAATTGCGCTAAACTATAATGAATCCTTGATTGTACATCTAATGCTCGAAGACGTAGCGTTTCCCATCGTTCATTCAGCAAAACCATTTGTTGGCGGATTTCATGCTGGTCGTCTAATGTAAGACCACCTGTTCTTTGAGCTTCATGTATAAGATTTGAACCTTCCTCTAAAGCTTCACCAACATACTGTTGGTGTTCGATGAGTTTTAGCATAAAATTTTCATTTTCATGGAAATGGGCTTTCGCAGTCTGAAAATCTTTAGGTTCTGGAATTTCTTTTGAAAGAATATGTTCGTCCTCGAAGAGGAATCCTAACACAGTTTCTAGAGCCACCTGATAAGTTGTTATCTCAAGGGAAGCATTCGTTGCTATAGACAGGGTAGAGAGTGGGCGTGAAGTACTATTAAAGTCCAACGACAAACCCTGTTCCGGACTCGTTGTACCAGATGTTTTATTCAAATCGACAACTTCGTTAGCTTCTTCAGACGCTTCCAGAGGAATGTCATCAAGATCAGTGACATTCCCAATATGTATGTTTTCCAGAGACATACTCGCATGAGCTTCTTTAGCAGTTTCATCAAATATGAAGACTTGGCCACTGCTGTCACACCGTTGCAAGGACTTTTTGGATTCCATAGCATGATACAAGCACATGACATACATTTGTATAGACTTATTGTCAGGCTTGTTTGTATGAACGTCTTCCGGATCAAGAAGTTGTTCAATGTTAAAGTACTTAAATGCTAATTCAAAAGCGGTTCTAAGTCTTGCCAAAGGATGTTTTTCAAACACTGAACTTAGATCCAGTTCGGGTAAATTGGCATCAATGATATAAAGAAAGGCTTTGCCATCAGACCAACTAGATGAAAAATCATTGATAGAAACTCCATGAGGCTCTGTGAACTGGCGAGCCCATGCTAGTAAAGATTTTTCCACTCCATTACTAGAATGCGACTTAACAATACTTTTACCATTAAATTCAAGCGCAATCAGCCAAATTAGACCAAGAGTCAATTTTGGATTTCCGGCTGCAATATCATCACTTGATATATTTACTAATTTTACTCCTTGTTCTTGAATGAGTTGAATAACTTTGTTCAAATTATTAATATGATGAACACGCATTCGTCCTTTTTCAGGTTTCTTAAAAGAAAATATTTTAAAAACACCATTTTTTTAAAAGAAAAATTAAACTTACGATATGTGATTTTGTTAAAATACAAAGTAATTCTAATAATTTGTGTCCATCTCGTAAGTCCATAAAAAGATCATTTACCAAAGGGTATTGTGTTTTTACTAGGTGCGAATTTATCCATTTTGTAAACGTCTTTTTTTGAATATCTTGTCGTTCATCTGAAAAGATAAAAGTTTAAAAAATATCGTAACAGTTTCTAATTAGGTATACATTTATTATGAAAAAAAATTATTGTTAAACACAATAAAAGTAGGTGAATTGAAAATTGAATTCAATAAAAACAAAAGAAAAAAAGATTAAACATACATGCATAAGATTTTATTTTTATTTATCGTTATTTATTTACTCATCAATTGATAGATACAATCATTAAAGTCAAGTATCTAAATCTATGGTTTGACCCCAAACAAATTGTAATAAAAGAAAATTTTGTGCAAGTAGACTCAGATCACTGGTACTTAAGACATATCCACAATTATCACATGGCAACATTGGTATTTAGACCTTTCCAATATGACTCTATGTATGATATAGATTACAAAAAATATTTCACGCTGATATGAACTTCGATATCAGTTTTTACCAAAATTAATCTTCAAGCTACTTTTTTTATTTTCATATGAATAATTCTGAAATGTTCAGTTCTAATCTTTAGGGAAATATTGTAGTTATTTTTAAACAATCTTGTTTCTTTAATTTTTGTGAACATATTATGGTGTTTTAAAAAGATTTTTTTTGATTCCTTTTTCCAGAAAATGCACTTTTTTAAAAAGCCAAATAAAATTTAATTCTAAATAACAAAAAAGCTATACATTTTTTATAAATTGCACCGTTTTAAACTACCTTATTCGAAAATATGTTAATAATCCAGTCAAATCCCAAAGGGGCCTTAAAGGAAAAATTACGAGAAAGGGTTTTATTATTGAATATGTTTGTTTAACCCATCCATAAGCATGCTTAAAACCGAAAATTCTATTACATTCACCCAGGGAACGGAAAAGCTCGCACATGCGTGCTCAAAAAACGCTCTCAGCTCATATTTCGCCCACGAGCTTACGCAGGGTTCAAAAGCTCTCGTACGCGACCGCGAGTGGCTGTGAGCGCACATGAGCGCTTATTGTATGATCATAATAGGTTATCATTTTATTTTTCAATACAGAAGATGCATTTATGAATTAGCTTCTTTTACTTTTGTTTAAAGGAGGTAAAAAACATTTACTAACAAAATAGACTTTGGAAGAAATTTGATTAAAGCATACTGTGTGAAACTAATAACAAAAGACGCCGTTTTTTGTTTGTTTCTTTTAGTCTAGTCGAATTAATTCTTGCTTCAGAAGTTATGAGGATCTCATTTAAGTTAACTTAAGTAAAAATGGAAAATCTTAAGTAAACCTCACTCAAGTGAAACTGACGACGCTGAAGCAAATACAACGAAAGATCATTAGTTTCATTAAAGTGAATCTGGTCACCCATGATTACGGTTTGTTAATTTTGGTCTAGTTAAATTAACTCTTTCTTCAGAAGTTATCAGGGCCCTCGAGTGCACCCCACTTAAGTGAGCTTAATTGCAAATAAAAAATCTTATGAAAACCTCACTTAAGTGAAACTGTGAAACAGTGAAAAACGGGCTTTTCGAATACAGTTTGCACTTATTAACTAACTAGCTCAATAAAGAGAGAGTGCTCTTCATGAGAGCGTTTGGCTATCGCACATGATAAGAGCGCTCTTGACGTGAGCGTTTATAAACCGAACGCATGCAAGCGCGACCCAAATACCCCTGATGGCTCATGGACGAGCGTATCTAGTAAGTGCTCATTTGAAAATACAAGCTCGCGGAACGCTCATGAACTTGCTTTTCCGAACCCTGCATTCACCCATACGTTTCAGAGAGAATGGTCGCACTGGCTACTTGAATTTGACAATTTTACCTTTTAAACTTTTTAATTTTCTATCGAATTGGATGATTTAAAAAAAAAAAAGAATTTAAACAGGAAAAGTTAACAAAAACCAACCTAAGAACTGGGAAAATCAAAGATTTCTAATTATTTTAATAATTTGTGCATCACTGTTTTTGAACCAAAGATGGGGTCAAGACATGTTTAGATAAAATAAGGTGAGAATAGAGGCTTCAATATGGCATGTTCAAATAGTCATTTTTATTCAAAATTGGCAGATATACCCATTCAAATGATACCATTTCTTATAACTTTTCATAATTTTGGCCTAAAAGCTTTTTTTTCGAAACAAAATGGCAAATTTCACTCGCGTGTGAATTTTCGAACTCAAGATTATGATCAAATTTGACACTAAAATTAAAGAAAATATTTAAATTTCCGCTATTTTGTTTTCCGGCTTTTTTTTAAATGCTTCCTGACCTACAGACTGAACGGCTGGTCCGATCAAAATAAAACTTGGTACTAGATGCAAAGAATAATAAATTTGCCATGTGGTACCAAAAACGAAAATTAGGCTTTCGGGTAGAAACTGCGAAAGATGATAAGATTTGTAAAGCTCAATGGCTATATTTCAGGCATTTCTCAATTAACATGTCATCTTTGATTTTTCAATTTTTTGTATGTTGGTTTTGTTAACTTTTCCTTCTAATTTTATTTCATAAAACTTTTTAAATTTGATTTTGTACAAAAAGTTTTAACAGTTAAATTGTCAAATTGGGCTAAATTTCCGAGTAATACAAAATTGAAAAGTGGCTAATGTGACCATTCTCTCAGAAATGGATGGATTAATTTAGCAGCATTTTCAGTTTAAAGTATGCTTATGGACCAAATAAGCATATTCAATAATAAAAATCCTTGCCCGTAATTTTTCCTTTTTAAAAGGTCTATTCAATAGCCTATTAAGGGATTTGAAAGATTCAAAATGAATTTTGAAAGGTTCATACATACTTCAAAACTTTTTACTGTCCGCTTTTCCAGGTGATAATCAATCTTCTTTGGATGGTCACATCCTAAATTGTTCCACGTGCTGTATTGAGAAACGGATTCCTTGAATTTTGTTTGTAATATTTTTGAAATCACAACGAAGTGAAATATCGGATTTCAATCCAATTCTTGACATTTTAAAATTCGAAATTTTATTGTTATCACAATGAAATCTTGATGCCCAAGAAGCTTTAAGTGGTGAACAAGTCCATTTTTAAATTACACCACAATACACGGAAAGCTCATCAATGCAACCTGCGAGCTTTGATTTCAACTCTAAGAAGAGGCAAGTAGGTCTGTTTCTTTACTTTTGGGATAAAGCTTGGGAAAAGGTTCGGGAAAAAGTTTGGGGATGAGCTTTTTGATGTTGTTGTTGTAATGTTTAACCAGAAATGAAAAGTAAAGAAACGTATTTGGGATGTTTCAGGTTTGTTGCCGTGTAAATTACCCATTCGACTTTATTGCTTGTAGGTTTAACGCATACAAAATTATGCAATTTCAATTCTTAACATTTGCACTTATCATTTTGGGCCTTATTAAAAGATACCAGAAGAAATATTTTAATTTATATTTGACTCCATTGTATCATTTTTATATAATTTATTTAAATTAAACCATTTTATATACGCTACTTGACAAATTTAATTTAAAATTTTTCGATCAACTGATTTCTTGTTTGACAAGCAAGAAAGTGCCGGAACTAAAATGTTCGGGTAGATTCTTGCTAAAGGGGAAATGAAAAAAGTCAAAAGCTCTGACATTTTCGTGTCAGAAAATAGTAAAGAAATACGTTTTGGGTAGATTTGCGTTACTTTGGGAACCCGCGGGCGAGTAAAGAAATAGACCTACACCTAGTATAATTTTTTGTTTATCTGGTAAGACATTTGGTATGAACATGAATTTAAAATTTCCAAAGTTTCCTCCTGAAATTTCAGATTTCGCTTGGGTAGGAGAATACCTAGTATCAGTAGCAATCTGAGCTTTTCGTATTGAACAAGCCAATTTTTTAATTTCACCATAAGCTTATTACCGAGTAAAAATGATTATGTTTTTTTTTTATTTGTGAATTTGCACATTGCAAATGAAACACGACCAGTGAACTGCGAATCCTTCCGAACTTTGGCAATCCGCTTACACGACAGCTGCAAATTGTCAAAAAAATATAAACAAGTAAAAGGAGTGCGAAAAGAAATGTAAAGCTGCATTTATCTTTTCTGAACGTTGTTTGTTTCTGGGTCGTATGTGGAGAAACGATAGTCTAACTAAATGATAACACCGAATACGAACAAGAAAGAAATCAAAAACTTGAGTAACGTTCACTGAATTAAGAACGAAAGTCTAAAGGACTATTCAAGTGAGTGATAGCAACGAACGAAGAATAAAATAATATAAATTTAAAATAATTATAAACCTTAATTCTTCGAATTCGTCGCGCTAGATTGTAATTCACGACGACTTGAATTTGTTCACTAAAATTTCTCTTATTTTAGTTACAATGCCAACTTAAGTATATTTACATTACCGATATGCAATAATTGCAAAATTTGGAGTAGTAAGAGTGAAATTGGTATGAAAAAGGATTTCTTCAAACATTTAATCGACTTCTATACATAAATGCAGCGTAAGGTTAAATTCGAATGAATTTTTTATTTCCATGCTTTTCAAATTCATCCTGATTTTGTAGATTACGAAATTAAGTTTTGAAAATGCATAATTTTAGAATAGATTTTCTTTAAATTATATCCTTGCATCCATACTTCCTGTAGCAATTTAAAAAGAAGTTGTTAAATGCAATTAATCTCGAATACTTCGAGAAAAAATAATGCTATTGACTTTCGACTGATTTTTTTTAACGCCTATTGGCGTGATGAAGAATTGATAAGAATATAAAAATAGATCAACTTTTTTTTACCTAGGTACTTAAATCAAACAAATAAAACAAGTGATGAAAGTTTTAGCTGGAAGCTTTATAATATTTGTTTCCAGAAATAGGTATGACTATCGCTAACTAAAATAGAAAGGAAATTACTGCAGATAATTTATTGAATAAAAGATAGTTATTATTTTTTCAAGTAATCAGCACTTCGAATTACGTAACTCAGAGAGCAGTGCATAAACTTTCCGTAACATAAGCTTGATCCATGCTTTTATCTGAGAAAACATCTGAGTTGGATGCTATTTTAAGGATTTTTTGTTGCTCGAGGGGAGTTGGGGTGTACAAATGTTTGTCCCTTTAGGTGTTGAGCTTCTTAACTAATTGCAGAAAGTATAGTAACATCGATTGAGAGATAAATTTCTATTTTTGCCCTTTCTGTTAGAAAATTTTTGAGATTATGTAACAACGATAGGTGAAATAGATAGAACACAAAAATATAATCCGTTTCTTGCCATAAGCTCGGGTTTTTGAGATATTTCCGTTAGAAAATGACGTAAAAACGTTTATTTTGCTGCTATTTTTAAAGTTGTTAAACAGCGAGAGGTGATTTGAAAGAACTAATCTTCTTTAAAAATAAATAGGATTGGGCACTAAAAAATACCCTTAAATTATGTGCCCCATGCTTAGATTTTGTATAAATATTTGTGTCACTTTTTTTGGCTTTGCATTTTCCCTGAGGGAGAAAATCAATAATGTGGTCCTATGGTGACAAGGATGCTGAATCCAACGAGTGTTCTTTGGCCATCGTCCGACCTCTGGTTCTCGATTTATAAGCCAATGTATGAAAAAAGTGGCAAACCTTTTCTCGTTCTTCTGACAGTGTTGCCACCTTGGCCACATCGAATACTCACTCGAAAAAAGCGAACAGAGTCATCACAACCAAAATCCAAAATGTTTGCGAGTATTCATTGTTCATGAGTATGATGACTCGTAAGTCAGCACACACATCAAACGAGTGCAGCCATCGAGTTCAAATGGTTTCGTATAAAAACGAGTCAGGCACTTTTATCCAAATTGTTCACGATCAGTATAATCAAATATACTCGAATCACAGCGGAAAATGTCTATTTGAGCCCGGTGGACATAGACGGTAGTTGGAGATGGGTTTGCTAAACAGTTTTGTGTTTCGGTGATTCGTGGATGGTGGTTGGTTTTGTTATGCCATTTTAATTTCTTTTTTCAGTACTTCGACTATAAACTAATGAGAAATAAACGTTTCTCAAAACATATTTTTTCAAAATAATAATATTTGTATAACTTTTTTTTAACTCAATTAATAAAGTACATATGTATATGGATGGTATCTTAACAAATAGAATGAAAATATTATATGAAAGAAGAAAATGAACAAATATAAAGAAAACAAAGAAAATACTAAGAAAAACTTAATAGTTATTAAACAGTTTTTTTTTTTAAATAATAAATTAGATATTAATGTTTGTAACTATTCATTAAGATTATAAAGTGTTTTAGAAAACTTTTTATTGAATAGTAGGTATTTTAATTTTATTAAATTTTTGATTTTCTTTAGTTTGCGTCGTTTTGGCTTCAACCTATCCCTAAAAAAAGACACTGGATAGACATCACTTGTTCCTAAGCTACATACGTATTGCGAATGCCTGCCAATTTTTCGCTAAAATAAAACCTTTCATTCATATTTCAGACTACCTGACTGCATTTGCAGTCATTTAAGGTACAATATACCCCGGCCTACAAAAGAAAAGAGTTATCCTTTTTTAAAACAAGTTCCAAAACACAGCATTATAGGTAGCTACATACCTAATCTACAAACAAAAAACTTGTCGCAAATATTGACGATCTTGTGTTGCATCTTCTTCTTACCAACCCAATACTAAATCTATTCAATAGATACAAATGCAATAAACAACAAAAACAGGTTTTACTTCTTGCGAAATGCAAATTCAAACCACCACTGATCATAGAAACAATGAATAGATAAAAATAGATACACAGAATCTACCTACTTTACCAAGAACTACGATGCAAGACCGATCCACGATCCCATTGCCTTTGGTTATTCATGATGTTCACGATATTTTCGAATATCCATTTCCTTTCGAGCATACTCGCTTGTGAATACAAAAGGCAACAGATACTCATGAGTTCGACCAATTTGTTTGATTTTGCTTATGAGTATTTTCACTCATGAATAAAATGACTTACGAGTATATAGGAGGAATGATTGAGTATAAACAATCATAAACAAAAATTGGCTTTTTTCGAACTGATTCGAGCACGCTCATTTTTATCTCTGGCAGGAATGTATACTGTAAATTCATTCTGAAAGTGAATCTCAAATATATTCATGCGTCATAGATCGTTTTTTAATTTTTATTATCAATTCTCTAAAAATAATGTAAAATTTGAAAACAACCACTTTTTCTCATTCTCGAACACTTGTTTCCCAAACCCGAACACAGAGTTGCCATATTTTGAACACAAACATTGTATGGTAAGTATATATCCTGCAAGCATATATCCTGCCTTCGAATACCAAAACAATTTGACCAAAAACAGCAGTTCGAAAACAGGAACACTATCAAAGAGCCAGTTTCCTATTTTTGAACATATGTTCGAAGATAGTAAAATCGATAAAAATTGGTCTCCTTTTTTTCGAACAGTTAAAGAAACAAGTTCTTTTTTATGTTTCACCACTTTTTCTCATTCTCGAACATTTGTTTCCCAAACCCGAACACAGAGTTGCCATATTTTGAACACAAACATTTCATGGTAAGTATATATCCTGCAAGCATATATCCTGCCTTCGAATACCAAAGCAATTTGACCAAAAACAGCAGTTCGAAAACAGGAACACTATCAAAGAGCCAGTTTCCTATTTTTGAACATATGTTCGAAGATAGTAAAATCGATAAAAATTGGTCTCCTTTTTTTCGAACAGTTAAAGAAACAAGTTCTTTTTTATGTTTCACCACTTTTTCTCATTCTCGAACACTTGTTTCCCAAACCCAAACACAGAGTTGCCATATTTTGAACACAAATATTGTATGGTAAGTAAAGATAATTAGTGTTTGAAAATAGGAAACTCCAAAAATGCCATATATCCTGCCTTCGAACACCAAAACAATTTGACCAAAAACAGCAGTTCGAAAACAGGAACACTATCAAAGAGCCAGTTTCCTATTTTTGAACATATTTTCGAAGATAGTAAAATCGATAAAAATTGGTCTCCTTTTTTTCGAACAGTTAAAGAAACAAGTTCTTTTTTATGTTTCATGGGTATTTTAGTAAAAATATTGTAAACTTATGTACTTAAAACTTAAAACTTTTCCAAATCAACTATTTTTTTGGTACACACAAAATGCTTGTATGTGTGGGAAAATGCCAAATTGAAATTTGAGCCCTTTATGTGAAAAACTTTATTTTTTGTTTAGTTCGGACTCAAATTTATAATAAACAAAAATTCATGGATATTTGAAATGTGTTTAAACAATAAACCTACTTTAAATTTATTCTTTTCAAACTTGACTTTGTTGTAGTGAAATTGGAAACATAAATTGAAAATTTGCAAAGTGAAAAGAGATCGATGAAATACCGCCCAATATGTACTTAGTTTTAAAAAAAAGCAACTGACAAAACAACAAACAGTTGCTGAAATATTGCCAGGTGGGTGCGGGACTTACGAATTACGATTTACGACCGACCAAAATAGCTATGTAGGGCTTTTTCAATTTGCATGTGTAATCCCAAAGAACGCCGCTCCTATTCCGAACGCGACTAGAAATTACGAGCAGAATTATTTCATTATTTCTGAAGCCTGCATTTGAATGTTGGTATTGGTAATAAATTAATTTAAAATTGTATCCCAAAGGCCAAGAAAAATTAATAAGAACTTATTTTCACTTAAGTTACATTCTTCTGCAACAGATATCATTACTTTGCTTATTTTTAGTTTATTTGTTCTAGAAAAGAGATTATAATTAATTGAATCTAACAGAACTACTATAACGTGTTGGTGTGAGTGTTCCTGACTATATATCAAATCCAGAAACAGTCAGTTGAAGTTGTTGTTCCCACTTCTCAGTGCCAATAGATACTTTCAGAAGGTCTTGAAAAGCATTGCGAACGCTTATGGTTTATAATTTATGAATGATTAATCAAAAATTAGAAGATCGTCATCGACAGTTTTGCAGTGATGAGAAAATAATATTCAATATAATCATAATTCACAATATACTCAGAAATTATTTCATATGGTGTAGTGGTGTAGTATAGGTACAATGTAATATTATTAAGCCGATTTACCTAATCAAATTAAGGTACCCTCAGTTACAAACAGCATTCAATTCACACAACGATGTTGAATTCAGATGTACATAATGGTGGTGTCCTATTTTATTAGATAACATACGAATCTCTTATTCCGAGACTGCACCTATGAACAATTAAGTACATTTCAAGAATTCTTAAACGGCGTGAATATTTTCTTGCAATCTCTAGTAATTTCCGAAGTGGAATGCATATTTATATTTATATTATATCAATATTTATCACAGAAGCCAAATATTGCTTACCTATAATAACAGGAGCATCCATTTCTCAAAATGTTATTTGGTTTATTTTACTGTCAGTAGTTAAAAAAAAACAAACAAAACAGTTATTTATCTTATTGTGGGTGTAAGCTCTAGCTTATAAAGTAAACAAATTGAGGTTAGATATGTTGATTTCCTGAACTGCCCTATGAATGAATTCGATACACACCACGGAATAGTAATTTCATTTATTCACCACACACGTACACATCTACACAGTTGCATATTAATTTAATTAATCAAGACAATATTTGTTAAAACTTAAAAGATAAAAAGTTTAACTAGATCTTTAATATCTTTTTTATCATAAAACATGCTAACAAAACACTTTTCTATTTCATTTAAACAGTTTTCATATCGAAAAATATTTTTCGTTGCACCACTAAAACAAATAATGCAATCATCACGCTCAAGCAACAGGTGAAGTCGATCGATGGAATGGAATTTTCTTCTAGGTTTTCATTTTGAATTTCAGTCGGCTCGTTTCGTAAAAACCGGGTTTATTAATCGAATTTCTCTTAAATGTAAGTTGTATTTTGAATAAAAGATTGTTTGAACAAACGATTTCTTTTAAATTCATGCAAAACAAATTAATAAAAAATATTTAATCTCGGATTTAGGTTTAGATTATTGTGATGTCGTTCTTCCTTGATCAAATCAAACACGCATTGACCAGACGAGAGGCGAGTGAGAGTGAAAGAAAATTGTTTCGTCTTCGTTGAACAGTATGTATGTATGTATTTTTATTGAGTCTTGTTCTTTCAGTTACATTAATACATCGAATTCTTATATTCTATCTCTCACATTCAAGTCATCACCGGAGGCTATAATGTATAGCCATCCTGTTCAGTTACATTATTTATTTGTTGAATGCCAACATAGCTTAACTGTTTCTTTTTCTTTGTCAAGTAGCTCTTGCTCTCGGAGTTATAAAAACGTTGCTTAAGACGGTTGTCTCTATTCACATACGTGCAAGTTCCTACAAATACCTTAAAACTAAAAGTTAAAATACGCCTGAAAATACATTTACATTATATACATATACGTTGTAAATCACATGTTTCGGAGCGAGAACGCTCGATTGTTATAATGAGATATTACTGTCACAGGTTTGAATCGAATTATTTCATGAAAAAGAAGTATAATTTTTAGAGCGAGAGCGCTCTATAAAATTAGTTTTTGTTTACACGATTTTTCTGTTTTTGTAGGAAACAAAAACATTGGATTACATTTTACATGAATTCACTAATTTTCTGACGAATTGCGATATCGAAATTTAATTACAGGCATTGATAATAAAATTAGTCGATCAGTTATCAAATTATGCAAAATAGGAACAATTTAGTATGAACAAACATAAGAACTTTGCTTTAAAGATAACACTGATTTTAAAATGTATTTTAGAGTATCGGTTTTAAGGATCCTATTTAATTTCTTGGGACACAATTTGTTTCTTATGTATACAATAGCTGTTGATGTTGATTATCTCATCTAGGATGCAATCGGTTGTGGGTTTTGTAAGTAGGTGGATCTTCCTTGTCTGATGTGCTGGATTTTTATGTATTGCCACAGGTGAATTGTGCGATGTCTCCTTATTTTCCTGAAAAGATTCCTCCTCCCAAAGGGATCCCATCCAGAATTAAAATTAATGAAATAATTTACCAGTTACGTTTTGTTTTTCCATTTCAGGATACTGTAGGCGCGTGGCTAAGTCGAGTACATCTTACTATTGGTCGCTGGAGATTATGTCATCTTATCTTATGTTGTATTGATTAGTGACTAATTATTGAAATAATTATACTTTTTTTGTTATTTTAATTTTAATAAAACTGTAGATGCTGGCTGAGGGCTATGCTTGGCATAACCGGCCTCGTTACCCAACTCTCAGAAACTCCCTTAGCTGAACAACAGAGAAAAAGATACGAAATCGGGGTAAGTACATGGGTTCCAATTTCAACCCGTTTCATGTTTCTAATTAAGGCTGATGCTACATTTCATTAAAAAATCTAGGTAGAAGCCTCAAGAGCCTGATTCACAATGCGAGGAGATGTGAACGTGACGAGATCTCGTCGTTTATGTCAAACGAGCAAACGACTTACAAACACTGATAGCATACGAGAGTATAGACAATACAGCGTTTCTCAAAAAAATGAAAAATAAACGCGATGAGACGACAAGTTTCACTTGTTGACAAGTTATTAACATGAATGGAAACAAAATTTACAAGAAAAAAGCAATAAATTGAGATTAATAGATAAAGTTGATAATCTGTTGCCTGAAGTATTTTGTATTTATTTTTTTTTTTATTTTTTTTACAGAAAATCAGTTCTCCGCATTGTGAATTGGGGGAGGATTTTATAACTAAAAAAGGATGACAGCGAATCACGCCACTTTCTCGTCTCATTTTCCCACCGCATTAGGCGTTTTTTTTTTAAGTTCAGAGTAGAACCCGAACTGTCAAACAAAAAATTGTGTTTCTTTTTTAGCTCTGAGCGATCAGAGCTAGAAATTCGTGTTTCTTTTTTCGTTCTGAGTGTGTTCTGAGTTTGTTCAGAGCTGAACACAAGCATTTGACAGCTAATGTTCTGTTCAGGTGTGTTTCCAAAATAACTCAGAGGGCTCAGAGCACGCTTGGTCCAGACCTGAGGATGTTCAGAACATTCTCAACATGCACGGACTCTGTTCAGAGCTCTATTCTGAATTAAAAAAAAACGCATATTGTGAATCCGAAGCTCAATCAATGTGTTTGTAAAGTGTAAAAAACAATTCGAACATGCCTGATGTATAAATCTGAAAAGACCCCTATTAAGGCTCTCCCAAACCAACGCGAATGCGGAGCGAAGACGAATTTTTGTTGTTGTTTAGCGTTGTGTATTTGTCATATTTTTTACTATTGTGAATGATTCGCTGCGAATCGCTCCGCATTCGCGTTGGTTTGGGAGTGGCTTTATACGATTATTCTTTGCCTCTGACTCTTTTCAAAGTTCAATAGTTTCGAAGGTGAAATCAGATGTTTTTTCTCCTTCGCACTAATGAAAATTCGAAAAGAGTCGAACGCAAAGAATCATCGTTTAAAATAAAATAAAAACATCTGATTTTTGAAAAATGTCAAATGCAAAGAATCATCGTGTAATAGGGGTCTTCGCTTTCATCTTCTTCTAGTTTTAAAGGCTCTCCCAAACCAACGCAAATGCGGAGCGACGACGATTTTTTGTTGTGGTTTAGTGTTGTTTATTTGTCATTTTTTGTACTATTGTGAATGATTCGGTGCGAATCGCTCCGCATTCGCGTTGGTTTTGTTTTTGGTAGATCCTCATAGGCTTTTCACACCGAATGCATATCTAGATTCAAAGTAAAAGTGAACTATGTGCAATTGTGTCCTGGGACTTTGACTGACTGCAATGGATGATTTCTAAGAGTTTCTATAAGCACTTAAATTCTTTTGAAATGTCAGACAGAATTATGTATGGTGTGAACGATTCAAGTAGATTTTGAAATCTTGTTGCTCAAAATCAAGAGTTTAATTGTGTGTGAAAAGGCTATTAAAGGGTCTATATATATTGAAAGAGGTTGGGGTCGAAAAACATTTTCGAGCTTACCTAACCTTTCAAAGATTAGTTTATTTGTGTCACATTGTTCTTCAAGTTTCGACAGTATTATTAAAAATACTTTCAAAACCAGGTCTGTTTCAGTGGCGTTATTTACGGTTAAATTTTTGGCCTCTATTTCTCCGTTTTGAAGCTTTCCTTAATTTGGAAGTCCTGGGAATTATGGTTTCTAATTACCTTGGTGCGTTTCTTGTTGCCTTGTGTTTGGGCAGAATTTGATCGCCACTTTTGTTAATCTTTAGCTAATTCACAGCCCCTAAAGTTTGCCTGCTGATTTCCATTACATTAAATGCACCGGGGGACTTTCACTTTTTCGGTTGTAGTCAACGTTTAGATGTTTTCCGGCATATTTTACGCACCTTGGCTCTATTTTGCAATAAGTGTTCTTTCTTAGGAGTTCGATCTTAACTACGATGTTTAGAATAATTGTTTTAATTTTATAAAAGCTCTCTCAAACCAACGCAAAACATTCACCGACGCAATAAACCAGAGAGAGAGAGAGAATTTACCCTCAAATTTCTGCTACACAAATTTCTGTTTGCAGGAAGTAAACAACTGTCAAAACCACATCTGTGTGTATATTTGTTATGTATGTTTAAAGATTGGTCTGTTGTGCTTCATAGTAGGTGCGTTCCAGACCAAGTTTCAAACAGTTTGAAACCGCCAGATTTAGTCATTTTTAGTGCGAAGTCGTACCACAAGTGAAAGATTGTACTTTTTCGGACCAAACAGAGCTCTCATGACAGAGGAAAAAAAATTTCCCCTACTTGCCAGATTTGGTCCGAGAAATTCCTGGTGGCTGTTTTGTACTGGATGTCAAATGCCAAGTGTCAGATTTGAAAAAAATGTCAGCTTGAAGTTATAAAACAAAACAGAATATAAATAGCTAGGGTTACCCAAGTGTTACTTTTTTTTGTTTCGTTTTTGGTAGATGTTCATAATTTATTTATTTGTTTATATTTTTATCAATCAAATAATTTGCTTAAAATTCATGTGTCGTTAAAAAATCTTTTTAAGAAGAAGAAAATTTAGCGATGAAAATTTGTGCAACTCTTATTTATTGTAGTTTTTTCACAATTTTATGTTTTAGGATTTAATTTGTATGTTGCTCCAAGCACAAATGAAACTCCAATTTATAAAATTAAGCATCCAACAGAGAACTCGAATAAAGAACAATTCTTTCAAAATTCAAAAACTTAATTTTATTTCCTAAAAGGATAACAATATATCAATAACTTTAAGAAACGATAAATTAATTCTTACAATTGGTATATCCATATAAAAAATTGAAAATTTGCTTTGAACAACGAAATATATAACTTTAACTTGAAATATACTTTTATGTTTAACAAAGACATTAAGCGAATGGCGGTGCCGAATCAACATAACCTTTTCCCAAAAAGTGAAGGATGAGAGCCATGCACGCGTAATGTTGTCTCTTTCTTTAGAAAGACTTTCTTTAGAAAGAAAGAAATCTATTCTTCTAATATGACAGAAGTGCTAAGGGCTCGATTTCAGTTGCAACTTGTTAAGTACTCGATGACACTGTACTTAAAGAATATTTCTTATAGTTGGTCTCATCAGTTAGATGCTGTTGTACCCTTTTAGGACGCATTATTTTCAATCGATGGGTACCGACTAATCAAACTTACAGCACCAAGGCACTGTAAATTATACTATTTTTATTTTTAATTCTAATCATTCTTTAATCATTTTTATACATGTAAGTTTCCTTTTTCTTAACATTCAATTTCTTGTACTGTGATTTTATAAAAAAAAATTGATTGACATATGATTGCACTACGGCAGCTCTAGTCAAATATTTCTTTTGACGTGGTGCAAATTAGTGCCCAAACCATTCCCGAAATTTTGACAGTTTTCTCTGAGAGGATTTCATTCCCACCTGTCACAATTTGGCATTTAGTCCAAAATAATGCGAAGAATTTAAGGAACACACCTCTAGTGTGTGTCACGTTTAACGTTTTATGAACAAAACTGATGCAAAACTGGTTTATCGTATTTGTTAAATATGTAGCAAGTTTTGAGTAAGCAAACGCGTTTAACCATTTTTGTAGCAATTTTGTGTAAAAAACGTCAAACGTGACACACACTATCATACACGACAGACAAATCTTAAAACACACACAAGAAAAAAAAACACACAGGAGTGTCTTGACAGTTTTTTACTTCCTGCACTCAGAAATTTGTGTAGCAGAAATTTGTAAGCTTTTTCATGGAGGGGAAGTTTCTTGCCCTCTTATTTGGCTCTATCGTTGTTACACTTTGGAGTTAACAAACAGGAATTTGGGAAATGTAGTGCGACATCGTACGAATTTTCAGAACCCAAACAGACCTAATGCTTTTAATATGTTTTGCAACTTGTTATACTCGGCAATACCGATAAAATGTATGGGTGGCGGGAGCCGTCCCTCAACAGGTTTTTCTTTTCTTTGAACTCAACAATAAAAAAAAATTAATTTAAAATGACAATCACATATAATTCTTTAAATTGGCCGATTGGGTGATTTTTTAAGAAGTGGGGGCCCTGAACTCAAAATAGGGGCCAAACGGCAATGCTGAGTGAAATGGTTGTATAAAATTACATGTATGTTGTTCGTAGCTACAGCGGGCGTGGGGCTATTTGGATCTTTGGCTCTATCGTGTAAATCAAGCTTAAGTCCTTCCTATTATATTACATAAACACCATCCCCGACGTTGGAAATTTTCAGAGTAGCCTGGTCAAAGCTCTATGTTTTCATCCTAATATTGTCGGAAAATTTTGTTGAACGATGCCTTAAGCTCTGGAATACAGATTGCAAGCTGACGGGCCCATCAAAAATAAACTGGGAAAGACAAAACGTGAAGATCAGATTTTTTTGCAAAGAACACCGAAAGGCTCTCTTAATTCAACTCGAAATCCATTTTTCTCCACTCATTTCACCTACAAAACTGTCATCATGGTCAAGGGCGTACACAGGATTACGGTTATGGGAGTAAACTTATTCGGTAAGGGGGGGCAACCTCATAAAAATAGTTTTGGTGCAGAATTTTTGCTTTAAAATGCTTTCAAAAGAAGATAAATTGTCTAATGTATAAAATATAATGAGATAAGGAGGGGCAATCACCCCTACCTGCCCCCTCTTGTGTACGCCCTTGATCATGGCATAGTGTAGTGAGAATTCGCTATTAAAGGAGAGGGCTTAAGAACACAATTAAGTGGAAGTGCAATGAGGAGATGCGGTAATAACTCAAAGTTTGCCTGGCAACTGTTTAAAAAATATCTTTTAATATGCCCCAAAGTTTTCCAACAGTCTTTTTTTCTACTTACTATAACCTATTAAGAGCCACGACTTATACTTCCAATACTGTACGGGGGAACAATCCCAGTTTTCAATAGGATATCTTTATACCCCACTGTTGCTATTAATTATTGCCGTTGAGAGGTTTTCTCAAAATTTAAACTACCTTGGCCAATAAATTCTCTGCATTACAAAATAAAATAAAGCAATCACACTCAGAAATACACAAACATACATACAACAAATACAACTTAAAATTAACTGCTAAACAAATTCTAAAGTGGCTCGATGAAGCTATACGAAATTTAAAAACTTTAAAACATCATTCATGACCAGACCTTGTGTGATAAATTCCAATCCCATCCGTTAAAAGATGGTTTAATTCAGCTAATGTGTGCTGCTAGTTCTATCTCAAGTTTAAAATAAACGAATAAAACGGGCGATTAAGAGGCTAAACTATTTATCAGAAAATTGTCTAAGATTTTTTAATGTTTAAGTTTTTCTGTTTAAGCAGATGTTTAGATGTCACGGACGGATTTCAAGAATTAGCTAATAGCATGCAAAAGAAAATGTAGGTATTCTATTCCAAAAAGAGCATTTTGAGACTTAAATCAGGACAGCGAAAGTAAACACACACACACACACTTCTTCGTTTTTTAAATCATTCCAAAACAAGAAAAATTGTAATGCAATTTATGACATGCGCATTTAATTTAACCAAAAATTGAGTTAAAATTTATTTTTTTCAAAAACCTTAATTCAGCTCCCTAACTTATTTTTCTTACAGCTGTTGCTTTTAATAGAAACATGATTAATAAATCGTTGTCTGTTTGCTTTGTATTCATGCTCCAAATCTCTTTCTAGCTTTTGTTTGAAGATAAGAATACATCATGATTAACATACCAATAAACTTCAGACGGTACTCATCATATCCAATCTGATTTACGTCTAAATAATTTTCAATGTTCGGCTCAAATGTGACATCATAATCTTCGGGATACTGCATTTCGGCACAGATGCAATCTAATGTAGATTTCTTTACATTTATTTTGAGATTTTCACTTTTTTAAACTATTTGAATGCAAAAACAATTTCTTATAAATTATTCAGTTCGCCAGTAATTTGTTTTAATTAGGCCTGACACAGGCAGTCTTTTTCGGAGACAGAAGAGTATACGGACTAGATTGCGCTTCAACTGAGAAAGTCTATTCACTTTTTAAGTAGGTGCCTAGTAGTTTCTTATCGCAATATTCTCACATTTTGTGTATAGTATTTCGTTATAAAATAATCTACATATCTTAGTATTTGATTTGAAAAATATTTGAATGTCGTTTTCTATTTAAACAGAAGTTTTTTCAGATATATTTCACTTCACTTTCATTCAACCGAATAAAAACGAATTTTTGTGTTTTTTTTTTAATCTGAATTTGAAGTTGAATCTTGAAATCGCGATTTCATACACGCTCTTGACTTGCACAGACACCAAAGTAAAGTAAAGTGACTACATCTCGACGATTTAATTTGAATTAGGCATTTTACAGAGTTGTTTACATTTGATAAGGTATGATGTTCAATTGGACAAATTCTTCATTTAAAAAAAATTCACCAACACAAAAAAAAAACAAAAATCCCACCAATAGCCCCCAAATCTGCAATGGTTGAATAAAAACGATGCACAGTGGCGCCAGTCGTTAATACGAGTATAGCGGAATTTCGAAAAATATACATATTTTAAACACGCTTAACTATTAGAATTCGCGAAATATTATGAATTTTAGCTATGCATTGTATAAGTATTTTCGTTGCCTCCATATTTCCTTGAATAAATCCTTTTTTATAATACAGGTAACCATCCATTATGGTTCTTTAACGCCCTTGTATTTAAAAAGTACCAAAAAGAGTAGATCTATTACGTCTTAATTCCACAACTAATGAAACTAAGGCTAAGCTGTAAGTGAAAAATGAATGAAAGAATTTTGCTGCTAGTTGTATTCTTCTTAATTTATTTAAATAAAATGTTTTATTATTATTATTTACTTTTGGGTTGGTTTTTGAATTAACAAATAAAATGTAGTATTCTTGTTAA
The DNA here is from genome assembly GCA_946251815.1 of Dasysyrphus albostriatus. Classification (NCBI taxonomy): domain Eukaryota; kingdom Metazoa; phylum Arthropoda; class Insecta; order Diptera; family Syrphidae; genus Dasysyrphus; species Dasysyrphus albostriatus. The sequence continues at coordinate 180,778,329 of OX276335.1, forward strand.
GAAAAATCGAAGTCAAAGTCAGGAAATAGTCTAATGGTGTCAAATCGCACGACCGAGGCGGCCAAGCGACTGGACCATTACGTGAGATAACATGTTCTCCAAACTTGGTTACCAACAAATTTATTGTGACATTCGCTGTGTGGCTTGTGGCGCCGTCCTGTTAGAACCACATGTCTTCCAAGTCCATATCATCCAATTGGGGCCAAAAATATTTGGTTATCATTGAACGGTAGCGATTCCCATTCACAGTAACGCGCCGGTCTTGATCATCACGGAAGAAGTACGTGCCAATGACGCCGCCGGCTCATAAACTACACCAAACCGTAATTTGTTTAGGATGCAATGATGACTCATGGAGTACGTGTGGAATGCTGCCAGACCAATACCGCATATTTTGTTTATTGACGAAGCCATTCAGCCAGAAATGAGCCTCATTACTGAAGATGATTTTTCGATGAAAATCCGAATCATCTTCAAGTTGTTCTCAGCCCAATTCACGAACATACGACGCTTCATACGACGGTGGTCAAGCGGCTTCAGTTCTTGCGTCAATTTAATCTTGTGACGGTGGTCAAGCGGCTTCAGTTCTTGCGTCAATTTAATCTTGTAAGGATGTATGCCAAGATCTTTTCGCAAAATTCACCACAACGACGTCACAGAGATGCCCAACGCTTGAGAACGACTTGTGAGAGACACATTTGGGCTTTCTGCAACTGAAGCCTCAGCGGCAGGAATATTCTCGACACTACGGGCACTTCTTTGTCTCACTGGCACGGGAACATTTTGTACTGTGTCTGTGGATTCAAATTTTTCCACTAAACGCTCAATTGTGGATCTGCTAGGACGATTATGACGACCATAAATTGGACGTTGCGCTCTTAACGTTGAGGCCACTGACTCCGAATTTCGGTAGTAAATTTTAATAATTTCGATTCGTTGTTGGCTCGTATATCATGAAGTGGCAAACCTTACTGATGAGAAATGTGAAAAGAGGGGCAAGAAATATGGCGTCGTTTGCTATCCCTGTCGCTCTACTTTTGTAGCCTCCCTGTTGAAAAACCCTTTACATACCTCTAAACGTAGTAAGGTTAAAGGTAAGGATAGAATATGCAGAAAATTAAAAAAAATATCTTTCTTCTTCTTGATTTCTGGAATTGTTTTAAGGTCTTCTATCTGCCTCTTTCTACCTCAAGGAGAAAATTTGATTTAAAATTGAAAAAAAATATTGAAAATCAATCAAAGAACAAATCACCGTTATACAGAATTCAAACAAATCACAATCAAATCTTTCTTAATAGACTCAAAACTATCAAATAAATGCAGCTAATCATGCTCTTTGGGTTATTATTTTATGTGGTAGGGTTGACTTCCAGGTGTCATATACCTACTAAAAGTCCTCAGCCCTGAGCTTCAGACAGGTCCTTTTGTAGTTTTTCATGATTATTTTTAAAACTAAGAGTATTTGTGGAAATGAGTACACTACAAAACGAAATTAAATTTCCCACAAAAAAGTTTTATTCATATATTCGGTAAGAGCCAGGTCAAGAAAAAAGACGGAGAGCAGTGCTGTCGAACGTACTGCATTTGCAATATTCGTATTGCTTTTGCCTAATGCGTACTGCCGTACTGTTCACCTCTGTTTTGTACTGCATTTTGCCTTTGTATTGTTTTTTTTGGAATTTTTTGTTTACAATTAAATGTATCGAACAGCAAAAGCGATGGCATTTCTCTTCATATTTCAATCAACATTCCATTTTCATTTGTTATTTTATTTTTATTTGTCTAAAAAGATCAATTTTGGTGAATTTGTCCCTTACTAGGTCTAAAGAATAAGAAAGTTATATAACTATGTATATTATCAACTAAGTATTAAGCAAACAACAATCTGTGTGTCAATGTTAGTGTTTTGTGCTTTAACCTTTTCAGGATTTTTCGCGCACATGCAATTTTCAGTTTCGAAACTGTTTGGTTGCAAAATTGAGTCCTATGGACTCGTATGAGAATCCGCGCACATGTAGAAACTATTCCGCCGTCGATTCGAGCAACTCTTCAGTTTGTGTTTTGGCACAAACTGGACGATTGCCCGAAAATAGTTTTTCAGAAGGTGTCATATGGAATAATATCTAACTGCACGGACATTCAACCAAATAGTTGCGGATATTTAGAGAGAATAAATGTATCTTTTCCTTAACGATAAAAAAGGCGATAATATTTTTCTTTGAATGTATGAGATAGAAAACCTGAATAAAAAATGTCGGTGTGTTGGTTAGATTCATTGCGATTGCTTGTGGAGTTGCTTATGTGCGCGCTCAGTGGTCAACTTGTGACTAAACTATATTATTGCGGTAGGAGTTGAATGTGCGCCACTAGTAGGGCTGTAAAAGTAACGACAAAATCAGTACCCGCATGTTTACGTTACTTTTGGGTCGAGTACTCGTTACTAAAATATCGTTACTCGTTACTCTCGTTACTTTCGTTACAAACGTATGCGGTATAAAAAATCGAAATCTTCAGAACTAATTTGATGTACCTTAACAATGCAATTTCAGGGCCACTTGGAAAGATATATTATTTGTTCCCAAAAATATAATTTTTTGTCCATCTATCAAGCCATTAACTGTCAAATTTTATTGAAGGATGGCTGCGATCTAAATGAATTAAGAAACCTCTGAAAAATCTAAAAATGTTTGCTCTGAAAAATTTTTCAGAATTAATTTTATGTACCGGAGTAATGCGATTTTAGGGCCTTAGAGTGAGATTTGGAACGATATACTATTTTTGTCCTTAAATATAGTTTGTTGTCCTTTTGTCAAGTCATAAACTGTCAAATTCCATTGAAGGATGGCTGCAATCTAAATAAATTAAAAAAAAACGTTTGAAAAATCTAAATGTTTGCTCTGAAAATCGAAATTTTTCAGAATTAATTTTGTGTTCCGGAACAATGTGGTTACAGGGCTTTAGGGTGACATTTGGAATGAAAAATTATTTTTTTCCTCAAATTAGTTTGTTGCCCTTCCGTCAAGCCATCAAGTGCCAAATTCCATTGAAGGATGGCTGTGATCTCGAACTTTTCTGCTAAAAAATCGAAATTTTTCAGAATTAATTTAATGTACCTCAACAAGCCCTTAGAGAGTGTCATTTGGACGAAAAATTATTTTTTCCCTAAAACATAGTTTGTTGTCCATCTGTCAAGCTATTAATTGTCAAATTCCATTGAAGGATGGCTACAATAAAGATAGATTAAAATTCATCTTAAAAATCAGACACTTTTACGGGTTATTTACTCCTCCGGAAAAAAGATCTCTATACCGATTCATGTTTAATTCATACACAAAAACACAAGAGAAATATAGAAGCATTACTTTGGTTGGTTTCGATGCAAGGAATATTTCTCATGTGGTATTTTATTTTCGTTTCGCACATGCGAAAAATGTGACATGCATAATGTGCGATAAGGAATTGTTTGTATGGTTATACCAAGTAACGAAATCGTACGAGTAACGACATCATTTAGGTAGTAACGTTTCGTTACTTGGTATAGAAGTGGATACCCGCATCTTAGTAACGAATACATACGATTCGTTACAGCTCTAGCCACTAGCCTAAGGATTCAAGATGAAAACAATTTTGAAGTGGTATCTGTATGCGATCAAATGTTATGATTTTTGCAACAAAAACAGTAATTTTGGACACTCAGTGCATCAGGTAGTCAAGAACTAAAACAAAGAAACCGAAAATATCGCGTATTCCTTTTGCCCCAAAATTATGCAAGATTTTTTTGGATGTATTGCCCTGATCGTTTATAAACGACAGCACTGACGCGGAGTAGTAATTTCAAATATTTAAAAAACACTGTTTTTGTCTTATATAATTCCTGTTTTTTGATTGATCTACCCACAAAAACCGAAAAAAGTAAGTATTAACTGATTCATGGTCATTCCAGTGACGTTATGACAACAAGTTGGGGTGAAGGAAGGTCTTTCTGTATAAAATATTATTTTTAAATTTTGTTGATATAGTGGTTTTTTCATATGAGAAACCCTCTTTCTTCAAAGGTAAGAAGTACACAGGATGATTCCACGTTATTGGCCGATACTTTGTGAAATAATCTTGACACATCATGTTTTAAGAGAAAAATTATATAAGAGAAAAGGTACATTCCCCCCCTTTTTATACGGAAGGGATAACTTCCTAAAACACTAATTTTAAGAAAATAAATAGCTATTTAAAAACAATGGATATACTTACAATACTGTGCTATAGCTTTTTTAAAAGATTAAAACGGATTTTTTTTATTATGAAGTCAAATCATGTTAACAATTTTTTAAAAGCTCGTTTGAAGACTCAAAACTAATTAAAAATAAAACGAAAAATTTTGTTATGTTTTTTATTTTTTATTTTACGTTATAAACTTGCAAATTGTCTTTCATTATTTAATGTTGGTTATTAGCCTTAAGTCGAATTCTGAAAACCAGACGGTTGTAGGGTAATTAGTTTTTGAGAAAATTGAAAGTTATGAAAAATACTTTTTCTTGCTTTCCAAATGTCTCAAAATCAATCATTAAAATTTTTTAATGATGATTTTCAATGATAGCTATAACTGGCACCTTATTCAAGTTTTTGCTTGAAGCACTTAGTAATAAAACAACAACAAACCCCTTGCATTTTTAAAGTTATATTATTATGTACATGTTATTTGACATTGGAAACTCTTTTCGTTTTCAAGATGTATGTATATTTAAAAAATGCCATAAAAATCAGAAGTTTCTTTTCTTCATTCAAGTTTGTAGTTCAAAAAATAAAGTAAAATCCTATGTACGTACGGCAAGTAAAAGAAATATTTTTCTTACTAATGGCGAACGTGACTTTGTATGTATATAGGACAAAACAAGACTGAATATTTATTTGAAGTTTTATGACAAAAATTTACATACAATATATGGTGAATTTGACATTAACGACATTTTTTGGAGTCAAAACAATACGTGAACTTGATGATTTTGATGAATATACTTCAAGACCATTCTGAATATCTCAGCAATGAAAAGAGATAGAAATAAAAAGGATAATAGATTTGAAAAGAGCGCCCCAAAAAAACATAAGACTGCATACCCAGCTAAAAAAATTCAATTTAGCGTATACGGTATTCGGCACTTTAATACAAGGGCGACGAAATGTTACTTTCTTTTATTTAATTTATAACTCCAGAAATCGCAAGATTTTTGTGGGAAGTAGGTAGGTATTTACTATACACACAGTTATATAACGTTAGCTTTTAACGGAATTTTCAATAAGTAAATAAATATTTTGTTCTAGAAAATGAACACTGTATTAAATGTATTAAACAAAGACTTTTTAAACCCAACCACCTTCCTTAAACCATGACCATTAATCAATTCGTATGCCTAATGTTCCGTTAGATCTGCATGAATTGATCAATAATTATTATTAAATACATGAAGTAGTGCGAGTAACTAACATTGTTTTTCAAATCTTTAAAATAACTTTTTCTCGTATCTTCCTTCCTTTCTCCTACCGAAAATATGAGAAATTTCGAAATCAATTTATTTAGCCCTATCCTGAATTTCATGGAAATTGGAAACTTTTTTAGGAATAAAAAAAAACTATCACCAAATCCGTTCGTAATGAAATGACAATGTGTATGAGATTTGGATTCTGCAATAGTTCAGAATTCGTAACAAGTTTCCGATTTTGCTGGAATTCGTGATTGGGGTGATTACTTAGTGCACTTATCAATTTTGGGGCAAATACTGTTAACCAGAAGTTGAAATCGTTCTTAGTTTTTCGAAAGGTACTTTTTCACATTGCTTGTTTGTTTTTTGTTATGTGTATGATATGACAGAAAAAAACTATCGATCATAGATTAAAGCGTTGTTTTAGAGTATTGACTATTTAAACAAAAATGAATTCCACTTAACTATGCCTTTTAACGTTGGAAGCTGGTTCTTCATCTCCTTCAGTTGGATACGCCATTATTGGATATTTATTACAGCTGCCACTTCTTCGTAGGAAGAAATGCTTGAATCGTTTTATTTTATTTCAATATTATAACACGTGTTATTGGGACAGTAAATAATATAACTTTGTTTGATTGCAATATGCTTTATTTATATATGGAAGAGGTATTATCAGCTTATCCCTTCAAACACTAAACACTGTTTTTCAGGAGAAATGTGGGCGGTTCCAACAAACTTTGAAAACAAAAGCTAGCTATGCTGTTGAATAAAGAATTGTTCAAAATATGCCCAACCTCATTTCTTCTAAAATTGTCCAATTCTTCCAATTGATAAAGTTTTCAATATATAATCTTCCCATTTCGGGAACTTTTTCTTTAACATATCGTCAAATGCCTTGACGTCCGTCAAGAGCAACAACTATTTAAGTAAGGGTTAACTTTTCTGTTAGGAATTATAAACATCCTTTTTTTCCTCTCTACATTCATACCCGCATCCTAAAAGAACTTCGATTTAAACTGGTGAACCAAACAAAACTTTCCACCTACTTAATATCCTCCTATTTAGGTTTGTAGTCAAGTTTCAATGGTGTTTTTTTTTTTAAATACTTCCTGGGTTAAAAATTATATGTAATTTCTCTACGTGACTTCGAAAAACACTCATTTTGGCTGTTACGTAGAGATATGAAAAATTCTTTAAAAAAAATACCTATCCCACATATTTACCACACATATTATGTAAGTACCTTTTCTAAAAGTAATAGAATTAGACTTGGGAAACAGGACTCACGACTTGCATACTAATATGATTGTTTGAAATCTTTCAAAACTGCGTACAGGGATGAATGTGAGTTTCCAATTCTTCTTTCTCATATCAAATCTAATAATATTTACGTATTCGAACCAATAAAAATACGAATAAAGGTGTCCGTTTTGTGATTATAGGCAAACTTAAAGAGTCAAGGCCATTGTGCGTTGGGTGTAAAAAAAAAAAAACACAAAAAATTATTCCATAGGAATGAGTTTTCATGTTAAGTGCAATAACCTGGCACAGAAGCTAAAGTCACAGACGCTACTTTGTTGGTAACTTTGCGAATTGAAGAAATGTAATGAAAAGGATATGTTAAATAGGTCTAGCTCACTCCTCGCCTTGATGGCATGTTAATGGTTTCGTTTCGTTGAATTCTGTTCACGTATTCCGAACGCATTTACATCCTTTTATTTGCCCATAATTTTAGGTATCAGAAAGTCATTTGTTAGTATGCGGTTGGTGTTTCACCCGACCAAGGGCCAACATATATTCGAATATTAGGAAGTGCTTTGTGTAAGCCTCTCTAACGGGATAACTTTTTGATGATCCTTCTATTGAGTTTTTCTAAAGTGTAATCTAAATCTACTTATGGTTGTTGAATTCAACTCCCATCCTAGTATTTATTGATTGAATGGAACACCACACTTCACACATGGTGGAATGAATGAATAATATTTGCTATCGACAAATTTTTAATGCGAATTTTGCCGAAGCTTTGAAGAGTAATTTTGTTGAATTTTTATAGAATTTTATAACAAACAGGTTTAGTAGTGTTTTTTCCTAAATACATATTTGCAAGGCTTTATAGGAAATTATCAAAAAGGTTGTTATTTAAGCGTTTTTCTTTGCTTACCGATTATTCCTGCATTAAGCACACCTTTTTGACCCGGAGAAAGCATATATTTTTATTGGACTATGTTATTTGTGGTTGATTGCCATCAAAAAATTATCTTCTATATGTTACATCCAAATCAATATCTAATTCTCATGTACTTTATTGTTAGTTTGTGAATTGTTTATTTTTATATGGGTATTTAATCACTTTTATGTATAACTTTACTAACCACTAGCAATTGAACTTATGAGCTGCTTAGTAAGTCGATTAAAGCTTGCTGTTAACTCATTACAACAGCAATGTGTAAAAGAAGTTGATAAAATTGGAATCAAATCGTATGAGACAGTATCTACGCAAACATTTTTTTTTTAGTTACTAAGCAAGCTTGTGAACAGAAAAGGTCTATTTGTAGACAACTCTCCACTGCCAGATTTATATCGATAGAATAATATTTTAAAATCGTTTTCCGGAGCAGGTTGGGATTGATATTAATCTTCAATATCTATTTGGGTGATGATAAATAACTTTCAATCAAAGATCTAGTGAACCAACGTGATTAGGCCTAACGGAGGTGGGTCCGTCATCGTATCGAAGATCATCATTTAGCCTACAGAATTTTACGAAACAAGGTTGTTCTCGAAATTATAATTGCAAAAACTCACTTTTATTCGACTCGCCTGAGTACTTGTTCAGATGGTCGAAAGCTTTGGAATTATCTTCGGGAATTTGGGATCGGAAAACAGCATCCTGTGGTTCAAAATAACATTGACCGCAATGAGCTAGATCAAAAGTTCTTATCTAGTCCTACACCATCAAGAGAATATTATGAATCCAACAACTTCCTAGCCAACTTTTCAGTGTCTCCTTTTTCTTGCGGTAAAATCCAATGCAGTGGGAGTTGATGGAGTAAACCCCATCTTCCTTAAAGTTACCTTGACATTGTTGCTACCGTCTTAACACGTATTTTTAACTCTGTTTTAAAAACTAAAATTTTTCCAGAAGAATGGAAATTAGTTAAAATTATACCTTTACCAAAAAGTCATTTATATGACGAATTTAGACCGATTTCTATTCTTTCGTTCCTTTCAAAAGTCTGTGAAAGAATAACGCAAAACCAAATAAATAAATTTGAAAGTATAAATGACTTCTTGGTAAATATTCAATCAGGGTTTCGAGCTAGACACAGCTGCACAACTGAACTCTTGAAGGTCATTGAGGATATTAGAGCTGAACTTGACAATGATTGTGTCAGTGTCTTCTCCAGAAGCGATTAAACCTTTTGTCTTTGTTGTCCTCTTACTTAACAAACAGACGATATTCAAATCTATCGAAGTTGCCCATTAGGCCTTATATAGAAGACTCAATTTGCATTATTAACGAAGAACTCGAGAGAATCTCTGATTGGGCTACAAGAAATTGCTTGGATCAAAATCCTAGTAAATGCAAATGTCTAGTTATATCTAAGAAATGGATGTATCTTGCTTTCCGATGGTAACGCTCGACAATATAGAGTTTGCAAGCTCCTCAAAATATTTAGGTATGGTTTTAAACAGGACGTTTACATGGAATGACCATATTAATACAATAGTAGGAAGAACCTATGAAGTTCTATGAAGTCTGTGGACTTTTCAAAATTTTACCCCACTAAAAACAAAAATGACTCTCGCAAAAACACTTGTTATCTCAGTTTTTACTTATGGCTGCGAAATATTTTGCAATTGTGATTCAGCAAGTAAAACGAAATTGAAAGTAGCATTTAATCGCACAATTCGCTACATCTACTGTCTAAGAAAATATGACCATGTCTCTCACCTAGGTCTTGAACTTTTTTAAAATGTCATTTGAAAACTTTGTTAAATTTCACACCTTAAAATTGAATCGGCAGTTTGAAGAAGGGAATAAGTGCCAAAAATTGAAAAACCGTTGTATTTAATTTTATTTTTATTTAGACATAGATACACATGTTACCCAAAAGAAATTAACGAAAATCAACATTTTTGAAGTTTTAGTTGGGGAAACGAAAATTCATTAAAGGATGGTTTTGTCCCTGGATTTGTTCCCTTCTTCAAACTATTTACTAATGCCACAGATAAAATGGGGAAATTTAAATGTTCTTAGTCTAGACATTTAACATCATCGTTACCAGTAGGATATATGTACATTAATAGGATTACAAACCATTTTCCTTCAAATCCACGCAGTGGTGCTTCTCAATTCCATAAGGAGCCAGCTTAACATTCGAAAATTGCAATAGGGTATTGAGAAGTTTTTTTTTTTTATTTTTTAAGATACTTGTGAAGATATTGTCTAAGCAAACTTATATCTTTTATACGATTTGATAAAGATTTTGAGTTTTTAAGCTTAATCTTTCCACATTAGAACCGCATTAGTGTGAAGAAGGAAACAAATCCATCGCACTTCTGGGTAATAATTTTACATTTGCATTTACTTTTTTAATAAAAACTGAAAGTCTTTATGATCTGAATGGAAACAAGGCTGCTGAGTATAAATTTTGAATTCCTGAAAAAAATATGCAAACAGTTATATAGTTTTTCTTGGTTTTCCGAAAATTTCATTTTTGAACTTATTCCCTTTTTCAAATTGCCGATTCAATTACATTTCACTATTTTACAAGCAGGCCAGCCAACAAACCTCTATCAAATTCTTTGATTCGCAGCATCAAACAGATCAACCGCTTAAATACTTCCTCGTTTTTTGTGTCCAACATCGGAACGACAATTCTTTATTGTTGTCATTGCCTATGGATTTCATTTCCATCTCATGTGCGAGATTCAAACCACATGCAACAATTTCATAAACATTTAAAAGCTTTCTTTCTTAATCAAAGCAACTAACTTCCAACTTCTGTTCTTAACCTTTTAACCTCAAATTTACAGTTTTCCTTATCTTTTCTGTTATTTTCTTTTTCTACTAAATTTTCTATCAATCAGTTGTTATCTTAGTCTTGAGATATATATTTTTATTTTTATTACAAGAATTTAACGATCTAAAATATCGCATCTTTTTCGCTTAAACTTGAAATTTGTTAATACATTATAACTATCACTAGCTTTTAAGATTTTATCTTAATGTGTTAGCTTATAGATCAAATGAAATAAATATCTAAGTATCAAAAAATAATTGAGCCTATGGTTTAATTTATGCAAACACGCATACAAAATATGTATGTATGCATGGATTTCAGTTAAAAGTATATTTATGTTACTAATTTCTTAAAGAGAAAAGTTTAGTGTCAGAAAAACTCACACGCGCAACTTTTCATGTCTCAACGAGTGGCGCGATTTCTCGCGGATTAAAAACAAACTAAAAAAAAAAAACATTTTAATGAACTTTAGGAATATTTTTATTAGTTTAAAATGATTTTAAATAAAATTATTTTTTTAATTTAGTTTTTGAAGTTTAAAAAAAACTAGGTACTTGAAAGATCGTCAATTTTGGAATTGTACACAATTTTCTAATTTCACTTGTATGTATTTATTTAAAAGATAATGAAAATCGGATAAGTTTCCCAACGTTCCTTAGGTTCCTCTATTATACATTTGAATTTGACAAAATAACATTATATATGATTAAGGCAACTAGTGGCAAAGATATAGCAGAAATAATGTCATTTTGTCACTCGTACTTACTATTGTTCCAAATAGTCTTGTGTTTATTGTTCCCAATCGTTCTTCCTCGGATAATTGACAAATTTCTGTATGTTTTTAGATACTTTACTATTGTGACGGTAAAATGCCAATGGAAACTTGTGTGGGTATTTCATTTTTCCCTCCTCAATCGTAAAATGTTTCTTCTTCGAATAAACTTGTGCATTGGTTTTGAATTTTAATTTTCTCTTATTGTTTAAGGCATCCAGATTAAAAAGATTTTCTGTATTCGTTGTATTTTTAAATCCTGATAATCTGTAGTACATTCCACACTCAATGTTTATAACTATTCCCCTTGGTATTTTGTCCAGAAGAGCCTTTGAAAATGTTCGTTTTATCGCGATTGTTGATTCATCAGGAAACGTTAGATATAACATTTTTCGATTAATTATTTGATTACATTTTGAATTGATGCACTTTTCAATATTGGCTTTGATCAAGGCCGAAGAAAAAATTATCACTATCCACGGTAATACTCTCATATCTTTATTGTGAGGTTGTTACTCTTTGCTTGTGTGTTTCTACTGCATGTTCAACTGAGATCTGAAAACCAAATAGCATATATTTTCTAGGGCCTTAAAAAAGAGGTATTAATATATGTGCTACGCCCTAATTTTAAAATAAATATGAAAGGTTAAAAGTGTTTCTATCTATTTTCATAAACTATAAATAACAATAACAACTTGTTTCCCGTTTAAGTGCGTTTGGAGATATACACTCCAAGTCATAAGGTTAGAAGCACACATTTTTCAGTAGTTAAACTGAAATTTTTCCGGTTATGTTCGAAAGAGAACAAATATTTGTAAGCCATAAGAGAGATTGATTAACGTGCTATAGAAAAACCTTAATTAACCCTTCATGAAAAAAGTTTACCGGATTTACGAGACTAAATGTTGACTGAGTTATTTTTTTTTTTTTGAGTAGTTCAATCGGGTCACAAGATTGGAAGCACCAACAAAAAATGAAGAAAAAAGATGGTTTTGTTTGTTTTTACAATTTTATTGGTTTCATTTCCTTTTCTTAGTAATGAGTGCAGCCTCCACCTTTCAAAATAACTACAAAACTCAATCATTAAGAGAACTAAGTATACAGTGATGCCAAGTAGTTCAGTGAAATCTCACTCCAGGCCAACTTAAGGGCGTTAATCAGCTCTTCCTTTTCATCGTATTGTTTCCCTCCTTCGTAAACTTTTCGTATGTCCTATACATTTTCTATTATGTAAAGGTCCGGTGAATATGGTAGCCAAAGCAGTAAGTGAACGTTTTGATTTTCAATAAAATATTTAACTATTCGAGCTGTATGGATAGGCGCGATATTTTGTTGAAAAATCCATGAGGTTGGTCCAAAAAGAAAACTAAATTTAGCAAGGATTTTTAGCTATTTCCAATCATCTTTGTACTGTGAACTACCAAGTCTATCGTGTTTGTGCCATAATAGGATATTGCACCCCAAACCATAACTCCTGCTTCTATGCTGTGATGACGCGACGGTTCAGAAATCGCTCCTCTTTCCTCAGAGAATCCAAACATTTGTAGTACGTTATTAAGCGGAAATCCAGCTAGCCAACTGAGAGGAATCTCCACTGAATTGCACGATTGGAAAATCATGGAGGTTCACGAGCAGTCTCCAAATTTGGAGTTGCATATTATTGTTCTTTTCAGCGATTTAAAGCCGAATATCTTGAATTGCATGGTTTTGAGCTTAATGGTTCTTTAATGGAATTATTCACAGTAACTTTTTCAACGATATATGGCACTTTCGTGTTGAGAAATAGACCAGCTCCCTTAAATGTTTGTCCGTTCTCCTTTACATTATATCAATATTATAAATGAAATGTTTACAATTACATGAAGATTTCTCAGAAAAAAAGAGGTTTCGCGTCAGTGACCGAGTGAGTATTGGTATATTAGATTTCTTGAAACGTGAGGGGTAATACCAAACTCATATAATTCAGTCACGTATTGCTCGATAACTGATGCGGTAATTTGACTCCAGATCTTAAAAGAAGAAAATAAGTTCCTTTAGAAAAAGATAACAGGACTAAAAACGTGATCCGATTGAATTTTTCAAACCTTGGTGACCAGAAAAAGTATATATTATTATATATATATTTAATATACGCCTGGCAAATGGCAAAATCAAATACAGAAGTATTAAATGAAAATCTGTGTCGGTAAAGCTTGTTGTATTTTTCTCTTATAATAAAAATAAGTAAAAAACAGTCTAAAAAACAAAGGTCCTAAGAGCGACTTGCTTGGCACCCAGTCACTAGTGCTACGATGGCCACATTTTCAATTTGATGGTCTTGGTTTTGGCTTCTATGATTGATTTTTCTCACAAAATAATAATATGTAAGTTACAAAAATCGTTATGCAACAGGGAACAAATCAAAACTAAAAATTCTAAGAATATGTTCATATGTATTTTGTCTTTGATTTTCATCTTTTAAGCATAGTTTACAGTTTCCATGCAAAATTTGCAATTACAAAATTTTCCAAAAATTTGTTCACATATTCTGAGCATAACATTGTATAATTCAAGGCAACAAATATTTGTCTTGGCCTAAGCCACCCATCGAGTAATTTACATTTAATTATTAAACTGAAAGCCTATAAATGCAAATAATTCTGTGATGTAGATGTGAATATATTTTATTTTAGTGTGAACCGACCATACAAAATAAAATTTTTTTATTTACCACACTATTTTCTCGCACGCAAAACAATTGCTGGTCATTGGTAAGAAACCTAATACCACCCCCAACACATGACTCAAAGTTGAACTTTGACCCACTATTACTTGAATATGGAAAAACGGTCTGAAACCATTAATAGCTTATTTTGAAGACAATTTTATCTTGTACAAGATTTTAGTTGGACATTTTGTTGTAAGATCAAATGTGAAAGAGTTGTTAAATAAAAACCAAACCAATCTCTTTTTAAGATGGTGGCTCTTCCCTAACCCACAAAATCTCAAAAAAGTAGTTTTTATAATCAGGAGGCGTATCCAAACAGATTCCATGAAAAACTTTGTCCATCGAACAATGCAATTTCATGTCCCAACAACTCGATTAAAGAAAAAAACCAAATGAAAGAATAGAATAGATATAAGTTTAAAAAAAAAAAATAGTATTTTTGTCTTACGGTTCATGGTATATCTGATAAAACGCGTTTTTCAAAATGGCGACTGACATATTCAATCAAGAAAATTAGTTCAGTTTGAACCTACTTTTTTGTTCTGGCTCTTAGGCTATTAATAATAGCTTTTAAGGCATTTAGTTCTACAAATTGGCGTTTTGTTCGGGGGTCTTTGTCATGCTCAGTTTATATTAAGTTTAGTTTAACTTACATGAATTCTTTGACAAAGATCCAGTCTAAACTATATAACTATAATTCAACAAGTCCAATCCTTAATGCGAAGTTTAAATTAGATTAATAAAATTAGGTTATAAAAAAATAGTTACGTCAGTAATACACGAAATGGTAATATTTTGGTGAATAAATACATTTATTATCTTTTCTTGAAATAAAGTCGGATAATTCCTTGAAATATCTGGACTACCTGGCCCTAGTTCCTGATTTTAATCCGTTTGGAACGCAGCTCCTCACAAAAATAAGTGAATTTTTAATCACGGACTTTTATTGCTTCCGTTATAGAAAATAAATTTATTTTTTTTAAATTTTGGTATTATTAACACAGTTTTTGGGAGTGGATGTGGTATTGTAAAAACCAAAAGTGCTTTGCATTACGCATAGTACAAATATATTTGTATTCAATTGTGTTGATACAACATCGCCCAACAACTAATTGCTTTCCTTTTAGATACAGTTTTGTTGTTTCTTTATTTAGTTCTGAAATAGGTTGTTTATAGCCCAGGAAAATTTGACAAAAATTGGCAAAAAAAATTCGACAAAGCTGAATTTTGGTGGAGAGCTTTGTTTTGACGTCTTTAACATTTCCTAAAAAGTTCCGTTAATTTGGGCTGGGGCTCGATTTTTTCAGGGGGGTTTAAGGGGGTAAAATACTTTTTCTTAATTTCTGGAAAACTATAAGTTTTGTTAAAAAAAATTAAGGTACAATATGAAGTTTATGTCATTCTTCACAAAAAAGATTAACACTTTTTTTTTTCATACAAGCAATAGATTCTGAGAAAATCACGCAAGAACTTCAAAAAATGTATTAAAATTTCGTTTATCGAATGGCTAAAATGTTTGTACGATTTGATTTTGGCTTCATCTCCTCTTAATAAAACCAAGTTTTTGGGCTGCCCAGGGTAAAGGGAAGACCTCTATCTTGAAAAAGAAAGTGATTTGGTTTTTGTTCAAAAACTCGATGAAATTTCACTTTACAATACAATCTTGAAAAAGCAATATTTAGACAATAAAATTATCTAAAAAATGAGCTATTGACCAACTTTGTAAATTTATTAATGTTGAAGTTATAGCGTCGCGAAATAAGACTTTTTATTCTGTACTGTAAATGGACAAATAACTGTTTTTTTGTCTTTTTGGCCACAATAAGTCAAACTGTTAAATTTGGCCATATTTCACTAAAATGAAATTAGCCCAAATTTTTGAATTTGGCCTTATTTCGCATGGTCTTATTTCGCGGCACCAAAGGAATATTGTGCATTCAGTGCAAATAATTGCTATGTAAATAATGTAATTTTGTATTCATTATTCATTTCAGCTATAAATAATTAGGTACATTAAACGAAAATATACATATTTGTACTCAATTATTTTGATATATCAATGAACAACTCATTGCTACACTTATTGCTCCCAGTTTTTTTTATGACAGTTTTTTTTCAAACTGTGGGTTGCGACCCCCTAGGGGGTCACCAGAATTTATTAGGGGGTTTGTGGGCATAAGCCGGTAAAATTAAAAAGGAAGGGTTTTAAGCTCTGTACACTAAAGCATGTTATTCAAAACTTTAAAACCATTTTTGAGATAATTGTCTTCATAGATTCTAATTATTTTTGACAGGTTTGCCTTGAATCCGTTGCTCCATTCCGGATGTGCAAGGCT
The DNA here is from genome assembly GCA_946251815.1 of Dasysyrphus albostriatus. Classification (NCBI taxonomy): domain Eukaryota; kingdom Metazoa; phylum Arthropoda; class Insecta; order Diptera; family Syrphidae; genus Dasysyrphus; species Dasysyrphus albostriatus. The sequence goes on from OX276335.1 coordinate 180,794,648, forward strand.
GTGGTGCGGCAGTCTTTGAAAAACTTATCCATTCTATGTCCTCTCGTAAAGATATTTCCCGACAGGTTATACACATAATTAAATATTGTGTGATCAATTCTCGTACTTTTAAAGTAAAAACGATCAAATATAATCAATTTCTATTTGAACAAAATGAAATGACAATCCTGATGCGCAGATACTATTTTTTCATTTGGCCAAATGAGAAGTATTTTAGTTAAATATATCCAAATTCGATACCAAATCGATACCAATATCATGCTGAAATTAAATTTGCACGAAATTAAGTGAAAACCTGACGAACACACAATTGGAAACAATCTGAAGAGCTCTAAAAAGCTTTTGTAAAAAAGTTTTAAAACTCATTGTTTGAAAAACAGTATTAGCAAGAAAAAAAAACTGTAACAACAAAGACCTAACGGCGAGTTGAAATTCAAAAAAGGAATGAACTCTCAAACGAAACTACTAAATTGTCTCGTACTCAAAAAGTGTGAAACACACTTTTATCTTTTCTATCTTTTCAATATCTATTCCGGAATGAATAAAGAAATACAATCTCAATATTTGTTGAAACATTTGAACGAACAAGCTCATTACCATACTTTTTTTTCTTGTTTTGTTTCATTTTGGATATTCTGGATAGACAAATTTTCTTTTCTATCTGTGGTATTTCTTTTCCGGAATAAATAAAAAAACATTTCAAGTAAATATAAACGTATACTTTATGCTTCTGATGAAGTGATAACCACAATCCACAATCTTTATCTGAAGAAAATATTTGTAAGTCAACCAATCATTACGAAATACACAAAACGATTGCTAATAGCAGCAGCAAGCATCATCACCGAAGCATAGAATCTATTGAACAAGCGTCATACCTATTTCAATTTTGTAGTTTATTCAATAATTAAGTTCCCCTCTAGGCCAAAGTTTTTAAAATTTTTAGTAATTTGCCTTTTTAAGTATCATTATCATCAGAAAACTATTAGCAATATTTGGTGTCTATATAGGTACTCCATCGTAACTTTAACATAAATATAATTAAGTACGTACGCAATAAGTCAAATCTTCTTTAAATATACCTACTTCTAATAATATTATTAGAATATTAGCAGCTACATATGTACATAAGTATATGCAACTTATATCAGTTGAATTTTTAAATATTTTTGCTTGAAAATATGCAGTGGCGGTTTTTAAAAATTGGCGCCCGCCCCAGTAAATTAACAAAAAATATCAAACATTTTTTCATAATTTGGTTGACAAATTGCTAAGTTAATTTTTATATAGAGCATGATTTAACTCTATAGAATACCATTTATTGTTTCTTACGATATTTAAACATAAAATACATATGTAATTAAAAATAAAACTAGTTTTACTTGCGATATAGGTACTCGAAGTCCAAGTTTTGGAATCGTGAAAAAAATCGTGATAAAAATCAAACATGACTTTAAGATTATACAAAACACGAAAAAAGTGGCACAATTCTGTCTGTCTGTCCAATGATGCAATCTTCTTCGAATTTTGAACATAAGACCTTTTGGTGTTTCTTTAGAGTAACATTTTTTAGCTCCAAAAAAAACGGTACTTGCATCCAATTGTTAACGAAAATTTTATTTATATCAAAAACAGCTGCTACGATTTTGATATGTTTCACATTTTGATAATTGGTTTTTACCAAAAACTGTTATTAATGGTGACTCTCATATAACGGTTTCTTAATTTTTGGTTTTCTCATCAAGAGCTCAACCGATTTCAATCAAAATTCTTATGAAAAAACTCCCTTAAAATGTCAATAGCATTACATCTCAAAATTTTGGATTTTTAAAAAAATATATTTTTCTGAATATTCAATTTTTTAAAAACGGGTTGATGAATTATTTTTTGAAACTAATTTAATTTTTGGAACTATATTAATCTGTCTTGGCATGGAACAAACGGCCTTGCGCATTCGCAGCCGCAATAACTTTAAGCACTTTAACTTTAAGACATTGTGCTAAGTGTTTTCTTTAATATTGTTACTGCGCAAACAACTTGGGGGTCAGTTTATTAATTTCGTTTTGCTCTCCATTTAACATTTTCAGAACAAAATTTTTGTTTCCAAACTAGCTCAGAAGATTTGACCAAATAATAAGTGGATTTCTTCCAATATCAGAAAGACGAAAATAAGAGGCAAGCGACTTCAAATAAATTAAGTTATTTCAAGAAACCTTTTCTTTGTTTCGAAAATAATTTTTGAATATATTTTTGTACAACAGACTCAAGAGTATTTACTTAAAAGAAAACTGCGCGTCCTTTCATTATTATAAGCTAAAACTTGCAAATAACTTAAACGTTAACATTGCCTTATTTTCTATTGACTCAGCCGCCCCATGGCCTTTTGGTAAATACGCCACTGGATATATGTATATTTTACTAATTAAAATATTATGTATATTAGGGTGGTCCTCAAATGGGCAAAATCAAGTGTTAAATGGCCGTCATTTGTTTCAAAACGCTGACAGCCAATTTTCCTTTTTTCAGATTTATGTTTCACCACTCTTCACTCTTCGTTACTTTAAATAGTAACAAATATTGGTAAAGGGTGGATTTAATAGGATGCAACAAAAAGTTAAGGTTACGTATAGTCCAGTCTCGTTAAGACGGGTGGGGTGGTTTTCTAAAAAAATATCCTTACTTATATATTTTGTAATGGTAACAAAATATTTAAAAACAGCTCTCGAAAAACTCGGTCTTTTGTTTTGGTTCTATTTTTTATTATTGCTAATATATTTTTCATTTTCAAAACTTTTTAACAAAAATTAGGTTAGTTTTATTTTTGTTCTAAATAAGCTTTAATTCATTCCTCTCCATATCTAAAGTGAAATATCATAAAAGTCCAATACAAGAACCACCCTAATACATTCTAAACATATGTTTTGAATTCTAAATATTTGCTTTTTTATTAATTGTCATAAGGGTCTAGTATTAGTTTCGTATAAGAAAATCAGTGTTTTTAGTACAGTAGTACATACCGGTGGTCTTCTGAGCATCTCAGTCGAGTACGCATTTTTTTTTAATTTGAAGAAAATGGGTCTCTGCTTACGATAACTGCATTCCATAAAGTCGATTTTCATAATATCGAACAAATTTCAACTGATTAGACAAATCGATTGATATAGAAAAATTTTAATTTTCATAATCTAGATTTATAAGATAACAAAAGTGCCAACATTACTAATAGGAATTAATATTTTAATCACATCTTAAAAAGAATAAACAGAGCCTTATTTCACGGCAAAAATTGTGTGTGATCCATTTTTTTGAAAATGGTCCCATACGTGTATATGATTGGTAGTAATTTTTGTAAGGACGTACAAACGTGGTTCAAATTTTGATCCGTGGTTCAAAAATTTTTTACTGACTGATTTCAGCGGAATTAGTCAGGTTCAACGATGATTCAAGGTTCAAGTATGTCATAGGAGCCAATTTAATGAATGAACTAACTTTGAACCTCAGTAAGTTTCCTGAAGTCAGTGAGTCAAAATTGTTGAACCACGAGTTAAATATTTGTACAACTGGCCCTTAGTTTTTTTTTATAAAACTATGCGTATGGTAGAAATTGAATAACTTTTCTGAAAGAACGAATCTACATACTGAGTCATCTGTGTCCTATTTTTAGACACATACATACATTGTATATGAAGTATGTGATGTATGTACAGTACATGCACTTGAAATTTTTAACTTCATACACATACATTTGAGTAAGGGGAAACAAAATAAAAAACCCGTTGTGAAATGGTGAAAAACCAGCAATGTAAAGATATCTTGAACTAGCTAATTTAAGTGGAAAATGCAATTTTCAATTTAATTTGTTATACCCATATTTTTTTTTCGTAATTTATTGTTTTGAACTTATTAAAATTTCTTTTATAAAATTATAATTATAAATATGAAAATAATTTGATTGTTTTATGGAGTGAAAAATGTTGCCAGTGCAATGTAATTTTTTTCACGTTTATTTTTTTTATATCCACGATTTTTATTTTTTCTCATCTACGGAACCTTATCGACGACAGATTTTTATTTTTTTAATATTCATTACAAATATTTTTTATCTTTAACTTCGAATTGACCGATTAGAGTAAGATCTTTCTTTTAGACGAAAACACTTCTTTTACGTTTATTTTCTCAGACTACTTTCATTACCACCAGTGGCGTATTTAAGTCTTTGGCGCCCCAGGCCAATAAGTTTTGGCGCCCCATTAATTGAGGAACAAATCTTCATAATGAAAAATTGATACTTCTATAAAAACACAAACACAGAAATTAGGTATTTACACTTTTTCCGACGCCAAATTGGTTGAGAACTATATTATAATTGCCTTCAGTCAGAAATAAGAATTTTGAGCGATGGCTTAATTGACAACCTCTATTTTTTGGAAATTTGGAGAAATAAACTCTTTATTTGGGTTTGTATTGGGTATATTTATTTATTACTAACCATCAGTATCTTGTTAAAAACAATTGGAGTACATATTGGTCCATATTTATTACATCCCTTTAACATATTCCGCTGAGTAAAATAGTGTTCTTAAGCCAATTTTGTATGAAATAGGAATCGGCCCTTTAGGACAAGGTATATGTAGCTAATTAAATACCTATTTGTTGCGGAAATCATAACTTTGTGTTAGAAGAAAGCGGTGAAAAACTAAAATAATACGAATATAAATTGGCATTATTTGTTTTCTGAATTTTGTAGCAAATTAAATGCTAACTGATTGCTCACACACTGATTTCGATGCTTAAATAATTAAACTAAGAGCTGGCAGCATATTTCTGGGTTGAACATATAACCAAAAAATGAATATGAGGGTCCTGCATACATCTTGACATAAAATTCTAAAGTCTGGAAGGATTTTTTTGGCACCCGTGGTTAGGGCTGGCCATGATACCAAACCAAACGATACTCTTGAAGGTTTCGTCTCGGTATCATCAAAATCAAAAAATGCCAGTATCGTCTCGGTATCGGTCTCGGTCTCGTATAACCCAGTAACGTTTGGTCTCGTATAGCAAAATCTCGTCTCCGTATCGTTCTCATCCGGTTTCGGTCGGTATGAGTCGCAAGCCAGAATAAAATGCACGACTTGGTGGTTACATGTTCTTCATCTAGTAGTTGAACTCGCTGGATATTTTTTAGATTTAACACAGAAATTATTATTATAAAATACAGTTTTTTTAACTTTAGTTTTTCTTTCTTAACAATTTTTTAAAGGCTGAAGTAAAGTTCCCATTAGGATGGATTTCACTAAAATCACTTTCTCACTCAAGAGAACCAAGTCTGAAAATTTCATACAAATCGTTGGTTTCAGAGAAAGCCAGCATAAATTAAATGGGTGTGGTAGTAGGCAGTTGTAATTTAAAGTATTGCCTTCTCCCTGCTAAGGAGAAAATCTCTGAAATTTTTTCTAAATCATTAGGTCCTTTTCCGTGAAAGTAATTACAAAAATTTTTTGTTTGTTATAAATAATAATAATACTCAAAAATCAATACTTTCTACAGATACTATCGAGAGTATCGGTAAATTTCGGTCCAAAAAATACGGTATCGTATGGTATTGTCTCGGTATCGCTTGTGAGCTGGTATCATCTCGGTATCGTTTTGAATCCGATGCCGATACCAAACGATACCGAGAATTTTCTGGTACAGTGGCCAGCTTTACCCGTGGTAAAGATGAGGGTTTGAAAATAGCGGTTTTCAGACTTTTGTGTTAAAGCTACATGCACTTTAATTAATTTATTAAAAATGGGAACTAGTGCTCTGACATTTTCCTTAAGTCCACGGAGTTTGATTTTTAAAATCCGATTACTCAAGATATAAACTTTTTAGGTGCACCATATCGAAAGGTATTTGGATAGTCAAAAAAAAAATCAAAAATAAAAAAAAATAAAGGCGATAGGATTTGCTTCGAAAGCTAATATCTCGAGTTTTATTTTTCAATTCTGTAAAAGTAAAGTCTGTGGACTTAAGGAAAATAACAGAACATCTTTTCCCGTTTTTAATAAATTATTTGAAGTGCATGTGGCCCTAAAACAAAAGTCTGGAAACCACTTTTTTCAACTCCTCGTCCTTACCATGGGCGCCAAAAAATCCTGCCAGACTTTTGAATTTGATGTCAAGATCCATGCACCAACAGACCCTCATACTTATTTTTGGCTATGTGTTCAACTCAAAAATTTGTTTCCAGCTCTTGGACTAATTTTTTGAATATTTAAATTTCCACTTAACAAAACTGAAGTTAGCGAATGAAAATACGAAAATCATGATTCTTTTAGGCGCCAGTCATAACTATAATTGAAATTCATCATTGAATATTTTAATAATTGATTTTGCGACCGAAAGTTAAATCAGTGGTTATTTTGATGCTAAAATTAAGTTCCGGTCTTGATTGTTACTTCCCGCCAAAAAAATCATTTTGCACCAGTCTTTCACATAAAATGAATTTTATTACTTCCCGGATTGAACTACCATACTAATCAAAGTCTTTTTATATGGAAGGTTCAGCCTATTTGAATTGAAATCAGCTGGAAACATCAATTTTGTCTTAAAATTTATTTTTCCATCAACAAATAAAGGGTTTCTGCTAAACGTTTCAAAATTGATGAACTTTTCAAAAACAGTTATAACTTGCGTTGTGCCATAGTGCATAAAATTGTAGCTTATTATTTTTCACTCAAAAACTAATTTGAAGCTTAAATTTTGTTTTCAATTTTAAAAAGAAATTCACATTTAATAGTGCGCATTTTATAATAAGGAATATGCTTTCAGCCTATCCGGAAGCGATTATAATTTGTCACTAGTACATATTTTGGTTGTGCCAAAAAATCGATGTTTTAAAAATTAAACTTTCCGATTGATACGAGTATTTAGAGGGGACTCATCGCAATTTTAAATATTTCCTGTGTTGCGATCCTACTTTGAAAAAACTAAGTCCAATTGAGAGTAGAAAGATATCTTTCTTAAAAGAAAATTTAACGTTCTACAAAAAAGTATTTGATCAAAAGTTATGTAAGTATGTAATATAGCTACTATATCACATCGTTTTGATGATATTCCACCTGGCGCCTCTAAGGACTCACTCTTCTGATTAAAAATTTGTAAAGGAATTTATTTTACATTTTGCTCCCAAAGCTGAGTGCCGCCCCCGGACAGAGTACCTCCTCGGGCCATGGCCCTTATGGCCCTAGGGTAAATACTCCACTAATTACCATCGTCTTTAAAATTTCACAGATTGATTGACGATTATGTCAACTTTGCAACAAAATATTTTGTTGGAAGAATTTCAACTTAATATTTTGAGCGCGCTCTCCATACAACCGGCTCCAGTGTACCACTCCTAAAAGTAGGTACTAGTCTACTTCAAATGGCACTTTAAATAAGATTTAATATGCTAAACTATAAAGCTAATAAGCTTTTAATTGAATTTGAAAGAAGAAAAATATTAAAATAAAAATTGTATATCCTGTGTCTACGTTCTGTAACTCTCGCATCGATAAAATTGGTCGAGAAACGTTGAAAAATGGGACAAAACTCATACACATTTGTTTCAACTTTCATCATTTCTCGACTGGTTTTGTCGATGCGAGAGTTACAGAACGTAAGCACTGGTTAAATAACCTTAAAAATAGCTTAAAAAATAACAATGATAATAAACACCTTACCATATCTCAAAGCGTAACAAAGGTTTTTAAAAAATGTTTTCCAAATTTTGAAAAAAGAAATAAGTGCTTTTAAGAATAATTACTAGTTTTTTTCACGAGCTCTACCGAGCAGAAGAGGAGAGAGAAACACTGGCATCTTAGAGGAAAAAAGAACATGAGAAGGGCGCGATAGAGGAATAAGAGGGATGCCATTGCAGGAATGAAGTTCGGAAGTTTTACCAAAAGGTAAAAAGAACATCCCACAGTTACAAGGGCCGAACCGAAGCCTGCAAGGACGAACAAAAAAACAGCGTGCTAGAATCGCAGTCGGTGCTGATGATATGGACAGATCATTTTTGAAAATTGTATAACGGCGATGCCGAACCAAATTCCACTGCCATTCAGATTGCATCATTCAACCTGGATGACCGACGCTCGTAGGCCAACAATTCCAACAACTTAAGTCTAATAAGGCTGCTGGAGCTGATGGCCTTGTGGCCGTATTATTCAAAGCGGCTGGCGATGAATTGGTTAAGAGTATGCACCAGCTCATCTGCAAAATATACCAGCTCATATAAGCATGCCCGATTAATGGAATCTCAGCATTGTTTGCCCGATCCTCAAGAAAGGTGATCCTCTGGACTGCACAAACTACAGAGGAATCAGACTTCTTAACATCGCATTCAAGAGTTTCTCTGCTGAACTTTGTGAACCTGAAGCCATTCGTCAACAACCTGATAGATACATATCAATGTGTATTTAGAATAGGAAAGTCCACCATCGACCAATTATTCGCTCTACTGCAGATCTTGGAAAAAACTAAGGAATTTCCAATTGGTACCCATCATCGATTTCAAGGACGCCTATGACGGCATCTAGTTTTGGCATTCTTCCCAAACTCATCCGTTTGTTTAGGATGACGATAGAGAATGCACGCTGCTCCATCAAGGTCGGCAAAGAACTCGCAGATGCTTTTGATGTCAAAAATGGTTTTAGACAAGGTGAAACGCTGTCATACGACTTCTTAAACATTGCTCTTGAAAGAAGTGTGCAAAACTCTCACATAAACACTAGAGGTACAATTTTTCTAAAGTCCGTCCAACTACTCGCTAACGCCGATATTGACATGATCGGATGAACAAAGCGTAATGTCAGTGGTGGTTTCGTGAGTATTGAGGAAGAAGCCAACAAGATAGGTTTAACGGTGAATGAAGGCAAGACCATATATATGCTGTCAACAAGAAAGAATACCCAATGCCAACGTCTCGATCAGAACGTCACTATTGACAGCTATAATTTTGAGGTGGTCTGAGACTTTGTTCACCACGGCTCCACTATAAACTCAGCGAATTATATCAGTACTGAGATCAAACGAAGAATTACTCTTGCCAATTGCTGTTTCTTTGGGCTAAGAAGGCAATTAAGAAGTAAAGCCCTCTCTCGAACAAGACTTTTATCATGCCGGTGCTGATGTATGGTGCAGAGACATGAGAACAATGAGAACGCTTTAGGCTATTTTGAGAGGAAAATTCTGCGGGTGATTTTTGGTCCCGTCCGATACACCTACGAACAGTACATGCTGTACAGCGACACCGACCTAGCCAGTAAAGTAAGAAGCCAACGACTGAGATGGCTGGGTCGCCTAGAGCGAATGGACAACAATAGTCCGGCTCGGAAAGTCTTTGAATCCAACGCCACGCCGTGAGACGGCACAGTAGAAGAAGACAGCGAAACAGGCGGCACGCGTAGTAAGTGGAATAGGGCCTCAACCAACTTTGCGTGCGAAATTGGATACAGCTAGCTAGAAACCGAGCTGGCTGGAAGAAGCTTGTTGGTAGAGGCTCTGGTCCACCCGGACTGTAGTGCCACCTTAAGTAAGTAGTGTAGTCAATATGTGCTCAAAACGGCTTTTAGACAGCAAATTGTGAGGTAGTTTTGATCTTTCCTCTCTTGTATGTTTTCGGGGGTTGTGAATCAGAATTTGAGGTTTGCAACTAAAATTTCGTGACGCAACATGGAAAAAAGCAAAAAATTAAGCAAAAATGCATTTTCTGGGACTTTTTCACTAATAGCTCGAAAACTACCAATTATTCGAGAGTTAAATCAAAGTACGAGTACCATTGAAAGTGTACACAACTTCCAATAAATTTGTGTTTAAGTTTTTTTCTGCGACAATACATTTATTGATCTTGAAATTGCTCTAGCATTTCACGTTTTAGAGTTATGCGAATCTAAAGATATGGAATGTATTTTTTGTATGCAAATCTGTGGTTAGGTTATATTTTTTATTGAGGTTGTTTTTTCGAAAAAATTTGTATGATCATTGTTAAGTATAAATATTTTACTTTATAGTTCTTTTTAAATTTTTTAAATACCACCATTCATCCAGAGCTTTGGTTTGAAAACGTTACGGATGTGACAGCCTCTTTTCACAGGTGTTACCCAGTATGTTTTTCTGCAGGAAAACAATATAATGAACGGTTTTTTTTAACGGGGACACTGTTGTCATTAAAGTGCGTTATGTATTATCATTCCTGATATGAAGTGAGAAATATTTTCCTCAAAAAAAAAAAAAAAAAATGTGTTCGCACTTAAAAGTGAATACATCTCTAACCCCAATGAAATTTTTTCCATTTTCTATTTGAGTTGAGGAAACTTGGACTTAAAGTGGACTAAATTTATTTGTTTATAGTAGATTTTCCTACAATGATATCGGTGCATCGTAAATTTCATATTTAGAAGCAACAAAATTGAAAATGAGTTGATTAACAGAAAGAATAAGTTTTGAAATTCCAAACCTGATATGGGTATGATATAGAATTCTAGGGAGTAACAACATTTCTTGGAGGAATTTAATAAAAACAAAATGACAAAGAAAAATAATTTTTCGAATCTAACGAAGGTAGGTATATAATGTCAGAAAAAAATTGTTGTATTGCTTGGTACGCCACTGTCCACACAAATCAAAAAGTAGAATTATTGTAACTGTTTCACTATCAGGTACTTCAGAGTGTTTTTTGTTTTATTTTCACATTATCTACCTGATAACGATAACGAAGAAAACGTATAAAAATAAATTATCTATAGTTGTTTTGCACTTAAAGAAAAATTAAAACAAAATTAACCCAAATACTAGGCTACTGAATAGACCGAAAAATGAGAGGTATAAAGGAACAATTAAGTGTTTTTATTATTCGGTATGTTTTTCTGGCCAAAATTCGCCCATACGTTTCTGAGATAATGGACACACTGGCTTCAATGTTTGGTATAACTAAGCTGAGTTTTGACAATTTTACACTTAAAATTTTTGTTCGAAATTAAATTTTTTGCTGAAATGGATGTTTAAATTTATTGTGTACACAAATTTAAGCAGGAAAAGTTAGCAAAAAACAACCTAAAACAAATTAAAAAAATCTAAATTTCTAAATGTCTCCTCTTTAAAAAACCAAGTTTTTGGTGTGGGTAAGGAGAAAACCGCCATCTTGAAAAAGGAAGCGATTGGTTTATTCAAAAACTCGATGAAATTTCCTTTAACAACAAAATCATGGAAAGATAACATTTAGGTAATGAATTTCGATAGAAAATATAATTATTAACAAAAAGTTTCATGCGTGAAATTGTCAAATTCCGCTTAGTTTTTAAGTTAAACCAAAAATTTTGATAAGTGGCCAGTGTGACCATTATCCCAGAAACGTATGGTTAAATTTAGAAGCATTTTCGGTTTATAGCATGCTAATGGGCCAAACAATCATATTTTATAATAACCAGTAGCATGTTAGCTCATTCGGTAATCCGACAAAATTCCAAATCGTAATATATTTTTTTTTTCGTATCTAAGTCTTTTAATTTTGCTTACAAAATATACACAAAATCAATTAGTTTTTTTATATAAAAAATATATTTTAAAAACATGAATATATTATACCTACGGTTCTTGTATTAAAAATAAAATAAAATTTAAAACAATAAATATTTAGCGAAGCCATTTTTAATTTGCTTCCTTTTTTATTTTTTTTTTTAATAAAAACAATACTTCACCTTAATGCGAAGATACATTTTATAGCAAGAGCAAGTACCGATGTGCGCGCTCACGACACCCTCGTACTTATAAGCTTATCCAAATTTGTTTTGGAACGTTATGGTTTTGATAATCAAACTTTGCTAGCCTTAATCAAAAACATACAAATCGTGTGATGTACTGCCAGCATAAAAATTGCAAATGTACCTATTCGTTCCACACTCAGTGAATCAGCTGAATCCCAATAATATTTATTTATCTTAAATCAAGATAAAAGTTGACAGAGTAGCAATTGACTCAATGACTTAGCTTATCTGACACTACATAAGTTCCGTATTACTTGCAAGATCGACCAGTAAACATTTTCGTCTGGTCTAGAGTGAACTTTGTTGTCGTCGTGCCCGCTTATTATTTATCGTTTTACTCTCGTTATTGCATCACGTAGTTAAGAATATGGCTGCGATAGAGGAAACAAAAGATTGGATTATTAATACAGTTTGGCCTGAAATTGTAAAAAATGGAAAGCTAAAGAAAAATTCAAAGAGTTCGGAAATTGTAAATAAAAGTAATAACGAATCCGTTAAGATTCTCGATGTATCAATTACTCCTATCGGTATAGAAGAGGCGTTCATGCTAACAACTTGCAATAGAGTAAGAATAGACTACACGTGCGATGGTGAGAAGCAATCTCTCTTCTTGGTAGCTAAGGTAATATATCGAAACCCAGCAGATAGTTAGTTAGTTTTGAAGTGAAATTTTAATTACGTATATAGCTATATGAACTGGAAAGTATTTTGTTTGAGTCAAAAATGTGCGGCTACCCAACACAACTACTTTGTAGAATTCAAAATAAGTGGTTTTGTGAGATGTACGTCATACAATACAGATGCAAAACAACTAAATTCCAAACAAAATTGACACAACGAAATCATAAACAAAAATTTTGTTTCTGATTTTCTTTCTCCAATAGGAACGCTCTCCGACAAGCGAAATTGATAATTGTATAACAGATTAATTGAAGAAGTCTTTACTCTTTTCCTACACAGAATTAATTTCCCGGGTCATTTATTATTTGCGAAAAAATAATTTTGTATTTGTTCGTGTGTGTTTTTGTTGTTTCTTTGATAACAGAATCGCTTTTTGTGATTTGATTGCACTTGTTTTTGATTTTAATTTTACTATTAATAGTTGAAATTCTCCATGAATATTTTTCAGTAGTGTTTTCCTAAGCATTTTGTTTTCTTGATGGAGGAAATAGAAACATTTCGTTCTTTAAAATTAAAATATGTGCTTTCCTAATGTATGTGTCTTCAATAAAATTGTGGTAAAACTTAGTTGCAAGGAAAAAAAATTAAAAAATTAAAAAAATTGTACAAACAATAACAACATAAATGTTTCTAACTACCTTCTAATGGGCCACTGAATATAATTTGCAGCTTACTCTAAGCTCATTGCAACTATATCTTAACTGTCAAAAATAAAAAATATATAAATAATCAAGAACAAATACTCGTAACGGGTATTAGCAAGTCGCACTTCCCACAGCAGTGTTGGTCATATAGAGATAATTCAATAATATCTTAACGATAAATCAACCGATTTTGATAAAATTTTCAAAAATGAAAGAACTAAGCAAAAAATTCCTAAAATCCTACATTTTTGTTTATTTAGATTTTTTGTATAGTAAGATTATCTTAAATACAGCATTGCTAATGTTCAGCAAATAATTCCTTATGGGAAATTACGAATTATGGAAAAGTACTTAATATCAAATTCTTTTAGAAGGATACAATACAGGCATTTTGTATCGTAAGAGCTCAAACTTTCATAAAATATACAGCACATAGTTGTTGTAAGTGTTTTCGTTGTTTTTTAAACAATTTTTTTTTATTTTTGATTTATTTTTTTTTCGCCCTAGGAAAATTGCTTAAAAACAACGGCAACACTAACAACTATTCACTGTTTATTTTTTTGAATGCTTGGAGTTTCCTCAGTACTACATTTTAAGGGTAATTTACAATAACACAAGGTTTCTATATCTAGAGACCAATACCTTACAAATTGAATGTTTAATTTCTTTATGGCTTCGAAAGATAAGAAAAATACTTCTACTGATATTGATCAATGTTATAAAAAAGGAAAAAAAACATAACTTCATAGCCGTACAACGTACATACTAACTAAAGTGTAAGAGAGCAGCTGATACTGAATACTTGTATTCATATTAAAAATAATAAATATTTTATTTTAGTGCGCCATAATAATTTTCGATATTTGGATTTGGGGGATTTCGTAATTGTGAAATTTCAATACTAATAAATGCAAAATAGAAATAAAAAAGGCAATATAGGGCTCATAGTGCCTATAGACTTTCATAACCCTTTTCTCTTGTGTTTATCAGCAAACCCAATTTATTTCCCCTTATCTCCAAAATAACTCTTTTCTCTCCAAAATAAATTTTTTTAAATTTTTTATTCAACGTATTCCAACAATTGCCCAAATACGACCTCATTTATTCAGTGACATTCCTGTTTTCGTTCATTTTTGAATGAATTAATGAATTCCAGTAGGCTTTTGGGCACGTCCAATTAGCTTTTCACCCATTCCAGAACTGGAAAATAAGAAAACTAGAAATAGTTGCCTTCCTTGCTTGTTGAACGAGTCTACTTTAAAAAAGATTTGGACGGCAAATATCAGTGGCTAGGTTAGCCACTAGGTACAAAGTGCTTATAAATATCATTTTGGAGTTGTACAAGTGTCTTAAGTTAGACATTGCTTGGAATGGGCTTATAAATACCATTGAGTCTTAAATGAAAAAAAAAAAAATGCCATCTTAGTTCTTGGTTGACTATGATTGTATGGAAAAAATACAAATATTTAAAATGTTGGAGCGGTTTTCTTAAAAAAATATTTCTTATATATCTTGATACGAAATATTTTTTAGTCTTTTTTTAAGTTTGTATGTGAAAAAGTTTATTTGAATCCGCGTTGCCGATAATGAGAAAATTAAAAATTAAAACAAACGTTCTATGAGAAGTTCTATTAATAGTAAAAAATAATAATACTTATTTATTCGTTAACGGTTTTCAACACTTGTATAGAAGGTACAGTTATTTTTCATAAAAGAATTTTAATAAAAAAAGCTTCAGTATGAAAAAAAATGATTAAATCAAAATAACAATTTTGAAGAAAATCGAAAATCAAAAATGGTTGTTTGTGAGGTAGATGAAGTTAGAGGTTAGACTAAGGTGGCTGCCAGGAAAACTGCTGACACACCTAGGCCAAAATAGGCCCAATGAGATACCACATAAAGACTGCGAGGTAATTCTCGCTAATGAAACCAATTGGAGCTTTTAATAAAGCAATGGAGAATGTGAACATCGATTTTCTTTAAGTCACTGGGATCATCAAAGAAAAAATTTTCTAAGTGTATTTTGCGTCCTTAAAAAAGAGCAGGACATAAGCAAAGAAGGTGTGGGATAGTTTATTCCTCCTCCTCGTCCATACAGCTTCTGTAGGCGTGTTTGCTTATGAGACACTATCCAGTAATGACACCTATAGTGGAGCTAATATGCATTCTACTGAGAGATAACAAACATTTCGATCGCTTCGGATCCGGTGTTGGCCAGATCTGTTTTTTGCCAGACAAGTAGTGATACCTGTCCATCTGCTGTTTGTCATCATCATAGAATCTTGCTTAAGCATAAGTTTACATGTAGCGATTGGTATTCCAATGTTCATCTTGCAAGGTGATATTGGTGTACTAGTTCCTATCCCGGCGAGTTCATCGGCCTTACAGTTTCCTGAAATATCTCTGTGTCCCGGCACCCAGAAAAGGTGAATGTTGAACTGTTCTGCCATCTCCATTAGATACGATCGACAGTTTTGGGCAGTTACGGAGTTTGAAGAAACTGAGCCTATTGATTTAAGGGCAGCTTGGCTCTCTGAGGGGCAACGCTAATAACCATTTTCTTAAGAATGGTTTCCCACCAAAAGGTAGCTTTTATCAAAATAAATTCATTAAATTTTTGTTAAGAAAAGTTGTGCAGCGGTTTTTGAAAAAAATAAGACTTTGTAAAATTGCTAAGAAAAAATCGTATGGCAGGAACCGTTGTTTTTAAATCTAAAAAAAATGAACGTGTAGGCATTAATCACCAAAAACCACTTTTTACCAAATTTTAAGAAAATCGATCCAGTCGTTTAGGCTGTAGCCAAACAGACAGACAGAATTTTGGCATCCACTTTTTTGGTGTTCTTTTTCATTGTTATGTCATGTTTGATTGTTGAAAATAAAGTAAAATAGATAAAAAGTTTTTTAAAAGTTGTTGGTAGTTGGAAATATATTTAACAATTTGATTTTTTTTTTTTAACTTTAAAAACCAAACTGTTAAAAAAGTTTTGATCATTAAGAAGTGTGCAAACCATTGCGAATCACAACAAAATTAAATAATCTTACTTTGGTAGGTCGTGTTTTGACCCTCATATATTTTATATGAAAAGAAATGAAAGAATTATTAATTTTTGAACAAAAACTTTATTTTTTGGTAGAATTCACTTATAATATTCAAAATATTGGAATCATTGATGTTATTGAAACGTTTTAAATATATTTCACATATTCCGGTGACCTAAGGTCTTGTGAACATCTTTTGCGCACAAACAACAATATGTTTTAGCCTTTTAACGCCAGATTAATAGCTCCTCTTAGGTTTTGACTTATGACTCAACAAATGTTGATAGAATTTAGGCAATATTTGCTTCTGATGCCTCTTGAATCGAAGGGAATGGTTGGATAGCATTAGTATTTGGTCGATTCGACACCAAGTTCATGGTTGCATGCCTCTCGTAGTCTGATAATTTGGATCGATATTCATAGATGATGAAAGCACTCAATGCTAAAATATCGTGATGTCGTTCCAATCATCGTAGTAGTAGAAATAATTTTGTACCCAGTCGCTATGAGGAAAAACTTTACCTTTGTTTCCTTCACCCAAAGCTCCAATTGTGTCTTTAATAACCACGCTTGAATATTTTAAATGTACAAAGTTTGAACTGTAAAATAGGAAGCAATTCAACCCATTTTTCCCATAAGTTTCGAATCAGAGCTGAAATATGCTCGTAGTTTTGTCAATTTCCCTTCTGTCGGTCGTGGAATTTTGTGAAGCAAAAATTGTTCATATTTTCAATTATAATTTTTCAATTCGAGGTGGTGGAAGAACTTCAACACCAGCAGAAGCATATAACATCTTCTTTCCTTGTAATGCATAATATTTTCAGACCGGGCTCGATTGACTAAAAGCACAAACTTAAGCCATGAGGAAACCAACTTGACTTGTGTCGGATTCGTGTTGTCCTTAGATATGAAAAACGATTCAGAATCCGACGAGCCCACAGGTACCTTTCGACTCTCACGTTCGGAATCGCTTGAGTCAACTGTTTCACTCTTCGATTTTGGGCATCGTTACTATACCTGACGAAAAGTTTTCATGATTCGACATTCGACTTAATATGTTATCAACACTAGTTTGACATTTAGGGAAAACAATAATTTCAATTCTGTACAATTCATACAAGACACATGAGAATATAATGCGGGTCGAAAACGACCCAATCTTAAAAAAAGTCCCAAAATCAAATACAAGAGGTGCTATCTAGGAAGAAAAAGAAAAAATGGCTGATTTCAGGAGATTAGGGTTCAAGTAACAAAGTCATGTAAGTTCATACAATTATTGATAATAGTTTTTAAAATATTTAAGTTAAAAAAAAAAAATTGGGTCGAAAACCCCAACGTAGGTCTACGGTTAAGTATCCTACAAATTAACGTTTAGTCCGGCTTATTAACTTGGAATCATCAGTGACATAGAGACAGTAAGGCTGAGGGCCTTTGTCATTATGCAATTTGTATTAAGTTCAGTCCAACTTACATGAATTTGACTTTGATAAAAATCCACTAGAAACTCTATCCAACAAGATTTGACATCTTAATCATGAAGATAGACATTTATATTATTTTAAATTTTGTTTCCATATATTTTTTCAAGTAATCAAATGGCATACATGTTTTTGAGCTCTAAGGTCTTTAACTACTTCTTTATACAATAATTATAAGAACGATTAAAACGTTTTTTATTTATTTTTAATTCAACAATTACTTTCATATTTTAAAAGTATTTTGAATATAATAGCAAGAACGTGTTCCGGTCTTGCATTTTATTTTATCTTATTTTTTTTTCGATTAAATTTGATTGTGAGTAAATAAGGTGCAAAACTATTTATTTTATGTAGTCGTGAAAAAATTCATTTCAATTTTTCAATATCACTGAACGCAATCCAATCCCCATAAAATAATAAATAAAACAACAGCAACTAAAACTGTAAATTATCTTAGGCAAAGTTGCGAAAAAAATTAATATATTAGATTAATTATAAACTGTATAGTCGATTTTGAAATATGTGTGTAATCTATTTTTTTAAATTATTTATTCCAGTTTGAATTTAATAAACATAATTAAGGCAAAACAAGGTCTATCGGGTCAACAAGTCTTAAATGAAAATAATTTGTTTTATCAAAATTTTGATACAGATGCATTCTAGTTATATATGTATATCAGTCTGTACTCTTTACATCCACCTGTAAGACTCAAGACCAAATGAATGGAATAGCATTTTAATTTTCTCGAGGCATAGTACATATTTGATAAATTTCTAATTTTGTGAACTTTAATTGTGAGAAATTATATGATGAGTAGCTAAGCTAGTAAATACAAAAATTCAATTGAAAATTTTATTTTCAGTGATGTCATCTAAGTTCTAACAATATATTTATCTCAAATCAGGACAGCAATGGAAAAGTAACAACTAATTCAATGACTAGGCTTATCTTAAATCTAAATTTTTCTATTTTATGACAATATTTTGTCATCGTTGCCACTTGTTTACTTTCATTATCGCAAAATTATATAACGAGTTTCTGATATGGCTGTGAACTGTGATAGAAGATAATATGATTAAATATGGAATATCTACAGATTATCTAAAATTAGTTTGACTTATACAATATTCAAATAGTCGCAAAATTTAAGTGGCTCTATAGGAAATGTGAACGTGGGAGCAAAGTATTCGTAAGCACAAACTATTTTAATTGTACCATAATTTTATTTGGATCTTACCTATGGAGTACACTAGTTAAAAAAAAGCTGCACATCATTTAAATGAATTTATATCAAATTGTATATCATATACAAATCGGTATTTTCATTCCAGGTTTATTTCCGCGCATTTCCCGATGGCATTGGCAATTTACTTCCATCTGCAAAATGCTTGTAGACTTCCCCATCAGTACAGAAAGTTTGGTTTTTGGCCCAAAGATTCCTGTTTCAATCCTTTCTGAAGCTCTCGAAATGTCATCGATGTACCATTTGATGGATTTTTCTTGAGGGTGTAGTTTATCGCTTCTCCTACCTACTCTTTCTTGCTACTTAACTCAGGTTTGAAATTTTTCACCAAGTTGTAACTCTTGATCATGCAATCTCTTGGAATGTCAAGGAGGTTTGTTGCTGTAATGTGGTAGCGCATTTTCTTTCTCTATTGGCTATAAAGTGAGCAACACTTTCAATGACCACATGCAGAGAAGAGAGCTGGAGTTTTTATATTTGTATTATTAATTGTTCTTATTTCAACATTGTTTGAAAATAGTTATGAACATTTACATTAGTCTTGATTTTGTTTATCGTTAAAATTTTATACATACGACAGTGACAAGCTGATTTCTGTAAGTTATGACCACAATTATATACTTGGCCAATTTTTCTCAATCAAAAGCATCTAAACCACTAACCAAACATATGATATCGCCTTACTCCAAATATGATGTACCTAAATAAGTGGTTCTAAATTTTCGTAGCACCGAACATCTGCCTAAGAAGTGTTGAATATTTTCTTCTTCTCTCATGTTACAAAAGCTACATAGGGATGACTCGTTTCTCCTATAATTGCATCCATTAAGAGATATATAAGATCACATCTCACTTTAAAGATCCTAACTTATTTTACGAACTTCAAACTCGTTAGAGAAATAGTCTAGTCCTGTGATCTAGGTATCTGTACATAACTTTGATGATTTTCTAATTTTAGACAATCCAACAGTTCAAGGGTTTAAACGGTCGACTCCTCTTTTGACCCCACCTCTCATCATAGTTCATTCCAAATTCAACGCCTATTTTGCTTAACTCATATACCCAGAAATGCTTTTTTTTCAAATGAGTCTTCGAGAGTTGATATGGAAGTCTGTGTTCGCAGAAAACAAACAAGGTTTTCTTTACATATCACAGGTGAAGATTTAGGCTGTAAGCATGTGCGTCTTCTGCCCCGGTTTCAAGTGACAATGCATAGTTTGTGTAGTAACTGGCAATTTTAACATCCGTTTAGATCCGTTTTAGGAAATACCCTTGAAGCTTATCTACTTCCTTGAACATACCAATTCCCAAGACTTGCGCACCATATGTTTGGATTGCCCTGCACACAGCTTGAAAGAGCTTCCACTTCGATCTTAAGCTTATATTTCTCCTTGCCAGGAAATTTGCCAGGTGGAATTGATACTGGTTTTTGCTGAGTTGTTTCTTGCTTCTACGTGCTTGGTGAATGTCATCTTGGGAGTAAGAAGAACTCCCAGATAGGTATAGTTAGCAGAGACTCTTATTTTCTCACATCTGAACGACAATTTTTCCTATGGTTAGCTAATCTACCACCATTTTGAAAGACCATCATCGACGATTTTGCCATGTTGACTTATAAATTCCAACTGACCCAGTACACTTAAAGCCGCTCTATCATCATTTGCATAAGTAGGATGCCCTCTGCCAGAATGACCATATCATCAGCATACAATTGAATCGTTTATGTACAGTGTGAAATGAAGTGGTAACAAGAAGCAGCCTTTGAAAGTTTCGAAATACTCAGATATCTCTTTTCCGGTCCACACAGCAGAAAAAGTGTTGGCATAAATGGCTTGAAGCAAGTTAACAAATTTCGTTGGCAGTCCTATTGTTGGAATTTATAAATAGGTAACCTCGGTGATATTTTTTCAAACACAGCCTTAAGATTCACGAGATTGGAGTATGACCTTTAATTCTGCTCTAGAACAAGTTCTTATTGCTTGAGTAATGCATAACGCATGCAAGTCTTTGTCTAGTAGTTTGTAATTTGACTATTTTGTGGCATACCAACGCAACATAGGTTGTGATGGTTCTTACACAGTTGTTTAACATCCATTTGAGAATGTTTGGCTTGTACCCCCATGCTTTTCCTGCAAGTCTCTGGTGATATCTTAAATGTCAAATATCGCACACATATCATTCTAAATGTTGATTTTGCTACAAAATATGTAGTGATATTTTCGTTTGACATTTTAAATGTCTGAGACGCTTTTGGTCAGGGTACAGTTCTTCCTAGAATGGAGAGATGGAATTTGTTAAACATTACGGGATTTTAAAAAGACACTCAAAATATGTCCATTTAAATTATTCAAGATCTTACATTTTGAATATTATTACGAATAATAACCATGATCAAGGCCAATTGATAAAACTCTGTGGTAATTTATTTTGTTATTATTTTGATAAATACTTTTGATAAGTTCTTCTGATAAAGGTACTTGTTTTTTCAAAGAGCAAATTTGTTTGTTGATTACAATAACAAATGAGATGATAAGAGGATATAGATAAAAGAAATGTAGAAAGCAATACGCGATTAAACTAATTTCATTAAAATTATAATAAAATATCATTAAGAGTCTTATCATTTTCATGAATATATACTCAATGTTATAACATAATATTTTCATAAGATAAATAGAATAGTTCTAATACGTTTATAATAAATGGAATCAATTGAAATTTTTTTTATAGAAATGATTTAACATTTAAAACAAAAACGACTATTGTTCAGCTAATGAAATTGCATAATAATGACTTAAACCTACTCGTATGTTTTTTTTTTGTTTCACTCAATGAGCGTTCTAAAAAAACATCACACTGCTAGGAGAGCAAAGAGTAAAAGATTTAATGTGATAGGTATTGTGATGGGTTGGCAAGAATGATTAAGAACTAAAAGATTGATAGGATGTTTGATAAAAGAAAACATTGGCACTCTTTGTGAACAAAATTGTAATCTTTAAAGCTTGGGAATTTTCATCAGTGCATTCATCTTCTTCATTCAAATTATCTTTTCTGTCAAAATAGAGTTTCTTTTGTTCAAAGGTGCTCTTCGATAGTTCTTGATATTCCAGATTATATGATGCTTTTTTATCGAGGCTGAGGAAGGCTCATCGATGTCCCGGATTTATTCCAAAGAAAGCAAAAACCTTGGGTTAAGAGTTTCCAAACTCCAAAAATCAAATCAAACTTTTTTAATTCTACAGCGTTTACAATTCTTTAATTTTGTAATATCTACTCATAACAAGGTATTGCATATAATTAACAATAAATAGCCTAAAAATAATATAGCATGGTATTTGATATAAGTGCATTGGGATCAACCCTGTTTCAAGCAAAAGACTAAAAGAACAAGCGCGGAAAGAAACAGGTTCAATGCAACCTTTTTGCTCTTAACAGCAAACTAGAAGAAAATTCAGTGCTTTGTTTACGTCCACAAGCTTGTCTATTGCACTCTTAGAAGAAGTGGAGTGCAGATGGAAACAGGTACAATACAACCTTCTTGCTCCTGGCAGCGTTGCCAGACTTTTGGTATTTCGATTCATTTTTTTTTTCATCCAAAATTATTTTTATTCCCTTTTATGATTTCAGTTTTTACAGTTTTTATGTTTTTTACAGTTTTAACAATTTTTTAAATATAACAAAATTTTGAATTCAACAAAACAGAAATATCCTAGAAAGCTAAATCACATCCATAATCAAATTCTATAAATCTAGCCGTAATAAATTGTTATTATTATAGCAAATAGCTCAAATAAGTTAGTTCATATTTGTAAATAAATAAGTACCTACTATTTGCATTTAAATGTAAACGCAAACATCCATTATCATAAAAATTGAATCACTTCAACATTTCTCAAAAGCTGTTATCGAAAAATGCCGGCATATTTTTAAACAAAATTATTTTAAGCACACTGATTTCAAGTTTAGTTTTAAGTTTCAAAATTATTTTAAGCACACTGATTTCAAGTTACTTTAATATAGGAAGCATCTAAATTTTTAGGTGACTATTTTTTCCGTTTTCTCCGTTAGATTTCCCTTTTCCCGAAAACGGAAAAAAATCGTTCAATTTGGCATCCCTGGCTCCTATTAGGAAACTAGAAGAAAAATTGGTGCTTGGTTTGCGGTAACCAGCTTGTCTGTATAGTATACTTACTCGTTCAGAGAAGGTAGGCACGAAAATGATCGATGGGATACGGCACTGCTTCCAGCGAAGGACTAGAAGATAAATCGAAAGAGGTTAATTAAAACTTGTCTACGATACACTTAAAAGAAGTGGAGCGTAGAAATGAACGGAGGTAGAGGATAGAAAAGGGAAGAGGTAGAAGTTTAGAATCCAACAAGCTTTTCGAAACTACTATCTAGTACACTTTGTACCCAGCAGTGTGTTTCTTTTCTACTCGCTGATTTAAATTTAGTTTAAAAATTTAATTGAATCAGTGCGGTCTTTCGGTACACTAGATTGTTACTAAGTAATAGACAATATTGAAATTCAACCATCTTATGTTAATATTTCAGACACAAGGAAATTTGAACAAAAAGAAAGTATAAAAACTACCAACAAATAACACAATGCGAGTTCAGCTCAAGGAACACCTTATTGCCTGTATTCCTTACTGCCTGAACAGAATGGAAACGGAGCTGCAACTAGAATAACTGTCAAAATGTTGATACAAACACTGCACGACGCATCTGCAGACGCAACTGAACAAGTTGGCCAACTTTTAACTTTGGCATGCATCTTTTTTGACCTTTCAAAATTGTGAGCGCAGTTGTGTGTATACATGAGGGTTGAAGAGAGTTTTAACCTCTTTTTAATCCCTGATAAACTGCCTCAACAGAATTGGAGGCGGAACTGCATTAGATGTTAAAAATTCTGCAATGAAAGTTAAAACTTTTTCAACTCTTACAGCTGCAGCTGCAGCATTTTTGACATCTATTCCAGCTCTGTCCTTCATTCAGTTCAGGCCGAAAGACGTTAAGTTATTTAGCTTCCATTTCATCATTATCAATTTTTATCACCGTTTGAGTTTTTATTTTTGTGTTGAAATGAATTCACACAGCTGACTTCAAATGAGAAAAATGTCAGAAGGGTGTACAGCACATTGTGGGCGAGTAAAACAAATCACGTACGACATTTTTTTACAGCTATTTCTGCTGCAGCTGCAGCTCCAGGTGTAGCACTCTTTTTTGTTCAACTGCCTGAACATGAACATGGATATATGTTTTCTATCAACTCAGGGTTCGGTGCGATAATTAATATTAGGGTTCGGTGAATACTTATTAATTTTAAAAGGGGGTCAAGCCGGGTACATGGAAAAGTGTAACGCTTCGTTACAATTAAATCTTTAAACTTTTTACGAATTTTCATCATCACTTTTTCTGACAGGGTTTACTGAACTCGCAGGTCTATGCTTTTTTAGTGATCTCATTTAAGAAGAAGGCTACTATCTTGAAAAAGTGGTTGATTTGTTTTTATTCATTATCTCAGTTGAATTTTAATTTTCAGCAAAATTACGAAAAATTAATTTTAGATAATATGATTATCTTAAATTTTTAAAATACATACATACTTACATATAAGAAAAGTAGTGCAATATTTTTTCGGTGTAAAACAAATCAATTAACCAATTACAAAAATATTGTAACAATGTTTAATTTTAAGCCTAAATGCATTTAAATGTATTCATTTTTACACATATTAACCATGTTAACCAATTTATGAATTCATGCAACCAATAATGTTTTTTTAAGATCAATGCATCATTGTGCTTTTTGAGCTTAGAAAATCAGATTTCACTCAGTCGGGTGCTGTCATAAGCTTGCTATGTTAAGCTTTTGAAAAATGCATTCTATCTTTGAAACGAACTACTTTCTCAACTCCAAACTTTTCAACTGTATTTTTTTTTTTTAATTTCAGCGAACTCCAACAGGGATTACACGTGAAAACTATGATGCTGTAGATTTCAGTACTTTGTTCCACAATGAAATTATTGCTTATAATAAAATCATTCCTGAATTGATGAAACTATCTAATGCAGATTGTAGTAGTTACAACTGTCCTACCTATTATTATTCAAACATACAAGAAACAGAGGCTTCAATAGTACTTAGTGATTTTAAGCAAGATGGTTTTCGAATGTCTGCTAGTCGAGTTAATATTTCATTAGAACATACTTTACTGGGAGGTAAGTTAAAAGTGTTAATATAATAATAGGCTTTTAAGATTATAAACATAGTCTTCGAACAAGAGTTTTCAGTTTGATATTCGTGCCTTTTTCTACATTAAACTGTTATATCACTGTGATTACTATTGAAAAGTTGATCAATATTCATTCGCACAATGTGTTGAAATACTGAAAATACAAAATTGGTGAAAATATCTTAGAAATGTTTCGTAAAGTTTGAACTGCCTTTGGTCACAATTGATTTTTCGAACTGGCTGCCTACATCTTGTGATTTATCACCATTAGAGTTTTTCTATTGGATCATGTACATATATGATAAAGTCTACTTCAATGATCCAACAAATATATATTTACTTAAGAAAAACGTGAAGAAAAATGCCATCAAAAGGCTCACCATTTGTACCTACAAGGGGAGCCAAGGTGGTCATTTGTCAAATATTGTATTTTTATATAATTAACCGCTCTTAAAAAAAATACTTTTTCAATGATTTAAAATAAAACCTCTTGTTGGACCGACCTATGGGTAGTATTTTTAAAATTCTCTAAGAAGTATCTAAAAGTATTAATATTTCTTTAAAAAAGTCGTTCCGTATAATATACAAACATACATGTCTACGAATGTATATAGCAACATATAATTTGGTATTTGATGTAGATAATTGCTTTAAATTTGGTTTATAAAATTGCAATTTTGCTTAAATAATTCCTATCAAAACTTTAGTGGAAACTATACCCGTAAAGCCTTGCCTTTATCAAATTTAGCAAAATAAATATTTATAATTGTGATTTTAGTGGAGCACATTGGAGCTTTCCATGGATTATGCTATGCCTTTAAGGCTCTTAACAAAAAAGAATTTGATAAAGTTGCTGCATTGGCAAAGGAATCTCGTTATGCAAAACCACCACCAAAGGAATGGAGTTGTCTTGGTCCCATAACGGTTAATAGATTATCAAAAGCTACAGATAAATATTATCCAGAAATTCCCAAAGATTTCCAAGGAAAACTGAAACAACTTCTAACTGATAATCACGAATATAGTAAGGAGAGAGTGAAACCAATCGAGCCTTATGCTACCCTCTGCCACGGTGATTACCTAAGAAACAATATTGCATTTGCTTACGATGACAATGAGGTAAGCAATTTGAATATATATATACATATTTGAAAAAAGTATTTTATTAATATTTTATGAATTTCAGAACCCAACTATACCGAAAAAAGCGATGATGTTTGATTTCCAAACATTGAGATACTCTTCGCCAATGGTTGATTTAACAACGTTTTTAACAATTTCCACTGGAATGGAGGTCAGAGTGCCAAACTTCGATCATATTTTTGATACCTATCATCAGAAGCTTTGTTCGACTTTTGTAGACCTCACACAAAAAGAGCTTCCACTGTTCATGTCTAAATCTAATATGTTAAAAGAATATGTGAGGTATCTTCCTTACAGTCTTGGAATTGCCTCATTCTTTCTTCCGAATATGCATGAACCGAACAATCTACTTAACGAAAACATGCTTGGGGAAAATTTTAACTTCGAATTAATTGAGGCAGGTATAATGGCTCTTGGTGGAGACCCAGCTGACAAGGAGCTTGCATCTTTACAGAGAGAACTATACGAGTTCACTGTTAACGAAGATGTTAATGTTTTCGAAGGATTTTTGTAAGCAGTTCTTTTTTCAATTATGGTAGTAAAAAAATACTTTTGTATTCCTAAAATGGTTGGAGAAAAAAATTACCGGTTTCACACAATTTCATATGTCGACATTGAAAATTATTTATCTTAGTACGTTACACGTACTACAACAAGTTAATATTTAAACAATTCTGGTCTTTTATTGTGTTTAATGATTCAATTAATGTTAAATAAACAAAAACTTTAAATATAGTAAAGTTTTTATCTTGAAAAGTATAGAGATGCGAATATGAAGTTAATTGATATTGGTTGCTTAAGACACAAAAAGTACGGTATTGAGACAATAATAGATACAGGTAACATCTTTGTAAAGCTTTAGACATAGGCTTAGGCATATTTTTTGCTTTTTCATTTTTGTCTGTGGTAACACCAACCCAATTTTCGGTTGGTTGGTCGTTGTGCTAGCTTTATTAGTCTACCATAACACCACCCAGTACTTACCCAACATATTTTATGTACCATGTGTAATTGGCATATAATATGAATTAAGAACAGTAGACGCCCGATTTAGTGAATCTCGGAAGAGTGAACTATCCAAAATATTAAAAACACTAAATGTCGACTGACTTTAACAAACTTAACTGTTCGTTCATGTATTCTGTACACTCATTCATATTTTTACTTTTGTGACACATTATGCAATTGTGAATATAGATTAAGAAAAATACGTAATAGTGAAAAATCTTGACATAGTGGACATGCTTGGTTTTCATTACTTCACTTTGGGTGATATACATAAAACAGAAGTACTTACTAGCAGTAAAAGGTAAAAGTAATTACTATAACTTCTGGTAGAAGGTAAAATTTGAAGTATTAACTGAATTTCGTATGCATAAAAATTAGTTTATACTAGCTGGCAAATACTTTCAGAAGATAGTAGATTCATCCAAGTAAATACTTTAATTCATCTGAAATTAGTAGTAAATACTTATTTTTCATTAAAATTATCGTGTAAAATAGCTGATTGCTACATTTCGGCTAATTTTGTTCTTTTTACTACAAGTATGTGAAGCTGCCGAGCTAAACTTGCTTTCGTTAAAAAATAATACAACTAAGTAATGGGAGATTCTTTTCACTTGATTTCTTTTGGTTATGTGTTTTGCTTTCTTCTCACAGTACGGAAAGGTCATTTTCGTTGGGATTTGACATTAAACAGTAGTCAAAGTTAACCTCCGATTATTAATTCAACCTTAAGCTAGAAGCCTTGAGACTATTTATGAGTTAATAAATACTTGAAGCTGGAATTGAACTTATGATCAAGATCAACATAAGAAGAGTCAAAAGAAATGACAGAGGTAAATTGAACAAGAGAAGTCACTTAACCAATCTCCGTTTTCTTTTTGGAACGATGTGTCAGTATGGTTAATATTTCATTTAAATTTGATCTCAAATCTAAATAAAAACATTTTTTATTGAACTTGGTATCAAATTGAATGCGATTTCGATCCATATGGCATATGGCCCTAGAACGAGGAAGTTGTTTAAAATAAGAGTCTGAACACGATCTTCCACCTTTATAGACTCTTTGAGAGTTGATTCGAACACATTTCGACGTTTCAGTAACTATTAACACAAACCCAATTTAAAAAGAATACAGAGACCTGATTTTGCCTTTAAATCGGGCTCAAGACTGTAAATTTTTGATTTTACAACTCCTTAACTGCGCAATAAAACAAAAAAAGTATGTACTATGAAATTTTCATGTTGCTATTCTGCAACTTCGAAAAAATCAAGTAATTACTAGAGAAAAAAGTACTTGCTAGTTTTTATGTATAAGGAATAGTATTTACTAATAGAATTCATCAAAAAAAAGTTTAAACTATAACCTGAAGTAAATACTTAAATTTCGGCATTTACTGCATTTTTATGCATATCAAAAATAGCATATACTTGAAAATTCTCTAGTAAAAGCATTAACTATGTTAAATCGAATGCCTACTCTGTGAGTAATGTCGATCAATAAACACAGAGTTGTTTTCAAACTCGACTACAGTGCCGTACCTGTGAAATATTGACAGAACAAATATATTGTGTAAATATGACCTCAATCGATCAAGTCGTTCTGAAATTATATGATCTCTAAGAGACGTTTGGTTCTAATTATTGGTAAATTTAAACTTTGTTTGTTAGTTTGGTCTACTTTACTAGTAAATGGTGTTTTTTTAGAGGTATATAGAACTTTAAGTTGGCAACAATATATTAACTGTCAGCCATTTTGTTAGCTGTCACGTGATTCATTCTTAGTTTGGTTTCGCATTTGAACATGAATAGACTGACACCTGAACAACGCGTTCAAATTGAGCAATTTTATTTTGAAAATCATGGTTCTGTTTGCTTAGCGATTGTAGCTCACTTTTGTTTGAATGGATACGTCAGTAAATAAAACTGCCGTATTAGGAGTGAAGAATCCTCAAGTGAATGATGAGACACCGTTTCATCAACAAAAACTGTCTGTTTGGTGTGCTTTATGGGTTGGTGGAATAATTGGTCTGTACTTCTTTAAAAAACGATGCTGGCCAGAACGTTACAATCGATGGTGACCACCATGTGAACAACCATGATGTGCAGGAGCTGTGATTTCCACAAGATCGTGCAATTTAACACAGTCATTTGAAAAGAGGCGATAGGTGAATAAGATAGGATGTGAATTGGGATCAGAAATCGAATCGCTTATAGGCCCTAAAGCCTGAGAAGGAGTACAAAAGAAAAACAATTGAGTATAAACTGGCCAAACTGAAGGAAATAAGTTCTCGGTCAATTCTTACCAAACAAAACGATGGAATCAGATAAGATACAGCATAGAATAAGGTTAGGAGCAAACGATATATATATAAGGAAGGTTACGATAATGGGAAAGAAAAAGAATTTCCACTGCGGGAGCGATGGCATGCACGCGAGGCACGGCTGGCTCGTTGGATTAGGGGGGGATCTAACCCCTACAATTAGACTTCAACTCTTTCAAAACAAACTTATCATGCCAAAACTAAAGAACCACACAGAGGAGGCCCTGCTGATCTGGTTGCCGGGGCAGTCTGTTCCCATCCTTTCTGGAACCCAGGCAGCCTTACTATCGAGTTTCTCTTTCGGATTTCAATACTGCTGTCAGGTCATCTTGCCACCTGAGGACGGAGCCCCCTACCACAACAAGTCACTAGTCTACGTCATAAGCCCGAAACGATTGACTACTTGGAGGACAACATTAGCAGTGTTATTGCTGATATACACCCACAAATGTTGGAAAAAGTCAAATAGAAATTTGACCTCCAAATAAGACTACGTCAGAGTCAGCCATGGCGGTCATATGCCAGAAATCATATTTAAATTATAAGATTATCTATCTTTCGAAGAAAGTCAATTTCATGTCAATTTACGAAAATAATGATTATTATTCCATTTCAAGGTTCTATACCTCTAAAAAAAGATACCTTTTAGGTCTTTTTTTCTTCACCTATAATGTTCATTGTTAAGATTGTCAGATATATATATTTTTGAATAATCACAACACCTCAACAAGGTGTCAATTAAAAAATACAGAATGCCACATTCTTGAAATCGATTGATGAAAGGCAACGCTTACATTTTAAAGACATTGTACAAACTTTGACAAATTTTCAATAATTCACCGAGGAATCTCCAACTTTTTCCTCATGAAATGGAAGCTACACCCAAGGAATTTGAGGAAAAATTGTTGAGGAAATTAATAGGGGGTTATCATTGGAGCTCACCAAGTGATTCTCTTGGTGAATATTCAGTATGAAATCACTTGGACTTATCAGTGACAGTTTGACATAGTGAGAATCTTTGACATGGCGCAATTTGTAATATGTTCATTTCATCTTATCAATGATTCAACATTTTCAATAACATCGTGCTGTCTTCTTCTTGATTGACGATTTATATTAAAAGTAAGAGATCTTTTAAATAAAATGAGCCGATCAATAATATTTTTGTGATTATTTGCCCTGGAAAACTTTCTTGAAGAATATATCATCCTCGTTAAGAGAAAACTCCGCGACTTCATTTTGTTTTTTTTTAGACATTTTTAGATTTTCCGAATTACTACTGAGCACAATTTGAAAACGTTTGATTTTTGGGGGAATTTTTCTTTTAGAAAAAGACCAACAAAAGATATAGAGACCTTTTATTGAAGTTATACATATGTTTTATTTAAAAGACGTTTTTCTGTTTGGAAAAAATGGATATAGACAGTTTTCATAGAACGACGATGATATATGTCATCATACTTGGGTTGGAGCGCCATCTTGTAGAAACATTATTTGGACAAGTTACTTGTTTAGAGAGTTGAACACAGAAACATCGAAACAAATGTATATTGAAGCGAATTTGCATTACAAAACAGTTTGTGAATCCAAGAAAACAATATATTTCAATGGGATGGCGAGTGAAATAGCTGAGGCTTCTAGTAGCAAAGATTTTTGGACCATTGCCAGAAAACTCAACGGGAATACATACAGAGTTGGCATCCGAGTCGAAGTTGACACTCTTAAAAACCATTTCCGAGCAATACTGAATCCTGAAGGACCACAAGTTTCATATATGTATGCAGTACCACAAGTGTTTGATGAAATCTTGGACCCACCATTCAGCATCGAAGAACTTTTTGAAGTGTTGAGAAAAGCAAAACAAAATAAGGCACCAGGTGAAGATCGAATCCCCTATGAGTTCTTCCAAAATGCTACAGTCAATTTTCTTGAAAAAGTACTAAAATCTTTAAATTATATATACAAAGAAGCAAAGGTGCCAGAGGAGTTTCAGAAATCAATAATCTTCCCAATATTAAAGAAAGGTGATCCTAACAACGCAGCGAACTATAGAGGAATCTCTTTTATGAATACTATAGCGAAAATTTTTACTGGCTTATTGAACACACGCCTAACAAAATGGGTTAAAGAAAATAGAAAGTTAAGCCAATTCCAGGCGGGATTTAGAGAAGGCTATTCTACTGTGGATCAGATATTTAATCTAACAAGTATAGCGCAAACCTACCTTAATAGAGGAAAAAAATTATATGCTTTTTTTATCGACTTTCGTGCGGCATTCGATACGATCAACAGAAACTGTCTCTTCTACAAACTTTCCCAAATTGGCGTATCGACTAAGTTTCTTAATATCTTGATCAATCTCTACAGTGCCAACAAATCAGCAATATGGAATGGGACCGAGCTGTCAGACTGGTTTGGAATTGAAATAGGTGTACGTCAGGGATGTTTGCTAAGTCCGCTAATTTTTTCACTATTTTTGGATGACATCTCAGAGTGCCTGCCGGCAGGAATCATGGTTGAAGGTATCAAAATCACCACATTGCTTTTTGCGGATGATCTGGTAATCTTAGCAGAATCGCATAATTCTCTGCAGCTTATGATAAACAAATTAGAAAATTACTGCAAGTACAATTGTCTACAAATCAATACAGCGAAGTCTAAAGTACTTGTTTTCAGAAAAGGAAGAGGTCGACTAGCTGGATACGAAAAATGGAAATATGGTGGAGAGGATCTGGAAGTTGTCAAATCATACAAGTACCTAGGAGTGACGATAAATCATGACCTTTCCTTCAAACAACATTTTAAAATGAAACTTGCTGATTCGAAAAAAGCCATCAATACAACTTGGAAAAATCTAATGTCTAACTCTAGGGTTGAATTATCATCCAAAATAAAGATTTTTGAAGCTGTTATGCGCTCCATAATGTGCTACGGCGGGCAAGTTTGGGGTGGCAAATATTACGAAGATGTAGAAAGGCTGTTACGTTTCTTTCTGAAAAAACTTCTGCGGCTACCATCAACCACTCCTAACTATATGTTATTAATTGAAAGTGGAATGTCACCTCTTTATGTCTTCACACTTCAACTCAGCATGAACTATGTGACCAAAGTTCTTAACGAGCAAGACGATTCACGACTTACCAAGGTTCTCGTCAAGAAGGCGCTTAGAACGAAAACAATGTTCTTCAAGGACTGGGAAAATGCCGCAGCTAAATACAACATTCTGCTAGATCTAACAGAAAATAACATCCCAGAGTGGAAAGACAGAACCCAAAAATTCGTCCTTGATGTGAAACAAGCTATCAAAATAGAAAGCATAACACAAGCTGAAAATTCAACAACACGTTTTTTGTATCGGCAACTCGAACACCAACAGATTGAGTATCTGAATCTTGGCCTCAGTACTGCACAAATTTCTATGGTAATCCGAGTGAGAGGAGAACTACTCCAGTTAAACTGCATGCCCCATCGTGAAGATATTTCATCAATATGCTGTTTATGCAACACTAGGGAAAACGAAGACGTGATGCACTTTCTTGGTTCCTGTCCCATCTTGAAAGAAATAAGGCGATATCACTATGGAGTTAATCTGATGAATATTGAAGAGGTAAAACTTATTCTCAACGACAGCGAAAATTGGGGGAAACTTGCTTCTTTTTGCTACGCAGCGCTCAATTATAGAACAAGAATAATAAATGAAAATTTTTGAAACAATTGTCAAATAAACATTTTCCTTACTTAAATACTTGTAAATATACTTTTTATATCTTAATTTTGTATACAAAACAACTGTTAAATTTGTTGTCATTTCTCGGCAGACGGCTAAGCCATGCTTAAATGTACTTAATATTAAACAATTACAATTGTAAATTTTATAAATGAATTAATAAAGTACCAAATAATAAAAAAAAAAAATAAATGGACAAGTTATTTCTTAATTTGAGGTTCCCGCTAAGCTCTTGCTGTATGACAGTGACAGTGTCTTTATTATTTACCAGTTAAGTTGGAGGATTGAAAATCCATTGACCTATGAACCTTCAAACCCTTATTGCTAATAATATGTTTAACAATACAACTTAATACATTAAAAAAGAATGTCCTCAACCAAAAACATAGAATGCCATCATGTTACCACCCCTCCCTCAGTGAGCATGTTCCTAATACTATAGTTTTGTTAAATTTAATAGGGGTTAAGTATAAAAGCCATTAAATCTGATTATAAAGTCATTTAATTTTGTGTAACAATCGAATCACTCCCAAGACAAAAATTATTTGACCCTAGAATATGGCAAAACACTATTCTATTGGAATAGAGGCAAGTTTTTAATGTTAAGGACAAAACTCATTCCTTTTAGTAAACTTATTATGGGATGTCTACACACAAAGTTCTTCATGCTCTTATCGATATATTATAATTCTTTGAAGCCATGATTTGTTACATATATATAAGTGCTGGAAGCATGTAATAGAAATAAAACAACTAACTTAAACCCCTGAGCTACTTCCACAATTTTTTTTTTAAGTTAACTCCGAGTTAACTCATCTACTTTGGTGAGTTAACTCAGGGACCAAATTAAGTTCCTTTTCAGCTGTGGTACCATCTCGATTTCGATACTCAAAGTCATTGTCAGTGCAATTCCGTTATGGCACCATTTCTGTTCTCATACCTGAAGGGTGATATACACAGTGTCACAGAGTCACACATCGATGGCCCTAGATTTTTGACAACTGAAAGATAAAGTTAATCCTCAATTGAAAAACTAATTCTGAGTTGACTCTGGGTTAATTTATTTTCAGGATTAGATACAACTTATTTAACTCAGAGTCAACCCTGAACTGAAAAACTGGCCCTAAGAAAGCCATAATTCAATTCAATTTTAATTCCCTGAAATAAAATGTTAAAGTCTGGGAGCCGACCGTAAGATTACCTATTAAGCTTGTGTAGTTCACAAACGATCAAACTCACTTAAGTGAACTTGTGAACTTAGATCGCACACTTAGTTCACCAGCTCATTAAGATGCTTAAATTTTGTTCAAAGAAAGATAAAAGCTCATTCATTTATCTTTTTTTATGTTTTCTTTTGAGTTTTTTAATAGAGCATAAGACCTCAGTTGAATGTTGAGTTTGAAGTTTGACGAGTTAGCTTCAATTAAAAAAGAAACACAAGTTGAGTGCTCTGAGCAAAAGAAACACCCATCTTTTTTTGACAGCTCAGTGATATACTCGGAGCTGAAAAGAAAAACGAGCCTATCTCATCCCATCATCGTAGCCTCGCAAAAAGAGGATGCCAACGAATAGCTTTAGAAATATTACAAGGAAGTGCTGCAGCCAAAAAAGAGGAGTATTTAAAAAAAAAAAATAGTAGGCACTTTTTAATCTTTAAAAATAAGTGTGTGCTGCACAAACATGTGTTTAACTTTACAAAACAAAAAAATGGCTATTCTTTTTAAAATAAAAATTTGAATCAATTGTAGTCACAATATACTAATATGTATGTATTAATACATTAAATGCAAGTGGCTTTGTAAAAAGAATGGTATTTTGATTCAAATATAAAAACATTGTATACGATTTCAAAAGAGTTTTGAAGGACTCATTTGACTACCATTAATTCCATTTAATAATTCCTTAGAACTCATTTATTGCATTCATTATATTTACCTCCAATCTCTTCGGTTTTTTATTTTTAATGAGAAACAGTTGAGAAAATTTGAATCATTCTAATAGTAACCACATTACATCATGCAACAAACATTTTCATTTTAAAATTCGCCGAGTTCAAAAAAAAAAAAAAACAGAACCACCGAACCAAAATGTCAGGTAATAAATATCGAACTGTCAAATGAAAATCGATCGCATGAAGCCAACGAAAAACAAAAACAAACAAGAGAGAGGGAAATTCTCTTTTTGACGACAGTTTGGAAAATAAAAGTGCTCCCAAATTTGAAGTGAATTAAATTTAGTAGGGTTAATTTTTAGACTTTGCTGCTAGTGGACAAAATTTCAGGTCTTAATAAAATCGCAGTACGAATGAAAGGAGTAGTACGGAAGTTCGGATTTGTTGAAAGTAGTACAATACTCCTATAGGAGTACTTTAGACAGCACTTGCCTTATTCCAAACTCCAAACATTTATAAAACTACTGGTCGGACAAGCTTTACTGACCATTCTGTCCCACCATTAGTATTGGGTAGAGGACGGTCCCAGATTTCGCCTCATTCCCCATTTATAAAAGGTTCTTAAATAATAGGTACAGTTAGCTGAAAATCCATCTTTAAAAGTGCATTTTCTAACCGTCGCAATTAGATAAAGCTTGTCCAACCAGTAATTTTATAAATGTTTGGACTAAAGCTATCGGTTGGCATCCTGTTTTTGGTATGGCCGCAATGGGATGCGTAATTTAAGGATCGGCTCCCAGACTTTTACTGTCACAAAATACCTAATGAAAAATATTTCAAATTGAAATACAGAAACAAATTTTAGTATTTTCAAGTTTAGTTATATTGTGCAAACTAAAAGCGAAAAATTCGATTCTGCCTTTTTGTG
This sequence comes from Dasysyrphus albostriatus, assembly GCA_946251815.1. Taxonomy (NCBI): domain Eukaryota; kingdom Metazoa; phylum Arthropoda; class Insecta; order Diptera; family Syrphidae; genus Dasysyrphus; species Dasysyrphus albostriatus. The sequence continues at coordinate 180,830,779 of OX276335.1, forward strand.
TCTGTCTATATGTCTGTCTGCTTGTATCTGGATTTACAGGCTAATACAATGATGTGATCTTCAAATTTTGAACTGAAGACTTTGATTCTCTATAGAGGAAAGCGAACTTTTTTCAAGTTTCAAAAATAACGGTACTTGTCATACAACCAATAAAGAAAATCTGATTTATATCTAAAACGGCTCCAACGATTTTGATAAAACATAATAATTGTATAATTGTAGATATGGTGTACTTTTTTAAAATAAAAAATTACCAGAAATAATTGCCAACGGTACCTGCATATAACGGTTTTTTAGCAGCTTAGACGTGCAAAAGTAACAATTAAGCAAGCAAACGCACTTTAACTTTTATAATATTAGGATAGTTATAATTAATGTTAATTGTGCACAACTATACAAGCAGATTTTGTACATTAAAAGAAAACTAATTTGTCAAGAAATTAGCAAGTAATCCGAACTTTACCACCTTTCACGTCACCTAAAATTGTTTGATTTGACTCAATTTAAGTGTACTTTTAAGGAAAGTCTTAAGACGTTCAAACAAAGTTCTCCACCAAAATTCAGCATTTCCGGAATTTTCCCGTAAATTTGTCATTTTTTCGTCTAACTTCCCGAGGCTGTTGGGGGTGAGATCTTTTTTAGTTTACCACATCGTCCGTTTTAAAAGAGCCACAAACCGAATTGGACATTTGTGAATTACTGCATCGTGAAAAGGTGTTTTTTTTTGGCTAACAGTCCTATAACAGACTCTAACTAACCTATGGACATGTACATTTCTTCATCCCTTTATATAGGAACGTGATTCAAATTGAACTTTATTGTTAATGTTAGCGAAAAATTAATTTGGGAAATTTTTGACGTAGACAAAAAACTCAAAAAGTTTGGTTTTCTAAACAAACAAAAAGAAACCCGATTATTTTAAAAGCATTTTTCTTGTTAAACTGGAACGAAAAAGATAAAAATAATAAACCAATACCTGTAGTCTATAAATCAATTACGTGTGGCCCAGACTATATCTTCTATAGTTAAACTTGCTTATCTTTCAAAATTAACTAATATATATTTTTTTCGCTGATTGCTTAAAGCCTACATTAATTTTCAGTTGTGTCTTATTTTTGTAAGTATGTATTGTGAAGTAAAACCCTTATTTTGTTTGTACCATACATAAGTTACTCGAGTTTCTGGTAATTCTTTATTCCTGCTAGTCTGTTTTTTTTTCTGTTTATTTTGACAACAGGATAAATACTAAGAAGCTGTTGATGAATTCCCCATTGCAAATTATGGAGAACAACTATATGCAACAAAAAAAATTAATGTCTTGTAATTTTTCCATTACCCATCACAAGTATATATTTTTGTTTAAGAAAAATAAAAATCGGGAAAAGTTCGTGGATGAGCATCCCCAAAAGTCTTATCTTCTATCTACTTTTATTTCGTTTTTATTTTCCCATTTTCAACAACTGGAGAGCCAATTTAAATACAATATTTTTTTTTTCTATTTCCGCAAAAGTGTTCGTCGTCCTTTTTTTAGTACCTCTTTAAATACTACAATCTGTGTTGTTCCATTGAAAATCCTTTTTATTTTGTTTTAAGATTCGAATGTACATTTCTCCCAAGTGTTTCCAAAGTAAACTGATTTTCCTTTTTTTTTCTTCCCGTACTTTCTTTTCCAAAGGGACAGAATAATAATGGCAAAGAATGAAAATCATCAAAGGAAAGTGTAAAGGAACAAATTTAATGTATTGAAATGTTACTTTTATGGAGTGGAAGTTAGAGGGATAAAGAACCGCCTGGATTAAGATTTTCTTCTGGAGATTTTAAACAGAAATTTGTTTTTCAACGAGTCTACCATAAAATGTTCCTTATTTGTGAGGCTGGGACATATCTGGTTTTCAATATAAAAATAATTCAGTAATCATATGGGACATAGTCCCAACGCAAATTTGTCGATTACCGTATAAAAAAGTTAAACAAATACATATTTGAAAGATGAACATTAAAGCTAGATTTATTCCAGTACTAACTTCTTAAAATGTCTGACAGTTAAAAAGCCGTATGGTGAATGGCACGAGTAAAGCAAGCCCAGGTACAATAGCGGGGATTTATTCCACCTGATGGCCATTGACAGTTATCAACGACTGGAGCCTCTATTAAAAACGGGTAAGCCATGAGTTGAATTGGAGGAAGAGTTGCTTAACTGTGCGAACGAAATATTGCTTCTTTGTCAAAATTCAGGATGATAAAAGGGGTTGGGCTTAATAACATTACTCAAAGTCAGGATGGACAAGATAAAACGGTTATGTTTGATGAGTTTGCATTTCACGGACTTACAAATACCAAACCTGAAGGCCGAAAAAATGGCCAAAGTCCAAGTCATTGAAAAACAAGGTTTTCCGATCGTAGTTATAAACTTCGTTGAAAATGTCTTAAAGTTGAATCGATGATTTTGAATAAAATTGTTGAATTACAAGTATATTAAAAGTGGACAGATTAATTAAACCTTAAGGGTTGGTTTTTCAATTCAAGATCATCCATTAAGGTACCAAATTGAGGGTCTTCTCGATTTCGATTTTGTAAGTTATTTAAAGTGTAATTCCATTGTGACACCATCTCTATTATGCGTGAATGGCGTAAAGGATTATATCCATAGTGTCGCACATCGATGACATTAGATTTTTGATAACTGAAAGATAAAATTAATCCTCAACTGGAAAACTGTTCCTGAGCTAACTCGGGTTTGCTTTATTTTCAGGATAAACTTACTCTGATTTAACTCAGAGCTAACCCTGTACTAAAAAACTGGCCTTCAGAAGTTTAATATAATCTGAAATAATTTTCTATTTGTAAGGCAAATTAACAGGTAATTACATCTAGGGATGGCCACTCAAATATAAGAAAACAAGACAAAAATCATCCAAATACCTGGGGTATTTGTTGTTGGATGTGCTAGAATTCACTTCTTGAGTATTCTCCCCGCTGCGCTGATAAAAAAAACTATGAAAATCACATCCAAATTTTAAGAGCCGTTTCCAAGAAAGCAATGTATTAGAAAAATGGGAACAAAAATGGCGAATATTCCTTAACCAATTTCTAATCCTCTTTCATTGTAAATAAAGGTTTGGCTGATTTACCACGAACTTTCTTACCATAATCGATTGCCGCGTAGGACCATCACACTTAAGGTCTGACCTTGAATCCTAACTATTTACACCATTAGAATGTGATGGAAACTTGTTTGTCGCCTTAATTTTTGAACAATCACGGGAATTAAAACAAGAAAATTGTGGGTTGTGGATAAATAATGAGGATAAGTCGTCGATATTTGGAGACACTGGCCTAATTCACTATACTAAAACGCACAAAACTAAAACAAAGAATTTATCTAATACATATTCAGCTTTCATTTGTACAATTCTTAAAACAAAATAAAGTACAATCTTTAATATATATATGTATACAATGTATACATACATAAATACCTACAATATAGATACATGACATCACTTCCAAGAAAATATCAATAATTGAACTTAAAAGTTTGATGTTTATTTACATGTTTTTTTTTTTTAAGAGCCTTTTAAGCTTTTGGAAAAGTTTCGTGATTAATACCAACAAACTATAGAACTCAAGTTTTAAAAGTTGATAAGAAATTATTTAAGAACATTTTTTAACACATAAACATAATAGCCACTCAGACACGAATATAGCTATACCGAAAACATCGGTTTCGTTAACAGCCGTTTATAAGTTTTCCAAAAAGGTCTTATGGCTTTGACTACCCAAACGATGTGATGATGTTCTGTTCTTTTGGAAGTAGGTAGCTTATTTATAGTCAATGGTAGGCAGGTGTTCAAAAGTACTATGCTGTGTAATATGACTCCTAAAGTTTAAAATTTTAAAGTGCCATGTAAAAGCTGCCAGCAATTAACTTGAAAGGACCCAAATGAAGATGGAAATATTTTAACACTTCTATTTGTAAAAGTTAATACCAAAAACTAATAGCAAGCATATAATAAATGTTTAACTCTAAAAGTACTAAGAAAACGTGCTTAGGTATAACAAGGAGTTTAATTATTATTTTGCTGAGGGTTCTGTTTTCTTAAATTTGATAAATACATGAACATTATATGTATGTATATACAAAAAGTGCATACCTATTGTGTTATTATGAATTTTTCTTGGAATGAAAAAGAAATATCTTCATACACATTCACAGCGGTATCAGAAGAGCGAGATTCATACTTAATAAAACTTACCTCACTGTTCTCGTAATTATAGCAGAATCGAAAGATGATAAGGTTGATAATGCTGTTAGTTATTAACCAACAGATTGATATTTAATACATTTTTGGTTCAAATTACTATCTAAGAGCAGCAAATGTTAATCTATTTATGGACCCAATAGCACCCACAGACAGTGGTGGATGCAGGGGGGGCTATAGGGGCTATAAGTCGCCACAGATGATTCATAAAATCAATTTAATAGAAAATAGGATGCATAACAATGTTTTAATTTTATATTCGTTCTCAAACTTTATATTTTTAAAAAACACTTGATCAAACATCCCTTTAATCATAATATTTATGTGTTTCCAAAACTTTAGGTAACCAAAGGGATCGAAAATCAGATTAATTTCATTGAAAAATGGCCTACTAAAAAAATTTAAGGGCAGTTGTTTTCTTACTTATAGGCATAAAGTATATTCGACTTTTTTTTAAATTTTCCTCTATGAGTCTAAAATTGAGGAAATATTCGGTTTAGATTCTCATGAATTTTGTACCGAATTTTAGATGACCTCTAATTTTTCTTTCCATTATTACCAAGGTCATACAAATTCAAAATTTTAGTGAACATATTACAAGCGTTTTGCCAAATAAATTTTGTACGTCTTAAGGCCTAGTTTTTTCTCTAATTATTTGGAAGGAAAGAGGGGGGCGTACCTACTAAAATTAATAAATTACCTTTAAGGAGCACCGTTATGTTTGTACATATATATCTATGAGCCTTTATAATGAAGTACAAATTTAAAAACAAATTCTTAAAGCTATATTTTTAATATAATGACACAATCTTTTGTTTTTGTACTCTTTACAAGCACGAAATACTCCTCTCCAATCTTCTGAAATACTCCTCTCCAAATTTCAGAAACGGCAGCTCTGATAGTCATCCACAAAAATTATCTTTTAGGTGCCAGTTATAGCTATCATTGAAACTCATCATTGAAAACTTTAATGATTGATTTTGAGACATTTAGAAAGCAAAATCATTTATTATTTTGATGGACAAATAAAGATCACGACTTTATTAATATTTCTAGTCGAAAACAAAATGTCAAACAGGCCCAAGTTTCCACGTAAAAAGGCTTTATTTATTCCAATGATTGAACTACTTTACCAATGATCATTGAAATCTGAAAAGTCATTTTAAGGGGAAAATTGGGCCTATTTAACATTTTTTTTTGGCTAGATATATTAATTAAGTCTTGAGCTTTATTTGTTCATGAAAATAATAAATGATTTCACTTCCTTAATGTCTCAAAATCAATCATTAAAGTTTTCAATGATAGCTATAACTGGCACCTTTACCAAATGTTTACCAAAAAATAAAAAGACGATCGTTCACTTCTTATTTCATTTGTTTTTCATCCCTTTTTTCTCTAGGAAATAGTTTTTTTAGCTAGCTTTGTTCAATACACACTTATCATATAAAATAAGACGGTATTCTTCGTGTTATTAAGAATGAATTTATTCAAAACGAATATAAGAGAAGAGAAAAAGAGAAAAGAAGATTCATTTGAACTAATCAAAATAAAATGTTCCGGGAAAAAGTGATATGGGTCCACTTAAATGCTTATAACTAAATTTTTATTGATCAGATCTTCAAGATAAAGATCTTAAATTTACGGGGAAATAATAAAATAGGCTTAATTTAAGTTTGAATTTGATATTTTTTGGTGGACATTTCAAAAGCGAAGACCTAATAAATGGTGTTTTATGGACGCCACACGCTACTGGTAAGTAATGTACCGCTCGGCTGAAATACTTGACAAATTTTTTGAGAGGATTTTTTTTGAGCGAAATTTTAGTACGATCCAAAAAAATGTCTGAAATGTACATGTACATAAATTTACTAATATAACATCGTTTATTTCGCCCAATTCTTAAACAAAAACGCAGTATTTTTTCGTCTACCTTTTTTTTATGTTCAGTTCTCTAGACTTAGAGCCTGAGGTCCTGAAAGCACATTTTGCATGTTAGATGATAACCTCAAAAATAGTTTTCTTGTTCAGTTTCCGGAAGCTTGGGAAAACAACACCTTGCACGTATTAATTGCCAATCTCGTCTTTTTCGTTGAGTTTCCTTAGACCTTAAGAATTAAACGCAGCCAAAATGTATTCCCTTCAGACTTGAAAAAAACACATTGTAGGCATAAATTGCTGAGCCCCAAAATTGATTTTGCATCCTTCTTCTACGTCTTGGAAAATATTTTTTTTTCAGAATTCCGTTATAAATGCAGGTACTATACTAGGAGTCTGTCATAATTTTTTTTTTTGATAGGCTAGTTTATAAGAATTTACGGAATGGGAAGTAGACATATTGCGTTAGTATGTACCTTTTTGTTTTGCTTTTGAAAAACAGCGGAATTTGTAGGGAGTTTTAAATTCCGTCGTAAATGAAGGTATTGTAACAGGTGTCTGATATATTTTTTTTTATAAAATAGAGCATACAAATTAACATATCAGGGAGACAGACATATTGCTTAGGTCAAAACATTTTGCTTTTGAAATACAGCAGAATTTTTACGAAGATTTTTAAGGGCTCTTTTTCAAAACCCCGTTAAAAAAAACAACTTTCTTTCCTATGTGTCTGTCAATATTTGTTTTTTTTTTTTTAAAGCTATACTACTTATTATATCATAGAGGCAGACGAACTGTGCAATAGGAAGCCCATTTTTTTAATTGAAAAAAAAAAACAGTTAAAAATTTATGAAGATTTTTTAAAAAATTTTGTATCTCAAAATTCCGTGGGTCTGAAAAATATTTTTTTTTAATAAAATGGATTGTTAATGTTAATATAAAATAATTATACAAAAATCTGAACATAGTGCTTGAAGAAAAAGTGTTTTTTGTACTTTGGAAAAAAGCTTAAATTTGTTGGGATTTTTTTAGCATTTTCTTAAAAATCCCGTTACTCCTAGAGGTACTACACCCTATGTCTGTCTTTACGATTTTTGAATAGCAAAAACTATCTCTACCATGTCAAAGAGGCAGACGTACTGCTTTCACGTTTTCGAGGTCGCTTTTTTCAATTTTTGAGACCCCCGTGCTCCCAGAGATACTATGACTTTGGATTAGTAATTCCCATTCCATGCTCAGGAGGTCCAGGACAATGGCTCCACTTAATATGAATCGTACTGAAATACCGTAAATCTGCCAACCACTGGCTCTTAGACTATACCCTCTAAAGAACTCATATCAATCCGTGGATTCTGGTCTTGAAACCGACAGCACCCTTTAATTCGGAATGGCGGCGGGTAAAACTAAAAAAATAATTAAATATAGCACTTTGAGATTTCTTTTCCCAAAACATAGCCACGACCTGACTGTGCTCCATCCAGTTGAAATTGGTGGATAAAACAAAAACATTTGTTTAAAGTTGGGCTCGAAACCATAAATACCATTACCACCCTCCAAATAAACTTGATGATCCTTGCTATTTTTTTCAGTTTGGTAATTTATGAATTTCCTAAATATGCATTAATTTAAGACAATTGGCTATCAAAATATAATCATAGAATTCAAAAGCATAACATAAAATCCTCTTTAAGTCATCTAAGACGATGGATATATAAGATAGCCTATTTCTTCCACCATCAAACTTCTAGGAATAGGTAGGTTATCATATAATTTTTAAGTATATGCATGTGTATTAGGGTGAGTCTAATAAAATTAATTTTATTTTTTTTTGTCTTTTAAAAGAATGGCTCTACAAATATGAGCTCTTAATTTTTAATATTTTGATTCTTATTTCCCACGCAAATTGTATGGAGATCTTTTTATGCATTGAGTGCTCTATAAAAGAGATCTTATTTATTTATTTTTATGAAATATGTTTACCATTGAAAATATTTAGGTACACCGAATTTCACTTACCTAAATTTTTACTTAAAAATAACGTTCTTATTTTTTACTAGGCCTACTGAAAAGAGACGTTCTTATGCACGTTGGTACAAGACGAAAAAAATTAATATTCCAAGTTCTAAGTTCATGAAGTTTAGTATTAAATAATATATGTATGTATATGTAGAGTAACATCCTAAAAAACTCCAAACTATGGCAGAAATATGGTATTTAAGGATAACTGACTAAAATGTGGTAGGTTAAGGTTCACATGGTCAACATTTCATTCATTTAAAATTGTCAGCAACTAAATACCTTATTAAAAGAAAGGTTGCCTTAATCAGTTACTCTAAAATACCAAATTTCTGTCATAATTTTAAGTTGTTTCAATAATTTATAATTGATTTATTAATTAATTTGCATTTGATATATCAAAATTCATGAACTTAGAACTTGTCATATCTTTTAAATGTCATTACTTTTTATAGCTGGCAGCTTTTTTGTATATATCGGGTTTTTCAATAAGAGCGCTACAAAACTTTTTTTAAATAAAACAAAAACAGTTTTGGATATCAATGAATTTTTTTATTCCTGTGAAAGTACGTTCGATGCCATTATGTACGGAAATCGATTTCTTTTGCATGGCCACCACGGGAACGCTTGCAGAAGTCCAGACGCTGAACCCAATATTCGACGGTTTTCAAGCATAAATCGGCTAATACTGCTGCAATTTCACGTTTGATATTCGTACGAAGTTCATCAATCGTCGCTGGCTTGTTGGCATAGACCATAAACTTGACGTAGCCCCACAGGAAATAGTCTAACGGCGTCAAATCGCATGACCGAGACGACCAAGCGACTGGACCATTTCGTGAGATAACACGTTCTCCAAACTTGGTTTCCAATAAATTGATTGTGACATTCGCTGTGTGGCTTGTGGCGTCGTCCTGTTGGAACCACATGTCCTCCAAGTCCATATCATCCAATTGGGGCCAAAAATATTCGGTTATCATTGAACGGTAGCGATCCCCATTCACAGTAACGTGCCGGTCTTGATCATCACGGAAAAAGTACGGCCCAATGACGCCGCCGGCCCATAAACCACACCAAACCGTAATTTTTTTGGGATGCAATGATGACTCATGCAGTACGTGTGGATTGCTGTCTGACCAATACCGTATATTTTGTTTATTGACGAAGCCATTCAGCCAGAAATGAGCCTCATTGCTGAAGATGATTTTTCGATGAAAATCCGAATCATTTTCAAGTTGTTGCTCAGCCCAATTCACGAACAAACGACGCTTCTGGTGGTCAAGCGGCTTGCGTCAATATAATCTTGTAAGGATGTAGGCCAAGATCTTTTTGCAAAATTCGCCACAACGACGTCACAGAGATGCCCAACGCGTGAGAACGACGTGTGAGAGACACATTGGGGCTTTCTGCAACTGAAGCCTCAGCGGCAGCAATATTCTCGACACTACGGGCACTACTTTGTCTCACTGGCACGGGAACATTTTGTACTGTGCCTGTGGATTCAAATTTTTCTACTAGACGCTCAATTGTTGATCTGCTAGGACGATTATGACGACCATAAATTGAACGTAGAGCTCTTAACAATCGTAGTAAATTTTAATAATTTGGACTCGTTGTTGGCTCGTATATCTTTCCATCATGAAATGGCAAACTTTACTGAAGAGAAATGTCAAAAGAGCTACAAAAGGAATATGGTGTCGTTTGCTGTCCCTGTCGCTCTACTTTTGTAGCCTGTTGAAAAACCCTTCATGTTTTTTGCTGGACTTTCACTCCTTCTTGCAAAGATTTTATCTTTAATCGATCTACATCAATCGGAATTTTCATATCATTTACAAGCTTTCTGGGAAAGTGGGTGGAAGCCGTTTGCAGGAAGCTGTAGGCAGGTTTATACATACAAAAAATGGAATTCCAAAAAGTTGCTGCCAAGTTGCTGGGTGGGAAAGGACAAGCAAATACAGTTTCGGGCAAATAGAAATGCGGTGACAATTGCGATCAGAAAAAAGACTCGCTACCACAGATCGTTTTGAATTGCCCGAGGCTTAAAGTTGCTTCGTAATGCTTGCAACTGGGAGCTACTTAAAACTGATTGAAACTAATTTGTTTACTGCCCAGGGATTGTATTTGGGATCTTGAAACCTCATTTATGTCGAAAATCCATGAAAGTTTCTTTTGTCGGAATTCGTAACAACTTTCCAAATACTATTTCATCATATATTTCGTAAAAAAATATATTTTTTTTTTCAAATTCAAATGAAGTTTGCGAAATTTTATTTTGCGAGATTTTGCATTGCCAGATTTTATAATTGCGAGATTATTTAAAGGAAAACATTGCGGGATTATAAATAGCGGTAGGTATTTTGTAATTTAGGAGAGTTTTCGAAACGCCTTTGAAAACTTCAAATTTTGTCAAAATTCTTTCAACCATTTATATCCTTTTTTTGGTTAAAAGAATTTGAAAAATGGTCAATTTTTTCTGACTGTATGTGTTGGCAATTGTGAAAAAAATTGTATCATCTTTATTATTTTTAAAACAAATAACATATTTATTATTAAGTAAAGCATACTTAACAAAAACTGCAGTTGTTGCATATTTATCCTCAAAAGCAAAATTTATGTTTTTTTTTAAATTGTAAAAAAATTTATTTTATTGACATCTAAAATAAAAATGTAATCAATTTGTAATAGTGAAACCATTTGTAATGATTGAGTTCATGTAGTTTGTTTATTTATCTATACCTGGGAAAAGCACCAGGGAGGGTCATGACACTCCTGTATCCGCCAATCAATGATACGTAGGAATATACTACAAGCCGAATCGTCTTACCAACTTTTATAATTTGCTGTTGACCATCGAAGTCACTAATCCACTGATTGTGAGCTCAGTTTTAAACTGAAAAATAATATTACAGACTTAAGACAGTAAAAAATTGCTCCTGTCTCCTAAATGGGGAAATAAGAACTCCAGTCTTTATGAATTTTTCTTCCTTCCCTATGGAACAATCTAAAAACAACGTGTTATCTATGTTTTGATTTCGAAACCTTTTGCAAGTCAATCTGTATAACAAATATTGATCAAGAAAAAAAAATGTGTACTTAAAGATATAGCTTTCAATTGCATCTGGCAACTCTAGAACTTTGAAATTTTTTTTTTTGAGATTGAAATTTGGTAGCTCGCTCTTGGAGCGTTCATCAGTTCAAACTCTGATCCAATTTGTGCCACCAAAATGCGCTGGCGCTGTTGTCATAAAAATTCACATTCAAAACTTGTTCTTAATAATTGTGAGAACATCTCGGGTGCCTTATTTCGGAGAGTGGTGATTCCGCTCTGCAATTACTATTCGAAGTTTAAAATGTATGCCAACAAACCACAGATCCTAAAAGGCTTTAAAGACAATATAGTCATTATTCCACCCGAAACATTTCCAATAGTGTTGAAAAATGCTAAACAAAAAACGAGCTTACTGTGCTATTCAGTGTTGACAAATTCACGATATCATATTCAAAAAGTGATCATAAAAAATTTTAATTAGTAACTGATTTTTGCCAGAAAACATCCCGTTCGTTTGAATGATCGCTCCTGTTATACTGAATTTCCTCCATGTTCAGCCGTTAGTGTTAAAAAAGACTTCAAAGTTTATATACCTTTTTTTTAAGGATATCCAAAACTGTAATGAAGGAGCCTTTTATTTTTGAAATGTAGAGCTATGTTTAAGACATGGTCTTAGAGCTCTAATAAATCAATTTTGAATAGTTTCAAGAAGAAAACAGAAAGTTCAATTTATACGTTCCACCCTAATGTGTATGTGGTTGTGTAGGTATATGTATACTTGCTTCTAAACTGATGTTGCTGTATTTTGCTGCCTTATTGTTGCGAGGTTGCGACCAATCTTATAGAACTTAGAAAATACAATCCCTTCGTGTAGCAGCATATACTATGTACTGTACATGTATAAACATATAATATACAAAAGCAAAAATAGACCTCCCTACGCCAAAGTCTCAACTCAGCAACAGCGCCAGCGAGACAAAACTGATTTTACACTACCTATTCAAATATGAATAAGTACGTCGTATTTCGGAGTATTCATCGTATATTTGATAGCGGATGCAGAAAAGAGGATACTTTCTAAAATAGTTCAAAAGAGATAGGTGGAGGGCATTTATTAAAATTTATGCGTGCCTGTGTTGGAAAATAGGCGTGAAATGAAACTTTAAGTACTTTCCGTCATAATGAAGCTTTGGAAACAGCTGTGGTGGTACTTCTGTTACTTAGTTTAAATTGTGTAATTTTCTAGAATGCTTTTTCTGGTGAGTCCCTTTTCCAGCCAGCCCACAACAGCATTTCGTCCTTTATGTAAGTGCATAGTGGATTCGATCCGACCGACAGTTTTCTTTCTCCTTTTTTTAATTCAAAATAAAAATCTTCAACCATTTTGTAATAATAGGTAGGTACGATGGTAAATAGACATGGTAGATTTTATGCAAAAGAAAATGGAAAGTCGTATTGAGTAACAGTATGAGAATAAGCCTCTATGTTTTTCTTTTAAGCAAAAATAAAAACTAGCGTGCAACACAGCCTACTATTGAGAGCTAAAAAGTGAAATTTTTACGGCATAAAATAGGATTTAATTATGCTGTGATTATTTCCGAAGATAAATAGTGTTATGTACTCGTATGTATGTAGGCTTTACTGAAGTAAAAATATGGGTTTCTAAGAAACAAAAAATCATGTTTATGTATTTATCAAACATTTGGGGGAGGGGGCAAGGGGGGAAACTTGCCCAACCTGGCTTTGGTTAATAACACGCTACCAACATACAGGGCCGATCTACGGGGAGCGCAAAATTTGGGGTAGCAAAATTAAAAACTGAAAATTGGGGGTGGTTAACGGCTTCTTAAAAATGATTTTATGAATTTCGAAATTAATCGAAGTAGGTATATATAAATCATAATTATTTCTAAATTGCTATTACTAAAAACTAAAAACTTTTCAAACTGCTCATGATGCTGAAAAATAAAAGAACAAAATTTAAAAACTTATTTTGAACGAGTTTGATAAAACAAAACACCAATACAAAGGTGTATAATGTCAACACTAAAAGATGAATTTTAGAGCATTCAAACCTCGAGAATATTTTAATCCGCGAAAATTCATCTGATTTCGTTCATGAATTGGAACTTCCAGAGGGGTTGAAATTCTTATGTAAGATTTAAGATAGTTTTTCTCCTCCAGTCGTTTAAAAATTGATAAACAAAAATAAAGGTTTTGGTGTGAAAACAGCTCATTACAAATTTTGCTGAACAAAAAGTGCAAAGAAAAGTATTTTATAGTCCCTAAGCAAACTTGAATATTCTCAAAAAGTATTAGATTTATTTTTTAAGAAGAATTACTTATTCTTTTTGTGGATTTACATATTACTGTGTTTGTTTTATACAATTTAAAAAAAAATTATTTCTTGTGCAATTTTATTCATTGGTTTTTGTACAGAAGACAACAATTATTTCAAGAAAGTCGATATTACAAAAGATTAATAAATATAAACCAACTTTTAAACATTTTGGTCTAATCATTTATACTACTGAACCGATTTCGATAATTTTTTTTTTCAATAGCTGAAACGTTGTTTCAATTCGATCAGTCGATTCTGAGAAATTTGTAAAACAACATACATATACACTTATAAAATATATATACTCGTTTAGAAGCCCTAGTTAGTAGACTAATATATGGATCTGTTTATTTCACAATTGCAACCATATTACCTTCATAATGGTCGCAATGATGACCTCCTTTTTTAAAAACCGGTTAAAAATTTAACCATTTCTCCAGTAACATCATTATGTCTAAGTTAATGTCTTCGCAAAGGGCGGTTTATATTATTTTTGTCGAGGGAGGCGAAAAAGCTGGATCGGGCCCTGCCAACATACAGTAAATGCTCGTAATAGTGAAATAATAAGAAACATGGCCTATTCACTCCTTCGATTGTTTACTTTTTTATTGTTTACCTTTTCGAGCGGGAGTTTTAAAATGCTTTCTAAAGATGAATTTGATTCAAAATGAACATTTTGTTCGATGTGAATGTTCACATTTATTTAAGCGCTAAAAAAGTTTTCAATCTGGTGACAAAAAAAAAAAAAAAGATACAATTTCTCAATCAATGTTAAATGCTTGCAAGAAATTTTTGTAAAAAAATATATTTTTATTTGTTTTTGTACTCACTATTGTGAATAGTTCTCTTTTTCAAGATTCACTAAATCGAGCATCTACTGTATTTTCAATTTTATAATGAATATCAACAAATTCTTTTTTTTTTCTTGGAGTCAATGATATGCTTCCCCTCTGACTCGATAAGGCTGAGTATATCTGAAAATATCTATGTTTTTTTTTTTAAATTTGAGGCAAACGCAAATACATATGTATGAGACGGATATTGTTTCTCAAGAAAATAAATAGATTGTTGTTTGCCTAAGATGATGTTTCACAACTATGGGCGTGAGTGAGTCTGATTTTGATTGTAACATCAAATCAAGAACCATTCCAATCGATTGTGTACCTATCTGCAAGACTATCTATGTTGCTAACTTAAACAAATTTTAGATACCTCGATCAGCTGCCATCAGCTGTTTTTTTCACATGGAATAATTGAACAACACAAACCTATCCGGGTAGCTTTGGATAGGTGGCTGAGCCCGTCCAATCTCTCTTCAGAAGAGCATGATAAACAGAAACTATGTGTTTGTAATTGTATACGTATCGAGCTACGCTAATTTTTTGTTTGACAAAACAATCAAAAAAGAATTTCTAAATTGTTAGTTTTTCTTACGCCTGCCACGGCCACGATCTTGCCCATAAACTCATCGAAACTCATCGTCATGGTAGTGCGGCGTAGTGCGAAGTCATAGTCTAAACTCTAAAGCGCCATGTTATAGCTAATTGAAACTCATCACTGAAAATTTTGAAACATTTTTAAAGCAAAATCAATTACTACTTTGATGCTGAAATAAAGCTCAAGGGCTTTAACAATATTTCCTGGCAAAACAAAATTTCAAATAGGCCCAACCTTCCACATAAAAATACTTTGAATATTTCAATGATCATTGGTAAGGCAGTTCAAAAGTAAAAATAGTAAAACTCATTTTATGGGAAATTGCCAAAATTAAATCTTTTTTTGACTAGAAATATTAATTAAGTCTTATTTTGCCATCAAAACAATTATTACTGGTATCGCTTCTTAGTTTCTCAAAATCTATCACTAAAATAATTGTCAATGATGATTTTCAATCATCGCTATAACTGGTACCTAAATATGTATTTAAATTTTGGATACAAATATAAGGTAAGGAATTTCGAAAAAATTAAGTGCCTTAATTTAAAAGAAAATGTTTTATCATTTTGAACAAGGAATTCAAATTTTTTTGGTTAGAATTTTCAAATTATATATCGATTCCGATTCTACAAATTTAAATTTAACTCTTCATTTTTCTAGAACTTCGGCCATCCTTTTTTACCGATTCGATATTTTCAAAAATAATAAATTATTCAACAGATTTAAAAAAAATAATTTACTTTTTTCCAAAAAAATGGATTTTAATTGGCATCTCCCTAAGAAAAATTTGTTTTAGTTAAGGTTTGTTTGCAATCAAGACATTTAAAAACCAATTTTTATGAATTTTGGTAGATATATAATGATATAATGATAATGATAACGAATATTAGGTATATAATGAACAAAATTCTTCAAAATATTTAAAAAAAATTTTACGAAAACATAACGATACCTATAATACTATATAAATGTTAAGAAATACCTAAGGAAAAAATCATTTTGTTCAAAAATGATGAAAAGTTTTCTGCGTGTCAAAAAAATTATGGTCTACCATTTATAATAAAAAATAATTTTACGCTGGGTAACTATTAACTTCCATAGCAAGTTATTTTCAAAGTTCAAAATATTATTGTTATCAAAATTTTCAAAAAAGACTTTTTTAAATATTTTTTTTTTTAAAGAAGAAGAAGAAAAAAATAAGGAATTATCATTTTTAACTTCCCATTGGAAGTTATTGTAATTGGTACGATTCGTCGAATCGAACATTTCTACAAATCTTCACATTTCGAGTTCACTGGAATCGGAATCCATTACTTTTAGAGAGATATCTGAAATGTATTTTATATAGTGCAAAAAGGATTTTCAAGGAAATTCAATGAGCGGTTTTTTTATTACAGTAATTTAAAAAAAATCCTTGTTAAGTTTCCTTAGTCTTGAATATCTCAAGAACAAATCAGGTAGCAACTTCAAGTTAATTTTATTCTACGCATATTGACTTGATAAGGAATTTGTAAAAATATAAAAACATATTAACTAATAGTTTTTTTTTACCAATAAAAAAAGTTGCTGAACATTTTTGGAAAGTGTTTTTTTTCGAATATCTTAAGAACAAACAACGATATTGGCTTCGAGGTAGTTTTATTTAATGCACTACCTAGTCTATTGGTAAAACTTGATAAATTTTTATAAAATATTGAATCAACAGTTTTTTTAAACGAAAAAAACTACAATAATTGTTGAAATTCCTTGTTTTGTCTCAAATGACTTGTGGGCAGACAATGATATGGGCTAATTTAATCCCACATATCTGCTAAAAATTGATATTTGATCGGTTTTGTAAAAAAAAAAAATGAATAAATAGTTTTTTTTACGAAGAAAACTGCAAGAAATTTGGAAATTTTTTGAAAACTGTTTTTCGTCCAAGCTATCTTAAGAAAAATCAATGATAATTAGTTTGTAATTGATATTTGATAGAATTTGTAAAAAAAATTAACAACTAGTTTTTTGTAATGCAAAAAATCGTTTAAATTTGTTTTCTCCCAAATATGCTAAGATCACACAAAATGGTATTGGCTTTTGGTAATTAAATTCTATACACTGGTTCATTATTGATATTTGATTGGTTTTCTAATATAATTCAACAAACAAAGATTTTTTAAAAAAAAACTTTACCAAAAATTGTTAAACAATTTTTTTCTTTTCAAACATTTTTTATACTCACTTATATTCACTTGATTGCATATTAAACACTTAAAAACGATTTCGAAATATCTTGGCGATATTTTAAAAACAAAATAACTTCAGGCCACTAGCTTCTAAGGCCATCAAAATAAAAATAAAATAACTGATGAGATGACTGAAAGAACTGATGGTCCCAACTGTCTTACCGCAATTGGACTAAAGGTCATAAAAACTTTAAATATAATTTTTGTTTTCAAACATTTTATTTCACACAATTTGGTTGGTGTCTGCTCCCCCCTGGGCGAAATCTCCAGGGCGCCTATGCACCTAATTCATTCAATCGGGAAAAGTATAATAAGGGTATTCATGCAACTTTGTAAAACCCTAGATAATTTTACAAATTCGATAAGTTTATCTTTTGGTTAATGAACTGTCAAATCTTGTATGGGAAATGATAAACACAATTTGGTTAAACTTATCAAAGGATTTTGTTGTGTATAATTATCCAAAGTGGTTAAACTTATCCAAACGTCATGTGACTCTTACTGTGATTGAATTACCTAGCATTTAATCAAATGTATAAAAAAGGTCATTCATGCAAACTTTGTGTCAACTTATCATTTTACACAATTTCTAAACTTACGACGTTGCATGAATACCCTTAATATTTTTTTTGGTCTGCAGAAATAAGACAAGATTGTTATGATATCCATAAACCATAGTAATAGCACTGTTAGTACGGGGTAGTTGGACTGTTGCTGGGAAATAATTCAGACATGGAGTTTGACTTCGATATTCAAAAGGGCAATAGTACACGAGCCGAAAACCATATTTTTCACAATTGCATCTAGAGTCATTTGGCCGCCATTTTGTTTTAACGACTTTTTTGTTTTCAGACTTAACTCACGCATTATTGACGCTAGAAAAAAAAGTTGTAGCACGAACTTGTAGATTGAATTAATTTAATTTAATTTTCTACAAAATATGTTAAGTAACTTTTTTCGATAAATGCTTTTTTAAAAAAGTTATACCGTATTTTCCTAAAAAAAAGTAGGGGTTGATTTTTGTTAACTCATCATATCTTTTTTTGTTCTAAAAAAATAATCGAAATAAATGTAATAGACCTTTCAATTATCTATATTTTTACCTTAACAGTTTTTTTATACGGTTCTCGACCTGTGGAGCATATAAATAGTAGAGATCCGTATAGGATAATATATTTGTAACTAGTTGACTTCTGCTGGTAAATAGACATTCAAAAGTTAATTAGTATACGAGCCAAAAACCACATTTTATAGAACTGCACCTAGAGTCATTTATCCACCATCTTGTTTTTAGCATTTCTTATATCTTCACACGTAACTCACTTTTTTATGTTAGACAAAAATGTTGTAGAACTAACTTATAGACAAACTTATTTCCTACAAAATGTTACTTGGAACTTTTTTCGACAGATAATTTTTTTTTAAATTATACTGCATTTTGTTAAAAATGGAGAGGTTTATTTTTTTATTTCTACATTTAACATATCATATTTGAAAATGTTTATATTAGAGTTTTAGACTTACAATTATTTATATTTTTTTCTTTAAAATTTTTCATATGCTGCTTACAGCTTACACTCTGTATAGAGCATATATGTAAGTTCAAGAAATCCGTACAGGATTGGATGTTTTATTTCTGTTATAATTTTGTTTTATTATTTACAAATTATATTGTTTAATTACTCAAAAGAAAAATAGAGTAGGGTTACAATGACGTTTGGATTTACCAGTTTGGTAAATCTTACGCAGCAAAATCCTTGGATAAATTAACCAAATTTTGTAAATTATTTCCCATTCAAAATTTGACTGTTCATTACCCAAAAGATAAACTTAACCAATTTGATTTTATGAAGTTATGAAGCATTAATCCCCCATATGTACTTTAAAGTAACACTCAAAAGCAGTGAGTTAAAAAGTCGTTTAAAAAAACATTAAAATATTTGTATATTAAAAAAAACAACAGATTTCTTTCATAATTTAATAACTCGTTATTAAAAACAAAACTTATATACCTATACTGTGTAGTAGTATATTAAGTAACGATATATGTATGTCAGATTTTATTTCTTTGTTTGGTCAC
The DNA here is from genome assembly GCA_946251815.1 of Dasysyrphus albostriatus. Classification (NCBI taxonomy): domain Eukaryota; kingdom Metazoa; phylum Arthropoda; class Insecta; order Diptera; family Syrphidae; genus Dasysyrphus; species Dasysyrphus albostriatus. Next base: position 180,850,064 of record OX276335.1, read on the forward strand.
TCGTTTTTGTAGTGAAAACTTCACGTTTAGGTTGGTTTGGAAGAGAGTTGTTATATTGTATATAAATCTAATATTAACATTTTCTTACAGCGAACAATGATATTATAATATGATGATATGATATGATAAATGTAGAAAAAAAAATAAATCCCTCCATTTTTAACAAAATGCAGTCAACTTAAAAAAATTATTTATCGAAAAAAGTTACAAAAAACATATTGTAGGAAATAAGTTTGTCTATAAGTTTGTTCTACAACATTTTTGTCTGACATACAAAAGTGAGTTACATGTGAAGATATAAGAAATGTTAAAAACAAGATGGTGGCTAAATTACTCTAGGTGCAGTTGTAGTTGTAGTTGTATGTGGTTTTTGGCTCGTATACTACTCGTAATTAGCTTTCGAACGTCGATGAGGTTTCTATTTACCAGCAGAAGTCAAGTAGTTACAAATATATGATCCTGAACGGATCTCTACTATTTATATGCTCCATAGGTCGAGAACCGTAAGCCATATAAGAAAACTGTTAAGGTAAAAAATATAGATAATTGAAAGGTCTTTTTTTTCGAGTGTTTTTTTTTAGAACAAAAAAAAGATATGATGAATTTACAAAAATCAACCCCTACTTTTTCTAGGAAAATACGGTATAACTTTTTTAAAAAAGCATTTATCGAAAAAAGTTACTTAACATATTTTGTAGAAAATTAAATTTTCTACAAGTTCGTCCTGCAATTTTTTTTCTAGCGTCAATAATGGGTGAGTAACGTCTGAAAACAAAAAAGCCGTTAAAAACAAAATGGCGGCCAAATGACTCTAGATGCAATTGTGAAAAATGTTGTTTTCGGCTCGTGTACTATTACCCTTTTGAATATCGAAGCCAAACTTCATGTCTGAATTATTTCCAAGAGCACCATATACTGAAATCTAACTACCCCGTACTATGTTCAACAAAATAATTTTTTGGGGTTTCTGTACATGCTGCGAAAAATACACCAAATTATGTTGAATAATTTTTAAATAAACAACAAAAACCTGAGTGTGCTGCCATCAAGTTTATAGGGTGGATTTACGAAACCTATGTACATTGGGATTGAGCTAATCAATAATCATGTGGCGGTGTGTGTAGTGGATCGGCTGCTAAACCTTTACTTTTCCAAAGGATAAACAATTAAAAAACACTATTATTTTAATTTTTAACTTTAATTTAACCATAAACTATGCATAAACATAAATAATAAAATCTTAAATGATTTTTTTGTTTTTGAATATACTTCGCAACATTTTTGTTATTTTGAAACAACTACCTAGGTATACATATAAAAAATACGAATGATTATGATGATGCAGTTGGGATTATTTAAGGTCACATTAAGCAAACGAAAGGACCAAATTATGTTTTAATGCTATTATTTTCTTTGACTGCAATTATCCAAGCGAATGGATTATTATAATCAAAGGAAATAAAAGACGTTCCATTTGATATTTCCGTAAACAGCATTAATGGCATTTTTGAAAACAACAGCTTTCATACGCATCTCATTCCCTTTTATCTGTAACTTTCCTTATAAGACCCATATACTGCTATAGTAGATAAATATAAATGTACGTTGAAATGGCTGAGCCTTATGACTTGATTTGCGATGTAAAAACTTTGTGTTTTATTGTGATTGATATCCCTATGTAGGTCTTGTCTTTCTAATATCTTTTTTCTACATTTTGTCTGGTCTATCTATAGGCATTAACATCGCAGTTACCACATTTAATTGTGAACAAGCCTGATTTGTACTCAAATTTATATTTATATCGGTCCTTTGAGGATTTCAATCACACTTAAAATTACGATGATAAAAAACACCAATGAACGAGGTTCATATATTATTACCTTTCTACACCAAATAAAAATACATATTTTTCTACAAAACAGCCTTACATATTTTAATACAAATTCTATGTAGATACTATTGTTGGCATCGTCTACCTTTTTAACATTTCAATTCAATATTACAAAACTCCTCTCATAGTCCGATATTCTACCATAAGATCACCTACCTCAAGACGGCCACGCAAACATTGAATGCCAACTGATAGCATTAGTCTTAACATTTACGAAACTACTGGTCGGAAAAGCTTAATCTGGTAGCGCTGTTAAGGTTGCAATTTCCGCTAAATGTAGTTATAATATAAGCAACTTCTAGAAATGGGGTATCAAATGAAAAATAAGACTGTCCTCTATCTACACGATACCAATGATCAGACAGCGAATTTTTTGGCCTAGCTATTTGACATGGTTTTACTTTGTTTTCCCTAAAGCCTAGTTTACAGCTTCTGTGCGCAAAAAAAAATCATATATGCAAATATTCTCGCATGTTAAAAAGAATTACGGTAAAAAGTAAAATTAGTTGTTTGTATGATTGGTTTACAGATTCATACAAAAAAAGCCATTGCTGTCATGAAAGGTCATGCAAAACAATGGACCGGCAATATTTTTGCATGCGAAACAAAGTGCGGTGATTAAAATAATTGTTTTGGATGGTTGGTTAATATTTCCAAAAAAAAAAATATATATATATTCAACTCAACGGTTTATTTGCATGCAAATGGTTTGAGCATCCACCGTCAGCCTATTCAGGAATCTACTAAGTGAATCATTTTTAACCTATCAGATTCTTTTCTTAAGTTTGTTGTTGAGACAGTTAAAAATTGCCTTATCACCTGGAAATCTCGTAGCTTGCCATTTTCTTCGAGCTCTTTATTTTTTCAATATCAGCTCCTTTATTTCGACAGGATATTTCATTTCTTTTTCTCTTGAGTTCAAAATAGTTGAAGTACTATCTTCTGCGGCCTGTTGCACATCAGTAATAAATTGTTCTATTTCATGATCAATGTGTTCAATTGTTTGCATAGAGGATTAGGTTAAAGTTTATAAAACTTTAAAGTATATTTCTGAATTCGTTCCAGTTTGTTATTTTATTCACGAGCTTAGGATTACTTTTTTCTATTATTTTAAATTTAGGAGTTGGAGAGTGCCTACGAGGGCAGTATATAGCTGCTATCTTAAACTCTTTCTTTTCATACCAATACTAATTATTGTTACTTGCATGTTTTCATTAGTAAACTTTGGTTCTTCATAGTGTGCTAAGCACTTTTTTATAAGTATTGCTGATCCTCCCCTACCCTAGCTTTGTCAGATGGGTGCGGAGCGTGATAACACGTATAGCTTACAATTTTTTTACAATCTTGGAATAGGATTTATTTTCATCACTTTTGCTAAGCGAAATTGCGATTTTTAGTTTTGTTACTTTTTTGCTTATATCTGCCTTTGTGTTAGTTGAGTTTCTAAGCTTGTTCCAATTTTGTTTTTTCTTTTTTTGTCTTGGAATTTTTTGGTAACTAAACATCGTCTGTAATATGGTTGCCCTGCTAGTTACCATATTGTTATCTGCCCATGGGACAATTTTTAGTTGCATGTCTACTTTCATATTTAACAGAAACAAAATCGCAATTGCAGTATTATTGTGTATGTCCAAAGGCTTGACAGCGCTTATATTGTGGAACAGTTTTTTACTATTGCAATGGTTTAATCTTGACAACTATGCCCATAATTTTGATGATCCCATTTTCAATAAGATTATTCCCATCGAGAGCTAGAAAGCCTTTTCGTATAAGGTCATTTCATTGGCAGCTCATGAAGAATGAAGGTTTCTTGCTACTACTTTTATCGATCTTGTAGCTTTATTTTCCTACGAGTGTTACTGAATTTGGTTTTTGTTCAATTTTCAGTGACTGATCTGAGATCCTAAGCTCACCAAACGAGGACTTCTAGTTGTTTTCTGGCAAAAACTTCTTTTTGCCATTCCTCGAAATAGTTTTCGCATTCAATTTTGTGGATCTTGTTGTTTTTTTTTCAAACACAGCTGATCTTTTAATTCGATCTTTTCATAGGTTTTGGTTCCTTTTTCGTTAATGACTTATATGTCATTTGATTTTTGTGTAGGGGTTTTCGATAGAGTAACTCTTGAGGAGAATACTTTTGGTAGAGTCCTTAGTGTTTTTGAACCCCTTTTATTTAAAAAAGCAAAAATAATTGGTCCTTCCAATAATCCGTAGGACCGATCTCCTTAGAGAGTTGATTTACCAGTTTATCTAGAATGCCACCTGGGGTATTATAGGTATCTATTTGTTTTACTTATTGCTATATTTTTTTTAACTTTCGTTTGTTAACCATAAATAGCTTAGTTACTTCTTCTATTCAAGCTTTTGAATACAGCCGCCCCTATGGGATCAGACGCTGACCAATAAGTAGCGAATTATTCATCATCAGACGGTCTTGGGTTTCATGGAGAGCTGGTTCTTCAGAACGATATCTAATGTTTTGCTCCTAGTTCCTGAGAAGGTAACTCAGGTATCTCAGCTCTTGAATCCAATAGTTCACTTAACGGCTATCCAGTGGGCACCACTTGGACATTTAACATTATTGTTTCATTTCAGAAAATCATTAGCTATGGAGTTACGAGTAGTTTTTTTTAATTTCTGGTTCATCAGCTTGAAGTAGAAGAAAAAGCAAGTTGATCAAACACTTTTCTTCCATGAAAAAACAAAGTTAGCTCATCTAGATAGTTCGAAAAGAGTATAATGATGGGCTTAAGAGTCAAAAGTACATCTCGACTGAAACTACATTAATGAATAAAATAGGTTTGTTCGTTGAAGTTTACCCAGGGTTGACACAGGTTCTCTTGACAACCCCACAAATTGTCAAAAAAAAAACTGGGGTTTTCGCTTCTCAAAAAATACCTAATTGCCTTTCATTGTGTTGTTGAGATAAGCAGGACACAAAATTTGATTTAAAATGTAAAAAAGAAACCACTATTTCCATTTTCTATTTCTATTTGTTGTTATTAAAATAAATTGGTGTATTCCTTAAATTTCCATTCAAGAAAAAAAGAATCACCTGCAGCACGTGAGTCCACGGGAAAAAAAATGCATTAGAGCTCCTGCCACTTTGACATTTTATTCTTTACCTCAACTCGCTCAGCAAAAAACCTAGTTCAGGGTGAGTTCAGGGCGACCCCAGGTTTCAAAAAACATAGAATTGACTCGTCAGGGTCAAGGCTTTGGGGCGACTCCAGGGTTACTTCAGGGCTCAACGAACAAACCTAATTTGTTCATTCCTCACCATGATAGAAGTTGTTCTGCAAAATCTTGTTATTTATGTTAAAACTCCAAAGTTGACTTATTTGAAAAATAAATTCTATATTCATACATATATAAAATGTAAACATACATATACGTATATAAATTAATAAAAATCTTTTTTCAAAATCAGTTGTATGAAAATTTAAGACTTTATAAATCTGCATAATGAAATGAGTACAATACCCATTATATACCTTGATTTAGCTATTTTAAACTTCAAAGGAACCTCCTTCAGATTTTTAAAGTTCCCTTACTTCTGGTTCCGACTAAACCTCGGTAACGTTTTCGCTCTACCTACCTTTATATGTGTGTATTGTGCACATACATATGTACGTAATAAGTTCTTATGAAGAATAAAAACTTCAAGACTACGGAAAACATTGCATATACTCGTAAGATCAGTGTCATGGTACCATCAGCATCAGTTTCTCTATGAGTAATTTTTTTTGTTTGCTTAAGCCAGAATTTATTTTATTCGTTAAGATTTTTTACCGTCAAGAGAGTTTTTTTTCCTGTGGGAAAGAAGTCTGCACCAGATGGAAATCCTATAATGTGTATACAACCTTGTTCATCAAACTGGAATCTGTATCACTATTATGCAAATGTGGAGTTTACACACCTTGCACTTCGAGTAAAAGCAGAAGGAAAACGAAGCTTCAGCGAACCAAAAACGATTCCACAAAGAAGATACAATATTTGTAAAGCAAAATCGTACAATGATTATATGTAGCTAAAGGTTGAATATGAATACCTACTCAGGGGCTGCTGTGTTTGGAAACTCGAATACCGATACATCCATTTTCGGGGAAAAAATGTGCACTTGTGCAGGTACCTACCTACTGCTACTGGTTATACATATATATGCAAATAGGAGAGGTTATTTTAAAGTGTGTTCTGCTGAAATTCTAATGGCTGATTTTACCGAAAATGAAAAGCCAACAAAATTATTCAAGAATAAAGAAAAATGTTACTGATAAATAAATACCTACCTTAAAAAAAATATTGTGTTAAATTTTGAATTCATAAATTAATTCACTTCTTCTAAAATGAATTACTTGTGTTGTGTGGGAAGTTGCGCAATAATTATACAAATTAAATTATTAAGCTCAGGCATTGAACTAACTTTCTAATACATATATTATAATCAAGTCAAAAAGAAAAGTTTATCAAGAGAAACATCAAAGAATTCGCAGAGCCATATTTATACTTTCGTTTCTTATCAACAATTTATGCATAGGTCGATCAGTATGAAACCCAAATTACAAAAAAAATCTGATTTAAAAATTATATCATTATCAAATTTAATTGGTCGACACTCCATCATTGAGTCGAGAGTCGTCGTTCATACTTTAGTGATATGATCAAAAACTTACAAAGGGTCGATCTAGAGTCCCGAGTAAACTTTGAAGTACAAGTACCGGTCAAGTACCCAGTACTTTATTCTTATACTTATACTTGAAAAAATCAAGTACAAGTATGAAAACAATACATTTTCAAGTATTTTGTTTGATGTACATGCACTTGGTACTGTTATACTGCCCAGAATATTTGCAAGTACTTTTCAAGTGCAAGTCACGATGTGGGATGTTATTTATGTGAAGAAGTTCCACCCTTAGTCTGAATATCATCGATATTGCTTCCGTTTTAAGCTTAAAACGGAAGCAATATCTTTGAAATAATTTCCTTCCATCAGATTGTATCGCAATTTTCTATACACTGATCTGTAAATTGATTCCGAAAATTCCACTATGAAAGTTTCTTTATGATGCTCAGCAACTCTCGTTAAAAATCCTTATAGTTTTGTCTTCCAATTTGAGTGTTGGTTTGCATCTAGGGTAAGATCAAGGCCACAAGCTTAAGCCAATCCTAGCCAGTCATTATACAAATTTGACTTGCTTTGTATTGCTTGGAAAGCCATTTTCCTTGGTAATCTATCATTATACAGGTTTATTACTTTAAGAATGTAGTCCACCTGTATGTAGTCTTAAAGTTTTAATTAACAGTGGAGAAAAGCCTTTTTCAAGATAAATAGCATAATTTGGCGTATTAGCTGAAAGCGGGAATGCTCTCTTGATGTAAAACCTGAGTAATTTTTCCACCGAATCAAAGTTTATTCCTCCCCATATCTGTGCCGAATATAACAAAACTGACTCAGATACTGCCTCAAAAACTCGAAATTTACTACTGTGTGTTATATACTGGTTAGAAAAACACTTCTTCCACGTAGAGTTATAGCAATTTTAGCTTTCAACGGTTTTTCTTTGAGGTGGCTTTCCATGCTTAAATTTTTTACAAATAATATTCCAAGGTACTTGTGTTCATTCACGACCTCAAAGCTGTTGCTATTGAAGAACCATTTTTCATTTGCACATCTCCTTCCTATACTTCTTTCAAATATTATGATTTAAGATTTTTCTAAATTGACTATCAAACTCCATGGCTTGCAGTACTCGAAAAGTTTATTTATCATGAGTTGAAGTGATTGGGGGAGTAAGCTACGAGTACGGTGTCATCCACAAATAGTAACGCCCTTATAAGAAGACCCGCATATTCAATATCACCAGGAAGAGCATCCGTAATGTCATCAATGAAGAGAGCAATGAGAATGGACTCAGTTTACAACCAGATTTTGTTTCAAACCAGTCCGATACCTCTTCACAATTCCAAACCGTTGCCCATGTGTCCTGCAGGAGATTTTCTATAACGCATCCAAATTTTTGCGAAATTCCTTTTCCGAATAGTTTGTTCATCAGGCATTTTCGGTCTACAGTGTCAAATGCAGCCTTGAAGTCCACGAAAATGGTGTAGAGTTTCTTATGTGGTGAGATAAAGGACTCTGCTATGTTTCGAAATACAAAAATGCTGTCGATGGTTGAATAATTCGATCTGAATCCAGCCTGCGTTTCTTTAAGAAGTTTGTTCTGGTTCATCCAAGAAGTTAAGCGACTTTGTAGCACAAATGTAAAGACTGTATAGGAAGCATGCAGAAAGGATATGCTTCTTTCTTGTGGATTGGAAATATCAACGCTGTTTTGAACCATACTCAAATACATTATTAAAAAGTGAAGTAACTTCCTTGATTAACTCCGTTGATCCATATAAAATTCAGATGGTATTCGATCTAATCCGCGAGCTTTTCAATTTTTTAAATGTGCAATAACATCATTAACTTCTGCCAGTGAGATGAGGCCATCCAGCAAATCATCAATGAAATCAGGCGAAGCGAACTGAAACGTGTTTGTACTGATTGATTTTTTTTTTTTCGAAAATTACCACAAACGGGAAGAAGTTTTTTTGACTTGAGCTTTTCCTTGCTTTTTGGTTGATTTTTATTATTATTTTTTTTTTTCCATCATCCGTTTCGATTGGAAGAAAAAACATATTTTGAATTAAATTTTAAAATAAGGCTTAGTTTTGGTGAATTTTGCATTTTGTGAAAAAACAAACGTAATATAAAAAAACCTTGGGAGGAATATTATGGTCACATTATTGAATATAAGTATATTTTTAACATTATGTACTTAGAGTTAAACCAGTTTGTTTATTATTTGTTTCTTAACGCAAAAATATTTTGGATTTATAAAAGCAGAAGAATTTGATACGCATGATGTTATGTTGGCAGATTTAATATATTAAATGCGTACAGCTTAAAAGATTCTCTACCCCTAGTGCTTATGTCAAAAAAGTCACATTTAATTTCCTGGTAAAAAAAAGAGAGATAGGCTCAATTATTCACATAATATTGACATAATTTTGAAATGAAGCAACAAAGATAGGTTCAATGGTCAATGAGGGTAAAACCAAGTAAGTATCTAACTTCAATCCTTTTTTAAGATGATATTGGTCGTTTCAAACTTTTGTTATGAATGACCTAAAAACCAATTCTGGTGTTGTTGTTTCAAAGTTTCAAAAATCAACATAGAGATTTTTTCAAAACGAATTGGAGATGTTTTATAGATTAATTAAAAACTAAACTTAAACTAATTAAATAGATAATATAGAGATATATATCTACGAATAAAAAGATTCTTCTTGATAAAACTGTTTTTAGTGTTTATTTTTGTGCTTTGAAAATTACATAGCCCAAATTGGATTTTATTTATGCCTCAAAGTAAAGGAGTACTAGTCCTATTATTCTGTTGTTTAACTGACTTGCACTCCTCCAACTTCTGAGTCCCAATGTTTTTAAATATCCTCTAAGTATATATAATATACATACACACATATACAAGAATACATAATCCAGAAGTATGTAATTACGTTGTGGTCGTGCCACTTGGTGGTTTCGTTGTTAGTGAATAAAAACTGTTGTAACTTTAGTAAGTTTTTGCCACGAAAAGTTTTTAACCCCCATTTGAAAACTTGATTTCCTTTGCTTTTTATCAACTATAAGAATTAAGGCATAATATAGAGATACTTGGTTTCTTAGTTGTCTTTACTTATACATGAAAACAAGACACGGTACGTGTTGGATGGGAAATCCTTCGTTCAACTTTAAAAAGAAGAAAACTTGCATTCGCCATTGAAAGTCCCACAAAAAAATAACTGAAATGTGTATGCTATGGTCGTATATACTTAAAGATATATAAACATTCTTTGAAAACACGGACCCAAGAAAAGGATTAAGTCTTAGAAGTGTGGTTATACAATCAGCATCCAGTTCAAATGTAACTGCTTTGAAATTCCTTTTAAGGATTTCCATAGCAATAGTGTTGTGACCCGACAGCCACAACCAATTCACATACCTTAATTGTTAACTTCTTCTATCGAAGGATAAATGATTAAATACCACACTTTAAACATCTACATCACAATCAAATACTCTACGCAGGTACATACCTACCCGGTACACCCTACCCGTAGCCGTTGAAAAATTTAATCTTTTTAATGAAATTCGTTATGTATGTGTTTATTTGCGCTTGCATATGCATTCGAAGTGTACCTACGCTGATTTGTCACAATATTATAAAGCTTAAAGTAAGTTTTGGTTTTCTTTATTTAATATAAATAATGACTTAAATGAATTATTTTAAAATTAGTCAATCTGAAAGGAGGTTTAAAGAGGCTGGACCGAAGATCACCCGAAGAATTTTCCTTTCAAAGCACCCAAGCAGACTCTCATTCGTTTTTGACAGAGTCCATGCTTCTGCCCCGTACAGCAGGACCGGGATGATAAGGGTCTTATATAAAGTCTCCTTGGTTCTTTGAGAGAGGGCTTTACTACTCAAATGCCTTCTTAGCCCGAAGAAACAGTGGTTGGCCAGAGTAATTCTTCGTTTGATTTCTGCACTGATGTCATTTTGCGTTGTAATAGTGGAGTCCAGGTAGGCAAAGTCCTTGACAACTTCGAAGTTGTACCTATCTATCGTGACGTTTTTCCCGAGTCGCCGATGTTGAGATTCCTTTCTCGATGAAAGCATATACTTCGTCTTGTCCTCATTAACAGCCAAACCCATTTTCGCCGCCTCCGATTCAACACTTGCAAACGCGCCGGTAACAGCTCGCTTCGTTCTTCCCATGATGGCAATATCATCTGCATAAGCAAGTAGCTGAACTGACTTTTGAAAAATTGTACCTCTGTTGTTGAGTTGCAAGTTGCGTACAATTGCTTCAAGTACGATGTTAAAGAGGCTGCATGATATTGATAATGCATCGTCTTGCCTCAAACCCTTCTTGACATCAAAGGGTTTGGTGGTGTTATTACCGACTTTGACGGAGCAGCGAGATTTCTCCATCGTCATCCTGCATAGGCGTACGAGTTTAGCAAGAATGCCGAGAAGCGACATGGCTCTGTACAGCTCGTCTCTGTTTACGCTATCATACGTGACTTTGAAATCGATAAAGAGATAGTGTGTATCGATTTGAAACTCCTGGGTTCTTTCCAAAATCTGTCGGAGTGTGAACATTTGATCGACGGTGATTTGCCGGGCCTAAAACCACACTGATAGGGGCCGATCAGATCGTTGACAAATGGTTTTAAGCGATCACACAGTAAAGATGACAGTACTTTGTATGCGACGTTGAGGAGACTTATACCTCTGTAGTTGGAACAATTCAGAGCATCTCCTTTCTTGTGGATGGGGCACACTATACCGAGGTTGCATTCATCGGGCATACTTTCTTCCGACCAAATTTTGAAGATAAGTTGGTGTATACTCCCTACCAAGTCATCTCCCCCTGCTTTGAATAGCTCAGCTGGCAGGCCATCTGCACCAGCAGCCTTGGACGTCTTAAGCTTTGCTATCGCTAACCGCACTTCATTTAGGTCGGGTGGACGGAAATTTTGACCATCGTCGTCCAGGTTGAATGGATTATTCTGCCTCGCAGCGGAATTTTGGCTATCATCGCCATTTAGCAGTCTAGAAAAGTGTTGTTTCCAGATCCTCAGCACCGACTGTGTGTCTACCACAATATTCCCTCCCTCGTCCTGGCAGGCTTCCATTCTAGCCTTGTAACCCCGGGTAGATTGCCTCACCCTTCGGTAGAACTTTCGAACGTCCCCCCTATTGCTACAGTTCTCAATAGACTCGACCGCCCGCTTCGCATGCTCTCTCTTTTTTCTCCTGAGAAGTCGGCGTTCCTCCTTTCGTTTTTGCCCTTAGAGCTTACGGGCTACCCTCTCAGCAGTTTTGGCTCTAGTTTGCAGCATTGACTGGTAGGCCTCGTTCTTGGGTGCATGCGCCAACCGGCATTCTTCATCGCACCAGGGGTTTCGTTGTGGTCGCCTAGTGAAACCCAGCACATCAGTGGTGGCACTTCTGATGGCTTGTTAACAGTGTTTCCACTGGTCCTCTGCAGTTTGTGCTTGTGGTGGAGCTGCTGAAAGATTACGGGAGACTTGGTCCGCAAAGGTCCTAGCGATCTTTTGTGGTTTTAACTTCGCGACATCAAATATTTTCACAGCATCCGTTCGGTGTTGTGGAGTCATAGATACCCGCATTCGCACTTGAGTTACAACCAAGTAATGGTCCGAGTCAATGTTGGACCCTCGGAACGTTCGGACATCCAGGACACTGGAAGCGTCTGGAGTCTATTGCAATATGATCAATCTGGTTGACGGTTCGTTGATGTGTGGGAATCAAGTGCTAGCTATGATGGCATTCCGCACCGCCGCAAAGTCAATCAGCCTGAGTCCGTTACCGGAAGTGTTGTCGTGCAGGCTGTGTCCTCCGACTATCGAACCAAAGATGCCCTTCTTTCCGATTTTGGCGTTGAAGTCGCCAAGAGTAATCTTGACGTCGTACTTTGGGCACCTATCATACGTAATCTTGAGGAGATCGTAAAAGTCTTCCTTGGTTGAGTCATGTTTGTCTTCCGTTGGACGTGGGCACAGAAACGTAATGTTTTTGAATTTAGCTTTGATGCGGATTATGGCCAGGTGCTCGCTTACATTTCTGAAGCCCAAGACTTCTTGCCTAAGTCTTCCCCTTACCACAAAACCACAACCAAAGAGCCGCTGACCCTGCTCCTTGCAGCACTCGCCGAAGTAGATGTCACACGACTTCATCCTTCGTATGCCCTCTCCATCCCATCGCACTTCCTGGATGGCTGTTTTATCAACCTTTTGCCTATCCAGGCTCTCCACTAATTGTTTGGCTGCACGTGGTCTGTTTAAGGTCCGGATATCCACGTGCAGATCCAAAATTCATTGTCCTTGTCCTTGGCTTTTTGTTGTTTCGGAACCGTTGTTTTTTTCCGTGATAGGGAAGTTACCCCCAACTCCCGACCTGGAGGACCAGACCCTTAATATAACTCCAAGGGTGGGGAGCCGGTAAACCGCTCCTTATATGCCTGAGCTACGAATATGTCGTAGTAGCCCATATAAGGTGTTCACTAAGTAGTTCAACCTAACTGGAACTGTAGACGCCACCGTTGATTCCATCTGGGGAATTCTTAAACTGTCGCCTGATGGATAAAGAAGAAGTGCCTTAGTGGGAACACCCCGCGCGGACATTCAACCAAATAGTTGCGGATATTTAACCACATCGTTGAATTTTGTTCTCTGTGCGAAAGAGAACAAATGTATCTTTTCTTTAATATGCTGAGCAAAAGATAGGACGAAGGCGATAATATTTTTCTTTGAATGTATGAGATAGGAAATCTGAATAAACATTGTCGGTGTGTTGGTTAGATTCGTTGCGATTGCTTGTCGAGTTGCTCATATGCGCGATCAGTTGTCAACTTGTGACTAAACTATTTTGTTGCAGTAGCAGTTGCATGTGCGCAACTAGCCTAATGGGAATAAATGTGTTTGTGGACTTAAAGCGGAGATAGTTTTTCATTAAGAAGCTTAGAATAGATATAGTCCTGGGCATCTGAAGCGAGAACAGAAACGTTACATTTAAAAACAATTGATATAAGTATGTATGTATCTACAGTTTACCTTGATGTGTGCACGATATAGCAATTACATACTCGTTGTAAATCTTATCCTCATTACACTTTTGAGTTTTGGTGGAGAGACACGAAATATTACCTTAAGAAGGACTTTTTCTTCCACTTAAACATCTTCATAAGCTGCTAGTTTGGGCGTTTTGTCGTCTTCAACGTTGTTTCTTCATAAATTGTAAACTTTAAGCACATAATTATAAGAATTAAATACAATATAATTCAACTTTACATTCAATGCCTAAGTTTTTCTCCACAAGAACATAATTTATCCTTGAATTATGCCCAAAGCCCGAGATGAGGTATTGTTTCTTTGAAGTCATATTTTTTAATACATATAGTGCAAAATTCTGTTAAAAGCTAAAAATTTGTTCGTACCATAATAGCACATTAGAAACTGCAAAAATACTCACTGTTTTTTCTAAGTTCTAAGTTCACTACATTCATTTCATTTCATTCGTTGTTAAAATGTTCCTAGCCCCGAAAAATTAGACTTTTATTTCGAAAAAATTCCGACAAAGCTGAATTTCGGTAGAGAGCTTTGTTTTAACGTCTTAAGCATTTCTTGAAAAATTCCGTAAAGTTGGGCCCGGGCTTAAATTTTTAGGGGAAGGGGGGGGGGGGGGGTGGATTTAAAGTGGGTAAAATTCAGTTTTTTCTTAATTTCTCGAAAACTATAGGTTTTTTTTGAAAAAATGTGAAGGTAGAAACTGTAGCTTATGTCATGCTACACAAAACAGATTAGCATAGTTTTTTCATGCAAGCAATAGATTCTGAGAAAATAATGCAAGCTATTAACGAACTCTTTAGGTTTATTAATCTTGAAGTTATAGCGTATCAAAGAAACACTTTTTATTTCGTACTGTAAATGGACAAACAAGGTTTTTTGTTAATGTCTCAACAGATATATTTTTTTTTTAATTAATGAACTTATATTAATGCTCATGAGATTCTGGACAAAAAAAATTATGCCACATAAAAACAGAAATGTTTTTCCCGAGGAACTGACAAATCTTGCAAGAGTATACTTGTCATGAATAAGTGCTTCTCATTAAGTCGGTCGGACTCGCAAAAAATTGTAGGTCCCCTCCATTCAGGCCAAAAACACGAACACAGGAATAATTGAGAGTAGTAAGTCACTAGGCTTTGGTTCTCCACGAGCTGTTGTGCCACAAAATTTATTTATTTATTTATTTAAAACTTTTTTCATAGGAGCAACAGATTTCAAGAAAAACGTGTACAAACGTTATAATAAGAGCTGTAATGATTTTTTCTTCATTTTGCCTTGGTAAAATGGTAATGAGTGCGTTCATTCGGTTTTCATTCCCTCCTGGAGAATGTAAGAAATTAAAAAAAGATTGCTGTGGGGGCAATGTATGCACGTTTAAGATTGCTTCGGCTCGTTTTAACTGTAAAAAATCTTGAAATTGGATTGTTTCATTAAAAAAAAAAAAAAACTAAATCAAGATTATAATAAACTTAATTTAAGAACATAAATCTTATAATAAGATCATATAAATCTTATATTGAGAATATCATACTCTAAATCAAGCTTGTTATGCTCAATTTCGGAATATAAATTGGTTCTTAGAATAAAATTCTTGTTTCGAAAATAAAAGGTGTCGTTTTTGGGATAAACTAAATAAGAATGCAAAAATATAAAAATAAACCTGCTTGTACTTGAATTTAGCCTCCCTTTTTTACTCTAAGTGAACCCACCTCTAACCTGGGGGGTCACATTTTAACGAGCCAACAAGATATTCCGATTCCAGAAACCCAGTAACTAATAAACGGTTCATCTGGCATCATCTCTTTTTTTAAGCTTTGGCTTATCCCAAAAATCCTTAAGCTCAACTCTAAGTACCTATGCATGTCAGAGTTGCCCACAAATCCATAAAGGGCTGGAGCCTGAGACACGGCAGCTTTCCATCATCTACGATCCCGAGAACGCTGCTTCCAGTGGCTTGAATTGAGAAAAAGAGTATTTTAGTAGACAGGTTCTTAAAATTTTTTTCGTGACTTTTGAAAAAACCGAGTTTCCGATACGTTATTTATGAAACCATTACATCAGTTTGGGGTGATTTTTTTTTAAATTCTAAGGCTTTAGTTCTAGGAACTGTCAAAGCAACATACATTTATTACTCATATTTCAAAAATCAATATTGCTTTTTTTTCAAAACGAAAACAAAAGCGCCTTTCTTTCTCATATACCAGCAAGCAAACCAACGCCATTCAAGAATAAAAAAACTCATATCCATATCTTAACAAAATGTAGAATGCAAACAGATTATGTACATATGTATGTATAAGCCTCTACCCACAGTACAGTTTGAATACTGTAAAGAAAGAAAATATTGTAATTATCTTCTCTACAAAGTTTACATAGACTCAACACATTTGACATGCAGGATGCAACCCCAGCGGCATCAAAAAGACGATTAGATAAGCATCAACCCAGCAATTGAACTCAGTGTCCTTTTGCAATGTTCTGGGTTCTCGGCGAAAGTGGTTAAGCCTTACAGTCTTCAGTTTATGCTTTGGAAATAAAATATGGAACCAACCAACACTGGCACTTTCCATTAAGCTCTGTAAACTCATTGCTCTTTCATGAACTCAGTTCGGTCCACACAAGTCTTACCCATTTTGACGTTGGGGTTGAGGGGATATGTTCCGTTGAACTTATTTGAACTTTAGTGCCTCGACTTTAACATTCAATTGGATGCAGGACAAGTACCATTTTATTCTTTATCGTTAAAAAAATGTAAAATAATTCAAATTATCTCTTATCCTTTGAAGTTTTTCTTCCTTCATATGTATGAATTTATTGCCATAGGTGATTCTTTTCCTTTACCATTGAATTTATTTTTGATTTTATTTTTAATTTGTATCAGACTCTGTTATCATTCAGTGTATTCAGTTTCAAAACACTACTTGGTCGGATATAGCACAAGAATATACATTGTTACCAACCTGCGACAACAAGGATCACAAGGTTTTCGGATCCCAGAGAAAGAAAAAAGGTTACGATTACGTATGGGTGGTTGAATAAAAATTAGTTTCATTATGTTGGTTACGTGTACGGGCCAGGTTGTTTTAAGCTTCATGGTAAATTGGCGAGGCAGAAGGTGGAGTAGGGTGAGAGTTGAAACTTGCATGCGAATGATGAATCTTTCCTTGTAACCGAGGCGCAAACGGTGTCCTTGGGCTACGGAGTAATTTGTTCAACATGTTAAAGTGCTGAAATGAAGGTAAAGTGCCCACAGGTGCAATTAGGCTTCAACACGTTAGTTTTGTTGGTGCATTCTTTTTAATTTAGATGTTTTTGTCAAGCTGTATGTTACGGTCGTAGTTGAAGATGATACTTTTATATTCTCATGTAGTGTGGAGAAAATAAAAAAATATTATGACAGGTAATCTTTCTTAAAGTATTGTCAAGGCAACCTGAACTAAAAGTTATGAGAAACAAAGTACAATTAAAAAGAAAAAAGGATAAAAATGATTTCAAAAGAAACTACACATGGGCCTTATTTAATATTATTATTCGACGTTGATTTAGAAAAATTTGTGGATGATATCATTACTTAGGACGTCTTTCATTTTATTTTTAAATTTTCAAATAATTCCATCTGATCATGAGATAACCATTGCCGTGAAAAATAAGGCCTAAAAATGTGGCCAAGTTTCAAAATGTTTCTCTGTGAAATAAAGCCAAGTTTCAACATTTGACCGTATGTCTCCCTTCCAAAGTGAAATACTCGTAAGGCCAAAGCTATTTGTCAAATTATCCCAAATGTGACCTTTCTTCACTTAATACTCCATGTGTTCATGGAGCGAAGTCCCGCAAAAATATTCGCACTAATTTGTCTAACCTCCAGAATCAACAAAGGTAAAGGCTGTTCTTTAGCGGTAGTTAACTTTAAGTTGGCAACACTATTTTAACTGGTGGCCATTTTATCAGCTGTCAAGTGATTTATTTTTATTTTGGTTTAGCATTTCAACATGGATAGACTGACGCCTGAACAATGCTTCCAAATTGCGTAATTTTATTTTGAAAATCATGGTTCTGTTCGAAATATTTATCGCGCGAACTTTGTTTAGCGATGAAGCTCACTTTTGGTTGAATGGTTACGTAAATATACAAAACTATCGTATTTGGGGTGATGATAATCCTCAAGTGTATGTTGAGACACCGTTACATCCAAAAAAAAACGGACTGTTTAGTATGTGCTTTATGGATTGATGGAATAATTGGTCCGTACTTTTTTAAAAACAATGCTGACTTTTTCGTTCATCAGTTGAACAATCCTGATGTGCAGGAGCAGTGGTGCACGTCGCAACGTGTCACACAGCTCGTGCCACAAATTCTATATAATTTTAATAGCGCTCTAACTCTCTTGGATTCGCAACCAAATTCCGATTACAAGCTAGGTGAATACAAGCCAAATGAAACAGAACAAAAAAATAAGCACGAAATGATTTATTAAGAGAAACTTTTCTTAACCGCATAGTTTCACGTTATACGGACGTGAATCATCATGCGATTTAATGCCGCTTGACTATTGATATGTGAAAACGCTATAGTCTACGCCGATAAGCCCAAAACGATTGACCACTTTGAGTACAACATTCGCCGCGTTATTTGCGTTATACGGCCACAAATGTAAAAAAAAAGTCCATGAAAATTGGACCTCCAGATTAGACTATGTCTGAGCCAGCCATGGCGGTCATTTGCCAGAAATCATATTTACATTTTAATGCCAGAAGATTATCTTTCGAATAAAGTAAATTTCATGGCAATTTAAAAAAAAATCTTTGTTTTATTCCATTTAAAAGTTCTATACCTATAAAAAGAAAGACCCTTTACATATAGGAGATTCAGAAAAACTTGGGAGACATCTTCATATTCTGGACGGGATTTTTAAAGCCACATTTTCCAAAATGGCCGACATACATTAGTGTAATTGGTATGGGGGAACGGAAAAGTCTACATAAAACCTATAAAAAAAGATGCTGTCAGACTCCAGCATTAAAATTCCTCCCCTAGGCAGACAATTGGCATAAGAAGATATTGGAACATACCAAGATGACAGATGGAATTTATTCGGAACTCGGAACCACTCTACAAAGAATCTGTGGTCTTCCTAAAATAAGCAAAAAAAAACGGACAATAACATAAACCAGAAAAGACATTTCTGAATCTTTTCATAGGGACTATCACAGAACATAATCTCTTAGGGTATCATACAAAGAAGATGAGACTAAATACTTAAGACCTATGCAAAGGCTGCGAAAACGAAGTAGTAGAAGAGGACACCCTTCACTCCATAGGTCACTGTCCGGCACTTTCTAATATATAAGGAAAC
Organism: Dasysyrphus albostriatus; assembly: GCA_946251815.1. Classification (NCBI taxonomy): domain Eukaryota; kingdom Metazoa; phylum Arthropoda; class Insecta; order Diptera; family Syrphidae; genus Dasysyrphus; species Dasysyrphus albostriatus. The sequence continues at coordinate 180,869,006 of OX276335.1, forward strand.
AATTTTTGGGTGGCTATTTCTTCAACAATCTAGCAAAAATCTTGAAGTCAACAGGCGAACAAATGTTATTGTATTTTGTATAATTTAATTAATTTTTCATTTTAAATCAAAAATCACAGATTTTCTGTAATAAATAGTTATAAGGAAACTTGATTCATTTCGTTTCGTAAGAGTGATAAGATAAACTTTTATGGGCGTGTCAATGGGCGGAAATTGTATGTGATCATACTTATACTGTTCGTTATCATGTGTACAAATTTAATTACAATGGGTGAGGTGGTTCAGACTTAATTTAAGTCAAAAAAGTCAAAAACTCCAACAAAATGGCGTGGCAGGAACTTTGTACAGCTTATACTCTAAATAAAAATATTTTATATTTTAAAAAGGAGGTGTGACAGGGGAAGGAAATTAATTGTATTGGCTTCTCAATTTGTCATTTCTCACGTCTATTCACTTCATCAAAATCGGTTAAGTGGATTATTTTAATGGAGATTTTTCCCTTCTTTCATACGAATATTGTATGTCAGCTATTTAGGAAAATGGCGTCTTAATCACCCCGTCCGGAATACGGTGATGTCTAACCAAGTTTTGCTGACTCTCCCTTATATATTTTGATTGATTCTGGTAGAAATTTCTACGGGTCTTCACTACAGGGCTGGGACTGTATTATAATGAACACGACTAACATTATGCCTACTTTTTCTAATAAAAATAAAACGTGTTTAACCATGTGGTAAAAATGTTTATGAGTATTTACATAAATGTACAATAAATTCAATTTAAATTTTATTACAAATAGAAATTTTTAAAAATGTCTTACTAAGAAAACAACTTACTGCAAGACTTTAAAATTAAATTTATAGCAATATAATGACAATTTATTAAACTCCTGTTTTCTATAAACGAACGCTGAATTTAAGTTAAGTACTGTCCTTAAATTTACTTATTTTTGTACTCACCAAATTGATTGAAATGAGAGTTAGTTTTTTTTAAAATTCATTAACCTTTGGGTACATACGAGTAAATCAAGGCAATTTATTGTTATTTAATTCCTTTCATTTTGAACTTCTTTATTCAATTTAATATTACCTTTTGCTTTGATTTATTAAAGATCAATAAAGTGCATTTTTTTGCCTATTTATTTTGAGGTCTTAATTGCTTCATCTTCATGAGTCTATAAATAGCTAATACGTTTTAATTTAACATAAATGATAAACATTTAATTTAGACTACCTAAAATTTCCAAATTTCATTTACCTCGTGTATTCGTAGTTTAAATTTATACTTTCCAAACTTTAAAATTTTGGTTTCAAAATTAAATGAATGTCCATTTTCTCTTGGCAAGATTACTTTCCAGGTACTAATTTTGACATTGGTACAGGGGTACAAAATCCATTTAAAAGTTTTTTTTTAGAGGTAAAGAACTTTGAAATAGAATAAAATAAAGATAATTTTTTTAAATTGACATGAAATTTACATTATTCGAAAGATAATCTTTTGGTATTATAATTTAAATATGATTTGTTGCATATGAACGCCATGGTTGGTTGGAACTTAGTCTTATTTGGAGGTGAAATTTTCGATGACTTTTTCCAACATTTGTGGCCGTATATCGGCAACAACGCGGTGAATGTTGTCCTCCAAGTGGTCAATCTTTTCGGACTTATCGGCGTAGACCTAAGCTTTCACATATTCCAACAGAAAATAGTCAATCAGCGTTTAATCGCACGATCTTCCAGGCCAATTCACGGGTTCTTAACGTGAAACTATTTATATGCGGTTACCAAACGTTTCCTTCAATAACTAAATAGTTGCATGAGCTGTGTGATAAGTTGCGCCGTTTTGTTGAAACCACAGCTCCTGCACATCATGGTTGTTCAACTGATGACCAACAAAAATTGTATCATGGCTCTATAGCGGTCAGAATCGACTGTGACGTCCTGGCCAGCATCGTTTTCAAAGACCAATTATTCCGCCAACCCATAAAGCACACCAGTCAGTTTTTGTTCTTCTAATGGTGTCTCATCATACTTTTGAGGAATATCATAACTCCAAATATGGCATTTTTATTTATTAACGTATCAATTCAAGTAAAATTGAGCTACATCGCTAAACAAAATTTGCGGGATACGTATTTCGGACGGAACCATGATTTTCAAAATAAAATTGCACAATTGGGAAGCGTTGTTCAGACGTCAGCCTATTCATGTCGAAATGCCAAAACAAACTAAAAATAAATTCCTTGACTGCTGACAAAATGGCTGCCATTTTAAAAAGTGTTGCCAACTTATAGTTCTATACCTCTAAAAAGCACACTTTACCATAGCTTATTTTTTTGGGCCCAACATCCCTATGAATTTCTTTATGGAACTCATCGTATGAATGTTATTTAAAAATCTTTAATCCTCATACATAACAAAATATTGTTTTTCAGCTTACTCAGACGAGATCGTCCTTTTTTCAGAGAAAGCCGGAGTTTATCAGTGAAATATTCTTGTTTCAGTCCGTTTAGATCCTGAATAAACTTAACAAATTTGGTGAGTTAACTTTTGCGGTTGTTTCTTCCATTCAAATGATTAAACTACGAGCATTTTATCGAGCATGTTGGTGGACAATGTAAGCACCGCTTTAGACTTCTGCACCTATATTTAAGACAAATTTGTGTTTATTTATGTTTTAATTACTTTAAACAAAATAACGGAGGCGATGCATTGCCACCGGTAGGCTACATTGAAATATCAAATGACAAAAGGCTGATTGTTTGGAGCTGTAGTATTTCTTATACCAGTGAAAAGTCTGTCAAGTTAAGTGCTTCTAAGTTGAAAATATTTTTTTAGACTCATAATAATTTGTTGTTTAAGGCCGTTCAAATACCTAAGAATTTTACGTGTGCTTAGTTTGTAAGCAGCATTTTTTTAAGATCGAGTCATTCAATTGAACGGGGTTCAATAAACCGTATAAAAGGTTGTTCTATTTATATAGGAAAACAAAAAATTTATCGGTTAATTAAGTCAATTAAACGAGGTGCAATTTAACGGAATACTGTACTCAGCATTGAAAAACTGGCCCTTACAAGACCACGATGAAATTTGTTGGTTTGAATATTGCATTTGTCACATTTTTGTATCGGCTGAACTATAGAATAACAATTAACAGAAACAAGCAAAAATAAGATTTACCAATGTCAAATATCAATTACGAGGAAACATAACAATAACCACTTAAAACACTCCCTGCTCTATTAAGACGTCAGGGTTCTTACATTTCTATCTAGTCCTTCTAAATCAGTTGAACTCCATTTCATTACGCCTACTGAATATGTAATTATTGGGTTGGCATAGGTGTCTATAGCTGCCAACATATTAAATAGACTGTTCATCTCTGTTAACATTTCAATCAAGCGTGTTTTAATGGACACATAGTATTAATGCGTGACTGTTCAATTTCCATAGAAATTTATAAAGTTTTCCTTCCTTCAGTGAAGTGATAACTTTTCCAGTGGTTCTTATTAGATATGCTAAGATATATAAGTTCAGCAATACATGATTGAATTATTACATAAAATGTGCTATGTTTTTATTTGTCGAAACTTTAATCTTCACTTTTCTAAAAGCAATTTGGGAAGCCACAGTCTTCAAGAAGTGGAAGTGTTAAGGACTTTAAATTAAGTCTTGAAAATCATTGGCCTTTTAGACAAAGTTTTGCATTTGTGATATTTTTTCTATAATTTCTTCAAGTTGTTGTAATTGCTAAGAGCATTCACTATACGGTGTCATACATTGATGACCAGATTCTTAAAAAGAAATTTTCTAAGCTCTTCATACTTGAAATATTAGTTGGTGTTCCCCGTTTTGTTACTGAATCTTTTCCTGAGATCTTTTGAAAAGGCTTTTCTTTATCTATTCTAAGTACGAGTAGGTCCATAATTATGTATGTGGATTTGCTGCATCAAGTATGTATGTATATTGTACATGCTTTTGCTTCAGTGCGGTTTCAAAAATCATAATGCGTCTATACTGTGTATGTAGGTAATATAAAACAAAAACCTTAGATGTGAAGAAATAAGTTTTAAATTGGATACACTTTATGTATATGTACAAAGGTACTCTTATATTTTCTTAAATTAATTATTTTACACAATTCTAAGCTGCTTGAGCTATAAGAGCAAGGACATTCGACCCAGACGTGTATTTTATTTATTTTATTTCTCTCGTCTGACCTCATTTCTGCCTGGTATGAAGTAAAGGAAAAATAACTTTTTCTAAGAAACCTACAAACACGTTTAAATAATGAAACCTTGTGTGGGTCTGTAATAGTATATCCGTATGTTTTATCTCTTGTTGTTGTTGTTGCTCAGCCAAATGACTCTTCAAGGACTACATACTTTAATCTGTTGGCGTATGAATACATTCCCCATCATGCTAAAGAAAACTTCAAGAAAGAAAAATAAATCAACGTACTCAATGTGTACTAAAAATAGATAGGTACCTAGGTTTATTTGTAACTTGTTCTGTTATCAATACTGGTGATGAATTACCCACTTAGAGGGGATTTTCACTATCGTTGGGTAGTGCGATGATGCACATACCTACACCCAAACACATTTCAGTCATGTCAGGGATTATATAAGGAAGAAAGCATTGAGGAAAATGCAAGTTCAGATTGTGGCATTTTCTTGCCATTTATAAACGTTTTTCTTCTTTAAAAGAATACAAAAAAATTGAAACAGTCATCATGTCTAAAAGGCAGATCTGAGCAGTGTTTATTCATATTATAACTTGAGAAGCTGACATACTTTAATATTACTCTACACACAACTCACATGTAAGGATATGTGTTTTAATGAAGTCAAGTGGATTTGATGTAGATGTAGAAGAACATGTTTATGTTTTTGTTTTATTCTGTTATCGTGTTCTTCCCTCAAAAGTAATGAATTTAATATTAAAAGAGAGATATAAAAAGCCTTCTTCTGACATCTAAAAATGTGTGAAGTATTACGTTTTGTACACAATACTACATTCGAACATATGTTTGTATGTATTTAGGTATACTATATGGAGAATTATGTACTCTTCAAGAAATCTATCTCGAGATTTTGATAAAATTTGGGATTACGTTACGAGTATGTGAGTATTTCTCGCAATTCTGTCTGTCTGTTCGGCTATTGCCAAAATGGATGGTTTTTATAAGTTTAAGTTTCAAGTTTTTCACCTTTAAAAACGGATAGTCTATTAACAACTATTTTTTTTAGTCTTAACAAAAAAAACATAAGATTTATATAATTAAATATTTACTATGATCGAAAGTAAATATTCAATTATAATATTCATGCAATGATATAAAACACTACATACCGTTTTGTTAAATTTTCCTTTTAGTAAATGTACTCTTAAATTTTTTATGGAAATTGATTTATGAATTAACATTAATGGGTTAAAATTAGTAATGGAATATGCTGCGAAAAATTAACCAAATTTGTTCCGTAAGCTAAGCCATATACATTGACTTATCTAACCATATTTGACGTTTAACCTTTGATGTTCAATAGCATTTAACCAAATGATAAAAATGGCGTCCATAACCTCAATAAGAAAAATAACGACGTTGCATGTAGTCTTTAAATCTTAATAAAGCTTTTGAACATAATTTCATTCAAACATTTGCCATGACTACGCAGTATATAATGCATTCGGAAGTGAACATTTTGGATCACACTTCCTAGTTACGCGATCAATGTTGGCGTATATGCTCTCCCAACTAACATTTTAGTTTCTATTAGCTTAGAAATATTGATATGCTGCAAGTCTGGATATGTATAAGGCTTATCAAAAATAAATTTCTTATAGAAGTCATCATTTCAAAATAGAATTTATATTAGTTTAAAATTAAAATTAAGTATACAAATATCGATCTCATTATAAGAAAAACATTTTTGGTTAGCAACAAAAATGGGCGAAAAGTACGTTTTAGCTCTGAAACTCTGAAACTTGAACTAAATTCTTTGGTCAAATTCTACTGTATGGTATGTGGTATGTATTTTTGTGTGAGCGTTCAACGTTGCCACTTTTAAAGGAAATTAAAAAATTATTTTATATTATAAATCTACCACTTGTTTTCCAATAGTGTTAGTTTTAATAAATTTTTTGCAATTTAAAAAAAAGAAAAAGGCCTTCCGAATCATATCTGAGATGGCCGAGGGGGTACAGTGCTGGACGAGAGTGTGCGTCTAAGCGGCTTTATTCCGCCTGATGCACTCCTCCATCTAGACAGTTGAGGGCTGATCCAGGATAGAGCAGCGGTTCCGCTAATCTACCACGTCGGCCATAGAATTGTAGATCGGCGGCTCCTTTACAGTCGAGATGTCCTCGGACAAGACGAAGCGGAGCACCTTCGATTCAGTAGGACTGTGTCCGAAAGGGACCGCCGAATAGATAGGGTAAAGCAGACATTTTATAGTTGACCATACTATTTTCTTTTTTTTAGTATGGCCGGCTAAAATACAGGACATACAGGGTTGCACCAAAAAAAAAAAACACGAAAACAATAAAACCAACAAAATTAATATTTTGAATAGAGCTCATTTAAACTTCTAAGACCGTTAAGAATTTACTTTGTGAACTTCGATAATATTCTCCTTTTTATGTTTAAAGAAATTTTTCAGATCTCTTTCAGAAATAAGAAGGCCTATTCCGTTAGGCCGAAACGAAGCTGAAATATTAGTTGCGCTGTATTATACCTTGCTAATCGGCGTGTGTGATATCACAAGATCTAGGTGCAGGTGGCCAGTTAACCAGGTTCGAATACTATATATTCCCAAAATTATGCCTCAATAAGGCCATTGTTTTGTATATCTACCATTTATGGTGCTGAAAAAAAACATTCTACATTTTTCGTTCAACTTCATTAATTGCCCTTATGCATGTACGAACTATGAGTTAATCAAATAGAAACATGTTTAACAATATTTAAAAATAAGCTGAAATAGAATTAAATATAAATCTACTTCAAATCAGTTCATATTTAAAAATATTATTATTTTTGGGTAAAATCAGTTTAAAATGAACATTCAAGAGTTTGTTTTATATATGAACGCACTTAAAAAATTGAGAAGAGGAAGAAATTAAATAGAAATCTAAAATGTAAGCTCAAATCAGTTTGAATTGAATTAAAACGAAGAACACGCAACTTTATCTCTTATATGATTCTCTTAGCCTTCTTAAATTAATGCAAATTCAAATATCGGTTGTTTTCTCCAAAAAAATTGTCAGGTTAATAATTTGTGAAAGTTAAATGTTAAAAAAAGTAAGTTAATTTAACAAAATAAATTAAAAATCAAGAAATAATAACTGAGTCTTATTCCGTAGATCCAAACTTCTGGAAAACATCCTTTATTATCGAACCTGTGCATGTGGAAATAGAACTTTAATTATTTATTAAAGTCTAATTTATTAAATATTTTGCCAAAATATTTTATAATATAAACGAAAACAAGTTCAATTTTCAGAACTTTTTTCAGACTTTTCAGTAAATAATCAAATGTATGTATGTATAAGAAAACTAATATATAAATAAAAATAAATTCATTTTTTGTAATAATAACTTGACGTTTGTATTGTTCTAAACAAAAACATTTTCCACTAAGACTAACTAACTAAGGATATGTTCAAATATGATTCTAATTGAAACAACATCAAATGAAGTGAATAAATGTTAAATAGAGAGCATAGTAAATTTGAACAAAATCATGTTCAAATCTTTTCAACGATGAATTAATACCATTCTGTTCAAATTAAATAAAAATCATATGTGTTTGAGTTTGATTTAAATAAAAAAAGTTCAATATTTTTCTCAGTGTAAAATGTTATTCATGTTTAAAGAAAAAGAATTATTATTATCAAAAAATAATCAAAATTAGTAAGAAGTTCAGAATATTAGGTGTTCGAAATTAACCGGATTTTTTTGTTGAGTTAATATTTTGTCTTGTGGTCGTCAAAAATTGCAGCGGTTCAATATGTGGTAAATGTTACTTAAAAATAATTTTTTTATGTAGGCACCTCTATTCCTGCCAACAAAACGCACACAGAAATGGTTGAGAGTTGTAGGTCACTAGACTTTGGTTATCCAGTTATCAGTTCTCCAACAAATCTGTTTCCAAAATGACGGAGGTGATTTGCTTGCAGGTTTTGACAGTCGCAGGGCAGGTGTTTAAAAGTTTCTACTTCTTCGACATCCTCCTATAAAAATCGTGTTCCATCCCCCATTTTGGTGGTTCTAGAACCAAAGACGCAATGACAAGTTAGTACACCTTTTAAGATTCTAATGTTCTTTTTACTTAGCGAGAAAATGTACTTAGTTTTCTTTTCATTAATTCTAAGCCATTAGCTTATCTCTAGAAGTTTATGGCTTAGAACGCAGAACGCAGTCGTTCCTGGTTACCCAGAAGTTATTGATTTGTTTTTTTTTGTTATAATATCTATTTTCCTTCTACTATTTTAATTAGATATTGACGCTCTCCAACCCAACACAGTTTGACATGGTTAGTCCTACAAATTTTATTCAGAATGCAACCGCATTTTGCTGCTGCCTTGAATCTTATAGTCTCAATAGCTATTGCTTTGATAGCAGCTTGGCTGTCCACGAAAAATGTGATCTCCTATGAGCTCAATTTTTTCTTGTGTTCTATTACTGTCAGTTTTTCAATAAAGAAAATCTCAGCCTGAAAGACACTACGCTCATCAGAGAGATTATTTAATTTTCTAATATTAAGAGCTTCATCACAGACAACACTCCAGCTGCTGTTCTTTAATTTTAGATCTATCCGTGTAAAAGGGGATACTTTGTTCACTGATTAGTGAGTTAGATTCCGATCTGAGCCTTTCGGGTATTAAAATAGAGCAGTGTTTGTTTAAATCTATTATCAGTGATATGGTATGTGGTCAGTCGTCACATCAAGTCCGGCCATTGTGTCATTACTTTGCAAGATAGACCCATGACCATATAGGTGCTGCGCTTCCAAGAGCCCAGTTCTTCGACTCGAAATGCACTTTTGGCTGCTTTGCATCTTATGTGCTTGACCAGGATTGGAAGATTCAGAATAATGTGTTCCCTCGTTATTCCTACACAAGCTAGTCTACCTTGTTCAGGATTTTCAGAAAACTAACTTTTTTCAACAGCCTTCCACCACATCCAGCGGATGACCTTTCACTTAGTATCTAGCAAAAAAATGAACAAAAATCCTAAATTTAAAACGCAATCAGTTTGAATTGAACTCAAACGAAAAAAAAAAACATAACTGTACCTATTTCGCCTTACAATAATAATTGTTTGCATTTGATTAAAGCGGGGAAAGTCATTATAAACTATTTTGTTGAACTTTTAATTTCCGTTCCAGAAGAAAAGTTTTGGGGAACATTTGCAATTTGAGATGAAAAAAATTGTCTTCTCATCAAATGGAAGTAATGGAGCTTATTGACATCATTTTTTTAAAAACAGTTTTTGAGATGCTCTTAAACAAACCAAGCATTTACCAAAAGAAAGTATTGCATCAAGAGATAACTCTTCTTTAATTTTTAGCAAAAACGCTAATTAATTTCAATTACACCTGTACTCCACAAATTTTACTTCCACAATCAACGAATTAAAATATAAAGATACAATAGGTAATGCTATATTGGTGTTGCAAGAGGGGAAGCATTATGCTGGGGTGGCAATTTGAAGTAGGGCTGGTCACGATACTAAACCAAACAATACTTCTGTAAGTATCGTCTCGGTATCGTCAAAATCGAAATATTTCAGTATCGTCTCGGTATCGGTCTCAGTCTCGTATAACTTAGTCTAGTTTGGTCTCGTTTAACAAAGTCTTGGTATCGGTATCAGTATCGGTCTCGTCTGGTTTCAGTTTAGTCTGAGTCGCGACTTGGTTACCAGTTCTTAATCTAGTAGTTGAACTCGCTTGGTATTTCTAAGATTTAAGACAAAAATAATTATTATAAAAGACAATTTTACTAGCGTATCGTTTGGTATCGTCTCGGTATCGTTTCGGAACTGGTATTGTCTCGGTATCGTTTTGGTTTCCGATACCGATACCAAACGATACCGAGACTTTTCTGGCATCGTGACCAGCCCTAATTTGGAGTGATTATTTTTTTTAATTACATATATAGAATTTACAAAATTGGTTCTAACAACACCAAATTATGATTTGATGGGATAAAATGTATTTTAAAAAATCCTTCCTAAAAAACCTCTCTAAGCAAATGCTTAGAAAAATTGAAAAAAATTAATTATTGTCATATACGTTGAACAATTTAATATCTTGCTGCAAGAACAATTATAGGTTTCGGAAGACATCATAGTTCTGCCAACTTCTATTTTCGCGGACGATACGTGTATTTATTCATCAGGTTTAATTGGCTTCATGATTAAAACCAATTTGCAATCTGCTCTGAATTAAGTTCAATCGTGCTGTGATGATTCGAAAAATCAAATTAAACGCTTCCAAGACTCAGGCTGTCATTTTTACCAGGAAAAAAACATGTTATTTGCCAACCAATAGTCTTCAGTTGAATGGAGTTCAGACAGAATGGAAATCGCGGGCTAAGTATCTCAGGGTACACCTAGACAAAACTTTAACCTTAAGTAAGCATATTCAGAAAACACTTAATAGGCTAATCAAAGTCTAAATTGAGTGTAGGAAACAAATTGATAATTTTATAAGTAATATTTCAAACTACATATAATGTTGTATGGTTCACCCGTCTGGGGAACATGCGCTAAAAGCCAAATCCGTATTTTGCAAATTATGCAAAATAATATATTGAAAATGATGTTCAACTATCCTTGGCAATATTCTACGGAATATCTTCACGAAGAAGCAAAAATTGAATACGTACGTTAAGCCTCGCACATCAAATTCATATGAACTTTATATTGTGTCGTGTAGTGTAGTTCTTCTGAAAATAACCTAATTTCAAACTAAGCAACTTAAGGTGTTGTAAGTTTAAATTATTCTTATTTTATTAATGCACATTTCGTTTATGTGTATTTATTTATATGTTCATTTAATTACCTATTTATTTATTATTATATTCTAAATTATTTATTTAATACTTATCAAAATAACTGTGATAAGAAAAAAAAAAATCATTGCCATGCTTACTATATATTAAATTGTTTATTTATTAATAGTTTTATTTATTTACTTATTTATTTGTATCTTATTATTACTTTGTTTATTTATTGCTTTGCCCATTTATTCTTTTCTTCTTCTCCTCATGAAAGATATGTTTTTTAAATTAAATGCATGTTTTTTGTAGTAGCTTTTCCTTCAACAAGAAGGAAAAAGAAAAAAAAAATTAAATTCAGCTACAAAAAAGTATGTATGCCTATATATAAATATATATATATAAACAGTACACATTTGTAATTGATTTTTGCAAATTAAAAATTTTATGGCGCTATGCACAATTTTCAACAAAAAATTCAATAAAATGTAAGAAATTTTTCGAATATCCGTAGCAAAAAAATGTGACAAATTCTTTAGGAATTAAGCTATTTACCTCCACTTCAACAGATGTGGAGGTTTCTCGACATGTATCTCCACATATGAAGGTATATCTACATAGTCACATTCTCATACTTTAAGTTTCTACTTTCATACTCTACCAGACTTAAAACAGAATACACCCGCACTATCTATCACATTTCCACCCTTTTATACTTTCACACTGTCAGACACTGCTAGACTGCCACTTTTAAACATTATACACCTGAAAATGTCCCACTGTTATACGTAAGACCAAAGATACCTGACTTACTGTTTCACTGCTGGAAATCTAAGTGTGCCCATTAGATGAGTATTTCATTATAAACATCTTTGATAATAACATAATTCAATTTCACAAATTTGCATACTCTCTTAAATAAGGAACATAAGGAGCATAGGATTTATAAATAAGTGACGTGTTAAACCAACACACTCACAAGCCTCATCGAATATTCACTAATTGAAACCGAAAAAAAAACTTTTCTTGGAAATTCGATTCAATCTTTACTAGGCTACAAAATTTCACATTGTCTGAGGTTAAGTTGTAACTATATGTACATATTAATTTAAGGTAAATAAGTTGTAGGTAGAGGTATCTCTTCCAAAACCCTTCTATTAAAACACAAGAAGTTTTATTTCTTTCTTAACAGCTTTCATCTCTAAAATTAAAATGACACATGATATTTGTATTCCAAGATTTATGATTCATGTAATAAAAGAGTAAAAAACATGCTACTGCAGAAAACCTGGATAGGTAAATTGCTACCCGGAAATTCCCGTCCACAAAGGGGAAATCATTTCTTTTTTAATTTTCCAACAATAAGCTTAACTTATATTCATTTTCACCTCACATCAAGAGCTCGATGAACAACCCTAAAAGTAGATCCAGTAAACTGTGTCTTACTTTACATTCCATCTGGAAATGCGTTAGACTATGGAAATTCAAAAGAGCTTATTTTGCTACCATCAAAAGCTCATATAAGGAAATAAATCTTGCGTCAGCGTAGTAGAGTCCTTCTGTTACCCACACCCTTTTGTCTGCTTTTGAGTTTTGAGGTACTTTACGTATGCGGCCAGGACTGGAAATTGAATTGGAATTGGAATAGCTACTCTCTCACTGTTGGAAGGAAAAAAAAACAGAAAAACAACCTCGAACCGCTTTCGTCCACAGGATTTTTCAAGAAAATTCTAATGCGGTGCTTTATTGGACTCCCGCAACAACAGAAATAACAAAAACAACTACAACCGGAGCAAAATACCAAAAACATTTAACCATTAATTCCAGAACTTTTTTTGCTACCATCCCTCCAGTAGTGACAGTTTTTTACCTTCGATCGTTCTGTATAGACGCATCGGACCGTACAATACGTATTGTTTTTCGCGCGTGTGTCCTTGATTCATGCAATAAAAATCACTAACGCAGTTGTTGAAAATACACAAAGTAATATATTTAAAAAAAAAATCACTATTTTAAAAATTAATTTAATAAAATAAATTATTTAAAAATTCAACAAAAAAAATTATACATAAGAATTTTGATCTAGTGTTTCCATTGTTAGTGAAAAACGTGAAAAATCAAAAAATTATATGTAAAATAGGATCTAACAAAGAATCCTGATGAAGTGCTTGCAATGTATATCTACCTTTACTTCTACATTATTGTGTTCCTTTACTTTGGATATCTTCATTTACAATGGATAGGCATTAAGGACATACAAACTTGGATTCAGCCAATAATATAATTTTCATTTTAACCTTATTTTTATATCCCTTGATTTTTTCCACCCTTGCAAAAAAACCCTACTAACATTTTTCCAGTGGTATTTTAAAAAAGGATATACAAACTTTTATTAGCAGCGGTTGTTGTAGTTTACGGTTTTCAGGGTTCTTTTTCTCGTGCGGTTCTCTGATATTGTGTCATCAGGATGGTGAAAACAATACCTTCGGCGTGTTTGGATTTTTGCACCACTTTGCTTAATTATTATTAATTATGACAAGCGACGAACTATTTATAAATATTAATATTGGGAATGGCAAATTTGATGTCATTTGGTATGCTGACATTTTGCTATCGAACAAAATTAATATTTGTTTTGAGGTTAAATATATGTATATGAATAAAAGGGAAAGAAAAGTCAATTATTTGTTTTGTCAATTTCAAATTCCTGGAAAAATATAGACTCTTCGTTTGAAAGGAATCTATTCTAAATTTTGGTAGGTCAAAAGTTGGACAAAAATAGCCGGGATGTGATTGATTTTTCCACGAACTAAGCTTTAGTTTTGTTGTTTTTGTATTTAACTTTGAAAAACCTCACAAATTAATTTATTTTAAAAGGTAAACTTTTCGTAAGTAGGTACAACAATGTTTTACTGATGTGTACTCATCATTCGATTGCTTGGTAAAGTTGTGTTTATAACAACACGAAGGGACATAAATCAAAATGTCAAAAGGAGATTTGGTAACTAAAAATCAATATTGAACTCTTGATATTGAACTGATTTTAAAAGGGTACTTATCCGAAATTCAAACCACTTGAAAAATTAAGTAGTATTAGTTGTAAGTAGGTACTCCCCCCTTGGCATTTACATATATTTTTGTTCATTAGTTTACTTTATCAAAGTTTGTGTTATTAACTTTGATAACATGCAAAAGAATGTATGTCTTCTTCTTAATGAAAGTAAATTGAAGTAATAAGATTGTACCTAATTTTTTTTTAAATTGTTACTTATTTCGTGCCTCTAAGACCAGAAGCATGAATGGAAAAGAAGAGTTGATCAGCTTCTGTCATAAATCTTTCGCTACCTCTTTATATCATGCCCGTAATATTAATGTGCGGATAAAGAAGGAAACAAAATTATTAAATAAATCAATCAGGCCATAAGGTGATGAATGAGAACTTCATTTTCTACATATGATATGAAATATGATAACACACAATTTTCATTTTTGTACATTTATATGCTTCTAAAAGGAGGGGAGAAAAAAGAAACGCTTATTTTAAGTGATGTTAGTGAGTGAGTGACATACACTTTTTAAAAATGACTTAACGCATTCCCAAAATATTTAACTTAGAATTTAAAAAAAATGTATTAACCTTTCGAGGGCTAGACTTTTTTGAGCGTGAAAGGCAACTGGGGTTGTTCATGACGCTACCACATTTGATTGTAAATAAAAGTATATTTCAGGTACAAATAATTCTTTTTAATCATGAGATCTCATGTTTATGTTAATACAAAACTCAAAATAGTTGTTTCCTCAATTTTGGTTTAATTTAAGTACATAATTTTTGAAATTAATTTAAATATCTTAGTGGTATTTAGTGCATGTGGGTAATTCCCATTTTAGGCTAGAAATTTAAGCTTTTCTGTCTTGTTTTCTTGATAAAAATGTGTTTTTGTTTAGCCTTCTTCTAAAATTCTTACCAGGGTTTAACTTCAAAATATTCGTGGTTCATATTAATAGAAAATCTTAAGTCAGTCGAAACATCGTAACAAGTTTCTCTAGTTGTAATGCCAACAAGCTTTAAAAAATTGATTGAAAACTTGTTTGAAAGTAATTTTCAATTTGATTTTCCGAAAGCAAAGCCATTTTGGTCTAAAAAAGTTAATAAAAGCAACATAATACTAGACTACCTAGAATATAATTGGTGAATAGAACGACCTATAGAAAGATTTAGGAACAGAAAAAGTGGACATCAGGGGTTTTCTCAGATAATGGGGTGATGGGAAACCCGACTTGCCTTCGGAAGGTTAAAAAAAGGTATGCAATAAACCTATCTAGAAGCCGCTGCTGGCTATGTACAAAATTACTATAATGTAAAAATTAATGTTCATTTGGGTATTTCTTTAATTTCTTATGATTTATGTTATTTGTAGTATACTGTGCTTTTCTATAATAATTAAGATGTTATACGATAATACAAATATATACTTTTACACTTAATACAAACAAAATAATTAGATGTTGCAATCTCGAAACTCAAATTTTTCAGACGAATTAATTTTTCTAACTTCATGTGCAAAGAAAAAACGCTCATACGCCATACACCATTTTTCGAAAAAAAAAATTGCGGTTATTTTTCGTATGTATCTACAGAAATAATAACCGATGTTCCGACATTAATAGACCTAAAACTTAAACCCACTCACATCACTCAATTTCTTAAAGATTTTATATGACTTATAAATATAAAATACAGAACATAACGACCATAAAAATATTCTCTCTGTGCTTCTGAGGATATACTCTCATTTTGTTTTTTTAAGAAAAGGCAGAATATGAAATTAGAGAGACATATTTTTGAATTTAAAGAAAATTGGAAAACAATATTCTTCTGTTTAAGTAGAGCGAATGAACTAAATTCAAATAAAAGTTTTGAGTAAGCTCTATTCCATATAATTGCATTTCACCCAAGTACAACAGTTGGGCTCATCAGTTAGATGCTGTTGTAGCCTTCTAAGACGCAAATTTCATCGGTGTTCACCAAGTTTTAAATTCGCAGCATGAACACACTGTGAATTCCATATTTCTAGGGGAATTTGTTTAAACTCAGACACCTAGAAAAAAAAATGCCAGTGCTCAGTCTTTTTTATAATTTTGAATTCGAAGAAAATTGGAAAATAATATTCTTTAACATATTAAAAAAAAAATAAATTGTTTAAATTGAGGACTAAACATTATTTCTCCTGAAATTTGGTCAATTCACTACACACATATACATACATATGTAGGTGTACACCAAAATCCGTGACCATCACTTTAACACCTTCTCAATAACATGTTTACGTTTTTTAAACTTAAAAAATAAGAAATTGTGTATTTTGTGACATAAGAGAACTCCAGAAATACCATATGGACGTATATTTATTTATTGTTTCTTTGGAGTCAATGGAAACTGTGTATTTCCGAACTCTAAAAAAAAGCAATCTGCATTTTTTTTCATTATTTTGGAATATTTTGTTTGTATTTTTTTCCCATTGGTAGGTGTAAAACCTGCAAAAGAGTCTATGAGGATCGAAAAACGTGTCCGCATAGGTGTGTGAGATTCGTACTACACTTAAACCATTTCTACTTCCCAATTGAAACTAGGTTGAAACTTATCTAGCAATTTATTTTTAACGATGTTAAGTAACGTGTTGTAGATAATTTTCCAGTGAATGCTAATTCTGCGATTTAAAAGTGGTTTTCTGTTCACCGCACCAAGTTCGAAGGTTTTGTTCTTTGCAGATGACGTACTAAATTCGACTCAACAAGAATGTCAATAATCGTTGAACTAGCTTGTTTTAATAGCTGATTTTTATGTTTTTGCACGAAACTTTTTATTTCATTCCGAAGCGGAGGAATTCCGAGATCCCTGGTGAAGTTCTTCGTTTCTTATATACCATGGGGCATTAACAAATGACCTAAGTAATTTATTTTCATATCTTTAATTTACTTTTTATCTAGAGTCATTCCTAGATACTTTGCCTCATTCGCAAATGGAACACAAGTGGTTATAAGAAAGACGGGTAATCTATTTATTTTCTTACACGTGATGTCCCCGTGTTTTTGTTCACTCAATAACATTATTAAGTGCATTTTGTAATTTATTTGTAGATTTGCTAACCATTTTGCCTGCTGCTAGTATTGCAGTATCATCACTA
Source organism: Dasysyrphus albostriatus (assembly GCA_946251815.1). Classification (NCBI taxonomy): domain Eukaryota; kingdom Metazoa; phylum Arthropoda; class Insecta; order Diptera; family Syrphidae; genus Dasysyrphus; species Dasysyrphus albostriatus. Next base: position 180,886,194 of record OX276335.1, read on the forward strand.
AGCGTGGTAACGATAGTGTCCTCTATTTGAGGAATATCACGTGTAAATAAAAGGTACTGAACTGGACGTAATACACTTCCTTGTAGTACCCCAGCCACTATTTCTTTGAAATTTGATACTCATTTCCGTGTCTTACATAAAAAAATCCTAAATATTCGTTTTGAATTTTATAAGGTCCTTCAGGCAGAACTTGTTTTAATTTGAATTTGAGTAAGTAAGAATTCTCTTTATGCTTTGGAATATGACACCTACAAAATTATGAAAAAGCCCAGGCTAAAAATTATTTTCATATTTTGATTAATAGTGTAACGTTAATTAATTAGCTTGCTTTCTTTAGCCTAATCTCAGGAAAATTTCTGCTGAAGGATGTAAGAAAATACTGACTAATTATTCTGTATCTAATTAAAAATAAATAAACTTAGTGGCGCAACAGCTCATGGAGAACCAGGGCCTAGTGACTAATAACTCTCAACCATTGGTGTGTGCGTGTTGTTGGCAGGAATGGAGTATGTAATTAGAACAATTAAAAAACGCAACTCGGTTAAGACGTTCCATAGTCACAAGTATGAAAATTGCATTTTTTTCAAACTGATGTTTGAAACTTGATGGACTTAAAGGGTCTTTCTATAAGTACTCTTGAAATTTACAAAAATTTACATAACTTCAATACTAGCCAAAGCAAATTCATTTACATTTTTTGTGATTAAAAATTTCTGACGCATTTCATGATTTTTCACCAAGAAATCATATTCAATGATGAATCTCACTTTTGGATAAAAGGACGTGTGAACAATCATACTATCAGATTTTAAAAAGATTGTATCAAAAAAGTTTCACATAAATATATTCCGATAAAATCACCGTTAGGGTCGAACTTCAAGCTTTTAGCGTGTTCTTCTGGCATGGCAGAACCGTCAACAACGAGTGCTAAAGATCGTTAATAAGCAACTTTTTGTGGTGCTTTGCATACTTGGATTCTAACAATGTTTGTTCCAATAAGACAGAGTTATGTACAGCGTAATTCATTCCTTTGTGCAAAAATGCAAAGAATTGAATGTCGCTAAGTTCAGATATCGAACTACATTCGACAAACATGGTCAGATTCATACAAAAAAAATCTTAAAAATTGGACTTTACAAATACCTGTCACCATGCAAAGCCACGGCAGACATTTAAACGGAATTATGTTCCAGGTAAAATGAAATAGTCTTTTAAAATTGTGGATATTTCTAATGCCTAATGCCTAGTTTCTCCAAAACATATTATCCCGACCCCTTTTAATTGCTGAAGCATGTTTTTAGTTAGCTTAAATTTACCAAGTTTATTCCAAGCTTAACACTCAAATTTGATGAGATATGACTTTTATAACTAATGATTAACTGATGTAGTATTTAAAACTTTGAAATTAAAGAGGTTGAAAACCAGAGCTTATTAATCAATAATTTCAACTATTTCCCTGTGCTTGATGCACATAAGTCAGTAGAATTGGGCGGATCTTAAATTTCTTTTTAATCCAAAGGGCTAAGATGAGAGGCACTAACTTATTGTAAGTCATGACATGAGTCTTGTTAAAAGACTTTGTTTTATTATGAAAAGTCACTGAGTAGGTAAGGATAGGTTAGGTAGAAGAAGCTGTCAGTAATCAATATTGGTACTGACAAACTTAGACCAATATTGGTCCGTTGTGATATCACATGAATCTAGAAAACTTCTTCTTAATTCATTAAACTACTAAGAGCTCCTGGCGAAGCGTACGAGGGTACAGATGACTAGTATTGTTATAGAAGTAGTTTTCTTAGTGGAGCCTACGTCTGTGCAAAAAAGCAGGACATACAGAGAAGGTGAAGAATCGTTTCTTACGTCTGTGCGAAAGACACATACAGAGAAGGTGAAGAATCGTTTTTTGCTCCTCCTCATCCATAAAGGTAAGCCAAGTCACATTTCCCGCCTGCGTATTTAACAGTATCCTGTTATGGCACCTGCAATAATGCAGGTGTGTGTTGTTACTCAACAAAGAAGTGATATTATTGCAAACAATGTTTGTTCTCTTCAAAGCATCCAGTTTCAGCAAAAGCTTACACGTAGAGATGGGTAAACCAATATATATCTTTTTAGATAAAATGGGTACTAATGTTCTACTTCTAGGGAGTCCATCAGATTTATAATTACTATGGCCTGACGCCCAATAAAGGTGAATGTTAAACTGTTGCACCATTTCCAGCAGAGATGCTTGACATTTAAGGGCTATTCTAGAGTTAATAGAGACAGAGTCCAGAGTCTTAATAGCGACTTGACTATTAATTCAGAATAGCGGAGTGACCAATCTCAATACTGATCTACTGTGAATAGGCTTTTAGGCTAATGGCTGTAATCGTGGCCATTCGTTTGCTAAAAATATCGAAACGTGTCAGATAAAGTAGATTGTCTTAAGCACTGGAAGGATTCGACCGAAGTGCTCCACTTATAAATACTGTTTGTTGGACTTTTCTTATTGCGATGTATCGCCTTATGCATGGCTATCCACCATACTGCCACCTCGTAAGTTAGAATGGGGCAATTCTCTTCTATGTATTAAGAGTGTTCCGGAGTGAAATGGTGACTTTATAAATAAGATTGTGAAGCGTATACTTGTCCGATCAAAACGATTAGGGTGTCTATAAACAGAAAAACTTGTTCTCTAAAACATTAATGGAAAATAAAATTAAGATTTGTAAATTATTAAGTAAAATGCCTTTACGAAAATGAGACTATAGTGAAAATGGCTATTTGGAAAGCGAATTTATCTAAAATTATAACTTTTTTGCAAAAAAATTGTAATTACTTAAAATTTCATATTTTTTTCTAGGCTAGATACTATTGTTTTTGTACTTTATAAAAATTTTAATCATGAAAAATTAAAACGCCTTTAAATTAAAAAACACATTTTTGAAAATCAATTTTGTATGCCTATAACAACCTAATGGTATTTTGGTGACAATTTTTATTTAAGTGCGTATAAAATCAATTTATTATTCACGATTTTCAAAAATAAAATAATCATTATTACATCATTTGATATTTAAATTTTTAGTTCTTGAAAGACATTTTTTTTAGTACAATAATACTCCTACAAGTGAGCAATTAGTAAAAATTCAAAAGTGAAAAAAAACCCGTCTTGTACAGGCAAAAAAAAAGTTTTTGCTGCACTCCGGAACGCTTTTAAAAAGAAATAACCAAATATTGGCTTCTGAGATTTAATCACATTTTTTAGTTTACTTACTTTCCTTCTTTCCTTAACACAAAACCTCCTTTTTTGAAATTATAAATACGACATCACCTTTGTTATTATCTTTCTGATGGGTAAATATTATTATTTTTTAATTATTTTTTTATTTATTTGACAAATTGAATTTAATTGACACTATCTATGAGTACGAATAACTTTCAATAATTGCATAAAATTTCATTGAGATTATTTCCTTGAAATAGTCATGTTTGTAAAGTGAACCTTTCGAAAGAAATAAAATACGGTATAATTAATGTGCCCTTCAAGAATTCTAACGATTTCTTTTTGATAGCCTATCAATTATTTTTTAAAACAAACAACTAGCAATTAGAGTGCATATACAGTGAGTTACGTGTAAATGTTGTTAATTCTTTAATGATTTTCCTTAATTACCCCATTTTTTTTTCATTTTAAAATTAAATTTTAATCGGATCAATCAGGCAAGTAAATTTGGGGATACGTATACAGTAGATACGCACTCGATATGGTAAAGTAATGAAAACCGGACCTGTTCACTATTTCGTTATTGTTTACTATTTTGAGCATTTTATATTTTTAAAATAACAATTTGTCACAAATGAAACCATAAAATTATTTTTAACTGGGTCTAGTGTACCTAGAATTTCTTTTGAGATTGAGTTTATACAAATAACATAAGCAAATGATAAGGTTTGGTGAAAAGTCTGTCGACAGTCGTAGACGCATTTAAACTAGAATATTCATTTTTAATGTAGACAAATATCTATATGCGTTATTCACTATACCAAGATTTGTATTGCTCACAAATAAGAGAAGTCTATGACTCAGAGAAAGAAGCTGGTATAAATAAAAAATTTCTGGCTTATTATACCAGATTTTCAGGTTGTTATTTTTCAACTCGGCAGATCAGGTTAATTACTTAACCTGATGCCTGATTTCTATGTCGTGTTAAGTCAACGTAGGTTTTAGGTAATATCTGCATGACATCATGCAAATTTAACACTGCCTTAAGATAATAAACTGTGAATTTTACCTGAAAATCATGCTTATTTTACCAGAAAATCTAGTTAACTTTACATGAAAATCTTGTTAAAAAACATAAATAAAATGTTCAACGTCCTGTAAATTTAACATGAGGATCTAGTGCATTAACATGATTCAATGTTGCATCAACCCTGTATCTGGTAACTATTGCGTCTAGGTCCCATCTCTAACACTGCTTACCGTCCAATTCATTTTGCATTATTCTGAAAGTATAGACATTTATTACTGTGTACATATATTATTTTAGTTTAAAAATATTTTGTGATACTTACCTAGTTTTTAACTGGGAACCTCTCACATGGAGATAGCACACATCCCCTAGGCCATTTCGCTACATGAAAAATTTGTGCCAAATATCAATAAGTTCAAACTGATTTTGTTTGAGTGGCTTGTGTGTGTATGGGCTTTAGCACTGGTGTCACGTTGAAATAAACTGGCAGAGTGTTACTTCAATATGAGGTCAGGCTAAATTCAACAGGTTAACATTGTGAAAATTGTAAAAATAACCATATAAAACGTTATTTCAACCTGATTTGTGGTAAAATAGAAATTCATAACAAACAGTGTTAAAAAACATGATATCAGCTAAAATAAGCACTAAATTTCTTGTTTACCAGAATTTAGTGTTAAAATAACAGGTCATCTTCTTAAATCTTCTTGAATATGGTAATTTAGGTCACCAGGTTGATTTAGTACTAAATATAAGTTCATTTAAATTAAGTTCATTTCTGAAATGTCTGTAACTTTATATGAGATTATGCACCTTGTAAATTTAATGGGACTTTTTTCTTTGTGTGTATAAAATTTAGTGTGTTCACTATACTGGATAGTTTACTCCTCCGAGATTCACTAAATCGAGCGTCTACTGTATGTTCAAAATGTTTGCTAATTTTTGAACTAATAAAATGAATTATATAACATACATTTTCTATGCCAAATAAAAGAATCAATATCTCACCCAATTAAATATAGAGAATGTTCACCGAAATGTAAAAAATGTAACTTAAAAAAAAAAGTAAGTCACGTATTGTAACAGAGCACGGATTGGTTTCATGTCAAACAAATGTTTACGATTTAGTCAAGCCTTACATTATGAGGATGATATAAGTCCAAGAAGTGGTTTTCGTCATAACTGGTCCATCGGTTTGTTCATCTATGCGTCTGCACGTACACTGGGTGGTGCACGTAACCGGGTAAACCGATTTGCTTCAAATTGTTAACTGAACATTTATTTAACCTAAAGGAAGAATTTAAGCATATATCTTTATTATTATTTTATAGCATACAAACTTTCTGGGCATGATCTCTGTTCTTTGGCTATATAGTCGATTTCTATTTGTTAACAAAAACTGATGAACTTGTTTGCATAAAAGGAAAATAAATTCTATGTTTTTTGTTCTTTGGGAGGACGAAAATTGATAAAATGTGCAAAAAGATAAGGTAGTTGATTGTTTTTTGATAAGATTGTTTTCTTTAAAATAGTAATGGGGATGACATTTACAAAAGTTTAAAACAGAAGTTCAAAATAGCCAAAGTAACACGAAGTACTCGTACTTTAGGTGAAATTTGTATAAATAAAAATCATAGATATATAGGTCAGGCCGCAAGACAAATTTATTAAAAAATAAACCCAATTTGAACATACTGCCACCAAATTATGAAATATAAGATGTAGTTTATGAAGATATTTGGAAAAAACCAATTTAATTATCAGACTAAGTATAACCTGATAGTGGTGTTTTGAAAAGTATTCCCATTTTGAACTGAAAAAGTCTTAAACTTCCCTACTGATAAATAATTTCCCAATGCAACAGGTGCCGATGTCCTATGCATCGCCTTAGTAAATCCCTTTGAATAGCCCGTTCTAGGTCCTTCCGTTGAAAAAAAAGGGAGGCTTTTTATATTTCCCATGATTAAAATACATAAAATAGCTTAGGATATCTTAAAAATATTGAATGAAACGTGTTTTCTTGAAAGTTTATCGTTTAGAACCCTCCCTCCTTTCAAAAGGGCCCTGGCTCTATCCCAAGGTATACTTTTTCTTTTTTTAAATAATTTTATCTTAATTATTAAAGCCTTACCAACTAAGATATCTTCCAGATCCAACCTTTATTGCACATGTACCTACGACACTAGTTAAAAGAACAGAATAGAGGATAGGAGAGAATTTTTTGTTTTTGTTGTCAAGGTAGGTTAAGTTTAAGGTACTTTATTTTATCATTAAATCTCACGGGTGGTATCCTGAGAAAGCTAAGGGAATAATATAAAAGAATACTGACTAGAGTAGGTTGGTTTGAACCCACACATTCACTATACTATTGCCACCCGTGGTTTATTGTTAATCAATTGGACTTAAAGTTACTATCATTTGAACTTACTCACAAAGCTTGGTTGTTGCTAAGATTGTTTCCTTATTTTCTCCCGTATCAACAACATTTCTTTGGACATAAACGGAGGGAGCACCTGGGTAGTTGTTTTCCACACCATCTAACAGTCATCGCGGGTATCTTAAAAGTGGTGTTAGAATTATTTATTTCAATTTTATGTGCAATGTATTTCTCATTTGGGAAAACGAATGAAGATCGGAAAAACAATAACCTTAGCAATAGTTTTTTGTGTGCATAGATATACCATAAAATAATCATAGTAAAATAATAACACATTTGAGTACGTTAATCAAGCGTAAAATGTTTTGAAACTAAGAAATTAATTTTTAATTAAAACAAAAACTATTTAAACAATCAAACCTAACACCTAGAAATAATGACAACAATACTCGGTAACGAAAAAGTTGGCGTAGTGACTAATATTAAAAATTTTAACTGGTTTTTCTGCTTTCTGTAAAATCTGTTCGTTTTTAAAATGAATTATTTCATATAATACGAGTCTTAAGTATTTTTTTTATTTACCTTAAAATAGGAGAAAACTTTTAAAAACAAATGCATTACTTACAAAGTCATGCTATAGTAATTTTGATATACTTTTAAACAGATTAAAACCCAATTTCATACGATCTTCTTCATGCCTCAGTTCAACCTTCCTTTGTCATGCCTTATGCATAACACCGTGTATACTTTGAAAAGGATTGGCACACTGGGGCGAATACGTACTTTTTTTCTTATATTTTTTTAATTTGGTTCTCCTCTTGTTAACTATTTATTTTGTGCAGAATCCGTTCCATAATGTTAATATTAATTTAAGTATTTTTCAATCATTAGAAGTCTAAAGTTGTGTACCTAAGTATTGTGTAGCCGTCAAGAGCAGGCATAGGCAAATACTAGATTTTTATTTGCAGTTATATATTTGTTTAAATGACGACTGGGACAAAACAATAATTTGCCGACTCTTCAGTCTTATCATAATCAAATAATTTTGTCTGAAAAATATTTTGTATAGCCATGTAGTTAACTGTAAGGTACCCTCATAACATATATGTCAGTCTCTAAGCTGCAGACAACATTTTGACTATAATGTTTTTTTTTTTTTTAACAAATACATTAATAAAATAACAACGGCCGCATTTTATTTTCGGTCATAACCCATATGGTTCACCCTATGAAAATAGAACGTTTTGGGTTAATGAGAAAACAGTGCTATATACTCATTTCATTTTTCCTTATGTTTACTTATTTTTCATGTAAGACCTGTCTCTTTTTCTACCACTGATGACCATTGTTGACAAAATGCTGAAATATGATTCACAATGGTAAATTGTCTTCTGTTGGTCAGAGTAAAAATTCGTATCTGGGTTTTTGAAATAAACTTCGATAGAAACCTGGATACCATGCTGTTTTTGTAATACCAACGTGTAAAAGTATAACCTCAAAACAGATTCGGAGATAATGGGTATTGTGAATAAAAAAAAGTTAAAGCTTAAACTTGCATTTTTAAGTAAAAACTAGGTTCATGTTAATAAAAACAAGCTTAAGCTAGCAAATAAAAGATGTGTTCTAGTAATATATAGCTATTTCAAAATAACCAAAGCAACATTCATCTAGCTTAAGCTTGTTTTTCCTGCTTAAGCTCCAATTTGTGTGATTTAAAATAACTTAAGCTAGAATATTAAGGGTATTCATGCAACATCGTAAAGTCGTCATAAACGTTGTAAAGATGTAAACTGCGTAAATCTGTCCAATATTCCATACAAATTGTGACAGAATTATGAAGTTTAAAACTTATTATAATTAAAGTAAGAAAAATATCATGATTCTTGGACCCCTAACTATAAATCTTTGACTAGTTCTTATATTTTAGAATTCTCTTCAATTGTTGTGCGTTGAAAGACAATTAAAATTTTAATAGATACGAGTGTAAGAATATAAGTATTAAAAAATTATTTTTTTCTTATAAATACAAAAAAATTGTTTGTTTTGGAATCCAAATTTATTTTATAGTTCTTATATGATCCAAAATTGGATCAAAATAAAACAAAAATATTTTCAATTCAATTTCCGTTATGTGATATTTTTACCAATAGCATACAGGTACAAAGTTTAATAAAAATTCTAAGAGAAAGTTTTGAAAACATTTAAGAATATCAAAACCGTTTTATGGTAGCAACTTGTCCTAGCTGAGCTAGTACACAGGTTTGAACTTTTCCTCTAGAAAATGACATAAACATGCTCTGTACCGAATTTGAAAAAAAAAACGGTCTATCCGTTAAAGCTCCACATCTTTGTACAGTAGACGCTCAAACGAACTGATCGACGGCCGGTAGGTATTATTCAAAATATTTTTTGAACTTAAACATCAGCATCGTTATGTTAAGCTTGATTTAAATCTCGAAATGTTCCTTTTACATGAAAACCAATACTTCCCATGGAGAGCAAGTATGTAAATAGTTTTGGTAAATTAAAATCTCAAATCCACTTGTTTTCCTTTTTGGTTCCAAAAATAATAGTTTAAGCTAAAGCTAAGCCAGAATTTTCTAGCAAAAGTTGTTTAGCGCAATCTTTTATTTTTTTCCCATAAAACAAAACTTTAGCTAGAACTATCTAGCTTAAGGTACTAGTACCAGCTATGACTAGCAACTTCAAAAAATAGCTTTGACTTCTTTTAAGTTCACAAAGTAACTACTACGCTTCACACTATATAGATAAATAGGTTAAACTAAAAAGAATGTAGTTATACTTTATTAAAGAAGTCCAATGATAGAATCGACTAGGTCTAGTTACAAATAACTCTAGTAGTCTATAAACTTATGTTTTCAATTTTTGTTTCATTCTAATTTTTATTTTTTAAGAAGCAGAATACTTTTCAATATTCATAACTTTCTATCAAGATTTTGTCAGTTAATAAATCCTCCTGATCGTGTGTTCTTTTCTATCTGATGAAAACTTAAAGTAACCAACTACAAAAATACCACTTTTGCATTATTGTTATTTTGTTCCATTTTGGTGAGTTGTTTTTTTATATAATTTGATCACCGTTAGACTATAAAAGATTAGTTGTTTTATTTTTGTTGAAGATTTTTCAAATAAATGCCTACCAATGTAGTCAAAGATGTTAACACTATTTTTTCAAACTTTCACAAGTATACAAATTTTGACACTAAGAATTTACTAATTTATTTAATGTATTTTCAAGAACTAATTGTATTAAAATTTGATTAGTTTATACCTATTTTGCTGGATATAAACCAATCAAAGTTTAATTCAGTTAACGAACAAAATTTGGTACCCTCTGGTTTTTGAACTACTTCTATTTGAAAGAGAGGACGAATGTGAAAACCACTATTTGGCAAAATCGATTTTCCAAACACATGCATTGATATAATTATTATATTTCATGTAATATGCCATATGACACACATAATCTGCTACTATGTGACCATAAATTGTTTTCTTTGACATAAATGATTTATTTTGTGAGTTTTTTGTTTTTGAATTCCAAAAATATCAAAACAAATAAATTCTTCAAAAACATTTTAAAATCAAAGATAAATGCTTGTCATGATTTTTTTCTCTTTCATAATCAAATAAAAAAGTTTACAAACATTCCCATTCTTTTATCTCCCATGGGTGTATGTGAAACGCTAATATAGGATGAAAGTCAACACTTTTGGGGTAGTTGTAAACATTCATTTTTAATGGCTTAATGGTAGCTTTAATAGTATTTATAAGCTTTTATTCATAATGACAAGTTTATTTTTAAAAAAATGTGCCAGTTATTTATAAATAAAGCCATTAAAACACTTTTGTTTTTGAATAAGACATAAATACTTAAATCACTTTTTGGGTGAAGTTAGCTTAAATATCACCAAACGTTTATTTTTTCGATTAATTTGTTTCCCTTTGGCCCATTAAAAAAGTGCTCTATGGAATTTTGGCATTTATAGATACGTTTTAATTCATCCAATTAAAAAAACAATCGGTGGTAAATGAAGGGATCCGATTTTATAAAAAAAAAAAACTAGGAACTACGCACGCACTCCTTTTTGGGAATAACGATGTGTAATGGTTGGTTCTCCTATAATTTAATTTTTAATATTAAGAAACTGAGAAAATTAAAAGTGTCACACGCATTAAGCTTTCTCATTTCGTATAACACTTCATTTTTAAATTTCTCATTACATCATGTTTAACTCTGCTTACAGAGTAGAAAAATGAGTAAAAAGTTTTTCTACGAAAGACAATGCATTTTTCTGAATTTGTTTTTTTTTTTTTATTATTTCAATGTGTCACAAAAAGAAGTACATATACCTGCATCATAAACTGGTGTTCTCTTCACTCTAGTATACATATTCACTTTTATAACTGTGTCTATTTTGAATTAATTTTTCTTTTTCAATGCTTAAATGTCCTGACTGGTATGTAGCAAAATGTTCGCTTGAAATTATTATTTAATTTTTTTATTAGTGATGATTCCTTTATTTTCCAAAATTATCAATTCATCTAAATTTTATAACAGTTTTATTTTTTTAATTGAACTTTGATAGAATTGGGGACTAAGATTGTTAGAAAAGGGCAGTTTTGAGAATAACAAAAAAAAGGGAAACTATTTCTCATTAATAATTTTAGTAACTTTCAGAAATTACAATGCTTATAAAATTTATATAGAGCTTAAGTTTAACATTAAATGCACTAAGATTTAGGAAAAATGTACTGTCATACTGTTTTTTTGCATATATCGGGTTTTTCAATAAGAGCGCTACAAAAGTTTTTTAAATAAAACAAAAACGGTTTTGGATATCAATGAAATTATTTATTCCTGTGAAATGGCACAGTCCTGTGCCATTATGTATGGAGTTCGATTTCGTTTGCATGGCCACCACGAGCACGCTTGCAGAAGTCCAGACGCTGAACCCAATTTTCGACGGTTTTCAAGCATAAATCGGCCGATACTGCTGCAATTTCACGTTCGATATTCTTACGAAGTTCATCAATCGTCGCTGGCTTGTTGGCATAGACCATAGACTTGACGTAGCCCCACAGGAAATATTCTAACGGCGTCAAATCACACGATCGAGGCGGCCAAGCGACTGGACCATTTCGTGAGATAACACGCTCTCCAAACTTGATTTCCAATAAATTGATTGTGACATTCGCTGTGTAGTTTGTGGCGCCGCCATGTTGAACCACATGTCCTCCAAGTCCATATCATCCAATTGGGGCCAAAAATAGTACGGCCCAATGGCGCCGCTGGCCCATATACCATACCAAAGTGTAATTTTTTCGGGATGCAATGATAACTTTTGGAAAATGTGTGGATTGCTGCCTGACCAATACCGCATATTTTGTTTATTGATGAAGCCATTCAGCCAGAAATGAGTCTAATCGCTGAAGATGAGCCTAATTCACGAACATACGACGCTTCTGGTGGTCAAGCGGCTTCAGTTCTTGCGTCAATTTAATCTTGTAAGGATGTAGGCCAAGATCTTTTCGCAAAATTCGCCACAATGACGTCACAGAGATGCCCAACGCTTGAGAACGACGTATGAGAGACACATTTGGGCTTTCTGCAACTGAAGCCTCAGCGGCAGCAACATCCTCGACACTACGGGCATTTCTTTGTCTCACTGGCATGGAAACATTTTGTACTGTGCCTGTGGATTCAAATTTGTTCACTAGACGCTCAATTGTTGATCTGCTAGGACGATTATGACGACCATAAATTGGACGTAGCGCTCTCAACGTTGAGGCCACTGACTCCGAATTTCGGTCGTAAATTTTAATTATTTTGACTCGTTGTTGGCTCGTATATCTTTCCATCATGAAATGGCAAACCTTACTGAAGAGAAATGTCAAAAGAGTGCCAAGAAATATGGCGTCGTTCGCTGTCCCTGGTGCTCTACTTTAGTAGAGTCCCTGTTGAAAAACCCTTTACATCTGAATATGAATTCATTGTGACTAAAAGTATAAAATAATTTATAATTTTAGAAAAATGTTTACTTTTACGATTTCACAGTACCTACACAAATTTCTTAATATAAGTATACCACGCAAGTTGTCAAAATTGAAAATACCTTTAATATGTGTGTGTACTGTGTTATACGATTATTTTTGAGAAAATTATTGAATGGAATCTCAGAATATAGAGTAAACTAGCCATAATAGTGAACATACAAAATTTAAATTTAAAAAATGATTTTTTATAAAAATGTCTCCAAGCATTTTTTCAGAGTAAAACGTTTTTCTACGATTTAAACCTTACTAAATTTACTTCAATTTGAGTTCAAAACCGCCTCCATAGACCCACCAGTTTCCAAGGGACGTCTTTCCAAAATATAGCAATAATAAATTTAAAACAACAACAAGTATATTAAAGAATATAATAACAAGTGCAAGGTCTTTGACATATGGTACATAAAAACATGGTTTGTGAAAAATTTACTTTCAAACTCAAAACTTTGACAAAAAACACGATTTGTTTTCTTAATCTATTTTTTTTTTGGTATTAAGTGTTATTTTAGGTTTTAAAATTTAATGCCCATATTAATTTTTATTCAAATACTGAAAACCAAATGCTGAAATGTCTTCTAGTTCTTGAGACAACAGAAATTAACCTGATTAATTTCAATATTTTTACTCTGAAATTTAGGCGTATAGGTTAAAATTCCCGATAACTCGTAAGACCGAGAAAATTTCGCGGTTTTTTAGGTTTTTACCAAGGTTGCGTTCGACACTCGAGGTCGAAAAATTGGATTTATCACTATGTCAACATCATAAACAACTTAGCAAAAAATCAGAACTACCGGATTTGACGCAAGGTCTAATATATATAGTTACTAGACTAAAAACACAAATGTCACTTTTTCGGACATAATAAATAGTCTGGGTAGTTAATTGTGTGAGAAAAAAGAGTGTAGATTTCTCCAAATCGTCTACTACAATATTGCTCATCGAACAGCGTACTGCACAACAAAAAGTAAAACAACTTTTTTCGTTTATGATTTCGTTGTGTCATTTTTGTATGTGATTTTTCGTTTTGTATCAGCGCCATCGTACTAGGCTTAATCACAATTTAAATTAAACTAATTAATTTACCCTTGCTTTTCTGAGAAAATGGTCACACTGCCTACTTTTCAATATGTTTGGTAAATATTGTTTTATAAAAAAAGTTTTAGTTTCTATAAATATTTACTAAAACTCGCATACCTACATTTTTGTGTAGCAAGGTTAAGCTCAAGACATTGGTAAACAAAATAAAGAATGGGTCAAGGCCTTAATATGACATGTTATAAAAGCAATTTTTATTGAAAGCTGACAGAGATAAAGCCATTCAAGCTTTATAATTTCTTATTATTTTTGCCAGTTTTAGCCCGAAGACCTTATTTTTAGTACTATATTATGACAAATTTAACATTCCTTATAGCCCCTAATATCAAGTCTTATATGAATCGATCAGTTTAAAGCAGTCTTGTCATGTCATTTTTAATCAAAACCTTGGGTTCAAATATTTTAATGAATGTGGGATTTGCAACATAGTATTAAAAAAAGAGGTTTTTGAGCGTGAGAGTAAAAATAACTTTTAGAACATGCTACAATAAGGCCATTGGCCTCAATTTCAGTTAGTCAATGCATATCTTAACTTATATTTTATTTGTTGTTTTTTCATAAACTTTCACTATTTTATAAGATTTATCTTAATGTGTTAGTATCAATTATACAAATTAATAAACTAAACTAAACTAAACTAAAGTTCCGAAATGAATAATGAACAATTTATTCAAAAATGTAAAAATTCTTGATTTTTTGATTTTCGTACTAAAATTTTTTTAGTGGATTTTGTTTAAGAAAAAACCTTCAAATAAAAAAAATTTTTGTATTAAGATCAACTGCTCTGTAATTTTCAGTAAATTGCAGTAGTTAAATTCTTAATCTAAAACAAAAAGGCAAAAGGAAGAAGTAGAGGAATCTGTGGTGTATCGAAAAGAAAAATCTATAAACCATTATATTAATACCAATTGGTTGTAAATTAATGAAAATAACATACGCTTTAATTCAACAACATTTATTAAATACCTGCATACCTTACACAAATAATGTTCGAGGTTTCGCCTGCATTGGATAGCAACATGATCCGCCAATCCTGCATATTGCTAGGCTTCAAAAGGTTGTTGATTTTGTTCAATATATTTTATGTTGTTGGTTTTAAATTCCAAATAAGAATCAAACACTGTTGTGGCTACTTTCCATCACTTGTGACTAAGTTGAATTGGATTGAATTCGATTTAATTTTTGAAGTATTTGTTTTGAAAGAATCAGTCAGTGAGTCAATCAATGAGACAGTCAGTGAATCAGTGATCATCGTAAATATAGAATTTAATATATGATTTTGACTTCAACTTTTTTCACAGTAGATTTATAGACGTGGTTTTGGTATCACTTGATTTACTATTAAGAACAATTTTAAAAACATCTATCGAATGCTACTTGGTTTCAAGGTTAATTTTCCAGTCCATAAACTTTGATTATTCATTTTCATGGTAAATGTAACTTTTCGCCAAGTTTCTTCATGGGACGAACTTTGTTCTTTTATATACCAACCTACGTTTATTAGGGTACCTAGTGCTTATGATTGACTTATTGGAATTTCTATTGCAACTGATCAAGGTAATTAACAATATTCTATGCATAAAATTTTATTGGAATCGGGTAATGTCCACATTTGAAATTTCCTATACAAAACACAATGAGATTTCGGAAAGTCTTGTACGTAAAATTTCGTTAAGAGTGTGAAAGCTTATGGAAAATATTTAAACTTTCAAAATTATTAAGCGCCATAAGGAGTATAAAAACAAATTATTTTAATTTTTTTGTCACGATATTGACCCCGTTAAAAATAACAATAAAAACACGACACTTACTGTTATTTTTAATAAGGCAGATATTATTATAGAAAATTGAAAGTAATTGTTTTGTATTTTGCCTTATGGTACTTATTGGCTATTGAATAAACCGGAAAGTGCGAGGTATAAAAAAACAATTACGTGCAAGGAATTTTATTATTAAATATGTTTGTCTGGCCCATACGCATGCTCAAGACCGAAAAATCAACTTAATTCAAGAATGATGCGGCTACTCATCTGAGTTCGACAGTTTAACTTTTAAAACTTTTTCTTTAAAATTAAATTTTAAAAATTTGTTAAAAAAATTTAAGCAGGAAAAGTTAAGTTCACAATCTTTGATTTGCAATTTACGTTTTCTTTTTTTTTATATTCAAAACTTTCCAGTCATTTTGCTGCCCGCATTGCATTTAGTATTCTTTCGCTTTTGTTTGAAATTTTTTTCAACCATTTCACAAAACGCATTTGGTGATTTGTTGTTAAACTTTTGTTAGGTTAATTCATTTTTATTTGTTCAAGAGTTTTTCACGTGAAATAACGTTTCACACTTTTATTATTTCACTAAATATTACCAAATATTACCTATTTCATTATTTCACTGATTATCGTTTCAATCAAGATAATTATGCGAAATTTGGCATTTTATTTCTCACGAAATTTACAGACATGTAACTTAATTGAAGTCAAAAACTCCCCAAATAATTGAATGCCAAATTACAAAATCTAAACAACAAAATGCAAAATAAGAAAAAGAACAAATTGCTAATTAAAAAACTGAAAACAACGAACGCCAATCAAACAAAATATAATGTGAAAATTTCGAAATAAAAAATGCGATGTTAATATTCAGTTAATATTCAGACTAACGTTCTTTTCAAGGTGTTGTTGAGCCAATTTAGAAGATGGTGTAGTTAAGTCAATTGTCTTAACAGATGCCTCTCGTGCTGTGAGCAAAAACAGTACTATGGTTTTGGTTCGCTCTTATTGAGTAATTTTCGTGCTTCCCTGATTGCCATTAATTTTACTTGAAAATACTAACAAAGTTCGGCAACCCAACAATAACTTGAGAAAAAAGACCTGACAAAATTGGGTACTATGACATCTTTACTGGTTATATGTATCGGTTCAAACAATTCCATTACACCAACTGACACTAAAAAATATAAAGTTATTATATTTTCAAGGTCTGCTAGTATAGGAACCAGAGCATAAAATATTCTTACTACGTTTATTGTAGGGAATGGATGTGTACGAAATGATTGGCAAATTTCAGATAAATTGCTTACAAAAATATTTCACCTTTCCCTTAAAATCCAATCTATGCTTTATGCATAGAAACAGGACTTCCTGAAATTTTCGCAAGCATACCAATAAGTCTCAGGCAAATTATATCGTCAGAGTATCGCATCAACCAAACGATTGACAGACAAAAAACAAAAACAAAAACAAAGGTCTTATACGAAAAAACAAAATAAGAAATGAAGATTGATGGATGGCGGAGTGTTAAAATATGGGAAACACTTTTGGAGATGTTGTATTGAAGGTTTCAAGCAACTTGGATCAAAAAATTCAAAGAAAAATGCTTTCACTTAATAAGTCTTTGCCCCCATCGTACTTTTCCCACCAATAGCATTTTAGCGAAAAATATTTTAACAATGCAAAAAAAAACCAATAAATCTTTTGAACGAGACTGATGGATAATTCCTAACTTTTAAAAATATAAGATATCTAAAAGTAGCTATATGGTGTTTTTAATAACAAAATTTTGAATAATTACATTTTTTATTATTTAAAAAAGAAACTAAAATTCGTAATATTAAGCTGAAAATTGTTATTTGAAGTGACGGTAATGCCAAAGCATTAAATTTCATTAAATTTCTTACTTAAAAAATTAATGCTCTGGGACCCGATCGTAAGGTTACCTATCTTTCTTAATGAGACTATTGAAAAAAGATGCTGACTGACGATTTTCGTCAAAACATTAACAAAACCACTAGTCAGACAGTTAGCTTTTTATGGATGCTTTCATTAAGAAATTAACTTTTTGGGTTGCTTTAGGAACTTTCTTTATATGAATTAACCAAAATAATTTGCCATTAATTAGTCGCCTATTAGGTGTGAAAATTTTGAATTTGTTATTTAATGTCTTCTATGCTTTACTTAGTGCTTTGCTAACTTGACATTACTCGAAAGGCGGTAAAAACTTCTTATACTTAACGTTTTATGGCTAAATAATTTACAGTTAGTTAGTTTTTAATAAGTTGTTAGAACTGGGTTCAATCATGGAATGTTTTCTATGTTTTTTGGGTCTTTTGCTTGCTTGATATCAAATTAGCAAAGCACCGTCTAAAAAAGATGTAAGAACTGCTAATAGAGAATAGTATATGGCTTAATAATTTGTCGTTAAGTAGTATTGATAAGTAGTATTTACAATTTAAATTTGTCAAGCAATGTTTTCTATGTTTTAAGAGTTTCTTGCTTACTTTGACATCAAGTTAGCATAACACCACATCAAAAAGGGGTAAAAATTGTTTAATCCAAATGGTTTACCGTGAAATAATTCGTGGGTAATCATTCCCCAATGAGTTTTGATAAATTCGAGTTTGTCGTTCTATGTTTTCTATTTTTTCTTCACAAAGTTGTAAAAACTTCAAAAACTCAACATTTTATTGCTTAATAATTTTCTATTAATAAATCCTTAAATAGCTTTGACAAGTACAATATTTTTTGCGATGTTTTCTATGTATTTTCAACGAAATTATCTCACTTGAACCAGTGAAAACGTATTAAAGCAATAAACGGTCAAATATAATCATTTTTAAACACATTTTGAATGTTAGTTCATAAAAATGAAAAAATTAAAACTTAAAAATATAGAAAATATTACACTAAAATACTAAAATTGTCACATTCAATCAATGGCTAGTCAAAGACAAATTATTTACCAAGTTAAATTTCAATATAATAAGCTCTAAGAAATTTTCCGGAGCTCTTTGCCGATTTTATTGATTTTAGGAAAACAAATTAAAAAAAAAAAACATAGAAAACATCGCATGACAAAAAAATTGTCACAGCTTATTAACGACTAATTAACATCAAATTACTAAGAAGTAAAATGTGAAGCTGAAGAAGTTTTTACCTCTTGAAAAAAACATAGAAAACATGAACGACAAATTCGAAACGGTCAAATCTTTTTCCACTCCCAAATTGTTTAATTCATATTTATCACCTTCACTTACAATGTTTTAAATAAAAGTTAGCAATACTTCATTTAGCATTAGTCAAAGAAATTATTTTCATATCACTAATGGATTTCATAAAATAAATAAGTAATCATTCAAATTTGGTATATTAAACTTTTGCGAATTCACTCAGCTAACCATAAGGTATCTGACGCTGAGAGCATGGATTTTGAAAGAACAAAATATCATGATGGATTCTTTGATTGATCATCATTCATCATTGACAATTCTAATTTTCTTTTTTTTTTTTAAATTACATTAAGTATGTGTGTGTTTATCCAGATAAATTTCAAACTCAAATGTTAAAGAAAGTGAGTCCTCTCTCTATCCAAATCGATCATTTTAATTTGAAGTGAAAAATGGATTTTCAAAATCAGGTTTTATTTGATTTGATTTATTTAATAAAAATGTATATGTTTTATGTACCTTATGAGATGATTCTCGTAAGAAACTTTTAAGTCACAATAATTATTGTTGATGTATTTTATTTTTTTTTACTTTAAAAAAGGAGGGTAATAACTTTAAAAATGCCACAGCACTACAAAATTATATTTATACTCAAACACAATCCATTTCTTTCGCTGTTTTGCTCAAAATGTATTCTAACATAAAAAGTAAAAAGAATCTAACAACTAACTATTGGATCACATGAATTTGCGCTTTGGTGATTAAAAACCATATCTAAGCTAAGTATTGATGACTTTTAAAAAATGGCTAACTATACAGTCGACTCCCTCTAGGTCAAACTTCCTCTAACTCGAATTTTCAACTTTCCATATAGAACAGGTAAAATAGAACAAATAAAACAAAAAAATAGTACCATCATAAAACTTGGTGAAAACGGTTCATATATACCATGGGAGATGGAGGAAGTTGTGGTTTATCAAATGGAAACATATACCTTGGTACAACATTAGCATATGACACATTATTTTAGGAAGTTTCTAATGCAGAATCAAATGGCCTCCGTTTAAAAAGATATCACCATTTTCTTTAAACAATGACTATATTTTCGGTATTAAAGTTAAATATAACCGAAACCCAATTGGAAATAATAGTCCATTGATAAAACTTGGCATCAATGGTTCATTTGTCTTTAAAAAACAATAGTCAGAACCATGAATCTTGGTGAAAACGTTTCATGTACCATATGACAATGAAGAATCAGAAGAGTCTATACCAGCGATTCCCAAACTTGATATGATACGGAATCCTAAAAAAGACCGAAATATATTTCGGAATTCCAATACTAAATGATAGCAAGAAATCAAAGACAAAACTTAAAATATTATGTTTTTTTTTTTATTTGACAAATTCCATCAAAGCTAGTGCAAGGAAATTATTTGATTGATATTTGCTCTAAAGTTGAGTTCTATGCCCAAAATTTGTACTCGCATATCTGGGATCGCGTCCACATTTTGTGTTTCCATAATCTTATGTTAATTAGGCCGTTTCACGAGCAACACGTTACGATAAAAGCGAGCAAAATAAGAATATGTACTAGTTTTGGCGACTGGGTTCGCCTAATATACTAACCCAAAATTTGTTTTATCATACAGAATCAAAAACATACTCTAATATCCAGCTCTGATCTCCAGCAAAATTCGTATAAAATTTGAAAATACTCAACATTGCTTTTCAAAAAAAACATTCTAGTTAATCAGAAATTGATATTTTTTAAAGCTGCCAGTTTGTTTGTTGATTTTCCCCAAAAAAGTCGTTGCAGTTTCGATGAATTTTCACTAATTGTCTGCAAGATAAGCTAGTTTTGCAATTAATTGCGCATCCAGCTGTTATCGCTGTTATATTATTGATCCAGTTGAAAAAGCAAATTTACAATCTTCGTATTCAAAAAAGTTTTGAATTTTAACCTTTAAAAGTTTTTATCTGGGAATTAGTTATAAAAATTCTTTTTCTTCACGAATTTCGTGTAACCCTGGAGACTGTCTCGCAGTCGCAGTCAGTTTGGGAACCGAGGATCTTTACAGATATTTCACATGAAATTGTGGTGTATCAAACGGAATAACTTACTTCAGTTCAACCTAAGCATATGCCACATGTTTTTAAAGTAGTTTTAAATGGTGAATAAAATGACATAAAAATCAAATCGATCTTTTTCCAATATGTCAAATGGAGTGACAGTTTGGTCGATTTCATTGAAATTTATCGGTCGTGTGCGTGCTCTTGGAAGAAAAGTGATTAGTTGAAAATGAAATTTTAACTGATAGCTCAACTGAAGCTGAAACGGAAATGATAGTATAAATGGAGCTTAAAGACATCAATTTATCTGAAAGATTAACTGAAAACTCAACTGAAACTAACAGGATTGTCTAAATGGGGCTTTATGAAAAAATAAAAGTACAAAAGTTTAAATACTAAACAAATGAATTTTGTTATTAATATTTTTTTAACTAATACTTTCGACATCAAGTTTTTTACTTAAAATATTAATATTTGAAACATATCTACCTATCAATATGTAAATATGGTCTAAGAAATACTCCAAAAACTCCTATTCTAATTTTTTTAAGAATAAGAAGGCTCAAGAAGATTACATATCATACATTATAGGTATACAAAATATTATCTTAGTTCATCGCGTTTCATGATTGGCATATTCAAATATCCGATTTATTTCTACTATATACAACATATATCTTTCGTACATCCGACGCAATTTCGAAATTAATTTGCCTGTAATTTCCCGACCACATACTTAGCCTAATTTATACTGGTATACATAAACCTACTTATTACACTCTCTTATTGCAGGTGTATTGATTTTTCCATTTAGCGTGACTTTAATGGTAATTCTAACTTGTGTGCCGGGTGTACATATTATAATACCTTTTCTCAAAAAAAAAACTTGTAGATTAGATTTATGCAGTGACGTAGCTTAAGCGTTTTCTATTAGGGCATAGAAATAATCTATCTAAGCCCTTGCAATTTTCATTTTGAAACACACTCAAATTATAGAAAACCATTAAACTCAATTCTTTTGGTATACGGAAAACCGTACACCGAACGTCTTATAAATAGAATAAACTCAAGTGATTCATATTACACACCTAGTTTAAAAACGTTTTAAAAAAAATGGGATCAATTTTCCTGATATTTTGGCACAGGTGAACGTTTGATAGACTTTCGAAAATGTGTTATTTGTTAAAAAATATATAAATATTATTTTAATATATCCAAACTTCTCAAGTTTCCAAACAATACAATAAAAATTTTACTCGTATACGATTTAAAATTTTGAAAAATGTTTAGTTTTCGTTGGAAAAATGTCGTTTGATGTTTCAATGAAATGAACAGTGAGGATGACTTTGCTGCCCCAGGGCATCAACTACTTAATTTGCCTCCCTCTTGACAACGCCTCTGAGTATGTACATTATATACGTTTAAGTATATTGTGTTTATAACTATGTATGTTTGTATTAAGAAATGTGTGTGCTAAGAATGTGTGAATGGTTGGAAAATAATTAGCGCCAACTCCGTTTAAATGGAGTAAGGATATTAGATTGATGTACACTATACATACATACATACACACATTATATACACACTGCATGTCACTTGAATAGAAACTATTTTTCTCACAATCATCAAACCTTTTAGTGCTTTTTTGAATTTATAATGTTTTGTTTTAATTTTTAAAAGAGGGATTCCATATAGAATAAAATTGCATAAGCAATGTAGTGCAAAAAGTATTGTTAAGTTGCATGGAATGCCTTTTTGCATTTCCTCACAAGAAACATTGTTTTTTTCATTTGAATACAAATATTATGCTTAAATAAAAAAAAATGAGAAAAATGCATCCAAAAGGTTTTTGCAATGCTAAGTTGTTTTAAATAATTTAATGAATGGAAAATATTATGCTTCCTACAAGAAGTGATTGCTAGTAGGTAAGGTGATGAAATCTTGTTTTGATTCTATAAAATTTATACAAAAGAACATCGAAAGAAAATAAATAATATACATAATACATTATAGTAACCTAGCTACCAAAAATAAAATAAGTAAGTAACCTAAGACTAGGACCGTACTTGCGATTTTCAGTGGTTGCGATTGAAAAATCGGAAACTATAGCCATGCACTCATTTGAGATTATATTACAGCTTTTGTGAATGTGAATGCACGCACATGCGATCTATTTAATTTTTCGACTGAAAAAAACGCTCAGAAAATAGATCTGATTTCATTTTTGTAATCGCTTCCATTTAAAGGTCGCATATGTGCGCATTCACTTTCAAAACCATATTTCTAATTTTTGCCCCTTATTAATCGTACGATTTTTCTAGCTGTGACTATGATTTTTAGTCGCACCTTATTTAAACGTGAGTGTGAGCACAAACCTCTAGCTTCGTATGTTTCATTTTAACTTTCGACAGTAGCATGTGCGTTAATTCTCACTTAAATTCAAGTGTTCTATTTCTGGCGATTGAACTGAACTTGGACTGTGTCAATTAAGAACAATTCAATTTTTTTGATCCGATCATTGAAAAGAATCGATGTATGAAATCACAAATTTTCATTTCAATCGATCTCAATCTCATTCATTTCGATTATTCTCGATTTTCCATTACAATCTTAATCATTTCGACGATTCTCAATATTCCATCTAATTGTCAATCATCAATAAGTATTCTCGATTTTTAGTATCAGTAAGAAATATCTGATTTCTTAGACATCTTAGACATTTTCTCGACATCGTAGTCATCTTTCAATGGAATTTGACAGATGATGGCTTGACGGAAAGGGTCTACACTAGATTTTGTTCCAAATAGCATCAAATTCCCCTAAAATCACCTTTTTTCTGAAGCAGTAAAAATTCTTCAAAAATTTCTGATTTTTTTTAATCCATTGACATCGTAGCCATCCTTCAATAGAATTTGACAGTTGATGGCTTGACAACTAGGAGACAAACTATATTTTGACAGAATAAGTGTATTTTTATCCAAATATTACATAATTGCAAATATTAAAATCACCTTTTTTTTGGAGCAGTAAAAATTTCTCAAAAATGTCTAATTGCTTAGAAGTTTTTTTATCCATCGACATCGAAACCATCCCTCAGTGCAATTTGCAATTGATGGCTTGACAGATAGGAGACAAAATATGTTTTGACAGGATAGGTGTGTTTCGATCCATATGTCATCCACTCGACGTAAAATCACATTTTACCGGAGCAGTAAGAAAACTAAAAATTTAAGATTTTCTTAACAGTTTTTTAATCCAGTAAAATTGTATTGTTTGTTAATTTGGAATAATTAAGATTCGATTGGATTTAATCGAAACCAAAACAAAATTCGAATCACAGTAGTATCGAATAATGAACTAAGTAAAATAAAAATGTCCGACTAATTGATTGATTAAAATAATCGAATTATTTTTTTGATCGATTCTTGGACGATTCGTTCATTTGAAATGAGCGATTAACACAGCTCGAAGCTGAACGACTGAAATCGCAAGTGCGGTCCTAGCCTTTAGGCTAGGTTGATCGCAACCCAGTATGATTTTTTGGTATCATGCGCGTTTATTCTCATTTAATCTTATGTGTACTATTTTTTACAACTAAATGAAGGCACGACAGAAAATCGCTTAAGTGCGTTCTTAGCCTTAATCTTACTTTAAATTAAGGTACCGGTGAAAGCATTATACATAGTATTATTTTCTATTAAAAATGTTTAACAATAATAATAATTATTCTAATCAACTTGCATAATACCTGATGGTTTATCGATGTAACTTTTACATATATCTCTTATGTTATAGGAACATACTTATAGTCATATCACTCCATGCCTTACATCTTTACCAAAGCTTTAAACACTCTTATAGTAAAAATAATTCTAGTCTATATTTATATGACGTGCAGTGTACTTATATATTAAAGAAAATAGTGTTAACATGTTTAAGTGCAAGAACGTATAAGTAATTGAAAAAGGAGAGGCAAAAAACCAATTAAGTTGTAGGTATTATAATAAACCACATAAATAAGTCTTCTGAACAGTTTAGTAATGATGACGGGCAACGCATTATGGAAAACATTAATTTGTGATTGAAACTCAACATTGAATGTTTTTATTTCACTTATACTTACACAATATATCTAAAAAAATATGTAGGTAGGTACATTAATATTTTTGCTTTTATAGTAAAACCTCGAACAGAGAAAAATTCAAGGGATCACCTGGAAAATATAAGGTGTTACCAACCATGGTATATAAATCTATATGTACTTAGTATAATCTTTGTTTATAGGTAGTTACACATGGTTAAAATATTGGACTAAGATAAAGTCAAATCTGTGTTGTGTGAATATACATTCATAAGTATACGTGTATACGTACATATAAGTAATGTCCATCATAATTTTATGGGAATTAAGCGCTTAAAATTTTAATTAACGCTGTATTTAATTCAATTTAAAGTTTAATTGATCTCAAGTTCTGAAAGGAAAAAATTTAGTTCAGCCAGGTACGACAGTAAATATTGAATATGATAAAAGTAGCTTAATCGAACTCCAGCTGGCAAATCCGGAAGCTGAAAGTAGGTATATACCTTTTAAAAGGTGTTTTTACTAGTCGACAGTTTTTATGAAGTTATATTGGTTAAAAAGATAATTCATTCTTCTTTTTAATATGCCGTATAAAATTTAAATAGTTTGGCTAGAGAGATAAATATTCGGAATCAAAAATAAAATGAACAGAGATATAGGTGATGGAGTCCCTCATCTTATATACCGATTTCATCTTATATCTATTCAATGCTTAGTATAAGCAGAGCGTAAAAACTAGCTAACAATACATACAAAGTAAGTATGATATATGTACCTGCTTACACATACAAAATACAGTATACGATTAACGATTTAGTGAATCACGAAATAGTGAACTATCCACAATAGTGAACACACGAAAAATTTAAAAAATAATTTTGTATAAAAATTTCCACCAAGCATTTAACATTGCTTAAGGATACTGAAGAATTTTATCTCTTTTTATTTTTAAACCTGTTTAAAAGCTTTTTAATGCTTAAAAAACATTCATATCGAAGAAAATGTGCATTTCGGATCAAATTCATCTTTAGAAAGCCTTCCAAAACTCCCTCTTGAAAAAGTGAACATTCTCGTAAGAGGCAATTTTTTGATAACGATGATAGAGGACAACAAAAACTTGGGTAGAAAAATAGTGTCTCTGTGTCTGATTGTATCTGGAACTACAGACTAAACCAATGATGCGATCTTATTGAAATTTTGAACTTAGAGGCTTTTTGGTGATTCTCCAGGCGGGAAATAGAAATATTGATTTTTAGCTCAAAAAATAACTCTACTTGCCATATATCCATTATATAAACGGTGACCATATTTAAGAATGCCGAATAATGATCAAACAAATTAATTTAGTTTTTAATTTTTGGCCTGCACAAATCCAAGTCATGTTTAAAATAAATTCGTACTTAGGAATGCCAGACGTCCCACAAAACGATTTTCGTCCCGCAAATGCCCCGCTGGAGAATTTTGTCCCGCAATTCGATTTAATGGCCCGCCACGCCCGCTAGACAGTGCTTGAAAGGGGTTGATATTTTCTTATAAAAATGTTATTGATTATTTAGAAAAAAAATTGATTTAAACATTAATTTTGAATGCAGGAAGACAGGAAAAATCTAATTATTTTATCTGACTAAGTTGAAATATTTTGTTGGTCTTTTCGGCTTTTTTGGTCACTTTATGGTGCAATAAAACTAATTTTTTTCATACTTTACCACCGTTTCGATAGGAATTGCTGTTTTGTTCAGCGGTCTTTGTTTGAACAGTAAATCATAAAGACAGTTGAACAAATTTGTATCAATAATTTAAAAATAAAATTGATTTGATTTTAAAAATCAAATCATATTTGTTAAACTGTATTTTTGATTTACTGAAAACAGCAATCTCTGTCGAAACACCAAGAACAAAAAACGAAAAACAATACCAGGCTTATTTACTAGATTTTTTAAAACAGTCTTTTAAAAGTCAAAAATATGCCTTATTTATGAAATAAAATGAAACAATTTCAAGTTAGACAACTGATTCCGTTGTCCAAGTTAGACAACTTTTATGTTACTTTTATGTAACAAAGTTTTTTAATAACATTTTGGAGTTGAGCTGTCTAAGTAAGACAAAATTTATAAATGCTACGACTCTACATTTCTTAAAATAAACCAGAGTTTGAAAAATCTAAAAATTATTGTGCTTTTGAAATTAAAAAAGTAAATACTGATTCATTGATCCAAAAACTTTTCAACTTAAATTTTGTTTTTCAAATATATATACAGCAATATTAAAAACAAAAAATCTGTATGAAATTTTTATAAGCTTTAGGGAAATTAGCTGAAACATTATGCAATTTTGCTTTTTTTAGTTCTTTTTTCTCTGAAAGTATTTTTAGTTTTATGAGTTCTTAGCTTAAGGAGTTCCCTGGATGAAGAAATGAATTAAAATTCAATATCGGTATTAGACGGTCCGTATTTTATGAAAATAGTTTTTTTTTGTAAACAAACGGATCTTTAAATGTATTATAACACTCGTTTAATACCCAATTAGCGTTGAATTGCGCCTTTTTGATACCATGACTCGTTTGACTTGATTGCTTCGGGGGTTTTCCAGATACATGACTGCGAGATTTCCACCTGGGCCTCCGTATGTCCACTCGGCATGACCAGAAAGTTCCAGTGGAGATCAACATCCACCATGAGCCCAGAGTTCTTTGATTTGAACGGATTTGGAATATGGTTTTAGTATATTTTGGGCTAGCACCAACGTTAAGAGGCGGGACTTAAGACACTCAGTTGATTGGATCGCATCCCGTCCAAAGCCAGCTGCAATGTGCTGAGCTCAGCAGATAGCAGAATGACTGGAGCGCGAAGGATCCAACCGATTATCACTGTCATTGAGCATCATTAAACCCAGCAGAGGCCTGTATTCCAATTGCTCACGGTCTTGGGGTCTGGGGGGCAACATGATTCGTCAAAAAAAGCCACTCCAATCAAATATGCTCTCATTCCAGCCAGAGCAGGACATTTCCACAGAATGTGAAGGACTGTTTCCTTTTCTTGCTGATCATTGCAGCTACGGCAGTGAGTATTGTAAGAAATACCCAGTCTCGCTGCATGTTCATCTACTGACCAGTATCCAGTACAGGTTCCAATGACCCTAGCTATGTCTCGCCAGGGTCTACATAACAGTTCAATTGTTCGGGATTTATTAAAGACGGACCAGATCTTTCTGGATATTTTGCATTCGGTCAAACTATTCCACCAACGATTGGATTCACTTAGAAAGATTGACAATAAATTGCCCTTCACAACTCCCAGGGGAATGTTAACTCTTTCCGCAAGTGAGTTGTGAAGGGCTGATCCTTGTCTGGCCAGTTCGTTTGCCCGTTCATTTCCCTTAATGCCTCTATGGCCAGGAACCCAGATAAAGGTGACCTTGAGGTTATTATTAAGGGTTTCGAGCTCCTCCCGGCATTGCTGGACCAGTTTAGAAGAAGTTTAGAAGATGATGTAGCAGAATCAATGGCTTTGACAGCTGACTGACTGTCTGTGAGGATAGCTGTATTACGATTTTGGCTTGGATCATGTTTAAGTATCCTGCATGCCTCGCTAATTGCAAGTACTTTAGCTTGAAACACGCTAGAATAATTGGGTAAACGAAAGGACCTTGAGATATTAAGAAACTCGGAAAAGATTCCTGAACCAACACCACACTCCATCTTAGAGCCGTCAGTTAGATAGTTGTGTCGAAGTCTCTCGTCACGACGTCATCATCCCAGTCCTTTCTGGATGGGAATAAGACTTTAAAATCTTAACTGACTTTCATTGTAGGCGTGCGGTAGTCAGTAGGAGTTGAACAAATTTCAGTGGTAATCAAATTTGTGATATTGCTGTGACCATAGGGCTTGGCAACCCAACAATTTGATTCTTTTAGTCTTGATGCACTACAATATACTAGATATTTAATGTGCAGATCATGTGGTAAAAGGTGCACAAAAACGCTTAAGGCATCCGTTGGGCAAGATCGAAGAGCACTTGTGCTACCAACGCCAGCTGTTCTTTGAACCTTTTTAAGTTTGTCAATGTTATATGCTCTGTTTAGTGCGGGCCACCAGACAATCAAACCAAAAGTTAAAATCAGCCGTACAACGGCTGTATACGTCCACAAAATCATCTTCGATTGTTTTCCAATTTAACTTAGGATCAAGGATGACACCAAGATACTTTGCACTGGTTGATAGTGAGAGTGGTTGGCCGTTAAGACGGGGTGGAGTGAAGGGATATATCTTAGTTTTGGTAGTAGTTTCTTGCTGATCATTGCAGCTACGGCAGTGAGTATTGTAAGAAATACCCAGTCTCGCTGCATGTTCATCTACTGACCAGTATCCAGTACAGGTTCCAATGACCCTAGCTATGTCTCGCCAGGGTCTACATAACAGTTCAATTGTTCGGGATTTATTAAAGACGGACCAGATCTTTCTGGATATTTTGCATTCGGTCAAACTATTCCACCAACGATTGGATTCACTTAGAAAGATTGACAATAAATTGCCCTTCACAACTCCCAGGGGAATGTTAACTCTTTCCGCAAGTGAGTTGTGAAGGGCTGATCCTTGTCTGGCCAGTTCGTTTGCCCGTTCATTTCCCTTAATGCCTCTATGGCCAGGAACCCAGATAAAGGTGACCTTGAGGTTATTATTAAGGGTTTCGAGCTCCTCCCGGCATTGCTGGACCAGTTTAGAAGAAGTTTAGAAGATGATGTAGCAGAATCAATGGCTTTGACAGCTGACTGACTGTCTGTGAGGATAGCTGTATTACGATTTTGGCTTGGATCATGTTTAAGTATCCTGCATGCCTCGCTAATTGCAAGTACTTTAGCTTGAAACACGCTAGAATAATTGGGTAAACGAAAGGACCTTGAGATATTAAGAAACTCGGAAAAGATTCCTGAACCAACACCACACTCCATCTTAGAGCCGTCAGTTAGATAGTTGTGTCGAAGTCTCTCGTCACGACGTCATCATCCCAGTCCTTTCTGGATGGGAATAAGACTTTAAAATCTTAACTGACTTTCATTGTAGGCGTGCGGTAGTCAGTAGGAGTTGAACAAATTTCAGTGGTAATCAAATTTGTGATATTGCTGTGACCATAGGGCTTGGCAACCCAACAATTTGATTCTTTGAGTCTTGATGCACTACAATATACTAGATATTTAATGTGCAGATCATGTGGTAAAAGGTGCACAAAAACGCTTAAGGCATCCGTTGGGCAAGATCGAAGAGCACTTGTGCTACCAACGCCAGCTGTTCTTTGAACCTTTTTAAGTTTGTCAATGTTATATGCTCTGTTTAGTGCGGGCCACCAGACAATCAAACCAAAAGTTAAAATCAGCCGTACAACGGCTGTATACGTCCACAAAATCATCTTCGATTGTTTTCCAATTTAACTTAGGATCAAGGATGACACCAAGATACTTTGCACTGGTTGATAGTGAGAGTGGTTGGCCGTTAAGACGGGGTGGAGTGAAGGGATATATCTTAGTTTTGGTAGTAAAAAGCATCAGCTCAGTTTTGCTTTGGTTGACTTCTAGACCAAGCGCACGCAAATATTATTAGTTTTTATAATTAAATTTAAATTTTCATTTTGAATTGTTTGCGTAACTGTTTTTAAGAATTTTTCTGGAATACTGAACATTTAATGCACAACTTCTGAAATAAGGAACATTTACATTTTTTTGTATACAAAATAATTAGCAATGAACACTGTCCTTAATTACAGAACTGTCCATTATAATAATGAACGGATGGTCACCATAATTATATACTTTTTAGTAAAGAAAAATCAACAAAAACGTCAAATATAACGTTTTTTTTATTTTTTATTTTCTTACTACCAGCTCAACCAATTTCAATCATATTTTCAAGAAGACGCTCCTTTAAAATGTTAATAATATTGCCTATCAAAATTTTGTATTTTAAAAAAATATTTTTTTTTGAAAACTCAATGTTTCAAAAACATGTTGATAAATGTTTTTGAAACTAGGTTTATAAATGTATATTTATAAGTACTCAAAACTACAAAATTACAATACAAACTCGATTTACGCAACTAAAAGAAATTGGCGTAGTTGCAATAACCGAGGTTGTTGCACATACTGAGTTATAGTTTTTTGATAAAATTATAGTTGAAATAGCTTATTTTCTTATAGATTACGACAATGTTATGAAAAAACTTTAGTGAAACCAAAACAAACAATTATTTTTGAATATATTTTTATTAAATACGAAAACAAAATGTTCTATATTTATATAAAAATTAATATTTGATACAGTGACTGCCATTAATATTCGGTTTTCTATTAAATATTTTATGAAAATTCATTGGTTTTCTTCAAAGGTACATATTTACATATTTTCTCAGTTAAAATTGTGCATGGTATTTCAGTATACCATTAAATCTGCATGCTAGTATTAAGACAGAGTTAGAAACTATACCAAAAACCTTCGTTAAACAAGGGAAGTTAAGCAATAAGCAAATAGAAATAGAAATAAACACTTCATTAATGTTCCGTTTTTTGTGTTGAGTTCTTGTTTAAGTGGTTAGAAAGTGCATTACTATTGATTTGCGCATTTTCTGTTCATAAGAACTCCAGAAAAACACTAGCATATTTGTTGCATTTTGTTCACGTACTCTGGGCTTTATTTTCTGTCATTATTTGTGCAATTTAACCAAAAATGAATTTTTGCAGGAAGCAGGGCTTTCGCGCACTTATCAGTCCCACCATTCCACATGTTTTTATGAGATGAAGACAGGAGAATCTACAGAAGTTGCGATGTTTGTTTTAAAGTAGCAATTTGTGGACAGTATTTTTAGATAATTTAGTATTTGGGATAATTAGCCGGATGCTATTTGAATATTAGTAAAATACGCAATTAAGTGGCAATCTGCTTAAGATTGTCTCTTAGAGCCCTCAAATAATATTCCTTGTTCATGATCCCATCAAAAAATACCAGATTGCAAATATCTTTGATCTATATTCAAGCTCACACGGCCACACCGTAACACGACCCCCCTTTGCTTATAACTTTCGGCTTCAAATTATGGCTTTTTAGCTCTTTAGTTTTATTTTGCGTCATATCATCCACTACCCTGGCATCGGATGCAATAAGATTGGATTTACTTTCAATTTGATCCGATATGGTTGGGTCATCATATTTTGAAGGAAAAATGGCTTAAAACCGAAGATTTGAAACACACAGATTTGTGGGGTTGCACATCGACCAAAGATATGTGCAATCGGGTATTTTTGATGTCATCATGAACAAGGAATATTATTTGAGGGCTCTAAGAGACAATCTTTAGCTTTTTTTCGCTTTTCTATTACTTGGACATTTCAATAGTTTTGAAGTTCCAAGCAATTTGAACATAAGAGCTAGTACGTGCTAGTACGTCAAATCGTACATTTTATCTTTAATCAAATAGGTGTACTAACTCTTTCTTGAACATGTTTCTTTTTATTTATTTCAGAAAAGGTATTGATTTTTTCAGTTTTTAATTTGTTATCCAAAAACTTAATATCGTCATATAGCAATATATAAAACTTTATTTGAAATTCGTTCTTTTTCCATTGGGGGGTCGTAGATTTTTTTTAAAGTTCACCAAAGTTATCCCCACAAGTTATCATTTCAAAGGTTTTCCATAAGGAGTACAGGATCCAAAATGTTATGTTCTGGTATTTTGCTGTTTAAACAAAGGGGGACAGATTTTTATTGGCAATTAATTGTGCGTCATGGGAGTTGAAGGGTTGAATGTAATTCATTTTTATAAAAAAAAAAATATCACAAAATATTACCACGGCTTTTAAATAATTTAATAGCTTATATACATAATTTTAATACACATTTAGACAAATACTTTTTCTTGCAACAAAAATAATGTTACAAAAGTGACTCGAAACAAAATAGAAACTTGAATATTTCAAAATTTTCAAAGTCAAGTTGTGGTCCCAATGGAAAACCATCAGGTTTTCTCTTTCATAAAAATCATATTTTTTGAGCTGTGGTAGCTATCAAAGTATAAAGAAAATAATATGATATACAGTATACTTACGAATGTAGCGAAAAATAAAATTTGAAACTTTTTGTTCATGGTTCCGAGAAATTTTAAATTTTAAGATTTAACAAACAAAGTTCCAGGTCCAGGCATGTATATTTGTTCACTTAAAATTTCAATAAGATAACTTTGGCAACGAGTAAAGTTAGATTAAGATTACGTGAACACCAACATTTTTTTTTTTGTTTAACGTAATGCATTTTATGAGTAATTGCTTTGCATATTAATATGTACTATAGGTACTATGTTCCCACTTAACTGAAATCTGAGATTTCAGCTGAAAAATTTGTGGATAGCAGGACTTAACTAATATTTCATTGGTAGTTTTCATTAAGATTTTGTTAAAATTTCTATGAAATCTTGTTCCATCAAAGTGAAATATCAAACATTTTCAACTCTCAACTGAAATCTCGGATTTCATTTTGGTGGAAACAAAGCCTTAGATGTGTATTTAATCTTTTTTATCCACAAATCAGCGGAAAATTTAACATTTAATACCAAATATATTCCATATTTAAAAAATTGTTAGGAAATATACGAATTTGTATTTTGTTATAAAAAATAAAACAAATTAATTTTTTTTGTCTTCGAATTTTGTATTGAAAACGAATTCTTTGTATCTTTAATGCCTTAGGCCTTACATTATATGTATTCAACCACAGGAGCCAAATCTTGCGACCCAGTCGTGCATATACCTATTTCTCTTTTAACGAAATTGCCCCTTTTCGAAAATGAATACCCTGGTTCCCCCCTTCTTAGCTAATTTGTTTCCTTGTCTCGATCAAAGCTACGCATACTCTAGACCTTTTGTCAAATATTATGCGAATCAGCATGGTATATTTGCAATCTAAATTTACAATCAGTCTGCAGTACTTTTAAAATAAAACAATACCCGCAACCATTACGTTTCAAAGTAGGTACATACCTATTCTATGCGCCTCATATGGTTGGGTAATTTTTTTCTAAAAGTTTTCTTCTATGGATCCTTGTAAAAGATGCCTCTGAGCTAAAATCCAATTAGAATAACGATACAAACAAGGATACACTATGAATACATAAGAAGCACACGCTTCGAAATTTACCTATGTGGGTGGAAAAACGTCCTTTCTTCCTGTTCTTTTCCAAATATTCTTTTTTTTTATTAAAATGTAAATACGTTACGCACGAGGCGAATGACATCCATGCGACCATTTCTTTTTTGTCATAAAACATTTTCTCCTTATTTAATAAAAAACATGGTACAGACTGTCTACGCTGCTGTTTGGAAGGGTCTTCGATTTTCGTCGTCCGTTTACGTATAGAGCTGACAATAGGAATCCAGTGATCCACTGTCTGAAATGATTTAAATTTTGTTATGACATAATTTTTGTGCTATACCTACCTTAAGGCAAAGTGACATTGTATTTTCTGCCAGAAATGAAGAGACATGTTGGTAAAGTAATAAAAATAAAAAACAAATTTTACTGTATAAAGCATTGAAAAGTACCTACACACTCGTAGATTGAAAGCCTCGCAAATTAGATATGTATATTGACATAATATGAGGTCGCATTCAATTTATAATTTTTTGAAACGAAACATATTGAGGCAAAATTTTTATAGATTAAACAGTCGTTTTAAATCAATTGGAATATATAAGGAGTCGGATGCTAATTTATTAAAATACATTCAGTCGTATTTATAAGATTTCCTTAGACGGTACAATAGATGGAAATATGCTTTATTTAATGAAATTAAATGGTTGAAGGTAAAACGATATAAGTTTTTAGTGAAATGGTGTAAGTATGCATACTACCTTACCTATATGTATTGAATGTATGCATACCACAATTACTTCCACATAATGAAGGAAATATTTATAGTGAAACTAAGGCTCAAGGTTGCAGTACCTCGTGGCATGATGGTTAGTGCGTAGGACTGTCATGCCAAAGGTCTGGGTTCGATTCCCAGCCGCTGCCACCTAAAAACAGAAATGTTTTTTTTCGCGAGGTACTGCCTCTTGCGAGGAACTGACAAATCCTCCAAGAGTATACTTGTCATGAATAAGTGCTTCTCATCTAGCCGTTCGGACTCGGCAAAAAATTGTAGGTCCCCTCCATTCCTGCCAAAAATACGCACACAGGAATGGTTGAGAGTTGTAAGTCACTAGGCCTTGGTTCTTTACGAGCTGTTGTGCCACCAATTTTTTTTTTTTTTTTAAGGCTCAAGGCACCGTTTACAACCTTTATAATGTGCGAGAGATGGTGAATGATCTTAGATATCAGTGGTGTTTGGTACAAACGTTATAATTCCAAAAATTAATTTACTTCTTTTCGTACACTTTTCAGCGAGCTCGAGCACAAGCAGTAAAAAAAAATGTAAATTTGTACGTTAGTAAACTTAATCTTGTCATTCATGTTATTTTTTATTTCTGAAAATTCCAATTTGGACAACTTCCGGAATACCTTCATTTGTGCACTATGACTGTGTCCATACAATAGATGCATTTGACACAGAAGCATTAAATCTCTCAAAACTGACTAAATTATAATTATTTTATATTCCAATTCTTTTAATATAATTTGTATTAAATTTTAATACATTTTGTTTTGAAAACATAAGCGTTCCGATTTTGTGAATACAATTTGTATCAAATTTTAATACTTTTTGTATTAAAAAAACACACGCGTCCCAATTTTTTGAATACAATTTGTATTAAATTTTAATACCTTTTGTATTAAAAACACAAGCGTCCCGTTTTTTTAACACAATTTGTATTAAACTTTTATGCTTTTTGTATTGGAAACACACGCGTCCCAATTTGTATTAAATTTTAATACTTTTTTAATTAGATTTTAATACTCTTTATATTAAAAACACATGCCTTCCAATTTTTCTAGTATAATTTGTATTAAATTATAATATTTGTTTGCAGTATAATCCCAAACTTTTTAACACAATCTGTATTAAATTTTAATATTTTTCGTTTTAAAAATATACACGTACATTTATTATTAAATTCTAATACTAAAGAATTTTATTTTATTTTGTTGTATTAATTTTTAATCTTTTTCGTATTACAAATAATAATTTTAATAATAAACTAATAGAACGTAAAACGAAGTTATTAGAAATTTTTGTTAATATTTCCGGAGTATTAAAATGTAATATTTTTTGTATTGTCACGAATTCAAGATCTGTGAAATCGGCGTTCAATATGCAATCAAGTGAAGATTTTAGAGTAGAATAAAACTAACTCGAAGCCAACATCATTGTTTGTTCTCAAGATTCTTCTACAATTCAGTTTTAGGTAAAATTTCTTTAAGTAAACTTGATTTGACTGTATACTATCAGAGAAATAAAGTAATGGAAAAAAACTTTTTGGATTTAAATAGCTTAAACGTTTCTTTTTCAAAAAATTCTCAGATCAAAATAAGAAGAGAAGTTCCACTATCTCCTATTACTCCATTATTCAAATCATAGTGATAGTTACAATTTTTCTGAAACAAGATTTAGATTTAAATAAAATCGACGACTGGGTCGCACGTTATTGCTCTTATATTCAAGAAGTTGAGGATTTAAGAAAATTATATGTAAGGGCATGGAAGTTATGAGAGAAAAAGTTTAAAAGCATGAAATACTATATTTAAAATAGCTAAAACAACTTCTTTAAGAGTTTGAGATGAAAATAAAAAAACGCCATCTTAATTCAATATTGAATATGATTGAATGGGAAAAAAATAAAACTGTTGGATCGGATTTAAGAAAACAATAATTTTTTATACATATCAAATTGTTAAAACATTTTTATGAAAAACGTTTGGTAAGCAAATTTTAACTACCTAATTTTGTGCGTAACAAATAAAATTTCAAGAAAATTGTTAACCGGTTTTTGAGATATCGAATTAAAAAAAGAAACTTTTTTGAAAATTTTCATATGCAATATTTTTTAATCTTATTGGAAATTTTTATATAAAAAATTAGTCTAAATCTCTTCATCCGATAATGAGAAAATTAAAAATTAAAAAAAAGGTTCAATGAGAAGTATTCCATAAATAGTTGCAATTTGTAAATCCATAGTTTTTAGGAGTACTGCACACTAATTTGAGCATACAGAAAAAGTTTAATTAAAATCCGATATGAAAAAAAAATGGTTTCCTGTATTTAACATTTGCTTGGATGAAACCGTTATTTTCCCATAATTTTTTTTCTGATAATACTTTAAGGAGTGCAAAAAACCCTTTAATACCGAGTTTTATAAAAATCGACCATGTAGTTTTCAAAATATTTTCACTTGCGATATAAGTACCATACTACATAACGATGATAAAGAACACCAAAAAAGTGGGTGGCGAAATTCTGTTTGCCTGCCTGTCTGTACTTCAACCTGCATTCTAAGCCACTGAAGCAATTTTCTTAAAATTTTGAACTTTAGGTTTTTTTGTAACTATCCAGAGGGGAAATTGAATTTTCTTAGCTCCAAAAATAGCGGTACTTGCCATACAACCGTTAAGTTAAAAGCTTATTCATCTCAAAAGTGCTCCAACGATTTTGTTAAAAAAAAATCAGTGGAAGATTCATATATAGTCTACTTTTTAGAAACTAACCACACCCCGTTATTAATATAATTTATAATAAAAAAGTCGAAAATCAAGCAAACCGTTAAATGGCAGATGATTTAACGGTTTGCTTGATTTTCGACTTTTTATTAATGGCCCACACGATTTCAATAAAAATTTGTATGCAAAAGCTCCTTTAAAATGTCAATAATTTTGCATTTCAAATTTAAAAAAAATAGATTTTGGATCAAACAAAATTTAATTTATTTTTGAAAATTCAATATCTCTAAGACGAGTTACTTGTTTTTTTTTAAATAAGGTTTATAAATGTGTTGTAATATATACTTAAGGTTGGCATTTCATAACTTTTTTTTTTTTAATTTTACCATAAAAAAAAGATTGTAAGAAAAACGTCTCCAACGATCTAATTTTTTTTTTACATACAAACGTCTTTTTGAGATCTAAATGGTTCAACAAGTTGTTTTTAAATGTTTATATTTTTTTCTATAACAACTTTCATGTTGTAGAAGTTCTTTATTTCAAGCAACTTGAATTTAAGAGCAAGTATGTGCGATCTAGTCGTCATTTTATTTATTTTTTTCTTAATTTTGGAAGAAGCTTCCAGATAAAAAAATATTATTAAAAAGAGAACAACCGCTTTGAAACAAATCGAAAATAAAAAGATAGTTTTTTGGGTTGGGGGCGGGGGTATCATTAATTACCATTTTTAAAAAGTGGTCTCCCATCCAATATGTTGATATTATTTATAAGAAAGGACTTTTAAAGTTAACAACTAGTCTTACCTTGAACAAAATATCCCACAAGATTCTCTATTACTAATGGTGGATCATACAAAATTTCTTTTTTGATTCTCTGGTAATGGAGTTGGCCTTAACAAGACAAAAAAAAATGATCTAACGCTGATAATATAATTTCCAATGCGACTTACATAACAAAAACCTCTTAAAGCAACTGAAATCTCATAAAAACAGGCTCGAAATGATTTGCACTCAGCCAAGGAACTGAACCAATCTTGAAAACTTAACTAAAGCATTGATATTAAGTTTCTTTTTATAATAGCAATATATATATACATGTATACGTATATAAGAGAAAGAACTCTTAAATATGGTATGGCAATTTTTATGTGGACAAATAAAAACAAACATCGACAAAATTGACGCATCAGCAATAAATGAATGCTATCGCACGGAAACAGGGACATTAAGAACCAAATCAATAATAATTGCAGCATTTCTAGTCGAAGTAAAATAAATATATATGGTTGTATGTATGTTCCTCCTTTAAACAACTTGAAAAAGGACATTAAATATAATCAGCTAGGGTAAGCTGACATTATGCACCCCCTACAATCCTACATAATACATTAAAAGAAGAAATCTTCAGCGCAAAACTACATCGAAAGAACTCTATTTTCCACCTTGAACAGATATCTTCGCTACCTAGGTATACACCACAAATAACTTTTCCCGAAATAGATCTGTCGTCACTTTGAAAAAGGAATTAGGTTTAAATCGGCACCAGTTTAGCGCAACTTAGAAAAAACGATACCCACCACAGACGAATAGTATCGCAAGCTCTACAGGGACATTGAAAGTTTCTTTTCGAATGCAGAACGTATCTTATTTACCGTACCGATAGCTCATTAAAAAGCAATAATTCTTATAAACAGTGATTGAATTTAAAACGAACAGTGATTCACAACCTTTTCACCAGGGACTTTTAGTAGACATCAAGGATCTAGCTGGTAGCTTAGCTACACCTCCGAACTAACATCGATACAAATACTAGAAAAGATATACCTAATAGCACAATAGTGAAACAAGGAAACCGTTATCTTCACTGATGTTTATTTGAATATTCTCAATGGACTTCGCAGTGGAATATTGAAATCGATCCAGACAACGCATACAATTGAAGACTTCTTCAATCTCTCCAATCCAAACCATATTCCATATACATAATAATAAACATAGGAGACGAGACTCTAAGAAATTGCTTTGTTTTTTTGTATACCAAAAGAACCTTTCGCAATTAGACATCTTTACACCGCTCTGGCGCTGGGGAAGCAGCTGAAGATTAGGACCAAAACAGAAGAAGGAGAGAATTAAAAAATTCTTAAATCCTACAACATTTCATCAAATTGGTTATATAACTATTCAAAAAACAGCTGAAGATTGTCAGAATTTTTGAATGGCCTTACAATTTTGCACCAGGGTTACAAGGTCGAGAAAACATTGTGTAGGTCAAATTCCCAAATTACTGCCTTAAATGTAGCCGAAAAGCTTTCCCAACCTCTTGTATAAAACTTAAAATTTCTTTTATATTTCACGTTCTTCTAGTTTTCTTGGAATAATTTCGAAGGTGGAATCTGCACGAATTTAAACACAAAATTGGACTCATGTATGCTATAATTTTTTTTTTTAATTTAAATTTAATAGAAATCTGGACGATATGTTTAGTAAAATTATTATCAAACTGGGCTACTTTTTTTTTCTATTCATGTCGCAAATTTAGGAAAGAAGATAGAGATAATCCATTTTCTGATAAATAACTCAATCTTTTAACATAATGTTTGGCACGCATTGGTAACTTTTGACATATCTAGAAATTAAAAAATTGTGTAAAAACTTAAAAGATGTGAAAATTTTGTAAGAAAATGTAAAATGATTTTGATGGCAGGTGGATAGATACCGTTATAAAAGTTTTTGGCAATTTTTGTTTACCAAACAGTACAACATGCTTGCAAAATTCATTGATTTTGTTTTATAAATTTCGTTAGAGCGCTTTTTGAGATACATAAATAAGCTTTTCCTTGAGGGTTATACAGCAAGTATGCAAAGCATTATTTTTGGAGATTAAATGAAATTCAATTTCCCGAGTAAATAAAATGCACGACTGGGTCGCACGTACTCGCCCTTATGTGCAAGACGCTGACAATTTAAGAACATTTTATGCAAAGACATATGGAAATTATGACAGAAAATTGTTTAAGAGCATGAAACACTGTATTTAAAATACCTAAAAAAAATTTCTTTGAGAGTTTGAGATAAAAAAAAGGAAGGCCATCTTTATTTGTGATTGAATATGATATTATAAAAAAAAATTTAAATTCGTTGGAGTGGTTTTCTTAAAAATTAATTTTCTAAATATCAAATTCTAAGTACATTTTTAAAGAAAACTTTTGATATGCAAATCATAAGTATTTATTTATGTGCATATAAAAATAAAATTTCAAAAATTTGTCAACCCATTTCTGAGAATGAATCGAATTTTCAAAAAACAGTTGAAACTTTTTTTTAAAAATTCAATTTTTTTTTTTAATTTTTGATACGCAATATTTTTTAATCTTATTTGAAATTTGTATATAAGAAAATAATCTAAATTTTTCTTGCCGAAAATGAGAAAATTCAAAACTAAGAAATTCCTTCTATGAGGAGTACTATTAATACGTCTGTGAAGTTAGCAGGACAATCTTAAGCTAGACCAATGGAACCATATAGCGGGGACTTGCAGTTTTTTTTTGGCATTTTTAATGCATTTCTGTTTCGGATTTAGCAGTTCACCAAATAGTGGGTGTAACCCACTTTACTGCTTACTTCACTGTGAAGTAAGCACATGTCATTTTCTCAGAAACCAGGCTAGCTATGAATCTGAAATAAGGCTCTGAATTTGCATTTCACGAAAAGGATAACCCCAAATTTTGGAGTTCTAAGGTATATACAAGAAATTTCATACTGTACTGCTAACTTCACTGTTAGTTAGCAGAATATTCATTTTCTCAATAATGGAACTAGCTTGAAAACAACAGTTAGGCCTCAAATTTACAGTTTAATTTGCATTTCAAGAAAAATTCAGGTTCAAATTTTGAAGTCCTTATTTAAAAAATAATCGAATAAATCCGTTTTTTTACTGTTAACTTCACTATGAAGTTAGCAGAACAGTCCTTGTGTCAGTAACGGAGCTAGATACAAATTTGCAATTTGCCTCCAAATTTGCAGTTTTTATGCACTTCTGAAAAAAATTGAGTTCAAACATTGAAGTCCAAATTTTACAAAAAAAAAATCGAAAAATTAATTTTGCACTGTTAACTTAACTGTGAGAAAAACAAATGTTCTGCTAACATTTCGGTAAAGTTAGTAGTGCTGTGATTTTTTGGTATATAAGGACTTCCCGATTTGGTTGAATTGCAAAATGCAGTAGAAATGCAATAAAAATGCCAAAAAAAACTGCAAATTCCTGCCCTGGTCCCATTGGTCTAGCTTACAATTGTTCTGCTAACTTCATAGACGTAGATACTATTAATAGTTTCTACATGTAAATTTTTATATTTTAATAAGAATATAGCACTAATTTAAGCATACTTAAAAAGTTTAATAAAAATCTTAGGAGTCTATTTTAAGAAACAAAAAATTTCTCAACGGCTTTTTAACATTTGTATGGAAAGTACCGTTATTTCTTCATAAAAGTACATTTTTTTCCTAAAATACCTTATGGAGTATAAAAGAACCCTTAAACACCGAGATTTATAAAAATCAACCGTTTAGTTTTCGTAATATTTGATTTTCAAAAAAAAAAATGTTTTGAAAATTTTTCAAAAATCCAAAAATATTTTTTTTGGAAAATTTTAGTAGAAAAAACTGTTTGTATGTATTGCTTAGAAACTTCTGTATGAAAATAATCATGCTTATCAAATAAACTGCTTTAAGGAACATAGAAAATAAAAAATAGTTTTTTTTGGGATGTATAGATACATTTAATAGCCATTTTTTTAAAAATGGTTTTACATGCAAAGGTAGCTTTTCCCAAACGAAATTTATTGAATTTTCTTAAGAAAAGTTGTGGAGCCGTTTTTGAGAAAAATAAGATTTTCTAAAATTGCACAAGAAATAGTTGTAGGGCAGGTACCGTTATTTTAAGTTCTAAAAAAAAGAAAAAATGTGGGGCAGAATCAACAAAAACCGCTATGTACGAAGTTTTAAGAAAATCGATACCGTACAGCCGTTTTCGCTGTAGCAGAACAAACAGACAGAATTTTTCCACCCAACTTTTTTTTGGAATACTCTGTCATCTCTAAATTTTGTTTGCATGAATCAAAAACTTGCCCTATAGTTACTACATCGTTAGAAAAATTACCAAAATTTAAAGAAAATCGCTTCAATCGCCTCAATCCATTGAAGCGATTTTCTTTAAATTAAATTTCTTTGGAAGGTCAGACAGACAAAATTTTAACACTCCATTTTTGTTTTCTGTATCATGCAAATGTTATGTTTAATTATCATCTCGATTTTGTTTGCACAAACCCAAAAGTTGACCTTAGTACCGCCTTCATATTCATAAGTATGTACATACTTATGCATGTATATCGCAATTAAAAATCCATCAATGATAGAAATGTCGCAATTGAATTGCTTAATCAAATTTATTGTCCTATGACATTTAAATATATATTAACATAATAAGTGTTTGCTGACCGACCCTTTTCAGTGATGTATGCATATATTTTTAATTTCCGGTTGGTAATTATTACAGATCGCATAATATTGCAATATCCTGTCATTGCGATTACCTACAAAATCTCCATAATTCTGTCACCTGAAATGTATAATTGGTAAAACCAGAAATTTATTGCTAACGGATCCTACATATTTGCTTTTACTTTTTACCATTCAAGTGTGGCTATCATGTGTTGAGAATTACGACATACACATTATAAGTAGGTGTCTTATCTACATATGTACATACATATGTGTGTATATTATTCCATGGCTCAAGCGACTATTTATCAAAAATATTCAGATAGTTAAATACATACCAAAAAAAAAAGGAGCAGAAAAAGGGTCAGTTTATGTAAGTATACCAAATCCTTTTATCCATTGAAATACAGACACATAATTTAATAAAACGTTGAGCTTAGCTAAATTCAAAGAATTTTCGGATGGTGTCTTTATTTTATTTGAAAACAAAAATTAGGCATCCAGAAGTAAAAATATACTCAAAGGGAGTCATAAACAAAAAGATCAAAAATCAGTTAAAAGGTTATAATAATATAATAAATCCAAATGAATTGTGAATTCAGGACCATTATTATGTAGATGAGCGAGTTTTAAGTTATTTCTTTTAGTTGTTCAAAGTTCAATTAGTTTTATTGTATATTATTGCTCAGTAGGTGTTTCTGACAGCTCGTGGTTTGTTAATTCTGAATTAAACTACCCAAACAATTTTCTGTGATGAAAGGCTGGTTTTGACGAGTCCTAATTACTGAGTATTTAATGTAATTAATGTTATTGAATTTTGCGGTTAAAGAATTGGTTTCCATACCACAAACAATATGTATATCCACAACGTAATAATTATCGAAATTATTAAACTTTTATTAAAAACATAATATTACTTTTTTTTTAGTTATTTACAAACACATCGTACATTATGTAGCTTTAAGTATTAAATGTACTCAAAAAAATATCTTTTGAAATATTTTAATTAAATTGTTATGTGTGTTGTAAAGCCAACACAAAAAACTTATTGACAAAGGACTTAATTTTTATTAAATTAATTTTGTAGAAGTTGTCACATCGGATAAAAATTATTCAATATTCATTCAGGAAGTAAGTAAATTTCAGTATTTTTATAATGACATCTAAGTGATGTGGTGAGACTTTGCGGGTACTTGAATGGCATGATAATTTTTTGTCGATGTTATGCGAAAATAAGCTATTTATTACTTTACTGAATTAGTGTTGGTATATTTGAAAGATATAAAATTGACTTTTAAAATTCAAATTTATGATAAAAAACGTTGCCTAATTTACTTCAAGGAAATATTTCATTTATGATAAAAAATTCTTTGCAATATCAATCGAAGTACTGAACATTAACTTATGCCGTTTCTCCTTGGTTCCATCCTCCAAATATACACTTCTGCTTCTTGATGTAGATGTAAGCAGACACAGAATATAGTGTAGTGTAAATT
Organism: Dasysyrphus albostriatus; assembly: GCA_946251815.1. Lineage (NCBI taxonomy): Eukaryota > Metazoa > Arthropoda > Insecta > Diptera > Syrphidae > Dasysyrphus > Dasysyrphus albostriatus. Next base: position 180,930,694 of record OX276335.1, read on the forward strand.
ATATATATATACATCTATATTTTAAAAATGTCTCATCTATTTTTGGCTGGAATTGAGTAAATGACAGTTAAATAGAATCATAAGAGGTAAGAGATCAATAAAGTAAAAATCTGAAAAATAATAGTCTATGCCATACAATTTTTTTTTTAGTTTTACAGAATCCTATTTTTCTCAAAAACAGCTTTACAACATTTCTTTAAAAAATTCAATAAACCTTTGGATGGGAAAAAAACATTTTTCCAAAAATGGTTATTAATGGTATCCCGATAGAGCCATTTTCGCTATTTTCTTCAAAATGTTTATTTTGATTTGAATAATTTTTATACAGAAGCTTCTCCACAGTTTTAATAATTTTTTTAACAAAAATTTTCAAAACATATTTTTTTTTTTTTTTTTTTTTTTTAATTTAATTTTCTTTTTTGAAAATCAAATATTATGAATATGGTATTAAAGGGTTTATCTATACTTTGTAAAGTACTTCAAGACAAAATAAACTTTTATAAAAAAATAACGGTACCTTCCATACAAATGTTAAGAAATCGTTTAGGAAAATATTTTTTTCTTAAGAACGGCCCCCAACGTTTTTTGTGAATTTTTTTCCTTATGCTTAAATCAGCGTGATATACTAACAAAATTATAAACATTTACAAATACCAACTATTAACAGTACTTCTCATAGAACGTCTTTTTGTTATTTTGAATTTTCTCAATATCGGCTGAACGGCTTCAGATTAAATTTTTTATATACAAATTTCAAATAATATAAAAAAATATTGCAAATCAAAATTTAAAAAAGAAGTTTTTGAATTTAAAAAAAAAGTTTGCAATTTTTTTTTTGAAATTTTATTTTTATATGGACATAAATAAATACTTGCATACCAAAAAATTTTAAGAATTTGATATATAAAAAATTATTGTTTAAAAAAACCGCTCCCACGATTTAAGTTTTTTTCTTTCCTACAATCATAGTCCATTAAGAATTCAGATGGCATTCTTTTTTTTTTTCATTTTAAACTCTCAACGAAGTTATTTTAGCTCTAACCCTCAGCATCTTGAACATCAGAGCAAGTACGTGCGCCCCATGTTGCGCATTTAATTTTAACTAAGTTTTGTTATATTTTTAAGATTAAGCACTTAACTCACTGGCTAAATATACTTTATGCTTGATGAGCGTTAAAAACATAAAAAGTAAAGCTGTGAGATTGTAATTGGTAGTAAAAAGATGATTGAATTACAAATATAATTAACAATGTACAACATTGGTACCTATGTAGGAATACATAAAAAAAGGTAAGTGTATTCTTTTTAATGCCAGTTAAATTATAAGGCTGAATTTAAAGCAGTGAAAAGTATGGTCATCCTACCGGAGGAAATTTCTAACTTGTGTTTGTTTATGGGCATTTATTTAAGGTATCTTTTGGATTATGTATAGGTATGTTTATGCATACAAAAGAGATTACCTTTAGGTTTCAGACATTTTTTTAATTATAATAAATAAACAAATATGAATGTACAAGTACATTGTATATGTTTACGTAGGAATGTTAGGATAGTCCTTTTTTGAAGTCAAGTTATGTAGGTATCAAATGACGCTTATTAGAATCAAAACATTTTTTAATCTTCAGATTTTTATCACACCCTGAGTTTTCTTATTTTTATTTTAAGATTTATGGGTACCTTCGGGGTGATTCTACGCTGTAAGAAATAAAAGCTAACGCCTACATAGCCTTTTGCATAGACCTTTTAAATTGGAATAATTACGCGTAAGGGTTTTTGTTTTTGAATATGTTTGATTGGCCCATAAGCCTGCTTAAAACCTTGCATGCTACTAAATTCACCCAAAAGTTTCTCAGAGAATGGTCACACTGGTCAATTTTCAATATTTTTGGTGTAACTCGGGAACTAAGCCAAATTTCACAATTTTATACTGAATACTTTTTGTTCAAAAGTGAATTTTCAATCGAAATGATCAAAGAATTTTAATTTTTTTCTAAACTGCGCAAAACTTAAACAAAATAAAGTAGAGTCTTAAGGCCTTAATTTGACACGTTTAAAAAAAATTTACACACAAAACCCTACTTAATATAAATTAATTCTTGACCAGCATCATTCTTTTAACTCACCCCCCATACGAATCGGTGCATGGGGATAAAAGAAAGAAACCGACCGAACAATAACAAGCTTGTGTGTGTTAGTAAAAAAGCTAGTCGCTGTTGCAATTGATAAACAACGAAACCTGCATTGGGATTGAGCTTATCATGTGGTTTCAGTGGCGCGGTGTGTAGTGCATCGGCGTCTGGATCGCAAGTTTCATGGTTTGCTCCCGACGGCAAAAAGTGTTTTTAATGCGAGTATAACCAGACTAAAAACCACAAAAGTATGTTCGAGACAGCACTCGTGAAATATCTATAACAAGTTGTTGTTGTTCATTCAAAAATTATTTAAAAAAAAAAATATTAATTGAAATCTTTCAGAGTTACAGCTATTCCAACTTTACCTTTTTATATAATTTTTCGCAGTTTTTGCCCGAAGTCCTATTTTCGGAGTCAACATAACAAATTTAACATTCCTTGCCCCAAGTACCATGGCTTATATAAATAAGACCGTAAGGCCGTCTAGAAGCATCTAATAAGGGCCGGAAAACAAAATTGCGAAATTATCTCCTTTTTAAATATTCTTTTAATCGTAATGTTGTAAAATCTTGAGTTAGAATATTAAAACGAATGTGAAATTTGGCATATTGTACCGAAAAAAGGGCATTCGGGAAAAAAATACTAAAAATTATAAGATATGATAAAGTTTGAATGGCTATAGGTATCTTTGCAAATTTTGAATAAAAGTTAATTTTTGATCATGCCATAATAAAGCCTTTAGTCCCTACTACATTTTATCCACACATGTCTTGACCCAATCTTAGCTTAAAAAAATTATGTGCTAGTTAGAAAAAAATTTATAAATCTTTGATTTTTCAATTTTCTTATGTTGGTTTTTGATAACTTTTTCTTTTTAAATTTTTCTATACAATTTTTCAAACCATCCATTTCGATAGATAGTTTAATTTTGAACAAATAGTTTTAAGTCTAAAATTGTCAAATTTGGCTTATTGTTCGAGTTATATATTCCAAAAATATTGAAATGCGGTCAGTGTGATCATTTTCTCAAAAAACACATGGGTGAATTTGGCAGCATTTTCGGTTTTAAGCATGCTTAAGGACCAATCAAACATATTCAATAATAAAAACCCTTGGAAGTTATTGCTCCTTTAAACCCCTTATTGCTTGGTCTATTTGGTCTATTTAATAGACTAATCGATTAGATTCAGAAAAGAAATAGGTTTATGGTCCGTTTAGGTTAGGACGGGATGGGAAATTTTCCGAAGAAATAACTTACCGCCATATTATTCACTAAAGATTTTAATTGGATTACAATGAATGTTAAATGTAAAATCCAACTATTAAGTACAGACTTGTTCAATCTAATTTGAATCCATATCCATATTCACACTAAGCATGACTTAAATCCAATGAATTTAAAATGCCCTTAATTTAGATATAAGATCGTTTAATCCAAACGTCAAATTGTCAAAATAACAAATTTCCGCAGTGATAGTTAAAAGAAGGTAAGTATCTACTCGTATTATGCCACGGGTGTATAAAATATTGAAAAATGCAAGTCGTTCATTTGAGTGGATTAAGAACTTTATAGTATTAAAAATATTTTTAATTGTTTAAAAAGTGGTGAATAATGGTTAATAAGAAGAGACCATTACATCAATAAACTTCGATTTCAAGTGCAAATTAAATACAAATTCAAACTGATAGGCTTAGAGCCAATGACATATAAAGTCAAGTCACTTGCATACATTTGTAATTGACATAAATAATAGGGTAATTGGGGGGTAAAACCAATAACAGTTTGTCTGCCTACCTTAATACGTGTCGAACAGGTGTAAAATTTTACGTACATTTTGTTTATCGATTTAATTCAATACTTATTGGTCCAAGGGAAAAAACGTGCGTATAACAAATATTCTGCTTGCAATTTTGAACAATTTTTGTCATAGGTTAAACTTTCTATGGTTAGTCCCAAAGAAGACAGAGAGCAATGAAATTTCCAAGAACCACTCACGTTTTATGTTTACCTGAGTGATTTTTGGAAACTTAGTTAACTATAGAGAGTTTGACCTAAGACAACAATTGTTCAAAATTGCTAGCTTAATATTTGTTGTATTCGCACTTTTGCTCTTAGATCAAAAGGCATTCAAATAAATCGATGTAAAAATTTTACGTTGAATTCTACACCTGTTCCGCACGTTTTTAGGTAGGTAAACAAACGGTTATTAATTCAACACTTCAAAGTCTATTATTAATATGAATTACAAAAGTAAGTCAAGTTAATTGACTTTTATGTCGTTGGCTCTTAGACTATGAGTTGCTAGTTGAAAGACTACAGCGAGGCTAAGCCGAGATCAAAGCGAGACGATTACAAGATTTGTATAGTGATAAAAATCACGGGTAGATGTCATGGCAGGACCAAAGCGAAGCCATAGCGAGGAAAATTGAGAAAAACCAGATGACACCGCGACAATGAGTCGTTTTCGCTTCAAACCGAGTTAAAAAAAAGTGAATGATATTAATTTAAGTTTTAATCTAGATTTAACAACTTAAACTGACCTTTAGCGGGCAACTTTAAAAATAATTGGATTCATCGCGTTTGGATATAAATTTTAAAAAATTGGATTTAAACGGAATGTGATTTAATATGGAATTTGATTTAATTTTTTGGATTTAAATTACTTTTAATCTGGATTAAACGAGTGAAAAAGATGGGCGTAAAAATAGGAAAATATATTTAGAAATTACACTAACAATATAACATATATAATATCCATTGGTAAAGCTTTTAATCCAGTCTCATTTTTTATTTTCAAATAAAATTCATTCAATGAATAGTTTCGACAGAATTGGATCTCAAATTTTAAATTTTGAAAATAACAAATTGAAAAAAAAAATTGAATAATTTTTCATTATATACACTCCTCGTCAACTGAATACGCACAAGCATTTTTTAATATACCTTATCCATTTTTTCCAAACAGTGATGGTTATTATGCCATCTGTTGATGCTTAAGATGTTAAGCAGATAATTCCGAAAGAATTATCCAAAAACAATCGTGAGTTTTTCTTCAATCACTTGCAAAGTGTTTTATATGCAAAGTAGGAGTTTTTTTTCTAGTCAACTGAATAGGTACAACGCCATTTTCTTCGTTGTTTATAAGTTTTTTGGAGTGCTTGACAGTTTAAATTAACGATTTTAGTGTTTTCAGTAAAATTTAATTCTTGATTTCAAATTTTAAGAAAAATGGGTAGATCTACGTGTCTTAACAGTGTTGAAAAAGCTAAATCGATTTACTTAGAGACCAAGGCCTAACTGGACGTGCAATTGCTGATAAAGTTGGCCGAAGTTTTAATGTAGTTTATTCTTACTTGAAAAATAAAGATGCATACGGCAAAAACATGAAGGGAGGTAAGAAAACAGCAACAACAGCAGCTGAGAGACGAAGAATTTTAAGATATGCATCAAATTCTTCTGATTCTGTGGCAAAAATAAAACAAAAAGTCGGCGTAAACGCAAGTTGCTCAACAGTATTAAGAGTAATCAACAACTCAAGCCATCTTAAACGAATGAAACTTAAGAAAAAACCACCACATGACGAGAGACGGAAAATGTTGCGATTAGATTTTTCAAGACTTCACATGAGTTGGAAAAAAGAATGGTATCACGTGGTTTTTTCAGATGAAAAAAAGTTTAATTTCGATGGCCCTGATGGGTTCAACTTCTATTTTCACGACTTAAGAAAAGAAAAAAGATTTTTAAAGCGCCATCATAGTCGTGAAGGAGGTGTCATGATATGGGGAGCAGTCAGTTATTATGGAACAGTTGAGCTCGAGGTTGTAACATCAAGAATGACAGCAGCTGGGTATAAAGTAATTTTGGAAAGAAATTTTCCTAAATTTTCTAACATCTTTGGACCCATAAACTGGACCTACCAACATGATAATGCGCCTATTCACTCAGCGCGCATAATAAAATCATGGATAGAGGAGCAACAAGTGCAGTTGCTTCAATGGCCGCCGTACTCACCTGATCTAAACATCATAGAAAATGTCTGGGGATGGTTAGTGCGCAAAGTTTATGAGGGTGGTCGTCAGTTCGAAGACAAAGAAACCTTAATTTCTGCAATCAAATTAGCGTGGAGCGAAATTTCGTTAAATTACATTAAAAAGCTATACGATTCCATGCCGGATCGAATTTACGAAGTAATTAAAAATAAAGGTGGAAGTACCCACTACTAAACTTAAACAAAAACTTGTTTCATTCCATTCCAATACCAATTTTAATTTTTGTACCTATTCAGTTGACTCAAAAAAAAACTTCTACTTTGTATAAGTTACACTTTGGAAGTGGTTGAAGGAAAAACTCACGGTTGTTTTTGGATAAAACTTTGAAATTCTGTTATTTATATGTTACGAACATTTTTACCATCAACAGATGGCATAATAACCATCACTGTTTGGAAAAAATGGATAAAATATATTCAAAAATGTTTTTGCGTATTCAGTTGACGAGGAGTGTATATCATTTATGGTAGTCAAATCTTTGTTGTAATTAAAATGCAAAAAAACTATATGGTTTTATGGCTTCAATAGTTTTTGAGAAAATTTATAATAAGGGTATTCATGCAACGATGTAAACTTTTCGACGTAGTAATTTTTTTTGTTTACGATGCATGTTTCATGAACACCCATTTGCGTAAACATCGTAAACTAATACGTTGTTTGTTTAACGTCAAATAAAATATTACCTTCGTCCAATTTTGTTTTCAATTTTTATTATTTTTCTTTTTATTGTATCCTTCCTCTGCCATTTTGATTAAAATGTTTCTCGTTTTGATGTTTTTATTTTTTTGCTTGATTCTTTTTTGTTCAGAATCAGTTTAAAAGTTTACCACGTTTACCATTTTTATTTACGATACAAATTCATATCGGAAAGTTTAAGATTTGTTGGAAAAGATTTCTCATACAAAATTTAAAATTTTAAAATTTTTGTTTTCAAAACTTTGCGTTTGACATCAATGTTTGCTGAATTTCCAGAAAATTTTCCCCTCCTCCTAAAAGAAAGAAAATAGACTCCCCACCCAAGACAATTTTCGTTCTTTTTTATCTTGTCTGTGCTCTGACATTTTTTTTCGTGTTATTAGAATCACCCTGTACCTAAATAATTCCTAAAAAAGAAAAAATAGTTAAATCGTTTTTTAATATTTTGAACTGAAAGACTATGTCGAATTTCAGGAACAAGAGATAGGCTAATTTTTGTTCATGTAGGTACATAATTAACTAGCTTTATCTCTATCTAAAATAAAGGTTATGATGAGATTTTAAAGTAGATTTTATAACTTATAAGGGAAAGTTATTATACCCTCCATTGCTTAATATTGTTCTTATTATTTTTGTTCTTAACTATTTTGAGAGTATTTTTTTTTTAAGTTAACCCTTGAGGGTTGAAAAGATAAAGGATCAATTTAATAATAAATATTCAGATAGAGCAAAAATGTAGTTTCAATAGTTCATGCATAATTAAATTACTCCTAAGAATAATAAAATATAAAGTTTATTTTAGTTAAGACAGAGAGGTAAGACTATTACAAGAAAAATGTATTTAAAGAAAGGTATTCGTACATATTTTCAATATGAAAAATCAAACAAGTTATAGTTATGAGTTTTCTTTGCTATCCTCTGTATTTACAAAAAGGATTAAGCCGGAAGAAAACATAAAGGAAAGTAGGTACCTACCTACCTTCATTTATGTAAGAATAAATTATTTTGGTAGAAACATACATACATATGTACATACCTACTCCTCGAAACGAAATTACGTCATACATATTTAATTAAATATAAAATTTAAGTTCTGTCAAAATTCGTATGTTTGCTTATGTATGTCTAAATAAAAAGCTCCCCTAATTCAGACATTTTCAAATTCTTGTCAGAAAAAATTCCATAACAAATGCAAATGCCATGAAATAAATTAAATGGACCCAGGAAATGGACTTGAACGACGACGACTATACGATATTTTTTGTTCTTTATTGTTTATTGTTGAACCAACGTACATATTTGCTAATTTAAATAAATTATGTAGGTATTACTGTTGGTACAAAAAAAAAAAAAAACACAAAAGAACCACTTTAAGAAATGATCCCCCGTAACACATCTAATAGGCCCCAAATAATACGCAAACACGTCCGCACAGGGATACCCATAATATTTTGTTGTCTATTAAAGCTGCCTGTGGCATGAATAGCCATGTTGCCTGTTAGCACCGACCAACAGTAAATACCTATGTACATTGTACATATATTATATTTAAGAATTAAAAAAAAATTGAAATTTGCTTGTGCGAACGTGTAATGTATTGTACGCTTAGAATTTCGTTCATTTACGGGTACCCATGAGAAAAATCAATATCCATATAAACATAAATAAAATCGTCTGATGTGCATGCAGATTTGAATGCTTGGTATGTTGAGGAAGTACTCGTACCTATGTTTGAATAAACATGTGCCTGGCTTATGTAACATATTGAACCGTAAGGCCCCCAAAGGAGATTGTCTTATGTACCGAAGCTCCCTTTTCGGGGCTTTGCAAATAACTCGAAAACGAAGTAAGATTTCGAGATAATGTTGAAAGCCTTGTTTGTAGACAATAAAGTTTTCTATATTGTCTATATTTTTCTATAGTTTTCTTCAAATCAACATATTCAGAAAAAGTTTTGAATAAAATTTTACCAAAAACAGTCGCTCGAACTAAGCTAATTTTAAGACTTAAAAGTAAAATATATGGCATTTATATATATTTTAAGAAAAATGAGAGATGATACGCAATTTTTTCTTAGTTCAAGGGTTGCCATTAATAAATAATATAAATAAGTGCCAAAATCAACACACATGCTCTTACAGACCTGATGAATTTGGTTGTCGAAACTGGAGTTGTTTAAAAATTTTGAGCTCGAATAGCAAGCACTTTTGACCGAAAAACTAGTCTAATACTATTTGTTTCATGTCGAAGAAGGTATAATTAGCTTACTTATGTTTCCAAAACGGGTTTTAAGGAGCAAGTTTTTTGATTTTGTCATTTATTTAGAAAAAAAGAATTGAATAGCAACCCTTAAAATAAGAACAAATTGAAATTTCTCTATAATTGTTTACTTTGATAAAATGTCGATCACTGTCAACATTTAAAAAGCCGACATTATAAAAATCGGTAAATTTTTTTTCTAGATTTTGATTAGACTGAGATTAGATTATAAACTTGTGGAGTCGATATTTAAAAGTCGAGACATCGTATCCAATCAAATCTATTTTTGGTGTCTTTTAAAGCAATTTTTAAAATTTGGCCTACGAGGTTTTGACAGAAAGCTGCCGACATGCACATATAATGAGGCGAAAACGATAATTTTGTGTATAACGCCCATATTATTCACCCATTTAATCCAGATAAAAACTTAAATCCCTAATTTTCATCCACACTTAAGTCCAGTTAAAGTTAACTTAGTTTCATATCATTCGATTTTTCTAGTAATGATAATATCAAAATGAACATTTTTCAAACTGAGTTAAACTAAAAATTTGTAATTTGTAATTTTTTCCATAAAAACAACTTTTTAAAAATCAAGTTATCTAACTTTCGTTTGAAGCGAAAACAAAGACGATCGCGACGATTTGGTGTCATCTCGCCGTAGTTTTAATTATTGTGGTCATTAAAGCTCGCTGGGGTCTCGCAATGCTCATTAACACGAGAATCTGTATCGTGGATTTCTCATTATAGTTTCACTTTGGTCTTGCCGTGACCGTGGTTTTTGGCATTGAGGATGTTTTGTAGTCATCTCGCTTTGGTCTTGCTTCAGTCTCGCCAAAGTTTTTTTTTCAAAATTGTTTAAATAAGCTTAAACCGTGATTAAAAATCCAGTGTCGTGGTTATTGTATTCGTCTTATGAGGTCACGCCAAACCCATTTACACGGCTATCTGTATCGTGGTTTTCTAGTTATAGTCTCATCGTGAGATCAGCACATGGTGTTATCATTATGTATGTCTTATCATCGTCTTTCTTTGATGTCAGTTTGGTCTAGTTGTAGTCTCGCCAACATCGTTTTGACTTGCTACTTGACTTAAATTTGTATTCAATTTGCACTTGAAATTGGATTTTATATATATTTTGGTTACTTCTTATTAATTTATTCACTAGTTTTTGATCAATTTAAAACCTTTTAATTTCAAATATTTCTTTTTACAGTATCCCCCACTTAATTGCACTGGCCATTTTGCCAGATTTTGCGGTCAATTATCCGAGTGGTTCAATAAACGGAAATAAGCAAAACCTATTGATTACACCAGTCGGTCAATTAGAAGATAAAATAGGTATTCTTCTGAAAAATTTCAGACCCAAATATATGTTTTTGAACATATTATTTAACTAAAAAAACTCAAATAAAAATATTCAAAAAAAAAACTGATATAAAAATACTAAATTCGTAGTTTTTGGAAGTACATGAAAAGACATATTAATACTTATGATTTTTAAGTTTTGTTTTATTTTTAAGGCATGTTTACATAGATCAGCATGCTCAACAACATCGCTTAACAAAATCTTTTAAAAACCAAACATTTCTTGTCAAGCGGTTGTTTCTTCCGTTAATATGATCAATAAGGGCATGTTAAATCTATCGAATTTAAGGTATGTTTAGAATGAATAATAAGTTTATTTTTATATGATTTAAAATTTTTAATTTAATAGTTGGATTTAAAACTCGCTTAAATCCAATTTGAATCCAGTGTGAACAAAAAAGCGCTAAAGGTGTTTGGAATCCGGTTAAATTTACGAGGGCGGGTCAATAAGTCCGTGACTTTTTGAATTTCTGACCTCTTTACTGAAACAGCAACCCTGCTCCTGTCAACAGGCATCTGTCAGTTGACTCCTGTCAAAATTTAAACTTGCTGCGTCAGTTAGTTTGTGTTTGACAGCTATTTTTATCAGACTACTCACTAATTTGAGGAGAAAATGGAAAAAAGTGAATTTCGTGTGCTTATTAAGCATTATTTCTTGCGAAAAAAACCATTACCGAGACCAAGGCTAGGCTTGATAAATACTGTGGGGACTCTGCACCATCGATTTTAATGGTAAAAAAGAGGTTTACTGAATTTCGTTGTGGCCGTACAAGCACTGAAGATGCCGAACGTCCTGGACGCCCAGTTGAGGTCTCTACACCCGAAACAATCGAAAAAATTCACGATATGGTGTTGGCCGACCGAAGATTGAAAGTGCGAGAGATTGTGGAAGCCGTAGGGATCTCGCGTGGCTCAGTGGTTTCAATTTTGAATGATCACTTGGGCAGGAGAAAGCTTTCCGCAAGATGGGTGCCGCGTTTGCTCACTCAACTTCACAGGAAGGTTTGGCGTTGCTTAATCGCAATATGGAGGAGTTTTTGCGCCATTTTGTAACCGTGGACGAAACATGGAGCCATCACAACACACCAGAGACCAAACAACAGTCAAAACAGTGGGTTTCTTAGGGTGAATCGGGTCCAAAGAAGGCCAAGGTGGGTTTGTCAGCCAATAAAGTTATGGCGACTGTTTTTTGGGATGCACGCGGGATAATCCACATTGACTACCTTCAAAAGGGAAGAACAATCAATGGGGAATATTATGCCAACTTATTGGACCGATTCAATGACGATTTGAAAAAAAACCGACCTCATTTGGCCAAGAAAAAAGTTCTTTTCCACCAAGACAATGCAAGAGTGCACACATGTGCAGTTGCCATGGCAAAAATCCATGAATTGGGCTATGAATTGCTCCCTCATCCACCCTATTGTCCAGATTTGGCTCCGAGCGACTACTTCTTGTTCATAAGCCTGAAGAAATGGCTTGGTGGAAAAAGATTTGACTCCAATGATGAAGTCATCTCGCAAACAAAGGCCTATTTTGAGGACCTCGACAAATCATTTTTTTGGAAGGGATACAAAAATTGGAGAAGCGTTGGACAAAGTGTATAGAGCTCAAGGAAGACTACGTTGAAAAATAAAATTATTTTTTTATCAAAAAATCTGTATTTTATTCCAAAAGTCATGGACTTATTGACCCGCCCTCGTAGAAGCACCTGGTGAAACCAAAAATTAAAAATTTTTAACATTAAATAGCTTTTCTTTCATTTGAATACTTGGCATCTAATTCTTAAGTTCGTGAAAAAGTTCAAAACTTCCAAATGCGTAATGTACAAGAATCTAAGGGAAGTGTACAAATGATGGTCAGTGAGCATTCACAGTCAGAATACAGTTCACACACAACTACATAGAGCAAACTGAGTTATGTTTCTAAAAAAGAAATAAAAAAAATTGGCATAGCAAAATTTTAATTGGATGTGAGTGAAAATAATCAATAAAAACGAAATCCTGTCTTTTTCTTCTAATTTTCACCAAAACGGATTTATTTTCAAGTATTATAATTTTCGTGCGCTTATATATTTAATATATTTTTTTTGATTATAGTCTTCCTGAATATTTGTTGATATGTATAATTATAGTATATCCTACTCAAATTTTCCAAAAAAAAAACTCACTTTTTTTCGTAAAAAAATCATGTACAAAATTGCTTTGCATAGTATTGGCTTTTCATAGTCAACGCGTTTCAGTCGTTTGCTTAATTTTTATATTATTCTCATATATCTACGAAGTATTCTTCATGAACAAATCATCAAATACTCGTAAAAATAAATTTCTAAACAGTCAAGCGTGTCAAAAGTGTTTGACCTAATTAGCCGCCGTGTTCATGCCAGTCAACTTGGAAGGTTTCAAAAATTGTTTTTTTTTTCTAAAGAACTTCATCTTTTCTATGAAGCTAGTTCTCTATGTTTTGAATTTTGAATTAATAAAATAAGAAATGTTAAAAGAAGGTTATAGTACTTACCTCTAAAATGACCCCCATTTGCAGAGCTTAAAAAAATTTTCTACAATAAATTGATTCTTTGAATAACGTAAATCATACAAAATATCGCAGCAGGTTTTTGAATCACCTGGTTATTCCTAACTGCCTTAAATGTAAAGGGTGTTTTTTTTTAGACGTGTGCATCTCAATCAGGCAGTACTTTTTTGGGAGTTGGTCTATTTGAAAGCTGTCACTTGATTTGTTTGGTATCATACATAATAAATACTCTTACTCTTGATAAACTTTGTAAATGGTGCAAATCTATTGCCAAAATAATGGTTTGGTTCACAAGACGCATCGTACAACAATTAATTTATTGATGAAATTTTTTGGTGAGTGCATTATCTCACGTCATGGGCCTGTAACGTGGTCTCCAAGATCATGCGATTAAACACCTCTGGACTTTTTTTTGCGCGTTATTGCTAACATACGGCCCGAATTGCTGCAAAAAGTGGTTGAAAATTGGCCCTCTCAGCTGGAATTTATTCGAGCCAGCCGCGGCAGCCACTTTCCCGAAATCATTTTTCAAAAAATAAAGGCAAACCCTTATCTTTATGACAAAGCTAAATTCTTGGCCATTACATTATTTATTTCTTTTTGAAAACCACACGTCTAAAAAAAACACCCGTTATACCTACCTGCGACAACCACTTACCACTTTTTATCAAGCCTGACAAAAATGTTTGAATACTACTTAAGGATTCCACGCAAAGGTGTGCTAATTACGTTTTAGAAGCTAAAATTATACTAGTGTAATCATTACTCCATCTATTGTTTGAAATAGGTTCTAAATTTCAGCTCAAGTTGCGTCAATTTATGATTTCATTTCGACTTTTTCCTTTGAGTACCTAACTTTTTTTTTGCAATGAATCAACCTCTCTTTTGTAGCAAAAAAAGGACTAAAAATTGTACTTTACTCTTTAATAAACAAAAAAAAGTTTCGTGTACCTATTATATGTAGGTATACATATATAAGTAGGCGAACGGTGGAACGTCAACGTACATTTTGCGTTTGTAAATAGCGCGATGGTTGGATACTGGAATGGTTCTATACCTTACGTAGCGTAGGTAGAATATAAAAGCGGTGGTTAAGTAAAATGTAATTTATGTGCTGAAAAATATAAAACGACACAAATGAAAAACACATACACTTCACTTGAAGTTGATGTCCTTATTTTCTGTTTATCCTGCTAGTGGTGCCGAACAAGGGAAGCATTCTTGTGTTGCATTTTTGAAGTGTGCAGCACTACAAAACTGGGACCATTTTGTTAAATTAAACTGAGTTACTTTATGAAAATGTGCGAGTACTGAACAGAGATTCATCCTTTTTTGCTTTTATTGTCGGTTAGTAGGTATGTAGGTACTTCTATGGCGCCAAATAAAGTTTTCCGGAGTTTTTAATTGTAATATGGAATTATATTTTGTGCCGGTATGAGATCTGGTTCTCGGTTCTCCTCTTATAGTCCTGGTTTTATTTATAAAAAAAAGAAATGTTAATAAAATACAACAAAAACAACACAGCAAGGGGTTGAAAATAGGCCTGGGAATGGGGAATTGAGCACTGAAGATGGTATACTGCATGCAAGAAATAAAAAGCAACTTAATTTAACTTTTCTAACTTTATTCATTTATGCAGCGCAATGAGAACAAAATTGATGTTAAGCACAGCAAAGACTCCCACCATCAACTGCTGGATGTATGGTTGCGGATGCTTGAGGGGAAAAAAATACTCATACTTAACGTATGGAGTGGAGTGTTATATAATAATAAGTAGCATTGCACTTTTGTTCTTGTTCTTTGTTTTTATTTTTGTTTTGTTTTTGTTTTTGTTGTGTGATACGAGTAAGGAAACAGATAGAAGGAAACTCTGGCGTTTAGAGAGCTGAGTGGTCTTTGTTGTTAAAAAAAATCTTGTTTTGAGAGTAAAACAAACCAATTTATTTCAAACCGGTTGCTAATTAGAGCTTTATAGCTTGTATTTCTAAGAGCAATAACCTCGACATTATTCCACGATTGTGGTATAGACATAAACAGGGAGATAGCTTTGATCTCGTGCGCCCAAAGGCATCTGCTCCTTTTGATTTCAAAAACAAATATTTGGTCTTTTGAATACAATTAAATGATGAACGACTTCTTTTATCAAACGAAAAGGGTAGGTACAAAGTTATTAAAAAAGCAAACGGTTTCAACTTTTTATAAAAGAAAATAAATTTCAGTATTGAAGACTAATTTTTAAGCTTAGTTTGTAGGTGAAAGCGGATTTATGCTGCTTTTAAGCTACCGATAAATTGCCAGAATTCCTTCTATTTCTGTGATATGAATGTTTTGGGTAAATGGTTTGCATATGTGTCATTATTTCTACCTAAAAAATGCAAACGCACAGTGGCACCATTTTGCAAATAATAACAATACTCTAGAGTGCTATTTATTTACATTTGTCATTAATCATAAAGGCATAAGTTTAATAAAATTAAAAGCTATCAACCAGTTGGGCAGTTTTTAATGAAATTCATATGGCTTTAGATTTTGCAGCGGACTTACCTATGTTGCTATTACAGAAATATTTCAC
The DNA here is from genome assembly GCA_946251815.1 of Dasysyrphus albostriatus. NCBI lineage: Eukaryota > Metazoa > Arthropoda > Insecta > Diptera > Syrphidae > Dasysyrphus > Dasysyrphus albostriatus. The sequence goes on from OX276335.1 coordinate 180,946,303, forward strand.
TTCGGGGTGATTTCAATCATGCCAAGAAGCTTATTTAACTTCTGCGCAATCAGATCTTTTTTTGCTTGACAAAATTAGTGCTACTGACTTACAGCAAATATGCTGTATTTAGGGCTGACCACGATACCAGAAAAGTCTCGGTATCGGAATTACCGTATTTTTTGGACCGAAATTTACCGATATTCTCGGTTGTATCGTTTGGTATCGATATAAAAAATAAGGATTTTTGAGTGTTATTATTAATTTATAACAAACAACAAATTTTTGTAATTGGTTTCTTAGAAAAGGCTCTTATGATTTAGATGACATTTCAGAGCTTTTCTCCTTAGTAGGGAGAAAATTTAGGCAACTAATTTTAATTACAACTGTCTACTGCCACGCCCATTCAACTAATGCTGGCTTTCTCTGAAGCCAACGATTTGGATGACATTTTCAGACTTGGTTCTCTTGAGTGAGAAAGTGATTTTATAGTGAAATCCATTGTGTGCATTGTTTTCCTATAAATTTATGAACTCACGCCAACATTTTTGTGTTGAATTCCTAATCGGAACTTTACTTAGACATTATAAAATAAGCCTTTAAAAAAATTAATTAAATATTAAAAATACCCAGCGAGTTCAACTACTAGATCAAGAGCATGCAACTAAGTCGATACCAAGACGATACAGAAATTTTTTGATTTTGACGATACCGAGACGATACTTTCAAAAGTATCGTTTGGCTTGGCATCGTGGCCAGCCATAGCTGTATTAGTATTTTCTATGGATGCTATTAGTACTCTTGTTCTAAAATCTAGTTCTGGGATTACTGATATCGATAATTGAAATTTTCCTTGATTTGAGTTGTCATTTCATAGTTCCTAAATAGTAATTCTTATAATTGCTCATATCCAAATATTTGACTTTTAAAAACGCTAATTATCAATTGCTCTCTGAAAAACGTTTGCCATACATGGTATAGGAAAGAGCTCAGATCACTCCGTAACAAGAGAAATAGGGCATGAAAAACTTACTTAAAAACTAATTCAAAAAAAAAAGATCCTAAGTCATTTGGAAATTTTTCAACTCAAAGAAGAGCTCGTTCGTCAAATTTCGTATACGAAAACTGTTTGTTAAAAGACAATACATATATTTGCATCGAATTTACGATCAATTTTTTCAATTCTTTCGCTGATACGCCTGTCCTTGTTGACGAAGTTTATTTTAAAAATTTGCTAAGATATTCCCAAACGCATTATAATAACATGCCTTTCCAACTGAAAAAATCATTTTTAACTCCGATTTTCAATTTGTTCATAAAGAACTATAGGCCTATATCAAAACTGCCTTGTATACTGAAACTATTTCAAAAAACGTTAGTTGTGAAAACTTGTCATTACATAGTAAACATTTAATATGCGAACAAAAACATGGGCTTATGCAAGGAAGATCAACAATAACAAATCTTCTAACTTTCTTACATATCTGCTTTTTGCTCTAATGCTTTAGAAAACGATAGTGAAGTTGACTGCATTTACACTGACTTTTCTTAAGCATTTGATCAACTTAGTCACAATATTATTTTATTCTAACTTAAAGTTTTTGGCTTTCTGCCTTTTTATATATTAGACAAAATTGTACCTTGAAAATAGATCATTTAAAGTAAAATTTCGACACTGTCTTTCCAAACCTTTTAATGCTTACTCGGGTGTACTTCAGGGAAGTTATCGAAACCCTTTTTATTCATTCTCACTATAAATGAAGTTGTGTCATGCATATTTCTACGCTCTTGTGGAATTCTTATTTTTGCGGATAATATGAAGATTTTTGAGACAGAAAATTACACAGCCTCGTTAAACGTCATTGTAAATCTTACTTTAATTGAATTACATAGCATTTAATCAAATCTAAGATCTAAAGATCGTTCATACAAACTTTGCGTAAACTTACCATTTTAACTAACGACGTTGCATGAATCCCCTTGATGAGACCCCCATTTAAAAAGATGTTATTTGCAAACATGTTTATGAACCGAGAACATTTAGATATAAATATGTACTGGCTACATAAACCAATTATCTGATACGACCATAAAACCAATAACAAATTTTTTGGATTTATTAAATTACACTGCATTAATTATACACTGCACTCATACCACAAAATGTGTTCTTTATTATATTATGTAATGGATTCAACTTCTTGTAATGTTTACATATTTTGAAGACATCTCTATTTTAACTCCGCTGCTTATGGCCAGTTAAGTTTATTCTAACAGATTTTCAGGAAACATAATTGACTTTTATAATGGTAATTTACCTTCCATAAAAACGTTGAGAAAAATGATATTTTTTTCTCGAAAATGACTCCCAGGATTTTGATCAGATAGTGCGTTTCACTTTAAAATACATAACAATTTTGTTAAGGCCATTTATCAAGATAGACTGTGAATTTTCTCATTTTCAGCTAAATGGATTTCAAGAGGGAATCTGAAATAACTCTAACATTTGGCTCATAGTGGAAAAGTCATAACGGTATGGTTTCGGTGACAGCGAATTTTACTCAAACAAGTAAGCTATGACTGTCTAAGTTTTGAAGTTCACACATTTCCTATGTAGTGGTTTTACTGACAGCAAATTTCACCCGCCTGAGTAATCAAATAATAAAACTCCATGGCGTAAGTTACAGTTGGGTATGAACATTTAAGAGCACATTAGAATAAGCTACGTAAAGCACTATTTTATTCTTAGATGTGGTTTGTAGCTATGATAGAGATTCATATTTGCTATGAGCAAAAATGGGGTTTTTACTAAGTCATCATTTTTACTCACGCTTTAAATTTTTTCAAAGGTCTCTCAGGATAGCTTCAGTAAAACATTTAAGAATGTCTCATCAGTTCAGTTTCAGTTGATTAGTGAAATTTATTTGGTATCAGTTACCAAACCATTTATTATTCTTTCAGCAGGTATAAACTTGATAAATACCTTATTGATTCATGGGATCAAGCTTTTTTCCCTGCCATAGACCTTTACACAGAACCCAGGATCTGCACTGGAACGCTTTAATTAAATTTTCAAAACTTTATGTACCAACCGAATTATGGTTCTTTTATGGGTTTTCGCAATGAAATTATATATTCATGCAACACTCCTTTGTAGCGTTGTGCTCCTGCTGGTTAATAATAATTGCTTTTTTTACTTTTTCCTTTGACAGGGAAATTGGTGGAAAATTATTGCATTCATATTCCGTGACATGCGATATAAAAATTAAATAACTTCTTTGCGTGTAAAGCATGTTTTCATTTTTAATTTTTTTTTTTTTGGTTTCTTTATTTCTTGTATTTTCCCTGTAAGAAAATTTACTTATTTCATCGGGTTAATAGTGAAAACACACATTCAAAATTACTAAAGTTAGAAAATTTTCTTAAGATAAGAATCTAATTTGGTCATTGTAAGAAGGGTTGTCCTTTGGGTTGAAAAAAAAATCCTTCTTTATTTTTATCTTGGGATATGTACCTGGTTTTTGTTTTTTTGCTCGTGTAGCTACTTTCTTTATTCTCTTCTTTGTAGTTCCCAAAGCAAAGGTAAATGAAAATTAATTTAGTATAGTTTTTTTTTTCTGTAAATTTTCAATGAGGTAAATGTACGCAGGACATATTTCTTCACCTAGATTTTTTCTTTGTTGTTGGAAAATTGGAATTTATACTTTGTAATATAAAAACTGATTATGCAGACAAAAAACTTTCAATTAACGGGTAATTTCACGAAAAATTACTTCCATAAATGGATATATTGGTTCTCATTCACAATTACATTGTTTGTTGTTAAGTTTTTACTGTACCCTGTACTTTATTGTTTTTTCAATATTTCAATGGTTTTAAGATAGGAAGGTGTCATGTAAAAATGTGATTGGCAACTCGAGTCAAATTGTCAAAAGGCTTCAGTTCTTTTGTGTTTATTTGATCTTCTAAAGCTGAAAGCCAAGAAAACTTTATTCAAAATCTGTCAAAAAGTATCCTGTTAACGTTCCTGTTCCCATACTATAGACACACAGCCTTTCCCTACAGCCTGGTTTCATGGGACGATTTGCGATAAGAGAATGAAATGAATTAATGAATGAATGGCTCGATAGTAATTTTTAAATGTATCTAGTTTTTTTTATTAGTACACAAAATTGCTTTATTCTAATTGCAAGAACCCCTTTATAAACTAAGGAATATTTATTAATGATTTTGTAACCAGTTGGTCCATATGAACGATATGCCATATTTACAGCCCGATTGTGTCGGTTTTAATGTTCTCAAGTCACAAGTTCTTGGTGGTTTGAATCTTTGTAAAATATCTTCAGTTACGTTTATGTCAGAAGAAATCAATTTCAGAATTATGAACACAAAACAATGTCAGCTTAAAACCCCTGTCAAATTGAAGCATTTAAGTTGTGAAAAAGACTAACTAATTAATATTATTAGTTAGTCTATGTTTACGATTGAATTTTAAGGAAATCACTATTTCACGACTCACGAGTTGTGAGGTTGCTGCCCAAACACAAAAACCTCATAAAATAAATTTTAGCTCAACGTACATATAAGGTTCTTATGTGACTCGTGTCCTTGCGTTGCCAAAATCACGGTGTTAATTACATAAACAAAGTAATTCATTACGATAAGTATAATTTGAATCACCTTAACATCAGTAAAATTTACACAACAGAAGCTTCCTGCATGGAGCAACGTAGACTTACGAGAAAATGAGATTTTTTATTATGATGAATGTGCCATCACAAACTCAGGGGCAATTATATGAACCACAGCCCCAGAGTTACTTTTACTTTGCAATTGCACATGGGATTAATAACGGCGGCACTGCAGTTAAATTATCAAGGTACACAAATAGTGAGGTACTGAAAGTGATCAAGGTAATTAAAAAAGATTCTACGTTAAATTTGATTGAAAGCCCACATGTTAGCACATGTGATACCCAATACCTGAAATTTCTTATACAAAATTTGCACATATTTTTTAAAATCTTTATTTAAAATTTCGATAAAAGTCTAAAAGTTGACGGAAAATATTAAGACACGTAACACACAATTTTTTTAGATACCATAAATAATATTCAGCTCATTGAAAAAAAAAAACATTAAACACAACAATAATAAAACTGGTCTGCAAACATTTTTTCGCTTTTTAAAAGTTTTTTTTTAAATTGATTTTTTGAAAAATATGAATGAATAGAAAAATAGAGCCCTATAAAATTAGGTTGAACACATTTCAAACCGTTTTTTGAAAAAAGGCTAATTCAAAAATTCCGTAGTTTTTATGATTTATATTTACAATAAAAAAAATATCTGATTTTGGAAATAATGGAATTTCTCTTCTATGTTCGAAAATCAAGCATATTAAGAAAATTTTGATCAGATAATTTATAAAAGAAACAGAAAAAGTAAGGAAATTCAACGTCAAATGTACCCAAAAAACGGGTTTTTGTTTCTAAGTCACTCAATTATTGTTGTTATAACAAGGATAAATGTCGCTTATCCTAATAGGTATTCAATATATTCTATAAACTATCTCAGACGTATCACAAAAATTAGTTTCTGTCATACCGAAAATCAAGTGAAATCAATTAAATTTGTTGTTTATTCATTAAAAACGGGTTGCTGACATTCAACAATGTTTTTCTTTTTGAAATTTTCTCGAAAATGGCTGCAAGAATTTTGATTTAAAAAAAAATGAATAGGATCAATCAAAAAATCAATTGATGATGAAATTGTATTAAGAAAACTAATACTTTTATAAGTTTAAATGCTAGCCTAGAAACACAAATGCATTTTCGTGCAATTTACATAGAGCTGTTTGAATTTCGAGAGATAGTACAAACATTGTAAATTTCAAAAAAAAAACTACAAATCAGGGAATTTACATTAGGAAAAATCCAATAGCTGGTTTTGGGCAGAGGTCAAAAATGCTTCTTTATATTTTATCTACAAAAAATATATGAATTTTTACTTATGTACTGAAATAAGTCATAAAGGTTTTTATACGGGAAAGTCCAAAAAATAACTGATGGGTCCAGAAACTCAAGACGTTTTTTCACGTTTTGAAAAATCTGAACTAAAGATGACATTTATAGATTTGTATAAGTGTTATCTGATGTCGTATAGCTAGCTCTCTTCACAAAGGATTTTAAAAACTCGCAAAATGGCAAACTTACTTAAATACTTTTTGTAAAATTTTTTTTTGTTCCGAAAAAACCTATTGTGCAGAATTAAATCAACCCGAATCCAATATCATTGTTTATTAGCAAGACATTTTATTTTTTTGTTTAATTTTTTTTGTATTTTTAACTCAAAAGAAAACTGTTTATTGAATATTTTTACAAATTTAATCAATTATTTATTATGATGTAGTGTATAGAATTAAATTACCCCAAAGCCAATATCATTGTTTTTTCTTAAGAAATTCGAGTCGAAAAACTTTTTTCAACAATTTACGGTTTTGTATTTATTTTTAAAAAAACTGTAGTAAAAACATATTTTTACCAATTGTTCATTACGTTTAGGGTTGGCCACGATACCAGAAAAGGCTTGGTTTTGTTAGGTATTAGCATCGGAAACCGAAACAATACTAAGACAATACCAACTCGGAAAGGATACCGAGACTATACCGTATTTTTTTGACCGAAATTTACCAAGGTAGTATCGTATGATATTGGCAGAAAATATAGTTTTTTGAATATTATTATTAATTTATTTTTTACAAACAAACAATTTTTGTAGGTAATTATGGTTTCATGGAAAAGGTTCTAAAGATAAAGATGAAATTTTCAGTGCTTTTCTCTTTAGCAGGGAGTAGACTTAGGCAATAATTTTAATTGTAACTGCAAACTGTTACGCCCATTTAACTTATGCTGGCTTTCTCTGAAACTAGCGATTTGGATGAAATTTTCAGACCTGGTTCTCTCTTTAGTGAGAAACTGACTTAAGTGAAATCCATAAAATATTTGAATGCACTGTGAACTTATGACACCGCATCAATTTTTTTGTGTCGAATTCCTAATCGGAACTTTACTCAGACATTGTGAAACAAACTTTTAAGAAATTGTTAAGCCAACAAAAAAAAACTTCAGTTAAATTTGATTTTTTTTAGTACCTAATGATTTTTGCCTTAAATCTTAAAAATACCAAGCAAGAACATGTAACCTTATGCATTATGTTCTAGTTTTCGACTCAGACCAGACCGAAACCAGACGAGACCGATGCCGAGACGAGACTTTGTTATACGACACTGAGTTATGCGAGAACGATACTGAGACGATACTTAAATTTTTGATTTTGACGATACCGATAGACAATACATGTAAGGTATCGTTTGGTTTGGTATCGTGGTCAGCCCGTATTACGTTAATATACTTAGAATAAAATTAATCCGAAGTCGATAGCAGCATTCGTTCTTGACTTAAGAAATTTAACAACATTTTTTTGTTTGGCTAAAGCTTTGGCTCATTTGATTTTTGAAAGTCCTTTCTGCACTAATTGAAACTACTATCTATAAAATAAAATGCATCTGAAGTCGGTATCTTCATCTCTTCTCCTTAAGCCCCCCACGCAAAATGACATGCTGTGATTTGATTTTCAATAATATCGAAAAATAATTTTAAAATAAAATTTTTTTAAACAAATTTCGTTGTTACTTTTTCTTCTGCAGTACGCTCTTCGATGATTGAAATTAATAAATTGTTTTATATTTTTTTTTGAGAAGTATACATTTTTTTTCGCACACAATAAATGGCTTGCTTATGAAAATGAAAAAAAACTCAGGCAGCTACGCTGTAATGAAAAAAACCCCTTGCGTACGCCCTTGTTGAAAATGACTCTGTGTTATGTGTTATTTATTTGAAATCAGAACTTTAAACATACACGTTGTATACAAAGCTAGAACCACATTAGTTAAGCAATAAATGACAAAATTGAAAAAGAAAAACGGTTCTATCGATATAACATGGTTTGGAAAAATTGTTGTGTGGAAGTCATCCATCAAATCAATAGAGCCGTTTCCGAGAAACCAATTACAAGAATTGTTTGATTGTATGATAATATCAAACGATAATACCGAAAGAATCGGAAAATGTCTGTCTAAGAAGTACGGTATCGGCTCGGTATCGTCTCCGTATTATTTCGGATGTTTTGGAGCTGGTATCGTCTCGGTACCACTTCGGCTTCCGAAATCGATACCAAACGATACCGAGACTTTTTTGTCATCGGGGCAAGCCTATCGACAAAATCTTCCATTTCTGTATAGTTAGAAATTATAATCTTGTTTGATATAAATGTAGTTGATACTGCGGTTTTTTGTTGAAAAATTCCTAAAAATTGCAAATATAAAAAAGCTCTCACCATATCTAATAGTCGCTGGGTGAGTCCAAGTGAAATCGTTGAATTTGTTGAATCAAAAATCACCGTTGTTGTAACTTTGTTGAATGAAGTTTTTGAGTCAAAATACGTAAGGTATGAATAAAATTTTTATACGAATTTTTTTGTCATAAAGTTATCCAAACTAACAAGTCAAATAAAAAAAGTTGTGTATAAAAGCAGTTTTTTGAGACACTGATATTTTTATAAAAAAAGTTTTATTTTGAGTAAAGTTTTCACTAAGTGGATGGATTAGGTAGTTGAGTAATGAATAAAGGAAATAAAGGAAAACTCAACTAATGCAAGGAATTTCATAATTTAACTAAGACATTTATGTTGAGTTTGGGCTACGAACATCCACATATTATTTTAAGAGTATTTATCTAAAAGTTTCTATTTTGTTCAATAGTCAAAACCGTATTTAAACTAAAAATGCCTTCAATACGAAAAGCTTTAAAGGTATAATATTTCAACCTAAGACATAACACACTCAATAGATAGATGTTTTTCTAATTTATTTTTATATCACAATTTTTCTCATTATACCGTTAATGAATAATTAATTTCCTTGGTGATTCACACCTCACGTTTTGTTTACCAGAGAAACCGTACAAGGACACTTCATCAAACAAAAATTATAACACCATATAGGAAAATGATACAATTAATATTACCATTCAGAATATTAAATGATTTATGAAGAAGATGCTTTAATATAAGCTTGAGGGGGCTTCTTTTCATAGAAATATACGTTTGCGTACCTTTACTTATTTGTTATTAATCTAAGAATAACGTGATGGTGAGATAGGTATCCACCTTTAATAATACGCAATAAGAAAATCAAGGCTTAAAACACGACCTAGCATTATTAACCTAACTTATGTATATATTGATACCATATTATTAATTTATATTAATACAAAATATATATTTTTTTATTTGCAGATATAATAATAAATACTTCAAATTACCTACTAGAAAAGCAATAAGAAGGTCTACAAATCAAATTCATTGAAGCGACCGAAATTGCAAAAGCAAACAAAAATATTATTTCGTCGTTTCATTTCGTTTTTTTATCTCAAAAATATATCTTAACAAAATGAGTGAGCAATTTAGTAAACGTTTTTCCATTGCTTATCATCCTACACCCGTTAGAAACTTCGATAAGACATAAAGTTGAAAAAAGATCCCAAAAAATAACATGGAAGAGGATACGTAAATGAAATATTTAAGAAGATAAGAAAATTAAAAAACAAGACCCCAACAGCAACTCACAATATCCGAAGTAGCAAAAGTAGTCATTTTCGCGCGTGGTGAAGTATACATTTAATAAAAGAAAACCGAACCACAGAAGATATCGAAAAGGAGCAACACCAACACAGACCGGATAGAGACAGTAAGTTTGGAAACCAATAAGGATTATAATACGCAGCTACATATACCTATATACGAGTAGATATACATATTGATAACCATATCCTTAAAGGAATTCTCAGTTTGTGTGGGTGAGAAAAAAAATACGAAAAAATATAAACAAGATATCTTGGGAATAAGCTTATTTGCCTCAAGCAATTTGGAAGCTACAACAACAAAAAAAAAGACCACCATTCGCAATAAACCGAACATCACCCGAGCTCAAAGTTTCATTATTTGTATTAATTTTTTGTTTCTCGGAGCTAAAACATTTCATCTCCTTGGCTATCCAACAACCATCTAAGAATAAATGTAGAATATCCAGTCTGGCAGAAGGATATAAGAAATCGTTACATAAATAAAATAGGAATATAACACAAAGGCAGTATAGAACAATCAAGTATAAAATTCTACAGAAACTCTCCAAAGATGATTCACTTCACACATGGGATAGTGTGAATCATTTCATTCTCTAACTGGGAATTCAAAATAGTAAACAAAAACACAATAACACAAAGCTAAATAAACCACGCGAAATTGAAAGGACAAACAGAAATGTATCAACAACAATAAAACAAATATTAAATAAATAGGATAACCATTCAGCAACATTCGATAGAAACCCCTTATGTTATACCAATCATCTTTCTATTCGTATGGACTTTGGGTTGAAAATTGAAAATGTTCTATATATTTTTTTATTAAAAACAAAGGTAAACAAAATAAAGCATACACAAGCAACAAGAAGAAACTTCTCAACTCAGTCCGGATCCAGTAAAAATTTCATATCGTTCTATTACTGAGAGAAGTTGGTAAAAGGACGACTATATTGTACAATACTATGGCAGCTCGATTGGCTAATAACGATCTAAAAACTTGTTATCATCATCAACGCCAAGAACAGCCGCAGGAGAAGAGACAGAATCAGGCACAACAATATCAGCTGCATCAGGAAACAACAACGGGCCAGGACCAGGATATACAAGACAAAATGTGGTGGAGGAGGAAGACAGCTATTCAATCAAGAAAGTGGAAGAAGACGAGAAATTTAGAAAATATTATATTGCCAACAAATTCAGCAATGTTAACTATATTGACGTTGATAATAGTTGTGATTTCAGGAAATACTGGTAAGTAATTTATTCTATTTCACTACTTCATGAATAAGCCTATATTTACCTGACCCCATAACCAGACATTTTGAATATTATTTTTAGCCTACATATTCTATACAAACAAAAATTTATATTCAGAGTTTAAATACAAATTCAAAACCTACTGAGGGAAAAAATTGTATTTAATATTATTTTTATAGGCTGCCTATTAGACCTGCAAATAATCGGTTTTTTGTTGGCTTAGCTTGCAAAACCAATTAAACACGTTTGAACCTATACATGATCAAAAGTTTGTTATATAAAGATACTAAAATACATCTAATCCATCACCATCATCGATTGAAAAGATGATTGGCTACAACTGACCTTAGCGCTGCCTGGCTCCCTTTCTCCATTCGACACTTTGATGTGTTTGTGTGTTTATATTAGCTGCAGTATTTTATTTCATTTCAACATTTTCGAATGATTTTGATTTCGGATATTTATTCATCCATGGGTGAGCCAAATTGTTTTTATTGGTATCTTTTTACTTGTTTATTCAGCAGTGGTTGTAGATGAATAAAAGTAAGTCTGGAATTTCTTTTTGGATTTATGTGAAATCTAAAAGAAATGTCCTCGACTTCAACTTCACAACTGTACCATGCCAACTGGGGCGCACGTGTTTGAGCTTATATTTTAAGTAGCATTCAATTTTAAAGACTGAAATATATGTAAGACTACATACCTAAGTATATCAACAGTTGCATACGAAAAAACCTAGATCAAAGCACTAAACTATAAAAACTTAGAAATTGCTTTAGATGTAAAAGATATAGGATTCTCCTACTTTTCACAAACACCTCTCAGGATGTAGTTAAAAATGCTCTTTTTAAAAAAGTATGTTGATACCCATCACCTTATGCTTATAAATTCGTTATCATATGCTGAGAATCAAAATGGAAGATACACTCTCATGAAAACTTGTCAAAGAATAACCTCAACATCAGAAAGAGAAAGAGTGGTACTTTCATGCTTACTGTGGAGTTTTGTAGTAGATGAGAAAATTCACGAGAAAATTTCCCACCGCTTACTAGGGATATGCATATGATGCATAAAAGATACGAATACCTGGAACATATTACTAGGTAGGTATAAGAGAGAAAAATACCAGGGTTCATAAAATATCGTTCGCGAATCATAAAATACGGGTTTTTATCGATCTTCTCCCGAACCATACAAAATATTAGAGCTATGTCAATCAGGAACAATTCGATTTTTTCGATCCGATCATCATCGATGATTGAAATCATAAAGTTACGTTTCAATCGATTTCAATCATTTCGATAATTCTTGATTTTCCATCTCAATCTCAATCATTTCGATGATTTTCGATTTTCCATCCCAATCTCAATCATTTCATTAAGGAATCTCGATTTTTGTATCAATCTTTTCAGAAATGTCTGAATTTTAAGAGCTATCCTTGAATGGGATTCAGCAGTTGGTGGCTTGACAGAGAGGGGACAAACTATTTTTTGAAGGAAAATATTGACCAATAATCACCTTTTTTCCGCAGCAATAAATGTTCTTCAAAAATGCGTGATTTCTTAGAGGTTTTTCAATCCATCAGCATCGTAGTCATCTTTCAATGGAATTTGACAATTTATGGCTTGACAGATAGGAGACAAACTATTTTTTGACAGAATAAGTGAATTTTGATCTAAATATCACCCAATTGCCCTAAAATAACATTTTTTCTGGAGCAGTAAAAATTCTTCAAACATTTCTGATTTCTTAGAAGTTTTTTTAATTAATCGATATCGTAGCCATTTTCCAAGGGAATTCGACAATTGTTTGCTTGACAGATAGGAGAAATACTATGTTTTGACAAGATAGGTGTATTTTGATCCAAATATCACCCAATTGCCCTAAAATCACCTTTTTTCTGGAGTAGTAAAAATTCTTCCAAAATTTCTGATTTCTTAGAATTTTTTAACAATCGAAACCATCCTTCAATGGAATTTGACAATTGTTGGCTTGACAGATAGGAGAAAAACTATGTTTTAACAGGATAGGTGTATTTTGATCCAAATATCAACGACGTAAATTCACATTCTACCGGAGCAGTAAGAAAACTGAAAATTTAAGATTTTCTGCAATCAAATTGGTTGTTTGTTAATTTGGAATAATTTCGATTCAATCAATGGTGCAGTATTGAATTAGGGATAAGATTTTATCGAAATCGAAATAAAAATCGAATCAGAGCAGTATCGAATAATGAACCCAGTGAAATAAAAATTATCGAATAATCGATTGATTAAAATAATCGAATCATTTTTTGATCGATTCTTGAACGATTCGATCATTTGAAATGAACGATTTACAAAGCTCTAAAAATTATATTTCGCAAGAACAAACCAATTATCTTTTTTTTATATATCTTTCGTTCATTAGAGATTGGAAAAATTAAATTTGGTATAATTTAGTTCTGTCACGATAAGGAACTGAAAAGATCCTTAAAACAAATCATTCTTCATCAAATTTCCATTCCAAGCAGGGTGTTTCAAAAATATGTCAACATTTTGCAACTTTGTTGTTCCTTGGGCGATTTAAATTAAATAAGCAGTTTTAAATAACTAGTGCAGAATTTAGAAAAGAAACAAATATTTTTAGGAAAAATGTCTGCATTTTCCATTTTGAACTATAAAATATGTTTCTTTTTCTCGTGAAGAATTCAAAAGAGAATTATATTTTTCGTTCGATCACGAATCTCATTTTTTGGCTCCTTTAAAATAAAATTCGTGGTCACGATCAAATCAAATCTGCTAGAATCTGTAAAATATGATTCCTTCCCGCGGATATCATATCAGAACTATCGATGATCCAACCACAAACCTTTCAAATAATAAAAAAATTAAATAATACTCGTATCCTTTTTCGTGACCGTTTAAAATTATTTTTTTTTAAATTTAAAAAAATAAAAGTAAAAACTAAATAAAGCCCACGATAGCAACTTAATTAAAAAAAAATAAATTTTGTAAAAGGAGAAAGTTTCCAAAAGCCAAAGTTACGCAAGATAAGGTAAGAACCTTAAGAATTAAAAAAGAAAACAAATGAAAATTTTCAACAAATTGTTAAATTCTGAAGCTGACCGAAACCGTGTTTTAAAAATATTTTTACTTTTTAATTTTATTTCAGCCATCACCTGGGTCAATTTTTTTTAAATCGCTCATGGAACAATGATATTTCGGGCATTACAAAACTTTTTTTCGAAAGTTTGTCCTTCGATACTTTACCTTGCGTAACTTTGGCTTTTCGAAACTTTCTCCTTTCGTAAAATGTTTTTGAAGGAACCATATTTTACAGATCCTAGCAAAGTTGGTTCGTGAAAACGAATCTTATCTTAATGGAACGAAAAAATAAGGTTCGTGCTTGAATCAAAAATAAAATTCTTTGAATTTTTCACGAGGGAATGAATCATATTTTATCATGTTACTTACCTTAAGAAACACCCTCTTTGACCCCCGTAGTTAAAATGTTTTCACCAAAACTTATCTAGTTACTTTTCTGTGCTAATCCTTCTTCTCTTGTCTAGAAAACAATTTCGTAGCGGTCGTGAATAACCAGGTAAATTGAATGCTAAGACATTATTTGGAGAGAAAAGCTCGTATGATAAAAGTTATTCCCACATCAAGTTTCCGCATCGAAAAAAATGTTCTCAGTGTTATTACTTTATTAGAAAAGTTTTATAGGTACCAGAAGGAGTTAAATTTTGTTTAATAGTTCTTGCTGTATATTTAATTAAAATTGTTATAAACATAATAAATCTTGATTTGGCTGCTTGTCCAAGACCACCACATATAAAAACAGGACAAACAAAAAATACTTGACCAAGAAAAACTCCATGCAACAAAAGTTGAATACCTAAAGAAACAAAAAAAAAATAGAAACCGAAAAAACAAAATTTAGTACATAAATAAAATTGAAATTAAATAAAATAAAATTAAATTAAACAAAGTAAAATAAAATAAAGTAAAATAAAATAAAATAAAATAAAATAAAATAAAAAAAGTAAAATAAAATAAGATAAAAAGAAATAAAATAATGGAAATTAAATAATTAACAAAAAATAAAGAAGTCGAAACTTAACAAATGAATCAACATAATTAAGTAACACTACAGAAAACATAATGTCTCATTAAAGTTAAAGAGGTCTTTGAGTAGATAAGATAGTGTACAATAGGTAATGTTAATTATTTTGAAATGGAATGAATGTCTTGTCATTTCAGACATTGATTCCAGACTTCTAGTAGATACCAGTTCATCGATTGAAAATGGACATGAGAATGCGTGGTTATTTGGCCCTCGTAAGGTCGCAAGCCAAAGCGCAGCATTCGGAATAACAACAAAATTTCCGCTGTTGAGAATGACAATTTTTTTATCGTATCGATTGTAGTATTAGGCGTTTTAGGTATTATTTCATTTGCTGAGGCTTTAATGCTTGTTTTTTTTTCGAAAAGGCATCTTTTTTATTTCAAATATTTTAATTATTGTTTTAATTAAAAAAATTGCATTTTATTGAAAAAAATCTAGATCAAAAAAGTGACAATTTTTTAAAGCTTTCAGTTCCAGTATCTTTTTGCAGGCCATTTTCAATCCGGACGGTTTCAATTCAACAGAATATCAGGACAGCCTTATATTATTCATTATTTAATAAGAGTTTTTTTTTAAATAACGATCATGGGAAATCCAAGACAGTGGTCTTGGTCATGACTTCCATTGGTACGCTTAGATGCCCTTTGCGTCCAGGTGCTCATGAAGCTAAAGCCTAAACTAATGAAGAGATTTGATTAATATTTAATGAATAGAGGATTGTTATTCCCGGAAAAGTTGTTATTCCCCTTAGTCAAAGATATTAGAATTTTTGATTTTGTCCATATCCAATACCTAGAGAGATTAAAGAAAAATTGATACATCACTTCAATCATGCTGATATAATTTGCACCAGAAAATATTTAAGAAATCAGAAATGCTTCAATAATATCTTTACTTCCCTTTAGAGGGTAACAGGAGTGCTATAGAATCAAATAACACTTTAATGTCTGAGTTGGGCTGGCACGGTTTTGGTTTTTAAATGTTCTCAAAAGTTGACCCAACAATTTTAATCAAACTTTGTAACTTTAACTTTCTTTGGTAATAGCTTTAATCAACGTCTCAAGGATTTTTCCGAAAAATTCTATTAACGAATATGTTTGATTGTCAGCAAACTGATACTTTTATGTATGTATGTCCCTCAGCGATTTCAATTGTTTACTAAACAGTTTTTGCACTTTTTACAACTGTTTTTACTAGCAGACCATATGTTCGATACATGGCAAGTTTATTTCCTGTAAGATCTGAAGTAAAGAAATGTGCACTTGTAGTGCGAACACTTTCAGCTTTTACTTTAGTAAAATCATTATGACATCAAAAAAGTCGAAGAAATTTAAATTTTGTTTGCGTAAATCTTCCTTTTACTCACAAAAGTATCTGTTTGCTGAGATTTTACCACAAGTATAACGATAATCAATATCAATTTAGTTTGAAAATCTGAAAATTAAATCGTATTCAGCTATGAAAAAAAATATAGATTTAATCCTAAAATAATTTTTTGTTTGTTTTTAAATTTATACTGGACCCTTGCCAGGAAAAAGGAGGCCAGTTTGCTCGCCATTAATGCATCACCATGTTTTTATCCATGCATTTTGTATGAAAAACATGCACTACTTCTTGATATTAATATGAAAAGCTCAAATTTTAAGAGAATAAATATTTAAGAAGTTTCGATCGATATTTTGAGATTAACGTACATACATCAAGACAGGAGCATTTCCTTAATTAGGGCTGTGAAAATGTTACTAAATTTTCTTGAAAGTCTCCATTAACTAAACTCCCGTCATTGCATCTATCCTACCACTTGATGATGCACTGTTATGTGATCTCCAAGCCAAGTCTCTTTTAGTTTCCTTTTTGTGCATTTCATAATCTTGATTTGATACCACCTTTTGGGTTAGTCTAATCCACTGTGCAGCGGTGTATTTCATTTTGAATGGTTTTGAGTTTTAGTTAAAGTAAGTTCTGCTTTCTATTTTGTTTACATATTTATTTTATGTATGAAGTATGCTGTTTTATTAAAGCCCTAAAACTGAGGTATTTGCTTGGGAAAATTATATTATTTAAGGAGAAAATACGTTATCACTAATGAACATCGCCACTATTGACTTTCATTGTCTGATTGATGATTGCTCGTGTGGTTGTGCCTTTGAGCATTATATGGAACAGACATCTCTAATCCAATTCTATTGAAATAGCTTGTGGTATATTTTGCACTTTGCGAAATGTTTGGTACTGACTTATGGCCTAGCAAGCAAATTTGTTTTGTGTAATTGATCTAAGGAAGAAGGGTGTAGAGACTGGTGAGACACCTGCAGTTAGTTGAATTGAAACCGAAGGAGTTATTATGCTTTTGAATTAAGACTTTTCAATTGTTTAATTTGATTTTATATATGGCAGCACTTTATGAAGGGATTAAAAAACGAACAACACACCTTACGTGAATGGCAAAATTAAATTTTGGTTGAATTTTACCTTGTCATACTTTAAAGCTACAGTGGGCGCACTGGATACATTATTAAAGAAATTTGATTTTAATGCTTAAATATTTTTTGATTTTAAAATAAGGGAACTTTTCTTAAAACTATGTATGAGTACTATGTACTCATTTAAATCAACAATTTTTTAACGTGAAATTGGGTAAAAATGCTTCACTGAATTTTAAACGACTTTAAATCCCACATGATCGCATTAGATTTCATTTTTTCCCTCAGTGAGTATATTCGTTTTATGAATATGATTTTTGTATGTATTTTGCTAGTAAAATGAATTCCATTATAGTCAACAATTTATTCTCTATACAGTATCTTCACTTTAATCAACTCAAATTTACATAAAAAGTCTACCAAACTATGTTTGTTCCTTTATTCACGATAGGCACTTGGTTCGTTGGTGTATTTTTTTATGATTCGTAAAACTTTGGAGTATTTTTTTTTTTTTTTTGTTAGTTCGTATCCCTATTGCGTGTCCCTTCAATCACAGCAACTTATGCCAAGATACATTAATTTTTGTGTTCTCTCATTTCTTTTATAGTTCATGCGGCACAACGAGAGTCTTCTTCAAAACCAAAAGAAGCTAATAGCTTAAATGCAATTTCAGGCAATGGTGCCGCTACTTCCGCAAATTCGAATGTAAATAACATTAGTAATGGTTATCGCGTGGATGGAACAGTAGGCAATTCAAATGAAAATACTGTGGCTAGCAGTACGCCAACTATTTCAAATACTGTAAGCAGTAGTAGTAGTAGCTCAACAACAATTACAACAACTTCAAGTAGAAATAATGGAGGAAGTAGTTACAAAGGATCTTCGTCTAGTGTACATAGAAGTCCAATTGAGATGAATGAAGAAAATAGAAATGGTCCATACTTTGATAAAGGTGCATCTAAGAACATAACAGCGCTACTTGGAAAGACAGCTTACTTGAATTGCAGAGTTAAAAATCTTGGAAACAAAACTGTGAGTATCTTATAATTGAATAAGCAAATACCTATAGAAGTCCTAGTAAAATTTTATAACTGGATTTAAGTCAGCGAAGACTATATTACAGAAGACTTTAGTTTTTACCCTGATTGAACAAAAAGTAAGAAATATAGATTCCTATACGAGTATATAATATATTCCTATACGCAAATAAAGATAATTGCATTTAAAAATGTTAATTTTTCAAATATTGTGGCATATTTTATTCTTCGACTGATGGTGACGAAGATATCGGCGCGGCGTTTGAAAAATCGTAAATTGAAAAAATACCCCCTGTTTGCATATAACTCAGAAATGGTGAACGTTGTCGAAAACATTTTTAAATAAAGTATTACCCTCTGTATACAAAATATTTATTTTTTCTAATAGTGACAATTTTAAAGATATAATTATTTGAAAAATTACATTGTAATCTACAAAAAATATTAACAAACATTTTTCCATATACGAGTGACCAGTAACAAGATATTGCTACTTCAAAAATGTAAAGTATCGAAAATAATCATTTTTCGCTGACTACTCTTAAAAGGTTAATGTTAGAAAATTTATTTTAACACAGTTTGTAGTTCAACTTTCTTTAAAAAAATAAGTTTTTTTTTCTCATTAAGTAGTCATTATAAAGATATTATTTTTTATATAAAAAAAATATTTTCTTATAGAAAATTGTATAAACTAAAAACTGTGTTAAAATAAATTTTTTAACATTTACCATTTAATAGTGGTTAGCAAAAAATGAATATTTTCGATACTTCTCATTTTTAAATGTCGTAATATCATGCTACTGGTGTGTTAATATTTTTTTGTAGATTACAATATAATCTATAAACTGAGTATAAATTATTTTATGAAAACTGCATTATTTGAGAGTTAGTTGCTAAAATCTGGAATTTTGGGTTTTTTGACGAAATTTTTCAAAAAATTATATCTTTAAAATTGTAACTATTAGAAAAAATTAATATTTTTAATACAGAGGGGTAATTCCATGAAAAAGTGGACATGGCGATAGAAAACCGAAAAATCTTTCTCTCAACCTGTCTATTGTTCGTAAAATTAGAATTGCAAAATATCCTACAAGAAACAAAAATTTGGTTGAAATTAATATGAAATTATAAAAGCCCCAACCCTTAATTTTTAATTTGAAAACGTGAAATTACGTGAGTTACCGACATTTTGTAACGTGAGTTACCATGCTTTTTAGTAAATTTGTAAAAAATATTTTCAGTAATTAAAAGTTTCTGTACAGTTATAAATAGGCTGATATATTTTTGTATCTTATTCACCACCAGCTTAACTACTTCATTGGTTTGTTTAATAAAAAAAAAAATTTCAAGGAACATGAGTTACCAACATGGTTTCGCAATTTTTACTAAGAAATAATTTGTGTTCACCAAAATTTGTATTTTTTACTAGTAGTCGAAGTCATTACCATGTATAGAGTATATATATATATTTTTTCATTTATGCTGAAATAAGTGAGAAAATATTAATAAAGAAGCTCGTAAATCTCTCCCAAATGTAACGTGAGTTCCCATGTAATTGCCTAGAGGGTAATACAATGCACAAACTTTACGTATAAATGTTTTCAATAAAGCTCACCATTTCTGAGTTATAAGCAAACAGGAGGTATTTTTTCAATTTACGATTTTCAAACGCCAATATCTTCTTAATCACCAGTCGAAGAAAAAAATATGCTATAATGTTTTCTGTAGAAAATTATGTTATCTACAAGTTAAACGATTTTTGTCTGGTCTTAACCCAACCTACTTGCTCTAGCTTTTTGATGCACCAATCACCCTGTATACTGTCACTCACAAAATCATTCGGACTGATTTTGTGAGTGACAGTATACAATTACAAATTACAACTATTATTTTACAGAAAAAACTTAAATTAGATAAAGTGTTTTATGTTCATAAGTTGATTTTATTATAAAATATAGATACAAAATATTTTAATTTAGTTAAATTTTAAGTTTGCTTTCATAAAAGAAGTGATATAATAAAAAAAACTCATACTTAAAGAAAAATTATTCCTCTCGACTAATTTTGGGAGTGACCGTAGATTGTGTTATAATATTTTCGATTTTGATATATTTTTCATATTGCTTTATTATTTTTTCTGCCCTGAAAAGTTTATTGATAATCAGGGACTTAATTTTCAAATAATTAAATAAAAAGTCTTGAATTTCTTTTATTTTTCGAGATATTTTCGGGATGATGTCTTTTGGATATAGATTTTGTACTTTTGAGATTTTTGAATTCGATGTTTTAGTATTTGTATTTCAAAAGTACATATTTGCACTCGATATTTTTGTCATTCGAGATAACGTCACTATCCCAAAAAACTACGTTGCCGATATTACTTTATTAAGAGAAGGATTTTATAAGAGCAGTGAATCTTAAATTTTTCGTCATATAAACAAATAATTATTACAACATTTGAAAAACACATACCTACCTACTTAGTCATTTTTATTAAAATTTTTTAAGTTATCACATTGAAGAGAATTAATCGTAATGAAAACATTTAATAACCTTAACATTTGTAGTGACTTACAAATGTTGTGGCCGCTGATGAAAGAACATGCAAGTTACTTTTTGTCAATGGTCAGAGTATCCAATAAAATAATACTTAAATTATTTATGTACAGGAAGGAACATTTATCTTTTTAAGGAATAGAATATACAAACAGAGGCGGTGCTGGACCAAAACTAGACGTGTGCTTAATCAAATTTGCGGGGCCTGTGGTAGAATGGGGGGCTTATAGAAAAAAATTTGTTTTGCTTGAAAATCAAATTAAAGTTACAAATCCCTGTAAATAGTCTGTAACCACAACTTAACCGTAAAATATTTAAATTAAGAAATAAAAAGACAATAAAAAGACAAATGAAATAATATATGAACCAAGTGTGAATTTTGAAATCTTCGTCTATAAACCCCGCTGTTTCACCAGAAACCCTTTAAATTTAAAATCACTCTCTCCGCTGGCGATTGTTCACTTCACGAGAAGTATGTATGGACTAGGCTTAAGAGTTAAGGACTGGTATCACAGCATCTAATTACACTCTGAATTTTTTACCTAATCCGTTGTTATTTCATTCATAAATTTAATAAAAAAACAATTAAAGACAGAGCGCGGTCCGGCGGAACGGGAAACAATTTTGCCCGTCGTGTTGCCTGTCTTCTATAGAATTATACGATGCTGTTCAAACAGAACGTGGTCACGGTCAGCGGTTAAAACTGGAACGCAATGGTCAAATTGAAGTTGTAGATTTTTACATAGAACGCGATGGTCATCAAACGTCAAAAAAAAAACAAAACAAAACAAAACAAATATATCCCATCGCTCTTTGCATTTTGCTAATTTTGGTGAATGTTGAACGTGTTTATTTCTTTGAGACTGAAAAAATAAAAATATTAACAAATATGTATTGCCGATTAGAATGTTCCTCTTTTATCGACTCAATTCAAATTGTCATTTCATATTTTCTTTGAAGCATGTTCAAAAACATAAACTAATTTTTTTTGCTAAGGGTCAGTTGTACAAATATTTTATCCGTTGTCCAGTAATTAAACTCGCCAAAATCAGTAAGATTAAATTTAAAACTGATGCTGAACAACAGATATAAATTTAATTAAAATAAATTGAATAGTTTGAGCGAAAAAAATGGCACCTGAATTCTAAAAAAAAAAAATTACAAATGAAATCAAACAAATATATTTCACAATAATGCATCATTTTTATTTTTTTGTATTTATTTTCCCGTGGGTTGGTGCAAAACTTCCATATTTTCTTACAAAATTAATTTTTACAGCTCGAGTCCTAAATACGCGTATTACTCGAGAGTTAAAAAAAATTAAAGAAAAATTATATTGTTAAAAATTAAAAAAAATATATTATTTTTTGACGTGCGAAGAACTTTCGAGGCTCTGCGGGGCCCTTGGAGCACGGGGCCGTGTGCGGTGGCACACACAGCACGCGCTTTCCGCCGCAAAGTGGAACGATCAGTACAAATTTCCGGTGATGGGGTAATTTTTTTTTTTTTTTTTGGATTTGAATTTTTGTTTTTTTGTGGTTTAAAGAAAATTGACTCTTCTTTAATAATCAAAAAAATTGTTTATTTTTGAAAAGCATTTTTTGTTGAAATTTGTATCCTTTTTATCTATTTCATAGGGTTTGTGTAATGTAAGTGTAAAGACCAAATATTTTCCAAAATATGCTAAAATTTTATATAAATTTTTAAAATTAAACTATACTTAAGATTGTGAAAAAGTCGACCACATTAACGAAATCTCTCTGGTTATTATACGAGCTTTGTATTATATTAATTCTTATAATTATATTCATATACAATTATAATTTTTAAATGCGAAAACTTAGATGATTTCTTATTTATTTAACCTGCGTTCGTAAGTAGGTACTTAACGCGTAAGGCTTTAGTTTTGGGTTAGCTAAATTATGCGTTTCAAAAACTTTCTGTCTCGAATTTACGGTTTGGAATTATAACATTGTAACATGAATGTTTTGATTAATGATGGTCTAATATAACATACATATATATAAGGGTGTGTAATACAAAGTGTTCTGTGTAAATTTTAAAATAACTGAAAAATTTCAACCATTTCGAGAGTTCTAAATGGATTTTAAAGGGGGGGGGGGAATAATACTTTCTGATTCCGGAAGGAGTTAAAAAAAAAATGTAGCATAGCGTCAAATATAGCATGTGGAAAAACTTTTTTCAATGCTTTTTAGATTTGGATATTTTAAAAAGGCTCCTTTACAAAAAAGAAATGAGAGTGACACACCAAACCAAATACCTTTTTTTTAGGGACCTTTGATAACGAATGAATTTAAATAAAATAAATAAAAAATTTTAAAAACTAAGTTTTTGTTTTATTGAAATAGATTTTATTTTAATTTTAAATTACAGTAAAGAAAAGTAGTTCGCCCGAAGATGGAGTAACACTCGCCATTAATTTTAAAGTTGTGAAAATTATTTTGTAATTTGAATTTAAAACAAAATTTATTTCAATAAAACAAAAACTTAATTTTTAAAATTGGTATTTATTTTATTAAAATCCAATTATTAAATCACACAATTTGGAGACAAACCAAAACCTAAAAATGCACATTTGATAAGTCAACTTTGATTTAAAAAAATTTTTTTTAATACAAAGAAAAAAACAAAAATAACCCCTACACTACCTCAAAAATAGCAACAAAAAAAGTTTTTGTTTTCATTTTTAAATACTATATTTAAATACAACCAATTGTCTACAAAACTTTTTATTAACAATTTACTAATCTGTAATATATTGAAAACAAAATGGCGAAAAAATCATCTAAATTCATTTACTAATTCAAAAGTCCTTCCACTTTTTCAGTTTTTCGTTCCACTGTGCATCGCCTCTGTATACAAACAAAACACAAAATACAAAAATACTAAAATAAAAAAATTAACAAATTTAATATTCTGTCTATAGTTGGTTTACTTTTTAAGAGGATTTAAAAAGTTTCCATAAATTTTATATACAAAAAGAAATTAATACAGAAATCTATATAACTTAAAACAAAACTGATGTTAAACTTAGTATTAGGTACATAATGCCGAAAAGCATTAGCAGTACATAATTTATTATATAGCTTAACCAAACCCACCCGCACGGGTCCAGAAGTTAATTATAAGTTAAGCAGACTAAGTTCTTATGAATTTTCTCTAGGTTCGAATAGCTTATAATTTATAATTTTAATGGAAAATAAAATTGAATTAAAACAAAAGACACGCTGGTACTGTATAAGCCTTTTGAATTGCGGTAATCGTTGATCTGAGACAGATTTGCATCCATCAATATGTTTGAGAAATTACTATGAACTCCATTGCTTTGATATTCACAGCTATGTATATGCTTCCACAAAGTTTTCAAAGAGAAATTACCAGAAAAACGTCAATTTGGCGTGATTAAAAGGAATTCTTTCAACAAAACACTTTACTCCTTTACCTAATGGATCCCCCATTAATCTTCTTATAAATGCTTTTCTGCTTGGTCGTAATCGGCTTTAGTTTGAGAAATGTTTTTATTTTATTTCTCATGGAAATTTGTGATATTTTCAAGCTGAATTTTCATTGGACGGGTATATCTATGTATGTAACTAAACATTATGTACACTACACCTACACATGACTCACCTTTTATCTATGAACCTCCAGATATAGAATAATGAACGTGTTTCAAATGTGTGATAAATCATTTTTAGGTTAGTTATGCTCCGTTCTGGGTGCACCTGGTATTATTTTTATATCTGCGCAATATTATTCTACATACATATTTTGTTTTTGATAGCAGGTACATTGCGAGTAGAAGTATCAGCATCCATGTCAGTAAACAATGATGAGCCACCACCGCACCGTGTTCTTAAAGTCGGTCATGACATTGATTGATGTGCATAAAGAGGTTTTTCGAGTTTCGTTGGGATCCAGTTAATGCTTTTTCTGAAGTTTATAGTTTATTTTTCTTATTTCTATATGTATAAGAACCCTTGCGAGCTATTTATATAAACGATTGGTGATTATAATGCTGATATTTATTGAACTTAAAGTTTGGGTTATTATTTTAAAACTTCACAAAAAATTTATTTTTGTATGTAATATTAGCCTTATTTTGTAGTTCGGGCGACCAAAGTTTGGCATAGCAAAGGCGTTCCAAAGTGACGGGTTTGAAAATTATTGTTCGACTGATATCTGATAAAGTCATAGTAGTATAGAAAAATTAGCCAGAATAATGTCTTCAAATCACAATTTTTGAAAGCCAAATTTTGTTGTATAATACCTGTATGGGTTAATCTTTTCATTTTAAAAATGAGATTTTGGGGTTTTAAGCGCAAGGGAAGAGTCATCATCCTGAAAAAGATTAGTCTTAATTTTCTTTATAATAACTCATTGTCATTTGTTTTTAATTTGACAACACAATAGTTGACTTAAAATTAAAAAAAAATATTGTAAACTATTTAAGGGTAGTTTTTCATTGCGGGGTTAACCCTGAGTAAAATCAGAACAAACTAATCCAGAAACAGCTTTTCAGTTGAGGATTTACTTTACATTTAAGTTTCCAAAAATCTATTGAAATCGGTGAGCAAAACTATGGATATCACCCTTATAAGCCTATCATTATCAACATCGAGATGGTGCATCAAAGGAAATTGCACACTCTTGCTTTTTTATACAATCTCTTGTTTCAGAAAAAATTATGCACAAACTTTACGGTGGAGCAAATTTTGTACAAAAATGTATTAAAATTTCATTTCTCTTAATCATTGGGTAACATTTTTTGCATAATTCGTGTTTTACTACATCTCTGATTATGAAACCAAATTTTTTGGGGTAAGGGCGTTTTTTTGGAGCTACTGAGAGTAAAATTTCCTACGGAATTTTTTCCATGGTCAAAAAAGAAGCGTGAATTGTGGTCGCAGTTTCTCTCGGAGTTTATTGGAATCGAAAACGAATATTCCATAGCCACTATAGCTACCATTTTAATTGACCAAATTTGAGCTTGCAAGGGACAGTGGAAAGTTATTGACACTTCCAAATTAAGAAGATGGGAGTAATTGCGTGGGAAATAAAACAAAATAAAAGACGATAGCTCCCATTCATTTTGAAGTAATAGCGTGTCAAAGTTGCACAAATATGATTTTGTAACTTAAATGAGCCAAATAAAAGCTTTTTTTTAATACCTCAGCAAAATTTAGTTTTTTTTTCAAAAAATTAATGAAATTAATTTTTTCAAAGAAGATTATGACACATTTTTTCGTAGGAGCAACAGATTTTAAGAAAATCGTACACAAACGCGCTCATTACCTATCTTACACAGGAAAAAATTTCAAGTAAAACGTTTTGATTACAACGTTCCTGTACGTTTTTATAAAAAAAATTGTTTATATATAAATATAGTTTAATAAATTTTTTGAAAAACAAAAATATATTTGTTGAGATATTTCAATACAACTGCTATTTGTCGCTTTTGAGGTTCAAAATCAATGGTGTAACTTTGACACGCTAAAACGTCAGGAATAATAAACCTACAGACTTCAATTTAAAAAAAAAAACGAGAAAAAAACGATTCAAACGAGAAAAATAATTGTATTGCAGAGGGTCTATTTCCCCCCGTTCAGACAGGAAGGCCAATTTTTTTTTAAATTTGACTCAAAACTAAACAAATGTGGCACTGTAAGTGTTCCCATTATTTTCAAAAAGGTATGTATTTTATTTGGGTTTTGAATAAATAATAGGGAGTAATAGACCCCCTCCACTACCATTTTTTTCTCATCTGATTCAAGTCTATACGTTCTTATATTTTTTGTGTGTGTTATAAGAACCATCCATGTCTACATCATAATTAGTACCTTCCGTATCTTTTTGGTTTCCGATACCGATACCAAACGATACCGAGACTTTTCTGGTATCGTGGCCAACCCTATATTCTATACACTTTTATGTGTCAAATGGAATCAATTTTAATTTAAAGCTTAATTTAAAACATAGTTTTATTAGTTTTTTAATGATAGACCATAATTGGGTGTAAAAAACCAACCATATTAAAAAAAACAAACCACGTGGAAAGTCATAGTTGAATTAATTTCTGAGGTTATGGTCAGCAATTTTTAAAAATCCGCCTGTCTGTGTGCGGCCAGACGGAATATTGAAATAAATCGATTTTAAAATAAATGGGTGAAAAGGGGGGAAAGTGAGAGGAAGAACAGACATAATTTTGTTTGTTGAATTCTTCTCAGACATTGAGGAACCATAAAATGCACTTTTTACAAATTTGTGTGATGCCAAAAAACCTATTCCGACTGTATACTATTATAACTGCCTCTAAACAACTAATTCAATTCCTAAATTAATTAGAAATAAAGCATTTCAATTGAAAAAAATTACAAAAAATTCTAACGAACAACTGAGGACCAAACATGATTGGCTTAGTATAAACCCAGTTTCACATCTTGTATAGGAGCTATGTACTCGTGTTGCACTCATGTTGACATATTGCGAAGTCGCACTTTCATTCGCATGACATATTAATCAACAAAAATATATAGAGATATATGTTTGTCTTCATCAATATCCCAGCAACATGTGATGCAATTGCGAATACAAGTGCCAATGGCCTAGTTAACGATTCCAGAATCCAGAATTTGGAGAGAAATTATTTCTAAAACAAACGAACAAAAAAAAATGGGGAAAATATTCCAAGAACCGAGAACCGACACTTATGAAAATGAGAACGCTTCTCTTCTCTTATACCTAGGCATTAGTTTTTGCACAGCTAGTTGTGAAAATGAATAAAAAAAAAAAAGATGAAAATATATCTACATGCTAATTAGGTCCCTACTTCGTGAACACGAGCTGTCAACATACTCGTACGTAGAAAGTTCACTGCTATGACAACTTTGCAAACACTCCTTCAATTTATGACGCTCAAAGATAACTTGTAAGTTTATCTCTCACGTAGATTTAGACGATGATATTCTTAGAAAGTCTTAGTATACCTTGATTCTTGAATAAAAAATAGCTACATAAAATGTTAAAGGCCATCATCTGCATCAATTGATGTTGTTTGACAGACAGCTTTCTAACCAAACCCCCACGTGCTTCTTCTACATGCAAACATAGATATATAAAATGGTTAAATAAACTTTATTCAAAAATGTATGTTAGAAATTGGAATTGGTATTCGATATTCTTTTTTGAAAAGGTAACTCAAGAAATCTGTGTTTAAAGATTAGGGTGGTCCTTAAATTGGATATAGTCTTAGATAGCCCTCATTCTATTCGAAACAGTGAAAACAATTCCCAATTTTTTTCAGATTTTTATCTCACCCCCCTGGGGCCAATTCCAAGAGTGTGAACGATTTTCCGTGTACACATTCTGTGCACGCCCAAAATAAGTGCGAACAAAATTTGACTGATTGTGCCTACGATATTTGTCAAAAACTTAAAACTCACTCTAGCGGAATCGCAAAAATTGACGTGTACACGATTTTTTATGAGGTAAGAATTATTCTTATAACACGCGAAAAAAATCAGAATGTATAGATTAGATTTAGATGAGAAAAAATTGTAGTGGAGGGGGGGGGATATTTCTCCTCCATCAGAAAGAGGGGGTAATTTTCTAGAAATTTGGACCAAAAAAATTATTTTTAATAAAACGGGAACACCTACTGTCGCCAACTCCGGCGACGTAGGTTAGGTTTTCCAAGTGTCGCAAGAATTCTTGTTTTTAAAAAAGAACAAAGGTGTTCGTTTAAACAAGAAAGACTTTAAAAATCTTTATAAAAAGGAATAGCTATTAGTATTTACATAAAATATTTTACTTTGTTTTACTTACTCTTGGTTTGCCTTGAATGCTGCTTGTAAAATTCTTTTATATTTTAAATTTTGATGCTTCTCGAATTTTCTCCGACGCTAGTGAACTTGGAATTAAAATGAAATTCCTCCTTTTTTAACGGAACATTTTTTTCGTATCAATGAATGCAGCCAAAGACAAAAAATAAGCGCAGCATTCAAGGAGATCAGAAGTAAGTTTACACGGGCTTTATTTATGGTGTTTTCACGGATGATCTTCACGGGCGTTGGTAACACCTACAATGTAACGCTATAACTTTTTTAAAGCAACAATTTCACGCTGCTTTTCAAATAAAGTTTTTAATATGTATAAACAGTAAATGTTTGAAAGAAAAATTCAAACATAAATATCAAAAAAAAAACTATCATTTTTAAAAATTAAAAACATTATTTAGAAGCATATTATAGAACAGAATCGTGGCTTTAAAAAAGCAAGAGCGTGGCATTGTAAGTGTTCACGTTTTTTTCTAAATATTTTTTTTTTTAAACAAATGGAGGGAAATAGCTCCCCCCCTTCGATGCAATTTTTTTTCGTCTGAATCTAATCAATACCCTGAGATTGTTTTTTTTTTGCGTTTCATAGAATTCACCATAACCCCATAATTAGTACCTTAAAGTTAAAAATAAATAAAAATCTGAAAAAAAAATTGCATTTTTCTTTTCAATGTACAGCCTTTCGATGCCTATCCTTCTCGGAATTTAAAATAAAAAAACAATGTACGGACCACCCTAATATACATAGATGAAGAACAAATATTCGAAGTGTATCTTTAAGATTGATATTGAAGGAAAGGGTTTGATTTTCAATTCAAAGTGAATAGAGTGATGTGCTGTTTAAAAGTGATTGATGTCACGATGGAGTTTTTTTTTTAAGTTTCCTCATGAGTACCACATTGAATTCTGTTTTCAACTTTCATATTAAATTTATACTGCTTGAATTTAAGTTGCTTTTGTTGAAATTATATACAATATACTTCCATAGAACAGTTTACTCTTTAGAAACGAATAGGAGGTACACCACAAAAAAATGTGTAAGGACTGCAAAATGGAATCAATATTGTTCCTTAAAACGAAACAACACAATTGAATTTTTTTGTTAAATCAAAACCAGACAAAACTAATCTGTTTTATAATTAACTGCCCTATATTTCATATAATTCTTGGCAGTACATTACAATCAAACTAGTTTTTAACATAACAAGCATCTGTTGATGTTGATTGATTGGACTTCCTCGTAGTCTTAAATACACAAATTAGCATAAAGAAAACAACTCTAAGCTACCATAAGTATCTGAATTGTGAATTTTGTAGTATGATGATAAATGTTTACCTCTACTAGTGGCAGATTTTTGTATGATGCCGCCCTGGGCCTGTCTCATGTGTCGCCCTCTTTTTTTATGTAGAAGTATTTAAACAATTTAAAAATCAATAACTAATTATAAAATATTTAAACAATCAAATATGATTTAAAATATAACTTTTTATTAGTTTGCACATTGCATATTAAGTTAGTAGTTTACATACTATGTTTTCTTTTAATAGGTAACTTGTGAATATATTTTTATTAGCTAATGAAGTCCATTTCTTTTTTCCCGCTTTGGTTTGCGAAAAAACCAAAATTTTGCTCGCAATCAATTTCTTACACTAAATGACTATCAATGGATAATAACGCGAAAGCATTAAGTCTACCTTGACCCAAAGTTGTACGTAAATAACTTTTCACTCTTTTTTAGGTGGAAAAGGATCTTTCTCCCAAACAATTTATAGCTTGAATGCTTAAAACACTCTTTAAGCATTGTCCACATAGAGATAAAAAATCTATCCGTTGGTAACGGAAGTGATAATACATTCATTTCCCAATGTCACATATAAATCATTCAGATTTTTATTCGGCCTTATTGTGAGTTTCATATAGAAAATATTTCACCCAAAAATTTGTGTTCCCCGAAATTTTGAAAGCTATTAAAAGTTCCGCCTGAACTTCCTTTGGTCTAAAAATAACAAAAAAAAAACTTGCGCAAAGGGCCCAGTACCCTCTATTTTCTTCGTTTGCCGTCAAAAAATAAATGACATTTTGAGCTCTTAATTGCTAAACATTTTGCCCGAAAGGAGTACGTACCAAAAAGGAGAGTTTTTGTTTTTTTGGAAGGTTGTTCACGTGAAATTCACAAGTCGATTTATTTGCTTTTAAAAAT
This sequence comes from Dasysyrphus albostriatus, assembly GCA_946251815.1. Classification (NCBI taxonomy): domain Eukaryota; kingdom Metazoa; phylum Arthropoda; class Insecta; order Diptera; family Syrphidae; genus Dasysyrphus; species Dasysyrphus albostriatus. Next base: position 180,977,422 of record OX276335.1, read on the forward strand.
TTTAATTTAAAGAACCAATGAGCAAATTTGTTTGGAGCCTGGGCGTAAGGCCTGCATAGCAAATGAAAGGTTGATGTGACTAGGTACATACATATTTTTTTCAATTTTGGGGCAAAATCTAAAACTACCGGAGAACATAAGTAGAGCCAATAATAGAATGACCTCATCTATAACTGAATTGATGTGCTCAATTGACACTTTAACTTGGATTGCATGGATATCTTACTTCCTAAAAAGCTGAAACTTTGGTAACTAAAAGAGTTATAATCAACTAATAAAAAAACGACAGTTTTATACTCCGGTTCAGTCGATAAGATCTATAAGTTCTGCATTAATTAAAAACTCCAAAAATAATGAACGATTCGATTTAAACCGGAGTGTAAGGCTTAAGTTTTTATTTCTGAAAACCGTAAATCTTTGTGTGAACAAAGTTTTATCTATGTACGCGCTTTTTACGCAAAGTCCTTAAAAACAAAAACTGTCCCATCATGAAACTTAGTGAAAACATTTTTTTGCCTCGAAAATGATTATTCCAAAGAGTCTTCTAATGCAAATATTTCGCAAAAAAGAGAAACTTTTTGGATGGAGGAGGATACCACTTTAAAAAAAAAATTATAAATAATGACCCCTTACTTCTACTTTTCTTCAAAACAAAAACAATCTCCCATGCAAAATATTTTAATAGACTTTTTGGATTCGTCATTCTGGTAGTTCTGTACACATTTTTATAAATTTTCATGATACCATTTTTCACAGGTCTTAACGCTATAATCTCTTTGTCCTATCCCCCCAAAAAATCACCCTTGGAACATAAATATAAATGTAGTCATCGTTGCATAAAAATTACTCACTTTTTCCGCTGTGGTTGTATCGACCTGGTTTTAGTGTCATAAAATCAAAAACTATTTTTAAAAGATTTGTCATAGGCCATATACATACATAGGTTGTACCAAGATCAATTATTTCGTTTAATACACCAGAACCAGGCCCCTTTCCCAAAGCTGCCCTTTTATGCAATATAATTGTAGCAACTCTTTTGTTTCTTAATTCTAGAAGTAAATAAAAAGTTTTCACCAAGTTTCATGATGGGACGATTTTTTGTATGGCTTTGTGTAGGTACTATTTGACCTGAACTACATCTGATTTGCTTATAAACTCGCACAAAGATGCATATTTTTTTGCTTCAAGTATCAAACCTTGTTTAGAAACAAAAACTTAAGCCTTACACTCTGGTTAAATCTAATAGTTCCTTGTTTTTAGAGTTTATAATAAATACATACCTAATAGATCTGATCGACTGAACCGGAGTATAGATTTTTAATTTTTTTCGATTATAACACTTTCCGTGGCCAAAGTTTCAGCTTTTTAAAAGTAAAATACCCATATAATCCTGCTTTATGTGCAAAAATAAACACATAATATCAGGTATAAATTAGGTCATTCTATTGGCCATATCTCTGTTCTCCGGTGATTTTGGGGTTTGCCCCCGTTATAAGAAATGATGTACTCAAAACAACCTTTCATTCGGTATGAATTTCATTTCTATTGGTCCAGTTTGCCCATCATCGTTTATCTAAGAAATTGAAGCTTAGATAAAGCTCTTCATATACGTTTTTAGTTTAAGTCTGGTTAATTGTACGTTAGATGTAGGTACATATCCAAATAGAATTATAAATATTTGTTTGAAAGTCCTCTTGTCCACAAATACGTGGTCTTTTATTGACCTTGACTCGTCTGACTGATGTTTTCTGATTATTCTAAGGCAATTATCATAACGAAAATAATCATTGACTTCTGATAATGTTTTGGCCTTTTCTTTATATTCAGAAAATTGTTCATCTCTCATATCTTGAAGAAAAGAAGCAAGATAAACATACATTTAAACATCGCTTGATAAATCGACTTGATGATCTTGAAGTTTTTACTCGCATCATTAAAACACTCTTAAAATGCATCCTACACACTGGCCAAAATAGCTGTTTCCAATTGTGGTAATTTTTTAGCAGTATATTAGCTTCGGATCTTGTATTTGGTTTCTGGTCACAACTTTCTGCAATGAAGAACAATGCGTCAATTATTGCAGGCCAATCTTTTCGTAGAGCATAACATTAATCATGTTAAGCAGACAAGATCTCTCAACGATGTGCAGATATTGTAAGAAGTTATAAAGTTCTTGTAGAGTAGAATAAAAAGGATTGCTTCAGGTACTGATTCTGCATTGCACAAATTCCTACAAAATTTAATAAATGAGCAGCTCAAGAAACATATTCCACTAAAGAATTAGTTGTTTTAATAATTCGTGCCTGTAGTCCTGAACTATACTTGACTTATAACTGGCATTGTCATAAGATTGACCACGATAGTTCAGTATGTCAAAATCATTTTTTTCTAAAGATTCAAGCAGCATTTTCTATTCCTTTAGCCTTTGACCAGTATTTGGTAAAAATTCTAAAAATCTAAAAACGATTTCTCCAATTCTTTGAATACCTTTATCTAATAATTATAGTAAGCTGATCAACATGGGCAAAATCTGTAGAATCTACAGTTATACCAAAACACTAAGCGTATTGTACTTCAGTAGAAATATGTTATAATTCCTTATCTTGAACCAACAATATAATTTCTTCATAGATCATTTTTGGTACAAACGACGTTTTTTCACTACCAAGGTGTGCATAAGTCTTTAAATATTCAGACAAAAATTGATCAAAATTTGGTTGTCCCCTAATTTTTGGCGCCTAGTTTTAAGAAATAATACAAATCCTATGGATATAATTTTAGAAAATGATTTTCTTAAAATTCCATACTACTTCTGTTTACAAAATATATTGCATTCATTTTATATTTCAATTATTAAAAAAATATTTTTTTTCTTTCTAGATGTTGCTTCAAGTATCTTGGGTGCGGCATCGCGATATCCACCTTTTAACAGTTGGTCGCTACACATACACATCTGATCAACGATTTCGAGCAATACATCAACCACAGACTGAGGATTGGATCTTACAAATCAAATATCCACAACATCGAGACTCAGGAGTTTATGAATGTCAAGTATCAACAACACCGCACATGAGTCACTATATTCACCTAAATGTCGTAGGTAAGTCTGCAAAATTTTGTTGTTTAAACAGTATCTTACATAAGTTCAATGTGAAACAAAGAAACAGAGAAACACTTTTGAAAAATTTACGTTTGGAATGCAAACAATACCTAAGTTAGAAAGTGTAGAAAAATGCAGACACAAGTGTAGCATGTCGGTTTCTGATGAATTCTTTTTCATTGATTTTAATAAGAGAAGAATCACCTTAAAAATTGTATTCCGACGTTGTACTGCTAAACATTTAAATCATAATTCTCTATCAATGTCCTTTGAAGAAGTCTTCATGTCCAAGACATTTTGGCATGCATTTTTTGAATTTTTTCGGAAACTGTTTTCATCTACTAAAAATTAAAATGGCATCCAAAAGCTTTGTTAAGGAATAAATAAACGAGCACTTTACAAAAGGGCAGCAGAAACAAATTAACCAGGATAAAAAAACCACAACTTTTAATAAAAATAACAGAGGTTTCAATTCAAGGTACTTATCTGTTGCAGGTTGTTATTTAGGTGAACGAGAGCTTGAGCATGAGAGAAGCTCATACGTCATACCCAACCAACTGTTATACAAAATGTCATTGATATTTCATAAATGATGCATAATGAGAAATTGAAAATATATTAAAAATAACAATTTGAATAAAATTATAGGGTAAATTGTCCAAAATGAGCAAATAATAACATAATAAATTTAATTAATTATTTAATGCATGTTAAAGTAAATAAAAAATAAATAAATTTGGTGGCACAACAGCTCGTGGAGAACCAGGGCCTAGTGACTTACTTGGCAGGATTGAAGGGGACCTACAATTTTTTGTCGAGCTCAAACGGCTAAACGAGAAGCACTTATTCATGACAAGTATACTCTTGAAGGATTTGTCAATTTTTCGCAAGAGGCAGTACCTCGGAAAAACATCTCTTTTTTTTTAGGTGACAGGGGCTGGGAATCGAACCCAGACCTTCGTCACTAACCATCATGTCACGAGGTACTAAATTTATTTAATGCATGTAAAGATTGAAATATTCTTAAACTAGTATCTTAGTTGAGAAAAGCCTGAATTTCGACAAAAATGTTATACTGACTATATCCAGTATGGGATTACTTTCCAACGATTCAAATTTAAGCGTCCATAAAACTTTTCACACACATAAAAGTATTTCTAGTTCGATCAACATAATTTCGTCGGGACTTTGAAGCTTAACTTATATTTTCAAAGTGCAGCGTTTTCTATGTTAAAATAAATAATTAGTTTTTAGTGAATTTCGAATTATGCCTGCCTTTTTACTAGCTTTTTATTCGTAAGAAAAATTTTACTTTAGATTTTGATCAAAAAATTGTGTTTCAAAATTCTGTCTGTCTGTCCGTTCGGCTTCAATCTAAATGGCTAGATCAATTTCTTTCCATAAAATGAATGGCAATAATACCCTGTGTAGGTACTCAAAAGATTTCTAATTTTTCTTTTTTATAAAAACCACTCCAATGATTTTTAAATTGTTTGTACATGAATTCATAACTGTTCAAGACTTCCATGCTATTAAACATTTTTATCTCATAACCGTTTGCTGTATGAATACATTTTATTTCTTCAAATTTTAAGCTTTTCGAACATAATACGTGTGTTGAGTGAAGAAACATTCAAGATTGTGTGTTCCATGAGTAAAAACCCCGGCCTAAACTGTTCTACATTCTGTCACTTTGTGTTCCATGAAGTTTTTTTCAGAAAAGTTAGGAACAATATTTCCTGCACCTACTTTTGAAGTGGAGCAAGTGAGTGAAAAATGTCAAAGTAACAGCTGATTTGTTTATTTGGCATAATAATAGGCTAAAATTTATCATAGAAGTACTTTTCTTGATATTTTTGAACTAAACATACAAGAAAAAAACATTGAAGAATGTAAAAAATGTGAATTGATACTAATTTCAAATTGAAAATTAATGGGAAAAAATAACTTTTCAAACATATTTAAATATTAAATGTTTCACAGTTGATAAACAACGGCCAATCCCGTCAACACAAAGCTGCACTTTTCTGTTCTTTCTTGTTCTGACAGTTTCCACACACTTGTGCTGTTCTGCTCTGTTCTGATCTAGTTTTTCTTCATTAAACACAGCTAATAAGTGCAAATTCATGCGTAGTTCATTTAAAAAACAATAAAAATGGAATTCTACGAGTACTTGATTTATGCTTTGCTTATTGATAAAATTCATAAAAAAAACACTTGTTCCCATACGAATTATTTATTTTTTCAATGTAAGCACATAACGGGTGATTTTTTAGCTGGTTTGGTTTTGGCAACACTGGTTTTGACAGCTGACGTGTGTTTAGTACCTTGTGTCACTGTCAAACAGCTTCAGTTTGGTTTGCAATTTAACCATGAATCGTCTTACAAATTATTGAATTTTACTATCAAAATTCGTGCTGGCCGAGGATCCGCTTTTTTATCGAAAAATTGTGTTCAGCGATGAGGCTCATTTTTGGTTGAATGGGTACGTAAATAAGCATAATTGCCGCATTTGGAGTAAAGATCAGCCAGAAGCATTGCAACAGCTACCAATGCATCCCGAAAAAGCCACTGTTTGGTGCGGTTTATGGGCCGGCGGCATTATTGGGCCATATTTCTTCAAAGATGATGCGAATCGCAGCGTTACTGTCAATGGTGAACGCTACCGAGCGGTGATAACAAACTTTTTTTTGCCCGAAATGGAAGTTCTTGACTTGCATGATATGTGGTTTCAACAAGACGGTGCCACATGCCACACAGCACGCGAAACAATGGCGCAATTGCGAGGCGAGTTTGGTGAACAGTTAATTTCACGTTTCGGGCCGGTCAATTGGCCGCCTAGATCGTGCGATTTGACACCATTAGATTATTTTTTGTGGGGGTATGTCAAGGCTAATGTCTATAGGGACAAGCCCGCTTCGATTGACGCACTGGAAGCCAACATCCATGCATTCATTCGTGAGATACCGGCCGATATGTGTGAAAGAGTATGCCAAAATTGGACTCAGCGGATGGGCTACCTGAGACGCAGCCGCGGTCAACATTTGCATGAAATTATCTTTAAACATTAAATTGCAAGGTTCAAACTATCGATTCAAATAAATATTTCATTCATTTTTTCGAATTTTTTGTGTTTTTTTTTTAAAGTTCTAAACCTCTTAAAAAATCACCCGTTACAAAAGGGCAGCCAATGCTGAATAAAGAAACCAAAGACTTCGTTAAATAATTTTATTTATTATAATCCAACTAAATGCGCATATCAAAAATAACAGTAGGTATGAGATTTGTAGTTCTAGTAAAATTAGTTAAAGATTACAAAAAAAAAATAAAGTATACGCCTGAGTGTACTACACCTTCATTAAGATGCTCACGCTATGAGCTACACTCACAAAATCGTATTATCTGTTGTCTGCTTCACATAAAATCCCACTTATGTCAATTTATTAATTTTTGTTTACAAAAAAAAACCTTATAGTTTTATTTAATGTTTTATTTATTGAAGAAACCTACATTCTAATCAAGGTTTCTTTGTAAAAGAAAATAGTTTTCTATTTCGGTTTTTTTGTTGTTTATTTTTATATCTCTATCCAAAAAAAAATTTGTTTTTTTATATCCATTGTCTGGCCAGAGGTTTAAGGTAAATCGACCCAGTCGTTTATGCTTTATAGCTGTCATACAGTTGAATGAACAAATTAGATTATAATACAGTCTTAGAAAGGAGGTACTCTAAAAATATTCCCTCTATTTGTATATTGTTCAAAAACTCCTTTGGCTCTTTCATTAATTTTATACGAGCTAGAATAAATAAATCAAATCGCTGATAAAGTCGAAATATGTACAAAAGTAATCTTCTTTATAGGTTTTTCTTTGGAAAAGATAATTTTCTTCTTGGCATAGGTTGTCTATTGTCTTTTGAGCAGTTTGTACCCGTATATATATCTTCTAGATACTTGTGTTTCATACATACATTATTTGCTAAATAAAGTAAAACACGAATATGTGGTGAGCCATTACATATGCCGTCTTTCTATTCTTCTGTTGTTTATTGTTATGACACCATGACCTTCTTTTTTCATAAAAACGTCAAGCTATTGTTGACAATCCCAAAGATAAAATCTCAAACAATTTTCCCCCCTTTTTTTACTCAGGGTGATTTGTTTTCTTAAAAAAAAAATAATAATAACCCTACAATATGCGGCTATACGTATATTATGAGATAATCAATTGTCTTTACTTTGTTTTCCTTCGAAAATTAAAAAAGGATATTATACATATATACAAAATCATATTTGCATAGAAAATTAAATGAGGATAGTACATTCAGGTCAAGTAAGCGTCAAGATCTAACACCGATTATATAAATGTGCTTAACCAAACAAGATTTTCAGAAAACCCATAAGAACCTACATTTCCTTAAGTTGATGTTTATCAAACTTAAGAAGAAGAGGAGGACTTAACAGTGAGAAACTTTTTCAAATTACTATACCTATGTATATTAGAATAAAATGGATGACTGGGTCATACGTACTTGCTCTTATGCTCAAGTATCGAAGAATAAAAAAAATTGCATATGGAGACAAAAATTTTTAAATCGCATGGAACTCGTTTTATTTGAAATGCTTGAATAACTTTTTTATATGTAGTTTGAAATGAAGAAAAATAAAAGACATCAAAAAATGTTTAAACAAATATTTATTTATGGAAAGCATATTTTGAAAAATGTTGGAGTGTTTTTTTTTTTAAACATAAGCAAATCTAATCTTTTATTAGATTGCAAATAAAAGCAAAAGTCAGCCTGATTTAGAAATACAGTGCGATTCACTTGAATAGGATTTTATCATTCGAAAACATTACTTTTTGCTAATTTAAATCACTTCCAATTTGAATTTTCCATGTCCTGTGAAGGCGAGTGAAAGCCAAACACTATGTTGCTTATTGGCAAAGTTTTGATGTTTTTTGTCGAGGTACCTCAGACTCTTCGTCTCCATTACAAATACTTTTATTTATCCAAATGTTGCTTTAACAAGGTTTTTTACAAAAATTTTATATACGGTATCTAATATATTTTTACCAATAAAAAATTCGGAGTGTAATTAAATACCCGCCTCCAACGGCAAATTGAAGGAAAATCAAATCTGTTCCCGGCTCTCAGATAGCGTCTACTATATATTCAGAAGGAATGCAGAATAGAAACGGCATTTAGAATGAGATCCCCGCTTCCAGCGGATGGCCGAAAGAAAGTCACGTCTAGTCCCAGCTGGCAGACAGCGTCTTCTGTGCACCCAGAAGGAGTACAGAGCAGAAAAGCGGTTGAAATACAGTCCCCGCTTCCAGTGGCAGGCTGAAAGAAAGTCTAGTCTGGTGTCTGGTCCCGTCCCGACTGGTAGACAGCATGTACAATGCACAAAGATGGAGTACAGAGCAGAAAAGTCGTTAAGGATTCGATCTCTGCTTTCTGCGGCAAGTCGAAAGAAAGTCTAATCTGTTCCCGGCCTACAGATAACGTCTACTATGCACTCAGAATCAGTGGAGAGCATAAAAGTCGCTTAAGATTCGATCCTCGCTTTTAGCAGCAAGCTAATCTATGACCGGCCTACAGATAACGTCTAACATATACTCAGAAGGGGTATAGAGTAGAAAAACCAATGGGAATCGTTTCCCGCCTCCAGCAAAGGTCAATATAATAATAATAAGGGTATTCAAGCAACTTCGTAAAACCCTAGATAAGTTTACAAATTGGTTAAGTTTATCTTTTGGTTAATGAACTGTCAAATTTTATATGGGAAATGATTTACACAATTTGGTTAAGCTTATCAAAGGATTTTGTTGCGTAAAATTAACCAAACTGGTTAAACTTATCCAAACGTCACATTGTGACTTACTCTGATTGAATTACGTAGCATTTTATCAAATTTAAAAAAAAAGTCGTTCATGCAAACTTTGCGTAAGCTTATCATTTAACACTCTTTGTAATCTTACGACGTTGCATAAATACCTTTATTATCTAACGTCAATAAAATGGGCTGGTGAAACGTCAGGGGACTGAAAATTAGACACTTTGAAGGATTTTTTTTAGTTATGAAAATGTTTTAGATCTTTACAATTTTGCTTGGCCATAAAATTTACAATTATAAAAAAATCATATTAATTACTTAAATGGTTATTTAAATTTAAATTTTTTTTTGATTTTCCTTAAAACGCTTTCACTGATTTCAATAATTTTTTTGTATGCAAAAGTTTCTAAGAAATATAAATACATACCAAAAAATTAAAAAAAAAAAACAAATTGTATTAAATTAAAAAAAAAATTGTTTCAAAATATTTCGAAAACGACATTAACGATCTTTTGAAATGCGATACTAAGGAAATGCAATAAATTAAAAACCATTAAAGAAAGAATAATTTTCAAAAACGGTTCCTAAGATTTTGATAACACAAATACAATATACAAATTTCAAGCTTTTTTTTTAATAAATTTTTATATATCAAATCCTCAAAACATTTTTAAGGAAAACTTTTAGTATGCAAATCTTAAGAATGTATTTATGTGCAAAAATAAAATTGTGAACAAAAATTGTTATCCTGGCTTTGAGATATCGAATTAAAAAATAATCAAAAACCTTCTTTTTAAAAATTTTTATATGCAGTGTTAATAATCTATAAAAAAATCAATTTAAATCTCTTCAGTCGATAATGAGAAATTTCAAAATTATAAAAAAACATCTACTCGAGGTGCTATTAATAGTTGCTGCATAAATTGCGTATAATTTTTGGAAGTATATCGCACTAGTTTAAGCATACAGAATAAAAAATCGTAGGAGCCATTTAAAAAAAAAAATATATTTTTCTTAACGGATTTTAACATTTGTAAGAAAAACTAATTTTTTCTTAAAACACTTAAGAGTGTGTTAAAATACTCTTAAATACCAAATTTCATAAGAATCGACCGAATAGTTTTCAAAATATTTGTCAACTGTGGTAAAAAGAAAATCTAATTATTTAAAATTATTTGAAGAAAATTGGAAATAAAAATAGTAAAATTTTTTGAAAAATTAACCATTTTTGGAAAAATGGTTTTCCACCCAAAGGTCGCTTTTTCCAAATTTTTATTTTTTTTATTAAAAGTTTTGGAGCATTTTTTGAGAAACCAGCTCCAAACCAGCCATATGGTTCCGTTATTTTTAGTTGCAGAAAAAATGAAAAAAGTGTGCAAGTTTAAAAAAAAAAAAAATTGATCCACCCCTATAGATTTTAGCCGAACAGATAGACAGCCAGAATTGTGAGACCCACTTGTTTCCTCTTCCCTGATCAAAATCTCGAGTTATTTTTATTACGAATCCATAACTTGCCATATAAATTAGTTTATTTATTTATTTCAACAATCAGATTATGATCTTATAGACTTGATTCTAAAATTATTTATAAAGTTGCTATATATCGCAAGTTAAAAAAGTCTTGGAACCGTTTTAGGGAAAAACAAGATTTTATAGAATTGATTAAAACAAATAGGAAGGCTGGACAAATACATTTGTGGGGGGAATGATAGAAACCACTATGTACCTGACCAAAACTGAATAAAATCAATGTAGCCGTTTAGGCTGTAGCCGAACAGACCCACTTTTTTCCTCTTCCCTATCATCGAAATATCAGGTTTGATTAAAATCATCAAAATCTCGAGTTCAATTTTTTTTTTAACGAATGCATTAATTGCCATTGCCAAGAGTACCCACCTGTTTGTATTGAATCACGAGTAAAAATGGAAGACTACGGTTCGGACTTAGTACTTGGTCTTGGGTGTTATGTTTTAACTTTCAATGGTCTAGAATTTCAAAAATTGTTGTTTAAGAAAAAAGGTCAAAACCATTAAATACGAGTAGGTTCGGTTTATTGGTAAAAAAAAACTCTCTGGGCCACGAGTCCCTTTCCTTTATAGATAAAATTATGTTATACGTTTTCAATGAAGCTATACAATCAAATCACAATGTTTTTGCTTATTTTACCCAAGATCCTGAAGCACACTTTCCGTATAGGTATTTTTAAATGTTAACATTACAAAACATTGACTTTGAAAGAAAATTGAAATAAAACCATACTCGTTTCTACTTATATTCAGTGAGAAGTAAGTCTACTTAAACTTTATTTACAGTTATGATTGCTTAGTCATTGCTAAGTTCATTAATTTAATTTGGATAATTTTGTTTTTTAAAAACACAAATATGGTCAGCAAAACCACTTTAATTAGTCAAAGTTCAATTCAAAATTAAATTGAATAGATCACTTGAACTACAACATTACAGGAGCACAAGTGCGTGCATATAATTTTTTGAGAAAAATTCACAAGGTATGAATGTACATGTTGTATGTTTTACGTATATAATTATGATTTTAAATTAATTGTTTTTACCGACCATAGTCTGTATAACAAACAGGCAATTTTTCAATAGACGGTTACATAAATATTCAATTAGCTTTCAAAGAAATGAAGTAACTTGGGCTTTTGAGCAATCTGCAAATCACATCGAATTTTCAGTCATGAAAATAAGTTGAGTGCCTAAAGTACTTAAATACGAGAGGCCAAATGAATTTTAAAAAACTTATTGAATAGTATTTTTGTGCATAATAATGTTGTTATGTTGTTTACCAGTTTTCAATGGTTTGCATTTTGTATTTATTGTTGCATTAAGTTAGCAAAAAGAAGGATGCAAGAACTATTCTCTTCCAAAAGAGTTAGAAATTTGTTTTAAAAAAATTATTTTCCAAAAGAGTTAGAATCTTATGAAAACAATTTAAGAGCTGTTTTTCAAGAAAAATAATTTCAATCATAATTAAAATCTAAAGTTATTGGCTTATTTGTGTTTGTGTCGCAGTCAAAACTAGTGTTTTAGCTTTTCTACGGTCGCAATTTTCTATAAACTCCAAGTATAGTCTATTGAAATGTTACAAAATTTAAGCCAAACTTTGCATTTTAGGTAGAACAAAGTTTGTTTGCTTTCGATATGAGTAAGGGGGTCTTCCCATTTGGCCACCATCTTGAAAAAGGGTTTGGAAAAGAGACTGCACGATATCATCCTCTACAATTTATACTAACCTATTTTTGCTGTTAACTCGAAAGTAAAGAATTTATGTATAAAAATAGAAGAACATCTTAAGTGTTTTCTCAAAAAATTAATTAAAAAAACATAACAACCATTTACTAACACTTTTCTGGAAAACGTTCCTCTAATATTATCTGTAACGTCAGTAATTGTAGATAATTTAATTTTCAACAAAAACTAATTTAAAATAAAAAAGGTTTTTAAGATATCGTGGAGACATTTTTCCATTACCTTGTTCCAAATGGTGTCCAATCGGGGGAAGGGGCTGTTAATCCCGAAAATTCGTTTTCATACTTGCACTAAAATAGAAAAAAAAATTGTCCTACCCATAATGCAAATGTAACTATTTATTGGACTAATGGGCTGCAGGCCAAATTTTGGTTCTATGAAAAAGTGAAACGAAAAACTTTTCGTGTTTTCTATTCACACTAATTCCAATTCCCGTTTTGCGAAAATGTGAAACCAAATATCAAAAACTTTCATATGAATGTCATTTGAAAGTGAATACCCTCATAAACACGAACAAATAATGACAAATCCAACCACATATCTCTTTCTTTCGACGTAAAATCCATTAAGATAGAAAGAGTTCCTATCTCATGCCTCATGCGTCATGCATTTCTCTATTCTCTTTAAAAACATAAGGAAAATTGATAGAATCGCTCTGTTTTCAGGAGAAATGGTAAGGTTGGTAAAGCTTTGAGCATCCATAATATGAGGTGATGAGAACCCTAACACGCTATACTATGTGTGTCAGAAAAACTCTCCAAAATCAAATTAAATTGTTTAATAACTGTTGAATGGTAGTACTTAGAAAATAATATTTTATACAAACATATCCTATCATAGATTTTTATATCTATATGATATGGTTTAAAGGAAGGTTTTTAATACCATTACCACTTCTTAATTTTTTTTTATAAAAATGACACGTTTTGAAAATGCACCTTTTAGTTTCTATGATTGAATTGAAAAATGTCACCTTTACCCCGAAAGTGCTATTTCAAGCTGAGGTTTAATTGAAGTTTGCTATTATGCGTTACGAAGTCTTTGTGGCAATCGATGGAATTCTAGGCTAAGGACCTTATAAAAAAATCTCAAAAAGCGCATATCACTTCAAGATCTCGAAAGAACTTATAAATACCTTCGTTCAAAAATACTTTTTGATTAGTTAGATGTTAGTGTAATTTTAATTGTTAGAAATATAGTTATTCAAACTTAACCATTTTTTGCCTGAAACCCCGTGTTTTTGTAGGTAGGTACTATATGAAATATTTAACAGTCTTTGCACAGTGCAAATAAAAAACAATAGGTCATAAAAGTTTTAAATTTTGTGCTGGTTAGTTTCTTGTAAATTTTTCCTGCTTAAATTTTTAATAAAATTTCTTAAGGCTAGGAAATTTAATTTTTGAAAAAAAGTTTTTAAAGTAAAATTGCAAAATTCAGCTTGGTTTCTGAGGTTAATCAAAATTATTGAAAAGTGAAAATTGTGAATCTCAGAAAGGCATAGGTGAATCAAGAGCATTTTAGGTTTTAAGCATACTTATGAGCCAAGCAAACATATTCAATAAGCAAAACCCTCTAACGCAATTTCTTCTTTTCCGGTCTATTCAAAAGCCTATAGTTTCTAGTGCCTTATATGATCTTTTATCAGGATCAATATCGGGATCTGGATCTCGACTAACTAACCCGCAATACAAAAACACAATTAAATTCTACTCTTCCCAAAAATATTACCAATTTTTTTGATTAAAAAGAGGTCAAATCACCAAAAATAAGCATACCTACCACAATTTTTTTTTTCGCGTCGTTTACAATTTTTGTGAAATGATAAGTTTACGGAAAAATTGCATGAACGACATTTTGTATGGATTTGATTAAATGCTTGGTAATTCAATCAGAGTAAGAATCACAATGACGTTTGGATAAGTTTAACCAGTTTGATTAATTTTACGCAACAAAATACTTTGATACATAAGTTTAACCAAATTGTGTAAATCTTTTCCTATACAAAACTTGACAGTTCATTTACCAAAAGATGAACTTAACCAATTTGTAAACTTATCTACGGTTTAACGAAGTTGTATGAATACCCCTAATATAAAAAGCTCAAATTTTAGGAACATTAACCTTGATCAATTATGAAAAATCAAAATTTAATGTTTTTGGACACAGTCAAAGTTAAATAATAAATACTATATATACTTTATTAATAAATAGTCAATTGCGAACCTATAAACCAAATATTTTTGAAATCATACATATTTTAAAAATGAAAATATATCTTGGTTTTCTTTTTATTCCTTGCGAAGCTCTTTGAGTTCTCGGGAAGGGGTGACCCCCACTGTATATGCCATTGTCACCTATACAGTCTTTATGTTTGTATTTGTTATTGCCCGTCACCGTTTCAAACTTTTCTTAAATACGCAAAATTCTATGGAGACTTGTTTAAGTTTTTCAGTAAGCGAAACATGCGTTCGACAGAGGCCAATAACATTTTTTGAGTCACGTTCACGTTATATTCTTTCATTACTTTTTTTTAAATTTAACCAGTTTATTGCTGTCGTACAATTGAGTAATTTAAATTTTGTTTGGGCACTCGGCCATGTTATTTGGCGCTACGTACCACACATTTCATTCCTCTTCAACAAATTACGTTTCAAATTCAGATGCAATTTAGAAGTTAGATTCTTCCCAAGGGAAGTGTGCAACTATACACCCACCTAACCGACAACACAATTTATCCTCAAACATTTGTATATCTATACCTACCTATGGTATGTATTTATATATGTGTGACTTAACATTTCTACACAGTTGTTGTTGTATACGTATGTAGATTGCAGATACTTAAAACTTTGCTTATTGAATATTTTAAAGAGGTAAATTCGCGTATTTCAGGTGCTGGAGTCTGAAAACAGCCAAAATCCCATGGTCAATACTTAGGACTGTACTTTATAAAGCTATACGTGATTCAAGCACACGTAGTAGCTACCTATGTGGGAAGCAAAAAACAACACTCTAAAAGCATTAAATTTAAATAAAGCTTTGAAACTGAATATAGTCGTGTAATAAATATTCCAGACCTAAAAAGGTGTCTCTGGCAGCTGCATGACAACTAACCTCCAACAACCACTGCTCCCTGCCTGATAGCGTTTTTTAGTATGAGTATTTATACTCTAGTTTCAGTCGTCGTCGTCGTTCTTAAAATTTCTCTGTGCTTTTTTGACCTTGTAAAAAATACATACTGCACCATTATTCTACATCTGAATAATCTTACTCCATGGATTTCAGGAACAAAGAGTGAAAAATGAGGGGAAAGTTTTGCACAGAGTGGCTGACATTAGAACAATAAGGAAAAAAAGCAATCCATTAGTTAAGAAAATATACGAATAATTATTATCTCTATATGGTTTTTATAATCTAATATTAACCTAACTCCTCCTTTGTTTTATCTTCTTTTTTTTCAGAACCATCGACCGAGATAATTGGTGCACCAGATCTCTATATTGAAAGTGGTTCAACAATTAATTTGACTTGTGTTATACTCAATTCACCTGAGCCACCAGCATATATATTTTGGAATCATAACAGTGCGGTAAGTTAATGATGTGTTTAACTATATTATGCCTTCGTTGTTATAAATTGTTGCCATCATAGCAAGGTACAACGGGTTAAAACTTTAGGAGCGGTACCTTCGATCGATCTTTGTTGAGGAAGGGAGCCTGCATCCCTTCTTTTCTCTTAAGCTTCTAACTGCATCTTTTTCGGGTCATGTAGCCATAGGATTGCTTACGAAAGGGTATGAAATTTAACATTATGTGATTATAACCAGTGCTGCCACCCTACTCATATAGCAGTGTAGATCTAGTGCGTTTAGTCCAAAATCAAAACTGCGCAGCGAAACGAATCTACTCTTTCAAGAATTTTGATTTTTCTCCAAAGTTAACTGTAAATGCATCCATCCCGACTATTTCAACTTAAACCCATAAATTAAGAAAATAAAAAATATTATAGAAAAGGTCAACTAGTCCTAGAAATTTGTCAGCCCTAGATAACTTGTAATAAAGGCTTACAGTTTCTCAAGATCACGCGCGATTTCTGGCACCTCATTTAAGGGTAATTTACAAAAAAAGTTTATCATCCGAAAGATATCTAGATCGTGATAAAAGGTCAACTATTTACAGTAATTGGTCAGCCATAGTTCTTTTTCTATGAATTATCAAAATTCGTTTCATGGTCACAAAAAAAACTTTTGGCACCTCACTTGGGTCATTCCAAAAAATAAAGTATGCCATTTGGAAAGCTACTTGATGGCCATAAATGGTCAGCTGTTTTCAGTAATTGGTCAACCATACATAAAAATAATTCAAGTTCATTGCGGTTTTTGGAACCTCATTTATGGGAAATTTGCAAAAATTGTATTCCATCTGAAGAATCTCTAGATCTATATAAGAGGTCAGCTGGTTTTAATGATTGGCCAGCAATAGATTTTTTTAAAATGAATTTTTTAGTTTCTGTTCAAGGTCATTGCGATTTTTGGCACATCATTAATGGGAAATTTGCAAAAGATTAATACCACCTGAAAGGCCTTAAGATCTATATGAAAAAGGTCTACTAGTTTCAGTAATAGATGGGCTATAGATTCTTTTTTACAATTTTTTAAAGTTTTTTTTTTCAAGGTCACGAACAATTTTTGGCACCTCATTTGGGTAATTTAAGAAAAAACTATTCTGATAGGTTACTAGACCATTGTAAAAGGTCAGTTACAGATTTGTTGTTATGAAATTTTACCCTTAACCTTTAAAAAACAAACTTTAAAAAATTGTTAAAACAAATCTATAGCTGACTTATTACTGAAACTAGCTGACCTTTTATATAGATCTTAAGACCTTTGAAATAGTATTAATTTTTTTTTGCAAATTTCCCATAAATTTGTTTCCAAAAATCGCAATGACCTCGAACAGAAACTTATAAATTCATTTTAAAAATATCTATTGCTGAACAAATACTAAAACCAGCTGACCTCTTATATAGACCTCGAGATCTTTCAGATGGTAAACAATTTTTGCAAATTTGCCATAAATGAGGTGCAAAAAAATCGCTGTGACCTTGAAAACTTTTAAAAATTTACTTAAAAAAAATCTATGGCTGACCAATTACTGAAACAAGCTGACCTTTTATAAAGATCTAGAGATCTTTCCAGATCTGGATGGCCAGAAATCGCGCCTGACCTTAAGTGATCTTAAGAAAATTTAAGTTTTTATTAAAATTATCTAGGGCTGACCAATTTCTAGGACTAGTTGACCTTTTCTGCCCAATTACTTACCAATAAGATGGCATTGTCAAATATTAAATTTCAAATATATGAGGTGCCAAAGGTCCAGAGCATCATTATTCAGACAAAAAAAAAGTTGTATACCAAGTTTGATGCGTCGTAGATTTGGCAAAAATATGTCCACTTAGCCAAAACGGGACCCAACATCATAAAAACCATTATAGGTACGTCCAAAACGAACCGAAAAAAAAGAATATTCCCTTATAAGTTTTCAATTTAAAATAACCTCAGGCAGGGCTGGCCAAGCTATACGTGCTAGCGATGCAAATGTCCAGGGTGCTGAACCCATTCAATAGGCGCCTTAAGCAAGCTTTAAAAATCCACTTTATCAATGAGTTCATTAATTATTTTTATGTTATTCAGTCTTATTGTGAGTGTTACATGGAAAATATTTTACCCGGAAACTTTCGCTTGAACTTGTCTTGGCTTAAAATAAACAAAAACTTTCGCAAAGGGCACCGGGGCACCCTCTGTTTTTCTTTTCCTTCGTCAAAAAATAAGTGAGAATTTTATTTCTTAATTGCAAAACATTTCCGAAATTAGCTATCAGAAAAAAGGGGAGTTTTCGTTTTTTAGGTGAAACTCACAACAGGCGAATTTTGTTCACGTGAGACTAACAATTAGGCTGATTATGTTTTTGAATTAGCTTTTAAATACTTTTTACTCAAACAGATTTTTTTCAGTTCATATATATTTTTGTCATATGTATGTATGTATGTTTTTTAACTTTTGTTTACAATTATTTTTATATTTTTTAGTTACTATCATATTTGTGATATAATAATCCATTTCCTAGGTTTCAATAAAATCCTATTTATTTTGTATTTATCGTTAAACAAAACGCATCGCAAAGTCTATCCCTTGGGTTATGGGGAAATGAATTCTTCCACCAATAAGCGAAATTGAGGGCGCTAATGATGAAGCTTGCAAAGGGCGATAATTTATATCGGGTAGGCCCTGACCTCAGGAACTCATGGGTTTCAGCTACAGTGGTCACTGTGGGACACCTTATTTAATGTTTTTGTAAAATTCCTTATTTATTTTCTTAAGTTAAAATTGTTTTCTGATTTAATAAATTAAAAAAATAATTTGAAAAATTGTTATTGCACTTTCTACCATTAAATTGAAGAATGGCAAACGGGCAACGATGTGCTCCACCAGGATTTTCACACCTGAAAAGTGCGCCACGACTTAAAAAGACTGGAAACCGCTGCTCTACAGTTTTTATGTTAACATTTTCTGTTTACAAGCAATAATTATTGTTTACCAACTGTAGGCATTGCTCAGAAAATTCGTATGAAAATCGTTCGGTACACTTTTCTCCGTTAATACTCAACGTATATGCATAAATTAAATACCGTTGGAAAAGTTTCATCCCACAAATGTGCAGAATCAAAAAATTGAGCATTTAAGTAGCCGTTAAGCGAGGAAATAATACTTTTTTTGTTATATATTATTACTAAATAAACGCAGAATTTGATCTGCCAAAACACAAAATTAAATGCATAAATAGGATTTTTCAATTCAATTCAAGCAACTGAAAAATCATCTAAGTGATAGTGGACATAAAACTGCTTTTACTGTAAATGTTTCATATTTTTTTACAATCTAAGCTTGATATAGAAAATAACTCCGCATTTCTTATAATATTTGGTTTGCTGCTTTTGTTTTCAGTTTTTTACTGTTTGGAATACAAAAGAGGATATTTTTTGAAAATATGCCACTTTTCAGTCACATACCTAGATAAAATTTATTTTTTGAAATGAATTCTTCGAGCCTTAAACCCAAGTTTAGATACAAAAATCCTGGTGCTATGACAAAAATAACCAATGCTACAAATTTTGTATTGACTTCCAGAGTAATCGGCCGCCACTTTGAAAAAAGTGACTTCCGATAGCCAGATTTTGATAAACTTTTTTTTTCAGGCATTAAATACCCATTTATCGTTGATTTTTACTTGCGTATTTCAGATTGTGAGTGCCAGACTTTTAACTATTTCGATATTTTTTGTTTATTGTGTGACATCTTTAGAAAAACTTTTTATTTATGTGCATTTTTCACTTCACAAATTATTATATTATGACCCCTGTTCTGAAAAATTCAATAAATTATAAAATCCCTTTGATTTCATGATACATTCTTTCTGCTTTCAGTATTTGCGGAATGAGCTTTAATTTCTTAACTAGAGAGCCAGAATTAATTTTAGGATTTTTGAAAGAAAAATTGGTTTAAAATTCGACTAATCTAAAATTGAATTCGTCATAAATTCAAAATATAATTTTTGAATCCGTATACGATTTGGTATACGGTATTTGATTCGGAACAAAAATCAGAAGAGAGGTGATCGTGTTAAGGTGCCGTCATACTATGCAAATAAAATACTTGCAGCAGCTGTTTAAAAAAAAATTATTTTGAAATATTAGTGCAAATACTTGCAGAGACCAGTCCACCAGGCAAGTAAATTGCTTGCTGGCAGTGCTAACTTGCTGCAATAGTACTTTTTTTGCCGTCAAAACGAGCAAGTAAGTACTTGGTTAAATTAATTGCTGAACTTAATGTATCTGCTGAAAGTAATTGCCGAAATTATTTCTAAAAGTATTTACTTGCGTACAGTTTCACAGGTGTGGTTTTGCCATTTTCAGTTTAGTTACGTTTACTGTTTCATCAGAAATAGATCTTAAATGGATAATTAGATTTGAAATGATTTTTAAAGAAGAAGATTTGTTGGAATCGAGGCAATTGATTTTTGTAGAGCCAGTAATGTATTTTTATATTTGTTTAGCTTCAAACACCAAGTAAAAACATGCGATCGCTTGCAGCAAGTGATTTGATGGTAAGCAAGTTGAACTTTCTGATAAAAAATCTAACACAAACTGTTACCAACGGTACCATATAAATAAATAAAAAATTAATTTGTCGCGTCAACAGCTCGTGGAGAACCAGGGCCTAGTGACTTACAACTCTTAATCATTCCTGTGTGCGTGTTATTCGCAGGAAGGGAGGGGACCTACAATTAATGTAGCTATAAATGAGAACTAATTCATGACAACTACACTCTTGGAGGATTTGTGAGATCTTTGCAAGAGGCAGTACCTCGGTTTTAGGGGGCAGCGACTGGGAATCGAGCCTCGACCTTCAGCATGACTGGTCTGTAAAAATTAACTTTTTTTTCGCCTTCAAATAATTTTTTGAAATTATGACAGATTTGACTTTTTTTAAATCTAAATCTGGTTTCAGAAAAATTCTATCACATACATACACTTTTTTTGTTAATTGATTTTTGAAAAATGTGTTTAAATAGAATAAAATAGCCCTTTTAGATTATGTCGACGTGGTAAAAAAAACTTAACTACAGTGCCTATTCAGCTAAAATTTGGAGAACTTGTTTCAAATAATATTTGGTTTATTCGTTTTTATTTATCAATGTTTACTCACATTTTGATGCGTTTATTTAGAAAAACTGCAGTAATTTTAAAATTCCGCAGTTTTTATGATTTACACTGTAAAAAAAAACCATCCGATTTGGGAGATAGTGGAAATTCTTTTCAATATTCATTAAGTCTAGTACATATATAAAAAGATTTCGATCAAAGGATTTGTAAAGAGAAAGTGTACTCAAATCCAAAAAAGTTTTTTTTCCATTTGGTATGTACTATATTTCACTGACAGTACAGTGAAATCAGGTTTTGACATTACAAAAATTATTTACAGGTAAGACTTTTTATATTATTGTTCCTCAAATTCTCAATCATAGCAAACAAAATTAGTGTATTCCCCGTCCCAGGGCTCCCACCTCTGTTCAGCCAAACCTATTTTTAAAATTGATTTATTTCAATACCTATCGGTCTAAGAAAAAAAGTGTGTTGGCAAGATATATCAAGTTTACAATTTAAAAAAAATTGTTTTCATAGGCTCAACCCTCTGTAGACAGGATTGGCCGTTGAATATCAACTGTGTTGAACATTTAAATTTAAAAATGTTTGAAATGTTATTTTTACCATTAATTTAAATTTTGAATTTAGTAATAATTCACACTTCTTACATTCTTTTATGTTTTTACTTAATGTTAAATTCAAACATATTAAGAAAAGTAATTCTGTGATAAATTTTAGCTTATTATTATCCTAAACAAAGAAATCAGCTTGTACTTTGACATTTCCCATTCACTTGCTCCACCTCAAAATCAGGTGCAGAAATTTCGTTCTTAACTCCATTTTAAAGTTTTTTATGACCTTTAGTCCAAAATGCGTTTCGCCCAGGTACAAAAATTGGACTCATCAGTTAGATGTTGTTGTACCCTTCTAGGACGCATAATTTTAGTCGATGGTTACCGAAACGTATTAAATAAACAGCACAAATGCACATGAACATATAACTGATGAGCCCAATTGCTTTACCTGGGTGAAACGCATTTTCGACTAAAGGTCTTAAAAACTTTAAAATGAAATTATATTCAAGAGTCCACAAAAACAAAAATAATAAATTTTATATTATTTACCTTTTTATTCCATATATCGTTCTTAACTGTTCTGAAAAACGTCATGATGGAAGATGAAACGCAAAGTCACAGAATGTAGATGAGTGTGGGGCAAGGTTTTTTTATCATGGAACACACAATCCTGTAATTTTCTGGTCTTTTCTTTTCGGAATAGATTCATTAAACACACTTTTTTAATATTTTCTGTTTGACCAACGAGTTATTCTCTGCGAACTGTCAAACAGGTATCCGCAATCCACATCAGGATGCTTTCCACAAATCTGCAATTAAAAATTTGGCTTGAATTTTACATGAAATTTTTGTGAACCCATTTTACTGGTTTGGAAAAAAAATTTAAATGTTTTAGGAAGATGAAATAAAGTTATTAAAGATTCTATTAGTAGTTTTGCAAAAAAAAAAATTGTGGTAAAAAAATTCGACGTCAAATGCTTCCAAAAAACGGGATTTTGACATATTTTTGTTGAAATATCTCAAAAACGTGACGTGCTAGAGCAATTTTGACTTTTCATTTAAGGGCAGTTGCCGTTGCAGACCAGTGTTATTATTATCCACGAGGTACTATAAACAACGGTACCATAAAATTTTTTTTATCTCGACTTTCACATTAATTGCTCTTTCAATTGCAATCAAAATATTAAAAGTTGTTTTTAAAAGTGAAAAAAATGTAATTCGTTACATTTTTCTTTAATTACTTTAATATTTTTAAGAGATCTGAAGCTCCAAGCAGGTTGAACTAAAATCACAATTACGTACGAGTATGACTAGGCACTCATATTTGTACTATAAAAATATGAATTAAAAAGCAACACGATATTCTGTTTTTATTGCAGCATTTGAAACAACAAAATGCATTTGAGTATAACAATTTGGGAACCTAGTGCTGAAAATTTTTACCATCATTTCAGTTCTATATGAGACTGATAAGAGACATCCGGCAGAAGGAGACGATTTTTTCTGTTATCTTGGTCAAAAAACATACGTTCGCATGCAAGCCAGTAATATGCTTGCAAAACCTGCAAGTGAAAGCACTTGTGGCAAGTGACTTACTTGCGTACAAGTACCTTGTTGCAGGTACTAGTCATACCCTGCAGGTGTTTCTGGCGCAAGTACTTGCAAGCAAGTAAATCACTTGCAAGTACTTGTTTGGGTCGTCACACCAAGCAAGTTTTACATGTAGCCATCATTTTACTTTCTTCAAGTAGTTTTATCAAAATCGTATGACTATAGTTATTGAGTTTTCAATTCTAAAATTTTGATTTGCAGCGCCATCTTAAGAACATCGTGACGTGTGCTTGTCATTTCATCACAACAAGTAAACTCTCGAAGTTTCACCTTTATAGAATATTTGGTTTTTAAAGCATTACCAAACAGCTAATTTTAGATTTCGTTCTACAAGCATTTAAAAATTGAAAATAGCTCCCCACCAAAACGTTAAGTAATTTGTTCACATTCAATAAGAGTCAATGTGATTGTTTACCACGGAAAATGAGGTATTTCTCACTAAAAAGTATTGCTAATGAAGCTTAAATTCCCTGTCCATTGGCAAAATGACTTTGGAATTCCTTGTTTACTTTATTGCTAACTGTTTTACCGATTCTCTTTTAATATTGTATATAAAAAGTCCATTGATACTATGGGTACTTATTTCTATCTTTAGAATATTTCAAAAACGGTTAGGTGTTTTTATTTCACATTTTTTTATAAAAATACTCCTCAACTACCCTCGATTTATAAATACTCGCATCAGTTTAACCTGGAGAACAAAATGAGGCCTTCAACGCAAGCAATATTATTATTGTGCTCTTAAAAAAATACATTTTACTTCAATTTCAGGATCGAGACAAGCGAATAATCGATTATTATATTCTATCCTGTGTTTTTTCCACGCCATTGCTCTAATGCTTTATATTTATTTTAAGATCAAAAGCAATGGGTAAAGTTTTTTTTTGCGAATTTCAATTTGTTCGTCCTTGTCATGAATTAAATTCAAAACTTTCTTACAAGAAGCTTTAATTCAAATTCTCTTAAGAACCTGATGATGATAATGATAATAATAAAATCAATAAGTCAATCGTATGCATTTGAATGTTTACATACAACGTTTAACTTTTGGGTGGTCATTGATGAAAGATTGGCACGAAGACAAATTACAGCCGAAAAGTTTGTGATTGAATTCAATTTAGAGTAGGGGAAAAAAAGTTTTGGTGATATAAACCAATTGGCTTTCATACGTCAGAGTGAATCAAAATAATTATTTAGCACTCCATCGTCCTTGCCTTGCTACTTTAGTAAAAAGTGAATGTCAAGAAGAAGAAGTTTGATAAAATAGTTGATATTCAATTTTAGAAATTGGATATTTTTTCTTATGAGGCATTCATGTTAGAGTATAATATGTATATTTGTATAATATGTATTAAAATAACAGAAATTTATTTATATCAACAAAACAAAAAGTTCAACACAACAAGCCACTGTCTGCCAATACCTATAAAAAAAAAAAACAATTTACTACGTTTTTTTATTTTGATAGTTTAACTTTACATATTATTTAAGTAACTCAAACACACAAATTATTTTTTATTTGTAAAATATACATTTCAGAATCTTTGCTTGCATAGTCAGTGAATATAAAATATGAACAAAATGTTGACGGATATTAATGGGTGATTTTACAAATGATGGAATTTTTGACAGCTCCGTTGATATTTTAAAAACTGTTGAAGTCTTCTATCTGATTTTTTTATAACTACAAATTTAATTGATGTCTACAAAGCCAGACAAAATTATTAAGATCTGACATATTTTCATTACTCAAAAAATTTTTCAAAGGGTCTAATTCTCAGTCCCCCTTGCTGATTTTTGAATGGAAAAATTCTTACAGTTCTTTTATTTGAGTTCCAAAACCAAAATAAACTATCAATTATTGACATTAGAAAATATATCTTTTTATGATATAGAAGAATATTTTTTAGTACCATTATATTATATTACAAGAAAAAATTATTAAACTTTGCCTTCGGATTTCTAATCAGTCCCCTGACCGATTGAAACAGTAAAAAATATCCTTAACTTTGAAAACTATCCAAGTTTCAGATCTAGCAGCGTGAAACATTAAGGCTGGTGACAGTAAAATCATTTTCGTATCTTACGCCCATTTGCAATTTCATTTTTTTAGATGGCAATTGTGCGATAGGTCATGGATTGTCCGTTCAGTTTGTCACTCCCCTGATGTGTGTTTACAGAAAATATTTAAATATAAGCAGGTATTTATTTTCGCATTTTAATATAGGCTTAATAAAACCTTGATAATGTAATTTTCTTTATTTTTTTTTTTCGTACAATTTTTTAAAATGTTTTAGTGCCAAAAACTATGAAAATACTCAGTCCCCTGGCCTCAGTCCCCTGACCTTTAATTACTGTTTTTATCTCTAGAGGCCCCAAAAATGCTCACAAAATGCTGCTTTTCTTCACAGTTTCGGTCGAAAAAAAAAAAATTTGTTGGAGGGGGTATATTTCTCCCCATTAAGGTAAGAGGTATGATTTTCTTACCAAATTCACTTTAAATCAAAAAAGTTTTAAAAAATGTTCAGTTCTTTGGAACACCTGTTTTCAAAAAAGGCTATAAAATTGTTATTTTTAATTTTTTTGACTGGCCGTTTTCAATTATGTGAAAGGACGTTCTAAAATTCATATATAGCTAGGTTTTACGACTTTTTGCTTTCAAAAGTGTTATTTCCAAATAATCATCATTTTATTCCATTTTTTGTAGAATCACATTAATAACAAAATTTCAATACAAAAAAAATACTAGCTAAGTCACGAAAAACTGTACATACACTTTTCAATATACTTTATTTACCGTTTTTGAAATTTTTTGATTAGGCTGTCAATAACGTACAAAAACAAAAAACTTAAAGAAGACTATTAGAAAGGTATAAGTCCAAATTTTCAATATGCTATGATCCTGGCAACATCTACTTCATTGAAAAATGCAAATTGACCTTTATCTCGGAAACACTTGATTTATGTGGGGAAAGTCATAAAAGTTTTATGAAATGAAATTATTTTTACTGCTAATTTTTTGGAGTTTACGAGTATAGGATTTCAATTTTAATTTACATTTTTTGTTCTCACTTCAAAATTTATAGTCTATGGAATTTATAGCTTTTTGAAGTATTCTTAAAGCTGGTATGATATAGCAGTCCCAAGTCTTAGCTCTCGAAAGTTGGCTGCAAAATCGGGTTTGTATTGAAAAAAAGACAATTTCTGGAAAATATTTTAAATAAAAATAATCGACTTTGCTTAACTGATGGAAAGCTATAATGTCAGAACCTTTGTTTCAGTTACATGGAGTATTCAGTTTACTCAACTTCGGATAGCTAAACTTGTTTCAAATAATAGATGGAATTGGTCAAAGTAAAATAGATTTCATAAAAAATAAAATGCACGACTGGGTCACACGTATCTGCTCTTATGTTCGAGATGCTAAGTGTTCAAGAACATAATAAATATAAAGACAAGCAAATTATGAGAGAAAAAGTTCAAAAGCATGAAATACGATACAAAAATTAGCTTAAATAACTTTTTAGAGAGTTTTGAATGAAAAAGAACACTATCTTTAAATAACACTGGTCAACAAAGTTCTTGTTGCAGAAACCAAATAATACTTTTCTGTCGGTTTTTGGTGTGCTGAACTTGAATCTGAAGTCAGAAAAATTCCATCGGGCAAAGTTTTTTGAAAAATTTCCGTTATAAAATCAAAAAAACTCCTTTTTTTGCTGTTTTCAAAAATGTATGTAAAGCGAGATAAATTGTTTCAAGAAAATTTGTAATGGTTTTTAAAAGATCTAGTTTTCTTCTTTTAAAATCTGTCCAAATCTTCCCCATATCTCTTTTCGTTTCTGAGTAATCCTCAGTTAGTTGAAAGCCTTTCATTTATGTTATAGGTACAATGTAAGGGAGAATTGGACGCTGATCTATTTCTCAACTGTGTCATACATCGTTGAAAAGGGTAATTTGAGCACATCATTTCATTATATAGCCGTTAAGCTCTAAGAGAACTATGATGCGACTTCATTATTTGGACATTGTCTTCCTTCTCAATATCATTAATCCCGTTTTGTACCTTGGCTGGAGATTTTGTAATTTACAACAATTTTTTAGCAATTTGCAAAACTGAGCTAAATGAAGATATTGATACTCAAAAATCGTAAACCCACACTCTTAAGTATCACAAATTGTGAACAACAAATCGCAATTCGATCCAAATATTCCTCAATTGTCCAATTTTTAAATTTGCAAAAAAGATTTGTGATCACCTCTTTTATTTCGTGATTTAATTTATTTAATTTATTTGAAATAAATACATTACGCTTGACTCTACGCTTGATTTGAACTTGCAACCCTCCAGTTGCGGAGCGATCATGCAACCAATAGGCCAATTTGCATTATAGATCCTTGGAGTCACACATTAATGATTAGATCTATTCCATGTTGAAAGTCTTTATCTCATCGAGAAGTAAATTGCGACAAGAAAGTCGTGATTTACAATTTTTTTTTGTAGGTGATCTGCCACTATTCTCATGGAGTTGCAAATTGTGTGCGCAGTTCGAAATTTGGTGGTAGCGTTCAATGAGAGTTTCACTTACCCGGAGTTGAATAAATAAAAAATAATCATTCAAGAGGAATTCAGTTAGGCAAAGTATTTTGTGTGGAAAATGCTCAAAAAGAAAGCTCCGTCTTCTTCTTTCTGATAACCGATGTATTAAGTTAAGCGGAGTGCAAATAAGCGGCTTTGATTGTATCGAAACGCTTTTGATACAAAATAAAAATCCTTTTACGAAAATTACCCAATAAATATCTTAGCAAGAATAATTATATCATTCTGCAGTACGTTAGAAGTAGTTTAATGAGTGAAATTGATAGAGTTATTAAATGTAACAAATTATTTTGACTAAGTTTCCACTCTTTTTTCGGATGGAATTAATTGTTTTAAACATTAACTGTATGCGAAAAGATGACAACTGAGTTTGTTTGTGTTTGTTTTGTTGTGGCTTTCTGTGATTTATTATTTCATCCAACCCCACAAATTAAAAATTTATGAATCTGACCTTTTTGCCATACCTTCTGTTTCGAAAGCCTTCTGGACATCAAGTAAAAGTTAACCTGTGCTTTTCCCTAATGCAAAGTTATTTTTAATGTCCTTCGTTATTTGAAGTGTTGGGATGAACTTTATTGTGGCGTGGGGCCTAAGTCCAAATTGCTCTACTGGCAAGATGTCATATAAATTTAAGTGATTTAGAAGATTTTTTTTAATAACTTTTTTAAAACATTTGCTAATTGAACCCAGAAAGCTGATTAGCCTGTAGTTGATAGGCAAAGAGGAATATTTTTTACTGGCTTTTATATAGGAAAATTTTTTGCGGTTTCCCATTGCTGAGTTAATAACCTTATTTTGAGCATCCATTAAATAAATTTATAAATTACCTATAATTTTTTTGTTGTTGTGAATTTTGAAAGATGTACATATGTATTGAGTTTTGTATACCATTGGAACCAGGACCCATGTTCTGTGACTATCGCACCACTATTTTATTTTTTCGTTTTATCTTGAATAATTTTCAAAGTAATAAACGCAATGTCCGTCGATCAATTTTTCTAGCCCTTAAAAATAAAATTCAAAAATTCTTGTTGTTAATAGAATACTCATACTCAATACCTTAAAAATCGTTATTGTCATCTTGCATGTCCTTTTATTTGGCCAACATAACATGGAAAGTGTTTCAAGCTGATGTCGAAAATCTGCCAAGATTTTTAAAAATGGTCACATTTAACTTAAAAAGAATATTTTTCGGTTTCTCTCAGTGAGAAACTTTTATCTCAGTTTTTTTAGGTTTCGGCTAACCACTAACCACTGAGTCAAAAAGATAAATCTCATTTGGAGATTTTTATTTTGTTTTGGTCATTATAAAGCTCTGCTTTTGGAACTTCAAAGAATTATTTTTTTATTCATTCATTGTTGTAACACCTTTCGAGCAAGGTTGAGTGGAAGTGCAGTGATCGCCAGTGATTTTTTTTTTTGGTTAAAGAGCCGACACTCGTTTGTGTGGGTTGTGGTTGTACATCAAAATCGCGCACGTCAAAATACCACGTCACAAACGATGACGCACGATGATGACGACTGCAGTATGGCGATAATGAAGATATATTTCTGTCATGTTGCTGATTGCGTTAGCACGTGGTTTTGTCATTTGTTGCCATAGTATTCGTCTTGCCTGGGCCGTTTACATGTGTTTTTCTCATTTGTGGCCATGGTTTTTATTTCATTGGGAACTCGCCAAACACACAGGCCAAAAGCATTAATTCTTGGCAGAAAGTGCAAACAAAAATTAGAGGGGCGTTTATGGTTATTGTTTAATCTCGTTGTGGTCTTATAAGTCTTATTAAGGATAGTAAACAGCTTTCTTGAACGACAATGCAATAAGTAGCCAGCTTCATGGATCCTAATCTGGACTTTTACTCTTTTGTTGGGTCTTCTATACCAGTCACGCAACTCCATTGACCTGCTTAGGGTATGTTGAATCGGCAGATAGGTGTCAAATGTCAACAGATTTCTTTGTCCAGTCTGGAACCGTTGTTATCAGCTTAAAAAAAGTAGCTAAAATAAAAATTTAACTACTGTAATTGTCAGACCTTGGCAGGACAAAAGCGAGACGATGATAACACGTGCACAATGACAAAAACCACATGTAGATGGCAAAGCAAGACCAAGGCGAGACTAAATCGAGTAAAAAATGGGCATGACGCAAGGCTGCAGCAAGACGAACACAAAAACCATAGCATTGAAAACAAGATTGTAATCCATTCCCAGGCGCTGCCACCTTAAGCAGAAATGTTTTTTCCGAGGTACTCCCTCTTGCAAGGAACTAACAAATCCTCCAAAAGTATACTTGTCATGAATAAGTTCTTCTCATCTAGCCGTTTTGATTTGACAAAAATCGATTCCTGCCAACAACACGCTTACAGGAATGTTTTTTTAATTTGTAAGTCACTATAGGCCCTAGTTCTTCACGAGCTGTTGCCCAACCAAATTTTTTTTAAAATTTCTTAGCTTTTTTAAATTTTTTTTTTAAATTTTATCGAGACTAAATCGAGATGACGGCAAGATATGCACAGTGCCAAAAACCATATGTAAATGTCACGGCGAGACCAAAACAAGACCATAACGAGAAAACCAAGTCACAGGTAGCCGTATAAATGGGCATGGCGAGACCAAAGCGATATTAGCCACGTTTGGACGACCATGGCGAGCGATCAGCGAGAGGACATTGAAATAACGAGTCCTTGTCCCCACTGAAAATTATTTGTTATGTTCATGACGACTCAATTCTGATTCTGTGAAGAACTGAATTATTTCAAATAGCACCGATTTAATATCTGCTTTTTCTTAGAGAAAATTTGATTTATTTTCTATGGAAACGGTTTAAGGTTTCCTTTTATGTTTTTGTGAAATAAGTCAACAGATAAGATTAATTCTGGAAATTAAATGATAAATCTCACCAGAAGACCAACAAGTTACTTTTCAAAAATAAATCTCAGACCGAGACCAAAATTTAATTTTTTTGGTTTCTCTCAGTGAGAAACCAATTGAAAATAAAGGTCAACTGTTATTTTTGATCTTTGGTTTCAATCAATGAACCAAAGAATGCCGACTATTTTGCAGGCACAACGTTCTCCATATCCTGCCACACAGGTGCAGAAAAGAACTTAAAATTTGTTGGTGCCTGTGTCGTTTAAAGTTTGCTTTATTAGATTCAGTGTTTAAACATATGCTTAAATTGTATTCCTACCATAATTTACATTATCTACCTCGATTGCACGAAAATAAAATTTTGTTTTATAAATTCGCATTTTCCCCTCTTCACATAAAAATTCGCTGCGAGCGAATGCTTTTATTATTTTAAATGTCTTTTGGTTCTTGATTGTCATTCTTGCCAAATTTCATGAATTTAAAATATTTCTAACAGGTTTTTTGGTAATAATCCCACACTTTTCCTCCCCCTAACTAGGTATGTTCCTTTCACCACAGACATTTTGATGGACTCTTTTGAATCTTGGTTGTTATGACAAACATGAAACATTTATTTCAACTTTCATTAGCAGACCATTATCTTCAAAGGAATTTGATAATATTTTACTTTTGTAATGAAATAAGAGTCCATTATTATATAAAAAGAACTATAACTTTTTTTACGATGATGATGGTCGTGTTGTGTATGTGTTGGTTTTGTTTTCATCTCATTAGATACAGATTGAAAAAATACCCTCAGGTCATGTACCATATGCTTAGATTGTATTATATTTCAGTCTGATAAACTTTCACCTTACTCTTCTCCACTTTTTCTCTGAAATTGAAAGGTGAAGCGGGTATTTCAGGGAACTTTGAATATGCTGTAGGGTGATATTCTGTGTTGAAACCAATAGTAAGATTTATTTTTTATTTCTTATATGCATTGATAAGGAACTGCATATTAGAATTCCAGCACAGTTTTTCCAGTGAAAGGTCAAATACAGCTGAATTGGTAATCTTTACAAGTCTTTGGATTCAAACAATGAAAAATAGAAATCAAGTTAATGTTGATTCAATGATTTCGATAAAGCGTTTGACCGTATCGAACAAAACGTTCTTGTTAATATTTTCTTTTCTTCGTTCTTGTTCTAATTTTCTTGTTTCCATTTAAAGCTCTAAAAATGGATAAATTGCTGTCAATTCAATCGTACTCAATTCGTAGAAAATATGAGGTGTTTCTCTTGAACAATTATCGACAAAAAAAACCTTTGTGAACCTTACGAACTATTTTCTTAAATCTTTTTATTGAAAAAATTTCTGTATTTCCACAAAATTTTGTGACGTGACGTCATTTGGAATTCTAATATTGTTGGATATAGTTTACAGTGGATTTTTGTAAAATAATTTATGTAAGTTGAACTAAACTTAATACAAATTGCGTATGACAAGGCCCTCACTACGTCGCTGATGATTCCAAGTGAGTAAGCCGGATGAAGCGCCACTTTGTAGGACTAAAGGCCATAAAAAGCTATTTTGAGTCAATAGTTCAACAAGTCCAATCCTTAATGCTAAGTCTTCTACTTGGCTGATTTATTTCAGTAGTATATAGAAGTTTTATTATAAAAAAAAACTTTCTTATAGAAACTATGCCTGGACCCGGACAAAAGATTTCCAGCTTAATGATTAGGAATTCTAGTCTTGTTGGATAAGTTTACATTAATACATTTAATTCAGTGGTTTTTATTTATCTGAGAACATTAAAATGTCACTTAAGCACTAAAGAGGTTTCGACAGAAGGTCGACGATGAAAATAAGTTTCTAAACACGAAAGCTTATTATACAAGATGTTTCTTATAAGATGCTCCAAAAAGCTAGAGCGAGTAGGTTAAGATAAGACAAGAAAAAAAATCGTATGGGAGGCGAGGTCTTTTTTCCCGTTTAGGCAGGGGAAAAATTGACTTAAAAAAAAAAACTATAAGGTTTACAGGGCCAAGATATATCTTTTAGGAAAGTCAAAAATTTCTTCTTTGAACTTGAAATATGAAATTTTTTAATTTTAAACTAATTTTTTTTTCAAAATTTTATATACTTAAATATAACTTCTCTTTTCAAAATTCAATGCCCTTATTATTTTTTTATAAAAACTGGAAACCGGACTAAAATTAATATTAGTTTTTAGAAATTATGAACAAAAATTAATTAATGTTTTCCGAGAAAAATACTTTTTGGTTTTGGTTTGATCTGCTCAGGTAAATTAATAAATTAGCGGATTATCCCGTTTTTATTTTTGATTGCATACCTACCATCCGGTTTAAGGCAAATAATTTAAGAAAACTAGATTAACTAAATTTCACCTTTTTTACTGAAGCATTTGTTCAATTTAACATATTTGACCTTCATGTCTACCTGTTACCCAAATAAATAGGATTATCTATACCAAATAAGGGACCTTTCAGCGTAAAGTATCATTGTTTCTTACTTCTATTTTTTCTTAATTACTCTAAAACTAAGATACATTTTACCATCCGCTTTTCAGCTTTTTATAAAAATTAAAATCATGTATGTGATTAAGTTACCTGGAATTTTGAAAAAAAAAAATAGTTTGAAATTAAAATTTTCAAAAATGAATTTTTCAAAAACTATGCATTAACACACCTTAATTTGGGTGATATGCATAAAATATAGAAAATACTTCAAGCTATAATATAAACTTTTTTTGGATGAATTCTATAAGTAAATACTATATATTGCTTATGCGTAGAAACTAGCAAGTACTTTTTTTCTCTAGTAAGTGATTTTTTAAAGTTGCAGAATAGCAACATGAAAATTTCATAGTACATACTTTTGGGTTTATTTCGCCGTTAAAGAGTTGTAAAACCAAAAATTAACAGTCTTGAGTCCGATTCAAAGGCAAAATCAAGTCACTGTGTTTTTTTTTTTTAAATTGGGTTTGTATTAATAGTAACTGAAATGGTGAAATTTGTGCGAATTAACTCTCAAAGAGTCTATAAAGGTGGAATATCGTGTTCAGTCTTATTTTATACAACTATCTCGTTCCAGGGCCATGTGTCACTTGCATCAAAATCACGTTCAATTTGATACCAAGTTTAGTAAGAAATGTTTTTATTTAGATAAGAAATCAATTTTAAACGAAATATTAGCCATATTGACACATGGTTCAAAAAACAAAACTGACATTGGTCAAGTGACTTCTCTCGTTCTTTTTACCTCTGTCGTCTCTTTTGTCTCTTCTTATGTTGATCTTGATTATAAGTCTCAAAGCTTCTAGATTAAGGTTGAATTAATAATCAGAGGCTCACTTTGGCTAATGTTTAATGTCAAATCCCAACAAAAATGACCTTTCCGTATCGTCAAAGGAAAAGAACACATATAAGCAATAATACTCAAGTGAAAAGTATCTCCCATTAGTTGTATTACTTTTCTACGAAAGCATGTTTAGCTCGGCAGCTTCACTAACTCGTGTTTTAGGGAAAGAGAAAAAAGTTGCCGAAATGAACCAATCTGCTATTGTACATGATAATTTTAATGAAAAATAAGTATTTACTATTAATTTCTGATGAATTTAAGTGTTTACTTAGATGAATCTTCTATCTTCTGAAAATGTTTGCCAGCTAGAATAAAATAATTTTTATGCATACGAAATGCAGTAAATACTTCAAATTGTACCTTCTACTAGATATCATATCACCCTTTAATATGCAAATAAAAGAAGAGACCTCTGGCTTTCCAAAAGGGTATAGCATGGCATTGCAAGTTTTACTGTTTTCTTTAATTTTTTTCTATTTAAAGTCAATATTTTAGAAAATTGCCCTTCCCGCCTAAACGGGATATCATCATATATATCATCTATATCATTTTTATTCTTATCTTTACCCAACCTAATCGCTCTAGCTTTTTGTGGATTTTATACGAATCAACCTGTATAGTAGAAGAAAAAAAACACGTATACGCCACAGTGCACATTATGTACGAGTATATGTTTAAATTAACATTGTCTCTTTTGTTGACACGTTTTTATATTTATTTGTTTCTTATATTTTGTTGTACGTGCTCTAAAGCGTCTTTATTAATTGAGCTTTTATGTGAGTAATGAGAAATGTACATATTTAATCAATACCTTCCGATAAGTATATTTTAAACGACATTTCAAAACTCTTACAGGCATCGAAAAAAAACCTAATTTTCAGTTATTTATTTATGCGTTTATAAAAATAAAGAGTTTTGAAACAGGATTTCCAACTCAAAATTACTTTAAAAATCTGTTTTTACTACAAAAAATACAAATAAATAACTGAAGCAGAGGTTTCTTAAAATTTATTTTAAAATTTTGAAAATGTGGCTTAATGATACATTCTTACGGGAAGGTATTGATGTGGTCTTCTAAATGAGAAGAAAGACAAGAAATATTTCATATGCTTATTAGTTTATTAGAACCAGCATATAAATCAATTTTATTAGTAATCAGAAATTCGTATGATTATAGTGTAGCTTTACAAAAAAAAAAGGAATCATATAGTATATTAAATACATGCTCATACTATCATACTTCAGTTTGAATTTTTCTGCTAGTGCTTTGCCTTTGAATGAAAAATTCTATATAGACAAAGAGCCGACAACAAATTTTGGGTGTGAATGATAGCAAAAAAAAAAAAGATGTACTGGCGTCGAAAGCTTCATTAAAAGTTATTCAAAAAATCAAAGTCTTGCAGTTCACAACTGGGGCCTTTGTGATTAAACAGACCTTAAGAAAATAAGAATGCAACTTCGAGGGTAATCGTGTTAATCCCGAAATAAGCCCACGGAATCCGAAGCCATTTGAGTGTATACTTCGCCCTGCCAGACTGTTTAAAAACCTTCGCTTTGAGTTTTAAATTTTTTAAACGGTCCGGCAGCTCGAACTATACACTCAAATGGTTTTATTTTTGAATTACAATTTTGAGTCAGTAAGAAATCGGTCCATTAAAGAAATAATTGTTGTTAAAGGTTATTTGTTATATACATATACATTTTTGAATAATTTATATTTGTGAGATGTGACCTTTACCAAATTGACAGAATTAATTATACAGAATTTAATGGAATAACAAGACAAATTACCATTTTTATTTTCGGTATCTTATATAAAGATACAATAGATGACGGATATAAGAAAATCTGATATAAGAAAAACGCACTTATAAGACAGACATTTTAAAACACCA
Source organism: Dasysyrphus albostriatus (assembly GCA_946251815.1). Lineage (NCBI taxonomy): Eukaryota > Metazoa > Arthropoda > Insecta > Diptera > Syrphidae > Dasysyrphus > Dasysyrphus albostriatus. Next base: position 181,013,247 of record OX276335.1, read on the forward strand.
TGCATATTTCCATAAAGTTACGTGTATAAAGAATCTTATTTAAGACAACCGTTTATAAAAAAACCACTGATATAAGAAACTTATTCTAGTACAAAATTTCTCTTACTGTTCAGAAAATTAAACGTTCTTACAATTTTGTAATAAATTCAGAAGTTCATTCAATTAAATGATGGTTTTTGGTACGTTATGAGAGATATTTATGAATCAGGCAAGTACAAGATACTTACAATTTTTCAATGAGTTCTTTGGAAACTTGTTTCAATTGGTTAAGTGATATTTAGGGGACATTTTCTTTCTTAAAATGTGTTTATCTAATAAAAGAAATTATTTTATATAAAATTTTTGTATAAGAAAACACGAATACAAGAATGGAATTGTTTGTATTTTTTGACTTTCTTATATCCGTAATTTACTCTAATACTTACTAACATAATTTATTGATTTTCTTTTTGAATTTTTATTATTTAATGCAATGAATTCATAAAGGTCACATCTGTTAGAGTTTTGACCTATTTGAAATTATTTCTGTACCTACAAACAATAACAGCAGAATAAATACTAAAGATGAACTTTTATAGGTCCAGGGAAGCATAGGGATTGCATTGATATGAACAAAAACATATATGTCAAAATATGCTAGATGTGACCTTTTCAAATCAACAAAGCAATATCACTTTTATGACAGGTTTCAAAATAACCACACCAACCACTCCAACAATCTAAACAGGATTCAAGAAAAATTTCACATCCAACCTTTTATTATTTTCATCAAATATTATGTGTGCGAGTACTTAGCTTTCGTTCGATTTACTGACTTATTATTTACATTAAAAACATCTTGTGAATAATATGAATGAATATGTTAAACTTAAAACATAAGTAACGAAATACATTATTTGACAATATAACGATTGTTCGGCAATTTAACAAAAAATGTGTTACTTCTCCAAGAAAAAATTTTAGGATCATAAATCAATAAATATAACCTAAAACATTGGCCTCCTACAGTAACACGAAAATAAAAAATAAAAAACGTTTTATTCCATGAATTTCAAAACTTTTTTTATTCTATGAAATGATTGGTTAAGACCAGATTAATGCAGATTATATGCAGTTTGGAAATTAAATAATACATCACTTTTCAGAATTTAAACACAAGAATATACATACAGAATAATGTTTTTGATCTACATATAAATATGTATGTAGAATATTGGAATTCATAATTATATTCAAATAGAATCCTCAATTCATTTAGATGCCGATGTTGTTTCCTTTTTTATTAACAAAAGGGACTTTTTATTCTATTTTTAATCAAATCAAATAATGAAGACAATATAAGAGTTCACAGCGATGAAAATAATTTGTATTCTAAGAAAATTCTTGATATTTCTGCGAAAAAATAAATAAATTAAAATTCTTTTCAATTCAAAACTATACAAAAATATATTTTTTTTTTCTAGATAATTAATTACGATTCACCACGAGGTGGAGTATCAGTAGTGACAAACAAAGGCGAAACAACAACTTCATTTCTACTGATTAAAGCTGCTAGACCTTCTGACTCTGGACAATATCAATGCAATCCGTCGAACTCGAAAAGCAAAGGAGTCACAGTTCATGTTTTGAATGGTAAGTATAATAAAAGAGAATCAATAATGAAGTCACTAATTAAAAAAAAAACTGTAGGACTTTTGTTTTGGAAAATTATACTACAGAATTGCATTAAATGTTGAATACTGAATAAATGGATTTTGAAGAATTCCAACCAAATGAATTTATAGGTTTATTTGTTTAAAACAGGAAATGAAATAGTTACACATACGAGTATTTATCTTCATATGTATTGTGTAAATGAATTTAAAATGGTATTTTTTCTTCAAATTAATTTCAAACACTACACTTAAGATGCGATATAAGAACCTAGGGGGTAGATTGGCTGCAGAAAACAAAAATGGTCTTTTGCAATATGATGCTGTTGCTTTTTTCAGAAACCTTTATTTAATTTTATTGTATTTTATTTTATTTTTGAATCAAGTTGTTATGTTAGAAAAATACTTATAGACCCAAAATTTTGGAGACAAATTAAACACTAAAATATTTTTTTTCTTTTCTTATTTTAAATATAACTATACATAAGCTCAGATAAAAAGCAGGTATAACTAACCAGTCTCTAGTTTATTATACCTGATTTTCAGGTTGTTATTTTCAAGTTAACTGTTTAACCAGATAACTGATTTTAATGCCGTGTTAAATCAACGAAGGGTTCGGGTAATATCTGCATGACATCATGAAAATTTAACACTGCCTTAAAAAAGTAAAACTGTAAATTTTACCTGAAAATCTTGCTAATTATACCTGTAAATCTAGTTAACTTTTCATGAAAATCTAGTTCAAAAACATAAACAAAATGTTCAATGTCCTGTAAATTTAACATGAAGATCAAGTTAATTTAACATGATTCAATATATAATCAACCCTGTATCCGATAACTATTATGTCTTAGATTCATGCGTCTAGGTTCCATCTCTTCCATCTTTGAGCTGAGAACCTCTCACACATGGAGCTAGCACACATGCCCTGGGCCACTTCGCAGCATATAAAAATTTGTGCCAAAAATCAATAATAATAACGGGTGATTTTTTAGCTGGTTTGGTTTTGGCAACATTGGTTTTGACAGCTGACGTGTGTTTAGTACCTTGTGTCACTGTCAAACAGCTTAAGTTTGGTTTACAATTTAACCATGGATCGTCTTACAAATGAACAACGCTTGCAAATTATTGAATTTTACTATCAAAATTCGTGCTCGGTTCGAAATGTTCATCGCGCGCTGCTTCCATTTTATGGTCGGCATTCTCGACCTTCTGAGCAGTCTATTCGGAAGATTGTGACCAAATTTCGCACCAAATTTACTTTGTTGGACATTAAACCACCAACACGTTTACGTACTGTGCGTTGTGAAGAAAATATTGCGGCCGTATCAGCTAGTGTGACAGAAGACCGCGAAATGTCGATTCGGCGCCGTTCCCAGCAGTTAGGCCTTTGTTACAGCACTACGTGGAAAATTTTGCGGAAGGATTTGGGCGTAAAGCCTATTAAGATACAGCTGGTGCAAGAACTAAAGCCAGCCGACCTACCACAACGCCGAATTTTTGGTGAATGGGCTCTTGGAAAGCTGGCCGAGGATCCGCTTTTTTATCGAAAAATTGTGTTCAGCGATGAGGCTCATTTTTGGTTGAATGGGTACGTAAATAAGCATAATTGCCGCATTTGGAGTGAAGATCAGCCAGAAGCATTGCAACAGCTACCAATGCATCCCGAAAAAGCCACTGTTTGGTGCGGTTTATGGGCCGGCGGCATTATTGGGCCATATTTCTTCAAAGATGATGCGAATCGCAGCGTTACTGTCAATGGTGAACGCTACCGAGCGATGATAACAAACTTTTTTTTTGCCCGAAATGGAAGTTCTTGACTTGCATGATATGTGGTTTCAACAAGACGGTGCCACATGCCACACAGCACGCGAAACAATGGCGCAATTGCGAGGCGAGTTTGGTGAACAGTTAATTTCACGTTTCGGGCCGGTCAATTGGCCGCCTAGATCGTGCGATTTGACACCATTAGATTATTTTTTGTGGGAGTATGTCAAGGGACAAGCCCGCTTCGATTGACGCACTGGAAGCCAACATCCATGCATTCATTCGTGAGATACCGGCCGATATGTGTGAAAGAGTATGCCAAAATTGGACTCAGCGGATGGGCTACCTGAGACGCAGCCGCGGTCAACATTTGCATGAAGTTATCTTTAAACATTAAATTGCAAGGTTCAAACTATCGATTTAAATAAATACTTCATTCATTTTTTCGAATTTTGTGTGTTTTTTTTTTTAAAGTTCTAAACCTCTTAAAAAATCACCCGTTAATAATAATGCTTTAACACTGGTGTCAAGTTGAAATGAACTGGCAGAGTGTTTCTTTAACGATGGTTAGTTAGTGTGTTTCAACACTGGTAGAATGCTACTTTAACAGGTGGCCAGGTTAAATTTAAATATTTTTTTTCGGATTACCTTTGTGTGTGTGTTTTAACACTGGTATCACGTTGAAATTAACTGACAGATTATTTCTTTAATATGAGGCCAGGTTAAATTCAACATTGTGAAAATAACCATATAAAATGTTACTTCGACCTGATTTGTGGTAAAATGGAAATTCATAACAAACAGTGTTAAAAAAACCCGATCTCTGGTCAAAATTTCTTGTTTTCTCAAAATTCAGTGTTAAAAAAAAAACAATTCATCTTTTTGGATGAACTTTAATATGGTAATAAAGGCCAGTAAGCTAATTTAACACTAATAATAATTTAAGGCTATTAAAATCAGTAAAATATCTGAAATATCTGTAACTTTATATGTAATGATACACCTTGTAAATTTAACAGGGCCCAGGTTAATTATTTACCTGGCTTTTTCTCTGAGTGTATTTATAAACCTGCATCTTTCTACCAAATATTACTTTCTATTTAATTGAACAAAAAAACATGGTTTTAATTTTCTTATAGAAACTACAAAAAACCAAAAATTCCATAAAAATAATTTTTAATTCGACCTGTGTTAATCAACAAAATTTGCAACAAACTATAATCTTTTACTTTTTGCTTATTAGCTAATAATCTTTAATTAGTAAGTGGGCTGTAGGTCTTTAGTCTGTAGTTATTTTTATAAAATAAATAAATAAATTTAAGTTTAATTTTTGTCTTGATTGCCCTATTTTCATCTCAAACTATGAAATCAATATAGTTTTTAATAAATTAACCCTCTTTTAAAGCAACATTTTTTCGAAGTTTTTATCCATTTTTGTTTTTAAATTGATACTAAAAGCAAATAAGAGAATAAAAATAGTCAGTTTAAATGGGCATTAAAGTGGAAAAACGATATGATTAAATAAACTACATCCGCAAAACTCCGCAGCTGATTTTTTTTGAAACGCCAATAGACTTGGTGTCTTTTCAAATGATTTTTGCAGATGCTGCATGGACGAGGAGGAGGAAGAAACTATCCCACACCTTCTTTGCTCATGCCCTGCTCTTTCTCAAAGACGCAAAACACACTTAGGAAATTTTTTCTTCAATGATCCCAGTGACTTAAATAAAATCGACATTCACAGTCTACATCGCTTTATTAAAAGCTCCAACTGGTTTAATTAACGAGGATTACCTCGCATTCTTTATGTGGTATCACAATGGGCCTATTCTGGCCTAAGTGTGTCAGCAGTTTTCCTGACATGATAAAATCCCAATTAAACCTACATAACAATAATTCGAAAAAAAATTATAAATACTCGTACTAAAATATCTGTCGAATGAAAGGCTCAATTTAACAGTATACATCTGCAGTTTATTTCTACATACCAAACATTTCATCAGACTGTACAAAATTCACCGTTGATTACACAGAAAATGACAAATTCTTAATCAGTGTCTTTGAACTACTATTAAAGCCAAAATTTGTTGTTCTATAAACAAAAAATAATGCAGCCTAATGTTCTATGAAATTTTTTACCAGAATTCTGTTTGACCAAAATTCTGTAGGTATACGGATACAAAATTCTGTATGAACATAACTCTGTATTCCATCTACTTTTTCATTATTCTGTATTCTTAAATCCAAAACTCTGTAAGTTTCTCAGTTTTTAAAATTCTGTATTTCAAAATTCTGTAAATCTAAAATTATAATATTTCTTCAATGTAAATTTATACTTTCCTCCCAGAAATATGTATTTGGGTGATAGTTTTCTGATTTCTTAGTTCCAATTTTACAAATTCGGGTGTTGGGGTTGAAATTCTGTAACGTCATTATTCTGCTTTCAAAATTCTGCATGTCAAAATTCTGGTTGTACAAATTTCTGCATGACCAAAATTCTGTATTCTAGAAATCTGTTTGTTCAAATTTTGTATTTCAAAATTCTGTAAATATGTTGTAAAAGGGAAATCGCTTTGATAATGTAAAAAAATGCGCAATTTACAGAATTTTTAAATACGGAATTTTGAAAAACAGATGTCTTGTAATGGAACTAAATTAAACGTGATAAGAACATAATTGAAACGGCATGCCAAAGGTCTGGGTTCGATTCCCGGCCACTGCCACCTAAAAACAGAAATGTTTTATTTCCGAAGTACTGCCTGTTGCGAATTTATTTATTTTTTTTTATTATATATTTATTTTTTTTTAAATACATACTATCTTCATGCAGAGTTTTGGTCTAGTTTTTGATAATGAAAAGCAAAATACAGAAGTTTTTCCAAGAACATAAAACAGTGTCGATGCTTTGAGTCGCTGATTGAAAGGTTTATACAAGCTCATATATAAGCTTAAAAATGATCTTGTTTTTGCAGGTAAATTCTTTAAGAAATGAGGAGCATTTTAAAAAGGAATGTTTTCTAAAAAATAAGCAAATAGTGCTAGTCATAAAAAAAAACGACTTGAAAGCTATATTAAGAGTATTTATACAAAAGCGTAAAGCCATAGTAATTTTAGTAAAACTTTAAACTTCGTAAATATGGCACAAGTATGAGTAGGTGTCCAAAGTTTTAGTCAAGATTATTCCCAAAATTAAAGTCTTGCTGTCCAAAAACTGGTAATGAACTCTAAGACTTTGATTTTGGCAATAGCCTTTACTCATGTTTTTGACGCCTATGCTTCTATTTTTGCTACCACTGACATCCAAAATTTGCTGTGGCCTCTGAGTCATAATAGTGTAATGAGAATTTCTTAAAACAGAAATTTATTTTTCATAAACAGAATTTGGGAAAACAGAATTTTGATAAACAAAATTTTATATTTTTAGAATTTTGAAAAATAGAATTGCGGCCAAATTGAATTTTGACCAGACAGAATTTACAAAAACAAAGCTGAATTTCGACCAAACAATTTCCCCCCCAAATTACGTTTCTAATTTTAATCTGTGGTTAGGAATTTTTACTGACTGATTTCGGAGGAATTGCTGATTTTCAACTACTGTTCAATGTTAAAATATGTGATAGTGGCCAATTTAATTATTGAACCTCAGTTAATTCACCAAAATTGGTGAGTTAGAATTACTGAAACACGGATTAAATATTTGAACAACTGGTCCTTAGTAAGCTTATTGTGGGTAAATCAACATTGGTTTTTATAGTTGCGCTGGAAATTCATGGATCTGTCGACAAGTTTCGAAATGTGTTGCTATTGGCTTGCTTATTTTTCCTATTTGTTTAGTAAAACTAAATTAACAAATGTTTGGAACTCTATTGTATTGTGTATAAAACTGAATTTCAAAGTTCTTTTTTTTTCATTATCAAAACAATTTTTCTTTTATCATTTACAGAATTTGGAAATACAGAATTTTGGAATACAGAATTTTACTATCCAAATTTTGGAACATACAGAATTATGACCCCAACCTAATTGTAGCTATTATCTAGAAGTAGTTCCCTTTTCAATTTTGACATATGAAATATCGACTTTTGACCGAGTTTTGTAGGTAAATGCGATGTTTCGAAAGTAATTACGTTCTTCTTCAGGCCTATACAAATTTTGAAAAAATAATGTTTAGTCAAATAGAAGTATTAATAAAATTATTTTTATCAAAAGTTGAACAATACAATATTGTTGATCAGCACGTCCTAATAATCAACATTGTTGGTCAACGATGTTGATTCTCTTTCTTATTTGAGTGTTTCAGCGTATTTTAAGTTTCATTTTATTTATTTATGTTCGTTCTTAAATTTTTATAACTTTTTTTAAGCCATCAATTTCGATAGGAAATTGAATTTTGTATAAGAAGTTTTAAGATTTAATTTGTCAAATTCGGTTTAATTTCTCAATTATACCAAATATATTGAGAATAGCCAGCGTTGCCATTTTTTCAGAAACATACTCCCTTTTACTTTCAAAAACCCTTGAACGTATCAATACTTGCTGTTTGCTCCCCCTAATTTTATGGTATATTCAAAAGCCTATAATACAACTTGAGTAATTAGCGTGAATAATAAATTGTGTTTCTATATAAAGGACATTATATTTTTGTTCAATTGTTGCTGCCATCTAAATGGGGGAAAAGAAGCGTTCCTTCCCTTCTTTTTAATTCAATTAATGTTCTTGTCTATACTCTAGCTTTTTGTCGCTTCTTATGCAAACTACCCTATTATGTGGTTTTTCCTGTGTATTAAAGATATTTTAAGGAGTCCTCTGGAATAAATTTCAAGGTATTAACAAGCTGACAAAGTGACAATATTTTCTTTAACCGGAAAATCAAACAAATATTACAATGACTAAGGAACAAAGACTTTAAAGGCTCATCCCTTAAATACAGATAAAAATTGTCTTAACATTATGCTGGAAAATTCAGTTGATATACTTTCTGGTAGCAAGGTGATAAAGGTAGAGACGTAAGTCTTTTGTCTCCATTTTAATCTTCAAGTAAATTGACACGATATCTGATACAGACACAGTCAAGGCACTTACCTTCCTTTATTTTGGAAAGCTAGGTATTTATTGTTAGATGGCGAAAATAATGCCAGAAAATGTTAGTTAGGTCTTCGCAAGCTAATTCTTGTTTCTTTTTATCTAGTTAATCCATAGAATTTAGATTCTACATGGAGTTTTTTAAAAGAAAATAAATATAATTGAACTTAAATGAAGTGAATTTTTATTTGTGTGTAATGAAGAAAAGTCTTCTTTATTCTTTTCCTAACGGTATTCAAAATAATAATTTGTATTTGATGTGGTTCATGGTATTCTATTTTGTTTTAAAAATAAGTAGTTTGATTTCAGATGAATAACTAGAACATAGATGAATTTGAAAGAATTGTAGAAATGGTGGTAAGTGGAATCCATCAAAGATAACCAATCCTAGTGGCATTTTTAGCAAAGTCGGAGAGACTTCGGAATAGCTACTAGACAATCCTAAGTATAGGTGCGGATCAAGGATTTCGTTCTGGGGGGTTGGGTATTTTCCTCTACCCTTGCCAGATGAGCTGGGGTCACGCCATTACGGGAATTGTTTTCAGAGTTTCCACAATTTACAGAAAAGCAATGTGAGTAGATGAGCTTCAAATTTGAAGGATGCATTAACCTCTTTCATAACTGCCACAGTGTCTTGAACAGCTGGTACTTTGGACCTCCGTGAAATGAAGTCATAAAGCTTGAGGCAGTATCATCAGGGTGTCTGTACAGCGTTTTTGAATTCCCTCTGGATCTTCGTAACACTTTGAATTTCGGAAAGAATAATGTCATATCCATATGATTTATTTCCCACAAATAAAATTCGAGTGAAAGTTTCAGCCTTTTCTTTAGCTGGGATAAGATAATGTGGCCAATGACATAAAGGCTGTATTCGAAAACATTATCTGCACCAGAAATGTAGTAAGTAAGTGGAAGTTTTACTGCATTAGCAGCATTATATTCGATAATGCAATTTGCTAAACTTACATGTTCGAAAACATCATCTCTAGGGCAATTCTACCGTAAGCAAAGTGAGTTGAAGGCACAAATGTTGAGAAGCCAGATATAATGCGCTTGCAAGCAAAATTGACTGGCGTTGTTAAAAAGATTTTTTCAATATAGTCTTGTCATATTGTGTTTCTGTCATGAAAAATGTGAGGTAGTTTTGATTTTTTCCCTGCCTTATGTTTTCGAGGGTGCTTAATCTGAATCTGAGCTCTGTGGCTAAAATTCGAAAATCCACTCGAACACAAAATTTATTACTTTGTGTGAAAAAATTTGAATTTTTAAAACATTTCTGTTAGAGTTTTATTTTTTGAACTCGCATCTGGCTTCAGAATTTCTATAGCACTTCACGTTTTCGAGATATTCGAATCTAAGGTTATGAAGAAAAATGTGTCTTTGATGAAAATTTGGCGTTATATTATTTCTCGAGGTAGTTTTTTAAAAATAAATTTGTGTGAAAATTCTAAAATTTTAAAATTTTTCTACAAATTTCATCTGGAATCTTTCAACTACCAGTAGGTACCTACTTTCATTCATTTTTGAGAAATAAATAATTAGTTGTCAGCCTTTGTCTATGTTTAACGAAAATGGCCAAAAACAACTATCCTTAAGTGTAAAAATTTTATCCAACTTCTCTTTGTCAGACTTGACTGTTGTAGTCGTTTCTTGCTACTCTCCAATTTTCTTTATTAAATTCGTACTCTTCTCCAATTTAATAATACGGAAGTTCCTAAAATCCATCTACGAAAGTGAAAAATCTTCACGAGTACTACCACCTGAAACGCATAGCTGTATATAGAGCCTTACTCGAAATACGTGAATATGCTCTTAAGGTGCATATCTATTTGAAAAAAGGTGGCTTAAAGCTCTAGAAGTGAATAAAACTTGCGAGTGAACACAGCCATGAAGTAAGATCACCAGAGGGGAAGGCAAATTATTCAAAAGTCACTCGCGAGAGTTTTTTTTAGTGGAAGTTGATACTCTCGAGAGACCTTTTTCAGTTTAAAATTTTTTAGTATTAGTCACTAAATCGTATACAAAAACAAAGTTTCTTAAATCTATTTTAATATCTTCATCTTTGCTTCATTTGAAGCAAAGTTAGAATTTTTGAAGATTTAAAGATTTTTTTTAATAAAAATCAATTTTGAGTTGGCAAATTTAGATTAGTGCCCCTGCCGCCTTCCACATTACATTTAAAAAAAATCACTACATATTTGTAAAAGAAGGTTGGACAGTAATTTTTAAACATTGTTTTTCGAAACTGAGACTAACTAAGATACCTTACATTTATCTTTTAATTAAAGACTATAACTTTCAAAATCGGACTTTAAAAACCGACGTTAAAAATTTTAAAATCGGTTGATTTTAAGGCTGCTTTTGCATATGTAGCTGAAATAGCTTTGCATAACGATGTGAGATACATCGGTTGTTTCATCAAAAAGTATTAAATAATTTCGTGAACTGGAAAATCAGGAAAATGGAAACGTATAATCCTCCTGAATTCATATTTATGCTTGGTTCGTTTCTGCCCAGGGGAGGGGGCAATGGGTGCAATTGCCCTCTATATCCCCGCCTGCATTGTTATTAGCAGAATTTTTGTTTACTGTAATAGATTAATGGTAAGATTTAGTAACGTGGACCAGCAGTGTATATATTTATTATTAAGAAATCTCAATTCGTTGATTAACGTTTTTGTAAATTTATGAATTAAAGAATTAACTGTGCTCTTTTTGCAAAATAATTTTCAATATAACCTTATTAATTGTATTGATTATAATTCCGGACTTAAATAGGAAAATAAAAAAAAAAACAGTTGCATTAATTGAATCGAATGTCTTAATTCCATGACGTCCAATCTGTATAGAACTGTATCAGGATAAAGTCAATGCACAAAACACACGAGTTCCAAAATATATTTCCGTTTTTTTTAAATTTTGATTTGTCGAACTCAAGGATAATTTAATCAATCATGGAATTTGTATTAACATATAAATGGAACATAAAGGTTAAGTAAACTCCACAATCTTGAAAAAGATTTTATTTTTGCGGGGTAAAGAGTTATGTATCTAAAAAAGTTTAGCAATTACTGAAGTTTCACGTAAAATATTCATGTTGGTTACCAAATCCTATGGCGGAAGTCAGACTCACTTTAACCATAGATATTAACGATTACTGATTCTATGAATCCACGCCTTCACGGGCCATCTGCTCTGCATACAAATTATATTTCTTTTATGTCCCGCACTAAATGTGATGGATATTGAAAAAAAAAATAGATTACTTCGATGCGAAGCTGTTTTAAAACAAATATGAAAAGTCCCAGACTCCCCAGAGTAAAATATTGTAGATTCCATAATCGAAATGAGAGTTTTATATAAAAATCCATTAAAATCTGTTAATTAGAATTGTGTATTTATAACGTACATAATTGAGCTGCAGGACCACAGTTGATGGGTTATAAAAATTCACCAAGAATTTCATATGAGTTGATGCGTTTTCGTCAGCACACTCCACGTTCAACGTATCTTAGCCACTTTATGTAAAGCTTTTAAACGAGGTAACATGTAACATGTTTTGGTATATAATGTAGTCCTTTCTCGATGAAAGCATATTCAAGGCTTGTAATTAAGTTGAGTGGATTTAAAATATATATTATTAAAAAAAATACATGAATCACCCACACACAAATATAAGGTACATTATTATTTATTAAGGAGGTCACTATATGCTTTTTTGAATCATTTAAAATCAGCCTGAAAATCACACAAAAATTATTCTTAAAAAGACATTATTGTCTTGCATTGAGTATGGTGGCATCTAACTGATATCTCCATCGTTATACCTGGAAGGAACGCACTCAGTGAAGTACTACTTATTGATAAATGCATAATAAAGTTTTTTAAATTTTTATTTTCATCCACTTTTAAGCCTATTATCCGCTTCACTTGGGATTCCCTGTAGCCATTATGGGCCAGACATTATCAAAGTTTTAGTGGACGTTGAGAAATTAACATGAACAAATCTGTTTTCTCAAAAGTTCCTCAATTTCATGGGTTATTTGATAAACCTGATCAATTATTGAGTATAGTTAGTCCCAGGATAAAATTCATTACCAGCAGTAATCGTTACCACCGGCACCGGGTGCTTTGGTACAACTTTCATAATTAGGTGCTTTTGAAATAACCAACAGGAGATTAATTCGACTTGAAAATTTTTATTCGCTTGTAGATTTTTCTTATTTTGGAAACTTTAACAACTTTATAATGGAATGGAATATATCTTACAAAGTTAAATTGTATGTCTATAGACTATGGTGTTTGGTAAGAACATGATAATTTCAAAAATTCTTTCAAATTTGAAATAACATTAATGGCCATATTTTATATTTAGCACCAGTTTCACTCATGAACTTTTGACTTGTCTAAAAAAAATGGTTTCTTGCGCTCGAAAATCCAGCTTCTGTATCTATCAAAGCTGATATTATTTTAGCCTTAAAGAACTCTTACAGCTTATCTTTTGTTGCCTTCGAAGTTATTAAAAATTTTAGGAGTTTTTGAATCTCGTATTACATCCTTAAGCCTACTGAACAGGTGACTCGAAATAATTTTTTGCTGAAGGGTGCATATTTCAAAACTAAAAGCTCCTTTCGGCCAAATTCACAAAATAGTGCCGATACTAATAAGATTGCACATTGATCAAATATTTAAACACAACAATAAATGAGAGGAGAGCGAAAGTGTATAAGATGTCATTGTTATGAACACCTATTAGGATGATCAAAAAAACCGTTTTGTTGTTTTATGACCGGGTTGTAATTTTTTTTTCGAATTAATGACCTTTTTAAGTATAACAGGTCGTCATAATGGTTAGTGTATCGGACTGCCATGTCAAAGGTCTGGGTTCGATTCCCAGCCGCTGCCACCAAAAAAAAATATTTTTTCGAGGTACTTCCTCTTGCGAGGAACTGTCAAATCCTCCAAGAGTATAATTGTCTTCTCATCTAGCCGCTCAGACTTTGCAAAAAATTGTAGGTCCCCTTCATTCCTGTCAACAACACGCACACAGGAATGGTTGAGAGTTGTAAGTCACTAGGCCCTGGTTCTCCACGAGCTGTTGCGCCACTGAGTTTATTTTTATGTTAGATAACGTCTTAGATGGCTACGACTACGAAGTAGATGAAAGTATGAATTAAAAAAATATGAAATTTATAATTTTTCTGATTTTATGTTCTTCTTCCAAAAAGGCTTAAAGGACTTTTAAATTACATTTGAATCGAAATATTCCACACACGTCAAAATATAGTCCATCTGTCAAGCAATGAACTGGAAAATTTGTTGAAAGATTTCTACCCCAGGAAATTTAGAATTTTACCTCGAAATATTCAAACAAAGCTGAGTTTTTGGAAAGGAATTTGCTTTGACGAAGTGAGCATTTTCAAAAAGAATCCTTAATTTTTGGAAAGAATTCTTGGACCAGATCACGAAATATTAGCTGAAAATTACGAAATATAAATTCCGATTTATACCTTGGCCTGGGATTTCGTAATTTACGACTATTTGTTTGCAATTTGTAAACTTGCAAAAATGATTTGTGATCACCACTTTTATTTCGTGATATTGCTACTTGAAAATCAATCTTGCTCAACTCTTTATTTTGCAAATCAATATTTTTAAATGCTGCTTGTGAAATTATTCTTTTGGAGTGTAAATTACTCCAAAAAATTGTATTTTGCTATAAAAAGTTTAAGCTTGAGTCATGAATTTTAATTGCAAATCATGAAAAAACAAATTTTGTAATTTGCTACATTTTGAATGTTAAATTACCAGTTCTTGTATTAATTAAGGATCAAAATACCTTGATTTACGAATAAAACATGATTCGTAAATTGCAACTGCAAATTTTTCAATTGGTGACTTTTCAATTCTCTCCGTGTATTTGGCGTACGTTTTGGGTTTTGCTAAATCTTCTTATTATTAAACCAAGTTTTTGAAGTGCCTGGTACGGTGATTGGATTGTACCATTTTTAAAATGGTACAATCCAAATCCTCGTATAACGAAAACTCATTTTTTTTAAATCTTAAAAAACGAAATCTCGCAATTCAATAAGAAAGCTGTTCATAACCCCAAAATAACAAAATCTTACTTTTAAAAATCTAGTAATTACATCCCTCATCAAAAAATATTGCAAATATTTATCAATCAAAATCTTGCATATTTTGAATTGAAAAATAAAATCCAGTAAACCAAAACCCCAAATACTGGCAAGTTCTTAGTTCGCGTTATTTTGCAATTGTAATGTAATTAAAAAAACTCTTGTTATAGAGTTTGTGCATAGTTTTTCCCAGAAGCTGTTACTTTTACGAAAACATAGATAAATTTACAGTTACTTTATCGTTATTTTGATGTAAAAACAAAATCACCTCGAGCCAAGTAGAATGTATACATAGGTAATAAGCGCGAATTTAGCTCGTAAAATATGTATATGAACTATATTTTGATTTTAAAAACTAAAATGTTTCAACAATTATATATTTTATTGCCGTACTGCTGTGAACTGCTTTTTTTCTCTTCAAGTATCGCTTTCTCAGAAAGTGAAACGGCAGCCCTACTTACTTTCCTTAAGTTTTGCTAGAAAATTCCCTGTATAAATGTTGGTGTATACTGGGTTTCCCCAAATTCGTTGTTGATGATTTTTGGTTTCATTCCAAAAATAATATTGTATGTGGGCAAATCCTGCTTCCCCCCCCCCCCCCCCCCCCTCCTGAGGTAAAAAGGGCAATTTTTGAAGAGTTGATATAAAATGAAAAAAAAAATCATTTAAAATCAATGAAATCCAATACCCCATTCTTTTATTTGTTTTTCCAATAAAGTTGTTTCAAAGAATAAGTTTTTTGTAAATATTTTTGAAAACAAAACTATGTTTTTTGTTTAAAAGTTGATTTTATTCAAAATTTCTCGTAATTATTATTTTTTGCATGGTTGATTTGACTTTAAATGAAAAAATATACGTTTGACTTTGACTTACAATATTTCATTTCAAGTCAAAAAAAAAATATCTTAACAATGCGAAATTGTGAAAAAAGTTGACGAAAATTGTTGTTTTAAGTTCATTTTGATGACAACTTTGCAATGTATAGGAACAACCCAAGTTGTCCTTCTAATCAAATTATAAATAAGACTTTGAAAATTGGGTGAAAAAACGGTTCGGTGAATCATTTTCAAAATTTACAGAAATAATGATGCTTTAACAGTCATAGCAATAAAATGCATGCAATTAAAATTTTAAAAGTAACAAAAGATTGACCAGAAGATGACAAAAAATGGTTTTTAGTACTTTTTTAAACTAACAGTAAACAGTTAAGAAAATAATTTCTAAGAACTATATAAGATATCATGAAAAAATCCAAATTCCAAAAATTCCTTGAATTTTTTTATGGCGTAATTATCGGCTGAAATATTGGTAATTAAATCCAAACGTTTTTTTTTTTTATTTAAAGTCAAATAATTTGACTAAAAAAAATTATTTATGAAAATGAGGATCTTCAAAAAAATAATTCAGCTAGGAAGAAACGATTCTCTCTTAAATACAAAATATATTTAAATTTCAATGTGCAATTTGGCATTTTTACATTTTATATTCTACAAATTCTTTGTGTACGACCTTCTTAATTTAAAAGAAAATATTTTTTTATTTTAATGTACATATATACTAATAAAAATTATCAATCAGTCATAGAACAGCAAAAAAGATTTAAATTAAATAGGTGTTTCTCATTCTGTTTCCAGGGGAATTCCCAGCAGCAATGCAGCGCGCGGGACAAGCACATCATCAAATGTCTCCAAATCATTATCTATTAGTTTACCTATCAACATTTTTATCTACTATAGTATTTATCAGACAGTATCTGAAAATTCCGAATGCTGCCAGCCACATTTGACCCAA
This sequence comes from Dasysyrphus albostriatus, assembly GCA_946251815.1. Taxonomy (NCBI): domain Eukaryota; kingdom Metazoa; phylum Arthropoda; class Insecta; order Diptera; family Syrphidae; genus Dasysyrphus; species Dasysyrphus albostriatus. The sequence goes on from OX276335.1 coordinate 181,029,675, forward strand.
ACAGCCAACAATATGCTCAAAGCAATAATATTTTGCGCCACAGCACTCCTGATAAAATGCCTAAATCTTTTTTCAAAGTATACTCATCCGACAACAATGATAATCGAATTTCAATCCATGCAACAATATTCTAATCATGATCGATTTAAAAATGCTTCACTAGACTTTAAATCGCACGCTTATCAGTATCAAAATCCACACCATCATCCACCACAACAGCATCATAATGATATTAATAAAATTCAGCAAACGCAACACAGACAACATTGTTTAAATCAAAATGACATAAACTCGATCTATAATAATAATAATAATAAGGACAACAAGAATAAAATGCAACGACTTGATCATTCATTTAAAGCCATATCTCATGATCAAATTACAGAGTCTACTCTAATCATAACATTCCGCAGAAAAGTTTACACTCAAGAAACAGACGTAAGGTGAGAATAATACTTATATCCCCTCGTGTATTGTATCTTAAGCAAAAATCTGTTTTATACACAACTGTATGTTTTACTACTTCTTACTAAGGAAAAATAAATTTAAATGACAATTTTGTATTATTTTGTATTTGTAAATATAATTTTATTTCTACACGACAACATAAATTTCAAAATGAAATTATACAAATTCAAAATTGCACCTGACAGATGCATGTAAGTTAAAGTTAAAAGAAGAAAAATATAATAGTATAAATATTATGTAATAATAAATATTACAAGAAATGTTACATAATACAAAATTATTTCATAAAATTAAACCAACAAAAACAAAAACGAAAATTAAAATAGAAATTAAGAATGAGTTTCATTGGGTTAAGAATTTTAAATTGTTGATTGTCATAATACATTAATAAGGTAATAAATTCAAATAGATGCACAATTCCAATTTACAGTAATCTTTTTATTCAAAGAATTATTCGTTAATGTTTTACTTTATTAACTAAGGGAGGTTTAGGCATTCATACTTTATGTTGCTCGATTACTAACTATTTCTATTTTGATTTTTAAACCTTTTATAAGCATTAAAACGTTCACTGTCAACATGAGACCTAATTTTGGTTGCCACAATTTTCACTCCTCGAGAGGTTATGTGCACCGCGTGCCGGCGCGCAGGTCTCACAAGCACAAACTATAATATGGGTGACTATCAACCAACTATGTTTTTTTAAATATAAATTTATAAGCAAGATAAAACTCATTCACAACTTATTTACTTGGTTTTTTTTTGTAACTTTGATGCTTAGATCTAGTGTTAAATCAGTAATAGCTTTTTACAACAACTCAAAGAAGAACTAAAATCAATTATTATGTAGTTTCAAAGATTGTTTCTGTTTTCAATTTTCATTAAAAACATGCTCCAGATGAGTTAAAAAAAGACGACTGATGAAATTTTTGCTTACAATATTTCATTGTAGACATGCCACAATGCAGGTTTTTGATTTTCATGCGATTTGTATTGGAGGAACAGCTGTTCGCGTTTTTTTAACTAATAATTTCAAAGATCCAAACCAATCGCACTATTTTTTTTGTTATAGAAAATTTAATGTTGTTAAGATTCGAAAGTTGTTTTCAGTAATTTATAACATTGCAAACACGAACCTTCAACGTTTTTGATGGAGGGAATTTTTTATTCTGGAAACTACATAGTAAATAAAGCAATGCCGTTCTTTTTAAAAAGGCTCCAAAGAGAGACTGTTTTTTTGAAGAAAAAAAACTGATATTATATTTTATTTTATTCAGCAGGCTTGAAATTATTCATATGTATGTATGTCATACAAATTATTCCAATTCGTCTTGAAAAACTCCCGGGAACTATGCCAGTTAAAGCTTCTTCACAAAAATCATTCCGGATCAATGCCAAAGATTACAAAAAATCATTAAAATCGTTAAAGCTGTTCTTGAGTTATGGCGTGATAAAGGAAAATAGGGATCCTTTTTTTATATGTATATATGTTAGGGTGGACGTTAAAAAAAAGGTCGTTTGCCTGGCCAAAAAAAAGTTGACTTGTGGCTTACTAAAAAGCTACAAAAATATTGAAAGTAAAAATCTGAAAAAAATTAGGAAATTTCGTTTTCTCCCTGCGGCCACACGAGCCAGTACTGGCTAGCAAATTGGCTACATACAGTGAAAAAAAAAAAAAAAAAAAAAAAAAAAAAAAAGTCTTTGGTTCTCTTCTCGAATGGTAAGAAGACTGAAAAACACACCACACGAGACGGACACAACGACCACGATATCGAAAACCACATTTGGACTTATTAACCTATAGCTTATTTTAACCACTTTGAAAAATTCAATTTTGAAAAAAAAAAATCTTTGGCGACCCCAGCGAAATGATGGCAAAACATGCTCAAGGCAAATAACCACGTGTAAATGTGATGGCGAGACCAAAGCGAGACCATAGCGAGAAAACCACGACATAGATTCCAGTGTAAATGTGCATGGCGAGAACACAGTGAGACGAGCTTAATGACCATGATACTGGGAACTACGTTTCGACGAACACGACGAGAGACGTGTGAGTCGTCGCTGTCATTTTCGCCAAACGGGTAAGCCAATTCAATCCGCGTAAGCCAATTCGTTTTCCAAAACAACACATACAAATTATAGCAAATTTTTGGTTAAACTCGGTTAGTTTTGCTTTCATTACATGAAATTAAAATGTCAAGAAAAGTGAATAATATGAAATTCAGTCTTATCTGGATTTAACAACTTAAAAGACCTCCGGAATGCAGTTTAAATCCAATTAATCGGATTAAACGAATGAATAATATGGGCGTTAGTGAATTTATTAAACTTTAAGTTCTTTAAGACTGGGCATATGGACTCTCCGATTCTTATTTTATTAATATTTTGTGAAAGAAAATGTGAGTAAACTTTAGTTTTAGACCTCTTTTTCTAAATCTGCCCCGAAAAAGTACTACCGAACCCTGTTACTGGCTGCTCTACTGACCGCCAACTGGCTACGAAAAAAGAAAGCCAGTTGACGAACCAGTTGCTCAGACTTGTATGTGTTAGTAAAAAAATGTGAGTGTATTGCGACTGGCTAGCCAGTACAGGCTCGTGTGGCCTCAGGGTTAGAGCCGATTAAGGTCTATCCAAATGAAAATACTCAAAAAAACTCATATAACGACCACTCTAATAGGCATAGATAAATTAAAAGACTTACAAAATATGGTAAAGAAACAACTAACAGTAGCCTGAAGAGGGCGTTCGATTGCACAGCCCTTCATCGTGGGCTTAATGCTACGTGATTGCCCCCCCCCCCCCTGCCCCAATGTATCTGAAACAGTTTTAATGTAAAATTACAAATCGTTGGCTCAGAGTAAAAAGCGGCTAACTCCATATTTGTTGACCATTATACATATGTAGATCACTTCAAAAATAGATTTAAAAAATACAAAAAACAAATCAAATCAATTTAACCTGACTAAATTTAGAACGAGTGTGAAGCTTCGAGTCATCCAAAAGTAAAGCCACAAAAAAAGCTGACAATACGATTATTGAATTTATTATTCAATAAATCGATTAATGAATGGCACGTTCCCCCATCTTGCTTTAACTTCAGCTCTCTCATTTAAGTCCAAATCTTCAATTTTGAACATAAAAATCCATTATCATGAATCGGTACTGTTTTCAATTCTCTCATCTTTGTCTCTTAAATGGAAGAAAGGCTAGAAATATTGCTGCTCCAAAAAAAAAAAACACCGGCCAAAATAGCCAAACATTCACGATGTATTGGCTTTTCTATGACTACGTTAGAGTTTTTCTGACCATAAATTTGGAAATTAAACTTTTTTATGTATTCGCTGAATTGGAAAAATAGGTACTTCCGAAAAAGATTATATTTTTGAGCAAAATTGTCGTTAATTGTGAGGGCCCAAACAGAGAAGCAGTAAGGATACCGGGTGGTCATTTTCGTTTAATTGGATATGTTAGAAAAAAGCCCATATACTTATGAAGTTCTCTGGCTTAATTGCACACTTTCGACAATAGCCGCAATATTTTCTATTGAAGGCATAGGATAAAAGGAATAACAGGAATATGTAGAATTTTCAATCAAAAAGCTAGTCCCAGAAGTTGGTTCACTATTTTGGCCGAAATTTCAATTTCAAATTCTTAATGATTCGGAAACATGCATCAACTTTACAAGCAACTTGGCAAAATATTTTACAAAAAATCGATCCATTTCCATTACACTGCAGGTACGGGAATATAATATGTGTTTTGACTGTAGCCACGTCTTTCTCTAGGATGCCATGTTGTTCTTGATCTTCCAACCCGCCACCGTGCACCCTATGGATTCCAATATATGATGGTTTGGCTTCCTTAGTGTGTGACCGATCCATCGCCATTATTACTTTCTCATGTCGATGTTCAGCCGCTCTTAACTAGTTCTGCGCGGTGACATGGAATAAACCCCAACGAAATAAATCCAAAAATACAATTGATTTGGCTTTATTTCGCTTTAGAAAAAGAATAAGACCAATTTGGCTTTACTTCTTGTTCATGTTTTATTTGCAGATTGGTACTGTTGACTAAGAAAAATGTTACCACATGCTCAAGAGAAACAGTTTTTTTTTTAATCTTATTTACATTTGCCTTGCCTTATATGAATACAGTGCTAGCACCTAGCATAACGGCGCATAAACAGAAAGGTATGTATGCAGTCCCCTTGCTTGGACTCACAATAGGATTTGGGGTAGGTCGTAGACACGAGGTTGGGTGTATGCAAAGTCTTGAACATAATGATACAAAACCACTTGGCTTTATTTCCAAACAAGCCAATTTGGACTTATTTCCATTTTCAAAGTGAAATTAGTCAACATTTTAGATTTGGTCTTATATCGTTGGGGCTTATTTCACGTACACATTCTACGCCATTGTTACTGGCTGGATACAATTTGTGGACAGCGAATTTGTTTTATAATTATTTACTATAATCCATTGATCATCCTACAGGTTAAGGATCTAGATCTGTTATATGAAAATTTTTGGTAAAACTTCTGACACTAATTCTATAGCATCTCTCTTTTTCAATTCTTCTCTTGCTCCTGGAACATCTGCTGGTGTCTCATTAAAAAACGTTTCCACTCTCTGAAATAGGGGATTACAACTGATAATTACAGTTTAATATTATATAACTTTTGTCCTATCCAGGAGATCGAAGAATATATTTATGAACCTTATGTGAAGCTAATTTTATTGAATTAATCCTTCTTGCAACTTGTCACTAGGTTATCGATAAAATAATTGGATCTCAAAACTCCTAGCCTGAGTTTGGCTTCAACACAGAAATCCAAATAAGTGCTGTTTTATTATTGTTGCTAGTAGCAGTTTTCAACTTCTTTTTGCCAGGCCAGACTCCATTGTTAAGGGTTTTTCAACAGGGACGCTTCAAAAGTAGAGCGACAGGGACAGCAAACGACGCCATATTTCTTGCCGCTCTTTTGATGGAAAGATATACGAGTCAACAACGAGTCAAAATTATTAAAATTTACTACCAAAATTCGGAGTCAGTGGCTTCAACGTCAAGAGCGTTGTGTCCAATTTAGCGATGAGGCTCATTTCTGGCTGAATGGTTTCGTCAATAAACAAAATATGCGGTATTGGTCAGGCAGCAATCCACACATACTCCATGAGTCATCATTGCATCCCGAAAAATTACGGTTTGGTGTGGTTTATAAGCCGGCGGCGTCATTGGGCCGTACTTATTCCGTGATGATCAAGACCGACACGTTACTGTGAATGGGGATCGCTACCGTTCAATGAAAACCGAATATTTTTGGCCCCAATTGGATGATATGGACTTGAAAGATATGTGGTTCCAACAGGACGGCGCCACAAGCTACACAGCGAATGTCACAATCAATTTATTGGAAACCAAGTTTGGAGAACGTGTTATCTCACAAAATGGTCCAGGCACTTGGCCGCCTCGGTCGTGCGATTTGACGCCGTTAGACTATTTCCCGAGGGGCTACGTCGAGTCTATGGTCTATGCCAACAAGCCAGCGACGATTGATGAACTTCGTACGAATATCGAACTTGAAATCGCAGCAGCATCGGCCGATTTATGCTTGAAAACCGTCGAATATTGGGTTCAGCGTCTGGACTTCTGCAAGCATGCCAATTGTGGCCATGCAAAAGAAATCGAGTTCCATACATAATGGCATCGAACGTACTTTTACAGGAATAAAGAATTTCATTGATATCCAAAACCGTTTTTGTTTTATTTAAAAAAAAAACTTTTGTAGCGCTCTTATTGAAAAACCCGATATTTCTTAAGTGGTGGAGATATTTGCTTTTTAGCAGTCCAGTGCTTCCACCATAATTGTTCAACTGCGTGTTTGCCCATTCAGGAACCTTCCATTTACAGATTTGATGTTCCTTGACCTTGATTCCTTTGCCAGGTTCACCATTTTAATAGTGAGTCCGTCCGTGATTAAGACATGTAGGTTCACAATTATATTTTCTTTATATGGCTGAGAAGTTACGCCAACCGACAGCAAGATCACCGACCTTAAGGACCAGATCATAGAAAATAACTCCATGGGTGGAATTAGCAACTCATGATAGGCACATGATAGGCATAATTGATGATAATTGAGGAAATTTTTCACCAAGATTTAAGGATAAATACCATTAGAATTTCCCCTTTCCAAAGTGATAAACACCCATTCCTTACTAAATGAACTAGATACCCGGTGTTCACAGCGTGATGGAGATGAGAATAGGAATTGATAAATATATGGACATATAATATTGAAAATGCTGTTCTAGTTTTTTTTAAATTTTTTTAAATACACAAATAAATAACTATACAAGAGGTTTTTTTTGGTGCCTTTTATGTCGTTTAATACATTCTTACGCGAAGGTATCGATAAACTGATTATGATTGCAAATCATTTATCAACAACTGTCAATATAACAGCCACTAGAAACGGTCCTGTAAATTTAAAAAACAAACTTCTAAAAAACACCCATTATTTCAAAGTCTTGTGTTTCTATTTTTCTTATCTTGGCCCAACCTTTGTTCTCTCTGCTCTAGCTTTTCGTTTTTTCTGTTTTTTGATGCATTTCAGCTATTTTTTTAACCCGTCACTAGACTTAAGTTGATATTGAGATTTCTCTATTTATTGTAAAAACTTACATTCGCACAAATTTGATATTATCAGTTGTTTAAATATATAATACATCAATAAATTTTGTTACTTAGGCATTACCTCTACAAAAAAAATTTATTCATTTTTGTGAATACAAAACAAAAAATAAATTAAATCATTTAAATTCATTATGTATATTATATCCCTCACATTGAAAAATATAAATATAAATCAAGAGGACTATTGATATTGTTATTTAGGTAAAAATAAGGAAAAAATAAAAAAAAAAGATAAAAAGTCTTAAAATAAAAAGTAATTTAATTGCAGAAATTATGAAATGTTATTCAAAGTACTGTTACTGTTAAGAAATACGATAATAACTAGGAATGAATTTATCGATTTTTTTTTCTTAAACTAAAAATAATGTTAAACTTAAAAATTCAAGAAATTTAATTTCTTTGACAGAAACAAATATGTACATGTGTAATAATTAAGTTAAACAATTGTAAACATAAAAAAGCAAAAAAAAAATATTTAAAATATGTAAAACTTAAATAAGCAAAAATATAACTATTAATAAGAGAATGAAGTATAAAATAAAGGCTACACGTAAATAATAATAAAATAATGTAAATCAAAGATAAAAGGGATAATGTGAATGAAATAAAACAAATTATTGAAAAATTATTAAGTTTATTTTTATTTCAACATTATTTATATCTCTATATTTCGAGGTCTTAAGGAAAAGTTTACAAAAGGTAAAAAACAAACAATATTCAAAAATGGCCTGGATATTTTCACTTTGCACACCGAAAAACATCAACTTATCCGAAACGAGTTACTTCTTAGGGGACACCTAACACGATAGTTTGATAACCGGTGACATCAAATGTCACAAAAACTCGATGTGACAAAGCCATACCCTGCCGAAAGTATCTCTCAAAAAAAACGATGTGATCGATGTATGTATGTACTTATGTATGTATTTAATAAAGTTCACTGTGTCTAAAAAAAAAGTATAGGATGACAGCTTAAGAACTGCCAAAATACATGCCTTACCTTAGGGGACAGTGAAACCTACTTACTTTAAACTCATTAAATTTTAGAATCGGATCGTTTTTTATTTTTAAAAGTACAGGAAAATTGGACTTTCACACCAAAAATAATTCCGAAAAATTTTGGTGGAGCACTATGTACCTTTGTAAAAGTACTAAAAATTAGGGCTGCGACTTAAATTTTAAAGGAGTGAGTTTTTCGAAAATTGCTAGAAAATTGATTTTTCTTCTAAAAAAATATAAGTTATTCTACCAAAAAAGGCCCCACAATTGACTCCAAACTTTTTTTTAAATTTCATTTGAAATCAGTGATGTGTTAAGTGCAAAGGAGAAAAGTCACAGGACTCATTGATCCACAGCAAGGAATACAAGAAGCGCAAAAAATCCAGTATTTGGAAAAAATCCTCGCAGATTAGCCTTTCGGGGTGAGTATTTCATAGTTTTATTAATAAATAATTATTTAAGTGACCTTTGTACTTAATAAATTGTGGAATTACTTTTGTGGGCTTTAGATCCTTAGGTTGACCTAAAGGTCACAAAGTAGCTATGAAATTATTGGTTCACCGAGGAATGTAAAATTTCTGGGAATTTCGTAATTGCTAGCCGAGTATGAACCAATTCTGGCAATTCATTTGAAAGAGCGTGCAAACAGAAAAAGTGGTAATGTCAATTACCTTTCGTCCACTATTTTTGATGACCATATCAGTTCTATGAGTGAAATAGTGCTCATAATGGTGTCAGTGGACTCAACAATAGCAATCGCTTTATAACAAATTTTAGGATAACCCCGACCAATTTTATGAAAATGCTGTTAACATGTGTAGAAAATACAAAGGAATGCAGGCTCTTATTTGGCAAAAGTCATTTATCACTGTTTTCATAATGTTGTGGTCATTCTCTCCAGATTCATCTGTTTGTTCATTTTTCTGTTCATATGTTCCTTCACCTTTTTTACTTGACAATATCTCAATCTCAAGAATGAAGAAATATATCTACTACGGGAAAAATTTATTTTATAGGTAAAAATGTCATTAAGTGCTAAAAAGACTTTGAAAAAATTCATTTAGCGCAGTTTTCCTTTAAGTTGTAAAATTATAATTCATTTCGATGCTATTGACTTCAGGTTAAGGTTATTCTACGAATATTGACATAAAATTATTTAAAAAATCTACGTCAACCCCCGATCTATGGGGGGGGCCAAACCGGGGTGTTTGCCCCTGGCGGCTACATCCAGGGGCGCCAAATCCATGTTCCAAAAAATTGAGATTTGCCTACACTTAATAAAATGAATGTAAATGAAGTGGATTAGCATGCGGTAGTGGAATTTCAAATAGTATTTCTTAGTTAGCCTTGCACATTTTTTTCTACTATTTCAAATACCTAAAAAATATTTCAAACTACCTACGCTCAATCATGAAAGTTTAAACAAAAAAGACCTGGAAAAAGTCAGCTTAAGGTATTAGGTGACAATTAATCTGATTTTTATAAAATACAAATTTTCTCGTTTTAATAAATTTTATAACCTAAATAAAAGGACACACGCAGATATTTAAGAAAATAATCTTTCTTTACCAATTTTTGTGCAACGTTTTGAATTTGGGTTTATTTTTGGCTCGAAAAGATTTTTCGAATCTGGCTTTCCTTCCTTGTAACAAATCTCTAAAGATTGAAGAAACTTTAGAATTACTGGCATGTGTGTGTATAAGGCCGTAGTCACACAATTATCTTGTGTATCTAGTTTTTTTAAGCTATTTTGTCTTCTTTAGCATTGAATTGTCACAATCCAAATTTTTTCGATAAAATTTGTGTTCGTTAAAATTTTTTTAACTTTTATTTTAAAGAGTATGGACTCATACGGTTTTCGTATCTCTTTTTAAGCTGACTTAAGAAATCATCAGGGTTGGTACCTTACTATGTGCACTAAAAATTATATATTAGTTGAGCTTAGTACTTAATACAGAAAGTTTTGAAACAAATTTGTAACAATTGCAGAAATCAAGTTGGTACAAATTTCATACTGAAACGGAACTATGTATTATATGATATACAAATTCATTTCAAAAAATTTTCGAGGTGGAAGATCTAACCCCTGTTATCCACCTATAGTTGCGGCCTTATGAGTGGGTTGCCTTTTTTAAAAATAAACAAATTCATAAAAAAGTTTTTTTTCCTTCCGGTTAAAAAAATATTAACCGCAAAGGTTAGGTATCTATGGCGTTTTTTTTTTTTTAATTTATCTTAAAAACGGGAGGCTCCAAAATCAATTTTTGTCCCAGTTGTGAAAAATTGAAGAATTGAAGCCTGATCAACATATACATAGTATACATATATACTCAAATCTCTTGCGACACTCTTGTTTTGAGTTAAGCAACCTTTGAAAAGGAAAAGATTGCCCAGAAGAATAAGATATTTGATATATGGATGGTACACAAGAGCGATGTTTTTTTGCGAGAATCGATCACAAAAAATATATATCATGAAAATATATACTTTCTCCAGCTCAGAAATTAGTGTAAGACGCACGAAAATTTAATGAATGGTAAAGACTCTATTTTTTTATATTTTCTTATATATGGGGCATTCCATGCCAAATCACCGAGCTTATGTCCAGACCCATTTTGATTTAGCTCATTTTTGGATATGTAGTGACATGTATTGAAAAGAACTTGAACTCTAACTTTCAGCTTTATATTCCAAACCGGTATTAAGTAATCGATTTTTTTAAATTATTGAGAAAATTTCTTTTAATTAATAATAGACAAAAAGTACTTACTTACTTAAGGTGGCACTATAGTCTGGGTTGGACCAGGGCCTCACCCAACAAGCTTCTTCCAGCCGGCTCGGTTTCTAGCTAGCTGTCTCCAGTTTCGCGCGCCAAGTTGGTTGAGGTCCAGGAACTGTACAGCCCGTACAGTTCGTGGTTGTACCTTCTTCTCCATTCCCCATCTATGCAGACAGGACCAAAAATCACCCGGAGAATTTTCCTCTCAAAACAGCCTAAATCGTTCTCATCCACCGTTAATAGCGTCCATGTCTCTGCACCATACATCAGGACCGAGATGATAAGCATCTTATACAAGGACACTTTAGTTGCTTGAAAGAGGGCTTTGCTTTTCAATTGCCTTCTTAGCCCAAAGAAACAGCGATTGGCAAGAGAAACTCTTTGTTTGATCTCAGCACTGGTATCGTTCGCTGAGTTTATAGCGGAGCCCAGGTAGACAAATTCTCTGACCACCTCAAATTTATAACTGTCTATAGTGACGTTCTGACCGAGACGTCGGTGTTGGGTGGCCTTTCTTGTTGACAGCATATATTTGGTCTTGCTTTCATTCACCATTAAACCCATCTTCTTGGCTTCCCCCTCAATACTCACGAAAGCAGCATTGACATCACGGATTGTTCGTCCAATTATGTCAATATCTTTGGCGTAAGCGAGTAGTTGAACGGACTTTTGAAAAATTGGGCCTCTAGTGTTGACGTGAGAGTTTTGCACAATTCTTTCGAGAGCAATGTTGAAGACGTAACATGACAGCGTGTCGGTCGCCTTGTCTAAAACCTTTTTTGACATCAAAGGTATCGGTGAGGTTTTTGTCGATCTTAATGGAGCAGTGTGAATTTTCCATCGTCATCCTGCGCAAACGGACGAGTTTGGAAGATGTGCCAAAACTTGACATTGCTCTATATAGCTCGTCTCTATAGATGCTACCATACGCGGCCTTGAAATTGATGAAAAGGTGGTGGGTATCGATTTGAAACTCCTGGGTTTTTTCAAAGATCTGCCGTAGTGGGAATATTTGGTCGATGGTGGACTTCCCTGGTCTAAAGCCACACTGATATGAACCTATCAGGTTGTTGACGAATGGCTTCAGGCGTTCACAAAGTACGGCAAAATAGATCTTGTACGCAAATTTTTCTTCAAAAGTAGGATATTATTATTTTTGTCTGTAAATGTAATTTCAGGAAAGAAAATATAAAAACTAAATATTCGAATTAATTTTACCCCAGCTATTAACGTTTGAAAATTTAAATCACCATTTTCAAAAAGTGTGACTCTTTCGATTTTTAAAAAAGAAATTTCAAAAACTTTACTCTTTATTACGCAGCTTTTAAGCCGAAAAACAATTCGTGACCAGAATATTTCCAATTTTTTTTTTTGAATTTTTGAAATTCATTTTTTGTTTCACTTTTTTGAATACCGAAATTCGTCAGTAATATTTTAGAATATGATTCTTGATTCTGTGAAAAAAATTGTGTTGAAGGAAAATTCTACATATGAAAAATTGGGTTTCATTTTTTCATGGTATATATTTTTTGTGATCAATTCTCACAAAAATCATTTGTTATTCTTCTGAGCTCTCACAGCAAAATAGTTGGTTAAAAACCAAGCGTAGCTTTCGGGTAAAATTTAATAAGTTATGTTGCTAATATACAACCTGCCAAATAAGATCTGTTAATATTAACCGAGTGAACTAGACTAAAAGAAATAGTTTTATTTTACCCCCTGACACGGTTAAAATGTAAAGTAAAGTGCAATCCTAAACGAGTTTCTCGGTCAATATAACAAAGTCTTTCGTTTGATTAAATTTTCTTTTCAGTTGAATTTAAAAAATTTCAATTAATTGAGGTGACTATATTTTTAACATAATGCGCTACATAGTGCACTAAGTTGCACTAGGCCTTCAACAATTAGACTGACAAAGCAATATCCCTCCCATAATGGGTCGAACCACCAACAATCTTATGTTACTAGCTTCTGCCAAATAAATTAAATAGAGGCGGTTGCCTGTTTCGTTTTGTATGGTGTCTGCTTGCTTACGAACTTGTCCACCGAATATGTCTTCCTATTTAATTTCGGGCGACCTAAATCTCCGACCACAGCTATGACATCGTTCTCCGGAAAAGTTCCGTTTCCTCTGTCAAGGAAGTCATAAAAACTCATACTTAAGGGTCCTACTGATTAATTGGTTAGGTTGTGTGGGCGAAGATCAATACCCAAGCTACTGCGACGTCAATGTGTTTGCACATAAATCAAGATTTTTGTATGATAATATATTTTAAAATTTTATACACTTATACGAATACGTTTGTATACACTTTTAAAGCACTTCGATAAATAATTTAAAAATTCTTAATAATGCGGAAACATACAATTTATCAACATTATAAAATTGTATAGACATTTCAAAAATATAAAACCTTTGTCACAAAGCGTCCAAGGAGGTTGAGACGCTTAGAGATGGAAAAAAAATCATCTGATTAACGTATTTTGTTTTGTATAACATAACTTTAAAAATTAAATTAAGACTTATGGTTAAATGCAGTATATAATGCTCTCAGGGTTACTATTTTATTTGGTAGGAGTGACCCCCAGGTAAAACCTAATAAAAGTCTTCAGTCCAGGGCCCCAAACTTCGAGCAGGAGTGGGGGTTAAAGGTTTTTCTTGTGAATATTTTAAAAGCTAAGAGTATTAGCGAAAAAGTGTTTATGTTCCCGTTAAAGTGCGAAAACCAGTTAATGTGGCGAATTAACTGGTTCGACCCGATAAAGTGTTAAATTTCACTTCGGTATACAAGTTTTCACACTTAAACTAGTTAATGTGCGAATTACCGTATACAGCTCCGTTAAAGTGCGAAATTAAGATATCGTTGCACTTTCGTCTATTTTATTGGCTTATTTTTTTTTTCGTTGTGAACCCGTCAAAAGAAATAGTGTTTCGTGTTTCAGCTTTTACTTACAAAGAAAACGAGGCACTTTTGTCTCTTCCAAATGCCTAAATCATCCCCTTGGCATATTTAAGTACCAGTACAAGTTGCTGGTAATTGGGATTTTTAAGTACAAGTACCAAAGAATTGTACTAGGTTAGGTTAGAAGGGGTGATGATACGGCGGGCCGCATCATCTCACTCGGATCTCAGTGGATCCATTGCGCTCCCCAGAGTAAAAGGTGGGTGGTGAAGAGGGATAGGGAGGGGTTTGATGAGGAGTATTAGTTGTAGGGGGCCTCCCTGAACCATCCTGAGTTCTGAATGAATTTTAGGATGTTTTTCAGTGGCAATACAGAGATGTCGCCCAGTTCATCGAAGAAATATTCTCCTAGGGCTGCTTTCCTGGTTCTAGCTAGGCTGGGGCATTCACATAAGAAGTGAAGGGAGCCCTCTTCCGCCTCTTCATCATGACACCCTCTACATAAGTCAGATGAGCTGATGCCCATTCTTTTCATATGGGTTCCCATAGAGTTATGCCCCGTTAGGACGCCAACTATGAGTGATAATTGAGGCCTGCCTAGCTTGAGTAGGTATTCAGTTTTTTTCTTCGAAATGTTCGGCCAAAGGTTCCTTGAAACCCGACAGGTGTCGATAGATGACCATCTGACATTTGCAGCTTCCAAGAAACAGTGGTGTATTCTACTTTTTTCTTCCTCCAGTGGCATGAGCACCGAGGCTACGATTAGGCTCGGATCAAGAGATGATCCGCTTTTGGCCAGTTCATCTGCCATTTCATTTCCGTGAATATCCCTATGTCCTGGGACCCATTTTAGGGTAACTGTGTTCGTTGCGTTGAGTATTCTTAACTCATTTCGGCAACGATCGATCAGTTTGGACTTTATGGTGATTGAGGAAATGGCTTTAATTGCCGCCTGGCTATCTATGAAAATGTCAATATTTTTGTTGACTAATTTACGTGAAGCAAGATGTTTTGCGGCCTCACAAACTGCCAGCACTTCCGCTTGGAATACACTGCAAAAATTTGGAAGCTTCATTGATCTATATATGGGTGGGTTATCTGAATAGATACCTGACCCAACACCCTCCAAGGTTTTGGAGCCGTCGGTGAAGACCGAAACATGGTTTGTATTTATGACCCTGTTTTCGTTCCAGAGTTCCCTGGTGGGGATGTCTGTCATGGTTACTGGGTTGAAATCAATGTGCGGCGAAACATAGTCCGTTTGAATGTCAATGTCTGTAAAGTTCATTATAGTTCTGTGACCGAAGAGGCCCCTTTTCCAATTGTTACATTGTTGCAGTCGTAAAGCACTTTTTGCCGCCAACTCTTTCGTAAACAGATCGAGTGGGGCAAGTGAAAGGAAAGTTTCTAGGGCGGCCGTTGGTGTGGTTCTTATAGCACTGGTTGTTCCGATACACGCTAGTCTTTGAATTTTAGTCATGGTTTTAAGATTGGTTTCCTTATCTAAGGCTGGCCACCAGACCATACATGCGTACGTTAGGATTGGCCTTATAATGGCTGTGAACATCCAATGAATGGTTCTAGGGCTGGGACCCCATCTTCTACCAAAAATTCGACTGCACGTATAGAATGCTACTGAGGCTTTTTTCTCTCTTTCTTTAATATTCCTTTTCCAGTTCAATTTACGGTCAAGTACAACACCAAGGTATTTGGCGGTATCCGAAACTTGAAGTGGAGTTCCGTTGATGGTTGGCGGGTTTATGTTGGGAATTTTGTGTTTCCTTGTAAACAACACCAGTTCTGTCTTTTGAGGGTTAACGCTAAGTCCGCAACTGCTGGCCCAATTACTGAGCTTGTTGAGGGCTAATTGTAGGAGGTCGCATAAGGTTGGGACAAATTTTCCCGAAGCCATTAACACAATGTCATCGGCGTATGCAACGACCTTGATGCCATTCAGATTAAGTTTAACCAATATCTGGTTGACTACAAGGAGCCAGAGCAGAGGAGATAGAACCTCCCTTGCATGTTCTAACTTTTAACTTCGTATCACCCATTTCTACATTTATGAGTCTTGTTTGAAGCATGGAGTCAATCCAGTTTATCAGTAACGGATCGATGCTGATCGAGATGAGGGCTTGTCGAATTGCACTATTTTCAACATTGTTAAATGCCCCTTCTATGTCAAGGAATGCTACCAGTGTAAATTCCTTGAATTGGATCGATTTTTCGAAGGAATTGTACTGGTACTTAAAAATTTCAAGTACAAGGTAATTGTACTTAAATTATACTTAAGTACAAATATACTAAATTACTTTACAGCTCTAGTTCAAGATTTGATTCATTTTCAATTCAACCATTTCTGCCGATTTACTGAGTTTTCACGATGACTTAAGTTTCAAGTAACATATGTATAATATTCTGAACCACGTTTGTACATTAACCCCTTAAGTAAATAAAATGTCATTTAAGGTTAAGACTTAGACAACCAATTCCATGATAAGATAAGACCGCTCTATTTCGGCACGAAGTAGCCTTTGTTTTGGGCCAACTCGTTTTCTTGGTAAGTATCAGCTCAAACACGAAACACTTTTCTCTTTTAACGGGGTCTCAACGGAAATCGAAAAAAAAGCCAAGAAAAATAGGCGAAAGTGCCACGATACCTAAATTTCGCACTTTAACGTTAATTCGCATATTAACTAGTTAAAGTGTGAAAACTTGCTTTTTGAAGTAAAATTTCGCACTTTAACGGGTCGAACCAGTTAATTCGCACATTAACAAGTTAATGTACACATTTACGTATTTCGCACTTTAATGGTAGCATATACACAAATCGTCTGATCGTAGCTTTACAAAACTATCGTTTGGTATGGTATCGTGGCCAGGTAGTCGATTCTTTATCTGTAAAACTGTGAAGTGAAAAATCTGATGCTTTTACACCAAATTCGATTCCCGAAGTGGGAAAAAATTAAAACAAATGCCAAAATGTTTTCATAATATGATAATTCTTTTATCACAATCAATTCACTCTTTGAAAACCTGTGAAAAGATAAACGATAAAGAGAAACAATTTATGCTCATTAGATACACCCAAGTCGCCGCCATCTTGGTATCTCTATGACAAAAGAAAACAACCATCTTTTACTATAAGAGATTGAGAGAGATGGGATGCATTTCTCATTTTAGTACTTTTAAATACTCTTTTTGGCAGTTGTTTTTCATAACAAGTTCGAAAATCACCTTGCGCATGTTTGTGAAGTGATAAACTGATTAAACTCTGTGAAAACTCAAATCGTAACTTTTTATGTCCCTGAACTTTGCAGACGATTTGAATATCATATTTTGGACGGTCACCAGTGGCGTAAAAATGGTTCGATCTTAA
Organism: Dasysyrphus albostriatus; assembly: GCA_946251815.1. Classification (NCBI taxonomy): domain Eukaryota; kingdom Metazoa; phylum Arthropoda; class Insecta; order Diptera; family Syrphidae; genus Dasysyrphus; species Dasysyrphus albostriatus. The sequence goes on from OX276335.1 coordinate 181,046,900, forward strand.
AAAAATGTAACGGCAATCGAATTGTTACGACAAAATCTCGCTATTTTTATTTTTTTTTAATTTACCGTAATAGAAAAGTTATGACGAAAAATTTATTTAGTGCCGAGAAAAAAATCGTTGAAAGTTTTTGGACTGTCACCAACACCGTAAAAATGCATGAATTTTAAAAATTGAGATAAAAATCGATTTGTCACGACAAATCAATCATATTTACCGCAGCAAACAATTTATGATGAAAAGAGTAAGACGTGCCGAAAAAAAACTTCAAAAATGTTTGCATCGACTGTCGTTTCAATTTTCGAAATCGATGCATTTTTACGGCGCTGGTGACAGTCCAAAAATTTTTAAAGTTTTTTTTTTCGGCACATCTTACTCTTACTTTTTTATTACGGTAAATAATAATAAAAATGACGTGTCAATATTTTGTCGTGACAATTCGATTGCCGTTACATTTTGTAAAATCGAACTATTTTCACGCCACTGGTGATAGTTCAAAATATGATATTCAAATCGTCTGTAAGGTTCAGGGTCATAACTTTTTTTCACTTCACGTTTTCCCAGTTTAGAAATCGACCCACAGCACTACTTAGAGTTTGTTCAATGTTTACTTCCGAAAGCTTATAACTATATTGCACTCTTGCACCAAACATGTATTACCTGGGTACGAGATGGAACTAGTTAAAGTTACTATACTTTGGACAAAAAATTTATTTAGCTCATTTTATTAGACACATTCTAATTGCTCTTCCCCTATACTGTCGTCTTTATTCTTAGCACATGCCTTTTCAGTTGATTCCACGTATCTTTTTGAGGACGTGTGTTGTCAACTTTTCGTCTTATAAAATAAGATTTCAAATTGAGTAGTTTTTTCTTATACGTATTCCGAAAGTGTCGGTACTCATTCCAGTCGTTATTATGATTCGTCAATAATGCTCTGGGGTACAAATAAGTATAATGGTCTTTATCTTGTTGAAGCTCGGAAGTAAACATTGACATAAGAAACACATTGAGCTTACTTTGCTTTTTAAGTTTATTGCGAAAAATTCACTTAGTGAATTTGTATTGTAAGGATGTTGTTCAGGGTCAAAGTTAGAGAAAAAAGAATTCGTACTAAGTTTAAATAAATATTCATCAAGATCATTCTTAGAGAATTTTATCACATTTTTGTTAATATTTTTCTCTTTTCTGCGCTTTACTACAATTTCATTTCATTCATGGTCACTTATTTTGTACGAACTTTCAACCTTTGGTACAATAAGGGACTTATCGTTAGAAACAACATAGTCAATAATGGTTCTAGATGTTTCCGTAATTCTTGTAGGTTCATTTATTGGTATACTGAGATTATTGTCATTCAGACATTCTGCTAGACGACGTCAATAAGTATCATGAGTTTCGTGCCAATTTATGTTTATACATCACCATCACCATACAAAAGAAAGAAATGATTGCACTGTTGAAGGAAGTCAATCCATTGGACGAAATTATTACAAAATTCAACTTTAGGACATATTATAGTCCAGTAAATAAAGCAATTTTAGTACTGAACAAATGGAAAAAAATGGTGGCATGCTGAAATTTTGCAGGTCCTTTCGAGGGTATTTATACAACTTAAATCTGAGCTATCCACACCTACCCCTTGGACAGGTGGTGCCACGCCCACTTTTCTTAAATCTTGGTTTATTAAGAAACACCTGCACCGATATGGATGAAATTCTCATGTTTTTTTATAATGACCAGAGAAAAATTAAAAAATTGTTTCAGTAAAATCCGCCAACTGCCACGCCTACTATTCTTAATCCTTTGTTTTCCGGAAACGGCTGCAACGCTTTCCATGGAATTTTCAGAGTTTGTTCTTATGGATGAAAAAATATGGACAAATTAGTTCGAGTAAAATCCGCCCACTGCCACGCCTTTTTTTCTTACTCCTTTCCAAGGATTTCTCTGAAATTTTCAGAGCTTAATAATTTTTTAATTTATTCTCTGAGCATACCGGTGCAGCTGTTTCTTAATAAACCAAGATTTAAGAAAAGTGGGCACGGTCGCCAACTTAGATTTAAGCTGTATTCCTACCCCCGAAACGACCTGCCAAATTTCACCATGTCGCTAATTTTTTTTACATTTGCAATTCCAATTTTACTGTACTAATAAATGAGACTTATATATTGCATCGCATCCATGTATATCAAAGAATTATTAACTTGAAGTAAAAAAAAATAGGACGAAGTGAGTGAAATATAAATCTGAAAAATTAGGGAAATTGGTTTTCAATGTTTTGAATCGAATGAGGGCTATCCAAGACTATATCCAATTTAAGGACCACGCTAATATACCTATACTTACAATCAAATATTCAAAATAAAAATATAAAAGAAGTAGTTTGAGATCCGTTTCATGCATTTTTTAAAAAAAGTTTCGAAGGTAAAATCTTTAAATGTATATTTTCTCACATGAACATTTTGAAAACGGTAATCCAATTACATTTCTTAAAAACTAGAAAAAATAAAAAGAAGGAATTATAATTTCGCTATAGGTTTTGAAATTATAAACGTACAGGTCCCAAAACTTGGAATAAAGTTAAGAACATTACAAAAACGTAAAACAACTTTTTAAATTTTTGTTTTCGAAAATCAAGTCAATCAACGAATCAATGAAACATATTGGAAACAATAACAATCTGAAATATGTAATCTGAAACAATTTTCAAAAATAACAATGTCAAATAAAGGGGTAAACATCACAAATTTGCCTTAAATGCAAAATAAACAGTCTTATATACACCTTAAATGACTTTGTATGTGCGAGTATTTATTTAAATGAAGATAACAATGCAGTGTATAAGCCACTTTTCTTAAATCTTGGTTTATTAAGAAACAGCTGCACCGATATGGATGAAATTCTCATGTTTTTTTATAATGACCAGAGAAAAATTAAAAAATTGTTTCAGTAAAATCCGCCAACTGCCACGCCTACTATTCTTAATCCTTTGTTTTCCGGAAACGGCTGCAACGCTTTCCATGGAATTTTCAGAGTTTGTTCTTATGGATGAAAAAATATGGACAAATTAGTTCGAGTAGAATCCGCCCACTGCCACGCCTTTTTTTCTTACTCCTTTCCAAGGATTTCTCTGAAATTTTCAGAGCTTAATAATTTTTTAATTTATTCTCTGAGCATACCGGTGCAGCTGTTTCTTAATAAACCAAGATTTAAGAAAAGTGGGCACGGTCGCCAACTTAGATTTAAGCTGTATTCCTACCCCCGAAACGACCTGCTAAATTTCACCATGTCGCTAATTTTTTTCCATTTGCAATTCCAATTTTACTGTACTAATAAATGAGACTTATATATTGCATCCATGTATATCAAAGAATTATTAGAATATTGTACTTTAATAATTTAACAATACATTAAAACTCAATTACGAATTGTTTTTGGCTAGAGAATATTTTAAATTACGCTGCTGAATTAATACCCTTAATAATAATAACAATAAACTAACGATCTTAAACCAAAAAATAAATTACTTACTTTGAATCCCAACTTTTCAAAATAATAAATGCCTTTGTTTTAAGGCTGTTCTTAAATGTTCGTAACTAACAACACAAAAACGAAATACTTAGAAATATTTTTTTTATTTTCATTCCCCAAATTCGAAGTCAAAAATTAAGACTATAGTCTAATCTCAAATGATATCAAACGCGTTTCAAAATTTCATACAAAAATATTCAAAACTATAAAAACCTAGTCCTAAAATTAATTTTACGATTTAATATAAGATTTATCTTTCAACGAGCATCCGCACTTTTTATAATTCAAGCTCAAAAATTAAAAATAATTTTTAAATTTAAAAACTTTTTTTTTTGTCAAAAACTACATATTTACAATAAAAACTTTATTTAAAAAGCATATTGAGAATGGGTTTGGTTGTGGTGTTTCCGTTATTTTTTTTCTATTTTGAGTCAATATTTTATAAAATTACACCTCCCGCCTGAACGGAGGGAAATAGACCCGTTCCGATATGATTTGTTTCTCGTCTGAGTCAAATATAAATACAATAGGCTCTGATATTTTTTTCGCGTGTTATAAAGATCACTCTTAGTCCATTATTAGTAACTTGAAGTAAAAAAAATAGGACGAAGTGAGTGAAATATAAATCTGAAAAATTAGGGAAATTGGTTTTCAATATTTTGAATCGAATGAGGGCTATCCAAGACTATATCCAATTTAAGGACCACGCTAATATACCTATACTTACAATCAAATATTCAAAATAAAAATACAAAAGAAGTAGTTTGAGATCCGTTTCATGCATTTTTTAAAAAAGTTTCGAAGGTAAAATCTTTAAATGTTTATTTTCTCACATGAACATTTTGAAAACGGTAATCCAATTACATTTCTTAAGAACTAGAAAAAATAAAAAGAAGGAATTATAATTTCGCTATAGGTTTTGAAATTATAAACGTACAGGTCCCAAAACTTGGAATAACGTTAAGAACATTACAAAAACGTAAAACAACTTTTTAAATTTTTGTTTTCGAAAATCAAGTCAATCAACGAATCAATGAAACATATTGGAAACAATAACAATCTGAAATATGTAATCTGAAACAATTTTCAAAAATAACAATGTCAAATAAAGGGGTAAACATCACAAATTTGCCTTAAATGCAAAATAAACAGTCTTATATACACCTTAAATGACTTTGTATGTGCGAGTATTTATTTAAATGAAGATAACAATGCAGTGTATAAGCCACTTTTCTTAAATCTTGGTTTATTAAGAAACAGCTGCACCGATATGGATGAAATTCTCATGTTTTTTTATAATGACCAGAGAAAAATTAAAAAATTGTTTCAGTAAAATCCGCCAACTGCCACGCCTACTATTCTTAATCCTTTGTTTTCCGGAAACGGCTGCAACGCTTTCCATGGAATTTTCAGAGTTTGTTCTTATGGATGAAAAAATATGGACAAATTAGTTCGAGTAGAATCCGCCCACTGCCACGCCTTTTTTTCTTACTCCTTTCCAAGGATTTCTCTGAAATTTTCAGAGCTTAATAATTTTTTAATTTATTCTCTGAGCATACCGGTGCAGCTGTTTCTTAATAAACCAAGATTTAAGAAAAGTGGGCACGGTCGCCAACTTAGATTTAAGCTGTATTCCTACCCCCGAAACGACCTGCTAAATTTCACCATGTCGCTAATTTTTTTCCATTTGCAATTCCAATTTTACTGTACTAATAAATGAGACTTATATATTGCATCCATGTATATCAAAGAATTATTAGAATATTGTACTTTAATAATTTAACAATACATTAAAACTCAATTACGAATTGTTTTTGGCTAGAGAATATTTTAAATTACGCTGCTGAATTAATACCCTTAATAATAATAACAATAAACTAACGATCTTAAACCAAAAAATAAATTACTTACTTTGAATCCCAACTTTTCAAAATAATAAATGCCTTTGTTTTAAGGCTGTTCTTAAATGTTCGTAACTAACAACACAAAAACGAAATACTTAGAAATATTTTTTTTATTTTCATTCCCCAAATTCGAAGTCAAAAATTAAGACTATAGTCTAATCTCAAATGATATCAAACGCGTTTCAAAATTTCATACAAAAATATTCAAAACTATAAAAACCTAGTCCTAAAATTAATTTTACGATTTAATATAAGATTTATCTTTCAACGAGCATCCGCACTTTTTATAATTCAAGCTCAAAAATTAAAAATAATTTTTAAATTTAAAAACTTTTTTTTTTGTCAAAAACTACATATTTACAATAAAAACTTTATTTAAAAAGCATATTGAGAATGGGTTTGGTTGTGGTGTTTCCGTTATTTTTTTTCTATTTTGAGTCAATATTTTATAAAATTACACCTCCCGCCTGAACGGAGGGAAATAGACCCGTTCCGATATGATTTGTTTCTCGTCTGAGTCAAATATAAATACAATAGGCTCTGATATTTTTTTCGCGTGTTATAAAGATCACTCTTAGTCCATTATTAGTAACTTGAAGTAAAAAAAATAGGACGAAGTGAGTGAAATATAAATCTGAAAAATTAGGGAAATTGGTTTTCAATATTTTGAATCGAATGAGGGCTATCCAAGACTATATCCAATTTAAGGACCACGCTAATATACCTATACTTACAATCAAATATTCAAAATAAAAATACAAAAGAAGTAGTTTGAGATCCGTTTCATGCATTTTTTAAAAAAGTTTCGAAGGTAAAATCTTTAAATGTTTATTTTCTCACATGAACATTTTGAAAACGGTAATCCAATTACATTTCTTAAGAACTAGAAAAAATAAAAAGAAGGAATTATAATTTCGCTATAGGTTTTGAAATTATAAACGTACAGGTCCCAAAACTTGGAATAAAGTTAAGAACATTACAAAAACGTAAAACAACTTTTTAAATTTTTGTTTTCGAAAATCAAGTCAATCAACGAATCAATGAAACATATTGGAAACAATAACAATCTGAAATATGTAATCTGAAACAATTTTCAAAAATAACAATGTCAAATAAAGGGGTAAACATCACAAATTTGCCTTAAATGCAAAATAAACAGTCTTATATACACCTTAAATGACTTTGTATGTGCGAGTATTTATTTAAATGAAGATAACAATGCAGTGTATAAGCACACAGGTGCTAGTAACCAGTTCTTACAGTGTATTTTTATCTTAGTGTAATTTCAATATCGATAATACTGCCCGTTACAGTAGGCTTCAAGTGTAAAATGTTACTTCTGCTAAATACCCTGAATCCTGCGTCAATTACAAACATCAACGTCTAACCGTCTCTTGAAAATGTCGCAATCAAGTGAATCGTGTTCAAGTTATCGTCACGCAAATTGAGTTGGGAATTGTATATATGTAAGAGAAGGACTTAACGCAAATGGAAGTACCTAATGTAATACATTTTATTACCAGTTCTCAACAGGGATTATTTCAACTATCACTAGCTAAGGACGTTTGCTTCTTTATCTTTCATAGACTCCTCATATCCGTTTACAGTATCCGGATTGTGAGTTTGGAAATTTTCTTAAGAGTTAAATAGAGGAAACGTATAAGTACAAATGCATGTGTCATTTAACTGATAGCTAAACTCGTTTGGTATGAAAAGTTTTTTGGTTAGAAACTTTACAGAGCGTATCTCCCATTTCCTGAAATATATATTTAATAAACGTTAGTGACTCAATTTAGAGAACCAATAAATATGTATGAAAATAGATATGTATACATTTTTTCTTATAAAATATCAAATTCATAATGGACACACACAAATCCAAACAGATAATTAAATAACGGAACCTCTGTTGGCTTAGGACTTTACCTTTCAATACCACTTCAATATTTCTCGTGAATTATCAAATGTTCTAGTGAATAAAAATTATGGCAGAAAATAATAATTGAAACATTAAATTCAAACAGAATTGTTATAAATTCAATGCGGTGAAAAAAATTGAAAATAGAGATTAATGAGTTTTTATTTTTCCATTTTCTTTAAACTTTCTTAAAACTAGACGAAAATTCTTTAAAACTAACCTTCTTATCAATATTTTGTAGCTCATTTACTGGCCCGAAACGGACGCTCTAAGCTAAAATGTAATAACTAAATGCTAATTCCTTTCGGCCCTAGAGCTATCTTAATACTTAAATTCAGATTGGATTTATTTTTCACCGAGAAGAATTTACAAAAAATTCTTCCGACCTATGCATCGGGCAAAATAAAGCCACTTAGACACACACTCTCGTAGTATTCGTTATTGGGGTAATAAGCCTCAAAAATTGTGTTCTGTTTATGTTGGCGCCGTTGTATAAAACCAGGTTGGAATAAAATTGTTTGTACTCCGAACCTGTTGTTCTAAGCAATCCAAGGCGGTGTCAACGATGTTTCGTCAGGGCAAAAGTTCCCCTAGCCCTAGTCAGAGCAAGCAGCATTAATATTAATATGATCCATCTAGATGCCAAGATACTTTACTAAACGTTTACTTGCCAGTGGATGTCCATTTGGCCCTACGATCACCAGCTTACGCCAGTTCTTTCTTGTATCCCTTGTGGCTCCACGCAACGGAGTCCCAAACAAGATAGTTTCTGATTTCTGAAAGTTGATTTTTAACTTCCAGTCATCGCAATATCGATTAATCCTTTTGAAGTCTCGCTGCAAAAGAATTCTAATGACCTCAAATTTTGGAGCCGTTCTGTACGCAATTAGATCGTCGACATACGCAATCGCAACTTATATGTATAAATGTGGAAAATTAAAGCTGCAGTTATATTTTTGCAGTTGTATTTTTGACATAATTCAAATTCAGGGTGTGGACACACCACGGTGGTGAAATTTGGGGTGTAAAATAGGTTGATTTTACGTGCGATATATGAAGGTTAGGTACTTTAAGGCAAGTTTTGGATTTGTGCAAAAAAAAGTTTCGAGCCTATCATATATGACAACGATGACAGAGAACACCAAAAAATTGGTGGCAAAATTCTTTTTTTCTGTCTGTCTCTTCGTCTATTTAATTTTTTTTTTAGCAATTTAACAAAATGTAATTTTTTCCCAAAACCGGCTCCACAACTTTTCTTAAAAAAAAAATTCTTTTGGTAAAAGGTACATTTGGATGGGAAACCATTTTTAAAAAAATGGTAATTAATGGTAGTTCCCAAAGAACTATTTTTTATTCTCGATCTTCTTCAAAATGATTATATTGATTTCCATAATTTTGTATACGATTTTTAAAAATTATAAATTTTTTTTTGGAAAATTAAATATTATGAAAACTAAATGGTTGATTTGTATAAAACTCGGTATTTATTGTTTTAATAATGAGCAAACGAGCTCTTAATAGAAAATACAAATTATCTTAATTTATTCAGATTTTTATTCACCCTCTCTTTTCACTTTAAGCTACTTATTAAGGGCTTAGGATGATTCTTATAACACGCAAAAAAATTAGAGCGTATAGATTAGATTCAGATGTGAAAAAAATTGTAAAAACAGCGTTAACGCGGAATTTTTAATGTTCCCATTTTTCTTTAAATCATTTGTTTCTATTTTGAGTAATTTTTTTTAGAAAATTACCTCTTCCACCTGAATAGGGGAAATAGATCCTGTCTTAAATACAACTTTTTTTCTCGTCTGAATCTTAACTATACGCCCTGAAGTAAGACGAAGGAGTAGAAGTAAAAATGTGAAATAAATTAGGAAAATTGTTTTTTTAAAGTTTTGAATCGAATGAAGGCTATCCAAGACTATGCCAATTAATGCCTTTGTTCACCGAATTATAAAAAAACAAGATCGATTCCAAAAATTGAAATGAAAATGCAGAACAATGAAGACATGGTCGTTGACTTTTTAAATTGCTATGCTTTCAGAAAAAAACATGAAGAAAATATATTTAATATAAATATAATTTGATTTAATGGAATTTATGGCAGGTAAATTTCGAATATATACTTGTTGACAATAAACCAATATGAACTGCTTGCATAACATTACATAACAAGTAGAAAATCTTTAATCGTCAAAGCTGGAAAATGACTCCATATCCATAAATTTTGTCTTAAGCCTGCCATACACAACAGATTCAAGAGCCAATTGTCCCTGCTCCGATCCAAAATCGGTCGTGTGTGGAGTGGATCAGCTGCCGATCCATTTGGATTTCCAGTCAATCCAACCGATCCAATTAGATCAGATGGCTTGGTCGTGTATGGCCAGCTTTATAAAAATATTTGTATAAAACAAATTTATTAAATTATGTAACTATAGTAAGCAAATCAGGGCAGCAAGGGTCATTCAAAACTATTTGTTATCAATAAATAATTTAACAAGCTCATTTAAAAAATGCTTTTATCTATATTTTATACCAAATGTTTACTATAAAAACCTTTGATTTTTGCATTAAGCAGGTCGAATGACCCGTGCATTCATAAAGTTGATTATTGTGAAATTAATGTGAACATGGCAAAAGCGACTCAGATCTCCATTGCCGGAATTACGCCAATTGAGATGGACATAATGTTTTATGTGAAACCTCACCTTATTTAAGTTTTATTTGTTAAATTAAAAATAAGTTCCTTTTAATATTTGTATGGAATAATTTAAGTTATTCTTTGAATTTGTTAAACTCCATCCTACCTATATTAACAATGACTGGGGGTGATTGTGAATAAAATTTTCCTGAAAATGTTTTCCTCAATAGCAAATTGGGAACTCAATGATAATTGTCAAAAGTTTTCCTCGGAATTTATTGGTTTTGGCAATAAATTTTCCAGGGAGACTTGGCTGTCATTTCGTAGGTATGTTTCTTTGGGGAAATTTGTTGTGGAGGAGGTTAATGACAACAGAAACATTTTCTGGAGAAACCATATAGATTCTTTTGTGGAAGAAACACAATTCCACTCCAGATTCTTGGTACGGCCCATTTTTTTAAAACAAAAACAACTGCGTTCAATGTTATAAATCGTTGTTTTCTTTTTCTTTAATACGCAGGTAAATGATATAAATTTAAATTAGTTTTCATTTTCATTTTATTTCTTTCATTTCTTTTTTATTTTTTTAGTATATATGTAGGTTTGTAGATACATATAGTCATTTATAGGGATGAGCATACAAATAAGACAGTCATTTATAATGACTACGCGAATAATACAAATTAATTCAAATTTCATATGGTTTCAGCGTAGGACATTGGCCTCTGATGCGCTAGCATCTATTAGACATTTACTCCCAGTTGATGGCAAAAAGTTTTTTAATTAAAAATGAACATACACATGAACTATAAGTGCCATTTAAAAGCAAAACCCCCGTTCGGTGGAAATTTATTCTTGACAAGTTTCAAACAAAATAAATTAAATTACATATAAGTATTTTACAAATAAGCAAATATGTACACAAGATTAAACAAGTTCATTAGGAAAATAGTATTAGACAAATAATAATATGTACAGTACATATATTCGTTATGTATCTATATCACATTACACAAATCTAAGTAACAACCTATTTTTTCACACAATTAAGAGATATTTTTAAAAAGATTAATTTTTTAATTCTTTTCAAATAGTTGTTTATATTTTGAATATTAAAAAAATATCATTAGAATCTTTTTAATTATTTGTAATGTGATGACGCCCCGTCAGTCATTGGTTTGCGCTATAGGAGTATGATACCTAATGGACTTTTTTGGAATGAAATCGAAGAGGATCCTGTTTTTAAGGATCCCGCCTTTAAAATCCTGCACAAACACTTTTCTTGAATCCGTCTCAAAATAAACGTCATATAGTGATTATGGATCATATCCCGTTTTTTGAAATTCCCGTTTCTATAGCCCCCACCTTTCAAAAAAATCACGTAATTTTTAAAATAAAAAATCTTGTGTTAATTCCAAAGACAAGGCTATAGAAACAGTAATTTCAAAAAGTGGGATATGGTTCACAACCAACAGACTATCGCGTTTAATTTGAGACGTATTCAAAAAAAAGTGATTGTGCGGAGTTTTTCACATTCAAATTTGCTTTACACACTTCAACGCTGCACGAGTTAGGGCTGTGGCAATGCACTGATGGTTCCTTTTTTAAATAACATCGTTTAAAGTTTTAGTTACCTACTTTTCGTTTTCGGTTCAAAATACCTTTTTATGACCTTTAGTCCTACAAATTGGCTTTTCGCCTGGCGAACTCACTTGGAATCGTCAGTGACAAAATGAGTGCCTTTGTCAAATGAAATTTGTATTAAGTTCAGTTGAATTGATTTTCCTTTGTGAACAGCTTCATCGAAAAAGTTCATCAGCTTTTCTTTCAAAATGGTAATCGTAACCATCAACAAATAACCTTTGTTTGTTTTTATTTCAACTATTTCACTCATTGCATTCACTTGTAAGAACTTTGACTTTTTCCGCTTTATCAAACACTAAATATGGTTTTGGCTTAAGAAACCAGAAGATCTGTCCCGCAGCTTCTCTGTATTTTTATAAATTGATAAAAACAATGATCCACGAAGAACTTTATTGTTCAGCCCAACTTTTCACACTGGGGAACTACTTGGTAATCAATAATCATGAAGGAGTACAATACCTGTCGAGTTATATTTACCGAATCACAAAACTGGCTAAGCAGGATTAAACGGGATTTTATTTAAGCGGGATTTTTAAAAGTGGGATTTAAAAAAAAACACTTTTTTCGAAATAGGACTATTATGCGGGGTTTCTTTAAACAACACACTTTCCAGCGTCGGCAAAGCTATACTCGATAAAACTACCAAAACTTGCGAATAATTTAAACAAAGTTAGCTAGAATATATCAACTACTGCAGAAGGAATACTAGAGGAATAATAGAAGCGGCTTTATATGCCTTAAATAAATGTTCATTATTAATGTAAGATACTAAATATTTGAACAATAAAAAAGAAACTAAGATTATTTTGCATTTTATGTGTTTTCAGTCAGAAGTCATAAAGTTTGAACTCGATCACCCTTTACCATTCCAGGTTATACAAATTTAACGTTCTATAAAGCATATCTCGTCCCCTGTTTGCAAGAACTGAGGAACTCAATTTTCAATTTTTTAAAATATCTCGGCAAATACGGTATTATTTAGTACAGTTTTCAAGATTTGTCATCCAATTTGATTCTATTAAGTATAGTCAGATAAAGGATATTTCTAGAATGTAAGAAACATACAAATTAAACTTTCCCTCGATCTCTTGTCGCTAGGAACAGGACCGTTGCTACGGTAGGGTATTTGGGGGCGATGCGCTACCTCAAAATACCAATGCCCTTCCTTAAAAATAACATAAGCTATCGGTACAATTTTTATCATTTTCTTCAACTTCCAAAAAGAGCCAATTTTAAGGAAATGGCTCATAGAGAGCTATCTTGGATAAAGTTTCTCAGAGACTCTCTCCTATCTTCTAAAATTGAAAATACCAACAATTTTCCAATGTTCTTTGCAGGTTTAAACTTGGTAAATCAAAATTGTAGCCCAGGAACTAGCAAAAAATTTCGTCATGTTATCCGCCCCTTAAACTAAGATGTGTGCCACATCATTGGAAAATTGCAGAAGTCATTGTTATACCTAAACAAGGTAAGCCACCAACAGAAGTAACATCTTATAGACCTATATCGCTTTTACCAATCATGTCAAAAGTTTTCGAAAAACTGCTCCTGAAAAATAACTTAGCAAAATAATAGAAGAAAGAAGACAAATTCCTAGCCATCAGTTTGGATTGATACGAAAGACCCATAGCATCGGATTACGGATGTTGTGGAAAAGGCACTTGAAGAAAACAAGTATGCTCGGCTATATTCTTAAATGTTGCTCAAGTCTTTGACAAGGTTTGGCACTTGGGACTTGAGTACAAACTGCATAGGGATCTTCCCAGCCAGTACTACGAAATACTGAAATCCTACGAACCGACTCTTTAGAGTACGATACGACCAAAATTACTCGGAAGTAAAAAATTGAAGCCGGTGTACCACAAGGAAGTGTCCTAGAACCAACCTGTGTCTGTTATATACAAGGGATATTCCATGGACATCAACGCTTTCATGGCCACCTTTACTGATGATATTGCAATATTGTTGTCAGACAAATTCCTTACGAAGGCTACACAAAAACGGAAAAATTCTGTCGATACAGTTAGTAATAGGACGCAAAAATGGCGAATCAAACTAAATGAAACAAAATCGACGCATATAAACTTTACAAACAAAAAAATAAACAATTTTACAATTCTTATAAATAGTACAGCAGTACATTACTCTAATACTGCCAAATACCTTGAAATGACTTTGGATGCAAAGCTTAAATGAAAAGAGCACATCAAAAAGAAAAGAGAAAAAATAAACTTGAAATTCAGCCAAATGTACTGGTTACTTGGAAAGAACTCTGACCTATCTGTCCAAAACAAACTAATGTTATATAAGCAAGTATTGAAATCCGTTTGGACATATAGTATCCTGTACAAAGAAAACAAATGCTGAACCATCCAGAAATTCCAATGCAAGGTCCTTCATGGAATAATAAATGCCCCTTGGTATATAAGAAATAGCGATCTACATCGTGAACTTCAAATTGAAATGGTTACAAAAGTGTTTGAAAAACACGCTGTATCACACAATCAGCAACTGCATAGTCATACCAACTCCGAAATGGAGACCGTCTTAAATGTACGAGACAATGTTCGGAGATTAAGAAGAACCAAGCCTCATGAACTGATGGTCAAAAAGCTATGAGGAAGTCTTATAACTTTAAAACTTCCCATAATGTGATTTATAAATTAAGAAAGAAAAATCATTAATTTGTCGATCTTTCCTAGATTGGTCCTAATTCACCGTTGGTTTTAGTGCGGTAAGAGTCCCACACTACTCAGTACCGAGTGTCTTTTGAAGATTTCCATCAGATGAAAAAAAAAATTATGTCCGCCACGCAATGGTTTAAGTTGTATAGAGAGGTGGTCTTAAATTTATAAAATCTGAAGAATAAAAAATGATTCAGATAAAATTTGTAGGCATATCAAAAAATAACAAGACTAAAAAAACTTCCAGCACTTTTTAAAAAAAGGTCATGTCATCGTCACAACTTGATATAAATTAAATTAGGGGTACGTTCCTTAAAAAGTTGTAGATAATCTAATAATCTTTTTCCGCGCCCATTTTTGAGGGTGTTTTGGATATTTTTTTTATTTTTTCCTCAAAAAATATTGAAAACAAGACGTCGAACAAATTGCGAAGGTAAAGTTTTTCATAAATTAGGTCACTCAAAATTTGTTTGGCCCTAAAATTGTTTACTACGATGGTGGACTGAAAATAATAGTAATGATAAGATTTAGCTCCACAAATAGTTTCCATAATTTAGGGGAAGGATTCATTCAGATTTTTCTTATTTTCGGTGGTCATAAAGTATTTTTTATTGCAACACAACTTTTTCTTAATTTAATTTTGAATTTGACTTAAAAAATGTACCAAAAAATAATTTCCTAAAAACAACAAAAAAATCAGATAACTATAAATAATTATCTCTTAAGTATGCTTATTCTTTGCTTCAATATTACTGAAATTTCGTGTATCAACTTTAAAGTCCAGAATTTCATATTATAATTCTTTTTTTATATTTTACCTTTGTATAGTATTTTTGCTAGATAAGCATTTTTGATTGTAGCCATACCTCTTTTCATCCATTTCAGCCCTAATTTGAATCCGATTCTAGCTACGGCCCTAGGTATCTATGAACGTTGCTATCTCCAAAATTTAAAAAATTGAGTTACCTAGTTCTTGCGATCTGGGGACGATGTATGATTAACTCTTTTGAAAGTTTTTATAAAATCCATAACAAACAAACAAATGTTAATTTATCTTTTCCAAACTGGACATCTTATTATATCATTACGAATTTTATAATTCCTGTAGAAATGTTAGGTTAACAGCGGGAACGTGACTGCTCTACTCTCTAATTCACTTTTTGCAAAAGACCTGCCTGATCCTTCAGATAATTCGCTTTTTTAGTTCTGCTTTGTAGTCCTTATTCAAAACCAAAACTAATTAAATTTGCCTAAGGTTGAAACCTTTTGTTTGATTTTATTTATTTATTTAAAGTTTTGTTTTGAGCATAATTTTAAGCACAAATTACAAAATAAAGTGATTTTTTAGTCACATGAAGATTGTATCGCGTGCAACCATTGTGCAACTAACTGACGAAACAGACCGAAACTTTTACTAACATTTCCCTTTGAAAAAATACAATGTGTGTATACATAATTATTCATTCTAAATTAGACACGCATATTTATAACTAGTGTTCAAAATAAGATAAAAAATGTTACAAAACAAAAAACTACGCATTAAATAAAAATTTCATCAGAATTGCAATTAAATTAACTTTCCCAAAACTTGTTTTAAGGCACACATATTTTTTACAACTTTATGTTCCTTCCAATGAAATATGATAGAAACTATTGCATCTTTGATAACTTTTTTTTCGATTTGTATTATTTCCTGTGTTCCAGCTCAATTTCCCTTCAAGATTTCGACATATTTTCTGGGATAATTTCTTCCGGTATAATTTCCTTAAGGACAGTAAATACTATGTTTATCTGCATAAGGTTTGTAAGACTTGGGAATAATCGTTTATAATAAGCTTTTTTTTGTTTCAAAAATCACAGTTGGTGGAGAATAAATCATCCTAAGGCAGCCGTTTTCAAGTCCCTAAAAGGGCACGCCAAAATTTACCCAGCGATTGGCTTGTGGTTGTAATGTTGGTCATTTGTATGCCCTGTGGAGTCGGAGTGTAAGAGAACCAATGTCAAAACTTCAGAGACTGGCTTATGTTAGTACTAGTGCGAAAAAAATGGCTGACCAGTATTGTTCTACAATTTAAACAGTGTTATAATTTAAAAAGCGGCCAAAAAGTTCAAAAGATCTTATCGTTGCCCTTATATTTTGTTAACATAAACGCCAAAATTTAGTTTTTTTCCAAATCGAAACAAATCGAAAATGGCTGTGAACGTAAGGAAAAAATTCACGTAAGCGCAACAACAAATATTGACTGAACAAAAACCAAATTATGTAAGAAAAACTTTGGTGTTATTAGTATAACTTTAAGGGAAAAGAGGGAGACGAAACGGATGGAATAAAAATCTGAAAAATATTAAGAATTTTATTTCTATTTAGAGACCATCGATGTCTATCCAGCTTGGAATTAAAAAAAAAGCAATATAAGGACCACTGTAATGTTCCTCTTTCGAGGATAACCTCTGAATGTGTAATATCATTATAAAACTATACATACATAATATTTAGTGTTTCCTACAATAAACGGTCACATTAAAATAACACTAAAACGCATAGCGATACAATCTTGTTTTCACAGATCTTTACATACAGTAGCTTACGATGTTTCTATCCAAGTTATGACCTAAAATTTTATTTTATTTTTTAGGCTTCACTAGGGAAGCAAATGAATTTTAATTAATCACAATCATCAAACATCTACATACGTACTTATAAAGTCAATTTCATTCCTTCAGCTTCATGACCTTACAGTTGTGAGTCAAGTAATTGATTGCTGAGCTAAATATTTACCTGGAAAATGTATTCCATGGAGTATAGCTCTATTGGAATTAAGGTGGGAGTTCTTGCCGTCATGAGAGCTTCTACATATACTTAGCAAATACCACAATTATACAGTACTTACCGTTACACAATAAGGAAATCAATATAGGACTTTTGGGATAATCCACAAGAGAGTTAAAGATGATTGTGGTTTGAATGCACCTGGCCGTTTAAGTTCCATAATAGTTTCTTCCAAGACCCTATTTCTCGTTAAGCTGCTGGTGTATTAATTTTAGTGTTACAAATAAGAATGTCTATGGGACAAATTAGGAACATTTTTCCTCTGAGCTTCAGATTATCATCATATATTTGCAATCGTCATCGAAGGGCTCATTTTATCGAAGTATTTCCATAACGAGCTTAGAGAAGATTTCGGCATAGATTTAGTTGAGGTTTTATTATTTTAAAGTATGTATGTTCCAATAGAAAAGGCCATATCACTCGGGAAGCGTACGAATGGTCGACAAAAAAAATGTCTACTTGACAAATATAAATTTCAACTACTGTAAAAAAGTCGACTGAAGTATGATCGGCAAAAAAGAAGTTGACTGTTTAAAATTTAGACTAATTAAAATTCGATTGAAAAGTTGTCAGTAAAAAAGTGTCAACTTCTATCCAAAATAAAATAAATTAAAACAGTTGATGAAATTAATATTTGTCTAGTTAACATATTTTTATCGACCATTCGTACTAAATGATAAACAAACCCGTCAATTGCTATTTTGTCTTTTTTTTTTTTTACTTTAGTAAAGTAACACTGCACTTCATTTTGTCTTTTTTCATTGAATGACCAATTTGAACGGTTGCAAGTTGATATAGTAAAAACAATACTTAGCCCTATTTTACTCCACGATCCGATCTAAACTTTCCATTCACGCGAATGTTTCATTCAATTTTCTTTAAATAACTTTTTGTAATTAGTCCAGTCAATTTGTGCTCAAAAAGGCTCTTAGAGGGCAAATTATGGGGTAATTTTGATTTGCCCCTCTTTTATGTTTTCGAGGGTGCTAAATCCGAATCTATGGTTTGCAACTAAAATTTCCAAACGCAACATCCAAAAAATTATGCAAAATGCATTTTCTGGGAGTTTTTCACTAATGGCTCGAATAATACCAGTTATTCATATATTACATCAAAGTACCATTGAAAGTGTACATATAATTTCCAATAAATCTCTGTTTAAGGTTTTTTTCTGCGACAGTCCATTTGGACTCAAGCGCTAGTTGAAAATTGGCGTATTTTTACTGTTTTCGAAAATCCTCTCCAAAGCACCAAGTAAATACTATACGTGAAAATTTTTGATTTCTGTCTATGACATGAACCAAGATATACTTTTCTGATGTTTTCTGATGCGCTGAGCTTAGATCTGATCTTGAAATTACTCTAGCATGTCACGTTTTATACTCGTAGATATTCGAATCTAAAGATACACAAAACATGCATTTTTGTATGCAAGTTGGGGGTTATATTTTTTGTCAAGGTAATTTTTTTTTTCGAAAAATTATTTATATAATTCTAAGGCATTAATATTTTACTTCATAATTCTTTTTGAACTTTTCAAATACCCTTATTCCTCTTCGAGAAATTCTTAGTCCTTGTTTTAGACTACGTTATTAAAAAAAATCAGTCAAATTGCATTTTTGTAGCAGGTTTTCGCAAATTTTTACATGTTGCGTTTCGAAATTTTAGTCGCAAACGTCAGATCCCCACCTCAGAAAACACAAAATATGGGCAAAATCAAAACTACCTCACAATTTGCATAATAAAAATTCAATATGACTGGACTAAATGCTTTGTCTCTTAAACTAAAAATTTAAACGATATTTTATTTGGAAATTCTCAAGAGCATCTTAACCATATAATTTATTTTCATCGCAATGTTTATATTTGCAACAATTATTTCCCTCCAATGGATAGTAGAATAAAAAATTCACGCGAACTATAGGTGAATAGGGCTTAAGCAGAAGAATGGCTAAATGGTGGTCACATGTCAGTCATTTTCAGTCTGTTTTATATCCTTACCAATTTCTAACCAATTAGTCAATATCATTATGAGTAGAATAAAAGTGAGCTGAGGTCAATTTATTAGTCCTGCGAAAATAGAAAAACATTTGTTTACAATTTAAAAAAAAAAAAGAGAATTACTGATAGCAAACAAAAAGTGCTAGAGTTCCTCATACTTTTTGCCATTAGTTTATCGAATGAAGTTTTAAAATTCAAAAAAATATTTTTTTACTTACTTCTCACAGCAAGGAATTTTTTGGGAAAAAGAGTTTTGAGCATGTTTTTCAACTAAAAATAAAGAATCTCCGATGGGTTGTAGAAAGAGTTCTGCAAAATTTGGAAAAATAAGGACAAATTTAGGTGTCCATTGGCATAGAACCAAAAATTTTCAAAACCCAAAAAAATTAAAAAAAGTGTTCTGATAGAGTTTCTAATAGCAAACAAATAGTTCTTACTAACTTTATTTGTTCGCAAATTTAGGTGCCCATTGACTTAGAACCAAAAATTCCTCGAGGAAAGAAACGGGATAAAGCTTTTTTAGTCCTAAGAATTAATTTCGCGCAATAAATTGTGCGACACAGGTGAGGGAGACCGTGCAGGTTTTAACACAGGGCAGGTTGGAACAATGCCTATATTTCAAATAATTGACACCTGGCAGTGCTATCTTGTATATACGAAAATTTTCAGTTCTTAGTCAATGGGCACCTAAACTTTCGAATAATTTTAGAAAAAAATAGTTTTAGAAAAATATGTTAGTAGGAAATTGTTCAGAACTCTATGTTTGCTTCAAACTGTAATCAGAACTCCTTTTTTTTATTTTTATTTTAATTATTTGCCTTAATTTTTCCGATTTTGCAGAACTCTTTCTAAAACCCATCAGGAACTCTAGAACTCTTGATTTTTAGCTAAAAAACATACTAAATAAACAACAGCACTATACATTTAAAGTGGATCAATATTAGAAAATACAGTGTCGCTCACTCAAATAGCACAATCTTTTCGTTTGAGCTTAAAATTCGATGGGGTATATTTAAAAATGTTGTTGTTAGGCTAATCTGGAGTTAATTATTATTTCTTAAAATAATACAGAAAAGGATTTCTTAAATTCAACTTAATTAAATTCTATAAATTGCAATGCAATATGTCTCAAAATATTTGCATTACATTTTGGGCCCCTTGAATAATACCATACTTTGAAAAGATAATTTTAAAGTTTGTTAAGCTTTAAAACTTATGAAATTTATTGGGAAGACAACAAGGATTATTTTTGTGAACAAAAATAAGAAAAAAATAAGTAATGGGTAACTTAACCCCCATGATTATAAATAGCCCAATGCATCCTTATGGGCATCAGCGAATCATATAATTTCTTGATAAAATCAAGCAGAATGGAGGTCCAGCTATGAAAAGTCAATGCTGTATAAAATCATCTTAATTGGAGAATTTACTAACTTTGCAGCTTCCTATAGCGTTTTTTTGCTATTCAGTGAATTGACGGACCACATTCCAGGTAAATCTTGATGTATGCTTTCTCGTCCTCTGCCAATCATTTGGCACGACCCATTTTTACTGAAATTATGACTAAAAGATATCAAACAACAAATTAGCATAACTACCTGCCTTAACCTGAGAACGAAAACTGATAGTAAAGAAGGGACCTTGTTTTTCACGGTAATTTCATATATCATTACAAAACCTGTTTAAGGGAACATTTCCAATCTATGTAATTGCTCACGGAGAGAGTGTTTTAAGAGATGTAAGAAATATCAAAATATTGAACTGGTACCTTCAGATTTACAGACCCACATTAGTTTTTTTGTGTTATATTGTTCATATTGGGGGTGCTATTCAAGAGAGTGGCATTGTATTTGTGCGATTCTATTTAAAAAATGTTAGTTTTCAGAATCAATTCTAAATAGAGAAAATAGACCCCTTCTCCGTCTTTAATTATATTTTTAATATTCCATTCTTTATGATTTTTCGTTTTGTTATATTTATAAATACACCCTGTTTATAATAAAGGTTAAATGAAAATAATTTCGGACCATTTTTCTTAAGACTCATAGAGAGGCCTTTAACCTCTAATTGGTCCCTGCTAGAATCTGATTTTTCCAAGCATGAATTTATAGTCACTTCACTAAGGCAAAGATGTAATCTAAAATCCAACTGAAATTCCCATTGGACTCATCGCTCTTTTAAACGAATAACTAAATAAGAAGCAGAACAATTATTCCTTTTCCCCCAGTGGACCTCCCTTGTATCTTGAGGAAAAAGTTGGAGTTTTCATTCTTTATCCATTAATTTTAATAGAAAAATTAAAGTGTCTTCCAATGAAAATAATTTTTATGAACTTCAAAAATAAATGGAAGGTGGTTGCACTTTGGACTTACATATTTTTATAGTTTTATATTAATTAATGGTCGATTAGTGCATGTGTGAAATTTTCTATGGGGTATTCTCACTATTATTTAAAAACTCAGAAAAGTAATTAATATATGATACTTCGTCAAAAGCGAACAATTTTCATTCCTTAATTTTCTGCTAACTTAGGGATTTACATGATTAACGAAGTAATTAGTTGCGCGTGTTAATTGGTAAATGACAGAATCATAAGTTGGTCAGAGATATTTTTTTTTATCTCGAAGATGTTGACAGCGCATTTTCATATTGGGACCAGTTACACAGAACCAATTTATTGATTTATCTTATGTTAAATAATTTATCTACCTAGATACTGACAAAAAGCTTCATGTTCCAGCTTACATAATTCTTAGAAACTACACGTTAGTCAATATTAACACTTGTCTTGAGAGAAAGTTATAGAGCTTTCATTGAAACAATAGTTGAAAGTTAAGGATTTAACTATTAATAAATCAAAGAAGCATATTGATATTATTTGAGTATGAGTTGAGAGGTTGAGGTTAAAAGTTTTTACAGAATCAAATATTTTTTAATTGAATATAAACATCTTCAAAGAATTAATTAATTAATTACGCCTTACAATCTACAATCCACATACATTTGCTTTAGTGCATGCATCATAATGTATCTACTCTAATATGCATATATGTATCCTACTAGTCTGTCTAACCAAGTGTTATTGAGATTGTCTTGTGTCAAGAAGTAAAACATATTAAGGCCAAATATTTTCGAAACACTGCGTTTTACAAAAACTCCCAAGGGAATACACATGTTCTCTTTTTCCTTATATGCCCTTTGCCATTTTGATTTTGGCAAAATCATACATCATAAATTTATAATTCATCTTATGTTCTTATCCTTTTATTTGATTATGTTAGAGGTGACATATATGGTTATCGGTATATGAAAGAAGTAACTACTCAAATTACTGCAGCAATTCATAAATTCATGGGTGCATTTATTGTCATTTTGTTTGCAAGATAAACAGCAAAATATTTCTGTCAATAATATTTATAATGTCAAGTATTCTTCTGATTTGAGGAGTTCCTCAAGTGCGTGCATGATTTTTTCTATTTGCGACAACGATTTTTCAGTTGCACTATTTTAAGTCACAAGTAAAAGCATCTAATTGCGTTTGTTTCATTTTAACTTTCGACAATCACGAAGCCCGGAAAATGGAACAAATTTTGGACTTTTAACCGTCCCGATATCTAGGTAGCATGTGCGTTCATTCTCATACAAATTCAATTGTTCTATTTCTGGCAACTGAACAGTCGCGTAATTGAAATCGAAAGTGAGGTCCTAACCTTAAATAAATGTTAGGCTAGGAACTCACTTGCGATCATTCAGTTGCAAAAATTGAACAGATGAGATTTAAAGAGAAAGAACGCACATGATACCAAAAACTCATACTGGGTTGTGATCTAATTTTTTCAAATCGCAACGACAGAAAATTGCAAGTGTGGTCCTAGTTTTATATATCGTCACTCTCCATCTTCGAGAATAGCGTGTAAATTGTTTTCATTAATATTTTTTTTTGAACATACATTACGTTATTAAGTATACAACATACAATTTTTGTTTTAAGCTCTAATCAACTCTTCATCAAACACCTAAGATCATTTACATAAATATCTTGCAGTTTTTGAGAAAAAAAATAGAAAACAATAAAAACAAAGTTAATAATTTTAATGTGTCAGCTGATTTTCAGACTTTGCCAAAAAACAATAAAGTTCTTACTCCCTCTTGTGAGGAATTGACAGATCTTCAAAAGGAATATCTTATTGTTACTCTAACCTAGGTGCTGAATTGGGACGCATTGATGTTCGGTAAGCTCGTTGGATCTTCTTCGAAGGAACCAGTTGTCTGATTATTTTACGCGAATTGAATTTGTCCAAACTATGTTCCTCCACGAGGTAGCACCTGGGCAACGCATCAGTAGTTTTAGGGGGAATGCTTGTGGAGGTCAATGAGGTAATAACCCAGATCATTACGAACTTGTTTTTGGAAGACTGAGAAACATATTATTCACCTGAGACTAACACTTGCATAATTCCTTATGATACTGATGCGGCAAATCACAATAAGTCAGAGGTCTAGTTACAGAAATCATACCAATCATACCCCTGGTAGTTTTAAAAATTAGACCAAGGGTTATCGGTCCTGCTTTACGGTGGAGTGGAAAGAACCCTTCTTGCGATTTTATTCGAAAGAATTTAATTGCACATATTGAATTATTGGCCATTTAACAATCTCCATAATTCTTAACAGTTCACCTTTGCTCAGTCATTCTGAAATCAATGAAATTAAAATGTACCACGGGATCACAAAGGAGTCCCGTTAAATAAATATTATCCCAATCTTGCTTTGTGATTTTGGGTAGGCACTTTCGGGGTGCGTCGTGGTGGTTGTGGTATTCTATCAAGTGATGGCAGGTTTATTTGCTTACTATTCTGGATAGATAGAAAAATATATCAAATTAAGATAGGCTTGATTCCCACCGATCTTGTTAAATTGAAAATTATCCTTTCTAACAACTAATTTGATGATACTGATATACGTCTCGAATAATAGGTCTAGCGAACCTTAGATTTCTTGAACGTCACTGTATTATCAATGGAGATGGAACTGAGAGTAACGTGTTTTGTTGACACAATCAATTCCGCAGGTAAGATAGGTTTCTCCGGGAGATTAAGGCCCTAGAGGTTAGATGCTCTCGACAAACTTATTTGATTCTGTTACTCTAACTAGATGCCAAATTGGGACACGGTGATGTATCGGTACTCGTTGGACCTTCTTCGGAAGGACTGATGCAGTCTGATCATCAAAGGTGCTTCAAAAGATGTCAAGATATGTACCTCCTCGCGGTGGGACCTAGGAAACGCATCTGTGAAATTGGGGCTAGAGGCTAGTTGATATCAATGAGGTTACTACCCAGATCATGATGAACTTGTTTCATTTGACTAATTTTAACTATCCGCCTGAGATTTTCAACTGGTGATTGGACCTAGCGTAGCGGCTGCGGCGAAATATAGTAGGTTAATGTCGGTATGATTAAGGGAACTGTTATCATCAATCCTGGTAGTTGTTTTGAAAATCATACCAAGGGTTATCGTTCCTGCTTCACAGTGGGTTTGAAAGAAAGAAGCGAAGACTGATCAATAAACTGCAATCGTTGCTCGTAGTGAGTGATCCTGCTGATTTCAGCACAGCCCTCTGGTGATGTGGGTTGGCTCCTTTGGGTAGGAGTGGCTGTGGTTTTAAATCATTAGTGCATTGTGACACTTTTGATTAGATAAAAAGAACCTCACCAAGGTGAGTTTGTCTCCACTGGGCAAAATCAATTGTAAGTTGACATAACACGCTTCCAATGGTGGTGCATGGATAGAAATGGAGGTTTTCTTACTAGTACATGGCAGGCAGAACCTTTTACTTAGTAATTGATCGACACCTGGAGGCTTTCTACCAACGATGATAGCCAATCGTAACTGGCCCATCAGGTGTGGTAAGCCATACCGAGGGTAAGAGCTTAATTGCTAGGTGCCCTCGTAAAACCTTTTCTCATACTGTTTCTCTAACTTGACAGAAAATGGGAAAGCACACAGAAATGGTAATAATGCTTGTATTTGCTTACACTTTTCCTAGGTTTGAAGTGTCTCTCTAATAAGTTGTAGTTTTGCGATGATTAAAATTTTTGTCCATGCTTTTTCGGCCACTCTTGTGTCTATAAAAATAGTTATTCCATATTTTTAAGTTTCTACTATTCGTTGGATTTTCCCAACTACCCCAGGTATTGTTTATTAAAATAATTGAACGTGAAGAAAATTTGAAAGGAAAATTCTTTTGTTTGAGTGGAGCAACTGAATTTATAATTCAAGTTAAAAGTTGAAATGATCATATCTGGGCGAAACGCAATGGAGTTGAGCTCGTTGTTTATAAAATCTAATAATAACAAATAAAATACTTGTATGTAGTGTATTTAACTCAATAAAACGTATGAAAATATGCTTTTAACATCCTCAAAATAAAAATTGTTTTTAACTATCTTGTGATGTATGTCACTTACCACACAGCACGCGTAATTAATTTTCTCGTAAATCATACAAATCCCTTAGTTTGCAGTAAATTAATGAATGAAAATTGCTTGCTTTGAGGAAGTATTACATATTACTTTTCTGAGTTGTTCCGATTCACTTGAACAATTTCATTGCATTACGTCTAGGAGTGTATGTCTATGTATCTATGTACCAACATCCTACATAGTTTCAAATAATGACGTGAAACGGATGACAACACGAATGAAAGTACCATAAGCACCCGTAAGAACATTAACACATACACAAATCGACCATATAAATTAATTTAAGTTTATACATCCACCTCCTATTTATTTTTGAAGTTTGTATAATTTCCATTGGAGGACACTTTAATTTTTCCATTAAAATTAATGGATAAAGAATGAATACTGGAAATCTCGGATTTCGAGAAATACATAAAAGCTCCAAGTTTTTCTTGAAGACATAAGGAGGGTCCATTGGGGGAAACGGAATAATATTGTTCTGCTTCTTATTTAGTTATTCTTTAAAAAGAGCATTGAGATATGAGACCAAAGGGGATTTCAGTTGGATTTTAGATTACAACTCTGCCCCAATGAAAGGACTTAGTTGGTCATCATAATATTAATACATACTTGAAAGTAAACGATCCTAGCAAGGACGGACTTGAGTTTTAAGGCCTTTCCGGACCTTTGGGGAAAACGCCCGTCATTTATTGGCACTTCAAATTACATCCAACATATCGTTGAATTATAAATAAGAAAACACTTAATATGAAAGCGTTATTATTTTGTTTAATGTTTAAAAAAAAGGCCCTTATTTATTATCTTTTAAGTATATTTAAGCTTCAAATTTGTTATACGTATGTATATAAATAATTTAATATTTATTGCAAGCAATTCAATTTGTATGTATAAATAAACTTAAAAGGATTGAATAGTTTTAAATATATTATGCAGGTATTTAGTTGAATTTTTCTAATTTATCAAATGAAAGAAAAATGATAAACTACATAATTTCTTACAATAGGTTTTACTTGCTCTTAAAGTGTTGATCAAACTTAAAATTAAGATCATAAATAAATACAACAAAATTAGTTTCTTCAAACCATCCCTCATGTTGGTTAATGCGTCTGTTCATCTTCTGTACGTTCCAGTGCACAATAACCTAAGGTAAGATCTAAAAGGATATGCTGCAAGCTTTAAACTAGTATTGTTATCTGTTTCCATTGGAAATGGTAGTTGTACATTTGTTGAAAAATGAAATTTGTTCTCTATTCTCATCAAGTAAATGCATAAAAAAATTTAATTTGGTGATGCAACAGCTCATGGAAAACCAGGGACTAGTGACTAATAACTCTCAACCATTCCTGTGTGCGTGTTGTTGGTAGGAAGGGAGACGACCTATAATTTTTTGCCGAGTCCAAATGGCTATATGAGAAGCACTTAATCATGACAAGTATTCTCTTGGAGGATTTGTCAATTCCTAGAAAGAGGCAGTTCCTCGGAAAAAACATATCTGTTCATAGGTGGCAGTGGCTAGGAATCGAACGCCAACCTTCAGCATGACAGTCCAACGCACTAACCATTTACCACGAGGTACTACGTAAGTAAATGCATGTTCGTGTTTATTGCTAACAGTACGTTTTGGTTAGAACTACCCACCTTCCACTCACCAATAATATATAGTATTTTCATACAACATAATGTTTTATTTCAAGTTATTTTGGAAAATCCACTGGTGGGCCCACCGTGCATTTCCTGTCGACTTAGTCTGTCCATGCACTGTAGGCTATGTCTTTGCTTTACTTTCCTTTTGCTATGTACTTTGGGAAATGTTTATCCCAAGAGATTATTAGAGCTTTTAGGTTGTAGAGACTTTATACATAAATAAGCACATTTGCATATAATAATTTGGGTTCCGTGGAATAAATACAAAAATATACTCGGGATTTATACTAGGTCCATTCGAGTAATTTGGAAGCTAAATAAAATGTTCAGTCTGTCAAAATATTAAGAGTGGGGATGAAGATTTAAAATAGACATTTATAATCCAGTCAAAATAGACAAAATTTTGCATTGGGCTGAAAATTGGTATAGACCGTTGATTCATTATAACAAATTAATTTTAAAAAGTTCTCATCAATCCAACATCTGCGAGAAAAGTTTTCAAGGTCAAATGTCGAAAATATTGGTTTTTCACATACATACCTACATTTATAACACTTAAATTGTGCCGACAATAAAAAAGCAATTTATACAAAGTTTGTTGGTTTCTGTTGGTTTCTCTAGAAGTAAAACGAAGCTTCTTACTTAAATTATAAAGTGTAATTTTTTTTAAATCTACTGTACATACTTTCATGCCCATTTTTCTTGTGGTTGAATTTTTGATTTTGTTAAATCCAGAAAGCAGACAATTTGCAACTTGACACTTTAAAACTTGAATTTTTTTTTGAAAACCGATCTTATCTCATAAAATTATTTTAACATACACACATAATGTAACTACTTTGAAAGTTGATATTTTATTTTAAAGATGTCTTGAACCTAAGGCTTTACATGTGTAATTTTTGGAAATTCATCCATCAATAATCAAAGTCATTGATTTTATTTTCGCATAAAATTTCATAACATGAAAAAATGGACAAAGAACATCAAACATCACATCAGGGATTCTTTCTTTCAAGATTTCGTTTTGACTTAAACATTCAAAAGACACACTTGAAAAGGCTTCACAAATTCTTCCACTTGAAAGAAACTGTAGAAATTTGGAAACTTTATTGATCTATCCAAGGGTGAGTTAGCTGAAAAAATGCTTGACTACCCCGTCGTCCTTCTTAAGACCGTTGGTAAAAGAACCTTACATGATTTGTGTTTATGAAACTGTTTTCAGTCCAGAATACTCTTTTATGGTGATATCTCACAATTTTATAATGTTTCTCTTACCGGATTGGATGTTTTTCTTCTATTTCGTAAAAAGATGGAGTTCATAGTTCTCATAGTACTTGTTATACCATTTCTCAACATTTGAATTTTGTTCAAGGCTGGCCATCAATCCTAGCAGGGACATGTCAGGAATGGCCTCATTATGGTTTTGTACATCCAATGAATAGTCTTAAGGCTGGAACCTCTGTTCCCCACGTCTGTCTCCATTGAGTTGAAATTCATTCTGCAGTTGTAAGTCCAGTTGCTAAGACTGTTATAAATGAGAGATGTACAAGTGTACATTGTCGAAGCACGCATAGTGTGGGGAAAAATTTCTCAAACGCAATACTTATTACGATACGACATCATAAACGCATGCCACGCCCTTAACACTGCTAAGACTAAGCTTAAATTAAGGTCTAACTTACCACTAGAATAAGGAGCAAAGAGCTATTCCTTATTGTGTAGTGTCCTATACGTTTTTACTTTAAAGTTATTGCTATTGCTCATCAAAACATTAACAAATCCTGTTTGAACAATGATTTCAATCCAATTAAAAAGCATAGAAAACTAAAGCTGTGAAACAATTTTTATCTTAAATTCAAATTTAGAGCATCAAAAATTATGGTCTAATTTGAAAAAAGAGTCTGGTTCGAGCCATACAGGTATTTTCCCATTGGTGCCCTCGGAAGCTAGAGGCTCGATGCTATTTTATTATTTAAAAACCGCCAATTCAAGATTTTCCAAAAAGTTGTCAGGTGTTCAATATGCAATCAAGTGAAAACCAAAGACAGGGACCACAACATTGTTTGATAAGTGAGTAGAATAGAGATATTTGGGAAGAAAAATTTTGTATAACAATTTTTGGTAAAGTTCCTTGTTGTTTTTTCACTTTAAAAAACATTTTTTTCAACTATTTTCAGCATTTTTTTTATTTAAAAAAAAAACCATAAGCTAATTTCATATTTTTACCAATTTTTAAAAAATTACGTCAATATGCGTTGAATAAAATTAACTAAAAGTCAATAGCATCATTCATTCTCGAGATATTCTGGACTTAGGAAATTTAAAAATTTTGGCGAACTTTAAGCCAAATTATCACTTCTATTTAAATAAAAATTCGATTTATTATTCTAAAAAAGAAAACAATGAGTATATTCACATAAGGGACACCTGATACGATTTTGATCCTTTTAGTTTTTCTTATGTAAAAATAAACACAAAAAATTATTGTAACGAAAGCGCATTATTAGGCGTGTTTTGTTAACCCCGTTAATATAAACATTAAGAAATGATTTACATGAAGCCAATTTTGTATATGTAAGCTTCAGAATTTAAAAAATAGCTGTTAAATTTTTATTTAAGTTTTGCATAGTTTTTGACCTTGTCATATTGTCTGCCCAAAAATTTGCACATTCAGTTTTAATATAAGGGGTAGTTTTTAATTAAAACAAAACATAAAAATGGTTTTAATATAAGCATTTGAAAAAGTAAAAAAGTACTTAATTTCGAGTAAGTGCATTCCATCTATATATTAAAATAAAACATAAATTAGAAACAAAATTCACGTAGCTACTATACATACAGGAATTTAGATGCAATGTATGTAATGTAACATCTGTAAAAAACATATTTAAGGAAACATCTTTAACGTTCCGATTTATTTTCGTTTTCTTTTTTGTCCCGTTCTCTCGTTATGTTTTACTAAATATGTGCTTCAAAGCTAATTATTTTTTAATTTGGAAATTTTAACTTAGACATTTAAATCCGAAAAATTATATAAAATACAAAATTTGCGCAAATTTTTCACTTTATATAATTTTTGGGATTTCGATCTGGGATTTTGGGTATTCTTTATTTTTTTGGAAATTTTGAAATTTTGATTTTTGGAATTTAGGGTTCTTAGGATTTTGGAATTTTGGGATTTTGGATTTTCGGGATTTTGGTTTTTAGGATTCTGACCCCAACTCATTCTTGAGATATAGTGAACGAAAAAAGCCAAAACAACTTACTAGCGTAACAGCGTACAAACTTACGTACAAATACAAACATCTCTCTAAATATGATCTATTGAGCTCGAAACGTAAAGATATGTCAACATTTTTTATATAGCAAATCGTACCAATTACAATAACTTCCAATGGAAAGTTAAATACATATGTTGTTGAACAATCTAATTTCATTTTATTATAATTAATTGATTTAAATCATTATTTTTCAAGAATATTTAAAGGGTGCAGGGAAATCATTCCACGGGCATCTGCTCCACATGAAAACTAATTACATCTTTAGAGGGAATCTGTTCCCCTTTTCACTGTTATGGCGTTTTAAATATTTATAAATCAATAATATTCCACAAAATTTTGGGTGTATTAAGTTCCCTCTTTCAGTGAGAATAAATTGCATTTTGAAAAGTGGTACAGATTTCTACTAAAGATGGGATAAATACCCATGTAGAGCAGATGCCTGTGGAATTATATCACTTCACCTGTTTAAATACTAAATACCAATTGATGAAACACGACGTTTTTTTAAATGTAAGCGAACAAACCAAAATTAGAAATAATAATAATGAGCTAAAAACTCAATAAATAATTAAAAAAAAACACGTATACGCCTCAGTGTACAAATTGTTTTAGAATTGTTGGTTTTAAAAAATACAATTCTGGCAAAAATCTGGTTGTATACGCTGGGATGACAAACCTTTTATACGCATATTATTATGAAAAAGTGCTCCTCATTGCAGTTATTTGGACTGGGCAAAAAATTTCAGATACCCTCCATTCCATCAAGCAATTAAAAACAAGAATAGTAGATATTTTTTTAATTTTGGTAAACTTAATAATAAAAACCGTTTTTCTTTTAAGGTTACGCTTATTGGATTCAGAATGTATGTGAACGTCATCAATCAACCAAATTATTGCTCACAAACTTTGAAAGAAGAGCGTTATTCAACTAGTACAGATAAAACGAGTTAAGGTATTACAACCACCAACGCACTTCTACACTAACGTATATGGTGGCTGATCTAATGATCAGAGGTCACCGCTATTCTTACGAGTACCTTCAATGTTCAATTTTTCAAATTTATGGCAACTATGTTTTTCATCGAACAAGCAAATTTTAACTTTAATCTGCAGACAATTATGTTTAATAAAAATGAGCAAATAATTTTTGTTATGTAAAACACACCTGTAGGTACTTACATAAATTACATTATTACACATTATCTGAAGCGGAGACAAAAGAAAATAGTTTGGTTTTTTTTTTGTCAAATACATAACTTTGCAATCCTTTGAAACATAACTTCAAAATATTTAGAACTACCCAACCTTATGTAAGAACAACCCCTTGTTTGGTTATTCAAAATATTTTCTTTTCAATTAAAAAACGTTAGGAATTATTCCTGAGGTATTGTTTGTATTTACATATTGACACGAAGCTCATATTTTATCTACTGGGAGCGCTTCAATTGATTGTGTCACGAATAATAAATAAGCATTCAGACGTAGTTAAGCTTATACTTTTCTGTGCTGTAGACAATAATTTCCACAAAAAAGTCACCAAATAGTAATTGAAATGCAGTAGGTATTGCAAATACCTGTTATGACATGTAAAGATGCATCAGCAATGATATAAACTGTTTGCATTTATTTAATTTTCACAGTCATTATTTCCTCTGTATTGAATGCATGCCGAAGTTGGAATTTTATCATGTAGATTGTAGAGTTTCATCAATTAAAGTCAAACTCCAACACCTTAAAGGCTTAGAGGGAGTTATCTTTACCTGCGGGAGGCAAAAAGCAAATAGAAATTAATCTAAACGAGTACAGAAACACATTTGAATATCTGTTGAATGACGTACTAAATTTATATCTGTAATAAACTTATGAAACTTATCAAATGTTCCACTTTTGCCTTTTACTATTTCCCCATTTGACACATGTCTTAATTTAATTTCATCCGGAGGACTTAGTAATGATTTTATGATTTCATATCGTCCGAGTTCTACTTATATCAGATGTTGGAAATTTCAAATAAATGCAATTTTCCAAGGATAAGCTAAATAATCGATTCAAGAGTTGAGAAATCAAATACTGGTGCAACTACAGAAGGTTAAGCGATGGGAATATTCCTTTCATAAATTGACCCACAGCAAGCATCTGTTTGAGAATAAAAGCTGTTCGTAAATTACTTGTTACTTATTTTCAAACAAGTTGAAAACAGATTCTGAAAAAAAAATCACTTATCGATAAAGTAAGAAAGTAAATGGTTTTGTCCTAGGGGACATTTTAAGTGACAATAAACTATATGATTACTTTACACAAATATTTTTCAGGATAAAAACTTCCCCCTAGTTCATAAAAATATTAAATTGAAGTTTGAAGTTGAAAGATGCAGTTCATATTTTGTTGGTTTTTCTTGTTACAGCATTTAGAAACTAAATTAACCAAATTGCAAATAGGTTTAACCTAAACGCAAATAGGTTTAATCTAAACGCAAATAAGTTTAACTAAAACGCAAATACATTTAGCCCTAACACAAATCAATTCAAACAAAGAGCAAATATATTTTAACTATTAGCAAATCGTTTAAACTATTAACAAATCGCTTTAACCAAAGCACAAATTAATTTAATTTCTAGGATATTTATTTGAAATACAAAGTAGGCATAGTATTACATAACACAACATAAAACAAAAGGAATAAAAGTAAATGAATGTTATATTTTAGGAAATAATCTCTCCATTTGCTGCCTTTGGAATAAGTAAAAACATGTCCATTACATACATATATAGTTTGCACAATCGATCTGTGTAATTTGTTGCAAAATTTCTTTCAATCACTGCAACCAAGTAACCAAGTTATGTTCCCTGCATCACTTAAAACTTTTCGTGCGTGTGTCTTCATTTTTGAAAACAGATTTTTCTATTTTTAACATTTCTCTTATTCTCACATTTGTATCCTAAGAATTTTAAAATAGCTTGAGATCTATTTTTTTCCCAACACCTGTTTTCTCGTCAGTTGTGTTTGTACAAGGGATTAAAATAACACAAACTTATCCAGATCACTTTGGATGCAAGTTTGACCTCGGCCTTTGGAGACTGGAAAGTATGGGTATAGGTAGCAGATAACAAGTGAGTCTTGTTAATTTTAGCGTTATCCATAGTTTAAAAAAAACCATCACTAAGTAATGTGTTTCTCATTTTTCTGCAAGCAAAACTTGGTCGAGTTCCATGTGGAATTGATTTATAAAATCTTATTGTGAACTATTGCTTCATTACTAATTTCTGTTATGAGGGATAACGTTTATTTCACGCTTTGTTTTATATGGTTGGGTGAACTAATTTGCGTTTAAGTTAGATCTATTTGCGTATGGGGGAAACCTATTTGCGTTTAGGTTAAATTTATTTGCGTTTGGGTGAAACCTATTTGCGTTTAGGTTAAACCTTTTTGAGTTTGGTGAAACCTATTTGCATTTAGGTTAAACCTATTTGCTTTTTGGTTAATTTAACTTGCGAGTGCTATATATTTGATTTTATACATGTTTACTTGATATAGATTTGATAAGGTAATAATCTACCACAACTAATTGTTTTTCTAGCTTTATTTAGACGTAGTATTAAATCTGATTTATGTAAGAGCCAAAAGAGGTCATGATCTCCTTGATAACCACCCCCCCCCCCCTGTATATCCACCAGTGTTTTTGGTTTCCTCACCAGCCTAATAATACAAATTGTGGTCAGTTATAATTTTTCTAGAGGTAAAGGTCGTCAGTTCATATGTTACAGTAACCAATAACGAATAATGTTCAGGAAGCCAACTGAAGGTCTTCCCACCGTTATGCAAACAGCTGACGGGTTGTTTTTTATTAATTA
The DNA here is from genome assembly GCA_946251815.1 of Dasysyrphus albostriatus. Lineage (NCBI taxonomy): Eukaryota > Metazoa > Arthropoda > Insecta > Diptera > Syrphidae > Dasysyrphus > Dasysyrphus albostriatus. The sequence goes on from OX276335.1 coordinate 181,081,314, forward strand.
GGAAGCATCAGTATTCAGCTCCGTAAATTTTATTAGGTATTAAATGACTTAATTTCAAGAAAAAATAGATACGGGTTCATACAGCTGAACGACTTATGATCCCCTGCATCCAAAGCAACTGACGATTGTTTTTTGATTCAGCATTATCTGAATAACTACTTATGCCATACATTTTTGGAGTGGTATGAAAACAATTTTTGTTTACAACTTCAAGACCCCATCACTCCTAGACCCACTACTACCGGAGTAGCTTAAGGTCAGATGTTTCATGTACATGCAAAAAAATGTTGTTGGTTTCATTTACAACCAATATCAAATTCAACGCTGCCTCTCGTACTCTAACGCTGATTGTAGGGGCAGTCAGGTGAGCGATGAACAGTTTTCAAGACTTTTCGTCCAATATTTTTATATTTGTCTCCAAAATTTATAAAAATCAAGTCATCTAAATTTTTTTGGACGGTTCTTAGCAGTTTTAGAGTAGTACTCGTATAAGATTCGAATATATAGAATATATTTTCTTTAATTGATTTTTGTTGAACTGAAAGAAGAACATACCGTTTCTTCTTATTTATTCCCTTTCTTTTTGAAAATATTTTTGATGACTTTTTTCATCCTCTACTTACCTATGTTCAGGTGTCAAAAAATATTTGCTTCAAAATTATTTTTATTTAAAGTCTGTTTTTTGGGGTGACTTCCTCTTTACATGCTTTATGTACAGTTAAATAAGTATTCAGCTTTATTAAAATATTTTTGTTTTGTCCAAAGTATTGGTACCATTTTAAAGAAACATAAATGATTAGAATTTGCAATAAAATAATTATGAAATTATTTTTAAATAAAATGCATTTTTATGATTTAAATTGGTTGAAACATTAATGAGAAAATTGAAAACCAAAAAGCCGCTATATAGCAGGTACCGTTGATAACGTTTTTTTTTTTTTTTTTTTAATTATACCAAAAAGTACACTACCTCCACTGATTTTTTATCAAAATAGTTAGAGCCATTTCCGTTTGTGAGATAAACAAGTACCGTTATTTTCGAAGCTAAGTAAATTTCTATTTCGCCTCTGGAGAATAACCAAAAATCCTTAAATTTAAAATTAAAGGAAAATCACTTCAGTGGCTTAGGCTCTAGATACAGCTACAAACAAACAAACAAATAGACGGATCACCCACCTTTCCGTGTTCTCAAATATCATCGTAATGTCATGTTTGAGTTATCTCGAATTTTTTGCACGAATCGAAAACTTGCAATTTCCTTAGCCTTTGTTTTTGTTTCTGGTCTTTGTTCATGATTTGTCGTTGTGTTGTGTGCATATTTTTGTCCACAAATGACGTGAATGCGCTGAACGAACAAGAAATTCAACAATTAAAAATTTTAAAATGTCAATAATAATGCATATACAAATTAAAAAAAAAAAAAAAATATTATTTTTGCCAAAAGCCAAAGTTTAATATATAAAAACTAGTTTGTGAGAAAACCGTGCTCCAACAATTTTACTTTTTTTGCATATATATACATTTATATTTATGTTTTTTCAAGTAATCAAATTGCATACTTGTTTTTGAGCTCTAAGCTATCTTATAAATTTTGTACAGTTAAAAGAACAATTTAATTATTTGTTTATATTTTTATATATTGTAATTTTTATACAGGGTGTATACAGTTTTTTGTTTTTATGTATTTGCACTTATTAATTTATTTATCCTCTCCTTTTAACTTTGAAATATATTATTGAAATAATTTGTTATATGAATGTGCCACTAAATAAAAAAAAAAAAACTTTTTGCAACACAACGAAAATTTAAATGGTTCTTTTTTTCCTCTACTGAAACAGTTCTTAAATATTCTGCAATTACTGCAAACATTAACATTTGAGTTTTATTTTAAAGGAAAATACTACTTTTATCTTTTTGGATACAAATATTTTTTTACATGAAATTCTGGAACACCCTGTAAAGCATTTTCTTAAATTTTATTATTTATACGTCTGTGAAGTTAGCAGGGCAACTTTTACCCACGCAAATGGGCTCAAAATTAGCAGTTTTTTTGCACTTCACAGACGTACGAGTATTTATATCACTTAACACGCAAAACACGCATTTTGCCCGCAATGTTCAGGAAAATAATAAAAATTGGCTTTTAATACACATGGAGAGTATTTAAAAAAATTATTGTTTGTTTATTTTTATTCATCACTGTGGCTTTGTGTGACTTGAATGCTTTACTTTTACTTCGGTTGTTTACTATTGACATTTTCTTAAGTTAATATTAAGTCCATTCCATATTAGGAGAAAGTCGTATTTGAGTAGAAAAATCTGAAACACTCTGCAAATATTTTTTCTTCAAATTTGCAAACTTTATAGCCTGAAAAATTTCGTTCAAGTAGAACAAAAATTATCCGGATATCTTTATTCGTTTAAGAGCTATGATTTTCGTTTCTTATATGTTTGTATGTGCAAAAAAGTAACGTTTCGTGATTTTCTTAGCGACTAAAGTTGTTAATTTTTATTCACTTATTTTTTATTAATACTTGAAGAGTTTTTATTAATTGATTTTCATTAAAAAAATATATGGATAATAAATATACATAAATAAATATATTATATGAAAAAAAACTATTATTTTTGTCTCATTAAACAGATTTTAAATCCCTGATTCGTTTCTGTAGATGAACCATGTACTGATTTACTGTGTGCCGTCCCGGCTTAGAGTGTATCTTATTGTAATGTTTTTTTAGAAAATTTGTTTACTTCTTGTCACCTTTACTAAAAAAGGAATGATACGCTATGTATGGGTATAAATAAAGAAAAATGGATTCAAGATATATGACAGGTACAGAAAAAATACAGCAAACGTTGAACAAAGTGTAATTATACTTAAACAAAAAATTTAATAGATTATTATTTTCCCTTATGGCAATAAAAGAAGTACATTTGAGGCAGTGAACAAAATAGTGGCCCAACTGCAATTTTATTTAAAAAAAATACCCAATTGAATCTGTGTGAATTAAATAAAATGTTTGCAGTAAAACTTTTTTCCATAAATATAGACCTTTTTTCACTAAGAGGCCAATCACAAAAAACTAAAAGCTCGAGTCCAAGAGTGGTCTATCTAATCAAAAATCTTTTATTTTCAACTCTATTGCCAATAAAAAATAAAAACTTTTTTGTTTAAACTTTCATTTTGGTTACATCAGTTACCGTTTAAGCAGCGCTCATTCTTAAATTATTCTTGAGTTCCTTAAAGTCGAACGTTATGATATTTTTTTTAGTTTCATTTAACGCAATCAATTTAAATTGATGGCCAGTAGTATAAACAAATATTATTGGTAAATTTTATGTTATAAATAGCCTCAATTTTAATGTGGAACTAATTATTAAAAAATCATTTACATTATAACCCCTTAACCCTACTCCTTTAATTACACATTACAAATTTAATGGGTAATTATTATTTTAATAACAAACATACTAGGCCAAATGCAAAATAGTTGCTTAATTCATCAATTAACCATTCATCCTTTTTTCATATTCACTGGTAAGTAAGTAATGATTATTTGAAAATTTATGTGTCAATATGTGTAAAGTTATTTAACTTAGTAAATAAAATACACAGCCAAAATTTTTCTGTCATCATATTCAACTATTGGTGCATAGTAGGTCTAATCGATTTTGAGAGCAAAAAAGTTGGTCTAGTTCTATTTAAATAGGGTTTCGGTTTGCCGTTACAAAAAAAAAAAACAAAAAGCACAGGTAAAATAGGATAAATTAAACAAAAAAATTGGCATCACCATAAAAGTAGGTAAAAACGTTTCATATACTATGAGAATTAAGTATCAAAAGAGTCTATACAAATATTTCACATAGAAGGGTGTGTTTTTGAGGTGGAGAGGGGGGATGTTGTGGTGTTTCAAATGAAAAAATTTACCTTGATGCAATTTAAGCACATGACGCATGTTTTTAAGGTAGTTTTTAATGCTAAATCAACATTTTCACCAAGTTTCATAGTGGTAACAATTTTTTTATTCGAAGGCTTTTCTGTACTATTTTAACTGTACTAAAACACTATTTGTGTTTTTTGACAAATCACTACTTTTATGCAAGTAAGCAATAGTTTCATGTCAACCATACATATGGTGCGTAGCTTTGCATTTTCACGAGACCTAAGGGAATTAATAAATTATAATGCATTTGAAACCGGATTGTCGAGTTATACAATTTTTTAATAATCTAAATATACCAAACGCTCATCGGTGCGAAGCATTATTTAAAGATATAAAAATTAGGAGATATGGAAGTTGGTGAAAAAATGATACATGCAGCGATGAAAAACCTAGTGATTGCCTGGTTTTAAAGAAAATCGACCCTAAGCGTAAACTACCGTAAAAAACTTAGACTAAGAGCTTACAGCATATTTTTGGGTTGAACAGACAAAAGCAAAAAAAATTTTTATGAGGGTATTTAGGTGCATGCATCTTGGCATCAAATTCAAAAGACTGGCAGGATTTTGTTGGCACCCGTGGCAATGTTGCGGGTAAAAAATAGCGATTTTAAGACTATTATGTTAGGACCACCTGCACTTCAATTCATTTAACTTAAATGGAAAATTATGATCCGTCACTTTCTTTAAGTCCACAGAGTTCAATTTTAATGAAACGATTAATAAAACTCAAGAAAGAAACTTTTTAAGTACACCATATCCAGAGATATTTGGAGAATTAACAAAATCAAAAATCAACACAAAAAAAGTCTCCAAAATAAAGCCGATATGATGCGCTTTAAAAGATCAGAGTTTTATTTTTTGAATCATTAGAATTAAAGTTTATCGACAAAAAAAAGTAACAAAGCGTCATTTTTTATTTTTAATAAATTAATTGAGGTGCATGTGGCCTTAAGACGATAGTCTGAAAACAGCTATTTGTAACCTTTAGTTTTGCAACGGGTGCCAAAATAATCCTGCCAGACTTTCAAATTTGATGTCAAGATACATGCACCTTCCCTACAAAGCCTCATACTGATTTTTTGGTTAGGCGTTCAGCCCCAAAAATAACTCAGGCAAAAGAAAAAACAATTTTAACACTTAAACGTTGAAGAAAAGGTGACTTGAGACCAAACAATGGCAAACTGGACCTTAACTAACCTTGGTAAGATTTTATGTGTTCATAAGTAATCAATTATTTCAGGTATCTCAGAGCCCTCTGGTATTCTTATAAATATAAACACAACTCTACACAAAAACTTAATTTTTCATGAAATACATGAATAAAAGATATTTTTTTAAATTACTTAAAAACACTTAAATATGTATTTTATTTATATAAAACTTACTGACAATGGAAGCATACCTTCTGAAATGCATTTAAGTAAATAAATAATAATATCTTTTATTTATTGATTCATTGTTCAATAACTATATGTTTAAATTTAACTCTTCTGGGCCCAGTTTCATAGAAAGAACAAATTAATTCTTTTATTAGGAGCAGAAAAGAATTTTTGTGCTTTTTAGATCGTTTACATCACTAATAGTATCAGAATGGCCACCCTTTTTAAGAAAAAGAAACTATTGTTAGTTGTCCTTGGCAGTTTTTTAAACTTGTACTTTCAACTTATATTAGTATTGGCTTTATTATGAAACAGGGCCCTGGTCATTCAAATTTACGTAGGAATATTTGTGAGGGCTCTGAATTATAAACAGGCTAATTGATACATTCAACCAGATAACTATTATACGCCAAATTTTCTTAATTTTTGTAAGTTACATATCTTTGGCTCTCTGTCAAAACCTCGAAGGTCCTTAAATGACATTTAAAAGTTTCCTTTTTGTCAAAATCAAGAGAAATTAATGAATTCGAATACCAATACTTCGTAGTTTTGTCATGGTTCCTTTTGATTCTTTTAACTAGTTTTAAATCGGTTTTTTGTGACTCCAAATCATTTTTTAATGAAATTTTGATGCAAGCTGAGGATATATATTTTTGAATCCCAACCAAATCAATGGGGGCAATGAAAATGACTCGCAGAGAATCTCATTTTTCCTTAATTAACAAATTTTCATTGGCAGCACTTCAAAACGAACCAACACAGGTAAATATATAATACTGTACATATGTGGCCAGGCAGACTATTTACACCTTTAAAGCATAGCTAATGCTTTTCTTAAACCCCAAGTAAATTATGTTTTTTTCTACATATTGGCAAGCCAATTTTTTTTAAATATAAGCTATCGCATTAAAGAATTCTTAAATTCCATACCTAAGCAAGATGTACCTACAATCAAAAGGGAAATAACCCACCCTGAACTGATTTTTTACCAATCATGATTTTATTCGTTTCATTTTTTAGTAACACAATATGTATAAAGTAAATAAATTTACATAGTATGCCATCTCAAACGATAATAAAAAATAAGCCATCTCACCCTTTTCCGCATATTGACAGGTTTATTTATTGTGGGACTCACAAAAAAATACTTGTTATGTTAAGGAATCGGAATATCTATTTATTACGTATGTTTGTATTATGTTTTACTATTTGGTTTACATAAGTATTCAAACACCCTACGATTTACAATAAACCAAAAAAAAAGCTTTCAAGATATAAATTTTAAGATTACATGTAGAGCAAGTCTTGGAGAGGTTTCAATCAACATTGCGAGGATAAAGAATACGAAAAAAGAGGGTCCCGCGGTTCCGTCTACACCCGTACTATATCTATTGTACCTCAATCTACATCCAAGGCCACAGAAGTTAAGAAGGAGTTAAGTCGCTGGTATGATTCACCACAGACAATATTTAAATTTTTGTTGCCCCCAAAAATATCTGCACCTGCTATACAAACAAAACGAAAGCTTGTAGCTCTATAAACATTTTCAAACAATTTTTTTTTTTTTTGATTTTCAAAATACTTTCACTTTATTTTTTGAAAATTTATTACGTATTTTAAAATGGGTAAGTTATTATTTGCTGCAACAAGTTTTTTAAATTTTATTTTGCTAACATTCATATTTTTACGAATGTATGAAGTTAATTTATAAATAAAAATACACTTTCTAAAATGGTTCCCGAGAGGGTTATTTTAATTAAGAAAATGCACGGAGAACCCCCTTTAGATTGGGCCCTGAATTAAGGTAGCATGAGAAGCTACAAATATTCACATTTGATTATCATTTTTCGTTGAATGATCCCATTGTCTTTATAGATGATAATGTTAACATACTAAACTAAGTATCAGCGTAATTAATAATATAAGTATATTGAAAGAAAAATATGTTTTGATTCCAATTCAGACATACACCTAAAGCAACAAATTGAAAATTACAAAATCTATTATTTATTTTGTCCATTCTCTTTCCTTTTCATTTTCCTATGAAATGTGTAGAGGGCCCACAACTGTACATACTATATACTAGATACTTTGCCTCATTTGCAAGTGGAACACGAGCGATCTTAAGAAAGACGGGCAATCTACTTATTTTTGTATACATAATGTCCACGTGGACTGAATTTTGTTCATTGAGCGTTATTCGCCATGTTTATGTCCGCTCATTAACATTATTAAGAGCATTTTGTAATTTAATTGTAGCTTCGCTAATCGTTTTGCCTACTGCTAGTATTGCAGTATCATCAGCAAACGTGGCTACAATAGTATCTTCAGTTTGATGTATATCGCGTGTAAATAAAAGGTACAGAACTGGACCTAATACACTTCCTTGTGGTACCCCAGCCAATATTTCTTTGAAATCAGAATAGTCATTTGCGTGTCTTACATGAAAAAGTCTTTCATTTAGATATACGTTTAGAATGTTGTAACGTCCTTCAGGCAGAACTTGAATTTTAGGCCTTCGTGCCACACCTTGTCAAACGCCTGCGACACGTCCAAAAAGACAGTCGAACAGATTTTCTCAATTAAGTCAGTAATTCTATGCACTTGATCAATTGTCGAATGCTTGCTTCTAAATCCGAACTGATGTTCAGGTATTAATTGTTTCTCTTCTATTATCGGTAGTAGGCGCAGGAGTAGTATACCTGTAAGTTTTGTTTTCGTAAGATGGTTTGCCAGGTTTCAAAACCATTATGACTTCCGCAACTTTCCATTGGCTCGGAACGTATTCTAACCTTAGAGTGACATTTATTATGTAAAGGAGGTAAATAAACCCTTTACGAGTGAGCATTTTTAAAATCTCTGTCGTTATTAAGTCATATACTGGAGCTTTGTTGGACTTAAGCTTCTTTATTTCTCTTTTTAATTCGGCAAGTGTAGCATCTCTCGTTATGTAGTTTTCATTTGAGGTAAAATTCATATTAATATTTTCGTTGAGTCCTTGTCCATCGAACGGCTTAAATGTTTCCTCTAAGGAATCGGCGAATACCGTCGCTTTTTTTTGTCACTTTTAGACCATTCATTTTGGCTTTTCTTAATCGGGGGCACTGGAAGCTTTGATTTTTCGTTGTCTGTTTGCCTGTCTATTCGGATATAGTCAAAAAATGGTTGTAAGGATACCACCCAAAGAACACTTTTTTTTATTTACGATTTTCTTCAAAGAGGTTATTTTGACTTCAATAATTTTTTATACAGAAGCTTCTAAGTAATATTAATAGTTTTTCTTACCAAACTTTTCATACAAATATTTCTTGGATTTTTTGGAAAAAAAATTTCTTGGAAATTAAATACAAAACTCGGTATTTAAAGGGTTTTTTTCACATTTTGTAAAGTACTTTAAGAAAAAAAATTTAGTTTTATGAAAAATAACGGTACCTTCCATAAGAATGTTTAGGGCTTGCCACGATACCAGAAAAGTCTCGTTATCGATTCGTATCGGTTTCGGAAATCGAAACAATACCGAGACGATACCATACGATACCATATTTTTCGAACCGAAATTTACCGATACTCTTGGAAGTATCGTTTGGTATCGGCAGAAAATATAGATTTTTGAATATTATTATTAATTTATTACAAACAAACAATTTTTGTTATTTGTTTCTGGGAAAACACTTTAATGATTAAGATGACATTTTCACAGCTATCTCCTTAGCAGGAAGAAGGTAAAGGCAATTATTTTAATTACAACTGCATACTGCCACGCCCATTTAATTTATGCTGGCTTTCTTTGTAACCAACGGTTTGGATGACATTTTCAGACTTGGATCTTTTTATTGAGCAAGTGATTTTAGTGAAATCCATAAAATATGTATGTGCATTGTTTTCCTGTAAGCTTATGATCCCACAAAATTTTCTGTTGAATTCCTAAGCGGAAATTTACTAAGAAATTGTGAAACAAGCCTTTAAAAAATTGTTTAGTTAAAAAAAACTACAGTTAAAAATTGTCTTTCATAATACCTAAAAATTTTTGTCATAAGTCTTAAAAATGCCAAGCGAGTTCAACTACTAGATTAAGAAGTCATGCGTTATATGCTGGCTTGTGCTTCAGACTAGACCAAAACCATACAAGACCGATACCGATACTGTGACGAGACTTTGTTATATGAGACCATACGAGACTGAGTTATACGAGACCGAGAACGAGACGATACTGAAATTCTTCAATTTTGACGATACCGAGACGATACTTTCCAAAGTGTTGTTTGGTTTGGTATCGTGGCCAGCCCTACAAATGTTAAAAAACTGTTAAAAACTGCTTCTACTATTTTTATTAAACTTTTTCTGTATGCAAAAATGTGTGTAATATAGTACACAAAAATTATAAAAATTTCCAAATAGCAATTATTAATATTACTTCTCATGGAACGTTTTTATTTAATTTGGAATTTTCTCATTATCGGCTGAACAGATTCGGACTAATTTTTGAATATAAAAATTTAAAATAAGATTAAGAAATACTATAATTATTTTTGAAATTTTATTTTTACATGCACATGCGCATAAATAAATTATTATGATTTGTATACCAAAAATTTTCCTTAAAACTGTTTTAAAAATTTGATATATATAGAATAATATCTTTTAAGAAAACAGCTCCAACGTTTTTAAATTTTTTTTTTTTCATGCAATCATATTCGATCAGGAACTAAGATAGAGTACTTTTTTTTATTTAAAACTCTCAAAGAAGTTATGTTTTAGCTAATTTAAATATCGTTTTTCGTGTTTTTAAACATTTTCTAAAATGCATTTGTGTTTCACTTGCATCGGTTTTTTTTTTCATTTCTATAGTTTTTGCCTGAAAATAACATGCTAAAATACTTGTTAATTCACCTACTTTAGTGAATTAGTTAATTAACCTGAATTTTGTTTTATCGAAAACATAAGGTTTCGCACTAAGCTCACCGACTAAAGATAATTCATGTTTGATTTGCTTATATAAATACGGTTCTACAAATGTGATTGATAATTATTTTTTTTTTAAATACATATCACAAATGTAGTTTGTAGTTAAATTTTGTAATAGCTTACTAATAAAATGCATTTGAATTACAGATGAAACAATCTATTTGATGCCTTTTCATCAACAAACATCATACTTACTTAGCGAAGTACTAATCACTGCCATGTAATTCGTGTTTTATTAACTTGTAAGTGGATTTGATACAACATTTTGATAGAATGATTAATAACACAATATGAGCATTACAATATAAAATAATTACATGATAATTATGATGATGAATTTATATAAATTAAAATTGTCCAGTGAGATGGGTAACAGAAGCTTCTAAAATGTGCCGGCCATTTATTCTATTTAACGGTCTAGCATTAATTATTTGGTCTGTTGCAGTATTGAGTGTTACAGTTAAATATAAAAAACGTATTGTGTATAAGATTATTTAAGATAACCTATTTCTGTCTTTAAGGATTGGGATTTCGTTCTTTTGCGTTTCGAATACAACACTTCGAATGCTGATATAATCAACTTCGACCTTCGCACTATTCGTGTAAGCCCAGGAGTTTACGCAGTCAATGGATCATTTTTCCTTAATGAAGATATAGACAACACAAATTTGGTGAATATATCAAATCATTTTCAGTTTTTATTTCTTATTATTTATTGTGATTATTTAAAATAATCCACAGGTTTCTTTGAAACTAGATCGAAGTGCATCGGGAAGCAGTCAATTTCGAGCAACTCCATTTGAAATTCCAAAAACCACCTTTTATAAATTCATGACGTCCATTTATATTAAAATGTTGCAAAAAGACTTGCTTCAGTGCTCCAATTTACCAGAACGTAAAGATAGTTTCGAAGAACCTTTACCTAAAGGTACATATGTATTCAATAAGTGCATTATGTCTAATGATGGAATGCCTGGACACGTACAACCAGGGGTTTACAGAGCTACTGGTCATCTTGAGGGCGGAAGTGTTGAGCTATTTGTTTCGGTATTTTTTGAAGTAAATACCAAAGCAATGGTTTAAAAAGGATTGTGTAACAAACTTACATATACATAGCCCGAATACAGGTTGAATTTTTATTATTTAAAATAAATACTTTAATTGGCATAGTTTTCAATACCCCTTTGTTTAAGATTTATTATAAGCTTGCGAACCAAATCGAAACAGGTCCAAACCAAAGTTCCTATGCATTTGTACTTCGTATGTGGTCTCAAACTCACACTACCCATTTAAGAAAAGATTTTGATAAAAACCGGTTCGATACAATATAAAAATTAAGGAAATGTCTTTTTGATACAGAAACTGATATATTCACTTCATTCTTTACATCTCTTGATTAAATTACATGGACAGGTCTGCTCACCAACTCCTTTTAAGGGACATTTTGTTCACAGCTAATCATCTTTAATGTTAAGTTATTGTGCCTGTTAATTCATCATAATTTAAGTCATTAAATCCATAGTTGTAGTTGATAATAATCGAAATCGCTCATCAGTCAATATTGTTTGATAAGCTCCATTTAGCTAGAGTCTGTTAAAACTTTATACAGATCTTACCCAGTTTGAATAAATTGGCCCTAAGTGAGATATTCAAGTCATTACTCTTCACTTCACAAAGAACTGTGTTAACTCAAATCTTATATACCGAGGAATATGAAACGTTAGTGAGCCGGGATATCGGAAATAATCCCAGATCACTTGGACCAACCAACCAATTTGTTGTGAATTGTTTAGTTGTGTATTTAAAATCACCATGGAAATCTCAAACACTGAGCAACGTAAGCTTATCATCAAATTTTATTTTCAAAATCAAAATGCTTGGTTCCAGAAACCTTCCGCGCATTTTCTAATTGTTCATCTTAAGCGAAAAAAGTCTTTGGAGAGAGTATGATAACTCAAGCAAAAAAAGAACAATCAGCAAAAATGTATGGAATGTGGTCTAGAAACCCATAACAACGAGACGTATGTTGTTGGAAAGTTATTTGCATATGCTACATAGTCACTATGGCAGCTTGTTTCAAATCACTGTGTAAAAGAAGTTATTCGCTAACCAAGGTTTTGGATTTTCGCATTTCAGTGTGGAAAAGATCTATGAAAACTGGTCTAACAAATACCAATAAGATTAGAATAACGATATATCGTTGAAAAGGTATTTTTAGGAAAAATAATATTTAGTACAAAAATTTACTTAAAATTGCTGTGTGGAAAAAGTTATTCGCAGTTTTGGTGAATTTTTGTGAAACAAAAATTAATGTGATGTGGGTAACAAAAAGCGAATAACTTTTTCACACTGCAATTTGAAATAAGTTGCTTCACCAACTATTGTAGTACGTAAAAATACCTTTCCTACGACATAAGTCTCGTTGTTGTTGGTTAAGCTAGCGTTCACAAATTTTGTCCCATTCTACGCAAAAAACATAATTTTCACACTAAAATGCCCCGAAATTTTATACTAGTAAGCAAATAACTATGTTCATACAATGATTTGAACTGAACTGCTATAAAAGGTATTGAAGGTAAGACAAATACTTTTCCAATGATATATGTAGTGTGGATATTGGCTCGACCAGTTTAAATATATTTTGGCTATACTAAATACATTTTATTCATACAACAATCCATGAAAACACTACCTTATTTAGCGAATAATATATTTCACACAGCAATTTGAAATTAGCCCCGATAGTAACTATTGTAATACACAAAAATACCTTTCTAGCAACGTATGTCTCGTTTTTATTGGTCTTTCAGACCGTTTTGTCCTATTCTCCTTTAATGTTCGATTATATAAAGAGTTATTTACCAGCATTTTTAATATAGGATGGGGGGGACTGTCTTACCCCGTTTTGGTGGGAGGGCCATTTTACTAAAAAAACACTTTAAATAGAAAAAAATATATTAAGAAACAAAGGTAATAGCTTCAATTAAAAATTGAATATATTTTTTAAAGCTTAAAGTTTTGTTCTATCATCTTAGCCCAGTCAACGAAGGAAATATAAATGCAATAAATCATGTTCTCTGGGTTATTATTTTATGTGGTAGGGGTGACCCCCAGGTACTAAAAGTCCACATATTAAAAGTCCACAGCCCAGGGCGGTGAGCTTTAGAGAGGAGGGGAAGTTAAAGGTCCCCCTTTGTAGTTTTCGTGAATGTTTAAAAAACTAAGAGCTTTAGTGGAAAAGTGTATACGACAAAATGAAAGTAAATTAGATTTCCTACAAAAAAGGTTAAATTCATATTTTTGATAAGAGCACGATTAAGAATGATAAGGGGGGTAGAAATATCGAACATTTGAAAAATAACATTATTGGCCTACATAATTAATATTTGTATTAATTAACCAAGGAACAACTGAAAAAAGAGTATATATTGATTTATGGTCATTCCAGTGATATTGTAAGGGCAAGTTGGGATGTAATAGAAGCGAAATAAAATGTCCTAAAATGTTTAATGCTGCCTTTATTCATATAAGAAAACCGGTTTCTTCAAAGGTAAGAAGTAAACAGGATATTTAAAATTATTGGCCAATACTTTGTGAAAAAGACTTAACATATGTTCCTAGAAAAATATTGTGTAAGAGGGGGTGTATTTCACCCTCCTTTCTTTATGGGAAGGATATATTCCTAAAACATTAACTTTGAGTAAATAAATAGCTATCTATTAAAAAAGAACGAAAATACCTACAATACTGTGTTTTAGCTTTTTGTAAGCTTAATCCAGATTCTTTCAATATATAGCCAAATAAACTTGATAGTTTTTGATCAAGTTGTTGAAAATACAAAGTTAATAAAACAATTGAAACATTTTGTAAATTGATTTTTCTTTTTTATTTTTCGTTTTTAAGTTATAAATTATCTTATATAATTAGCTATTGTTGTAAGCTTTAAGTCAAATGCTGAAAACCAGTGGGTTGTGGGGTTCTTAGTTTTTGAGAAAAATGAGAACTATGAAAACTCATTTTTTGTAAAGAACTCTAAGAACCCCACAACCATCTGGTTTTCAGCACTTGACTTAAGGCTTATAAGCAATATTAAATAATTTAAGCCAGTTTACTACTTTATAGCGTAAAATCAAATAAAAAATGAATTTACAAAATATTACAATTTTTTTAATCAACTTTGAGTTTTCAAACGACTTGTTCAAAAACTATCAAGTTTATTTGGCTATATAATAAAAAAAATCTGGCTTAAGCTCTACAAAAAGCTAAAACACAGTATTGAAGGTATTTCCGTTGTTCTTCAATAGCTATTTAGCTACTCAAAGTGAATGTTTTAAAAATGTATCCCTCCTGTATAAAAAGGACGAGAAAATACACCTCCTTTTTTAAGAATATTTTTCTTGGAACATGTGTTAAGATTATTTCACAAAGTATTGGCCAATAACTTGGAGATATCCTGTGTATTTCTTACCTTAAAAGAAACAATGTTTCTTATATGAAAAAAGACACTGTATCAAAAAAAAATTAAATATGGGCATTTTAAACCCAACCCCTTTTTCACACCATCAATGGAATGACCATAAAATCAATATTTACTAACTTTTCCGATGTTTCTGGTTAAATTAATAAAAAAATATTAATTATGTAAGCCAATAGCATTGTTTATCAAATGTTTGACATTTCTACTCCCCGCATCTTTCTTAACGTTGCTCTTACCGAAAATATGAATTTAACTTTTTTTTAGGAAATATAATTTACTTTACTATCTAGTTTTCAAATAAAGTTACCATGAATAGTTTTTGAAACAAATTATTTCAAGCTAAAACTTTCAGAAAAAAAGAAAAGTAAACATTCGAATTGTGTTTGTTCCAATTTTTTTTCAAAATTTTGTTGCTCTTATCCTGAAAGAAAAAATATCTCATAATTTTATGATATTTCGGCAATCAATAAAGCGGTAAGGCGCCAGTTATAGCTTTCATTTAAACTCAAAATTGAAAATCGTAACATATTTTAATTTTGAAAATTTTTAGTCGTCGTACATCGTTATGTGGGTCTTATGCCAATTTCCTTCATTCTTTTTGTTGATACTTTTGAAAAAAGGTTTTGAAATATTTTGCGTTTACTGTTTTTTAATGAATCCAAGAAAAAGTCCAAAATTCTGTTATAATATATTCTGAAAGTTCGTCTAAGTACCCCTTGGAATTGGCTATTGCTCAAATTCAAAATTTACTTGCTTCAAAGGATAGGCTTGAAAAGATGATAGCCGAAAAGTAGTTTTCCAAATCGTCTTCATTCAACGAAAACTCCATAACTCCATTTTCTTAGAAGAAACCTCTTGTAAACAAAATATATACGAGTATAATACATATAAACACTTTCTGTAAAAATCTTATGTGCTTTGGTCATTTTGGGTCACCATTGTTTCGCAAAATTCATTTTTCTTGTTTCGCCTTAATTGTTTCCAATCATTTTGCAGTCCATTTAGCGTCTTCATCTTTCGCTTTTGTTTGAAATTACTTTCAATCGTTTCGCAAAATTCATTTGTCAATTTGTGGTTCAGTTTTTTTTTTTTTTTTTTGTTTAATTATTTTTTATTTGGTCGAGAGCTTTTCACGCAAAATAATAATATTTCGCCGTTTTATAATTTCACGAAAAATCGCCAACCCGTTTTATTATTTCGCTGATTATCATTTCGCCGTTTGATTGTTTGACCCTTCATTATCATTGGCTTGGTTATATGGTTTTCACACTGATCCCCAAACCCGGTTTTCAGTGAAAACTTATGAAAAACTCGAAAACCATTCACACCGAACATTTCACGTTTTCGTTTGACATTACAATTTTTCTTTAACCAACGTCTCACAATTTTTTTTTTTTTTCTTCCGTTTTATGAAAGTTAAATGGTTATTTATTTATATAAATATATGATATGATATGAACAATTTTATTTACCACACACAAGGTTTATCAATTTCAAACAAATTAAATAATTTCGAGATTTGAATTTTATATTTGCTATGACAGAATTTCGTCAGCTGGTTTTCAATTTTTTTTTTAAAAGCATCCAATCAGTTTCTTCGGTGACATTTTATTGGGCACTGAATTTTATAAAAGGTTTGTTTGTTTTGTTCCCAATCTGAACTCTAGCAAGTTTTCGACTGGTTTTACATAAAACTTCTGTTTTACGAAAACCTGGAGTTCAAAATGATATAAGGGAAAACTTGTGTTTTCGATTAAGTTTTTCTGCAAAACCGATATTTTCGCTAAATCCGGGTTGTGGGTTCGGTGTGAAAAGGCTATAAGATTAACTTGCTTTTTTCCTGAGGCGTTGGACAATAAACTGTGTTTTAATATAAATTTCTCTTGTTGACTGACAATCTATTCTTGCTGTTATCATTGTGTTTGGTTGTTTTGTTCTTTAATTGTTTTGCTCAGTTTTAATAAATGAATATTATGACAAAATTTATGAGACTTTTTAGTCGATGGATATTTTTTCGATTTTAAACACATAAAATCTTGAAAATTATGCGAAATTCGGCATTTTGTTCATCTTTTTTTTATTTGGCATTCGATTTGACTTCCATTATATTTCATGCCTTAAAATTTCTTACAAAACAATTGAATGCTAAAAAAGCGAATCAGCTAAATTCTAACTAATAAAAGTCAAAACAACAAAATGCTTAAGAAAAAAATTGGCAATCTTCATAGCGCTAATTAAACAAAATGCTTAGTGAAAATTGCAAAATGGAAAATGCGAAGTGATGATTTGTCAAATCTCCAATCATTCAAAAAACAAAACGTTGTTCGCCAAACGTAAAATGCAGAGCAACGAAATGCTACTTGAAAAAAATTGAAGCAAAAAAAGTCGAAATGAAACCCCGCTAAACGTAAGTTTGCCAAACAATTCTGGCGAAACATACCATACCCGGTAATTTTATAACTGAATATTTTGTAGGGGCGACTTTCCTTTTACGACATTCCAATTTTGAAGTTGATTTTTTTTAGGGGTAGATAGGTATCTCAATAGAAAATTTTCCAAATCTTAAGGTAAGGAAACCCCTCTAAATGCAATTAAAAAATGTTTAAAATTTTAAAAATCGGGTATTTTTTACCAAATTGTACTTTTTACACCAGGAATTTGGAAACGCGGATATCCTCATTGGATAGATTATCACTAGAAAATACTAAATATCACAATTTTAAGGAGAGACAATATTTATAAGTATTTTAAATTAATTTTAGAACTTTTTGTTTTGCAATAGAAAATGGATGTGAAAATAATACTCAATTTCAATTACAAATCAAAGAAATGTCAAATGGTCTTGCCAGACACGTATTTTTCCCCTTGTGTTTTTATTTTGGGAAAGTTTGCGGGAAATTTAAAACTTATTTATATAAATACAGTGCTAGCACCCAGCATTACTGCGTATAAACAGTGAGGTATGTATAGGGTGGCAACCCCCCTGCTTGGGCTCATTATAGGGTTTGGGGTGGGGCAAGGTTTGGTGTATGCAAAGTTTCTTTTGCATTTAAAAAACATGGATTAAAAGAAAACATCCCAAAACCAAAGTGTACATCTGGCAATACTTAGCATGCAATGACATTTGAGTATTTATTTATTTTCCAAGCATTTTGTATGGAAAAAGTGAAAGCTTAAAAAATAATTAAAAATACTTATAAATGTTTCCTCATCCTAAAATTGAGATGTTTGGTGTTTTTTAGTGAATATCTATCAAATGAGACCATCCGCGTGTTAAAATTCGGGATGTCGTAAAGGAAAGTTGAGCCATTTTGTATACTAAACATTCTCAAATTCTGGTCAGTAAAAATCCATAAAAACTACAGATATCTCAAAATAAAATAAAATGGAGTTTGGGAGTTTTCATTGGATTTTATTTCGTTGAACACACAATTTAAATACACATCACAATCTCTAAGTTTTGTCCTACCCTCACCTAAATTTTTTTGAGTAATCAACTCAAATAACTCTTTTTTTGCTCCTAAAACTTATTTCGTTTATTAAAATTTTATCATAATAAACCCAATACATAATTACAAAGCTTTGGTTGTATTATATAAATTTAATGCACTTTAAACTCGATTTACTTTGTTAATAAAAAAAATAATTGTCTAAAAAAGGATATTTCTCACACATCTGAATTTGCATTTGTAATTTATGAAAAGTTGTTATAGTAGGTACACATATTACCACTATCTAATCACATCAAACTTTGAAGTTTATTTCGGCTAATTTATTCGTGTTTTGTTGTCATTGTGTGTATGTCTTTTAAAGCGTTTGCTTTGTAATTATTACACAGCATATGCTGCGAACAAATCACCGCCAGTCCCTTGATTTACATATTTTATAAATTTTCTTGAAGTCTCTAGAGCAGAGAGACTAAAGAAGGCAGTAAGTCAATAAACTTTCATACATGTTTTCTACTCTTGCTTCAACCTACATTTCCATAATACCTATTTTGATGAGGCTTTCGGGTAAATAATACTTCATGCCCAAGCAAAGGGGTTGATAAAGCATACTACGTATCATTTACTTTTCTCTCGGATCTAAAAGTTGTCGAAGATACTTGTACACAATTCACTACAAGCGGTTGTGGAGTGTTCTCGAGATTTTCTACTTTGTTTGAGAGTTGTATAATAACCCTTTGTAAAGTCGTGAGCTATCACTTTGAGAAGTTACGCTAATTTTCTTTGCATAAAATATATGTTTATGTTTTAAGCCAAAAATATCCGTATAACAACCAAAATAATACATCTATACTAAAGATAATTATTACGAAAAGGAAATTAATTTTTGAAAAGGACAATATGGTGTTGGTGAAATAAGCATAACAAGTGTGTTCCTTTAACCGCATGCACATGAGTCTCACCCAAGGGCGGATAAATGGATGTTTTGAGGATGCCATCCCTTACCCCTTTCAGCAATTATCCAACATGTAGTACATATTTCTTAATACATTCTTTTAAGTTTTATAAAAACGGCAAGATGCAGTTGAAAATACTTATGCCTTTATATTGTTTCCAGAAATTGTTTTTGACCAGGAATATCAAATTTTCCTTTGAGTTTGAATTCACTTGCAGGGAGGTGATAAGGACGGGCTCCTTATTGCCAATTGCCGTAGGGCTGGCCACGATACCAAACCAAACAATACTTTTGTAAGTATGGTCTCGGTATCGTCAAGATCGAAAAAAATCATTATCGTCTCGGTATTGGTATCTTTCTCGTATAATTCAGTCTCTTTTAGTCTCGTATCAAAAAGTCTCGTTTCCGTATCGATATTGCTATCGGTATCGGTATGGTTTCGGTATCGGTATCTGTATCAGTATCAGAATCGGTGTGGGTATCGATATCGGTATCGGTATTGGTGTCGGTATCGGTGTCGGTATCGGTGTCGGTATCGGTCTCGTCTGACTTCGGTCTTGGGTCAGTCACAAAATAAAATAAAATGAACGACTTGGTCACCTGTATTGAACGATAAGTCATCTGAACATAAATTCTGCGTCAAAATATCATAGCAGGAAAACAATGCTGTTAAAAAATTGCTGGAGCCGTTTCCGAGAAACCAGACAAAAATATGATGCAGTTTGGCTTAAGTCACTTCCTCCAACTAAAAAGAATCAGATCTGAAAATTTGATTCAAAATGATCGGTTTCATAAAAACAAAACAAAAAATGGGTGCCATATCGGTCTCGTATAACACAGTTTCGTTTGGTCTCGTATCTAACGAAATCTCGTCTTGGTATCGTTTCGGATGCTTTGGAGTTGGTTTCGTCTATGGTTTGGTTTCGTCTTATGGTTTCCGATGCCGAAACTTTTCTGGTATCGTGGCCAACCCTACCAATTGCGCTTCTCAAACTTTTCACTCGTTCCCTCAAATTGTGCTATTTAATTTTGAAATTGGATGATTTAGGGCTCCTTATTAAAATTAAGATATAATAATTGACCTAGATGAGACCTTTAAACGTTGGAAAATCTATTGTGAATCCTTCTTACATTTCAATATTTACTTGTAATCGCAGTTTAAACCTCTTTGCAGTTGATTCAATTTGCACGCTTAACAAATTGATTTTGTAAACTATGTAAGACTATGAAAATATACTAGATCGGTTTCCAAAGGTCTGACTTGATAAATGGCCGATCTCAAAACTTTTTTGAAGGGAAGAAGACGAAGTTATGTACGGACATAGGTGGAATACACTGCTAAAATGCTGTGTGTATCCTGTTTCCTGCTCATGTTGATCAAGATTATTCAGTAAGTTGTTGGATTTGAAAACCATGTTGGTATTTTAACGTTGTTATTGCTAGTTTATCAGTGTGGGATCATCCAAGTCTTGGGGTTAAACCTGAATTAACTTCAGAGACGTATTTTTCAATCAATTGAAATGCTCTGTTAACTCCGACTAAACTCACCCAACTTGGTGAGTTAACTCAACAACTCACAACAAATCTAGATTCTGGGTGCTTTAACAATAACATGGCTGCTATAACCTCACACATACTACAAGCATTCCAATTGAAAGCCCCTTTATTTAGTTTAATGGCTCATTAAAACCTTCTCGTGGTCCAAGGGCTACCAACCTTTAAATCGATAAATGAATGACAAAGAACTCCGAAAAAAAGTATGCATATCATGGTTATCTACCAAAAATCGGGGAAAATGTCCTATAAATAAAAATAAAATCATAATTTTTATTAGAAAATATTTCTAGAAAAAGAAATTCCTGAGATAATATATTGTAAACACATTTATCTTTCTTTTGAAATCGATTTTTTTATGATGGTTTTAATTTAAGTTGTGTTTTTGCATTGTGTATATTTTTTTGTTTTTGCTTGGTTGCTGTTCCCTCATGGAAGGAATTTTGCTTGGTGAAGGTTGTTATTAGTTTACATTTGTTTGAGATAAGAGGGAAAACATCAGTACAGCACAACAAGGGATTTAATTTAAGTGTTAACATTTTTGTGGGCTTCATACACAAAAATACTACATATGCAATGGGGATGATGAGGAAATATTTAAGAATTTACAAAGTTTCTACCGAAACCTACTTCTATAATTTTATTATTGTTTTTAAAGCAATATTAGGAGAAGTGTTAGGGATACCTGCAAACAAACTTTTCACAAAATAAAAGAAACTACCTTAAACAAGGAATGCATCGAGCAGGATGGTTTCGCTTACAACCGGGCCCCAAATCAGCCTTAGAAAAAAAATAATGAACCACACTGGGCTGGGCATCCAAAGGCAATAGGTAAACAGGTGAGTGAGGGTCATGCAGCAAATCACCTTCAACCTGCTGTCAAGTCAGGTGTTACAAAACAACTGTTACGGAAAAAGCTCTCCAGGGCCTACTCAGAGCAACATTTATATCTTTGTCGAGATACAAATACTGACTCAACCATGATGCCAAAATACTTAACCCCACTTTTACTCACCAGCGGATACCTTTGTAGCGTAGCCCTTAGGTCACTCGCTTGCATCAGTTTTTTCTCTCATCAGTTGAGACTCCCCGCAAAGACTTTGTTTTTAACATCCAGACATTACAATACCGCTGAGGGAAGTCACGCTTTAAGACACTGCTTTATAGAATTGGTGAGTTTTTCACCTTCTTAAAACCATTTTTAGTATCATAGTCTGCGTTTTTACATTTCCACTTTTCACAATAAACATTCTACCATTTAATTGTTTTAATTCAAAAAGTCCCATTTTACAAGGTTTTTATAAAGACATTTAAAGGTATGCCCGGGAACTTTATTTCAAAATTTGTGGAAGTGACTTTTCAGCTTATAAACATATTTTTCAATCTAATTTCCTTCAATAGTGCGTTTTGTTAGTTAGTGAGTTTTATCCATTAACAAACGATATACAGACACTCACAGGGTTTTTCCAAGGAGAGGGTGAATTCTTCCAGACAGTAGCATTCATATTTAGTTTTATACGCATTGTTTTATCGCTAACGTTTCGAGCTCCTTAGAATCGGAATCCATCATTTTTAGAGAGATTTCTGTGAACTGCGTACATTCGTACGTTGATACGTTCGTATGTGTTAGTACGTTCTTTCGCTTTTTTTCGTTCAGCATATCTCAAGAACGATTGAAGATATCGACTTTAAATAAAATATTAAAAAATTAAAAATTCAAAAAGAAGTTTTTTTTACAATAGCAATTTAAAAAAAAAAAAACGCTTTTAAATTTCGTTAGTATCAAATATCTCGAGAACGAATGATGCTATTGACTTCGGGTTAATTTTATCCTTCGCATATTGACGTATAATTGAATTGGTAAAAGTATTAAAACATATCAATTTCCATTTTTATTAAAATTAAAACAAAAAAAACTCCTGAACAACGTTTGCAAATCGTGCAAAACAATCATTTGGTTCGCGTGAAGCATCAGGAAACAGTCAATTTATTGAAAAAAAATTTTGTTTAGGTGCCGAATATTCTCTTCCAAGGCGTCAATCGTCGCAGACTTATCTGCGTAGACAAGCGACTCCACATAATAGCTGCGTTTTTTTGGATGTCCATACAGACCTTGGTGAAAAAAATGACAGTGGGACTTTTCACCATTTGCCTTGGTCTGCCATTTTCTATTGATCTATGCTACCCGTACCTAAACATTTTTTCATTTCTATATAAATTATAACGAAAATTGTAGCCTGGCAATGCCGTTTTTATCGGGATAAATGTTACAACGAGTAAATTATCATATGGAAATAAAGACTTAGAGTAATTTTAGCTTCCATTTCATCATTATCCGTTTTTATTTTTATTTTTATTTTTGTGTTGAATTAAGTTCGCACAGCTGACTTGAAATGCCAAAAATGTCAGAAAGAAAGAAAAAAGAAAGCCTTTTTTGACAGCTATTTCAGTTGCAGCACTCTATTCTGTTCAGGCAGTTATCAGGAGTTATTTCATTATGGAATGGAAAACCAAACTAAGAATAAATCAAGTGACAGCTGTCAAAAAGACCAACTCCGAAAAAAGTGTTGCCAGATTGAAAACCACACCTTTAAAAAAACACCCTCTACTATACTCTGACTTTCTAGTTTATGTTGCGCATAAGAGCTGCGTTAAGAATGGCGGATTTAAACTCTTAAGAATGGCAAGACCCTGATAATATTTTTTGAAATCGTCACTGGCTTTTTGACAGAGTTCATTTAAAAGTGCCTATGGTACTTGGAAGGAATATTTGTCAGAGGGTAAGGGACCCCTTGAAATTTCTCTTTTTTAAGATTAAAGGAAACATTTGGTGGTGGTATTTATCGTGTACTAAATTCTTGATTTGTATTAATTTTTGTTTTAAATACAATTTGGTAACTTTGGATAAAAAATGGTTAATATCCATAGACTTGATTTCCACGAAACTTAATGCCCCAATACATATGTGTATAATAAATTATAAAAGGTTGTTACTGCTATTTAGAGTGCCCATTTGTGCTGTCAAAAAATATCCAAATGACCCTTTTTCAAACATTCCGTGTGATTTGGCTCAAATTAATTAGAATCGGTTATGAAAATATAATTTTTTTATACATACTCGTAAAAATTTCAAAACTTTTTTTTTCAAAACTTGAAACATTTCATCAAAAACCATCAACAGCATCATATTTATGCTTAACGTGAATCTTTTATGTTTGAAAATGAAAACAAAAATTGACAACTAAGCGACTCATATCCTTTAAGTAATACCTAATTCCTCTCTTTGATGTTGTAGATAATTTATTTATGTCAAATTCAAGATCAAAAGACTTGAGTGTATGAATTATTTTAACGACAAATGTTCACGTATAGGTACTCCAACATGAATTTTTAAAAACGAACTCACTGAGTTAGTATATTGGATAGGCCATTGCAAACTCAACTCGTTTTGCTTTCCGCACTTGAGTAATGGGTTTTCTGCTGAGCCAGTGTCGCACTATAGTACATTTCCTTGTCCATATGAATGACATTGAATGATTGATGTTGTCAGCTGGAGTTAAATTAGATTTTGCCTCAATGAAATTTGTCTACCCACTGCTCAGATACAAAATTGGTATTTACTCATACTGATGCCTTTTGTTTGTCTGTTTTGCTTGGTCACTATAGTAAGTAATCCGTTTCTATATAGAAGTGATTTACTCTTCAATACATTCATAGCATTATGCAACAAGTTTTGTAATTAAGTTTCGTGAGTTGAACGCCTTAATTAATATTATACTCCTTTTGTGTTTTAATGAAAAACTGAATATGGCACAGTATTACAAAAAATATTCATGATTGACCACAACCACTACCACAAATTGGACAATATGAAAATAATTATAAGAGAAAGAGTGAAAGTGCACTACTAGATCGCATGAACTTGCCGTTATGGTTTAAAGTTTGAGGTGGTTAAGTCAAAAGTAATAAACAAATTGAATCGTTTTTTGAAACTCAGACAAATTCGGAAGTTTTGGTGTCTAATACGAGTGGAACTATACTTGTTTGTTAAAATTGAAGGAAATGGTGAATTAAATCGTCCTTACTCAGGCATAAAAGTTAAGTAGGTTTGATAAGAAATCATATTTTGTGAGAACAAAATAGTTCCAAGCTTACTCTTGGGGTAATACTTCCAATTAAATAAATGTAAATTCACTCGACTAAAAAAGTAGTTTTATTTCTAAAAAACTTTCTAGTTTTACTTTCAAAAACAAAAGTCTCATAATGGAGAAAGCAAAAACAATTCCCAAAATGAAACTTTCTATCGAATTCAGTCATGCAAAATTGTACATCTAACTTTAACTCATTAACCCATTGTGTTGAAGCATAAAGTTTCAATGGGTGGTACGATCGGAATAGATCTTATTTGTTCCGAGACTTCCCGTTCCAGATTTGACAATTTAGGTTTCAGTTCCTTATTCCACATTATCTTTAATTCGGCATCCTCGTGTGACTCGATTCGAGGAACTACTTTCTTTTTCTCTTAAGTCGACAGAGAAAGTGATGCCAACTCCCTATTAATCTTTCACACAAAAGGACAAGTGAAGAAAAATAGAAATATACAATATAAATTAAGTGAATTTAACGAGGAGAAAGTTCAGTCTTCACGCAACAATAATTTTGTCTTAAGGCGACACAACAACGACAAAAAAGTGAATTTCTGATCACGATATTTGAACAGGAAGCCATTATTCTAGAAAAATAGTAGACGACGAGAGCTGGTGAGGATAAATTCATGTCTTTTAAAAATCTTCTGTATTTTTTTTTTTTGCTTACGAAATTCGTATCCTTCAGAAAGGTGTGAATTCGCACGGATGTTCCAGTTTGAGCCAGATCAGTGACAAAAGCTTTCTCCAAGTAATCTTTGCCCAAAATTCGAACGAGGAGTTTGACACAAACATATTCTTTGGCTCGATTAAGAAAACCCTACATTTTATTTAACGTGGGCGTATCGTCGCAAACAAAACAAATACTATTGACCTGAAGAGTGTCAAAATTCCTTTGGGGTAGCCCCGAACATATAGTGTCTCAAAAAGACCCAACATGAGTAGGTAAGGGGGTTATAATCCCAGCAAAAATTCCTCAAGAGTTTAACGAGATATCAATTTATTTTATGAATTCTCAATCATAATCTCTTCCTTCAATAAAAAAGGACTCAAGTCCGAGTAAGAGCACAAGGATTCGGCCGCTCTATAAGGCACCACGTGGCACAAGCGCCGAAGAAAAGTGTGAAATCAAGAAAAGTGCATATTAAAATGAAGTGAATGTAAAAAGAAGTGAAGGGTGAGATGAAGTCACTTATGAAGATATGAAGTGAAATATAGTTTTCCAATTTTTTAATGAGGGCTGTTACAATTTTCAAAGTTGCAAAAGTAATGGCATAGGAATATTCCAAGATCATTTTTTTTTATTATCCAATAAAAGTAAGTTAAAAAGGCTCCGATGACACGACCAACTTTTTTGCTTCAGAAAACCAGGGGGTAGACGCGGTCACTCAACTGGAAGCTGCAGAAGCATTACCCTACCACAAAAGTTTTAATCTACAAGCAACTTTTGAGACCAATTATCAGTTACAGCTTGCCAGTTTGGTTTACCATCTCCAAAACAGCTATGAAGGAACTGTAAATATTGGAGAGAAAAATCCTGAGGACTTGTTTCGATCGTCAACGACTTAAGCACGTAAGCACAAACGAGCAACTCTACTCTGAAGTCAAAGTTATCCCCCTGGACAAGTGCTTAATGCTATCTGCAGATAAACTGGTAAGGAAGCTCACCACCCTAATCAACTGATGATAACTACAACAATCAACATTGAATATGAAGAAAATTTAAAAAGAAAATTCTTCTGTTTGAGTGGAACGATGAATCAGGACACTTCTACACTGATCCAGGGTCAGCCCATTATCGTGGCTAGGCGCCAATCCTATCCCAACCCTAAACCAATACTTCGACTTGACAACCGAGACTGAACAACCTGAGGATGATACGAGTAAAGTCAAGCCGACTTTTATATTAAGTTTTTAAAAATTACAAATCTTAATTGTATTTAAATTTTTTTTTAATGAATAACGTTAAGCCCCTTATGTGCCAACAAAATCCTTTTATTTATCAATGTATGTATCTTATATTTATAAATTAATTTTAAGCCAATTGTAAATAGAAATGTTCAATAAAGCAAAATTGAAAATTGATTGAATTGTCACGACCAACTATGTTCTCCCCTAAGAAGAAGTTAACAGGAGATTGGATGTTGGAGGCAAAAATAGGGGCGGTCGACTATCAACTTAGATTTAGGCATGAACAAAGTAACACTGACCTTAGTGAATAAAATTTACCAATTTTTCAATTAATTAAATTCTCTGAATGTTATTCTTCGTCATAAAGTGAAATTCAATCAGAAAATTAAAATAATTTTCATTCTTCAATGTGACTATTCGATTTACTGGAGTCAGTGCTGGTCACGATATTAGAAATGTCTACCTGTTACGGAGATCGAGACAAGACCATAATTTTTAAAACGAGATTTACCAAGATTCTTGGTAGGATTATTACTTTAATCTAAGATATTTCTACTAATTTGATCAAACAATTGAATTGATTGTTCGTCGTAAACGGCAGAAACGATTCGTATGAAATATTCAGAGTTGGCTAATATAAATGGAAGAAGGGCTTTGGAAGTAGTTTTAGTAAAATCCGCCATCCGCCATGGCCTTATACATATGCATATATCACATATATACAAACTTGCAATGATTTATGAAATATACGCTTGTGGTAATAAACAACGCCGTGTAAGTGTAGAAAAGTTAAAAAGTTGGCCGGTAATTGAAAGCTTGAATTTGAGATGGTGAAGTTTTCCTCTCGATATACAACATGTCCCATAGGATTTAATACATTTATCAATACAAGTAATTATAAGTGCTATACTCTATCTAATTTATATTTTCAGAAGAGAGAAGATAGGATATTTGCCTTTCAATCTGGCCATTATAGATTTCAATAAGGTGTCCTTATTTTAAAGCTCTTACAGGGTTGACGTAGTGAGAGTTATAAACTGCCGAAAATCTCAAAATCTCACCAAAATATCGATAGGGTTACCAACTGTTTATTAGTATTTTATAATCAAAAGGCCGCAAAAAAGTGAATATATTTTTTTGCACACCACCAATTATTATTTAGAACCCAAGTTCTTTAAGGGTTTTCCCAGAAGGCCTTAACCTTTTTAAAGTACATAACTAAAAAAAAACTTTGCTTTTACTAGATTTTTCTTTTCCTTTTGGGAGGTGCCTTCGATTTGGTTTAATTTAAACAATTGTAAACATTTTCGTTTTGATACAGAATAAAACTCTTAAAGTTTGTAGGTTGCGTTAACGATCTCTTGATTTTTCTATGCGCATGTGTCCTTCGAAAGAACTTGAAGCCATTTTTATATGTAAATTTATAACGACACAAAAATAATACCTCCTAAAATCTTAAAATAAAACGTGAAAATAATAAAACGCCCAGCGTCAACACCTTCTTCTCTAAAGTCAAAATATTTGTTATCAAAAGCTCTAAAAAAGCTTAAATTCTGAAAGTTGCAGGCCTTTAGAATTACCACCAACTTGGTAATGGTAACTCTGATTCAAAATGTTTTTTAACTTTTTTTAACTAAACACAATGTTAATGAGGGTTGTATACTGCAAATATAAATTGGACAGAGTGTTACTCATTATTAATCGTCGTTTATTAATATGGAGCTTAAAATCTGAATAGATCTTAAGCCAAATTTTTGAATATCTAACAAAAAAGCAAGTGAAGTTTTAAGATTTTGTTTATTTTTTCAATGTGTTTTGTTTTCAGAGTGTAATTGATTATGAAATATTTTGAAGTCGTATTCGCTGATTTTGTTTTTTGTATTTGCAATATTAAAACGAAAAACTCTTGTTTATTTTTCCAAATAAGAAAAGCTTCTCTTTCCTCAATTAAAATTATTTAATCTTATGGTTTCGTGAAAGTGGTCCTAAGAAAGATATTAGAACACTCTTTTGGGTCTGCGTCAGTGCCTTTCGTTGTCATGTTTTCACTTCTTATTATAGTCACCATTAAATGAGAGTTTAGATGATTGATTTTTTTAATTTTCAATGTTTTTCACACCGAACCAGAGTGCAAAGGGGAAACAGAAAATCTCAAGCTAACAAAACTTATTGTACGGAATGGTTGAACATCTGAAGAAACAACAAACAAACATCAAAACAATAATAAATTTTGCTATCTCTTTTCCGAATAAATACCCTACGCACATATTATGGCTGACCATGTCAAATGGGTCCAGCGCAAACGCAGCGGATCAAATACCCCTTTTGTTTTTTGGTGGGTTGCACCATTTCAATAATCATCGTTGTATAAAAATAATCATCAGTAGGTAGGAAGGTTGGGTACATATTAATATAAAGTACAATTTTTGAATAAAACAATACCACTAAGCCAAAAAAATTCTGAATCTAATTTTGAAAACTACTTAAACATTCGTTGTATTGCGTTTTTTGTTAGACTCTAGTTTATCGTTTAGATTTGGGCTTAAATTATATGAATAGCATAGTTTAGCAAAGTAAAATCAGAACTTATCAAGGCTACGTAGCCAATGTACATATTACGACAATATTGGTGAGGATATCAAATATAATACCTACATAATTTGTGTGGGTCCCGGATGGTCTGCGAATTCCATAATCGTAAATATGCCAAAAAAGAGTCTGACTCCCGTCGCCGTCGCCGGCCAAACATAAATCTAAAACTTAAATATCTAATAGTCCCTATATATAGGCGTCTACAAGCTGTTTAATAATCAACACAAAAGCAATAAAGGTCAATCTTCCAACCTTTTCAAAAACTGTTTTCTGCGTGCTTATTTATTATGTACCTACATAGGTACATAAAACAACATTGATTTATGCATTTCTACTGACTCATTAACCAGTTTACATAACCTTAAAAGAAAATGGATGTAATACCTTCCTACTTTCGTAACTTACAATCAGTTACCCCAAATATCCCTTAGAAGTCAGTTGTTGTTCTAAAATCGACCATTGTTTTCAAAACAACAAAACATAGCAAAAAGCTTTTTATTGAGCAGATACCTATGGATAGGTATGTACGAGTACGTACTATGTATTTTAACATTTATATGTAATGAATCTGTAAGACCGGACAAGTTGATAGATCCACACCTTCCTATTCCTACGCCGACTAGCTATAATTGTTTAATCCCTTGCTTTCATTTCATAACGTCCCCTGCCATGTTATCTGACGTCTTATGAGGTTTCATTGAACTTTTTGATAAAATGTATAATTACGTATTTAATTAGAACGCAAGCATGGGGACATAATGCTGAAGTTATATTTTTATTCAAATGCATGCATTCAACTGCATTGTTAACTCTTTTTTTTTTTTGGGGGGGGTTAACTCATACCCAGCTCTTCAATTTTTTCATTTTCAATTCTAGGTATTTTCAAAGCGGAAGCTTTTGCAGCTTTTGCGAGGAAACCTCTGTATACGTGTTAAAGAAATTATATGCCTGCAAAAGTTCTTCAGTCTGGGTCAAGATTGATGTTTTTTATTACGACTTTCTGGGTGAACTATCACGGTACTATGCTGGAGCAAAGCTCTTTTTCGCCTCCCGCAAAAAACAAAAGGTGAGAAAGCTTATGTTTATTTGGAATCCTTGAGCTTTGTTTTTGTGATAGAATTCCATTATCCCCTCTGAGAAAAGGTCAGGTAATTCCAACAGGTCCTAGATAAGAACAATTCTCTCAGCCTGGAACATTTGGAATAAGTTAGGTATTGGAATGAAGTAAGGCACCATGCGCTGTTTAATTTTGGTATCAAGTGTGGTAATGGTGAATTCCAAAGAAGAGTTCCCATATGGATATAAATGGAACTTAAATGTCATCGCTCACTCATCTGATTTCTGTTGTTTTTTCTTTTTATTTGGAATCATGATGGATTTGAAATGATTCTTGGTGCCAAGGTATGGTATAAAGGGAAACCATATTAAACGTGCCTTACTGAACACAGAAACCTATACTACTAGCAAACTGGTGCAGAAGTTAGGGAGTTTGAGAGTGAGGAGATAATAAAGTATGAATTTACTCATTGGAATGTTTAAAAATCGATTTTAGTATGCAAAAATGTTTTAGAGGCAGACAGAGATGATAACATTTCGAGCACCTACTTTAAATTCTCAAATAAATTCCCTTGGCTGACTAAGGTTTACTAATAGTTTTAAGATCAATTAATTGAATGATAAAGGGGAATGTATGAAGAGAAATACTTCCTAATTATCTCGTACTATAAGAACTATATATACTAGTGCGTGCATACATAACTACATAGCCCACTCTTTAAAAGTTAGTACCAAATAATATTTTGCAAATCACAAAGGAATCTTCCTATATATGTTAGTATATGTTTACGTATATCTATACGTAACGTATGTATGTGGAAGGTGAGATAAGTATATAAGAGAAAACAAGCTCTAAAATTATAGGTAGGTTGGGTAAGCAGAAGCTAAGAAGTAGTCAATTTTTTTTTTAATTTCTCTTTAAATTTGGCTAATTATTTTTTTTTATGGAGATGATTAAGAAATTTTGTGGTTTTGGGGAAAACAAATTAGAAAGGAAGATATGCATCTACTTTGTAAAGCTATTTTGCAAATTACTTTTAGTAGCCTTTGAAGGGTTTGTTTTTTTTTTTTTAATATGATTCTCATGGAGTAGGTCTAAAATTAAATTGTATTGCACCTGATGTTACTTTGAAATTGAAACGATTTAACAATGGGGCCATTTAAGTGTATTTAGTTTTATATTACTAGGAATTTATACTCTCATCAGGGAAAACCTCTGTAAAATAAAACTAAAAAAGCTTAAGAATTTATGACAGTATACAAAAAAAAACAAATTTGTTATTTTATTGAACTTTGTATGTGTCTATGAAATTTCTTGGGTTTTTTTTATTGAAATTGGAATTTCACTGAGGAATAGATGGATGTAGAAATAAATCAAGTTGTTGCAAAGTATTGAGAATAAAGTGTTCATTTTCCCATGATGGAGCCTAATACACACTATTCAGTTGTCGTACTAAGGTAATCCTCAAGGTTGCCCATTTAGTTTCGTTTCTAGGGAAAGGAGTCATTCGTGGATTTCATGTAGGTACTCCGAGGCAGATAAACTCCTTAAGTACCTTAAAGTTGCTGTGCTGTTTTAAATAATGACTTTTTACCCTAGGTGGGTGCATTAATATTTGATATTTGGGTGTAGGTATTTCGTCTTGTTCTCATTTAATTGAAGACCAACAAATTTCACCAATTCTGTAAATGGTTAGTGTGTTGAAATGTCACGCAAGCCGAAAAAGTGCTTCTTGTGCTATTAGGTGTACAATTATCTAGGAGTATCGTTTGTTTTGAAATAGTCTATGAGGAGTATAAAAGAACAATTACGTGCAAGGGAAGGGTTATTATTTTTTGAATTCTTTGTTTGTTTGGCTTAAAACAGATAATGTTACTAAATTCACACATGTGTTTCTAAGAGAAAGTCACAACGGTGGCTTTTCAAATTGTTTGATATAACTCGGAAACTAAGCCAAATTTGACAACTTTATACTTAGAACTATTTTTTGAGAATTAAATGGTCTATCGAAATGGATAGTTTGAAATTAACAAAAACCAACTTAAAAAAAAAGATTTTTAAATTTGTTTCTTAACTGCATATAACTTTTTTTTTAAGGAAAGATTGGATCAAGACATACACGGGTAAAATAAAGTAGAGAGTAAAGGCTTACTATGGCAAGATCATAAAATTATCTTTTATTCACATTCACATTCACATTCACATTCAAACCTTACGATTTCTTATAGTTTTTGGCAGTTTTGTCCCGAATGTCCATTTTTCGGTACAATATGACAAATTTCGCTATCGTTAAAATATTCGAACTTAAGATTTTTGTGAAATACGATATTAAGATTATAAAGAACATTTAAAAAGTAGTTATTTTCACAATTTTGTTTTCCAACTCATTTCAAATGCTTCTAGACCAACAGACTAAACGGCTGGTCTGATTTTTATTAGACGGCACAGTTCGCAAGGAATTTTAAATTTAACATGTGGTACCTGAAAATATGCTTTCAGGCAAAAACTTCAAAAGTTATAAGAAATGGCAAGATTTGAATGGCTGTATTTCTGACAGTTTTCAATTTATATGGCACAATATAATAATGGAAATTTAAAAAAAAAAATATTAAAGCCTTTGATTTTTCAATTTTTTATTTGTGATATACATATATGTAGGTACTACAGATATGGTAAGTTGCGTATTTGTAAAAAATTTTAACTCGAGATTTTGATCAGAATCGTCATTGCAATGACAGGGAAGACGAAAAAAGTGTGTCTCACAGTAACACTTCTCTCTGTCTGTCTGTTCGACTACAGTCTAAACGGCTGGATCGATTTTCTTAAAACTTAATATACAGCGGTTTTTGGTGATTCTGACCACATGCTTTTTTATTTTTTTCTTAACTAAAAATAACGGCACCATTTCATTCAATTTTTTCAGCAATTTTACAAAATTTAATTTTTCTCAAAAACGGCTAAACAACTTTTCCTAAAAAATACGATAAATTTCTTTCAGTAAAGGCTACCTTTGGGTGGAAAACTATTTTTCAAAAAATGGTTTTTATAATTTTACCTTCCAAAGAACCATTTGTTATTTTCGATTTTCTTTAAAACGATTATTCTGATATCAATAATTTTTGTATACAAAAGCATGTAAACAATACACATAGTTTTTATTTATTACACTCTTTAAAGTATTTGAAGAAAAAAATTTCATACAAATATTAAAAACCAGTAAAGGAAAATATTTTTATTTCTTAGAAACTTCTCTAAGGATTTGATAAAACGTTTTTCTATAAGCGAAATTTAGTGCGATATACAACTTAAAATTATATTAAATTTACAAATAGCCACTATTCAAAGTGCCTCAAAATGGTAAATTCGCATTATATCTAATGGTGTGATTTTTATATTACTCTTAGAAGGGTACAATAGTCATCTAACTCATGAACCTAACTATCGTACCTGGGCACAACGCAATATGGAGTTGAGCTCATTTGAACTTTTAACTTGAATTATATTCAGTCGCGCTACTCATAAACAGAAGAACTTTTTTTCAAATTTCCCTTCATATTCTATTATTTAAAAAGTTTTTCTGAGTAAAATAATCAAACTCGGCCTAGTTTTCGATTTATTCCAAAAATATTGAAACGTGGCCAGTGTGACCATTCTTTCAGAAAAGCATGGTTGAATTTAGTAGCAATTTTGGTTTTTAGCATGCATGAGAGAACTGTGCAAAATCCCCCTAAACCAAAATCTCGAAAAACGACATCACACATTAAAAAAAATGTCGAAAAATATGATATCGCAAATAAATAATCCTGATTTGATAGATAAGATATGGTCGTACTTCATAATCGACAATTCCATGTCTATTGGACAAACTCAAGAATACAGGCTTAATGAGCAGTGGGCACGATGCAGCCAATGCTGGGTTTTTGAAAGTTTCTGATCAATGAAAATAATTCAAAATCGAATAATGCCTTCTCATAGTCAACATAAGCTAGACCATCGCCCAAATTCAGCCCGATCTATGCCCAAAGTCATTGTGGACATTTCGACGATGTCATATAGTCTTAGTCCATAAATTATGACATACACGGGCTCATATAAAAAAGAATTTCGTTATTAAAAATTATACTTCGGGTTGTCAGGTCAAGAAGCACTTTGTCTAGCCTAATTTCAGTATTCTTGTGGTCACCTAAAACGCTGCCCTGAATATAGCCCTAAGTCTAGCCAATCTCACTAAAAATTTATAATATTTCTTATTGATAGACTCTTAACAAATTATAAGGTATACTGAGCCTTCTCAATACATCCAGGCAACTGTTATGACTGCGGAATTAAAATATTTGTATGGAATTACTGATCTTGACATCTTATAAAAACAAGACGAACGAACTAGTTGAATACCTGATAACTTTTGAACTCAATTGAGTGCTTTTTGAAGTGACCAGAAAAGCACACACATAATGAAGTATTACAGATTCATAATTGGACATACAAACACAATATGTAAACGATGGTTTGCAAATAATAAACAGAAATGACCTTTCTAGAAAATTAATTATCGTTTTGATTTTTCAATACAAAGCCAATATTCCTGTCCTTTAAGTCATGTAAACAAGCAAAATTCATGTGAAGATAGCAAAAGATACTTTACGGATACGAAACTAAAGCTTATTTACCTACCAAATTAAAATTTTCTACTCTACCCTGCCTACAAAATGAAGACAATCTTCCCCTTTTTACAAGTATACTGATGTTTTGAAACTCTGATTAAATTCAAAAATACACAAAAAAAAAACATCTTTCACATCGAAAATATCATAATTGTTGGACTAGACCTTAAGCTTAATTTATTTATCAAATTAAATATTATAATCAAATTTGCCTGAAAGAGCCCTCTCTCTATATATACGTATTAACTACCACTCCCATCTTAAAATTTAATCACTAAAAATATAAGTCGTAACGAAGTAAGTACGAACGTTCTTGCGTTTCTAATGTATTTCGGTTTA
The DNA here is from genome assembly GCA_946251815.1 of Dasysyrphus albostriatus. NCBI lineage: Eukaryota > Metazoa > Arthropoda > Insecta > Diptera > Syrphidae > Dasysyrphus > Dasysyrphus albostriatus. Next base: position 181,116,744 of record OX276335.1, read on the forward strand.
AATTCCAGAACTCTCCGAAAACAGAGTTCAAATGCGTTTGGCATCAAATAGACATAACGCCATGGACTACAGGTAATAATTTCTTCGGTAATACCTAATTGCTGTAATTGAGAAATTCTTCGTTTATTCAAGCAATTAAATAAAATTAGTAAATTAACTGAGCTAAGTCTTGGGATAATTAATTTCTTACTCATCATTCTGCTTTGCCTATGGAAAATTTTAAAATCCTAAATCACTTTTCAAGGAAAAATAGGATAAGTGTATATTTTTGTTACGTTTCTTTTGTTATGATAGCAATTAAAGGGGGATTATTCATTGGTTGGCACAAAATCCTCAAACGAAAATATCATGAATAAACTATGCTCGCTATTTAATTTAGGCACCTGCTTTATTATGTAAATATGATAGATGGAAAAGTTACTCAATGTGTAACTATAATTTAACAACTTCTTTAACAATTTCGAATATTGTCGTTTAAACTGCAAAAGGTCGTATGTCACTTCTGAGAATTTTCAGGAGAACAATACAAATCAGTTTTGTTTTCAACTTTTTATTTTAATTTTTTTTTTTAATTAAAAAAAAAAACAATTACTTATACAATTTTATTAATTGTGACATGAGTCAAGGCCTTTGCTCAACATTTTTAACCTTTTGTCTGTCTATGTACCTAAGCACGTGTCAAACAGGTGTAAGATCTGACGTAAATTTTTACCATCAATTTATTTCAATGTCTGCTAGTGGGAGGGAAAGCTTACAGATTTAAACAATTATTGTAGTCATAGAAAAAACTCCCTATAGTTCGTCCCTTAGATGATAGGAAGCAATGAAGCTTACAAACATTATGCGTTTACCTCAAATGCTCCAAATTGGAAGCTTAATAATTTTTGTGGGCATACTTTTTCAATTTTTCCCTCCGATCAGTAGCGTAGCTACAGCTATATCAGCCGTATCAATGATACTGGGCCCCCGAGATGAAGGGGCCCCAAGATACAGAAGACCATATGTGTGTAAATCATTTTTCATAGATATCGGGTTTTTCAATAAGAGCGCTACAAAAGTTTTTTTAAATAAAACAAAAACGGTTTAGGATATCAATGAAAGTCTTTAATCCTGTGAAAGTACGTTCGATGCCATTATGTATCGAACTCGATTTCTTTTGCATGGCCACCACGAGCACGTTTGCAGAAGTCCAGACGCTGAACCCAATTTTCGACGGTTTTCAAGCATAAATCGGCTAATACTGCTGCAATTTCACGTTCGATATTCCTACGAAGTTCATCAATCGTCGCTGGCTTCTTGGCATAGACCATAGACTTTACGTAGCTCCACAGGAAATACGAGTAGTCTAACGGCGTCAAATCGCACGACCGAGGCGGCCAAGTGACTGGACCATTTCGTGAGATAACACGTTCTCCAAACTTGGTTTCCAATAAATTGATTGTGACATTCACTGTGTGGCTTGTGGCGCCGTTCTGTTGGAACCACATGTCCTCCAAGTCCATATCATCCAATTGGGGTCAAAAATATTCGGTTATCATTGAACGGTAGCGATCCCCATTCACATTAACGTGCCGGTCTTGATCATCACGGAAGAAGTACGGTCCAATGACGCTGCCGGCCCATAAACCACACCAAACCGTAATTTTTTCGGGATGCAATGATGACTCATGCAGTACGTGTGGATTGCTGCCTGACCAATACCGTATATTTTGTTTATTGACGAAGCCATTCAGCCAGAAATGAGCTTCATCGCTGAAGATGATTTTTGGATGAAAATCCGAATCATTTTCAAGTTGTTGCTCAGCCCAATTCACGAACATACGACGCTTCTGGTGGTCAAGCGGCTTCAGTTCTTGCGTCAATTTAATCTTGTAAGGAAGTAGGCCAAGATCTTTTCGCAAAATTCGTCACAACGACGTTACAGAGATGCCCAACGCTTGAGAACGACGTGTGAGAGACACATTTGGGCTTTCTGCAACTGAAGCCTCAGCGGCAGCAATATTCTCGACACTACGGGCATTTCTTTGTCTCGCTGGCACGGGAACATGTACTATGCCTGTGGATTCAAATGTTTCCACTAGACGCTCAATTGTTGATCTGCTAGGACGATTATGACGACCATAAATTGGACGTAGCGCTCTTAACGTTGAGGCCACTGACTCCGAATTTCGGTAGTAAATTTTAATAATTTCGACTCGTTGTTGGCTCGTATATCTTTCCATCACGAAATGGCAAACCTTACTGAAGAGAAATGTCAAAAGAGCGGCAGTAAATATGGCTCTACGCTCTACTTTTGTAGCGTCCCTGATGTAAAACCCTTTATAAATGTCCTTTTTTGTTTTATGCCTCTATAGTTTTTTTTTCTAACTATGAATTCGAATTCTGACCAATACTGAATTTTGATGGGAGATTCGTTAAGAAGTCTCAGGCATTTAATGAAACGTACCTAGAATTTGGATTGGGGCTTATATTTTAACGGGGGTAGGTAAAAATTTAAGCTTAATCTGTACTGAAATAATAAGATTATTTTTATCATAAGATCAATAATTTAGAGAAAAACCTGCAAGAACTTTATGTACTGTTTAGTAAAAAAAATTTAGAAAAAAAATCAATAGAGCAACTGATTTTGAAAGAAGATTGTGAGATGAATCTAAATACTGAGCACACTGGGAGCCTTATTTATAAAGTTGTTTAAGCTACGGAAAAAAGTAACTCTGACCTTAAAATGCTTTCAATTCTGAAAAACTTATTTTTTGAAAAAAGGCACGAGGAATTGAGACAGAGTAAACTTAAACTGGTTCATAGGAAGTATAAGGCCGTAGTAGAGCCGTTTTAGTGTATAAATGGCATTTTGACCTGACATCGTGCGAAATTTACAAAAAAGAGTGTAAATGATTTTTAACCTTTTTTTACCAATAACTTTTTCTTTAATTTTGGTAAATCATTTATTAATTATTACTTTTCCAAAAATAATTGATTGAAATTAATTATTGTAGAAATCAGATAGGGTTTGCTTAAGTTTTTAATAACCAGAGTATAAGATTCGTCGTTTTTTTTTGACATAAGAAGGAAGTAACTTAAACGACTCGGAAAGGTATTTGATAAATAAGGATAAGTTTTACATGGCGTAAAGACGGAGTAAGTGCTTCGACTCGGTTTAAGTATTCCGAGGTTGAAACGAGTATTAAAAAATAAAATAAATAAATTTGGTGGCGCAACAGCTCATGGAGAACCAGGGCCTAGTGACTTACAACTCTCAACCATTCCTGTGTGCGTGTTATTGGCAGGAATCGAGGGGACCTATAATTTTTTACCGAGTCCAAATGGCTAGATGAGAAGCACTTATTCATGACAAGTATACTCTGGGAGGATTTGTCAGTTCCTCGTAAGAGGGAGTACCTCGGGAAAAACATTTCTGTCTTTAGGTGGCAGCGGCTGGGAATTGAACCCAGACCTTCATCATGACAGGCCAACGCACTAACCATCATGCCACGAGGTATGCGAGTATTAGTGAAATCTAATAAATAAGGCTGTGAGCGTTAAGCTGTTTTTATCAAAATTTGTTGTTATTTCGAAAAGAGAATTATAATCTTTTTTGTGTACAGTTCTATGAGCTAAAATTGAAGTTTTTTGAAAAAGGACCGATTTTCATGATATTTTTAAAAACTTTTTTTTTTCTTTTAACAATAAAGTGGCCAACATTGAACCCCCATTAATTTTTAATTAAATTAATTTAAGACTTAATTAATAAATTAATTTAAGACTTAATTACTCCAAGGTCGTACATCATTATCCTAAGAATGTACCACTGTCAGAAACAAGGGGCCCCTTAAAAAATGTTTGATACGGGGCCCCTTAAGTGCTCGCTTCAAATTGATGTAAAAACTTAGCGTCAAATTGAATACCTGTTCCACACGGTTTAGGTAAGCAGACAGATGGAAAATTGGACAGCTTTAAGCAGTTTAAAACTTTACAGCGTTTACGATGACCTTATGCCTCACGCGCCGTTGCAAGAACAAGAATGACCTGAATAATAGGCTTATGTAATTTTACTTTAATAGGGTGCATTTTAATAGGAACATATACTAGTACATTGTTTCAATATTGAATTGTTTTTGTGAATCAAGATTGTATTCAAACCAATGCACAGTGGTCCCGTTTGTATAGAGAGGTGGTCATAATTAAATAAAATCTCAACAACTTACCCGATTTTGAAGAAATCTTCAGACATGATAAAAAATGCCATTAGACATCATCACCCACTGACAAGCCCATTTAAAAAAAATCAAATATAATCCTAAAATTGTCAAAAACTTAGGTTACATCTCAGTTATACCTATCATTGAAACTCATCATTAAAATTTTTAATGATTGATTTTTAGACATTTAGAAAGCAAAATCAGTTATTATTTTGATGGATAAACAAAGCTCAAGACGTAGTTAGTATTTCTAGTCAAAAAAATTTCAAATAGGCCCAAGTTTCCACATAAAAAGACTTTCTTTTTTCAATGATTTAACTACCTTACCAATGATATTTGGAATCGCCATATTATGTGGAAAGTTGGCCCTATTTTAATTTTTTCTTAGACACAAAAGTATTAGTACCTAGTAGTTTTTTTAAAACTTTTATTATTGCTTGTAAAATTAGAAATACGTAGCAAAGAGAATCATTTGGGTACAAAATCCACTTTGATGATGTAGAATTTTAATTTACACAATCAACGCATATTTTATGAAGTGTTTACACTCCTTAATGCATATTATTAAAGCAAAAAAAAGACGATAATACTAAATGTTTAAAATATTTACTTTGAAATTAAATAAAATACATTTTGACAATATTTCTTCCAAAAATCTGCTCGCACTGACTTTTACAAATAAAATCTATTTCAATCGTAATCGGGGTATAATGGGAAAACATTTAAGTCACATAAAGGCTGTTTTATGATGAAAACATTTTATTTCCCTAAACCAATACCCATGCCAAAGGACAAAATATATCAGTATATGGGCATATTGAGACATATTTTGAAATAAAAACGGTGAGAGTTGTGTCCCTTTAAAGTTCAATAAAAAGTGCATCCGCAAGCTTTCCCAGCTAGATCAACTTATAAATACTTGAATATATAAAATGTACCTTTCCAGCAATACAAAATTGTGGGGGTGCATAGTGCGTTGACCAGTGGACAAAAATAAAAAATTAAATATGCAATTTTGTTTTATAAGGCTTTGATGCGGGTCTATCACATACTAAATATCTGTTATTTAAAGGTTTGTTGTTGTTTGCTTTTTTATATGGCAGATTAGAGGAATTATTTAAGGCATATAAAGTAATTATAGTCAAAGTCTTGTTGCGAAACTTGATTTTGTGCAAAGTGATAGAGCTAGCTGGTGGAAGAAAAGTAATAGAAGAACTTTTTTTTTGGGTAGTGGTTTTTAATAATAGATTTATTTAGAGCTGGTATGATAAATTTTATTTGGTTTTGGAAATAATTAGTAAGTTCAGTGAATTATTGAGAAAAAAAAAACATATTTTAAAGGCATTTTTTTCAATTTGATTAAACTTTTAAAAAAATTGTAGCAAGTTGTAGCTGAATTTTTAGTACCATTACATTTTTTTTATTATTTTAATTCGGGAAAATGCAAAGTTTTCATGCTACTTTTTGCTAACCTTCAAAATATAAAGCTTTTTGTAGGACAAAATCAAATCTTAAAAAATTAAACAAATTCATGAAAATTGGTTTTTTTTATTAAAAACCATGAATAACAGAAATTTTAACTTTTATTTTGAATGAATGAATGAAAAATCATGTATTTCTCAGTACTTTTCACGCAAATAATGCAATTTTAAGGAGGTGTGGCAGGAGCGAAGAGATTTTGTCTTATTTAAGTTTCCGAAATATTATGCAAATCTTACAAACGGTTTATAAAAAGTAAAGCATATACCAATTGAAAATGTATGGGCTATCATTAAGGCTCGGCTTAGAAAAGAGGACTGTATAACGAAAAACAAGCTAATTTCGGCAGTTATTGATGTATGGTTTCACGATGTAGAAATCAAAAATTTTTGTGAAAAGTTGCTACTATCAATGCCAAAACGTGTAAAAGTAGATGCTAAAGGAGACATATAAAATATTTTAATAAAAAAAATGTGTACACCCTTATTTATTAATATTATTTAAATTAAATGAAAAAAAATATTAAAAATCGGCTTGTCCCAATCAATTTGCACAAGACTGTATGTATTCGTCCGATGTGATCACTTCAATGACAAGTATCTAACGGCATTGACGACAAATATATTTTTTACTACTAATATTAAGTTTGGGTTTTTTTTGAGAAAATTTAAAATGTCTTGGAGGAATCTGTTAAGATTATTTCTTTTTAATTAAGGCCTACTGTGGAAACACAGTGCAATGAATGAATTTCCATTAATTGCTTTTTTATAATGTGCATACCTAAATAAATGTAATTAACTAATTTATTGATAATAGTATATTACAACTGAGTTAAAATTTTGAAAATGATGAGTTAGAAATAAATTATCCCCGAACTCAGCGCTGTTAATTTATCAACCTTATTTAATTGCTTGAATAAACGAAGAATTTCTCTCCAGCAATTAGGTATTAACAAAGAAATTATAACCTGTATTCTATGACTTTACGTCTATTTGATGCGAAACGTATTTGAACTCTGGTGTTAGGAGAGTTCAGGAAATAAAATCGGGCTATAAACGCAAGAGAGTTCGTAGTTCGTTACGACTTATATTTATACTGATTAAATTTTAAGAATCAAGTAAATACGTGTATAAAGAAGATTGCCCTTGTTTTAGGCAGATTGGGTTCTAAGATTTAATTTGATAAATAAATTAAGCTTAAAGTCTAGTCCGACAATTATGATACTTTCGATGTAAGAAGATGTTTTTTGTTTATTTTTTAATTTAATCAGAGCTTCCAAGTAAGTAGATGTAAGTTGTTTAGGGAAGACAATTTAAATATTGTTATGTAGCTGGAGAAGGGTGGAAAACTTTAGTTTAGTATAATTTAGCTTTAGGTTTGTTAAGTTCCTATTTTTTTGAATATTGATATGAATATTCTTTTGTGAACGTGATTTACAGGACAACAATATTGGTTTCGTGTATTTAAATGTTTATTTAGTCAACACATTTTTTTTAGAGTATGGAAAACTGCAATCCGTTTATTTAAGTATAGTTATATAGCGTGTGAGTTTGATTATGTATATATTAGGGTGGTGCTTATTTTCGCATTGTTTGAATTTCTAACATCCCCTCCTTAATTTTTAAAGGTATTCAAAAAAAATAAATTTATCTTTTATTTAAAAATAAGGTAAAAGTAAAGTTGGTATTTGATGAATAATAAAACTTGCCAAAAGCCTTAAATCTATCTACAACATTTATCTTTTTTGTTAGAACTAGCAATAAATTTGACTGATATTTTGGTATTATTCATTGTTATAATGTTGTAGGTACACAGTACGAGCGTTCTTCTCGAGATAAGCTACAATTCATTGTGACCATCAGTGCTACAGAAACAGACACTTAAGTGCCAAACTGACACTTTCAATGAGATTGGTACTGTTCTGGCGCAGGGCAAAAAGTCCAGAAGCCAAAATTCCATAATGGGCTTTTAGCTCACTTGGATAGGTTAGAAGTCCATAAATGCATTATGAACTTATAACCCACCTAAGTGGGCCAAAATTCCGAAAAAAATTCTCATGCACTAATGGCTCAGAGTTTATGGAGTTTTGGACGACTTAGATGAGCCAAAAGTCCATAACAACATGAAATGATGCAGTAAATATAATTGTGGGATGTTATAGGATAAATTCAAAGTTTCTTTAAATCCAGAAAGCTTAAATGCAAAAGAAACTTTGTATACACCCAACCTCGCACCTACCCCAAATCTTATAGTAAGTCCAAGCATGGGGGTTGCAGGAGGGCAGCATGCCCCTCAAACATACCTCAGTGTTTACTCGCGTGAGTTATTCAATTACAAAAACCAGATAAATCCTCTCCTTGGCGAAAAGTATAATAACTACAACATTACTCGCGCACGAATCTTTAATATTTTTGAAAAAGCAAATACTCACCCTTTTCAATATATTGAAGCCAATTTGTTCAAATTTCTTCCACCTTCATTCACATTGGATTTTGAGCAAGGATTGGGGAAGAGCTTGACGAATGTGCACAAAAGTTTTTTTGTAAATGTTCTTGGCCCTAAAACAATGAATTCATAAATTTTCTTGTGCCTTTTTCTTATTGACATTCATTAATTTTTTTCTTCAAATATTGAAATAAATTGTTTGCTTGAATAAAGTATGTACTTTTGACCCACTTTCTTAAAAAACAATGAACTTTCCACCCACTTCCTTCTGGAGTTTTGGCTCACTGGAGTAATTTATGAGTTCATAATGCATCTAACCCACCCAAGTGAGCCAAAAGTCCATTGGGGACTTAAAAAATAATAAATAAAATAAATTACGGACTACTTTTCTACAGTATGTTTTTGCTTTGGTTCTGCGTGCTTTTAATTTTGACCCATAGTTTTTAGTATCTGCTAGATAATTTTGTAAAGCCGTTTCACTTCCTTCCATTCCCTATACTATTTCATGGCCTGACAGTCCCAGTTCCTTGAAATAATCTAATGTCACTATTCCTGATACCATTCGAGCCAATTTTAACTAAAAATTAAAATATAGTTTTCGACGCTTTCTCAAATATTTTTTAATTTTGTTAAAAAAATTAACGATATTAGATTTTGCAAATCAATATTTACAATGGCTTCAATAATGTGACTAAAGCTTTTATACTCATTTTTGGCAGTTCATTCATATAACTTGTGAAATTCCTATGGGTTTCCAAGTGACCCCTTGAACGTTGTACTTTTTTACTGGACTAATATGTATACCTAGAGTTTTCACAGGTATTCATCGAGAAACAATGATTTCGAAAACAGTATCCTCATACAAGTGACTGGCAGTGTATATGTATTTTGAATTAAAATATGCCAGCTCTATAAAATATGCCAAAATATTCCCTAACAAATGTCGCTCAAGGAATTTGCTATGGTCTGTTCTAAATAGAGCTGCTTAAAAAAATATGCTCCAGCGTATTTTAAAATCCCATTTTGACTTGGATTCAGCATCTAGGCACTCCATGGCACCCATCAAAATAATAGTTGGCACTTCAAATTTTTTCAGCTTCAGCGCTGACTGTAACTTAATTTCCAGAAAGTGATAATGCCACTCATAAGTGGTCCTACTACTTACTCCCTTCTCCCGCTTGGTGTTGCCGCTATCGCAATTATAATAGTGCAAACATGTTGAGCCCATCCTGTATTCAATTGTACTTAATACATATTTACGTTAAAAACTCTACATACCTTTTCACTTATTTAAGTATCAAGAAGCGAGCACATATCACAAAAATATACATATCTGATGTTGACTTTCAGTCCAGGCACCCAATTTAATTTTAAAAGAACACTTTTGTACAAAGTTTATTTAAAAATGAAAATGTTACAAATTTTAAGGTGGAATATGTTAACATAATGCGTTCACAAAATAATATTTCTTAACGAACTGATATAATTGTGTTTATTAGACAATATATAACCCATATGACGTCAAAATTACGTCATGGGTACACAATGGTGTAGCATTTACTTGTCGTCTTATTTTAAATTTTCCTGACCTCAGTTGCTTAATGATGTAAATCGATAGCCAAATCCTATATTTACCTTCTACACGCTCTGGCTTACACGTTACACGAACTATATGTGCTCGAGAGTTACATTATTCATTATATTATTATTCATAAAAAGTTTCATCCTTTTAACATGCAATCATATAAACCATAAATCACCCTGATAAAACGTTTGAAATTCAATTTTTCATAGAAACTTGGTGCAAACGTAAATCAATTTCGCGTTAAAATTCCATCGGGTTATTTCCGTAAATATTTACATAGCTGACAAAAAATATATCCTTTATAAGCTGCAACGTTTAGCAGAGCTTTATCTCACCTAAATTGTCTTAAACTTTTCCATTTTATGAATATATCTGTGGATTATTATAGTTCCATTATATTAATGATGTTTAAAGTTTGTATTCGAGGGAAGTAGCCGGAGACCTTTCACGCAAATACATAATTTAAATTGATGGATCGGTTCGAAAATCCGACGCTGTCAGGTGTTTATTTTAATATCGAATATAGAAATATGAACATTATATTCCTTTGTTTTGATTTAATATTCTTATACATTACGAACATTGTGCATTCATACATAATTAATGTATTTGTATATGTTAGCGTTAAAGTTCGAAAACCATTTAATATGCAGATTTACTAGTTTATTGTTTCACTTCGCACTTAAACTTGTCAATGTGCAGATTGCCTTATAAATCTGCACATTAACGAAAAAGCAACAGTCAAAGCGAATAACACAACGTTCGAGCTCATTTTAAAAGCATAATAGTACAAACAAATTAGCGGCAATGACTAAACTTCACAAACCAAATAAAATCCTTTCAATGGAGAAAAGTATAGCAACAATAAATATACCCAAAGAAATAGGGTTGTGAAACAAAAAACTTCGCGTGAATGTGTAATTAGATGTGCATATATATATGTAATGTGTAATATATACTAAATGTTTAAAAGAAAACTTTAATTTTTAATTGAAAATCTTTAAAAAGACGTTTAGACGCGCTTGAAACAATCCCGGCTGTTCTGATATTCGGTCGAATTGAATCCTTACGGATTGAAGACGGAAAACCAAGAACTACCCCAAACGTGCAAAAGGGCGGATTTGCATTTGCAAAATGCAAATGACTGAATTCACAATTCGCCACTTTTTTAAGTTTTAAATTACCGAGTTTTCTTATTGGCTATTTTCAATCCCGACGGATTTAATTAATTTGCGGATGCAAGGGGAGTCATGACCCTTGGGCTTTTCCCAGATATAAAAATATATTTGAATTAAATTCTATTTTTTAATTTATTTATTCACATGAGAATGCTTACAACTGTAAGATATAATATCTTATAAGTTAGTTCTAAGCTAATTTTTCAGATGAGCTGCACACGAGGCACCATGCTCATTGAGACCGAGGGGGCAGCTGAAATACACTTGGACGTCATCCGCATACATATGGGAAGAGCAATTATTAATAATAGATGAAATTTTATTAAACTACAATGATACAATGAAAAAAGAGAAGAGGGCTGAGTATAGAACCTTGGGGAACACCGAAATCGTTCGGAAGGATATTTTCTATGTGTTAAATAGGAAAAACTCAATTTGGATGCAGCATTTGAGAAATTATATATGGTTGGCTGAGTCAAATGCTTTTAAAAAGTCAAGGAGCACTAAGAAAATGAATTAATCCCTGTAAAGCGCCTGTCTAACATCATCAGTAACATTCTAAATGCTGTGATGCAGCTGTGTTTTCTCAAAAACCTGATTAATTCGGAGTAAGCATGTTATTTGGAGGAAGAAAAGCACTTATTTACTTTTGTAGAACCCTTTCGAATGCTTTTGACAAAAATGCCAGGATTGCAATGGGACTGAATTCGTTCCTTTTTGCATTTTTAGGCAGAGGCAAAACTTTTACCACCTTCCAGAGATCAGGAAATTGACTTGTTGAAAGAATGGTGTTGAAAATATTCTAGGGCCGACCAATTTCTAAAATTTTTCGAACTATATACTGACCAGTTGGATATGGATGGCATTGGCATACATTTTTGGCAAATATCCCATATGACATTAAGGCCTTAGAACCAATAGACAACTAATTTGCGATCAATTTTAAGTTGCTAGCATTATGAAGCAACTTTAAACCTCGATCAAACCAGCGACTTTTTGTGGCAACCTATTTTTTGATTGCAATACTACTCGGCTGCAACTTTTAAAAATAAAACTTTTTTTGTCAAAAAAAGCCTTTTAAGAATTAAAAATTTCAAGATCAACCTAATTAAAATTTTATATAATAATTGTTAATTGTGAATAATTGAATTTATATATACTAAAAAAAATTGTCAAGAAAATATAGTTAGGTATAAATATGTAATTGACTGTCATAAATACTTTTTCCAAATTTACAAATTTTTTATTTTGTATTATTAAAAATTTTACTAGGTAAGAAATTAAAAATTTTCTTCAATAGTGTCCTAAAAAAAGTCCTAACCAAAATACAAAATATGAAATTTTATGTTACTGTGCTACATTTGCCTTGCAAAATAGCCATTTTTATCTTATTCTCGTTTTCTTAAAGGCTCTTACACAAAATTATTTTTTTTTTCAATGCTTTCCTTGACCTAGAGAACAAGTTTTTCTAGACACCTTAATCGTTTTGATTGTACAAGAACACGCTTCACAATTTTATTTATGAAATCACCATTTCACTTTGGAACACTCTTAAACCAAATGGAAAATAGATCCTGTAGACTCAAGAGTAAAAGCGATCTTATTAGCCGTTATCTTTTGGAGGTGTCAAAAATGGAATTCAATGGAACACATCAAACTGCTTCCCCATGTAAAATGTATCTACTCACATATTAGAACTTGTGCAGTTGATAGTACTAGATTGTGGTTTTCATTTACTCACTTACTTTGTCACTTCCCAAGGCAAACGGTTATTGTGGTATGGGTTGACGTTTTAAGGGCAAACGAAACTGTTCCTGAACTATATTTGTAATGAAAAAACTATTCTTGAGTGCAATACTTTATGGAATTTTTAATAACGTGACAGCCCCCTGTTAATATAAGTTTACTATTGCAATTTTGCTGTATTTTGGAAACTACTGAGTCTACTGAAACAATTTTGAGCTCAAATTGAAGCCAATTCAGTCGTTTAATTTTTAGTCACAATTGCAGTCTAAAATGAGCTCTTGAGGGTAAAAATCATCAATAACTGAAAAAAAGGCAAACAATCCTGGTATTTTAGATTATCGACAATGATGCATTCAGCGCTCGAGGTCAAAAACTTGGATTATTCATAAGACCTTTGCTGTAAATAACTGAGCAAGACATCATATCTTCCAAGTTCTCCTATCATTTGCCAGACAAGGTTCCCGCACAGTAATTAGTAAAGAAGATTTTTCAAATTCTAAAAAAGTACATAATTTAGACTTTATTTTCCTCTTTTTTCTTTTCCTGGCTCTTTTTTTTTCTTCTATTCTACAGATCGAAACTGCTCCTTCCTCTATTTTTGAAAAAGGGAGCTTCAAAAAGAATTCCGTTTGCTATTTGGAACCAATTTTTTTTATAGTAAAATCAATTTTGAAAAAATCATCCTCTTTACTACACTCGAGGAAAAGAGCAGGTATATCTAACCAATTTCTGGTTAATTATACCTGATTTTCAGGTTGTTATTTTTCAACTCGGTAGATCAGGTTAACTGCTTAACCAAATTCCTGATTTTAATGTCGTGTCAAATAAACTTAGATTTCAGGTAATATCTGCATCTGTAATTAACTGCTTTAAAATAGTAAAACTGTAAATTTTACCTGAAAATCTTGCTAATTCTACCTTTCAATCTACACAGTTCACTTTACATGAAAATCTAGTTAAAAAACATAAATAAAAAGTTCAACGTCCTGTAAATTTATAATGAAGATCTAGTAAATATAACATGATTCAATGTTAAATCAACGCTGTATTCGGTAATTATTATGTCTTGGATCCATGCATCTAGGTCTCATCCCTAACGCTGCTTAGTTTTGAACTGGGAACCTCTCACACATAGAGATAGCACGCATCCTCTGGGCCACTTCCCTGCATAAAAACTTGTGCCAAATATTAATAAGATGAAACTGATTTGTTTGGATGGCTTGTGTGTGCATGGGCTTAAATTAACACGGGTGTCACTTTGAAATGAACTGGCAGAGTGCTTCGTTAACGATGGCTTGTGAGTATGCTTCAACACTGGTATAGTGCTACTTTAACAGGTGGCCAGGTTTAATTCAAATAATTTTATTTCGATGGTCTATGTGTGTGTTTTAATACTGGTGTCACGTTTAAATTAGCTGGCAGAGTGTTTCTTTAATAGGAAGTCAGTTTAAATTCAACAAGTAAGCATTGCGAAAATAACCAGATAAAACGTTACTTCGTTATAACGATTTGTGGTAAAATAGAAATTCATAACATACAGTGTTAAAAACACACGATTTCAGTTAAAATAAGTGCTATATTCTGGTAAAAATATCTTGTTTAGCAGAATTTAGTGTTAAAATAACAGGTCATCTTCTTAAATCAACTTAAATATGGTAATATAGGCCACCAGGCTGGCTTAACACTTAATATAAGGTTATTAAAATCAGGTAAATTTCTGAAATGTCTGTAACTTTATATGGGATTATGCACCTTGTAAATTTAACAGGGCTCTGGTAAATTATTTACCTGACTTTTTTCTCTGAGTGTGCTTTATACCGCTCATAATTTGTTTGTTTTTGTACTATTTGCATCAGTATTAACTGCATGGTAGCAACCTAGCCGTGATTTCGTGGTTCTTTGGCCACCAAACAGCACTTTAAAGATTCAAAAACTTACCGCATTTAAATGGTTTTATACCACTCCAAGTATATAATTTGTATATGTGCAAACTATTTGCAACCAACCTGGCAATGATACCACCGCGCCATCCCTTGACCAATAAAATGTACTTTCAAAATGCAACAAATAAAATGAAATTGTTTTATTCCCCCTAAGATTGGTTCACTAACTCGTACAAATAATATGCCAACAACCTGGCAACCAACGACTGCCTTAAGAACAGAATAATGCACTTTCAAGATGCATCAACAAAATAAATACAATTTACTACCAAAATGCAACAAAAATATTAAATTGTTTTTACCAGCTCAAGTTTTGTTTACTTACACTTTGTATTCGTACAAACTGTATTCTGTCTATCTAGCAGCGCTTGGATGACCCTAAGACCAGCATAATGCACCTTTGAAATGCACACAAAATAAAAATGTTTTATAACACCCAAGATTCGTTCACTTACACTTAGTAATAGTACAAATTATATCCCATCAAGCTGGTAACACTAGGACAGCCATAATACCACAAAAAATTACTTTTCTCCTTACCACGACTCGTAAATCGTAAGCCAATAATGAGTTGGACATTGGGGGAGTTATCAGTTTGCAGTTTTGACGCTGATAAAGAGTTTATCCTTATTAATCACACATAGGAGAAAAAACCCAAATCCGGGAAACGTGGTGAAAATTTCACATTACCAAACAGGCATTAAATCTGCATTGCAGATTTTTTTCCTAACTATCGCAAATTTCTGGAATTATTTTAAGGGCAACTCTGAATACCTTCATGACGCACGATAATTTTCAGAATAAAGATGATATTCTATTCATTAACATACTCATTTATGGCACATGATGTATCAATTTTATTCATCCAAGACGACTATGGACTCCATGAACCGATGCGAGGGCTTTTGCAGGAACCCGAAAAGGTGAAAACCCTTCAAAGTATTCCAATTTAACAGAGAACACGTTAAACAAAACCGCACTTGAGAGTTTTAATAGATTTATTCACCTTATACCAATTATAATATCTCAGCTTATACCAATTTCTGTTTTATAAACACATCGCAGTAATTATGGTATCTGAATGGCACTTTCCATTTCCAGTGCTAATTGAGTCCCTGAATAAGGCTCCTCAGAGCTACCATCTGTATTCTATACATATATCTTCCAAAAATAGTCCTCAAAATATGTACAAAAAGAGGAAAACAAAAGATCAACTCAACCAGAAAAAGGTTTAAAAGTAATTAATTCATTTAAAAATATTATGTTCCAAGAGTGGAATAAGAAAACACAATTAGAAAACTGAAGAGAATTTGTGATTTTCAATTCAGATTTCAGAGGCGTTGTATCCACCCAGCTACCCAATTCCATTTTACATGAATGAATGTTTTCAAGAAAAATACACATGCTCGGTACTCGCCGTACATTAAGGTAAAACAAAAACCACAAACAATTTTGTACCTATCTATAATGTTTAAATCAACTTCGAATGAATTAATACCACAAAGCCATGAAATTGAATTGAAATGACCCATCTTTTGTCCACTTCCACATCCTTTTTTTTGCGTCAACGAATATAACAAAACAAATAGTCATTAAAATTCATTACAAAGCATGCTCTCCCCACATTCCACATACCTATACGGATACATAGGACCAACATACCGTTGTAGTCATATTTCCGCCAACTAATGTTGTGTTCGACCATTGGTTTTGTAGTAACAATCTGGTTGTTGGAGGCTGATAGTTGGACGGATAGGACTTCGCTTCCTCCCCATAATAGAGTCCGTTTGTAATCTGTTTCCCACTTAGCAAACATGAACCTTGTTATTCAACTAATTGGCAGGTGGACGGACGGGGGAATGTGAATGTTACTTGTATCCTTTTTATTCCTTTTTCCGGATTGCTTCCTTTTTATTGTTTTTTGATTTTAGTAGGTATGCAAAATTGGGCATTCCGTCTAATTTGAAATAAAATAAAGTTGAATGTGAAGAAACTATGTTTGTATGGTAAACCAATTTGAAAGATAGTACGAACTACATATTTCTTAATAAAATTCAAAGGAATTATTTCTATAAGAACTTTGAAAATGTTCGATTGTAGTGATTGTCAGTTGGTCCTTTAAGGGCAGTTATTATCGAGGGGTAAAAAAGATAAGAGACTCATGAAACTAGTCACTAAGTTGTAAAGTTCATTTTTTTTTATGTATGAGCGCTCATTAAATGAGTGAGTGGTCACGAACATTCTTAAGACATAACAGTGCTTCAATCGAAAAAAAAACTTTCGGAATAAACAATTCATAAAAAAAAACATTTGACTTTAAGAGCTCTCGATAATTTCCGCCCTTAATGTGTAAAATAAAAGTGCTTAGAATAAAGGAAGCTACCAACAACAAGAGCAGTTTTTGGTGCTAAAGGGTGCAATATCTGTAATATTTGGTCAACATATGAAAACTTCGAAAATCAATTTGAATGTTCACGTCTGCCTTACATCGACCTTAAGTCTAAACGGGTGAACCAAAATTTGTTCAAATTTGAAACAATATATAAAAGAACATATTTATAAACTAATATTTTTCTGTGAGCATACGTGTAAAGTTTATTTTGAAAGTTTCTGATCAAGCTTTCGATGAGAGCACTATTACAATATTAAGAGTGGTTGTGACCACTCATATGTGTAATGAAAGCTCATAAATACAAAATAATTGACCATTATAGCTTGGGGAGTTTATAAGTCTCTTTTCTTTAGTAGTGCTCGATAATAACCACCCTTAAGGGACGGACTGACAATCAAAAAAATCGAATAAAAAACTGTTGACCAATAATGAGAAAAACCTGATCACAGCTCAAAAAACGGAAAAATTTTGAACTACATACTACCATGAAACCCCACTTAAACAGTGTACCTAGAAATATCCGCTGTCTGAGCTTGTTTTTCGAGGATAAACGAAAATCTGAGTTATTGACTTAACATTTTTTGTTTTTGAAACTAAGGTATATACATATATGGTACATTGTTTTGAAGTATTTTTTTAATGCTGACTCCAATAAAATCAAAATTAAGGAGAAAGAAGCTTCCATAAAAATTTATCTTTCTTTTAAAGCATAGTACGCAGCTGAAGCGAAACAAAAATTTCCATATAGAAAATGATACATCAAAATCATAAACTAAAAATTTTGTTGTGATTTTTGTATGTACTACGGATAACGATAGTGAAATGTCAATTACAAAGAAAACGGTAGTAGATTCCTATAACAAGTTTTCACTTAATTTTTACAAACAATTAACTGTCCGACACAATATTCTTGACGAAAATTTGACAGTTTGTCTTATTTTGTAGTTGGATTTTATTTTTAAATGGAAAATGAACGAAGAAGTAAATTAAGAACAAAGGCAACACTATTAATTGGAACATCACGGACGATACAAAGTTGGGAACCAGAGAAAATTTTTGTTTCATCTCAGCAGCGAACTAGCCCTAAAGAGTTAATGTTTGTAAATTATTGTATTTTCTGACTAAAAGATAATTGTCTTACCTCTCTCTGGACATAGGTATTTAAATGGTATTTCTTTTTCTTGTTCCTGACGAATAATCAAAACATTTTCACAAACATTCATCAACGTACCAGTTTCGGGAATATTTTAGAAAAACGATTCTTATTACTTATGAGTTATCACAAATCAAATATATGAACCAAATTTCTAGAATTTTCAAGAATTTGGTAGTATTTTACTAGTTTTACTTAAAATTCAGTCATCATTTATGAAAAAGATTATTACTTTTTTCTAAGGTGGTTGAATCGAATTCATTTTGATTAATTAAGATTAAGTATTAAAAAATCATGTGTGGTACATATATGCTTAGATTACACCAAGATAAATATTTTAGATTATTCAGTTTTTATTTCCCCCTTCTTCAACACTTTGAAAGTAACTTTTTATAAAAAACAAAGTAGGGTAAGTTTTTCAATCAACTTTGGATATAATGTAGTAGATGGTGAAATTCTGCGTAAATTTTAATAATATAAATATTTTTCTTACTTTTTTTGGCCTTTCGTTTTTCCTTCCCACAGCGGCTCTTTTCCATCCTCTTCATGTAAAAGGAGGGGAGGGAGAAAATAAATGATGTGGTGCTGGGGTTAAAAGGGTGTTGAATCCAACGAGAGTTTTCGGGTTATCGTCTGACGCTTAGTTCTCGATTTATTGGCCAACTTATGAAACAAGTGGCAACCTATTTTTAGTTCTTCTCATGGAGTTGCCACATTGGCAACATTATAGGACATGAACTATTGGTATACTAAAGCTCAACCCGTCAGGTCAAAATAACTGGTTGGGCTCAGTGGTGGATCCAGGGGGGAAGCTTTAGATGCTGAATCTACCCCCATAGCCGATTCGTAAAATTAATTTAATAGCAAATACAAAACATTACGACATTTCAGTTTTGTGCCCGTTTTCAAACTCTAAATTTAAAAAAAAACTTGATGAAACATAGAATGATCTCTGAGATCATCGGTATAATATTCCAAGTTTCCAAACTCTTAGCAAACTGTACTATTAAAATAAGATTAGGGCTGAGAAATTAGGATGAAGGTATGTTTTTTCTAAGCCCGAACAAAATTTTATAAAAAATAAGATGATACTAAGTATTTTGAATATACAAACCTCTGCCATTACTAGCTCTTCAAGAGTACCAACAATTAGACAGAGACCAATTAATGCCTAAAGTATGTGTTTTTTGAATCCCTAAGAAAATTGGATACAAAAATAAGAATGGGACTAGCAAATTTGTACGTTGACTGTGTTTTTTGCCAAATCATTAGGAAATCCGACAAGCTTTGGACCTTACAATTTAACATGTAAGCTGTTTTTTCCCATGCTTTCATTTTGGGGCTGGGATATTGGACGATATTCAATGCAACAGCTAAACGACAAAATCTGATATACTAATTTTTTTGAGAAATTGGAAAACCAAAATTAAGATAGGTGAAAAATGTTACCTTTCACCTTGAATATTCCTTTCAGGTAATATTTTGAGTAGAGCATATCGAGAGAATCCATCATTGAAGTTCCTATTGAATTCGACCAATAGAGTAAATATCACCTTTTTTCTTAGCTTGTTGTTTGATATCTTACGGGCCTAGCTGAAACCTTAGAAATTAGAATTTTTGAGCTTTTAACTATAAAAACTATGTGTCCGATGCAAAAAATGGTATCGATAAATTGGATGAAATGTTTTCTAGCACCCGAATCAAACAATTATTGTTTATTACAGTGTCCTCGAAATTGAAACTAAAGATTTGCAGCTCTTTGACGGTTTAATATTCTTAAATAAATTAAATAAATTGAATGAACTAAATAAATTAATAAATTGATAAGTAATCATAAAAAATCTACAAGATATCGACAATCGACAAGAAATAGTAGGATAATTCAAACAAAATTTGACTTCAATCCAAACGGTAAGCAACTCCAGCTTAAAATTTAATTTTCTTTTCTAACTATATATATTACATCACTTAGATATCTTTAAAATTAGCACATGAAATTATTGTTCGCCACATTATTCTCGAGCTTAATTGTGACAGCTCATTTTATTTATGAGATTTAGTTGGACTTAAGTATATTAAAATGAAAATCAAAAACGAGAAATATTCAAGAAAAATCCAAACTGAAACACCTATTTTATTTCAAAAAAAAGAAGAAAAAATAATAGAAAAAATTAAGTAAAATTTGTACTCAGGGAACAGCTGTTTTATGTGATATTCTCCACAAAAATATTATGTTGAGCTATAGCTAGTATTTAAGCTGCTATTTGGAGAGAACTATTGGAGCTAAAATTCACCAGGATCTGCGGTGTGCCTAAATGTATAAATCTTACAAAAAATATTAAGTACATACAAATAGAAAGATATTTGAATTTCTCAAAATTTTTTGTACAGTGTGACGTTCTGAACATATATTTAAAGTGCTTTTTTCATAAACGCCACTGAAGCACACCAATTACAGCTGTCCAACTTCCAATCATAAAATTATTCATTACATATATTTTTTCATGAAAAAATTGTTTTACTGCCGACTGGGCTACATTCTGAGAAAAGAAAATTAAGATTGCAAGAGATTGTGGGTGCAATTGCACCCATTGCCCTCCCCCTGTATCCACACCTGCCTCAGGCCGCCACCAACTAACAGTCCCACTGCTACTATGCTATTAGTTTTGACAGAATTTGCTAGGTTCAACGTAAGCTACTGAACAATATTAAATAATACAAATTCTATGTAACAGTACTGCCTTAAATTTAATACTGAAATATAGGGATTTTTGCGAGAGATTGAGATAATCTACTTTAAAAATCACTTAACCCCTAAAACGGAATTTTTGTAAATCTGGGGGCTCTAGTCCCCCAGTGCAGTGCTACCATTCAACTTTTAAACATAATCAAACGTACTCAAATTTTGGATATCTAAAGCTCTATAAAGTCTGATCATTTTGTGAGGATTTTGCATGAAAAATTTGGTAACACAATTTTTCTATTATGTTTTTAGTCACCCTAGTCCTTCATCTTTTAAAGTAGGAACATACAAAAGAAAACGTACCTTAAATAACATTCTCTATTGAAAAAAGTCAAAAAATATCAAACCTTTGCTTGATGTATTAGTTTTTGAGCCAGAAGAAAATAAGCTGTAACATGTAACATTAAACAATACAAAAAAATACAGATTTCAGATCTCTTGATATTATGAACTTAAAACAAAAATTGAACTTTTATATTGATTTTAAAGTTAATTTAAAATCACATTAATTTATTTCATATTATAGATAGATAGGTAAACAATGTAACTATTTGTTATTTTTGGCATGTTTAGTTTGGTGTTACATATTACCGACATATAATCACCTTTAACTCTAGTGACCCTGCACAAAATGCAGACTTATTGAAAGGGAAATTTTAAGTAACAAAACTGCGAATACCAAAATATTTTATCCAGCCGGCACGATAGAAATGTGTAATTTTATGTTTAATTGCCTTTAACGTAGATTCCAAAGGGTCTTACACCTATGGCGTGTTTGTGAAGAGCTTTCAGTCAGAATATATTTAAAGTTGTGCTTAGTTACCTACATGTTGGAATTTTATGTTTTGTATTTTGTTGTTGCTATGGTGAGTGAGTTGTGACTTGTGAGTAACTTAAGAAGTTTTGATGTATGTATTTAACATACTTGGAAGATAACAAAAATTCTTATAAAGAAACAAAAACAACAACATAGTATAAATGTCACAGTACACAGACTATTCGGATGTTTTGCAAAATTTTTATATCATTGCCAGTTTATGAGAGCATTTATTAAAGATGCAGAGGTATTTATTCATACAAATACGTTTTGAAAATTAGCAAAATTCTGAAGTTATTTTCTTACATTCAAACTTACGTACATATGTTCGTATATACGCGTACCATGTCTTTTGTTTATTATTTATTTATTATTACTTATTGATAGGTATGTTTATATTATGCATGCCTTACATAGTAAGAGCACATTGAGAAATAAACAATTGTTACTAAAAAAATTGTATGTATCAAAAATATGAGGTGCAAAAATTGAAGTGCATGAATAAAACATAAGGAAAATGGTATGGGAATGGTGGATGAGTGTCATTTTTAGTCATATTATTTTATGTTTTTTCGAGTAAAAAGTCTGAACTTCTTTTCACACTATTCGTTTAAATTAACTTCCAAAATCACTAATAACATATTAAGTATATTATAGAATGGAATCGTGGCTTTAAAAAAGCTTAAGCGTAAGTGCTCCCGTTTTTTTAAATATTTATTGTTCTGTTCTTAACCAAATTCCTAGAAAATTACCCCTCCCGCCTGAAGAGGGGGAAATAGACACCCCCTCCTATATAATTTTTTTCTCGTCTGAATCTAATCAATACATTCTGATTTATTTTCACGTGCTGTAAGAATAATCCTATACCAATGTTAAGTACCTTAAGCTGAAAATAGGGAGACCAGGAGGGTGAAATAAGAATCTGAAATAAAATAGGGAAATAGTTTTTCAATATTTTGAATCGAATGAGGGCTATCCTAGACTACGTCCAATTTAAGGACCACCCTAATGTACATACATACATATGTTACCTTTAAAAAAAAACTACTTAATATTTGTTTTGCATTAATTTAAAAATAACTCTGAACTCTAATGGCATTTTTTCACCTCAAACTGTCAAAAGAGTTGTATTTTCGAATTAATATAACGAATTTTATTTTTTCTTTTACAATTCACATGTCCTTATACAAACATACAGTTTCTTTAACTCTAAGTCTTTGAATATAAGAGTAAGTAACGTGAGATCCACTCATGCATTTTATTTTACACAAAAGAAGACAAATGGGAAGCCGAATGTACTCTTCAAAATTTCGCATTCCCTTATTGAAAAATTTATCAGAAAAGCTTTCTCTTATATCATTTTTTTAATAAAGGCTTAAGAAGGAAATTACATCTGGATTAAGCTCCACAATAATAATTTTTCAATCGATGTAGTAGAATCTTAAATTAAATTAAATTTGTTGAAGATTCAAAGAACAAGAGAAAAAAGTACGTATACGTCCAAGTGTACGACTTTTGTAATTGAATTAATTTCTTCTATTTTTATGCATTTAAAAAAAAAATTTAAAATTATAAATTTAGTTAAATAGTATAGGGTGCTTTCGTAAGTGCATTGTTGAAAAAGTCTGACAAATGCGAAAATTATTGTTATTATTGTCTTTTGATATATGACGTAAGTCAAAAAAGGATTCATAAATGCACTGTAAAACATATTATGCAAATATTTTGTGTGACGTTAATATGATTGAAAATTATCGCATAAAAAAAAAAGCAACTATGCACTAAATAATGTATTTTAAATTAATAGATACCGTTTGTGTGTGTTTATGATTTCATTAATTTGATTTTTACTTTATAAGTTAATGTAAGTACATTGACAATAATTGAACTTCACCATTTAAAGTAAACTTTTCCAACTTTCTTTGAGATTTTTCACAAATGAAACGAAAATAAAAATCTCGTGCTGTTAATTAAACGTTTCTTTGTTTCTATTTTTGTTTCTTCGCAGAATAATAAATTGTCAGTCGTTCTTGCATTTCAGTAGATCGACTATTTTCTTACTGCGTATTTCGGAGTATCCTTTGCTTTTTCCTATAAGTTTGTTTTGATAATTATTATTTTCTTTTGAAAGATATTAGAGGTACATATTTTAATGTTTTTTTTTTTTTACTTGAATAGTTTAAAATGCGTTTCCATTTGTGAGTAGTTTCACTACAAAGCATCTTAAGGTTGTTTAATGATAATTATTATATCATTTACATTCCTTTATTTCGAATATGTATTTATATAGGTACCCGTAGGATACCGTAGGGATTCGTGCAAATTTATAATCAAACTTGACATTACGATGAAAGGGAGCACGAAAAACGTGGGTCCTGAAATTACAGACACTGAAGTGTCCCCCGAGAACTTGAACTACTATACTGTTAGAATTTGTTTCTTATAAAAGAAATTTTCAACTAATTTCCATAGGTACCTGCCTACTTTATGATTTAAAAAAATTCGGTTTGTTTATTTTTTCTTTAGTTTTCTCATTAATTTTTTAAAGTACCTACTACGGTATAGATATTCTCCGCACACCCTATCAAAATCCTAATTTCCATGCATGCAAAAATTCCTTGATACAAAACACAAAAAAAACAACACAAAGTTCATTCTTCTTTCTTGCTCATATAGAAAATTATATACCAAGGTGTTCTACTTCATCGAGCGCACCACTGTTCATCATTTTGGCACTTCGCTCCATTGAGAATTCTGTATCTGTTCCTGTTGTCTGTATCTGTTTCAGCCGTATTAAAAAAACGCGGAAAAGCAAAAGGTTAGCCTTATTCCGTGGATTAAGTGCAAAATGTTAATAATAATTCAAAATTTCTGCTAAGTGACGTTTACAAAGCTAATTCACCGAAGAAAATGGTTTACCGATGGAATAAGCCTAAGCTCTTTTTTGTATTGGAATCAATATTTTCTTTAGGTAAATTTTCGAAATAATAATTTAATTTTTGTAATACGTGTTACAACTTAATCCAGATCCAGAATAAAACACGCCTTTTATTGGTTTTGGTATCAACAGATTTACATTTTCGATAATATACTTTTTTTTCTATGTACAATGATTGCAGTAGGTTCTGAAGAATAAAAAGAAAAAAGTTAATTACATAGTTTATTGGTATAAACTTACTTTGTCATTCGTGCCCCATTTTCTCGCTTCTTTTCCTTATTTAATTAAATAATAAATAATAATTTAGGTAGACATAAACAAAAGAGAATTCTTAGAAATGTGTTTGGTAACTTGAAATTCAGAGCTGTCAAAACCCATACAAAAAAAATAAAGTTTGCGAAACTTGGTAAGAATTTCAATTAACTAAACAGGCCTCTTAGGGTAAACGTCACTTTACTATTCCACTAACATTTAGTTTTTTAATGAGAAATTTTAACCCGTGGCTTAGCACTTATTCCGTAGTTTAGCTAAATCGTGGACTAAGGGAGGAATAAGCTGTTTTATTGATAGCGCTGTATAAGAAAAGAAAAATAGCAACATAAAAAGCGATAAAAGTCGTAATTGCTTTAAAACCATTGAAATTTATTTTTAATTTTTTAACTTTTGATTTTTAAAAAATAAATTTGTTGCTTATTAAGAAATCAAAATTTTCGAAAATCAATAGAATAATAGTTCCAGTGATTGAATTTTACAAGTAGAATTGCTTACTGGCCTCAATATGCTTAGAATTATTATTTAAAAAAATACAAATGATAAAAAATTACAAAAGATAATAAATATAATTTTCAAACATTACTATACCTATTTATTTTACTAAATTAAAATAGTCTTTTACAGTTTCTTGAAACTTATTTTTTTTAGAAAACACATTAAAAGTTGAAGCATTGGCTTCGTGGAAAACTGGTAACCTATTCCCGTTGGTGCTGCGGCTGAGCTTTAGTTTGCTCACCTTTTTGATTACAACAAACTAATAGGAAGTGTTTCGTAACTTCTTGGAATTATTGTTGTTTGATCTGCTTAATTTCGAACAACAACTAACTGGCTCAACAGAATGGAGACAAAGCTGCAGCTGGAATTGCTGTCAAAATGTTGAATCCACACAAATTCATTGCTGCGAACACAACGCGGCGCAGCTGCAGTCATACGTGCGGTACGACATTTTTTTTGTGGTATTTTGTATTTGTCAGTCGTGTAAATCCGCATATTTAAATTCAAATCAACAAAATATACACAAATTATAATAGTAGCAATAGTATTAAGTTGCCAAACGGACTGAACAACATTGAATAGGAAAGAAAGGTATAGAATGGAACAGAATTGAAGTAACTAAACATCACACAAAACGGTTAATCATCTCACTTAAGAGATGCACACATACAAACTGGTAACGTCGTTCATGAGGATCAGGTTTGTTAGATTTTCATGAAGTATATTTATGATTACGCTCTTGGGTAAAAAAGAAATGCAATTGAATTTTGCACAGTAAAAATGACAATGACAGAGGAAAAAATTATTATTATCAGAAAAAAAATTAATATACCTAATCGGCTTTCATATTTGTAAAAGTAAAATAAATTCAAATTAAATAAAACTACTTTATGTACGCCATGAATATTTATAACCTAACTTACATTCTCTTATCTCTACTAAGGTGCAGTTGCAGCTGACTTTGATATTTAGATTTAAGATTTCCCCACTTAAACCTTACCTACACTTTTTTAACAACGCACATAAACTGAAAATGAAAAACATTTCACATCTCATGTTTTGTGTTTTTCGCGTAGTATGGCAACCCGAATCTATCTTTTCAAACCTATGTGTGTACATAAAACAAAGTCTGCTTTTCTCTTTACTTCTTGTTTTCATTCACATTTCACACATCTTGGCTTGACACGATATGGAAATGAAACATAAAGATACAAAGAAATACAGTCAAGAAAGAGTCAACATTTTGAAAACGGGAAACATAGCAACAAGGTTTTTTGAATTTTCAGAGTTTTCAAATTAGCACAAAGCTAAAAACAAAAAGTTCTAGTCAAATTTTTGCTATGTAAATCTTTGTCATTTTATTTGCTGTTTTTTCTAATGTTTCTTAAACTAAAAGCCCTATTACAGCAGCTGTTCGATAGTTGAATAATTCTTATAAGTATGAAACATATCCTGTACATAATGTATATAAATATTCGTTCATAAGTAACTATATTTATTTATCTATGCATGCTACATATTATGTTATGTTATTTTTATCCTTAAGATTTTATACCATTGAATATTTTTGTTATTAAATAAAAGTTTTTCTATTTTATTGAGTGAAAATTGTTTATTTTTTTAATATACCTACTTGAGCAAAATCAAATCTTTTGTGTTAGATCATTAAGACCAAATACACTCTCGCTACGATAAAATATTTTAACATAAGAACCCATGAGAGGATTGAAATCGCATGAGGTATCGATGATGTAAATATACTTATTGCTTATTGTTAGAGTATTTTATCATATCGAAACTTTATTGTCATCAGAACTATAATGTGAATCTGGCTTGATCTTGCCATCGGTAAATTTAAAAAGAGCTCTTAATATCTTTATCATTCATTGTTTCGATAATATAATAATAAGAAATATTGGGATTTTCCATTGGAAAAATAAATCAAGTTATTTTTGATCTGGATCTATCATTGTTTTTGAAAATAGCTATAGGTACGAAATTATACAAATTATATTCCATTTGAAAAAAAAGAATTCTGATTTTCATTATTTTTTGGTGAATAGGGGTCCAAAGCTTCATTCAAAACTTTTCAAAAAATCGAAGTCTTGCAATCCCAACTGGGGCATTTGTGATTTAACAGTGCATCAAAAAAATTATGGATGTAACTTCCAACGTAATCGAGTTATCCAAAAATTGGTATTCACCTCTTCCTAGATAAGCTCCTTGGATCACATATCACTCAGGGACGCAAGAAACATTTTACTATATTTCAGTTTTTATTATATTTAAACACAATTACATTAAGCTTTTTGCAAACACGGTGAAACTATTTTCTATACGATAAATATAGTTTCTAAGGATCGATTAGGTCCGTTAAAACGATACATTTTTTTTCAATATATACATACTTCTTTAAACTATTATTGTAACTGCATTTCTTGCTCCAATTTTCTTCGTATCCAAAGGTTATTCGCATGAAGGTATAAATAGATTTTGTTCACATTTTTCGTGTTTAATATTTGTTCATCAATAACATAGACAGTGTCATGATCTTGCATTTTTTCATTCATGCACAACGAGGGTTAATGGTGAATACAACTCTCTGTGGCAGGATGGTTGTGATGGGTCATAGGCGTAGAAAGGTGGGACAGAAGTGGAAGCTGCCTTCTTAATAAATATCGACATTAAACTTTCTAATATCCACCCAATAGTAAGATTGAAAAACCGTGAATGAAGTTTCATGCTCCAAAATTAATATTTTTCCAATATTTGAATATGAAGAAAATTTTAAAAGAAAATATACTTCTGTTTAAGTGGAACGGTTGAATTTATAATTCGAGTAAAAAGTTCCATTACGTTTCGCCCTTTTAAATAGAAAAATTTTTCTTTTTTTAAATTTTCTTCATATTCAATTATTATAAAGAGCCTGAGAACGGGCATTTGAAATTCAAAGTGTCTGAGTTTAAAAAAATTCCCTTAAAATAATAAAATTCAAAAAATATCCAATGCTGTAATTTTTATATTAATCGATAAACATCGACACAAATTTGCGTCATAGAAGTGTATAATAGTCATCTAACTAATGAGCCCAACTATCATACCTGGGCGAAACGCAATGGAGTTGAGCTCATTTGAAGCTTTAATTTGAATTAATATTTTTCCTACAGTGACATAGTGAAGCCCTTTTTCATACACAATTTGTATTAAGTTCAGTTTAACTTAATGTTAAGTCTTCTACTTGACTGATTTATTTCTGTAGTACATGAAATTTGTATTATAAAAAATTCTTCTTATATTTTTCCTACAGTAATAGGTGGTAGTCACATACAAAAATTTTTGCCCACCCTCATTTTCTTCAGATTTACTCGTTGCGTTGCACGTGCACCAATATCCGCAAAGCTTCTTACATTTGCGATGCAAAAACAAGACAACTCGAGTTTTTTTTTATTTAGAGTGAAAAAAAGCTGTACAGCTGTGAGTACACAAAACGTTGGGGGGTTTTTTGTTTGTTACTTCTGCATAAAAAACATATTTTGTCAAAAAGTATAGACATCTGTTTTTTGACCTGGATGCCTCAATTGGCTGATATTTGGATCGAAGTACTTACTTTTCGTCAAAATATATTTCATCTCCCATTTATAAGCCATGAACTGTCAAATTCTATTGAAAAGTTGCTACGATGTTGATGGAATAAAAAACCTTTAAAAAATCGACTGCTCTGGAAAAAAGTGGTGGCATTTGTATCGAGGTACCCTTTTTCCGTCAAAATATATAGTTTAAATGTATCGTAAGACATTGCTGCAGAGTTGAGTTTGATAGCACTTCTAATGAGACTTGATTCACTTCATAGTTATCGTCGTTATGGGCCTCATTCTTTAGTTCTCTTTTGAACAAATTGGCTCAAGCACAGTTAATTAAAGAATCATTAGCACCAACAAGTTGTTTGCAATTTTTAAATGAATTTTTTTTTAGTTTAATCACTGACTGGTTGCCCACCTAAGACAAAGTTTTTTACTACGCCAATGGATTAGATGTATGTGTATAAAATTATGCATACATATTCAGGTTTGATACAAGAATAAAATTGCAGTTCCTTGGAAGGTACATAATGTATGCCAGTGGTTTGGATTTTATTACAGTGGCAAAAAAGAAATTAGGTACCGTTGTTTAAAAAAAAAACCATAATGGGTATACTGGCAATTTTTGTTGAACAGAGTATAATTAAATGAGGCATCCAATCCTTTTTTCCTTTTTTGTAAAAGAGCTGAGAAAATACCATCCACACCTGGTTACTTAAAAGGTTGAAATGTAGATACTTATTGCATTTTGTCCTGAACTGGTAGTTTCAGGTTTCAGCTTACGTTCAGACGACTTGGTTCGGTTGAGTACGGTGGTATTATGGATATAAGATAAGTTATTGGCATTCAAACCTGATATTCTTAGCAAAGTTTATGCAAATAATACATGCATAAATAATAAACACTTTCCGATGAACCCCGTCTATCAAAACATAACCAACAAACCTCTTCCATAAATTTAAAGCTTTTTCTTTAAGGTTTTTTCATGAGATTTTACTTATGAAACTCGTAATGCAGCAAAAATTTTCTCAAAAATGTTGTAATGTTTATGTGACTTGAAGGGGTTATATGATTACCTTTAAAGAAGGGAAGCCTTTTAATAGGAAATACCAACGCCTTTTGGGTTTGAATTCAACATTATAATTGAAGGGACAAATGGAGCTTTTCAGATCATTCCACATTTGTGCAGTTCCATAATGCTTTGAGTGCACGCAGTGGCATAGCTGCCATGAAGGGCCCCCGGTAGCCCGGTGGGGACGTTTTAATGTCTCGTAAAGATTTGTTAGTCCTCCAGAAAAAAGTGATTGCAGGGAAATTGGGGGAAATTTGAATCAAAATACACTTTTTTCGTCAAAATATGGTTTGTCTCCTATCTGTCAAGCCATCAACTGTGAAATTTCAATAATGGATGGCTATGCTGTCAAGGGATTTATAAATCTCTATAAAGTCACACATTTTAGAAGATTTTTTTTAATTCTACTGAAAAAATCAATCGAAAAACAATTTTTCCGTCAAAATGTATTTTGTACTTTTTCTTCCAAGTATTTATTGTCAAACTCCAGGAATCAGAAATGTTTTCACAGATTTCTTACCACTCCGGGAACCCAATGAATTAGCCAGCTCAAATTAAAACTCGATTCGGTTTTAATACGACTCAAAATAAACCGATCATTTAAAAAAAACCCACAACATGTATTCAATGATTTTGCTTCAAGTTATAATGTTTCGACCATAAGCAATACAGAAAAATACGAATCACGAATCTGTTTGCTGCATTTCGAAATCTTATAATGGCTCTTATTATAAAAACCTTAAAAAGTGTTATGATTCATTTCGTAATTTTTTCTTTTATTTTGTTTTGTTTGCTATTTTTTCGAAATCGTTTCGCATTTTTGCGCTTTACACTTCATTGTTTCACTTTTTAATTTCTAAGAAATTTTAGCTAAGTTTTTCAATTAATACATTTTAACTTCATTTTGTCTTTGATTGTTTCGTTTTTCGATGATTTTGTTCTGGTACTAGACTTCCAATCTGGGTTCCACGATCACTTTCAATCGAAATGAAATTAAAATCGTTTTGTAATGAAATAACGGGTGATTTTTTAGCTGGTTTGGTTTTGGCAACACTGGTATTGACAGCTGACGTGTGTTTAGTACCTTGTGTCACTGTCAAACAGCTTCAGTTTGGTTTTCAATTTAACCATGGATCGTCTTACAAATGAACAACGCTTGCAAATTATTGAATTTTACTATCAAAATTCGTGCTCGGTTCGAAATGTTCATCGCATGTTTTTATCGAAAAATTGTGTTCAGCGATGAGGCTCATTTTTGGTTGAATGGGTACGTAAATAAGCATAATTGCCGCATTTGGAGTGAAGATCAGCCAGAAGCATTGCAACAGCTACCAATGCATCCCGAAAAAGCCACTGTTTGGTGCGGTTTATGGGCCGGCGGCATTATTGGGCCATATTTCTTCAAAGATGATGCGAATCGCAGCGTTACTGTCAATGGTGAACGCTACCGAGCGATGATAACAAACTTTTTTTTGCCCGAAATGGAAGTTCTTGACTTGCATGATATGTGGTTTCAACAAGACGGTGCCACATGCCACACAGCACGCGAAACAATGGCGCAATTGCGAGGCGAGTTTGGTGAACAGTTAATTTCACGTTTCGGGCCGGTCAATTGGCCGCCTAGATCGTGCGATTTGACACCATTAGATTATTTTTTGTGGGGGTATGTCAAGGCTAATGTCTATAGGGACAAGCCTGCTTCGATTGACGTACTGGAAGCCAACATCCATGCATTCATTCGTGAGATACCGGCCGATATGTGTGAAAGAGTATGCCAAAATTGGACTCAGCGGATGGGCTACCTGAGACGCAGCCGCGGTCAACATTTGCATGAAATTATCTTTAAACATTAAATTGCAAAGTTCAAACTATCGATTCAAATAAATATTTCATTCATTTTTTCGAATTTTTTGTGTTTTTTTTTTTTAAAGTTCTAAACCTCTTAAAAAATCACCCTTTATTTGGTGTTGGGCATTTCAATTTTATCAATAGGTATCGATTTCAGTCCATTCGAAGTAGAAGGAAGTGAGTTTCCGTGTTCCGAATTTTAATTTTATTGAATTTAAGGTTATTTCAATTTGGCCACATTTTGTTAGGTAAAATTCATTCAACAAGCTGATATGTTATTAAATACGAGCGAATAATGAAAAGTAATTTACTAATCAATTATAGTAACTTTTAAAGTTTCCACAGAATTTTTCACGCACTGAATCTCTCGAGAATTCATAATATCAGCACACACCCAAAATCGCATCATTTCAGTAACTGACGCAAATTTCAATCAATTTATAAAAGTCAAAATAAATGGTTTACCTTTTTAAATGACAGATGTCTTTTGATTTTAATTGCACTTTGAAAGGGTTTCGAAATCCCCAAACCAATCAAAATATGGAACACTGAAAACAAATTGACTCAATTTTAAACATTAATTTCGTGTCTTATTTCTCTCGATTTCTGAAACCTAGCTGTATATTCATTTCGTCTATGATTGTTTTGCTTTCGATTTTCTTTTAAAAAAATATAAAAAAGGCGAAGCCTTAAACAGGATCACTAGAAAAATTACGTTAATGTTGACATCGACTGTCACTAATCGGGTGGAAAAGTGAGTTTTAAATTTAACCATGACACAAACATTTGTTTATTCGCACATGAATAGTGTGTAGGGCTCCTTAACCAAATTCCATTGCTATTTAGATTTTATTTTTACTACCATATTTACATTTCCGCGAATGCCCCTTTAGTAAAAATAAAATTACTGAGAGAAAAGCACCAAAGGGAAAACTTTGCATAGCGGTAGATTCTGGAAGATGAGAAGAAAATGTAATCGGATTTAAAAAGCACTCTTCCCATCCTTGTTGTGTTGTAAGAATATTATACAAAAAAAAAAGAACATGAAACCGTTCGTCCGCAATGGTTTTCCGGTTGGTTTATTGCCTGTACCATAAAAATCATAATTTTAGTTGAAGAAATAAGAGTTATCTCTTTGAATTTATCCTTCTTTTGCGTTAAAGGGTTTTCAAAGTCAATTTCTCTCTCTTGGCTTTTGATTTTGACAAATATGATGACCCACTAAGGAATACAAACAAAAAATCTTGAAAAATGAAGGGTAATGGTTGTTAATCGTTTAAAATTATGCAAGGCCTAACAGGAAATAGTACGCCTTTAAGCATTTGTAACGAAAACGTTGAAGCCTTTGTAGGTACCTACATAATGTACGTATACCTAAAAACCAAGAGCATTGGCCAACGATATACAAAGTCAAGTAGGTATTCGCGCAAATTGTAACTTGTAAGGCCAAAAATAACAACAAATAGCCTTTACGGGAAGGGTACAAGGAACAGATAGCGTACCTACTTGTGCACGTAACGAACAGGTGTTAAATTGTTCGTAAATGTGTGACAAGAATTAAGCAAGGCAAGTGTTTTGTGTTAGGTTTATATACTTTCAGACAACCTTAGCAGATGGATAGTAATTGATTTACATAAGTATATAAATGTATATGTAAAAATCAAAATGGCAAACAATTTGACGATTTTAATATGGTGACATTGTTTGAAAGACAAACGTTTCGTGACAGCACCCGGTGCTAGAACTCCACATAATTAAAAGTTCAGCAATTCGTTTTCAAAATCAAACTGAAAAATATCAAAACAAAAAAATTGGAAAGGGAACAAAAAAAACACTTATGTAAAATAAGCACTTCACATCGCTTTTTTTAGAAACAAAGCATACTTCAAACTTGCAGTAAGACTCCAAACTTGCTGGTTTCTTCTATTTCAAAGATAGTTTAATTTAAAATTTCAAAATCATTAATTTAAAAAATTCCCAAAATTTACGTCGCTATGAGGTAAGTCCTCTATATTGCACCGTGTTTTGGTAAACTGCACAATCGGGAATAGAAATGCAAAGAAAAATTCATCAACAAAATTGAAAGTTCCTTTCGAAGTACGAATAAAAAAAATAAAACCATTATCTACCTATAAGTCCAAAAAAGTTTTGAAAATGTTAATACTATTTTTTGTTAATAATTTTTTTGTTGAAGAAGCTAAGGTTAAATAATAAAATGCAAGCGAAGAAATTATGCTGCATTTTATAAAATTATTGTCATGCTGCTAATGTGCTGGTAATATATTCAAAAACTTTTTACTAGAACAACTTTATTTATAAAGAAAATTAAAGATTAAATTTTTGGTTTTTGAAAATAGCTATAGCATGACTATAGCATGGCACCCTTGTTTTTTTAATAAATTTTTCTATTTTATATCCATTTCTTAAAAAACTTCCCCTCTGTCTAAACGGACATCAATAGGCTAATACAATTTTTTTCTTTTCTCAGTCCAACCTTTTGTAGGGGTAATTCATGCAACTTTGTTAAATACTACACAAGTTTACAAATTGGTTAAGTGGTTAAACCAAAATATTCTAAAACAGTTTGGTTAAACTTATCAAAGGATTTTGCTGTGGAAAATTAACCAAACTGGTTAAACTTATCCAAACGTCATTAACTGCGTTTTATTATCTCCGGGTTTGGGTTGAGGTTATCTTTTTACACGTATTAGAAAAACAACATGAGATCCAGGTTTCTATCGAGGTTTATTTAAATAACCTAGATACAAGTTTTCTCTCTGACTGGCAGACGTTTCACGTTTATGGACAGACAGTTTTTCCAAGAAAAATAAGTAAAAATAAGGAATGGGTATATGGGTGATTCTTAGCAAACTGATACTTTTATGTCTCTAAGTGATTTAATTACCAATTATTTCGTTACAATTTGAATATAATTTTAAAAAAAATATTGATTTGAGTTATATTTACGTCAAATATATAACTGCAGCTTTAAAATTTCATATTTTTATAAGTTATCACTCATATACAGAATTTGCAGTTTGAGTTCAAAATCTGTCCCAGAGTTTTGAAGCTAATAAAATTAAATAATTTACTCTCATTTTAGCGTTTGTACTGCTGTTATATAAGATGGAAAGTAATAAACATGCATCGATTCTGATCGGCGTTTTGTAAATTTTACACTCGCAAAGGTATCAGTTTGCGAATAATCACCCATATAGGACTATTTTCGCACATCGTTTATTTTCACGAGGTGAACCATATGGGTTATGAGCGATAATAAAACACGGCTATCGTGACTCTTTCTTTAATTGAATTACTCAGCATTCAATCAAATGTATAAAAAGGTCGTTCATACAAACTTCTGCGTAAACTTATCCTTTTACACAATTTGTAAATTCACGACGCGACGTTACATGAATACCCTTTGTACGTTAAAAATATGGCCTTCGGCTTCGGGGGCCATATTACTTTGAAAAATCCCCATTTTTCAATCTTTCAAAATAAATTAACATTTTTGTAAGTATTATATGTTGTTTCAAACATGAGAAAATTGTTGCTTGCAAATAGAAAGTTCAAGTGCAAGTGATAGTTTGTGAGTTATTCCATCAAAACAAAAGGGGGCCATGTTTGCAGCACAAGCTATATTTCATATTTGAGGTAAAAATGGGGCTTTCACTAGTACTACATAGTTTATAATAAATAATTGATAAAATTTGTTCAAATATTCGATAAACATAAACAAAAAAAAAAACAGTAAAAAAAAATTACAAGAAATCTTACCAAAAACTGTCGAAATTTTTTATCTGATCTCTTATATCTTGAGTACAAATTTGTGTCCGTTCGTTTGTGGTTGGAGAATTTTCAATTTTGTGGTCCGGTGGTTAAAAAGTTTCAAACCATTTGGTAATGTTAATGAATT
Organism: Dasysyrphus albostriatus; assembly: GCA_946251815.1. NCBI lineage: Eukaryota > Metazoa > Arthropoda > Insecta > Diptera > Syrphidae > Dasysyrphus > Dasysyrphus albostriatus. Next base: position 181,152,547 of record OX276335.1, read on the forward strand.
TGATCAGATTTTTACTTGCAGTGAGTTCTTCCAAGTCGCTGAAGAAGTGTCTCCCTAGGAGCCTGTTTCTCAGGTGGTATAGCGCAGGGTAGTGACACAGGTAGAGAGAAGTATCCTCGTGTATCTCTACGTCACCACATCTTTTTCTTGTGGTAACCCAGGTGGTTGTGACCGGTGGTGATGCTCACGATAAGAGATAGCGGCTTTTTTCTCAGTTAGATGATTTTGCCTGTCTTGTTTGTTGAAACTAGCACAGGTATTACGCAACCTCCATCGCTAGTTTACCGTAGCTAGAATTTTGCTCTCAATTACCTGAGTTAAGTCAAGATCCTATTCTATGACCCGGAACCCAACGAAGCCTTATGTTGTATTCTTTGCGCCAGCAAGTTACAAACTTCGGTTTGATTTCAATGGCAAAAATTGCTTTTATTGCCGCTTGGCTATCAATGAAAAAGGTGATATTAGCTTTTGGTATTGCCTTCATTAAGACCAGCTTGAAAGACACTGCTGTAATCAGAAAGTCTGAAGGAGCTGGCCAGTCTGAAGGTTTCTGAAAAGAACCCTGCACCAACAACACTAGTACCCATCTTGGAACCTTCGGTGTGTATAGCTATCATCAATTCGCAAGTAGACGGTTCATTTATTTGCCAATATTTCGTGCTAGGAAAGGCGGTCGTGAATGGCTTGTGACATGTTATGTAGTCAGTGCACACCATATTACCCGTAAATTTCTGCGCTATTGGCTGCCGGTCTCTGTATAAATAGATCTAGGAGTTTCAGGTTGAGTATAGCTTCTAGACCCGCTGTGGGAGAATAGAATGCAAACATGGCTTTCTTCGTTCTTTATATGGGAATAGATAAATTTTGAACTGAACGACTGAGTGGAATAGTGTAGTTTTGAAAAACACCACTTTTCAGGTACCAAAAAGTATAGGAAATATTTTTTTTTTAAATTTTAGCCTAGTACGCCGATGAAGGGCCTTCTAAAGAACAGTTCCCCGTACTTAACTAATTTTTGAAAAAAAAATTGAATAGTAGAGTTTTGAAACTAAACCCCTCAATTGATACACAGGTCAACACTATTTTTGCTTTTGGGTTCTTCTTATGATTTTCTTGTTCCTCCTATATGACAATCTAAATACAAAAAACTTTAACCTGAAAAAGTTTGTTCTTATAGCAGGAAGTTTGATATTATGAATTTATGAGGAATCCTCTTTCTTTAGTGGTACCTATCTTAAAATAAAACAAAATTTAAAAAAAAACTTTAAATGAATCTTGTAGTACCTTTTGTCATGATACGTGCGTTGTCCTGTCATACCGAAGGTCTGGGTTCGATTCCCAGCCACTGCCACCTAAAAACAGAAATATTTTTCCCGAGGTACTGCCTCTTGCGAGGAACTGACAAATCCTCCAAGAGTAAACTTGTCATGAATAAGTGCTTCTCATCTAGCCGTTCGGACACGGCAAAAATTGTAGGTCCCATCCATTCCTGCCAATAACAAGCACACAGGAATGGTTGTAAATCACTTGGCCTTGGCTCTCCGTGAGCTTTTGCGCCACCAAATTTATTTATTTATTTAAATAAATCGTATTAATTTTTCTTTGAATATTTTAAAACTTAATAAAAAATAAATTTAAATATTTAAAAAAGTAATTTTTTGAATTTCTTTTGTGAATGTATTGACTTTCTCTTATAAGAGTCCATATATGGTCGCGCATTATTCTTATATTGTATTGACCCTGACACCAATGTTCAAAATCCAGAATGTCTTAGTGAAAACGCTCACCTTGCTCCTTCGAATATGTACCCATATTGTCTTTGAATTGTTCCAAGTTGTCAGCTCTGTTGTTGCAAGGAAAATTTTGAACTACAGACTTAAAGCTATCCCAACACTGTCGTTCTTAGGTACTGAGTAGTTCTGAAAATTCGTTGCTGGCAATAATTTTCTTTATTTGTGGGCTGACGAAAATGCCGACTTTCACTTTGGCCTCGGATAACTTCGTAAAAATTTCATTAAATATATAAAGGATTCAGAGTCTTGCCGAAGAGCTTTAACGAATTTTATCAAATCATTCCTAGTGTCATCTTGTCATATCAATGGGTCCCATTTGACATTTTGTTTTCCTAACTGGAACTCGGTTCGTCTAGGCCATGAATAGTTTTGGAAATGCTTCTCATCGGCCCTACTGTCCCATTAGCAAAGGTAACAAGGGTTTTCCGTATAACCGCCTTGAACTCCCATCAGAAACCAATCACTTTGGAATCTCCTATCACTTGTCAGTTGTATTCCATAAACTTTATCACCTCGAGTACCATCTTCACACTTTCCTAATTTTCCTTAAGAATTACAGAATGGGTTAGTGTTTTATTTTCATTCAGGGCTAAAACAGACATGCAAAATCAAGCTGATTAAAAACTGAGGTTAAACTTTAAAAGAAAAACATATTTTTTCAGAATGTATTTTAAGAAATTCATTTAAATGTTGGCATCTTTATTCCAAATGTCAATGTTCGACCAAAGATGCATCAATTAGGTTCATGTTTGTTTCAAAAGTACCTTGCGCAATCAAGCAACAATCTCTAAAGGTAAAATAGAATTTTATTTTTTATTGAAATATCAGTGACCTGATTCCGTTGACATTTTAGCTTTATAGACAAGCTTTAAATTAAATAAAAAATGCATTTTTTTTTTCAATTTTATAGAAGTTTGTTTAAAAGTAGCTCTTCTGAAATAAGTGAGTCCGACGTACCTACATAGAAATATTCAAACTCGTATCTCGGCCCGTATGGCAAAAAGAAGAGAAGTCCTTTATGAAACATACTTTTACTGAAATTAAATGTTGGAGTGTGGGAGTTGACTTAGTTTTTGTTACTTTCCAAGTGCAATGATTAAAAAAGTTTGGCAAAAGATTGCAATGGAAAAATGGTGTCCTATGGTCAAGTTCTTTAAAAATGGCAATTTATTTTTGTTTTTACATATATGTACATATGCATATGTTAGGCGGCAAGCTGTAAAATGACCATTGAGTGTAAAAAAAGACCACAATGCGTTGCAGAATTCCACAAACGCCCAAACAGTATACTGGGTTGAGTCTTTCTTAAAATGAGTTGTGGTACTTTATACAAAAAAAATCACAACGAGTCATGATAATGACAAAATGCATTTTGATGTGGATGTTCTTAACTATAGAGAAGATATTTTGTGAAGGGCATATTTGTTTTAATTATTTTTTTTTTGTTGGTGGTCCTAGATAAATGTATGCTCAGTCAGGATGTAAGAAGGCATAATTGTATGTACCTTCTACAAGAGGCTTATATTACTAAATTCAAATATGGGATTTTTTCATCTAATTGTTAAATAAAGGGACTCATTAAACGTCTAAGCAAAAGTTTTGGAACACCATACAGTCTTTCTCTTTTGGGGATGTGCGATACGCTGCACCGTCCTTTTCAAAAGTGTGGCTGTCCTCAGAATTTTTTTTTACAATTTTAAATATTAAAAAATTAGTTTCCCAAACTCAATAAAAATATTTTAGACTTTTAATACATACATACATATTCAAACATACATACTATAGTTAATTATTATTTAGCACAACATAGTCCAGTCATATTTTATTTTTACTATGCAAATTGTGGGGCAGTTTTGATTTTGCCCTTTTTATGTTTTCGGAAATGCTGCATCCGAATAAGAAATTTGCGACTGAAATTTTGTGACGCAACATGAAAAAAAATGCAAAAAGCATTTTTTGGGAGTTTTTCACTAATAGCTCAAAAACTACTAATTATTTGAAAATTAATTCAAAGTACCATTGAAAGTAGACACAATTTCCAATAAATCTCTGTTTAATGTCTGGGAAAATCCATTTGGACTCAAGCGCTAGTTAAAAACTAACGTGTTTTAACTGTTTTCGAAAATGTACTCGAAGGCATTCAGTAACATCTTATGCGAATTTTTTATTTTTATCTAAAACATGAACCAAGATATGCTTTTCTCATGGTCTTTGATGCACTGAGTTCAAATATGATCTTGAAATTGCTCTAGAGATAAAAAACTGCAGTTTTTATGCAAATTTGGGATTATATTTTTTGTCGATGTAATTTTTGTTATTGAAAAAATGTTCCTTTTTGAATTTTTCAAATACCCTTATTCATCTTCGAGAAATAGTTAGCCTTTATTTTAGGCTACAAAATTCGAGAAATCCAGCCGATTTCCATTTTTGTAGCACTTTTTGCAAATTTTTGATGTTGCATCACCAAATTTTAGTACGAAACCTCAGATTCGGATTTAGCACCCTAGTAAACATTAAATAAGTTTTCAATTCAATTTTGCTTTATTGAACGATTCTAGTTACAATTGGCTTAAAAGTAATTAATAACAATGAGATACATTGATAAATAAAAGGATTTTGTTGGCACATAAGGGGCCTAACGTTATACATTAAAAAAAAATGTATACAAATAAGATTTATAATTTTTGAAAACCTAATATAAAAGTCGGGTTGACTTTGTCGTCCTCACATTGTTCAGTTCCGGTTGTCAAGTTTTCAACATTAAACATTAAATAAGGGGAAAACTAAAACCACCCCACGATTTGCTCGCTATGTGGCCTTTGGAGCACAAACTGACTGGATTTTTCGAAGTGCGTTTAGCTTAATACGAAGGTCAACGATTTCCGAATATGAATAATGGTATTTAAAAAATTGAAATAATATGTCTGTACATCAGAATGACCATAAACATTTTTTCGAAACAAATTACCTCGACAAAAAATATAACCCCAAATTTGCATAAAAAACGCATTTTTTAATATCTTTAGATTCGAATATCTCAAAAACGTGACACGCTAGAGCAATTTCAATACCAGATTCAAGCTTAGCGCCAATATTTTTTCTGTCAGCATAAACTGGCAGCATTATGGCCAGATTGTTCCTGGAAATGCGATGTTGGACATTTTTAGATTTTTGGGAAACTACTTGAAACATCTCAAACGAAAGTCCTTGAGTCCCTGAGTGCGACTGTGTACAAACATATGTATGTACATCACAGACGTGGCCCTAAAACCCCCAGCAGTCGCTTTAATACACGGTTTTGTTTTTTTATTTTTTTTAACCCAAAGTTCTGCGAGATCCTAGACTGACTGACACGGGCAGTAACCTTAACTTTTAATTTAGATAAATTAGTCTTTTAAATCCATTCTGGAAAATAAAATCTTAAATGGCGAATTTCATCCATTTAGCACAGCTTTTGCTGCATTTACTCGAATGGCAAAATGCCCTTGATTCCACCATTTTGTACCTATCGTTTTATCATTTTACACGATTATGGCAACATTATGCATTTTTTCACCACTATTAATTCAACAAAATAACCAAAATCCTTAATCAAAAACTATAACAATTTGGATAAAATCAATGAAGAATTCTTCTTTTGCCAACGATAAATTATTAAATTATATGACAAACATATGAACCTACAAAATTAGCCGATTTTTATATGACTATATATGGCACATAACATCCAAACACATATGCCAATGCCTTTGTTTCGATATTACACTATGTCATATTTATGTCACTTTCCTGTTTCCGAGTTTTTTGTCAATTTTTCTCGGTAAAAAATAAAACCGACCTGGATTTAGTATTAAGATAGTTCTTAGGCCGAAAGGCATTAGCATTAAGTTATTATAGTTTAACTTAGAGCGAGCGTCTGGGGCCAGTAAGTTAGTTTTAAGATATTGATAAGAAGGCCAGTTTTTATGAATTTTTGTCTAGCTTTAAGATAGTTTTAAGAAAATTGAAAAATAAAAATGAATTAAAAAAAATTCACTTTCCTGCATAACATACAGCTATGATCAAAATTCACACGAATATTTGTCGATATTTAAAAATTAAATATTTGACAAATTACGAGTATGTTAAGTAGGCCGTTGCCTTAGTGAGTGGGGGTCTTTTTGTATGAAGAAAGATTTATTATGCATATCAAATCTCCTGTGGTCATTCACTTCACTTTAATGACCAATTACACTTACATATTTATATGGCATCCATTTTTTAAATGAACCAAATGAGGTTCCAACAGGTTTGTGTGACCTGGAAAAAAAATAAATTCACAAAAAATCTATGACTGAACAATTACTGTAAATAGTAGTTGACTTTCTATCAAGATCCAGTGATCCTTTATTACCTCGTTTACATATTTTGGAAATTTGGAAATATACATACATATCTATTGAGGTGCCGAAAATCGAGCGTGACTTTGAGAAACTTTAAGCTTTGATTACAAGTTTTCTAGCGATCACTAGTTGACCTTTTTGACCAATTATTTTTTTGCAATTGGTATAGGGTGCCAAATTTCAGAGCTCAAATAATTTATTTTAGTTATTGCTTAAACGATAATCTGTATACATTTAAAAAAAATTAAATAGGTAGCAACAACGACTCTGGTTGCCAGATTATATTTTAGCAAAACTTTAAAAATCTATTTTAAACCAGTTAAAAAACTTAAATTTTTTTCTTAAACTGCAAGGAAATACTCCTAAAAAAGTGTCAGTTTGTGCAAAAAACCAAGCAAACACATAGGGCTGCCAGATAATTTTTTTTTTTCAATATCAGGACATTAGTGACCAAAAATCGGGACTTAGAAAAAAAAACATAAACATAAAGCACATAGACAAATGAAATATTTAATGAAATTGTATTGAGAGCTATCAAAATTTAGTTTCGTTACTGAATATCTCATATTTCGACCGATTTGCAATTTAGGTAAAATTTTTTTGGCTAAGAGAACAATTGCAATTTTCTGTCGTTGAGACTGAAAAAAATGACTACATTCTTAGTGCCATATATGCTTAAGCTTTGTACAAACTCATAAATGTTTGCACACGTTTCAATGATTTTTTGTCTTAATTGTAAATATATTAATTTTATTTCTTTGTAACGAGAGCTCCTGTGTGAACGATTTATTTGAATGGTTCACCAGACGAAATACGAACTTTTGTCTTTTTAATTAGTATGCATATTCCCACGTTAGCGTGGGATAGAGAAAATATCACACAGTAGCTCATCGAATTATAAGCGTTGTACATTAGTTTATGTCTAAAATAAAATCATTATAATTTCACCTTTCAAGATCATCAGTCGTTTGGTTTTGTCGTCCAGAATTATTTCGTTAATACTTCACTTCTTCATTGCTAATATTAATAATTTTTGTGTTGAACAAGCTTCATGAGTTCTACTTTTTACGACAGAAAAAAAAGTCTCGAGTAGCAGTTTAATTTTCAAGTTTATAGGTTTTTTTTCAAAAACCTTTAAAAAATATTAAATGTGCAAAACCGTATTTAAATATTATTTTATCTGCATTTCTTTATTTGAAATTTTGGGCGGCAAAATATAAATTTTCCTTGTGTTGCAAAAACTCTCAAGTTCAGCACTGACCATGTCTAGTTCCTTGAAAATAAATTTGCAAAAAATACGATCGAAATAAACTAAATACTCTTTCAAAAAAACGACTCACATATTGCTTCCAAATTTTGGAAATCAATTTAATTAAAGAAAGTTATTCTTTCTTTGACATAGTGCAATATATTTGTATGTATAAAAAAGGAAATTCGGGACAAAATCGGGACATTTTCAATATCGGGACAAGGTTTAAATATCGGGATTGTCCTGCCAAATTCGGGACGTCTCACAGTGGGCTCAGATGATGTTTTGCATCTCATAAATGTTTTTTTTCAAAAATGTTATAAATGCTTATATTTTTATGAGAATGTATTAAAAAAATGTCCAATTTTTGAACACAATACAAATTTTATGTTTGAACCTAGCCATTACATAGATACCACAACCAAGAGTGGTCGCTTGAAAAAAATCTTAGTGCCTGAATAACTTAATGGAGTAACTAATTAAATTAATTTTTTTAACAATTTGTTAATGGGACTATACAAGTGTTATACATCGATGGAAATCTTGCAATCAGGGCTATACGAATTATTGAAAATATATTTAAAGATATTGTTTAAAAAAAAAATATTTTTTTCAAACACTGAATTTGTGTCGGCCTTTTTAAATTTTGAGAGAGCTTTTAAACTCTTGCACTGTCTGCCGCTGTTTTTTTGTATAGCGCAGATAATTGCCAAGTACCTTATTTAAAAGGGAAAAGAAAAAAAATTCTGCCACAATCTCCCCCACTTTGATCAAGGAGATAAGCTTAGCATAAGGTAGATGCAAAACAAAAATTTGCAATAATCCTCCCTGTATGTTTTTTTTTTTTGAAAATCATGTTGTTTTTGTTACAAAGTTAATTAGGTATGTTTTAAATGATGGTTGCAAACTCCCGTTTTTTTTTAAATTTTAGAAAGGTTTGCTCTACTCTTCTTTATCAGAGGCACGAATTAAAGACCTCAGAGAAAGTTTTTTCTGGTCAATGACTTATTTTTAAGACGCAAACTTTTCACTAAATGATTACCTCATAGCTTCTACATTTATTATCCGATCTAAACATAACAAAATGTTAAGTAATTTGTTGGTGAAAAAACTATCTTTTACTAGAAATTCTTAAAGTATTAAACATTATTTATATTTGTATGTGCACATAGCATGAATAAATAATTTTTGAAAAGACAGTGATTGAAAAAAAAAACCAAAAATAATTTCTTGCACTTATCTCTAAAACTCTTCTTTGGAAAAAATTCAATTTCATTTTCGTTTTCAACAACCTAAAATTAGAAATTTTGTATTTGGTACCTGCAGTGACCCAACATAATGTAAACTAGTGTTTCCTAACACAAAAGTACCAAAATACCCAGTTTTTGGCATTAAATATGACACATCGAATTTATTTCTCCCAAAAACTAACAAAGTTATCGGAAAGTTATATTCGATTCATTCGTATATTTATTTTCTACTCATCGAAATTCCTAATTGAAATCTATGAGTGTTGATTTAAACTGATGGAATATATCACGTACGATTTTACTCAAAATTTAGAGGAGAAGAATAGTTATTTAAGATGCTGCAGTGAGTTTTTTATAGAAAAATTATTTTGACATATAAAATTGCCTCAAATATATCGAAAAACTATCTATTTGCTTTTTTTATGGTAAAATATCTCAAAAGTCTAATAGGAGGGAGCAATCAAAAACCATTAGAACACTACAGTGTAATTTCCTTGGCATGATGGTCATATTTTTTGTTACATCCTTAACTTTGAGTAAATTTAAAATATTAATAAACCGAATTTACACTTAAAAAATGTATATTACTTGATATGCAGTACATTCAAGATAATGTATGCAAAATTTCATTCACCCAAAAAAATATCAATATTATTAGAACTATATCAGCTAAGATTATTTTTGATTTTTTCGAGTTTTTAAGAAGTTGACTTAAAATTTGGTTCAATGCTACCAGCCGTGAAATTTCTATCAGATTCAAACAGATTAGGTTAAAATATTATGTCGAATCCAAAAATGTTTAAAAAGTAGAATTGAAATTAGTTATAATCTCTTGGGAACATTTCTGAATAATTTGGCACATCTTCTTAAAATTTTGTACAAATTAGTATTGGAGCTATTTTTATATGATAGTATATATATTCAGCCACACACCAAACAAAAACTTGACTCCATTCCTGACTTCGAGAATACTTTATATAAAATTTTGAAAATTGGGACCATATTCTGACCTAAATTTTGAAGTCCCTGTAAGGCATAGAAAAGAATAAGCAGTACCACTGAATTCAGAATCCTCAAATCATTTAGAGTGCACAATTTCACCCAATCATTTGGAGAAACAAGTGCGTTAGAGATTTATGAGACGCATAATATCAATTGGGCCCACTGTGCGTCTGGGAGGCCTATAAACACAAATTAAAAAACTGTCTATCTAGCTGTATGAGCTCCGTTAAAAGGGTAAACGTGGCCATACACGCATCAGGCAACGAAAAACCGATGCAATTGGGTTTGTTGGATTTCAGTTTGGCAGACAATCTAATATAACTTTCGTTTGGGCATGCATTCTGTTCCACTTCTTTGGAATATTTGAAAATTTGGACAGACAGACAGACAATCAATCAAAAACGACTTAAATGAATAGCAGTTCCAAGCCGCACTCAATGGATTTTGGATCAATGCAGGACCCTTTCACTCTCGGGTTTATAAAATATTTAATACCTAGAAAATTATATCTTCTACAAGTCAATGAATTTTTTTTCTTTAGTATCCAAAATGCGAAAGTTATACGTGACAAAATCAAAATTACCGTTAAATTGTTTTGATGATGATACTCTTTCGAATATACCAATTAAGATTTTTTCAGAGTTCAGTAAATACAAATTGTGCTGAGTGTATTGCATTTTTTCTCTAACATGACCTCTATTAGATTAATTAATTTTCTTATTTAAAGCAAATGTCGGTATGTTTCACTTTGTTCTTTTTTTTGCTGTTGAACCTGATGGTGTAAAAGTACATCCGGCGTCCATGAGAACCCTTGAGTATCAGTTTAAATTCTATTAACTTGAAACAATTTTTTAATTTCACCACAACGGACAAAAATGTATCTCAACAGCCAAAGGTTACATTTTACTCCTTTGTTTGTGGTCCTTTGCAGCCATGGCAACAGATTGCCATACAAGTAATTTTCCAACTCGTTTTGCTTTCTTTTTCAAGGTTTAAATGGTGCGGATTATCCACATTTTTAATTGCGGTGAATCCTTGTACACATTTATAATCCATTACAACAATTACAGTAAAACGTAAGTGGGCGTTGACAAAATCACTCATCCCTATTCTATCCACAACAAAGGAAAAATCACTGCGTTAAGTCGCTCTACCTTACTCATTTACCCTAAGATGAAAGCAGCTTTTTCCTAATTTTCTCCTCTTTAAGCAATTTTCAAATGTGCCATCCTGTGTGGCGGGCGGCGGTATGGTTTTTACATTTCTAATTTCACAAATCACAACCCTTCTATGAAAACCAAAAGCCAAAGCCCGAACAAAGTAAGATGAGATGAACAGCAAAATAAAAAGTATGCTACAGCATTTTTAATTAGGATCAGAGATCAAGAAAACTTCGTCGGTAAAGTGAAAGCCATAAATCGACGCTTGTCATCCGTTGGTTGTTTGCTTCATATTTAATTTATCCAAGAGTGTTGTAGTTTCCTTTATTGCTGGTATTTTGCCTCAGCCAACGCCAACGTTTAACTGACTTTGACTCGAAACATGTTTAATCCGTTCTTTTTTATATTATCCTTTTGTTTGTTTTTGTTTGCCATGGCCCTAATCTCTCTTCTCCTATTTTTGTACAATTTAAGAATTGTTTTTTTTCTTCTCTCAGAAATTACAAGTTTTGTTTGCGGTTATACCTTATGCTATTTGCGGAGAGGTTTTATTTGGCAGTGTTCAAATACATGCCTTTTTCCTTGTGTATTAAACATTAAATGGACCAAAAAGAATCCTTTTCAGTGTAAGTAGCTATTTTGTTGTATTAACAAAATATTTAAATTTTCATATTTTTCATTTGTTATTTTATTTGCCACCAAAATTAATATTTGGCAGCTTGCTGGCATCGATAAGTTTTAAGATTTTTAACCTGGATCGTGTAGGAAATAGGTTTTCTTTCAAGGATATTTACAGAACTTAAGATTGTTCTTAATTTAATTGTATATTGCTTAGGTCTCCTGTACACGAAGCATCTCTTTGTAGAGGCGTACTTAACTTATTTGGAGCTTGTGTGTAGCTCAAGTCAAACATGGTAAGGGAGAGGGGGGTAGATAAGGGCACTTTTTATTACCGGGGAAGGTTTGTATTTGTAAAATTCCACCTCAAGACTTTAATCAGACCTTCCATAACTATTTAATATATAACGGGTGATTTTTTAGCTGGTTTGGTTTTGGCAACACTGGTTTTGACAGCTGACGTGTGTTTAGTACCTTGTGTCACTGTCAAACAGCTTCAGTTTGGTTTGCAATTTAACCATGGATCGTCTTACAAATGAACAACGCTTGCAAATTATTGAATTTTACTATCAAAATTCGTGCTCGGTTCGAAATGTTCATCGCGCGCTGCTTCCATTTTATGGTCGGCATTCTCGGCCTTCTGAGCAGTCTATTCGGAAGATTGTGACCAAATTTCGCACCAAATTTACTTTGTTGGACATTAAACCACCAACACGTTTACGTACTGTGCGTAGTGAAGAAAATATTGCGGCCGTATCAGCTAGTGTGACAGAAGACCGCGAAATGTCGATTCGGTGCCGTTCCCAGCAGTTAGGCCTTTGTTACAGCACTACGTGGAAAATTTTGCGGAAGGATTTGGGCGTAAAGCCTTTTAAGATACAGCTGGTGCAAGAACTAAAGCCAGCCAACCTACCACAACGCCGAATTTTTGGTGAATGGGCTCTTGGAAAGCTGGCCGAGGATCCGCTTTTTTATCGAAAAATTGTGTTCAGCGATGAGGCTCATTTTTGGTTGAATGGGTACGTAAATAAGCATAATTGCCGCATTTGGAGTGAAGATCAGCCAGAAGCATTGCAACAGCTACCAATGCATTCCGAAAAAGCCACTGTTTGGTGCGGTTTATGGGCCGGCGGCATTATTGGGCCATATTTCTTCAAAGATGATGCGAATCGCAGCGTTACTGTCAATGGTGAACGCTACCGAGCGATGATAACAAACTTTTTTTTGCCCGAAATGGAAGTTCTTGACTTGCATGGTATGTGGTTTCAACAAGACGGTGCCACATGCCACACAGCACGCGAAACAATGGCGCAATTGCGAGGCGAGTTTGGTGAACAGTTAATTTCACGTTTCGGGCCGGTCAATTGGCCGCCTAGATCGTGCGATTTGACACCATTAGATTATTTTTTGTGGGGGTGTGTCAAGGCTAATGTCTATAGGGACAAGCCCGCTTCGATTGACGCACTGGAAGCCAACATCCATGCATTCATTCGTGAGATACCGGCCGATATGTGTGAAAGAGTATGCCAAAATTGGACTCAGCGGATGGGCTACCTGAGACGCAGCCGCGGTCAACATTTGCATGAAATTATCTTTAAACATTAAATTGCAAGGTTCAAACTATCGATTCAAATAAATATTTCACTCATTTTTTCGAATTTTTTGTGTTTTTTTTTTTAAAGTTCTAAACCTCTTAAAAAATCACCCGTTATAACACCAACAAAAAATATACCCGGGTATTCTGTCTGTCTGTTAATTACCTGCAGCAAATAACAAAAAGTTATTCCAAGTTTGTTTCTTCAAAATGTATACAGAGAAAAATTTGAAAAATGTTCATCAATTTTCAATTTTCAATTTTGCTTTATTGAACAATTCTATTTACAATTGGCTTAAAAGTAATTAATAACTATTAGATACATTGATAAATAAAAGGATTTTGTTGGAACATAAGGGGCCTAACGTTATACATTGAAAAAAAAATTTAATACAAATAAGATTTATAATTTTTGACTTTGTCGTCCTCGGGTTGTTCAGTTCCGGTTGTCAAGTGGCTGACCACTTCACAACCACTTCAGTGGCTCACCACCATTCAGATCAATAAAAAATGGTCATCTCAAGGCTTAATCTAACCCAAAAAGGGTTGCTCATAGAGATTGCAGTCCTCGGATGTTTTTTTCAATCCTGGGATCCAAAACTACATTATAAAAGTTGTTCTATTATTATTTTCGTTCGAATTTGTCTTTTGTTCAAATGAAAAAATCATTTTTCTGATAGCATGCAGAGAGTTTATGCTTTAACTTCATCCTCAGCTTTGCAAAAAAAATATTTTTAATTGTTGCAATTTGTTTCTTTAGAACAAAAAAATTCTTCATATTTACTCATAAATCTATGTATTTAAATTTACATACGTGTGTATATTAGGACTTTGTGGTGTTTTTAAAGTTTTTACATTTGAATGGGCCTTAGGCTAGGAACGCACTTGCTATTTTCTGTCGCGCAATCATTTGGTCGCAAAAAATTGAACACATGAGATTAAATAGGAATAAACGCACATGATACCAAGGATTTATACTGGGTTGCGATCAAATTTTTAACTCGAAAAGACAGAAAATTGCAAGTGTGGTCCTAGTCTTAATCAGTTATAAGTAAAAACAAAAAAATCCTCAAATTTTTCTGGTTCTTATTTTCATCCTCTATAGTCGCTGCAGGAGTTGATTAAACCACCTTTTTTTGCATACTATAGGTGATTCGGGTAAAATCTGCCAAAAAATTCAGACAGTGTAGGTTGGAAGTAGACTAAAAAAATCCTATTTGAGGGGTTAATATTTCCCCCGCTTGGACAGGAGGGGCTATTTTACTAAAAAAAAATCACATGAAATAGAAAAACAGCAACACTAACAGTATTATTATGCATATTTTTTTGAATGGCAGAAGTCAATTATTATGGTTTATATCGGCTTTTTCAATAAGAGCGCTACAATTTTTTTTTTTTTAAATAAAACAAAAACGGTTTTGGATGTCAATGAAATTCTTTATTCCTGTGAAAGCACGTTCCATGCCATTATGTATGGAATTCGATTTCTTTTGCATGGCCACCACGGGCACGCTTGCAGAAGTCCAGACGCTGAACCCAATTTTCGACGGTTTTCAAACATAAATCGGCCGATACTGCTGCAATTTCACGCTAGATATTCGTACGAAGTTAATCAATAGTCGCTGGCTTGTTGGCATAGACCATAGACTTGACGTAGCCCCACAGGAAATAGTCTAACGGCGTCAAATCGCACTACCGAGGCGGCCAAGCGACTGGACCATTTCATGAGATAACACGTTCTCCAAACTTGGTTTCCACTAAATTGGCTGTGTGGCTTGTGGCGCTGTCCTGTTAGAAGCACATGTCCTCTTGGTCCATATCATTTAATTGGGGCCACAAATATTCGGTTAAACGATAGCGATTCCCCTCAACAGTAACGTGCCGGTCTTGATCATCACGGAAGAAGTACAGCCCAATGACGCCGCCGGCCCATAAGCCACACCAAACCGTAATTTTTTCGGGATGCAATGATGACTCATGGAGTACGCGTGGATTGCTGCTGGACCAATACCGCATATTTTGTTTATTGAAATGAGCCTCATCGCTGAAGATGATTTTTCGATGAAAATCCGAATCATTTTCAAGTTGTTGCTCAGCCCAATTCACGAACATACGACGCTTCTGGTGGTCAAGCGGCTTCAGTTCTTGCATCAATTTAATCTTGTAAGGATGTAGGCCAAGATCTTTTCGCAAAATATCCCACAACGACGTCACAGAGATGCCCAACGCTTGAGGACGACGTTTGAGAGACACATTTGGGCTTTCTGCAACTGAAGCCTCAGCGGCAGCAATATTCTCGACACTACGGGCATTTCTTTGTCTCGCTGGCACGGGAACATGTACTGTGCCTGTGGATTCAAATGTTTTCACTAGACGCTCAATTATTGATCTGCTAGGACGATTATGACGCCCATAAATTGGAAGTAGCGCTATTAACGTTCAGGCCACTGAACGAGCATCTCTATGACGTCGTTGTGGCGAATTTTGCGAAAAGATCTTGGCCTACATCCTTACAAGATTAATTGATGCAAGAACTGAAGCCGCTTGACCACCAGAAGCGTCGTATGTTCGTGAATTGGGCTGAGCAACAACTTGAAAATGATTCGGATTTTCATCGAAAAATCATCTTCAGCGATGAGGCTCATTTCTGGCTGAATGGCTTTGTCAATAAACAAAATTCATTCATTGAATGGGGATCACTACCGTTCAATGATAACCGAATATTTTTGGCCCCAATTAGATGATATGGACTTGGAGGACATGTGGTTGCAACAGGACGGTGCCACAAGCCAGACAGCGAATGTCACAATCAATTTATTGGAAACCAAGTTTGGAGAACGTGTTATCTCACGAAATGGTCCAGTCGCTTGGCCGCCTCGGTCGTGCGATTTGACGCCGTTAAACTATTGCCTGTGGGGCTATGTCAAGTCTATGGTCTATGCCAACAAGCCAAGGACGATTGATGAACTTCGTACGAATATAGAACGTGAAATTGCAGCAGTATCGACCGATTTATGCTTGAAAAACGTCGAATATTGGGTTCAGCGTCTGGACTTCTGCAAGCGTGCCCGTGGTGGCCATGCTTAAGAAATCGAGTTCCATACATAACCGCATGGAACGTACTTTCACAGGAATAACGAATTTCATTGATATTCAAGACCGTTTTTGTTTTATTTAAAAAAAACTTTTGTAGTGCTCTTATTGAAAAACCCGACATTTATAGCTGCAGCAATGTATATATTTAGGCTATTAAATAGACCTTTTAAAAAGGAACAATTACGTGCAAGGGTTTTTATTATTGAATTTGTTTGTTTGATCCTTACGCGTGCTTAAAATCGAAAACGTTACTTAATTCACCCATGCTTTTGTAAGAGAATGGTCACACTGGTCTTTTCTAAACATGGAAAAGTAAGCAAAAACCAACATAAAAATCGAAAAGTAAATTGAGCATTCGTTTTTTCGGAGCAAACGATATGCTCAAGACGTTCTCAAACAAAATAAAGAAGAGTTTTAAGGCCGTAATATGACTGGTCAAGAAAATCATATCAATTGAAAATTGAGATATAGCCATTCAAACCTTAATATTTCTTATAATTTTTAGAAATTTTTTTTCGGCCAAAAGCCAATTTCTTGGTAACATACGATAAAACATATAAAATTTCTCTGCACATACATATAAAAAAGTCTTTTATTAATCGGACCAGCCGTTCAGTCTGAAAGTCTGGAAGCATTTAAGAAGAACTGGAAAATGAAATTGCGAAGTTACTGACTATTAAAAAATCTCTATTTGATCAAAATCTAAGGTTTGAATATTTTTACGAACGGGAAATTTGCCATATTGTACCGAAAAAGAGGTTTTCGGGCTAAAACTGTGATAAATCATAAGAAACGATAAAGTTTAAGTGGATATTCTCTACCAATTTCGAATAAAAATGACTTTTTGAACATGCAATATTAAAGTCTTTAGTCTCTACTTTATTATGCATGCAGATCTTGACCATATGTTTGTTTCAAAAAAAGTTATGTGCAGTTAATAACAAAATTTAGAAATCTTTGATGTTTTTATTTTTTTTTTTTAGATTTTGTTTTGTTTCAATAACTTTTTTTCTTATACAATTTTTAAATTATACATTTCGATAGAAAATATAATTTTGGACAAAAAGTTTTAAGTGGAAAATTGTCAAATTCGGCTTTGTTTTCGAACTATACCAAAAATATTAAAAATAGGCCAGTGTGGGCATTCTCTCAAAAACTAAATTGTGAATTTACTAGCAATTTTGGTTTTAAGCATGCTTATGGGCCAAACAAATTTATTCAATAATAAAAACCCTTGCACTTAATTGTTCCTTAATAATGCTCCTCAGTTTACGGCCTATAAGTATTTGAAATATATATATTAAATATAACTCAAATCTATTTTTGTTCTTACATCAAAATCGAGCTCTTATGAAATATAAAAAGAAGAAGAACTGATAACATTTAGGAGCATCGTATAGGTACTTTCATTTAAAATCGAAAAGTGTAAATCTTGGATATTTAACATTAAAAAAGAACAGAACATAAATAAATAGAAATGTTCAATAAAAATTGAAATTGTGTTAATCACAAAATTACAATTTTCCACCATTGTTTTAGTACCACCTCTTTTAAACTCACAAGCTCATTAAGCACCAAAAAGTATCTACATTCTACATACTTACCTATTTAATTTACTTTCAGTGAAGGTCGTATTCAGAAAGTATGCTAAATAAACGACAGGCGACACGATAGTAGTTGTAGAGTTACGTGATGCAAATCGATGGCGATCACGACTATGGTTCGACGGTTATTGTTTCGAAACTTCCGTAATGAGCTCCAAGTACCCACCCAGCTTAATGTTCCTAAAGCTGGGTCAGTAATTGTTTTTCCTTACATCTCTGTGACGTTTCGGATGTGTTTACAATTTACACTCCCCTTCGCAGGGAACAAAAAATAAATACGCCAGTGTAGTGGTCTTTCCTCTTTTGTAACTGATTTAAATAAAACTCTGCCCTTTATTCTCAAATATCGACCCATATTATTATGGAAGCGAATTGGAGAACAAAATTCTCAAATTCAACTGGACGTAGGAGCAGAGAACTATTTGTTGTCTGGTTTTTATTTTACTGGCCAACTAGTTTACGTTTTATCGTTTTTTAAAGAGAATTTTATAAACCATCAATCCTAATCTACGCGTATGGTACCGCTGATGTGAAAAAATAAAAAAAATAAAATAAAATAAAATAAAATAAAATAAAATAAAATAAAATAAAATAAAATAAAAGAATTGAATACTTGTTTTTTTCGGTCCTGGACCAAATATTCAACGATATGCATACAGCCATGAAATGTCCTTTTAGCTATAGGTATATGTATTCGCATTGTAATTCGTCTTTCTTGTGAATGTGTGTTATTTTAAGCAAATAAAACGATGTCCCTATTGATGGTCGATTACACTATTTGATTTGAATTACGTTGCAAATTGAGCGTGTCAATTCGCTTTGAATAAAATGTAATCGAATAGAGATTGGAGTAGTGTTCTTACTTGCAATTCTGTATTACAAGCTTTTCATTTTTTTAAAAATCTAAAGTTTGAAGTATAATTGGTAGAGGGTCACTGAAAGTGGTGGGAAGAAGTCAAAGGGTCTCGTGTAGTTTCGTTCACTTTTGCTTGCTCACTTCATAGAAATTTAACTGATATGACATTTTGAGGAAATTAAAATTCAAATTATAAATATGTAGATGATTTAGAGTACTTTTACTTTTATACTTTTTATATAAAGCAAACCTTGTCTGGTCTTCCCCTTTTAATGAAAAGGAGGGATCTAGCTTAGACATTTGGCACCTATGGGAAATTTGAAAAAAGAAAATGCCATCTCATTGGTCATTAATAGGTCAGAGAAAGTCAACTATAGTCCTAAAAATTGATCACCTCTAGATAATTTGTAATCGCTGCTAAGGCTCACAAGGTCATGCGTGATATTTGGTACATCATTTGTGGGAAATTTACAAAAAAATCTAAACCATCTGAAAGATCTCAACATCTTTCAGTATATTGGTCAGCTATAGATTATTTTTTTCAAGGTCACAAACGATTTTTGGTACACAATTTTGGTAATTTTACAAGAAAAAATTATATCATATGAAAGGTTACTAGATCATGGTAAAAGGTCAATTAGTTTCAGTTATTGGTGAGCCATTGATATTTTTTATGAATTTTTAGCCAAAATTCGTTTGTGATCTTTAAAGATAAAATCATTAAAAATAGTGGAAAAGAATCTATAGCTGATCAATTACTAAAACTAGCTGACCTTTTATAAAGATCTAAGTGCCTTTTAGGTGGTATTAATTTCTTACAAATTTCCCATTAATCACAATTACCTTGAATTAAAATTAAAAAATTCCTCAAACAAAATCTATGGCTGACCAATTACTCAAACTAGCTGACCATTTATATAGTCCTAAGATCCTTTCAGGTGGTATTAATTTTTTGCAAAATTCCCATAAATGCCATAAATGATGTGCCAAAAATCACTATGTCCTTGATTTTTTGTAATTCATTGAAAATTCACAAAAAAAATTAAATTACTAAAAACAGCTAGCCTTTTATGACGGGTGAAGTGGCATTTAAAATGTGCATACTTTAAAATTTCATTTGATGATTCTATCGCTGACCAAATACTGTAAATAGTTGACCTTTTATCACGATCTAGAGATCATTCGGCTAATATACATTTATTGTTAATTTTCCTCAAATGAGGTACCAAAAATCGAGCGTGACAATAAGAAACTTTAAGCCTTGCTAACAATGTTATTAGATTTCCAATTTATGAGGTGCCAAAGCCAGTAAGAGAACATGTTTTTCGTTGGTGTTTGTCCTTATTGTATTTTACTATTCATCTGATCTGGATCAATTTCTGATATGTTATAATAAACAGAAAACTGGGACGCTAGTCTACCTTAAGCTTCAGGTATCTTGGTATACTGTTTATAGTTTCTGTTTCTGTCAATTACGTATTCTTAATAGTAAAATCGTTTCGCATCCACGCTGAATTTATTTAATAATTTGAAGCTATCAAAAACCAGTCTGACTTTGACTCTTAAAAAAGGCATACATTGATGCATTACAAACATGTCTTTGAGACTAGTGTTTACATAGTAACCTCTTTTTGAATGTTTCATATTTTTAGAAGGTTTGTTTGGTATCTTTTTCCATAAAAATGTGTGAAGCCTGTCAAATTTTGAAAAGAAGGGAAAGAGTTTTCTCAGATCTGGAGAAATTTGAAAAAAATTAGCAAACACATTGAACTATGAACTGCAACACTTTTTGTGAAAACATAAATAGCGTTGCTACTTTGCCAATAATTCAATAGATCTAATGTACGTTTTCGAATCGAATTTACTGAACTTTGATTAGTGGCAACGCTGAAAAACCTCATCGTCATCAGAAAATACACGAAGCAAATCTTTCTATTTCTTGTGCACGCCTTGGCAAGGATCTTTTCGTTTTCGATAGATTACTATAATTTCTGGTAATTTTTTGATTCATTGACGGTTTTCAATCATACCAGCTTCACGTGAGTGATGCGACTCATTTGGACGTAACGTTTGGTTGAATTAGGTATTAACAGGCATCAGGCATGATACAACTAAATAAGATAGCGCATTGCGCATCATTCACATAAAATGACGTCATCGAAGCACACAAATACTTTTTCCAAGATTAATAAAACAAAGAATTTTTGACTAACATTTATTAATTAAATATGAAATATAAATCCTAAAAGCAATGCACTTGTTTTTAGGATTTTGCACACACATTTTTATTATAAAAAGAACAAAAGTATCAGGGAAAGTTATGCGTCGATGACGTAGATGCGCAGAACAAAACAAAAAAAAAACAGGACGGCGTTATCTGTTTAGTTGTATCATGGGCATCAGGCAATAACTAGCAACTCATTGAACATTTTCAGATTACCGTTGCATTTTACAACTTTTAGTTTATGGAATTGGAATATGCGTACACTATTTTTATTAAGTTCAGTTCAATTTACATGGATCTTTTGAGAAAACACACACTAAACTCTAGAAGACTAGAATCGCTTATTATAGCAGAAATATTTTTTTAAAAGCCAGGAATTATTTCTGTTAGAAGGTTCTTATAGTGCAAATTATAATATACAATTGAAATAAATTAGCCAATTAGAAGACTTTTTTTTTATTCTCTTAATTTAAAAAGTTTCAGTGCTGCGAATTTAGTTTGTGGTGTTATCTCTTGTTGACATTCAGCTATGTAGGAACATTGCATGGAGTAGATACTCTCATGGTCTAAAATAACGCATGAAAACCTTAATTTTTTGTAAGCACAATACACTTTTACTTAATTAAATTCATCAAAGTGTTATTATCAAAATCCAGAAAAAGTAACCAAATCACACTTCCATCTTAAGGTGAAACTTTTCTCAAACGGAAGTAAAATGTCTAGGTACTAAATTTTACTTGTTTGGTTAAGATGAATAGAGCACTTCATTCCCTTAACTACCTGCCAGTTCGCGCTTCAATGTAAGAATTTAAAAAAGAAAAAAACATCAATAATTCAATACGCAACGTTGATTCCACATTGATGATGTCCAACAGAACAGGAAGAACCTGGAATCGATCTATCGTAGTATCGCCACTGCTCGCTGCTGGCTAGCTACATCGCATCTTTGCAATGCACAACACTGAACACAAATAAAAAAAACAACGAATTGAGCGTTCGCCATAATGCATCCCAAGGAATGTCCGCAGCAAATAGCATAGCTGTACTATACATACACACTACACAGCAACAGAAACATCGTCATAATACTAAAAAGGAACATTGGATGGTCCAGCTCAAATCCCTATACAGGATGATGGTGAATCTCCGGTTTCCATTGTCGTTTTTGATTCCGACCGAAGTAGGGAATTTCAACAAATCTATGTGACAATCTCACTATCTGGTTCATGGTCTCCAGTCTTTCAATATTTTGTACCATATGCATTTTATCTTTTCCATTGCAACTCGGTTCACTTTTCAATGCTCCAAAAACACATAATAGCTTAACTCGAAACATTCCCAGATAGCAGAAGGAATCTACTTCGTAGGAATTTCGATTAAGGTATACAGCGGCAAAAGCTTAGTTCCGGCGCGGCGATGGAAAGTGCCTTTGAACTTAAGAGAATAATTCGCTCGATTAATCGTTAGCAATTCTGATGCGGAAGGTCTATAGAGTGCTGGTAAATCATTTTCGGCTCATTGAAGGTTCATGGCCACAGAAGCATTTTTCGTTGACTGAAAGTCATTAAGTTTTAAAAACGAAATTATTGTTGACGAAGAGGAATTTTCTTTCAAGTTTTAGAACTTTTAATCAATATTCAATGTCATATGCCAACTCTCGAAATATCATATTAAACAAAATTACGAATTCGTTGAATACGTAACGTATACATTAAAGATATACCTTACGAATTAAGAAGTTTACTAAATTATGAACAGTAATTCAACAAAATATGAATTTAAATTAAATGATGCTTTTTTAAAAAGAACAATTTGTTTATATGGTTCTGTCGAAAACCTTTACCTTAATTTTCCTTGAAGCAGTTATTTATTGGATAAGAATGAGAATCAGGACAGTACATACCCTTAGATAATTTAAACAAAAACCATACAGCCTCAAGGAGCTCTTAAGTACAGTACACAAATAATATATGTACTGTGGCTCTTAAGTATTCTTAGATAATTTTAACAAAAACCATAATCTTCTTCGTGATTCTTCTTGATTGAGATCTTATAATTAATAAACAAATCTTGATTAGTTGTTTATTCGTATTAGATATATGATGTGTTTTATTATCCACGTGATTTAATCTGGATCAGTCTTTGACAGGTAAATAAAATAACAACATGGTATCCTGCTTTCTATCAAACGTATGAACGTACGCAGTCTTATCTCTCTAAAAATGATCAATTTCGAGCTCGAAATGTGAAGATATGCCAAAATTTTCGATTTGACAAATCGAACCAATTACAATAACTTCCAATGGGAAGCTAAAAATAATTGCAAACTAAATTTTAAAAATTGATAAAGCGAGTTTTTACAAGTATACAATATGTATGTTGGCATCTATATTACTCTGAAATTAAAAAAAATATGACCATTTTGGTTAAAAAATATTATCAAAATGTCGATACAGTAACAGATTTTGGAAGAAAATTGCCACAATATTTCTGAGATGAATCTTAATACTGAGCACACTGAGCGTTTAAGCTAATTTTTATCAAAATCTGTTGTCATTACGAAAAAAGTGTTATAATCTTTTTTGTGTACAATTCTATGTCCTTAAATTTAAATCTTTAGAAAAAATTACCGATTTTCAAAATATTTATAATAAGGGTATTCATGCAACGTCGTAAGTTCACAAATTGTGTAAAATGATGAGTTTACGCAAAGTTTGCATGAACGACCTATTTAAGCATTTGATGAAATGCTAGGTAATTCAATCAAAGTAAGAGTCACAATGACGTTTGGATAAGCTTAACCAGTTTGGTTAATTTTACACAATAAAATCCTTTGATAAGTTTAACCAAATTGTGTAAATTATTTCCCATACAAAATTTGATAGTCCGCCGGGAAGTTATACTACTTTGTTTGCTTATAATTTTTGATTAAATGAAAGAAATGTTTTATTTAATGTCGGCAATTATGTATGGAATACAATATCAGGTAAATGTCCGTCTCTGTTAGTCTCACAAATGCGAGCCTTTTTAAGCTCATTTTTCATTAGATTCTCACACATTTCTCGCGGTATTTCATTAATTTCGTCACGAATATTTTGTTTGAGTTGCTCAAGCATTTCTGGTTTGCTTGCATAAACCTTGCTTTTCAGATATGCCCACAAAAAAAAGTCCGGAGCAGTCAAATTAGGGAGGCCAACCAACATCACCATTTCTTGAAATAACTTGTTGTGGAAAGAGGTCTCGCAGTAATTCCATTGTAACCGTGGCTGTATGCGATGTGGCACCGTCTTGTTAGTACCACATGTTAATCAAGCCCAAAGCATGCAGTTGTGGCGTTAAAAAGCTTTCAATCATACCCATTCACAGTTACCGTTACGCCGTTGAATTGAGGTTGATGCATTGTTTTGAACACTTCCTTGAGCAGCAGTAATGGTTTCAGCCGATCTTGCAGTATGTTGTGGTCCATCCTTGGGCCTATCACCTACAGACCCTCTTTCTACGAAATCATTCACTTCTCGATAAATAGTGCGTTTTGTTGTCACGTTATTGCTCCCAAAAATTTCACGTAACTTTCTCATCGTCACAGTAATCGATGATTGATTTTGATAAAATTATCGAATTATCGAATTCAAGTTTATTTTGTCGGAAAAAAAATGTATTCCTAAGAATGTGCCAGTGTCAGAAAAAAAAGGGGCCTCTAAGAAATTTTTGATATGGGGCCCCCGAAGTGCTCGCTACGCCACTATTAGGTTTCCACTTGTCTTTGAATCGGCATACTTTAACAGATAATTATTGAGTCTTGGAACAAAAAAACTGCCAGTTCATTTACACTTGTATGTCCTTTATTTACACAAAATCGTTGGTATTTCCAAAACAATTTCTGAACTTTTTATTTTTCTTGTTTGCAGAACTATTATCATCCTCTGAAATGAATGGAAGATAGTTTATGTGTTGTGGTTACTTATTTTAAAGTATTTTATTTTTACTTTTTATGGCAAAGTCGGCCGAATTTGAAAAATCACATTCAATTTGACATTAGATCAGCTGTGAAATTAGTGTCTTTCATTGACAAACAATTAAAACACGCTGCCAAACAATTTTCTTTGTCAGTCAAGGACAAAGTGACTTTTCTTTTGTCAATTGAGCTTTTTCTACTTGTAGTTCAAATTTGATATATTTCATTGACAAACAGTGTTTGTCAGTTCAACGACCACCAATTTTGAGGTATATTCACTTGTCATTTTGTTGTTGATTATTTTTAATATTACTCTTTCCAAAAAGAAATACCAATTTTCCAACAACAACTGTAACCGCAATTCAAATTGTAACTTCCGCCCACATTTTGTTTAATCTATGTACGTGTTAGTTAAACTCTTACTCTTATTTCTATGAATTATTGTAAAGTGCAATTGCTACTAAAATAAGAATTCTCTATTCTTTAAATCTATGTTATTCGTTGGGCATCGCATAATAAATTATGGCACAAGTTTTCAAGTAGAAGATTGATTATTATGTAGACAGATAGAAGTTCTATATCACTTCATAATAACGTATCATCTTTTCTTGGCTCTGTAAATTATTTTATATTAAATTTCATTTCTTCTAGGAATTGCACAGAAGAAAAAGATTTATGTTCAATCATATAGAACCTTAGTCGGTTATGCAAACTTTATTTATGATTCTCAAGTTATACTCTTGGATTTGATATACTAATTAATTTGAATTAATTTTTTTTTCAAAAGCAACTCAAACTCTTCAATGACCTTTAAATCTAATAAAAAAGCATATGAATAAATAGATATTAATAATGGGGTTAGAGTGGGGATAAATTTGTACGAGCACGGGAACGGAGTCCGAATAAAAGAAGCCCAGTAAATTTAGAATGGTGGATGATGATTGCTATAAGTTGGACAAACGCATAGTTAAGGATGGTAAATAGGAAAATATTGTTGACGTGGCCCTGTCAACAATAGCCACGAGAGTTTTTTTTTATTAAAATGATTCTTAAGACTAGACTAAAAAACTATTTAAAATAAAAACTTTTTAAAAAGAATATTATGGATTAGATTTCTGGCTTTAAAAAAAATTAAATTACTTTTCTTAGAAACATACCCCTCCTGCCAAAATGAGAGAGAATATACCCCCTATGCAACATTTTGTCATCTCAATCTAGTCTATACGTTCTTATTTTTCTTTCGCTTATTATAAGAATCACCTTAGCCTCATAATAAGTAGGTATTAGAAGAAGACTTAGGGGGTGAAATAAAAATCAGAAAAAATAGTAAATTTTTGTTTTCTATCTAGAGCTATTTGATTCTTATCCCACCTTGGATCGTCAAAAAAAAAACAGTGTAAGGCCTCGGTTCCCAAAGTATGTTCGGCGGAACCCTAGGGTTCTGCTTAACATTCTCTAGGGTTCCGCAAATTTCTTGAAGTAAAAACAAAAACTTATTTTCTTCCACAGTTACAATTGAAAAACTGTCAATTGACTTTTGGTAAAAATTCTTAGTATCTTTTTTTGTATTATTTAAACACATTACGAAAGTTTCAGTAGCCATTGCATTTTATATTGATATGCACTTCTTGTTTTTGGTGAGCCTGTAAAGATTGTAAATTTCGTAAAAAGGCGTCCTCTTCAATAGATTTGTTCAGGAAAGCATGCAAAAATATGATAGGTACATAGTTTAGTATAAAGTCCGGTGGTTGAGGTGGTCGAGGAAAAGCTTAATCCAGGTTATTTGAACTTACAAAAGTTTTTCAACTGGAGAAAAATATATCCTCATCTACAAATATTTTGTATTGTATTATGCAATATGTATGACATGAGAAATAAAATATAAAATTAGTTAATCTTTTAGAAATCCTTAGAAAATTCAACAAAATGCTACAGATTTTCAAGGAAAATTCATAACAGTATTCTTCACCAGAGACAAACTGGAAGCTATACAAAAAATTTCTTGTTTAAATGTGCACCTACTGAAGGGTAATATTGAATGTTTTCCAGGTTTGCTTGAACTCTGAGCTGACATTCGCAAAGATCTTTTCAACAATTACTTCCCAAGTCTGTACTAATTTTGACATATTTTTAGTGCAAAATCCGCCTACAATGCTAAGTATACAGAACAACGTATATATGATAGATCTTTAAAGTTTTTTCAATTAAAATAAGTTTTTTTTTCCTATCAACTTAATAAAGATCGAGGTTGGTCTCTCCCAAGATCTTCGAATACAGTTTTCGGGCATTGAATTAAGTTTAACAACTTATTCATCAAAAAATGCAACAGTTTCATATTTCGGACTTGCTTTGATGGAATAAAAGAAATATGGCTATCGTTAATAAATTGTTGGGGTTGCAAAATATATTTTGACCATTTTTAGGGTTTCAAAGCTAAAAAAGTTTGGGAACAAACAATTTTAAATAACTTCCCAGCTGACCGGCATTGCCCATCTTGTGGCCCTGTCAACAATACTTAGGTACCTATTTACCATCCTGAACTATGCGTTTGTCCAAGCAATAGAAATCTTCACCGACGTGGCATTTTAAATTTCATGGCATTCCATATTATGTCTAACTCCGACCCCGTGTTTATATAAATGTATACCTTTGTGGCCCTGTCAACAATATTTACCTATTTACCATTCTTAACAATGCGTTTGTCCAACTTATAGGAATCATCACCAGCCATTATAAATTTATTGGTACATATTTCTTATTATGTCTGACTCCGTTCCCGCGCTCGTATAAATTTACCCCCACTTATGACCCCATTATTAACATTTATTCATATGCCTTATTATTTTATGTATCTATACTTGACCAACAGGAATCAACGATTTCCAATATTTATATTTCTGCTGTTTCACACTTTTCCTCCTATTGTTGCCAGCCCAAAAACCAAGATACAAAACGCCGTCTACCGTTTTCGTAGTTATGGCACTCGTAATTTATGTATTTATTATTTACTTAGTATTGTTGTACGTAGTATTGAAGTCCCCCATAGTTTCGCTTTCTGTAATTTTGTCAGGGGCCCAATTCCGCAATAGTGAGTTTTTTTTTTTTGTGTACACAGAAAATCGTGTACACGTCAGTTTTTGCGATTCCGCAAGAGTGAGTTTTAAGTTTTTGACAAATATTATGTATGCACAATCAGTCAAATTTATTCACACCTGTTTTGGGCGTGAATTAAATGTTTACACGGAAAATAATTCACACTTGCGGAATTGGGCCCCAGGGCTAAGCAATTTATATGTTGATAAAGCAACAACAACTAAACCCCTTGGAGCTTAGCTAAAGCCCAGAGAATTTTCGGGGCTTAGCCTTAGCCCAAATAAAAACTTTGTTACCGGCATGAATTTCATACTACTCGTATTTATCGGTAGTTTGTATGCAAACCCCATTTTATTTTTTATTATAATATTATATATTTATTTATTATTATTCTGTAATGGCATCGCGCTAAGCCCGATGTCGTTTTTTTCCTCCAATTTTTCTGGGCTTGTAAAAAAAACACACCTATGTGGGTGTTTTTTTTTTTTTGTAAGCCCTGGGGAATCGGACCAAAAGAACGACATCGAAGCTTAGCTACGCCATGGCAGAAAAAAAATGGAGTTTCCATACAAACTATCGATAACAAGTATGAATATCGTGCCGGTAGCACAGTTTCTAAGGGAAGGAAGGTGCTTAATTGTTGTTGCATTTTACATGTAAATTGCTTAGCCCCGACGTCATTTTTTTCATCCAAGCCCATTCGGCGAGGAAAAAAAACACCCATTGTTGATCAACAATAGTTGTTTATTTTTTACAAGTCTGGAAAATATTGTCTGAAAAAACGACAACAACGCAAAGCAACTTACATGTAAAATACAACAACTGCTTGTCCAAAGAGCTAGCAATGTCCAGATAGTTAATGTTGAATTCCTTACAACAAAAAAATCAATTTGTTGAGAAGAAACGTTCAATTTTTCTAGACAGATCAAATCTTTCGTTTTTAGCCAGATTTACACAGACTTGCACACACACTAAGAAGATTTGACATTTCTCTGCAGTCAAAAGTTTGTTTTTTTCGCGGTTCTTAACAAATATTGAAAAGTGTTTTTCGTTCGTTTAAATGAATGCAAAACGAATATATCTTTAAGAAGTTTTTAGTTAATCAATAAGGAGTGAACAATTAATTGGAAGTGATTAAAATATCAATGAACTTTGATTCCAAGTGCCCAAAGTCGATTGAACAAAATGAAGCTCGCGTTCACCGATGTGTTCCTTCCATTGATGTGCTTCTTGGTCGATTTTGCAAAAAAAAAAACAGCTAATGTTGATCTACATAATTCAATACTAAATCCGAAACTGGTTAAATATCTGCAACTATTTGGTTGAATGTCCGCGCAGTTACATATTATTCCATATGACACAAACTGAAAAATTGATTTCGGGCAATCGTTCAGCTTGTGCCGAAACACAAACTGAAAAGTTGCTCGAATCGACGACGGAATAGTTTCTGTATGTGCGCGGAGTCTCATACGAGCCCATAGGACTCAATTTTGCAACCAAACAGTTTCGAAACTGAAAATTGCATGTGCGCGACTAGCCTAAATGGACTGATAACAGTTTTTCTGTTCATCTCAACAAAAAAACAAAAACAAATGAGTAGGTAGTTTATAGTAATGCTCATCAAATTCTAAACAAAAAAGATTATGAGCAACAGATTTTGAGAAAAAAGTGCACAAACACGCTCATTACCTATTTTACCCACGCAAATTGAAGAAATAAATTTCATTACAATAATTGTGTCCAGAAGTTCTTGCATGATTTTCTCAGAATCTATTCCTTGTACCTATGAAAAAAGCATGTTAATATTTTTTTGTTGAATAACCTAAGATAGAATTTGTACCTACATATTTTTTCAAAAAATAGTAAACTAACGGGTGATTTTTTAGCTGGTTCGGTTTTGGCAACACTGGTTTTGACAGCTGACGTGTGTTTAGTACCTTGTGTCACTGTCAAACAGCTTCAGTTTGGTTTGCAATTTAACCATGGATCGTCTTACAAATGAACAACGCTTGCAAATTATTGAATTTTACTATCAAAATTCGTGCTCGGTTCGAAATGTTCATCGCGCGCTGCTTCCATTTTATGGTCGGCATTCTCGACCTTCTGAGCAGTCTATTCGGAAGATTGTGACCAAATTTCGCACCAAATTTACTTTGTTGGACATTAAACCACCAACACGTTTACGTACTGTGCGTAGTGAAGAAAATATTGCGGCCGTATCAGCTAGTGTGACAGAAGACCGCGAAATGTCGATTCGGCGCCGTTCCCAGCAGTTAGGCCTTTGTTACAGCACTACGTGGAAAATTTTGCGGAAGGATTTGGGCGTAAAGCCTTTTAAGATACAGCTGGTGCAAGAACTAAAGCCAGCCGACCTACCACAACGCCGAATTTTTGGTGAATGGGCTCTTGGAAAGCTGGCCGAGGATCCGCTTTTTTATCGAAAAATTGTGTTCAGCGATGAGGCTCATTTTTGGTTGAATGGGTACGTAAATAAGCATAATTGCCGCATTTGGAGTGAAGATCAGCCAGAAGCATTGCAACAGCTACCAATGCATCCCGAAAAAGCCATTGTTTGGTGCGGTTTATGGGCCGGCGGCATTATTGGGCCATATTTCTTCAAAGATGATGCGAATCGCAGCGTTACTGTCAATGGTGAACGCTACCGAGCGATGATAACAAACTTTTTTTTGCCCGAAATGGAAGTTCTTGACTTGCATGATATGTGGTTTCAACAAGATGGTGCCACATGCCACACAGCACGCGAAACAATGGCGCAATTGCGAGGCGAGTTTGGTGAACAGTTAATTTCACGTTTCGGGCCGGTCAATTGGCCGCCTAGATCGTGCGATTTGACACCATTAGATTATTTTTTGAGGGGGTATGTCAAGGCTAATGTCTATAGGGACAAGCCCGCTTCGATTGACGCACTGGAAGCCAAGATCCATGCATTCATTCGTGAGATACCGGCCGATATGTGTGAAAGAGTGCCAAAATTGGACTCAGCGGATGGGCTACCTGAGACGCAGCCGCGGTCAACATTTGCATGAAATTATCTTTAAACATTAAATTGCAAGGTTCAAACTATCGATTCAAATAAATATTTCATTCATTTTTTCGAATTTTTTGTTTTTTTTTTTTAAAGTTCTAAACCTCTTAAAAAATCACCCTTTAAAAAACTTTAAACTTTTCCACTCCGGCAGATGCGTTGATAGCAACTTTTTCTGTGAGTTTGAATTTCAAGTGGTTGTTATGTGAGTGTCAACGCATTCACTGGATCACTCAACAGACGCATGGATTCTATGGGTCGGGGTCTTATCCAAAAAATTTCAGATTCGTTGATACGTTTTGAATCAGCTGTGCTTTAACAAGGGATTTCAACAACACAAACAAATCCGGATCGCTAAAGATCAGCGTTACCACTTCGAGAAAAAAAGTAGAAGTAGATTTGAAGAAAAAATGGAATTAGATTGAGTAAAATCGAAGCAGATTTCAAAATTAACTTTTTTTTTATACAAATCTTTATATTTAAAAAAATAAATTAAACAAAAACTTTGAACGGAAAGAGAAAAGGAAATTTTTCAAACTTCACATTAACATATTTATTTCATGGTTTTATAACAATTCTTAGTTTTATTTAGTTAAAGTACTTTTGCTTTTCTTTTTTTTATCAAAAGAATAATAAAATACATTTTATGTATGATGTTTCGTCTCCAATTGTGTACTTATTAATGTAAATTTAAAATAAAATAAAAAGTTTTATTGTTCAAAATTTTAAAAACTTACACAATTAATAAATTAATAACCTAACGATGAAATTTATTCCGAAACGCGTTGCGAATAAGTCTTAATTTATTATTTATGTACTATGTATTCTATGTATTTAAAATTTTAAACAATAAAACTTATTCAAATAATTATATAATTAAATATATTTTATTTTTATATCATACATAAATCTCTACGAACCTTGCGACCGTCCCTACGACTGTCTCAACGTGAATGCCCAGCTTAAATAATAAAATGATTATAACTGGGGGACAAACAAACAGACAAAAGATCATCAACCAAAATAGAAAAGGTTGAATAAATCTAGAATATACTAAAAAAAAAAAATAGAAACTTCCCCATTTTATATATGTACCTACATTCCGATTGTGTCCCGAAACTGCTGTTTACATAGACGTACTTGGCATGGACTGCTAGTCGATACTCATTTTCATATAAAAGTTTCAATGGAAGCAGTTCCTTTTTTACTAGCGACATTAGCGCTTTTGGTGTAAAGTGGCAAACAAAAATAAATATTCTTTATCTCTTGGCACTTGGTCTGAACAAGTAGTTTTTGCCATAGAAACCATAGGAAATCTATTATTATATGTATTTCATAAAAAACAGAGCCATCTGCTTTTCTGCTATAATTTAAAAAAAAAATTATTTGTCATAAACATTTATTTCATCATTTCATGAATCCCTGAATTTTAAATTTATAATTTAAAGGGAATAAAAATAAAAAGTGAATATGTGACGAATTCAAAAGGATTATTTGGGACATAAAAACCAAAACGAGAGGATTTTTAAAAACAGTGCCTCTTTGAATTCCTGAAATTTTTGTTGAGAAAATAAATTAAAAATAAAATAAAAAGACAAGCGTCAAACCAAAGTGTCTAAGTTGCGCTTGTTATTAAATTTGGAACCAACTTAAGGCCCAATTCACATAGAATTGACATATGGGGCTGGCGTGGTTTTGGCCTGTTACGGGCGTGGAGTGGATGTGATGCGTGAAATTCATATAGAAGTGACACTGAACAGATAACTTGTCAGCTGTCAGTTGAATCTCATCGCAGAACTCAATTTTGATTTCTGATTATATTTATTAATTGTTATTTCACATAATGCTTTTGCAATTATATCAATTAGCTGACATATTGTAATGCAATCAGAACCTAAGCTTATATGTAAAAGCAAATAACCCGAATAATTGTGAATTCCACAACGTGGCATTTGCATCCACTATGCCAGAATCACGCCAAAACCATATACCAGTTCTGTGTGAATTGGGCCTAAGCAAACAACTAGCAGTCCATATATAGTATGTCTAGACTATGGCTGTTTGCTTTTCTTTATTAAATAGAAAATCATCATGAATAACATAAAAATGTAAAGTTTATACTACGTTTTCATTATAGTTAAAATGAGGTAATTTCGCAAATCACAGAAAAAGTGTATTAAGTATCAAGAAGCCAATCTTTCGTACGTTTCACCCTCCAAAACCCATTTGTTTACATTGTATTTGTAATTTCACTTGGTGTCATAGCTGAATGACGAGTTGATTCTGTTTGTGCGGCTTTCACTGCTTTTCACTAATACTTT
The DNA here is from genome assembly GCA_946251815.1 of Dasysyrphus albostriatus. NCBI lineage: Eukaryota > Metazoa > Arthropoda > Insecta > Diptera > Syrphidae > Dasysyrphus > Dasysyrphus albostriatus. The sequence continues at coordinate 181,185,790 of OX276335.1, forward strand.
ACAAATCTAATCATCACAGCTATTCGCTTCAGCTTGTAGGCAAATCAAACTGACAGCTGAGGATTGCCATCTTTATTTGTTTATCTATGATTTGTAGCCAATTGGGTGTGTTCAATAAGTTTTGACTTAATTTCCAATCTAATTTGTGCAAATTTGGTTGAAATGTGAATTTGTATGTGAAATGAGATGATTTCGTATCGAATTTGAAAATTTTCAACGAAATTACCACATTTGGCCTAATGAAAATGTTGTATTAGACTTTATAATCTAAATGTTATAGTATAATTTCATTGAAGTAAAGTATTTAACATCCTTTTTGAGGAAATAAATGTATTAAAATGAGGAGACCCGTTTTAACGTGAGGCCTGTCTGAACACCCTATGAGATTTTTGAAATGTCAATACATGACAAATGCAATAATTAGGGTGGGATTATAGGTATATTTGGTGACTTTTATTGCACGAAGTTTAAAAACTGTCAAGTTATTGATAGAAGGGAAAAATCTTTCATAGAGGGAAAAACTTGCTACAAAGTAAACAAACGCGTAGAACCAGTTTTTAGCAATTTTGTGTGAAAAACGTTACACGTGACACACATACATATACACAACAGACAAATCTTGAAGGTTCTCCCAAACCAACGCGAATGCGGAGCGATTCGCAGCGAATCATTCACAATAGAAAAAAATATGACAAATACACAACGCTAAAAGGCTCTCCCAAACCAACGCGAATCCGCAGCGACGACGAATTTTTGTTGTTGTTTAGCGTTATGTATTTGTCATATTTTGGACTATTGTGAATGATTCGCTGCGAATCGCTCCGCATTCGCGTTGGTTTGGGAGAACCTAAACAACAACAAAAATTCGTCGTCGCTGCGGATTCGCGTTGGTTTGGGAGAACCTTAAAACACACACAAGAAAAATACAAACACCTCTACCAAGAATGATTTGTTGGGCTAATAGCTTTCATGCATAGAAGCGTGCATTGACCTACTTTATATGGACTGCCAGGAGCCAACTTCACTTCGGTTCAGTCTATTACTACACGCCACTAGCGCTGCCGTCGAATAGGTGGCAGACATGGTGTAACTTTTGACAAATGAATTGAGTGTTTCTTTTGTTTTTTATTTTATTTTGAAAGAGAATAGTAACAAACAAATGAATTAAGTTTTTAAAAAAGTGTTGAAAAACATTTATTAAAATATTTAATCGGCTTAAGTATGTATGTACATATACTGATTTTTCTTCTCTAAATCATCATTTATTGCAGCTTCGTGGCTTGACACTTGTATCATTTTTTTTTAGAAATTCGTCTTTTCTTTGGCGAAGAAAATAATAAAGAGGAGCTTCCTTTATCCTCGGAAATTTCTTTCTTTTTTATTGGATTTGCCAGTCAGTCGCCACCCCTTTGAGTTCTGAAAAAGAACAAGATAGTTTCAAGGGCTTTTTTGAGTTCGTTTTTGAATTACCATTTTGCAATTCTTTGTCTCATGTTGATGATTGGTGATTGATAAAGGTTAAATACCTATCCTGTAAGTTCAACTGCTCCATGATGGTTTTTTTAGTTATTTTTTTAATTAAATAAAATGAATATGACTTTTTCACTAAAAATAATAATAAATATTTGACTTGAATTTGACAAATTATAGAAACAAAGGTTACGTAAATAAATAACAACTTTTGCAGAAATATTTACCTCCAAATACAACGAAAATCAGACAAAAAACTCACACGCCCGTGAAATCTCAAATCTCATGGCCAAGCTTTGAACAGCGTCAATGTGCTGTTCAAAAGTTGGTTTTCTTCAACATGTCGTCGACAAGACATGCATTTTTCTGGCTCCTTTGGTTTTTTTCTTGACAGGTTCATAGTTTAAGCATGGCTCATGTCTAGTGGAGCCGGCATGTAAAGTTTTCATACACAGAACCAGAATCGCCTTAAGTGCCTCTACACTATCTCACAAAGTATTAACACATGTCAGAGTAAAGTGGAAAAGAATTTCATACGACTGCCAAATTTGTGTGCTGAAAATGATTTTCCATGATGAATGATTTTGCTTCCACACTTACAAATTAGTTTTACCATAACCTTCTACCCCCAAATGGGATAGAAAGTGTGGTGATTTTAGAACCGTTTCAAAATATTTTCATGTATTAACATATGTGAAATCGTATCAGATGCGCTGTCAAGTTGTGTGTGATGAAATTTTATATTTTGCTTCCACACTATTAAACCTTATACTATGTTCCCACCGGAGTGAAATCTCGGACTTCAGAGATTTCAGTCCAAATCTTCACATTTCCCCATAATGTTTTGGGTTTTCACAATGCAAGATTTCGTTGAAGTCTCATAAAATCTAGTAACGATGCGAGCTTTTTTTAGCTTTCACCATAGAAAGGTGAAAAGCTTTTTGATAAAAACTAAGATTTTTCGCGCCAAGTAAGCAAAAAGAGAGGGTATGATATTGTATTTGACATTTGATTGGAGAGAAACACAAACACATAAGCACACTGTTGCGAAGACAAGAGGTGAGGAAGATATCGGTAAAGTGGAAGGGTAGGAAAAGGAAGAGGTAGGAAAGAGAAAAAGGAATAATTCAGAAAGGGAAGGTGGAATGTCAAGTTCCGGGGACGCGGCCTGCTTGCATATGCACGGCGTCAGCTCGTCGGACGGGGGGGATCTTGCCCCCAGAAACTTAACCTCGCCTGCAATCAAAAACACATATCAGGCCTAAGGAAAACTAGGGAACAAAAAAAAGTCGCACTAGAGGACTGTCGGACGGACTATCGTCACACCAAGGCACTGCGGATGTTGTTGCAGTGAGGCCATTACCCACCCTACCAATAGAATCCTTGGCCATTTTTGGATTCCCCAAGGGTGGTGGATGATCGGTTTCGGATTATACCATCTTCACCGAAACTCGGCTACCCTCAGCACCCCTGAAATAGGATCTTCAAAAACACATGTTTCGATTGCTCGAAACAAAGAAACAAAACTTAAATTTCGTTAAAATGGCCTGGGCTGAAGTTTTATTACGATTACTTTAATTTAAATTTTATCAAAAAAAAATCATAATCATTGACTTTAAGCATTATTTTATCAAACAATGAAATCTGTAGATAAACACAAAATAAACAAATACAACAAAACAAAAAAACCAAATATGATTCTGAAATGTTTCAGCACCTGACTATCACTTCCAAAACTCCACAATAGTACCACTTTCTTGGCACTTTTGTGCTACTTTCTACAAAAAAACGCTTTTCCCTACCCTCAAGTGAGCTCAGTGGAGGGGGACTTATACTTCAACACTGACCGAAAAGAAAAAAATAATAACCAAACAAGCGACAGTCGACGAAACAAAACCTTATCATTTACATAAAAGTTTAATAATTTAAATGGAAGATTTAACAACAAAACAATAATAAAAAAACTTCAAAACCCGTTTTGCCGAACACTCGGGAACTTTTTAGGGTGTATAACACTTTAAATATCTTTAAAAATAGTTTGGTGAAAAACACCTCGGCTACTTCACTTTCTGCGCTATCTTCTGTCCTTCTGCTTCGATATTTTGAATACGTAAATGTAGATGTAAAAATACCTGAATTTCCGTTTTTTTTTTCTAATTCCAGAACTCACTGTGCCGTTGGAAATCACCACTAGGCGTGGAAATTGTGTAGTCGTGTGCTCCAAAAATCTTGCCAAATGCGGCTTCCCGGTTAACGACACTTATGGCGGAAGTTATTCTGGCATCTAACTAACGGCGGAGGTATCTGCGGACTGGCTTACTCCACTTCTTGGCCAGTAAACAACGTTTTGGAAATCAGATGGTTATCCACAAAAATGATCAAAGCTCAAAAAGGGATTTATCGTATGGGCATTTATCCCAAGATTCAAAGAAAAAACACATGTGGCGGCCCGTATTGGAATACGTATATGGGGCCGCCAAAAAGTTACCTAAAAGTTTATAACTTTTAACCACTAATCAATAAAACTTTTTTTTTTTTATATCAAACTCACCACTTTGAATTTTTCTATAATTTAAGATTGATTGGGTTTTTTTTTCATATACCTCAAAATTACTGATTGACACTATCTAGAAAAATAAAAAAAAACAACACAATTCAACATTTAATTTTTACTTGAGATGGTTTCAAACTTGAGTAACACACCGTAAATTATTATTTATTAGTTTTTACGTCTCTTTAATTTCTTTATTCTTATCCGATTTAGAAAATTTTTGCGTTTTTTTTTTTTTCTTATATTTTTTGTTTTACTTTTAGCGATCGCACCAACCGGTCGTATCGTCGTATGTCAATCCAAGTATGTGAATTCTTGCCGGACATACAAGGAGTCGAATAGTTGTCATGCCAAGGAGACGTGGGAACGATCACACACGAGAGAAAGAGATAGATCTTTACTGAGCAAAAAGAAGCAATGAGAAAAACAATTTATATAAAATAAAAACTAAGTCGGATGATTCTCCTCTAACTGGAAAAACATCATCCGATTCACATCTCTGTGTATAACACATACCTAAATATAACCAACCAAAAACAAAACATGGATGTGTTCACCCCGTTGGGTACTAGTATGGGTGAACAAACCAAAAATATGAGTTTTCTAGTCTTCTCTTTTTTTTCATTTTTTCGAATTTCGACAAGGACATGTTCAACAATAATGGCACAGATACAAGTGGACATAACTATTTGTCGACAGGTGGTGTTGGAAATAAAGTTTCGTGAAACTTTTAGAAAATAGATGTTAATATTACTTATTTTTACGTATCCGTATCCGTGTAAAGTCCAGAATAAGGTGAGAAATGTCAAAAATCACATTCTCGACTATATACTTTAACATCTACAATTACTTTTTTTTTTCCAACATTATCAAATTCGGTTGGGACTTAACGACAATCGAAAACACAATGGAAACGTAAATTGACAAAAAGAAACGCCCACGAATATAAATAAAAACGTATAACACAAGTAACAAAAACGAAAGCGTACGTGGTGACGAACGTGTAAACACGAAGTGATGCCGAACGTGTAGACGTGTTTGGCAACTGCTTCATCCTTTCAATGCTTCCAATGAGATTCTCGTCTCTATATTTATTATCTTTGGCTATCTGCCAATTCTCTTTCACGACAAAAACAAAAAGACAAACACATTGGACATGGATGGTAAGCATTTGGTTATTATTTTATTATATTCTTTTTTTTCTATTTATTTAGGTATTTTTTTTTTCCATTGAATTTTATGCAACTATCTTTTTTCTTTCACCCTAGGTGGAGTCCACATTATACGTGCAGGATAAGATACCAGGCGCCCGCAACAAAATTTGTTGGTTATTGGGATAAATTCCAAATAAACAACAAAAAAAGAAATTTCGGTCGCCTGTGAAGTGCCCACATGCCGTCAACAAGAAAAAAGGTTAATGGCATAACCTCAAAGACGCCGTGCCCGAAAAAGATAAGAAAATGGTATTTGCTTGTAGATATTTTATACATATTCTTTCTAATCCTGTTTGTTTCTAACAAATGTTTTCATTAATTTCAGGTAACTAAGAAGACAAATGTGGGGAAAAACCCACGTTCAGCCGGGCAAAAGGAATGTTCCTACGAACAAATTTTTCTTTCATCCACCATCCCTGAAGCCAACTCATAACAGCACAAGTAAGTACCGTTCATTTATATCCTTTTCTACTTGTCCTGACCATGTTCTTTTTCATTGAAATTTCAGAATACACTCAATGAGTGCGAGGTCAATGACCCCTCAAACTAATCGTGTAAAAACTAACGATCAGCTGTGGATAATAGGCTAATTTCCTGCCACCCACCTATACGCACCAACTCATCGAATTAAACTTTTTTTCATAAACGGGTGAGTGTGATTGATTTTATTTCATAGTTCTAATTAAATATTAAGAAATAGTTCATAAGTAGAAGTGTAAGGAAAATTAGTTAAACTCAATGAAAAAGCAAACATGCAAGTTAACATACAAGTGGTATAAATAAATAAATAAATAATAAAAAAAAAGTAATATCACAGTTAATATTAAAGCTAGTACCACATTTTAAAAGTCGATAAAATAAAATTATAAATAAGTAAATATCACAGATCGTTAAGTGTTAGTAAAGTAATCAGTCTTAAAAGAAAATAAAATTAAATAAAATATCACAGCAAGCTAAGTGGTTAGTAACTTATATCTAGAAATCACAGATGCTTGTTTATCACAGTTAGTAAACTAATTTTAGTATGAATAAGTAAAAGAAATAAATAAAATAAATAACATTAAGTAACATTTAAGTAATAAAAGCATGCAATTAATAAAATATTTACTAAAACATATAAAATTTCTTTGTTTTTCTTCAAAGTTGTCAGGTACTTGGTGAACATAAAACCGGGTGTTTTGATTTTTTTTTTAATCATTGATGAAATTTTTAGTAGTTTATCCACGACTAGTAAATACTAGTTCGAAACAATTTTTTGATTTTTGGATAAAATCACAGTGTTTTGACAGCGGTCAGATACTACGTGAAAATAAATTAACATATAGTAATAGAACACGACAGTAATAAATAAATAAATAACAGATAACAAACAACAAATAAATGACGATTAAGCATGGCAATATGAAATGGAGCGAATAGTTTTTTGATTCATGTAATCCAAATTTCGGTGAATAAATAAAAGTTTTTATCGATGAACTCATTGTTTTAAATCTTTTGCGTGGAATATACCGATTCGTTTTCCATTCATATTTTCAAGTTCATACATTTGGTTGCCAACTTGTTTTATTATTCGGCATTTGATAAATTTTGGTGAAAGCTTTGCGGATAAGTATTTTGTGGAATCACTCAACACAAAATTCTTTCGGTACACTTCTTGTCCGGGTACATATCGAACATTTTTAGTACGCACATTGTAAATTCTTGCGGATCTTTCGTTGGCTTTCAATATATTTTCACGTATTTGATTCCGAATGCAATGCAATCGACTCGCTCGGGGAAGAGTTAACAACTCGTTGTCATCTATCGCGTTCAACTTTCTAGCAAGTTCATAACTACTACCGTGCATCATCATATTAGTACCAAATAAGGCAAAATATGGTGATACTCCAGTAGAGCTATGAACTGCGCTCCTTAACGCACATGCTATTTCGCCAAGGTGCGTATCCCAGTTTCTTTGGTCATCCTTTAGGTATGATCGGATAGCGGCTAACAACGAGCGGTTAACCCTCTCCGACGCATTCGACTGAGGGGAATAATAAGCCGTTTTGAAATGCCTAACACCATACTTGGTTATAAAATTTTGAAATTCTTTTGCGACAAATTGTTGGCCGTTATCAGAATGAATTATGTTCGGAACTCCGAACATATCAAAAACATTCTCTTTCAAAAATTTAATCACGCTCGCCGTTGTCGCACTTCGTAAAGCTTTTAACAACACAAATTTGGACAAATGATCTAAAACAACGAAAACATATACATTTCCTAATTTGGACCTCGGATAAGGCCCTAAAAAGTCGATGTATATTTTTTCAAAAGGACGATTACTACAATAAGACGTTACAATAGGGGGACGAGTTACTTGATTAGACGCTTTACATTGCTTACACACACTACAATTAGAAACATATTCACGCACATGCACTGTCATATTAGGCCAATAAAAATACTGTTTAATGCGATTAAGAGTTTTAGCTATTCCACCGTGAGCAGCTTTGGGGGGATCATGGGCCCTACTTACAATTTCTTCAGTCAGACCTGAGGGCACCCAAAGAAGCCAAGAATGCTCTGACATATCTTCTTCGCCTAACTTCTTAAACGCTTTTTTATAAACGTACCGGCCTTCAACTTTTAAATCAGGCAGTTCATCTTTGCATTCGACTACCAGTTCAATCAAATCCAAATATTCTTCGGATAGGAATTCAGCTGACTCCAAGTCAATCAACGGGGCAACGTCCTCAAGATCCAGAGAATCTACATGTACCCGAGAAAGAGTATCCGGTACTACATGTTGGCTACCTTTACGGTGCTGTATGTCGAAGGTGTAGGACTGCAACGACAAACTCCACCTGGCAAGCTTACCACTCAAGTCCTTCATGCTCATCAGCCACTGAAGGCTTGAATGGTCAGTAATGACAGTGAAGTCCATTCCCTCGACATACGGCCTGAATTTCTTCACAGCCATCACCGCGGCCATACACTCTTTTTCGGTGACGCTGTAGTTCCTCTGGCTCTTATTAAATTTCTGTGAAAAATACGCAATGGGAACTTCCTCCCCTTCCTCGTCCAATTGAGACAGTACGGCACCAATTCCCGCGTCCGAAGCATCACATTGGATATAAAATCTTTTTGTAAACTCAGGGCGCGAAAGAACCGGTGCCGAGATCAACGCTTTCTTCAGATCTTCAAAGGCTCTCAGCGCCTCATCCGTCAATTTAAATTTTTCGCTCCTCTTCTTCAACAAGTCAGTCAAGGGTGCAGTCAGGGTTGAGAAATCTTTTATGAATTTCCGATACCACCCTGCCATGCCAAGTAACCTCCGAATCTGCCTTGGGGTTTTGGGAATCGGGAAATCCACGATTGCCTCCACCTTAGCAGGATCGGTTTTAAACTTCCCACCACCAACTATGAAGCCCAAATATTTTAGCTCCTTGAAGCAAAACTTTGATTTCTTCATGTTGATGGTGAGATTAGCTCTGCGTAAGCAGTCGGCTACTTCACTAAGCAGGGTGATATGCGTCTCGAAATCCGGTGCCATGATAAGCAAATCATCGAGGTACACAAAGACACGCTCCCTAAGTCGTGCAGGAATTACCTTGTCCATCAACTGGCTCAACCGCTGAGCTGCATTGCACAACCCAAACGGCATCAGAGTGAATTGGTACAAGGGTCTCCCCGGTACCGCAAAGGCAGTCTTTTCCCTACTCTGTTTCTCCAGCGGTATTTGCCAAAATGCTTCCTTTAGATCGATACTACTCATGTAGATCGCATCCGGAAATCGGCTGGTGAGTCCCTCGATATGGGGGAGAGGGTTAGCGTTCTTCTTCGTCAGTGAATTCACCTTACGGGAATCCAAGCAAAGTCGATTTTTGCCTGGTTTCCGCAAGAGAACCACTGGCGAACACCACGGACTTTCACTCTCCTCAATAACGCCAAGACTCAACATCCGATCTAACTCTTCATACAAAATGGCTTGTATCGCTGGAGATACAGGGTAGTGACGCTGTTTCACAGGAAGTGCATCCCCTGTATCAATGACGTGCTCCATTAACGCCGTCTTTCCAAGACCATCACGTTCAAAACATAAAAACCCCTCTCTGACCGCATCCAGCCTGGCCTGCTGATCAGAGTTCAACTGATGAGCATTTGAAGAATCTGATTGTTCCTCAATCGAAATACTACTTATAATTCCCGGAGCTAACTGGAATACTCTCCAAAAATCAACCCCAAGATATATTTCCTGATCCAAATTGGGTACAAGGAAGAAAGTAAGCCCCTCAACTTTATCTTTATATTGGACTTTTATTTCAACCTTGCCCACGATCGATTGACTCTTGCCGTCAGCTGTCCTAACTCCCGAATAAAAGGGAATGATTGGGCAGCCGAGTTGCTGAATTAATTGTTTGCAATTTTTGCCTAAAATGCTAACGCTGGCTCCGCTGTCGAGCAAACCTAAAAATTCTTGCGAACCTATTTTTATTTTGGCATAAGGCCGAGGATCGGATTCCACATTTAAAATTGTTGAAGATATTTTCTTCTTCGTATCTTTCCTGGCCTTAAACCTGGCCCTAGCATTTAAAATATTTTTCGAAGGTATCCTAATTGCACTATTAAAAATTCTCTTTTTTGCTTCTTCATATTCTTGAAGACGAATATGTAAGGGCTTTATTGGAAATAAAGGTTTATTTTTAAATTTATCTTCTTTATTTTCTAAGTCTTCTGAACGTTTTAAAATTTTACGTATTGGCTCTTCCTCTTTTGGAAGAGTTTCTAAAATAATTTCTTTTTCTTTAAGTTTTTCCTGCCTGCTGTTTATTGGGGGTTCTGCTTTGGGTTGGTACGCTATTCCCCCAGAGCCTTCGCGTCCCTCGCTCGGTTTTCCGGGTGGCATAGCGGACAACTTGGTGTTTTTACACCCTCTTGACCACACCTAAAACAAAACAAATTTCTGACATCCGACTCACAGTCGAAGTATGTATGGCCTTGAATCTTACAGTTCCAACACCCAAGAGTTGTAGTGTTTGCATATTTCCTAGGTGGATTTTTAGAACGTGCTCCACCAAACTGGTAAGCGGCCAGTTGTTCATCAGTATGCTGGTACTCTTCGTATTCCAGCTCATTCACACCATACTTATGTGGAGGCCTTCCACCTGGTTTGGGTAGGTCTCTATCTCTCTTCGGAAGAGCTGCCTCCGCTTCCTTACACACATAACGAAGCTGATCCAGAGAAAAGATCGCTTGTGGAAACACTAAATTTCTAATCTTCTCATTTAAATTTCTCTTTATAATTTTCACCATGTCGGCCTCCGGAATCGGCATTTTCAATTGGAACCTCATTTTGTTTATAGCTGCAAAAAATTCTTCGCTACTTTCGTAGGAATATTGTTTCCGATCTAGAATATTTCGGACTATTTCTAGATCGGTCATGGGGTTTTGATACCGACTCAATAATGCCTCTTTTAAGGTTGGCCAATCAAATTCCCTATCTACTTGAAATTGCCAGAACCAATCATAGGCTGGACCAGAGAGTAATTGGTGGAAGTCTCTCAAAATATCGTTCCACGAACAAGCATAACGACTTTTTAACTTTTCTAGCCTGAAGACGAAATCTTCGACCGTCAAGTTGTTAGAAAGGCCATCAAACTTTAAGCCCCACTTGTCGACTTTGACTGGGGTTTTGTATCCAGAATGCATATACTGGTTAATAACTGGAGGTGGAAAAGGAAATGGTGTATATGGAGTTTGGTAGCCTCCAAAAGCTGACTGATTGGCCTGAGATTGAAAAGGCCTTTCGGTAGCTACCGGAGTTGGATCACTTCTACGCTGATGCTGTCCTATTGGTACAAATGCACTCCTACCTTGATAAGCGGAAGGATTTGGTATCATTGGTGGTGGCCCTGCAAGAACTGGGTTATGAATTGGCATCGGAGGTGGCTTCAACGGAACGGTTTGCTGTCTAGGCTGATTATTCGCTGCTGGAGCTGTAGCTGGAAGAGCTAAACTCAGTTTCTCAAGGAAACCACTGAGTTGTCTCTCAACTTCAGCACTTACGCGTGCTGTCACGTCTATCTCCAACCCCTTCTTACAGGTGGACATACTTTTTGCTATTCCCATATTTATAAAATTTTGTAAATCTTCCGTTATAACTGTTTTTTGTTTGGTTTTAGGTAATGTCCGAGCAATAGTTTCGAGAATTCCTCTCGAACCCTGGTTAGATGGCATATTTGAAGACCTATCTTCATTCTCTCTACCGGAGTTTTGTACCACCGTGTCGTCGAGAGAACCAAACACTTCTCGTCGCGGTGGTAAACCTGTAGCTCCCGTATTACTGACCTCGCTGTAAGACGGAGTTGATATTGTGCTTGTATGAGCACTGGTACTTCGGACACCAGGTACGTCGGAACTATCTACATACAGAGATGTGGATCGGACGTGCCTATCACTGATCAGAGGAGAATGTAATACTCGGTGCCTAGCACCTTCACCTAAATTTTGTGTAGCCGACCTAGTAATCCTTGCTTCCTCTATTTCAGCCTCCCTGATCATTCTACTGATGCGATCGTGTTCATCTTTATTCGTGTGTGCCATTATCAACTTTAACTCTACAATCAACTCAGCAAAACAACAAAATTCAACAACAAAAAATATCGAAAAGGGGTGAGTTTTTGAATTAAAAAAGTCTTATTCCTATCTTAGAAAACTAACTTTTCAAAAACTAACTCAAATAAAGTAAAACTTTCCAAAAAAAAAATGATTTTGTAACAAAAAAAATAATAAATATGTAACAAAATGTAACGAAACCTTACAAAAAAACTAAACGGAAACCAAAAAAAAATGTAAACTAAGCGAAAATTGTTGAAAAAAAATCGAAAACGAAATAAATTAATCAAAATGAAATGTAATATATGAAACAAAATGTAAATAAATAATGAAAATAAACTAAAAACGAACGAAAATTAGATTGTAAATCAAAACTTTCAAAACAAAAAATGAAAAATTTTCAAAAATGTATTTGAACTCGAATTAAAAAAAAAACGAAATTGTAAACATTAAATTAATAAATAACAAAAAAAACTCAAATATCGAACAAAGTAATTCCAAAAACGAAAAACAAGAAAAACGATATAACCAAACAAGTAAATTTAGAAAAAAACGAAACCGATTGAAAAAAAACCAAATGAAATAAATTAATCACAGAAAAAATGTAACTTTTGTAACAAAAAAAAAATAAATAACGAAAACTGAATTTATAAGAAAATGTTAATATATAATGAAAATAAATTAAATATATTGTTATTATTGACGAAAATAGATAAAAGTTAACAAAAAAAAGAATAAATAACCGAAAAAACACAATTGTAATCAATTACTTTTGAAAAACAATGTAAAACTTTCAAAAATTTATTTAATTTCAAATAAAAAAACTAAATTGTATACCGAAAATAAATAACAAAAAACTGAGATGTAATTGACAAAGTATTTTCAAAAACAAGAAAAACAATTAATCAAAAATCAATAACGTTTCTGAAAAATTTAAAGTATTTTTTTCTCAGAAAAGAGACTAAATTTAACAAAAACTAGAAATATTTTTGAAAATGTTCTTTAATTTCAGAATTTTACAGATAAAAACTGAATTAAAGAAAACAAAAAAAAACTAAACAAATCAATAAATAAATATATAAATGTAAATTTCAAGCACGAGGTAAACACCTAACAAAATAAATATGTTAAACAAACGAAGTTTTTCAAAAACAATGTTTTCAAACAAAGAGTTTTTCAAAAACAAAACTAAATAAACTTTATCCAAAAACTTACTTTCCTAGTTTCTTATATAAATTGGAAGATTCTTTTGTATTTTCAAAAAAAACTTAATTTAAAAAGAAACGAAAACAAAAATGAATAAATATATGGTAAATTTGTTATTTTTAAAGTTTTAAAACTCTTTACTTAAGCAAAAAGCTAAAACTTTGTAAGATATATTTGAATGTTTAAAGAAAAAAAACGAAACCAGATAAACACTTAAACGAATTTCAAAAATTTAGTTCTTAAGATTTCGTTATTATTTCTAAGTATTTTTGTATATATATCAGAATCTATTGTTTTCAACGTAGTTACTCGTACTAACCTAACTTTAAACAGATAGTTTAGATAGATCAATTGTTTTGAAATTCCAATAAACTAGCTTGAATTTTCAAAAGATAACCATTAATGTTTCAATTTTCAAGTATTGAAGGTATTTTTTTTTTATATTTTGAGTTTGTATCATGAACTTACGGGGTGCTTCAGGTAGCTTCTACTCGGTGGTTTCTTAGCGATATGGTATAACCCTACTTACGACATCGCTAAAGAACGGACATCAGACGGACGAAAACAAACTCCCCTGATGTGACGATAATAACTTAGGAAAACTACTAGAAACACTAACAAATTACATTACAAAGTTTTCCCTCACCGTTTCCGCAATCCTAGACTGTCTCAAGGACCTTGCTAGAAGACATGAAACGGTGAAGTAAAACTAACAAAAATGTTGGAACGAAGAAGTCGGACTAAACGTCACACACTATCATCGCTTCCAAATAGATAACACAATACTATTGGATAAGAAAATTGAAAATTAGATAGAAAAGTAAAAAAAGAAAGGATGGGAATTGGGAAAAACAATACTAAAATACTCTATCTGACATTACTCAAGCTTTCACAAAGGAACGTCGCGATACAACTAGGTTCGTCTGTGACCTTCCTGCTGCAGACATACGCCCTTTACAAAAACTTCAGTAATAACAGACAAAAGCATAACATTTACTAACCAAAGTCACTGTGAATTTTCAAACACTCGTCGCGATTTATCTAGGTACGTCAGAGACCTTCCTGATAAAGACTTACGGGGTTTAAAAATCCACAGTAAGTTAGGTTGGGGACTTTACAACATAAATTAACTAAATCAAAGACTACAAAAACTAAATTGTCATAAAAACGTTCCAACTAGGTTGGAAAAACGCTTTAACGACGTTGGGCGCCATTTTGTTGCGTAAACGTTCCAACTAGGTTGGAAAAACGCTTTAACAACGTTGGGCGCCATTTTGTTGCGAAGACAAGAGGTGAGGAAGATATCGGTAAAGTGGAAGGGTAGGAAAAGGAAGAGGTAGGAAAGAGAAAAAGGAATAATTCAGAAAGGGAAGGTGGAATGTCAAGTTCCGGGGACGCGGCCTGCTTGCATATGCACGGCGTCAGCTCGTCGGACGGGGGGGATCTTGCCCCCAGAAACTTAACCTCGCCTGCAATCAAAAACACATATCAGGCCTAAGGAAAACTAGGGAACAAAAAAAAGTCGCACTAGAGGACTGTCGGACGGACTATCGTCACACCAAGGCACTGCGGATGTTGTTGCAGTGAGGCCATTACCCACCCTACCAATAGAATCCTTGGCCATTTTTGGATTCCCCAAGGGTGGTGGATGATCGGTTTCGGATTATACCATCTTCACCGAAACTCGGCTACCCTCAGCACCCCTGAAATAGGATCTTCAAAAACACATGTTTCGATTGCTCGAAACAAAGAAACAAAACTTAAATTTCGTTAAAATGGCCTGGGCTGAAGTTTTATTACGATTACTTTAATTTAAATTTTATCAAAAAAAAATCATAATCATTGACTTTAAGCATTATTTTATCAAACAATGAAATCTGTAGATAAACACAAAATAAACAAATACAACAAAACAAAAAAACCAAATATGATTCTGAAATGTTTCAGCACCTGACTATCACTTCCAAAACTCCACAATAGTACCACTTTCTTGGCACTTTTGTGCTACTTTCTACAAAAAAACGCTTTTCCCTACCCTCAAGTGAGCTCAGTGGAGGGGGACTTATACTTCAACACTGACCGAAAAGAAAAAAATAATAACCAAACAAGCGACAGTCGACGAAACAAAACCTTATCATTTACATAAAAGTTTAATAATTTAAATGGAAGATTTAACAACAAAACAATAATAAAAAAAATTCAAAACCCGTTTTGCCGAACACTCGGGAACTTTTTAGGGTGTATAACACTTTAAATATCTTTAAAAATAGTTTGGTGAAAAACACCTCGGCTACTTCACTTTCTGCGCTATCTTCTGTCCTTCTGCTTCGATATTTTGAATACGTAAATGTAGATGTAAAAATACCTGAATTTCCGTTTTTTTTTTCTAATTCCAGAACTCACTGTGCCGTTGGAAATCACCACTAGGCGTGGAAATTGTGTAGTCGTGTGCTCCAAAAATCTTGCCAAATGCGGCTTCCCGGTTAACGACACTTATGGCGGAAGTTATTCTGGCATCTAACTAACGGCGGAGGTATCTGCGGACTGGCTTACTCCACTTCTTGGCCAGTAAACAACGTTTTGGAAATCAGATGGTTATCCACAAAAATGATCAAAGCTCAAAAAGGGATTTATCGTATGGGCATTTATCCCAAGATTCAAAGAAAAAACACATGTGGCGGCCCGTATTGGAATACGTATATGGGGCCGCCAAAAAGTTACCTAAAAGTTTATAACTTTTAACCACTAATCAATAAAACTTTTTTTTTTTATATCAAACTCACCACTTTGAATTTTTCTATAATTTAAGATTGATTGGGTTTTTTTTTCATATACCTCAAAATTACTGATTGACACTATCTAGAAAAATAAAAAAAAACAACACAATTCAACATTTAATTTTTACTTGAGATGGTTTCAAACTTGAGTAACACACCGTAAATTATTATTTATTAGTTTTTACGTCTCTTTAATTTCTTTATTCTTATCCGATTTAGAAAATTTTTGCGTTTTTTTTTTTTTCTTATATTTTTTGTTTTACTTTTAGCGATCGCACCAACCGGTCGTATCGTCGTATGTCAATCCAAGTATGTGAATTCTTGCCGCACATACAAGGAGTCGAATAGTTGTCATGCCAAGGAGACGTGGGAACGATCACACACGAGAGAAAGAGATAGATCTTTACTGAGCAAAAAGAAGCAATGAGAAAAACAATTTATATAAAATAAAAACTAAGTCGGATGATTCTCCTCTAACTGGAAAAACATCATCCGATTCACATCTCTGTGTATAACACATACCTAAATATAACCAACCAAAAACAAAACATGGATGTGTTCACCCCGTTGGGTACTAGTATGGGTGAACAAACCAAAAATATGAGTTTTCTAGTCTTCTCTTTTTTTTCATTTTTTCGAATTTCGACAAGGACATGTTCAACAATAATGGCACAGATACAAGTGGACATAACTATTTGTCGACAGGTGGTGTTGGAAATAAAGTTTCGTGAAACTTTTAGAAAATAGATGTTAATATTACTTATTTTTACGTATCCGTATCCGTGTAAAGTCCAGAATAAGGTGAGAAATGTCAAAAATCACATTCTCGACTATATACTTTAACATCTACAATTACTTTTTTTTTTCCAACATTATCAAATTCGGTTGGGACTTAACGACAATCGAAAACACAATGGAAACGTAAATTGACAAAAAGAAACGCCCACGAATATAAATAAAAACGTATAACACAAGTAACAAAAACGAAAGCGTACGTGGTGACGAACGTGTAAACACGAAGTGATGCCGAACGTGTAGACGTGTTTGGCAACTGCTTCATCCTTTCAATGCTTCCAATGAGATTCTCGTCTCTATATTTATTATCTTTGGCTATCTGCCAATTCTCTTTCACGACAAAAACAAAAAGACAAACACATTGGACATGGATGGTAAGCATTTGGTTATTATTTTATTATATTCTTTTTTTTCTATTTATTTAGGTATTTTTTTTTTCCATTGAATTTTATGCAACTATCTTTTTTCTTTCACCCTAGGTGGAGTCCACATTATACGTGCAGGATAAGATACCAGGCGCCCGCAACAACACAATGGTAGTTGTTTGTGTTTATATGAGACAAAATCTTGGTTTTGTCCATGTGAACACCAATTTTAAATCTCGAAAGCTTTCAGCTGAAATCTCGGAATTCATTTTGGTGGGAACATAGTATATATATTGCCACTTTTTGCAAAATTGCAAAAGTACAAATATTTTTATTCCTGCTA
The DNA here is from genome assembly GCA_946251815.1 of Dasysyrphus albostriatus. Classification (NCBI taxonomy): domain Eukaryota; kingdom Metazoa; phylum Arthropoda; class Insecta; order Diptera; family Syrphidae; genus Dasysyrphus; species Dasysyrphus albostriatus. Next base: position 181,203,108 of record OX276335.1, read on the forward strand.
GAGCAGTTGTTTTGTGAAAAAGAACATATACATTTTTTCCTATACCAAAATTTAAGGCTCTTCCAAACCAACGCGAATGTGGAGCGATTCACAGCGAATCATTCACAATAGTACAAAATATGACAAATACACAAAGCTAAACAACAACAAAAAATCGTGATCGCTTCGAATTCGCGTTGGTTTGGGAGGGCCTTTAAGATTTCTGCATCATTTTTATAAGTTTTTCAGTGAGAGTGATAATGAAAATGAGTTTTACAATTTTCACTTTTGTACTTTTTCATTTTTTTGGCTTATGTAGTTAGGCCTTTTACATGATTTTCTTCACACTTTTTTGACATGTGTTAGTACTTAATGGGATAGTAAGGAATGGCTATTATTTGTGCCAAATGAATCGAAAAAGTTAAAGCAGCGAATGGGCAAACTATTTATTCGATTCACTTTTTCATAGAACCAAAATAGGCCCCCAAGAATTTGTGAAATGTAGTGCGATATCGCAGGAATTCGTACGAATTTTCAGTAACCGTGAGGCCACACGAGCCAGTACTGGCTAGCCAATTGGCTACATATATTGACTGTCAACTTCCTATTCGTGTATTGGCTGTGACGAAGGCGGCATGCTGTACTGGCTTCTATACTGGCCAGGGTTCGGATGTTAATCTAAATAGAATAAATCTACTCCGAATTTAGGGAAACAAATAGAAGTACTATGATATTTTGTTCTTTCCAAATTAAATGAACTAAAAACACACTAATGCTATCCGACAAAACTAGCAAAAGAACAAAACGTTACGAATGTTTTGCGTTGGTTCTGGAGAGCCTTTACTTGTTTCTCCCAAACCAACGCGAAACCATCAGAAAGAAAACTAAAATTTTATTGGTCAGAATTTCTTTACATGGCGTTAAATGAGAGCAACTACAATGAGGCGATGGGAATTCACTAGAATATTTATTCACTAGAATATTTATTCACTTTGGTTTGGGAAAGCCTTCTCACCGCTTAATCAATTTATTCACCAATTTTTTGGTTCTCTCCTCGAATGGTAAGAGGATCCAAAAACACACCATACGAGACCTATAGCTTATTTTAACCACTTTGAAAAATTCAATTGAAAAAAAAATTGGCAAGACTCAAGCGAGATGATGGCAAAACATGCTCAATGCAAAGAACAGCGTGTAAATGTGATGGCGAGACCATAGCGAGAAAACCACGGCATAGATTCCCGTGTAAATGTGCATGGTGAGAACATAGCGAGACGAGCTTAATGACCATGATACTGGGAACTACGTTTCGACGACCACGGCGAGACATGTGAGTCTTGAGTAAGCCAATTCGTTTTCAAAAACAGTGCATGAAAATTATAACAAATTTTTGGTTGAACTCGGTTGAAAAATTTTAGGTTTGATATCACTTCTTGAAATTAAAATGTCAAAAAAGTGGATAATATGAAATCAGTATTTATCTGGATTTAATAACTTAAACTGATCTCCGGAATGCAGTTTAAATCCAATTGCATTAAACGAGTGAATAAAATGGGCACTAGCAAATTTATAAAACTTTGACTCCCCGAATCTTATTTTATTAAAATTTTGTGAAATAAAATACCAATTTTTCCAAATCTGCTCCGAAAAAGTACTGCCGGACCCTGTAACTGGCTGCTCTACTGGCTTCCCAACTGGCTTCGAAAAAAGCAAGCCAGTTGACGAGCCAGTTGCTTCGGCTTGTATGTGTCGGTAAAAAAGTGTGAGTGTATTGCGACTGGCTAGCCAGTACTGGCTCGTGTGGCCTCAGGGTAACCAAACAAACCCAATGGTAGAGAAGTTCAGGAACCGATAATATAGTTCATTGGACGAGTTCACTAATTGAAAAAAACGCGAAAGCGAATCCAGCTTGTATCTGCTCTCAACTCCAGGGGAGTAGAATATTGTGAATTGACTAATCGGCATGATAAACTAGCTAAATATTTACCTCTAGATACAACGAAAACTAGAACAAACACGCAAGTGAAATCTCAAATCTCATGGCCCAGCTTTGAACAGGGTTCATCGTGTTCAAAAATAAGTTTTCTTCGATATTTTGTAGGCAAGAGGTGGATTTTTCTGCCTCCATTTACTTTTTTTCTTAACATGTTATAGTCTGAGCTTTGAATGGTCCTACTTTTCTTTCTGTATATCGTCGACTAAACAGATTATTTTTCAAATTTAAAGAAGGTTAAAGCAGTGCCATCTATATGTTCAAGGTTCAACCAAAATAAACACTACCATACCATTTCGCTCTAGGAATCCAATTCGCCTAGGCAATGCCGTTTTTTAAATATGTCAGAGCAACTGTTTTCATATATTTCAATTTAATTTCAAGCGTCTAAATAATTTCAACAAGAAAAAAGAGAAGGTTCTTCCCGGCTTGAAAATTCGCTCATAAATTCCACTGAAAACTTATAAAACAACAAAAATCGAATCCGATTTAAATATATTGTAAACGATTTCCAGAATTTCCTTTTAAAGAAGTAAAAAATTGTGCATTTTCTATGAGAATTTAATCTAATTTTTTTTCTACTTATTTAATTCAGATCCAATAAAATGGAGAATATATCGAAAATGACAATCGACGACAGCTCCGCTTCAATGTACTTTTCTTTCAATAGTACAACTGCATACAAAATGCAAATGGAAAGCGGCAATGACAATTCGATGGCCATTGAGGATGAAGAATACGATCAAAACAATACGCTGGAAGCCGATGAAGAAAATCAGCCAGTAGAACAAATCCAAACAATAAAGAAGCTATCTTTTGGCGTTTCCCCTGCCAAAGCGATTCCTAAAAATATACTAAAGGCATATAAGGCTCTTTCATCAACTCCAACTAAAGCTCAGTTGCTGCGCAGTGTCGAAGTTAATAGAGGATCTTCCGCTGTCGATGTCGGTGATCTAGGTTTGGCATTTTTAGAAGCCCCTCAAGAATCTATCAATGCTGTTCTATCCGAAGACAAAGAAAATCAACCACAAGAATCGCAGGAAATCATCTATTCGGAAACATCTTCGGAAATTGTTGTTTCAGTGATTGAAAAGACACAGGAAGAAGAAAATCCAATCAAAAGGGTGGGGTTTTCTAATTTGCCAGTCTTAAAACTATCGGGCAATTCAATTACACGAGGAGGCACACCCAAAGTGCGCCGATCGATGCCAAGACATGAACCAGATCTTGCTACTAATCGTCCTTCGAGAATTATTTCTAAGAGAATTTCCACTGCCTCAAGTGGTCGAAATCAGGCAACCGATGAATACAGCTCTGATGAGATTCCGAAGATGCTAAATTCAATTCTTAAAATTTCCAAAGGACTACCTTCGAATAGAAAGTCTATTGCCAACATAGATAATCCGTTCAATCTACTTGGAAAGGCTACTAGGATGTCGATTGTTAAGACAACTTTGAATAGCCCAGCTCGAAAAGTTTCACGCAAGTCGTTGACATCAGTTCAAGTAGGAAAGAATTATATGCGTCTCAGCAATCTTCAAATTAATAACAAAGGCAAAACTATTGGTCTGCCATCAGCGGCGGCTCAGGTTTCTCGTAGAAGTGTTCTTCCAACGAACTCTCGTAAAAGCGTCCTTCCAATTACCGTGACAAGTCCCAAAAAAAAGATTGTTTCTTTGAATTCACGGAAAAGTATGCTTCCTCCCATATCTTCATCTTGGACTACTAATCCCAGGAAAAGTATGGCTTCGAAAACGTCGACAACCACATCGGATCCGACCAAAAATAAGACTTCATTGATGAAGCCCCCGAGCAGTCTGAAAGAAGATTTTATTTGCGAAGTGTGTTCACGAAAGTTTTTAGTCTGGTCCTTATTCGAAGCTCATAAGAGAACACATAGCAAAATTTCCTCCTCCACTTCATCAACGAAACAGACTTTTTCCTCGGGGGGCGACAATAAGTGCCGCTATTGTGATAAAAAATTTGCTATTACCAAGGCACTGCAAATTCATCTTATTGAGAAATGCACTAAAATTCCGCCAGGTGACAAGAAGAAGCTCCTCTTTCCCGAAGATCAACCAGTTGTTGCCCAATCCAAAGCAAAACTACCACCAAAATCGATGTCTAATCTATCTAGCTGTGACTCGCTCTCTTCCAACACAACTCAACTGTCTCGAAGTCAATTCAATGCTAAGAACTCAGCCGATTGCAACATAACTATGGCTCCTCCATCGTCGAATAATAAATTGAAAAAGAAACTGGCCCACTCGGGAGTCTATTGTACACCGAACAAGCAAATTATATGCCACATTTGTAAGACAAGTTTCAACAACATATTAGCTTTCACCGAACATAAGCTATCACATTCGAATGCAGCGACAGCGACTGATGATGGCGATTACACTATAGAAGCAGAATCAACAAAGACTCAAAACGGTGTTGAAAGTAATGGACTACGGAAGCAGCAAACGCTTGATGAAGGTGATGTTCCTTTAAAATAAAGTAACACTATGTTCTAAGTTGTAAGCGAATTATATCACAAACATATTTTGTATTTATTATTATTCAATTGTGGTAATATACTTTGGGCAACAATAGAACCTGGGAATTAATCATCTCTAACTTTTTCTAAACACATTTGGAAAAGAAATAACTTTAATATACCTATACATATTTAAGCTGTAGTTTTATGTAGCTTCTTGACGATTATTTAATGAATATTTGAATATACGTTTATAAAATGAGAATAATATTTTTTATTAAATTATGAATACTATCATGCATGCCCTTCTGGTCAATAAGATATTCGGAACGTTTTAGTACCTATAACTTGTAGAAAATAATAAACAGCCCCATCCTGAATTTCATGTCCATCTTAATCCCAAAAAAAAGCTTTCATCAAATCCGATCGTAAGGTCCATTTGTATGAGATTTTTCTTACTATGGATTCTCTGATAGTTTTTTTTTCGGGATTCGTAAGATCTTTTCGATTTCGATGAAACTCGTGATAGGGCTGAGTAATTATACACCCATATTATGATTATCAACTTGATTGTTAATAAATTTCAAAATCGATTTTTAAGACTCCAACTGATAAAAGTTTTGATAATTGGGAATGATACAGACCGTTTCGAAACACAAGAAAATAACAAAAATAAAGAAAAGTTGGCTATTTTTTTAATAAATTGAGTTTGAAAAAATAATTTTCAAGGTTTATCAACTATGAATTTGATAATTGACAACCGTAAAAGGGGTGATAGTCTACCACCAATTAGTTATAAACACCAACCATGGTTTTTTTTCGAAAAGTAACATTTTTACATGTAAAATGAATTTTACGAGTATAGTCAAATTTCTAAACGCATATCTTGCGCAAAGTACAGTTCTAAAGCAAACCTAAAAATCCCTGTTACGCACGCAAAGTGTCCCAAAATGCAGAATTTTCCTATGCAAATGTTTAAATAATGTTGTCAATTCACTTGTATTCGTATTCTGGTGTTGTTATATCTGCTTTGAATGAATTTTGATTAACAAATTTTGTCTTTAGGAATTTGGCTCATGACCTTGCAAATGGAATCTTGAAAAATACTTATTTTTTAGTTTTTCAATACTGTTTATGTTTATCTATTATTTGAATGAACACGCTACTCCTTTCACGCATTCATTTTTTCAAGTTATTTTATATGTTTCGAGTTGAACGATGGTCAACTACACAAATGTATCCAGGGCCCATATTAAGAATTACAATTATCGTTAAAAATCCATTGTAATCATTATTATTGTGATACCGTTTTGCTATAGTCGTTTGTTTAAAACGAATTTATTTTTGCTTTTGGCAGTCGTTTCTTATACTTTTGAAACATGACTTTTTGTTGTTGTCACACATTTATTATGTTGTTGTTTGGGTTAAGACTTTTTTTTATTTATTTGCCAATATTTTCAAGTATCCACTCCCGTTAATCATAATGGGTCAATGTAGGGACTCTCTGAGTATAGTTTTTTTTACCTTTGGTTTCTAATACGGGCCCAGTTATGTGATGGCACCCCTGAAAATGATGCTGTAATGGTTGTCACTTGTTAGATGTAACATAATTGAGATCTGTTGTGTACCTTTAAGGAACTATAAATGTTTGGCAAAATTAATGGATCCACAATCCGACATTTTTTGACGTTTTCAATTCTGGTATCTTTTGGTTGACCGTTTTCAATTCGTATATATCCAATTCGACTGAATATCAGAAAAGCCACAATTGTTTAGGTATTAATAGTTTTTATTAAAATTTAAATACAAACTTAAATAATTTTTAATTTTTTTTTAAGTTTGCATTTGGTATGGATTTTTAATCTGCCGTAATGACAATATTTTAAGACCTTAACTGTTAAGATTTTTTAAGTTGCTGTTTTCTTAATGAAATTATGTCGATCGTTTTATATATATATAGTTTCTGCATACCATCCTGGCCAAGGCCAAGAGTACCCATCTTAACGTCAAGATTGGGCTCTATAATAACCCTAGCAAAAGAATAGTTAAAGAAACCAAATTATTAGTTCAAGAACTTTAAAATAGACTATAACATATTTATAACACATAATAAAAACAAAAGTTTGTATATATTTTGGCTAAATTACACTATTTTTAATAAAAGCACTGAGTTTTTTCTTAAATTGATTCATTGTGGGTTCACTTTTTAAGTATGTGGGCAGGTTATTAAAATAAATAATACCATTATGTAAAATACAGTTTTGAGTACGGCTTAAACGACATCTCTCCGGTCTTAAGTTATTGCTATTTCTTAAATTGAATGGTTGCGCTTCGGATACTTCTAATATTCCATCGGATACGTATTCCGGTAGCTTACCATTACGCATTTTAAAAATAAAAATTATAGCATCATAAATAAGTCTCTGCTTAACATTCATCCAATTTAAGCAATCCAGCATGAATCGAATAGGAGTGTAAATATTCATCCTCAAGATAATTCTCATTCCCCTGTTCTGAAGTCTTTGGAGTCTTAATTTGACATCTGCATTGGATGCAAACAGCAAAGTTGAGCAATAATTGAAGTGCGGCATTACTAATGCGTTGTATAGGAGAATAGAAGCTTCAAATGTCAGTTGCTTTCTTATTCTACTCAAAAAATATATTTTCTTTGAAATCTTGGCACAGACTTGATTTGAATGTTCCTGTAAATTGAGATTTTCATCTATAACAACACCTAAGTATTTTATACTTTCAACACAGTTTATTAATGCACCATCCATACAGATATCAATTTCCTCATTTATACGAAATTTCATACATTTAGTCTTACTCACATTCACCTTCAGTTTGTTCATTTTCAACCAATTATCAATTCTCGTTAAGTCCTCATTCAATCTTTGGCACATTTCTTCACTATTTTTTCCGCAAATGTATATCAAACTATCATCCGCAAAAAGCTTCACACTACAATATTTCAGACATTTCTTAAAGTCATTTATATATAAAAGAAAGAGGAAGACTGCCAACACAGAACCCTGTGGAACCCCAAGATCATTATTAATCGCACTAGACATTTCATCATTCACCCTAGTCTTTTGACTTCTATTCGCTAAATAAGATTTAAACCAATTCAATTCACGACCACGTACACCATACAACCACAACTTTTTTAGCAAGATATGTCTGTCAATAGTTTCAAAAGCACGTTTCAAGTCTAAGAAAACCGCAATCACTGAATTTCCACAATCAACTTGTCTTTTCCACTTCCACACAACACAAATAATGGCAGTTTCACATGAATGAGCTTTTCTAAAACCAGACTGTTCTTCAATTAATAAATTGTTGTTCTCTAGGTAATTTTGAAATTGCTCCGCAACGAACTTTTCCAATATTTTCTCACACGTAGGCAACATATTAACTGGTCTGAATTCTTCACATTTATTCGTATTGCTTACTTTTTCCACTGGAATAACCACGGATTCTTTCCACACATCAGGAAACTTTCCTGCTTCTAATGATTTGTTAATCAACTTTAAAAGAACTGGACCGATTATTTCTATTGATTGCAAAATGATTTCTCTATTAAGCCGAAACACATCTTTCTTATTATTCATATTTTTAATCAACGTATGTAAAGATCTTTCATTATAAAAATCAAAAGTAAAAGTAGAAACGCAACTAATTTCTGGTACCACAAAACTTATATTTTCTATTGATTCGTTTATTTCCTGAATACTGCTTACAAAGTATGTATTAAATTTGTTTGCAATATCATTCGACACGGTTGACGTATATTCCCCAAATTTTACACTTTCAATTGCATTAGTTTTTGCACTATTTAGCACGATCTTCTTAAGCGCCTTCCACATTCCTATCTGGTTTCCAGACTTCGCCATATATTTATATTTTTAAATATATTTTTAAATTCTTTTTGTTTACTTAGCTCTAAAAGCTAGCTGTAAAGAATATCCTGTTGAACTACCCCTATGCATCGAATGTTAAAAAAAAGGGTAATTACGCTACGTCGTTAAATTGTGAAGTTTACGATAAAAATGTATATAGTATATTGGTTTCTTTGAAACTGTCCCAAAGTTCATAATCTTCATGCTGCTGCAAATATACGATTGTTATGAAATTGTTTCACCCGCGCTTCTTATAAAGTAGAACGATACAAAGATTTCCAATACAAATTTTGAAAAGTCCTTAACCATGTCGTACTAAATTCAATTTCCGACAAAAATAAAGAAGTATGGTATTGATTTTTCAGAGCTCTGAATTTATTGGTCGATTTTTTAATTTATTATTTGATTTGTGAATCAAATAGCCTGACTGGGTTTCAGAACGAAATACAAAATAGGGTCCCTGATACATATTAGGCCGTGAGTGCAATAGTGGTATACATACAATACATAATTTCAAAAAGTCTTTAAAATCAAAAATGCAAATAACTTAAAACTAAAAATTATGTTGCCTTGATTTGCAGATAACATTTGGGTTCCGTTTTCAAAGAGCTGGGTAAAACAGAAACTCTTGAACGCATCCATTATTTAATCTAGAACCATCAAGCTATGTATGTATATCTGGTAGATGGCGCTTCGTTCATTCAAAATTTAAACTTCCTAGTTCCTTAAAAAATGTAACCCCTTTTATCCTTAAAACTACAAAGGAGTTCAAAACAAACGCATGCGTTCTTTCCTCACACAATTTCAGCACTAAAAAACATCTTTACTATGACATTAATGACAATAAATTGTATAAGGATACATACCCAATTGATTTTCATCCCTTGAAAAAACACGCGACCCAGGAAACAACGCCCCAGTACAATAACAATAATAAACCAATACGGTCGGGTGTTTTTTCCTTTAAAATTTTCATTTAACAAAACAACGCACAACACAATCAATTTAAACCATGAGTAACTACTAGTAATTTATTATAACAATTTAAGCCTCAGTAGTATTTTGTGCCTTTTTCATAAATTAATAATAATAATTTATTGAAACCTTAAAAAAATCTAGATTTAATCTATTTATTCATATAAAAGTTAAAAGAACTTTTGTCTTATTCTACCTCAGTGTGTTCAAGTTAAAAACGAAATAGTATTGAATTTCATTCATCGTGTCATAAAATACAATTCGACCTGATTATTGAGTGAAATTAATAGCTTTAAAATGAAATCCACACAATCGAACTCACCCTCTAATAAATTAATTCAAAATATGGACTATATTCGCTATGCTCCTTCTTTGGGTGAAAGGAATCGAAGTCTGGAGAGCATTTTTCTCGCTTCAGATCAAAGGAAAGTTCATCAAGCGGTTACCTTACGACGAGCAATTATTGTCGCTAAGTCTTCATCGATTAATAAAAATAATGTTCCAGATACCCCACTCTCATCGCCGTTTTCGAGTTCAGAATATGACCTTACTTCTCATATAAAACGTAAGTCAAGATCTGAGACACATTTGAACTTCCATCCGGAAGATGCTGGTGGGACCACTAATGGACCGGATGTTAAGCACAATAAAATTAACGTAAGTAGTGTTAAAAGTGTTTAAAACTATAATCATCATCCTTTGATAACAATAATAATTATTGCTTTCCGAAAAAAAAGTTTTGATGGTTACAGCATTCATCCTCCTAAGCATGGAGAAAAGAAATAATAATAAACCAACCTTACTATTGGTGCCGCTGCATATTCTATGGCCGTTGCTTGAAAATTAATATATTTCCCTTGAAGAAGTTCAATTAACCCATCGATATGTTCCTATAAATTTATGGAAGGAGGTTTGATTTATAATATAGTACTAACTATAGTAATTACTATTAGAGATTGTAATCCGGGGATAACAATACTCCAATCCCAGAATGTTCAGGTTTGGTGGCTTAAATAATAATTTGGATAAAATATTTTTGTTCTTGCTTGCATTTATTCTTTCTTGAAGTATTAAGTGATCAGCATTATGGCAGAAATGCAATCTTGGGGAAAATTTTATCAATGATTGCAAGCACGTAAAACTAACCAATGTTTGATTTAAGCCCTCGATATAAACAAGGTTGCTTGTTTTGTATGGTCTTCCAAAATTGGGGCTGTTGATGATTACTTGTTCGTTCAGGTTTACCTTTTTTTACTAGTTATAAAGCACCAATTTTTCGAGTGCATCACGCTTCACGCAGCGTTTAAAAATCTAATATTTTATTGTAATTCTTGGAGTTCTTAAAAAAATCGTCTCTATGGCCAATTTTTTCAAGTATACCTATTTTGGATTAAATTAAATCCCTATTTTATTGTTGCGTTTCGTCGGCTAATTTTGCATCTTTTTTCAGAAAAAAATCTATTTTTTTTTCCTTAAATAAAACCAAAACTAAATTAGTAGTTTTCTCTATTCGTTATTGCTAAATTTAGTGAAATTGGAAAGAGATTTGATAGATTCTTGAAGTGGTCTTTTCACTCCGCCGACTATTTGTTTGTGTTAGTTAAATTTATTTATTTTTGAAAAATGTATTGATATTTTTTTTTTGTTATTTTTAAAATAAATAGCAATGCATAAAACTTTCATTTTTTGGTTTTATTGGCAAAAAATAAAAACAAAGTGTTTTTTGCTTTAAAGTTAAAATTTCAAACGTTTTATAGCTAGAGTGCATCACAAATGTTTGTTCTATGAGTGTACCCTTATTTTTCTTAGTCGGTGTCGATTTTTGACATAGAACGGATGATGCAAGTTTTTTAAAATACGCTTGGTACATCATGGTGATATGCTAATGCTATGTTTGTAAACCTCCTTACTATAGACTTGGATAAGCTTAAAACTTCTTTTAACAATTTCCGGTTGGGCGGACTTATATTTAGCCACTTCCAATTTGATTGTTTCTCTGAAAATTGCATCCAAATTGTTATAGCCGTTTTTGAAAAATTAAAGGAATTAATTAGGTGAACATGGCACCATTGCATGAGGTGTATGTTTTTGTTCACTCATGAAAACAAACTTTAAAATTTTCATCAAAATCGTTAAAATTATTTCCGAGAAATCAATAAATAGTACAAATGACTGAAACCGTTTTTATTTTATATCATCATTTGATAAACTTTTAAAATTTCACTGAAATCATGCGAGATATTTTCGAAAAACAAACAAACACAAAAAGGGGGCGTGGCAGTTGGCGAATCTTACAAAACCCTTATCTTTGTATTTTTGCCCGTTCATTAGAACAAAATCATTTGATTCGTTTTCAATACATAAAGCAAATATAGCTGTTTTCAATAAAACAAAAACTAAGAAAGGTAAGGGTAGTGATGAGTGAATTAAAAAAAACTGATTATTATGTACTTTTCTCCAATATAAAAACAAATCTTTGAATTTGCATCCAAATCATTATATCCGTGTTGTAATGCTTCATATCCACCTAACACAAATCTGAGATTTAATTTGATTTCAAATCTTCTTCAAATCTTGAAGATTACCATCCAAATTAATTAAATAAATAAAAATGGGTGGGGTGTACCAGTGGGTGAATTCAAAGCTCAATTTTTGTATTTTTTTTTTCTCGTTTATTGGAACAAAATCTGAGAATTCCAACTGAACCGTTATATTGGTTTTTCTAGATATTAAAAAAGTGGGCATGTCAGTGGTGGGCGCACTTAAAAAACCCATTTTTTATATGTTTATCGTTCATAAACAAACCCTGAAAATTACACCCAATCATTATATCCGTTTTCTAGATATTACAAAAGTGGGCGTGGCAGTTGGTGGGTTTTTGAAAAATATTTTATATATTAAGGGTATTCATGCAACTTCGTAAAACCCAAGATAAGTTTACAAATTGGATAAGTTTATCTTTTGGTAAATGAACTGTCAAATTTTGTATGGGAAATGATTTACACAAACTTATCAAAGGATTTTGTTGCGTAAAATTAATCAAACTGGTTAAACTTATCCAAACGTCATTGTGACTCTTACTGTGATTGAATTACCTAGCATTTAATCAAATGTATAAAAAAGGTCGTTCATGCTAACTTTGCGTAAACTTATCAGTTTACACAATTTGTAAACTTACGACGTTGCATAAATACCCTTATTGTTTTCTCCTTTATTAGAATAAACTCCGAAAATTCCATCCAAATTGTTAGCCCTTCTCGAGAAACCAAATATATATACAGTGACCGACAAAAGTCTACGTACGACCACAATTTTCCCAGCATAGGGAGATTGAAACCAATACAGGAAAAGGTTATGATATGGTTTGTTTTGAAATATGTTTTCATTATTTATTGTTATGTTAATAAAAAAAATATTTAAAACAAAACTGTACCATTATATTTTCCTATATTGGTTTCTTTTTCCCCATGTTGGGAAAAATCGTGGTCAAACGTAGACCTTTAGCGACCACCGTATATTAGGGTGAATTTGTATTGAATATTGTTTTAGTTTCGAGATGGATTTGGCATCAAGTGGTTCTACATGGAATAAAATTCCTATTTTTTTTAGATTTTTATTTCACCCCCTGGTCTTCCTATTTTCAGATTAAAGTACTTGTTGTGAGGTTACCCTGAGGCCACACGAGCCAGTACTGGCTAGCCAGTCGCAATACACTCATATTTTTTTACTAACACATACAAGCCTGAGCAACTGGCTCGTCAACTGGCTTGCTTTTTTCGTAGCCAGTTGGGAAGCCAGTAGAGCAGCCAATAACAGGGTTTGGCAGTACTTTTTCGGAGCAGATTTTGAAAAATAGGACTAAAACTAAAATTGACTCACATTTTATTTCACAAAATATCAAAAAAATAAGAATTGGGGAGTCCATAATGTCCGGTCCTGGAGAACTCAAAGATTTATAAATTCGCTAACGCCCATATTATTCACTCGTTTAATCTGATTAATCCAATTGGATTTAAACTGCAATCCGGAGGTCACTTTAAGTTGTTAAATCCAGATTCAGACTGAATTTCATACTATTCATTTTTTCTTCACACTTCAATTTCAAGTAGTGATATCAAACCGAAAGTTTTTCAACCGAGTTTAACCAAAAATGTGTTATAATTTTCATGCGTTGTTTTAGGAAATCGAGTTCAAGCGAAAATGACGATGACGACTCATGTCTCTCGCCATGGTCGTCCAAAAGTAGTTTCCGGTATCGTGGTCACTAAGCTCATCTCCCTGTGGTCTCGCCATGCCCATTTACACGGGAATCTATGTCGTGGTTGTCTCGCTATAATCTCGCTTTGGTCTCGCCATGACATTTACACGTGGTTTTTGGCCATATTTTGCCATTATCTCGCTTTGGTCTCGCCATAGCCTGGATAAAGTTTATTTTCAAAATCGAATTTTTCAAAGTGGTTAAAAAAAGCTATAGCTTAAAAAGTTTAGTTTCGAGCATGAAAAAAGACTAAATATAAAAGAAACAAATTGTACATCTTTGTCACTCTCATTACGTTTGATGTTCTGCTTTACATCATTAATAATGGACGCGAAAAGAAATAACAAATAAAACAATGTAAACATTATGGAATCTTAATAGTGGAGTATCTTTGAATTCAGTGATTTTGTTTGCCGTAATTAAAGTTTAATGTGAGTTTTCATCCTTGAGAAATAAAATGTTAATAGTGACAAAGTGAATATAATATAATTTTTTTTAATTCACATATGATAATAAAAATAAAATGTATCAAAAAAAGGCAGTAAAAGGATGGTTGTTTTTATCTACATACGTTGTTTTTTTTTTCATTTTCTATCCATGAATAGGCATGAATAGGTGTGGTAAAAGTTCTTGAGAAAAAGCACAAACACTTATTCAAAAGTGTAAGTGCTGAAATATCTCACGACTAATCTGACATTTCATTTAACTAGCCCACTTATTCATTTTTACTAGCTAAATCGATTTTTGGCGAAAAGTGACTCATCTCACGCACTCCCTGCGGTTTCGAAGTAGCTAAATCTCGGCAAATAAGCGATGCAAAACATTTGCAACGCTCTGTTCCTTTGCTAGTTTTGTCAAATAGCATTAGTGTGTTTTTAGTTCATTTAATTTTGAAAGAATGGAATATCGTAGCAGTTATATTATTTTCCCTGAATTCGGAGTAGATTTATTCCACTTGGAGTAATATCCGAACCCTGGCCAGTATAGAAGCCAGTACAGCATGCCGCCTACGTCACAGCAAATACACGAATAGGAACTTGACAGTCAATGTATGTAGCCAATTGTCTAGCCAGTACTGGCTCGTGTGGCCGCAGGGTTAGGGCGATTTTTATAAAATGCAAAAAAAGAAAACAATCTGAAGGGTATAGATTGGATTTAGGCGAGAAAAAAATGGTATCGGAGGGTAAGGAAACATAAATCTGAAAAATTTAGGAAAATTGTTTTACAATGTTTTGAATAGAATGAGGGCCATGCAAGACTATGTCCAATTTAAGAACCACCCTAATTTATACATATGTACAAATTTAGCTCGTTTAAAGTAATAAGATTTATACTACGTTTTCATAAGAGCCGAAATGAGGTAGTTTCGCAAATCACAGAAAAAATATTTTATTTATATTCATAAATAAACAATGTAAAGATGGGAAACATAAATAAATAATATAAAGATGGGAATCCTCGGCTGTCAAACTGATTTGCCTACAAGCTCCGACCGTGGTGAATGTCATAAAGTTGCACTAGTAACCTTTACCACACTAACACTAATGCAACTTAATGATTTTCACCACAAATCGTCGTTTTTTTTTTAATTTGTCAGTTATTTTAAAAACCCAATGGACATGTTCATAAAGTATAAAAGCAGGTGAAGTGAATTTTTAAGTTCTCACTTCCCTTTATATAATTTTAATTTAAAATTGCATTGGCTACCTAAATTCAAAGCGTTCTAAGATAATAAAAGACATATTGGTAGTAATAAATAATTGAATAAATAAATGTATGTTAATTGAACCATAGTGGGAGAAAATTTGTTTGTGAAATATGAAATTTCATAGTAAATATGTTAGCCTTTTTACACCGAACTCAAACGCGGTTTTCGCGAAAATATTGGCTTTGGAGAAAAACCTAATCGAAAACACAAGGTTTCACATACATTTTTTTGAGCTTCAGGTTTTCGTAAAACACAAGTTTAATATAAAACCAGTCGAAAACTTGTTGGAATTCAGAGATGAACAAAACAAACGTACCTTTTAAAAAGTTCAGTGCCTAGTAAAATGTCAAAAAAGAAACTGATTGGATGCTTTTATATGGATCATATTTATATAAATAATCAACATTTTACATCCATAAAAGTGAAGAAAACAACAAAATGAAAAGATAATTGTAAGTGGTTGGTGAAAGAAAAACTTTAATGTCAAACGAAAACGTATAGTGTAATGTTTGGTGTGAATGGTTTTTGAAAAGTTTTTGCCGAAAACTGGTTTTGGGGTTTGTTGTGAAAATCCTATTATTCCTTAAATTTGTATTTCTTACTGGAATACTTCCACAGATTTATGATCTCCACAGAAACGAACTATCAAAATTAGTCTGGATATTAATAGCTACGTTATTTGCATGTCCATATGGACTTTGGGGAAAAAAACGCCATCGGGACATTTTAACATTTGCCTTGGTCTGCCATTTTATATAACCAGCAAACATTTAACATTTAATTATTATTTGTTCAATGTAATTTGTTTTTGCTTATTTACAGCACAGTGATTTAAGATTTTGTTTCACTCATACATTGAACAAAAAAAAAAAGACTGGAAAACTATGCACCAAGCATCAAATTCTTTTAGTTCGCTTCCACCATGGTCAGCACTCTCCCGTCTGACAGGAAAAGTTAACGAAAACTAAACGAAGAGTACCACTTCGCAATTATGTGCGCGTCATATGGATTACTTGTTTTCGCCCGGTTTCCTACGACCACTACGTTGGCTATTCTAGTTCTACCTTAATTTTGAATTAATATTGTTGTTGTTGTATTTGAATAGTAAATTGCTTTGTTTTGTTGTCGTTTTTTTTAGACAGAATTATTTTGAGTTACAAAAAACACAACTAATACTATAATATGTATTGAATTTTCTTTTTGCTTAAAGATTTTCCCAAACCAACGCGAATGCGGAGTGATTCGCAGCGAATCATTCACAACAGCAAAAAATATGACAGATACATAACGCTAAACAACAACAAAAATTCGTCGTTGCTCCGCATTCACGTTGGTTTCGGAGAGCCTTAATTATGTAACTAGGTAAACAAAATTGCACATTTTATCAAAATATGTTCAAATTTTAATCAATGGTTTATTAAATTTAATTCACCAAATCGGTGAATTAAAATTGGATTAACTTAGGTTAAATGATGGTTAAGGCCAAGTAAGTGATAGTGGAGAATCAGGGCCAGTTTGTTCACATTAGATTAAATTTGAACTAAGTAAGTCACAGAATCTGGTTAAATGCATCTAACTTAGCAATATTGGCCACTTAGCGATTTCTATGATTAACAACTCAATTTAACTGGAATGGTAAACCATTTGGCTGCAATGCGTTTTAAAAAATTAATTATAGGTAAACATATTGATGGTGCAGTCGTACCTTTCAATAATATTCCATTAAAAAAAGTGTGTTTGCACCCTCAAAACAAGAATTTTTAGAACACATCCCCTGAGGTGAATTCAGAAATGTCACGAAGTTTATGAATTCTTGAATTCAATGGAAAGTTGGTTGCCGGAAATTTTTGATACAATTAAAAATATTATTTAAAATTTCTGGCACAACTAAATATTTGTTGTTATTATTTAACAAAAAACGAAAAAATTAATAACAAATATAAAAAGATAAATAAAACAACGATGCAGAATGGCAGACGCACTAAAATAAAAAAAACATGATATCAAGAGTTTGGAAAAAAATTGGTCTGTCAAAACAAATCAAATTCACCGCGTTAAGTTGTTGTTGCAATTCACATCTATTCATCGACACGGAGTCGGATTACAAAAACAACAATGTAAACAAATGGGTTTTGGAGGGTGAAACGTACGAAAGTTTCCCATCATAAATAAACAATGTAAAGAATTGAATTGAATTGAATTTTATTGAGACTTTAGAGATATTACAAACGAGTACAATTCAAAGTATTATATTTTTTTTTTCTTAACAATAGTTAGATACTGCGGCTATCAAGTATTGCCTGCTTTATCGCGTTACATGTATGCCTCGTGGCTGTCAGTTAGGGACTGGAATTGCTCGTGCTCAGGAGCAATATGTACATTTTTGAATGTGACGTTTGGTCACGATATGATACAATAACGGGTGATTTTTTAAGAGTTTTAGAACTTTAAAAAAAAAAAAACACAAAAAATTCGAAAAAATGAATGAAATATTTATTTGAATCGATAGTTTGAACCTTGCAATTTAATGTTTAAAGATAATTTCATGCAAATGTTGACCGCGGCTGCGTCTCAGGTAGCCCATCCGCTGAGTCCAATTTTGGCATACTCTTTCACACATATCGGCCGGTATCTCACGAATGAATGCATGGATGTTGGCTTCCAGTGCGTCAATCGAAGCGGGCTTGTCCCTATAGACATTAGCCTTGACATACCCCCACAAAAAATAATCTAATGGTGTCAAATCGCACGATCTAGGCGGCCAATTGACCGGCCCGAAACGTGAAATTAACTGTTCACCAAACTCGCCTCGCAATTGCGCCATTGTTTCGCGTGCTGTGTGGCATGTGGCACCGTCTTGTTGAAACCACATATCATGCAAGTCAAGAACTTCCATTTCGGGCAAAAAAAAGTTTGTTATCATCGCTCGGTAGCGTTCACCATTGACAGTAACGCTGCGATTCGCATCATCTTTGAAGAAATATGGCAAAATAATGCCGCCGGCCCATAAACCGCACAAAACAGTGGCTTTTTCGGGATGCATTGGTAGCTGTTGCAATGCTTCTGGCTGATCTTCACTCCAAATGCGGCAATTATGCTTATTTACGTACCCATTCAACCAAAAATGAGCCTCATCGCTGAACACAATTTTTCGATAAAAAAGCGGATCCTCGGCCAGCTTTCCAAGAGCCCATTCACCAAAAATTCGGCGTTGTGGTAGGTCGGCTGGCTTTAGTTCTTGCACCAGCTGTATCTTAAAAGGCTTTACGCCCAAATCCTTCCGCAAAATTTTCCACGTAGTGCTGTAACAAAGGCCTAACTGCTGGGAACGGCGCCGAATCGACATTTCGCGGTCTTCTGTCACACTAGCTGATACGGCCGCAATATTTTCTTCACTACGCACAGTACGTAAACGTGTTGGTGGTTTAATGTCCAACAAAGTTAATTTGGTGCGAAATTTGGTCACAATCTTCCGAATAGACTGCTCAGAAGGTCGAGAATGCCGACCATAAAATGGAAGCAGCGCGCGATGAACATTTCGAACCGAGCACGAATTTTGACAGTAAAATTCAATAATTTGCAAGCGTTGTTCATTTGTAAGACGATCCATGGTTAAATTGCAAACCAAACTGAAGCTGTTTGACAGTGACACAAGGTACTAAACACACGTCAGCTGTCAAAACCAGTGTTGCCAAAACCAAACCAGCTAAAAAATCACCCGTTATATAAATAACTTAAATACTAATGGAACGAGATGAATATACTGAGGGTATAATCAGATTCTGGTTCTCAGGTACGAATACACCAGTGGTGCTTTAGGAAGTTCTTTTTTTTTTTTAAAGTTAGAGATACATTATGTGTAAGGTAATTTAAGTGGAAGAGTTAATAACAGAAACAACTGATGTTGTACTTTATAATGTGACTTATGAATATAAAAGTATTTGATAAAAGATATAGCTGAATGAAATCTTAACATGTTTATTATATCTTGTTCATTTTTTTTGTTTTTTTAAAATTGATTTCATCTTGTAAGGTCTTTACTTTTCTTTTTATTTTTTGCAATTGATAATTCTTCATTAATGCTTATTTATGATTGAATAATTTTAGTCAATTTTAAAAATATATGAAATAAACGATTGGTTATGATTAATGAAGCAGTTGAGAGCTTGACAATTTTGGTAGTTAATCATATGTGAGAAAAGTAAAATTTAACTGGAAATAATATAAGAGGGTTAGTAAAGTTAGAGAGTAATTAATTGAGAAAAACATAATATGATAAGGGGTAAGTTCTGCCCAGATAAAAGATGGTAAACATGTATATTATGCAAAGAAATAAGATAGTGTATCGTGGATTACCCGAGGAATAAGGCGGATGTTAACAAAAGAGATATTCAGCCACGATTTTGACCAAGAAGGGCCTTGGAATAAAAGGATAAAGGTGATTCAACAGTAGTTGCATTTAGATCCAACGAAGATATGTCAAGTACGGTAAGGTACCTCTCAGAGCTCCCAGAGGTCCCCGACTGATTGGAAACGATCTCTCTGACGAGATCATTGTTCGAGAGACTAAATTTAGAGATAGTGTTTTTCAGTAAATACATCATATATCTCATAATCGGAATGGTGTTAGTGTCTTTATATATAAAGCAATTCGAATAGCGTTTAGATGAAGTTTGAAAATTTTTCCCCGAACAAAAGCGAAGTATTTTCCTTTCGAATATTTCGATTTCAAGGGCCACTGAAGGAGAGATGACAAACCAGACAGGAAAGGCATAAGTTATTATAGGACGAATGAGGGTTTTATAAAACAAAAGATTAGAGTTTTTACTTAAAGCTTTGTGTCTAAGGAAAGGTGTTAGGGCATTAGCAGCTTTACGGGCTTTGCAAAGAGCGGTTCTAGCATGTATATTAAATTTTAATAATTTGTTGAAATGAACCCCAAGGTATTTCATCTTGTTGTTAGCTTTAATGGTGTGTCCATTTAATCTAAGCAATAGATTTTTGCTTTCCAAGACTGTGCTAGAAGGGCCTTTCCCACTCGCATTTCGGAAACAAATCATTTCTGATTTGGGAATATTTATTGAGATACCCCAGGTTTTGTAAAAATCGTTTATAATATTAATATGTTTTTGGAGATAGTAGGTAGCTGCAAAGGGAGAGCTATTGCTAGAATACACGATGGTGTCATCAGCATAAAGAAGACTGGTAGACTGATAATTCTGCTCTGAGAAAGTGTGAGGGAAGTCATGGAGGAACAGATTATAGAGATGGGGGCCCAAGATCGATCCTTGGGGAACTCCCCTATCACTCGCGCATGTGTTAGACTTTGTGGCTTGTATTTGGATGAAGAATTTCCTATCTTGAAGAAAGCTTTCAAGAAGGTGGACGATATGAGGCGGGAAGTTAAGGCTGGCAATTTTTGAAAGTAAACCGACTCTCCAGACACTATCGAAGGCTTTCTCCAGGTCTAGAGAACAAGCAACCGTACAGTGCTTTTCTCTGAGATTAAGTGAGACATCATTATGTAATTTTAAAAGAGCTTGCACAGTGGAATGACCACTCCGAAAACCGAACTGGTAATCGGTGAGAGGTTCAATAGGATTCTCGGAAGGAGAGTTAAGGTTGTTAAGAATTATTCTTTCTAGTATCTTGCCAACATTAGAGAGAAGAGAGATAGGTCTGAAGTTGTTGATTTCAAAGTCGTTGTTTTTCTTTTGTAACGGCAAAATTTTAGCAATCTTCCACGAAGATGGGAAAAATCCATTATTTATGCAGTTGTTTAATAAGATAGTGAGAAACTTGATAGCAAGAGAAGATAGTTTTTTAAGGGCAAAGTTGGAGATCCCATCAGGTCCAAACGATTTTTTAGGTTTAATCTGACTAATAATATACGCAACCTCATCTACATCTGTAAAGATATGCGAGGCAGAGGGGCTTATGGCTGGGTTATCCTCACTGAAGATAAAAATTCTGTCGGGCTTCGAGTGGCTAATGTTATTGGCAGTAGCTATGGCCTCCTCTGTAATTTGAGAATTGTGAGAGGGAATAGTGTTTGAGTAAGTGAGTTTGAAGTGCTCTTCGAAGGCTTCAGCAATATTTTTTTCATTTTGAGCTCAATGTTGTTAACAACCAATTTTCCACAGGAGAATGGTTTTTTTTTACCAACAAGTCTAAAGAATTCCTTGAAGGCTTGAGGTCCTGGTTTTCCCTAAACTTTCACTTAGTTGTTTGTTGAGCCATAAGGAAATTTTTTCTTGAATAATTTTATTGAGAAGAGAGATTCTGTTCGATAGATCTTTATACTGGAAGCAGGTTCTATTAAAGTTGTTATGGTATATATGTTTGAGGCGTCTTTGCCAAGAATGTTTAATTTTGAAGAGTTTTTCAATATCACTAGGTAAGTTGTTATATTTTTTAGAGGAAAAGGAAATGCTCGTCGAGTGAGTATCAAGACAGCTAAGAAGAGCTTGATTAAAAATTACAATAAATGTTTCAATGTCCTGGTTGGAAAGACATTGAGAAGTAGGGGGAAAATTTTCAAGAAGGTTATTATCCAGGAGTTCTCTAAAGGATTCCCAATTAGTGTTTTTGAAGGATTTCCCACTGAGAGGAAAAAGAAGGGGAATGTCCACTTCTGCTAGGGTGAGTTCCAAGAGAAGAGGAAAATGTTCTGTGAAGGAATGAAGAGTGGTCAGAGCAAAATTATTGTTGAAATGGTTTAATAAATGCTTAGAAATAAGGAAATGATCAAGGTATGAGGAACTCCTATGGAAAGTGGGAGTAGGAGATGATATAAGTTCTAAAGTAGGATTAGAGATACGGAGCCAGTCAACAATTGACTTGCCGTTACTATTGGTAGTAGAATCACCCCAATCAGGGCTCCTAGCATTTAAATCCCCCCCCAGGATAGCCCCGTCAAATGTGCTAGCAAGGGAGTCAATTTTGTTCAACTCATTTAAGAGAGATGAAGGCGGACAGTTTGAAGGAAAATACATGGAACCAATGAGTATTCGTTCTGTTATATCGTTCTTACGGATGTTCAAGCAGAGGAAAAGGCAAGGATAGCTAAACTGATAAGAGTGGGAATTAACAAGTTCATATTGAATATTATTTTTAACGATCACGGCAACCCCTTGAGATTTATCATCCCTAAGGATGTTATATGAGTCCAAAAAGACTTTGTGTTTGTAGCTCAAGTGCGTTTCCTGAATAAACGCAATAGGAATGTTATTTGCCAGAAGAATTTTTAGAAGTTCTATTCTTCGGGCATGTGCAATCAAGGACGAAATGTTGAAGGTCATTATTTTTAGATTCATGGCTTCGAGGAAACAAGGAGTTGGTTTACCAGATCAAGGTAAGCTAGTTTCTTATTTACCGTGGAGGTAAAGCTGTTGATATTTGACATAAAGTCTTCAATTTTTTTAACTAAGGATCCCATATCAATACCGAAGAGGTCTTTGGAAAGATTTATGAATTGATGAATGACATTGTTACTTTGGGAGCTGGATTGCGAGAAAGTAATCTTGGGTTTGGACGCCTTAGGTATAGGAGTAGAGTCGACGAAGTGACTGGCATAAGATATACCTGGCAGGAGTTCGCAGTTTGGAGCCACCTTAGGGACTGGATTATTATTTTTTTTTTTGATTTTTGCATCAATGATAACTCTATCCCTTTTGGATTTAAATTCTCGATAGGCTTTACACCCTCTGAAGTTGGCAGGGTGGTCGTCACCACAGTTCACGCATTTTGCCTTACTGACCTCCGATCTTATCGTAGGGCATGCACCCGGCTCGTGGATGCCAGTGCACTTAACACAATTATACTTATTAGCGCAATTTTTGGCCAAATGACCGAATTGTTGGCACCGCCTGCACTGCAGAGCGCCACCGTTTCCTCTGGGTTTTTCCCATTTGATTTTTGTATTGAAAAGAAATTTAATTGTGTTAACTGCACTGGCACCCGAGCCGGGAAGCAGCCGAACCAAAAAAAGATTATAGTTAATTTTGAGCTGTCTCGAGCGGATAGTTTCAAATTTTGAAACCTTATCCACGCAAGGAGCTCGCAGTTTGAGCTCATCTAGAATCTCATTCTCCAAATAATCAGACGTCAGGCCCCTGAGAACCAGATTGGTAGTTTTTTCCTCCTTAGGAGTGAAGGAGTAGGCCTGAACGTCCTCGTTGGATCTCAATACGGACAATAATTCTTTATGAATGATTGGGTTATCTACATAGAACCTACAAGTAGGACCACGATACACTAGCTTATAGTTAAAAGAAAGAGATTTCTCCTTCATATCTGAAATAAGTTGACGAACGTCAACGTCTACCATAATAATAGGTGGGCAGAACTTACCCCTGAGCAGTTTTTCGTCTGTCCTAACTGCGTTAGTAGCTGTGTTGTTAGTTGATGATGAATCCAGCAACTCTTCGATTCCAGGGTTAGCGGCAGCAGCAGCAGGAACAGATTTTTGTGAACTTGCGTCGTTCGGAGGCAAATCGTTGAAGGTGGTTTGATTCGGAATCAAATCCAATCTAGGATTCTTGGCCAACCTGGGTTTAGCACTGACTTTGAGGTCCATCAGGAGCGAAAATTGATTTTCGCTAACATCCTTACTTTTTGGCTCTGTAGGCTGAAGAATTTTGGATTGGGCTAGCTGCCTTTTCCTGGGAATTAGCCACCCAGAAGGAGCATTCGCAGAAGTGGAAGGTAATCCCAAACCATCCTTATTTGAGGTGTGGGCCGGTTGATCATGAACATCACACGTGTAACAATCCATCTCATTTGCATCGGGATTTTCATTGATAACTTGTTGGCTCCAAGGTGGTAACGACGTGGAGGCAAGTGATTGAGTGGCGACCTGATGGGGTGACGTGGCAAAATTAGGCGAAAAGGTTGTATGCTGCTGAGCGGCCTTCTGTGACAGCGAAGCGATTTGTGATGAGGAGGTGGCGGTGTAATGACTCAACGACATATTATTTTTTGGCAGAGGAATTTCTGGAAGTTCCTGGGCGTTTGCTTGACTCAAACTGAGTAGTTGTTGAGCGGCGTCCAATTTAAGTAGTTGGTTGTTGGAGTTTGAGAGAGATTTAGGAACCCCAGACGCTTTTTTCCCCTTGTGGAAAGATGGTGGGTCATGTAGATTATGCAAACCCGGCAGGTTATTTCCTTTAGGAGATGAAATTGCATCCTGTTTGGGCCTCATGGCTCCTCATGTTTTGCCCCAATAATGGGAGCAAACGAGGACAATGGCGGCGAGAAGATATACGCACCAAGGTACGATTGAGGTTAACTTTCGGCTGGGTAAATCCAAGAATTATCGCTATTTATGGTAAGCATCCACGCCAGTAAAGAGCAGAAGAAAGTACTTTGAGATAGTCCTCAGATAATTATTTTCAACTTGTTAAAAAAATAAATACTTTAAAGAGTTTTATTTTAAATTTTTAATTTTGAGTTTCAAGAATGGTGACTTAACACGTTGCTGGTTTCCGAATCGGAGGAGATAAATCGAAATGTTTTTGTTTGTCGTCTTTTGACAAATTTTCATAAACAATGTAAAGATGGGAAACTTTCGTACGTTTCACCCTCCAAAATCCATTTGTTTACATTGTTGTTTTTGTAATCCGACTCCGTGTCGATGAATAGATGTGAATTGCAACAACAACTTAACGCGGTGAATTTGATTTGTTTTGACAGAACAATTTTTTCCAAACTCTTGATATCATGTTTTTTTTATTTTAGTGCGTCTGCCATTCTGCATCGTTGTTTTATTTATCTTTTTATATTTGTTATTAATTTTTTCGTTTTTTGTTAAATAATAACAACAAATATTTAGTTGTGCCAGAAATTGTAAATAATATTTTTAATTGTATCAAAAATTTCCGGCAACCAACTTTCCATTGAATTCAAGAATTCATAAACTTCTTGACATTTCTGAATTCACCTCAGGGGATGTGTTCTAAAAATTCTTGTTTTGAGGGTGCAAACACACTTTTTTTAATGGAATATTATTGAAAGGTACGACTGCACCATCAATATGTTTACCTAATTATAATTTTTTAAAACGCATTGCAGCCAAATGGTTTACCATTCCAATTAAATTGAGTTGTTAATCATAGAAATCGCTAAGTGGCCAATATTGCTAAGTTAGATGCATTTAACCAGATTCTGTGACTTACTTAGTTCAAATTTAATCTAATGTGAACAAACTGGCCCTGATTCTCCACTATCACTTACTTGGCCTTAACCATCATTTAACCTAAGTTAATCCAATTTTAATTCACCGATTTGGTGAATTAAATTTAATGAACCATTGATTAAAATTTGAACATATTTTGATAAAATGTGCAATTTTGTTTACCTAGTTACATAATTAAGGCTCTCCGAAACCAACGTGAATGCGGAGCAACGACGAATTTTTGTTGTTGTTTAGCGTTATGTATCTGTCATATTTTTTGCTGTTGTGAATGATTCGCTGCGAATCACTCCGCATTCGCGTTGGTTTGGGAAAATCTTTAAGCAAAAAGAAAATTCAATACATATTATAGTATTAGTTGTGTTTTTTGTAACTCAAAATAATTCTGTCTAAAAAAAACGACAACAAAACAAAGCAATTTACTATTCAAATACAACAACAACAATATTAATTCAAAATTAAGGTAGAACTAGAATAGCCAACGTAGTGGTCGTAGGAAACCGGGCGAAAACAAGTAATCCATATGACGCGCACATAATTGCGAAGTGGTACTCTTCGTTTAGTTTTCGTTAACTTTTCCTGTCAGACGGGAGAGTGCTGACCATGGTGGAAGCGAACTAAAAGAATTTGATGCTTGGTGCATAGTTTTCCAGTCTTTTTTTTTTTTGTTCAATGTATGAGTGAAACAAAATCTTAAATCACTGTGCTGTAAATAAGCAAAAACAAATTACATTGAACAAATAATAATTAAATGTTAAATGTTTGCTGGTTATATAAAATGGCAGACCAAGGCAAATGTTAAAATGTCCCGATGGCGTTTTTTTCCCCAAAGTCCATATGGACATGCAAATAACGTAGCTATTAATATCCAGACTAATTTTGATAGTTCGTTTCTGTGGAGATCATAAATCTGTGGAAGTATTCCAGTAAGAAATACAAATTTAAGGAATAATAGGATTTTCACAACAAACCCCAAAACCAGTTTTCGGCAAAAACTTTTCAAAAACCATTCACACCAAACATTACACTATACGTTTTCGTTTGACATTAAAGTTTTTCTTTCACCAACCACTTACAATTATCTTTTCATTTTGTTGTTTTCTTCACTTTTATGGATGTAAAATGTTGATTATTTATATAAATATGATCCATATAAAAGCATCCAATCAGTTTCTTTTTTGACATTTTACTAGGCACTGAACTTTTTAAAAGGTACGTTTGTTTTGTTCATCTCTGAATTCCAACAAGTTTTCGACTGGTTTTATATTAAACTTGTGTTTTACGAAAACCTGAAGCTCAAAAAAATGTATGTGAAACCTTGTGTTTTCGATTAGGTTTTTCTCCAAAGCCAATATTTTCGCGAAAACCGCGTTTGAGTTCGGTGTAAAAAGGCTAACATATTTACTATGAAATTTCATATTTCACAAACAAATTTTCTCCCACTATGGTTCAATTAACATACATTTATTTATTCAATTATTTATTACTACCAATATGTCTTTTATTATCTTAGAACGCTTTGAATTTAGGTAGCCAATGCAATTTTAAATTAAAATTATATAAAGGGAAGTGAGAACTTAAAAATTCACTTCACCTGCTTTTATACTTTATGAACATGTCCATTGGGTTTTTAAAATAACTGACAAATTAAAAAAAAACCGACGATTTGTGGTGAAAATCATTAAGTTGCATTAGTGTTAGTGTGGTAAAGGTTACTAGTGCAACTTTATGACATTCACCACGGTCGGAGCTTGTAGGCAAATCAGTTTGACAGCCGAGGATTCCCATCTTTATATTATTTATTTATGTTTATATTTATAATTTGGTAATTTCTTTCGATAGCTCATTTAATTTTTGTTGTTTTTTTTTTTCTTTTTACTTCCATTGAGCTTTGACATTTTCCTTTTCAGAGCTCTTCAAACTGGCCGAATGAGTGTGTTCAATATGTTTTGATTTAATTTCCAACATAATTTCGTGCAAATTTGGTTGAAATTATCTCATTTCGAAAAAATGTGAATTTGTATGGGAAATGAGATGATTTCGTATCGAATATGGAAACTTTCAACGAAATTACCTCATTTTGCTCAATGAAAACGTGATGCCCATTTGCTGGTACGAAACAAAATATTTAATTAAAAAATAAAAGTTCATGTGACAGTTTACCCAAGAAAAAAGTTGATATAAGCTTTAGCCAAATGAGGAAGTTTCGTTGAAAATTTCCAAATTCGATACGAAATCATCATAATTTCAACCAAATTTGCTCGAAACTAGTTTGGAAATTAAGTCAACACCTATTGAACACACCCAATTGACCAAAGTTTGAAGAGGTCTGAAAAGGTTTTGGATGAAAATGTCAAAGCTCAATGGAAGTAGAAAGAAAAAAAGAACAACAAAGTTATTAACAGCCAGCTTAAATTCTAAAAAGAAATGAGCTGTCAAACGAAACAACAAATTACAAATGAAAACACTTTTTTTGTGATTTGCTAAATTACATCATTTCGGCTCTAATGAAAACGTAGTATAAATTTATATAAAATATTTTCAGTAATTTAAAGTTTCTGTGTGGCAAATTAGTTCAATGTATATAGTTTATATTTTGTTTTACTCATAAGAGTGTTCATGCAACTTCGCAAAACCTTTGTAAACATCGTAAACGTCGGATAGATTACTACTTTGTATAGAGCAGTCAAAAATTGACTTAAACAAAAATGGTTAAGGAAAGATAAAATTCAAAGTGTTCATGAAACGTATATCGTAAACTAATGCCGTTTTCGCTTGGTTTTGTGTTCTGTTCTATTCCTATGGCTTATGGAAAAATTGGAGTAGAAGGAGTGAAAAAGGAGTAGAAAAGGAGTACTCCCAACTTCCAATCCAACATAAATAGTTTTCCTATTTCGAAAAGTTTACATCTTTGCACTTTTATTTATGTTAATATTCATATAAGGGCCAGAGTTGTTCAAATATTCAATCTGTGGTTCCGCAATTTAAACTAGCGAATAAACTGAAGTTCAGCAATGCTTCACGTATTTAATTGGCTCAATATGCTTGAACCATGAACCATTGTTGAACTTTAGTGAAATCAATGAGAACCACGGATCAAAATTTGAACCACGTTTGTTGAACTGAAAATATGAAACTGGGTGCGTTCATGGCACAAATCTGAAAATTCAGTACTGAATCGTAACATTGAACGCACAGTAAAATCTGAAATATCAGCCAAATGTCATATATTTTTTTTGCCAAAATCTTGTGTTTACTTGCTGATTTAACTGAAAGTGAATATAAGGAAAAACTTTTTTCTAAAGCCGAAATGCCATGGAAAAAACTATTTTTCAATCTTATTTTTTATTTTATTCAATTGATGAAAATAAAACGTAAAAAAAAGCAACACATCGTACCAAGCCTATAACAGAACACAAAAATAGCTGCATCCACCATTAAGTTCAACTTTCATGTGCAGATTCTTTTCTTCTGAAATTTCAGATGAAAATTTTTATCTGAAAAACGTAAGCAAACGTAACGAAAAGAAAAGTCATCTGAATTTTCAGAATTTTAATGACAGCTGACCAATCAGAAGGCCCAAAAATTCAGATTTCTGGATCCCTGAATGCACGGACTTTCCCAAATGTAACGTGAGTTATCACGGAATAGCCCTGCAGTAATGTTGAATTCTTTTCAACCAAAAAATTAAAATCGATTTGTTTAGAAAAAAATTCGATTTTTCTAGACAAAACCAAATCTAGGAAACACTCGGAAGATTTGACATTTCTCTGGAGTTGAAAGTAGACAGATTTAACAAATATTCCAAAGTGTCCGTCGTTCGTTTAAGTGGGTTAAAAGAAATATATTTTTTTAAATATTCTTAATTGATAAAAAAAATATTGAATTATTAATAAGAAGTTATTGAAATATAAATAAACTTCAATTCCAAGTGCCCAAACTCGATTTGTGAAAAGAAGCGTACGTTCGCCGATGTGTTCCTAGATTGATGTTTTTATTGATGGATTTTTGAATGTTTTTTTACTTTAATGGAAGCACAACTATTTTTGTTCAATTTTGCAACTTTTCTCGGAAATATATTTGTTTTTAATCATACAAATCGAAGCGAGTAACTTATGAATTAGTATGCATAATTATTTGTTTACTTTTTCCTCAAAACTATGAAACCTCAAACCTCTGAAATGGTTGAAAGGAATTCGACATAAATTTGATTTTGTGGTAATGGATTTGTTTCTTTGCAAAAAGTGCAATACAACTACGCAATTGCAGTAAAGTGGCATCACTGAACCTGACAGAAAGAAAATTGAAGTGAAAATAAAAAAAAAAACTCAACAAGTTTGCCGCTGTTCGTCGCATTCATTTTCAACGCAATGAAAGTCGAACGAAGTCAGTTTGTTTTGAATTCTCCTCAGCTCAAGAGGCGAGAGTTGTGTGAGGGCGAGTGATTTTTGTGTTTGTGCTCGACTCGTTTATTTTTTGTTATCATTTATCGTGAGTTTTGGGTTTTGTTATTATAAAATTAAACAAGTTATTAATATTTTTCGTTCAAAAAAAATTAAAATCAAGACAAAATTCCATTTTCGCGGCGGCAACTGTTACAAAGCAAAGAGACATTTTTTTAATCTATATTGTGCTGTGTATTTAATTTTGTGGGAAGGTTTCTCAATCTTGCTAGTTTATTGCTTGGTCACATATTTTTGCTACCGCTTCTGGTTTCCCGCTGCAACGAGGAACGACAACGACCAAATAAAAGAAGTTGAAAAACCAGTTTCCTTTTCAAAAGTGTTTGTGTGTATTTCAGGCAACTTTTTTAATTCCTATACCTACATACGTTTATGTCCGGAATTTTGTGTCCTTAACTTCCTGTAAAAAGAGTAAGTACCTACCTACCTACTAAATAAACAGAATTTACTTAATTTTTATAAACGTAGAATACCTATAATATAAATATAATAATTGTGATTAATCCCACCCAGGAATGATGTTTTCGACGCAACTTGTTTTCAGGTATTATGTGTTTGAGAACAGAAGATCCGTAAATGAAATAGTTCACTTACCCCCTTACTTACGTCCTGAAAATTTATCTTAAAAGATACTTAGGCATTGCCAGATTTGGTATCTTTAGAATTCGCATAGAAACAGAAATGTAATACGTTTTCCTAAAAGATAATTTATGTAAACTGAGAACTACAAAAACCAAAAATTTGTGTTGTTATGTGCGTATTTTGATAAAACGTTGTAACTTATTCAATTAAAATCGGAATCAGGTTGACTGTCTGAAAAGAATCGGAGACGGAGCTGGAATAGATGTCAAAAATGCTGCAGCTGCCTCTGCAAAAGTTGAACGAATTATAACTTTCACTGCATCATTTTTGACATCTATTGCAGTTCCGTCTCCCATTCTGTTCAGGTAGTAATCATGTTTGCCCAAAAACCAGAATCCCAAAATGAAAATCCCCAAACCCAAACTTCCGAAATGAAACCTATGGTAAAGATTAAATTTCCAAGAGATAATCCCTAATCAAAAATCTAAAAGTGAAAATCACAAAAAAATCACCCCCGGTTGCGGAAGAAACACTTTAACTTTAACCAAAAGCAGGATTACCTACCTACCTTTTTGAATTCGTAGACCATCGGTGGAGTATGTAAACATATTCCTTTCATATCCGCACCAAAAGTGTTGTGACTTGTAAATAAACAAAACAGTATTGTGCCAACACAAATGTAAAAAGATGCCCGACCCCATGGAGAATGTTTCAAATTCCATATGAGTGTAAACAAGTGTAAAAACTGCTAATCAAGCTAAGCAATAGTTTCGCGTTCGATTATCATTCTGGATGAGTAAAAATACGTTGTTGAAGTATATGATTTACCTTCATTCCTCGCATTCCCATGTTTATTCGCTATTTCATCTGGTTATCCCAAACATTTAAAGATAACTTAAGTTGTTATTCTGCCAGCGGTTATCAGCTGTTTTTAACAAGGGATTACAACAACACAAAGCTATCCGGATAACTAAGAATAAACATCGGAACGTGGCCCTTATGCCAGATTTACACGAGTGACAAATTGCCTTTAAAGTGGTAAAATAATGGTCAAATCAAATCATCAATGACATCTTTGTATATAAAATCTATAGTATTATTATGAAAAGACTTTTCGTAGTAGTCTTGATATCTGCTGTGGCGCTGCGGCGACTCCACGTATATTTCTAATCTAATTTCTTAGTTGTCTTAATGTGTAACAGATGTCGCCGCTATCAATTGCCATCATAATAATACTATAGATTTTATATACAAAGATGACATGCATTTACATGAAGGCAAAATAATGGCGTTCTGATGCTTTGCCATTGTACTGACAAAAAATGAGCAAGTTCATTCTCTATTACATACTGGCATTATTTGCAAAATGGTGTCGCTGTGCATTTACATGGCTTCATATTAATGACAATATTTAATGTCAGTTAGCTCTGTCATTTATTTTATTACGAATATTATGGCAAATTTTTAATTCATTTACACGATTATGTTATTAATGGCGAGAAAATGGAAGAAATTATGACAATTTGTCACTCGTGTAATTCCGGCATTAAAAAAGGATTATAACTACAGTGGCTCCAGCGCATAATCGGACAGTAGTTTCATTTATATAAAATGGGCTGTAACTTTAGAAAAAAACCGCTATTGTATATTTTTTTCGCTCTTATTTAAAGTAGTACATTTACTTATCCAAATAACAACAAAAAAATAAACATTTTCAAATGTTAACGGTTAATTCAAAGAGAAATACTAAATAAATCCAGTTTTTAAAGTTCAACAAATAATCGGACAAAGCAAAGAGAGTAAATGAAAAATACAGTTACTTTCAAATTTTCACTCCAACGCAGTTTTTTTTTGTTCTAATCAGTCTTTCAATGAATAATCAGCCAAGTAGTGCAAAAATGGCTCCAAGTGGAAAACAAACAAGTGTCGAACTAAGACAATTAATTATAAAATTAAATTTTGAAGGCAAAACGGTAAGAGAAATTGCAGAATTGGTTGGACGAGGCAAATCTACAGTACAAGATGTCATAAAAAGGTACAGAGATGAATTTAGAGTGGCCAACAAAAGCCGAGAAGGTCAAGGCAAACTTTTAAGTGAAAGATAAGAGCGGTCAATATCAAAGGAAATAAAACAAAATCCATTCAAAACTGCAAAAGATCTTCAAATTTCCCTAAAAAATCGTGTTGGAAAGGATGTTTGCCTCAACACTGTCCGCAAAACTCTCCATAGATACGAATACTATGGAAGAGTTGCCAGAAAAAAACCATTTATTAGCCTCAAAAACAAAAACAAAAGGTTAAAATATGCGAGAGAATATTTATTAAAACAAGAAGATTTTTGGAATACGGTAATGTGACCATATTTCTTGAAAAAATATATTTTCATTTGCAGTTTTCAATGCTTCAAGGTTTTGTTCACTGATGAGAGCAAATTTAATTTGCATGGCTCGGATGGGAAGATGTATGTTTGGCGTAAGCCAAATGCTGAGTTCCAGCAACAAAATACCAAAGCCACAATAAAACATGGAGGGGGCTCTGTCATGGTTTGGGGCTGCATGTCAAGTGCTGGGGTAGGCAATTTGCATTTTATAGATGGTAAAATGGACAAATTTGCCTACCTCAACATTTTGAAACAAAATGTGAAGCAGAGTGCGGAAAAACTGGGAATCGCAAATAATTTTGCATTCTATCAGGACAATGATCCCAAGCACACATCAGGTGTTGCAAAGATGTGGTTGATCCATAATTGCCCCAAACTCATTGATACACCAGCACAGAGCCCAGACCTCAATGTGATCGAACATCTGTGGGAGGAATTGGCATGGAGAGTGTACAAACACAAATATAACAACCTAAATCAGCTTAAGGAGGGTTTAATTGAAGCTTGGAATTCTATTGAGCCTGAGGTGTGCCAAAATTTGGTTAATTCCATCCCAAATCGCCTTCAAGCCGTTCTTGATGGTAAAGGCTTGGCAACCAAATACTAGCTGATGGATTTGTGCTGTTTTGAAGAAGATATTTTACTTTGTCCGATTATTCGGTGGACTTAAAACCTTGTTTTTTTTTAAATTAAAAGTTATCATTTTAAAATTTTTAATTTTTTTTTGTTATATAGATAAATAAGTGTACAAATTTAAATAAAAGCGAAAAAAATATACATATAGCGGTTTTTTTATAAGTTTATAGCACATTTTATAAAAATGAAACTACTGTCCGATTATGCGTTGGAGCCACTGTACATACCTACCTACATATTGGGGGCCTCGTGAATAAAACTTCCCACGGAATTTCTTCCATCTTCTAAAATTGGATATGCCAACAATTTTTCACTGTTTTTTGCAGATTCAAATTTGGTTAGTCAAAATGGTAGCTTAGTGGCCATGGTATATTCATTGCCAATATTCCATGCCAATAAATTCCGTGAGGGACTGCGGCCACAATTTACGTTCCCAGTTTTTGACAATGAGAAAAATCCCGTGGGAAATTTTATTCACGACTGGCGCGTCCGTCCCAGCTTCATTCGCGTAGACACAAAATTATAAACCAATCAAACTGTCTAAATTATCACCCTCATTGTGAGTTTTGCCCCGAAAAATATTTCACACGAAAAAAGAAGGTGCCCTTTGTATTTTTTTCTTTTGCAGTTAAGAAACAAGTGAAAGTTACAATACATTTTGCCAAAAGTGAGTTAGTACTCACTCACAATAAGTCCAATTTTCGAACATCAAACATTTCGGGTGAAACTCACAATGGGCGAAAATTTAAATGTCAACTTTTTCGGGTAGAATGTTGGTCGGGCAAAACTTACAATAAGCCTGTATGTGTTTTGGGGACAATACGTGTGGTTTTAACGACCCGACGTGCTATTTCCTGCTTGGAAACATTTTCCTTATGTGGCTGCAATTTGAGCCTTTGCCACTAAAGTCACGTGCTTCTTCATCTGTTTACGAAAATTTTTATAAAAAAGTAGGTATGACGGATAATGTTCTTTAATTTTTACAAAACTAAAAACCCTACAACTGTTTGGTTTTCAGCATTCAACTTAAAGCCTAGTACGCTGCTGATGCGAAACGAAATATTTAGTTGGTCCCCAACAAGACACCGATATGCTAACGAAACCCATGGGAAAAATATTCGTTGACATTTGCACAAATTCAAAAATCAAAAAAATCGCAGGCAGCCATGCTGTAATGAAAGAAACAATAAAAATAAACACGAAACAAAAAACAAATGTTATTTTTTCGCACACAATAAATGGTCTGGGTAATTATTTGTGTGCGAAAAAAGAGTGTAGTCTTCTCCAAATGATCTGGATCAGTAGTTAATTTTGCTCATCGAACATGAAGAACAAAAAGTATAGAACTAAATTCTTCTTTTCGTTGTCATTTTTGTATGGGATTTTTCGTTTCACATTAGCAGCGTACTAAAATGTTTCTAATGTTTTTAAACTGCAAATATCAAAACTAAGAAACAGGAAGTCGAATATTTTTTAGAAATTAAAAAAATTGTACTGAGTCATCTGTGGCCAATTTTAGGGCACATTCATTGTATGTGATGTATGTATGTGCCGTGAAATAGGCCCCTAGTCTCACAAAAGATATAAAAAAAATATTTGAGAACATTAGGATCTTTGAAGTCCCGAGAGAATCGCTTAATGAATCCAAGCACTTTGTAAGCTTTTTTAATGATTAAAAGTTAAAGTGTTCAGTAAATGTCAATTAAGTGTCGAGATTTATGCCCTGACCAGAAAACACAGACAATCTACAAAGAGGAGAAAAATCAAGTGTATAATTGAAATTCATACAATTTTTGTTTGCCTGTAAAACACATAGTTTTACATTTGTCGATATTCAATGGTTAATATTGCACCATTCCCTAAACCTTTTCAAAAAATCATTAATAGAAGTTATTTCCTTATAAAGTTTTATATCGTCAGCATATATATTATAAGAACTGAGAAATTTTGTAAGACCAAATTTTAGTCATAAGTAAATAAATAAAAAAAAATAAAAGACCCAAATGGCTGCCCTGAGAAACACCAGAGTTAAGAACTGAATTGGTTACGAAAATTAACACAGTAGTTTCTATTTTCTAAATATTTGGTTAATGATATCCACATTTAAAAAGCATTCATTAAATCACAGATTTTTTAATCAATGAATTAAAGTTTTGTGACAAAGCCTAAAGCTTTACTAAAATCAGTAAAGACACAGTCAACTTGTTTTAGTTCTTCAAAAGCATTCAAGTTAAAGGATGTGAAATGGAATAAATTTGTAACAGTTGATTTATTTTTACGAAACAATGCTGACTGTCACATATATTAGAGCTGCTGTTAAAAGACAGGACATTATAATTAAAAGACTCAAACAGTTTTGAAATAACTGAAAGTTTGGCAATAGAACGGTAGTTTGTTATATAATTTTTAGAACCTTTTTTGTGAACTGGAGTTGTAAAAGCATTTTTCCACACCATTGGAAAAATGAAAGAACTGAGAGATTTATTAAAAAGATCATATAGACAGAGGGTACGACAAAAGAAATACACATTTCTTTAACACAGGGTGGAACGCCATCAGGACCAGGACTAAAACATTCGTAGAGATTTAGAATGAGAAGAATATTAAAAACGTAAATAATAGAAGTTTTATTGTTTTTGTTTTTGTAGAGTTTTGAATTTAATTCAATTTTAAAATAATAATAATAAATTTATATTGATATATTTATATATTATATTATTTAATAATAATAAATTTAAATTGAGATTTAGAATGTTTTCAACGTTACAATTCTGAGAACTAGCAAAATTAATTGAATTGAGGTGTTAGTAACTTTGAAAGAAACTTGGTAAATGTAATGACTCATTAAAATTGGAGCCTAAGAAAGCTTCTTTGAAAAAAGTTGAAAACATATATGTAAGTTCTGAGTATATCCTAAAATCATTATAAGTTCTGGATGTGCTATATTTTAACCATGCCTTATTTGTTTTATTTTTAAAATTTTTTAGCTGTGTATCAAACCATGGTGGTGTCAGGGTACGTTCAAATAGAATAGATTCGTAGAAACAGTTAGTGCCTATATTATAATATTGAAACACATCAATAGGTACAACATTACATTGAAGAAAAAATTGATTCCAGTTAATATAACATAGTAAAATAAAAAGTTTTTCTTAATAACTAACTTTTAAACTGAATTCGCTTTTTTGATGATTTTAAACTCAGTGGAGGAAATCTAATGAGAGCTCAACGTGACAAGCACAATTTTAACAAAAAATCATGATAAGACCGTTTATCAACGTTTACGTATGTAGTTTTTTTTTGTATATATGTACCTTCGCGTAAAAATAAAAACAAAAAGTTTTACATATCTTTGTTACTCTTGGATTTGACCAATAGATTTTCATTTAAACAAGCTCAAAATCTAAAATTACATTTCTTATCGAAATACATATTATCTTTAAATTTAAGTATACTTAGCGGAAAAGTTTAAAGAATATTGAAATAAAGTTTAGTTAATACCTATTAACCTTGAAACGGAATTACTTTACTCCAGTTTTTCAGAAAATCTCTATAAATTCATTAATAATCGCTTGACCATTTCCTGTGTTGTGTTGAAAAACTTTCTCGCAAACTCAAAGAGCTACACCATCATCAAAAGAATGTTTTTTTAATTCAAAATCATGCAAATAACAGTCAACCGCACTGGAATCTTTTAAATTATGTGATAAATATCGAATTCGACAACTACTCCAAATCCCCAAAACACTGATAACAAATACAAAACTATATTCCTAGAAATCTCAGACAAATACAAATATCTCGGTAAGAATTGCCTTTTTATGGACACTGGGTTCCTCTCCATCGATATGACGAGTATACATATTGTTGTCAACTCAAAATTCAATATTTTGTCAGAATTTTGACGGGTTCCCGCTCATATCGATGGGAAAGTTTTACACTTTCTAATAGCTGAAACAGACGTGCACGCACCGATGAGTACAACGGCGCCGCACCCGAAGCATGTGTGCATACTCTTTAATATTTATGATGCATAGGTTATTTACATAGGTGAATTTCATTTGATAAAATTAATTAGCAAAAGAATGAATTTTATTTGTAAAAAGATGAATTCAATCTACGAAAGGATTTGATTTGATTTGCTGAATTAAATGTGAAAAGACTAAACATGAAGCCTGACATTTATCAATTCTTAGCTAAGTAATTTAATAAGATTTCCATTTATTCGATTTGAATGCTATTTGTGCACACTCGAACTTTTCTTTACTTAAGCTTATCGGTGGCCGACTCAAACTAAACTCAATGCTGCTTAG
Organism: Dasysyrphus albostriatus; assembly: GCA_946251815.1. Lineage (NCBI taxonomy): Eukaryota > Metazoa > Arthropoda > Insecta > Diptera > Syrphidae > Dasysyrphus > Dasysyrphus albostriatus. Next base: position 181,240,971 of record OX276335.1, read on the forward strand.
CCGCGTAGCAAAATAAGAACCTTATTTGCAGGCAGCGCTCATATCCCCGAGTTAACTCAGGAACAGTTATTAAGTTAACTTTATCTTTCAGTTGTCAAAAATATGTATATTGATATGTGCGACATTTTAAAAATCACCTTTCAACTCTTTTCACTATAGAAATAGAGATAGCGTCACTACAGAAATGGCCTTCAATTGGCTGAGAAAGACGTTTCTGAAGCCCCGAGATTAGGATGATCTCGCACTGAAAAACTGGCCCTAACAACTGCACAAAAATCAATTTTAACACTCTATTCTAGATTTTTGCCCCGAGAACTTATGACCCTGTGCAAAAATACTAGTGTCCCTCTTTACCTATTTCATAACTCTGTCTTTTCAGAACTTTGCTTTTTTTTAGAACTTTGTCATTCATAAATGAGAACTGATTCGTTCAAGACTTTTTGTCTTCAGAACTTCGTTACTACTCGTATTACACACTAGGGATACGGACAAAACTTTCGTGTTGCCTTGTTTTCTATGCGGGATTTTTAATAGTTTACAACAAATAATTTACGAATAAAGTCACTCATATAAATATCAAAATGGCTGTAGTTTTCAAGTTATTGGAGTTTGTCTATATAGCCTGGAAGCTGATCGTTAGATTACCGATCTCATTGCGGCCACGCAAAAGAACGATGCCAACCGATTGCTTTGGTCCAAACATTTACAAAACTACTGGTCGGACAAGCTTTATCTGGTTGCAACGGTTAGAAAATCACTTTTCAGGTTGCATTTTCCTCTAAATGTACCCATAATATAAGCAACTTCCATAAATGGGGTATCAAATGAAAGGTAAAGCTGACCTCTACACGATGCCAATGGTCGCACAGACTTTTTACGGCTATTGCCATGAGTCTGACCGCTTTTGTAAGGAAAGGAAGTCGTTTAACTAGTCAATTTGTGGTCGAAAAGGATCTTAGCGAACAAATTGTATGGTAGTTTCGATGTGTTCCCTGCTTTATGCTTTCGGGGATGCTTAATCTGAATCTGAAGTTTGCGACTATAATTTCATACGCAAAATGCAACAATTTGCAAAAAAAATAACAACAATGCGTTTTCCTCCGTTTTTTGTTGCTGGTAACTCGAAAACTATTGTTTTTTCGCAGCTAGCAACTCTCGAAAATATATAAAATTTTGAACGATTTTTGTCGCAAACGAATTAGAATTAAGCTGGAAATAAAATCGAAACTACCCCACAATTTGCATGGTTAAACATAAAAATGTTTTTCAACAATCTTTTTTTAAAAAAGAAGCCAACAGATGGCTTACCCTTGAGTAAATAAAAAGCCTTCAAAATATCTTGATTCGAGATCATAGTATAGCATCTGATTGACAAACATGTAAACTTAACGCATTTACACAAGGAACGAAAGCGATGTAATATGTCTTCTCTTTGGATCAATAGTTGCTGGTATGTATGTGATCTCATTAAAGCATTGCATATTAAGTAATTTTCAAATTCAAGCTAAATCTTATTTACCTACACTTTTCCAGTGAATTTCTTCCTAAGTAAAATGTATAATGGCACATTGCTGCAAGATTTACTGTACCACTACCTACTATAGTATAAGCATAATACCTGTTGTTGATACATACAGACAACCAAATGTAAACATTAAATAATGTACATTTTTACAAAAGTGAATATATACATTAAACATATTATTTATTGTTTGTGTAATGTATATATTGTATATAATGAATACATTTTTATTGACATAGGAATGTGTTCGGAACAAGTTTTCCGGAAAAGTGAATCTTAATTGTCTTTCCACTTCACATAACGTGACATGCTTTTATGGCTCGTGAAAAATACATCTATGGCTGACTGTGATGGGACGTAGGATTTTTTTGTATTAAAAAATGTTTTCAGCGAATCTACTTCCTATTGATACAAGAAACACCTACTTAACTTATTATCACATTTGGTTACATTAACAGATAGAGCTTCATAATGTTAGATCTTAAGTGAAGTAATTAATTCATTAGCTTTAAAGTATTTCCCACATAATTGTATATTCGTACATAGTATAGTACATTTAACTCTCTATGTAGTTGGGTTTTTCTCTATTGATATAGGTAAGGTATGTGTAGTGAAGATCAAATCTACGTCGTTCAATGAAAACTTCCTATTAGTTGATTTTTTTTCGGTAATGAGATATTTCTCGTAACTCGCCATTTAATAAATGCCCATTAGGCTATCCGTTATTTCCCAAAATCGATTGAACCGATGAAAACTTGTAGAAATACTAGCTTGATTCCTTATTTTAGCCATTACAACTAACTAATTCGACGCAATCCTAAAAAGTTTTTCATCTATAACCTGTGGAGATAGTCTTTTTGTTAATTTTTCTGATAATTATAGATCAAAGAATAGATTCTGTTAATTTTTCCGAAATTCTATGTCCTGTTAGTGCTTCATCATAAAAACTATAAATTCATGCCTCTGCACTTTTTCTCAATTTGTTTGTGTTAATCAAAAAAAAAAAACATGATATAAAATCCGACAGTAGCTTAATAAGGTCTAACCTTCAACTTCACTAGTCATAAAAATTAAATGAATACATTTGTTTTCAATTTTTGGTCAAGTTAGCATTACCAGGGGATAGTTAAAAAAAACAAGCGTGACAAATTTTTTTTCCTTATTAAAATTTGACTAAATTTACATCAATTAATCAAAATATTGGATTCTAAAAATTTGTAAGTGGCAATGCTAACTTGACGGACATCAATGTACATATATAAGATCAACACAGTTTGTTTCTTTAATTGACTGTGAAAATTTGGTGAAGAATGATGGTGTTACTAGTGCTGTTGTTCAAAGCAAAAGTTATGATACAGTTGGGTACAAGTGAATGAAAAAATGGGCACCAATTTTAACACGATATTAATAAAATTATAATAAAACGTGTAATGAGATTGTGTGTTTTCTTATCCTCTCTCAAATTGGACACTTCGTCTAGTGCCATTTAAAAAAAAAACATTTTGACCACTCACTTCAGAGTAATAGCGGTTAATTGTTCCCGAAAATTTTGTAAGTACCTATTAAAATGAACGGGAGTGTATGTTGAAGTATGTTTTTTTTTAGTTTATGTATTTGGATGGGCCTTAAACAGTTCCGAAAAAAATGTGCTAATTTTTTCAAATTAGATCACTGTAGATCTATTTCTCTCCGTTTAGGAAGCGCAATTTTTTAAAAAATTGACGTAAAACAGAAAAAAATATTCAAAAATAAGGGTAAAACTTACAACGCCATGCTATACCTTTTTGAAACCCAGATATCTCTTCTTTTATTTTTTATTTTAAGTTAAATTGTGTTAGTGAATATTATTTAACTAATTAATTTTCAAACTCGAAATTTTAATTTTTTTTTTTCAAAATTTTATATAATTAAGAACGATTTTTGTTTTCAAAATTCAATGCTCTTATTATTTTTTTTATAAAAAATCTGGAAACCGCATGCTAAAATGTATCTTAGATTTTTAGAAATTAAAATATAAAATTAAACTATTTTTTCCAAGAAAAACATTTTTTTTGGTTTTCCCAAGTTTGATCTGCTGAGGTCAATTATTAAACTAGTGGATTATCCCTTTTTTATTTTAATTGCATACCATCCGGTTTTTTGCAAATAATAAAAGGAAAAATAAACTTTTTTACTGAGGCATTTGTTCAATTCAACAAAATTGACCTGCATGCCTAGCTGGTACCCAAATAAAAAGGATTAGGTACCTATACCAAATAAAAAAAAAAAATATGTATGTTTTATCTAATCATAACCTTATATGTAGGTAATGTATACATACTTTTCTTCAGAAAAGCGTCAAGTCATGCCTGTGGTTTATGGAGTTTTATCGCTATTTCTGTGGAGCATTCCTTTCATTTATATCAATAAACCATGTAACGCTGTTTTCTTTAATTGTAACAAAAGGTAATTAAAAAAAGTAACAGTTCCTTGATTTTGTATTTCTTGACCCTTAACTCAATTCAAACATAAAATCAAAATTCAACGAATTCTTGATGACAAACAAAAATTTCACTTCGACATGCAACAACAACCTCAAGCTCGAGAACTGACTCACTATGTCATCGGCAGTTTGATATAAGTATAGGAATATATATGTATATTGTTTATATCACTTAAAGGTATCGTATGAAGATGATTGAAAAATGAGTGAAAACTTCAGCACAGTTCAGCATAGGCGCTATGTTTGGTGTTTTATTGCATCAAAATATTGCTATCTCAACAGGAAATTGTCACACAGCGCATATTATGTTAATGTGTCAAAATTTCGGTGAACAACTATACACTTTAAATAACACAGTTCTGGGAATTAAAAAAATGCATGAAATTTTTAATTGACCTAGTAGAGATTGTAGGTGTGTACGAAATGTTTAAGGTGAGATTGCAGTTTCCACTGAATTCCTCTATTTGAAGTCAACAAAGCTGTATCCAGCACATAATACTTATCAGTAACCACTTACAGGACCAGTATTGGTGACAATATCCATTCCTGTGTAACCCAACTTTGAATTTAAAATTCCTCTGACAACCTGCCTTTATACAAAACGTGACATTTGAATCCTTCATATGAAACCTTATAATAGCAATCAATTTATTCGGGATGCTACTCCTGTGCAAAGCAAGCCAGGTGAATTCTTTATTGACCACTATCACTTTTCAATGATGATCCGCAAGGTTTTGATGTGGTCCACGCAGAAAAATCCAGTGCGGAATCTTGCTTGTTCGGCATCGAGTGTATCTTCGAGGTGGTCTTTTATTCGCTCCAGTACGATTTACTTCCGATACAGCAGTCAACACTCAAATTCCTCTCCAGTTTTCGCGTTGCGCATGGTCTCCTTTCTTTGGGAACTTGACAATCATTCTCAGGAAAACTCTATTTCACAAGTTTTTTCAATGAGTGATGGATGTTGGAGCTCACTCGATGTTGTTGGTGCTGCTAGGTACTTGTTCTTCTTCAGTGCTCTGATTGTGGCTAAGTTTTCTTCTCTACTGGGGGATACAGTGCGTATCCGGGAATTTGTTACTACGCACGGGTCATTAGATGTTGGGTTGACTTCATTGGTGAAAACTCGATTTAAAACCGCAGGAAAGTGTTCTGTCCACCTTCTGAGTTAGTGTTAATCCGGAACTAGCAGTGCAGTGATCCGTCTATGTCCTTTACCAGGTGTTTTTTGAGAGCTTTGCCAAATGCAAACCTGTAAGCTCCTTGGTTATTCTTGTAGAGTTTTTTGGGATTAAAGCATAGTACAAACGCTGCTGATACGAAACGAAATTTTTACTTAGTCTCCAAGAAGACAACGAAATACAGCAAGAAAATATTCAGTTACAGTTACACCAATTCAAAAAATCAAAACAAATGAAAATAAAAAAAAACACAGGCAGCCATGCTGTATTGAAAGAAAAACAACAAAAATAAATACGAAAAAACAGAAAGCGTCATTTTTTTAACACAATAAATGGCCTAGGTAATTAATTGTGTGCGAAAAAATAGTGGAGACTTCTCCAAAAAATATATATGTTTATCGAACAGCGTACTGCAGAACGAAATTAACTTTTTCGTTTATGATTTCGTTGTCATTTTTGTATAGGATTTTTCGTTTCGCATCGGCTTCAGCAGTGTACAAGGCTTAAGGGAAAAAATTGTTGGTGTATTCAACATACCGCACGTCGTTTTGTGCTATAGTTACTATATTACTACTACCTACTACTCCCAAAGAATTCGATTGACTGTTCCGAGAAATTTTTTCATAGCCTTTTTCTGTTCGGAATTTAAAGAAAGAATAGATTTAGAACACACGTTCATGCGTACATATACACTTTTTCGTACGATTACTTATCAAAATTGATAAATGCTTGAAGAAGTTATTTTGTTAAACTACGTGTGTGTGTGTAAATTTGACAATAAGACATTTTTACAAATCAAATTTCTTTTATATTTGTCGCTAAAGATTATAATTATGACCTCTAAATCTGCAGTGATTGAATGGAAAACGACATAAAATATTGTTTATTCCTAGACGTAAGAATTTATTTCAAAACTTTGTTTTCAATCCACTTAAAAGTAGTTTATTATTTTAAGAAAAAATTCTGAATGTCCAAATAATAATCAAAATACATACAAAATGACGGAAAATGTTGCTTCATACAGTGTGCTAACAAAAAAATTTTAAGTAGATCAATGTCATCTGAGGAATCAAAAACACGCCGCGCCGCGCCGTGCACAGCTCAACGGACAAAGCTCTGTTGCGCTTTCGTTTCAGCAGCCTATAAATTTGTTGTCATTATTTTGTTTACCTAACTTAGATTTTGTATGTTCAATATTTCTTATTTCATTTTTCGACTTTTTTTTTAGAACAAATTTTTTCTCTTTCTTAGCACTTTTTCTCATTTTATGAGCATATTTTTGTTTTAAAAGCCGTGTATTTAGTTATTTTATTTGAATGTATCTTCCTAAAGCTATCCAGAATAAGATTGGCAATATATGTACATACCTCACCTACATGCAGGTAAGGTATGTACATTGTACATATATTTTTTTAGAATGGAAAATTTAAAATCAAAATAAAAAAAAATTTGTCGAACTCCTTTATTACAACGCGTTATAATATTTTTACAAACGTTTTATGTGACCAAATGGGTATATGTATGTTTAACTTCCAAATATCAAGGTGAATTTTTGTTTCCCTTTACAAATTTTGAGACCAATCATAAAAAAATAAAATTTAAGATTTTTTGTCACACCCTGATGCACATTGAATACGAATAATGAATGTCCCAATAAACATTCAAGATCGTTTATAAATTAAAAGGCAATTGCCATGATAATACAATGCGTGTACCACATTAAAGACTTTCAGCTCATATTACTTTTTTAAACTGACCTTATATCGAAAAAGGCTAATCAAATATGAATGCGCTTTGTTCGTTTAATTGGTCCACTTTATTTATTGAATCCCAGCAAAATGCAGAACATGAGTAACCGACAATATGGAGTGATGGTTGATTCAAACTTAATTGCTATCGCTCTGAGGCATTTTAGTAGCAGAACCAACCAATAAGAGACATGCGGTGGTTGCAGGTGGCCTCTGACAATTAACAACTCCTTTTAAGGATTACAAATAATGATGGTAGTATAGTGATATTATTTATTGACAATGAGGGTTACACAATAAAAATTAACCATTTCTAATAATGTGAAATAAAAACTCGTCTCAAGTGTCAAATTTCATATTTTAATCATGATTCATTTCTCTATCATGACAATAATCCAGTCCAGAGAAGGAAGATCACACCTCAAAGTAATAATATAATGAAAGCCACATCGAGACCAAGGGGACTTCATGCGGGAAATCTCACGAAAAATCGCATACAGAAATTACGAAGTAATCGCAAGAGATATTTCATTCTGCTCTATACCGTTTAAAGAGTGATGATAATTGAAACAGATTGGGTATGCGTACAAGGTTCCTACTCCTTTTTTCGGGCACAATATACTAGCTTAAAGGTGAGATTTTACTTTTGGTTGTGTATTTTTTGTTCATTGTAGGATATCTTTTTTTATAAAAAAAATACTCTAATAAGAGTATTTCGTCATAGTTTAACAAATTTATTAAGTACATTTTTCTCGAAACGGAGATATCAAGTTCTAAGTCAGTATTTAAAAAAGTAAGAGTGAATATTTCTTTAAAATATTTGGAAAAATTTACCTACTACCTACTACTGCAGTTCCATGCGAAAAAAACCCAAATTTTCCCCCTATAATGTGCATAATATTCAAGGCAAACAATTTTTGCTTTCGCCTAAGCTACATTGAGTCAATAATTTACCCGTAATTAATAAACTGTAGGCCTAAAAATTTAAAACAATTAGTTTTGTATGCAAAAAATTTTTTTGGATGCAAACAAAACAAACAAAATTGGTTTTTCGAATATAACTTTTAAACGGTAAACATGATCTGATCATGAAATTTTCTACAAAAAAATTAAACACTTTTTCTTCTCCGACTTTTAGGTTCTGGACCTTTATTCAATATTTTATTGTTGTATGAATGCTTCTATAAATAAAAAATATCGAAAAACTCGAACGTTTGCCATGCATGGTATACGAAGGAGCTCAGATCACTCCGTAATAAGAAAAATAGGGTGTGGAAAACTTACTTAAAAACTAATTCACAAATTGATCACAGTTCTTATATTCCAATTTTTGAAGAGTTCAAAACTCTTTCAAAATTACTTTATACTGAGTATTTAAATGAAATGGGAAGCTTTTTAAAGAGGATCCTAAGTCATTTTGGAAATTAGTCGACACAAAGAAGAACTCGGACGGCTATCCGGTGAATTTTGTATACGAAAACTGTTCGCTACAAAATAATACAGACATTTGCAACGCATTTGCGATTAATTTTCGTGATTCTTTCGTTGGTACGCCTGTCGTTGTTGACGAAGGTTATTTTAAAAATTTTCATATCTCTTTCCCAACGAATTGCAATAATATGCCTATGCAACTGAGCACTGCTTAAGGATATCTCTCATCGTTAAATGATGATTACTCGTCTGGTCCAGACGGAGTTCCCCCAATAGTATTAAAAGGGTGCAGACATATATTATTTCAGCCCTTCAGTCTTTATTTCAGCTTTCTTTAAAATCAGGGAAGTTTCCTTGCTTATGGAAAAATAATTTTTAACGCCAATTTTCAAAAAAGGTGATAGGAACGATATCAAAAACTGTTGGCCTATATCAAAACTGTCTTGTATACCGATTTCTTTTCGAAAAAGTTATTTGTGAAAGCTTGGCATTTCATAGTAAAAATTTAATATGTGAAAAACAGCATGGATTTATGGAAAGAAGATCAACGGTAACAAATTTCCTTACCTTCTTACACGAAGGCTCCACTGTTTTTGAAATTGGTAGTGAAGTAGACTGCATATACACTGACTTTTCTAAAGCATTTGATCAACTTAGTCACTATATTATTTTGTTCAAACTTAGAGCTTTCGGCTTTCCACCTTTCTTTATGGATTGGATAAAATCGTACCTCGACAATAGATCCTACCAGGTAAAATTTCGACAATCTCTCTCAAACCCATTTAACGCTCTCTCGGGTGTACCTCAGGAAAGTCATTTGGGCCCTTTTCTATTCATTCTCGCTATAAATGATGTGTCATGTATACGTTCTAGTGAAATTCTTATGTTTGCGGATGATATGAAGATTTTCAAGACAATAAGAGCTGATCATGACCACAGTCTCTTGTAGGATGATATTGACAGCTTTACTCTATGGTGTGATAAAAACGGTCTTAACCTAAACCCAGTTAAATGCCAAACAATTACTTTCTCAAGAAAACAAGTTACAAGTTAATTTAATTATTCTATTTCATGAATAATTGATGTTCCTGACTTGTTAGCCTATATTGGCATAAATTGTCGCAGACGATCTCACCACCTGCTAAGATTTGAACTTTTACATGTCAATTTTCATCGTACTAATTACGGAATCTTGAACCCCTAAGCCGAATTTGTAAGCTTTTCAATTTAAATGCTTCCTCTGTTGATTTTAATGTAGGTAAAATGGGATTGAAAACATTGTTTCGAACCAGTGCTCCACAATCGTGACAGTCTTATATATCTATTAATATACTTTAATTTTTTAATTTTTTTTTTATTTATTTTATGTGTTAGTTTGCATTATTTTACTAACCACTAACATGCACTAATGATGAGCCCTTGTTTGTAGGTTGCAGCTTATAGATTCTTATTATGAATTTTCATCCTTATGTCAAAAATCGTTCGCGACCCTAAAAAATAACTAAAAATTCGTAAAAAAAAGAAAACCATAATTTTCTTAAGGATTTTAAAATGCTGAATCCGAATCCATCCGAACCTGAAGTCAAAATTGCTTCAGCACGTCACGTTTTTGAGATATTTCAACATAAACATATGTCAAAAACTCGTTTTTCGAGTATATTTGATGTTGAATTACTTCACCACAATATTTATTTTTACAATACTACTAATAGGATCTGATAGAACTGTATTTCATCTTTCTAAATCATTTCAATTTTTGTCAAAATTCCTCTTCTTCTCCAAAACATCAAATTTTTCAAAAAATACTTAAGTTAAAAAATGTAAAAACTCGTTTTTGGAGACTTTGCCGCTTTCTATCTTTTAAGGGACAAACTACAGAGAGTCGGTCCCGTGACAAAAATTAGGTTTTGTTCAAAATTGTAAGCTGAATTTTTCTTGCCTACAAAGCGTGTACTCGTCTGATCAAAACGATTAAGGTGTCAATGGACAGAAAAACATGTTTTCTAGGACATCATTAAAAAAAAAATTATTTGGTGCACTATTGTTTGGTAAAAACCCCGAAGAAAACGAAAATATGGCGAAAATGGCTCTTTTGCAAAGAGAATGTAGCTTACAGTTACACTGTAGCATTTTTTGCAAACAAATGTTTAATAACATAAAATTCCATATTTTTATTAGGGCTTTATTGAAGAAAATTTTTGATTTTATTTCTTTTAAAAATTTTAATAATACAACAAAAAAAAAATGCTTGTTCGTTTTTAAAAAAACGCATTTTTGACAATCAACTTTTTATACCTAACGGTATCTGTTTGACAATTTTTTTTTAAGTAGATGTAAATTAATTTATTATTCTCAATTTCATTAATTATGTAATCATAATTGTATCATTTTATATTGAAATTTATTATTCTTAAAAGGCACACAAAAAATTCATGTTAATTTCGAAGTTAAAATCAGTTACTTTTACAAAATGTTTTTTTTTTTTTAAATAAAATAATACGCCAAGTAACCAATTAGTAAAAATTTTGTTCAGTTTAAAACACTCTTAAGCTTATCTCGTTTTTGACAGGAGCAGGTAAAATGTGTTCTTAAAGGCGTTTTTTGTAGATTTCAAATCTGAAATCAATTTTTCGCTGTTTGCTCAACTTTTTTGAAAATAAATTTTAAAAATCAACCTTTTTTGACCATAGGCTTTTTTTTATTTTATATAACTCGTACAATTAAATTTCTGATTTGAGTTGCGTAAATGGCTGTTTACTATACAGTCTACATTCGAGATCATAACTAAATTTGCTAGTTATTCCTCATGGCTTGGAAAAGTGTAGCCAAAATGTCAGTACCGTGGCATGTCCGTACTTGTTTTTCCAATTAAATCTATTGTTTTCTAATCAAAATTTGATAGAAATGTTGTTCTTATAAAAGTACTTGCTGACAAAATTTTGTAAAAATAAAGTCAAAATACTTATTGCTGAATAAAATAATCATGAATGAATGTTTTCTGAGGATTTAGTTAGATTTCTGAATTCAGAAGATTTCTTGCTGAACCGCCATTTTGTTTTGTTTTTAAGGCATGCGTATGTATGTGTGGTGCTTTTATAAAAGAGGCACTTTATACATATTTATAGTTAACAGCAGTCATTTCATTTTGCGTACGTGGTTGGACTTTAAGAGTGATAAATGTTTAAGTTCGAAGAAAGTGTGTTACAAATGTATGTATTTGTCAGTACTGCGATAGTATTTCTCAAGCATTATAACATGTTGGTGAAAGTTGAAATTGAAAATTATTTTTCTCAAAAGCATGGAGAAGTAAGGTTACATTAAAAGTCTAAACGTCAGTACCGTGGATCTCAGTACCATGGCAATCAAATCCCCATTGAACTTATTACAAATAAAAAAAAAATGAAAAAGAGGTTCATTATCACCTTGGTACATTTCACCATTTTTCTTTAACAGTTGTAGCAAAATACTTTTACAGGATTTGATACTCTGACTAAAAGGTGTTTTCTTTTTCGCATTTTTTAACGGAAATATCTCAACAACCAGAGCTGATAACGAAAAACGGAAACAGATTTAAGTTCAACACGAAAAATTACCCTCATTAATTCTAACTTAGTCGTTTCGAAAACCTTGTAAATCTGTGTTATACAAAAAATGGCATTTTTGACGTATTGGAATGTGAAAGCAAGAGATCTTGAGGATTTTCATACAAAGACTAGACACTCTCACTACATCGACCTACTATACGTGACTACATTCTTGACTTTAAGTGTTAAGCTAAACGGGGGAGCATTTTGATTTTCGTAGCTAACGTTTCTTTACATTTAAGGTTAAATAAGATTATGAGTTGGTACCGCGTTGGTAATAATTTTTGTAACAGTGATAGTATAGAAATTTGCAAATTGAATGAATGTAGAATTTAGAAGTTCAAGGTTTTTGACAGGCAATGACATACAAATTGTTTAAAAAGTTTTACAAAAACCGGCAGTGCAATTTATCAGCCACAAGTATTAGTATCAGTATCAGTGAACCTTGACAAAATTACGAATTTTGGAAACAACTAGGCTAGGATCATTTCTCATCCCACTGCGTGCCGTGCCGTCAAATTTATTTATTTTATTATAATTAAAACCAATTACTAAACAGCTGTTTAAACTACCTTCATTCCACTGCGTGTCGTGCCAGAAAATTTATTTATTTTATTATTATTGAAACCCATTACTTAACTGCTGTTTAGACTATTTTTTTTCCCAGAAAACACACATTTATTACATGCATATCAATATCCATTGTAGCATATAGTCAACAGAAAAAATACCAAAACGCATTCATCTCATGTACAATGTTCAACAAGTCGAATTTTGAATATACTTTCAACAACCGAACGAACAATCATAAATTTCCTTTGCAAAAAAACATAAATAAATAAATTACGAAACAAATAAAATCATCGTACCAGACCAGCTCGTTGTTGTGCGTCTGCCTGTTTGGCGGTTCGATTATATTTTTTTTAAAGGAAATGACGCCTCTTGATGATTTTATTTCAATTTCATTCGGGAGATGCATAACAAAATAATTAGAAGTACTATGTGAAACGTTAAGCGAAAACTAGACTAATATTTCCCAAGAAACGTTGAGGATAAACGCGCCGATGACACAAAAATCTCATATGCGGTTAATTGAACTTCTGTTAGTGTATTATAATTAAAGTTACTACGAGTATATAGCAATATACCAAGCCAGCAAACTGAAAAGCACAAGTTACTATAATTGAACTCTATAAAGCATCTTAAGTGAAGAGAAGTCAGCTGAAATGGAAATTTTACTATCGCTTTCATTCGGCTGATAGTTCGTTAAGATGAATGGAACGTTTGTTAGCAAAAGTTTTTCTGTGCGTCTTCATTTTTTTTCTTCAATTTTTAACGACGAACGTTCGTCTTCTGCAAGTGAAATTAAACTGAGCGATTTGTAGAGAGATTATGTTTCGTATTTTAATGGAACTGTTTGTAGTGGAATCTAAACATACTGTTTTAACAAGTTCGCGCCGATTCTCATTTAAGATACACCGTAGATGCAAATTATAGATTGCCACGCTCCAGAGTGAAAGGGTTCATTAGCTTTTTTACCGTTTTGTTAATTGATTTTTTTTTTACAAACAACGCGAACATGGATGATTCTCTTTGTAAACTTTTATTTTGTAGTGCTTTATTTTTAATTTAATTCAAAATTGTCTTGTAGAAATTGAGGAAATGACAATCCATTGTAATCACATTAAAATGAGTTAATATGAAAATTAACTGCTATTTCCACGTAGTAAAGAAGAGAATACTCAACATTTCAGAACTGCGCTTTGTTTTTCCGATCAAATATTTTTTTTTTTAAATTAAAATGTCTTTCTTTCAGTCCATTAAATGATTGATAAATTATATGTTAAAAATCAAAAACATTATATTCCTGTTTAAAGCACGACTGGACGGTACAAAGCGGCTTAATTAAGTAGGGATAGCATCAAGTGAAGAAGCAGTGTAAAGTTTTATAATCATTTTAATTATGTTTTTTTTAAGAAAACTAGTTAAACATAATTACACCTTCTGACAAACGCGCTCACTACGGCAACCCTGTTAGAGACTTAAAATAACGTAAGCTTATTGAAAGCAATAAGATTTAGAGCAGGCTACTGATTATGCCATTTAAAAAGGTACTATAAGACGTTCATTGGTTTTTATTGTAAAAATCAATAAATGGGTCATTGAAGATGGGGAGAACCGCAGACTGCTATTAAATTAGAGGGTCCATTTTGGAGAGGTTGCAAAAGCATTCTTTTTGTGCTTTTGCATATAAACAAAAAAAATTATTGCAAACAATATGAAAAATCACATTTTTCCTAAAAGAAGTTTTTTTTTTATAATACGAATTCTATATACTACTGAAATAAATCAGCCAAATAGAAGACTTAGCATTAAGGATTGGACTTGTGGAATTATTGATTCAAAATAGCTTTTTATGGCCTTTAGTCCTACAAATTGGCGTTTCGTCTAAAGGCCATAAAAAGCTATTTTGAACCAAAATCTAATTTTTGTTTTTTTTTTGTACTTATTTGCCTATAACTTTTTAACCTGCAGAGATAGGTATAGGCATTGCTCCATATAAAAATATAAAAGTAAGATGATTTAATTTTCCTTAAAATGACATATTCTGAAAAAGTTTTGGATACAAATCGACTGGGAAACGATCGCTGACACTAACTTGATTTTAAGATTTTAAAAGTAAAATATATAGCATTTATGGCTATTTAAAAAAAAAACTTGGTAGATGATACACTCGATCTGGGTGTATAATTTATTCTTGACCAATGTAGTCAAAAATTATTAATTTTTCGTATGTCCAAGAGATTTTACTAGCTTACATACAGTCCGTAACGTTTGGGTAGCCTCACTTATATTTATTATTAAAATTAATTGTTTTTTGCAGTTTTTAATGAAAAATTCGAAACTGTGTATTGAATCAGATGAAAAGGTAGCCTTCTCGAGATTAAGTTAAGTTTTAACTGATTTCTATAAGCTGATGGAATTTTCTAAGCTAATTTAGCTTGCTGTCACTAAAATTAACGTTTTTTTTCTGTAACTTTAGAATAGCCTCACCGTGTTTATTGCAATTCAAATACTAACTTATCGATTTATTTCTTAAGGAAAACTATTTTTATTTATTTTTTAAAGTTGGACAAATTATATTAGTGCTTTTTATTGCTTCCATTATGTTTAATAACCTCAAAAAATGCGAGTTTTTAAAGAATTTTACACAGATTTCAATAGGTCCGAAGAAATGATACTACCAGGACACTTTGATGCATGCAATTAGCTCTTATTTACTCGAGTACTTTTCCCATCTTTATAAACTTTATGTCAAAGGCTACCCAATACATTTGTAATCATCTTCAAATCTAAAGAGTAAAATAGAAAGGAGAGTTTACTGTTCAGTTTTGCATTCCAAAAAAGTTTAACTTACACCTGCTGTATGAATCCGACCATTGTTCTGTTGAAAAACAATTGACAGGTGTCCGAAGATATCCTTTTACTGGATATCTTCAGACACCTGTTTTCAATATGGTATTATAGAATCTCGTTGTCATTTTACAGTTTAAGAAAACTAAACTATATATGTTATAAGGAGAGAATGTACCGAATACCAAAACTTGTCTATCTTAGCTTCGATGGGAATATAAAATCAACTTTTTGTTTCTTAACTAGTGACGATAGTATTTAACCTTCCTTCTGCGTTAAATTTTTGTTCCCTTGAAAAATATTTGTTGCAAAATTCCAGAGTTGGATGCTGATATCAGTATTTCATGCAATGTGGTATGATGTGAATTATGAAGATTTAGAAAAAGCACTCTGTTAAATGGAAGTTTTTTCGTTAAGTTTAGGCTCTTCAGGTGTTCGACACTTTTAATAACCCTGCTTATAGCCACTCTTAACCTAGTTTTCTATCATACCTTGTTCAGATAGTCAGTGTAGTTGGTTGTTTGACTAAAGATTTCCGCTTGTCTGGTATGATAAAATAGCGGACGCGCAACCATTTCATATGAAAATGGATCTTTTAATAAAATAATAACTAATTTTGGGTTTCCAATAAGTTTTCCGAGCTTGAACGCGATGAGATAGTAATTTATCGTTCTAGAACTCAATTTTTTCCAAATTTCGGTGCAGTTAGCGATTTTTTATTGCTTATTTAAAACTACCAATCATCATGGTCTTACCATTCTCCAATATTTTTTCATTAATAAAACTGGCAAATTTTCGCTTAAAATGGCTAAAAAAAAACCAAATGAGGCTATTCTAATGTTACAAAAAAAAAACGTTAATTTTAGTGAAAGTAAACCAAATTAGCTTAAAAATCTCCACCAGCTTTAAGAAATCAAAAAAATTAACTTAATCTCAGGAAGGCTATCTCATCTTGTGACTCAATATTCAATTCCATATATGCTTCTATTAAAAAAGTGCCAAAAGCAGTTGATTTTAATAAAAAATCTTAGTGAGGCTATCCAAATGTTACGGACTGTATGTTCAAAAACTGGGCAAGTTTTTTGATTTTGGCAATTATTTAAAAAAAAAAAAAAAGATGGCAACCCTTAAACTGCGAAGAAATTGAAATTTCTCTATTATTTTTGAGAGAAAATTTCATCGAAATCAGTTAAGTTGCCAAGCACAAACTATAATTTATTTTCATAATATAAATAAGATATCTTTGAAATTCTAGGCCAATTGAACTTTAAGCGCAAGTTCTAACGACCCAGTTGTGCATTTTATTTTTTCAGATATTGGTATATATTTATAAACATTATTTTAGCAATTAAGAAACTGATTTTATTCTTTCTTCTTTTTTTTTAAATTCATATAGAGATAGATAGATAGAAATTTTTGAATTCATACAGAGATAGATAGATAGAAATTATTTTCAAAGAGGTGGTCTGAACATTGTTTTCATTTCTTTAATGATGATACAATTTTAAATTACCTGCCAAGTAAATTATTTGAAACCAAGTGACGATTTATATCTTTAAAAACATATTTAAAATTTAATTTGGATATCTTTTTTTTTTTTTTGCTTTGGGAATTTTTTAATTTGTTGAGAGCTTTAAAGAAATGGTCATGGTTAAGATACGAAATTCCGCAAGCACTCGGCCCAAGTTCGTGTGAACAAAATATACATTTCATTCCTTCTACTTTTGAGGCGCATTAAGTTTTTTTCGAGACAGCAGAATTCTTGTTTGTTTATTGACAAATATTGATTAAAAAATGTTTTTCAAGAGCAATTTTATATAAGCTTTTGTGTTAAATTAAACGTTTTAAAGAATATACTATAACGTCTTATTCAAAACACTATCAATACTGCTTAAATGCAAATATTTTGACATTTTTTCTCTTTAACTTACTGTGAAATCCCAGCTTGTCACATCCATTACCATGCGTGGTTTTAGTATAGTTAGAAAATAAATATTTTAGCCTTACACATAACACAGACTGTACAAATAAGACAAGAAAAAAAAAGAAACTCAAATACGATAAATATGTAGCTATACAATAATAACTACAAGTCAAACATTACATACATATTAAATAACAAGAATTTTAGTAAAAAAAAAACACACATTTTGTGAGTGACGAATATTAAGAACGCCCATACAACTTCTGCCTAAGTATGTAAGCTTTGAGTAATAACAACACCAAAAACCAATGTTATTTTTATTCAATGTTTGTTGTTATTTGTAATCGTTTTAGAACTCAGTAACACTAAAGCAATTTATTCCCTGAGGAGAAGTTGTGTATCTGCAATAAAAAAATAATAAAAACATTACTTCTACGAACCCAAGGTGACACTTTAAAAAAGAATTTATTGTATTTTTCTGGTTTATAGTACGTATAATTCATGTTACTTGATTTAACCTCCCAATCATGATAAAATACTTTCAAAAATTATATATTTCATGTTCAAGTTCAAAAAAGTTTTTGGAAGTGTTAGTATGAAAAAATTTAAATATCGTTCAATTCCTTAAACTTCAAAACAATATAGTTTTATCGTTGGAAAACGGTGGTTCAATTGGTGTAAAATAAATCTTTAGAGAACTAGGATTTGTCATAACAGATAAAGTCTAATTTGAAGGCCCTCTTGCAAACAGCCCGAACCCCTTGTGTCTTTAAAAAAAAGCTATAGGGTAGCATTTTAAGTATTCGGGACGAGTACGGTAACTTGGGCGTCGAAAATTGATAACGGATTTTTGAAGAGGAGTCAAACACAAGCGTTTTTTATTATCGGAGGGGTGGTCTATCTCGCTCTGTTTAGGAGGTAGGGGCGATTTTCGAAAAAAAAAACGACTTAAAAAAACAAATATTAAAAAACAACGGCAATACCTTAAATACAAAGAAATGACGGTTTTAAAAGTCAGAAATCTGTTCTTTAATCCTACATTTAAATACCATTATTTGTGTCACTAGTTTTCGAGAAACTTGCATTTAAACTCAAAATTTTGATTAAAAAAAACACAAAAAAATGTTTGAATCAATTTTTCTCAAAATTATGAAATGGAAAATTCAATTTTCTTTTTGTGGTCAATGGTCATATTAATTCTGAATCAAAACAAAAAAGCGAAAGCTTTTATGTCTTCTAGTTTTTGAGAAAATTGAAAATTACTCATACTACTTTTTTGAGATATTTTTAATTTTCTGTTCTTTATATAAGTAACTAACAAAGATCAACCTTACACCAACATTAATTTTTATCAACAAAAGATCACATTAAATATCAAAAAACGAAAAAGTAGTTATGGTAATTTTCTATTTTCTCAAAGCCTGGAAGATATAAAAGCTTTCGGTTTACGAGCATTGATCACAAAAAAAAAATTAGTTTTCCATTTCACAATTTTGAGAAAAAATTGATCCAAACATTTTTGTTTGAGTTTCTTTTATTAGAATTCAAATTCTTGGAAAACTATTGACACAAATAACATAATTTAAGTGTAGGATTTAAGAACAAACTTCTGGCTTTTAAAACCGTTATTGCTTTGCATTTTAAGTATTGCAGTTGTTTTTTAATACTTGTTTTTCCATTTAAGTCGTTTTTTTCGAAAATCGCCCCTGCCTCCTAAACGGGGCGAGATAGACCCCCTTCCGATGATAAAAAAAGCTTCTTTGACCACTCTACAAAAATCCGTTATCAATTTCCGGCGCCCAAGTAATCGTACTCTCCCCAAGTATTCCCGTTTTTTAAATATTTTTTTTTGTTTTGAGCCGAGTTTTTAAAAAATTATCCCCCCAACTGGACAGGGGGAGAGAAAAAGACCCCCTCCTATATAATTTTGTCTCGTCTGAATCTAATCTCTGATTTTTTTGCGTGCTATAGGAATCACCTTACCCCATAATTAGTACCTTAAAGTGAAAAGAGGGAGACCAAGGGGGTTGAAATAAAAAACTAAAAAAAATATTATTTTTTTTCTATTTAGAGCCATTTGATCCCTATCCATCTCGGCATTAAAAAAAAAAAACAATATAAGGACCACTGTAATGTACATTAGGAGTGTCGGATTTTTTTTTGATTTTCTTAAATTCAAAATGGGTATCGTGAATCTTTAAAAGGATTTAGAAAGATTTTGGGACATTTTCCAAAATTGTGGAAAATGGTTTTTAGGTTAAAAATTACAATTCGAAAATGTGGGTTTTGCTTTTGTAACATACTTATACATACTAATTATAGTTTTTTTTTTACCTTAAAACGGCGGTGGGGTCTCAAAATTCAATTTTGGAAAATGTCCAAGAACAAAAATTACTTCTTTCTAAATTCTTAACAAGATCCACGATACCCATTTAGAGAATACAAAATAAATACAAATTCCGACACCCCTAATGTCCCAACTAACAATTTAACTTGTATAAGGTTCTATACAAGCTATTTTCAGACTGCTATAGAAATAGTAAAAGGCCTTATGCAAGTCATTTTGGCGCATTAACGCAAGCTAATTAACTGCCATAAGACTTTTGTTGACGGGTCTTATGGCAGCGGGTCTTATAGCTTTTCATGAACAGCTATTAGCTTGGCTTAACAAGCTATAGCTTGCCTTGGATGTTAATATAAGGCCTTACGAAAGCCATTTTGACAGCTATTGCCAATAGCTTGCCTTGGATGTTTATATAAGACCTTACCCAAATTTATTTTGCATAAGCAATCCATCGAGAGAAAAAAATTTTTTTAGCAAAGCTGATTCTGAAATCAAAAAAAATATATTTTTTGTATCGGTTTTTTATTTAATTTTTCTGATGTTGTATTTTGTATTGCATTTTATTTTATTGCATTTTTTGTGCGCATCTAATATCTGTTCTTTGTTCTTTCAAACTTCTTGAATGTACTCTGGCTGTTTTAAGAATTGCTTCTCTGTTTTTTCCAACTTGTCTTTAGTAGGTTCCAGATCTTTTAAATCTTTGACAAGAGTTATTCATTTTTAAGTTTTGCTATAAAGTTCAATGTTACTGTAAGCTTTTCTTTTCTGTTCTACCATGTTCAATGGGTATTTACCGTCCTTATTTATTTTAATCTGATTTTTTTATAAGCACAATATTTTATAAGACACACTTGTTGATCTTCACTGATTACTTTAATTTGTATAAAGCCTTTACAAACAAGCCTTATACAAGTTGTTTGCAATGACTTGTCGTGGAGAGCCTTATAGCAGCTATTTTTTTAAACATTTTCAGTAAACAACTTTGGAAGGCCTTATACAAGCTATTTATAACTATTAACAAGCCTTGTATAGAGCTTGTGTAACTCATATTTTAAGGCCTTATAGCAGCTATTTGTTTAAATTTCAGGTGGAAAATTCTTGGCTTGTTCCAGATTGCCTTATACTTGCCAAATTCGGAAATTTTTTCCTTTTAAAAGCTAAATTGTTAGTTGGGGTACCTACATATTAAACTTTTAAAACTTTAAATTAAGTGTTTTTCAGCATTATCTCAAACTTTTGCTTCCTTTTCGAGTTATATGCAAAAAACTGAAAAGGGTGCACCCCCTCACCCTCCAAAATGTACCCTCTAATAGTCTAATTCAATAGCACTCATCGGTTTTTCCATCTTCAATGATCAATGATTGAATGATTTTATGAATAAAATCCCATGAACGTCTAAATTCCTTTTTTAATTGAATTCTGTTGAAATTCTATTTGGTAAAATATTTTTGTTTTTTCGAAAACGGTTTGATGAATATTTTTGAAACTATGTAGGCTTAAATGTTTATTTATAAATATATTCAAAATTGATAAATGAATGTAATATTTTAATTTAAAACAAAAAACCCGCCTACACTGTGAAAAACAAATGTAATTAAATTTATTTTTTTTTTACGATCGAAGTTATAAATAAATCCAACTGACCAGAAAAAAAATCGTCTTGTCTACATACTATATACAACAAAAAACCAAACAAACAATCATACCAATGTGAAAAAAATACATAGAAATGCCAAATATATTTCGCATTTTAATCTTGCATGAAAAAACACTAACAACTACACCTTTGTGCTTGTTTGCCGTTATCATTCGTTTAATATCCCATCACATTCCCCAAAAAATTAACGGGGCTATCATTAACTCAAGAATACTTTAAAATACCTGCCAACGTGGCAACTGCTAAAATCTTCTTTATAACACAATCGTTTCTTTAATATTTTTCCGTCTAAAAACTAAATTTCTGTTGAGCACCTCTTTACAACAACGCAAATAACTATAGCAGGAGACCGCTGGCGCTGCAAGATTTCCTCATCATCTTTTTGATGATATTAGGTTGTAAATAGAATATTTTCATCAACACACCTGAGGCAAATTCAATTCTAGCAAACAGTTGAACATTTCATAATTCATCGAAAAGAGGAAAATTTAAAGTAGGAACGCCTCTGCATCCATCGGAATAACTATAGAATTTTTTTGCTGCCATGATGTTGGGAACCGGTAATATCTGTCTGGAGCTCCTGTCTGCAAATCAAGCTACCCATCGACGGCAAATGTAATTAGGAAGAAAGCAAAAAGTGTTACTACATCTATTTTATGCCGGATGGCATCTGAAATTTAATTTTGAAGCCATCAGGACTCTGGATTGTTGGCTTCTGCAGTAGCAGAGCAATACTGTTGCGCCAAAGAGCAATCATCCAAATAGGAATCCAAAACCATAGCTGTCATCGTTCTCAGCCTCCTCGTCTTTAAGTTTTTTTTATGCGGCTGCTACTTGTTGCACAATTTGCTAGTGCTACAGCTGAACCATCTACATAAAGTGTCATCACCGTCACTACAATCCATCACGTTACCACCTGTATATAGCTATCTATATTGACATGTTCAAAATAATCTATGACAAGCACTATAACAAAATAGATCCCACCTGATGTCGTGTTGTGCTTCCTCCACATAATTGCCAATTAAAAACCAGAGGCAATCTGTACTTTATAGATTATTTGACAGGCTTGGTTTATAATTACGAATTAAAAAAAATAAATTTGTGTCTACAAGAAATTAATATGGAACTTAATTCAGAATTACCTGACTGCATTACAATTGACTGCGTCGGTGTTTCCTTTTTGAGTCATGTCAAACAAATAGTTAATATGGAAAAACGTCACTTTACACATAAATAACAATCGCGGCTTTTGCCCGACAAAAATGCGTTGTCACAAATCAAGAGTTTATGTCATCACGCTCTAGCACTTCATATATGAATTTATGCATGCAAGCATGCCACACTTCGCTAAAAGAAGAAAAAGCTAAACGTAAAAAGGGTAGAGTGGGCAAGTTGCCGTTATAGGCTGATCAGCGGTCAAACTTAAGTTAATGCTAAGTAATTCAATACCGACCGCAAAACAATGTTAATATTATTGTCAGTATTCCCCGATTTTTCCAAGTTGATTTTTTTTGTTGATGGTAGAAAGTGGGGGAATTGAAAATGAGGGGAAGCTACTTGTCACAATAACAACAATAAAATTGGCATTGGAAATATCATTTAATGTAGATACCAACTTCGTTTTGGCTTTGGACGATTTATAGTTGCGTTTTATTATCAATAATCCAAAAACACCATTTTATATAAAAAGTAAGACAAAGCGGATTACAAACATCGCACGCACATCTGTTTTCCTTCGTTGGTATTTAGTCGTGTGTTTTATTTTTGTTTATTCAGCATTTGGAAATCAATCGAGCACAATATAGATTCACACCAGCTTCACTAATATTTTCATATAAGATAATTCAAATTACAGTACGCTCTCAATAACAATACTTTGGAAAAAGCAACACCCAAATTCGTATCATTATTGATTGAGCTTTTCACAAAGATATGGCTCTCTAAGCGCCACCTTACATCCATGATTTTTACTTCCGATATGTAGTTATTGTATGACAAGTTAGGTACCTATTCGCTTTATTTTCGATTTTCTTCTAAACGGTAATTATGATTTTAATATTTTTTTATACAGAAGCTTCTACAACAATACAAATTGTTTTTCATACCGAAATTTACAAACAAATATTTTTTGGATTATTAAAAAATTTTCAAATTTTTTTTTTTTGGAAAATCAAATATTTTGAAAACTACATAGTCGATTCTAATAAAACCCGGAGTTTTCTTTAAATTATTTTAAGAAAAAATTTTACGTTCCTGAAAAACTAACGGTAACTTATCGAAGTTACCCTTAGTTTTTCATGAGCGTAAAATTTTTTTAAACAAATGTTATAAAAACGTTGGGGAAAATATTTTTTCTTGAAACGATTTTCATAAAACTTTTTCTGTATACTAAAATTAGTGTGATATACTTTTTTTCTACATAAAAATTTCCAATAAGATTAAAAAATGTTGCACATCAAAATTTTCCCAAAAAAAAAGTTTTTGAATTTTTAAAAAAAGTTTCAATTTTTTTTTGGAAAATTTGATTTCTCAAAAATGAGTTGACAATTTTTTTGAAGTTTAATTTTTATATGCACATAAATAAATACATACATTAGTTTTGTATACCAAAAATTTCCCTAAAATGTTTACAAAATTTGATGTATAAAAAATAATTTTAAAAAAACCGTGCCAACGAATAAATTTTTTTTTTTACGATCACTATTCCATTTAGAATAAGATGGTGTCCTTTTTTTCATCTCAAAGAAGAAGTTTTGGCTAATTAGTAGTATGTATATTTATTTGCGTAGAATAAAGCATTACAATTTATATATGTAATTTAGTGAATACACAGCTTGCACAGAGATATGATATTTAAGTTTATATCTTACAACTGAAAAAATAGCAAAAATTTGGTATGTTAATTAAAAATGAGAATGAAGAACAATTGAAGGAGAACTACGAAAAAACCTTCATTTAACTGAATTTCTAAAGCTAATTAAAATATCGTATTTCATGGTTTTAAAGATTTATGTCTTATTATTTTATTATTTCTTGTCTTTTCATCATAAGAGCAAGTACGTGCATTTTATTTTTTGTTCGTTTGGTTTTTGTTTCTTTTTTTCAGTGTGTACTTTTCCTTTAACTGGGCAGATATATTTGATACTAATTTCTCAGAATTTTTCGACGAATAATATTATTTTATTTTTCTTCTTTGGTATGTCTTTATTCTTTTGTGACTCGGTTATTGCTACAACCTCAATCAAAGCTTAAATTTGTATAGGTTGCCTTTATCGAGGGCTCACTGTATTAACATAGTCTTATGTTTGTCTTTTCCAGTGTTTTGTTGAATGAATATTTGAAATATTATCAATTTAACACCAAAAATAAGTTTGAATGTCAAAGCATATGTATAATTTGTCTATGCGAGTGTTGACATGCCAAACATTACTTACTCGTGATAGTGTTTTTTTTTATGAATTGTAAGCCATAAAGCATATACTCAAATGTGTTACGAGCTAAACTTTAAGAACGCCTGCATGGAGCCTGTAAGTTTATTTTAAGATATTAATAGTTAAATAAAAAAAATTAAATATTAATGCTTGTTATGAAATTCAGATTCATACTCGTACTCGTTTATAAAATGTGAATTATAAAACAGATTTGTATACATCGAAGACGTAGTAAGATCTTTAAAAGCATCCATTCCACATAATTAAGAAAAGCTAATAGAAGTCAAAAGTTGTTGCGCGAGTTCTTGTTCTTATTCTTTGGTCCTCTGTTCTTGCGAATGTTGAGTCGCCAAGCGGCTTTGGTAAACGCTTACCTAATGAATTGTAGGAAAGGCCATAAATGAATTATGAAAATAAAATATTTCCAACTTTTAATCTATGCTGCTGAAAAATTCAAAGCTTTACCGGTAAGTTCCAAAATTTCAATATTTCAGAGTATTACAGTCACTTATATATAAATGTTCATCGCTGAACATAATAGCGTAAAAATTTAAAAACCATGTTTGTTGCAAAATTATAGTTAAAGCTTGAATCGCACTAATTCAACAAAAATTTTGCGCCAATGTTTTTAATTAGCCCTTATTTTGACTGCAGATCATCATCTGACTACTGCAAAATGCTTCGAGTAATTATTTGTGTCTTCTGCTGTGTCCATGTCACATTAACTGGCGTGACAGTGTTTTTTTTTTTTTGTTTTGCTATGCGATAATACTCGTAGCATTGCATTGTTTGGAATGTGTGCTTTGAATACGATATTGTCCCGTTTTAAAAATATTTCTGTTTTTTATTTTTTGTTTAACAGAGATGTAGGGTTGCATTGGTAGACAAAGTGGACTTGCTGACATACCAGATGTTTTCGTACGGTTGGATTAGTTTCTTAATTATATGGGATAAGCTTTAAATCGAAATATAGGGAAATGATGTATAGAAAATCCCACTTAAACCAAGACAAAAAGTGACAGTCTTGTCTCTGTCGCTGAGTAAATTATCTAGCAAATTTAATAGAGTTTAGCATCCGAACATCTGTTTTATCTTTTTAGTTTTGAATAAGAAAAACTAACTTCATAATCACAGTTAGGGCCAATTTTTCAGTGCAAGATCATTCTAGTCTCGGGGTTAAACCTGAGTTAACTCCAGAAAAGTGTTTATGAGTCAATTGAAATCCTATGTTAACCCCGAGAAAACTCATATAATTTGGTGATTTAAATAGTGAAATTTATTAACACTGCAATTTTGTTGTTGCGCCATATCTAATGCAATGCGTGAAAGGCGTAGAAGAATATAATCCATAGTGTCGCACATCGATGACAATAGACTTTCAACGACTGAAAGATAAAGTAAATCCTCAACTGAAAAGCTGTTCCTGAGTTAACTCATGGTAAATTTATTTCTGGTTAAGCTAACTTTTGATTTACTCAGTGTTTAACCTGGACTGAAAAACTGGCCCTTAGATATTTACAAAAATTTCAGAAGGTGTGTTGATTAGTTTTTTGAACCAACTACCACTGTTTTAGTTCTGTCCAGATGTATTTTATTAAAGAAATAGTTAAAGCACGAAACTGATTAAACACATTTTAGTACACCACAAAACACTATGCAAAAAGAGTATCATACTTTCATACCTTAACTTTACGGTGATCAAAATTTTGTATTCCGAAGCTTCTTTAATAAAAAAAAATTGATATGGAATAGAAAAGTAGAGCATTTTGTATACCTAGGGCCACTGAAGCAAAATGCGCCCGGAGTGATGTTGTCAGTTTTGTTTTAACATAATATCTACATTAGGCACATACATTTAAAGAACAATTTCAATTACTAATTCGTGAGGTGAAGGAACTATCCAAAATACTCCTATTAGATTTCAAAATAATAAAGATCTGGTTAAAACCCTTTTTTCTGCTGAAAGCTATTTTTTTTTCTGCTGAAAGCACTTTTGCGGCGTTTTTTTGGAAAAATATTGATTTTGTTTAATAATTTCGTTGAAAACAAAACGAATTGCCCTATTGGCCGCCTTAGAAGAAAATGATGTAAAATTTTGTTAACTTGTTAGTTTAAGCGCTAAATTGATTTTGTATGGCACCTTCAAAATTTTCTTTAGAACGTGGATTAAAAATGTTGCTAGTGCAAAGATCTCTCTGCAGAATAACACAAACAATTTCATAATTTTTGGAAATGATTTGAAATCTTTTAAAAGGTCTCTGGACGAATTTTCGACAGATACATATGGAAAATTAGCAAAATGGATTCTCAGCCACGGAACCATGTATTGCCAAAATTAAAATAACATATATGAAAAAAAGACATTTCGGCATCAAAATGTTGAGGTTACATTTTTTGATTTTGGATTTTTTTTTTTAATTTGAAAAATCCAGTTTAGGACTTTGTAAACTTTACTTAAGACTACCAAATGGATTCCCAACTTCTGAAAAATAGGAAAAGAGTACATTTATAATATCATTTTAAAAGTAATAATAAAATATGCTCTACTGATAATAACTCTATAGCCTGGGGTCATCTTCAAAAGTTGCATTAAACTCAGACACGTCCCTATCAGCTGGAGAAAGGTTAAAGTGGTCTTTATTCCAAAAGCTAAAGATTACAGGCCGATAAGTCTTTTCATTCCTCCTTAAGATACTGGAGAGTATGATTGATCTGCCAGTTAGGGGCCTTCTCAATTTGTGCAACTACCAACACGCTTACCTTTAAGGTAATTCAGTGTAGACTGCGTTGCACGAAGTCGTTTCACAAATTAAGAAAGTCTCAAGCACAAAAAACCTATTCTGGCATTATTTTTAGACATCAAAAGTGCGTTTAAAAACGTTAAACCGGAGTCCATTAAATCTGCTCTGAAAGAGGTTAGAGTGGAATCTGCCATTGATTTATACCATCCTCAATGGCAGAATCGCAAACTTGCAACACTAAGATACTATTGTTGAGAAAACAGTTGCAAGAGACACACCACAGGGAGGGGTAATTTCCTTTCTCCTTTCAGTACTCGTTGTTAACAAAATTTTTACAAGATTTAGGAAAAAAAAATTTGGTGGGGCAACATCTCGTGGAGAACCAGGGCCTAGTGACTAACAGCTCTCAACCATTCCTATGTTCGTGTTGTTGGCAGGAATGGGAACCTACAATTTTTTGCCGAGTCCAAACGGCTAGATGAAAAGCACCTATTTCATGACAAGTATACTCTTGGAATATTTGTCAATTCCTCACAAGAGGCAGTTGTTAGGAAAAACTTTTATGTTTTTTAGGTGGCAGCGGCTGGGAATAGAACCCAGACCTTCGGCATGACAGTCCAACGCACTAACCATTATACCACGAGGTACTACAAGACTTAGAAATCACGGCATCAAAATTGTGACCTATGCAGACGACAAAGTAATTTTGATATCGGGAAAGTTTCTTTCCACCATCAAAGATATTATAAAATTTACACTTAAAGAACTATCTTCTTTGGCTCTGGGCCTTTGGAACCTCATATATAAGAAATTTGATATTTAAGAATGCCATCTATTTAGTCAGTAATTGGTCAGAAATTGTCAACTAGTTCTAAAAAGTGGTCAGCCCTAGATAACTTGTAAAAAAAGCTTAAGGTTTCTCAATGTCACTCAAGGTCACGCGCAACTTATTTAAGGGAAATTTACAAAAAAAAAAGTATACCATCAGCTATTTTCAGTAATTGGTCAACCATACATATTTTTTAATGAATTGCTAAAGAATTTAAAAAAATTCAAGGTCATTGCGGTTTTTGGCACCTTATTTATGGGAATTCGCAAAAATTGTTTACCATCTGAAGATCTCTAGATCCATATAAAAGGTCAACTTGTTTCAGTAATTGGTCAGCCATAGATTTTTTTAGTGTACTTTTAAAAGTTTCAAGGTCATAGCGATTTTTCCACCTCATTTATGGGAAATTTGCAAAAAATGAATAAAACCTGAAAGGTGGTGGTACCAAATAAAAGTTCAGTTAGTTTCCGTAATTTCGAAAAAAGCAAGTAATATCTTCGAGTAATCCTTGATTCCAAGCTAACATGGATACGGAACACAGAAGAAAGAATGAAAAGAGCACTCTGGGTTTTAAAAACAAGCAAAAAACCTTCGATACACGGCCACAAGCAGGGTTGTAAATTATTTTAAATTCCCAGTCCTAGACGAGCACATCACATGCACAATAGTTAAAAGCGCACTTCGACTCAAAGAACTGGGCTCTTGGAAGCACAGCATCTATGGCCATGGGTCTATTTTGCAATGGTATGACTTAGTGGCCGGACATGATGTGACGACTGACTAAATCGCACCGACAATAGATTTTAACAAATACTTCTCTATTTCAATACCCGAAAGACATAGACATAGATGGGAACCTAACTCACTAAGTGACAGGGTATCTCCTACTATACTAACATGACTAAAATGGAAGTAAGAACAGGAGCTGTAGTCTTCTGTGAAGCTCTTAAAGATAATCATATAAACTCCCAGATGAGTGAAGTATCTTTTAGGCTGTGATTAACGCTGCTGAAAAAGCGGTAGAAATGGTACGCAATTAAAAACTAAGCTCGTCGGAGATCACATTTGTTGTAAACAGCCAAGCCACTATCAAAAGCAATAGCCAGTGAGTAATATTTGTAGCACTAATGGAGTCAAACTCTTCTGGGTTCCTAGGCATAGCAATACAGAAAGGAATGATATAGTAGATGAACTGGCAAGGATGGGTTCAGTATCAAATAGGAACATTAGTAGCTAATTAGATATGGAACTAGAGATCCCGATAATCGTAATTAAAACAAAAATTTACCAAACAACGAAAGAGCAAATCTATAACTCCTGGATGACCAAAAACGACTGCGTTATCTCTAGAATTGTATGTCTTAGAATTAATGAAAAAGATACTAAATATATTATATCGCTGAGTAAAAAGAATATTAGTACTAAGGCACAATGGCCACCAGACTGGTTGTATTAGCATCCGATTTCTGGAGAAGCTGTCATGGCGTAGAAGAAAGAGAAACCATTAAACACCTGCTCTGCGATTGTCCAAACCTCCAAACAAATCTAGATTCTAGGTCTAGCGCAGGTCTGAATGCTAACATGAAGAAATTCATAGAGAGCACAGGTTGGTTCGCAAATGAACTAGCCCATTTAATTCATTAGTTTAAGATCATCTCTGCTTTCTTTTTGTAAGGGGATCACAATGGACCAATAGGCACCTTACCTAAGGTAATTATAAGGGCTTCAAACTGTTCGAGGCTGATTTTTTAATTTCTCCAAATCAAATGGTTGAGTGTGAAAAATGTATTCAAGCCCGACGGCGATCATACATTTTTTTTTTGTTGAACTTTTGATTTGACTTTTTTTGAAGGTTATCTACGCATGGTTATTTTAACCTGCGATTTTTATCTTCATTTCCACTCATACCTACATTTAATTTTCATTATTTTATTTTTTAGTCTTATCTAAATAATTTACACCATTAATACTACACAACTGACAAAAAGTCCACCGTCAAGAACAACTTGAACAATGTTACAGTAATTCCATTTGCAGTTAATTATCTATTTCAAGCGTATTGAAAAACTTCCTTATGAGCGAGTAAATTCCAAAACAAAATTAAATTCCTTTGACTATATATCTTTAAAACTATACTAAAATTAATTTTAGACAATGTTTACATGTTAAAAATAAATTTCTCATTTTAACGGAGTAGTAAAATCCCAAACTATGCCTTGCTTTGCTAATTGTATAGATTTGCCTATAATAAACACATCAACTTTTTAAAATAACAAATGTGGAATTTTCTTCTCAATCCGCATTAAGGCAATTTGCTGTTTGCATTTTTGTAAACAAGAAAGAGAAGTCGACTTTTCACGCCTATTCGCAAGTAAGTGCGATGTAATTATTTAACGAATGATAGAATATCTGACAGTCAAGATTTGTTAATTTTAGTATTAGTTGAAGATTAAACAGATAAAAAACAGTGATTTTTTTTAACTTTTCGAAATACTTCTCGTTGCTAATCGTTATCCATTTATTGTTTTGCTTTTCTCAGTTGACCACCACTACTAATCCAACGAAAACATTTTCAATGTTAATATTTAGATATTTTGTTTATATTGTTAGTATATGGCGCCCGTTAGTTCGGAGTCACTAGCTTCTTTATGACACTTGACTTGATCTGAAAGTAAATATTGAAGTAATGTCTCGGAATTTGTTGTGCGCCTCTTCGTCTTCATTTTATAACAAGTATACATAAATATAATAACGATAACGTGTATGCAGGTGTATGATGGAGCGTGTAATTGGAATCGCGTAATTGCTCCACCTAGTAGGGTGCATCAGTCTATCATTACTATACTGTTGCAAAATACACAAGGGAAAGTAACAACTTCTTGTTACCGTAGCAAATGAATATTCATTATGATATCATCTTCATTTAACCATGAATGAAATTTATCGGAAGTTCCCAGCCAAATAAGTACCACACAATTACCTACAAGAGCCAAATTAGGCTGTTTCCGACTTCCGTCTAATTTGCTTATTATACCAACGAAGATGATAACAAATTTTTAAGATTTATGAATACAAAAAATGTTACCAAACGCATACAAAATTTCAATTTCGAGCTTTGAATGAAATTGTTATGCCTAAAATGAGCTGTCAGTGCTCCTTACAAAGCTATTTGTTTAATTTGTATCGATCCGCTCCACAGTAGTTCCAGTTGCATGCAAAGGGAATCTGAACCTTAGTACCGATTTCGATGAAATTTTCAGGGACGATGAAAACTTTTTATTATACGAGTAAATCTTCTGAAAAAAATTCCGCTTCCTGATTCATAAACTATTTTTTTTAAAGAGTCACTTCGAGTCGTCAATATTTATCAAAAATTGGGCACTGGTATAATTTGGCGAAAAAAATTCTCGTAGGGGAAACAAATTTAAGCATTTTTTTTTCATAAAAGTGGAGTGTCTTAATCCCCCCATTTACTTGGGAGGCACGGTAAAATTGTGTCAAACAAAATAAATTCAAACTCATATTTTTGAAAAACAAACAAAAATAAATTGCACGATTGGGTCGCACGTACTTGCTCTTATGCTCAAGGCGCTGAGGGTTCAAGAAAATTATATGTAAAGACATGGAAATTAGGAGAGACAAATGTTAAAAAGCATGAAAAACGATATTTTAATTAGCTAAAAAAAACTTGGCTGAAAGTTCGAGATGAAAAAAAAGAACGCCATCTTAATTCTTTATTGAACATGATTGTATGGACGAAACAAATTTTGAATCGTTGGAAGCGTTTTTTTTTTTGAAAAATAATTTCTTACACTTTTTTTGAAAATTTTGAAATGCAATATTCTTTTAATCTTATAAGCAATTTGTATATACACAAATTAATCATAATAAGTTTAGCCGATATTCAGAAAATTCAAAATTAAAGAACCCGTTCTATAAGAGGTACCTACTATTAAAAGTTGCTATTTGTAAATTTTTATATTATGGTAGTAGATCAAACAATTTTTCTTTAAATACTTTAGAAAGTGTTAAAAAACCTTAAATGCAGTTTTATAAAAATCTAAATATTTGAATTTCAAAAAAAACATTTTTTAAAAATCCAAAAATTAATTTTTGAAAATTTTGGCAAAAAAAAAACTTTTTTATATTGTTAAGAAGCTTCTGTGTAAAAAAAACTATTGAAATCTGAAGTACAGTTCTAAAAATTGAAAATAAAAAAAAGAAATTTATTGATTTTTTTTAGAAAAGTCACCACCAAAAACCGGCATACCAAGTTTTAAGAAAATCGATTTAGCCGTTTAGGCTGTAGCCGAACAGACAGAGACCCACTTTTTATCGACAACTCTGATCAAAATCCCGAGTTCAATTTTTTACGAATGCATAATTTGCCATTTGTATGTATCGCAAGTAAAAACAAGCGAAACCTACATATATGTACCTTTTTTTTTTTAAGTTAGGTACTGAATTGGATTATACTATTTATTGTTCACAATAATATTCTGTATTAAAAACTGAGAAGTAAATAGATGTTTTTCTATTTACTTTTGTTCGATAAAATAAAAAATAGTTTTAGTTGTTATACTCGTATATTTTTGATTGATTTTAATGAGAAGGCAATATTGAAGGGAATTTTTTACAATGTTAATGACTTTATTTTAAACAAAAGACATCAAATCCCTTTTTTTATACATCACGCAATTTTTTGTTTTATAAGTGCAAATCAATAATTTTGTTTTTTTTTTTTTGAATACATTGTACACATGTTAATTAAAAAAAATCAACTGACAACTTTATTACTTTCAACATTAATACCGAAAAAAATTAAAATCTAATGAAAAAGTGTTTTTAGTAATATACGATAAAAGTTGTTAATTTTTTTTTGCTCTGCGTGCGATATTTAAGTTATTATAAGCAAAATAACCAGCCTACAAAAGAAAAACAAAAATTTTGGAAAAATGGCGATTTATTTGTCAACATAGTCTCCTTTTAGCTCAATTCACTTGATCCAGAGATGCTTCAACTTCTTTAACCCGTTTGACAAATACGTTTTCTCAAGGTCTGCAAAGTAGGCCTCCGTGGCGGCGATAACCTCCTCATTTGACTGAAATTTCTGCCCGGCGAGTAACCTTTTCAAGCTTGGAAACAAAAAGAAGTCGCACAGGACCAAATCTGGAGAATGCGGTGGATGGGGCAGCAATTCGTAGCGCAATTCGACAAATTTGGCCATGGCGAGAACAGAGGTGTGAGCCGGTGCGTTGTCATGGTGAAAGAGCACTTTTTTCTTCCTCAAGTGGGGCCGTTCTTTCCTTAACTCGGCGTCGAATCTTCGGAGCACGTTTGCCGAGTGAAGTCCACTGTTTCGCCAGCTCCTTGGTCTCTGGTGTGTGCCAGTGGATCCATGTTTCGTCGACTGTCCCAAAACGACGCAGAAACTTCTTCGGAATGCGCTTAAACAGTGTCAAAAACTGCTGTTTACGTGTATTTTCTTCCTCACGTGCACAGCCAATTTTTATTTCTGACGATTTCAATTTTAATTTGTTGTTGTTTTTTCGTGTATTTTCTTCTTTTTCCAATGGATGTGAACCCATTTTTTATTTCCGACAGTTTCTATTTTGACAACTTGCGCAGTATAATACCTTAAATTTGTGTACTGTGGTACTACACAATAGTAAATTATACTCTTGCGATACTTGCGATACATCAGGCAGTGAGGCTAAGTACTTATCGGATCACTCTTAGTATCTGTAGTTATGCGCAGTCTAGAAAATAAAATTAAAATCTTTGATCTTCGACTTTTCCTGCTTAAATCATTTTATCAAATTTTCAAACCATCCATTCCCAACGAAAATTTAATTTTTAGCAAACATTTTTCGAATTCAACTTTGTTTATGAGTTTTTACAAAAATATTTTGAAGTAGCCAGTGTAACCAGTTTCTCAGAAACTTGAAAATGCGTGAATTTAGCAGCATTTTCGGTTTTAAGCATGCTTACCTATGTGCTAAATAAACATATTCAAAAATAGAAACCCTTGACCGTAATTGTTCCTTATACATATATTCAATGGCCTATAAGAGTATAAGAGATTGAAAAGAATTGAAAACTTGATACTCCCATAAATTTTGAAAAAAGAAAAATAAACATCTGATATCATTTAATCGTCATTTGTATAAATGGTATTTGTTCTGCTTGAATTTTTTGGCAATGTGTTACGAGGCACATTTTTTCGGCTTCTCTTTAACATTACGCATTCAAAAAAAATTGTGGCGTATAGACCTGTTGTTGTAAATTAAAAAAAAACTATGCGTAATATTCATGACCACTATGTGATGTCTAACATAAACGAAATGTTAAATTGTAATAGACAAAAGTACCAAATTATGGTACTGCCAAATTGAGGTTATAATCATGAAGTAAGCGTTTATTCTCATATTTTTCATTATTGAATGCGCAAAAGCTTTTTTGCACAACCAAACCGGCACAAACGTATCAAAATAAAATGTTTGCTTTTATATTACAACTTAATTAAACTTGACCTGGATTTGAATTTTTTGTTGCAACCATTAAATATTTTTAAGTTTATGTTTCGCGTTGCTAAAGGAACATATATATGAACATAAACACGTACGTTGATATACTTCAAATATCCTTGAATTGAAATGCTAAAATCATGCCACAAGTCAAAGTGTTGGCAAGGGGTGAAAATTCCAGTTACATCACCTTTGTTGCCTTTTTGCCTTGTCGGATGCAGCGATATCGTATAAGCACAGATGACCTAGATCCACAACAAGAACACAATGTACATATGTACATGTTCATACGAAGATTATTAGCACATGGCCAGGAAATCAGTGTTCTCGCTTATACATACATACGATATGCTCATTTGCTACAAGACCAACATAACTCAAAATTTGTTGTTTCGAAATAAATGCGATTTGAAATTTTCATTTTCTGGGAAAAAAAGTATGCATATGAAAAAATGACTGTAGTGAAACAAATAATGCCCTCTTATTTGAAATTGAGAACAAATATCGATGTAAGCGTTTATAAAAACACTAAATGCGCGAGAGAAAGATATATTGTTACTGTGATTTTGTCAGAAGTCAATTTCTTTTTAAATGTTTAAAGAAGGTTTATTATGATAAAACTAATTAATTCACGTGCAACTATTTGGTTTTTTATTAATTTGTACCCTGTGGCGTATACGTACTATTACTCAAAACTATAATATAGGCAAATCGCTTTCAATAGGAGGGTAATACTCAAATTAAAACAAAATATTAAATAAGAGGAAAACTTTGGTAATTTTATGAATTGAACGTTAACTTAAACATTTTGATATTATGATTGGAGATTGAAAACTTTCGACGTTTGTACTTTTAGTACAACATTTAGAAATTGAGCAAGCAAATGAAAAATATGGCTTCAAATCTTCTTTGATTTCAAATCCTAATCAAAAAGTAAATTCTTCAAAAAAAGAAAAAAATAACCAAAATGTTTGAACATTTTTTGTTTTAAAATGTAGGTGCCTACTATTTCTTTCATTTCAAATCAAACAAGTATGTAACCAATGGAAAAGTGTGAAACAAATTCACGCGAATTATTTTTTTTATTTTAATTTCGATGACGATTACGCATTGTTTAGGAACTACAAAATTTGCTCCTGTATTCAAAAATTCTGTAAATTTGTTGTAAAAGAAAAGTTGTTTTGGTAATGAAGGTGTCAAAAGTTTCAGTCAAGATTATTTCCAAAATCAAAGTTTGCAGTCCATAACCGGTAATGAACTCCAAGACTTTGATTTTTTTGACGCTTATACTTCTTTTTTTTCCTATCACTGACATCCAAAATTTGCTGTGGGCATACAAAAAAATGTTAAGTGTTATAAGAATTTTTTTAGACAGATTTTTAGTTTTCATAAGCAGAATTTGGGAAAACAGAATTTTAACTAGACAGAATTTTGAAATACAGAATTTTGCACATACAAAATTTTGGTGTGCAGAATTTTGCATTTATAGAATTTTGAAATACAGAATTTTGGCAAAACAGAATTGTGACCAGACAGAATTTACAAAAAAAAGCAGAATTTTGAAAACCAGAATTCCGACCCGCTTCCATTTGAAAACTATTGATGATATAAAAGCTTACAAATTTGAATACTATCAAAAGTCACGAAATCTATATTTGCAAAGAAACAAGAGATTTACAGATACATATACTTTACAAAAAGTCGTTTTTATCTATTTTGTTAATCTAACGGAGAAGGGTAAACAAAAATAACGCAACTTAACAAAGTTTTAAAAGACTCTTTTGTAAAAAACTTATTCATATTCCAAAACTGTCCTTGAATTTTGTGTGAATTTTGAATTTTCGACGTTTTTTGTACCTAATCAAAAATATTTCGTTTTTTCATTAAAAGTCAGATAAACCATGTAAAATGATGACCTTCAAACACAATAAAATACAAATTTGTGTCGTTTTATTCCTGGAAATAGCACGATAATGGTAATGTCGAAAAAATTTATTTACAAAAGGAACTTTTGTATTTGAACAACAAACCGTACGCGTACCCAAATTAAAAGAAAAACAAAATATAAATATAAAATTAAAATATTAAATTCTTGTTTATTATGTTTTGATAAGATCCTTAGCCCTTTTCTTTAAAACAATACTATATAAACGACCTTCACCGCTTGTGATCTAAATTTTAATACATTGAGCATGATGTAACATACGAAAGTCCTATCGTCCTTTTGGTTACCCTTTTAATGCCAATGATTATACGTTTTATGTTCTTGTAAGGTTCGATTTTCGATTAAAAAAAAAAGCGAGAACAAAGCAATAATTCTAAAACACTAACTTCAAATTGCCTTCGAAGCTGGATGTCCTCAATTGAGAGCTACAATCAACGTGTTTTATTACGTTTGATTGTATGCATACACACAAATATACGCATGTAACTTTCAATATTGAAAGCAAGTTGGTAAAGTGTCCAGAAAAATCACGTTTTCCAAGGACGCACGAATGCTCATGAAATATATACAATTAAGTCCCGCTGTGAGTCCAGACTCCAGAGACGCCAAATATCGATTCATTACTTTTTTTTTTAAACAAATAATGAGGTATCACTTATACGTTATACGTCACACCTCTTATGCTTTTACTCGTGAAATTCTTCGTTCTCTCTTTCATTCGGCAGCTTCTGCAAGCTAGAATCGTGAATGTGTCCTTGGTGGCACGTTGCATCCCAGTTGCCAATAAAAAAAATGAATTTGTTTTTCATTGCCATGGCAGTTCCATCACCATTTCGAATAAATAAATGTTAGCTTACTTTATCATTGCATGCTGCATGGCTTTCAAAGTTCTGCTGCTTGGTGATGACGTGTGACATGCGCCCAAGGGCTCTCCTCCCTCGGAAAACGCAAATAAACTGAGATTAGTTTGTATCTATGTCTATAGCGATACGAAACCCATTTGGAGTTCGAATGTAAACAAAGAACTGCCAGAGGAACGGGCCATTCAGAGTGTCGGAAAAAAAATAAAACCACCCACAAACGAGGTTTGTCATCCTATTTCAAGGTTGTCAACTGGAAAAAGTTTGTGCAATCAAATATCCCCATATGAGATCCTCTCATTCGTTCTCATTCTCTTTTCTTTTGTCCGTTTTTTTTTTCTTGTTGTTCCCTTTCTCAATATTTACAAACAAACTCGAAAAAGGAATATGCAGTCAGCTCGCAAGACCTAACGAAAGCCCCACATCGTTGGCAAAAAGGAGCTTTTTCTTCATCTGGTCTATTGGCTGTGTTTACATTCAACGCCATTCATCCTTTTTGGTTCATTTTGAACTTTTGGTCCTAGAATGATTTCGAATTTTCTCTCTGTTGGTTGCGTCTTGTGTGTTTTTTTATACGTCGCGTTTTCGCAAGATTAGTTGCCTTCCCTTATTGAGTGTTAAATGCATATAAATAAATAATAAACAAGGAGTAGGTGTATATGACAGTGAATATTTAAATATAAAAATAAATTGCTCCTGTGATTTTCGTGTTTAAATGATTGTTACACAATCAACTTTGTGATGTTGTTGAATTTTTTGCTCAAATATTTTTTTCAATTAACCTTGAAGGACTTAACATTACAATAATTATCATAAGTTTGAAAAAAAAGTATCTTCAGACAAATAAATCATCATGTGGGTAGATAAAGTGAGTCGGTAGATGATTAGACTTTATAGATGCTTGACCACCTCATCTTTCATTTTTATCTTCTTAAGCATCATTAATGGAGAGTTGCAACTGCTTGGTAAAAATAAAAACACTTTTTGCTTAAGTTTTATTTTCTTACTTTGTTTT
This sequence comes from Dasysyrphus albostriatus, assembly GCA_946251815.1. NCBI lineage: Eukaryota > Metazoa > Arthropoda > Insecta > Diptera > Syrphidae > Dasysyrphus > Dasysyrphus albostriatus. Next base: position 181,279,609 of record OX276335.1, read on the forward strand.
TTTTTTTTTAATTTATGTATGTCTTGCAACGTCTACCTTACATGTCAAGTGTTAGCATCATATTGCTGTAAAAGCAAATATAAAGATAAGGATTATAAAAATTCTACATAATGTGCATTCATAGACATACCTACTTATGTTGAGATATGCTATTTTCTGTACCAAATAGTGATGAAAGGGGTTTAAGAAGTTCTCAAGGATAAGACAGACGATAAAAGTCAAGTGCTTCAGTTTCAAGACACAAACAAATTTCTTTAATATTATGAATGAGACATTTTGTATATTTTTGTTTGTATAAAAGTTCAGCTCAACTGTATCTGTAAACGATTCCCTTAGAATTTTTTTTTTAGAAAGTTACCATATAAGAACTTATTTATTATTCCCATCCACAAAAAAGGAATGTCACCGTGATGGTGTTCAGTTCAAGTTTACTTATCATCTTTGTTTTATTAATAAAGATAAGGCATTTAGGTTGCAGTTATGTCTTTAAAAGCCTATCTTTGTATAAATACAAATCAAAATGAAAGCGTTTTGTTTCGTCTGTCCCTGTCTGTCTGAAAAATAAATCTTAACAAAAAAATTCTCACTATTAGTATATACTAAGTTTATTGCTTTAATTAGTTTTGAGATCGAATCATTAATGTAGTTTGTCACCCTCTACATCTTTATTTGGGAGCTATTCACGGAGACTTTAGCCTATACTGAAACGTCGGCTTTATTTTCGAAAGTCTTTTCGCTTCAGCAGTTTACTTGACTTTAATACTTAAAAACATGTAATTTATTTTTAAATTTCTAAAACAACTCCTTTTAAAAATTATTGCAGTTAATTCAACATTTTTTGCATAGAAAATTTTTCAAAAAATTTTACAGAAAAATTTTGGTTTTGCATACCAAAATTTTTCTGTAAAATTGCAATACAAATTTCAAGTATATATTTAGTAATTCAGACACAAATATAATTTAATAAGGAAACAACAAATCCATGCCATCAGTAAAAATATAAATAAAGAATTTAATTGAAGTTCGGTTGGAAGGTACTAGGGTTTTGTCATTTGTGTTATTTTCAACTTTCCACCCACTTTTACACATTTCGGTACCTAAATTTTAAGAAATCCTTATGTATTTTGTATGGGAAATTTCAGGTGCCTGCCGGTACGTGTTAACGTTGACCGATTTCAAAAAAATGTACACAACATTTTTTTTTGATTAAGTGATCAACACTTTGAGGGGGAAGGGGCGAAAGAATTTCAAAAATAATCACCACCCTAATAGGTACTTATGCCATTATTTTTGCAACACACGTTTTTTTTTAACTTTAAAAAATCAAAAATCAAATCATATTCGATAGCTTATAGCCATTAATAAGAACCTCGAAAACCAAATTTTTTTTACCGAAAAAATTCATTCCGACAGTAATTAACTAATTTTTACTTGCAAAGGTATTATGTATGTATATAGCAAGTTATGCATTCATAAAAAAAAAATTGAATTCGATATTTTGTTTAAACTAACGATACCTATTAGGGAAGAAGAAAAAAATGGGTCTCAAAATTCTGTCTGTCTGTCTGTTCGGACAATTTTGCAAAATCTTGTTTTTCTCAAAAGCGGCTCCACAACTTTCCTTAGAAAAAGAAAAACAATTCAATAAATTTCTTTCACCTTTGGGTGGGAAACCATTTTTCAAAAAAGGTTATTAATGGTGCTTCCCAAGGAACACTTTTTTATTTTCGATTTTCTTCTTGATTTCGTTAATTTTTATTATACAAAAGCTTTTAAACAATAAAGATAGTTTTTACCAAAACTAAAAGAAATAGTTTTTTGGATTTAAAAAAAATATTATTTTTTATGAATTTAATATTTCGAAAACTTAATAGTCGATTATAAATAAAACTCGGTACTTAAAGGTTTTTTTAAACTTCATGTATTTTTAAAAATGTACCTTTATGAAAAAGGAACCTTCCTTACAAATGATAAAAAACCGATAAGAAAAATATTTGTTTCTTAAAAATGGCTCCTACGATTTTTATTTATTTATTTATTTATCAAAAACAACTTACAAACATAAATTTATAAAATTATTTACATTTAAAGCATCAGGACAACAAGACCATAGATGCTGGTTTTTAAAAAATATGCTTATGTTGATCTTACATTTAGTTTGTAAAATTGTAGTTATTATTTAATACATTTTAAATAAATTACAAATTGAAATATGATTTTCAAATTAAAATACTATAAAGCTTAGTTTAAATAATAAATATCTTTAAATTTGTTATGCAAAGCTGTGGCTTCTTTAATGTGCAAAAAATAGAAAAGATTATAAAAATTCACAAATAGCAACTATTAATACCTGGTACTTATCGGATGAACATTTTAACATTAATTAAAGCACCCAGTGCCAAAACCAGGCAAGTTCACATTTTTGGGAGTTGAGGTAGTTGCAAAAGTCTACAAAATTTAAAAATTAAATCTTTCTTAGAAATTATATTTTTTCTAGGAAAGAAAACAAAAACCCCATTCATTATAATTAAAAAAGTTTTAAAAAAGTGAACTTTTTATAAAAAAATAAATTTATTAATAGTGGAATCATGTTTTGTCAATAAGTGGAGCTGTCTGGTTTTTGACCTCGATGCTTCAATTTTTGTTATCTTGAAATTTGAAATAGGATTTAAAAATATTGCATATCAAAATTAAAAAAAAAAAAGTTTTCAAATTTTAAAAAAAGTTTTAAATTTTTTTCTGAAAATTCGATATATCTCAAAAACATGTTGGCAATTTTGTATTTTTTATATAGTTATTTTTATACGCGCATAGATAAATACTTACGATTTGCAACCCAAAAATTTTCCTTAAAAATATTTTAAGGATTGTATTTATAAAAAAATATATTTTTAAGGAAAACCGCCCCAACGATTAAATTTTTTTTCATAGAAACATATTCAATCAAGAATTAAGATGGCGTTTTTTTTCATCTCAAACTCTCAAAGAAGTTGTTTTATTTAATTTAAATATCGTTTTTTTATACTTTTCAACATTTTTCTCTCATTATGAGTTGGAATAAAATTAAGCACTTTTTATTAAAAGGTGTAATCTTTTACAGTACAGAAAGTTTAAGGATGTATAACTAAACCATAAGCAAATGGTTTGTTAATTTGAATGCTCGATAAAGTGTCGAAAACTTTGACTTTCAGATTTGGCTATATTGCAGCCAGCCCCAGTGCCTATATCTCCAATGACGGACTATTATCTTTTCAACCAAGCCAATATTATGGTCATTTACATAATTTTTATATGTTCAATTTAATTTTGTTAAAAAGTTGTTGTTTACCTCTATAAAAAAAAAAAACAAACTGCCATAACTACACAATCTAATCAGTAATAGAATAATCTTATTCATCTTCATATATACCGCATTAAACATTAATGTCGTTTATTTACATGTCATCATAGAGGACAGATACAAATCTCAGATGAAGTTCAAAGTCATTAACAACAATTTCCCCTGTCAAAATCATTGTTCAAATCCCATTAGATTTCATTGGTCAATTACTACATTTGCTATAATCAAAACCTACCCAAGCGAAATAATCAAGTGACATCCAAAAAAATATTTTATCCAAAGCAATATATTATGTACGTACCTATATTTTTATTTTAAAGCGCCTTTTGGCTATTTTAAAGCACAGGGTAACAAACAAAAATATTCAAAAACTTTTTAATAAAAAAAAGATACACCACTGGATCGCACGTACTTGCTCCAAGTAGTATGTCCAAGTTGCTTGGAACTAACAACTTTTAACATATGAAAATAGTTATAAAAAAATATATAAAAATACAAAGTAAAGCATTAAAATCGTTCTTTTAATTGCATAAACAACTAGTTATAAAAGTTAGAGCTCAAAAAAAGGCATGCCATTTGATTATAGGTACTTAAAAAAATATGAATATGTGCAAAAAAAATTAAAATCGTTGGAGTTGTTTTCTTAATAATTAATTTTTTATGTCTAAAATTTTAATAACATTTTTAAAACATAGTTTTGGTATGCCAATTTTAAGCATGTATTATAATACATTTTTAACCTAGTTTCCAAATAATTCGTTACCTAACTCATTTTTGAAATATTGAATTTTCAAAAAAAAAATAATGTTTTTTTTTAAATCCGAAATTTATTTTTTTCAAAATTTTGATATTTTAACATTTTATCAAATATTTTGCATACAAATTTTGACTGAAATCGTTTCAACCGTTAAAGAAAATCGAAAATTTAAAAAACCGTTATATGGCATAATTTTTTTTTTCTTATCAAAAAGTAAACGATTTTTATCAAAATCGATAGAGCCGTTTTCGAGATAAATAAGCAAATAAGCTTTTCATTTACGGTTGTAGGGCAAGTAGTGCTAACAAAAATTTCAATTTCCCGTCTGGAGAGTTACAAAAAAACCTTAAGTTCAAAATTTGAAGAAAATTGCAGTGGTTTAGGCTGTAGGTCGATATACGGACAGACAGACAGACAAACAGGAAGACAGACTTGTGCCACCCACGTTTTTCGTGTTCCCTTTCATCGTAATGTCATGTTTGATTGTTACCTCAATTTTTTTTTTGCAAGAATCCAAAACTTGTCCTATAGTACCTACATACATATATCGCAAGTAAATAAAAATAATAATAATAATAATAATAAATAAAAACTAAGTTATTTATGATTTTACTTAATACGGATTCAAGTTAAATTTTATAATAATGTTGTAAAATGGAACAAATACCAGTTTGTGTTGTGAGAATCGAAATGCCTGAAAAACTAGTAGGTATCAAATTTGTCCAAAGAAACATACATTTTTTTCACACCCCAAAAGGGACTAAAATTTTTTCAAGCTTCTAGTATCTCCGAGTTGATCTTCAACTTTTTCTCCACTACACTTTGAGTTAATTTGTATTTTTTAAATGAATTTCAGAATTTTTCAAAATGAGGTACCTAATATTTTGGTTCTACTTGTCATTGGGTAAATTCTAAAATTTCGACCAACTAATGTTTGCCGTAACATTTACACAAATATTATACCCATTAACAGGTATTATCGAAATATAAATAACTAAATAACAAACAAAAACATGAAAATCTACACATTTAGCAATGTCCCAAAATTAGCTTCCCCTGCTGATTCCAGTCTAAAAACAGCCGGAAATGGACATAAAAAATGTACCGACTGAACTAAAATGCCCTAAATACCAAATAAGATGGGTATCGGTTAAAAGGATATTTCTATTTTATTTGATATAATGCAGATTACTACTAAGCACCCTGTATTATAATACTTTACCGCTCACTGAATGTTTATCGTTCAAAAAATGGCAAAAATGGCGGAGGAGACCGCTGCGGTACGTATAGCATAACAGACGGCATAATTTTCAATTAACTCGTACGTATATAATATAGAGCGAATGAACCCTAACGTAATTGACGTATTCTTAAGTAAACATTACGCTTACTGTTTTCACTTTCACAATACAACAACATGTATGAAGTACACGTAATAACACAAGTAAAGTGAAAAATTGTCGCTCATCGAAATCAACCATTGAAGTCTATGAACCTAATTCAATAGAATTAAAGATTCAGCGGCCGATAACTATGGGATATGATACGATGCAGGGCAAATAGATGTAGGTATCCATCGGATAAATTACAATCTAACCAAATGTAATAGTGTTTTTTTTTTGCTTGTAATTTGTTGTATGTTAGTGTGTTTGTTTGCTTATGCAAATTTTGTTATTGATATCTGCTAGACAATTTGTCAACAAAGTGCTGTGGTCATATTATATAGATATTGATGTATGGATATTTGAGTGAAGGTTCACTTCCAAGATCACTAGACTAGACATCATTTGTCTCGAAAAAGACGATATTGTGTTTGATTAATCAATACATTTATATTTTGTGAAAATGATACATGGTTCCAGCCCGCGGCCGGGCAGCGCGCCGGCGTTGGCATGTCGGCGAGTTGCAAGAAAAAAATATTAAAATTATTTTTATTTATATTGTACCTACTAGTAGTTTTTAAAAGTGGAACAAAAAAGATGTAATTACACCTGCTTTTTTAACATGTTTAACTTAGTTAGATTTCTTGTATGTCTGTTTCGTGACAAATTTCAATTAATTTTTCGCTAACTTTCCCGGCCATGGAACATGGAAAATTCTTCAGATAACAAGTTACATTTTTTAAGTTCTTAAAGTTAATTGTTTTTGAGAAGTTAAATTTAATTTTTAATTTTTTTTTCAAGTTGATATTTTCCCAAAATTTTGCGTAATTAAGTGCTATTTTTGTGTTCAATATTCAATTTCCTTATCAATTCTAAGGAAAATACTGAAAAATGAAAATTTTTTTAAGTTTTTGGGAAATTAAAAAAAAGCTACTTTCTCCAAAAATAAAAAAAAAAGGTTTTTAGTATAAATAATTCATAAATAATGAAGTATGAAAATTTCATGTATAGTTCATAACTAAACCCCATTTTTTGTTTCTTGTTTGGGAAAAGGAAATAGAAGGTACTTTTCCCAAAAAAAAAACATTTTGTTTTTTTTTATTTCTCAAAAAATATTTACCTAAGAGTTGATAAAGGCACTGTAAAATATTAACTTTTTTTTCAAAAAATTTGACTTTGAAATTCAATTTTTCAAAAACTATGCACTAAATCAACTTGATTTAAAAAACAAATAAAATAATGGAGTGGATTGTATTTTGTTGTTGCATATTTTTCAGAAAACCAATGCGATCATCTTCAAATTTTGAACTCAAGGCTTTTTGTTGATTGCCTAGTGAGAAAATTGAATTTTCTTTTAGGCTCCAATAATAATGGTACTTACCAAACAGCCGTTAAGGAAAATCTTTCTTATAACGGCTCCAACGATTTTGATAAAATGACTAAAATCTTTGTGTCTGCTATAAGTTTTTTTTTGCAAACATCAAATTTCTATTCAAAAAAGTCAAGGAATTTCTTCCAAGTATAACGGTTAGGAAGTTATAAGATTCCTAAGTTTCTCCCAACTTTATTCCATACAATTTATATGTAAAAACAAAATGGCGATGATTCATGGTATATCAAGAATATCAAAGCAAGTTCGTTAAATTTGACCCACCCTCATGCGTATATCGTCTTCGTTCAGTGAAAACCCCCTAACAACATTTTGATTTTTTTTTTTGAGACATCTGTACTTTTTATATATTTTTACTGACCAGAATTTGAAGATGTTTGATTTAGGGGAATTTTTCTTTTAGAAACAGACCAACAGTAGAGACCTTTTATTGAACTAAAATGTTTATATTTTATTAAACATATCGTATTCATGCGAGACGTTTCTTAGACGAAGACGATATGTAAATACAATGGGACGGGGGCGATCATGAAAAATTTTCCAGGAACTTTTCTCTCTTTCGAAAAATCGAAACGCCAATACATTTCAAGTGATCCTTGTAAGCTGGAATTCGGCCTATTGAAATTGCCCTGGATAATTTATTCCCCACACCAATAAAATCCGACATAAAATTTCCACCATCATTTAAGTTCCCAATTTTGAAGGATGGAAAAACTCCCAGGAAATTTTATTCCTGATAGCTTTTAATATTTTACAATAGTTAAAATGGTACCAGTATATTTAGTGAGTATAAAATAATGTCAGTCCTGTTGCAAACCCCACATGCGCAACACCTACTTTATTTCCTGAGAAACTTATTTGTCTCGCGTGAACCAAAACACTACAACCTGCTTTATATTTCTCACATCTTCATTTATCCCAAATATTTTTATCAATCACTGTTTTAAAAAAATTTAGTTTTTTCCCAACTTATTATCAAATAATAATTTTTAAAAATTTTGATTCTTGTATTTTAGGAAAAGACTGAGGACATCTTAGCAAAGGCCTTAAAAATTGCTCTCGAAAAACAGGAGGCATACAGAAAAACTGAATTAGGTAAGTTAATCATTGTACTAGAATTCCTTTAATATTATTAGTACGCTGCTGATGCGAAACTAAAAGTCCCATAGAAAAATGACAGCGAAATCATAATCGAAAATTTAAGATCTACTTTTGATTACTGCAGCTGATTATTTGGAGAATACACAAACTATTTAATTAGTTCACTTTCAAGGCTTAACACAATTGTGGCTATTAAGTTCTATTAAATAACATTCACAGAAATCATGATAGTTGTCAAGTATACAATGTCAAGTACAATATTTATAACAACACATTTTGAATTACAACTTTTTTAAATATTCCTGTGTGTGTTGTTGCCTTGTTGGTCAGCAGGAATGGAAGGGATCTACAATTTTCTGTCGATTCCTTACGGCTTAGATGAAAAGCACTTTTTTGTGAGAAGAAAATATCCAAGGGGATTTGTCAATTCCAATTCCTCGCAAGAGACAGTACCCGTTTAAAAAATTGTTTAGGATTCGAACTCCAAATCTTCGGCAGGACTGTCCAATGCAGAAACCATTATCCCCATGGGTAACACTTTTTTTTCTGTAAGTTACTTTTCATAAAATTTTAGATGATAAATGCAATCTAAATTTGAAATTCTTTGAATTGTTAAACGTTCTGCAAACAAAAAAGTCAGTCAAGAAATAAACCGACAAAATCAACTACAAGATATAAGGTCTTCAACCTGCATTCACATATAGATATCTGTAATAAGTCGTAATAAAAAAAAATTAAAAATTAAAGCCCTTCCACCACGCGCAACGCACAGTGGCATGATGAAAGTGATACCAAATAAGCCAGGAATTGGTTCGGCTTGTCTGATCATTTATTTTGTCTTGCAACATTCGGAAATTTGTGTTTCTGATTAAAACAAAAACCCCTTCATAGAAATATATCTATATTTCTTACCCTCATGAAACATGGTAAAAAGTGAGTTCCAAGAATCAATAGAATCTATTCAAATGACTAGGGTGCATATCGGTGCTCTTCTTAAAGAAGAAGGAATAGTGTATAAATGTGCATTATAAATTTTAAAAAGTCGTTGCGTAGTTTAAATGTAAAGAACAATACATTTTAAAGAGTTAGGTACGTTACAGATTCAAAAGTGGTTATGAAAACATTTTAAATAATTGAGTTTCTCTTCACCCTGCTCTATATTCGATAAAACGTGATTGATTTTATCACAGGTTACACAACGCGATGTACAATGTGCTTTACATTATTCTAAACGTCGTCGACACAAACCACTAAGCAATATCTTAATTGACTACTTCAAAAACGCTTTTTGTTCATATTTAAATTGGCTTTACAGAAATTTAAATGTGACCAATATATGTGAAAAGTTAAAAAAAAGATGATTTCGGACATTGCATTCTAGGACCAAGAGAAAATTTCTCAACAATATTGATCTTTTCGGATGCATCAAAATTTGGGATGAAACGAACAAAAAATGGTTCTATGTGTCCCGGAAATGACCGCATTTGGATTCAAAAACAAATTTACAACTGGGTTGCATGTACTTGCTCTTATACATAGTTCAAGTAGCTTGGAGTCTTAAATACAGGGAGTGTTGTATACAGGGTAAATTTTATATACGTGTGTCCCCTAATTCGCTATCCATATTCTGAGGGATGATTTCTGGGATAATTCTAAGAAAAAAATGTAAGGTTGGAAAAACTAACTTTTAATGCTATAAAAATTTCTGGAAAATCAACGGAAGCACATAAAACAATGCACTATTTTTCTTAAGGCTCTTTTACCTAAGAAAAAAGTTGAATTTTACTCAAAATTGCAAAATTTTTAAATAAAAATCACTTTTTTTTATTATTCATTCATTTTCGGTGTTTGACTTAAAATTACTACGGGCATTGAATTTTAAACACAAGAATAGCACTTAATAACGCAAAATTAAAAAAAAAATAATCAATTTGAAAACTTGATTAAACTACCAAAAAAATGGAAGATAATAGCTTTCAAAATGACAATTTTCTACTTGCGATAAATAATGGCAAGTTATGCATTCGTTAAAAAAATTGAGCTCGATATTTTGATCAGACTTGTCATTAGAATGATAGGGAAGAAGAATGGTCTCACAATTCTGTCTGTCTCTTTGGCTTCAGCGTAAACGACTGGATCGATTTTCTTAAAACTTCATACACAGTGGTTTTTGGTGATTCTACCCATACGTTTATTTCATTATTTAAGAACTAAAAATAACAGTACCTCCCATACAATTTGTTTTGCAATTTAAATTATATTTTTCTCAAAAACAGCTATACCACTTTAAAAAAAAAATCAGATGGTTTCTTTCAGCAAAAGCTACCTTTTCATGGGAAACCATTTTTCAAAAATTGTTATTAATGGTACATCCAAAAACACCATTTTCTATTTGCGATTTTCTTCAAAACGATTATTTTGATTTCAATTGCTTTTTCTATACAGGAGCTTCTAAGCAATATAAATAGTTTTTCGTACCAAAGTTAAAAACAAAATATTTGTTTTGGTTTTTTAAATAATGGAAACAAAATTAGTTATGAAAATAAAATAATGTGAAAACTTTTTTTACACTCTTTAAAGTATTTTAAGGAAAAGTTTTACTTTTATATAAAAATAACGGTACCTACATATGTTAAAAAATCGTTAAGAAAAACATATTTGTTATGATTTTTATTTAACTTTTTCTGTGTGTTCAAACTAGTGCAATATACTACAAAAATTATAAAAATTTACTTCTCATAGAACATTTTTTTTTTAGTTTTCTCATTATCGGCTGAACAGATTAAGAATATTTTTTGAATATACAAAATTCCAATGAGATTTAAAAATAATTCAAGTTAAAAGTTCAAATGAGCTAAACTAACTTGAATTATAAATTCGGTCACTCCACTCAAACAGAAGAATTTTCTTTTTAAATTTTCTTCATATTCAATTATTTAAAAATATTTCATATCACAATTTACAAAGTTTTAATTTAAAGTTTTAATTTTTTTTTTTGAAATTTTGATACCTCAAAAACGGGTTAGAAATTGTTTTTGAAATTTTATTTTTATGTGCATATGAATTAATACTTAAGATTTGCATACCAAAAGTTTTCCTTAAAAATGTTTTAAGAATTCGATACACAGAATATTTTTTCTTAAACGATTAAAATGTTTCCATAAAATCATATTCAATCAAAAATTAATTAATTAATTATGGCGTCTTTTTTTCATCTCAAACTCTCAAAGTTGTTTAAGCTTTTTTAAATATCGTATTTCATGCTTTTAAATATTTTTTCTCGTAATTTCCATATCCTTACATATAATTTTCGTATACCCTTACCGCCTTGATCATAAGAGCAAGAACGTAGATCCAGTCGTGCATTTCATTTTTTAATGTTCTTTTTCCTTAAAAATACAGCAAAAAAAGTTGAATTTTTATCACAAAAATATACTTAATTACCGAAAATTTTAAGAATAAAAATCTTGAAAAAAATACAACTTTTTTTTAAATTTTGACTTTGTCTTCTCAAAAATTATTTTCTTAAACATTTTGATGAAAAAAAAATAAATAAAATAAAATGCACGACTCGATCGCACATACTTGCTCTTATATTCAAGTTAAGTAAAGTAAAGTACCGATAAAAAATTGAAAAAAACGTTAAAATCGTCCTTTTAATGTTATAAACAACTCGTAAGATACTTAGAGCTCAGAAATAAGTATGCCATTTGATTACTTGAATAAATGCAACAAAAATTAAAACTGTTGGAACGGTTTTTTTTAAATAATTTTCTAGCAAAATTTTGTTAAATTAAAAAAAAAAATTGGTGCGCAAACCTAAAAACTGAATTTTCAAAATAAAAATTGTTATGTTTTTTTAAAAATCCAAAATTTTGGTATGCAATTTTATTGACATTTAAAAGGAGCTTTTTTTTAAATATATTGATTGCAATCTGTTGAGCCGTTAATTATAGAATCTAAAATAAAAAAAACCCCGTTATATGGCAGGTACGGTTTGGTACATTTTTATTTTACAAAAAGTATATCATACGTTAATAGCCGTTGTTGAGATAAGTAAGATTTTCGTTAACGATGGTATAACAAGTACCGTTATTTTTTGAGCTAAGAAAAATTTCAATTTCCCCTTTGGAGAATCACCAAAAAGCCTTAAGTTCAAAATTTGAAGAAGATCACATCATTAGTTATCCAGATATAAACAGACCGACAGACAGACAGTTTTTCCCACCCACCTTTTTGGGGTTCTCTACTACCGTAGTGTCATGTTTTATTGTTATCTCGAAATTTTTCTTTGCACGAGTCCAAAACTTTCCCTATTTATAGTACCTACCAACATATATCTGAAGCAAAAATGGCTTGGTATAGGCTTTCGGTGATTAAAATTTTTGTTTTTGCCTTAACCTTTAACCTCAATTTTTTTTTCAGATATTGCCTCTCAGGAGGAGAAGATAAAATTTTTCTTTAAACAATTTTTTTCTTAGAATAATTCCAGAAACTATCCCCCAAAATATGGATGACGAATTAAGGGACACCCTGTATATAAAATTTGTGTAACATTTTTCAAAAACTTATTTCTTTTGTATGCCGATTTTGAATATTTATTTTTATTTATTTGAATCTACCCGTTTTTAAAATATGTATGTTAACAAAAAACAAATTGTTTGCATATTTTTTTAAAAATTCAAAAAGTATTTTTATCAAAATTTTTATATTCAATATACGATTTTTTTGTATTAGTTCAGTAACTCAGATGGTATTTTTTTTACTGAAACTATTTGGAGACTTATTTTAACTAATTTAAAGAATGGGTTTCATATGCTTTTGAACAAATTTCTCCAATAACAACCGTATTTGTATGCAAACATTTTTTAAAGCTTTGATTCTGTTGAAGACAAGTTTGTGTGACCCATCGTGCATTTTATTTTTTTTTCAGAATCACATTTAAAACAATTGATTGAAGTATTAGTACACTAAATTATCAATCAATTGCAATCGATGCTTTGATTATTCCTAAAGCAAACACAGAAGTTAATTAAACTCACTAACTACACTGAAAAAAACAATTTTTTCACTGATAATGAATAGAAACCTTCTTTTATTTTCTTTTTATGAAAACAAGAAATAGATAAGACATGAATGATGAATATTGTGTTCTTCAAAATCGCAGTAAAATTTGAAAAAAAAAAAAACACGTAAAGTTCTTTACGTTTTGTTTAAAACGAATGTGCAGCTTGTGCATGATATGCAGCAAAATTGAATAACACAATCGATTATTATATCTGCCGAAGGCTCTAGGGCTGACTGCAAGTCAACGCTGCACGATTTTTCTTATTTCAAATTTTTTTTTACCATTTTGGGTATTCGCTTGACACAAAGTTACACTCATGTGTATTTTTAAACGTCGTCTGTTCTTTTAAGGGCTTTGTAACGAGTTGTATAGATAAGTTCCCCGAACAAAATGTCAATTGACGCTTTTTTCATTTAAATTACACATCTCGTGAAATTAATGCTTCCACAATTAATCACACCAATACTCGTGCAATGTGTTAAGAGGAAAACATGAAACATTAAGAAATAAATCTAAACCCCATGCCCATGTCATATCAAAACATGTGCTAAGTAAGCTATGAGTGGCGTCAAGAGGATAAAAAAAACACTTGCTCTAAAACATCGCCAAACTCCGATAAATTGATAAATTTAATTTTACAACTATTCCGACAAACGGTCTGCTTCGATATGAACTAAACTTTTCATTGACACACTACGTCGTCGTCGTCGTCGTCGGCATTATCTTATCGATGTGTGTTGTGCGTTTAAGTTGAACAATGGATTTTCTTGTTCTCGTGCTATTTAATTTGTTCCACTTTTTTTATGAAACTCAATTCTTAAATATATAATGAAATAAGTGTTCTTACATTTTGTTGTTATTGAGTTTTGTATACTCGTCTTAAAATAAGATACTCGTATAAATAGGTATTTGGGTTTACAAAATTTATCTCACGTATGATAATAATTTCAATCAAATCTTTAAGTCTGATTATTTTGTTTATCTAACTGTGATGATTTTGTTAAGGTCGACACAATGTTACCTTTAATCAGGGGTTCCCAACTGAGATTGGTTTGCGGACCTCTTAAAGGGATTCGAAATTGACGCGGACCGCAAATATTTCCTAATAAAAAGTTGTATTAGGGATTTTATTTCCAAGCTAAGTTTTATTTTGATAACGAATTTTCAGCATTCATTGATTTTACAAGATTATAATTACATTTTGGGTCTATTGAGCTCAATGCGAATCGCATGCATTTTGTAAGTTCAAGCGATTTTGTCAGCATTATGCCTGAAAAACATACATGGATAAAATATTTTATTGTATGAGGCTGATTACGGGGTCAAAACATTCTTTGCAGCCGCAATCATTTTGAATTTTGATAAACTCTTCTTGAATTAATTTGATATTTCAATTATCTTCACACCAAATGGTAAAATGAATGCTTGGTGAAATGTTAGAAAACATTTTGTAGTTTTCTCTTCGATTAAGAAAATGCACGTTATTTCTCTTGAAAATGGAAATATTTGCCAATTCTTCAAATGTTTACTGCGCAAAAATACCCACAAGAGCACAGAGTTGCAATTATACTTTTGTGAGCAGAAAATGCCTCCAATAATATAGTCGCTTTGATCTTCTGCAAAAATACTTCCTCTTTCAACTCAAATAAACGTGTCAATATTTTGCCTTTTGATAACCAAACCAACGAACTTCAACGTGATAAAGTGAACTTTCATGTTTTGATCCGATTTCATTGCTCAATTTACAGAAAAAATACAAGATGTGCATTTTTTCACTGTATTCACCAATTGAATTGCTAGTTTCAAGGTTGAGTTAATAAGAACATAAAAAGTCATGTCATTTGCGTAACTCTGTAAGTCATATCAATAATAGCTTTTGAGGTATTGAAGCAATAACCGTTTGTCTGCCTTCCTAAGCACGTGTCGAACACGTGTAAAATTTGACGTACAATTTGTCCATAGATTTATTTCAATGGCTATTGTTTGGAGAGAAAAAAAGTGGATACAAGAAATATTCAGCTTGCAATTTTGAACAAATGTTGCCTTAGGTCCAACTCTCTGTAGTAAGTCATAAAGAAGATATAGAGCGGCAAATTTTCCAAAAATCACTCAGGTAAACAAGTAATGTCAAGTAATGCCTGGAAACTTCGCTCCTCTCTATCTTCTTAGGGTCTAACTACAGAAAGTTTGTTGCCCTTCGACAACAATTGTTCAAAATTGCAAGCTGAATATTTCTTTAATGCACACTTTTTCCCTCCGAACAATAGGCATTGAAATAAATTGACGTACAAATCTTGCGTCAAATTTTACACATGTTCGACACGCGCTTAGGTAGGCAGACAAACGGTTATTGGTTCAACACTTCAAAAGCTATTGTTGATATGACCTACAGAGTTACGCAAATGACATGACTTTTTATGTCGTTGGCTCTCAATCTAGTATTATTATAGTCTCGCATAGTTTTGGATTCCGTAATTATTTCAGTCTCCCTCATTTTTGAATCCGAAATGTGTAGAAAATTTCAGTTTAGAACCCCCAGAGGCCCGCAGAGCACCACTAGAGAACTGCTGCCTTAGATTAAGGCTTTACTCAAAATATATTTTTTTTGTGGTTTCACAGATTCATAGGGTGAAATAGAGAGTCATTAAAATTGTGTAAATATACTCTGTTTACTACTTTTGCAACTTATCCGTTATGTTTCTGTTATTGTTATATCGTCAAAAACTCGTAAGTGCTTAAATGACATTTTGATGTATTTCTGTATGTATTTCAATTCTAATATCAATGTCTCCTAACTATATTGTGGTTCTTTGTGAATCTTACAATCAGATTAAAAAATGTTTACGATCTAAGAATTCCATTTTAAACCTGTTTTTCATGTCTTCTAAGCTATTTTTTAAATTGGACTTACAAGTTTTTGACAGGAAGTCGACGATATATGGATCATACTCATAAGCGATTATTATAGAAGTGAGCGGAACATGATTTCTCATAATCTGGTATGTCAAAAATCTGGAGTGCCCAAAAAAAGCACATTTTAGTTTACACGATCAAGCAACACGTTCATATCATTAAACTTTGCTATCGAAACGGGTGTTCTCGTTTGGCAACGATGAGCATTCGTTTGACGGATTACATGTTCGTGTTCTCTAGTGGACTATATTCAACTTTGGTGCCTAAATTCAGTTCACAATCAGCAAAACCAATGTAGTCAACGAAATCTAGGTTCTTCCGAAAACTTCGCCGCTACTTATGATAGTGTGTAGTATAGAAGTGAAAAACCCCAGGAAGTTAGTTCTGTCAATGCTGTCAACACTACATGTGAACGACATGTTGTTTCAACAGAAGAGTACTATGTACTTGTACGTGTCACACAGCTGATGGAGAACATATTTATCGCATATAAATGGTTTGAAAATTAAAATTTTTTCGCCTAGTGTTTTCCTTAAAGCCGAATTTTACTTGCGATATAGGTACTACATATAGGGCAAGTGATTCGTGCTAAAAAAAAAATCGAGATTACCATCAAACATGACATTACGGTGATAGAGAACACCAAAAAAGTGGGTGGCAAAATTCGAGAAAAAATATGCGTTGACAGTTGCAAAAATTAAAAAAATTAATACAAATACAAATGCCAAAAAGAACAAAAATAAATACGAAAAAACCATTTTTGCTTACACAATAAATGGTCTAGGTATTTATTTTTGTAAGAACAAATAATAATCTGCTACAATTATCAATTTCGTATACTGCACAACAAAAAGTAGAACTTAATTTTTCTTTTATGATTTTTTTGGGTCATTTTTGTATGGGATTTTTAATTTTGCATCAGCAGCGTACTAGTATAGTAGTCTAGCTTAACAAAAAAAAACTATAAATCCAAGTTTCAGCAATCGGCTTAAACTTCTGCTTTTAGTATAATAATATGCTTATAAGGGTGTCTGTTATTTCCTGAAATGGTTTTTAAATAGCAAACACCCGCTTAATCAAAAGTTTATGCCCTACAAACAAATATTAAGCAAACAAAAATTTTGTCTGAGGTCATTTGCATGTGCCCATACTTTTCCCATACAAATTTGTATGGGATTTTCCATCTTTTTACGTTTTTTTCTTTCTTTCGAATTACTGATGATATTCTTATTATTTTTTTGTAGGGATAAACTTTTGATTTAGGGGGTGTCTTCTATTTAAAAACGATTTTGGAAAATAACGGTCACCTTAATTTATATGGATTTTTTTTTCAGTTTTGCAATTATGTGCAAGCCTTAGACTCGGAACTGATTCCATCTTGCCATTAGTTTTAGACACCAAATGAATGGTTTATTAGTCAATTGTTTTGTATTTCCAAACAAAAAAACGTGTGCCACTCGAGATAAAAGTTAAACAATCACTCTCGAGTCTCGACTATACAAGGTGGTACCACTGCAATATGTATCTATTTTACCCAAATAGCGAAATTCAAGCTAAACGGCTTGTGATATTTTTTTTGTATGCTTGTGTTTGAATTTACTATTGAGATATTGTTGAGCGTTAAATAGAAATTGCAAGTGCTCCTAATTGGGCTACATAACGTTTTGTCATTGCGTGACAAAACAGCGTATCTGAATTATGCAATGCATCTTTCTAAATTAAAAAAACAAAAATACTTATCCCAAGATAGAATTACAATATCGTGTGTGCGATGAAGACATAAAAGGTATTATGATTTGTTTTCAGCTTACAAATTGTATTGAGATTGCCAAGATCACCATATGAGGTATTTTCAATGGAAGGATGGCATGCTAGTCATCAGATTAAACTTTAATGTTCTACTAAAGAATTTAAATCTGTCTTTGAAAGTACACACTTGATTGTTTTTTAGCAAAATGCCAAGAATTAACACTCAACTTACTTCCACTAGAAGGCTGCTACATTATAATAAAATAAAATATCCGTAAGATTACTTTAACAACTATGCATTGGAAGAGAAAAATTTCTATTGTTGACTAAAATTTTTGAGTGGGTAATAGTTTCAAAAAAATTAATTAACTAGATTACTTAATTTTTTGACAAAATGTTTTTGAATACACTCAGAGTTTACAATTGTATGGAGCCTTTGCTATAAGTTCGTTTAGTAACGTATTGATATTTAAAAAAAAAACGAAACTTTCTTTGAGCTCTTGGAGGATAGCTCATAGTGTATGTTATGGCAGGTTTCTCAGGAAAAGTTGTACCACAATCTGAGACGTGTACCACAAAAAATATTAGCTTTGTGCAAAAAGTAAAGTTTTTGTCACAGTTCTTGAAGTATACATATCTACTTTATTTTTCATTTTGCAAACTAAACCTTGTGTAAAACGGTAAGAGTACAATATCCCGAATGTCAAAATCCCGAACTGCATAAAATGAGAATCCTGAATCCCCAGTACCCAAAATACCGAATGTCAAAATCCCCAAAGCGAAAATCCCGAATGGACAAAATCTTGAATGACAAAAAATTCCGAAAATATTCGGGATTTAATTCCGAATTTTAATACCTACTTTTCTAGTACTTTTTCGGTTTTTTAAAAGAAAACATACTTTTTTGTATGGCTTTTGACTTCTTTTCGCTTTTGGAAATAAAAATAAAATAAATAACTTATTTCTTGGAGAGGTTTTTGAGGAAACTTTAAGGAAAAGTTAAAATTCTTACAATATTGGCCAACTATTCATTGAAAAGTAGGTCTAGGTACATCATTTTCAATGATCAAAATATTTACCATTCGATTTGTTAAATTTTAAAATTAAATATTTATTAATTCACTGATAATTGTCAATCATAAAAAAGATGCATATTGATCTTGAATTTGAAAATTTCGAATGTACACAATAGTATATTTTGAAGGCTAGAATCTGGAAAGTACTAAGCAATTCGGGATATATTATTTTGGCATTCGAGATTTTGGCATTCTGGATTTTGTCATTCGGGATTTTGTCATTCGGGATTCTGGCATTTGGAATTTTGACCATTCGGGATTATATCAATTCGGGATTTTGCCATTCGTTACTTTGAAATTCGGGATTATTTGCTTTTTCGGGATTTTGGCATTCGGGATCTCGTACCGTGTAAAACTTGAAATATCTAGATCCGTGAAACCCAAATTTCTTTTCTTATAAACTCTAAGAAAAATAATAATGGTTTGATATTAAATTTGGAAGCTGCAACTGCAATTGAGAGCTTTTTATGATTTTAAGAAAGTCGTATCGCAATAAGGACAAAAATAAAAAAGCAAATTTCATAAAGCTTTTCAATCATCAATATGCTTGCATTGTTTCGAATTCAGGGTTGCATACATAAATATACACACACAATCAGTGGTTTTCAAATAAACAAGCTTTAATTTTTTACTATGCAAGTTCTAAGTTCAAAGAAAATTTGTTATTTAAAACGCTACTCGTATTATACCGAGAATTCATTTCAAATCTTTCGTATTAAAAAACAATTAATAATTCTCAAAACTTCATACCTGATTATAATTTTAAAACATTTATTTAAAACAAAATTTAGATACGCGGCTTGGTTTTTTTTTTAAACGTAAGCATTGGAAACTCTGTCCTATACTAAATTGAACATTAACAGTTATTTATTTAATTTAAGGAAGTAATATTAAATTAACCAAAAGCTTGAAGTAAAATATTTTGTAAGGCGCTTTGCTCGAATAATATTTGTTGCTATGGCAGAAAGGTGCCTACTTCGGTAGCATTTTTTGGATTTGCAAATTTATCCCATAAGGGATTTTTATAAAATTGATATAAACTGAAAGTTTATGATGTTTTTTAAGACCACAAGTGTGTTTCTTACTTTGCTGTTCTCTGTCAGAAAACAAAATTAGCCATCACAATTTATTCCAAAACACGGCTGTTTTTCTATTTAATTTTTGGTGCTTTCTACTATTTTTTTCAGGCTCCGAACCAAATCAAAAAAGTAACATAACATGTTACATAGTAACATAGTATAAAACGACATTGCATATTTTTTTTGAAAATTATTCAACCAACTTTGGTTAATACTTCTAAAAATAGGTTAACAACCTGTTAATTCTGTTACATAATCATAAGGGCATACAAAACACAACAAGAATTTATTAATTTCCTCAAAATAATTAAAACCAAAAGTAAGCCTTTGCTGTATCAAGAGAAAATTTTAGCTCAAGTTGTGGCCTATTTTTTGATTTTTCATGTGACCTAAATATTGTTACATAAAGTTAGTTTGTAGTACGCTTTACCCAGTATCATTTGATTATACATTCAGATTCCTTAAAATAATTATTTTAGTTTTTTTTTGTAGGTAAACTATTCCTTAAATCAATGAATTATATATAATCGGCTGTGGAACTGAAAGTGCAAGCTTGTTTTCAGGAATAGCAAATCAACTTGTGTTAAAAAAAACCATCACCCAATGAAATGAAGAAATATACTTTTACTTTTTAAACACCACATTCCCCAACAGCAAAAGTGTGCAAAGCCAACACAAAGCACCACTAGAAAACAAAACTGTTTATCGAAAAGCTTTTCAACTTCTACTTTTCATAGCAGGCATGATTTGAAGAGCGATGTTGCCTCGGATATGGCTTCTTTGTGCCTTGCTGCCTGAGTGAGAGTTCCTATTATTCTCTTACGTGTTGTTGTAAGCTTGGGATATAGATGATGCCTTCTCATTTTATTTAATTATTTCGTCTCGGTGTTATGTATGTCAGTAGGCTATATGTAATATACAGGATAATGCCATTGTTGCCAAATAATGAGACCAGGATCCTCTTATGACACTAATAACAAATAAATCCGGTGTATCTATAGTCAACTTCCTATTATAGCTACTTCCCGAAATCATTATTTAAATTAATATTTGAAACTTGAATCCATCGAAATTCATTTTATGGTTGGTTGGTTCTAAAGATTTAATTTTCACTCAAATAATGTTTTTAAAAAATATCCCAGAATAATCATACAATCTGACGGAAAAAAAATATTTTAAATTCATCATAGATACATACAGCATACAAAGAACAGTTTTGAATGGAAAATTAAAAATCGAAAATGCTCGTAATAAAGCTATTATTACAAATATTTCTAATTCTGTTATGAAACTTATGACTTTGCATCTGCAGAAAGAAAGTTTTCAAACAAAAATTGACTATGTTAGTTTTGACTTAGTTAATTCCGGAGTTAATTTTATTTAAGCAAAAAAGTTTTTCAATTTTTAAGGACTTACTTTAAATTGCCATTTCCATTAACGAAATTAGTAAAAAAAAAAATGCTGTTAAAACTCAGTCTCTGGAATAGGGTCAACGTCAAGGAACACATCAAGCTCAGTTGACGACATCCAAAATCCGGTAGACATTTCGATGTACAGGAGCAAAAAATAATGTTCATTTTTTCAAGAGGTTTTTTTGGAATTCTATATTTCAAGAACCAATTATTCTAATGAGTTCAAATCTATTGAGACATCTGATAAGATTGATAAGATCAGCAAAATTTTACAAAAAAAAAAAAAAATAAAGTTAAAAAAATTATTTTTCAATTAGTTTTTGGCAGAATTTGGAAACAAAACGGGGGAAACGATGTGAAGAGGAGCTACGGCATTAGACTTTTTTCAGTAAATTACTTTTTACCAATATACCTAATAATAAAATAATGACTATAATACCAAAAATATTTATAGGCGAGTTACCTCCATGCTAAAGCAACGTTTCGCTTTTGCCCATTGTGCATCCCGCTTAATTTTTTGGTTTACTTACATATTTATCCTGCTTTTTTTCTAGCTTATTCTTCTCATTTTTACTTTTCGAAAAAAAAAACATCCTTCATCCCTTGAGTCCGACAGCACATTCATTAGAGTTTTGTCTTTGGTATTTTTTTCTCACATTCATTTTTTATTTCTAACAATTTTAATTTTCTGTTGAGCTTACGTGTATTTATGTACGTCCTCACATCCATACATTCAAATTTTAATTTCTGACACTTTCAATTTTGACAACCTACCTTCTATTTGTGTACTGTGCTGGATTCCGACCTATTAGATTAATCTGAACCTAATTTATTGTGATTGAATATTATAACACAATTTGCTTGATATTTTCCCATCAAGAAAAACTTTACCTTATCTCTGACTCATGAAAGTGTTCCTTTTACACAAACATAAGCACTTCTCAAAAATACATTGTTCATGCTTTCCAATTTCGTATGTAGTTCACCGCAGTATACCATTTCTGACTTTTTTTTTAAATATTTTCCAAAATTCACTGAAATCATTACACTCAAAATGCAGTTCTTAATCCCCCTACAACCATCTTAGATAATTAAAACTATCATGTAATAGTTGATGCGCTTCTTATGGGTGAAGTAAAAGATTGGCCGCT
This sequence comes from Dasysyrphus albostriatus, assembly GCA_946251815.1. Taxonomy (NCBI): domain Eukaryota; kingdom Metazoa; phylum Arthropoda; class Insecta; order Diptera; family Syrphidae; genus Dasysyrphus; species Dasysyrphus albostriatus. The sequence continues at coordinate 181,302,027 of OX276335.1, forward strand.
CTTTAAATTCTCGTTTTGAAATCCCGGTTCTCGATTAATGGAATTTCGGATAATGGAGATTCGGCTGCAGTATTATTTTTAAATTTTATTTTGTCAGAAAAAATTTGTATAATTGATTGATTTCTTTTCAAACTCAATTGATTTATTAATTTTTTTATTTAAAACAGGCACTCAGATTAAGTTTATGCACGTTACTTGCAAACCGCAAAAATGATTTAGACCAAAATTCATTTAAACACCCACTGGTTTATTCCAAACATTTCCTGAAAAGAATCATCCAAATCGGTTTAGGCGTTTTCGAGCTTTTGCAGGACTAACGCATAACGATTGATTTTTATGTAAAATGTAAGATTAAGACACAAAAAGTCTTACATTTAAATGATTTTTAAGAGCTTATGAACTTAAAATTTTGTTGTTGATAGTTAAATTTATTTAATTTTATCGACATTAAGACACAAATAGTCTTACATTTAAATGATTTTTAAGAGCTTTTGAACTTAAAATGTTGTTGTTGATAGTTAAATCTATTTAATTTTATCGAAGATATGAAATTACATTTACAAAAAATTGTGGCTATATATGACAACAGGTGAAGTTATGCGAAATGTGGCTTCAGGTTCGCCTTATCATACCTTTTTTAAATTCTGAAGTCAAAATTCAACACTTTTCCAACATGCGATAAAGACTAATGCCCACTCCATAAAAAAAGAACTTATTGATGCTTTTTATACGATATAAGCCTAAAAGTTGTGCACCCAATGAGACGAAGGTGCCAATTCTCCTTTACTTATACTTACGGCTATGGACAAAAACATAGCACACTTTTAAAATGAAAAATAATTTGAAAAGAATTTCCGTTGTTAAGAATGATCATTGCAATTTTTTTTTCGGTTTTATGTCTACAAATACAACCCTTTATCACACATAGATTTTTGGTTTTGGTCGTTTAAATCATTCTGTAGTCTATTAATAGTAGAGAAAGAAATAACCTTTCCCTTTTTCTTTTTTCAAATATTTCAAATTTTCTCAAAAAATCGGTAGTATAGTCGGTTACTAGACTACCGTTAATTATACACTCAGAAAAAAACGGTGTAAAATCAAAAGAAACCACTTGATTTAAATATTTTTCGGAATAATTAAGCTTCGAAGACGAAAATTTTTAATTTAAAGAAGTGCCACATCAATTCAAAGTGTTTCACCTTTGTTTTAAACAAATAGTCTTCATAATATGATTTAACGATGTTTTCGTTTTCATTTGAAATGTCATCATCGTTAATTTGAATTCATATCATATCTATAAAACAATATTTATCAACAAATATTTTAAAAATATTAATTAAAAAAGAGGTTCAAAAAATCTAAAAAATCTGACATTGACGTTGGCCTAACTTTGCAACACTTTAAAAGTACATGCATGGAAATTTGAAATCCGACTTCGAAAAAGATATTAGCATGTAGCACTTTGCAACTAAGTTGAGTGTACTTTAAATGTTACCAAAGTTGATTTCAATGTAAAATTGCATACCTACTTTTTGCTTTGAAACTAGGTTGACTTTGTTAAATCTACGTTGCCTATTTAAATCAACAGGTTCTAAACGTCAAATTAAATATGATTCATTAAATATTATTCAACTTAAAATCGATTATTTTCAATTCGATTTTAAATTGCATTTATTTTGCCCTCAGTGTAATATTATTGTTTTAAATTTTCCCATAAAAGGCTTTTCTTAGTTGGCAACAATGTCAAATAAAGCTTTCTGCAATCAATGTTTGAATGCAAAACACAGACTATGCTGTGTCATGATGGTATTTTGATTTTTGCGCTTTCCCTTTCGATTTAAATGCACGTATGTACCAGCTTGAATCGCATGTTTTACTTGTCCTCACTCCTCACTGATAGTTGTTTTTCTTTAATTCTCTTTACTTCAATTTTTTTACATACCTACCTAATTTTTACTTTTTATAAACGAACATAGCCTATGTATTTGTTTTCTTTTTTTCATAAGGAAAATGAATTCAACTAACCTACCTTTGTTATGTAGGAAATAAAAACAATACCCATAGGAATGGTGTTGTTAAGGTAGGTTCGATTTTGTGTAAATATTGGCGGACGCCCCATGGAATTGTTGTAGTTTATACGTTTGTTTAAATTGATTTTCATTATGTACTCGTACCTTCGTAGGTATTAATTTGTTGTTTATTTTTAGGTGAATATACTTTTTTGTAGGAATTTTTCTCCTTTACTGTAATGATGGAGACTGTGTGGCAGATATACATAAAAAGAAAAATTAGGTTAACACAAGCTTTTAAGGATTGAAGAATTCATTCTTCATTTATATCCGGTGATGTGTAGGTAACAACCGATTTTTAATTTTTTTTTATTAATACAGTTTGCTTAAGTTTGAGTAGAATAGGCTTAAGTGATATTTAGACTGTCTCAAATTATGACTATCACATGTATCTTTTAATATCTATTTATATTTTTCCCGGCAAGTTGGTGTAGTTTTTTGCTGTAACTTATAAGAGATTTTTCGTTTATTTTTTGAGTTGTCCTAATTCGAAGGAATAATAATATACAAAATTTAAATTTATAAAAGTATTAGGGTATGCTTGTGTTGAATCTGCGACCAATGATTCGAAATAAATAATACCAAAACTGAATATTCACATTGTTTTTCATACTACTGATTAGGCACAGGGTGTTTTGCATAAGGTGTGACAAAAATCTAGATCTTCTAGGTTGGGCTGAGACAAGAAAAAAATCGTATAGGAGCGGGGTGTATTTCTCCCGTGCCAATTAAAAAAAAAACAAAGTAGAAAACAAATTATTAAACAAGAACGACAACATAACCGAAAATCCATTCTAACGAGTGATTTTTTAAGAGGTTTAGAACTTTAAAAAAAAAAAACAAAAAATTCGAAAAAATGAATGAAATATTTATTTGAATCGATAGTTTGAACCTTGCAATTTAATTTTTAAAGATAATTTCATGTAAATGTTGACCGCGGCTGCGTCTCAGGTAGATCATCCGCTGAGTCCAATTTTGGCATACTCTTTCACACATATCGGCCGGTATCTCACGAATGAATGCATGGATGTTGGCTTCCAGTGCGTCAATCGAAGCGGGCTTGTCCCTATAGACATTAGCCTTGACATACCCCCACAAAAAATAATCTAATGGTGTCAAATCGCACGATCTAGGCGGCCAATTGACCGGCCCGAAACGTGAAATTAACTGTTCACCAAACTCGCCTCGCAATTGCGCCATTGTTTCGCGTGCTGTGTGGCATGTGGCACCGTCTTGTTGAAACCACATATCATGCAAGTCAAGAACTTCCATTTCGGGCAAAAAAAGTTTGTTATCATCGCTCGGTAGCGTTCACCATTGACAGTAACGCTGCGATTCGCATCATCTTTGAAGAAATATGGCCCAATAATGCCGCCGGCCCATAAACCGCACCAAACAGTGGCTTTTTCGGGATGCATTGGTAGCTGTTGCAATGCTTCTGGCTGATCTTCACTCCAAATGCGGCAAAAATGAGCCTCATCACTGAACACAATTTTTCGATAAAAAAGCGGATCCTCGGCCAGCTTTCCAAGAGCCCACTCACCAAAAATTCGGCGTTGTGGTAGGTCGGCTGGCTTTAGTTCTTGCACCAGCTGTATCTTAAAAGGCTTTACGCCCAAAATCCTTCCGCAAAATTTTCCACGTAGTGCTGTAACAAAGGCCTAACTGCTGGGAACGGCGCCGAATCGACATTTCGCGGTCTTCTGTCACACTAGCTGATACGGCCGCAATATTTTCTTAACTACGCACAGTACGTAAACGTGTTGGTGGTTTAATGTCCAACAAAGTAAATTTGGTGCGAAATTTGGTCACAATCTTCCGAATAGACTGCTCAGAAGGTCGAGAATGCCGACCATAAAATGGAAGCAGCGCGCGATGAACATTTCGAACCGAGCACGAATTTTGATAGTAAAATTCAATAATTTGCAAGCGTTGTTCATTTGTAAGACGATCCATGGTTAAATTGCAAACCAAACTGAAGCTGTTTGACAGTGACACAAGGTACTAAACACACGTCAGCTGTCAAAACCAGTGTTGCCAAAACCAAACCAGCTAAAAAATCACCCTTTATAATTTCCTTTTTGAATTAAGTTGGTTTTTGTAAATATTTTTTTGGGTGCAGGTTGAAATTCTGATGGTTTCAACTTCTGCTTTTCAAAATTTAATTTTTTTCACAAAATTCAATTTTTAAAAAGAAATAACCAGTCACACACAACTTATCTTTTCCTTTTTTATATACTTTTTCTGGTTATTGAGGCTGTTACTTTAAGTACACTTTTTTTTTGTAATTTTGAACAAAATCAATTTCATATATTCCTAAGCTGATTTTTGACAATTTTGTAAAATCAGAAGACAAGGTAATCGATTTATCTAAAAAAAAAAAATGTACGACTGGGTCTTATGGTCAAGACGCTTAGTTTGGATCGATTTTTTTTTTTTTAATATTTCTTATAATTATTTTTAAAACTTTTTTAAGGAAAACTTTTGGTATGCAAATCTTAAGTATTTATTCAAGAAAATAAATATTTTCCTTAATGGGTTTTTTACGTTACCCTACATTTATTTTTTTTATATACTCGTATGTAAGTATTTTTTTTCTGAAATTCTTTAAAGAATGTAAAAAATCCTTAAATACCGAGTTTTATAAAAAATCTACCATTAAGCTTTCAAAATATTCGATTTTCAAAAAAAAAAAACAATATTGAACATTTTTTTAAATCCAAAAAATATTTTTTTGAAAAATTTGGTATAGAAAAATATTATTATAATATATTTAGAAGCGTCTGCATAAAAAAAGAAATAACCGTTTTGAAAAAAAAATCGAAAAAAACCACTACAATAGTTAGTAAGGCAGATTATTTGAAATCACTGTGTGAAAAGTGTTATTCGCTAATTATTATCCATGCCACATTAATTTTTTTTTCTGCAAAAACTCACAGCGTATAACTTTTTCCGCACAGAAATTTTTACTAAGTTGTCATAATAAATAATTGTGTTCATAAAAATACCTTTCCAATGATAATCATTTCATTGGTATTTAATAGATCAGTTTCCATAGATTTTTTCCATACTCACTGAAATGCACCTTGGTTAACGAATAACTTTTTTTTCAAACAGTGAAACACATTGTTAACAAATTTTCTAACTTCCCCTTTGGATACAAACCTATCCCACTTTTATTATTGTATTTTCAGAGGTGGTACCGCTTACGAATAAATAACAATTTCAACAAAAAAAATCACTTGTAATGTTTTAAGTGCTACTTGTGTGAAACCATTCAAATTCGACTGAAAATTGTAGGTCCCATTTATTCCAGCTGATTAACAACACGGTTATGAGTATAAGTCACTTGGCACTCCGCGATCATAAACAAAAAACAAATTTTTCCACTAATTTTTTGACAAAAACAGTTTTGGCTTATTTGCATTATTAGTTCCTGCTAACTACGGGCCTTAAATTTGCCTAATTCTAATGCGTTTTGCCCATTGCTTTCAATAAGATGCTGCGGCATTTTTTAAAAAGGGATTTTGAGTCGATAGTAACCGAGTCTTTAATTCAAATCGCAGGCACGTCAGGAACAAGCATATGTAATCATTCTTGTATGTAAAAGTCAAACAGCAATCTGGAGACTATACAATTACCTTGAAATTACAAAAGAGTATTATCAAATCATACTTTATTCATCCATTCATTTGGCCTGATGTTTAAAACCTTCCTTTCTAGCTTCTTTTTTGTTATTATTACCTAGTGTTATATTCATTTCCCATTGTTCACATAACTATTTACAATACAAATTTAATAATTAAACGTTGTTAATGAAATCACCTTTGTTGAAATGTTACGAGTATCTAAAATTCGACCCTACACTCCTACAGCCTCTTGGATATAATCCATTATTAATATCAAATAAGGTTGTTCCTTTATGTGAACTTTATATGAACAATATACTTGAAGGACTTAACTATCTGACAAAAAAAAAGTTATCCTTTTGTGATGGTTGTCCTTCAGCTATTAATATTCATATTGAAGATTATGCAAAAAAAGACAGATTTCAAGCTATGAAATTCATCACTGTCATCCCTTAAAGCCCACCTTCCCTGATGGTGTTTGTCCAGTATAGAATTGAAAATTGATGCATTTGATGCAACGCGCATTCTCCACATAACACATAAATGTGATAAAAACCTAAAGCAGGTGGTTGTTATTGGAAGGCTTTAGTGTAAGCAAGCTTTATGGGTCTCCATGAAAATTTGCACTTCATGCAAATAAGATAGAATACATATAACATACGCTTCTCAATGAATCCCCTGTAGTGAAAAATAAATGCTTCCCTTAATTCAGTTAGTGGAATTTATTTCAGCTGATTGCAAGTGCAAGTGGTTTTAGTGAAGACATTTTTATTTAATATTGATATTGTTTTTTTTTTGTTGTTGTTCAAAGATTAAAGGGTAAAATGAGTAGGTCGCATGTGTCGGCCATAATCTCCGAAAGGATGAAGTGTTTTGAAAGTGAGTCGGGCAATTCAACGATCTGTGATGAAAGAAATTTTAATCATGGTATCATTTCCGCTTGACATATCATACATTATGTATAAAGGTATTCTATAAAAATAAGAACAAGGCTAACTTGGGGCTTAATAAATGCCCTTATGATGACTGACAGTCCTGTCAGCCTTGGAGTTTAAAATTGTTAAAAATAAAATAAATGTAAACATAGAGGACAAACTTGAGTAATGTTCATACATTTGTATGAATGTCTAGAAGAAGTTTGCCAAAACTGAAATAGACATCTAACATAATGTATCATCATTTAAAAAACGGTAAAACTGTTAAAATACTAAAAAATGTTTTTCAAAAACTAGTCTAAGTCATAGTCATCAAGAATTTTTGCCTTCCTGATAGTCCATAGTCAAAAATATTAAAACTTGTTGTAAACCTTTTTTAAAGTTGTAAATTTGTAAAATGTTTAAGATCCTGTATGACCAAAATTCTATAATTGTCTTAAGTGTTTAGATTTATTTTTGTTTCTATCTTCCAAGGCGGTTGTACGAATAGTATTCGCAATCGCATTTATTTGCCATAATGGAATCCACAGTTAAACAATTTAAGGAATGTACACAACTTAAGAATAGATTTATGTAAGAATTTTGATCTGGCAAACAAAAGAAAAGTAACAGTATAGAATGGTGGCAATATAAAAATTAGAACGTCCATTATAACTATAACCCGTAACTTCTTAAAGACTTAGCTTTGAAATAGAAGAGAAATTATAAACTTCAAAATCTCACTGTCCACGGGGGCGTATGCGCACTTTTTATATATTATTGAATTGGGAACTTTTGCCTTCCATTTATTACGATTGTTATAATCAACTAAAATTTTATTAAATACTTTTAAATTATAATTCTTAAATAGTGGTGCTTAGTTTGTTCTTATATATCATTTACTTTAAATGTAACTGCTGATATACAGGGTCATCCAATTTCAGCTTCCTGACTCTGATTTAAAAAAAATGCACCATTTATTTTATTTTCAATTCCTTTTTTTTTTGCAAATACATACTTGATATCTTACTTGTAATTAAATATTGTTATGAATGAAAATTATTTGAACACCCGCATCTAGTCCTTCTCCTTCAAGGAAATTTGGGATGACTTTTTGACGGCTCCTTAAAATAACTTCCCAAAATTTGTATTAAAATGAGAAGTTTTTTCATATAAAAAAATTTAATTTTGTGATGACTCCAAACTCTCTTTCTGTTCACGTATTGTATTCAAATAGATTTGCGTAGCTTCTCTGCGATTTGTGTTACATCAATACAAAAATCAATAGAAAATCTAAAATTAGGAGTATAGGAAAATGGATTTCGAAGCAACTGCGTGGGGGAGGGGTGCGTGGTGAGGCGCCAGTGCTGGTCGTGCCGGACGGAGTGCGTTCCACCCTGTTCGGCTCGAGTTTTGTCCGGAAGCGTGGCAGGGTGTGTTCAAGCCGACATGGCCACATGAATTTTGGCGTCAAAAATCATTGCCCATAATAATTCGTGATACAAAATAACGAAATTTGGTGCACTTAATAATAGACATGCTAAACTTAGTGTAACTGCCTATTTTTTTTTTTCCTAGAACAGGTGCTCAATAGGGTCACATGGTCCAAAATTTCAAAACTAAAAAATAAAGTATTGTAGATAAGTGAGGAACCGAGTCAAGTTCTTTGGTTGTATTATGTAATTCTGATGTCAGACTAAAAAATCTTGTTTTTGCCAGTAGAAAAAACTGTTTAACTACCATTATTCAAGAAGAAATTAAAATACAGTAAACAGAATTTTTTCACCATATTTGTGTACTCCCCTAAAATTTCCATACTGTATTTATTTCTCTCCTCTAACTCGGACTTTTACAAAACTGTCTCTCACTCGAAATCATTTTGATATCCCGTGAAAATCCAAATGAGTAAGCCAAACGAAACGTCAATTTGTAGGGTTAAAGGCCATAAAAAGCTTTTTTTTCAAATGTCAAATATCAGAATTCTAAGCCTGATCAGAGATATAGTTAATGCAACCAGAAAAAATACCAACATTTTTATAACTACATATTTAGATTATTTTTTTATTTTTTCGAGTTTTTAAGTAGTTGACATAAAATATGATCGGCAACTTCCAACCGTCCATTATGTCTTAAAATGATTTCTAATACAAACATTTTTTAAAAACTATCACTAAATAAGTTCTTATCACTTTTGGGAATTTTTCAACGTATTAAACTATTTTCTTTAAATTTTGTACAAATCTGCATAGGAGTCATTTTGATATGAAAGTTTAAAATAATGTGCTTGAACATTATTTAAAAACATTTCAAACATACAACAACTTGACTCTCTTCCAGACTCAAACATTTTATTTTTAAATTCTTGCCACGTTCTGACCCAAGTTGTGAAGCCCGTCTTTGGGGAAGTCATTTCAAATGCAAAAGTAAAACCCCGATTTGGGGTGTTATTTCTTGTTGCGAAATTATTATTTCAATCCATTCCGCAAATGAGTTTTTTTAAATTTTCACGTGCCATTATTGCCAGTTGTTGTCAAAATCTGCAGTGCTGCCAATATAGAAAACTCGAATCGGATCACTCTTTATTTCAAAGCATTTCATTTCAAATTGTTCGATTTTGTACAGCTTTAATAGACAAGAAGGGTAACATCAGCTCTAAGTGTACACATTCACATCCTAGCTATTCAATAAAATTTAAAGAAAATACGCATACGCACGAGTGTACTTTTACATTTGCATTAAAATATGCATATGTATATTTAAAACAATTTAATTATAAAAAAAATTAAATTTTTTTTGTTGCTTTTATTTCAGATCAAAATTCAGAAAGTGGAGCCGAGGATTACCGGGAAGGATCACCGGGTAACAGCATGATGATGTCAACCCCACCTCCTGGCGTGCAGACTGATTCCGATGGTCTTATACTGCCAAAGAAAATAATGAATCCTTGTTTGGAATCGTCGGATAGAAAGAATCTACATAGAGAACTGATGTTTAATAATAAAGTGTAAGTAAATTACTTTAAAAAAACTTAACTACGACTAAAACAAAGGTCAGTACTTGTTTCCTGTTTCCAAGCCCAGATCTTACATTTCCAAGTGTTTTCGATGGAAATTGTATAGAAAACATGATCAGCGAAGGATCTTCTCGCCCATTGCGAGTTTTGCAATGATTTTTGCGGATATGTTTTTTTACAGAGTTGGGAAATAATGATTACTTTTTTTAATTTATTTCAACTTCCATTTCAATTACATGTAATTAGTAATTAATTGAAAAAAATTACTTTCAAATTACATGTTATTGAAAATAGTAATGAATTTTTGGAAATAATTGAAGGAAAGCACTGTCACTTACATGTTTTCATTATTTAAACATTAAAATAGTAATAATAAAAATAATAATAAAAAAAAGTAATCATTACATATTTTTTGATGATTACTTTTGATTTCAATTTCAATAACATTAATGTAATTAAATTACATAATTGACACTTTTTAATAACATGTAATAATTCATTGAATTTCTTCAATTACATTTGAAAGTAATCGAAAAAGTGATTAGAGATTTCAATTACTTTCTTTTTATCATTTCTTCCCAACCCTTTTTTTAAAACATTGACATAAAAATTAATAAATACCTAATTATTTAAAAACAATGGCAACACTTCAGTATGCTTTAGCGTTTTGCCTTTTTTAGGACACAAATCGAATCGTAGTACCTCGTGGCATAATGGTTAGTGCGTAGGGCTGTCATGCCAAAGGTCTGGGTTCGATTCCCGGCCAATGCCACCTTAAAACAGAAATTCTTTTTTCCCAGGTACTGCCTCTTGCTAGGGACTGACAAATCCTCCAAGAGTATACTTGTCATGAATAAGTGCTTCTCATCTAGCCGTTCGGACTCGACAAAAAATTGTAGGTCCCCTCCATTCCTGCCAACAACACGCACACAGGAATGGTTGAGAGTTGTAAGTCACTAACGTTAGTATTGTTTTTAATTATATTATAAAGGTATTCATACAACGACGTAAAGCCGTCGTAAATGTAGTAAAGTTTTAAGCCTCGTAAATCTGTCACAATTTATATGGAAAATTAGACAGATTTACGCAGTTTACAACCTTTACGACGACTTTACGCCGTTGCATGAATACCCCTTGTGTGGTTTTAATGACATTTTGAAAAAATATATTATAGGGAATCCAAAATTTTGTAATAGTAAAAAAAATGTCTGCGGACATTCTATCAGAGTGCGTATTTATTGAAAGATATTTCAATAGACAAACGCTAAAAACCAAACGGTTTAAAGATATCTCCAGGTTTTAAGAAAATTAAAATTATGAAAGCTACGTTTTTCTTCCATAAATTACCATTTTTTTTTTACTGTGTTCAGCCAATGAGTCGACAGTCTTAAGTCCTACTCATTTTCGAAAGTTTTGCTTTTAGTGAATCTGCCGATAGGAATGTGTATACCTAAGTACTGTGGATTAAACACGTATCGAAGTTTTACTTGTAGTTTTATCATAACTTTATGTTATTACTTTAAACAAGTGGAGGTTGTTCTTATGTATGAACAAAAAAATCAAAATGATTTTTAGTAAAAAGCGAGAAAAAATCTAGAAATTAATTTTAGTAAAATTTGCCAATTGGCATGCCCACTTTTGTTATTCTTTGTTTTCTAGAAACTTTCCTTAAAGATTTGTATGAGTTTTTGAGAGTTTGCTCGTTTGAATGGTTAAAAAACTTTAAAAATATATTAATTTAATACGGCCTCTATTTCTCAGAAACGGCTCTAACAACGTGGATGACATTTTGTATTTAAATAATATTTTATTATCCAAATTCATTAAGAAAGCTTTTAACCCTACATACATTTATTTTATCATTTGAAAACTGAAGCTTTCATTTCATATATTTTCAGTGGTAAAAGTGTCCTCAACCAAAAGTCCGAACTACAAAGAGTGCTTGAAAAGAAACGTGAACGTCAAATCCTTCTTCAACAACAGCAACAAGAGGCGGAGAAAATTGAATCCGGACTCAAAGGTGAACTCAATCGTGTCATTATGGAGCGAGCTCAAAAACTTGAAAAACAAAGTATTTCTTCAAACTCAGACATCGAAGATCATGTTAATCCCGAATATTTAAATGCTCGAGCAAAATTACGCAATCGAATCGAGATGAAATAAAAAAACTAAGGCTAACTTCTTATTAACAGATGGTTGAGTCTATTTTTTTACCTGCTGATGATATTTTATTTAAATTAAAAATTTTATTATACATTCTATAAACAAACTTTTGGTTTCTTTGTCGAAACTCATTATGTTATGAACTAAATTGTTTGGTTTTAATTTTAAGTTTTGTAAACTAACCTGGTATATTATGACACGTTATTTTTGTCGTGATTTTCCTTTTTTGTATATAAATTGTTTTTTTTTTATTATTATTTAATTTAACAAAATAACTCTGCTTGTATGCCAAATTAACTTCGAAAAATCGAAATAATTTTTATAAATTTTAATTTTAGTTTTAGCTTGTAAATTTAGTAATAAGTGTGATTCTTAACAACTGATTTTGTCAAATAAAAAAAGCTTGTTGTCTTTGTTTTAAATAATTTTAAAATTACTCTTTTTTTATTCTAAACATAAAAAATAAATCGAAATTTTGTTTTGTTTTAGTTACTTGTTACAAAAATGCTTTAATTATATTAATAAATCAATGAATAATTTTGTGTTTTATTTCAATTGAAACACTCAATTAATTTAAGTGTTTTATTTATAAAAAAATAATACAAAATATATGTAAATGTGGTTAAACAAATAACTTTATACAAAATTAGTTTAAAACCTAGTTAGATTAAATTTTATTTTTCTTTGAAATACATACTCCGAATGAACACATTACAAAAAAAGCTACACCAGTATATTATTATAGTTTATTCATTAAATGATATGTGTTAAAAAAACTAAAGAAAAGAAAAATAGAAATTTACCATAAAGTGATCACAGAACGACTATGTTTATAACTTCAAATATAATGTATCTGTTACATGATATCAAATTTTAAACTATCTTTTCACAGACATTAAATGTTATAACATTTTATTTAATATTATTTTACTTGTGGCGTTATTAAATAAGAAATGTTTATATTTTTTTCTGACATTCTGAAGAAAATTCACTCTAATGAAATTCACTTTCGTGATCAGGTCTCGTGGAATTGGACTTTCGTTAAATGGTTGTTGTTGGTGAATCTTTTTCAAAAGTTGTACTGCTGGCAAGAATATTCATCGAAAAATTTATTGAATTAAAATAAAAAGCATTATTTTTTTAGACCGACCCAAATGTTTACTGAAAATTTATTTTGGGATGCAATATTAGGGATGTGATTTTTTTATTTGTTACTATTATGGATAAAACTGTCACAACATAGCCTTTTATGATAAGTTGAACATATAAAACAGAAAGACTAGACTAAATGGAACATCTATAAGTTTTTTACCCTCAAAAGTATATGAAATATAGACGAGACTAGAGACATGACAGTTTTTAACCATTATTATATTTTATGGTGATTAAAAGATTCTCGTGACACAAAAATCCATATGTGTTCGAAGTATGCACACCAGTGATGGGAGCTTATCCTTGCAAAACCGTATAAACATAACTCTGTTATTAATTAGCATTTTTTTAATTCAAGTTTTGTACATATATTTTGTTCGCCATTTTTTTCGAGCGACTTTGTATTCCAATTTTCAACAACCCAAGCTACTCTGGGATTGATGTAGTGACTTTTAAGTTTAGGTTGCGGCAACACTATTAAATTTTCATGTATACCGTTTTTTTTTAGTTCGGTGAGGTGAAAGGGCAGATCTAGTCAAATTAGATGAGGGTGCTTTAGGTGGATTTAAAAAAAAAAATTCTCCGGTGACTTTTGGTCCCGCTTGCATAGATGGTAAGAGCACAAGAAAAAGAAAACTGGTCTTGCCAAACATTAATATAGTCAAAAGTCAGGCGCGCGAAGTCTTTGAGTTGCGACGGTGCGAGACGATCCTAGTTGTTAGGTTAAACCGAGTTAACACCTAAAACATTTTTTATAAATTTTGATCACGAGCTAACTCGGTAGATTTGTTAAGTTAACTTTGGATCAACTGAACAGATATTTCTAATTTTTGATTTTAAGGACAGAAGAAAAGGTTCCCTTTGTGAGAGACATACAGACCTATGAACAATTGGAGAAAAGTAACGAACGTAACGTTTTCATGTTCTGTATTTTCTTGATGGAATCCTTTTCGCTAGAAAAACAAAACATATTGAAGGATACCAGAAACGTTGACATATTTTAATATAAAGGTATCAGTAAATTAAACGATAAATGAGTTTGTGTTGCAATTTCCTTTTAATATTATCTAGAGACGGTCCATTCTCCAAAAACTGCTGCTTTAATTTTACTCATTGTTGAAAAGAAATTTTTTGCTTTAGGGAACGATAAGCTCATCTTCTCTTTGAGAAATTGACCGTGCTCTTGGCTTGCGTGACCTTTTTTCTAAAGGTAGATTTTTCTTCAAATATTGATTAAAAATAAAAACCATCTTTGGCTCTGGACCTTTGGCACCCCATATATGGGAAATTTTAAAAAAGAAAATACCATCTAATTGGTCTTAGATAACTTGTAATCAAGGGTTTAAATTTCAAATTTACAAAAAAAAAAAAATATACCATCCGAAAGATCTCTAGATCGTGATACAAGGTCAACTATTTTCATTAATTGGTCAGTCATAGTTTTTTCTCCAGCATTATAAAAACTCGTTTCAAGGTCACAAAAAAACTTTTGGCACCTCATTTGGATCATTTAAATAAAGAAGTATGCCATTTGAAATACCACTTCACGGTCATTAAAAGTCAGCTATTATCAGTAATTGGTTTACCATCCGAAAGATCAAGATCTATATAAAAGTTCAGCTAGTTTAAGTAATCGGTCAGCTATAGATTTTTTAAAATGAATTTTTAAACAATTCAATGGGGAGTTTGGAAAAATTGTATACCATCTGCAGGATCTCTACATTAAATATATAAAAGGTCAGCTTGTTTTAGTAATTGGTCAGCCACACATTTTTCTAAATGAATTTTTAAAATTATGTTTAAGGCCATATTTTTGGCACCTCGTTTATGGAAAATGTTCAAAAAAAATGTATACCACCTGAAAGGCCATAAGATCTATATAAAAAGTCAGCTAGTTTCAGTAATTGGTTAGCTATAGATTCTTTTTTCAATTTTTAAGTTTTTCTTTAAGGTCACGACTGTTTCAATATAAACAAAATGGGGAGGTTTGGAAGGAGATACGAAAGAAAGAAAAGTGCATTTGAAATCTTTTCTAATTACGTACACTCCACTGTAGGTATTTAGCTATTAAATAATTTTTTTGGCGTGTCAGATGGTGTAAATTTGATGTCTTTGATAATTACTTATCTTGCCTGAGATTTTAATAAAATTAGAAATAATGGTTTAGAATTTATTACAACTGGATGCAATGTGAACCTTATCCCGGGAAGAAATTTATAAGCATTTCTCAAAATAGCGCTAAAAGTTCCGAAAAATTCAACAGTATCAAACAATTACAAGTATAAAATTTAAGTAATGCGTTTAAATATTTCAATTAAAATATATTAGCAATGTAATGTAAACTTTTTAATTTAGTTGTGTAAAATAGAAACTTGTGCATACGAGAACAAAATTAAAACAAAAAAAAAAAGAACAAGTAAGAATGTGAGTTAAAATAAATAAAAACAATATATATTTCAAGAAAACTATTACCTAAAAGCTATTTTTTTATTTCAACATTTTTTTTTAATTGCCCTTCGCGCCGGGGAGATTTATACTAAGCCCCTCATACTATTGTTTTCTTCATTTCGTCGAATCAACACGCCCTAGTGTTTTGATGCACCATTAACACCAAAGATCTCTGTTTATTACTAGTGTCGTCTGCCGCCGAGCGAAATAAAGCTGAAATTCAAAGTTCAGCGTTATTTCATGTTCGAAAAGGACTTACGTAGGCAGGTATTTGCGTTGTTAAAATAAATTGTTCCACTGCATAAAGTAAATAGTAGAGATAAAACACCGAATTGATAAGTGCGTTGGACCGAGGTATGGGTTCAAATCCCATCGTATACAAGCTATAAGGTACATTTTTGTCAAGAGATTTGTGATGGAAACCCGCTGCATCCATTCATTTTATGACCGGTATAATGTTTGGTCAGGTGAAAACTAATAAGGAAATAGCGATTTCCTGAAGAAGAAAAAGTGGATTGGGGTGATTCAAAATTATTTTGGAAGCAGAGAAGAACAACTTGCAGATTCCGTTACGAATTTTGTGAAAACAAATTACGTCTCTGTTGAACCAATCATATTTAACCAGAAATATTCACCCTTATTGTGATTTTCAAACGAACAACACTCCACCGGGAAAAAATGACATTTCACTTTCCGCCTATTGTGAGTTTCGCCCGAAAAATCTTAAATGCTCGAAAACTCCCCTTATTGTGGATACCTACTTATTCCAGGTGAAATATATCGCAAGAATGTTCACTTATATTTAGCAGTGAAGAAAGAAAATCAACTGGGTGCCCTTCGCGTAAATTGTTTGTTTATTTCAGAACAAGAGAAAATCGAGCGAAACTCATAATAGCTTTTAAAATTCGGGGTTAACAATAGCCGTTTTCGTTTTTAGTTGGCGAGGTACTTGCAAGTACTTTGATAGCTTTTTTCAATGGAACACAACAAACTGCTTTCCCATGTAAAATGTATCTACTCGCAAATTAGAGCATGTGCAGTTGTCAGTACTTGATTATGGTTTTCATCTACTCATAAGTACTTTGCCACCTCCAAAGGAAAACGGCTAATATATCGGTTGAAATATTTTTTGGGCGAAACTCAGAGTAAGGTCCATCATCTTATTTCATAAATTGGATCTTTATTCACTGACTGGTGGAATCTGGAGATGAAATTTAACCAGGACCATATCGTTGGGTAGAGGTTCTACCGCAGGTTAAAGAGTTGAGACCAATCAAACTCAAGACTGAAAACCACAAGATGTCCAAAATGATTTTTCGGTGTACATTATATGACGGATATAAAAAAATCCCATAAAAGAAAGACTCGCTTATAAGACAGACATTCTAAATCATGAATCTTATATAAGGAAACCGTTTATAAGAAAAAAACTGATATAAGAAACATATTTTGGTCCAAAATTTCTCTTACTGCCTTAAAAATGAATCTCTTTAATAAGAAATCACCCCGCGGTATTGCGACTTTGAAAGAAATTCATAGTTTAAAGTTAGTTTTGGTACGTTATGAGCGATATTTACGAATTGATCAAATATAAGATACATGCAATTTTTAAGTGAGTGCTTTGGAAACTTATTTAAAATGATTTAGTGAAATTTTAAGGGAAATTATCATTCTTATAATGCGTCTTTTTGATAAGAGAACTTTTCTTTCTCATATAAAATATTTTATATAAGAAAACACGGATATAAGAAAAGAATTCCTTTCATATTTTGACTTCTTATATCTGAAATCTAAAAAATGAGTAAACTATTTTCTTATCAGATACCACGAATTACGATTACATGTAATTTCAATTGAATTGAAAAACTTGAATTATTGATTACTTGTAATTGTTATTGAAAATTGTAAGTTACATGTAAATGAAAAATAAAACAGTTAATTGTTTTAGTTACAATATGTAGTCGAACAAATAAAAATAATTGAAAAAACCTGTAATGATTACTTTTTTGTAATTATTACTCCCAAATTTATTTGATTACAAAAAATATCAATTACATTTAACAATATGTAAAGGAAAAATGTTTCCATACCATTATATACGTCTCCGAACCTCAATGGCTATATACAGTATCGGACAAAACATTTGCGACTAGAAGTGAAAGAAAGCACTTCCTTCAAATTCATAAATGTTTTATTCAAAAAACTTACAATATTCATTTATTTAAAAAGCTGTATAATTTAAAAAATTTTAATAGACTCAGTTATCTACGTTCCTTGAAATTATTCGATTAACCTCAAAATCGCACGTGACAAAACAATTGCAAGTCTCTATTCAAATACAAAAATACTCAAAATTAATTAAGTTTGAACTAAACATCACAGAAATTCAAAGTAAAGGACCACACATATTAGGCATTTTCTTTTGGAGTTGGTAAGTACTTGCAAGTACTTTCCCAACTTTTTCAATGGAACACATCACACTGCTTTCCCATGTAAAATGTATCTACTCGCCATGAGAGCATGTGCAGTCGATAGAACTAGATTAGGGTTTTCATCTA
Organism: Dasysyrphus albostriatus; assembly: GCA_946251815.1. Lineage (NCBI taxonomy): Eukaryota > Metazoa > Arthropoda > Insecta > Diptera > Syrphidae > Dasysyrphus > Dasysyrphus albostriatus. Next base: position 181,319,973 of record OX276335.1, read on the forward strand.
CTCACAAGCACTTTGCCACCCCCAAGGGAAAACGGATATTATTATCGGTGCTCCAACTTTGGTAGATGGTAGATAATGTGGTGGCAAACCAGGCAAATCAAGAGAATTCAAAAATTCAGTTTGATAATTCACGGCATCATCTTGATTCATAGCAGTGTGGATTGATTTGTATGCAAAAAATTTCAAAATTCAGTTGGTATTTTATTCAAAATTTCTGCATTGATATCATTTACGTCTTTATTTTTTCCATCCGAAATTGCTCGATCACTCAACCGATCATGAATATTGAATTGTTGTGCTATATTTGAAATACACCATGACCCCTATTACACGATGATTCTTTGCGTCAGACTCTTTTCAAAATTTAATGGGTGCGAAGGTGAAATCGATGTTTTTCTCCTTCACACTCACGAACATTCGAAAAGAGTCAAACGCAAAGAATCATCGTTTAATAGAGGTCTATCAATCAATTCTTGTTTTGATTTAGTAGTTCGACAAAAATTGGTTGGTAGTGTTATTAAGCCAGTTGAAGTATCAACTTTTAGTATGTCATTTCCAATATCCAATAAGTGTTTGGAAAATTCAGCTGCTGTTTGATCATTTTATAACTTAACGCGCACATTTGTGGTTAAGGTGAGTTTGTATCATGCCACCACAAACAGGATGATTTCAACATACACTCAATTCATCAGCAGCTGTAGATCGGGGAATCACAGGCAATGTTAGGCGAAAATCCCATATATTCATGTTCAATGTCAGTTTAAGTGCAGAATGTGGAGTTTGGTCACCTTACAATGAAGTCGCTACAATTCCAGAAAAAGCGAGTACTAATGAAATTTAGGTTACAGATTATATGGTCGCTAGAAGTAATGAAATTAAAAATGTTTTCCCAGTTTCAGCAGGTGCGTCTTAAAGGACTGGCAATTGTTTTGTCGGGTGTGATTTTGAGTTTAATCGATACATTTCAAGCAACGTAGATAACTGAAATTCTATTCAAATTTTTGAAATTATACAGCTTTTCAAATAAATAAATACTGTAAGTTTTTTGAATGCAACATTAATGAATTTGAAAGAATTGCATTGTTTCACTCCGAATGTCATTCATGCAAACTTTGCCTTAACTTATTATTTTCCACAATTTTAAAACATACGACGTTGCATGAATACCCAATATTTACTGACAGACCCTTTGTTTTCGATGACTACTTTGCATTTTCGTAACACTGATCCAATCTTTGTTTATAACATAGAGTGGAATCTCTTTTTAGATCGTCCTTATTCTAACTAAACCGTCCGCAATTTTGAATTTTTCCCCTTTAATATTGCCTTGATGATCTCCAAAAGATATCCTTTCACAGGTTTATGGACACGATCTGTCGATTGGTGTTGTCAAAAATATTGTATCTTCATTAGTTTTACAAATAATTAATTTCTTTTTGTTCAAACTACCATGAAATAAGTACTTTTATCTTACAAGTTTGATCGGGATTGGAGTCAAATATTCGGATTTGAGTGTGTATTAAACGAGCTAATAATAGCTGCGTTTTTTGGCATGTTCATATGGATACTGGCGAAAAAATCGACATCGGGACAGTTCAACATTTGCCTTGGTCTGCCATTTTGTATTGAATAATCTTACCAACAAACATTTTACATTTCTATGCATATTATCGATAACACAGCGACAATAGTAGTCTGACATACCGTTTTTATCGGGACAAAAGTTAATTCCACTTAACTACCTGCACATAGCTACCCAACTAACAAAATTGCTTCACATTTCAGACATTAAAGTGTTAATTTGTTTCTATAGCGCTCCATTAACCCCTCTGGCGGAAAGTAAATTCTTTAATGGAGCATTACTGAATCCTTAAATATTTTCTGGTGCGAATTCAGCTTGATAGAAGCGATGTACCAACGTTTCCTTAATCTCTCTATATTGTTTTTATGAAATGACCAAGATACATTCGCTTCAATAGTCATCCCGTAAAATTATTGTACAATCTTTATGCTGGTCTTTGTTTCTATATTGCTTGTATTAGAGAATATGGTGACGCCAAGCTATAATCGGCCATTTTATAAGTTGCCCTGTGTGTCGTAGGACAAGATTTCCGAGACTCTTTTTGACGTTTCTTTTTAGCATTGTCCGTATTTTCGTAATTTTCCTATACAGACCCTCTACAAACCATTTAAGCAATAAAGAGAACTGTCAATTTTGCATCAAGCGTCAAGAAGCCGTGTAATAATGTGTGACTCACAGGATGATTTTCAAAGAGGAATTCGAAAAAAGAGTCAGGCGCAAAGAATCATCGTGTAATAGAGGACATAGCGACCCTAATCCAACTCAATCTGTTGATCCTACATGTAAAACGTTCCAAGTTTAGTCAAGTCATTATATTTATTCTAATCGCTTTAGCCGCCATCTATTGGGCAATATATTACTTTTATATGAAACCGCCCTCTGATGTCGAACACACAAAACTGTTCCACCCAACTACCAACACATCGAAAACAATTTTCATACGTCACTTTCGTGATAGATTTTTAGCTGAGCAAAAGGTCGTTCATGAACAATTTTATTCTTCAAAAAATAAAATTGCTTTTACATTGCAAAATAGTGCTGTGAAAATTATTTCCATTGGAAAAAACAGTGATAGAAAATAATAACAATCAAAACTTCAATCTTAAAAGTGAGTTAAATTCCAGCAAATTTTCATTTTAAGGCAGTCAAAATTAAGGAAAGAAAGATTGATTGAAGTGCAAAAAATGTGTCGAGGGCTTCTCGAATTTAGTAGTTGATTTAAAGCGGAAAATGTATGTGCCAGACAAGTGCGGCTATATACATAGCTCAACAGAAAATTGAAAACTTGTAATGCTGACTCTGTTTAACTTACCACCCGTGGTGCCATGGTGCAGTCTCCATCTTTAAATTGAATTTAGTTATTAAAAAAACATCTATAGTTCCAAAATTCATACTTTTAATTTTTTTGGTTATGAAAAATTTACATTTATTTTGTGAAATTTCAATCCCTTTCAAAAATTGAGATATTTCCCTTGCAACTTATGCTAAGTGTTCGTGTGTGTGTGTTTTTGCGGAGTGTAAAAACTTGGCGTTTTATCTTTTTCATATCGACAAGGTTTACCTAAGTTTTTGTACATATTCTTGTAATAACATTGTGAAATTAAAAAGATGGAAGCAGATAATTGATAGTGTTTCAAAGGAGGTGCTTTTTTGTGTGGTTTTCCTGAGCTGGACATTCAAAAAACTTTCTAAAAAATAGCAAAAATAAAAAAATTACAATTTTCTGAATGTGTGAGCGAGGCCACAAGCCGTTGTTGTTGTTGTTTTTGCTTTCGGGTTGAAGCTGAGGCTAAAAGCGGCAGATGTTCGGTCACAATAACAACAACACACTTGCTCCCAAACAGGGTTGCTTTGACTCAGTTAAAAAGAAAAGAAGAATAATTCAACGTGAAAATACCTGTTCAGTTGAAAATTGAATTGCAAGTTTCTTTAATAATATTCCTACGAAAAGAAAGCGCAAATATTTTAAAGCATGCAGAATGTTTTTAAATGCAAATAGTGTGCTTTTATTGTAGGTACACATACACGTACATGTAGATAATAATATCTATTGTGAATGATCCAGAATCTGCTTCTATGTTATGTAGTTTGATAATTATTTTTTTGTTTAAACAAAAAAAAAAAAAGAACAAAATTCTTTATGCATTGTAATTGTATTCCCCTAAAATATGTAGGTACTCATAGTAATATTTAAATTGATAAGAGCATATACAAATAACTCGTTTATTTTAAATTTGTGAGTGTTAAAAAGATATATAGGAGATTAATTTAATGAAATAGAGAAGATACCTAACAAAAAATAAATATAAATGGTACCTACCATTTTAAGAATAAAAACAATCTGTTGGCTATTCGGTAGTTAATATAATTTGTGTCTGAAAGTGTGAAAATGGAAGGGTAGTTTAACATTCTTAACATTTCCTTTTTTTTTGTTAATTCCATGACAGTCGAACTAACTTAAATAGGGCAAACCTACACAATATAAACTATGTACTATATTTTTGAAAACTTAATAAAGTTGAAGAAGATACTTGCTTTTATTCGGTAGATTTATCGTTCAAAGTATTAAATATAATAATTTTAATTTGAGGCAACTTTTTATTCATATTTTTAATACCTACCTACCTAATTAATTTTTAAAGGTTTTGTTCTTTATACTAAATGTATATTTTCTCATGAAAACTGTTGACTTATGCACTTGCCTCAAACCCGATTTTAATGTTTAAGTCTGAAGTGAATTTTTTGCGAATGTGTGTAATAGGTTTAGGTCATATCTTCAACTATACTAAACGGATACCTAAGATTTAAATGAGCCCGCAATTTTCTGTCGTCAATATAACTGCAGCTCCAACTGCAGCTCCGTTTTGTTGTGTTCATAGTGTTCATAACATTGATTATTTGATCGATTTGATATTTTGACGGCTATTCCAGTTCAAGTTTAAGTTACAGCTTCATGTCCACTGTGTTCATACCTAGTTTAACTTTTAAAAAAATTTAAAACGTCTATGTTGGGCTTTCCAACTTAGTGTCTGTGTCTGAAAGTATTATTATTTATTACTGTCAAGCCCAGACAATTCTCGTGGTATTATTTAAGCAAAACTATGGTAGCAATCTGTTTAAAGTACCCGTTGCCCAGCCGATACACATAGTGCTTTTGTTTTCGTAATTTTAAATTTGAATCGTTTTTAACTTGTTGTTCCTTATTTATGTCAAAAAATTTTAAAAACTTACTGGGACAAATTTCATACTTTTTATCGGTTCTTTAAAAACAAATGGCGTCGTCGCTTCGTCCGAATGTCTTTTCTTCCGTCCAATTCGCCTAATAAAATATTTTCATAGTTAAGTACTTTGTGCTAGACAAAATAATTTGTTACATTTATTTATTTTCTTTTAATAAAATTTCAAATTTCATTTTTATCCCAGTAAAATTAAGAATTTAAATCGCATTTTTCAATTGACACATTTGTTTTATGGAATCTGTTTGGGTACGCCTCATCATTATAAAAACGAGTTTTTGGCATTTTTGGGGCTAGGGAAGAGCCATCATCTTGAAAAAGAGATTGGTTTAGTTTTTATTTAACGACTTTCAAATTTTATTTTTCAAAAAAAAATGTCCCTTAAAATTTTGCACAGGATTATTGAATTATCTACAAAATAAGATTTTAACGTCATCTGAAAGTTTTTCATCTTGAAGTTATAGTGGGTCAAAGTGCGCCTATGAGCCATGTGTTAATCTCGCTTTCCTTTGTCTTTTTTTTTTTGATAATGCTTATAGAATAATATGTTGTCAATTTAACTACCTATAAAATGAGCATTTAACAGGTGTTATTGGCCACGTATTTTGTGATCAATCCAAAGCCAAAGTATGTATACAATCGTAGGTATTCAGAATCGAAAAATAAGTTGGGCATTCATTCCGTAAAACGATTATCACTCGATGATAGCGCTTTGACGATAGTCTTGCATTCCGTAAAACTGAAAATGACTATCGTTTGGGCGATATCGTTTTGAGAATAAAATATTTGCTTCACTCACGTAAGACGATAATTGTCAAAACGCTATCGTCAAACCGATAGCATTGAGACGATAGCTAAATAGGTATCGTTTGCATAGATTTTGAAGCTCACTTTATACATTTTTTGTGATTGACAGTTTGTAGGCGACTGTAATTGAATGACTGAGTAGCCACTGTAATTTGACATCATGTCTTTTGTCTTCTTTTTTGTTGCACCAAAGATACAAAAACAACGCAGATTGTTATGTATGACAGCCAATATGACATTTTATCCACAGTTTGGGAATACCAAATGCTCTCAAATTGCATTTTAAAAATAACGATAGACGAGACGATAGTGGTTGAGTTACGTGAAGCAAATCATTGACGATCACGTTAACGATTATCGTTTTGACGATTATCATTTTGAAAATTACGGAATAACCCCCCTGAGTTATTTTCAATTTTTGTTTCCGACTTGTGTGAAAAAAACAATTAACTAAAATATTTTCCACATAAACAATATATGAATGAAACAAATATGGTCGATGCGACGCCGACAATATTGCAAGTTATTTTGTGGGTATTACGAGGAATGAAACCGAACTAGAGTTCAAATAAATCTTTATTAGTATTTATTTATAAAATACGGAAAGAAATTATCAAAAATATAGGTAAAGTGTACACTACGAAGACTCTGATTCCTTTGTGGCCATCACAGGAAAACACATTTTCTTATTCTTCTTTTAATCCCTATTTCTGGATCTAGTTTTCCTCTTAAAATTTTCCCTTTTGCAAGTACTATCTTGTATCCCCTCCAAAATAAAAATATTGGTTGCAAATGAACCTCCAATGAAATCGTAATAGGTATTCGAAAAATAATGACCCCAATAGAATTCACCATTATCCTCTCCCACTACATACTAACACAGACTACGTTTTGCAATATACACTTTACTTATTTTTTCATATTTTTTTTTCAGAATTCTGTAGATAAAAACCAAGTAAGACCAGATTTGCTAAGTTTTATTCCTTTAAAACAACTTGCAATATCATCGGCGTCATATCGGCTAAAGTTAAGAGTGAAAATATATAACCCGGTTTCATTTATACATTAGATTTAAATATTTTGTTTTTTTGTTTCAGTAGTTTCTAACAGTTTTTTTTTCATACAAATCATTAAAATAAAAAACATTTCTGAATTTAAAATAAAAACACAGAAATACCAGCTAAAGAATCACCAAAACCGGAACTGCTTTAGGAGTTCGAAGTTTATCCTATACCTTTTGACTTGACTATTTGAACTACATACACACTTCTGATTTTCTATACTTAAATACTTTTAACCACCCGGGCAGGCTTATTATAGTTTTAACTGTACCATTTTATTTGTTTTCTATTTTCAGATATCGAGTCGCTCTCCTAGAGTTATAACATATTTTTTATTTTGAAAGACGCAGCAGCAAAAAAAAACATTAATATCAGTACAAATTTAGATTTACGTCAGCAAGTATATCCGAACGCGTTGAAAAGAAAAGGTTGAAAAACCTTGAAACGGAGACCTTTGGATCTTAAACTTACTTCGTCGGTACATAAGCTGTTGATTTTCATTTCGGTTGGAAGACTAAACTTATTATACGTGTGATAAAAATCATAAGCAAACATGCTTATAAACAACCCTGAAGCGCTTAAAAATTGGCTTGTGATAATACTGGAGCCGCTGTAAGTATAAAGAATAAACATAATTGGTTTGCGAAAAGCATTTAAAAAAATTTAATTTAAAAAATGATGATTTGTTTTATTTAATTGCGATATTGGTACACACTTGAAAGACCATAAAAGTAGGCCCCAAAACTCTGTTTGTCGGTCTGTTTTCCACCAGCCTTAACCGCTCAAGTAAATTAACAGTCTTTTGCAAGTAGAATTCACTCTTTTTGAAATAAAATTCACGTAGGATACGCAGAATTTAATTGGCATTTTGAAGAAGTGAATACATAATTCCAAAAATCAAATTTTTAAATTATGAAATATTTGCTCAAATATAAATAATATTCTATTCTTCAAACTGCTATTCAATTGATCTGTGAGGGTTATTCTTGCAACAGACAGAAGATGCAGTGTTTGCTTGTGTAATAGCCCTGTAATTAATATACAGGGGATGGCATGAAGCAATTCAGCATTCAGCATATACAGAATTTCGAAGACGACAATCACAACGAAGTTTGGTTGTTGTGGACTCTGCAAGTACCTACAGGAAGTATGTACATATTTGCTAATACCGAACTTCATATTGAAAGAAATAAAATACATACTTAAATTTATCAAATTAATCCCAGAATTTTTTTACAACACAATCATTCTTTGTGGTAATCAGACAAGCAAAAAGTAGTTTGAAAATATTTAAAAAATTAAAAAATTAAAAAATTGTCTGTTCGTAATTAAGTAAGATACAAAATTTTATAAGTCAATGTACATTTTTTAAGTGCACTTTTTGGCTCAGCGGAAGATGTTCTACGACTTTAATAAGGACCAACTTGCTACAATTGTTTCTTAACAAGACACCGATGGTTATAGGAAGTTTAATTTTCAAAATTAATAAACATTTTTAAAAATTGAAAGCAATTTTCGATTTCCCAAAAATTTTCAAATTACACATTGGCCCTTTTAGAACTAAGGTACAAATATATACCACTACTTAATGCCACTCGCAAAGAAATGCGCCTCCAATTCTTTCGAAATACATATTTTGTTTTTTTTTTTCAGATACAAAATAAGCGTTTTCGGAACGAGAGGGGCAGATGGGTATGAATCCTATGAGAAAAGAAGAATTTATACCCGCCTATCGCCTCTGGGTCCGAAGACACTTATCTTTTATCCGACAAAACGAAGTTTTGATTGTAATAATAAAAAAAATTATAAATAAGAAAGGTGATCACAGAGGCAATTTCTCTATCCGTTCTAATGCGTTAATGAACAGTTATATTTTATTCCAAAATATAAGGTTTGATTTTTAAATTCCTTAAAAAAGTCTGTCTTTGAAAATTTGTTCTGAAATATCTAGTATTTTCAATTTTCTAACTTTTTTTATTTAATTTTATTTTTATTTGCTAAAAAAATATCTATATGAAACCTTGTGGTTTTAAAAACATTAAAAACTAGAAACCAAATTAGAATTTAATGCTGGATTTCGAAATAATTCAGAAAAAACTGCGTGGTAAATATAAGAAAAATGTTTTCAATTGAAAGATAGTATTTAAAATTGTGTTAGATTGAATTTATTGATGTGACCAATTATTTTAATATTTTGCACTTTAAATTTTTCTTTCAGGCTTTGTTGGTCACTTTTTTTCTCTGTGCGCAAATAAAAAACTTTTATTTCATACTTTTTCCCTACGTTTCGTTGGATTTTCCCAACTTCCTCAGGGGTTGTTTATTAAATTGATACACTAAGGGCTGGCAGCATATTTTTCGGTTGAACACATAACCAAAAAATAAGTATCAGGGTCTATAGGTGCATGCATCATGAAATCGAATTCAAAAGTATGGCAGGATTTTTTTGGCGCCAAAAAAATCCCGCCAAACTTTTGAATTTGATGTCAAGATGCATGCACCTACAGGCCCTCATACTCATTTCTTGGTTATGTGTTCAACCCATAAAAATTCTGCTAGCTTTAAGACTATGAGGTATTAATATTTGTACATCGATTTGTTGAAAAAAATTAATTTAACATTTTAATTAATAAAAAAATTGCAAAACATTTGAATTGTATCGCTCCTCAAACAAAAAAAAAAAACGACAACGAGTGATGTAGAAAAGAATTTAATAAGTGAAATATTTCTCTACTTAAATAATTTTTTTAATTTGTTTGTATGTATCAATAAAAGCGCAACATTTTTAAAACATTTTGAACAAAAAATTCACTTGAAATAATAAAGCACGATGGATTTGTTCCCTTCCTCAAACTAATGTGTAAAGATTAATATGAAAAAGCTCGAAAGTAAAATTTAACACGCTGCAATTATATTAGTCATAATGGGAAATGTTTTCCTTCTAAATATTTTTTTTATTTTTGTTGTTATAAATAATAAATGCTCAACATTTCAAAACATTTTGAAAAAAAAAAAAATAACTTTAAATAAAGCACGATGGGTTTGTTGCCTTCTTCAATCTAATGTGGTGCTAATGCGATTAAGTTAAAGTTACTCAAAATCTTTATCTAATAATGATAATTTTTGGCGCTTATTCCCTTCTTCAAACTACCGATTCAATTCAAGTACCTAGATAATTTTACGTTTTGGCAGCCGCATATCACATATTGTCTAATTCCTTACTACCAAAAGAATCGATTTTTTTCTAAACAAAATCGATTTCATTCTGTCAAAACAAATCTTTCATTTTCAAAATTTCAGATAGATTTCACACACAGAGTACACATATTACAGGTAATATCATTAGAATTTTAACTTGTTCAGTCAATATTTGTTGTTGTGTTAATGTGTATTTTTTCCTGACGTTTACAGCCCATTTTTTATTTCGGACAGTTTCAGTTTCAATTTGTTGTTGTGTTTTCGACCTAAAGTTCACAGCTATTTTTTATTTCTGGCAATTTCAATTTTGACAACCTCCGGAATATATTTGTGTACTGTGGATTTCACACACACCAGCAAGATTTGACATTTCTCTGGATTTTGCGGCATTCTTTATTTTAATAGATTTAAAGCAAATAAATTATTTAAACAAATTTTAAATTATCAAAAAATTATTAATAGTTAATAAGAAGTTGTCAAAATATCAAAACTACCATTCAAAGTGCCCAAAGTCAATTAAAGATATAAAGCTCGCACTCGCCGATGTGCCTCGATTGATGGTTTTTTTTTTTAATGAATTTGGGTTTGTTTTTTTAACTTAATTGGCCACTGTATTTTTGTCTATTTTTGCAACTTTTCTAGGAAATATATGTTTTTAATTTAACAAAACGACGTGATAAACTGAATGCACTTAATATTTGTAATTAATTTATATGCTCACTAGTTTGTTTACTTTTTGTCAAAACCTACTGTCAGTGGCACACACACAATCTCCCGCGAATAATTAAATTTTTTGTGTATTCCTTGCAACCAGAAAAAAATGGTTATAAGGAATTCAACATTAGAAAAAAAATCTTTCTTCACAACTTGCGTCACAAAACTTGGTCAAAATTACAGCAACAAAGTTAAAAGAAGTGGCGTAATCTTGTTTGATTCAGGTATAGAAAATAGAATGCATGTTAAATGTCAACTACTGTGAACAGGCCTCATTTACAAGGAAAATTGTAAGAAATCCTCGTGGACTAAACCACAACCTCTATTTTAGTAAATAAATAGCTTTGACGCCATTTATATGTTTTTATTCATCTCTTTTGTCTGTAATATTTTGATTAAGAAAAAATTACATAGCCAGAACTATTGTGTCGTTAGTTTTTTGAATTCTAGTTTAATAAATACAAAAAGTAGCAACTTTCGTGAACTTACAAATTTCATATAAATATTATCTGCATAATTTTACTGTTACTGTTTTCTTAAATGCCGTTCAACAAGTTGGTTGTCATTAACACCGAAAGATAAAAGAAATGTGGTTAAAGTCCATAGATTTTGTACGTTTTAAATCTTTAATTTCGTCAGTGTTATCCGAAGACAATAGTGAAACAATTCTTTCAGATTTGGAAACATTTGATGAGAATGAGGAGAGGTTGGAAAGGTTATTTTTTTTTTATTTACCTATTTGTGTTGAAAAATGTTTCTTTACACCATTATTCCGCTATTAAATTTGCCTCATTAGGTATTTTACAGTAGAACGGATAAATTTCTTTAAAAAATCTTGTTTACTGCCTGAACAGAATGGGAATAGGAGCTGAAAGAAAATAAATAAATTTCAACTTTCATTGACATCTCCGTCTCCCATTTTGTTCAGGTAGTTAGGGGCCCAATTTGGCAAGCATGAAAGATTTTCCGTGTACACCCTCATTCACTCCCAAAACAATGGTAAAATTTTTAAAACTCTTGCGGGATTGGGCCCAATATTTCTGAGATTTAGTAGATTTCAGAAAACTTGAACTGGCTTATTTGTATCTTAAAATCTGACGTTTCTTCATTTGTGTATTGACATTGGTTTAAGCCTAGGTCTAGCGATCTCGCTCTTAAGGAAGGAAGGGTAGCACCTAGTTGGCGTCAGATATTTGTTTGATCAAGTTTTTCGTGGAACAAATTTTAGAACGCCTATGACTAAATTTTCAAAAACTCTTAATATAAATGAATATATATGTTATGCACTTATGTTGATTTCCAATTCTTTCTGAAACGTTAAAAATTTTTTTCATAATCTTATATCTTTATAGTTGTGATGCTGATTCATCTGCACTAGCCCGGTATGTTTTGGCTCTTCTTAAAAAAGAGAAGCCTATTAATGATTTAAAAAACGTCATGGTCGAGCAGTTAGACGTTTTCCTAGCCGAAGAAACAAAACCATTTGTTGAGCGTCTATTCAATGCAATCACATCAGAAGAATATCTACCCGTTATGTCCACGCCATCCACGGAAAATGCGGCTGAGAGTATTCCAGCCGCAGTCATAATTGGTACTGACAGAGAACTTACACCACCTCTAGATGATGTGAGTAATGATAGCCTTCCTGATGACACGATACTCATACCCAGCACACTCTTATTGCAGACTAAAACCAAAGAATTATTTAATAAAATTGAAGAAAGCAACAGTACTCCATCAGCGGGTGAAGTTGTCACAGAAACGTTGGCTATCGAACCCATCACAACAGACATATTATCACCGTCATCGTCGTCGGTACCAATTGCACCTCCACCACCACCAATGGGCCCTACCAAAAGTGTAAGTCCATTCAAAGCCACTTCAGATAAGGAAAATCAGCCTCGTGAATCCCGCCGTCGAAGAGCGTCCCTAAGATCTAGATCTCGGTCACGATCTAGGTCAAATGATCGCATATCGCGAAGATCAAGGTCTCGCGATCGCCGACAAAATGAGCGAGAGAAGAACACTCGTCAGTTTAGAAATAAGTCTCCACCTCTGCATGGTGACAGAAGAGATAGAAGAGTCCCTGATCGTCGTCGTGGGCCTCACATGAATGATGAGAGATCTCCTAGAGTCGGTTTCGTAACGAAGAACCGAACAAAAAGTCATTCAGCATCCCGCAGCAGATCGCCTTCAGTGGAGAGACGTAAGGGAGGTGGTTCACCCTCGGGGATCATTAACAACAGGTCACCAGTATACAATAATGAAAACTCAAAGAGACAGCGTTGCCGTGACTTTGACGAAAAGGGCTACTGTGTTCGCGGAGAAACATGCCCCTGGGATCATGGCATAAATCCAGTGGTTTTTGAGGGAATAAATAATTCTGCATTGATCAGTATGTCTCTTAGGGAATATAACCCCGATGCACCGGATCTTTGGTCGCGTGGATCATCTTCTGCTGCTGCGCCTTCTGCAGCAAACACCGGAAATGCAAGCAGCGCCTCAGTTGGAAATCCATTCAGTTCTGGACCACGAAATAGTTTCTCACACAAAGGTGGCAATGCAGCTCTTTCTGGTGCATACCCTCGTGCTACTGGTGGAGCTGGTTTTCGTCCGTCAGGCCCCATTTTTGCCTTTCCACTTAATGCTGCTGCTACCCCTCTTCAGAGAGAGTTGATTCCAGTGACAGTAGTTGATGCAAATGGCTCAGGAGGTGACATTTCGGCCACACAATCAAAGCGTCGATTCGAACTGGAAGACAGCGTTGCCATAGCAGAGGGTCCTAGCAAGCGTAAACTACCACTATCAAGTCGTCTTGGGCCACGCATTACCAATATTCAAAACAACTGCTCTTTGGAGTTGCGCAAAGTACCCCGAGGAATGAATACTATTGCTCATCTCAATAATCATTTTGCGAAGTTCGGTAAAATAGTCAATATTCAAATTTCCTACGATGATGATCCAGAGGCTGCTATCGTTACATTTTCCACTCATGCCGAGGCAAATGTAGCTTATCGTAGTACAGAAGCCGTCCTAAATAACCGATTCATCAAGGTATTTTGGCATAGTCAGCAGGATGGTATGGCAGGTGGTGGCAACACTCAAATGACCAATCTTATGAAGGATGACTGTTCTACTCTGCCAGTCAATGGTGGTGTACGCAAGAATTCTCAGTATCATCTGAGTAATATCTCCGCTGTTCCCACACCATCGGCAGATGCAGCTAAAACACCAGTATCTATGCCAACTACCCCAGCCACACCAACACCTGCTACGACGACAGCTTCCAATTCGCCGACAATCGTTGCCGCTGCTCATGTTCCACCACCATCCCTTCGAGTTAAGAACAATACTCAACGTGTTACGCAAGCCACCACTGCTATCATTCGTAAGAAGCAGGAAGAACAAGCTAAAGCAGTTGTTCAGTTAGCAAATGGCTTACGAAAACGCAAGCACGAGCTTCTTCAGGGTTATGTTAAGCAAATGAAATCGGCTGTAGAACTTGTTGAACGCTGTGAACCCAACGACCCTCAGCGTATTAAAACGGTGGAAACAATAAAAATTCTTCAAGCTACAATTGACAAGTTACGGAAGGAGATCGCTACCGAACAAGAACAAATGGCTGCACAAATCCAAAATCAACAGCCTCCTTTAAAGAAAACCAAGGAACAACAAAAGAAGGAACTACTAGATATAGAACTCGAGCTTTTTGCACAACAGCAAGAGGGAAATGACACAACTGCCATACAAAAACGTTTGGAAGATCTGCAGCGCAGCTTAGGAGTTGGATCTGGCACTAAGCCCCATTTCCCACCGAGTGGAGCAAGGCCAAATAAACATATTCGTCCCCAGTTGCCAGCAGCCGGTTCAACTAGTGTTGATAGAAGGCCAAAGTCAATAGTCGTTACCGGCTTTTCGAGCGAAGACTGCGATTTAGTATTGACGCATTTCAAGGTAAATATACGAATTTAATATAATATAAGACTAGTATATTTTTGTTTATTTATAAAGTAAAGGTAACGTTAAATTGGGTAAGATTTTAGTAATGTTATTTTTGTTTGTGTATGAAATTGATTTTTTACTCTTGATTAAGCTTCATTTTACGGTAAGGCCAAAAAATATGGAAGACTAACAAAAACAATAGGAAATGGAAACAGATAGGACACGTAGGGAGCTGCTTCTTCATTCAGGCTCACAAAAAGATTAGACCTTGAATACGATGTTTTCTTGGCATTTTATTGTATCAAGTCATTCTTACCAATCGGTACAAAAGTTAAATTTGGTTTTGTGAAAATCTAAAATATCTTTTGCTCATTCAAATTTCTAAGATGGTTTTTGCATATTATTTCAATTATTATTATTTTAATTCTATCAGCAGCAATTCTAATATTTTTTATTTTTCAATTTATAATATTAAATTTTATTACGTTGACTTTTTCGAATAATTTTTTAAATTTTTATTAATTTTCGAATGTGATATTTCATGGGAAGTTGTTTACAGTCTAAAAAAGACTCAACGCTCCCGATATTTTGCATAGCTATATTCATGGAACAATTTGATCCCGTATGGTCAAACATGGGCTCAGCCAGCGAAACTTAATCATAAGCCCCCATGTTAGTAATCATGTAACGATTTGGCTATAATATTCTAGGGTCTTAACTATAGCTTCCGTCAGACATACATGCATACATGTAAAAAAGTAGATAAACGGCTTCATTGATTCTGCTTACCAAAAAAAATCTGTGAGCTGTTTGTATGATCTGAGCCAGAATGTACCAAAATAAAAAAAATAAAAATAATTACAGTTAAGCGGATAGGTATCAACAAATATACCATACAAGTTTCAGCTTATTCGAGCAATGGTTTTTGATTAATCGTGGAAGCCAATTCGAAGAGTACAATGTTGAGAGATTCCAAGCTGAGAGATTCCATACCCTATGGTTTGTATTTCTATGTTTCCAATGATGTTGAGTATCGAAATATCGACCCATGGATTGCCACAACCCCTGAAAACTCTTACAGCCTTATTTATAAACCCGATTTAGGTACGGAATAAAGAAACTCTGACTTTACAACGCCTCTAATCGTGAAAAACTTATTTAAAAAAAACACTAGAATAGAGGCGTAGAAAGTAAGCTTAAACTGGTAGAAGGTATAAAGTATTCCGAATTTAAAACGAATATTAGTGAAATCTAATAAATAAATAAGGCTGTTATTGTGTTATAATGTGATGCTGAGCTCTTTTTGATTGATTGATTGATTCTTTATTAAGTTTCAGCTATTTATTTAAAGCTTAATTAATTAAAATTATTTTTTTGCATAAGTTACAACCTTTAAGTTCCTTTTTAAATGCAACAACATTGCTTTGTGACTTTAAGTCAATTTGCAAATTATTAAAAGACCTGAAACCTTTATGGTACAATATATTCTGAGATCAATTTGCTTTGAAGAATAATAGTCTTAAATCTCCCCTATTTCTTAAATTGTTAGGCTGAATATCAGATACATTAACTAAATAGTTAAATAGATAACTAGATAACATATTATATTTTATTTGATTGTTCTCTGTTAAATGGTTAGCCGTTTTAGATTATCAAGCATACATTTAATATGCATTGACCTATTCTGCATTCCCCTATTCTGCAATTTTTTGCAGTCTTTCTTACGTCAGATTAGTAAAAATAGTTTCTTATCATTACATTATAAATATTTATTGCACAACTTATAGGTACTTTCTACGTCTTAATGTGTGAAAAAAAAACAATTTTCCTTGCAATTTTATTACCAATATAATTAATGTGATTTTCAAAACTTAGCTTTTTACCTATATAACTTCTAAGTACTTAATTTCTTCAATCATTCAATTTTACTTCATTAATAATAATATTTTCAATTGAATCTCCATTTATTATAATAGCTTTAGTTTTATTAGTGTTAAGCTTCAGTTAGTACAATTTGAATTAAATTTCTACATCTTTTAGATCAGCATTCATTTGACTCCTCTGCAGAACTTCCAATAACACGTAACAAGAGCCGTGTTTTAATAAAAATTATTAGCAGAGCAGAAATAAAATCGGAACAAAGCGCTTATATTCACTTTCTTATGAATTTCAAATTTGTTATAGCCTGCGTTGGTATAGTCTACCTTTTGGCTGGTATAGGCAACCTTTTGGTTGTTATAGCCTACCTTTGGGGTAGGAATATTTAATCTGCAACCGAGTTGAATGCCATGTTTGGTATAGCTTCCTTTTATGGTAGGAATATTTACTCTGCAACCGAGTTGAGCGCCCTCATTCATTTTACGATTACAACAATTTATGCGAACAACCTAGCCTTTGCGAATATTAGCACATTCTCCACCTCATTTATATAAATAATAAATAGTATTTTTTTGTTTAAAGGAGAATAGGACAAAACGGTCTACAAGACCAATAACGATAAGACATACATATGTCGTTGGATAGGTATTTTTATGTACTACAATAGTTAATATGGGGGCTTATTTCAAATCAATGTGTGAAAAAATTATTCGCTTATTATAACCCACGTCACATTAGTTTTTGTTCTACAAAAATTCCACAAAACAGCGAATAACTTAACAGTGATTTTAAGTTAGTTGTTGTAGTAAATATTATTGTTCATAAAAATACATTTCCAACGATATGTATCTTTTTGGTATTTGTTTGACCAGATTTCATAGATTTTTTCCATACTGAAATGCACAAACACAAAACCTTGTTAAGCGAATAACTTTTTTCACACAGTTGTTTAAAATAAGCTGCCATAGTGGCTATTGTAGTACATATTGTTTTTTGTTATTGGTTCCTAGACCAACTTCCATAAATGTTTGCCGATTGTCCTTTAAAAGAACTTTACTGGCCTACATTTATTAAAATTCTATAGGGCACAAACAGTGTTTTACTGTTTACAAAACTTGGTCGTATGCTAACCATGTGCTAAATTTTAAATATATTTTTTTCAACTTCTGATGTAAAGGCTATTCAAATATTTAAAATTTGGTATACTTTATATTACAAAATAATATAAATATAATAATATAATTTCAATTTACATAGACGTTCGGCGAGGTGATGAAGCACGATATCGAAAAGTCTATTCCGCAGCTTATAGCTACCTATGCTACTCGCTCCAACGCTGAACAAGCAGTCCTTCGCGGGAAGGTTTTCAAAGACAAGCGATTGCAGGTTCGTAAAAATATTTATATAACTTGAAAAAAACTCATAGCTTAATATTAATTTAGATTGCATGGGCACCAATAGTTCAAACTTCTACATCACAAATACTAAACAAGTCGATTTCGGAGAACAACAACATCACCGAGGGCAAGTCAACCGATAAAAACAGCACCAGCAACAATAATAACAGCGATATGGACACCACTGACACCCTGCCAGAATTACGCCTTGAAGATGAAGAAGAAGAAGATGAGTCTGAGGATCGTTCTTGGCGTCGTTGATAGCGCTACACCTACACCTACGTAGGCTCCAAAAACACCTTAATATTCATAGTTGCAACAAAGATCAGTCCTTTAACTCCTTCGTGACTGATAAGAAATATGTTTTATAATATAAAATGATTACAAACCTATTATAATAAACTGCAAAACGCTTTTTAAAATATATATATAAACAAAAAATACAAATATAGTTAAAAAAAGAGAAAAAAGCGTGCTCAGCAAAACACCTAGACTATGAGATATATTAATTATATAAGAATATTATATATATTATGATGTAAATGTAAATTTAACCATTTTTTAGATAATAATACTTAGTGAAAATAATTAAAATAGTCTATATGTTAGCGGATATACAACATAGAGTCTAAAGAGTAATGCAATTCTTTTTTTTAGAACAAAGAACAAAAAAAAGTAAGAATATTAGTATTGCCGTATGAATTTCTAGTTGAAGCTCATTTATGTATAAAAAAGAACAACTATTTTTTTTTATTTAAATCTTATTTAAACTTTTGTTATGCTTAACAAAAATATGTTTTCGCATCCATTTATTAGAGTTGACATTTAAATATTTGTTTGCAGGATAAAACAATAATTGTAATTAATTTTATTTAAGATAACATACAATATTATATTATATTATATTCTAAAGAAAAACATGAACTAAAAAATCAACAACAACAGAAACTAATAATAATGAAATAAAACAAAAAGTGCAAGTTTTTCATACAAAAAAAATAAATAAAATATTCTCGAAAAAAAAAGAAAAAAAGAAATAAAAAACGGAAAAAATATAGAAATCCAAAAGAAAGAAGAAAAGTAAGCAAAATTATTTAAAAAAATGAAAAAAAAGGGAAAAAGAAAGACATACACTTAAGGTGAAAATATAAAAAGAAACTGAGTAGTTTACTCAACAATTTTTTTCAAGCAAATTTTCTGTCTTTTACTTGGGGAAAAAAATGTTCATATTGTGGGCGGGTTGCTTATTGAGATTTGAATGGGAAGTTTTTTTGTGGCTACATATATAGAATGAAAAATATTCAGAAAATGGAACTTAGCATGAATTGCTGATGTTTTATTCTATAAACAAACAAACAAATGGCATCCTTACTATCATATTATAATTGAAGGTAAGTTAAGTATGAAACAACGATATGAATTTTTGCCTGAAGTGATTGTCATCATTTCTGCAATGCATCTTACTACGCAAAGCTATTTTTTGCCCCACCGCAATTCACTTCGAAAATTGTTTCCGATTCATTATTTTCATAGTGAAATATGACCCCATTTTTTTAATAGAAAAATGGTCCCTAATAAAATAAAAAAAGCCTCAAAAAAAACAAATCCAAAGTGAAAAACTGCCCAAAAAATTTGTATGAAAAAAAAAAACAATAACTTGAATTGATTTATTTTTCCGGTATGGGATGATTTTTCATTTGTAAGGGGCTTTTTCATTTTTTGTTTACTTTGATTATGACAATTGGCCTCAAACTTGTTACTACTTTTTCTTTGCTGCAAAATAGCCTCAATTTAATTAAAAATGAAAAAATAATTATGAAAAATGGTGCCAAATACTGCAAAAACAATAATATGTGCTTGATACTTACAAAGAATAAAATGCATGACTCGATCGCACGTACTTGCTCTTATGTTCAAGTTGGTTGGAGTTAAGAACTTTTAGAATATGATAGTAATATAAAAAAGCATTTAAACCGTTATTTTAATTTTATAAACAATCGTAAAATAACTTAGAGCTAAAAAAGTATTACTTGGAAAAAAATGAATGCAAAAAAAATATAAATACAATGGTTGAAGCGGTTTTCCTAAAAATTATTTTTTTTTATAAAATTTAGGTAACATTTCTTTTAAGTTTTGGTGTTCTGATTTTGGAACCTAAAAAATCTATTAGACCTTAACATCTCAAGCCAAACAAGAAAATATCTTTTTGATTCTTCGATTCTACCAGTTATGACTTATGGGTGCCAAACGTGGAATTCTACAAGGTTCCTTGAGAACAAATTACAATCTTGTCAAATGTCAATGGAAAGATCAATCCTAAAGATGCGGATCTCTCAACGCGTAAACCACAACATAATTAGAAGCCAAACAAATTTGGAAGATGTAATCCTGACAATGAGAAAATTAAAATGGGATTGGGCTGGGCACATAGCTCGAACAAGAGATGAACGATGGACCAATACGGCAACAGAGTGGACACCATTGGACCGGAAACGAAATGTTGGAAGGCAATTCAAACGGTGGAGAGACGACATCAGTACCTTTTGCTCGAAGCTACAGATAGAAGAAGATGGAAATTGAGGGGGGAGGCTTATGCTCATCAAAATTTTTGAATTCAAAAACAAAAGATTTATTTTATTTTGAACTAATTGTGTTCTTTTATAACTTTATATATTTTTGTTTTACGAGTGAACAAAAACTTTTTAATAATAATAATTCTGATTTTGAGTATTTATTAATACACATTTATATACATTTTAAAAAAGTCGATCACGTTATTGAAATATTGAATCAAAATTTTTTTTTCAAAATTTTGATAAGCAATATTTTTAACATTTTAAAGAAGCTTTTGCATAAAAATGTTGATTGAAATCTTTTGAGCTCTTAGAGAGAAAATCGAAAATCAAGAAACCCGCTGTATGGAAGGTACCGTTAATAAAAATTTTTGGTAGATTTGTTTGCTACCATAAATTACGCCATACCTACAGTAATTTACTGATTTGTTTTGTTTGTTGGAGCTGTTTTTGAGATAAATAAGCTTTTCCTTAACGGTTGCATGGCAAGTACCGTTGTTTTTGTAGCTAAAGCATAGTTTACAGTTCCCATACGAAAACAGATCAAAATTTCCACAATAATTTTCCTCCTATTCTATGCACCGTATTGTATAATATTCGAGGCGAAAAATGCCGAAACCATCCATTCTGTAATTAATTAACCCTTAGTGAATAATCTATGGGCCTAACAATGGAAATGAATTGAATATATTTCTTTTTTTTTTTAAGTGTAAACCGACCACCCAAAAAAATATATTTATTCACATATCTTTTCGCATGACAGCAATGGTTGTTTTTGCATGAAGCTGTAAACGAACCATGCAAACAAAATTTTATTTCACCTCAATAAAAGAAAGTTGTGTGTTGGGGAGATAAAGAAGGGATAAACAAAAAATAAATTAAATCAATTCACATCTTCCGATCGGCGAAAGAGCCCTTAAGGCAGGGGTCGGCAATGTGTGGTCCAAATGAAGACAATTTTTCATATGGGTTCAGAATAGATTAAACAGAAATTTGAGAGCAAAAATTTGAACCTTGTTAGTAAACATTACCTATTTAAACTTTTTTTTTATTTTTTATGAAAAACTAAATTTTAATTTTTTACATTATTCAATATTTTCCTTTTGGCGAAATGCAGTAACACAGTGTTTGAAGTAACATTTGAATCCACCAGAAGAGAAATTCTCATGGTCTCTGAATAAAGATTCGGCTTCCCTTTATAGTTTGAATTGACCCTTGTATCTAAGCTCATTAGTTTTGGATAGATGTTTTTTTATACCGCCATAGCCAAAACTAATCAATTTACCGGAGGCTCTCAATTGGATTGAGGTTCTTGGTGTCCTATCAGATTGGATGTTTTGAATGTTGTCTTGTAACCATATATTTCCAAAAAGAGATGGCAACACTCACTCTTTACCCGAAAATGTGGCTGCTCAACCTTTCTTTAAGGACGTCAATCGTTATTTTTGCAACACACTTCGCAACTTTTTTCATGTTAAAAACTACCAAAAAGTGGGAAGTACCACATTTTGACAAAAAAAATATGTTCCTGAAGAAATATAAATTTTTATTTCCCAACATGCGGTTTTTCCACAGCTTTTTTCATGTTCATAAATCAAAATATTAAAAATGATAAAAAATGTGGCAATTCCACCCGTTGACTTAAAAAAAGTATGTTCTCGAAAATTTTACCCGAAGGAGAGTCTTCTGAAAACATTTCGTTTAAGATATCAATCGTTATTTTTTGATCATGGACATTTTTTAAGTAGTCTACGATTATTTATTTAATTTACCGTTTTCCACAGCCAGCCAATTTATGGCTTTAACGGTGTTGTATGAATGAATACTTTTATCGTTTCGTTTCTTATAGATTCGGTATGGTAAATGATAGTAGTTATCGGAAATTTTCATGGAACTCATAGCGTAGTTGCTCTGCCAATACACTTGTACGGTGACTTTTCTTGTTTTTCTCTATTTAAATTTACTTATATGACTACAACTACTAATTGAATATGAAGAAAATTTGAAAAGGAAATTCTTCTGTTTAAGTGGAGCGACTGAATTTATAATTCAAGTTCAAATGAGCTCAACTCCATTGCGTTTCGCCTTGGTATGATAGTTTGGGCTCATCAGATGACTATCATACCACGCAATTATATACGTGACAGAAATACAAATAAATAAAAACTGAACCCGAATGCCCGATGAGAAAACTCCAACGTTCAAAGAATTAAATTGATGAACCCATTTCCTTATATCATTAGATACTATACTGAAATACAATCATGAGACACCCTTTGACCCTTTGTTGGTAGGTTAGGAAGGTACACTAGATGAAACTTTTTCGGGATAAAAAATTTTCAAAATACTGGAAAAAAATAAAACGCATATACATATTTGCTCTTTGTGCTCAAATCTTCTAAGCTTTTTAATGTTATAGGATAATACATGGAGGCGATGATGGAGATACACTCCAATGCCTATGTTACGAGAGATTGGTAGAAATATTAGGATTGACCGGCAACACGAAAAGATTACCTCTGATTTTAATTTAAAATTTGGAATACTCCAAAAATGGAACAAAAAAGATGTAGTATTAGGTATTTTTTAATTTTATGGAACTATTATAAAAGG
Organism: Dasysyrphus albostriatus; assembly: GCA_946251815.1. NCBI lineage: Eukaryota > Metazoa > Arthropoda > Insecta > Diptera > Syrphidae > Dasysyrphus > Dasysyrphus albostriatus. The sequence goes on from OX276335.1 coordinate 181,342,974, forward strand.
TTTTCCAATAAGGATGAGTCATTTTTGAAAAACAATAAAACAAGCTGTGGATGAGTAGGTACTAACGATTTTTTTTATTTGAAAGGCTCGTACAATAAATGACATCGTTCATATCACCACTTCCGTATAAATTCGGATCAATTTGACGAAGCAGAGACCCTTTCGTGCTCACAGATTAAAATATTGAGAAAGTAATAAATGATTATAAATATGTAGATAGCAAATATATGTTACAAGTTACCACAGTACACATATTGAAGGTAATATCATTAGCATTTTGATTTTTGATCAGTTCTGCGCATCTGACAAAATCAGTGAAAAATGGTAAATTCCGTGACCCCCACTTGTTAAACATCAAAATTTGTCCTATGTTGTGGGTTCATTTGCTTTTCAGTGTTTATTAATATTATTTTACTATGCAAACAACATTTCTGCCTTATGGTTTTTAGTGTCATTTAAATTGTCATTTCGTGTTTGTCTTCTTTGTTGTTGTTGTAATACAGCGGACGTGGTTACAGGAACGGCCGTCTTGAATTTCATCTGACAGTTTTCATTTCGCACAACATGCGAAAGATAATACCTTAGATATGTGTACTGTGACAAGTTACAAATTTTCAAATGCAAATAGGTACTATATAGGGTAGATTCGCCTAATTTCGAACACTCCCAGTAGTCGAACACTTTTTGAAAAAAAGCTTATAATCTGTGCAGTTTCTCTGATATTCAACTTCTATAAACGCAGAATAATGCATGTGTTATTCTCTGAAACTTTAAAGTCCTACTAACCAATCAAATTTCATGATAAAGTTAAAAAAAGAAAAGAAAAAGAGGATTTTGTAAATCAAGTTATTTCAATATTATTGAAATATTGTTCGAACAATAGGCAACTTCATCAAAATTGTTTTCTTTCAATTAGGCAATAAATATCATAGAAAATAAAGTAAATCTTTTACGGTTTAGGGTCAAGAACATGAAGAAAAACGTTGTGTCCAGTATTCGAACACCTTTTTCTTCTTTTCTTCCAGTGTTCGACACAAGGAAGCTCATGTAATTGTTAGCTTCCCTTATGTTCGAACAGTTTTGAATTGAGTTCAAACTAAAAATCCGTTAAACCTTTTTTTGTTTTACTTCGTTTTTAGTAGAATTGAATAAAAACAAGTCTACAAACACTATTTGTTTAATAAAACTAAGAGAAAATTACTTCTATGCTTTTTTTAGGTTGAAAATATGTATGAAATCTTGTGTTCGAAATAAAAAACTTTATGAGCTTAGGAAACTAGCGTTCGACTTACTGGGGAATTAGGCTATTTTCACCTTTTCTTTTTTTATAAAAAAAGTAGTTATACTACAAAAATCATAAAAGTAATAATAAATATTTGAGTTAAAGCTGCTAAATAATTTTGGATCATATATTTACTTTCAATGGTTCCCTCACAATAAACGATTACTTTATTGCCAGCCACTAAGTGTCCGACTACTGGGGACATGACCCTATTGAAGTTTTGTGTGGGATATCCACTTTGATAATAAAGTTTTATCATTTGCAGGTGTTGTTCGATCATAAAAATTGCCATGTTGATTAGTGACTGAAAATAATAAACAACAGATTTGACAAACGCCACAAATATAACATGTCCCCACACACTATCAACATTTGCCCGTCCCTATTGGAAAACCCTTTATGAAAAGGCTTTTATAAGACAAGTTCTGTACCATAAATTGTTTGTTGAATGAAATTAAGGTTAAATGAAACAAATATGAAAATTGTCTTTGTCACTACGCGATGCACAGTGAGATGAGAAGTGATTCTAGCGCGCCAAAAGTCTTTTCAAAAAAAACCATTCAAAATTCATAATTTTTTCAGGGACTACTACAGTATGTTGCTTAGTTTTTGACCAAAAATGCACTAAATCGAAAAAAAGTAAAACTAATAACTTTTGTTTTGTGTCTACACCTTACAACCCGACTCCACAAGAGATAATTTCTCTCCAACTAAATATCAGATATTTATATCTTACATTGTCTTCTGTCTGCTCTGGGCAAATCATGTTATGCTATTTTAAATCACGAAACCGAAAATTACACTAAATAACATACAAAAACTTAATTGCCACATGCAAATTTAGAGATGACATCAACACTGGTATATGGATACAAGATAACGAGACAAAAATAGAAATTTCTTGGTTAAAAGCCAAAATATCTTCATCCGTCAGAATTCATGTCAGAGATCTCTGTCAAGATATAATCGCGGAGAGATATCTCTGACATCCCAACAAGAGATGGGACGGAGTGACTCCATTGGATATTTCATGTCAAGATAAGTATTCTGATAGAAATTATCTCCTGTGGAGTCGGGGTGTTAAGGTCACATACACGCTATAATTACACCAAGACTGTACAGAACATACCGATGCGCAACATCAGAACCACAAACCCATGCACAAACAGCAGATTTTTTCTCGCTGGGCAAATTATGTCATGTCGTTTCATTTCTCTCTCGCCACTACTTCTATTTTTTGCAACAATATTCAATTCAAATTATAGGAACAAAGTTCACGTAAATAAATAACAACTTTTGCAGCAATATTTACCTCTAGATATAACGAAAATCAGACAAAAACTCACACGCACGTGAAATCTCAAATTTCATGGCCAAGCTTTGAACAGGGTTCATGTGCTGTTCAAAAGTTGGTTTTCTTCAACATGTCATCGACAAGACATGGATTTTTCTGCCTCCATTGGTTTTTTTTATCGACAGGTTCATAGTCCAAGCATGGCTCATGTCTAGTAAAGCCGACGCATGTTAATAATTGGCCAGTTTATATTTCTTGAGCGCTCAAAAAATAATTGAGCAAGCGAATCCAAAAAATCTCAGTCTCAGTTTTTAAGGGGAAAAGTGAGGAATTTTTTAGAAGAATCCTGTTTATATTTCTGAGCGCTCTGAAATCTCTGAAATCACAGAAATATAGACTGGCTAAAAAAACTATTTTTATTTATTTATTTTAATTTATTTTGCTTTTTTTAAAATAATCGGACAATTTTTTCAACACCATATTGATGTCATCATCGGCGGATTTAAGATGGTGTTGAAACAATTGTCCGATTATTTAAAAAAGCAAAATAAATTGAAAAAATAAAAATAGTTTTTATTATTTATTATTGGGAGTATGTGACCTTGAGGTGTAGACACAAAACAAAAGTTATAACAAAGTCACATATATATAGTCATTAACCTTTTAAAAAATTATTTTTTTTGTTTAAATTAGTATATAAGTAAAAACTATAGTTTTTTTAGTTTTTAATTTGCTCAAAAACTAGGAGGAGTACAACCACTAAGTTAATTATGATCGACTCTAAATTAAAAAGAGTATTAAATTCTAAAAACTAAACTAATTTTGAAAAATGTATTATTTTTATTTAATTAAATAAAATTAGTAGGTAGGTACATTGTTTTGATTTTTTTAAACATTAATTATTTTTTTTTTCAAAAAACTTTGAAATGAAATAAATGATCAGATTTTTGACTTCAAAAAAAGCTACATGATTTTATTCTTAAATATGTTTTTCCTATTAAAGTATATTTTTTTTATAACATTTCCCTCTTATTTAGGGGAGGGGAATTAGAAAACCCATTCCCACACAGAAAAAAATTGTTAAAACAACTCTAAAATTAATATTTTTTGGCTGATAAAAGTCATCCAACATTGAAACTATCACATTTCACATTGACATGCCAATCATATCATTTTGACATTTATACAATGTTTATTTAAAAGTTCAAATTATCATAATAATACTATTAATACTAATTTGATTATTTTAGTGTAATATTTACAAATAAAATTTCATAAACACACTTCTATTTTAATAAGTCATAGTTTAATTTTCTCGGTGTATACTTAGCTAAAAGGTCAGCAATTTCAGATATACCTACAAAAATTCTAAACAATCAATTTGAAAATCTAGCACGCTATTTAATCGGACTTGTTGAATTATTTATTCAACATAGCTTTGAATGGTTTAAGTCTACACAAATTGCGATCTCATTTGAACCCATCACTTATTGACTTGTGTAAAAAAAAATCAGAACTTCTTTAACGAAACCAATACCAAACCATAGGTACACTCTATAGGCCAGTAAAAAGTTCTGTCATTCACATCACTTTAGAATGAAGTTCAAAAACCTATTCCTTGTCCCCTTGGTAACGATAACATTTACCTATGATTTACAAATTAGCCTTTGAGCAAATTTGCATTTTTTCCAGCAGAGACGTGTGGCGGCGGTGGGCGTGAAAGAGTAAAATGGGGTAGTACTCGTATATAAACTTAGTTGAGTTTACTCAAATATTAAGAAAAAAAGTGAATGAGGGTGGAATATGTTGTACTGTTAATTACTGTGTGAGCTTTAATTACAGGTGTGAGCTTGCCGAATTTAAATTTAACATAATTAAATGGAAAACAGATTTTGTTCGAAACAATGTATCAGTTTAAAGTTATATCATTAGCTTTCAGTCCATACATTCAAGTTGATATTATTTGTAGAGCCTAGTACACTTTCTCGTGAAGTGAAAAATCGCCAGTGGAGAAAGCAATTTTTTGACAATTCTCACTGGTACAGACTCACGAATGTGTTGTGAACGTTTGACGTTAGAGGGCCTTTCTTATTTTTTTCTTTTAAACAAACTGAATAAACGATCTTATTTACAGCTTTCAAAACAAAACATGGCCTAAAATTAATTTAAATTCTTAAATTTAGCAATTTTATATTTTCAACCCGACCAACGAGATATTTTCTGCGAATTGTCAAACACTCATTCGCAATCCACAACTTCAGGACGCATTCCACAAATCTGCGAATGAAAAATTCGCTCGAATTTAACCTCTTTTAAAAGCACTTTATTCTACTGCTTTTTTTTGTTTGACAATTCGCGTCTGTTGCCGTCCACTCATGTGAAAGAAATGTAAAAATTCACGTCGATTCGCAGTTCGCAGTTCGCTATTTGCAGCTCATGTGAAAAGCACTTAAGATCTGCACGTATGTATGTAGGTATATCGAGATCGTTGGAAAAAGTTATATCGATTATTAAACAGCTTGAAGACACTAACTTAAGTACCTAGGGAACCCTCGATTTGAGGCGGGTGATTAATTACACGGGCACCTGTGACACGGGTTCACGTGTTTTAGGGAATTGATATCCGTGTACTTTTTAAATACACGTATAAATAAAAATACACGTGTATACCTTTGAATATAATATGAACTGATTTTCAGTTCTGGTATGAAGACGACACCCACGACGGCGGATGTTTCTAAAACCAATTTTAAAGATTTTTTATCAGGTCTCAGAAAAACCAAATAAATATAATTATAGTGTGTTATTTGAATGGACTAGTAGAGGTTCCAATCATAAAACAATTTGTTTGTAACTAATAACAATAATAATTACACGTGTATTGCTAATATACGGGTAATTATAAATACACGTGTAAATATAAGGGCACGGGTTCATGCACAGATAATTAATTCCACGGGTAACACGTGTATTTAACTACACGTGCATTAGGGGCTCTAGTACCTACCAAAGTAATGCATTTTGTTTATAAACAATATTTTTGGTGCATGTATGAAAGTAAAAATTTAATTGCAACTTAACTACCTGAACATAATGGGAGACGTAGCTGCAATAGATGTCCAAGATGCTGCATTGAAAGTAAAAATTTGTTTAACTCTTGCAGGTGCAGCTGCAGAATTTTTGACATCTCTTATTCCATCTCCATCTCCGATTCTGTTCAGGCAGTAAATGATCAGAGACTTCACACATTTGTTAGGGTCTTGAATATGATTTAGAAAAGCGTTAATTAAATAAAATAATAAGTCTTATTGTTTCTTGAGTTTCACGTTAACAGCACACGCGATTCGCCTTTTTAGAGTATTCATTTCGTAATTATTTGTAATGAAGAGCTTATGTTGTCACTTATTTTCTGTCGGCACGCGAACGAAAGAAAAGATAGAGAGTACTGACTGAGAAGCTAAGGCAAAACTTATAATAGCTTGTAAAAAACCTAGGGAACAAACATTTTTCGGGTGCAATATTTTCCATGTGAAACTCACATAGTAAGACTGTATAAAATTTGGCTTCCATAATTTATTAATTTATTCAAAAGTGCAAGTGCATCGTATTACGGGTGTTGTGGAAAAGGCACTTGAAGAAAAACAAGTATGCTCGGCTATATTTTTGCATGTTGCTCAAGCAAGGCTTCGCACTTGGGACTTGAGTACAAACTGCATAGGGATCTTCCCAGGCAGTGCTACGAAATACTGAAATCCTACGTTACGAACCGACTCTTTAGGTGAAGCCGGTGTACCACAAGGAAGTGTCCTAGCACCAACCCTGTATCTGTAATATACAAGGGATATTCCAGTGAACATCAACGCAATTATGGCCACCTTTGCTGATGATATTGCAATATTGGTGCCAGATAAATCCATTACGAAGGCTACACAAAAACTGCAAGCAATGAAATGAAAATGAAACAAAATTGACGCATATAAACTTTACAAACAAAAAAATAAACAATTATTATAAACAGTACAGCAGAACCTTACTCCAAAACTACCATCGACATCGTGAACTTCAAATTGAAATGGTTATAAAAGTGGTTCAAAAACACGCTGTATAACACTATCAGTGACTGTAAAGTCATACCAACTCCAAAATGGAGACCGTCTTAATTGTACGAAATGTAATGACAATGACAATGCTCGGAGATTAAGAAGATAATAAAAAAAATAAAATCTGTGGGAATTTGTTATAACTTCAAACTTCCCATCCCACAATGTGATTTACAAATTAAGAAAGAAAAATCATTGGTTGATTTTTCATAGATTGGTCCTGATTCACCGGTGGTTTTAGGTAAGAGTCCCAAACTACTCAGTACCGTTTCTTACCGAGTGTCTTTTGAAGATTTCCATGGGATGAAAAAAAAGTTACAAACTTTTAACTATTATGATCATAAAACAATAAAAAGTTAGCCTATCAAACAATTTCTTAAAAATGGAAATGTCTGATATATTCGTAATTTTTTCTTGAAATAGACCTTCTAGGCTTTTAATGAATTCTCTACATTCAATTCTCTTAAAAAAGTAACAGTAAGGATTTCTTAAGATATATGTATTATTAACATATTTTTATTTTTTTTCTTACAGTTTATTTAAATAAAAGAATCATAATACCAATATTTTGTAAATTGGTGTACATACGACGTCTGTGAAGTTAGCAGGGCAGCTTTACCCAACAAAGATCAAAATATTTTTTGCATTTTTTTTACATTTCTATTCCCGATATGCAGTTCACCAAAAACGGGTGTAATAGAGTGACCTGCAAGATTCACTGTGAAGTTAGCAGGTCAGTATGATTTTTTTTTTCGAATTGAGGACTTCAAATTTTGAACTTCAATCGTTGAAATGCAAAACCACTGCAAATTTGAAGCCTTATACGACAAGTCCTTAGCATGCTGATTCCTGAGATGCAGGGTGGCGCACGAATCGTGCTACAAAAATAAAACGTAATAACTTTTCTTCTGTGTTAGTAATCGGCTTATTTTTTTTTTATTTTGTAGGTTACTATTTAGATTTATAAAAATGGATGCTTGGGATACGGAGAAAAGAATTTGGATAGTGCAACGGTACCATGCTTTGCAGTCCGTCATTTCCGTCCAAAGGGAATTTAGGCGGGAGTTTGGCGGTAATCCCCCGAGTAGATGGACCATTATGAGGTTTGTAAACATGTTTGCCGAATCTGGAAGCATCGCACGAAGGCCGTACCATCGAGATGCCAATGTTTGGGTTCAGGATACAATCGCAGCAGTAGCATCTGCAATACAGGCCAATCCGAGCGTTTCGACCCGAAACTTATCGGGGCAAATTGGAGTTAGTAGACGGTCATTACAACGGATACTTCATGACGATTTAAACTTGTTTCCGTACAAAGTCCAAATTACTAGCAAGTTAAACCCTCAGGATTTGCCTGTTCGCCTGGAATTTTGCCAAAAAATGATATCAATGGCCGAAGAAGACAACACATTGATCAATTGTTTGTTCATGTCTGATGAGGCCCATTTTGATCTTAACGGCAATTTAAACAAGCAAAATTGCCGTATATGGAATGAGTCTAATCCAGAAATGCTCCATGAGACGGAACTGCACCCAGAACGAGTCACTGTGTGGTACGCAGTTTCATCAAGGTGTATTGTCGGGCCGTACTTCTTTGAAGAAAACGGTGTAACCGTTACTGTCAATGGGGACCGTTATTTAAAGATGTTGAAGAAGTTTTGTTACCCAGAACTGCGCCGAAGACGTATACCATTCAACAGCGTTTGGTTTCAGCAAGATGGAGCAACTGCACATATAGCCAGACCAGTTATGGCGGAGCTAAACAAAAAATGCGCAAACAAATTAATTTCTAGGAACTCCACTCTTCGCTGGCCCCAAGGTCACCTGACCTGACTGCACCAGACTTCTTTTTATGGGGATATGTCAAGCAAGAGGTGTATAAAACGAAGCCCAGGAATTTAACTGAATTAAAGCAGTCCATAACGACAGTAATTGAGGCGATCCCAACTTCAACTCTTCAGGCCGCAATGAATAATTTTTTGATCAGGTGCCGCATATGCGTGGAAGAGCGTGGAGGTCATTTGCGGTCTATAATCTTTAAAAACAACTAATTATTTAAAATAAAATTTAATTTTCTAACCAATAAAAAAAAAATAAATGAAATGCCTCGATTAAAAAAAAAGTTATTTGAATTTCTTATTGTAGCACAACTGGTGCGCCACCCTGTACATGATATGACCCGCTAACTTCACTATGAACTTAGTAGGTCACTCGATTATACTCTTATTTGACGAAGTGCAACATAGAAATAGAACAAATGAAGAAAAAAACTGCAAATTGCTCTCAAGGACCCATTTGCGTGATTGAAAGTTGACCTGCTAACTTCACAGACGTGGACAGTACATACGGCCTTTTCAATATATTTTGTGAAACATATGAAAGCCTTACTATCTACGCTATTTTAAATAAAATAAAATATTTTTAATTTAAAACTAAAAACTAAAGCACATGATAAGCTTTAAGACTTGTATTTTTTGGAACTTCTTACGTTTTATATTCAATTTGCGGCAAGCGATTTAATGTTTTCCCTTATAACTCAAAAGTATGACGATTGTATAGTTAGGACCAGAGTTGGGAAGTAATGATAAAAAAAAGTTCAATTTCAATTACTTGTAATTGAAATCTCAGACCTTTTTTTTCAGTTACTCTTAAATGTAATTGAAGAAATTCAATTACTAATTACATGTTATTGAAAAGTGTCAACTACTTGTAATTCAATTACATTAGTGTAATTGAAAACAAAAGTAATCGTCAAAAAATCAGTAATGATTATTTTTTCAGTAATCATTACACAAAATGTAGTTAATTAACTGTTTTTGGCAATTACATTTTTCTTGGAATTGCACATATTACGAGAGCTAGCAACTCAAAAAAGAAGTAATTTTAGTATGGCTGGCTTTGTATATTTGTTTTCTCTAACTCCTCAGACTAGAATGTTTTAATCAATTATTTTTGCATTTTAAAGTCTTGAAAATGAATATATTGTGTTAGTTTGGTAGTAAGAATACCTTTTATTTACTTATATTATTATTAATATTATGTTTAATTAATAAAAACAAGTAATGAAATACAATCAAAGTAATCAATTACCTTAAATGGAATTTAAACTGAGTTTCGAAATGCGAATGCGAAAACCCATTACTATTTTCAATTACATGTAATTCGTAGGTGAATTTTTTCAATTACAATTACAAGTAATTGAAATTCATGTTTTTTGCAATTACAATCATTTGTAATTGTAATTGAAAAAAGTTCAATTACGAATTACACGTAATTGAAATGAATGTTGAAATAAATTACAAAAAGTAATCATTATTTCCCAACTCGGTTAGGACCTTTACGAGATTATGAGAAGAATAGTGTTATAGCTTTCGGTTAGTGAATAGTTAAACAAAAATTTTATACAAATAAAATTAAAATGATATTTTTTATATAGGTAATATTTAGTGCAAACAAGTATTGATTATAACATACGATTATTTTAACAACTTTTAGGTGTCTGTTGAATGCATGCCCAATTGTAGATTTCCGGTGAGTTGAGAAAGTAAAATAGTTGCCCGTTAGCTTTAATACTAAAACGTAATAATTTTTAATATTGTATACCAAGTTTAAAAATTTTTAAATACTAATTTCTTAAAAACCAATAAAACGTATCAAAATCGCTTTCACCGATTTCGAGAAAATAAAAAGTCAAAAAGAAAATTTTGTGTAGGAAAAGAAGGTAGGTTTCCAGTTAGGCTATGAAAATAAAGACAGTGAGAATTGAATTGGACTTGAAGAAAAGTATATTTAAAAATTAAATAAATTATCCATATCCAAAAAATGTTCAGATACGTTGAGTTGTTTTTGCATCAGCTGTTTTAAGCAAGGAATTACAACAATATATAAACAAATCCGGATCACTAAAGATACGTTACCGAATCTGCCAAATGGTTCATGATTTGTTGTAAAAATTGAAACCAAAATCACTCTCACACATTAACTGCATTTAACTATCAATATCTGATCCGAACCAATTTTGAACCCATAATTTAAATAAATCAACTTGCTTTTATCTGGATCTATTTCAATGATCCAAAAATTAGTTTTTACTCTGGTGGGTTGGAGGCTATTTACTATTGTGAATAGTCTCAATCTAAATAGAGCAAAAGAAAATGCAACAAGCACATGAAAAATAATCAAACTGTGACGGGTATATAACACACTTCTGTCACTTTTTTAGATCATGTTTGTTTTAACTATTTATCAATTTATGGAATTTATCTGCCCATTTTTTCAGAAACAGTAGCCGCGTTTAATTATCGCTCATAACCCATACGGGTCACCTTATAAAAATAAAACGATGAGGGTTAGTGAGAAAATAGTGCTATATACCCATCTCTTTTTTTTATAATTCACCTCATGAAACATGGGGCCTGTCTCTTATCCTACACTGATGACTACTTCTGACAAAACGCTGACATCATTCACAATGGTAAATAGCCGTCTGCCGGTCAGAGTGAAAACTTGTACCTAGAGTATTGAAATTAACCTCGATAGAAACTTGGATCCCATGTTGTTTTTGTAACACGTGTAAAGAGATACCCTCGACCCACACCTGGAGATAATAAAACGCAGCTAGTATCCCCCTCATGTATATTTGGGTTCGCCTCCAACATTTGAAAATATCAATTACCCACAGGTTCCATTTTAAATTTACAAATGACAGAAAGGGGGCAAACCATGAATATAAAAAAAACTTTCAAGAAAATATTTCAAGATCAATATCAAAAATTGGGATATTTTCAGATAATTCGGTCTGTTCAAGAGATCATGATCAGAGGGGTACAACTTATGGACTCCGTTAAAAATAAAATGCACGACTGGGTCACACGTACTTGCTCTTATATTCAAGACGATGGCGCAGAATGAGGGTTTAAGAAAATTATAATATAAAGGTTATAGTTTCAAAACTCTTTAATCAAAAATGTGTTGAGTATGAAAAAAACTACACTATTCCACTCAGTCGTTCAATTCAAAACATATCTACTCCCATACAAATTCCATCAGATTCCGCATCAAAATTATTCTCTTTCAAAATGAAGAAGTCGCTTTTAAAGCTCTTCCATTCCAATGATATTAAAAAGGCGGAAAATTAGGGTATTTTGAGTTTTAATTATTTTTTATTAACTAAAAAATCTTATCTAAAAGTTTTCTTTATTTTCATTTCCTATCAAAAGTCATCTATTCCCATACAAATCATATAAACCATAATTTTCAAAACTCTTCTTTTCCAAATTGAATTGTTTTTTGTAAAACAATTTTTTTAAGAGTTTGAAATTAATAAAAAGAACGCTATCCTATTTCTTGAATGAATTATGCTTGTATGGAAACAAAAAATTTCAAATCGTCGTTGGAGCGTTTTTTTTCTTTAAATAATATTTATATATCAAATTCTTAAACATTTTTAGAAAAACTTTTTGTATGCAAATCTTAAGTATACCTATATTATGTGCGTTTAAAAATAACATATGAAAAAATTGTCAACCTGTTTTTAAGATACCAAGCTTTAAAAGAAATTGAAACCTTTTTCAAAAATTAAAAAAAAAAAATTCTTTGAAAATTTTGATATGGTATATTTTTAATCTTATTGGAAATTTGTATATACAAAAATTAATCTAAATCTGTTCAGTCGATAATGAGAAAATTCAAAATTGAAAAAAAAATCGATCTATATGATGAGAGGGACTTTTAATAGCTCCTATTTGTTTTAATCTTCGGTAATATTTATAAAAATCGACCATGTGGTTTTGAAAATATGTACACATTTGATTTTCAAAAAAAAAAAATATAGTATAGTAGTAGTAGTAATTTATAATATAGTTTTGAAGAAAATCCAAAAAAAAGGTCCTTTGGGAGGTACTATTGATAACCACTTTTTGAATAGTGGTTTCCCATCCAAAGGAAAGAGATTTATTGAATTTTGTTTTTAAGAAAAGTTGTGGAGCTGGTTTTAGTTTAGTTTAGTTTATTTCATCAATCAGATTATAATCTTATAGACTAGATTCTAAAATTATTTATAAATTAATAATTTGTTGGGGGTAATATACGCGTTAGAATAACATTAAATTATAGAATTATTATAATAATAAATACATCTTAATATTCAGAAAAGAAAAGTAAGATTTTGTAAAATTGATAAAGTTCATTTGCTAAATTGTATGTTAGTTTTAGTTCTTATATAAAACATGGAAAAATATGTGCGCAGAATCACCAAAAACCAGTATTTACTAAGTCTCAAGAAAATCGATCCGGCCATTTAGGTTGTAGCCAATTCATTTTTCAATCATGTTTGTCAAGCATATTCGTCAGGTATAATTTTCAAGTATGTAAGTCAAGCAAGACTGTCAAGTATGCTCGCCAAGTGTCATTTTTAACGTCTAGTCATAGGTATTGTCTGTGGAATTTGGTGAGTTTGCTATAGTATGAGAAAAGTGCGTTCACGTTCTATTGTAAAAATTATAATTTTGCAATTTTACTAGGCTGTTGCACGTTGAACCAGATTGTGAATATCCCTAATGTATCTACATATTTAACAAGTGTCAACTCGACCATCAAACTCCGTTAGCAATGCCAAGTCAAATGTATATATGCAAATAATTCAATCAAAAACTATAAGATTTAGCGTAAGCAACAGTCGTATGCAAATGTTTTTCGTGATCAACATTATAGAAAATAGAATTTTCAACAATTTTTGTTCTACTCATTTTAGTCCAAAGCTGAAATAAGAGCGTTGTTTAGTTGTATTGTATTAAAACCAATTTGTTATGAATGAAATTTAGGATGGCGCCCAACATAAATCGGATTGAGGGCCGCAAAGTATTATTTGAACTTCTTATCCTTAATCTTAATAGGTATGTTCCTAGGTATAAAGCTTTATCTTAATATCTTCTATTGGGATCGGGATCCGGATCTGGATTTACTTTAACGTATTTTTGTAGGTATTATGTGTAATAAGTTAATCCAGATGCAGATCCGAGTCCCGATAGAAGATAATAAATTGAATTGAAGCTAATGATTGAATAAAAAATCAAAATTTAATTTGTGTTATTTCGGCCTTTTTGAGAATATTATAAAAAATAAAACAGACAAAATAAATAAACAACTGTAATTTTCTTTACAATTTCTCGCACGCATATTATTTCATATAGCATGATATTGATGAGAAGCAACATATCAATTGTAATCTCTTGCATGATATAAAAAGAAACTTGTTGGTATGGTTTCAACCTACCACACCACAAAATGTATCCACATTTTTACACTTAAATAACTGCTTCTATTGTATAATATATTTACTCCCACATCTCACTTATACATAATTATTATAAGTTCAAAACAAAATAGGTCCCTTAGATATTTTTTTCTTTCTGAAAGCTGTGTGTATACAAGTGTGGAACCTAAGCTCTTGCAATCTTGCATGAAAGATGAAAGTTTGCGGTGGAGCAGTAGAAGCATACTCTACACACTACACAGTGACAGCACCGTTGAAAAATTACTCCCCGATGCATTTAGTCATATTGTGAGAGTTTCGAACGTCGGACGGAATTACGGTATTCTTCGCCATTGTTTTTTTTTCTTCGGTCGTGTGGCCGTGTGGGTGCGTTTCATTAGTGCCCCTGTTCTACCAACTGTTATAATCAGCTTCCTGTTGGCCCACTTTTACCAACGCCTCATGGTCTTTATCCTTTAATTTTTTATCTAATTCCTTGCGGTATACCTGTCTATCAATTAATAAAAACATATTTCTTGTTTATACCCACATTACCTTGCTTGTGTTTCATTCTGTTTAGTGTTTTGTGCAATCGAATTAAAATAGCCAGTGTTATAAATTATAATACCTTACACAGTTTTTTTTATTTTCTGAGAAAATGAGCTAAAAATACAAAAAAGAATAATTATTTTCTACAAATCTGTTTATACTCAAGCTAAATAAAATTGTTTTCCAAATCTTCGGTAAGGTAAAACATATTTATACATATGTATGTATATACCTACCTAATGTTTTTTTAAATTGTTTTGTAATCAAAATTTAAATCAAAATTTTGTTTATACAAAAATTATCTTCGTGCTAAATGATTTGCGATATTGTGCGAAAAATAATATTGTGAATAACTTACCGCTAAAAAGTTATGTCGGTTGGAGATATAGGTATCTATTTAGTTTAATGAAAATATGAAAATTAAAAATCAAAAAGTACCTACCTATAGAAGTGAGTTATTATGTAGCTAAATTTTTAATACATGTATCTACACAGTATTTACTAGTATATTTAGCTGTCGGGTATTTACAATACAATACAATAGTACACCTATCTACTATTAAAAATTATTAATGTACAGACGTATACCTATTTCGAGTTCGAAACAAGACGAGTTTACAATGTGTAATTGAAAGGAATAACATAACAAGCGGTGAGTGATGTCAACAAATTGTTTACTTTTTTTTTGGCAAACCAGTTTTCGATCGTTGGTATTTTCAATAATGAATTGATCATCATCATTATGTTTGTGCAAAATAAGAAATAAAATTTGAGGTGACTATCGTTAAGATAAAAAGATAAAAAATAATATGCAAAATTAAATTTAACAAAATTCGTGTTGATATTAATCCAATGAAGTGCATTCAACTAGTGGATGAGAAAATTATTTCAGGTTCAGCCTCAGAAGCTCCGAAAACAACATACATACGTACCTACTTACTGCTTTGCTAATGTAAAGAAATCTCAACCCGCTGTTTCGATTGTAGGTAGATAAGAAGTTCGCAATTCAGACATGATAAAATGTCTACTTTTATAGAGAAACAGTTTGGGTTGGTAAGCGGAAGGTAGGTATTACAGAAAAATGTACTTATGCATTGTGATTTGATAGGAATGACAAATGTCGCAAAAACATTGATAAATCTGTGGTTACTGATGTCAAAAGATTTTCGTGAAAGTCAAAATAGTTAAAAATTTCTGCCTGCAATGGTAGGTATAGTTGTTGCTAAATGAAGACTAATGAGTGTATAATATACATAGGTATATATATGTATGTGCATACATACATAAGAATCTCCCGTGATTTGAGAAGCATGATTCATTTATTATGAGAGGAGTGCAGGTATTTGAGTCGGTTAAGTTAAGTGGCTCTAAATGTTACCTTCTCTAGCTGGGTAGGTAGGTTAGGTACGTTATGAATTTTGTACACAACTTTATCAGATCACTACAAAATGTAAAAAAATGGTTCATTCAATTGTAGGTACCTAGGTATATTTACTTCGGGGATATACGTAGTTTCAAAACTCTTCGATTCCATTCTTTTTCGAAAATGAGGTTAAGTACCTATGACGAAGTGTTCTTTTGAAAGTTCTTCATTGACGTAATTAGCAAAAAATTTATAAAAACTAATTATTTCCTATACTTTTTGGTACTTTAACAGTAGTGTTTCTTTTCCAAACTACACTATTCCACTCAGTAGTTCAATTCAATTCAATATGAATAAAATTTCGAACCATAACTATTCTTTTTCTTGCAAAACAAAGTAGGAGGTAGTCGCTTTTAAAACTCGTGTATTCCAAAAAGGGGGTTATTATGTGTTATAATTTGAGTATTAATTTTTTTTTCAATAATTAAAATTATTTTGCTTAAGTTTTTATTAATTTTAAAATTTTTCTATTCCAATGTCTTGAATCAAAACTCATCTGTTCCCATAGAAATCAAATCGAATCCAGTCGTAATTTTCAAAGCTCTTCTTTTCCAAGCAAAATTTAATTTTTATAATTTCTAGGTTTACCTAAGCAGGTTCAAAACCATAAGAAATGGATAAAGGCCATCCTAAACGTGCATTTTAGCGTTTAAACTATTCTCTTTTATAATTTTTGTAGATTTTAACAGTTTTTTTCGTTTAACTCAAAATTCTCAAAAATGGAAGCGAAGAGTTTTGAAACGGTACCCCTCATAGACTGAGTGCCAACGATATAAAAAGTCATGTCATTTGCGTAACATTGCAAGTCATATTAATAATAATAGCTTTTGAGGTGTTGAACCAATAACCGTTTGTCTGCCTATCTAAGCACGTGTCAAAAATGTGTAAAATTTGAAGTAAAATGTGTAAATCGATTTATTTCAATGCCTATTGGTCGGAGGGAAAAATTGTGCACACAATAAATATTCACTTTGCAATTTTGAACAATTATTGTCTTAGGTCAAACTTTCTGTAGTTAGTCCCTAAGAATATAGAGAGGAGCGAAGTTTCCAGACATTACTTGACATTACTTGTTTACCTGAGTGATTTGTGGAAAATTTGCTACTTTATATCTTCTTTGAGACTTGCTACAGAGAGTTGGACCAAAGGCAATATTTGTCCAAAATTGCAAGCTGAATATTTCTATGTCCACACTTTATCCCTCCGACCAATGCAATGAAAACGTAGTCGTGAAATATTAATGCACTCAAATGCGGATTTTTTTTTTCTCTCTCTGTTGAATATTTTGAATGTGGTAGCGAAGATGTATAGGTACTAGGCACTTATTTTGGCATAACCTTGCATTTAAGGTAGGTCATTGATTTGTTTCCTTTGGTAGGCGGGTTTAGTATGTAAACCAATTTTAGGGGTTCAAAATAACTTTAGTGGCAAAAAGGCACCATCTTGAAAAAGGGTGTGGTAAAGGTTTTTCTCGATATCTTGAAAACCGTTAGTTTTACAAAGCTTTATCAACTTTTTATGTAGACAGTTAAACTCTACAATTTGTGTAAATGCAAATTTTGTCGTTAATTTGAAAAAAAGATGTTACAGATAAAAATATACGAACGTTTTCCAGAAAAATGTTATTAAAGAGTTGTAACTTTTTTTTAATCAATTTTATTGAGATAATACTTAATATGTTTGTATATTTTTATCTGTAACTTCTTTATTTTACGGCAATAACTATGTCAACAATAGTTTTAAGGAATTTAATTTTCTACCAGGAAAAAATAAACAAATTTTTTACTAAGCGAACGGTTTTTTAAGATATCGTTGAAACCCTTTTCCAGCTCGCTTTTTAAGATAACGATCTAAAGGGGGGCTTTCAATCCCGAAAATCGGGATTTATACAATCACTTAACCCCTCCCATACATCAAATAAGAACAAAATTGTCCTACCCAAAATGCAAGGTTAATGCAACATATCATTGGACTAATATGCAGAGTAATAAAGCATGAGATGCGACAAACAGTGGGAGCGTGTTTTCTTAGGTTCAGAAATAATTTGTTTAAGATTTGAGGTCCACTTCTCCCCATTAAGGTAAAAAAGGCAATTTTCTAAAACATTTTTATTTTTAAATAAAGTCATAGAGAAATAGTGTAGAGATAAATTGTTAGTATCTGAAAGTTGGTACCATTAAAAGAATACTGTTTGTGTTAGTAGAGAGAGATATACTTTAAGCATCCAAATATTTTCTTTGAGGTCTACAACAAATATATTTTTATATATTTGAGGGTTAATGCCTTGATTGAATTGTTGAGGTTGAATAACTTCAGTCGGTATTTTGACAATCAACGAAGCTTTCAAGTGTATAATTCAGATTTTTCTTAAAACCACGAAATTTCACGCATGCTTCCCATTGTTTTTAAAATTAAATTTTTATTTCAATTATTTTTTTTCTTAGAAAGGTACTTTTGTCGAATTAAGAGGGGAAATAGAGCATCTCTCCTTCACATATCCTTGTTTCACTTTACCTATAGGTACATGCTCTAGCTTTGTCACATCTTATTTGAATTGAATCAGCTTATAACGGGTGATTTTTTAGCTGGTTTGGTTTTGGCAACACTGGTTTTGACAGCTGCCGTGTGTTTAGTACCTTGTGTCACTGTCAAACAGCTTCAGTTTGGTTTGCAATTTAACCATGGATCGTCTTACAAATGAACAACGCTTGCAAATTATTGAATTTTACTATCAAAATTCGTGCTCGGTTCGAAATGTTCATCGCGCGCTGCTTCCATTTTATGGTTGGCATTCTCGACCTTTTGAGCAGTCTATTCGGAAGATTGTGACCAAATTTCGCACCAAATTTACTTTGTTGGACATTAAACCACCAACACGTTTACGTACTGTGCGTAGTGAAGAAAATATTGCGGCCGTATCAGCTAGTGTGACAGAAGACCGCGAAATGTCGATTCGGCGCCGTTCCCAGCAGTTAGGCCTTTGTTACAGCACTACGTGGAAAATTTTGCGGAAGGATTTGGGCGTAAAGCCTTTTAAGATACAGCTGGTGCAAGAACTAAAGCCAGCCGACCTACCACAACGCCGAATTTTTGGTGAATGGGCTCTTGGAAAGCTGGCCGAGGATCCGCTTTTTTATCGAAAAATTGTGTTCAGCGATGAGGCTCATTTTTGGTTGAATGGGTACGTAAATAAGCATAATTGCCGCATTTGGAGTGAAGATCAGCCAGAAGCATTGCAACAGCTACCAATACATCCCGAAAAAGCCACTGTTTGGTGCGGTTTATGGGCCGGCGGCATTATTGGGCCATATTTCTTCAAAGCTGATGCGAATCGCAGCGTTACTGTCAATGGTGAACGCTACCGAGCGATGATAACAAACTTTTTTTTGCCCGAAATGGAAGTTCTTGACTTGCATGATATGTGGTTTAAACAAGACGGTGCCACATGCCACACAGCCCGCGAAACAATGGCGCAATTGCGAGGCGAGTTTGGTGAACAGTTAATTTCACGTTTCGGGCTGGTCAATTGGCCGCCTAGATCGTTCGATTTGACACCATTAGATTATTTTTTGTGGGGGTATGTCAAGGCTAATGTCTATAGGGACAAGCCCGCTTCGATTGACGCACTGGAAGCCAACATCCATGCATTCATTCGTGAGATACCGGCCGATATGTGTGAAAGAGTATGCCAAAATTGGACTCAGCGGATGGGCTACCTGAGACGCAGCCGCGGTCAACATTTGCATGAAATTATCTTTAAACATTAAATTGCAAGGTTCAAACTATCGATTCAAATAAATATTTTATTCATTTTTTCGAATTTTTTGTGTTTTTTTTTTTTTTAAGCTCTAAGCCTCTTAAAAAATCACCCGTTACAATTATATAATTTCGTAATTAGTAAAATTGTTAAAAAAGATCAAATTCATTATTTAAATTGCTAAAACAACTCATAATTGAAAAAGTTCTTACTATGAAGAAAAGACTATTCCCTCATTTATTAAATAAATATTTATGTTATTATAAAAATTGACTATGTAAATATTTAAAAAATGAAAAGTTGGATATGCTTATTGAATATATAAATGATATTTTCTTAATTAATTAATTAAACTTGAAGTAGCATCGGCTCAAATGATTTATGATAAACGATAGTCATTATGCCTTATCATTTACTTACCCAAAACAACCAATTTCTAACAATTTAAGTCTAAGCTCTATGAAAAAAAAAAACAATTATGTAGAAACTGTTAGTACGCGAACAGGCTGATTTAAACAAATTTCTTCTATATGAAGTAGTTGTCGCAAATTATAATCACATTTTTGTCATTTTTTCTTCTGATAACTTTTTAGTTGTCAGTTTTGTATAAAATTTATACTTTTTTTCTATATTTTGCAACGATACAAGAAATAATTAATAAAGGTTTTCATACAAAGTGTAAAGTTTAAAAAATCGTTATTCTGTCACAATTTTTATGGAATATTTTACAGATTTACGCAGTTTACAACTTTACAACGTTTACGACAACTTTACTCTGTTGCATGAATATACGCTAAATGTATTAATGCCTTCCAAATTGTTTACAATAGTATTTTTTTTTGATTATAACAACGATAATAATTGCATAATTGATCCATCTCATGGATTATTATTTGAAAATTTGTCTTCAATCTTATATCTTAATATATTCCTAAAGGTCGCGATAAGGAAATCATTTACCCTAGTTTTTTAAATAACATTGAAAAATCTAGCAAAAATTTTAACTTAAGTAGTCATAGCCCAGCCATACAAAAAAAGCTCCACCCTCGTAGTGTCTGTCTCAGGTCTGTTTTCGTAGTCCTGATAGTAACAAAGATCGTGTTTAAATTTCATCACTAGTTTTGAAATCAATGAATAAATATTCAATTTAAGCAATAAGATAATCATGATGTCGATTAGGTTTACGTTCAATACAGACATGATATTTTTCCATGAAACTCGTAGTGGAATCTAAAAGATACACTTTTCTCCTTTAAAAATAGTTTTGAATCACTCCAATCCACTTTTTTACCTTCGAGAAATCGTTACTTAGTACTTTAAAAATCTTACATAAGTATACTTAATACCAAATAAATACCTATTCAACATATATGATGAAAATTTTAAAACAACTCCTTGTTCTGGTCACAAAACGGATGGTATTATTAGATTCAGTAATGGGTACCGTTTTGTCGTTTTTTGCCTAAATCGCAGGTTTGCTCCCACTGTGTACCGCTTAACTTAATTGTCTCTTTATATGGGTGTTTTTGTAAACCTGACTTAAATTGATCAAAATATTTATAAATATTGTTTTAATTTAACACATTTAATGGCTTACCACTTCGGACGGCTCATCATCTCAAAAAATACATACATCCCTCAATTTTTTTAAATCTACGACTATCGTTTTGAACAAAATTTATTTAGCTTCAGAGGATACGAAAAATGTAAAAATTTAAATTTAAATTGTATAACCTGCAAAATACAGTACGTGGGCTGTCAAAAATTATAACAATCTTTTATCAATATGAACGAAATATGAAATTTCATCACACACAACTTAACATCGCATCTGACATGACTTGACATGTGTTTATAAGTGAAAATACGAGTATTTAGGATCGATTCTAAAACAATCACACATTCCATCCCACTTAAGGGTTTGAGGTTATGATGAAACTGAATTGTTTTGATGTAAGTGTGGAAGCAAAATATGAAATCATTTTAAAAATATGGTTTTCTGTCTGAAAACTCGAATCAATTCAACAGCTTGTTAAAGACAGCTTTTCATCCACGTTTTTTTTTTAAACAAAAGGACTGTATTATAACTGTATGTAATTATTGATACGTTTATTCGCCAAAAGTTTGACATTAATTCCCATATCTGGGCAGATGCAGCTGTATTTATTCATCAATATAAACTGTTTTCGTTATAGCAAAATTACATTAGTTTTATTGGCTATTGAATAGACCTTTTAAAAAGGAACAATTACGTGCAAGGGTTTTTATTATTGAATATGTTTGTTTGGCCCATAGACATGCTTTAAATTGGTAATGCGACCCATGCGCTTTTTTAAAAAAGGTCACAATGGCCACTTTTCAATCTTTTTGGTACCTATAACTCCGGAATTTAAGCAAAAACAGTTATCAAAACCAATGTAAAAAAAATCGAAAAATCAATGATTTAAATTTTTTTTCTAGATTGCGCACAACTTTTTTCGGGGCAAAGATACTTCAAGACAAGCCTAAACAAAACAGATGTAGAGTATTAATGCCGTACTATGACATGTTAAAACAGTCATATTATTTTAAAACTGTCAGAGTTACATCCATTCAAACTTTAACATTTATAATAATTTTCGCCGTTTTTGACAGAAAGTCCAGTTTTGGGTACCACATGACATGAGATGTTTAACATGCTTTGCAAGTAGTTGTCTTAAGTCTTATATAAATCGGATCAGCCGTTTACTATGTAGGTCTAGAAGCATAAAATAGTCTCCCACCTGAAAAAAATAGTCTAGTTTTTAACGAGGCCCTAGAAAGTTTAACATTGATGCCAGCAAGGGACTAGCAAGGTTATCTATTGTATTTTTCCTGGTCTAGCCCGTTACGTTGCCTTATGCGTATAGAGACAGAATCAAAAATAAAATGTTTTATCGACAGGGATTCGATCCTGTGATCTTCTGATTGACAGTCCAACACGCTAGCTACTAAGCTGTTGTGAAATACAGTTGTGTAATATGTTGAAAATGAAAAACTTAATAACTATTCTTACTATTACTATTTGTGATGGGATAAAAAAGACAATTTTTTTCTAACGAGGGCTTCATTAAAATTGTACAAGTTTTCCTTGCCTAGATTGCCCTTACCGAAGCATTTTCAGGGCCTTAACCAAACTTGACTTCCCCGACGGACTATACTTTTTAAATATTCTTTATAATCGTAATGTCATATTTCATCAAAATCTTGGGTTCAAATAATTTAACGAATGAGAAATTTGTCATATTGCAACGAAAACGGGGCATTGAGGCCAAAACTTTAAGAAGTTATAAGAAATGGTGCTACTACTACTTTATTTTGTCTATGCATGTCTTGACCCAACTTTTATTTTAAAATACAATTATGTGAAATTTCCAGAAAAAAAACTTGCTTATTATCGATCTGTATCACCCGCAGTAAAATGTTGGCTATTGGAAGAAGTACGGACCATGATGACCTACACCAGACCAATATTTCTTCTAAACAGTGTATTTGGTGGTTGTGTATCTAGTGTGCATTGGCATGGTCCAAAATCCAAAAAAACACACAACCAATTATACAAAAAATGGTTTTCGGCAACAATGATTTTCTCTCTCGAATGGAGCATTGATTCTGAAAATAAAATTAGCTAGTTTCTGCCCTTTATCAACGCATAGTGATAATTTGTCGTACACTTTTGAGCAATTCACAAACAAATAAAAGATAGCAACAAACAAATTTCCTTTCTCTATTGAAAGCCTCTTTATAAGAGAGCTTCCTTTTTTTGATAATTCAATGTCTCAAAAACAGGCTTATGGTTTTTAAGAATTTAAGTTTTTAAGTGTAAATGCGTACATATCTACAATTCGCATACCAATTTTTTTGAAAAATGTTTTAGGAACTCTTGTATACATACATGTACCTATGTATCTTCAAAATAATTTTTTAAGAGTTTTTCTCTAGCAATTTTGGACTTTTTGACTTCAATGTTTAAAAATTCACATTTATTAAGACAACCAAGCGGCATATTAGTCTTCGAGCTAAAAACTATTTTTGAAGTTGTTTTATAATTTCAATTATTTCTAGTTGAATTCACTTTTTATATACATTTTTTTTTTAATTCTATGCCATTTTAGCTATAAAAGCAAACTTCCGTGACCTAGTCGTGAATTTTATTTTACTTTCATTAATTTTCTGAAACTATTCATTTCATTTTGGCTATTCGGCTGTTCATAAGAACTTAAACGGTAGCGTTTGTAAAGCGTTCCCCATTCGTTAAATAGAGGCTTATCTTCTTCTTTGTCTTCTCCCGAAAAATACCATCATTAATAAAATTTATGAAACACATTTGTTACATACTTAATAATATACACAAATATTCCTCTAAGCCCAACAAAATTTGCATACTAATCAAAGAATTTTTAATTATTGCCAAAATTTAAATTAGTTCTAGTTTGGATGAAAAAGATTAATGAAATCCAATCAATTAATGATCAACAATTTGTTACAGGTATAAGTAGACGGTTGAGTGTATTTTCACACATAAAATGTATAGATGCTATAGGGCAAATTTTTGGTTCATAAATCAATCGAATTGAATCATCACTATTATACTCGTAGATCAATTCTGTCTGTTTGGTTGTACATTGACATACATCTTTAACCACTTTTCTTAAGAGTTTGTTATAAGTTATTGACTATTAAGTAACCTTAGAGCAAAAACTGATTCTATTTTTGGTTTAAAAAACATAAACGGTACTACTATAAATAAAAAGCTGATTTTTCTCAAAAACGACTCTGCTTTTAGCTATTGATTCTTTTTTTAAAGTCTGATTTTAATGTAAACACAAGAAATGGGTATAGGCTTGAGTGTTTTGAATATCAGAAAGCAATCTAATTAGGAGTTGTTTTAGAAATTGTCTGGATGAATTAAGGCTCTCTTTTTAATTGCGTCCATATATTTTAAACACAATATTTAAAATTGTAAAGACTTTAACCTTTTTGGGAGTTATTTAAAAATTTAAATTACGAATTTAAGACTCTTTCTTAAGGAATCAAAAACACTTATGTTAACCATTTGAATCACAATCATATGCCAACCTTTTATTCATTCTACTCATTCTACTTGTTTAACTATTGGGTATTCTTGAAATGTTGAGTGTTATCTGGAGATTCTGGGACCAGCTCTAGGAGCTAACTTTAGAACTTATTATCATATCAAAGTGCAAAAATGTGTCCCTTTTTTGGTTTTCCATTTATATTTAGATAATGGTTTGTCTCCTCCCAAGTTAAATACTGCAAGAACAAAAACATCATATCGTTTGTTATGCTCGTAAAATCAAGTTTTAGTTTTTGACTTTTGTTATCAGTATATTTTATTAGCAATTTTATAGAATTAAAATATTAAAATATTATATAATTTTGAAATTATACTGTGAGTTTTAATTTTCTGAGCTTGAACTAGTACCGGAGTCGACATTACAAAATTATAAGTCCATTAGTGTGAGTTTTGCACGAAAAACGTTTTATCTTTCGATTTTCTTGTATAAATATTGTTAAAAAATATAATTATTTCTTTTTCAGTGTTTCAAATTATTAATATAGTGTTTATAAGGTGTAATTTGGTTTTAGATTGCTAATATTAATGTAGCTCCGACTTAAAACAGTAAGGCCTAAATGTTAGATCAAATAAAATCTAGACTTAGTAAAAAAATAAAACTAAATTTATTTTAATAATATAATATAAATATATTGCGCAATTAGTTTAATATCTTGTTGTTTTTCTTAATTTGACATCTAATAAAGTTACAACTCTACTACATCACATACTTGCAAGATGGCTATATTGCCATTCATATAAGATCTCGCACCCAATATACTTACCTACCAAGCCTTGAGTAGATTTATTGAGTTTTATTTGTTCGCCGTTTGTAAAGCCTGCCTCTCTTCGCATTTAGTATGAAGGTATGTGCATATGTATGGATGTAGGTAATTTAGGTTTATGTTCACTTCGTCGTAATCGGTCTCCGGTCGTGTTGTCTCTAATAATAACGTAACGTGGCAACAATTTGAAACAAATATACAAGGCCGTAGCCAACAAAATTTATTGAAAAATGGTCTATGGTATGTAGTTTGAGTTGAATGTATACATAAAATAATTGAGTATGATAATATTTTTTTCTTATCAAGTGTTGATATTTATTGATTACAATGATGATATTAGCCGCATTTTATTATCTACATCATCTGATCTGGATCAATTTTTAATACGTTAACGCAAACAAAAAGGGAACCTGCTCTTAGCTGGGTTTTATTTATCTCCGGGCCTGGGTCGATGTTATCTTTTTACACGTATTACAAAAACAACATGGAATTCAGGTTTCTATCGAAGTTTATTTGAATAAACCAGATACAAGTTTCCACTCTGACCGGCAGGCAGCTATGTATCATTGTGAATGAATTCAGCTACTTGTCAGCAGCAAAAAATGAGTTAACGTTATGAAAAAAAGATGGGTATATAGCACTATTTTCCTACTAACCCAAATCGTTTTATTCTCCCGAAGTGAACCATATGTGTTCCGAGCGATAATAGTCGCTTTTTATTATCGCTCATTACCCATATGGGTCACCTCATGAACAAAAAAACGATGCAGGTCAGTGAGAAAACTATGCTATATACCCATCTCTTTTTTCCTTATGGTTCACCTCATGAAACATATAAGACCTGTCTCTTTTCCTATCACTGACTACTGCTGACAAAACGCTGACATCATTCACAATGGTAAATAGCCGCCTGCTAGTCAGAGTGTATCTAGGTTATTGAAATTATCCTCGATAGAAACCTGGATCCTATTTAGTTTTTGTAATACGTTTAAAAAGATAACCTCGACCAAAATCCGGAGATAATAAAACGCAGCTAAAAGCAGGTTCCCATTTTTTTGCGTTAACCTATTTAAAATTGATTCAGATCAGATTATGTAGATAGTAAAATGCGGCTGATATTATCATTGTAATTAATAAATATCAACACTTAATAATCAAAAAAATATTATCATACTTTTATCTTTTATCTGGATCTATTTCAATGATGCACAAATTTGTTTTTACTCTCGCTGCGCTGGTAGGAGACTATTTACTATAGCGAATGGTCTTAGTAGCAAAAGTGCAAATAACAAAGGCAACAGACACATGTAAAAAACAAACATAAGACTAAGAGAGATCTTGTTTGTTTTGTTTTTAGCCTGATTTAATCTGGATCAGATCATGTGGATGATAAAATACGACTTACAAAGCTTAAATGTACATATGGCCGTTTTCGAAAACGTTAAATCAAGGTCAATTTGATCGTCAAATGATCATAATTTTTTGACGCAGATACTGCGTTTGTCAAATATGTAATCGTCCTGCTAGTACAAAACTGGTCAATTTATTTACTTGCAATGGCATTTGACGTTTACGAACACTCTCTCTGACTTTTCAATATTTTGTTCGTCAATCCGATATTTTAACTGCACAGCAGCACTGCAGATGAACAGAACAGAAGACTTTCGTATTTTGTGATAAGGAAGATTCTGCAATTGCATTTTTGACGCAGATGACGTTTTCGAAAACGGCCTATTTCAATATCAGCAGAATTCGGGTTTTAATATTATTTTTTTTCAATTTTCCAATTTGGTCAATGTAAATTTTAACCAATTATTTGTAATACATTTCCACTTATCTCAAACAATAACCTCCCTTTGTATACGGCCTTTACCATGTGTGATATATCTTGCCAACATCTAATTAAATATGTGTGTGACATACGAATAGACATTAGGTAGGCAAATGGCATAGGAATAGACTATGTGCCTTATAGCACACAATATTTAAAAATAAATTTTGTCATAGACAAAACAAAGCAAACAAATAAAGTTGAAAATGTTAAAAAAAAGGGGGGGAGACACTAATCGTATCTAGAAGCTGTGTTTCTATGTATATACTCCGCTCCTTTTGAATTTCAGATATAAAAGGCATAGGGGAGAACTTTCGAATGAGTTGAGCGGGTAGAAGAATGCTTTGTCAGGAAATAAGTTGTTGGAGTAGAAGGAGGTACTCTATCTCTGCAAAGGGTAAGCCTCAAACGCGTATAGTTTGGAGAAAAAAAATTATGTTGTGGTTTTGGGGCGACAAGTGCAGAGAACTTATTATTTTTTTATTTTTCGAGGTTTTTATTAATATTTTATTGAAAAGTTAGACTGTGGTTTCATAAAAAAAATAGAATGAAAAAAGTCTTTCAACTTTACCTACAGCCAGGGTTACCAACTCCGGTAAGTCTAAGCCCAGAGGTTTTTCAAAATCTACTTCATTCCTTTCTTCCCACATTATTATGAAGCGATTATTTTCATAATATATACTTGAGCATCATTCTAATAGCTTTAAAAAATATTTAGGCCAATTTTTTAAGAATGAGTTAAATCCCAATTGAAATTGCTGGCAGCAAATTTTGTTGGTGAACTCGTAACCAAAATGTGAGTACGAGGAGTTCTTTTAATCGAATCGTTAAAATAAAATTTTTTGAAAATTAATTAAAATGGTTGTACTCCTGGTACAGAAATTGTAAAAGCGCTTTTTTCAACTCTTCGTTCTCCCACAACATTTTCTGTCGGTTCTTAGACTATTAAGAAGGCACTAGTATTTTTCATTTACACTGACTTTCCTAAAGCATTTGATCAACTTAGTCACAATATTATTTTATTCAAACTTAAAGCTTTCGGCTTTCCAGCTTTCTTTATAGATTGGATAAAATCGTACCTGGAAAATAGATCCTACCAGGTAAAATTTCGACACTCTTCCTCAAACCCATTTAACGCTCTCTCGGGTGTACCTCAGGGAAGTCATTTGGGCCCTTTTCTATTCATTCTTGCTATAAATGATGTTGTCTCATGTATACGTTCTAGTGAAATTCTTATATTTGCGGATGATATGAAGATTTTCAAGACAATAAGAGCTGATCATGACCACAGTCTCTTGCAGGATGATATTGACAGCTTCACTCTATGGTGTGATAAAAACGGTCTTAACCTAAACCCTGTTAAATGCCAAACAATAACTTTCTCAAGAAAACGAGTTGCAAGTGCTTTTAATTATTCTATTTCGCAGCACAAACTATGCCGTGTCTTTAGTTTCAAAGATTTGGGTGTTCAG
Source organism: Dasysyrphus albostriatus (assembly GCA_946251815.1). NCBI lineage: Eukaryota > Metazoa > Arthropoda > Insecta > Diptera > Syrphidae > Dasysyrphus > Dasysyrphus albostriatus. The sequence continues at coordinate 181,371,814 of OX276335.1, forward strand.
TTTAGTTCTAATTTAGAGTTCACAGAACACATAAATTACATTGTAAAAAAAGCGAGCTCTATGCTTGGATTTATAAAACGTTTGGCAAAAGAATTAACGACCCGTATATTACCATTTCTCTATATAACTGTTATGTAAGACCTCATCTTGAGTATGCCTCTCAAGTTTGGTCACCCTTCTATGAAATTCATAAAAGTCGTATTGAATCAATACAACATAAATTCATTCGTTTTGCCCTGAAAGGTCTCCCTTGGGCTGATCCATATAACCTTCCACCATATGAACATCGGATCCAACTGCTGCAGGTCCAAACTTTATATCAAAGGCGGGTTAATAATGACTTAATATTTCTTCAGCAACTTTTAAATGGGGAAATTGATGCTCCTGACTTGTTAGCCTGTATTGGCATAAATTATCGCAGAGGATCTCACCACCTGCGAAGATTTGAACTTTTACATGTCGATTTTCATCGTACTAACTACGGAATTCATGAACCTTTAAGTCGAATGTGTAAGCTTTTCAATTTAAATGCTTCCTCCATTGATTTTAATATAGGTAAAATGGGATTGAAAACATTGTTTCGAACCAGTGCTCCACAATCGTGACCGTCTTATATATCTATTAAGATTCTTTCAATATTTTTTTTTTATTGTATAATTTTGTTTATTAGGTATTTGATTTTTGTAATTTTGTACACTAATTCTTTTTGTAGTTATTTGTAAGCATGTGTTAGTTTGCATTATTTTACTAACCACTAACACATGCACTTATGATGAGCCCTTGTTTGTAGGTTGCAGCTTGATCTAAGCTCTCTACACTCATAGAATCTGAAGTGTAAGTATACTTATATTCATTCGAATATTTGTTTGGTTTTAGCGATACCTTCCGAAATATACTCGTAATACAAACTTATGATGAGGTAAAAACGTAGCGTAGACCCGGAGAAATCTTGGCCTTACCCGCAACCCGGAGATGAGAGTGCATTCCCGGAGTCTCCAAACAATGTTGGTAACCCTGCCTATACCCGACTGTACTACATTATTTTTTTTGCAAGTGCTGATATGTGGTACTCTTTGCATGTACACTATGTAGGTCTTAGGTACATAGGTATATGTTGGAAGTCTTCTGAAACAAATATGTTATTATATAGTGTTTATAAAATTGAGCGTGTGTCGTTGTTTTTAGCTCATGCACAAATTTATCTTGTAAAAATATTAACATGGTTCTGATGATTTTTTTTTTATACAAAACGTTAAAAAATTGTATACACCAGATGGAGTTGAAATGGCATATTTTTATTTCTATTTTATTTTTCAAGTTCAGAAGGTTTGATGTAGAATAACAGATCGGTGTTTTATCTGCCCGTTTTTTGTTTACTATAGACGGGTGTTAAATTGTTTTTTGTTTTTTGAAGGTGAAGTTTTCTATTTTTCCATGAAAACAAGCAAGTAATAATATTCTAATACATAGAACATTCATATAAATGAAAAACAGACGGATAAGCTCATTGACGCACACACGGAAGGAATGATGAAACCCACTAGGTTGAACTTCTCCATCCATCATATAGTTTGATTATAACCTCTAATTTTTGTAATATCAAACCAATACTTGCTTTACCATTTATGAAGAAAGTAAAAATGGGGGTTTGAACGTTGAACCCAGCTACCTACCTCATAACTATTTAAAATAAAAAAAAATTCTGTTATTTCTCAATTTGCGTTAAAAAACTTCAAGATCTTAGCTTACTTTTGAGCTAAAGTAACCCTTTTTCCCCAAAGCAGACATCACCTATAGAACTAATAATGTTAAAAGAACTTGAAAATTGAAGTTCATCACCTATGTATCTCCATCATCAACACTGTTCCAGCTGCACGTTCTTTTATATCATTAATCTATCAACTCGTTTTACTTGACTTAAATGAATGTGCTTCGAATTGAGATAAGACAATAAATTCATCTATACTGCCAACTTGCTTATTTTTTCAATGTATTTTTATGAAAAAAAAAAATTCCAAATTGAACATATTAATTCCAGTAAGCGGAAATGATATGAAGAATTGGGTCACTTTGAAAAACGAAGAAAAACTACAAAATGTGGGGAGACTTTTCTTCTTTGCGCAATAATAGGGGAGATCCGAGCGTATCAATCAAAGTATATTTTGATTATCATGTATATGTAAATGTATACACTATACGAATAGGAATATACATCCATCAATTTTCTGCTCCCAAAAAAAAATTATTTTATTTTTAAACGAATGTTTTTTTGTCATGTTTTTTAAGCCTAAGCCTACACTCATAGTTGTATTCCATCGCTTTGATACGAATGGAAAAAATATTGAGTGAAAAATCGAAGAGGTAGAAACAAAAAAAATGTCGGCACTCGGCACAATGCAGAAAAATTTAACCGATTGTCAAAATGTATTATAGTCCCATAGGGGCTCGTTCGTTCCATCACTACCATGAAAAAGTTATTTTTATGTTTTGGGAAAAATGCTCCCTATATGAAAGAATTAAATTTTTTTCCACGAAATATACTGCTGCACGATATACATAATCATTTGTTTGTAGATATACCTACATATGTACATAATGTAGGTTTGTTTTATTTTATTTATTGATATTTTTATGGAGTTTGGTGGTGGTAAAAATTTGTATTTGATTTTGCAAACGATTTAGATATGTATTTGAAGACAATTATTTTGGATCAGTAAATAATCAATCTCGGAAATTCAAAATCAAAAAAATGGGTTCCATATTTATCTCTATCTATCTGTTGCTTGACCTACATCCTTAACGGGTTAGACAATTTTCTTCCACGTAAGTACTCGTACATATAATGTTAGTACTTAAATGTTTAAGGTTATCGCTCGCTACAGTTGCCAAACATAAAATCTAATCCAAAAATAACAACGAAAAAAGAGGCGTAACTTCCCATTGACGCCTTTGGAAGGAAGAGGCCCGATGTTATTTTATTATTAAAAAATTGCCAATTCATCATCTTCAAAATCGTCTACAGGTGCAATATATGCAATCAAGTGCAGACCAAAAGACAGAGACCAAGACATTGTTTAATAAGTGAGTAGAATAAAGAAATTTGAGAAGAAAAATTGTGTTTAACAATTTTAGGTAAAGTTTCTTGTAGTTTTTTCGCTTTCAAAATTTTTTTTTGGATTATTTTACAAACCAGCCAATCAATTATGAACTAGTGTATAGAATTAAACTCACCCTAATCTAATACCATTGTATTGTTCTCAGAATATTTGAGAAAAAAAATCAACAATTTTCGGTTAAGTTTGTTGTAGTTTTTTTTGCTTTAAAAAAACAAAATGCACGACTTGATTGCACGTACCTGCTCCTATGTTCAAGTTGCTTGAAACTATGATTTTTTTAAATATGAAAATAATTATAGAAATATATAAAAATATAAAAAAAGCATTTAATTCGTTCTTTTAATTGTATAAACAACTAGCTAAAATACTTAGAGCTCAAAAACAAGTATGCCATTTGATTAGGTACTTCTAAAAAGTTAATTTTTTATATATAAAATTTTACAAACATTTCTTATAAAAAGTTTTGGCATGCCAATTTTAAGTATGTACTAAAATACAATTTTTAACCTAGTTTCAAAAAAATTGATCAACTCATTTTTGAAATATTAAATTTTGAAAAAAAGATTCTAATATTTTTTTTACAAATCCAAACATTTTTTTTTTTTAAATTTTGATACGCAATGTTATTAACATTATAAAAGAGCTTTTGTATAAAAATTTTGACTAGAATTGTTTGAGCTGTTAGTGAGAAAACCGAAAATTAAAAAAGCCGTTATATGGGAGGTACCTTTAATAACAGTTTTTGGTAAATTTTTTATCAAAAAGTACATCATATCTACAGTAATTTACTGACTTTTTTTAATCAAAATCGTTGGAGCTGTTTTTGGGACAGTTGTAGGGCAAGTACCGTTATTTTAGGTGCTAAAAAAATTTCAATTTTACCTCTGGAGGGTTACAAAAAACCGTAAGTTCAAAATTTGAAGAAAATTGCTTCAGTGGCTTAGGCTGTAGGTCAATATACGGACAGACAGACAGAATTGTGCCACCCACTTTTTTGGTGTTCTCTATCATCGTAATGTCATGTTTGATTGTTACCTCGACATTTTTTTTTGCATGAATCCAAAACTTTTTAGTCCTATCCATAATCAATTATAAACTATAGGTTGTGTGTAGAAATAAATTAACCCCACATTGTTTGTTCTCTAGATATTTGAGAAAAAATAAATTTCGACAATTTTTGGTAAAATTTCTGGTAGTTTTTCTCAATAAAACTGCTAAATATATTAAAAATTTTATCAAATATTTATTATAAACAAGTGTATAGAACAAAATAACTCTGAGGCCAATCTCATTGTTTGTTCTCAAGATATTTGAGAAAAAATAAATTTCGATAATTTTTGGTAAAATTTCTTGTAGTTTTTTTACTTACAAAAATGTTTATTGAATATTTTTAAAAATTTCATCAGTTATTGTTTATTATAAACTACTGTACAGAATAAATTTATACTGAAGCCAATATCATTTTTTGTTCTTAAAAGATATTCGAGCATTTTTCAAAAATGTTCAATAGCTGTAAGCTTTTATATTTTTTATTTTTACCAATTCCTTATTACGTCAATATTCGTACAATAAAATTAACTCAAAGTCAATAGTATCATTCGTTCTCGAGATATTCGAGACTTAAGAAATTTAACGACGTTAAAATACCACTCATTGGATTTGTTATCTATCGGTAAAATAAAATCTATCCGAAGTCGATATCTTCATTTTTGTTCTCGAGATTATGGTGAACGAAAAAAAGCAAAAGCACGTACGAACGTACAAACGTACGAACGTATAAAACGTACGTACAATCACAGATATCTAAAAATGATGGATTCCAATTCTAGCGAGCTCGAAGATATGCCATAATTTGCGATTTGACAAATCGAACCAATTACAATAAATTCCAATGGGAAGTTAAATATAAAGGAAACAAATCCTTTCTGATTTTCGTTCTGTAGAACCCTAATCGACGAACAAAATTGAAAATAATTGCAGCAAATAAGATAGGTCTCAAATTTTCACTTAAAATTTAGTGATCAGTCCATTATTTTATATGTTTTGGCCCAATTTAAGTGATTTCATTAAAAATATTTTAACTTTACTAAGGTCCAGTTGTACAAATTAGATTCAAATTTCGATCCGTGGTATACTGGTTAGTTTCGGTGCAATTAGTGACTAAGTGAGGTTGGACGATGGTTCAAGGTTCAAGTATGTTATAGTAGTAGTATAGTATGTTAATTTTCCGAAAAAGCTTTACTAAAATGATTTGTGTGGGCGGTAATGTTTTTTTTTTATTATCAATTCATTCAACTAAAAAACTAATTTCCACATTGAAATTATGTAGGTATCATCTCATTTAAAACATTTCGGAAGCAAACAAAAATATGATTTGTAGCTAATATTAAATTGTATACATAATATTTCTAGTCACACAGGAAATGCCTACAACATCCGCATGTATGTAGTTCGATACAAACAAAAAAAGCAAACAAAAATAACATACGCAGTGTGTGTAGAAATTGAGTGCCCTTCAATGTTTCTGTATGAGCACAAAACAAAAAACTAACCTGACTCAACCCACACCCTAGCAAAGACTGGTGGTTACTTCGAGTAATCATCCCACTCGGGATAATACGTAGGTGCAGCTATCATTGAACTACGAGCTGCGACAAGAAAAAAAATATTTTTTACAATATTTCTTTCATCAACGATGCTTTTTGCTTTGAAAACTTTTGCGTGTATGAAACGAAAATAGAAAATTTAGGGCGGGAAAATTGCTAAAGATATTTTTTTTTTAATAGTTTTGTTGATTTGATGTATGATGTAGGACGAGAATTTCAATGTTACTTAATAATACAGTCACACTATGTTTTAACATCGCAAACATTTGTAACAGGGTATAGACTTTGGATTTTACTGTTCCCCAAGGTATGAAGGTTCGATACAAAAGAATAAGTTTAGCATACATAACATAGAAATTCCTCCTTCCTCCAGTGCTACTCCACAATTTATCTTATTCAATTTAATAGATCGATTTGTTTACATTCCTATTTATTTTGAAATTTTCCATGCCTCAGTTACAATTTCCTTTAGTTACCACCAGGGTTGCCAGGTTTCGAAGCTCAAAAGCACTGAATTTAAATTTTAAAAATTCCTCATATAAAAATTTTAAAAATCTTTACAAATTTAAACATGCAGTTGGACTTCTGTAGAAAATAATATCTAACTGGACAACTGTTTCTTTTTTTTTAATTCTTGCCGCTAATTTAGAATGAAAAATTTGGTATTTCATTTTTGGTGAAGAAAGGCAACCAATTCATAAATGCGTGGTGTTTGGATAGCCCGACTTTATGTTCACCATTGCTCATAAGCTCCTCAGAACTCCTCATGCTCGTGAACTGAGCATTTAATTATTCTATGTTTGCTCTGACTGTTTGACTTTATGAGTAAGCATATCTTTTTTTTTTTTGCTTTTGCTGATACTCATGCTCATGGGTATTTGGAAACTGCCTATGCTCATGAGCAATATGAGCAAAGAGCAAATGATGAGTACCTACTCATGCGTGAGCATTTCCGTGCCCTTGTTAGAACCCAAGAAGATATAAAGCAGCAAATTTTCAATAGATATATTTTTGCATATTTTAACTTCAACTAAATTAATTAAACCACTTTGATCTCCGATCAATGTAAGAATCGAAATATTTATGCAATATTAATATATACCTTCATAAACAAGGTGTCCCTTAATTCGCCAATCATATTTTAAGGAATGATGGATGGGTATATTCAAAGAAAAATATTGTATGGAGGCAAAAGCTCCAACTAGGCAATTTCTGAAAAAATTGAATTGAAATGCAAAAAAAAGTTAAAATGAAAAAAAGTCCAGTAAAGTGTTTTTAAGTTTTTGATAGCTTATAGGTACTCTATTCTTTAATTTGTTTTTCAAATAGAGTTGCTTGAGTGAATTGTTTTTGAAATAATATCAACTTAAAAAAAAACTCCCTATTTGAATAAAATTAAAATTTACGTCTGGGTCGAACCTACTTGCTCTTATGTTCAGGACATATGGAAATTATGAGAGAAAAATGTTTAAAAGCCTGAAATTTTATATTTAAACTAGCTAAAACAACTTCTTTGAGAGCGAGATAAACGCCGTCTTATTTCAAAAAATAATTTTGTATATCTCAAATTCTTAAAACTTTTTCAGGCAAAATTTTGGATGCAAATTTAAATATTTTCTTACGCACCTATAAAGATGTAAATATAATTTAATTTATATATAAATAAATTTCCAACAAAATTGTCAACCCGTTTTTGAGATATCGAGTTTTCAAAGAAAATTTAGAATCTTTTTTAAAAAATTCTAATTTTTTTTTGAAAATTTTTATATGCAAAATTTTTTAATATTCTCATTTGAAATTTGTATTTAAAAAATTAATCTAAATCGGTTCCGCCGATAGGGAGAAAATTCAAATTAAAAAAAACGTTCTATGAGAGGTACTATCAATACATAGTTGATATTTGAAATTGTTATAATTTTTGGTAGTACATATATCGCATTCATTTTAGAATATAGAAAAAAATTTAATGAAAACCGTAGGAGCCATTTTTAAGAGAAAAATTTTTTCCTTAACAGTTTTTTTTTAAACATTCAATGGAAGGTAAGGAAAAGATTTAAGTAATGAAAATCTTAGGACCCGTTTAAAGAAAAAAATATTTTCCTTTACGATTTTTTTTTACGTTTATATGGTAAGGTACCCTAATTTTTTCATAAAATTAAAATTTGTTCTTAAAATACTTCAAAGAGTGTTCCAAAACCCTTAAATAGTTTTATAAAAAAAAAGACCATGTAGTTTTCAAATTATTTGATTTTCAAAAAAAAAAAAAAATTGAACATTGAAGTCCTAAAAATATTTTCAAATTCTTGGTAAGATCCGGTATAAAAAAAGCTATTGAAATCAGGATAACCGTGTTGAGGACAATCAAAAATAAAAAAATGGTTCTTTTGGAGGTACCATGCACCATTAATAACCATTTTTCAAAAATGATTTCCCATCCAATTGTAGCCTTTACTGAAAGAAATTTTTTGATCTCCTTTTTGAAAAAAGTTGTGGAGCAGGTACCGTTATTTTAAGTTCTAAAATAATAAAAAACAAACGAGTGGACAGAATCACCAAAAAAAAATTATGATTTAAAATTGAATTTCTCAAAAACTTTTCATTCAGTTTAAAAACTTGATTTGAGTAACAAATGAAAGAATGGAGTATTGGCTTTCAAAAAGCTAAAGTACATCATTGCATGCGCTTTCGTCGACTTTCAATATTTTTTTTGCATTTAAAAGGGAGATAGTATCTACTCTCCCCCAGACGGTTTTTTTTCTTAGAATATACCAACAATCATGTCTAAAAATATTATTGAAGAATTAGGGGACACTCTGCAAAGAGCTTTTTATATCATGATACATATGAAGGGTGCTTCAATGCATTGTCTTAAAATAATCAAACAAAAATTCAACTATGAAGTCACCTGCATAATATAAAAAAGCACGGTTTTCAATTTTACTGCAGTTTTATTGTAAGTAATTGCTTAAAACATCATCGATTAAAATTGTTTGAGTCGTTTGCGAGACAACTTAAAAACATGTTTGTTGATTTTACGACTGTGACGCTTCAGGTGTATTTTTCAACTTTTCCAGGCAGCTGAGTTGAACTTAAAGTTAAAAAAAATGTCCTTGCGTTCTATTTCTTTTCTGTTTCTTTCTTTATGTTTATAATGAAATTTGTTTAAATATTTTGAAAAAGACATTTGAAACAAGTTTCAAAATTCAAATATAAAAATCTTATTCTTGTTTCAAACGTTAATTTTAAAAATTTTTTAACTTTAACAGACTTATTTAAACTAGACACTTTTTAAAAGTCCTTAATAGTTGGATACATACCTTATTAAATAAAATAAAATGTGAAGTTAGACAAATCTTAGAAAACCGATGCCATTGTCCTAGTTAGACAACATAAGAACAACAGTAAACAAAGTTTGTTAATAACTTTTTGGAGTTGGACTGCTGTCTAAACTTAGACAAAGTTTTTAATACGACCGTAAATATATAAGTCTTATAGGCAACGCTGTCTAAGGGCCAAGTAAGAAACATTTATTTTTTATGGAAAGGATCATGGAATTAGGGATCATTTTAAAGCAATACCTATCAGTAATGGATTAAGTTTTTATATATTTTAATATATATTTTTCAATATGTATGTACAGTTGTACATAGGTCACTAAAATTAATTTAATGACATAGAATTTTTTTCGATTGGGACAATGCAATATGTATGTTATTGGAAAAAGGGTCTATGTGAACATAAAACACAAAGAACTTTATTAAAATAAGTAGGCATCTAAACAAACTTCATTAAACCATCGATATATTGTAGGCTATCAATGACCCTTACAGATATCGAAACAAGGCAATTTTGAAAAGGAAACCAAATAATGCATGTACTAGTACATAAATTATGTTCTGGTTTTCAGGGGATGGGTCTAAGAAGGGCAAGGGGATGTGGGGTTAGGCATTTTCTCAAATAACCCACACTTGCAAATTTTATTTGTGAAGTAATTTCATATTTTAAATTGTAATAACACAAACCAAATACATACATACATATTTGAGAATAGTGTTTTCGGTGGTTCCTAGCCTCTTTTACTGTTCAATCTTGACTAAAACTTTTCAACAATTTTAAAATATTCTACCCGATTACAAAATCTGATGAAAAGGTTATAAATCCCAAACGACACCATTTTCGAGTTTTCATCAGTAGAAAAATCATTGGTGAAAAACTGAAGAAATGTTGATAATTAAAAAATTTGGAAAAGTGAATGCTCAACTCTTTCACGTTCTATACAACTTTGGGCATTTTAAATCCGCACACCAAAGTTGTTGCGGATATAAGTCAATTCATTTGGTTTGCTGAGATGAGAACTTTTTGTAAAAAAAAAATGGGAAGTAACAAACTGAAAGTTAACATTACGAACAAAATTAAAATGGAATTTTTGGCCCAGTTATTCTCAAAGTTTAAGTCTCTCATTGAGATAATAAGTAAACTGAGGATCAATTTCAAGTTAAAAAAAAAACACTATGCGCTATGAAACACTTGTTTTTTAAGATGCCTTAAAGTCATAACGGGATTGAAATAAAGTGTTTTGCTCGAAAAAAGGAATTCTTAATTTTTCTGTGGCAATCTTTTTCCAAATTTACAAATAAGTGAGGCTTTAGTCAATACAACTGAATATAAAATTAATTATTAATTGAGTCAAGGTAAAGATTTGTTGACTAATTTTAAGAATTTTTCATGTTGAGCCCACTGCTCCTGTACTTGATAAATTGATAGTGTAAGACGTACATATACCAGTCAACGAACAGAAAGAGGACTGTCCTCTTAAAACAAAAAAGAAGACGGATGGTCACCGTAATAATGTTATTGGAGATGATATTTGCTTAAGTCGTTTTAAATTAAAAAAAAACGAAAACAATTCAATCGATGCTCTTGTTGCGAAAATGGCGAATGTAAATAACAATTCATTCTCTGTAGCTAATAAGATCATCAACCTTGGACAACATCCACTCACAAAAAGCATTGAAATATTTAAAATGCCGGCCAACAACACAGCTATCTCAAAATAGATCTGAGATTTACAAAATTAAGCCATACCTACAAATTAATAGCAATAAAAGAGCACAAATATTATCCATAAATTAAATTCATGCTTCATATGTATATATTTGGAAAAGAAACTAAATTAAAACAAAGATTTTTGATTTATTTACGTCAACTTCACAATGAACAGCTTATTTGTGTGTATTGTAGGTTAGGTATATGTATATGTAGATTTATATTTGCAACTCCATCAATTGATTTGTTTTGCACCACCAATATTAATTCTTTCATTAATAACAAACAAAATCATTTGTCAATTATTGTAAGAAATGGTATTTTGCATTGATTCGCGCATGGAAGTAAATAATAACTAAGTTCGTCATAATTTTGACTTTAACAACCTAGCAACTAATTGTTATCATAGTTATACCTAATTAAGTAGCTAATATTAAACCTCAACTAAGCTATTTATTGTGTTTATGAATCAGTATCAGCAAACCGGTCTACAAAATAAATTGATCTCAAGATTCGTTGTATATAAACGAAGTCATCAAAATCAATGTAATGAACACAGATAACATTGCTGCTTATAAATTCTATTGATCAATAATAATAAATTCGTTGTTTTTTTGATTTAAGCGTCATTTTTGAACCGGCTTTAAGATATCGAAATCGATACCATATGTTGGTTTTATATTGCGTAAACCGTAAAGTATTGCTCTGCTAGTTATTGATGTCTTTTTATAAATGGGTTCTACTGTATATGGATTTATTTGTAATCAAGTATGCCTTTACGGAAAGTTGGTGCATTTACTTGGTAAACTTGCACTTTTAAGTTTCAAGTAGTTGTCAAGTAGCTAAATGCTAAAGAAATGCAGCATTTCATTGCATCCAATGCTCTTCAGTAACAGTAACTGTTTCTCGTATATCGCCAATATTATGGGAGCAATATCTATGATACACGAACATATACTTGCTACGTTTATACAATCTGCAAGATACAATTTTTTTATACAAATTAAACTGGTTAGTTGATTAAGAATTTTTGCAAGTTGCAATTTGCAGTTAGTTATGCAACGGTTAGACTAGGTATTGACATGGTACATGGATGGAGTGCAGTCTTTATACTAGCTTCAAATTCTGTACGTATGTGTTCCTTATGAGTGCTTTTCAATTCAAGTTGATTGATGAAATGCAGATGCTATTGAAGTCAGTTTTTTTAAGTAAAGAGAAAAATATTATATTTTCGTGAAGTGATTTGAAGAATAGGTGATGGAGTTATCGTAGCAATTATTGTATGTAATTAAAAACACACTTTTAATTCGATAGTTGAAGAAAGTAGAGTTGCAAATAGAAAAAGTATAGATACTTTACTTATATTATATTCGGTTGACATATCTTGATTAACTAGACAGCTGTCACAGATAATATAATAAAACAAGTAGGTATTTCTTGTTTTATTTTTGCTACTGTCCTATCCATTTGATTTTCTTTGCGATTAACTCTTTTCATTTTGCTTTTTGAGAAAATTTAACTATTTCCTATACTGAAAAATGATGTTAGATACTTTTTTGTTAAACAAAATTTTTCTTCTCGAAAATCTTGAGAACAACTATAATGATATTGGCTTCGGGTAATTGTATTCTCCTCACTACATCTGAAAACGTTTTCGAAGATTTTGCATTCGCGATTTTTAATTATAAATCGCTTGTGAAATGAAACACTACCTCTCGAACTATTGCGCTCATTTGCGATGCTGTTTGTGTTCTGCTCACTAGAGGATGACAATTGAAATTGATCGTGCGTGCTGCTTTTCTAGTTAGTTTTCAGGAAATGAAATGTCTTTATGATGGGTTTAATCGCTCGAACAAAAAGAATAAAATTTTTCCTTGAAGAGCTCAATTGCAAGGACGCATTGTTTGATTTTACTTTTTTTGTTAAAATCTTCAACTATGCTTAAGCCTAGTACGCTGCTGATGCGAAACGAATTTTTTAGTTGGTCTCCAGCAAGATGACGAATTTCTTACAAAAAGAATATTTGTTGATTTTTTCATAAACTCAAAAAAATTAACCAAATACAAATGCGAAAAAACAGCAAAACAAAAAACAAATAAATAAATAAATTATTGGGTACCTACATGCAAACAAAAGGTTAAGAAGGTTAAGACAATAACTTAAGTAAAAACCGCCCACTGGTACACCCATGCTCATGCTCTCTCATGCTTCATATCGCGGAAACCAAGGATTTTGATAAAAATTTTTCGACTTGGTGCTTTTAAGCTAAACGAAGTAACTTTAATGAAATCCACTTACTGCCACGTTTATTTTTTCTTAATATTTTGATTTCCCCAAACGCCTTTTTTCTATAACGGATTTGTTCATTAACTGCTGAACTGATATGGGTCGAACTTTTCATATGGTTTATGCTGAGCAAAGTTCCGAATAGTTATTAAACATATTAATTTTAGAGAGGGTCACGATCTACTCGCCTGTTTTCAATATTGTTGCCTGATCCTTTTTCTGTGTTATCTTACAAGAAAATTTGTTATTTATTTAAGCAAAAGCAATACTTTTTAATAATTTTACAAGCGACTTGCTATCTTCGGAGAAGGTTAGCTTGTGCAAAAAGTTCTCAGACCATCTGGCAAACTTAGTGTATGAAATAGATTTCTTACGCTCAAGGGCCACAACCATATCAAAGCTAAGCTCTAAAATTTGAAAATATCTACATTACATGTGTATCTAGTACTTGCGATCCATCGGTATATTTAATCATTATTCAAAGCGTTGTTTCTTTTCGGTATTACTTTTTTCTATTTCAAAATTAGTCAAACTCTATAGGAACTTATTCCCAATAGATACATTCCTGGGCGTTCAACATTTTCTTACATGTTTGTGAATAAAAATAAATTATAAGATATCAAGTTTTTTATTTGATTAATAAATAAGCGTTTCTTTACCTACAGTTCTTATCTTCGTAAGTTATTCCACTGAACCAAGCCCAGCTGAGCAATCGTGTTGGCAGATTTTGCTATCTTGCTGCTTATATTTTTGCTAACTCTTTTGTGGCGTTGCGTTGTTCATTTGACTCATCTCACCAGACCACACACTTGTGATTTTTTTCTCTTTTGGTGCCAGCATTTTTGTTTGTGTATTTGCTTTGTGAAATCAATCGGTGGATAAGTATTGTGAAGTCAAATTAAGATTAACCCCTTAAGTATAGTGAATGTAGCTGTAGCTTATAACAAAAATTGAATTTTGTTTAACTCATGCTACACAATATATTTGTTGCTACATTAAGCGGCAGGCTTGTTCACAGTGGATTAAATCTGCAATTAGATTATCACTGGTTCTGTTTAATCCATAGTTATCTAATCTGTGATGATCAAAGAGCGTTTTTTTCACTCAAATTTCAGTTTTATTAATAAACCATGTTTTTTTCCAAAAATCCTTGCATTTTCAAATTTATCAATTAATTCAATTGCCAGACGTAATCTGTCATCAAATTTGTTTATGACAATTTTTGTGTGTGTGAAAAATGAAGAAGTCAAGCAAAAGAACACAATATAAGTTTTCTCTTTCTACACAACGCCCAACACTCAGTACAATTAAGCAGCACTGGCTTTAAGAGTTTTGTGAAGCACGCACTTCGTCTTTTTTAAACCATTTGTGACTTTCAACCCTTTTACTTTGAACCTGTTCTTCACCACCGCCACGTTGGTGTAGTCGTGAGGATTGTCACTAAAGTGGATCGTTTGGGAATGGCCAATGATGTCAATACCGTAATTAACCCAACAGTTGGAGAGATTTGCTTAACTGTAGTGTGTGTAGGCGCTGCGTACTTTCTGCTCCAAAACGAGAATGAAGCAATTACATGATAGTGCATCTCCTTAACAAAAGGAGGAAATATTCTCCAGATAATACACCCAGCATCTTCAATAGTCACATAAACAAAGCTGGATCAACTTTCACATAAGTTTCCAAGTTCGACTATCGCCAAAGAGAGGCCCTCACGACGAATGTATAAACTTTACAGTGTGGTGAATTGAGACTCTTGAATTGAAATTCGTTTGCCTTTTCAAGGAATTGCAGTGTGAACATTTGGTTTATGGCTGACCTGTCGAGCTAGATGCAACGCTGTTACATCTTGACAGTTAAAGAGGGTTAAATTATTGCCTATAATGGATAAATACTACGTTAGATAGAATTTTATATGATCCTCAAAGAGCTTTAAGCAATATTTTTCATGTTGTACTTAAACCAAAATTATCATTAAAAAAAAGAGATCGTTTTAGGTAATTACTTTCGTGTTTTGGTTTTTGTATACCCCAAACAAATTATATTCAATAATAAAAACTCTTGAACGTAATTGTTCCTTGAAGCCCCCCCCCCCCATAGAATGCAGTGTGTTCGTTGCGGTGATGGATCCATTATTGCTTGCCGGGTGCAATGGATTGAGGTCACCCAAGAAATCCGTTAACATTCACATTGAATTTCAAACATACACACAAAAGATACTGTCAACGAATCTGATCGAGGGGAATCAGATTTTAAAGTAGTTTGCCCATTGCTACCAACACGTATGAGTTATAATTTATACATTATTTACTAGTCATATTTAATGTACGATGAAAAACCCATGGTACACTGAGGCGTATGCGTACATTAAAAATGTCGATATTTTGAAATCTCGACATGATTAAAAGTCGACTGCCCTGAAAGAAGTGGAAAAAAATATCGACTTGTCGGTATTTTTCACATATAAAAAGTCTATATAAATCGACATTTTAACTAGTCGACATTTTCACTTGTTGATATTTTTTCTGTCGGTCATTTGAACGTTACCAGAAGAACAAAGCTCAACTTTAAATGGCACGAAATAAGCATAAATCATCAATTCTTGTATGACTTTGTAACATTAACTTAAAAACTATTTGATACCATCGAAAATTTTAGACTTAAGTTCTTATGAATATTTTTTACTCTTATAATGTTGAACTTATTTAGGTTTTTATTCATTTGATAAAAGTTTTTGATATGTTCTAAGAAAGTCGAATAAAAATTTTTAAATTTGCCTGCTTATCAGGGTAATGTGTTTTAATATGAAAAAAAAAAAACATACATAAAAGAGGCAATATTAAGACTTCGCAAAAAAATGGGATTTATTGAATTATCTTGAAGCAAAACAAAAGATTATATCTTGTTTAACTATAAATAATCGCCCAACAAGTGCTTCTATGCTGGTTGATGAAAATGCAAAATAAGTTAATTATGATCAGATCACAAGCGCGTGCCTGTAAACATCATTCCCTAAACTATGATCTGATCAAAATCTCGACTAGTAAAATGTCGACTTTTAAATATCGACGCTGAAGTGTCGATGGATAAAATGTCTACCACTGTCGAAATTTTGACAGTCGATATTTTGTAAAGTCGACATTGTAAAAATCTGTAAATTTAGTTTTTGATTAGTCGGTCTTTTAAACAGTCGAGATTTTTTTGTGGAGGTTAAAAAAATCGACTTAATGGAGTCGATATTAAAAAAGTCTAGATATCATACCCAAAATCCTCTGGAAGCCATAAATACAAAATAATAATTAATTTTATAAAATAATTGTATTTTATTTGTACATTTGCAGATGTATGTATATGTATAAAAGCTGATTAGAAATAAACGGCTTAGAAAAACATACCCACTTTCAAAATTCCCCAACCTTAAATCCTAAATTATTTGTTCTTCTACATAAAACCACTTTTAAATGATAAGTATTTCCTCATTTGTACAATAAACCTTTGTATTTTACGTAATCTGTTTTCAATTTCGACTCCCATGTTGTCATCCTAACATGGTGTGCACAACAATTGATTTGTATTCGTCTGCACTATAATTTGGATCTCCCACAATGATAAACATAAGATGCCTTAAGTTTGCTATCCTACTCGAAGTGTTTGTTGGCGCCATACATCTTTGATACCAGAAACAAAAATTAACATCTTCTCTTTAGTGAAGAAGATCAACCTAGGCAAATTTATTTCACACAAAACTAACAACAATAGTCATCAAATGCAAATTAAGAACATTGCCGATGATCCCTCTTAACAACCAGACCTCGCTCCTAACATAACGACACAAAGTTTTTCTTTCATTACAATAATTATTTTATGCGTACTTTTTATATAGACGAGGCGTTAGGTTGGTGTTAAATGAAGAATAATTTTAGTCTTCTTACAGATTGTACCCAATTCTCGGAATATTTAAATAAATACGGTGGAAAATCCACCATCTGGTTATGCTTTATGCTAGACAATGGTACAAAATAAAAATCTACAAACCCTAATCATCATCATCATCATCATCGGCTCGACAACCGGGGTCCGGTCCTGGCCTCTTTCAACAAGTCTCTCCACCTATCCCGGTCTCGAGCCGACGCCATCCAGTTGCGCACCCCAAGGCTTCGGGCGTCCTGGTCTACGCCATCTCTCCAGCGCAAGCATGGTCTACCACGCTGCCGTCTACCATAGAATGTACCACAAAAGACTTTCCGAGCAGGTTCCTCTTCGCTCATTCGAGCTAGGTGCCCTGCCCACCGGAGTCTACCGAGCTTAATTTTTGTCACTATGTCTGCTTCAAGGTAGATTGCGTACAACTCATGGTTGTACCGTCTCCGGAATCGTCCTTCCTCACATATGGGGCCAACAATTCTCCGTAAGACTTTTCTCTCGAACGCGGCTAAGAGGTCACAGTGCCTTTTGCTAAGCACCCAAGTCTCGGATCCATACATGAGTACTGGCAGGACCATGGTCCTGTACAGCAGCAGTTTTGAAGTTATGGTTAGATTTCTAGATTTGAAAAGCTTTGACAGACTGTAGTAGGCTCTGTTGGATTTGAGAAGCCGCCCGCGTATTTCTTCTTCTATATTGTTATCGGCTGCTACTGTTGACCCAAGGTATTTAAAGGATTGCACCACTTCAAATTCGTGCTCCGCTACCTTGATTGTTTGACCAACTGTTCTTCTCGCATTCGACGCCACCATGTACTTTGTTTTACCTTCACTAATGTGCAGCCCCAGATTTTGTGCCGCCTGCTCGATCTGGATGAAGGAATCGTGTACAGCTTGTTCGGTTCTTCCGATGATGTCGATGTCGTCTGCGTAAGCCAGTATCTGGCTGGACCTGTTGACGATGGTCCCTCTTGTTGCCGTGCCAGAGTCACGGATTGCTTTCTCCAACGCCAGGTTGAAGAGGAGGCAGGCCAAACCATCCCCTTGTCGGAGTCCATTAAAGATGTTGATTGGTCTGGATAGCAATCCGGCTATTTTTACTTGGCTTGTTACGTTGGTCATGGTCAACCTACATAGTCGTGTCAATTTATTTGGGATGCCGAATTCTCTCATGGCTTTGTAAAGTTCTACCCTGGCTATGCTATCATAGGCGGCCTTAAAGTCTATAAACAGATGGTATGTTGGAATGTTGAATTCAAGACATTTTTCCATCGCCTGCCTAAGGGTAAAGATCTGATCAGTTGTTGATTTGCCTGGAATGAAACCACACTGATATTGGCCTATGATTGTTTTAGCGTATGGGGTTATCCGGTCTTGTAGGATAGAGGAGAGTATCTTATAGGCGGTACTCAACAACGTGATACCTCTATAATTGCTGCACGTTGTGACATCTCCCTTCTTATGTATGGGGCATATGATACCTTTTCGCCAGTCTTCTGGCATTTCTTCATGCTCCCATACGTGCACTATGATATCATGAATTGCTTGACGTAAGGCTGGCCCGCCGTGGTGGAATAATTCGGCTGGTATGCCATCGGCTCCCGGGGCTTTGTTTTGTTTGAGCCGTTTTATAGCCTTCTCAACCTCTTCTATGCTTGGTGGCGGTAGCACAGGGTGTTCATCTTGAAGTAGTGGAGCCTCCACTTCTGCTGTGAGCTGACCATTTAGCAATTCATTAAAGTACACTTCCCATCGCTCCAGTATGCTTTGTGGATCGGTGATCAGATTTCCCTCTCCGTCCTTGCAGTATGTGCAGCGTGGTGTGTACTGCGTCATGTTTCGGACGGATTGGTAGAACTTCCGCGCCTGGTGCGGACCTCGCTCTCGGCTGTTCTCTATTTCACAGATTAGGTTCTTCTCCCAGGCTGATTTTTTCTGTCTGTGAAGCCGTTTTTCTGTTCTTCTGAGCTCTTTATATTCCTCTTCGCGTGCCCGCGTTCTATGAGA
Source organism: Dasysyrphus albostriatus (assembly GCA_946251815.1). Classification (NCBI taxonomy): domain Eukaryota; kingdom Metazoa; phylum Arthropoda; class Insecta; order Diptera; family Syrphidae; genus Dasysyrphus; species Dasysyrphus albostriatus. Next base: position 181,390,795 of record OX276335.1, read on the forward strand.
TTGTTGCATTGCTCGGTACGCAACATTCTTACGTTCAGTCGCTAGCTTGCATTCATCATCAAACCAGTCGTTCCGATTTCTACGACTGCTGCCTAAGATGGAGTTGGCAGTACTAATGACAGTATTCTTAAGGCGTGTCCACTTCTCATCTACGCCCAGCATACTGGCTCCAGGACTTACTCTCCCTAAATCGAGTGATTCTAGGGCGAGTCCTAACGCATTACCAAAGATGTTACTGGTGTTTTCATTGCGTAGGGCAGCCGTGTTGATTCGAACCTGATCGGCGGATGCAATGCGTCTCCGTAAGGCAATCCGCCCTCGGAAAACCATACCAACAAGATAGTGATCCGAGTCGATATTGGCACCTCGGTACGTACGTACCGTCATCAGGTTCGAGTAGTGGCGACGGTCTATCAACACGTGGTCTATTTGGTTACGAGTGACTCCATCAGGTGATACCCAGGTGGCTTTGTAGATATCTTTACGCGGGAACCTGGTACTCGCAACGACCATGTTTTTCGATGCTGCCAATTCTAAGACTCGAAGTCCATTGTCATTAGTGTTCTCATGCAAACTATGGGTGCCTGCGTAATGCCTGAATACCGGCTCCCGACCTATTTTTGCGTTCAAATCCCCAAGGATGATTTTGACGTCATACCTTGGGCAGGCATTGAGGGCCCTCTCGACTTGTTCGTAGTAAGTCTCTTTTTCTTCGTCTGAGGACTCCTCCGTAGGTCCGTGAACGTTAATGAGGCTGATGTTTGTAAATTTGCCTCGCACGCGGAGAGTGCATAGCCTTTCACTTATAGCGTTAAAGCCGATGATGGTAGACTTCATTTTTTCGCTGACTAGGAAGCCTACCCCGAGCACATGGTGTTTTGTATGACAGCTGTAATATACGTCATATTCCTTCTTCTGTAGAACACCATTCCCTGTCCATCTGATTTCTTGTAATGCTGTTATGTCAGCTTTATATTCTGACAGGGCATCGGCTAGCTGCTGAACAGCTCGAGCTCTATAGAGCGAGCGAACGTTCCATAAGAAAATTCGTAAATCGTGTGTCCGTTTTCGTGGCAAAGGTTGTCGTCGTGAGATCTGTCCGTTTCCGAGGCTTGTTGTCAGTCTCATAATTCTTAGTTTTACGGGACAGGGAATTAACCTGTCGCCAACCTGAGGAACCAGCCTGATCATATTAGCCAAGTCTTTTTAAAAGGCTTGTTTCTAGCGGCCGCCGCGAAGAGGCTATGATCACACTTCCACCAGTCCCGAATAGTTACGGCACGTGCATGTTTTCGTATGCTACATGTTATTCCCCCTATTCGTCTGATGGCTGACCGCCACAAACCCTAATAATGTGGCCAAAAAGTCTTTTTTACTACATAATAAAGTATAATATTTTTTTCAAGTATCACATCATGGCACTTATCAGGTTTCGCAACTTCCCTCTCATTTGAAGGCATTCTTCATCGCACTTAAGTCAAAATCTTTTCAGTAAAATCTTTGAACAACGTATCTATATCTTGCTTCCCACGCTACCGGTCGTTGAGTGGGTCAGACGAGTACTTGAATGGCTTTGTCCCTCATTCATGTGAATTTCCTATATAAATTGACTTTTACTATCTGGCAGTGGCTTTTGTATTCTTGTATTTTTTTTTTGAGGTTTTAGAGTTTATAAACGTATTTTTTTTTTTAGTGTTGATAGGCAGGTAGCATAGCAATAATATATAATATTTTTTTAACATACAGACATAATATATACAGAGGTATATTTAATAAAATATGGGTACATTCTAAAGGGTAACTATTAAAAATACTCATCAAACAATTATCGAATCAGGTATTGTATGTATGTACAGGGTGTCCGCCGGGAAGGTATACTACTTTGTTTGTCTCACAGTAATTCCATTGTAATGCTGGCTGTATGCGATGTGGCACCGTCTTGTTAATACCACATGTAAATCAAGCCAAAAGCGCAAGCAGTTGTGGCTTTAAAAAGTTTTCAATCATATCACGATATCGCTCCCCATTCACAGTTACCTGAGCACGGCGCCGAATTAAGGTTGAGAGATTGTTTTGAACACTTCCTTAAGCAGCAGTAATGTTTTCAGCCGATCTTGCAGTACGCTGTGGTCAATGCTTGGGCCTATCACCAAGAGTCTACTTCACGACTGCCAAATATGAACTGTCAAGACTAATGTTTACTAAAATGGCGGCAAAACAAAGTAGTATACCTTCCCGGCGGACACTCTGTAGTGTGTACAATTGTACATTATATGCAATAGGCTGGGTTAACTTTAACGGACTTGCTTCGAAATTCTCGTAACGAAAAGACTATACAAATATGAACTCAAAATATAAAGGTTTATCGAAGAAATTTCTTGACTTATCTGTATGGTTAGTCAAATGCTCTAAACATAAAATAAACTTAGCGGTCAGCTATAACGATCAGATAAATTTCGTGACGCAATATGGAAAAAAATTATGAAAAATTGTTTTTTTTTTTAGTTTTTCGCTTATTGCTCACAATCTATAAATTATTCGTAAATTTCATCAAAGTACAATAGAAAGTCAACATAATTTCTAACAAGTCACTGTTTTATATTTTTTTCTGCAACAAGTCATTTGGACTGCACTCGCAAGTGCGAGTTGAAAATTGACGTATTTTTTGTTTCCGGAAATCCACTCGAAAACACTAATTAACTATACTGTGTGACAATATTTGAAGTCTAGTCTTTAACAGGAGTGCTGAATTTAAATCTCGTCTCAATATTGCTCTAAAAAATAAAAAATATTTTGAGAATTGGGAATCTAAAATTACAAAAAAAAAAATGCGTACAATAAATTTTCGAACAAAACTTGGTTCAAGATTGTTTTTTTGTAACAATCCATTCCTATTTTTCTCTTAGAAAACCCCAAAATGAAATTTATGAATTTAGAATATCGGGGGCTTTCTATCAGAACCTCGTAAGCCTAGTTTGAAAAATTGCTAAGACACACAAAATACCACTCTAAAAGGTAGTAAAATGGAATTCTTCGATAATAAAAGATGTTAAAACTGGTTGATAGAGCCAAAAGCAAACATGGCACAGTTATGAGACATTGATAATTACATTCATGAATATTTTTTTTTATCCGAAATACATTAAAATGTCATTTAAGGACTCAAGAGGTTTTCACAGAAAGCCGATGATATTTTCAAATTTTAACACGAAGGTTAACAACTAATTGACGATTTCTCGAAAACGATGCAAGGAGAAATTCGGGGTAAAATGTTCACACTTCAGAATGATCATGAACATTTATTCGAAAAAAATTACCTCGGAAAATAATATAACTCCAAACTTTTTTTTATTTCTAAGCAACATCCTCATTATGATGAATTGTGTAGATTAACATCGTTGGTCAACAGTGTTGAGTAAGTGTAGACGTGTTGATCGACAATGCCAATCAACATTGACAAATAGATGACAAACAAAAAAGTTGTTCAACAGAACAATAATCTTAAAGTATGGGCGTGTTTTTCGACACAATTTCCAGCTGTCCATTTAATTTCATCGGCCACTGCGTTTTTCTTGTCTCATGATGCAAAACAACGTAAACAGATTATTAACATTAAAATATAACATTAGCTTAACACAAATGACAGTCAACCCGTCAACACTGACACGTACTTACTCACTCACATGTTGATCGACGATGTTAACCAACAAAGTTGATGGGCGTTGAGGAGTGTGAGCGCAGCTTTAGATTCGAATGTCTTAAAAGCGTATCATGTGAGGCTAGAACTGAACTTGCGATTGAAAAATCGGTATCGCAAGAAATTATAATCGTGCGCTCACTTGCGATAATCTACCGCAGAATTCTTTAATCGCTATTAATACAAAATACAGTTTTTAATGTGAATACATGCACAGGCGTCAAAGCAATCGCAACGATTATTAATACATATATATATTTTTTGTGGTTTTCTGTCATTGCCATTTAAAAATAGCTATTGACATGCACTCACTTGTAGTTACGTCATGAGGGTAATCTAACTGGTGAGAAATGTTGTGTTGTCCGCCATTTTGAAAAAAGGCTTTACAAATCGTTAATGCGATTTTCTCGGTCCCTATTGGCCGTAGGGTAAAAGTACTTGTTACATTTCGTAGGTTACAAGATTTTATAAAACCTACGTTTTAAAAAATTTTGTCATCATCTTCCAATAAAAAGTTATTGTCTTTTGACAACTGTCGATTTTTTTTTGAAAAAAAAACGGTTTTAAGCATTTTTAATCTCCTCTTGCTCATCTGACGGAAAAAATTATATAATACCATTTTTAGAACACTTAATTTCCTACATTTTGTATTGTATTTAGATTGTATGTGGAACTAAAAATGCAAAGAATACAGTAAACCAAATTGCAAAAATTTAACAAATAATTCCTAAACAGTCAATACGATTCGTACGGCCAGTACTAGTACTGCAAAATAAAAATGGATTCTTGGAGAAGGACACAAACACAAGTAAGTGTTTTATTACTTTAGAAGGGGACTCTTTCTCACGACACGGCAGTCGCCGGCTGGGGGCGGTCTAAAGGACCGGAAGATTTCTCTAAAATGGATTCCAAAAGTAAGGATGCAGATTTGTTGGAAATGACCTCAGAATTCTATATATCCGAACCTTAAAATTTTACCTGATCCATATGTTGCTATAATATATACTCATAAAAGCATTTTGACTTGGAATGGAAAACAAATGTTAAAAATTAACGACGATCACACTACATTGTCCTATATTTTTTAGAAAGCTTTAACTTTGTTCTTGTATATTGTGTTTGATCCAAGTTGATTGAGTGAATAGTTTTTGAGAAACTTGTTTTCAAAGTCACAATTCAAGAGAAAAATAATAGAAAATCAAAATTTGTGACTTTGAAATTAAGTTTCTCAAAAACTATTCACTAAGTCAACATATACCAAACATAATATACAAGAACAAGTTAAAGCTTTCTAAAAAAATAAGACAATATAGTGTGATCAGTCGCGTTTTTAACATTTGATTTCCATTCCAGTTCAAAATTTTGTCTGCATTTCCAGATACAGCTCTGTTAGCCATAAACGAGAATCTAAGAGGTCACTTAACAAAAGATTTTTGAATAAATGTCATAGCTGCCTTGATGGCCCAGTCTTTTTTTCCACCTTACCTTACTTTTCTTCCCTTCCCTTCCCTCCCTACCCTATCCATCACGAAGACCTCTAATAAAATCATCCCAGTATCCTTGAATCCAACAAACTCAAGTCGAAAACGAAAATAAACTTTTTCAAACGAAAAATGCGATTTTATGACCTTTTTCAACTAAATTGACAGCATTTTTCCGTTTTAATATCACGGAAAGCTATATTTTTAGATTTAAAATAAAATAAAAAGATTAAATTACGTAATTAATTACAAAGTTTAATTACATTTCAATTAATGTTTGATTACATTGTTTAATTACAATGTAATTACTTTCGTGTAATTGCAAGAAAGTAATTTCAATTACATTACAGGGAATGTGTGATTGTAATTGAAATTTCTAATTACAATTTCTGAGTAACTGAAAAGTAATTAAATTACATTGTGATTATTTGAAATGTAACTAAGCTGTAATTAATTATTAATTAATTTATGTCATTATTGACATATTTATAATATTTGAGCCACATTAAAAAAAAAAAACAAATTACTTATTTATAACGGAAAACTTTAATTTACAAATTAATAACAAATTATACATTTAGATTAAGAAATAAAACCAAGGAGTGGATTTCTGTCTTGAAAAAACGTTTATTGATGTAGGTGTAAAAGTTGTTTATAATATTCTTTTAAAATTCTTATTCAGTTTTTTAGAAACTCGCCGCTCCCATCTAAAAGGGGAGATATTTATATATGTTCGCCCTGCAAAATGATTGTTTTTTTAATTCAACCTCCCGACTCTAGCATTTTGAAGAATCTTATGCAAATTAGTATACTAGCAAAGACCCATATCTGGTGACCTTTAACCCGGTGTAATTTATATTTATGTACCTTTCTAAACTCGGATCGGTGGGGAACTTTCACAAAATATTTATAACATCCTGTGCCGATTCAAAAATAAAAATCCTGTACATAATTTTCCCGAACTTTGGACTGGAGAAATCTATATCTATGATTTCCAGGTCTACTATTTTTAACTTCGTTGCTGAAATGTTTGCTTAACTGAGCTTGTAGTTCTACTTCTGTGTACATACATAAATAATATCTATGTACTTAGTTTTCAAAGTGAAATATAATATTCTCCATTCCTTTTGTGGTTGGCGTAGGATAAATTAATGTTTGGCTCATTTTAACAATTTCGTAGAGAAAATGATGAGAGTATCACATCATGACGCTTTATTTTTTATTACAAAGCATTTGTTAGTTTCTGCGACTTATTTTTCATGTTGGGAGTATTAGTATAGCTTTTGTTGCAATTATTTTCTGTGGTGTAAATTTTTTTTCGTTTACTGATTCAATCCTATATATATATAAATATATAATATATATACTTGGATATAAGAAGGTACCTATAGCTGGATTTAGCAAATTTAATTAAAAAAGATTCACTTCGTGGAATAAACAGAAAAAAAAAATAAAAATAAGAGAATTCGTTAGGTAATTCAAACCAAACTTAGCACATGGCACATAATTATACTTAGACGTGTTAACGTTACTTGCTCTGTTGCTTCTCCTGAGAGAGGTATCTATTATTTTCTTCCGCATGAGGAAAAGTGAAATTAGATACTCTTAGTTGGGAAGGTTCAAATAGGAACGTCTGCATTGAACACAAAATTGACAAAGGCAACAAGTCAAAATAAGGTATGACATTATTGTCAAGCCACTATAAGCCACTAAAATCTACTTTTAGCTCTTACCTTTATATAAGGCAATTTGAGGTGCTCAGAGGTCCAAGAGACTTAAAGGAAATAAGTTGTAGAATAATTTCATGTTTGAAACTATGCAGTAGCTGTGAGTACTTTTAGATCGATGAGATGAAAAGATTTAAACAACTAACTCATTGATAAAAAACTGCCATAACATAACTCAAAATGTTTTGTTTGGAGATGAATACAATATCATGAATATTTGTTTTTTGCAGAACTGCTGTGATAGTATTGAACCCAAATAAAATAACAAAGAGATATTGACCACAACAAAAACATGAATGTTAAAAAAAGAGTCAGTGTATGTACAAAAACCTGTGCACTTAAAGTCAGCCATAAAAAGGGATGAGATGTAAAATATATTTTAGGTTGTAAGTTCATGAAGCTTATAGTTATTAGAACATGTAAAATAGGATAAATAAAACAAAAAAATTAGTAACAGCCATGGAGGAACTTGGTCAAAAAGTGTTTTGGTCAAAAGGCGTTTTGTGTATTATGAGAATGAAGAATTAATATCGAATATCTTAGGCAGAGTAATATCGAAACAACTCCAAATTATGATAGAAATTTTGGGTTGGGTACCCAAATATAAAAGCACCAAACCAAATTTCACACACTAAAATCCACAAAAACAAAGTCATTTGAACCAAAATCCACAAATCAAAGCCCACGAACCAAAATTCACGAAACCAAAACCCACACAGATTCCCCATAGCTGAAGCATGTTCGGCGCGCACCAATCTGTGTTTAAAAATTTTGGATCTGCGGATACTTTAGTAGAGAAAAACATTTTTTGTAGTTTTCTTAGAAAATTTAGTTTTTATTTCAAAAATTGAGCACCACATCATAACATTGAAGAAAACTTTAACAAAAATCATTAGTTCTTAAGTATAAATATAAATTCATTTAAAATAACAACCAACTTCTACAAAATACAAATCTTCAACAATTACATAATTAACAAAGTAAAATGGTTTATAGGTAAATGAATTTTAGGAACTCAACTTTCTCGACTTGTAATTGCTTTGAAATTGTTTTTGCTAATTTAGAATATTTATTAGCATAAAAACAATAGCAAAACATTAGATAAATTAATTTGAATTATGCTTTTATGGTACATTTAAGAGGCTTAGAACTTAAAAAAAAAAAAAAAACACAAAAAATTCGAAAAAATGAATGAAATATTTATTTGAATCGATAGTTTGAACTTTGCAATTTAATGTTTAAAGATAATCTCATGCAAATGTTGACCGTGGCTGCGTCTCAGGTAGCCCATCCGCTGAGTCCAATTTTGGCATACTCTTTCACACATATCGGCCGGTATCTCACGAATGAATGCATGGATGTTGGCTTCCAGTGCGTCAATCGAAGCGGGCTTGTCCCTATAGACATTAACCTTGACATACCCCCACAAAAAATAATCTAATGGTGTCAAATCGCACGATCTAGGCGGCCAATTGACCGGCCCGAAACGTGAAATTAACTGTTCACCAAACTCGCCTCGCAATTGCGCCATTGTTTCGCGTGCTGTGTGGCATGTGGCACCGTCTTGTTGAAACCACATATCATCCAAGTCAAGAACTTCCATTTCGGGCAAAAAAAAGTTTGTTATCATCGCTCGGTAGCGTTCACCATTGACAGTAACGCTGCGATTCGCATCATCTTTGAAGAAATATGGCCCAATAATGCCGCCGGCCCATAAACCGCACCAAACAGTGGCTTTTTCGGGATGCATTGGTAGCTGTTGCAATGCTTCTGGCTGATCTTCACTCCAAATGCGGCAATTATGCTTATTTACGTACCCATTCAACCAAAAATCAGCCTCATCGCTGAACACAATTTTTCGATAAAAAAGCGGATCCTCGGCCAGCTTTCCAAGAGCCCATTCACCAAAAATTCGGCGTTGTGGTAGGTCGGCTGGCTTTAGTTCTTGCACCAGCTGTATCTTAAAAGGCTTTACGCCCAAATCCTTCCGCAAAATTTTCCACGTAGTGCTGTAACAAAGGCCTAACTGCTGGGAACGGCGCCGAATCGACATTTCGCGGTCTTCTGTCACACTAGCTGATACGGCCGCAATATTTTCTTCACTACGCACAGTACGTAAACGTGTTGGTGGTTTAATGTCCAACAAAGTAAATTTGGTGCGAAATTTGGTCACAATCTTTCGAATAGACTGCTCAGAAGGTCGAGAATGCCGACCATAAAATGGAAGCAGCGCGCGATGAACATTTCGAACCGAGCACGAATTTTGATAGTAAAATTCAATAATTTGCAAGCGTTGTTCATTTGTAAGACGATCCATGGTTAAATTGCAAACCAAACTGAAGCTGTTTGACAGTGACACAAGGTACTAAACACACGTCAGCTGTCAAAACCAGTGTTGCCAAAACCAAACCAGCTAAAAAATCACCCGTTACTAAGCAGGCATTGGGGATTTGGTTTTGTGGATTTTAGATTTGTAGATTTTGGATTTGTGAATTTTAGGTTCGTTCATTTAGGATCGGGGATTTTGGTTCGTGGATTTTGTGACTAATGATTTCAAATTTGTGGATCTAGGATTCGTGGATTTTGTTTTTGGAGATTATGTCGGTATCCCGAGAAATTTAGGTTTTTTTAGAATTTTATTTTTTCAGGTGAAAATCAAGTGGTGAGCTTGTGATAAGGTTATAGAGATAGTCCATAACTGACAGGGTAATCCCCCAATTATGTTCTTTCATATTTTAAAAGTTTTTAATTCAAAGCAACTTGAACATAAGAGCAATCATGCGCAATCTAGTCATACATTTTACTTTTTAGTTGAATAACTCTTTGTCTTTAATAATTTATCAAACAATAAACAAACATTCTAGATGAAACACTGCAAAAAAGGTCAGTCGACTTACACTTTTGAATCACATATGTACGTAATTATGAGGAAACTTAGAATAAACATTGTGTTTTGTGAAACTAATGTTATAAGAGCTTTTTAGATTGTAGTAAGAATTGTAGCTCTTATCAGATACTTACCGTATGAATGGAAAGCTTTGTATATAATGTTTAGAGCACCTTGATATGGTAAAAAAAGTAAAAGTAAACAAATGTTGTTTATTAATTTCATTTTATGAAGTTTCTAGAAATTTTGTTCTCTGAGTTAAGTTAGTTTGTGTGCAGTGAGAAAAGATTACCATGAGGTACATGTTTATCTTTTGTTCTTTATTCATTTTTATTTTATGTTCTTCATTTAACTAATAAAGAATAAAAGTATTGAACATTAAGGCCGTGTACCAATTGTCTTAAAATGTTGGTTAAATTTTATCCCAGTCAAATTGCATCCTCTTTTATAAGGGTGAATTAAATACGTAGTAAGGTTTTTGCTGTGCCAATTGGATTAAATGGGATTTCCTTAAAACATACATACGTAATGACAAACATTACGTGCAAACAATTCTGTTTGCAAAATGAATGAAAACCTGAAAGAGTGTTTTCAATAAATTTGATTGACTCTTTTGTATTATGAAAAATTAATCACTAATAATGCAAACAAACGGCGGAGAAAAATTCCCAAACATTTGCGCTTGAAAATTAATTCTTTTAAAAGAACCACGAGACACCATACAAACAAAAATTATTGAATATTTTTATTTATTATAATTTCATGAGTTCATACTTTCTTTTATTATAATGCTTTTGCCTATATTTTAATTTGATTCTAGTTTTTTTAATATTTCCCGATAGGATTCGTGACTTCACGACAACAAAATAAAATTCTTACTACATTCATCTCCCTGGCTCATTCATGAGCATAAACATGTCAAAAACTAACCACTGGCTAAAATTTTAATGAGTTCCTGAGCAGGTTAAATTTTGGAGTCTATTTTCACCTCAGTAATGTCAAAATTTGACCATGGGGTTAAACTTAACCATAATTTGAACGCAATTGGCACACGCCCTAAGAACAAAAGTGGCACTTAACAAAAACCCAATGTTTTAATAGGTATGGTAGACTAAACTTTTCGTTGTTTGTTTTCAATGTGCAGTTGGTTCAAAATATTATATTTGAACGTTTCCAGATATTTATGATAACCTCGGCAGCAAATAAGTTCATTTAATTGCAAAGCCAGATTTTGATTTCTTTAATTTTCACTATAAATTAAATTAGTTGTTAATGGATAGCTCAAAGACACGATTAGGTCAGAAGAGGTTGGTTACAGTAAATGCGATTGGATTTCAATTATTTTTTTTTTTAATCACGATCAACTCATCTGTCATTGGTCCATAATCACAACTCTTCAAAAAATCAAGTTTATTTGAATTATATTGAATTAACTCATTCTTAAAATGCCGAATGAGCAGTATATGTATATAATTGCTCATAGCAAATGATATAAACTTGACTGAAACTACTTTAAACTTCAAGTAAAGTTAATAATATAATAAATTCATGTGAGCACGTTGGTTGAAATCAAAATACAATTATGGGCGGTATAGATTGTAATATTTGTTGTTGTTTATTTTAAAAACATAAAACAGTTTTTTTTCTACATTAGGATTGTGTTGTTTTTTTTTGTCTTTTAACTGATCTTTTTAATAATTATTTTTTTCTTTTTTTCAGGTAAGACGAATTATGGGCAAAACGAAAGAAGCAACCTTTGATATACCTTGAAATTGGGTATGAAGCATTACTTACTCCATGTAAAAAGATTTTTTTATCTACTGCAAAGTGATTTTCATAAAAAAAATATATTTTAACCAAATACAGTGACTAAAATTGTTAGCATTAAACTCACATATTTTTTTTTGACTGATTTTAGTGTATCAAAAACCAATTTTTTTAAATACTTATTGAAAGAGGCCACTTAAATTAGGCTTCTTGCTTTCACCATCAAGTGCTTTTAAGATTAACTTTAAGTTACACTTTAGATACGCTTCGCCAACTACCACATAACACACAGCCTAAAAATAGGAGAAAAAAGTCATTTTTTTTGTCATTCATTTTAACGAGAATAACTAGAAAACCTAATTGGAAATTGAAATATGGATTTATGCATAACCAAAATAAATCAATACGAAAATTGGGTATTGCTCTTTCATTTTCTACAATTTGCCTGTTTTATTTAATAGTGCGCATACGTCCCAGTGGACATTTTTTTAAATAAAAGCCGAATATCTTTTATTCAAAAAAGGAGGGTCAATTGTGGTTGACAACAATGTACGTGTGATATATATAATATAGGCTTAAGACAGAATTTAAAATATGAATTACTTTATTCATTTTATCAATCAATCTGAGAAATGAGAACAATGAATGTAACAAAAACACTTATCTAAAATACCAGCATATTCAAAAATTACAAGAAAATAACTGAAAATTATAAATTTAAAGTCTAGATAACATCCATTTTATGAATTGATATCTCAAAAAGAGAATACATACAATAGTCGTTTTTTGGTAAATGTATAAGCAGCGCAGCAAGCGTTTAAGTAAAAAATAACAATCGATAAATAAGTCAATACCAAAAAGTACATATAATAGTACAGATAGGATTTTCGGAATGTTTGGAATAGAACATTACTTGGGGTTGTAGAAAAAATATTTCCTACGTGAAGGTTGGCAGACCTTGATTATATAAGGATATGTTCGTTTTATTCATGTTTTGTTTTCACAAGTCAACACTAGGTGGCTTGGAAAATTAAGATATGTAAGATCTATCTTTCAAAGAGTATGAAATTTGACTGAAGGAGAGCTAAGAAAAGATATTTGTGTTTCATAAGCATTCGAAAAGGATAAAACAATTTTTTTTTAAACTCAGAAATGTCATTGCTAGCAGGGTTGCCAGGTACCTTGAACAAGTTCTATAGCCCAATTCAGATTTTTGTGTAGCCGAAAAAGTCGCCCAAATAGTAGCCCAATAAAACAATAAGAAAATGTTCTAATAACTTTAATCACAATTTATTTTTATTTAAAAAAAAGCAACAAAAATAAAATATATTTTTTCTTCATAAAAGAAAGAAGAATTTAAATTCTGGGAACATTTGAGAAATTGAATGATTTTAAATTGAAGTTTGTTGCGGTTGATTTGAAATGTCAGAAGAAATGAATATAATGTGTCCTCTTTTCGATTTTCCATATCTGATTTCACCTTCACACCCATTGAAAAGAGTAAGACGCATAGAATCATCGTGTTAGTGGACTATTCAGTGAATAAAAAGTAGTGCAAAATTGTGGAATTTATGATTTATTTATGCGAAAAAATATCGCCCAAAATTAGATTTGGGTTATTAGTAGCCCAATTATGTCACACTGAAATTATTGTCTACAATTTCGGAAAAAGATGGCCCAATTTCTGATAAATAGCCCAATTAGGCAGGTTTGATTGCTATTAAAAGCAGTAATGACATATTCGACCGACTAACAACTTGTCATAATTTTGTCTATTTTCTTAATATTTATGATTGGGAGTGGGTAAAAGCAAGTTTTGTGACAAAAATTTGGATAGTTTTTAAACCCAAATTTTATTTTTATTAAATTTTTTTCTTAAGTTGTATGCATAGCTCAAACAGATTGTACTTTATGTTTTCAAATGTTATTTTTCACTGCTCTGAGAAAATTTTAGTCTTATTACATCGAAGTAAAATGTTAAAAAAAAACATTGTAGTTTGTTTTATCCATTTTAATCTTTTAACTCATGTATGCATGTAAACATTTCATTTAAACTTTTATTCAACTTTATATACAAAAGGCAATACTTTTCCAACACATCCCATAACTAATTCCAAAGTGAATTGAATTTTGGAAGGTTTTTTATTTGATTGTTATTGATTATAATCAACTAATTAGGACAAAACGTAGTGCGAAATGACAAAAAAGCAAAACAAAATTATCTAAGGAAGAGAATTATCACCGGAGCAGTATTGCAAATTCTAACAAGTGCCATTTAAAAGTATTTTAATTCCATTTTTTTTTTCAAAATATTAATTTTTTTCAATAACAGCTGGTCTTTGACAATTTTGACGCCACGGATACCAACTTTGAGATTAAACTAAGAGTGGATACAAAAGTGAAAATTTCTTTATTGGGACTTGAATTGCTGCTCTGGCCATAAGTTAAAATAAAAAATGCTTAATAAAAGAGATCTATTTATCTTTTTCAGTTGCAAACATTTTGTTTTTATAAGTTTGAAATTATTCTAGGACTTTCAGTATACCTATAAATTTAAAAGCCATAAGGTCAAAACATAAAATACAAGATTTTCGGAATCAGCTTGCCTTCATTAGAATATATGTACATCCTTGTTAGGCACACTTTCTACCTTCAACGACATTTTAGGAAATGGATTTCTCTAAGATCCCCTAAATGATTGTATGAACGTGACTAATTTTTCCAAAAAAAGGAACATTTCTGCAATATTATAATAAAACCTTATAGGGTGGCGATTATTTAGTAAATATTTCAATTTCTTTTAATGTCCTTTTATGGTGATGAAGGAACTTATAGAAAATTCTTTGTAAAATTTTATTGAAATCGGTAAACGTTAGCTCGTGCCAACCACTTGTGCTAGCACTTTTTCAATCTCCATAGAAAATACATAACTTGGGAAGGTTCAATCAGTTGGCACATATTCCGAGAAAACCTGGAAAAAAATTAAAAGAGTTACGCCAACAAGACTTCAGTATAAATATGTACATATAAAAGTAGTTATTAAGTGTTTACATAACCTTTTATCAAGTTTTTTAATTAAGAGAAAGTTTGTATTGACAAAAATTACTTTTATGCAGCTTTTACCTATGTAATTACAAACAGTTAATTACATTTAAGGCTAGTTTCAAGACTTTCGAATAAAGTCTCGGAAACCCTATTCGGAACTTTTATTCTCGATTAACTTCAGCTTATGGTTTCAAATATCTCGGATAATTATATCGGCCAGACACAGTCTCGGATAGCCTATCCACCGGTTCAAGTGGCTGTTAAAGCTTAACTGCTATGAGTTTCCGTCTTAATATTTTGAATTTTGCATTGAACTAATCTGTCATGGTTCATATTGAATTTAAATGTTAAAAAGCAGTGACATTTTAAAATAGCGTTAATATTGTTTATACATTTGTTTTCCTTGTACTTTATAATACTTCCTTAATACAGTACCAAGACTAAAGATTTTCCATCAGATTTTACACTTTTAAAAAAATTTTGATTAAAAGTTAAGGACTGTGAGAATGACAATAAAAATAATTGCAGGTATTTTTATGGAGAATTTAAAATGCTCAGTGATATGTCTTAAACCGTGAAAACATTTCAAAAAAATTGTACATTTTATTTTGTTAAAAAATACCCTGGTCACTTTTGGCATAAACAAAATTCAAACGTTTTAAAAAATAAGTGCCACTCTAATGTGCCTACACATATACCTACATTAAACTTCACTGAAAAATAAATATGGCTGGGTTATTCTAATAGATATACAGCAGAATATACAAGAACAGTGTTATATATGCGTATTTATGTAGATAATCTTCCTACATCGTATACATGTAGATCCAACTGATTGTTAGTTTGTGACACATTTGAAAACATGAAACTCATTCGGTGGAAATAATGAAATATTTCCTCTTCTATAAATTTCCATCAAATTTTCCAAGAGTCTCAGAGTAAACGCGCAGATGGTATCTCTTATAACAAATCCATATTATTCTCAGTTAGTTGGTATAAATCTTCAAAATAGGCAACACCATGGATAACGCGACAAATAGTGGATTCTGACCCAATAGAGCTATAGACGTAAAATAAAACCAAAAACATGAATTGCAGTTTGTGTATTTTAAAAATCAATAACGGATTGTTAAGGTTGACCCCAAAAATTAATTTTTCCCTCAACCCATTTGGATTTCATTTCACAGGGTAGTATATGAGATAGCTTAAAGGAAAAAGAAATGAAATGGCACGTAAAAATTAGGTATGCCGTTGTTCTTTGAACCATTCTGAGTTTTGAGAAATGATGTTCGTTAGTGGATAAATTGAGACATCGCCTAGTGAACAGTGTTTAGTAAATGACTTGGATAGCTAACATTCATACATATATTGCAAAAGCAAACTGACTTAAATTCTAGCAACCACACGCACGTCAAATGCTCGCCTAAGAAAACTACTACCCCAACACTTCCTGGAAGTGATTTGAAGTAATGGAAGAAAAGATCAGCCACCAACGGCTTATACAAACATTTTCCTCTGGCCTTTTCGACTAGCAATCCAGAAGCGTTCGGAATGCGTGTAAGCCCTTCTGAAAGTGTTCTATTGGCATTTAGAATGACGGTTCTTCTGCTGAATAGAACAGAAAACGATTCTGGATTTAGTTTCAGAATCAAAACCAGAACAACTGACACATTCAAACTCATAGTTATCAAAGTGCTGTCAAACATTGCAAAAAGTAATTTTTTAACTTAAAATATGTGAACTTCACTGCTTGTAAGAACAATTATTTTCATTTGTGGGTTAGTCTCCATGTTGTGTGTTATATATATAATAAAAATAAAAATTAAAATTTTTAAAACTTTCAAAATTATTAATCTATTTATTTATGTTTAAGAACAATAATCACAACATCGTTTGTTTTTCTTTTATTTTGCGACGCGTTTCGGTTTAAAAACAGCACAGAAACACAAGGCTTAACTACTCGCTAACGACACCTCGAGTCAAAAAATATTACGCCCGAAGATGGTTTCTTAAACCGAAATGCGTCGCAAAATAAAAGAAAAACAAACGATGTTGTGATTATTGTTCTTAAACATAAATAAATACATTAATAATTTTGAAAGTTTTAAAAATTTTTATTTTTATTTTACTATTCAATTATTTTCAGTTTAGAATTTTATTTTCCCATTTTTTATTGCAAATTATTATACTCGTCCATATTTGTCCGCTAAGTTTCCAAATGTGAAGAACTATTTCGGCATTCTCATGTGAAGTTGCACAAATACAAGGAAATGAAAACTTCAGAATCAAACTGCATGTGCCTGTTTGTTTTATTGGTGTTTCGGATCGGAGAGTTCTTCCGAATTGCCAATCGAAAAGTCCATAAGTTCTAAGGTATAAGGCCAGTATGTAGGTATGTATTTTGTAAATCCTCTAATTTCCATTATTACTAACTGATAACAATGTTCAAATAAAATAGACAGCTGCTTTCTTGTCTTCACACGAAGGGTACAAAATCCCAAATGCCAACATCCTGAAAACCAAAATCCCAAATGGACAAAATGTCGAATGACAAAATATCTCAAACATAATTTGAATTCATCCAAAAATTCAAACGAACCATTTCGTCAACTGTCGCGAAGTTAAAACTAATTGATCGTTGTCATAGTGAATTAAGACTGCTCAGCGAGCGAAACAAATTCAGTCACCTTTCGGAGACCGTGACATTTACAGTAGCTCACAGTGAAAATGGCCCTCCCTTTACACATTTTTTTTTTTGAAAAACTGTAGGAAATCAAGTAAAATAAAAGAAGAAAAAATTGATTTTGAAAAGAATACTGTAGTATTGTCATTTAAAAATTTTAAGAAAAATATTGAAAAACAAAAAAATTAAAGAAAATAACAAAATAAAGTAATAACTTCATCTAACAGTAAAAATTGCCTAGTAATATTTTAGTTGTAAGAAGGTTAGTAAACGTGTATTGAAATCTTGTTTTGTATTTTCTAGAAAATATTTTGTGTTTTTTAACTTATTAAGACATTTTGGGACTGCCTCAAGCAATTGGTATAGTGTAATTGGTGCTTATTTCACTCCGTTCCTCTCTTTTCAAGTCAATTTCATTGAAAATCTAAAGTATCTGAATTTCAATTGCAAATTTTTGTAAATTATGATATTAGGTCCGGTGATTGTGGTGGGATCTTGATCACGCTTGGGCAATTGTGAAAAGCCATTTCCTATTAAACTCAGCCAAGTACTTCGGGTCATTGTCTCGATAGAATTAAAAACTGCTCCCGTTCCAAGCATTTCAGCACAATTTCCAAAATTGATTTTAAAAATTTCTAAATGTTGATAACTGCTCATTATTTATTTCAGGTGCTGAGCATGCACCCAAAACGTTATCACTATCAAGACAATGATCGGAAGCACTTGGCTGAAATTAATTTTAATGGCTATTGCTCAATGCTCAATTGTCTAAGGGCGATCAAGATCCCACCACAATCACTGAATGTAATCATAATTTTTGACAAAAATTGGAAATTGAAATTTAGAAACATGAATTTTTCAATGAAACTGATTTGAAAAGAGTTTTATTGAAGAAATGGAATAAAAAGAGCCCAAAATACATCAAAAACTTTTTTGATGCAGTCCCAAATCATCTTAGATCAGTAATACGATAAAAAGAATTCTGTAGAAAAAAAAAACAGGATTTCAATACGCGTTTACTAACCTTTTTACCACTAAAATTATACTGGGCCATTTTCACTGTGATATTATTTTCTGTCATTTTTTGTATTTCAATATACATATGAAGTTTTTATTTTTATTATATTTGTAAAACAAAATTACAATACTCTATTAGAAATAATTTTTTTCCTTTTTTTATTTTACTTGATTTTCTACAGTTTTTCAAAGAAAAAGAATTTGGTAAAGGATGGGAAATTGTCACTGTGAGCTACTGTATGGAAATGAAGTGGCTGATTAACTGCCTAAAACGGGCCACATCAGGATTTCGGCATGCGGAATTTTAGCATTCGGTATCTCGTACTCAACCCGTCTGCACAATATGAGGCAATGTTATCCGCACAGTTTTGAAAACTTTTAATTAAATGCTTAAGCATTACTTTGAACCACTGTCAAAAGATTTCTTCATTATAGCCACAATACCCAAATTACCCTTCCATTGCGATTTTAAAACTTTCAAAAACAATTCGGGGTGGACCAGGGCCTCAACCAATAAGCTTCTTTCAGTCTGCTCCGTTTCTAGCTAGCTGTCTCCAGTTTCGCACGCCAAGTTGGTTGGGGTCCTCTTCCACTTGCGTGCGTCACCTGTTACGCTGTCTTCCTCCACTGCACCGCCGTCCCACGGGGTTGAATTCAAAGAGCATTATTGTCCATTCGCTCTAGGTGACCCAGACTTCTCAGTCGTTGGCTTTTCACTTTACTGGCTCGGTCGGTGTCGCTGTACAGTTCGCGGTTGTATCTTTTTCTCCATTCCCCATATATGCAGATGGGACCAAAAATCACTCGGAGAATTTTCCTCTCAAAACAGCCTAAAGCGTTCTCATCTACCGTTAATAGCGTCCGTGTCTGCACCACACATCAAGACCGGGATGATAAGCGTCTTATACAGGGACACTTTAGATACTCGAGAGAGGTCTTTGCTTCTCAATTGCCTTCTTAGCCCAAAGAAACAGGGATTTGTAAGAGTAATTCTTAGTTTGATCTCAGCACTGGTATCGTTCGCTAAGTTTATTGCAGAGCCTAGGTAGACAAAGTCTCTGACCACCTCAAAATTATAGCTGCCTAGTGACTTTCTGACCGAGACGTCGGTGAAGGGTGTCCTTGCTTTCCTGCACCATTAAACCTGTCTTCTTGGCTTCCTGCACAATACTCACGAAAGAAGCATCGACATCACGCTTTGTTCGTCGAATTATGTCAATATCGTTGGCGTAAGGGAGTATTTGGACGGACTTTTAAAAAATTGTGCCTTTACTGTTGACGTGAGAGTTTTACACAATTCTTTCAAGAGCGATGTTTATCTTTTAGGTCTTTACCGATCTTGATGGAGCATCGTGCATACTCCTTCGTCATCCTGCACAGGTGGACGAGTTTAGAGGGTATGCCGTAGTATGTCGTAGTGCGAATATTTGGTCGATGGTGGACTTCTCTGGACTAAAGCCTCACTGATATAAACCTATCAGGTTGTTGAAGAATAGCTTCAGGCGTTCACAAAGTACGGAAGAGAAGATCTTGTACGCGATGTTAAGGAGACTGATTCCTCTGTAGTTGGTGCAATCCAGAGGATCATTTGTCTTGAGGATCGGGCAAACAATGCTGAGGTTCCATTCATCGGCCATGCTTCCCTCCGACAATATTTTGCGGATAAGCTGCTGCATACTCCTAACCAATACATCACCAGCCACTTTGAATCGCTCAGCCGCAAGGCCATCAGCTCCAGCAGCTTTATTGGACTTAAGTTTAGGTATAGCTATCTTCACTTCGTCGAGATCGGTTAGACGGAATTGTTGGTCTACGTCGTCCAAGTTGAATTGTGCAATCTGCATGGCAGCGGGATTCAGTTCGTCATCACCGTTATTCAATTTGCAGAAATGATTTTTCCATATCCTCAGCACCGACTGCGATTCTACCACGATGTTCCCCTGTTCGTCCTTGCAGGCTTCGGTTTGGCCCTTGTAGCCCTAGGAGGTTTTTTTTACCTTTTGGTAAAACTTCCGAACTTCATCCTTGCAATATCATCCCTCTAGCTCCTCGCTCGCGCACTTCTCATGCTCCTTTTTTTTCCTTCCAAGAAGACGGTTTCACTGTGGTGCTTGTGCGAGGCCCAGCACGTCAGAGGCAGCATCTCTGATGGCTTCCTGGCAATTCTTTCCCTGGTTCTCGCTGATTGAATTTGACGGAATAAGACTATTTAAGAGGGTGCGAGAGACTTGATCGGAAAAGGACCTGGCGACGTCGAACTTCCTCACAGTTTTCCTTTGTGTTAGTCTTGGTCTGGATATTCAGAGTATTAGCTTGGCTACAACAAGGTAGTGGTCCGAGTCAACGTTGGCTCCTCGGAACATTCGGACATCTTTGATACTGGAGTAGTGCCTTGCGTCGATCGCAATGTGGTCAATCTGGTTGGCGGTTGATTGTCCAGGAATTCGCCATGTCCCCATATGTATATCGAGATGTGAGAACTGCGTGCTAGCTACCACAACGTTTCTCCCCGCAGCAATGTCGGTAAACATAAGTCCGTTTTTGGAGGTGGTGTCATGCAGGCTATATTTTCCGATTGTGCCATCAAAGACGTCTTCTCTTCCAAGTTTGGCATTAAAATCGCCTAAGACAATCTTAGTGTCATAGCTAGGGCATTGCTCGTATGTCTTATCCAGGAGCTCGTAGAACTCGTCGTTGGTGTCGACATCTTACTCCTCTTTGAGGGCATGCGCGCATATGAGGCTGATGGTGGCGAATTTAGCCTTGATGCGAATTGTCGTGAGGCGCTCGACCACGTAGTTGAAACTCAGGACTTCTTGCCTAAGTCTGCTCCAACGACGAATCCACACCCAAAAACACGCTGCCCTTGTTGTTGGTAGCAGTCACCGTAGCAGACGTCACAGTCTTTCAATTTTCTTTTACCCGAACCATCCCATCGCACTTCTTGGATGGGAGTGACATCTGCTTTGTAGCAGTCTAGGGCCTTCGCTAAATATTGGGCTGCACGTGGTCGTAAGAGAGACAGAACATTCCACATGCAGATCCGAAGTTCGTTGTCCTTATTTCGTTTGCTAGATTCGCCAATAGTAAATCCGTCCGATGGCACAACCCCCAGACCTGGAGGACCAGACGCTTAACAGACTCTGGATTAACCGCTCCTTATAGGCCTGAGCTCCGAATATGTCGTAGTAGCCCGTTTAAGGTGTTCACTAACTAGTTCAACCTGGCTGGAACTGAAGATGCCACCGTTGATTCCATCTGGGAAGTTCTTCCGCTGCCGCCTTAATGAAAGGAGAAGTGCCTTAGTGGGAACAGTCTTCCCCCTTCTCTCGTTTGCTGCCACCAAAAATCGTCCACAGGGATTGAAACCCCATCTTCGATTGAGGTACTTGGCACCCGGTGTTCACCACGGGGAGGTGGGAGTAGGAGTTGGTAGACAGAAGTTGGTTTAACAAAATACCTGTGGACGCTTGTGTCCTCTTGAATGCACATGTCTACCCATTGAACATCAATAAAAATCGGTATGCATCGCTATCTTAAATAGTTTTCTATAAAATATTTTGTTCTATCGTTATGGTGCCATGTTATTGATTATTTGTAATGCTAGATTATTTCGAGTATCAAATGTCGTTATTTTAGTCCAAAGTCAAATAGACTCACAAATAGCTTTTTTAACTAAGAAAAATAAATAATAAATTTAAGAAAGAATATAAGATACTACCTGAATCTGTCATATTGAATTTATTGGCTTCTACAATGTGGTTGGCTTCCAAGTAGGTAAACAAAAGTGTATTTGCCAAAAATTTTATCTGTATCCCTGACAAACTTTTTGCCAAAATTTTCCATTCTTGGATAAGGGTTTGATATAGGCTTTTTCCTCCAGTCTTCAGAATGTAAATAAATAAAACAAATTTCACTTGCAAGTGGCATTTTCAAATACTTGTGATTTACACACCTCATGCACGTCATAGAATAAATGTCGAGAGGATATCGAATAGGAAGTGACGAGGAGTGGGGTCGTTCATCCTTTTAACTACACAAGTGTATGGTGAAAAAAAAATATCTTTTTGCGCTTCGCCAAGTGGAAAATGCTGCAAGATAATGAAGACAAATTAGCACCTTTTATGTAAAGTAAATTTGAAAAGGTTTATTGTTGAGAGAAGTTGGAGAAAGGATTTGAAGCAGAAAAGCAACCAAGGAATAAATAAGCAAGTAAACAATCGATTTTCATATTAAAACATACTCATACAACAAGATATTGATTTGTTGTTTTATTTTTAACTCAGAAAAGGAGTTAACTATTTGACCTTCTGTTGAAGACATGCTTTAGTACTAAATTATTGTTATTTAAGTCTTCTGCAGGAAGTTTTATTTTCAATTGCTCTTTAGGTAGATATTTGGTTTGGTTATTGATTTATTTTGAAAGGATTGAACAAAACAGTTTGTTTTAGGGGCTGTCTGAGTTGAATTAATGTGTGCACGAAATATATAAATTAAAAGTAAGATTTTTTGATAGATTTATTATTTTTTAAAAGCCGATTTTTAAATCATCAAATAAAGATTCAGTTAGTTATCAAAGGAATGCTATAAAAACAAATATAACTGGCATCATAAAATCTTATTTATTTTTCGGTTTTCTCTTGTTTCTCACTTGTAAATATATTTACAAGTAAGCACAACAACAATTAATTGTTTTATCAACAGGTATTCTAACTTGAAAAAAATTAAACGAGAATTCTTAGGCACACGTAAATCGGGCTTTACATCAGACATTATTATTGATCACATAGTTTTCCAAAAATAATGCGAAACTTATTATTTTTGGCATAAAGATGAAAATTCATAAACAAAATATTATATAGCTGCCAATTACTGATTACTGATAGTATAATTGTTTTTGTAAAATTACCTAAATGAGGTGCCAAAAATCTTTCGTGACATTGAAAAAAAACTTTAAAAAATCTAAGGCTGACCAATTGCTGAAACTAGCTGACCTTTCATATATATCTTAGGGCCTTTCAGGTGATATTAATTTTTGTGAATTTCCCATAAATTAGGTTAACAAAAATTTTAAAAATTATTTCAAAAAAATCCATGGCTGATCACTAATATTAGCATACTTTTTATAAAGATCTTCAGATGATATACCAATATTTCCAAATTTCCTATAAATGAGATGTCAAAAATCACTATGAGCTCAAAAATTAAAAAAAAAATCTATAGCTGACCAACTGCTGAAACTTGCTGACCTTTTATATAGAGCTAGAGATTTATCAATTGGTAGACATTTATTTTTATGAGGTATAAAAGGTCGAAAACCAGATACGTACTGCTTGTACTGCCACGATGGACTGGCCAACGCTAAGCCCAGACTTAAACCCTATCGAGCATTTATGGGAAGAACTTAAGCTTAAGGTAAGGCCCAGAAATCTAGCTCCTGAAGCAATTAATCAACTTAAAGAAGTACTGGTAGAACAGTTAAGAAACTCACCAGGTTCATTTTATTATCAAATCATTTTGATTTTAAGTGTTTAATTTTCCGACTTCTCTCTGTAGCTCAGTTTGTCCTTATATATTCAACTCTTACGATTATCTCCTAAGCTCCTGAATTGATTGTTATGTTTAAAGCGTTGATTTAAAGCTAATGATTCAAGCTTCTTAAGGCGCCAGTTATAGCTATCATTGAAACTCATCATTACAAATTTTAATGATTGATTTTGAGACATTTAGAAAGCAAAATCATTTATTATTTTGATGGCCAAATAGAGCTTAAGACTTAGGTAATTAATATTTCAAGTCAAAAATAAATTCAAATAGGGCCAACTTTCCACATAAAAAGAATTGTTTTGTTTCAATGATTGAACTACCTTACCAATGATTATTAAAGTCTACTATACACAACAGGCTCAGAGTTTATGGAGTCTTGGACCACTAAGATGAGCCAAAAGTCCATAACAATATGAAATGATACAGTTAATATTATTGTTGGATATATAGGAAAAATTCGAAGTTTCTTTAAATCCAGATTCTTAAAATGCAAAAGAAGCTTTGCATACACCCAACCTTGGACCTTCCCCAAATCCTCTAGCGAGTCCAAGCAGGGGGGTTGCAGGAAGGCGCATGCCCCCCAAACATACCTCACTGTTTATTCACGTAAGTTATTCATAAATACAGTGCACGCACCCAGGATTACGGCGGATAAACAGTGAGGTATGTTTGCAACCCCCTGCTTGAACTCACTTGGGATTTGTGGTAGGTGTGAGGTTGGGTGTATGTAAAGTTTCTTTAGCATTTTTTGACGAAAGTATGGACTTTTGACCCACTTTCTGAACCCACTATGAACTTTCGACCCACTTTCTCTAGAGTTTTGGCCCACTTTAGTGAGTTATTAGTTCTAACCCATCCAAGTGAGCCAAAAGCCCATTATGGACTTTTGGCTTCTGGACTTTCTGGACTACGCCAGAAAAACACTGATGAGAATTCTTACACACATACTTTTTTTCGGTAACGTTAGTAGTCAGTACCTACTTAGTGTTGATAGATAAACCTATTCGTTTTAACCTTGGCCGGAAGGACCTAATTAATATCTCTAGGTACTTTTCTTGTTATGCCAAAAATCATTAAATAATAAAGCAAATTTTTTGAAACAAAAAAATCACTTTCCAAGTAACAATCTAACTGCACATAAATACCTATTACCCATGTACTTAATGTATATCTGATTCCACTTAATAGAAGCTATAATATCCATTCCCATAATATTATCCAATATTATGATGTAACTTACAGGTCTGTCCGTAAAACTATTTCCTACTCGAACTCAATTTCTATATGTGAAACCATGCAAATAGAACTTAATGCGATGATTCTACCTCCATAGGAAGGATTTATCATTGTCAAAGCCGCTTATCCTTTCATTGCTCTTTGAATACCATCATCTCTGCTTCATACACCTGTACTAGCCGTCTGTGTGTTATTCCTATAGTATATCCTACTTGAACACGTGGATTTAGAATTCTCTAATTTATGAAATGGCTAGCATACTGTTGCACCACATGAACAAGATATCTATCCAACATTCTGCTTACAACCAAATATAGTATCTACATATCTACATATTGTATGTACATCCATACATACATAAATGAATATGATGCCGTGAAATTGTAATTCAAACTCAAATCGAAATACAGTTGTACCCGTATATGACGTTGATTTTATTAAAACGTATTGGACAGCTTTTCAAATTTAATTGGATAGAGTGCGGTGTCTGGCTTGGAGGTGAATAGAGTAATAGGAAACGGGATTTGCTATTTATATAGAATTTAATGTAGAAGTAGTTGTTGAGTGAGGGAACCACTTTTTCTAGGTCTAATGTACTAACTAATAATGAAGAGTTGTTGAACACAAAGAGTTGACATTATTTGAAATTTTTTATTAAAATACAACGTTGGAATTTCTGATCCTTTTGATAAAAACATGAATGGCAACATTATTTGGGGTTTAAATCCGCAGAAAAATTAGTTTATCAGTTATCATTATTTTACCAAAATAAATTAAATGGAGTTAATGGAATTAAAAAAAAATATTCGTTATTACAATGTGAATAAGAATTTAGTTTTAAAGTTTTTTTTATGTGACTGTATACGAATTTCTATCGTTACCTACAAATAAAAATATTTAGAGGACTGCTTGGGTTAGAAAACATACTCTTTTCACACAAGCAGCGACTGCCAAAGTCATACATACATATATACTCATAATCACATTAATAAAATCCTTTTCCACCAAAAATATAAGAAGGGTAACTTCGATCACCAAAAGATAAATCTTGTTTTGAGGTTATGTTTACGTACAAATAAAAAAAGCTCTTTAATCTTGATGTACTCATACGACTGACAAAATGCCATAATTTCTGTTTTATTCAAGTTCAAGCTATTTATTGCCATAAACATTTTTTTATGAAAATAAATGACTGCATAATGGAAGAAAATACGGTGATTTGTCAGATGTGTGGATCCAGCATAATTCATAACAATATATTTTCCCTGACCAAATTATCCTGATTAGATGTAAGTACATACATACATTCACCACACAAAGCTGTGTGCAGAAAAATATGCCATGACGAAATTGCTTCCGGTACACAAACACATATTTTGCTTTAAAAACAAGCATCGAAAACAATAACAAATAGGTACGAACACATAAAAACAGATAAACATGGTGTATATTCCTTGGCCTCATTGTCAAAAGCTCAATCGAAATATTTTATCCTTTAGGCATACCGCTCACCAAATAATATAAACAAGGGTGACAAAACAATCAATAGCCTTTTTGAACAGCACCACCACCACAACTGTTAAAAAAATCAATCTTCATTCGACCGCAGAAACGTTGTAATTAAATGTAAAAAGGTCGTCCCTTATAACTACGTCCGGTAACCATTTCTACAAAATCCAGCTACTTGTTTATCCTTCTTTCTAAAATAAAAGACCCGATTGGTTGGCTTCCACTGCTTATATATAAAGTATAAAGTTCTCAAAGTCCAGAGTGACTCAACAAAATTACTGAATATTTAAATAAAATTTGGTTGGCAAGACAGTTTAGTGAGAACCAGGGCTTTTGTGGCTTATGTTAGGTTTCGCCTTTTCAACTACTCATTTTTGCGTGATTTTACAAAATGGCAAGTGAAAATACTCTAAATTGGTAGTCTTTGAGCTGACAAAACACTGTTTTTCAATGAAAGACAACAAATTTTAAAGACAAGTGGAAATAGCTCAATTGACAAACGAAATGTCACTTTTTGTTTGACTGAAAAAGAATTTGTTTGGCATTGTGTTTTTTTCCATATACACCATTTTAATGAATTGTTCTGCTAACTTTAAATCAATTTAGCAGAACATTAATTTTTACCAAAAGTACTTGAGCATTGAACATATGTTCTGCTCAACTAGCTCTGCTAACGTGAGGGACATCTTCATCATGAGCATGACAAGATAAATGCATACCAGAGTCGTGGCATATCTTTGGAGGAATAAGGTCGAACTTGCAACTCTCAAAAATGTACTAGTAATGAAAAAAAGATTCGTGTAAGCAAATTCAAATGCTTTACTGTGTATAACTCTTTAACTTTCACTGTTTTTGAAATGACAACTACGGCGATATCTTGGGGTCAGTTCTCGATCTGTGAAGCTGTTAATAATTGAAAAATGGAGGGCTCACAGTTGAACCCAACCAAGTCGACCATTTTTTTTTGCAAATGTTTGTGAATATTTCTCAACTCGAGTTTTTCATTTTTAAATAAAAGAATAATAATAATAATGAAATTTAGAGAATAAACTTTAGACTCGACTTTCTTACGCGCAAAATATTCAATAATGAAAAGCAGTTTATTTACTATAGTATTATAATTTCGAATTTTCGTTTTTTAACTTAATTCCATTCAGCTGTGGTCTCTCCAAATTTCAAAACGCCTCCACGCAAATGCGATTATCGAAGTTTGAAATTGAAAAAAAAGACGAATCTCTTATCCCAATTAAATCGTTGTGTAAAAACCTCTGAAGAGATAAATGATTAACAAAAGCAAGGTATAGTCGGCTTTCTGCCAAAATCTCGAAGTCTTAAAATGTCATTTTAATGTATTTCAGATATAAACAAATCACTAAATTCAAATATCAATGTCTCGTAGCAGTGTCGTGGTTTCTTTTGGTTCCACACAACAGTTTTAGAACCTACTACGATCTAAAGGCCCAACTATATTAGACCTAACCGAGCTTAAGTCATCAAGCCAGTACAAAGTCTTAAGGTAGAACTATAATAGGCGGAAGCCAACGTACATGGCCCGTACGAAACCTTGCGAAAACAAGTAAAGCGCCAAATGCTTTCACCATTTTAATTTTGCATGCGTCCACTTACGAAAGAGCGATTAGTGAGCGCTCTCCCGCCCGACGGCAAAAGTTAACAAAAACTAAACGAAGAGTACCACTTCGCAATTATTTGTGCGTCATATGAATTTCTTGTTTGTGCTCGGCTTCGTACTTCTAGTAGCTTCGTATTCTAGTTCTACCTTAAGAGGGAGCTCTCAACTTAAGAAAAATGCTTCTTAAAACGGAAAAAATAAATACATACAATAGTACACGGCTGTTTTAATAATTTTACGAATTTTAACATGTATGTGTAGTCTTTTTGTTGAATTGTGATTACATTTGTACATGTATTAAAAAAAGCGGAACAAAACAAGATCTAGGAATTTGAATATGGGAAAAATAAGGAGGATTTTTTTTTTTAATTTTTGCTTATGTCCAAATAAGTCAATTATGGGCAAAGGTGGTAATGTTGTAAGCATAAGCAAATTTTCGCCGGTTTTTTGATAATGTAATACATATGAGATTATGGTTGGGCCGTACGAATTTCATTTTTTAACTTCCTAAATCGGTTTTTATGTCTTCTAAGCAATTTTTCAGCCTTTGTATCACGTAACTATCATCTTTCACTATGAGTGGTTGACAGCATTTTTCATTTTAGTACTTTTTAGTACTCACTTTGACAACTGTTTTTCATAACGGGTTCGGGAATCGCCTTGCCCGTGTTTGTGAAGTAATAAAATAATAAAACTCTGTAAAAACTGAAATGATAACTTTGTTTTTATTTTATTTCATAGACTTTCACAGATCGAGAATTGACTCTCTAGTCAAGTTAACATATTATTCTGAAGGCAATGCGAATCAGACTTGAATGTAGAACTATATAATTGCCGAAGGAGGACTTAGTGCAGTTATAATTGTAGATTGTGACTTTTCGTACAGTTCCTTTAATTTTTTCTTTTGGAAGTGATGAAAAAGTTCCTGAGCAAAGTGAAGCTGACATTTTATTAAATAGGAATAAACGTAAGAGAAATAGACTATTAAGTAAGCACAGTATGGAAGCTTTCTGATATTGCCGAAACAAAAACCTAAATTTGTTTAGCTTGCATTAGTTCCAACGAGCTTCCCATCATTATTAGTTCTACCCAGGGTTGGCATGTCCTGAAAAAGTTTGATAGCCCAGTTAGGAAATTCTTGTAGCCCAAAATCGGAGCCAAAAAAGGAGCCCAATATAAAAAAAAATGATCTCATAACTTCAATCACAATTAAATTGTATTTAAAAAAAACAGCGGAAAATAAAATAAATTTTTTGCTCTTAAAAGAAATGAGAATTCAAATGGAAATTCAGGGAACAACAGAGAAACTGAATGATTTTAAACTGAAGTTTGTTGCGGTTGATTTAAAATGTCAAAACAAATGAGTATACGTCTCCTATTACACGATCTTTTCGAATTTTTATATCTGGGTCGAATTGCAGTTTCAGTGATCGAGTGAGTGAGTGCCATCATTGATCGAATGAAAAGTAACCACTTAAGATTTTGATATACTTGATTGTTCGAAACGTGAGCGGTAATTTCAAAGTCACATAATATTCAATCACGTATTACTCGAGAGCGCTGATGCGATAATTCGGCCCCTGCTTTCACCTTCGCACCCATTGAAAGGAGTGAGTCGCAAAGAATCATGGGGTAATATGGAACTATTCAATGAATAAAAAGTGATGCCAAATTGTGGAATGGTTAAAGGGTTTGTTTAGGGTTAAAAAAGAGTTTATTTATTATTTATTTACGTATACGAAAAAATACCGCTCAAGATTAGATTTGGACTGTTAGTAGCCCAATTATGATTGGGCTGTCATTCTGAAATTTTGGAAATTGCTGTCGGCAATTTCGGAAAAAGTTAGCCCAATTTCCGATAAATAGACCAATCTGGCAAGCCTGTTTCTAACTAGAGAGAATATGAATATTTTTGACTTTTGTCATTATTTATTGTCAATGCCTCAAACTTAGACGTTTTGACAAATTCCAGGCTCACAGAAGTATTATATACAACATAATGGTAGTATACTCATGTTCTTATTTAATTTGATTCGCTAAAAAAAGAAATGTAAACCGTTTTTTTTACAAATACAAAACTTATACCTTAATTGCTAGAGAAAGGAAGCATAGATAAACCTACCTAATATTCATTCGTCATGTGTTTTATTTCACATATGCTGTGTTTTTGTGGCAAGTGGAAACTTAATTTATTTTGAAAAGCCAAGGAAATAGCCTTTTCAGAGTATAGAGACTAATGAGTATAGGTAAGTATTTCCATTTGAAATTTATAGTGTTTGTCCTTTTGCCATATCGCCTGATATTCTTAACCAACACATAATTACACACTTCTGTTAGTAATCCCACAGAAATATTTTCCATCCGCAAACAGCAAAACAGATGAAAATGGGGTTCAGGCTCTTGAACTACTAAACTTATTTTTCTTTAAAAATAATATCCTTTGTGGTTCAAGTTTATGTTGTGTGCGGTATCTATATGTGTGTTGTTTGTGTATATTTGTAAGTAAGTGTGTATAGGCAAGCTATAGATAAAAGAACTTTTTTTGTACCAAAATAACTATTAGCACACAAACCATAAGTATTGGGTTTGCAAATAGGCATGCGGGCAATATGCTGTGTGATGTTAGATACATGAAAAGGTGAATCGTGAATGAAGGATAAAATGAGGATAAATTTATTTCACGGTTGATTATCTAAAAATAAAAATTACTCATACTACGGAATAGGCAAATGGTGTGACCTGAGCGAAAAAAAACACGCTAATAGTATTGAAAACATACTTTCTTCGTTTTCTCTTCTTTAATTATAAACATTCGTTTGCAATACAATTTTGTGGCTAATGGTATATAAATTTAAGAATTTAAAATTGTAGGTTTGCTTTTGATTTCATAGATATTTTAAATGTTACAGGTTGACTGAAAAGTACAGAAGTAAAAAAAAACAGTTTTTTGTGTGCGCCGCCAACAATTGTGTGAAAATCGCGATGAATTTTTGTTTTTCTTTTTTTTTCTTAATCAAAATGTTTGCAAATTAATTATATTGATATAACGAAATGGATTTTATTTTTTTTTTGTTAACCAATTTGAAATGGATTTCATTGACGTTGCGAACAAGAGTGCTTGTGAAAAAGTAAATATAAATGATATGTTACGTAGTAAAATGTTTTTTGCATTTTATAAAAACTGCTTTAACAAAAGTCTTGCTAATCAAAAGTGCTCCAAATTTAAGAGGAGTTATAGCTTATACAAAATAAATACACACACAAACTTTGGGAAAAATAACGTCTAAATTAAAGAAATGCCTATCAGTTTTGAGCTAGAACTGATGTCTCTATCTGCTCTGAAATACGTGATGAAAAAGAGGCTGGACTCTATTTAGTATAACCGGTTAGTGAATTGTGGTTGCATGCATTCGCTCGTAGCTTATTATTATTACATTAGTTCGGCCTTTAGTCATAAAAACCCTTAGTTTTCGAGGGCAGAACCCATGCTATCTGATTGTTTCAATAAAATGAAAGTATTTATCATTTAAATTAATAAACATAGGTATTGCTTATTATGGAATCCACAAAATCTTACTCCCAACAAATCATATATATTTTTTTAAGATATCAACTTGCGTACTAAAATCTTTTTTTCCTATCCACATTGACTTTATCAGTTTGTTTTGTCTAGTTTATTTATAAAAGTTTATTTTTTTAAATAAGATTCAACGTGAACTACCTACATACGACTATATCCAATCATATTCGAATTCATAATCCCTTAGTCTGAAAATTAGACTATTAGGTTCGTTTTATTGGCATTCATTGTTCTGATCTTTATATATTCACTATCTTTCTATCTCAATGTTGTTAGACACAACACTTAATGTAAAAAGTATTTGCCATTAAAAATGTAAACAAATCTTCACAGAAAATCAAATGTTACCAATCATAAAGTAACGAATATATGTTTGCAAACCAATTCAGAGCTACCTAAGTTTGAATTTATCGAAACTTTATATCTACTTTTATACTGTCTTATTTATGGACACTTTTGTTTTATTTTTTGATGTTTACTAAGGGAAATTCAAATACAAATGAAAGCCTTAAAATTTTCAATAATAATTGTTTTAATAAGAAAACAATATATACACGGTAGTTCTGAAAAATCTAAATCAAAAATAGGAGTTCAGGTGAGGGCCTTTTCAATACGCAATAAATGTTTTGTTATAGCTGCATATTGTTTACATGAATATATCGAACAAGCATACAATTTTAAATCATAAAAGCTTGAAATTAATTTGTGTCTTTAATTAAAAAAGCAGGAATATAGGCGAATCATGTGGGAGAGATGATTAAGTATGTTAGTGCTTAAGTGAATAGGCCTATTTGCTCCGAAAAATTACCCCCAATGGTATGTTCCTTGGTACATAAATTATGTTTACTTAATAATATTCTATGAGTACGATATATGCTATGAATGAAAACTTTAAAATAATTTACACTTTTAATTCAATTCACAAGTATGCAAACATTTTTCTTTCAAGTTCAAACATATTTACTGTTTATCAACTAATTTTAAATAAAAGTTTTTACAAAATAAGGGTATACCTACTTTTCTAAAAATTTCGTTGCCATTCTTGAATTTGACTTATTAGAGCATCCGGTTTCTTTAATCCGTTTAATATATAAAAATTAAAATAACTTTTGTACCTTGAATTCTTAATTTGAAACCCCATGTGGTGGGATACTTATATAGACAGTACACACATGATGTATAAAGCCAGTGCGTGTTGCTATCAATAATGGAAGCAAACATTATTTTCAACTTTCATTTTGAATGGCAAACTGAAGACCACAGCAAAGTTGCCGTTGCCTGACGCTTTTGGGGGTGCTGGCTATAAACGAAAAATTAAAATTCAGTATATTTTCCATTTGAGACGTGATCAATAAGTGTCAACGGCAACAGCTGTCACTAAATTATTTGGAAAAGTGTTTTATGCTTCAACAAAACTTTCTTAAGGTTGAATTTTGGCTTGAAAATACATCAAAGGCATAGGAATGCTACCGTTCAACAACAAGTAACTAAAACCCTTTTCGGAGAAATTGTTTTATTCAATGCGAATTCCAATAAGACGCTATTCTCACTTTTCCTTTCTGTGCGAATAAACAAAAAAATAACTATGGTTTCTTTTTTCCATGTCTGTATGAGTAAATGAGCATTTTTGTTATACATAGGTACTAATTATTAAAACGTGCTTACTCCTATAATGGTTTTTGACATAAATTGAGTATGTTACTCGTAGAAGGAAAATTTGAGTCACAAAGCATCTAGAAAACTACATACATCATTACTTGAACCTAAAATTTTTCGAACATACAAATAAATTTTGATTGAAAAAGATCAAAAGAGAGCTCCATTATAATTATATTTTTAAACGTGGCTATCAATTATAAATTTTCAAAATGACGGTTTATTACCCACAAAAAAAGTACTCAGCTATAGTTGAGATCTTCCTTAATTGAGCTAAGAAATTGGGACTAGAATACAGAAAACCTGCGATGATTTATTTATATAAGCATACAAAAATGCGTGTCAGGCAGAATCAATAGAAAAAGTACTTGAATGTCTTCAGTAAAATTTTGAATCTAAGTCACCTGAAAAAGCAAGGTTTAGAAGATATAAAGAAAAGTCTTGGTATCAGTATTGGAAACCAAGCCGATACCGTACATTTTGGACCAAAAGAAGAGAGCCCAATAATATATGAGTAAAAAAAACCAGAGTCGATTAATATGAAAGATATGTGGATTGAAAGGGCAACAGTTGTAAATAATTAATATGAAATTATTTCCTTCAATAGTTTGTAGTCCCCGAGAACGACTTTTCGGTTCGTAGCAAAACAATGTACATAAATTAATGTTTTATGGATTTCACAAAACTTACTTTCTCACAAAAAAGAACCAAGTCTGAAAATTTCATTCAAATCGTTGATTTTAGAGAACGCCAGCATAAATCAAATGGGCCTGGCAGTGGGAAATTGCAATTAAAACTACTGCATAAACCTTTTCCTTGGCAGAAAGAAAAGCTCTCAAAGTGTCATCTAAATCATTAGAGCCTTTCCGAGTAACCAATTACAAAAACTGTTTGTTTGTAAAAAAGTAATAATAATATTCAAAAATCTATATTTTCTACCGATACCAAACGATACTACCGAGAGTATCGGTGAATTTTGGTCCAAAGAATACGGTATCGTTTTGGAGCCGGTATCGTCTCGGTATCGTTTCGGTGTTCAATACCGATACCGATACCGATACCGATACCTCTCCTTTTCTGGTATCTTGGCCAGCCCATAGGAAGTAGATAACAGGGGTTTTGTAAATTTTAGCGATATACATGATAAAAAAAACCACCACTAAGGAAAGTGTCTTTCAGTTTTTCTGCAGGTATTTGAAGAAAAGATTAAAACATGTTCGAGTAACAGTTGGAATTGCGGTTAGTAAGATATTATGGTGGACTATTCCTTCACTACTAATGCTGTTATGAGGGTAACATTTATTCCATGCTTTGTTTTTATAAGGTTGGGTAAACTTATTTGCGTTTAGGATAAATCTATTAATGTTTGGGTTAAACTTATTTGCGTTTAGGTTAGATCTATTTGCGTTTGGGTAAAACCTATTTGCGTTTAGGTTAATCCTATTTGAGTTTGGGTTAAACCTATTTGCTGTTTAGTTAATTTAATTTGCGAATGTGTACCTTAATAATCAGGGGGAAAGAAAAGTGGAAGTATGAAAAATTTATATTGGTCATAACAAACCTTTTTTGCATATTCACAAATTGTGCATTATTAACAACTGAGGCATATTTGGAGCAAATTGCGATTTGTAGATGGCAAAGTTATCATTTTTCGATCCAATAATTGATATTTAAGAGTGTTGATTCATGATTTTTCAGGGCCAATACCTAAATTTGGCTCAATTTCGCAATTTGTAAACAAATAGTCGTAAAAAATCCAGACCCACGATATAAACCTGGATTTTGGTATTATTTTTTCGTGATTTACAGCTCATTTTTTTCATCTGATCCAAAAATTCATTTATATTAGGTTGGTCCTTATGTCCAAAGTAACTTTCTTCTAAATAATTTTTAAAAACCACTATAAAATTTTAGCACATTATTTTATCGTTTACTCGCCCTCAAGACAAAAGCAGTTTTATGTTGGAAAACACTTGTAATAAAATATGAAATTTTAAACTTTTCCCGTACACTTATTTTATTAATAAACGCGGTAAGTTCCGCGAAGTTCAATAAGTTTAAATAAAAAATGCAAAATGTTCAATAAAACGTTGAGTTTTTAAAACTTTGTTAAAAATTGATAGAAAAATTTTAATTTAGTACAAATGCAGTCTTTTATCTCTATAGATCTAAGATTCAGTACAAAATTCATAAAATCGAAACCGAATATATCCTCAATATTAGATCCATAAAGAAAAGTTTTAAAACTGCTTCGCGTTGGGGGCCGTGTTATATACATTTTTTTTCTTTCTTTAAAGTTCTTTAGTACTAAGATACTAGTAGATTTTTGAAGCTGAGACTTACTTATGAATTTAGAAACAAAAATTTGATGTATTTCCATTCATTTCCGGAAAATAACTCTAATTGACTTATCAGTATAATAAATTTTACATTGATGTGAAACTTTATTTTTACTTCACTTTCATCCTTGGTAATCTAATATAATATACTCCCAATTAAATATCTACCTTATCAACATTCACTTTCTAATTTGCATCAATCACTTAACAGCTCTAACTCTAATAGTACCATCACTTAAGGGTTAAGTTTACCTCCCTACATGCAACATGCATATATGTATATTCCTTAACAGATAAATCTACAAATTAACATTAACCCTATTTCATGGCAGACCTCATTTGCATCAACGAATTAAAATGCAAATCGCCACCTTCCTGAATAATTATCTGATTGTAAGTTCTCCTTTTTCCGGGAAGGAAAAACTAAATGACATGAGTTCCGCGGAACAAAATGTGTTCGTTCCGCATGTGCAACAACACTAATGTGTGTGGTCTGTATCTGGTCTCCTCTTAAATGTGTATTTGATACCTCAATTTGGCTTCATCCAGGGCTGGCTTAAACAATATAAAAACAGCTGTTTTTTAAGTGTAAGATTATCCGGGTTTTTGAACTAATTAATGCGTTAAGAGAGTAATTCAAGCATCGTTTTTCGTACACAATAAGTCGCCCGGGTAATTAATTTTGGGTGAAAAGCGCGGAGAATTCTCCAAATAATCTGCTGCAATTATTATCAATTTCGCAAGTTAAACAGCGTAATATAGGACTAAAGGTAATATGGGACGAAATTTTTCGTTTAAGATTTAGTTGCGCCGATTTTCGTTTTGTAACGTAATAAGCTCAAACGCCGAAACTCGACTTATTGCAATTAAAAGAGTGTGTAAGATAATAAGAGTATTCATGCAAAAGCGTAAAGTCATTGCTAACATACTTATAAGTTATAAACTGCGTAAATCTGTTACGATTGGATTCACTAAGGAAGATTGACAGTAAATTGCCCTTCACAACTCCCAGCGGAATGTTGACTCTTTCCGCAAGTGAGTTGTGAAGGGCTGATCCCTGCCTGGCCAGTTCATCTGCCCGTTCATTTCCCTTAATGCCCCTATGGCCAGGAACCCAGATAAGGGTGACCTTGAGGTTAATATTAAGGGTTGCTTTGCTTTAATGGCTTTGACAGCTGCCTGACTGTCTGTGAGGATAGCTGTATTACGAATTTGGTTTAGATCTAGTTTAAGTATCCTGCATGCCTCCCTAATTGCAAGTACTTCAGCTTGAAACACACTAGAATAATCGGGAAGACGAAAGGGCCTTGAGATATTAAGAGACTCAGAAAAGATTCCTGAACCAACTCCACACTCCACCTTTGAGCCATCAGTATAGATAGTTGTGTTGAAATCTCTCGTCACGACGTCATCATCCCAGTCCTTTCTGGATGGGAATAAGACTTTAAAAACTTTACTGACTTTCATTAAAGGCGTGCGGTAGTCAGTAGGAGTTAAAAACATTTCAGTGGGAATCAAATTTGTGATATTGCTGTGGCCATAGGGCTTGGCAACCCAACAATTTGATTCTTTGAGTCTTAATGCACTACAAGATACTAGACATTTAGTGTACAGATCAAGTGGTAATAGGTGCACAAAAACACTTAAGGCATCCGTTGGGCAAGATCAAGGAGCACCTGTGCTACCAACGCTCGCTGTTCTTTGAACCTTTTTAAGTTTGTCGATGTTATAAGAGTATGTAAACAATATTTTTACCATATATCCAAAAAGAAGAAGAAAATAGAATTTCTAAAACATGGGGCCCTTTTATCTAAACATTCTCCATACCACTTGGTCTTAAATGACATTCCGGCTCTGATCTTATAACGGGTGATTTTTTAGCTGGTTTGGTTTTGGCAACACTGGTTTTGACAGCTGATGTCTGTTTAGTACCTTGTGTCACTGTCAAACAGCTTCAGTTTGGTTTGCAATTTAACCATGGATCGTCTTACAAATGAACAACGCTTGCAAATTATTGAATTTTACTATCAAAATTCGTGCTCGGTTCGAAATGTTCATCGCGCGCTGCTTCCATTTTATGGTCGGCATTCTCGAGCAGTCTATTTGGAAGATTGTGACCAAATTTCGCACCAAATTTACTTTGTTGGACATTAAACCACCAACACGTTTACGTACTGTGCGTAGTGAAGAAAATATTGCGGCCGTATCAGCTAGTGTGACAGAAGACCGCGAAATGTCGATTCGGCGCCGTTCCCAGCAGTTAGGCCTTTGTTACAGCACTACGTGGAAAATTTTGCGGAAGGATTTGGGCGTAAAGCCTTTTAAGATACAGCTGGTGCAAGAACTAAAGCCAGCCGACCTACCACAACGCCGAATTTTTGGTGAATGGGCTCTTGGAAAGCTGGCCGAGGATCCGCTTTTTTATCGAAAAATTGTGTTCAGCGATGAGGCTCATTTTTGGTTGAATGGGTACGTAAATAAGCATAATTGCCGCATTTGGAGTGAAGATCAGCCAGAAGCATTGCTACAGTTACCAATGCATCCCGAAAAAGCCACTGTTTGGTGCGGTTTATGGGCCGGCGGCATTATTGGGCCATATTTCTTCAAAGATGATGCGAATCGCAGCGTTACTGTCAATGGTGAACGCTACCGAGCGATGATAACAAACTTTTTTTTGCCCGAAATGGAAGTTCTTGACTTGCATGATATGTGGTTTCAACAAGACGGTGCCACATGCCACACAGGCGAGTTTGGTGAACAGTTAATTTCACGTTTCGGGCCGGTCAATTGGCCGCCTAGATCGTGCGATTTGACACCATTAGATTATTTTTTGTGGGGGTATGTCAAGGTTAATGTCTATATGGACAAGCCCGCTTCGATTGACGCACTGGAAGCCAACATCCATGCATTCATTCGTGAGATACCGGCCGATATGTGTGAAAGAGTATGCCAAAATTGGACTCAGCGGATGGGCTACCTGAGACGCAGCCGCGGTCAACATTTGCATGAAATTATCTTTAAACATTAAATTGCAAGGTTCAAACTATCGATTCAAATATATATTTCATTCATTTTTTCGAATTTTTTGTGTTTTTTTTTTTTTTAAAGTTCTAAGCCTCTTAAAAAATCACCCATTAGAACATCAAAAATACGAGTGCAAATAAAAGATGGTTTTCATTCTCTGTATAGCAGCATATATACTCTAAGATGATCATGACGACATTATTAACGGGCACCTACAATACGATATCACATCGACCCACCATAAATGTATACAATATATTCCAATTCGTGTCCTATGCAGCTGCCTATACATTCCCTTATACTAAATGATGGTTTTATGTAAATGAAAATTTGATTTGTTTGATTCCATTAATTTTATTCCATGGTTTTATTCCAAAAGAAACGAAGAGAAGTTTTTGG
Organism: Dasysyrphus albostriatus; assembly: GCA_946251815.1. Taxonomy (NCBI): domain Eukaryota; kingdom Metazoa; phylum Arthropoda; class Insecta; order Diptera; family Syrphidae; genus Dasysyrphus; species Dasysyrphus albostriatus. The sequence goes on from OX276335.1 coordinate 181,430,019, forward strand.
TTTGGAAACTTTTCTTTATGTGGTCGACTTCATTTCAGTGTATGTATGTAGGTACTTTTCGACTGAATTATTTGTTTTTATATGTTTCCATTGCAAAACAGCTTTTGAGTGGTAGCTGGTAGTACATGGTGGCAACTGGCAAATAGGTATCTGTACTTAATATCCGGACTATGATACTGATTTGGCCTGGTTGTAAAAATAATGTCAACAATCAACATCCACTTCAAAAGGGTAGGTAGTTATATTTCATTGCTTCACTAACAGCATGATGGATTTGGTGCCCTTTAAGTTGCCTCGCACAAAGGGTATCCATGTAATATTAATCTTCGATAAAAAATGCCGAGTTTTATTGTTTTTAATTCCTCTCAGATAAAAAATAATGAATACAAATTTTAGTAGGTACGTAATTAGTTAAGTTCTTGGGCTCATAAAAATTATTAGGAGATCAGCCTTATTTCGAAGTAAAATTCGATTTAAATTCGATTTAAATTCGATTTGAAATCCCGATATAACTCCTTAACTCGTAGTTAACTCTCAAAATGTGGCTATGAAAGAAGCATGCTAAATGTCTATTGATATAATTGGAAATCGGGCTTTCCAAAAAAGTTACAAAGAAGATTTTTAAGAAGCGTCTGTCAGAAATATCTATCCAAAGTTCAGTGAGTCTAAGTTTAGTCACCAAATTTGGTGAGATGAGACCGAAATAAAGCTTCCGAGACAACCCAGTCCTCTTTGAACGGGTATCGATGACAGAAAGTCATCGTCCCGAGGTCTTAATTCCCTGAACCTATTTTACCGCTTCTAGATTACACTTTAAGGCAGTAAGGGTATTCATGCAATGTTGTAAGTTTACAAATTGTGTAAAATGTGAAAAGTTTACGCAAAGTTTCCAAAACGACCTTTTTTTTATACATTTGATAAAATGCTAGACAATTCAATCAGAGTAAGAACCACAATGATGTTTGGAGGATAAGTTTAACCAGTTTGATTGATTTAAAATCCTTGAAAATTTTTAAACAAATTATGTAAATCATTTCCATGCAAAATTAACCAAAAGATAAAATTAACCAATTTGTGAACTTATCTCGGGTTTTACGAAGTTGCATGAATACCCTTAATATTTCTTCTTAAAACCGCAATGAGAATTTTTTTCTCATCGGCTGTTTTGGTTATGATAATGGTTAAATGAAAGATTATTCCATTTCTTTTTCACAACATGGTTGACGTCTTCTTCAGAGGAAATCTTTATTTATAAAAATAAGAAATTATTGCACATATAAGTGTAAGTGTATTGTTGGGCGAACATGAAATTAACTTACATAAAATGAATCATACGTTACATTAGCCATGTTTTGTCGAAAACTATACACAGATGCTCAAGTTTTTCAACAAAACGGTGCGGAAAAAGTTGGGTTATTAAGCTCTTTTTGTATGAGAATTCCATTATTTCAAACTGTTGCCAAGCACTGCCAGTCACATTTGATTGTAGAAAAAAGGTACAGATATTGGCAGCTGGTGATTGTTGTTGCACTGCGTGTAAAATTTCAACTGGCTGGCTGGCAACTTCTACACAAAACACGGTTAGGATTTGAAAAAATATAATCAATTTGAACTTGAGTTTGAAAAAAAAACAAATAAATGTCAATGAAAAAACGCTTCTAAAGAAGTAAAGTCTAACTGATGTTCAGTATCTTATCAGTTGTTGTGGAAACTAAGGCGCATTATATACAGCTGAAATATTTTGAATATCATCTTTATTACTCATGTTGTCTATAAAAGGTAGTATTTCCAATGTGTATCGTTTCTCTATTGCAAGAATTTTCACCCTATCAAAGTCCTGTTTGTGTCCAGTCTCAACGCTGTGATAAGTCATCTGTATCGGCTCTCCAGTACTTTTAAGACGAATGTCTGATTTGTGATTCACCATTCTCTCAATGTCAATTAACCTCCTTTACATAATAAATGCCGCTCTAAGTTTAGAATATGTTCCGAGCCAATGGAAAGTTGCGGAAGTCATAATGATTTTGAAACCTGGCAAACCTTCTCACGAAAAGAAGTCTTACAGACCGATTTCGCTTCTTCCTATTATATCAAAAGTTTTTGAAAGAATACTACTCCTGCGCTTGCAACCGATAATAGAAAATAAACAATTAATACCTGAACATCAGTTCGGATTTAGAAGCAAGCATTCGACAATTGATCAAGTGCAAAGAATTACTGACGTAATTGAGAGAGCTCTTGAAGAAAAGAAAATCTTTTCGACTGTCTTTTTGGACGTGTCGCAGGCGTTTGACAAGGTGTGGCACGAAGGCCTCAAATTCAAATTAAGACAAGTTCTGCCTGAAGGACTCTTCAACATTCTAAACGGATATCTAAATGAAAGACTTTGGCGTGTAAGACACGGAAATGACTATTCTGATTTCAAAGAAATAGTGGCTGGGGTACCACAACGAAGTGTATTAGGTCCAGTTCTGTACCTTTTATTTACACGCGATATACCTCAAACAGATGACACTATTGTAGCCACGTTTGCTGATGATACTGCAATACTAGCAGTAGTAGGAGTAGGATTAGCGAAGCTACAATTAAATTACAAAATGCTCTTAATAATGTTAATGAGTGGACGAAAACATGGCGAATAGCACTCAATGAACAAAAGTCAGTCCACGTGGACATTACGTATAAAAAAATAAATAGATTACCCGTCTTTCTTAATACCGCTCGTGTTCCGTTTGCAAATGAGACAAAGTATCTGGGAATGATTGTGGACGCGAAATTAAAATGGAAGCCGCACGTGAAAAAGAAAAGCGAAGAACTAAAAAGTAAATTAAGAGATATGAACTGGTTACTCGGTAAATATTCAAAGCTTAGTATTGAAAATAAATTGATTTTATATCGACAGGTTCTTAAACCTGTTTTGACTTATGGCATACAACTTTGGGGTTGTACGTGCGATACAAACTTAAATAACTTACAAACGTTTGAAAATAAATTACTTAGGTCATTTGTAAATGCTCCGTGGTATATAAGAAACGAAGAAACGAAGATCTCGGGATTCCTACGGTGCGGGAGGAAATAAAAAGTTTCGCGCGAAAACATAGAAATCGACTATTAGAACACGCTAATTCAACGATTGTTGACATTCTTGACGTGTCGAATTTAGTACGCCGTCTGCGAAGAACAAAACCTTCCGACTTGGTGCGGTGAACAGAAAACCGCTTTAAAATCGCGGATTAAGCAGGAACTTTCACTGGAAAGTAACCTGCAACACGTTACTTAACTTCGTTAAAAATAAATTGCTAGATAAGTTTCAACTTAGTTGCAATCGGGAAGTGGAGGTGGTTTTAGTGTAGTAAGAATCTCACACTTCTATGAGCACGCGTTTTTCGGTCCTCATAGAGCCTGAATAGCAGGTTTTGCACCTACCCACGGGAAAATAACCACCCATATCTCGACTCATCGTCATGCCCTACTGCAACAGGCCCTACTATCAATATAAGTAAATTAAAACATTCCTGTTTCATACATTTTTGTCTAAGGCCGTATTGAGTTATTACAGTTTAGACCGGACAGTAGTAGGACTGAGTAAGTTACTGAGAGCATGTTTCGATATTGAAAATTAAAGCTAGTTTTCATTTTAAAGTTAGTTTAAAGTATGATGAAATAAGTTCAAAGTGGCAATTGACACTAATAATCCATGAATAATCACTTTGCTTTTGTGGTATTTTATACATATTTATTTTGTATTTATGTCAGAGAAGCTTAAATTTCTGCAGAAAATGAAACCATTTTAATAATTAAAACATACAAACACAACAAAACAAAATCGGTATCCAACTACATTTCTGCAAGAACCAACCTAAAAATGAAATAAAGTTTTCCAATAAATTCTCATTACCAATAGGGATCTGCCTGCTAATGTCAACATAGCAAAAGGGGAGCACAGAAAAAGTATTTTTTTTTTTTAACAAGCACGATTCTTAAAGAGTCTCTTTTATGCTTATATAAGCTTCATTCTTTATAATATTTACTTATTCCTTTCTCCAATGGTAAATCCGAAATTGATTGGATCGTACATTGTTGTCGTAATGAAGACATCCTCCCTCGTGCAGTTCTCCTGAAAACGACAATACAAGAAGGGAAACGGAAATAAAACCCATAACATCGAATGAAGTAGAAAATAACAACAACAAAATTCAAAATGCTGCTGCAGAAAAAAGGATGAAAACTGAAATCAGAATAAACCATCACAATAAACCAGAGAATATTTTTTCTCCATTTTTATTTTGCTAAATCTTTCCTATGCCGGAAATCGCGGCTTACGTCAATGTGCAGTCTAGGGCTCTTCTCCTCTATTGGAATGTTTAAGATTTTATGATGGTGATCCGACATGTTGGTTCAATATAAAGACGCGCACACAACGCGTCAACATCTCTGAAATTCTAAAATAAACTTCATCTTTGTGGGGGCGAGTTGCGGTTAGTGTTCCTTGGTTATCGAAAACTGCTCGCTCATGGTATACTCGAACGTTGTCATTATACGTTATGCTAATTTTAAGCATTAGCATCATGTTTTGTTGTTGTTGTTTTCTTTCCTTAGAAATTGGACCTGAAACAGTATAATCTTCGCATTTTCAGAGATTGTACAATGTCTCTCGTTGGAATACCATTTGGTGGACTTAAATGTGATTTTCGAAAATTTGCTATTACGAGTATATGAGTATCTACATTTATTTGTTTGTTTATGAACTTGTTCACACCTTCATCCTTCACTATTGTAGCATTTTTATCATAAGCATAGTTTTACTTGCTCTATAGAATACTTATAGACTGTATTGCAAGAATTGGTTTCGTGTCAAAAAATAAATTCAAGGTTTTAACGTTGGATTTCAACATCGTAAGGTTATAGATTTAATTAAAATTTAAAACCTAGAAATCTTTTAAGCATTCGTGTTTTCAGGAGCGGATAAATATCATTTTATGGACTGTTAAATTTTTTGATTTTGATATTATTTGTTTGATTTATTAAGTTGGACGACAGCTATTAAGGTGTCACTTTCACTTTCATTCATTTAGTATTTTTTTTTTTTTGAGAAAGATAAGTTGTGCCAGTTTCAACTCCACTATTAATCGAAAGTTTTGTACAAAAAAAGAAAATTTACCAAATTTAAACTAAAAAATAAATGAATAGCAATGTTTACTCTATGCTAATTTTCTATGTGGAAAAGTATGAAAAATTAAAAAAAATTACTACAAAAACATAGATAATTGCTCAAAATCAATTTATGCAATTAATTTAATATTTTTAAAACTTCCTAACCCAATGCACCTTAAAAGATTATCAAATTGATGTTCCTCAATGTTATTTTTAATATATAAAGTATATATTTTTGGAGATAACTTACGTAGAACAAAGAAGAGGTGATAATCAAAATTGACAATCAAAGCAGTGACAGGATTTTTTTTTATGAAATAAGTTTCTAAATAAAATTTGAGACTGTAAAGTTGATAAATGAGATTTCAATGATTTTGAAACAAAAAATGAGTATACTTCAAAGACCATCATTTTTATTTAAATGATTCTTTTGACCTTTTTTGTTATTTTTTCTGTCTTTGGCATAAAAAAACAAATGGATAGTTCGAAAATTTTGTTTGCGCAATTTTTTAAAGTTGTTACCTTTTTAAGCTCAAATTAAAATAATTAAAATTAAAATTTAAAAGCATCAAGTTCATGTCAATATGAAAAATTCTTGAATATTGTTTTTGGTGTCTCAAATCCTTGCCCTTAAACGAAAAAGTACTTTTTTTTTTTAATTTTATAACTCGAATATCACAAAAACCAGAGCTGATTTGGATTTGGACTCAGTGCCTAAAATTTCCTTTAGAACGAGTCCTACCTGCTCGTGTAAGAAACCGTGTAAACCAGAGAAATAACACAAAGCAAACAAAGTTTTTAGTTTTTCAGCTTCGGCCTTATAATATGGTAAGGTACTGTATGTTATTTGTGGAGGTAGATCCTTGCAATACTTAGTACCATTTTTAATTCACGTTTTCTAAAGAAAATTTTTAAGGGACCATACAAAACTTAATTTATGACTTCCTTAACACCCATGACTAGACTATCCTTAACAAAATAGAATGCTTAATTTTTTTAGTTTAAGTTTCTCTTAAGAGAACCAAGTCTAAAAATTTAATCCAAATCGTTGGTTTCAGAGAAAGCCAGAATAAGTTAAATGGGCGTGGCAGTGGGCAGTTGCAATTAAAATGATTGCCCAAACTTTCTCTCTGCTAAAAAGAAAAGCTCTAAAAATGTCATCTAAATCATTAGAGCATTTTTCGAAAAATCATTTACAAAATTGTTTGTTTGTAATAAATTAATAATAATATACAAAAAACTATATTTTCTGCCGATACCAAATGAGAGTATCGGTAAATTTCGGTCCAAGAAAAACGGTATCGTTTGGTATCGTCTCGGTATAGTTCGGAGCTGGTATCCACTCGGTATCGATTAGGTTTCCGATACCAATACCAAACGATACCGAGACTTTTCTGGCATCGTGGCCAGCCCTAAGAGCGGCAAAGTTGCTAAAAATCAATCAGATAAAAACATGAAGAAACTGATTTTTGGAAACTTTGCCACTTCGTCAACAATTGTGCACACACTTGGCTTAAATGATTAAACAAAATTCAAATTCCATTTAAGATATATGTATGAATAAATATAGGTGCATAAGTCTCTCGAATGAGAGTGAATGGTTTGCTATTTTCAAACATTCATGTTCCTAAGTCATACTCGCAGTACAGTATTAGCATGGGCCTCAACCAAAACCAACTTTCTGCTTAGCACATTTTTCAGAAACATGCAAGTTAAAATAAGATTAGGTTAAAAAATATATTTATTTAATCTTCCCTTAATCTAAATAATTCTTCATCAATTTTTAAGCTTATCATCAACGTCTTTCCAAGTTTCAAGTCTCATTTCTCTTAACATACAACTCTAAGCAAAAATACAATTTTAAGGCCATCAATCCAAAGCGAAGTATACAAAAAATATTTGTCATTCCTTCCTTACATAAACAACTTGACAAATTTGCGGACACTCGAAAGAACATTACAGCTTATGCAATAAAATTAAATTGATATTCATTCTTCTTTTCTTTTTTTTTTCTTTTGAATTTGACATTTGTTTAAGCTACAACAACAATGTTTTTCGCTTTACCTCAACTGCGCCTTGCGCCATCTTTTCATTTGGTTTTGAAACAAAGTTTGTATACCTCTACCTACATCTACATACCTACATATATTTTTGTATGTTTATTTTGTTCAGTAACTTCAGGACTTTCAATTACTGTGTCAACTAAATGAACAGCATCAGGGGGTGCATCTGCGTTTACATTGCGATTGCGTTGTTTTTTATGAATGTTTGACAAATTGTTGGACATTGATTTAAAGAAAAAAGGAGAAAATTAACTTAAATATTTGCATAAAATCAATTGATTGGGTGCAGAGGTAATTTCGTATTTGTGGGGTGTATGAGTAGGTCTATCGTATTGATTTGCATTTTTTAATATATTTTGATCGTGTATAGTTAAAAGCATCCTTTTCGTTTTAGATGTGCTGACGATCTTTTGAATATATATTGTTATATGCTCTTGAGTGCTTAATGAAAATCAATAATGTTTCAATAGGTTGACACTCGTGTATTCAGAAAAACTATACTGTCAGAAAGAACAGAATTAGTATATCAAAACATAAACTATTGTCCTTGGTATTGATTGCTTAACGATGTTTCATCGATTATGTACATATACATATAATGGATTTTCACCTCTTTTATAAACATGCAATTTTTCTAGATTCTTTATTAATTTTGATTATTTTGTATGGAAACTTGTATTTTTGTGGAAGAAGTTTTGTGTTTGTGCCGTTTTGTATAGAAAATGTCAAGCTCAATATGGGGACAAATTCAAACCACCTCAACGGTCCTAATGACTCAGAGCATGAAAGATTGAGTAATTTGAATTATTAACTTGTTTAATAATCTACCAATTATAGTGAAAAGTCACTTTTCCCGAAACACGGTACTTCCCCTTCCCCATGTAGGTCCGTCAAGATAGCACCGCCACAAACGAAATTCCAAAATCTAATGATGCAATAGTTAGGTGCTAGTTAGGTGCTAATTAAGTGCTGCAATCTTAGCTGAGCACTTAATTCCCTTCCCCCTCAAACCTGTGGCGGTGCTAACTTGACGTCAAGATAGCACCGCCACAAAAGAAATCCAAAAATCTAATTATGCAGAAGTTACCTCCTACTTAAGTGCTAATTAAGTGCTGCAATCTTAATCTCGAAATGCATCTCAAAAGTGCATTTCAAAATCCGAAAATGCCTAAAAATTATTTTACATTAAAAATTCTGGGCTCAAATTAAAGGTCCCTCCAAATGCTTTTCAAAAAAGTGCATATCAATTTTTTACCCCCACTCTTTCATTCCCAAACAGGCTTGTGGAAGCTTGTGGAACTTGTGGAACTTGTGGCGGTGCTATCTTGACGTCAAGATAGCACCGCCACAAAGAATTTCAAAAATCTAATGATGCAGAAATAACGTCCTAATTAGGTGCTAATTAAGTGCTGTAATATCAACACAGCACTTAATTCGAGTGACCTTGAAATGCACCTTAACAGTTTAGCCAAATAACCTAAATCACTTAAAAAAGACCCCACTAAAAAAAAAAAATTGCCATGCTCAAGGACTTTCCGAGTTCTTTTCAAAAAGGTACAACTTGAATTTTTATTCCCACCCCTTCATGGTCAAACAGGCCTGTGGACCTTGTGTGGAACTTGTGCTGTTATGGGGTAGGCGTCAAGATAGCATCGCCACAAACGAAATTCAAAAACCTGATGATGCAATAGTTAGGTGCTAATTAGGTGCTAATTAAGTGCTGCAATATAAACGCAGCACTTAATTCGCATGACCTTGAAATCAGATGCACAAATGTCAATAAAATTGTAGACTTTTTAAATACCACCTTTACCAAAAAAGTTGAAACACCAAAATTAAAGTGCTGTCCAGTAGGTTGCAAAAAGTCATATTTCATTTTTCTAGCTCAACCCATTCGCCCTTAAAGGGCCAAATAACATTTTTGAAGAATGCACTTTCGTCAAGATAGCACCGCCACAAACGAAATTTAAATATCTGATGATGCAATTGTTAGGTGCTAATTAGGTGCTAATTAAGTGCTGCAATATAAACGCAGCACTTAATTCGCATGACCTTGAAATCAGATGCACAAATGTCAACAAAATTGTAGACTTTTTACTTACCACCTTTATTCAAAAAGTTAAAATGCCAGAATTAAAGTGCTGTCGAGTAGGTTGCAAAAAGTCATATTTCATTTTTCTACCTCAACCCATTCGCCCTTTAAGGGCCAAATAACATTTTTGAAGAATGCACTTTTGTAAAGATTGCGCTACCACAAACGAAATTTGAAAATCTAGTGATGCAGAAATTACGTCCTTCCTAGGAACTAATTAAGTGCTGTAATACCAACGGAGCACTTAATTCGGATGACCTTGAAATCGGATGCAATAACTGCATGCAAGTTGAAGACTTTTAACAGACTGCATCCATCCAAAAAGTCGAAACACCACAATTAAAGTGCTGTCAGGTAGGTTCCAAAAATTCATATTTCATTTTCTACCTCAACCCATTCGCCCGTAAAGGGCCAAATAACATTTTTGAAGAATGCACTTTTGTTAAGATTGCAATACTACAAACTAAATTCGAAAATTTTATTATGCCCTAATTTCGTACTTCTTTCCTTCCTTCATTCATTCCTCAGGATCAAGTATTTATCTCGAGAAACGGAGAAAGGTAGCCAGGTTATAGTAGGTAGTTAGGAACCAGATGTAAGTGTCCGAAATTCTGAAAAGCGTTTGATGAAAAAACATAAGAACTTATAAATACATAATATGTAGTTACATTACATTTGTTGTATTTTTTTTTTATTTCATGGTTCTTTCTGGAATTTCATTAAAGGTAAGAAACATTGTAAGGAATGTAACTACAATATATGTATGTAGATACTAATGAACTCAGATAGAGATTCTTCCTAAAAATATGCAAGTTTTTTCGGTAACTATTATTCTCAGACGTGAATATATATTGCATGTATATAAATATATGTATATAAATCTATGCAAATTCAAACATACACATACCTACATAAAAAATAACAAATTATCCTAGCCTGTGAATGTTTGCCATTTTGTTTCATTTAACTCAACTTTTTTCGATTCGTTTCTTGAGGATTTTGTTGCTAAATAAAATTTATAAATTAAGCCCTGAGCGCCTGGGATGAAAAATAGTGTTTGAGCAATGTATCGAATTTTAAAAATAAAGTGTATCGAATCGTACGTTTTGATTTCTTTCAAGGAACTAATAATTTGTCCACATTTGCTAATTATGCATGTATGTGCAATTGATTAAATAACTTTTGCAATTTCTTATGATGCATTATGTTACTAAATATATAACGTACGGTTTTTGAGCTGGTTTATTAGGATTTGGATTACAATAAAAATTTAAAAATTTGTTAACCTCTTCACAATTACTTAGCTGATCCAATTAAATTTTTATTAAGTTCTGTTTAGGTTTTCATTAGGGAAATAAATTAAGTACAGTAAATGAAATCCAGGAAGTATATTCACCAGAACTACAAAGCTTAGTCAAGGCGATACAAAATCCAGCAAACCAAAATCTCGAATATCGAAATTTCGTATTTTTTTTAAGAATCTGAAAAACGAAATCTCCAAAATTTATAAAAATAAAATTTATTGAATCCCAACGAATAGATAAAAATACAAATTGCCCGAAACATGGAAAAAGTGCCTTACAGCAAGTCTGACGCCAAATTCTAATTCAGCAAATCAAAAACCACCAGAAAAGTGTAGATATGTTGGTTCATGTTATAATCAAAAATTTAAATTTTCTCACACAAAGTAATTAATTAGTGCTTTCGAGTAAATTTTCGGAAACATTAAAAATACGTCAATTTTCATCTTGCGGTTGAGTCGTTCGTTGGAAATTTTGTTTACCAATTATACTTTGATCAAGTATAAAAATAATTGATGGTTTTCGAGTGGTAAGTGAAAAACCAAAAGAATGCAATTTCGCATAATTCTTTATGAAGCTGAAGATCGCTGCACCGAAAACAAATAATATTTTTTTACTTTTACAAAAGTGCATTCTTCAAAAATGTTATTTGGCCCTTAACGGGCGAATGGGTTGAGGTAGAAAATGAAATATGAATTTTTGGAACCTACCTGACAGCACTTTAATTGTGGTGTTTCGACTTTTTGGATGGATGCAGTCTGTTAAAAGTCTTCAACTTGCATGCAGTTATTGCATCCGATTTCAAGGTCATCCGAATTAAGTGCTCCGTTGGTATTACAGCACTTAATTAGTTCCTAGGAAGGACGTAATTTCTGCATCACTAGATTTTCAAATTTCGTTTGTGGTAGCGCAATCTTTACAAAAGTGCATTCTTCAAAAATGTTATTTGGCCCTTAAAGGGCGAATGGGTTGAGGTAGAAAAATGAAATATGACTTTTTGCAACCTACTCGACAGCACTTTAATTCTGGCATTTTAACTTTTTGAATAAAGGTGGTAAGTAAAAAGTCTACAATTTTGTTGACATTTGTGCATCTGATTTCAAGGTCATGCGAATTAAGTGCTGCGTTTATATTGCAGCACTTAATTAGCACCTAATTAGCACCTAACAATTGCATCATCAGATATTTAAATTTCGTTTGTGGCGGTGCTATCTTGACGAAAGTGCATTCTTCAAAAATGTTATTTGGCCCTTTAAGGGCGAATGGGTTGAGCTAGAAAAATGAAATATGACTTTTTGCAACCTACTGGACAGCACTTTAATTTTGGTGTTTCAACTTTTTTGGTAAAGGTGGTATTTAAAAAGTCTACAATTTTATTGACATTTGTGCATCTGATTTCAAGGTCATGCGAATTAAGTGCTGCGTTTATATTGCAGCACTTAATTAGCACCTAATTAGCACCTAACTATTGCATCATCAGGTTTTTGAATTTCGTTTGTGGCGATGCTATCTTGACGCCTACCCCATAACAGCACAAGTTCCACACAAGGTCCACAGGCCTGTTTGACCATGAAGGGGTGGGAATAAAAATTCAAGTTGTACCTTTTTGAAAAGAACTCGGAAAGTCCTTGAGCATGGCAATTTTTTTTTTTTAGTGGGGTCTTTTTTAAGTGATTTAGGTTATTTGGCTAAACTGTTAAGGTGCATTTCAAGGTCACTCGAATTAAGTGCTGTGTTGATATTACAGCACTTAATTAGCACCTAATTAGGACGTTATTTCTGCATCATTAGATTTTTGAAATTCTTTGTGGCGGTGCTATCTTGACGTCAAGATAGCACCGCCACAAGTTCCACAAGTTCCACAAGCTTCCACAAGCCTGTTTGGGAATGAAAGAGTGGGGGTAAAAAATTGATATGCACTTTTTTGAAAAGCATTTGGAGGGACCTTTAATTTGAGCCCAGAATTTTTAATGTAAAATAATTTTTAGGCATTTTCGGATTTTGAAATGCACTTTTGAGATGCATTTCGAGATTAAGATTGCAGCACTTAATTAGCACTTAAGTAGGAGGTAACTTCTGCATAATTAGATTTTTGGATTTCTTTTGTGGCGGTGCTATCTTGACGTCAAGTTAGCACCGCCACAGGTTTGAGGGGGAAGGGAATTAAGTGCTCAGCTAAGATTGCAGCACTTAATTAGCACCTAACTAGCACCTAACTATTGCATCATTAGATTTTGGAATTTCGTTTGTGGCGGTGCTATCTTGACGGACCTTCCCCATGTCTCGTTTTCAGTTCTCAAAATCAGTGTGTCTTATCTTAAGTCGTCGAGATCAAGTGCTTTTGCATCCGAAATTTTTTGATTTTTAAATTGATTTTTGGTCTCTATTACCTGTGGTTTATTGTCTCCGGGTCTGGGTCGAGGCTTGAGGTTATCTTTGTACACGTATTATAAAAACAACATGGGATCCAGGTTTTCATTGAGGTTAGTTTAAATAATCCAGATACAAGTTTTCATTCTGGCAGACGGCTATTTACCATGCATTTTTTGAGAAAATGTGTTCTGAGTTGAGAACAACAACAAAAAACAAAATGACTGTTATTTACTTTTAGTTTAGTTTTGTTTTTGGTAAAAGTGCTTTTCTATTCTTATCTATTCGTTCTTTTTGTATTAAATAAATTTATTTTTCAACTTTTAAAACAGAAAATATCACCCAATAGTGAATTTTGTTATTTTGTTTATTGTGAAGTCCTTCTTGTTTAGAAAAAAACGATATTTCATAACAAAAATGCTTTTATTTAGTAATAAATAAATTTTGATTTAAGTGTATTTAATTTTTTTATTTTTGGAATGCTAAGTTTGTGATATACGTCCATGACTAGATTAATATTCAAAAAATACATATTTTGTTTTTAAAGTAAAAAGTAAAAGTTAAAAATTCCAATGCTGTGGCTTGTTTTCTTGATTTGTAATGAAGTTTTTTGTTTACTTTTTGTTGACGTTAAAAAAATGGTTGAAATGTTGGTTCTTTTGCACAATTTTACTTCTTTCTGAGAGAATTCCATCTCCAGTCCTTAAAATTTTGATAGCCTGCGAAATTTAGCCCAGTAAGTACACGAACAAAGCTATATTCAATAATTAAAACCCCTTGCACGTGATAGTTTTTTCTTAAAAGCTGTATTTTTGTCAAACTATGACGGATTCAGTTGCTTATAGTATCGAAACAGGAGTAAGCCCAATTTTGTTTTTCGTCTATGTATTCTGAAGGGGATGGCCAAGTCAGGCTAGATTTTTAAAAATTTTTGAAATTTTTTTTTAAGTTTTCTTTTGGGACAACTGTTTTTTCAATGATTTGAATTATTTCATTTGGATATATTTTTAATAAATAAAATTTAAATTTGGAATACAAAAAAAGTTAACTTATCCTTTGACGAGCTCAGATTTGCGTTTTGTTTTCTCAACGTCAAAGTGAGTATTGTGTTCACACAAAGTTGTCGTTGTAGTAGTTAATCCAATCTGAACACCGTCCTAGAGAGTGCGCAGAACTTTGAGCCGGATGGAGTGGATAGGTGGCCTCCAGGGCTAGTAATATTATAAGTAATTTTTTGTCAGTATTTCTATCTTGTTCATGTATCATCACGAAGTTTGACTTTGTTGGACAATAGAAGCTAACTGATTCAAAATAGCTTTTTATAGCCTTTAGTCCTAACAAATTGGGGTTTCGTGAGGCTTACTCACCTGGGCTCATCAGCGACATAGTGACGGCCTTTGTCATACGCAATTTGTATTAAGTTCATTTTAACTTACCTACATGAATTCTTTGACAAAAATCCACTGTAAACTATATCCAACAAGATTAGAATTCCTAATCATTAAGCTGAAATTTTTTTTGCCAAAGACCCTCACTGTGTCACTGATGAGTCCCAGTGAGTAAGTCGAACGCAACGCCAGTTTGTAGGATTAAAGGCCATTAAAGCTATTTTGAATTAATAATTCAACAAGTCCAATCCTTAGTGTTAAGTTTTCTACTTGTATATAGATTTTTTATTTTGTATTAAAAAACCTTCTTAAAGATAGTAGCTAACTATCATGGTTCTCGTATAAATATAGATTACAAAAAATATGAAATTACTTAAAAAGTTTTCCTCTGTTCTTTTGAATAACAAGTAAAGATTGCGTATGGACTTCTGGTGGGGTCATGACCCCCATGACCTCCATCCTGGATCCGCCACTGCAGGGGTCAATCGTGCCACAATTGATTTGTTGAAGTAAACGTTTGGTAACCGCAAAGCTTTACGTTACGGACCCATGAATTGGCCTCCAAGATCGTGTGATTTAATGCCGCTTGACTATTTTCTGTGGAGATATGCGAAGTCGCTAGTCTGAGCCGATAAATCCGAAACGATTGACCACTTGGAGGACAATACTCACCACGTTATTGCCGCTATACACAAAATTTCCACAAATGAAGATTATTTTTTAAATAAAGTGAATTTCATGTTAATTTAAAAAATCATCTTTGTTTTATTCCATTTCAAAGTTCTTACCTACTTCTAAAAAAATTCCCTTTATTTCAATTAAATCTATGAGGTTTTGAAAAAAGCCGTGATTTTGTCGAACTTAATTCAATGCGTTATAAATAAAAATAAAACTTTTCACCCTCGTGTTTTTCAGTTTGAATTGGATTGAACCTATGTTCATGTGAATAAATTGTTGCATCTATTTTTTGACAGGCATACAAAGGAAGTTTAAAATCTTATAAATGCTTGATAAAAAAAAAAATACATTTAGATTTCTTAAACATCATTCCTGTTGAATTATTGCGTACAGAAGTTTTGATTTTTTTTTATCACTAATGTTCGTCTGCTTCAGACCTAAGAACAAATTCAATACCTTTCAGAACAATTTCAATGAACAGTTATGTATAAAAAACAAACTAAAACTAGTTTGCAGCGATTAAATATATGTACATTAGGGTGGTCCTTAAATTGAACGTACTCTTGGATAGCCCTCATTCAATTCAAAACATTGAAAAATAATTTCCCCAATTTTTTCAGATTTTTATCACCCCCCTGGACTTCCTATTTTCACTATAAGGTACTAATTATGGGTAAAGGATTATTTTCATAAAACACGAAAATAAATCAAAATGTATAGATTAGATTCAGACAAGAAAAAAATTGTATTCGATGGGTGATCTATTTCCCCCCGTTCAGGCGGGAGGGGTTATTTTCAAGAAATTTGGCCAAAAACTGATAAAAAATAATTTAAAAAAAACGGGAACACTTACAATGCCACGAGAGTGCTTTTTTTAAAGCCACGATTCCATTCTATAATATGCTTTCTAAATAAAGTTTTTATTTTAAGTAGTTTTTGAAAAAGTAATTTTTATCTTAAAAAATTATAATTTTTTGTTTTTTAATTTTTAAGTTTGTTATTTATTTTTTCAAAAACAATTTGAAATAAAAACTTTATTTAGGCAGCATATTATTGAATGGAATCGTGGCTTTAAGAAAAGCTAATGGTAAGGCATTGTAAGTGTTCCCGTTTTTTTTTTTAAATAACTTTTTTCTGTTTTGATCCAAATTTGGAAAACTACCCCTCCCGCCTAAATGGGGGAAAGTAGACCCCCCTCCGATACTATTTTTTTCTCGTCTAAATCTAATCTATACCTTCAGATTATTTTTTTTCGCATTTTATAAGAATCACCCTAACCCCATAGTTTGAACCTTAATGTGAAAATAGGGATACCAGGGGGGTGAAATAAAAATCTGAAAAAAATTAGGAAAAATTTGTTTTTTTTATGTAGAACGATTTGATACCTATTTATCTCAGAATTTCCAAAAAAAAAAACAATATGTATATGGACTACCCTAATGTACATACATAAATATAAATTATTTGTGTTCATTTAAGCATGGAATTTTGATTAAAAACTTCTCCTGTCCTAGCTAAATCTCCGTTTCCTCACTGACAGATAATAGAATATGGTACTATCAGCAATTTTCCAGCCAGCAAAACATAAAATCCTTTGTCTATAGTTTTCAAAACATCAAAGATGTATCGCAAATAAAACGCCTATGTTGAAATGGAGAGCAACGGCACCAGCTACATCCGTTTAAAATTCTTTTCTTGTTTTTCTGTGTCCCTTATACAAAGAACCTCCTTCTCACAACATATAGAAGGTACCCACACATCTGTAGATAGTGCAATGTAGAGTATACTCTTGTTCTAGAGTTAGAAGTATAGAGAAATCGCGCTTTTCAAAACATCTCTTGCTTTGTGACAGATGACATAAAATGAAGTGATTGTTGGGTGAAAACTTTTTCATATTTTTCTTTTATTTTTTTCCTTTTTATAAAATATAGGCATCTTTTTATTTGTATCACCATTAGAGTTGGATCGGAAAGAGAAATCTTTGTAAAAAGTTTTTATTTTTTTTTAAACACTTTTCTATGGATCTTGAGCTAGTGGTTGCATTGTTCAAAACTCCTTATGAAATTTTAATGCGAACATCTTTATTGTGGTTGTGCCTTTTGGTGCTTAAAGTGGTAAAACTTTAAGAAGACCTAAGGCTAACAATAAGGAGAGAGACTAAAAAATAAAAAGAGGTCATCAAAAGCTTTCCACTACATTAAACGGGCTTACCTACTTGATTTTGGTTCCCTGAAGATTTGGTATCCAAGTTGAAAATAAAAGAACAACACAATAATAGAGCACGGATGAACTTTGAAAGCTTAAGTCTCAATAAACAGAAGAAATGAAAGCAAATAGCTTTAAATCTTGAAACTTCTATAAAGTTTTATGATTTATGAACTGCACACAAATTGTTATATAGTTATATAAATGTGTTATCAAATCGTTTACCTTTAAACGTGAGCCATACTCGACTCCAATTTCAAGTCCTTTTTGCTTCTTTGCCCGTAGTAAGCATCGAGTTAAGGAGCTAAATAAAAATTACTATTTAGTAATAGAATATGAAGAAAATTTGAAAAGAAAATTCTACTGTTTAAGTGACTGAATATAATTCAAGTTAAAAGTTCAAGCGAGCACAACTACATTTTGCATATCGCCTAGGTACGATAGTTTAGGTACTGTTTAGTGTGTAGGCAAATTTAAGTTTGATTTGTTTGATATTCTATTAAAATCACTCGATTTGATAATGAAATGTAAGTCAGCCCAGCATAGTCAGTTTTTAAAGATGCTCTTTTATGTCTTTCAGCCTAGAAAATGACAAGCTCTTGCCAAATTTAATCAAGGCCTTGGAAAGGCCAGACGTAGGGTAGATCCAGACGAGAAAAACCGTTTAAATACTCGTGAGGCCCACGCTAGTAAAAACTTGTTGCATAAAGTCTTGTTATACAATCACAAATACCCCATGTATAACAAAAACAAAAAACCAATATTTTCATAAGATCGAAGATCTAGAGAAAATCGATGGCTTCCCTTTCTAGACCAATGTTACCATAAATGCAAAACTTTCCAGGGCCCCGTTAAAACTGGACAGACACATTCTTACAAAGTGTCAACAGGCTTAAAATTTTACTTTAGTGTTTTATTAGCTAGTTCGCTAAGGTTCTTACCTTTGAACTTTAAAATTGTGGCTCTGATTTTGACGCGATTGATCTGCAAAATGTTTGTTTTTACATAATACAGGGTGGCGCACGAATCGTGCTACAAAAATAAAACGTTATAACTTTTTTTCTGTGTGAGTAATCGGCTTATTTTTTTTTATTTTGTAGGTTACTATTTAGATTTATAAAAATGGATGCTTGGGATACGGAGAAAAGAATTTGGATAGTGCAACGGTACCATGCTTTGCAGTCCGTCATTTCCATCCAAAGGGAATTTAGGCGGGAGTTTGGCGGTAATCCCCCGAGTAGATGGACCATTATGAGGTTTGTAAACATGTTTGCCGAATCTGGAAACATCGCACGAAGGCCGTACCATCGAGATGCCAATGTTCGGGTTCAGGATACAATCGCAGCAGTAGCATCTGCAATACAGGCCAATCCGAGCGTTTCGACCCGAAACTTATAGGGGCAAATTGGAGTTAGTAGACGGTCATTACAACGGATACTTCATGACGATTTAAACTTGTTTCCGTACAAAGTCCAAATTACTAGCAAGTTAAACCCTCAGGATTTGCCTGTTCGCCTGGAATTTTGCCAAAAAATGATATCAATAGCCGAAGAAGACAACACATTGATCAATTGTTTGTTCATGTCTGATGAGGCCCATTTTGATCTTAACGGCAATGTAAACAAGCAAAATTGCCGTATATGGAATGAGTCTAATCCAGAAATGCTCCATGAGACGGAACTGCACCCAGAACGAGTCACTGTGTGGTGCGCAGTTTCATCAAGGTGTATTGTCGGGCCGTACTTCTTTGAAGAAAACGGTGTAACCGTTACTGTCAATGGGGACCGTTATTTAAAGATGTTGAAGGAGTTTTTTTACCCAGAACTGCGCCGAAGACGTATACCATTCAACAGCGTTTGGTTTCAGCAAGATGGAGCAGCTGCACATATAGCCAGACCAGTTATGGCGGAGCTAAACAAAAAATTCGCAAACAAATTAATTTCTAGGAACTCCACTCTTCGCTGGCCCCCAAGGTCACCTGACCTGACTGCACCAGACTTCTTTTTATGGGGTATGTCAAGCAAGACGTGTATAAAACGAAGCCCAGGAATTTAACTGAATTAAAGCAGTCCATAACGACAATAATTGAGGCGATCCCAACTTCAACTCTTCAGGCCGCAATGAATAATTTTTTGATCAGGTGCCGCATATGCGTGGGAGAGCGTGGAGGTCATTTGCGGTCTATAATCTTTAAAAACAACTAACTATTTAAAATAAAATTTAATTTTCTAACCAATAAAAAAAAAATAAATGAAATACATCGATAAAAAAAAAAAGTTATTTTAATTTCTTATTGTAGCACAATTGGTGCGCCACCCTGTACTATTTAAATTAAAAAATATTCTGGAAAGAACTCACAATTAAATTTTATATAAAAATGGAATAAAACAAATATTAAAAGAATAGGTAGTTCAAAAACTCAGGACCTACATTACATAGGTACATATGATTGTATTTTCAAGAAACGTTTTCTTTAATTTTGTTTTAAAATTAATAAATTTCTATGAATATTATTCTATAAACAGTGTTTTGAAACAAAAAATAAGAAAACGTAGTTACTTACTAACTTTACTTTAGATGGCGCACACAGTCCAGAATGGACTGCGGCCTCAACCAACAAGCCCCTCCAGCCAGCTTGGTCCCTAGCTATCTGCCTCGAGTTACGCACTCCAAGTTGGTTGAGGTCGCTCTCCACTTGTGAGCGCCACCTTAGGTGGGGTCTTCCTCTGCTGCGCAGACCATCAGGGGTGGATTCGAAGACTCGTCGGGCTGGTGCGTAGGTGTCCATTCGCTCCACGTGTCCCAGCCATCTCAGCCGTTGTATTTTCAGCTTTTTGACCAGGTCAACGTTGCTGTAAAGCCCGTAGAGCTCATTGTTAAATCTTCTCCTCCATACTCCATGGATACAGACTGGAGCGAAGATCACTCCAAAAGTTTTCCTTTCAAAGCACTCAAGCAGATTCTCATCCGTTTTTGACAGAGTCCATGCTTCTGCCCCATACAGCAGGACCGGAATGATAAGGGTCTTATATGAGGTTTCTTTGATGTTTTGAGAGAAGGCTTTCCTACTCAAATGCCTCTTTAGCCCGAAGAAACAGCGATTTTTCGTTTAATCTCTGCACTGATGTCATGTTGTGATGTAATAGTGGACCCCAAGTAGACAAAGTCCTTGACAACTTTGAAGTTGTTCCTATCCATAGTGACATCTTGCCCGAGTCGCCGATGTTAAGATTCCTTTCTCTGATAACATATACTTCATCTTGTCCTCATTAACAGGCAAACCCATTTTCTCCGCCTCCGATTCAATACTTTCAAACGCACCGGCAACAGCTCGCTTCGTTCTCCCCATGATGTCAATATCATCTGCAAAAGCAAGTAGCTGAAAGGACTTTTGAAAAATTGTACCTCTGTTGTTGACTTGCGAATTGCGTGCAATTGCTTCAAGTACGATGTTAAAGAGGTTGCATGGTAATGCATCACCTTACCTCAAACCTTTCTGGACATGAAATGGTTTGGTGGTCTTTTTGCCGACTTTGACGGAGCAGTGAGATTTCTCCATCGTCATCCTGCACAGGCGTACGAGTTTAGCAGGGATCCCAAGATGCGACATGGCTCTGTACAGTTCGTCTCTGCTAACGCTATCATACTCAACTTTGAAATCGATAAAGAGATGGTTTGTATTGATTTGAAACTCCTGGGTTTTTTTTTCCAAAATCTGTCGGAGTGTAAGCATTTGATCGACGGTTGATTTGCTGGGCCTAAAACCAAACTTACAGGGCCAATCAGATTGTTGACAAATGGTTTTAAGCAATCACACACTAAAGATGACAGGATTTTTTATGCGACGTTGAGAAGACTTATACCTCTGTAGTTGGAACAATTCAAAATATCTCCTTTCTTGTGCATAGGGCACACTTTACCGAGGTTCCATTCATCGGGCATACTTTCTTCTGACCAAATTTTGAAGATAAGTTGGTGTATACTCCTTACCAAGTCATCTCCCCCTGCTGAATAGAAAGACTTTGGCAAGAAGTCTTGGCCTTCAGAAATGTAAGCGAGCACCTGGTCACAGTCCGCATCAAAGCTAAATTCAAAAATATTACGTTGATCTGTGCCCACGCCTCAACGGAAGACAAAGATGACTCAACCAAGGAAGACTTCTACGATATCCTCGACAGTACGTATGATAGGTGCCCGAAGTACGACGTCAAGATCATTCTTGGCGACTTCAACGCCAGAATCGGAAAGGAGGGCATCTTTGGTCGATAGTCAGAGGACACAGCCTGCACGACAACACTTCCGGTAAGGGACTCTGGCAGGGGGGCTAAATGCCATCATAGCTAGCACTCGATTCCCACACCTCAATATACACAAAGGTACCTGGCGGTCTCCAGATCAGCAAACCGTCAACCAGATTGATCATATTGCGATAGATGCCAGACATGCTTCCAGTATCCTGGATGTCCGAATGTTCTGAGGGGCCAACATTGACTCGGACCATTACTTGGTTGTAGCTCAAGTACGTATGCAGATATCTATGACGCCACAACACCGAACGGATGCTGTGAAAAGATTTGATGTCGCGAAGTTAAAATCGCAAGTGATTGCCAGGATCTTTGCTGACAAAGTCTCCCGTAACCTTTCAGCAGCTCCACCACCAGCACAAACTGCAGAGGACCAGTGAAAACATTGTCACGAAGCCATTTGAAGTGCCGCCACTGGTGTGCTGGGTTTCACTAGGTGACCTCAACGAAACCCCTGGTTCGATTAAGAATGTCGGCTGGCGCATGCAGCTAACAACGAGGCCTACCGGTCAATGCTGCAAACTAAAACCAGAGCTGCTGAGAGGACAGCCCGTGAAATCAACGGGCAAAAACGAAAGAAGGAACGCCGACTTCTCAGGAGGAAAAAGGGAGAAGACTGTAGCGGTAGGGGGGACGTTTGAAAGTTCTACCTAAGGGTGAGACAGTCTACTCACTATTACAAGGCCCGGACGGAACCGGGACAAGAGTGGTGGTAGACACACAGTCAGTGCTGAGGATCTGGAAAAAACACTTTTCTAGACTGCTTAACAGCGATTATAACCAAAATTCCACTGCCAAGCAGAATAATCCATTCAACCTGAACGATGATGGTCAAAATTTCCATCCACCCGACTTAAATGAAGTGTGGTTAGCGATAGCTAAGCTGAAGGTGTACAAGGCTTTTGGTGCAGACGGCCTGCTGCCGAGCTATTCAAAGAAAATGTAGTTATATTTCTGTTATTTTTTGTTGAAAATTTAAAACTATTTTTAGTACATTAAATTTCTTTCAAATGCAAAAATTAAGTTGCTTTAAAGTTTTTGGATTAATTGTTTATTTTTTAGAAATCTTTTCTGTTTTTTTTTTAGTAACATACAAAACAATTTTGTTTTGTGAATTTTCGAATATTTTTTTAAGTTCATGACTTTTTTAATAAATTTGAGAATAAAAATGAAAAATAAATGTTTGGTTTGCATTTTTTCATACATTTACATACATAAAGGATTTAACCTTTGTGACATCCACAGACATTAGTTTCGTTGAATTTTTATTTTGAGAGTCAATTCATATGAAATCGTCTAATAGAAAATGCCAACCCATTTTGTATTTTTTTTTTCAAACTTCTTGAGAATATTCCTTATGGTTTAAAGGAAGGATATCCACTGCCTTTAAGATTTCGAATGTCTCATTCCCCTCCTCTCTACATTGAAATATTTGAAAAATATTTGGTATAAATGCTTAACATGGCATATAAAAGCTTAAAAAGAGTTCTTATTGGGATTTATATTTTTACACACATATAAAGCAGTGTCAAAAGTGTGGGTATTTTTCAGATTTTTTTTTCATTTTCAATTGACTCTGTTGTCTCGATTGTTGAACGCAACTAAGGAATTCTTCTCGAATATCAAGTGCACATATTATTAAAGAAGTTAGACTTAAAATTGAATGGTACAATTCACTTTTGAAATTTTTAGATTTTGAAAAATCGCTGTTTTCTACAGTTGAAATTTTCAGGACATTTTGTTCGTACCTTCGTCCTTAAAACCTGTAAGTTTCGTATTGTTATTTTTATCCGTTTTACATGTGCAAGTGTTTTAAAAATAGCGAAGTTATTGACGAGTTTTATTAATGTCTTACTATATGTACATTAGGGTGGTCGGTATAAAAATGTCATCTTGGATGGACTTAAATCGACTCTAAGTGAAGTAAAAATGATTCCATAATTTTTTTCAGATTTTAATTTTCATCCCCTATAATCGCTGTAGGGGTTAACTAACTTTATTTGTTTTTTTTTTTTTTTGCAGACCAGGTGATTCGCGTTAAATCTGTCAAAAAATTCTGAGCATATAGGTTGAAAGTAGAGAAGAAAAAAAATTGACGGTAAGGGGTTGTATTTCCCCTTCCGCTTGAATAGGAGAGGCAGTTTCTTAAAAAAATATCATTAAATATAATACTATTTCAATTTCTATTGAAATAGTATTGAACGTCATACGTTCTTTTTTTAGTTATAAAGAAAATTTCGTCTTTCACTTAAACGGGGTGAGATAGAACCCCCTTTTATATGATTTGTTCCTAGTATTGATTACTTTGTGCTCTATCGTAATTCTTTGTCACATACAAAATTAACTACTCATAATATCTATCTGGTATGTACAATGTTAGCCAACTTATCCCTAAATATTTGTATATACTTATTAAAATAAAAAATCTGCATAAAAATCGGTAAAAATTGTAACAAAATAATGTTATATTGAAACAAATATTTAATCTTAAAATACAAAACCTAAAAATAATAACTTGACCTTTGAAAATGTATCTGAATTTAAGTAACACATATGTAAGTGAAAACAAACATTTGCAAAAAACAAAAACATTAAAATCGAAGCTTCACTAAAAATATGAAGGTTTAATTTTTGGTTTATTTTATTGAACCGATTATATGTAAATATCTACAAACTGTATTTTCAAACAAATTCAAACGTTTGAAACACACATACAAAATTTTTATAAAATTCAAAATTTACAATTAAAATATTTTCAATTTTTCTGTTTTCAGATAAAGATTGAATAACGATTTTAATCAAAAACCAAACAATAAATCACATGTGTTGGTAAGTAAACATTTTGTTTGAAAACATTTTATTAAATTTGACTAAGAATTATTATAATTTATCAAAAATGCTTGCATAAACATATAAACATGTAATTTTCAATAAATTTTGCTCTGAAATACGCATACAGCACGACAAAAATAATGTACAAAACGTATAGTTCTATACACTCCTGATACTTTTGATTCGTTGACTTTTTTAAGTTTTAATTAATTCTAATTTTATTTTCTGTCATCGTCCAAACCTATAAACTCATTCACGGTCTCCACAAAATAAATTAATATGATCACACTGGTGTGGAAAAATATATCGTTTTGTGCGAAGATATCATAGGGTGTGTCATTAATTGACTTCAACGTCAATATGTTGCTATTTTTGTAACAAAAATTCTTATTTGGTAACAAAAATTATTGCACGCACCAATTGGGTGCGTTTGATTTGATTTACCCACATTTGTTTTGAAACACTGCATCCGGTCCCATATCTAAACGCCAACCTGTTAGTATGGAATATGGCTCTTTTAATTTTTTTTTTCAATACATAGAAGTTCTTATAGAATTTGCATTGGCAATAAGTAATGCATAAATTATTTTTATCTAAAAAAAGCTGAAGAACTAACAAGTCTATCCCAACTTAAATATTTCTTCAAGGGTACTTATTCTTGGGATGAAGTGAAAAGAAGATTTTTCTTGAGGGTAACATTACATTAAAAATAGTATTTAAAATTCATTTGGCAGATTTAAACCCCTATTAGTTGCCGAAATAAAATTAAAAAGACCAAAACTTTAGTGGATTGACTCCCAGCTCACGCGAGATTTTTATTGAATTTATGAATCAGAAGTTCACTCGAATTTAATCTAGAAACTCAGATGAACTCTGAAAACTTAGTGTTGGTTTTGGGACACTCTTTATAGAGTCCCTTGAAATGTAAACATGAAACTCATAAAAATTTAATTTCTCAAATTAGATCAATTGAATGAAATTTAATTTAAAATAAATTTAACATGAAATTAAATTTAAACAATATACCTACATATCGCTCAAAATAACCTTTTCAAAAATAAAATTGATTTAAATTATTTATTTTGAGTATGTTAACATATTGTTAAAAATATAAAAACAAACAAACAACAGATTAAATATCTGTTCAAAGTAATTTCCACCATTCAAAGTACCATTACTCCCAACTCACTCATAGCTATCAACCGCGCAGTTTTGTTCCATTGTCAACCTTAATAATAGCTCCAAGTAGAGAAATTAATTAATTATTCCGCTGAAATGACTACCAACTCAACTGGCATTAGTACGCTACGCGTTAACTTTTGCTGTTTATCCACTGAACCGTCATTGTCATTAATGGTAGCCGGTGGCCAGATAGTTGAAGCGTAATTATTGTCCTCTATTAAATTCCACTAATTTCATTAGGGGGCTCAGTAATATTTGCGAAGAGTTTTTGTGTATGCAACATTAATATAGTTACAGTCTGATGGTAGCGGTTAGCACAGATTTCTATATAGGTTCAGATGGAAGGCAGACGTAAAATGAAACATTTGAGCTGTGCTATACAGCAGCCAGAAATCTGCATATCATTTAAGCAGTACCAACATGTTGTTTTTATTGCTTAAAGGGTGCGGTTCATGACTTT
The DNA here is from genome assembly GCA_946251815.1 of Dasysyrphus albostriatus. Lineage (NCBI taxonomy): Eukaryota > Metazoa > Arthropoda > Insecta > Diptera > Syrphidae > Dasysyrphus > Dasysyrphus albostriatus. Next base: position 181,456,048 of record OX276335.1, read on the forward strand.
GGCCAGGTAAGTACTTTGCCCCAGATTTAAAAACACCTTTAAATGAATAAACAAATAAATTATTATCAACGGCAATTTATATAACCAATTAATTTTTGTTCTAAGATATGATATGATATAATATGATATTTTAACATGAAGGGCATTACAATTATAATTTATAGTTAAAAAAACATAAATTAAAGTTAATTTTTGACGAATAAATTTTTTTGATATCATCGTTTTTTTCGAAATTCGGCATATAATGTTATCCCCTCAATAAAGTGATTTACCAATCATGAGCTTATTCAATCACCAAATCCATATTTCTCAAAAACAAACGTAGGTGACATAGATAGGTGACGTAGGTGACGTAGATGACAAAATAAAAAAGTGTGTATACGCCACAGTGTACCATTTTTTTTCATGGTGTCACCTTGTAGAATTTTGAATTTTTTAAAAATACTACAACACACAACTTAAAATATTAGTTTTTTATTCAATGTGATCTAAGATGGTATTTTGTTTAAAAAATAAATTTGAAAGACGTCCAGGAAGTAAACAATAACAAAATTAATTAACATGGCGCAATCATTATATTAAAAAATAACTTGAAACCTACAATAGATTTGTGATAGTATTTTTTTTTTTGTTGGTTAGTATACAAGCATTTCAATTGAAGCTGTGGTTTCTATTTTAGAGGCAGGCTGATGTTCTTTAGTGTTAGTTAGTAAAATCAGAACCATCACTAAACTGATTTTAATGAAATTCTCAAGAATGACAAAACTTGCAAATTAAATCATTTTATTTAAAAAAATAGTAAAAAAGTAAAGAATTTTCCAAAATTAACAAAAACTGGGGTTGTATTCTTGGATGATTTCTTTAGTCAATGCTCTTTCGAGCAGTTCGTTTATTCAAAGTTTGGATTTGGTTTTTTTCAAATTATTTTCTAAATGACACCTTACTGATTTTGATGAAATAATAAAAGAGACATGATGAAAGTGAGTTAAGGAAATTATAAACAATTTTCTCACACTGACGTGCCCATTTTGTAAGAACTTTTGCCAAATGTTGATATCAATTACCGCAAGGTATAAAAAATCATTTTCTCGAAAAGTCGCAGAAAATAGCAGCTCAAAGTTTGCTTTTGAATACTTATTAAATATTTTTTTTATGCGTTGCCATTCAGTAAAAGAAATTCCCAGAATCAATAAGATACATTTTATACTTGGCTTTTAAAAGACTCCAACAAGAACCATTTTAGGATTAATTTTCTTACTTAAAAGATTTTTTTTATTAAAGTTATTTTCCTTTTAGATATCAGATGAAACAAAAATAAAAATATTTATAAAGAAATATTTTACCAAGTGCTTTGGACTTAATATATTATACAAACACTAAACACTCCAATTTAAAATTTCTTTGCAGAGTTTTTACTGTGTTATTTAAATAAAAGTCGTCAAAGGAAAAGTTATGCATATTTTTCAATAAAATTTTATTAACATTATGTGTCGTTCATTGTATTAGTGAATTATGTCCAGCAAAATCTTGATCAAATAAATACATTTGTGAAACTATTATATACTGGAAATTAATTTTTGAATTTTATTTTCCTCTTTCTTAAAACAAATTAAGTTTTAGAGCATTCCATTGTACAAAAACTCAAGACAAAAAGTAAGCTGGATTTGAAACTTTTTGTAGGATCTTAAATATTTTTTCTTAAAAAGATGCATCAATATAATTTTTACGCTAGAGAAAAATATTTTTTGAAATATTTGCAAGTGTCTTGGCGCAATCTCAATTTCGCTGAGCATTACGTTTGGGACATCAAAATTACCATTGTTTTAAATTTCTGTTATTAATGGACAAGTTCAGTAAAAACTAAAGTTGGAAATGCATTTAAGAAGTTGGATTGTTTGCTTAAAGGCTTCTCTAAATTATGATCAAATAAAAAAATTGAGAAACTACGAGATAAAAAAATAATAGAATTCAATTAATTACTCTGTTACGTCCGGGGAAAACTTGTTACGTGCGGGACATGTACAAAATTTTTATTTTAAAACCATTTGTTTTGAGCCGCAAGTTTGTTAGTAATTATATTAAGCATAAAATTTCATTTTGACTTGAATGTAGTTGTTTTATAAGCACTTGAATTTACTGTAGCTATATTGACATTTTCGTGTTTTGTTTTTTTTTTATGTAGCTCTTAATTCCATTAATTAAGGAGTATTTTTTCATTAAAATTGAATTTTTGAGTAATATACTCGTATAAAAAATTCTAGCAATAAAGTTTTAGATCAAAATATTAATAAAACGGATTTTTTCAATGATTTAAGTGGTTTTTCCTCAAACGATTCACATTTTGTCTCCTGAAAAGGTGATGAACACTAAAAAATGTGACTTTTTTGACAATCTGAGCATAGAAATACTAATAGAAGTGTGTAATGTTTCTTGAAATATATTTATGTTTAATCTTAACAAATTTATCATCACTACTTGCACTCTGTTAAATAGTTGTATCACAAATTATTACCTTATTTGTAACAGAATACAAGGTACAAAGCTGCATCCTCATTTTTACGGTCTAGGTGTATTTAACAATTATAATTCATTATTTAAGAGTTATTTTAGCCAAAATAACTATGAGAAAAAGAAATGCAAGGCTTTTTTATGATTTAAAGCTATAAGGCGACAACTTTTGAAGTTGTATTTCACAAAAATAATTCAATATAAATTTAAATTTGCTTTGGATTTCAATAACAGTAGATTATCTCTGTTTTCCAATATAACTTATATTTCTAAAACTTTTTCAAAATGTGAATAGTTTAAGAAAATGTACTCTCATTGTTTCGTGCGGGACAAGCAAAATACCATAATTCCAGCCTTAAAATAATAAATTAAGATTGTTCTGTTTTGGAAGATTTTATTTCCAACGGAGTTTTAAAATACCTCTTGTTTTGATAAAATTAACTTGAAATCATAAATCATAAGAACCATATTGAATCAACAAATTGAATTCTTGTCCATATTGAAAAAAAATCCGATTCGAAAATGTATATGGAATCAAAAATGGGGCTTATTAAGTAACCTAGGGTTATTTTTAAAATATAAACTTGTTTTATTAGGGTGGCATGAAAAAATTCACATCTCCATACAAATTAATCTTGGAAGCATCGTTTTAAATTTCACAGCTGTCACTTGATTTATGCTCAATTTAGTTTGCCTGGTCATAATTACTAGACTTACTTCTGAATAACGTTTGCAAATCGTGCAAATTTTTACCAATATAGAGGTTCGGTTTACGCAATTCATAGCGCACTGCGTCCAATATTTGGTCAACATAATGGCATTATTGAAGGAAACTTTTGGTGAGCGCTTTAACTCGCCTCGTGGGCCTGGGGCAAGGCATCCAATTTCTCGCGATTTAACACCGCCTTGGTAGAGAATATTCGGTGGTATGGTCGAAAATTGGGCCTCTGGGCTGGAATTTATTCGAGCCAGTCGAAGCGGCCACTTGCCCGAAATCATTTTTAAAACATAATGGCAAACCCTTATCTTTACAAAAAAGCTAAAATCTTGGCCATAACATCAGATTATATGTGTTTTATATCTTCTTGAAAACCACACGTCTAAAAAATACCCTTTACTTATTTGTTATTCCATTATTTTTTCCGAAAATATTTTTTTTTACTTAAAATGTTATCAAAGTTTGAAGCCAACGAATTAGTTTACTTTGAGTGTAAAATCAAAACTTATGATTTTACACCCAAAGTAAACTAATTTACGTAAAATTTATGGAAAAATGGTAAATATTGAACAATTATCTATTTACGTATACTAAAAAAATTTCAATAAACAAAAAAAACATGCGCTGTAATTTTTCATATTAACCGTATTAAAGAAACCGCTGTACCGTATACAAATACAATGTATTTATTAATCTTGAAAAATTTAGTTGCTTAAACCGCTTGTCACTCCGGGAGAATATATAAGTTTTCTATGTTGGAAAAAGCAGATGATTCTCTGCATGTTCTATAGATAAGTGTTCAAATTTCCTCTCTGATTATAGTAAATACTCCGATTATGAAACAATACTTATGAATGAATTTAAGTTTTTTCGATTGTAAATTAACTAATGAATGAGTATTACAAATTAAATATAGGCAATTAATGTATTACAAGACACTAAAAATAAAACAATATGTATTGAGAAAAATGAAGTGCAGTTAATGACACAAATACCAATGTTCAGACGTCATCGCATTGTCCTACTTTCAGATTGTTATTACACTTCTACCGTCTTTTGTTTGTTTATAGAATAGTTACAACATCAAGTACTATTTGATTGTCGAATACTTTACTTTGTTTCAGTCACGGTCTTCGTCTCATGCATAATTCCAAGTGATGCCATTTCCTTGAGTGTTCCCTGGCGATGATGTCGCGTGATTTCCCTTGAAGCATGGAAATTATCTGCTGCATCATTTTGTGTGAGACGAAAGTGACAATCTGGTGATGGTGATGACGCTACGACGACAAAGCTCATATTATCTGTAAGCTGTAACAGTTGGTTCCACATTGCTGAAGCTTAAGTGAGGAGGTATAGTCAGTTACCGCTTTTTATGTAATTGCTATCCAAATGAGCGACATGCTACTATCAAACTTTTCCAAGACTGGTGTGTGTGGAAAACTTTTGTCCCAACTCCACCATATTTAACCAATGGAATGAGCAACTTTTACAATGTCATGAAATTGTCTGCTTTTGCTTTACTTTTGTGGCTGAAAAATGTTACATACCTACTCGTATAAGTAAGAAGTTGGCTTGAAAATGAGGCACAATTATGTACTTTCACTTTCAAGGAAAATTGTTATTACACAATTTTTACTTTAAACACAATCTGAGTTTAAAATATTAACTTGAACATTGATAATCATGGGCCAATAATATTGAAGTAGTTAAAAGGTCCTTAAATGTTTTATAAATGTTTCCACTACAGATGATAAATAACATAACATACATGGGATCTAAAAATCATAAAAGAATCTTTCTCTAAATACCACCAAACTTTCTGCATAGAATCTTTGAAGACTTTGCACTATAAAGGTATATTAGGACAATGAAGAATTTATTGAGCGATAAAAAGATTCTAAAAGAGAAGATAATAAATACTACAAAATTGCAAAACCACTCATTTCAACTTTTATGGCAAGTTTCACAGTGCAAGTTAAAACTCTGATTTTGGTTTTATGTCTTCTTGAGTTTAACAATAAATTGGGTTTCATAGTGTTGTTAATGGCACTTATAATCGAACGTGTGTTTGTAACGAAGTAAAATAAGTTTATTCCAACTTATGTAGATATTTTTTTATTTCCTAGTTTCACATTGTCTAGCTGAATTTTTGAACAGTTTTCCAGCAAGAATCTACAAAATTAAATTAATGAAATTTGCGTTCTGCAATAGTCGGAGTCATGTGATAAAATTGTGAGTTTTATCAGTTTTCCAGTCCAAATAGTCCTTGCTGCTAGAAAAAACAAAGTTATTAATAATAATTATCAAATTAAGATTTCATCTTGCAAATAAAAACTATAAAGTTTTTAGATACAAGATATATAAAGGAACAACTGGCAATTGTGCAATGAATCTTACCCACAAACATTATTGGAATTTATTGTATATTATATCGCCCCCCTTAAGGCAGAATCATCAATGTGCAAAAATGAAAACACTGCAATATCGTTTTTGGAAGTATTACTAGATGAAAAAGTGGTCTTAAATCAACTAAAGATGATATTTTAAAATCCTATATTTTCTTCGATATACCTACATTTACAGTACGTGCTGTAATGTTAATGTCATGGAATACCAAAACATTTATACAGCTAATTAACCACCGCAAAAAAATTTGATTTGTACATTCATGCTTTTGGCATAAGGGGGACAGTATGATATGAGAGATGAAAATGCTCGAATCTTATTTTAAATCATACTGTTCTCCTTATTTTATTATTAACTGAAAAATCCTTAAAGTAGGTTTCTTAAAATTTAATTTTCTTTCATCTTTAGAAAAAATTTTGAATGTTAATTTTGCATAAATGTCCTCGCACATGAACGTTAATATACACTAGTCACGGAAATTAAAAGAACACTTTTTTTTCAATTTTTATTAGTGTTTTTTGAAAAGCTGTATCATTGTAATTGGTGGTCCTATTTTTGTCTCGATATTTGTTTGCAAATAATTTTTTTACAGTACCGTTATTGCGTTATTGTAAGAACTGACACCAAACAATTTTCCTTTTTGTTTTTTGTGTTATTTTGAAGGTCTTCATATTCAAAGATAATTGTTTTTTGAGTTAATCAAATGTATAATGGTCAGATAACCTGTTTATTTAGCTTCAGTTTAATTTTTGTATGTTAGTACAATTTTGTTTTGAATAGTTTAAAAAAAAGTATGTTTGATTTTGATTACCAATATCTTTGCAAAAAATGATGTCATAAAAAATTCAAGGACAGTTTTAGAAATCTGAATAAGTTTCTTACATGATTTTTATAAGTTTTTGTAAGAATTATTTTTTTTTTTTGACTCTTCACCGTTAGCTTAAAAAAAGTACTATAAACCGACTTTTGTGGTCTTTCAGTAAACATTATGTTGCATTTTAAATATTGCAGTTTATAGACTTTTACAGCATCAATATTTCAGTAAATTTTCAAATTGATTCACCGAACCGTTTTTCGTCATCAAATTTTCAAAGTCTTACAAACCAATTAAAGAGACAAAATTGTGTTGTTCCTATACATCGCGTAGTCGTCATGAAAATGAATTAAAAACAACAATTTTCCTCGACTTTTTCCACAGTTTTGCATTGGTTAGATATTTTTTTGCAGGAAAAGAAATAAAAACTACATTTATAAGCCTTTTATGAGAAAAAAACAAAAATACGATACAAATTCTTGATAATTTTTTTTTTACAAAATGTAGATCTTGCTTTAGGGCCGTTTTTGAGATGATTAAACTTTTCTTTAACAGTTGTACTTGCCATAAGAACCGTTATTTTTGGAGCTTAAAAAGTCCCGGTTCCCTATATATTGGGGTTTGTCAAAGTTTTTCTTTAATTTCTCAAAAATTATAAATTCTATGAAAAGAAATGTATGCACACAACTTTAACTTTTATAATATAATTGCACACAAAAACGGCCATAAAACTTTTTCTCGAAGAGTCATTGGCTTCGATGGCAAGTGCCGTTATTTTTGGAGCTAGAAACATATCATTTTCTATTCTAATCTATGTTGCTTTTGTTTTACTTCTTCAAAAAATTATCAGTTTAACAGGAAAAATGTTAATACAAAAATTAAAGCTTTTGAAATTGCGAACAAAGAAGGTCACAATACTTTTTTTGTTATTATATATAGGAACATTCGTAAACAAATTGAGACGAAAAATTGGGTCTGACAATTATAGCCTAAACGACTATATCGATTTTCTTAAAACTTAGTAAGTAGATAGTGATTTTTTGTGATTCTGCCCATTAAAAAAAATTGTAACTAAAAATAATGGTACTTGCCATACAATTTTTCTTTAGCAATTTTGCAAAATCTTATTTTTCTCAAAAATGGGTCCACAAATGTTCTTAAAAATTTTTTTATAAATTTCTTTCAGTAAAGACTACCTTTTTTTCAAAAAATTGTTATATTGAATTCAATAATTTTGTTTTCGAGTATACTGAAGTTCCTAAACCATATAAATATTTTCCTACCGAAAATTTCAGGAAAATATTTTTTGGATTTTAAAAATTCTCAATGTTTTTTTTATGAAAATCAAATATTTGAAAACAACATGGTTCATTTTTATAAAATTAATTGTTTTTTCTACATTCTTTAAGGTATTTTAAGAAAAATTGACTTTTATAAAAATTATTACAGTACCTTCCATACAAATGTTATAAAACCGTTAAAGAAAATATTTTTTTCTTAAAAACGGCTCCTACGATTTTTTTTAAAACCTTATTTGTATCTGTAGGCTAAAACAAGTGCGGTATACTGTTAAAAATTATAAAAAATTACATATAGCAACATAGATAGTACTTCTTATAGAACTTTTTAAAATTATGACTTTTCTCATTATCGTTTGAACAAATCTAAATTAATTTTCTGATAAATAAATATCAAATAAGATGAAAAAATATTGCATATCAAAATTTAAAAAAAAATGTTTACGGATTTTGCAATTGTTTTTGTTTGAAAATTCGATATCTCAAAATCGGGTGATAATTTTTTGGAAATTTAATTTTCTAAAAAATGTTTTAAGAATTTGATACATTCAGAAATATGCTTTTTAAGAAAATCACTCGAACAATTTAATTTTTTTTCCATACAATCATATATTCAGTCAAAAATTAAGATGATGTTTTTTTTTTTATTTAAAACTCAGAAAGAAGCTGCCTTAGCTAATAAGCTAATTCAAATAAAAAATAAATTTAAAATCGTTGGACGAGTTTAAAAAAAAAAAACAATATTTTTATGAATACATTTTGGTAACATTTAAAAAATTTGGTATGTCAATTGCGAGTATTTATTTATATACGTTTACAAACAAAACAAAAAAAAAAAAACAGCTCGAAACTTCCATCAAAATAGTTTGAATCGTTTTGGAGATACAAGAATTGTTTGCTTGTAATAAAATAATAATATTTAATATTCAAAAATCAATTTTTTCTGTCGAAACCAAATGGCACCGCCAAAAATATAGTATAAAAGTATTATCTTATAGTATAAGTATATAGTATAACACAATATTCTGTTGGTATCGCTGGGGATTGATATAAGTGATTCAAATTAAGTTGTTACAATCCGCTTGTATAGGTATCTTTTTAAAAGGCCTCAATCAAAACTTCCAATTTATACACTTCAGATTCTTTGTTGTAGTGAGCTTAGAGCAAGCTGCAAACCTACAATCAGAGGCTCATCATAAGTGCATGTGTTAGTGGTTAGTAAAATAATTCGAGCTAACACATGCATACAAATAAAATTAATACATTTACATAGTTAAACAAACAAACAATAAACATAATTAAACAATATATATCACATTTGAATTAAATATGATCTAAAAGTAAAAAAAAAAAAAACAATCACGAAAGTGGAGCACTGGTTCGAAACAATTTTTTCAATCCCATCTTACTAACGTTAAAATCAACCGTGGAGCCATTTAAATTAAATATCCTACACATACGGTCAAGAGGCTCATGTAAACCGTAGTTAGTTCTATGGAAATTTACATGTAAAAGTTCAAATCTTCTCAGATGGTGAGATCCTCCACGGAAGTTTATGCCAATACAGGCCAACAAATCAGGAGCATCGATTTGACCATTTAGAAGTTGGTGAAGAAAAATTAGATCATTATTCACCCGCCTTTGATATAAGGTTTGGACTTGCAGTAGCTGGATCCTATGTTCATATGGTGGAAGGTTGAATGGATCTGCCCAAGGAAGACCTTTCAGAGCAAAGCGAATGAATTTATGTTGTATCGATTCAATACGATTTTTATGAATTTCATAAAAGGGAGACCATACTTGAGACGCGTACTCTAGATGAGGTCGTACATAACAATTGTATAAGGAAAGCGTAACGTACGGATCGTCAAATTCCTTTGCCCAACGTTTTATAAACCCAAGCATAGAGCTTGCTTTATTAACAATGAAGTTAATGTGTTCAGTGAATTCTAAATTTGAGCTGAAGTTAACACCCAAGTCCTTGAAACTAAAGACTCGACAGAGTTTGTGTTTTGAAATAGAATAATTAAAAGCATTTGCAAGTCGCTTTCTAGAGAAAGTAATTGTTTGACATTTGGCAGGGTTAAAAGAAAGACCGTTTTTATCACACCAAGTAGCGAAACTATCAATATAGACTTGCAAAAGAATATGGTCATGGTTAGCTTTTATTGTCTTAAAAATTTTCATGTCATCAGCGAATATAAGAATATCACTTGAACGTATACTTGAGACAACATCATTAATAGCAAGAATAAATAGAAATGGGCCTAGATGACTTCCCTGGGGCACACCGGAGTGAGCCTTGAATGAGTTTGAAAGGCAGTTTCTAAATTTCACCTGGTGAATTGGATCCAACCACACAAAATAAGTAAAATATGCCAGAAAGAAAGATGCTTCCCAAGTCGAATTCTAATCAGTTTAATTTATTAAGAATATCGATTAAACAATTTGATATACTTATCTAGCTGGCCAAAGGTGTGGTGTTTTCTGAGGTCACGATCCAAGTGAACGAGATAACATTTTGGCAATTGATAACACCCATCAATGCAGACTCTCTTAACTAGAGCGAAGCTGTAGCAGAGAGTATGCAAACATGTGCATTGTGCAGCGAGAATAAATTTTAGCTCACCACACCTTAAGCCATTACAAACTATACAAAATATAATATAATTTATATGAAGAGAACACAAGTGGAACAAATACAATGACAAAAATCAATTAATTAAAGAGAGTTAAATGTGAATTAGTATAATGACAATTAAAGATAACAATGAAATGATTTGACATACATAGATCGTAATTATGAAGTTAATGTTTTAAATAGCACAGGGTTGAAAACGAATATGTAAGTAAGTATAAATAAATAGTAGTAGGCAATTAAATAATTAAGTAGTTGAAAATTAAATAAATAAGTAGTAGAATCCCAAACATCCCGGCCCCCCTGGAACAAGTTTCAGGACACCGGTAGTAGCGCCAGTTTTGATATTGGGCGCAAAAAAGTTCCTGCTGCTGTCTTCACGGTCACAACTCGTACATGTTGGTCTGCGCCAGGGTTGACAGATATAATTCTGCCTAGTATCCATTTAGTGGGTGGTAAATTAGGTTCTTTTATTACCACCAAGTCCCCAGGTTTAAAGTTGATCGTTATTCTTTGCCACTTCGGCCGCTCTTGTAGCGTTGTCAAGTATTCTGTGTGCCACCTCTTCCAGAATCCCTGAACCATGTTCTGGATATGATTCCAATGAGATAGTCGGTTGATTGGAACGTCTAATAGGCTCGGCTCTGGAACTGCTGTCAGTGGTTCACCTATAAGAAAGTGTGCAGGGGTTAGCGGATTCAAATCATTATCAGACATACAACACAAAGGACGAGAATTAAGTATGCTTTCAATTTGAGTTAGTAATGTATTAAGTTCTTCATATGTTAAAATAGTATTGCCTATAACACGACGCAAGTGCATTTTTACTGACTTGACGCCAGCCTCCCACAAACCACCGAAGTGTGGCGTAGAAGGGGGTATAAAATGCCAACTTGTACCATCCTTGGCAAGAGCGGCAGCTATGACATCATTGTGCGATTGCTCCATAACCAATTTGTGCATATCTGTGAGGCACCGTCGAGCTCCTTGAAAATTCGTCCCGTTGTCACTATACATATTGGAACATTTGCCCCGTCGAGAGACAAATCTACGATATGCTGCGATGAACGCCTCAGTGGTAAGATCACTCACCAGCTCCAGGTGAATAGCCTTCGTCGACATGCATACAAATAAGGCAATGTACGCTTTCGATGTTTTTGCATTGCGGCATCGAGACAATTTCACAGTAAGTGGGCCAGCATAATCACATCCTGTGTTTGTGAATGGACGACTTGGTTGGATGCGATATGATGGCAGATCTCCCATTAACTGTTGGCTGGTCAGCTTCCTCTGCATAAAACATTGTTTGCACTTATGGATTGTTTTTCGAATGAGGTTTCGGCTGCCCAGTATCCAAAATTCTTGTCGGACAAAAGCAAATGTTTCGGATATTCCTGCATGCATATTTTGTTGATGGATATCTGTAATGATGAGGCTAGAAATTGGATTATCTTTAGGAATGATTATTGGGTGTTTTATTCCGTATGACACATCACAATTTTTAATTCGTCCACCGATGCGAAGTAAACCGTCACTATCCAAAAATGGCGAATATCTAAGGAGCTTTGATTTTGAAGGGAGTTGATTTTTCGTACTAAGATGATGGATATCATTTCCGAATGAATTCTGCTGAATATATTTTAAAAGAGCTATTTTCGCGCTACGAATTTCAATGTATTTAAGCCCATGTGAAGCTCGAGCTAAGTTTGATGGTTTTGAATTTGAAATGAATCTCAAAACGTAAGCGGTTACTCGAAGTAAGCGAAACCACGATGAAATTTTCGCTATTAGGTCGTCAAAGACATGTCTATCAAACGACGTGACCAGAACATGCCTTACGATCGACTTTTCCTCCACTTTGACCAGGGATTGATCAGCTAAATTTGCAGAGATATTAGCTCTTGGCCAATGTTCTTTAGATTCAAGTAGCCAAGATGGACCTGTCCACCAAAGGGGATGATTATAAAGACAAGAAGGTGAAACACCACGCGAAGCACAATCAGCAGGATTGGACTCCGAAGGGACATATTGCCATGAGCTTCTTGGTAGCGTTTCTAAAATTGTAGCAGTTCGGTTCGCAACGAAAGTTGTCCAACGGCGAGGGGGTGATGATAACCAATGCAGTACGATTTCAGAGTCACACCACGCATGTACTCCATTGATTTTGGCATTTAACGACGATCGTACTAAAGTTATTAACCGAACTAATAACACCGCACCGCAAAGTTCGAGTCTTGGAATGGAAATGGGTTTAATAGGGGCTACTTTTGTTTTTGCAGCAACGATTGTTATATTAACTTTACCGTCAGGGGATTTTGAAAGTGCATAAACTACAGCGGAGTAAGCAAGCGACGAAGCATCTGAGAAACCATGGAGTTCAATAATTTCTTCAGATGAAAATATATTTCGCGGAACTCGAATTTGTTCAAACCACGATAATTGTTTCCGGTAATTTAACCATTCATCAGAAAGTTGAGAAGGAAGAGGATCATCCCAGCCAAGTTTCAGTTCAGAAGACCAAAGGCTTTGAAACATCATCTTAAACAAAATAATCGATGGGGCAAGGAGCCCAAGTGGGTCAAAAATACGTGCTATTTCCGATAACAAAGTTCTTCTCGTGAGCACGGGAGGCGAATATGGTAGATTTATGCGATAGGAAAAAACGTCAGCGGCGGGATTCCAAAACATTCCTAACACTTTAATCATAGACTGTGAATGTTCAGGGTCAAAAAACGAATATTCACAATCCTCAGGGCTTTGCTTGGCAAGTAAAGTCCAACAATTAGAACTCCATTTTCTTAGTTTTAGACCGGCTTCAGACAATAATGCAATAAGTTCAGATTGGAGTTCTAACAACTTTTCGATTGAGTTCGCGCCTGTCATTATATCGTCGACGTAGACATCAGCTAACAAAACCCGAGCAGCGTTTGGGTATTTCGATTTGTAATCATCTGCAATTTGTTGTAAGACCCGAACCGATAAAAATGGAGCGGAAGCGGTACCATAAGTAACCGTTTTTAAACGATAGTGCTGAATTTCATCACTAGGAGATTGACGCCAAACAATTCGTTGATAATCTAAGTCATTATTGGAAACCCAAATTTGTCGGAACATTTTTACTATGTCGGCGGTAAAAACAAAACGATGTTGCCGAAAACGCAAACACACACCGATGAGATCGCGTTGTATTGGGGGACCAATCATCAAATGGCTATTTAGAGAGTTCCCGTTTAAGTCTTTTACCGAGCCATCGAACACGACGCGAAGCTTGGTCGTTGAGCTATCCGGTTTGAGAACAGCGTGATGCGGAAGGTAAAATTGATGAGAAGTATTTTTATCAATTTCATCGCGAGGGATCAGTTCCATATGGCCAAGTTCAAGATATTCTTGCATAAATTTAGAATATTGTTGTTGCAAGTCAGGATTTTGTCTAAAACGACGCTCCATAGAATTCAAACGAGATAAAGCCGATTTTAAAGTACCTGAGAATCTTGGCTCATATGTTTTAAACGGAAGAGACACAACGTATTTTCCATCCAACGCACGAGAGAATGTTCTTTGAAAATGTGCTTCAGCTGGATCATTCAGAATACTAGACGTAGAATGAGGAGTTACTTCCTCCAACTCCCAAAAACGCTGTAAAAGAGCATCTACATCAACAGCCGAAGACAAATATGAAAGTCTAATTTCCTGGTTATCTGCTTCCAAAAACTCTCCAGAAACGACCCAACCGAAAGAGGTACTTTGAGCAATCGGTGTTCCTGGTGGTCCACGAATTTGTTCTGCCTTTAAAATAGACCAGACCTTGTTTGCTCCAAGAATAATGTCAACAGGACTTGAAATATTAAAGTCAGGATCAGCCAGATCCAACTTTTGAATGTATTCCCAGGTTGATTTGTCAAAAGATTTTGAAGGTAGGTTCGATGTCAATTTACCAAGCACGAATGCATTGACAGATAATTTGAAAGATGTTGTGAAACGACAAAGGAGATTTATAGATACACAACCCTTGGTGTGTCCAGCATCTATCGAAGATAATCCCATAACTGGAATGCGAGCAGGAGCCCGTGAAAGACCAAGTCTTTGAGCGCATGACTCCGAAATAAAGGATGATTGTGATCCGGTGTCTAACAGAACACGAACATCAACAAGCTGATCCCATTTATTTTTAAGTTTAGCAAGAATGGTTGGCAGAATTGTCTGCACACGAAGGCTAAACTTCAACGAATGGTTACTAACCAATGGGGCAACAGCAGAAGGATTTGCAAGTGAGGATGACGAAGCAGAAGATGAAGCAGATTGATCTGAAGGTTTTTGAATAGGCACCAGGGTAGTGCTTGATTCATCTTGATGGACAAGGTGATGGTGACGAGCCTTGCAAACGCGACAACGAAAGGACGAACGACACTTGCTTGATGAATGACCTGACCGCAGGCAACAAAAGCAAATAGAATTATTTTTAGTGAATAGTCTACGCGAAGGAATGTCTAGCTCTACAAATTTAGAGCACTGATACAACTGATGAGAACCTTTACACATGGCACATTGGAATTTGGTTTCTGAGGTTTCAGTTACCAGAGTTCGAATAGGACCCGATTGTTTTCCCCGCGATGTTGTTGAACGATTGAGGGACTGACATGCTTCCAACGCGTTGCAGCGAATTTCTAAAAAGTCAATGAGTTCGTATATGGAGCTGTCTTCACGAGAACCGATTTCTTCTGCCCATGCTTGCTTTGTATCAATGTCTAACTTATTTAGCAAGATATATATTAGCCACGGATCACGACTAGTTTTGTCTAACGCGCTTAGGCCACGAAGAACTTCGTCTGCACCATCGGTAATCTTTCGAAGTGTCTGAGTATTTGACACGCCTGCGGACGGAAGCGATATAAACATGTGCACAAACGATTGCACAATCAAGTTAACACGATCAAACCGCCTTTCGAGCCTATCCCAAGCTTCGGTATAGTTAGCATCGGATATTTTTATATGCTGAATGAGATCTGCGGCGGTTCCACTCAAAAGCGATTTCAAATAGTGGAATTTATGAGTCGGTGACAGATTTGGCTTATTGTCGACCGAGCCCAAAAATAAATCGCGGAAGGATGGCCAATCCTTGTAGTCACCCGAAAATTTAGGAATTGTAATCGGTGGCAAATTAATTTTATTCGAAGCCTTCGTAGAAGAATCTAGAACCTTCAGCATATCGCTTTGCTGGCTGACCACGTGTTCTAGAACCGAGATATTTTTATTAGATTCTGGATTTTCGAATGATTGTCTTTCTCGAATGGCCTTTTTCAGACCCGAATGTGCTTCAAAGTATTTGGACTCATATGTCCCGAAGTCAGTATAAAATTCTTCGACTTCCTCTGCATCCGCGAGTTTGAGACATTCGTAATGAAGCGAAGAAAATTCACCCCAAGCTTCTACAACCCTACTTAAACGAATTTCAAGCATCTCCACAGTTACTGATGGTTCGATTGCGGATACAAAGTCCACCGCACGAGTCAAACATGCTTTCGCATTACCCCGTTTCTGCTTAAGAACATTCATCTTTTACGCAAATTAACAAAAGTCAAAAAATTTTCCAAAGAATAAATTGGTCAAGGAAGAAAACCACGGTAATATGCTGTCTTAATGCAGCGAAAACGTCTATAGCAAATTATAACACGTGTTATAATTGAAAGAATTGTCGCCACGAGGGAATTCTGATTGATTAAGTTCGATCAATTTAATCCCGCCTAAGCACAGCACAATTAAATATTTAGCACACGCGGTTTTTTTCTTCCTCGGAAAAAGTCACAAGATACACAAAATGTATGATATTAAATTCCTCCAAAAACACGAATTTATGAGCTGGATTCAATAAAGAATCGGCTATCGAAGGACCAATATGAATTGGATCCAACCACACAAAATAAGTAAAATATGCCAGAAAGAAAGATGCTTCCCAAGTCGAATTCTAATCAGTTTAATTTATTAAGAATATCGATTAAACAATTTGATATACTTATCTAGCTGGCCAAAGGTGTGGTGTTTTCTGAGGTCACGATCCAAGTGAACGAGATAACATTTTGGCAATTGATAACACCCATCAATGCAGACTCTCTTAACTAGAGCGAAGCTGTAGCAGAGAGTATGCAAACATGTGCATTGTGCAGCGAGAATAAATTTTAGCTCACCACACCTTAAGCCATTACAAACTATACAAAATATAATATAATTTATATGAAGAGAACACAAGTGGAACAAATACAATGACAAAAATCAATTAATTAAAGAGAGTTAAATGTGAATTAGTATAATGACAATTAAAGATAACAATGAAATGATTTGACATACATAGATCGTAATTATGAAGTTAATGTTTTAAATAGCACAGGGTTGAAAACGAATATGTAAGTAAGTATAAATAAATAGTAGTAGGCAATTAAATAATTAAGTAGTTGAAAATTAAATAAATAAGTAGTAGAATCCCAAACACCTGGTACGATCTATTTTCAAGGTATGATTTTACCCAGGTGATAAAAAATGTTGGAAACCCTAAAGATTTTAGTTTGAAGATAATAATGTTCTGACTAAGTTGGTCGAACGCTTTGGAGAAATCAGTATATATACAATCCATTTCACTTCCATTTTCTAATGCGTTAGAACATTTATGCAAGAATGTAAGGAGGTTTGTTACTGTTGATTTTCTTCTCACAAACCCATGCTGTTGTTCACATATTATATTCTTGGTATGGAATGCTAAAGTCTCACACACAACTTGTTCGAAGAGCTTTGGAATACATGAAAGTTTGGATATAGGTCTATAATTCGAAATATCAGCTTTATCACCTTTTTTAAAAACTGGAGTTAGAAATGAAATTTTCCATGAACAGGGAAATTTCCCTGATTTAATAGAAAACTCAAATAAAAATTGAAGAGGCTCAGCCAGTATATGTCTACACTGTTTCAATAATATTGGGGGAATTCCATCTGGTCCAGATGAGAAATCATCATTTAACGATGAGAGAAGGTCTAAAACAGTACTCTGCTGCACAGCGAAATTGTTACAACTCGTTTGCGCATAAGAATGTAAATTTCTGAAATAATCTTCATCAATATCAAGGGCTGTATCCACAAAAGAGAAACGAAAATTGTTTGCGAAGGCGTTGCATATATCAATAGTTTCTTTCAATACACAATTCTCATATTTGAAATTTGCGGGGTAACCATCCAAATTTTTCTTCGAATTGACAAACTTCCAAAGTGCTTTAGGGTTTTCTTTAAGAGATCTTCCCATTTCGTATACATGATTGTAGTATAGCGACTTTGAAAGAGATTTAAATTCTTCGAAAAGGACAATGTAAGAGTTGAGGTCAACTAAAGAAAGAGTTTTTAAATATGTTTTCCAAGCTCTATTTCTTTTATTTCGTAGTATCCTCAACTCTTTTGTATAATTAAATAATAAATAATTTTAATGGGATAGTGTTATTTATTCAGTTATAAAGTATGGTATTAAAACTAGTAACTGCATCGTCAATATTACTAGAATTTGCTATACTGTCAATACCAGATCTAGCTAATTCTTCTGAAAGCAACTGAAAGTTTGCCTTTCTAAAGTCAAAAGTATATGAGCGATCACAAGCGTTGCTATTTTCAATTATATGACTGCTCAAGTCAAGAACTACATCCAGAGGAGGATGGTAACTATCTATATTAGTGATTCCAGAACTAGATTCTAGAACAAGAGTACTAATAGCGTCTTTAACAAAACAAAATTCTCACCTACTCCATGCAAGAATTTATTTTTTTTTCAACTTCAAAAATATACACAAATATGAAGTGTACGTGCTTATCTAATAAAAATTTGAAATTTCTTCACAGTTCATTCGGTGCAGTTTATAGAACTTGGTTATTATAAATCACCATAATCTAATGTATCATATAATTTTTCATGTCTCATCAAATTACTTTTGAGAAATCGTCCACAAAAATACCAATCCCGCAGTCACAATCTCTCAGTGAATGGCCAGCCGGTGTGGCGTGACGCGACGCTCAATCGATAAGATGCATGGTGGAAATGTAATGTTACACGTTCTGGCTATTATTAATATTAAATCTAATTCTTGTTCTTGCGCTGCTACATGTTGGACTCCTTTTAAGGCTATGATCAAATTTATGATTCTTTTTTGGTTGGTGACGTTACACATATTTTAATATGTGGCATGCATCGCATATACAATTATACATATAATACACAGTAGGGTGGTCCTTCTAGAAATATTTTTTTGTTTTAAACCTTTAAAACTTTTGCAGTTATTTTTTGTATAGGGGTGATTTTCCGCAAACGGATACTTTTATGTCCCCCGCGTTTTTAAGTATTTACTTAGTATTTTTACTGTATTAGTTAGTAGATCATATGTTTGATATATGGCAAGTTCAATTCCGAAAAAATACTAGTGTATATATTTTTTAATATTTAATTTATACCCCAAATATCACTACCGTGGCTTGTCCTCACCCTGAGGTTACCAACAATTTCATAAGAACTACTCGTATACTTTAATTAAAAAACAATAAAATTGTTTGAGTTATATCCAAAACAATTATATAACAGCTGCTTTAATATTCCATACTTTTATAAGCTATGAGTAAAGCTCATTATATCGTATATTTTTTTAAAGCTTTTTAAAAGTGTTTGCTAAACTTGTCTCAAATTTGTTGGTAAAATATTTATTTTTACTGTAACAGTTATTTTGGAAAGTGGATATAAGTATGGAAATGTCCGTGGCAAGGAAAAACGTGTCATTTCATCATTTTTACCTGTAAAATCTGAACCTTAGCTACACACCGAAATTATTTATTTAGTTTTTCTATCGCATACATAGAAAGAAAAAGAGTATCGCCTCTGGGCTATACTTTTGTACATCAGATAAAAGAAAATATACATTTTTGTTTTCTTTCTTGCAAAGAACATAATGTCCCTTTGGAAAGACCAAAATTCAACGATACGGCCAAATCCACACTATTGTGCCAAAACCGATACACTCCCGCTACGATAATATTTTTACATTAGAAGCAATGAGTGGATCGAAATCGTATCATGAATCGATAACGTGAATATACTCATTGTTTCTTGTGTTAGAATATTTTATCGTATCGAAACTTTATCGATATGTTTATTTTTGTTTATTTGTTTAATTCATCAATGGATATACATCTGCTGATTACATTTAATATTCTTACACCTAATATAATATAATTTACTATAAACCAAACTGAACTACGTCCAATAAATAAATATTTATAAAATTTGCTAACTTAGTTTAATATTTGAAAAACTATTCGTTTAAACTGATCTCTATTCATAACAATGTCAACTTCATTGCAAACAGTATTGAACAATGATAATGAACGCGAAATAGGCTCATTAAGTCCATAATTGGTTCTGTGAGTAGAAACATAAAAAAGTTCGAATCTGTTCCGTAGTATTCTTTCTGGGACATTAAACTTTATAAGATTAAGTAATTCAATAGAATTTATTCTGTTTGAAAGAATATCTTTTACAAAGATAATGCTTTGAGCATTTCTCCTGACTTCAAGTGTATTCATACCTAACAGGGCACACCTCGAATGATAGTTCGGCAAATCACTTGACCAATTCAAATTGCGAAGAGCGAATCGCGTAAATCTTTTTTGAATTTGCTCAATTCTTACTATTCCATTCGTGTAGAATGGGCACCAAATTATGGAACAATATTCAAGATATGGCAGTACCAATGATAAAAACAATGTTTTAAGTGTATAAACATCAGTAAAATCCGATGAGTTTCGTCTTAGAAATCCAAGCAATGAGAACAATTACGTGAATCTGGTTTGAATATCGGTAACTACTTGGTTAAATGTCCACGCAGTAACGTATTATTCCATTTGATAAATGCCTACATTACAAGAAATAATTTTTTTTCAATTGTTTCCAAAATTTTAAATAATTTTTTTCCCCGTGGGTAGGTGCAAAGCCTGCATAAGGCTCTATGAGGAACGAAAAACGTGTGCTCATAGGTGTATGAGATTCTTACTACACTAAAACCACCTCCACTTCCCGATTGCAACTAAGTTGAAACTTATCTAGCGATTTATTTTTAACGAAGTTAAGTAACGTGTTGCAGATTACTTTTCGGTGAAAGTTCCTGCTTAATCCGCAATTTTAAAGCAGTTTTCTGTTCACCGCACCAAGTCGGAAGAATTTTTTTCTCCGCAGACGACGTACTAAATTCGACTCGTAATGAATGTCAATAATCGTTGAATTAGTGTGCTCTAATAGCCGATTTCTATGTTTTCACGCGAAACTTTTTATTTCGTCCCGAATCGTAATAATCCCGAGATCCTCTGAAGATCTTCGTTTGTTATATACCACGGAGCATCTACAAATGACCTTAGCAATTTATTTTCAAAAGTTTGCAAGTTATTTAAGTTTGTATCGCAGGTACAACCCCAAAGTTGTATACCATAAGTCTAAACAGGTTTAGGAACCTGTCGGTATAAAATCAATTTATTTTCAATACTAAGCTTTGAATATTAACCGAGTAACCAGTTCATTTTCTTTTTTACGTGCGGCTTCCATTTTAATTTCACGTCCAGAATCATTCCCAGATACTTTGCCTCAAGTGGAACACGAGCGATACTAAGCAAGACGGGCAATCTACTTATTTTTATATACGTCAGGTCCACGTGGACTGACTTTTGTTCATTGAGCGATATTCGCAATGTTTTTGTCCACTCATTGACATTATTAAGAGCATTTTGTAATTTAATTGTAGCTTCGCCTACTGCTAGAACTGCAGTATCATCAGCAAACGTGGCTAAGATAGTGTCTTCTGTTTGAGGTATATCGCGTGTTAATAAGAGGTACCAAATGAGTGGTGTCAAAAATAATTTAGACCGCCAACTCGATCTTATCTTCTCCTCTGATGTGGACAATTGTGTAGTATCAGCGAGTAATCATCTTCTTTCTACTCTAGACCCGTACCATCCTCCTATCTTCCTTTCTTTTTCTTATGAATCTTCCCATAATGCCACTGCTCCGGAAAAAGTAATGGCTTTTAATTTTCGTAAGGCTAATTTCCCCAAACTAAATAACTTACTTCGTGCCGTCGATTTTGATATTATCTTTGAAAATCACGACATCGATTCTGTCCTTCATAATTTCTATTCTCTACTATTCTGCTGCCTTAGCCAATCAGTCCCTATTTCTCCTCAAAAAAATATTTCTTCAAGCCCTCCATGGTATAATAATGAATTAAAATCTCTCCGAAATAAAAGAAACAAACTTTGGCGTAAGTACTTGCAATCTCGCACTGGCTTTGATTTCTCTACCTTTCAATGTGCAAACCATAATTTCTCTGAACTCTGCAAGTCTCTTTACCATAATTACCTTAGTCAAGTTCAATCTAACATTATATCTGACCCAAAAAGTTTTTTTAACTTCATTAATGCTAAAAGAAAGTCTGATAACTACCCTTCTACGCCTACTTATTTGAATACCAGTTCAGACGATCCCTTAATCATCGCTAACCTTTATGCCCAATTTTTCAGTCAATCTTTTTCTGATAACACTTCCCCACCAGACTCCGATTACTTTTCCTTCTTAGACACCTGCACCCAAACGTCACTGTCTTCAATTGTCATTCCCCCTTCTATCGTTGAAGATAAGATTAAAAAACTCAAGGTTAAATATACTGGTGGTCCTGATGGCTTACCCTCAATAATATTAAAAAATTGTTCGTCAACTTTAATAGAGCCATTGACAACTCTTTTTCAGCTCTCAATTTCACAAGGAATATTTCCTTCTCGTTGGAAATATTCCTACATTATCCCGATCCACAAAAAAGGCCCTAAAAAAGAAATATCTAACTACCGTCCCATAGCTAAGCTGTCGTGTATTCCTAAGCTTTTCGAAAGCATAGTCTATGACACTATGCTTTTCCACTGTAAACATATTTTTTCCCCCAATCAACATGGTTTTCTTACCGGTAGATCAACTACTACAAACCTAGTTGATTTTGTTTCTGATTCTACATGCGCCATGGAGTCTGGGAAAGAAGTTGACGTCATCGCCACTGACCTCAGCAAAGCCTTTGATAAAATCTCACATTCCCTTATTCTCTTCAAACTCAAAGCACTTGGCTTCCCTCCCTCCTTCATTGCGTGGATCCATTCATATCTTAGCGATCGGCAGTATACAATCCTTTTTAGAGGTATCGAATCTAATCCTATCCTTGCAACCTCTGGCGTTCCGCAGGGAAGTCATCTCGGCCCTTTGATTTTCATTTTGACCATTAATGATGTAGACTGCGTCATCAATGATTCTATGATTTCTATTTATGCTGATGATAAAAAAATTTATAGACATATTTCCTCTCCTTCCGATTCCATTCTTCTTCAGCAAGATTTAAACAGATTTTCTATCTGGTGCCAGAAGAACTTTCTTGAACTTAATGTTAGTAAATGTCAAGCTATAACGTATTCCCGTAAACGCTCACCTCTCCCTCCTCGAACATATTTTATTAACAATGAGGCAGTCACAGTAGTTGACTCACTATGTGATTTAGGTATTCTTTGTGATAAAGAACTTAATTTTAGATCTCACATTACCACATCTATTATAGAGCTAACTCTGCACTTGGCTTCGTTAAGCGCTGGTCAAAAGAATTTTCAGACCCCTACGTTACGAAATCTCTTTATCTCACATTTGTTAGGCCCCTTCTTGAATATGCCAGCCAGGTTTGGTCACCATGTTATGTTACCCATTCCCTTCGTATTGAAGCCGTTCAACGAAGATTCCTTCGATTCGCACTTCGCGGGCTTCCCTGGCTTGACTCATTTCACCTTCCACCCTATAAAGATCGTCTTCAACTTATTAATCTGCAACCTCTTGATAAACGTCGCAAAGTAGCCGACATTGTATTCATTCACCAAATTTTAGCCGGTAATATTCATTGTCCTACGCTTCTCCAAAAAATTTCTTTGCACACTAACCCTAGAAGTCTTAGATCGGTGTCTCTCTTTGATGTCAATTTCCATCGTACTAACTATGGTAGTAACGAACCATTGACACGCATGCTCCGTACCTCCAACCTTATGCAAAATTCTTTTGACTTTCACACCTCCAAACACTCTCACAAAATCTCCCTCTATTCCAACCTTAACTATACAATCCCTGAACTGCCTTAAACACTCCCTTCTAGCTCTCAACACCTTGCCTTCCATTTTTTAAAAGTTTTTTTCTATATAAAAAACTGGTGGGTGGGCCTACGGGCCCAGATTATTACATAAATAAAAAAAAAAAAAAAAAAAAATAAAATAAAAAAAAAAAAAAAAAAAAAAACAACGAAAAACCCACCATAGATTTTAAGTTTAGATTTAAGTTTAGATGTTAGTGCACGCTTGTATTAAGCTAAATAAATAAATACAGAACTGGACCTAATACACTTCCTTGTGGTACCCCAGCCACTATTTCTTTGAATTTAGAATATTCATTTTCGTGTTTTACACGAAAAAGTCTATTATCTATATATCCGTTTAGAATGTTATAAAGTCCTTCAGGCAGAACTCGTTGTCTCAATTTGAATTTGAGGCCTTCGTGCCACACCTTGTCAAACGCCTGTGACACGTCCAAAAAGACAGTCGAACAGATTTTCTTTTCTTCAAGAGATCTCTCAATTACGTCAGTAATTCTATGCACTTGATCAATTGTCTAATGCTTGCTTCCAAATGTTCAGGTATTATTTGTTTCTCTTCTATTTTCCGCTACAAGCGCCGGAGTGGTATTTTTTCAAAAACTTTTGATATAATAGGAAGAAGCAAAATCGGCCTATAAGACTTCTTTTCGTGAGATGGTTTGACAGGTTTCAAATGACTTCCGCAACCTTCCATTGGCTCGGAACATATTAATTTCTACCCTTAGAGCGGCATTTAGTATGTAAGGGAGGTTAATAAAACCTTTCAGAGGGAGCTTTTTAAGAATTTCTGCAGTGATTAAGTCATATCCTGGAGCCTTACTTCACTTAAGCTTCTGTATTTCTCATTTTAATTCGGCAAGTGAAGCATTTCTTGTTATATAGCTTTCATTTGAGGTGAAATTCATATTAATATTTCGAACGGCTTAAATGTTTCCTCCAAGTAATTGGAGAATATTATCGCTTTTTCTTTGTCGCTTTTGCCCATACGTGTTCACTTTTCTTAATCGGAGCACTGGAAGCATTGTTTTTTTTTTTAAATAATCGTGGAAACTAAAATATCTGCTTTTACAAAGCCCGGTTTTGACACATGTAAGCTTTTGCCTTTTGTAATATGGACAAAATAGTGCCAGACTAGTTTACCTACTTTATCAAAGTATTCTGTACTCCACAATGAATATCTTCATTATTTCATTTAAGTTGAAAATATCGTTTATTTAAATAAATCTAAAAAGAAAACAATAAAGTGTAGTCGATTAAGCAATTTTCTTTTTGAATCTTCCTTAAGTATAATGTAACAACAAAACTATCTCGATTAAAAACTGAAATAAAATTCTATACAAGCAAAAATATGTTAACAATCTTTGACATCATTATTTTTTTTTCTCAATTTCTAAACTTTCACAATATCTTTTAAAACCTCCTACAAAAACTAAGTAACAACGCGATATAGAAAGCAACAAAAAACAAAAAAAAAAAAACACTGCCAGAGGATAGAAACCAAGGACATGAAAACATGACTTCACTTTAAAGGTATACAAGTAACAAAGCAAAGCAGTAGTATTGCACATAATATGGCATTTAATGAGACATCTCGTTGACACACCTTAAGGGAATTAGAAAAGTTTGCAAACACTTTTAATTATTAAGGCCTCGTTCACACGGTATTACACGCACTACAGGTTTTTTTTTTTGCAGTATGAACCTTACTGAAAAGAATTAGCGAATATAGAATAGGTACATACAGTTAACGTGATATTTGTATGGCAAAAAAAGCCATACACATATTAGAATACGGTTTTGGTTTGCATCGATGCATACATTATGCATTTAATATTTGATGTACAAAATTTTGCAGAGCAAAAATTATCAACTTTTCAAAAACATAGTTTTCACTTTTCAAATTTTATGTTAGTGAAATGAAATTTGCCCAGATGCAAAAGTTGCAAAAGTGAAAAGTGATTGGTGAAACAAGAGGCCAGTCAATATATGTCCGTTAGTTGGAAGTCCAACATCAATACACAGTTAACAATAAAGTTTTATTAAACTTGTATACAAAAATTAATTTATTAAAAATCTCTTACGGTTACGGGAAAACGACGAACAAAATAGAAGTTCGTACTTCATTTTTAAGAGTTCTATACTATTTAAGTAGATGCTTAACAACCAACTTCTACTTGTCCTAAAGTAAGTACTTGATTTGGTACTTCTCATAAATGTCCACACTTTGTACCTACTTATATACACTTTGAGAAATGAGAGAAACAAATTTGAGTCCGTGGAGAAATTAGTCTTAATAACTTTAAACAACGAATTTTTCTCCTGTTTATTTATATGTTTTTACATTATGTATTTTAAGCATAATATTGAATCTTAACATAACTCTTAGCTAATACTTAAATTAAAAGAGTAAGTTCGTGTGACGCAGTCGAGCATTTAATTCACCTTTTAGCTTTTACCTTTGCTGTTTACTTGTGACCTGGTTTTCCGGCCCAATTCGATCGGTAGGACTTTTATTTTGAATTGGGTTTTGTTCAAGCCCCCTTCTTTATTAAAACTATTACTCCAGGGATGTAAACAACAGTAAAAGGTCAGACAACTGACAGAAATCCCTCATGGCTGATGTTATTTTCTGTTTTTGCTGTTTTTCTCGGTTTCATAGTTCTCTCGCTCAGTTATCCCCCGAGTTTGCGAAATTATAATTTTTCAACACATTCATCTTCAATCCAATAATAAAATAAATAAATACATAATGCATTATGGTAATCACTTCGTTGAATGCCATGGGGATGATAATAGCACCCTGTATGTTGGTGTAGCCCCATTCTCATCCCATCTCAGATTCTCACCCGGGATCTGTTATTCTATCACTTAGTTATATTCAAATTGTGTGCATATAAATAACATAAGGGGTGATAGAGCACTGTGTGTGGTGTTGACGGTTAAATTGAATTGAGCTTGTTATTGTTGAGTAGGCACAGGCATGTAATAAGATTTGCGCGCCGGTTTGTCATGGAAGAACATTTAGATGTTATGATTTTTTTGTTTACATGAAATCATTTTTCGTTGAAGAGCAAGAAAAAAAGGAAACAAATTGGTATTGTTTCCTTTATAGCCATTGTGTTTTTGATTGGTGAAAACACCATGGAATTCTTGGTGTTTGCGACAGCAATTTTAAACTCATATTACTTTTGACTTGAAGTATTCATTTGTATACCTTCATTCATTTATTTGAGGAAGAAGACATAAATTGGGTGTTTGAAGGTTGTTCATGAAATGTACGAACAATTTTTTTGATTAAAATGAAATTACGTTGAATTTTTAAACTCGCATATAAAGAAAAGAAATTGGGGAGGGCGTTTTGTAATATAACAGATACATTTATAAGCTCTCAATTCTATGAGTTGATTGGACTTACTCATACCCTTGATCATTTGAAAAATAAAATAAAATTAAAATATGTCATCATACAAGACGCATTAAACAGTCTCGAGTTCAGCGGGGCTGTTTCTTAAGTAGAGACCAAAGGGATTGCGTATTAACAGTTTTCAGGGTTACGTTGAAGAACGATGTTTATTCTGATATAATTTTATTTGACTTAATTGAATAACTCGGCCCTCGGCATTCGACTGATAATATTGTCACCGTGCGTCGGTTCGGAAGAAAAACGACGCAATTTAATAAACTTTGTGATTTGATATTCTAATTTTACGAATACAAAAATAAAAACCACTGGAAAAATACTACTAGACTTATCTTAAATATTTAGAAAACTTTCAAAACTTGTGTGGTTCTCATATTCCAACAGATTAAAATAGAGATTTGTTTTGTTGTGTATGTCTCTGTTTTCCAAACCGACATGGATGTTGGTTTAATTTTATGAATTTTTAGCTTCGGTCAAAAAAAACAGATTCAATAAAGAGAGAATAATAATAATAGTAAAATTAATTGTACGACCTTGCTACAATTGTCGTAATGGGGGCTATCTTCTAAAATTTGAAAATGCCAATCAACTTTCCACTGTTCTTTGCAGGTTTAAACTTCGTCCATCAAAATTGTAGCCCAGTGGACACTGCAACCACAATTCACGTTCCCAGTTTTTGACGATGGGAACAAATTCCATGGGAAATCATATTCACTGTAGCTCCCAATATGTACTTATTTTTATTTTAAGTAGTAAAATGTTCTACGTTTTGTAAGAATTTCAATATAATTATATAAAAAATCCTTGCAAAACGTAGATGAACGAAAATGTTTTCTCATGCAAGACAAATTTTAGCTTTGGCTGTGAGAATAATCAAAACAGATTTATGCATGTACTTAGCTTTGCTGTAATTACATTATCTATTATATCACAGCTTTTCTTAAAAAAAACACAAATTTTTAGTTTTTTTCTTGAGAATCACATGAAAATTCTTTTCATCGATTATTATATTATACCAAGTTTAGTTAAAATTTCGAATTTGAGTTTTTAAGAATGCAAAACCTGATAGCAGTCCCGAATTCACATTATGCTTAACAAAGGAAGTACATAGTAGACGCTCGATTTAGTGAATCTCGGAAGAGTGAACAGTCCAGTATAGTAGGGTCCATCTTGTACCTTTACAAAAAGTAAACCTTTTCCTTCCAACACTATTAAAAAGGAAGTTTCAAATACAAAATAATAAACAAAAGAGAGGACATGCAGAAAAAGGAAAAACTAACAACAGAAAAATTATATAACATAAATTTCTAAAAACACAAATTCTCTTCTCTTTCTCTTTTAAAGAGATGCGATGGAAACCCTACAGTAAAGTGAACAAAACAAATCGTATAGATTACTCAAAAAAGTGAACAATAGAAATCTCAGCAAGAATATTCCATCTTCAATATGCACCTGATGTGGCATGTCAACTGACTTTTAGAAAATTTTACCATTCATTTATTATTTTGTACATACTCATTCACATTTTTACTTTTGACACATGCGCTCGAAATGGTGAAAAATCTCGAAATAGTGAACAGGCCTGTACATACACAAACCTTCTGGCCGTCAAACTTTCCACATTTTTTAAGAGAAATGAAAACCCAATTCGAAGAATCTTGGAACCAAAACAAGACCTACCTCAGAGATGTTGCCCAAAAATGAGTAGGTGAATAAAAATTATTCCATTTTATTCGTTCTATGAAGTTTGTTTGAAGCCTAATTTACAGTTCCCGTGCTCAAAAAAAAAAATCTATGCAAATATTCTCGCATGTCAAAAATAATTGAGGTGAAATGCAAAATTAATTGTTGGCTTACAGTTTCAGACAAAAAAAAAAAACCATTGCTGTAATGAAATGTCATGTAAAACAATGGACCAGCAATTGTTTTGCATGCGAGAAAAAATATTTTTTTTTGATGGTTGGTTTACACTTTTAAAAAAAAATATATTCACCTCAAGGCATTATTTACATGCAAATCGTTTTTGCATCCAAAAATAATAATTTTCTATTTTTAGGCCTATAGTTTAATGATTAAGGGTAAATTAACGACTGAATAAGTCAAGCACGGATCCAGGATTTCGTTCAGGTGGAGGTGGAGGGTGGAGGGGGGCAATTTTGGTGTATTTTTGGTCACGCTAATGCGAAATTGTTTCCAGAGCTTCTATAATCTTGATAAGATCTTCAGACGATTGGAGTACCTTTCGTACTACTCAAAATTTGAAGAACGCAATTACCACTTTTATATCTACTCAAAATTTGAAGAACGCAATTACCAGTCCAATTTCACCGCACCGTAAGAACATCGAGTTGACGGAACAAATAAGTATTCAGAAGCTAGAGAATGTGTGCGTTAACATCAAATGTGCTTGCAAGCAAAATTGATTGGCACCGTGTCGTTAACAATGAAATAGAGGCAACAAAAAAATGAACATGAAACCAAGTAAATGTGTGAAAACCTGTAGTTTCTAAAATATTCGATGAAATAAATTTTGCTTGATTTATGGATGAATAGTACGGAAGTTCTTAAAACTTATCCATGGAAGTGAAAAAAATCTTCACGAATACAGTAGACGCTGGATTTAGTGAATCTCAAAATAGTTAACTATCCACACTAGAAAATACTCGAAATTTTTTCTTAAATTAGATTTTTTTTTTTAAATAACTCGCAAGCATTTAACATAACATAAATATAAAAAGCATTCAGATTGAATTTATCTGTAGAGCGCCTGCAAAAACTTCCGCTTGAAAAAGTGAAAAATCTCGAAAGAATGATTTTTATTACTTCACTATTTCGAACGTCTACTGTATTACCATCAGAAACGTATGTTAAGGTTAAAAAGATGTGCAACATAGTTGCATACTGAACCGCACTCGAAATACATAAGGAGTCAAAAGATAGGGACAACTAGAGTGTTAAAGTCGCAATTGGACACATTCATGAAATTAGCTTACCAGAGCGGAGGACATCGGGAAGACATCGAGAGTCTTTCACTAGAAAACTGTCAAATGGATACTCACCTTCTTAGTGTGAAATTTTGTGGTACCTACCTATTCCTTAATAATTTTTATACAAAAAGGTAGTTTTATCATTTTAAATTTATTTAAATATCTTAATTTTGTTCATCTGACCATTTGAAGCAAAGATAGAATTTTTAAAACTAATTAAATTGACCTTTTTTTGAAAATGTAGATAAGTGCCACTACTGCCTTCCACGTTACATTTAACTATAAAAAAATACTTACATATTTGTAGAGGAGGGTTGGGGCATTAACTTTTTAGAACATTGTTTTTCGAAACTGTGCATTTTGAAAAGTGAAATCAGATCGATGTGGGACTCAATCTGCTCTCTAGTATGAAATAATTTATTCTCAAAAAAATATTGCATAGGAAAGTAGACTGACATTTATCTTTTAATTAAAGACCTTAAATTTGAAGATTGGACGTTATAAAATCGACGTTATAAGCTTTACAGTCACTTGATTTGAAGGCTACTTTTGCACATCGGAATTTTGCTCCACTTCACATCTGGGAGAGGTGAGATAAATTGTTTGTTTTCATCTTTAAATAATTTCGTGAAATGAAAAATCAGGAAAACAAAAACGAATAGTCTTCTTTTCACTGCCGAGAAAAAAATTTATAAACGTAGAACGAAAAAACGTTATTTGATGACATTTTAATGAATTAATATTTTATGCTTGGTTCATTCCTGCTCCGGGGGGGGGGCAATTGCACGCATTGCCCTTCCCCTGTATCCGCGTCTGGAATGGATAGTTTCGACCAAGGCAAACATTTTTTTTCTTGAATATTATACAGTTTGGTGCACAGAATAGTTGAAAAATTGTTTTGAAAATTTTGATTTTGTTTCCGCATGGGAACTGTAAACAAGAGAAAAACGAGAAAATAAATAAAGACAATATTTTACTTTTATTTTATAAAAGTTACACATGTAGTTTGGGATAATTTTATTTCAAATGGTGAAATGTTTGAAGAAACTGTTAAAAGCTGAGAGGTTTATGAAAACAACTACCCATGTATTTTTTTGTTTATAAACAATTTACATTTTTATTTAAAAAAAAATAACACAATTTTTGTAAAAGAAGTCAAAATGTAATTTTCTGAATAATCATGATAGTTACCTTAAGTGTATCAGAACCTTTTACTTTAAGTCAAAGTTTTACCAATGCAAAAAATTAAAGATAAATAAATGAAAAAACATGCTTCAGACTACTATTACTACTTTATTTATTTAAATATTGTTTTGTTTATTTAATTTATTCTTTACAAATAATTTTAAGATTATATAATAATTATTCGTATATTATTATTATTCACTGGAAGTAGAAGAATGACTCCACAGTGCCATTAGAGTCTTTCAACAGTATGCAAACTTGATCCAACCATAAACTTCGCTCTAATACAATTTAAAAAAGA
The DNA here is from genome assembly GCA_946251815.1 of Dasysyrphus albostriatus. Taxonomy (NCBI): domain Eukaryota; kingdom Metazoa; phylum Arthropoda; class Insecta; order Diptera; family Syrphidae; genus Dasysyrphus; species Dasysyrphus albostriatus. The sequence goes on from OX276335.1 coordinate 181,487,550, forward strand.
ATTTTTTTTTAATTTCACAAAGTCTGGTAAAAAAAACAAACAAACATATCAAAATAAATTCTGTGGCTTTAGAAAGGATGGGTAGGTTAAAGTATCTAAATTTTTCAAACAAATTGTGTGTTTATCTATATGTTGTGGTCTAACAAAATAAACTCCTTCGAACCTCGTATAGAAATTCCTGTTCCGGTTGTCGCCTTTAATAGTTAACTTTTCTCTTTTACCGTAGACCATCTCTCTTGCTCTGCATTTCTAAAAGCTTTCATAGAAATGGAAGGAAGCAAAACCAAAGGAAATCTAATGGAAATATATTCGATTACAAATCTGTGAACTTGCTGATATAAACCGAATAGGTATATTACCTATGTATAAAGGTTATAGGTAGCTATAGGTATTACTACTTAACACATCCATCTGAGAGGATATAAATAAGGATTCAACTTGAGATAACATCGATGCAGACAGCATCAATACTTTTTTTTTGTGAATATTGAAATTTAGTTTAAGAAACACGAAAACCGAAAGAGGAAATTTGTGTTGTTTGCTTGTTTGTTTGAATTTGCACATTTCTCACTTCTGCCCGTTAACTTGTCGAATGTCGATTGTGGTCGGATGTTTCCCTTCACTATTCGATTTCCGTTTCATGTAGGTTAGGTATAGCTATCATTTTTTTAATACATTATTCGTTGCGATCAATACCATCAGAACTGAAGATTGGTTGATAAGAAAAAGTAATTTGTACTCGCTCTATAGAGCAAAAATAGATTTTGTGTAGGAAAAAAAAAAAATACATTGAGGTTTCAATCAAATTAAACATTACGAATATGTAGAAGTCTGAAAAAAAGTTTTCTTCATATCATCCGTCGAACTGTGCAAACGTGCGTCAGCCTTACATCGAGCTAGAGCCTAAGCGGGTGGACCAATTCAGTTGACATTTGACAAAAAGTGTTTTTATGTTTAAATTCGTATTGTTTTAGCTCACCTACTCTAAAACAGGCAAAACCAATATGATGATTTTAGCTTGTTGGAAATAAGCTTTACCGATTTTAAATAAACTTTGTGCCTGTTTTAAATCTGTTTAAAATAATTAAATGTTATTATTTGGTAAACAAGACATCTTGGTCCTTGGTCCATTTTAACATTCTGAAAATAGATACTTTTTCTAATCAAAACCATACAGAAAATCGATTAGTTCGGAACATTTGAAGTTTTAACATTTTTCTTTATTAAAAGAATTAAGAATTTATATTAAACTTACGATAAGGTTTTAGATACCAATTTATATATTGAAGATAATGGGGCATTGAAAAATGTTTGTGTACACTCTTAACTGTCATTTTTTATTAAAAAATCGTAATTCAACGCAAAGCTTCTTAATAGCTTTGAAACATTAAAAGCAAGTTAATGAGATGCGGTCGTGTGCCTTATTGTATGTCATTTTCCAGTGGTCACAACTAAACACTCTTTTGATGGTGCATATAGGAGTGATTCTCTGCCAACTGTGATTCTTTGTGCCCAAATGCTAAATTTTCTTATAAATTTCTAGTTTGAATTGGATAAATGGCTATTTACTACAGTCTACATTTGAGATCGGGGGATGACAAAACGTAATATCCATGGACCTTATATCTGTACAATCAAATTGACATTATGTCAAGAAATAATGTCCAATATCAAGTGATCATTAGGTCCATGGACATTATGACCGAATTAACGTGCAGATAGACCTTATGTCCGTTTGAAAAAGACATACCGTCCATTTGGTCAATATATCCATTCAAAAAAGACATACATTTTTATTTGGACATATTTACTATTTAAAAATTACGTAATGTCTATTTGGACACTATTTCTGTAGAAAACAGACATTAGGGCAATTTGAAAGGGGCATGTGATTAACTTTGCAATATTGACGATTTAAATTCGAAAAACTGTCCCATTTTTCGGGGGATGTGATTATCAAAATTAAAATGAAACATACGAAGTTAGATGTTTTTGTGTTCACAGTTACGATTAAAAACAGTGCGACTAAAAAATCGTATTCACAACTAGAAATAAAATGCACGACTGGGTCATAGGTTTTTACTCTTATGTTCAACGCACTGAGGGTTAAAGAAAATTATATGTATGTAATGACATGGAAATTATGAGACACAAATGTGGAATACGATATTTAAATTTTAAAAACTTTGTTTTTTTGCGATGAAAAAAAAAAGAACGCCATCTCAATTCTTTATTGAATATGATTGTATGGACAGAAAAAATTTTAAAATAATTGGAACGGTTTTCTCAAAAACTGATTTTTATATATAAAATTCTTAAAACATTTTTAAGGAAAACTTTTGGTATGCAAATCTTAAGTATTTACTTGTGATAAAATAAAATAAAATTTGAAAAAAATTTGTCAACCTGTTTCTGAAATATCAAATTTTCCTAAAAAAAAAATTTAAACGTTTTTTTAAAATTTTGATATGCAATTTTATTTAATCTTATTTGATGTTTGTACGAGTATATTGAAAAATATATCTAAGTCCGTTCAGCCAAAAATGAGAAAATGCAAAATAAGAAACACGTTCTATGACAGGTACTATTAATAGTTGCTAAGTGAAAAATTGTATAATTTTTTGTAGACTGTCGTATTAATTTTAGTATATGGAAAAAGTTAAATAAAAATAATAGGAGTCGTTTTTGAAAATATTTTCCTTTCAGTTTTTTTGACTTTTGTATGGAAGGTTTCGTTATTTCTTCGTATATATAAATTTTGTTCTAAAATTATTTTAGAGAGTATTAGAAACCTCTAAAGCAAAATATTGAAACATTTTTTAAAATCCAAAACTTATTTTTTTTAAATTTAAGTACAAAAAAATGTTTATAGATTTCGGAAACCTCTGTATAACAAAAATTATTGAAATCAGTCGTATCGTTTTGAAGAAAATCAAAAATTAAAAAAATTGTTCTTTGGGAGAAACCATTAATAACCATTTTTTAAATGATTTCCCACCCAAAGGAAGCCCTAAATAAAAAGTAATTTAATGAATTTTTTTTAAGAAAAGTTGTCGAGTGGTTTTTGAGAAAAATATGATTATGTAAAATTGCTTAAGAATCAAGATCAGGCTGTTTAGGTTATAGACGAACAGACAGACAGACGAACAGACAGGCAGAAGTGTGCCACCCACTTTTCTGGTGTTCTCTATCATCGTAAAGTCATGTTTGATTGTTTTCTTAATTTTTTTCGCACAAATTCAAAACTTGTCTTATATATAGTACCTACATATATTGCAAGTAAAAATCATACACGCTGCAAGAAATGTCACACATGGTTTTAAATGTGAATGCACACATATTTGACTTTTAAATCGCAGCGATAAAAAAATGGAACAAGATCTACTTTTTGGGCGTTTTTCAGTCGCAAAATTAAATAGATCGCATAAGCGTGTATTCACATTAAAAGCTATATATTGTATTTTAAGCGAGAACTAGAAATTTTAAGAGGTCAAACCATAATCGGCGATAAAAGTATAAACAATAAAGAGATAGAACATTTTACAAAAAGGTAATCCTCTGAAACTTTCCGAAAAACCTTAATATCTCGGAGTAATCCTTGATTCCAAACTATCATGGAAAAGTAACACACAGGACAGAATGAAAAGAGCATTTTGTGCTCTCTACACATGTAAAAAAAACTTCGGTTCACGGTGGGGCATGCGACCACAAGTCATCCACTGGATATACACGGTGCGGCGATTATTCGTCCCGTACTTACCTATGGTTTATGTGGTGGAAGGCTGTTGAAACAGTTAGTGTCTTTCAGGCTGAGATTTACGCTATTGGAAAAGCCACAGAAATAGTTCACAAGAAAAAACTGAGCTCATGGGAGATTACATTTTTCGTGGACAGCCAAGTTGCTATCAAAGCAATAGCCAGTGAGACTATAAGATCCAAGGCAGTATCAAAATGCTAAGGCGTTCTGAAAAATATTTGCAACACTAACCAAGTCAAACTCTGCTGGGTTCCTGTACATAGCAATATAGATGGGAATGATATAGCAGATGAACTGACAAGGAAAGGGTCAGTATATAGTTAGAACCAGTTGTAGCCAATTAGATAAGGGACCAGGCATTCCCATCTGCGTGATTAAAAGAAAATAGACTTAATAATTAAAGAGAAAATCAATAACTCCAGGACGACCAGGTCGTTCCTGCGTTAGATTTAGGAGTTTATGGCATAGAATTAATGAAAAGAAAACTCAGTACATTTTATCGCTGAGTAAAAAGAATATTGGAATCTTGATAGGTGTACTAATGGGTCGCTGCGTCATTGACACAATAGCCGCTACAGTGGGTGTATTCGCACCCGATTTCTGTAGCAGCTGTCAGGATGTCAGAGAAATAGAAACCATTAAACACCTGCTCTGTGATTGTCCAAACCTCCAAGCAAATCGCCTCAGTTAGCTATTTTGGAAACAGGTTTGTTGGAGAACTGGATGATCTAGCGCAGATCTCAATGGCAAACATGAGAAAATTCATAGAAAGTTCAGGCTGGTTCGCAAATGACCCAGTCTATCTGAACCAGTAGTTCAGGAGCATCCCTGCTTTTATTTCGTAAGGGGATCACAATGGACCAATAGGCCCCCGTGTATTTAACGGCCTCCGTGCTGTGCACACCCCTCCTAAACTAGCCTAACCTAACCTAATCAAGAAGTGTGTAATAATCATCAATTCGAGTTTTAATATACACTTCACTACATATATTTGGTGTTCTTTAAATCTTTCACCCCCAGTTTCACAGTCTTGTTTAAACCTTGAACTGAGTTCAATTGTTCTGCTGAACTAAAGCTTAAACCAAAAGTGGAATTTAAACTCCCACCGTGAAATTAAGGGTTAGCAAAATACTCTTTCATATTTTTTACATACTTTGACTAAATAAAGCTATAAAATATTTCCAAAGAAGTGGCTAAGAATAACACATTTACCTATAGCTACACATGTTTGTTACTTATATAAGATAAAATACATATTATCACTTATACACAGTAGTGAGTAGATTGTTTGACCATTTTCAAGTGATTGAATGCAAAGAATTTTACATCTGGAAGAAAGAGATTCCATCTTGGTAATCCAGTCAAGTTTCCAAACAACAAAACTAGTGTGTGTGTGTTTTTTTTTTAAATAATTTCAATTATTTTAAAACGATTGCAACTTTTGTTTGTATTATGGGTTCCTTATTGCGCATATTGTTGCGCTAAATATGTAGCTGTAGCGTAGGTACTATACAGCATTTCAAGAGTATATATAGGGATCAGGGATCTGTGGAATTCCGTGAAATGAAACCAAGCAGATAATTAACTTGAAAAGTAATATACTCAACATGTTAACTAAAATTTAACTTATCTTCAAGCACCAGTGCCTGAATCTTTTTGTTTAAACTCTTTTCAGAACATTACCAATTTGTTTGTATGTATAGCAATTATTTAAACATAGCAGGCTTGATTGCTGTAGGTCTACCAGCTACTTAGCCATGTTGGAAGAGAGAAATAATTTTCTTGAGGACAAATAATGCTAATTTATCGTAAGCAATATTTTCAAAAAGTTTGCGTATTGTTGACAATTAACAAATCGGGGAGATAATTGGAAATTTCCTTCATGGAACCCAATTCGTGAATGGGACTGGGAATAGTAAATTATTTTCTCCATTGATAAAAATTTTTTTTTTTGAAAAAAAGAGCTTCAAGGTAAAAATTAACTATCGTAGCCGCTCATAGGGCGTAGGAGAGCACTTTTTTCAGAAGAATTTGAGTAATTTACTACATAATTAGGCTTACGGTCGCAATTTAAATTCAAATACGCAGCTGCTCTAAATAAATCGTATACTCTCTGCAATAAAAATAAAATACATGACTTGGTTGTACGTACTTGCTCTTATGTTTAAGACGGTGAGGGCTTAAGAACATTATCTACATATATGCATATGGGCATGGAAATTATGAAGAAAAACGCTTATAAGCATGAACTACGATATTTAAATTAGCTAAAATAATTTCCTGAGTTTTTAAAGAAAAAAAAGAACGCCATTGTTGAAACAAGATATTCATACGTAAAATCGTTTTCATGAATCAAATTCATAAAACATTTTTAAGGAAAATAAACAATAATTTATGTGAATATAGAAATAAAATTTCATAAAAAAATGTTCCGTCGTTCTTGAGATGTCAAATTTTCAAAAAAAATTTGAAACTTTTTTTAAAAATTGAAAACGTTTTTTGAATAGTACTATTAATAGTTGCTATTAGAAATTTTTTATAATTTTTTGGCACTAATTTTAGCATACAGAAAAAGTTAAATAAGAATCATTTTTAAGAAAAAAAAAAATATTTTCCTCTGCGGTTTTTTAACATTTATATAAAAGGTACCGTAATTTTTTCATTAAAGTAAATTTTTTTCTTAAAATACTTTACAAAATGCTTAAAAATAACCTTAAATACTGAGTTTTATAAAAATCAACCATAAAATATATTTGATATTCCTTTACAAAATAATTGAACATAATTTTGTAAAATCCAAATTATATATTTTTTGGAAAGTTTTGGTAGGAACAACTATTACCATTGTTTAGAAGCTTTTGTTTAAAAAAAATTATTGAAATCAAATAAATCGCTTTGAAAAAAATCTTAAATAAGCAATTGTTTGCTTGGGAGGTACCATTAGTAACCATTTTTTGAAAAATATGGGTTCTCATTAAAAGGTAGCTTTTACCAAAAGAGATTTATTAAATTTTTTTAAGAAAAGTTGTGGAGCCGTTTTTGAGAGGTAACGTTATATTTAGTTCTAGGAAAAATGAAAAAAACATGTAAGCAGAATCACCAAAGCCACTATGCACCAAGTTTTAAGAAAATCGATCCACCCGATTAGGCTGTAGCCGAACAGACAGACAAACAGAATATTGTCACCCACTTTTTTTGTGCTCTCCTTCATTGTTATGTCATGTTTGATCGTTATCTCGAAATTTTTTTCTTCCACGATTCCAAAACTTGCCTTATAGTACCTATATCACAAGTAAAAACATATAAAAGTTAAACAACAAGTTCAAAGCTGTCAGAACTAATTTACGACTGACTATTGGCCAATTATTCACTTAAAGTCTTTTCATTCGAAGAATGTGGCTTTCATATTTTCCAAACAAATTTATTTATACATTTGCAGTTATTGCTTCCGACCTTGAACAAATTAGTGACATAACAGCTTATAAAGAGCTAATGGCCTTTTAAATTTTGACTTGAACTTTTAATCAATTATGCCTGCGTGTTCTTAGGTAGCTGGCATCAAGAATGTATTAATTTGTATTTAAAAATTAAGATACCTTCAAGAAAACATTTTTTTTATCTGATTATGATCGATTCTGTGAACTGAAAAATTTTAGATCAATTTTGAAAAAAGATAAAGCTACATTTAGATTGTTAATTTTGTGTGGATTTTATTTAGTTGTTGCTTATCCTAAATCATTATAAAATTAAAATGTATGACTGGATCACACGTACTTGCTCTTATGTTGAAGTTGCTTGGGGCTTCAAAACTTTTGAAATGAAAAAAATAAATCGTCTTTTAAACAACTCATAGGATACTTAAAGCTCAAAAACAAGTATGTCATTTGATTAGATACTTAAAAAATATCAATAAGTGAGTTTATTAAAAAATTCCATATCTAGCACAGTGAAATTTCCATCGGAATCGGAAAACAACAACAAAGTGACTTTATTACTGACTTATTTATCGACACTTTCTGCGATTTGTTGTTGTTTACCGAGGGAAATTTTACTTCACTAGCTATAATATCTTACAGTAGACACTCCTAATATATGCAACAATTTTTTTATATATGTATACAATTTTGGTACCATTAAAAAAAAAAAATTGGTATGCCAATTTAATATACATTTATGAACCTGGTCTTAAAAAAATTTACTAACCCGTTTGCGAAATATATAATTGAAAAAAATAAGGGTTTAATGTTTTTTTGATCCTATTTTTTTTGCAAAATGTTGGTTTGCAGTTTTATTGAAATCTGAAAGGAGCTTTTAAATAAAAATTCACATGGCAATCGGTTGAGCCGTTAATGAGAAAAAATGAAAATAAAAAAAACGTTATATGGCAGGTACCGTTAGTAAAATTTTTTACCTGAAAGTACACCATACGAGCAATATCACTTATTTTTGTTTACCAAAGTCATTGGAATCATTTTTGAGATAAATAAGATTTTCCTTGTTTTATAACAACTACTGTTGTTTTTTGAGCTAAAACATTTTTCTAATTTCCTCTCTGGAGAATCACTAAAAAGCCTTAAATTCAAAATTTGAAGAAGATCACATCATTGGTATAGCCTGTCGATCCAGATAAAAACAGACAGATGTTCTCTTTCATTGTTATTTCATATTTGATTGTTATCTAGAGTTATCTTGCACGAATCCTAAACTTGTCCTATTATAGTACCTACATATGTACATATATCGCAAGTAAAGTTATGATTTCTTAGTGAGAAAAAAGCTTATAGTCTATTGAAATGTTACAAAATTTTAGCCGAACTTTGCGTTTTGCGTACGACAAAGTTTTTTCTTTTTATGTGTAGGGGGTTCAGTGTGAGTATAAAACCCGATTTTCAGGGTTGAAAGCCTCCCATTTGGCCGCCATCTTGAAAAAGGAGTAGAAAAGGGCTTCCACAACATCTTGCCAACCGTTAATTTTACGAATTTTTTTTGGTAGAAAATTAAATTTTCTACAATAATTAAATTCAAGGGTGTTGCTTTTTTTATCCCTACTAAAGCGATAAGAAAATAAAACTTTCTGCAACAAGTACGAAGTGCCCATGGCGAGGATCAAATTAAAATATGTATAAAATGTGTGAAATAGGTGTTGGATTAATATTTGAGTGGTTTTCTTTGTTAATCTTATTTGAATAGAAAAATTGAAATATTAAAAGATATCTCAAAATATATAACAGGGTGCCCTGGCACCCAGAATGGAATAATTACAACAAGGTTTTTGTAACAGAAATAAGATTACACTTTTCATGTCACGTTTTTGAGATATTGCCTTTTGATAATTTTAAAAATATTTTATGTTTTTCGCTGTTTTCGAGTTTATTTTAAAATGTGAGGTCATTGTTTCCACACAATCACAATGATTTCGGTTTTAATGGCCTTGAAATCTGTTCCAATCTTTTCGGTATCTCTTTTTTTCTTCTAGAAATCTTAAATTGAAATTAATTTACTGGCCACCAAAATTTCTATGGTCAGCAAGATTTTTTGTTAGATATCGATTGCATCCGTTCGACTCTAGTTTGGTTAACAGTGGACGTACGCATAAACGTACAAACATAACGTTCAGACATACAGACTGACTGTAGGTGTGACCCACCGATTTTGTAAAACTTCTCCACCGCGGTAATGCAAGATTTGTTTTTTGACATTTAACCAATAATTGCCCAACTTAGCAAGTAAAAACGGTCTGAGTGTTTGATATCTCTAATGTCGTTTTCCATTGGACATCCAGAAGGCTTCCGAAGCGTCCGGAAGTCTTATAAAAACCATTCCATTGGCGAAAAAATCCTCTTCTTCTTCTTTTTGAGAAGAGAAATTCTCTTCTTGATTTGAAATCAGAATCCACTCGAGAAGCACTAATGCATTCAAGATCAAACGTCAAAATAAACTGCAGTACAACTTCATATTTTTTCAAAATTCCATTCGAAATAATTGTGTACTCGAAAACAAATAATTTTATATAATTTAATAAATAAATTAAGAAAAACAAAAAGAAAAATTATTATTTGAAAATTAATTGTTTACCATTTCACTTTTTGTGTGCCAGCAAAAAGTTTCTATTTACTGATTCACCAATACAGGTACAAAACTTCATAATTGAGTAGAAGTAACAAGCACTGTTTCATTGGTTTTAGAATTAGTGTCTTCTTGAGTGAAACCAATGGAAAACGACATAAGTGTTATAACTGGACACTGTCTTATAGACAAGCACGCAACGCGTCTTGGCGTACTCTCAACGATTTTTGCAGAAGCTGCATGGATCAGGCAGAGATTGAATCGATCCCCCCTTCTATGTACGTGCCCTACACTATCTCATAGACGAAGACTTCACCTTGGTGATTTTTACTTCAGTAATCCTAGTGATCTAATAAACTTGGACATAGGCAGTCTACTGCGCTTCATAAGAAGCTCCAAATGGTTCACCGAGTAAGGAATAGGGTTTTCCTAGATTAATGTGGTCTCACAATGGACCAATACATGGCCTAAGTGTGTCAGTCTTCACGACTGGCAGCCACTTCAACCAAACCTAACCTAGCAAGTAAAAAAGGGGATATGTAAGCATTTATTATGAAAGTAACATTAGGTAATAAAAAGTTGAATAAATTTTGCCCGTATTGTTTAGGAGTATATTAATTTCAGGGGGTCTTCATCCCCTTAAGCTTTCAATTTTCCTACATCCCTGAGTTTTATATTTTATTTTTCTATCATTATACCATCATTGTTAAGAGTATGGGGTAGCAAACAGAAAAGGATATTGCATCAAAATGAAAGAAAAGCTATGAAGACCAAAATGGATCTTTTTAAGTGTCATTTTTTGTTGTGATGTGAGAAGGAGGTATCATTTTCTTTGAACATTTTGATGGTGTTTGGTGTAGAGGGATGTGCTTTATTGAATAGAATAAATTGTCCTCAACTAAGACGAAAATTCAAAGAAGAAACGATGTTCATTTATTTTGGACAGGTTTTTGTGGTGTGTATAGTGTCATTGTTATTAACGGAATGGATATACTACAGGACAGTATACAAGTGTTTTTGTCTTGTCCTTTGTAAACATAATTGTGTAAACATGAATTTAAGGTTTTTTTTATGGCATTTTGTGTGATGTCGGTAAAATTTATTTTAATCGTTTTATTTTTATAAACATTCAGTTTGATAGTGTTCTAATAAAGCGCTTAATAATACAAATACCATCAACGGGATATTTTTCGTTTTTAAATTTTTAGTTAAAAACGTACGAAGTTATAAATTAAAATCCTTGAGACATTCTTAAATACTCGTAGCTACTAATTGTTCGGGAGCTGACCGAAAGATTATTTTGACCAAATTGAATATAGTAATAATTGATGGATTAGGTCTTAATTTATCCTTCGGAAATCTTTAAAGAAATAATTTCAGCAAAAACAAACAATATCCAAGTAGCCTATATAAGTCGCAAACATCCTGGCACCTATTTTTAGTTACCTGAAGGTAAAACCAGAAAAAGACAGAGGTACGGATGTAATTTATAAAATAAATTGTCTGGGCAATTAAGATGAGAAGTGTGACTTTTGTTATGTTGGGACTACAAAACAATTTTTAAAACATAGAATGGCTAGTCATAAATCTGATTTAAACTTTGTTTACTCTGTTTAAACAACACTAGCTACACACAGTATTGAAAAATATCATAAACCCGACTTCGATGGTGTAAAAATTCTTCGAACGGAAAGACACGCTTCACTCTGGAAAACCTTCATATTTTAAATAATAAAAACGCTATGAATAGAAAACAAGACACCCAGAATATATCAGCCGTTTATAAGTCTCTCCTTTCCTCCATAAACTCAAGATAACAAAACTAATCGACTCAGCTTCGACGAAAGAAGTGTTTTATTCAAATTTTCAAAATATTTTTAGTAAATTTTGTGTAAATAATGTTTTGGTTTATTTAATTTAAGTCATTAAACTTTACGTTTAGTTTATATATTTAATTTTATTTGTGCATATGCATATTTTCTAAAAACTTGTTATTTTATAATTTTAAAATAAAGAGCCCCTGAAGAGGACAGCTTTTCAACTGAATTCATGAGGAAAACATGTTCGAATTGTTTTTACACTTTCCGACCACAGTTTCTCGTGACATTATGGTTAGTGCGTTGGTATATCATGCCGATGGTCTGGGTTCGATTCCCAGCCGCTGCCACCTATAAACAGAAATGTTTTTCCCGAAGTACTGTCTCTTGCGAAGAACTTACAAATCCTCCAAGAGTATATATGTCACGAATAAGTGCTTCTCATCAAGCCGTTTGGACTGGGCAAAAAATTGAAGGTTCCCTCCTTTCCTGCTAACAACACGCATACAGGAATGGTTGAGAGTTGTAAGTCACTGTAGGCCCTAGTTCTCCACGAGCTGTTGCGCTACCAAATTTATTTATTTTTATGAAGAGGACAGCAATCCGTGTCGAAACGTAGGGAATAAATTAATGTAACTTTGTGTCATTGCAACTACCAGTGACCAAAAAAGCCGAAGGATAAATTAAGACCTAATCTTTCAACTATGATAATCTACCTATCTCATCGTGGCCACGCAAAAATTGGATGCCAACTGATAGCTTTGGTCCAAACATTTACAAAGCTACTGGTCCGACAAGCTTTGTCTAGTTGCTTATCTGGCGTACTAGATGATCCTGATGAATAATCAAAAATGTCCACCAACTTTCATCAAGGTACTAGTTTTCGGAGGGGTTTCATGGAAGAATTTCAAAATTGTTCCATTTCAAATTACAAATATTTTTGACTTTTTTGGTTCTTATTAATTTTTACAAATAAATTATGTGCACCAAGTTTGGTGCAGTTTGATAATATTTTAGGTACTTGTTTCACTTACAAATCAGTCCTTTTCCAGCGTCTTCATGCAAGGGGAGGGGAGGAAGAAAATCAATAATGTGGTCCTGAATCCTACGAAATTCTCTGGTCATCGTCCATGGTTCTCTGTTTATAAGCCAATGTATGAAACAAGTGGCAACCCTTTTCTTGTTCTTCTGCCAGTATTACCACCTATTGCAACCCGTTTTAAAAGAAAAATTAGGACTATTGGTAAATTAAGGACCCCTCAGGTCAAATAGACAGGATGGTTTTACTAACAGCCCCACTAATAGGAAGTTAGTAAAATTTAAATTTAAATTATTAAATAAAACATAAATTTAATATAAAGCAAGGAAAAAAAAAACAATATTAATCATTAAAAGTAGAACATGTTTTCAAAGAAACAAAATTTAAAAAAGCGAGATTATATTAGATTGGTATATTAAATAAGCGGGATTTTATAAAAGACAGAATTTAAATAGAAACCGTATTTTAGTATACTGGGTTTTGACATTTCTTTTTGAGAATCTTTGAACAACTAGATTTTAAAAAGTTGGATCTTAAAAAGTTCTCTACTTATCCATTTAGCCTTGTGTTTTTTTAGAATTAATTTTAACTTTCCATTTTCTTAAAACTATTTTAACACTAGACAAACGTTTCTGTTGTCTCAATTAAATGAGAGATTCATTAACATTATATGATGGTTATTCAGTTCATACTTAAAAATAAAGAAAGAGTACAGAATTAATTAATTCAAATAATGGAAAACCAAAAAAGTTTTGATAAGGAAAAGTTTTATTTCTAAAAGAAGAATTTCTTGATTGATATAATGCATTGTAAAAAAGCTCTTTATTAAATAAACAGAACATTTATTTCAATTAATTCTATCCAAAAGACTACTTTAGAAAATACTATTTTTATTATTTTATTTCAGTACAATAATCCCACACACATTTCCTCTTACCTAAAGCTATGAATGTTTTTATTTCATAAGATAATTGCGTTGCTGCATTAAAACCTCATCCAACTTTTACACAAAAGATTTTTTATATTTTTGTTTTTTTTTCTTTTGACACGATCACATGATGCAACCCTGCAAGGCTATGTCTTCCACTTAATCCTATTCAGAATTACTATATTTTCCTCCCATCAGCTACATAAAAGTACACTAAGCGAAGCACACTTGCATCAGCGCCACCCAAAATGTTACACCTCTAAATTTCTCATCTATCAGGATTTCCATATTACTGAAGAGTCTCACTTAACCTAGAACAACTTTTTTTGTTCTTTAATAACACAACCCAACACAAACTATTGCAATCTCGCAACCGCATTAGCAACGACAAAAAAATTTCTACTTTGGGAATTCTCGGCAATCTACCCAGCAGAGTCCTTTATCAAAAATGTAAGGCACTAATGTCAGCCAACAGGCTTACCAGATTGTCACGAGATTACTAGGTAGATCCAAAAACAAAAAGAGGGTTTACAATAACTAATTGATCTCAAAAGCAAGCTAAAAATTTTATGAAAAAAGCAATAACTGTCAAAAATTAACTCGATTTCATAATTTAAATTACAATGATAATAGTACGTAGACATAATTGTTGCTATTGCATATTTTAGATACATATTATTCTGAGCATAACCTGATGAAACTAGGTAACAAAAGGTTTTATTTAAAGTTGATATTTCTATTATTTATTTTAAGAAATTGAGAAACCCGAAACGACCTAATTAAAAATGTTAGCTTTCGTCCGTCCGATTTATTCACATGAAAGCCTTTTCATATTTTTGTATAGAATATCCTTGAAAACACATAGCTTAGCACACTATGGGAAAAAATCAAGTTTCAATAAAAGCCTGGCAACCCTATTAGTCGCATACATCTTCCAAGTTTTCTTCGTCACTTTCATACTGCTACTCCTTGCCACGCAATTTTATTATAATTTTTTCTTTCTTCTCAGTTCTTGAGCCGCAGCATGCCAGAGACCTTAAAAGAAGGCTTTAAGGATATGCAGATGCGGCAACATAGTACCTATAGGTATATAGAATGTGGTGTGTTTAAAAATTTTGCACAAAAGCATGAAGGAATGTCGTACAGTTTGTTCTTATAGCTGTTGAACAAAATTGGCTCTCCTTGAGAAGTGAAGGCAGCTCTGCCAAACAATAGCGTGAGAATGACGCTATCCAAATATGCAACGTTAACATAAAATACCGTAGACTGTTAACATTTTTGGGGAATATACACCTACAAACGTATATAGCCATCCAGTCTACTGTTAAGAGGAAAAGTGAAGTATATTCAGTGATAACAAGAAAATATTCCTTGAATGCTAAGGTTTCTCATAAGAGAGGGCAAGCCTAGATAATGTAAGTTTGCAGTATATGACATGACAATGGATGGAGGAGGGATTACAAAAAAGTTATTCTGTTTGCATAAGAACAAGAACAACGCAATGAGGCACAAAAAAGTTCCAGAGTTTCATGAGAAAATCTAAGAAATGTCTTAAAATTTGTTTGACATTGAAGAGATGGCAGATTTTCTTTTGAAACGGTTCTGTATAGGAAGTTACGGTGAATGGAGCTTAAGAAGTTTATTTCTGCTATAGTAAAGTTGGCAGTGACATGTTGTGTCCTTAGAAGGTTTCTTTAGGTACTGTAGGGAAGATTAACTTACATTTACATCGACCAGGTTCATTAATAAAAGTTCAAATGTGCTGAGGCACATTATTTTCAAGTCCTTTTTAAAGTATGTCAGTTAAAGTGAAATAGCCCTACTATTTGCCTTTATAACTTATGCAAGAATTTCGCAACTGTTGTTTAGTTAAAAGTAAGTTTAATTGAATTTTGTAAGATTAATTATGTATTGGGGTTTAATTTTATCAACCTATGTATGTATATTTTCACAGATAGTATTTGTGGGCATAGGTACATGATTTGATAGTGAAAAGATGCGGTATTCATTGCACGATTTTATGATGGAAATGGCTATTAGTTCGAATACATCTGTGTCGAATATTGGAAAAGAAGCGGGACAGAAATGACATAATTATTGTTTTGAAGGTCGCTGACAAATAAGGCCGAGTAAAATAAGGGCAAGCTCAAAAATTTAGCTTGACTTCAATTTGCGATAGTGGAATAAGGCTTAATTGAACATTTGGTCTTTTTGCACTTTGCCAAAGTGAAGCAAGACCAATTTGGCCTTTTTGCGCTTTAAAATTTGTGTCTGAGCGATCTCAAATAGTTATTAATGCCAACTTTGCATACTTTTTAAGAGCTTCGCAAATATTAGAAAGGAAACAATTCTGCTCTGACCATAATATGAATATTGCCTTATTAGATTTTCGTTATTTAATGTGGAAACTAAATATCAACTTCTTTGCATTTTCAGTCACAACACATGGATAACAATGATTTAATGATTGCTTACTTACCCAAGGTTTATTAATTAAAAAAAAAATTATTAATTTAAAAAAAAAAAACATATTAATTTCAATTATTTACATTTTAAAATTATTTCTTTAAATTCATGCAAAGCGTAGAGGAAAAAAAATTTCCCAAGGAGATATCAATTTGGGGAGTGAAAATTAAAAATTCGCAATTGTTTTTTAGGAGATATTCGGTAAGATTTTACCAGGAAATAAGAACTTGAGGCAGCAGTAAGTGACATACCTACCAGTGCTCCCAGATTGGTGGGTTTTCCAACCAAAACGGTAGGAAAAAATCCCTTTGGTGGTAAAGGTGATATGGAAAAATATTCATAGATTCAAAACAGCTTTTTATGGCCGTTAGTCCTTCAAATTGGCGTAACCTCCGGTTTACTCACTTAAACTCATCAGTGACGTAGTAAGGGCCTTGTGAGTAAGCCGGACGAAATGCCAATTTGTAGGATTAAAGGCCATAAAAAGCTATTTTGAATCAATAATTTAACAAATCCAATCCTTAATGCTATATATAATGCTATATATATATATATATATATATATCACTCAAATCAGGTACCAAAAATTGCTAAGACCGTGGAAAAATGAAAAAAAAATCATCATTCATAAAAATCTACTGCTGAGCAATTATTAAAACTAGCTGACCTTTTATCACGATCTAGCGATCTTTCGAATTGGTATACATTTTTTGCGAATATCCCACAAATGAGCTGACATTAATATGGCATGACCTTAAGAAAACTTTAAATTGGCTATACAAGATTTCAAGGGCGACCAATTTCTAGGACAAGGTAACCTTTATTGACTAATTAGATGACAAACTTTTTTTGCGAGTATTAAGGTGAAGAGTTCAGAGCCAACCTTTGTTTTTTCTTTATATTTATAACAGGAAATAATTAAAGCAGAAAGTCTTTTTTGTCCTTCCAGTACAAAAATGGTGGGTTTTTGTTGGTATATGGTGGGATTCTAGAAATCTTATCTAGCACCACTGCTTACAATATAAAGATACTAACAACCAATTTGATGGTCAGTGTCGGTTAAAGCATTACCTGCAGACGAGGTTGGTCCTTTTATATAATTTCTAAATTACAATTCCCGTTAGTAAAACTGACGTTGAAAAAACCTACTTAAAAAGTGAAAAAATTTAGTTAAGTAAAGTAGAACCTAAAACTTATTGAAAGTACCAAAAGATTAAAAAGTAAAGAAAAATTGATTTGGAATCAATAACTTTTTTATCTCAAATATTCTGCATTGTCATTTTAAGACTTGCAAGGTTTTAACGGAAAGCCGTTTTTCCAGGTATGAAAAAAAGTTCATTAAAAATACGTAGATCCATTTTCGAGAAACCAAATGGTTGTATGGCTGTTAGCTCGTCATGGCAAAATAAAACAAACATTTGAACTCCCCTCTTAAATTATCACTAAAAAGCTCTCTATCATATTTGAAGTACATAAATTGGTCAAGAAGGTCGATAAATAATGGATTATAGATGTAAAGACCAATGGACGGTGTGATGCATACCACTTTGTTGGACCTCGCCCTCATTGTTATATGATAGATTTAATTTAATTTCGTTTTTTTTTTAACACGGAACAAATACTTGCCAAGCTTAATACAACAATACATGCATTTTAAAATTTACTTATTATTTTTGTTCTATGGAAACTCTGCATCTAAACTAAGATTAACATTTAAGTGAAAAAAAAAACCTTTTTTTAATCGAACTTCACTTTGGCGTCGATTCAAAATAACACCAATTTAAAAGTATTGCATCAACCAATTTTCATTAAATAGTTTCTCTGTTATGTACATTGTTCACATACATAATGTACAAGTATTATCTTCATAAACTCATTCTTCATGCATCATGCTCATCAGATACATTACCAAATCAAAACTGCTTTTTTATTTATTTTTCCAAACAAACACAAAATTACTTAACTCTTTTTTGTTATTCTTTCTTTCTTTCTAGGTAAGTTCCTGAGTTACCTTCTTCAAACAAGTAATGTGGGGTTGTTCACGCAAATTCCGGAACCGCATGCAAACATATCCTTAAGTGGACTCTTAAAAAGAAGTATGTTTGTGTATACATACATTGAAAAGGCAGAGAAACCCGTTGTGATTGTTTCCACTCGAGAGCTTAATTATTATGAAAGTTATATAAGCCGTAGCATGGAAGGAAACCTTAAAGCATACAGGGTGCTAAACGTCCCAGTTTTTCCAAATGTGCCATTTTCATTTGAAGAGCTCCGTTACTATATACCAATGTATTTCGGAAAAATTATTTTTCGAGTAATGGTTAACTTAGTTTCAAAAACAAGGACGTAAATGAGCAGTTAAAATTTACTTACATATATATTACTTTTCTTTTGCTGTCATATTAATTCGAAACAAATTGTCTACCAAATCATTTCAAAGCAATTTATTTTAAAATTAACATCAAAGCAATTTATTGATCATATTATTAGAATGAAATTGAAGAGTGAACAAATCCTAATTCAATAGAATTATATTTCAGTGGTAATGAGTGGAATACAATCATTAAAAAAACAAAATTTTTGGATCTCATTCGAGGGCTTAGGGTTGTTTTGTATGGATCATTGGGAACCTTGGTCTACTTACATATCACTGTATCTATGTATATTGTGAGCGGTTGCAAAGTCTATTAATCGGAATTTGTTATCTGTTCTAGTATTTTGGAGGAAATGTAATGCTAACCCAAACAAGTTTTCTTTATATGGCCTTATAGCATTAAAATCCTCCTTGATCTCCTGGACAGGCTCCATAGGTTACGTCTAGGCTTACTTATACCCTATACGAATACAATCCACTTTCTCTTAATTACTTACAAGATTACAGACGTTAAAATGGTAGTTAATTGCCTGACAAAATGTCAAAAAATGGAGCTGCAATAAATGTCAAAAATGCTGCATCAGTGAAAGTTAAAACATGTTCAACTCCTGAAGCTGCAGCATTTTTGACATCTATTCCAGCTCCGTTTCCCATTCTGTTTACGCAGTAATTCCCTGATGTCGTTCGTTATTTCAGCTATAGAATGTAAGTAGTTCTAGAATGTTTTAAAGCATTCATATTCATAATGCCTAAGAAATTTCGACTTAGAAGAAGTTCGACTAAGAGAGAGTCGACTGTAAATGCATGTCCAAACCTCTGTACTTTTCAGAATAAACTTTATCAATTCTTTCAAATGCTTTAATCCTTCTGTTGGCAGTTGCAATGTGTTGTATCCATGACGTGATTTCGTGTCAAATAACTATCATGGGTAGATTAGATACAGAAGACATGACTGTGGCTCTGACGGGTAAGATTTATGATTTATACAGATACATATATTCAACATATATGCACATAATGTACGTATGTACGAGTATATGCCCCAATATTATTTATCCTTCCCATAGCCCCCAGATAGTCATTATACAACCCGATCCCCAGCTTTTCATTCATATCGTGACTAAAATGCATTTGCCAGAGTATTTAAGATTTTTGGGAAACATCTGTGTTGGAACTAATTTCAGATTTAGAAATTCAACTGCAGTAGTATTGCCCTGCTTCACCATAATTTAAAGTTAATTGATTTTTAAAGTGCTCAAGGTAAAATATTTTGTTCTACAGGGTGGCGCACCAATTGTGCTACAATAAGAAATTCAAATAACTTTTTTTTTAATCGATGTATTTCATTTCTTTTTTTTTTATTGGTTAGAAAATTAAATTTTATTTTAAATAATTAGTTGTTTTTAAAGATTATAGACCGCAAATGACCTCCACGCTCTCCCACGCATATGCGGCACCTGATCAAAAAATTATTCATTGCGGCCTGAAGAGTTGAAGTTGGGATCGCCTCAATTAGTGTCGTTATGGACTGCTTTAATTCAGTTAAATTCCTGGGCTTCGTTTTATACACCTCTTGCTTGACATAACCCCATAAAAAGAAGTCTGGTGCAGTCAGGTCAGGTGACCTTGGGGGCCAGCGAAGAGTGGAGTTCCTAAAAATTAATTTGTTTGCGAATTTTTTGTTTAGCTCCACCACAACTGGTCTGGCTATATGTGCAGTTGCTCCATCTTGCTGAAACCAAACGCTGTATACGTCTTCGGTGCAGTTCTGGGTAGAAAAACTCCTTCAACATCTTTAAATAACGGTCCCCATTGACAGTAACGGTTACACCGTTTTCTTCAAAGAAGTACGGCCCGAAAATACACCTTGATGAAACTGCGCACCACACAGTGACTCGTTTTGGGTGCAGTTCCGTCTCATGGAGCATTTCTGAATTAGACTCATTCCATATACGGCAATTTTGCTTTTTTACATTGCCGTTAAGATCAAAATGGGCCTCATCAGACATGAACAAACAATTGATCAATGTGTTGTCTTCTTCGGCCATTGATATCATTTTTTGGCAAAATTCCAGGCGAACAGGCAAATTCTGAGGGTTTAACTTGCTAGTAATTAGGACTTTGTACGGAAACAAGTTTAAATCGTCATGAAGTATCCGTTGTAATGACCGTCTACTAACTCCAATTTGCCCCGATAAGTTTCAGGTCGTAACGCTCGGATTGGCCTGTATTGCAGATGCTACTGCTGCGATTGTATCCTGAACCCGAACATTGGCATCTCGATGGTACGGCCTGCGTGCGATGCTTCCAGATTCGGCAAACATATTTACAAACCTCATAATGGTCCATCTACTCGGGGGATTACCGCCAAACTCCCGCCTAAATTCCCTTTGGACGGAAATGACGGACTGCAAAGCATGGTACCGTTGCACTATCCAAATTCTTTTCTCCGTATCCCAAGCATCCATTTTTATAAATCTAAATAGTAACCTACAAAATAAAAAAAAAAATAAGCCGATTACTCACACAGAAAAAAAGTTATAACGTTTTATTTTTGTAGCACGATTCGTGCGCCACCCTGTATTTTCAAATCTGGATACAAAATTAAGCGTTTAAAATCTGATTAAAAAGAATTTTGTCTTAAGAGGAAAGGTTTTTCAAATGTTTTGCTCTCCCCTTTATCTTAAGGCATTACATTTCGTTCAAATTCCATTTAAATATTATGTTAGGATGGAGAGATTTCAAACATATAATGCAGTTTTCTCTCGGTTTTTCATTCGTCTTTTACGGAAAAAAATTAAAGTGTTTCCTTGGAATTTTATTACTCAATAGGCCTTACTAATAATTAACTTAAGTTTTATTGCGTAAATGAAAATAATCAATAATGAATCTTAAGTTTCCAGAATATTCACTACGAACACGTTTAAATTTAATACACAAAATCAATGGGGGCTATCGTGAATAAAATTTCCCACGGAATTTTTCCCATAGTCGACAATTGGAAGCGCGAATTGTGGCCTCAGTTTCTCTCGGAATTTATTGGCTTCCATTTTAACCGACCAAATTTTAACCTGCAAGGAACAGTGGAAAATTATTGGCATTTCCAATCTTAGAAGATGGGAAACATTCCGTGGGAAATTTTATTACGATAGACAGAATTGTTTATGTCATACAACCTCGGTTCATAAAATGTGTTCCTCAAACATACGATAAAAGAAAAATGTTGGCTTCGATGTGTCGATTGGCTTTGAATAAACCTTTCCATTCAAATACGGCAGAATTTATTTCATTAACTTTGAAAAATAGCAGTTTTTTTTGAAAAATTGGCAAGGGGTTAGTCCATGGTTTTTACTGAAACCCCTGAAAATTTGTGTGTCTACATTTTTACATTTTTGAGAAAGGTGTATTAATTACCTATTAAGATCTGAAAACTGCAACAATTTTGAAAGCTCGGTTCGTTGGATAATCGCATTTAACGGATTGAGTAAAAATTCAGAAATATTACATTGGATGCAAAAATCTAATGAACTAGACATTGCAGAAGCTTTTGGTTTTCAGAAACGGAGAGATTTCAAATAGATAATGTAGAATTTTAAAACGGAAACCATTTGCATGGCTTGGCGGGGAAAATATATCTACCCAAAGGCATTTTCAGTCTCCAGGGTTCCGCGAAATTCTTGAAGAAAAAGAAATAACTTAGTGAGAATTTCCAATTTTGTTTGTATAGATATGATTTAAAATCATTACACCAGGAAGTTTATCTTGTTGAAAGATAGTTGATTTAATAAAAGTTCTTGATTTGGATGTGAAGATCTAAAATTTCGTGAAAAGGCGTCCTCACCAGCCAGAATTTGCCAAGAAAATATGGAAAAATTTGGGAAGTCAGTATGAATCATTTCTACTTTAAATGGCATTTTTACTCAAATGGCTTTCTTGAGGAAAAGCTGCAGCTATCAGGTTATTCGAAATTCCTACAATTTTCACGATTACACAAGATATTCATAGCGAATTTAAAATAGCTGACAAAATTAGTAGTATTATATGAAGAGGAGAACATTTCCCATAGAACTGTTCAGGAAATACAAAATACTAATAACGAGTTTATAAAAAAAAATTCATTGGTTGTACAAGGTAGCAGACATACGAATTCAGATTTTTTCAAACTCGGTCCTATACAGCGTTGCCGCTAAGAAAAAAATAATGAGGTCCTTTTCGAAATTTTTGTGGGTCCATTTGACAAAAGCAGGATCCACATATTTTGCATAAATATCCTTGCTAAAAAAATTAAGTTATTGTTTCATTAATGCATTAAATCTCTCTCAATAAGTTAAGAAAAATAAAAAATCAAGTCTTTTAAATGACATTTTTCGGCTTTGAGCTATTTATTAAAATTTTCAGGTAAATAATTGCCTATACATCTTAATCTGGTTTAGGAATAAAATTAAAACAATTCCCAGTTTGCCCAGCAAAAAATCTTTAAGGCTCATTTACGAGTGAATAACTTTATATGATAACCTATTTCGATTATCCATTTTAATACTGTCCGGTGACTTAATAAATTAATTGCAGAAGAAGAAATACTTTTAAATAAATGATAACCAGCAAAAATGTTCAACACTTTAAACTGAACCCACCATTCAACAGCGCCAATATCGTGACCTTCTCTACTCATTTCTTCTGATCAATTTTGTAGCTCTTCAGCATTTTATTTTGCATAAATGCAAATGAGTAAGTTCTGAAATTTATTAACAGAGTTATTACGAGTAGTTCAACACAACTTTGTCCGAAATTAACACTTTTTCGCTTCAAATGGTAATAGTTTATAATTGATTTTTTACAACTTTTTATTCATTATAAGCACTAAAATAATAATGATATTTTCAATCTTTTACTATTAAGCTTTGGGGCCATACCTAAAAGGCCCGGTCCATGGGCCAATTTACAAAACAGGGGGCCAAAAGGCCCGATTGGGCACACTGTGGTAACGCTGGTCCTAAAGATGACAGAAACTGTTTGTATTAGCTACATATATTCAAAAGCTCTACTGATAATTTGCAATATTTGTGATAAAATAATAGCTTAAGGTTGAGAGTAAAAATGTATGAGTAAAGCTCTAGGTCAAAATATTGCAGAATGGCAAACGCAGCAGTAACATCAAGAGGCCGCTGGCTGGTGAGAAAAGTGATTTTGATCATGGTCATAGTGACTCTGTTTCAACAGTCGTGGATGGAATGAAATTATTGTTCCCCCCTGTTTTGCGGGTTGAGCAACGAATTGCAAAATAAGCTTATTTTGCAGACAATTTTTAAAAATTTAACGGAACTGGTACGGCTTTGTTAAGAAAATCAACTACAAAACTTGCAAAATCTTATTAACATCTGATTAACAGGAATGATTTTGTTCGAAAAACAATGTTGAGTATTTTCCAATTTTATACGAATTTTGCTAGGAAATATGCTGGAGACCCGGGCTGATATTGGCAATGAGATCGCGGATAAACCCTTGGTAAACCAGAAATTTTGTGTCTTCTGTCTATTTCTATCCACGCTGTTAGAAAAAAATATTTGTAATAAGTTGTGAGTGCACTCGATCAATTTTGTGAATTCTTCGTTGCTTTGATGTAGTTATTTTATTCTAACTTGTTAAAGAACTCTCCTTACGATTTCTTGGTTGACATCGATTCTGTGATAGGTTCTGTCGTATTTGTACACTTAGCCAAAAGTTCCAGTGATAATTCAGCTCAGGTTTTCTCCAGATTCCTGCAATAGTTTTTATGAGTTTTCCTTTAAAATCGGGCTGATTCCTTTTATTTCTAAACATTTTAATGAATTGAATAAAATCACAAATTTTATGCAATTTTCACACTTTATTAGCCTACGCATACAATTTTCTCATCTGTTTCATGTAAAATTTATAAGAATTGTAAGCTAACAACGTACTACATCAATGTAACGCAGAACTCACAAATTGATCGAGTGCACTCACAATTCATTAAGAATGTTTTTTGTAACAGCGTTTCCGGTAAGTCAATTTTTCTTCGATAACTCGTTAAGCTTGAATAGACAAAAGAGTGTAAACAAAATTTGTGGAATGCCTTTTAGTAACTTTGTCAAATATGTTCTAAATTATTGGTTCAGTTTCAATCAATTTTGTGGGTCACTAAACTCAACACTAACATTTCTTCTTCATCATGCTCGTAATACGAGTATGTTTTTGATTCTGTATGATAAAACAAATTTTGGGTTGGTATTTTTTAATGAGAGTTAATAAGTTTAAGTTTCCCAAAACTGGAACACATACTAATTTTGCTACCTTTTATCGCAATGTATCGCTGGTGAAAAGGGCTAATCAGCATAGCTTATGCAAAAACTAAATGTGGACGCTATCCCAGATATGCGAATATATTTTTCGGACTTAAAAGCAAATATTAATTGAACTCATCTCTTGCTGGAATTTCTCAAATGAAAAAACGACATGATTTTAAAATGTTATGTCTTTGATTTTTGGCTATCGTTTAGGTTTAAGGTTTCCAAATATATTTTTGGGTCGTTTTTAGGGTTCCACATCATAAAAAAGTTTGGGAACTTCTGTCATACGCAATACACATAAATTGAGACCTGAATCAAAATATTGTCTTTATAATGTTGCCTAAACATACTTTCACATTACTGTTTTTCAGAATTGGGGAATAATAATAAAAAAATATAAATTACAATTACTTGTAATTGAAAAATTTCTAATATTTTTTCAATCTAATTTTAAAGTAATTGAAGAAGTTTAATTACTTATTACATGTTTTTGAAAAGTTTACTTACTTGCAACTCAATTAGGTGAATGTTATTGAAAACAAAAGAAATTGTCAAAAATACCGTAATTATTTCCTTTCTCAGTAATCATAACACAATAATGGAATTAATTGATTACTTTCTTTAGCTACATTTTTCCTGATTTTTAATAAATAAAAACAAGTAATGAATTACTATTCAAGAAATCAATTATCAATAATCATAAACACTGTGTTTTCATTCAAGTTCTTGCAAAAACCCATTAGGTACTATTTTTTATTACATGTCATTTGCAAGTGAATTTTGTTTGATTACAATATGGAAGAAGGTGATGGAAATATATTTTATTACCATTATGTGTAGGTAATTGTATCTAATGAAAACATTTTTGTCTCTAATTACGTGTATAATTGAAATGCCCGTTTAAATAAAATAATAAGAGTAATAATTATTTCCCAACTCTGTCTCAGTGTAATTGACTAAAAATGACATAATTCATAAGATAACTTGGGTATTACCCTTATTTCACACTGAAGAGGGACTCAATTCACTCATTTGAATTGAGTTACTCGTATAAGCTGCTACCTAAATGTAAATATATTCCATATATCGTGTTATTCTGAATTTCAATACCATTTTCCCCCTCTTCTTCAGTTATTACAATATTTAAAAAAAATAGATATAGATAAAGAATAAAATAATCTTCAGAAACGATTCGTGAATGTAGAAATTTTGCAGAGTGTTGGAGCCAATCAGGAATCTGTAAGCTTGTAAGCAAGTTGAAATTTATTACAAATACACACGGTCGCAGTATTCTCAAAGCATTAAGGAAAATCCTTACAATCCAATTGAAATGCAAAATCGAAATCCATTTGCCAAACAGCAACATGTCCTTTTCAGCATGATTTCATCCTCCTAATGTTCGGAATACAAAGAGCTGTGAAAAGCATAGTAAGAAAGGTATGTATAAGCATGAATAATGTGCTCTAGCACTAGACACTATGCCCATTATACAAGTTAAAGGGACAAGAGTCTAGAAGTATTGAGGCTCTCTTTACGAATTAAGCTCTGATTTCATTATACACGTCATGGAAGCGTGTGTGCATAATGAAAATTTCTAACGTGGTTGCCATGGTTGTCCGTACATTGTTTGAGCCTTGTTTTTTTCCCTGTCTATATGAAGACCGTATATATATCTCGGACTAGGTATATAGCAGAATATTTTCAACAACGAAGTATAAAGTGATTTTGCACCTGGAGGATGCACAGGATACTTGTTAAGTTTCTAATAAAATGAAGGGAAGAGAACGTTTTGTTTTGTTCTCTTGCTTCCTTTTCTGCTATGATATCTACATGTTCAAATGTGTGTCATTTTAAAAGAATGCAATGAAGATAACAAAGTTCCTAAGTTGGGTAACGTAGATGCATGCATGCATGGAACCCGGAAACGACTTATGATGAGCTCATGGAAAATTAGATCTACTCGGGTTAACTCAACGCGTACGAGCGTATACTTGTATTCGTATTTACCTTCAATAATTGAAGTAAGATGACAATATTAAAGTTTATAAGATGCAATAAGTATGTGGAAAGATGGTGTAATTGTTATATGTATTTAAATTTTGAAACTTTAAATGGATGAAGGTATATACTTTTGGCAAACTTGAACTTTTCATTTACGAACCAATAAGAAATTGTAACTACAACACACAAAATTGAGATTAGGGTGAAGACGATACAAATGTCAACTATTACGTGAGGTATTGTAAAGAAATTACGAAAAAAGGGTTGGTATTTATTGACCATGAAAATTGTTCTAGTCAACGTAGTTGCTAAGTAAACATTCAACTTACCATTACTTGTAGGTATGTGCCTTGGAACCTAATATTAATCTGAATGTCAATTCAATTCATTTAGAGGATAGCTTATTATTGAAAAACCAAAAAATTTTAACACCTTAGTGTTTTTCGCCTACAACTAGAGCACCGGAGCCCAATGCTTTTTACTGAAATTTCGAACTAAATATTTTATAAAACTTCAAAGTATCAAATTTCATTCTGAAATGGCTTCAATGTCAATTATTTTAAATTTCGATTTTAATGCTTTCCACTGAGTGCCTCAACAGAATGGGTGATGAACATGCAAGGGCGGATCCAGACTTTGCCCCAGGGGGGGGTCACGTTTCTTAAAATTTCAATAAAGTATTGCACCCAAAAATAATTTTTACTTACGATATAAGGCAAGTTTTGTATTCGAACAAAGTGGGTTGCACAATTCTGTCTGGTTGTTTGTATGTCCATTCATTGACAGCCTACAACTACAGCCTAAATCACTGAAGCGCTTTTCTTCAAATTTTTAAATAATTTTTTTTTTAATTCTTCGGAGGGGATATTTTGTACCTTTTAAAATTACGGTACTTGCTATACAACCATTAAGAAAAAGCTTATTTATCTGAAAAACGGCTTCAACGAATTTGATAAAAAACAGTAGATTACTTTAGGTATGGTGAACATTCTGGAAAAAAAATCCGAAAAACTGTTAATAACGATACCTGCCATTTAAGGGTTTTTGAACTTTGATTTGTTCAAAGAAATTCAATCAAAATTTGAATGCAAAAGCTCCATTAAAATCTCAATAATATTGCATATCAAAATAAAAAAGTAAATGTTGGCCTTTAAAGAAGGTATTAATTTTTGTTTTGAAAATTCAATATTTCAAGAACGCGTTGATGAATTGTTTTGAAACTAGTTTATAAATGTATTTTAAAATTAATTATTATTTAATTTAATATAAAAAATAGCTTTTTGAGAAAATCGCTACAACGATTTTAATTTTTTTTTGTGCTTATATTCAAATTTCTTCAAGTTATCAAATTGGTTCTAAGCTTTAAGCTATTTGAAAAGTTGTTAAACAATTAAAAGAACAATTTAAATGCCCTTATTTTATATATTTTATATTCTTTATATATGTAATTACTGGCATATTTTAAAAGTTCTTAATTACAGGCAACTTGAAGATCAGAGGAAGTACCTGCAATACAGTCGCACATTTTATTTCCATTGAAAATATTTGTTTTAAATAAATTAATTAATTAAGGAATTGAAGCAAGAATCATCATGCCACTAGATACTAAAAATATTGTTTAGGAAGAGTTTATTTTTGCCCTTAAAATCTTAACTCATTTACAATAAGATCGTATTTATTCTACAAGATCTATTTTGATCTTTTGCCTGGTAACTAGAAGCTACTTTTGTTATACCTACCACTTTCCTTAATGACATCCCCTGAACAAAACAAATTCATGAAACGTCAAAATTACAAAACAAAAATCTTTGTATTCCCAAAATGGTGCATCCAAGTTAGTGGGAAAGCATTAGCAATTACAGTCTTGGGAAAACGAAGTAAAATGAGGTAGTTTTTCCATAAAAAAAAGGCTTGCTACCACTCATGTCTTCGAGTTGCTCTAAGCTTAAAGTTAATTCATATTGCTGGAATCTAAAAGTTGATCGCAATTTACAACTTAGTGGCCTAATGATTGCTAGACCTTGATTTTGAGATTAAGCAAGGGATATGTCATTTAGGCTATTGGCAAAGAATGTATGCGATCAGTAAAAAGTCCAAAAAGTTTAATTTTATAAATTTGTTGAGTTGAAAATTTTGAATCAACTGTAAAAGTTTTTCCAAGTACCGCCCAATTTTTCGCACTTCACTGTGAGAAGTTTGCAAGATACCAAAATCTAAAATATCGAAACTGCATTATTTATAGATCTTGAAAAATGATATCTCACACTAAGTAAAAATAAAACATAGCACTCTCACCTTACAATCTTGCAAATGTCAACCAAAATCTCGAAAATTAAAGTCTCGAATACCTGCTCAAAATTGAGTGGTGACATAATTAGCGGGATTTTTATTTGCAAGATCTCGAATGCGAGTTTTTCATTTGCACGGTTTTGTAATCTGTGCCCAATTCAAAAGGCCGCTGATAAAAGGTCAACTAGCTATATTAATTGGTTGTGGATTTGTTCTAATGGGATTTTAAAGTTTTTTTTTTTAAGTCATTCCAGGTCACTGAACAAAATTTGTAGGTACCTTATTAAGGTTATCTTAAGAAACAAATATTAAATATTGTTATTAAAGGTCACCTAGATTCATTTGGTGACATACATTTTTTTAAATGAATTTTCTAAGTTTTTTCATTGTTCAGTATTACTTTTTGAAGATTCTATGTCTGAAAAATTATCTACTGTTACTACCTGCCCTTAAATGACCAGTAACCTTTCGAAGAGTACATATACGGGACGCCATGAAATTTGTCATCTGATTCGGTGTACGGTGTCAGAAATGTTCACAAAATCATCAAATCAATTTCAAATTATTTTTACGGTAAAACAAAAAGTAGAGTTCTGTATTATTCTTGAAATGAAAACTTTTATTGTTTTTCTGGCAGAAGAATTATTTTTTCAACTTTTCACGAACGATGTACATATCTACGGCTTTCTGTCAAAACCTTTCAAGTCCTCAAATGACATTTTAATGTACTTTTAGTTAACAATAATTACTGAATTCGAATATCAATGTCTAGTAACTGTGTCATGGTTTCTTTTGGCTCTATCAACCAGTTTTAAAACCTTTCATTATCTTAAAATTCCATTTTATTAGCTTTTAAATCGGTGTTTTGTGTCTTCTAAGCAATTTTTTCAAATTTGAAATTTGTTTTGACAGAAGGCCCACGATATGTATTTTTAACATTGATTTTTGTGTTTTAACTCTTAAAATACGCACGGTTAATTAAAATAAATTTGAAGGCGGATTATGTCCTTTGAGCAGTGAAATTTGTTGTTTATGATTGTATTCATCTGTCTAATATTTTATATCTGGGAAAAGCCCCAGGGGGGGGTCATGACCCCCATGACCCCCCCCCTTGTATCCGCCAATGTGAACATGGAAAAGATGATGAAAGTACTGCAGTAGGTTTTAAAAATGCTGCAGTGAAAGCTAAAATTTATTCAACTCTTACAGTTGCTGCATTTTTGGCATATATTCCAGCTCCGTCTCCCATTCTGTTCGGGTAATGACTGTTCGAAGTAAAAATTCTGCGTTAAAATATAGTTTGACTAGTCAAATTTATTTGGAAGATGGCCATAATATTTACTGACAGATGCAACTTATTTCTCGAATACGTCAAGAGACCATTATTTACTCCCTTCTGCCAAACTATTAAGTACTTTCCATTCACAGTTCGAACAAAAATTCTTTATACATACAAATATACATGTACATATATGTATGTACGTCAAAATAAAGTTTGTCTTCTACACATTTGTCAAACAAAAAAGTGTCAAATTTAGTTTGAGGGTTATTAAGTTTAGTTTTGCTTTTACTCAGAATATCCACATTTTAGTGCTTTATGTTGAAATTATGTCGAAATTAAAATTTCTTAAAAATCTTCAATGTGACATGTCAATCTTTGAGTTTTAAATTCCATAAGAGCATTGAGTTTTTAAGCAATCAGTTTAAATATACCTATGCAAAATCGAAAAATTTTTACTTTTATCTTTCCATATTTCGCTCCTAAAACACCACGTTTGCATTCTCAAAGTTAGACGCTTGGCACATTTGAGCCACATTTTTACATTTTCAAGGCCAAATACTTTTTTTTGGTATTGACTTTTCCTTAAATAACACGACTACTAGGCAGTGCAAATTACTAAGATATTTAGATCTCCTGTATTTGAATTTGAAACAATTAGTTCAAGTTTTTGACATTTTCTAACGTTAAAGCTAAAAAAAAGATGTGTTTTGTCTGTTTTTGAAAACAACTCATCTCCAAAATTGTATGTCATTTGTGATTTATTTATGGTTTCTTAAAGTAAATGCTATTATCTCCCTCTAAAAAATTGGGTTCATAGTATATGATTAGATCTAACGGTTTTATAAGTCAGAGAAATAATGCAATGTCAGGGGGATAGCAAAAGTGTATATTTACGCCGGGAATTAGATAGATATTAAACTTTGTGGATGCTTTCAGGTTCAGGAGTGTAAAGAAAAAAGAGATCAAATACTAACTAGCTAAATACTAGCTATAAATACTACTGGCTCAAGAAGTGTTAAGTGACTAATATTTTAAAGTAGTAATTATATAATTTTTGGTTTTTAAAAAAAAACTCAAAGTACTTAAAATGCTGTCAATGTGTTTCATTGCAATATTTTTGATTCTTCTAGAAGTTTGTAACAAAACGCAAACAATCAATATAATGAAAACTTGAAAGTTAAGATAATGTTGATATTGTTAGGCGAATGACTCCAAAGGTTATTGTATGAAAATAAAATCGAAGTTATTTAAAAATTAGATGTTTTATATAACACTATGCCAATAAAGTGAATAAATACTTGAACTGACAACTGGTAGAAATTGTAGGTCTCTATGAACTGAAGGACATGGTATACTTGAAACTTTCAAATATACCCCCAAAATCACATTTTACGGCCAAAAAACCCGTTTAGTTGTACTTTTTGAATGTAGTAGCCTAAAACTTTGCCATTTTCAATTTCAAATAAGTTGAGATTTTTGTTTAATGATATAAAAATGTTGCCAAACTGCGTGTAGAGGTTAAATTAAATTTTTAAAATTTTAAAACCTTGCAGAAAGCGTTTTGAAACGTATGCAAGTGCATTCTTATAAAATTACTCTGACATTATGCTTAAAAAAGATAAATAAAACGGAATGGGTTGAAGGTGTCCGAGTCCACATATGACCTTAACTAACAAATTAGAGAACTTTCACCAGCACGAAGTTCAAGTGAATAGTAAGCTTTGAGTAGAGCACTTCTCGAGACTCTTCGTGTTCGTCGATGTTCAAGTCTCACCTGAGCTAAGGCAAGGAAAATGATTCTACAAGATTTAGGAACGACTGAAAATAGTTTTTAAGAAACATGCTGCCAGCATTCCAGCAGCTGGTCACCAAAAAGGGGGAATGATAAATTGTACATACCTACATTTTCAGCTATAAAGATTCCCAAGTCAAGTCCCGAATTGATGCTCATTACTTTTTCCAAAGTACTGTTAATGTGAAACTGCATAACATTTTGAAAATCATTTTGGAGTCATTACTTTTTATCATCCCTCGCCACATACTCCAGTATAAAATTCACTGGAGCATTTGCATTAGAGCTCACACATAACGGCTTATACAGGGAGGGAGGATCACGGGATCATGACCCTTCCCGAGAACACAAAAATATACGCAAAAATTATAAGAAAAGCAAAAAATATTTGCAATTTCAAACTAAGTACATATAAGTTCAAAAATTTGTCTGTTTATAGCTTTGGATACTAATTTCGTGGCATTTTCTAGGTGGCATGATAACTTAAATTTTGGCATTCATTCATTATTATTGGGGTTTTATTGGTGAATCAATTTATTTTTGATTAAGATCTATCAAAAAGACGCTTTGACCATTTTTACATTCAGAACATTTCAGCATAGGAGAATAACAGCATTGATGTATTGTTTGATTCAAAATCAATTTTGTAGATATACATTTTTGGCAGATATACCCTCTTTAATGCCAATACAATTTTCAATATGTGTTTTGATCGGCTTAACTTATTTCGGTTATGAGAATTTTGTTAAAAATATTAAGGAAATTATCTCCGATAAAAAATAAATGAATGAATAGATAAAAAATAATAGACAATATTATACGAATATTATAACGAAAAAACAAAATTTAAGTTTATATCGTATTCCATACACCCTAAAAAATTTTTGATTGAAATCTGAATTTATCAAAGGATTTTGGACTTATCTTGGAATAAATTTTTACTGATCCCGAAATTTTTTTGTATGCAGATAACTAAAATATGTAATCAATCTATATGCATCAATTTTATTCCAAAAAATATAAATACATACATACATTGGCAGGTACCGGTTTTTAAGAACTATTTTGTGTTAGATAAGTTTACACATATTTAAAACATATTTGAAAGTTCGAAGACCATTTTTAGTCTGTATTAATTTTTGTTGATCTCTTCAATTTTGTGGCTTCAATAATAACAAACTGAAAAAGCTATACAAAGTTTTGTTTAGCACTTAAATAAATGAAGAAACATTCACACATTGAACAGAATGTACATTTTTGATAAAAATTCATCTTTACAAAGCTTTTTAAAACTCCTGTTCGAAAAAGTAAATAATCTCGAAAGATGAACAGGCTGGTTTTTATTACTTCACTATATCGATTTAAGATTTTGAAAAAAGGTAATTGGAAAAAGGACGCCCTTTTTTTATTTTCCAAACTTCTCTTGGAAGATTAGAATTTTGAAAAACAAAGCTTTGAAAGAAAAATTTAGCAAATCCAATTTTAACTTTGCCAAAATTTCGACTGTAACTCTTTGAAATTTAAAGAAGTTGGTAAAATTTGTAGTACCAGCAGAAATTAATTCCAAAATAACACAAAAACCGAAAAAGATTGAAACCGTGGATTAGTCTTTTAATTAATAAATTTATAAGTACTGATTTGGGGTATTATTTTTTTGGTAGTCTTAACTTAAAACACATCTTAGTTGTTTTCAAACTCTTTCTTCAATGTTTATAAAAAGCATTTCTGTCCCGTTAAAAAACAAAAATATGAGTTTAATATTTTGAAATAATGTATTTTTTGTATTTCCATGATAAGTTGGCCTGGGAAAATGCCAGGGAAATGACATTTTGAATGCTTAAATCGAGATTGCGGGTATAATAACTTTTTAAAATTTTTGTTTAAAGTGAATATTAGAACTCATCTGTTTTGTGGGAGGTGAAGGAAACTGAAGTATTAATATTTTGAAATATTGACATTAGCAAGTTATTTCGCGATGTTATATAACTTCAACCCCAAATACAGCAAAAAATATTTTTTGTAAACTTGAAGATAAGCATATCTCGAAACCCTGTTAAGTAAATTTGAGGTGGGTTTAAGAAGCAAAGAACAATTTCAATGGATTTCATCTTACTTACAAAATAGATGTTATAGTGTCCTTTAGAAACGAGCAGTCTGCTCAATTCTAAGTTAATGCAGGTATTCCTCAGGGCAGCCATTTGGGCTCAATATTATTTGTTTTATTTATAAATGATTTGGTCTCGATCATTAAAAATTCGTCCGTCCTTATTTATGCTGATGACATTAAGCTTTATGGAAGCATACATTCGTCAAGTGACTATTCTCTTTTGCAAGAAGATCTTGTTAAGTTTAGAATGGTGCAATAGAAATCGTCTATTTTTTAATTTTGAGAAGTGTAAGATCATGTGTTTTACACCGATTTGATTTGTTTGATTTGTCTCCTTTAAATAAACTTTCTGTGTTTTTGGATCTAGGAATAATCATGGATTCTAAATTTACCTTCAATGATCACTTAAATTTTATTATTAAAAAATCAAATAGGGTTCTAGGATTTATAAAACGATTCTCTTGTGACTTTCGAGATCCATATGTACTGAAGCATCTTCTTGTTTTATTTGTGAGACCTAGTCTCGAGTGCGGTTGTGTTGCATGGCCCCTAGAAGCAGTACATAGAAGATTTAATCGTTTCTGCCTTCGATTTCTTCTCTGGGCGCCAGGAGTTATACTACCTCCTTATTCTCAGATATTAAAGTTAATAGACCTTCCTTTACTCTCACAACATAAGCAATATCTTCAATTCTGCTTTATTTCTGGAATATTAAATGATTCTATTTCATCATTAGTTCTGGGTAAATTAAACTTTAATTTTAGTCAGGCAAGCATAAGAAGCCAGCAAACTTTGAATCCAATATTAACTAGATCCAACTATGGTGAAAACAGCTTTCTTTATCAATTAATTATTATATTTAATCAGTTTTATTTCCTCATCTTTTCTATAAATTACCATTTTAAATTTCTCAAATTTGTTTATTTTTTCATATTCATGTTCGTAATCAGATTTTTGAAATTCACAAGGAAAGTTACTTCCCATAGAAAATTTAGTTTCATGGTAAAAGAATAACAAGATATGCTTGACAGTTCAATGAGACGGTTCGTAACGTCATTCCGAGTGAATGATCTCAATAGTTTGATAGATGGAACAAAAACTAAAAAAAAAAACTGAAAGTTAAAGTTTTATGTTTTTGAAATTTAAGTAAAACGATAAATAATAAATATTTTTTAAGTTATGTGCTGTGCGACCTCGCTCTGACGTCACATGAGAACAAGTATGGTGACCCTTCATCTCATATACAATATAAATTGTGTTTTTATACCATGTCATAGTTTTAAAATCAAAATGCTATTTTTACTTTATCAATTTCAAACTGATGAAGACGAATATCCTTGTGATGTATCGCGATTTAAAATTTAGAATTTAAAATCTAAAAATCGTTGAAATAATTCTTACTTCTACATACTAAAAACCAAAACACACAGGAGATACTATAAAATATACACTACATCTACACAGCTCATTTCATCATACGAACAATACTATAGTTATGCATAGAAAAAAGAAATAATAGAAAAGGAAATAAACTAACATTTTTTAATCTGTGAAAAAAATCTATTCAATAAAAGAAGACCACGGTATTGACATTCATTGTTATCTCTTAAACTTCCAAAAGCTTATATCTTTCTCCAGGACTCGCCTCTATTGTGTTTTTTTTTTTTTTTTTTTGCTGTCTGATCCAATAGCAAGAATCCTGAAATTCCATTGAAATATGAAAAAAATATATTGCATACCTACCTAAGTAATTCAATAATTGTAAAATATAAGCTCTCCATCTCTAAGTCAGTAGGTAAATGTATCACATATTTGTTGTACCATTTAATTTAATTTATTTTTCAGACAGGATAATAGAGGTTGATGATGACAACGTAAGGGATTCTCTGTTTAGGAACCACAATTTATCCAATCTCCCATGAAGTCCCATTCAACGTCATCGCACAAACACAGTCAAAAAAAAGAAAAACAAAAGAAATTTCGTAAACTCTTTGGACGGTTAATTAAGATTTTAATTCTAAAGGGTTTTCAGTTTCTAGCCCAGTATGATGTTCAATTAAATAAGCTAAAGTCTTTCTACGGCATTCATTTTTCCCTTTTGCTGCTATGCAATAAAGTGGAACATAAGATATACTTCGAATAGGAGAAACAAACATTGGTAGGAATGCAAAAAAGAGATAAAAACGCCCAGTTCAGGATTGACTGAAGCTTGATCCATTAAATTTTTAAAATGGATTAAAAATGTCATTGTTTGAGTTTATACGAATGATAAAGAAATTCACCAACCAAAGGGATTCTCGTTTTGAATTAAAATGACTTTTGAGTTGCTAAGGATCAGATTTAAAATAAGTCGCTTTAAGATTATGTGATTGTTGGCCAAGAACTTGAATTTTGTATTATAGTGTTCAGATCAGTATTCTGGTTTGGTGAATTGTTTTTGCTTCTACTTGAAAGAAGTGGAATAAGTTCTCATGCCAACAAAACTGAGTGTTTTTATTTCCTTTTAAATGTTAAATAAATTCTTCATTCCTTTAAAAAGTAAATTGAAAAAAACTCCATATTTATTATTTCACGAACTAATCTGACATTTTCGTCTAAAAATTTATCAGAAGAGAATAGCACAAAACGGTCCACATGACCAATAACTACGAGGTATAGGTCGTTGAAAAGGTATTTTTATGAGTTTGACGTTAGCAAAGCAACTTTCACGAATCGAAAATGATTAGTTGTTAATTTGGTGTAACAATTTCGAGTTTTCTCATTCAATGTTTTCAAAATTGTTTTGGGTGCTTTACTAACTTGTTATCAAGCACCTGTCGAAAATCGATAAAAAAAAAACTTTGTATGCTTAATGGCTTATGGCATTATGGTTTTTTTTTCCGATGGAAATCTTCAAAAGGCACTTGGTAAGAATCGGTAATGAGACTGAATAGTGTGGGACTCTTACTGTTCTAAAACCACCGGTGAATCAGGACGAATCTATGAAAGATCGACAAATGATTTTTCTTTCTTAATTTATAAATCGCATTGTGGGAAGTTTGAAGTTATAACACTTTCCCTAGCTTTGAGACCATCAGCTTATGCGGCTTGGTTCTTCTTAATCTCTGAACATTGTCTCGTACATTTAAGACGGTCTCCATTTCAGAGTTGGTTTGACTTTGCAGTCACTGATTGTGTTATACAGCATATTTCTTTAAACTATTTTTGAAACCATTTCAATTTGAAGGTCACGATTTTGATCGCTATTTCTTATATACCAAGGGATATTATTATTCCACGAAGGACCTTACTTGGGAGTTTCTGGATGGGTTCAGCATTTGTTTTCTTTGTACAGCCCCATAGTTGGATGCCATATGTGCAAACGGGTTTCATTACTTGCTTATATAACATAAGTTTGTTCTGGATAGATAGGTCAGAGTTCTTTCCAACTAACCAGTATATTTTTCTGTACTTCAAGTTTAGTTCTTCTCTTTTCTTGTTGAAGTGCTGTTTCCTTTTAAGCTTTGTATCCAAAGTCATTCCAAGGTATTTGGTAGCATTGGAGTAAGGTACTGCTGTACTATTTAAAAGAAATGGAATATTATTTAATTTTTTGTTTGTAAAGTTTATATGCGTCCATTTTGTTTCATTTATTTTGATTCGCCAATTTTGCGTTCAATCACTATACTTATCGATTGCATTTTGCAGTTTTTGTGTAGCCTTCGTAACGGATTTATCTGGCACCAATATTGCAGTACCATCAGCAAAGGTGGCCATGATAGCGTTGATGTCCACTGGAATATCCCTCGTATATAACAGATACAGGGTTGATCGTAGAACACTTCCTTGTGGTACACTGGCTTCAATTTTCCTAAGGTCCGAGTAATCTTGGATATTGTACTCTAAAGAGTTGGTTCATACCGTAGGATTTCAGTATTTCATAGTACTGCCTTGAGAGATCCCTATGCAGTTTGTACTCAAGTCCCAAGTATCAAACCTTGTTAATTCATTGTGATAAATTATTTATGATAGTGTAATGATTTTTGTGTATTTTGCTGACAGCTGTTGGCTCTTGTACTAATCCAGAAATATAAAATTGCACAAGAATGAAATACCAAAGTACCTACTGCTTCCCTTTGAGCTTTGAAAATTAAATTATTGGACAAGTTTGAAAAGGCTCTAACTAAAAGAAATCTATATTTTGTATGTGTCATAATAATCATAATTCATCACTTTGGGATGAGTAGAGTTTAAATTGCAATTTTTCATTAATAAAATAATAATTTAGTAGTTTTATTACATCATTACAGATCCAAACGTGTGTTGAAACGAAATGCTTTTGCCTTCGGGGCATACGACTAACGATGCCCAGCAACCACCACCATCATCATCATCATTATCGTCCTTGCCACAAATCGAAAATGGCTTGAATAAAGCAACAGTAAAGAGAAATCCACAACAGCAAATATATAATGCAACTGCAGGAGATGCAATCACAGCAATAAATAATGGAGAGGGGCCAATAACAAGAAAGACTGGAATAGCGACGACATTTTCAGCTTCAAATTGGAATGAAATCGGGAGACATCTTGATGCCTTACAGGAAAATCTCAAAGATGGCTGGACTGTTCATACGGGCAAAGAGGGGCGACTATACTATTGCAAGTGAGTACTTAATTTTATATTACATGAATAGAAGTACATAATATATTTGCATTAACAAAATTTTTGGGAAACTTTATAGTTACATAAGTTATGTTTTTGTGTTACCTAATTAAATAAATGGAAATGGCTTTAATTTCAGAGTAATTGTAAATGCAATCCTAGACGTAAAAAGTGTACTGCACACATAACCACTCTGTACTCCATTTTGTCAGTGCCGTCGAAAAAACTATTATAGCAAACAAAATTAAAATTGTAGTGCAAAAAAAAAAAATTATTTCACATCCATATCAAATACCAAATCCAACATTTCGTTGAAGAAAATATTATCCCGAAAAGTGCTAACGGTCTTGATATAAGAATTTCTGAGTACTAAAATTAATACGGTCTTTCTTTTAAATAGAAATGTATTTTCCAAAAAAAGACATTATGTACTAAAACTCCCTAGCGATTTCTTATTTTGATAATTTTTGTACGGAAGTTTTAAAATTTTCATACAAATTTGCTCAGCATCATCTATGAGAAAACTTGAAAAACTTTAATAGTAAAGATTCTAAACAGGGTGTCTGCTAAACAATGAATTATCCTGAAATGGCGTATAGCCCACTCTATGACTAGAAAATTTTACTAGTAGAACATCTTGGATTTTTTTTTATAAAAAAAATATGTTTTCAATTCCAAAATTAAAAAAAAAAAAATTAAAAAGTTTAAGCATATCAGGAATAGAAAATTCGTATGGAAGCTCTGTGGCAAACTTTTTAAAAATTGGCGCAACAAATGGTTTAATATCTTACAGTATCTGGAGTAAAGAGGTTATTACTATAGTGGTAATATGCAAATTAGCAAATTTAATAAAACACTCTACTTCGTTACATTTTTTTTTAAAGAGACATTACTCGATTTGCTGGCATTGTAAAATCAACAGCCCACGCGAACGTCGACACGTAGTAAGAAAATAAAACATTAACTCATACCATCTTATGCAAGTGCAAACTCGCCAATCTCCTGGGGCACTTCAAACTCATATTTTGAGAGAAGACAGTTCCTAGTATCAAAAATTGATTCCTTCGAGCTTCCGGGGAACCTAAATGGCCAAAGCTATTAAGAGTTTCTCCAAAATAGCCTGTCAAGCTAATGAGAAGAAATATCTGAAGAGCTACGCCAGTCCTATTGGCTACAAAATGGATGAATGCTCTGCATATTACGTTGTGACTTTGTGGACATATCTTAATGATAGGTATTCAGGCTGATAAAAAGGGCACCAATTTTTTGGCTTCCACGATCTCCGGACCTGAATGCACTAGTTTTTTTTATTGGGGCTACATAATAGAAAAGGTTTACAGGAAGCCGTAAAGATCTCTAGAGGGATCTTACCAGTTTTAGTTGAGTAAACTTGAAATCTTATATACTGTCTGTTTTTGGTCTAACTAGAGGAAATCCAAAAAAAAAATCTGAAAAAAACTTATAGTTTTCCTAAAAATTCACGTTGTGTTTTCACAACGTTCAGCGAAAGGGCATGTTTTTTTTTGCAAATACAGTATCTTCCATGAATTTACCAATGCTGCTTCGAGTGCATTTGAAAAAAGTGGCCAGTACTACATCTTTCCTCGAATTCGTATACGATAGTTGCTTGTAGCCTTATCGAACAAATCAACTCCGATTTATTTGTTTTGGATCAGTCAACATTACTTTACCAGTTCTATTTTCACGAAATGTGCCTGTAAATATAAGAACGGTTGATATTTACTATAAAAATTAAGAATAAATAAATATTATCATTTGCGAAATAATCCAAAATTGAAAGATGATAGATTAGTTTGTGTGACGTAAAAAGTTGTATTGGCATAAGCATACACATTTGTAATTTCAAGAATAAAATGAATTGTTGTACTATCAAGAAATAATTCCAATATTTGAAAAGGATTGAAATTACCTGAAAAAAGAAAAGAAAGTGTCATCTCTCATAATCTTTCAAGAAAAGAATATAAACTTACCGATTTTTTCATAGATTTTTTGAATTTTTTCACTTAATACATCTACTGGAGTCTTTGAAAAATTAACTCGATGGCTTTTTGACCACTTTAGCATATCGTATTGAAGAGATGTTGTTGATAATTTATTGGATATTGACGCGATGTTTTGAGATGTTGAACGATTGTTCAAATTACTTAACCCAACATTGACTTCCAGTTCGTCATATTTTTATGACTTAGAATATGCATCCCCATACTCTATCAGTACCGTACCTGTGTAAAGTAGAGCTCCTTTATAGGAACCACGCTCATAAGAAAAAATGACCTTTGCTTTGAGGTTTCCTATACGCAGGAGGTTCTGTCTAATTACTTCTAAAAATAAAGTCGTGTGGATGGTAAAGGGTTTTTCCATTATAGCACTCAATGAATTGTTTTATTCTTTTCTAAGAATAAGAATATGCATCCTTTTTAAGACAGGATGCAAACGAAAACCCTTTTCAAAAATGTGTGCATTATACCTCATAAGAACAACACAATATTCCGAGAAAAACCCGTTTATTCTGATTTGAACGTAGTGCTTTAACCTCACCTGTCAAGTAGGCAACTCATATAAATTGCGTAAAATTTATTCTAGAATATAATTTATAATTTTCGACATGCCATTGACTTTATTTTTAAAAAAATTAATTTTGAAGATATTTTTCAGTAGTTCAAAAATTTTCCCTGAAAATTTATCATCAGTAAGGTTCGACACATCCAAACATATGACGTTGCGATTCGCAAGGTTAGGCGGAAATGGGTCAAGACGATCATTTATTTGGAGGTGAAAATTGTGTATAAGAGTGGGTGGAAAGCAATGAGAACATTTGCTTTGAAAATTTAAATAAATACAAAATTGTACAGTTATATAATATTGTTGTTTTTGATTACATAGATTGAATATGGTGGCATCTAACTGATGATCCCATCACCATGTCTGGGCGAAACGCATTTTGGAGAAAAGGCCACCAATACCTTTTAACTGGAGTAGTTGTTTTTGTTTTTATTTTATGGTCAGTTAAATACACTTTTTTACAACTTGCTACTTGGCTTAATTTATGAAGAGTATTTTACAAATATTTACTGTGGATATTGAAAGCTATTTTAGAAAAAGAATTAAAAAGTACCTACATAAGCACAAACTAATCGTTTCGACCCGGAGATTTCTGATCAACTGCACTTCACCTCTCATATTAAATATGTTGTGAAAAACTCAACAAAATAAGGTAGTTACATACGTGTGTTTTAAGTGAATATATAAATAGGTTCTTTAATATAAGTACAGTTAAATACTTAATTTTGTAATAGAAACAAAAACTAACGATTTTCACAAAATGCTTCACACAAATTCAAATTTACTGAAGGAAGCAGATGAAGTAGGCACTTGGTGTTAGCACAACTTCAGAAGTTGTTAAACTAATTTAAGAACAAATTTCATGCTATTTTACCTTTTTCTTAAATTACATTCATATATTTTACATACTTCCTTAAGACTCTCAGCGACCTGAACGACAAAAGCATATTATGTACGTGCGACCCAAACGCATTTTATTTGTTATATTTCTCAGTCCAATCTACACCTCTCTCACCGTTTTCGCAAATCTAAAGCGAATCAACCTGATGGGCACAATAAAAAGGATTTCTACAAGTCATCCTGTCATGTTTGTCCTACTGATACTTCTCTGAATAGGTACCTACTTTTGCGACCTACTCTCGAAACTCAAAGTCTCAACACATCAAATTAAATTATCCAAACCAACATGTCAACTTTGCATATGCACAGACACATACCGACTTTTGTAAACTTTTCCAATTCAATTTCATGTGAAATGCAAAACAAATATAACTCGGGAAGAATAAAAGAAATACCACCATCTCCGTCACTTGCCTTTCCTGATACACAGCTGACGTAGCATGACCAACTTCTTGAGTCCTTCTCCCTGTATACATATATCTAGCGCTATGAGAACCTTATTCAAATGTATCGCCATAGTTTATCGTGGTTCAACAAACTTAAGAAGAAAAAAAAAATAAAACATGGGAGAGGACTCTTGTTTCATACAATTTTTTTTACAAAAAATTAAAACTTTGCAATAAAGGATATTTCTCCACTCTTAGAGAACATATTTATGTCGAGGATGGAGCAACTCTGATAAACTCTATCATGTGCTAGTGATCCACTAACTTTTTTTTCTGATTCACTTAGATTTGTTTGTTTCAACAGAACATCATATATAATATTATTATGTTTTTATTCTTACCTACAAGGAGCTTAAATGCAAAGTAGGTTTTCGGCCTGGATTTGGATATTATTATTTTTCATTTTCATCTGCACGTGTGCTCAGTGATGGTGATTGAAGTAATTTGACACTGTGTTTTCCTTGAATGAACATTGTTAATGTGGGTTGTATTTTGTTGTATATAAACCAAGAATTTCTGACAAATTTGTTGAATTATTTAAACTCCAAATATAAGGCTTTGATTAATTCGGAGAATAGAAACATTTGTTTAGCATTCATTTTATAATTTAAGCCTATTATAGTCATCTCTTGTGAAATGAAAAACTAAACATGCTTCAAAATAAATTTATAAATTCTGCACATGAATTTTTGGTACACAGTTTAAAATACTTGCTTGAAGTGAAAAATGAAATAGATCTCTTTTCAGTAATTTTTATTATATGAAAACACATTTGGCCCGAGAGCTGGTAGACGTTGTACGTCTTTTGAAACTAAAAAAGATGACTTGAGTGAGTTGAGTGCATTGATACCATTCACTGAAATCCGGTTTTTAATATTTATCTAAAACTTCTGCACCCACTTATCACCCAATTAGTCCAGTGAAAATAGACATTTGACCTAGCCGAAAATCCCCGTCAATCCCAGTCGAGCATAAAAAGTTATTCAAGGTCAAGTGACACAAAAGTTGTTTTCTGGCCAATAATTCTTAAACGGTGAATGATGTCGAAAAATATGATAATAAGCTTTGTAGACCATGCAATCTTCTACAAAAGAGATTAAGGCACTTTTTTTAGTAAGACCATTCGTTAAGGAAATATGGCCATTTGAAAAATGGTTATTTGACGAAAATATCGGTTTTTCGGGAATAGGTTCTCAACGGGAAATGTTATCGGAAATTTGTAGTTATCTTGACCCCTTACGTGAAAATGCTTAAAATTTTCTCCTAACATTTACCGTAAAAGAG
This sequence comes from Dasysyrphus albostriatus, assembly GCA_946251815.1. Lineage (NCBI taxonomy): Eukaryota > Metazoa > Arthropoda > Insecta > Diptera > Syrphidae > Dasysyrphus > Dasysyrphus albostriatus. The sequence continues at coordinate 181,531,633 of OX276335.1, forward strand.
AATTTGTTCAAAACACAAAAATAACGGTTTTTTTGTTTTTCACTCGTAAATGACACAGGTGTTCAAAATAAATATATGCCATTTTATAGATGGCAAAATGTTCTACTTAAACGGTGAAGGCGGTTGTTCCCTTACGAGTAGTCAGTTACAAGAAATTTGATTTAAAAATGGCCAAGTGTCGAAAATATCGACTTTCACCTACAACTTTTAAACAATTGATGTTATCGAAAAGTAATTTATGCAAAGTTTGTAGATTATGTCAAATTCTAAAACAAAAATTATTTTTTTAGTTCTAGTAGAAATATCGCAAGAATTTGGGTTAAAGTCAAAATTAACGGTTTTTTTTTATTTTTACTGTTAAATTGTTGTTGTTGTTGTTGTTGTTCAAAAAATTAGCTAAAAAACTTCGTAGAGTTTGAGATGAAAAAAGAACGCTGTCTGAATTCTTTATTAAATATGACTGTATGGACACAAACAAAATTTTAAATCGTTGGGGTGGTTTAAAAAAAAAAAAATTATTTTGTCTACATAAAATTTCAAAATATATAATTAACAAAAGTTTTTCTTTAAAATGTTTCATTTTATTATGAACTTGAAATATGAAAATAATTATAAAAAAAATATAAAAAAGCATTTAAATCGCCATTTTAATTTATAAACAATTAGTTGAAAACTTAGAGCTCAGAAACAAGTATGCCATTTGATTACTTGAAAAAATATGAATATAAGCAAACAAAAATTAAATCGTTGGAGCGGTTTGCTAAAAAAATAATTTTTTTATATATAAAATTTTAACAACATTTTTAAAAAAAGTTTTAGTATGCCAATTTTGAGTATGTATAAAAATACATTTTTAAAACTAGTTTCAAATAAAATACACCCACTTGTTTTTGAAATATTGAATTTTCAAAAAAAAAATAAATATTTTTTTTAATAATCCAAAATGTATTTTTTTCAAAAGTTGTAAATGCAATATTATTACTTTTGCATACAAATTTTCACCGAAATCGTTTGAGCCGTTAATGAGAGATTCGAAAATGTAAGAAACCGTTCTATGACAGGTACCGTTGAAAACGGTTTTCGGTAAATTTTTTTCTTATCAAAAACTACAATACTTACAATAAAACACCGATTTCTTTTAAATCAAAATCGTTAGAGCCGTTTTTGAAATAAATAATCTTTTCATTTACGGTTGTTTGATTGTTATCTCGAAACTTTTTTTTGCACGAGTCCAAAACTTGGCCTTTAGTACCTACATACATATATCGCAAGTAATAATAATGAATTTAAAATAACCGTTTTAAAACAAATCGAAAATAAAAAAAATTGAGAATTAATAACCATTTTTTGGAAATGGTTTCCTATCGAAAGGTAGCTTTTACATAACGAAATTTATTCAATTTTTTCAAGAAAAGTTGTGGAGCCGTTTTTGAGAAAAATAATGTTTTGGTAAATTGCTAAGAAAAATTTCATGGCAGGTAACGTTATTTTTAGTTCAAACAAAAAGAATAAAAAAGCGTGTGGGCAGAATCACCAAAAACCACTATGTACCCAGTTTTATGAAAATCAGTCCAGCCGTTTAGACTGTAGCCGAACAGACAGACACTTTCCTGGTGTTCTCTATCATCGCAATGTCATTTTTAATTGATATCTCGAATTTTGTGCACGAATCTAAAACTTGCCTTATAAGTAGTTCCTTTGGATGATTCTACAAAAATTGGGATAAAATGATAATAGTTTGGAAATAACACTTTTGGAAGCAAAAAGTCGTAAAACCTAACTATATATAAACTTTAGAACGTCCTTTCACATAATTGAGAATGGCCAGTCAAAAAAATTAAAAAAACAAAGATTTTATAGCCTTTTATGAAAACAGGTGTTCCAAGGAACTGAACATTTTTTTTAACTTTTTAATATTTTAAGTCAATTTTTTAAAGAAAATCATACCCCTCACCCTAATGGGGAAAAATATACCCCCTCCAACACATTTTTTTTTATTTTTTCGACCGAACCTGTGCCGTCTAGCACTTTTTTACAATTTTTGCAAAACACCCTGTGTAAATTATCTTTAAATTTCTTAACCACTTACAAATAAGAGTAAGTTCATGCGATCGAGTCCTGTTTTTTAATTTACATATATTTAAGAAGGTAAGCAGCATTTTGTGAGCATTTTTGTGGCCTCAAGAGATAAAATCAGTAATTAAAGGTCAGGGGACTGAGGCCAAGGGACAGAGTATTTTCATAGTTTTTGCCACTAAAACATGTTAACGCATTTTACGAAAAAATAAAAAAGTTATATAATTTAGGTTCTACGAAGCCTATATTAAAATGCTAAAATATATACCTGCTTACATATAAATATTTTCTGTAAACACTCATCAGGGGACTGAGAAACTGAACGGACAATCCTTAACCTCTCGCACAAGTGCCTTCTTAACAAATTAAATAGCAAACGGGGTTAAGATACGAAAATGATTTTACTGTCACCAGACTTAATGCTTCACGCTGCTATATCTGAAACTTGGATAGTTTTCAAAGTTAAGGATATGTTTGTCTTTTCAATCGGTCAGGGGACTGATTAGAAATCCGGGGGGCAAAGTTCAATGATTTGTTTTTTGTAATAAAATATAATGGTACTAAAAATTCTTTTATATCATAAAAAGATATAATTATCTTACGTCAATAATTGAAACTTTATTTTGGTTTTGGAACTGAAATAAGAGAATTGTAATAATGTTTCTTTTGGAAAACGAGCAGGGGGCACGTCAGGGGACTGAGAGTTAGACCCTTTGAAGTATTTTTTGAGTAATGGAAATATGTCAGATCTTTATAATTTTGTCTGGCCATGTAGACATCAATTAGTTTTGTAGTTATACTAAAAAATCAGATAGAATACTTGAACAGGTTTTAAAATATCAACGGAGCCGTCAAATATTCCATCATTTGTAGAATCATAGGGGTGATTCTAGTAATAAAATTTTGTATTGGAAAATCATTTTTCGAATAGGAAAAAGTTGTAGGCAAAGCTTAAGAGGTTCAAATATATTCTTGAAATCAAAAAATCAGTAATAGTTTGCCAGAGTTGAATGAAACAGCACTCAAAAACCGTTAATACTCTTAAACAAAATGAAAATGAGACAATTATACTTCAAAAGTTTTTGCACTTTGATTGACTTCTGAAATACATGGTTTTTAATCTGTGGTGGTGACTGTGGGATTGATACCCTCTATAAAAACAAGTATTTAAGAAAATTTAAAATATTCAAATCCCAGCAATATAACTACTCTTAAAAAATTCTAAGTTCTAACTTTGTTTGAACTTTATTGATTTGACTGCATTTGAGCTTCAATAATATCGTTATTTTTCGGAAAACCATTTATACAAAAAAATATGTACATACATAAATGTAGTATTTAATCTATCATATTAATCGTATAAAAGAACCAATCTTTGTGAGATAACTGTGAGAATTTTTCTGCTCGCTGAAGTGCAAAGTTTGTAGGTTCTATAATGCTTACAAAAAGGGACCATCGCATTGCATTGGAGCGCTATCCATCCAACTTTTACATTAAAAGGGCTGGAAATATATTTTTTTTTGTATATATATACATATATAACACATAAGTATATTTAAGATTGTTAATATAATAAAATCTTTAGTATCTCTATGCTTCGAAATGTGGGGTTATTGAAGTCTAAAAGGGCATATCGATTGAATATAATGGAACTCCTACATATTTTATGTGAAACGACTAGTATAGTATATTAAGGAGTGTTTTTTATCTTGGTATAGAACATTTTTAGGGATGCTTCCCGAAGAAATTTGTTGAAGTGCACTTTGGACAATTGGAAGAAACTCTCAAAATAAAATCCGATGTGATTTTATATTAAATTTAGAAAAAAAAAAATGGATAAAGTAAATTAAACTTTTATTGTGTAACATTTTAAAAGATTAAATACGAACTTGGTAGTGTGTATGCTAAGATTGATTGATATCTTTGTGAAAAACTCAATATAGCTCGAGAGGCTAGCGTAAGCTTATCTATATAATCTCGATAGCCTTTTAGTCTAAATATTTAAAAAAACTACTGAACGGCCAAGCTTATCATTGTTGTTAAGGTTTTAAAATGCACTTTTCCGGATGTATTTTTGTCAAAAAGGCTCAGAAAGTGGGCTTTTACCACTTTTATTTTATTTTCAGCAGTTTATAGGTCAAGTGTTAGCAATATCACCTTTTTTATACAAATTTCCCCACTATCCGGAAGCCTTCATTTGATATATCATTTGTAAGAAATTGCCTTTAAAATTGGTAAAGGCTGTTTTGGCTGACGTGTTTTCAATCTGGCAATGCTTTTCTTCAGAGTTGGTCTTTTTGACAGCTGTCACTTGATTAATGCTCAGTTTGGTTTGCCAATTGATAATGAATAGACTTACTTCTGAACAACGTTTGCAAATTGTGCAAATTGGTTCGGTTCGGGCGAAGCATGGCTAAACAATCTATTTATTGAAGGAAACTTTTGGTGAGCGCATTATCTCGCGTCGTGGGGTTATTTTTTGTGGAGTTATGTGAAATCGCTTGTCTACGCGGATAAGCCTGAGACGATTGATGCCTTAGAAGAGAATATTCGGCGTCTCCCCAAAAGTTTCCTTCAGTAAATTGATTGTTTCGCGATGCGTCGCGCGAACCGAAAAAATTGATTTTGTTACAACTAATTAACGACTAATTAAAAGTTATTTATTAAATAGTAAAATGTTATGTCTTAAAGTTTTTACCAATTTTTGAAAAAAAAACATAGAACATTGAAATTGTCAAAACTTATTAACGATTTAATAACCATGAATTATTTGGCCATAAATTATTCGCTTTAAAGAGTTTTTGACATTTTTTGTGGTAGTGCTATTCTAACTAGAAGTGAAGTTAACAAAGAATACCAAAAAACGTAGAAACATTGCACGACAAATTCGAAATTATCACAACTATTTCAGGACTAGTTAACGATAAATTATTAAGTCTTATGACCATTCGGTTCTAGCAGTTTTTACCCCTTTTTTAAGTGATACTTTGCTTACATAAAAAACTTTGCGTGACAAATTCGAAACTGTGACACATAATTAACGCAAAATTATCCACCTACCCATTTTTCGATTCATCAAAGTAGATTTGCTCACTTGACACTTATAGAAAAAAATAACCAAAAAACACATAGAAAACATCGTAAGACAAAATTGATTTTTTCACAACTAAATAACGACTAATTTACGGCAAATTATAAAGCATTAAAATATTAAAATTTGGAAGTTTTTACTACTTTTCAAAAAAACACATAGAAAATATAGAACGAAAAAATTCGAAATTGTCACAACTAATTAACGGCAAATTATCCACCTATTCATTTTTCGTTTCGTCAAAGTTGCTTTGCTAACTTGACACTCATTTAAACATTATATGGGCCCTCACTTGGCTAAATTGAATTGTTGAATTGTTGTTAACTTCCAATTGCCATCATTCTTTTTGACCAAAGTTATTCGAAAATGTGTATGCCTTACCTACTCTTTTTTTTTAAACCAGACGATGTTAAAAAAGTCAAAACAAAATCAAATGAAAAACTTACAAAAGCTTTTCCTTTTTGAAGCCAAATAATATTTCTCTTACAATCCAATTGAGCTTTGTACTCCTGCTACTACCATTAACACTCGAGTGTTAAATTAAACCCTTATTCACAATATTAAAGCAGAAAAGAACAGTACACTCAAGGGCGAATCCAGGGGGCCATGAACCTTCCCTTCAACCACAAAGAAAATCTAAACAGAAGTAATGTCCACTTATCTATATACAGATCAATAAAATGAGGGAAAAAACGAACCAGTTGAATTTGATTGTCTGGATTTAAAATTCCAATCTTTTATGGGCTTCACTTTGATTATACTCGTGAATAATATTTTATGATGGTATTCAGGACAGGGTGTGTAGGTACATTTAAGTACCTATTATTTTTATCTTTTAGGAATAATGTCATACGACAATGTTAAGAGTTAATTTTTTTTAAATTTTTATTTAACTCCCACAGATTTTAGATAAATTTTCTATTGTGAATGTTACAATTATATTTAAATTTTTTTTTGTGTTGGTTGGCTGCGCCCCCTTAACTGAATTTCTATATTAGAAAAAAACCAACAACAACGCAAAAGTAAAACTTACAGCGAGAAAACGAAATTTAAAGTAGTTCTTCATTCTAGGGTGTAATTAAAAGGTCACGAAAGGATTTAACCTAAAAGCAATCTCGATTTTACGAAGTGAAAAAGCTCATTTTAAGAGTTTAAAGAATAAATTGAAATGTTCTATACCAGCGTATTTAGCTTTAGTAAATGGTTCTCATGAAGGTACAATTGCAGCTCAAGCATTTCTTGTTCACAAATAGTTTTTGTTGCAACGGATATTCCTTTTTAGCGTTATGGTTGCCTCTTTATAACATTTTTAAAACCACAGAATAAAAATGAAAGATATCAAACCTTAAGGCATTTCTGTTTTACAGTAGCTGTGTCAGGAATACAAATAAGGCTATATATAAAAAGAACAAATGCACACCCACACCTTTAAAGGGTAATATGTCTTAGTATTAAAAGAAGTTAAACAATAAAGACACATTTTCTTTGGAATGCTTTTTATTTTTATTTTTTTTAAAGTACCAAGTGTTTTAGGACATATACGTCCTTATTTATTAGCTTTTTAAGGCGGTTGACTAGTTAGACAGTTTTTTAAAAGCCCTTAATAGTTGGAAATATGCTTTATATAATTAAATAAAGCGTCAATTATAAGACAAATCTTAAACAGCCGATGCCGTTGTCCAAGTTAGATAACTTAAAGACAACAGTAAACAAAGTTTATTAATAACTTTTTGGAGTTGAACGGCTGACAAAAGTTAGACAAAGCTTATAAAAACGACTGAAAGTGAATATATCATGGCACTCCTTCGAAAAGCTTAGTAATTTGGAATACGCTGACGCAACGAGAACTGGCTGTTTAAGGATCACCCCTAAAAAGACAATAATGCTGCAGACCAGTAGCAACACATTATCATATTATTATGATACACACACTTCAACTATCTAGAAAGTATTGTATGAACTGGTGGTGGAACGGACTTTGATGTTGTCAATAGAATAAGAATAGCTAGTAGTGCATTTGGAAAACCTTCTAAGGTGTAGATCTCCTCCGCTTTTAGTGAGAGCAGGAGACTAAAATATAAACAGTATTCATCACTTTGAAGTCAAAACAACTCCTTTTTTTTCTTTTCTACTTATGTGAACTACTGCGACATAAAATAATTGAGCGAGTGAATCGAAAACAATTCAGTCTTGGTTTTTAATAAAAAAATTGAGGAATTTTTGTGAGGAGTCCTGTTTATATTTCTGAGTTCTCTAAGCCCTCTGAGTTGTCAGAAATATAAACTAGCTAATTGTAAAGATTTTTTAACCAAAAACCATAAGTAATGTTGAAATGTGGAATACAACTCATCAGAGAAGATCTTGATATCAGCCAACGAAAATGACGATAGATTGGCTATTCATTGGGCGTTTTTCTTTTTTAACTCCGAGCATGGCACTGAGTTGTCAAACAAAATATCTGTGTGTCTATTTTAGCTCAGAGCTCTCAGAGCGCTCAACTTGTGTTTCTTTTTTAAATTACGCTCCATGAGCTCAGAACTAAAAGATCGAGCGAATGGTATACATAGCTGAGCGCAGCCAACTTCACTCTTTTTTTCAGTTGATTGGGCATCTATCAGATGAAAATTAAAAGTCGGTACTAAATTTTTTGTGCGTTGCACGCATCGCAATCTTAAGTTCAGGGCTTAGATGTGTTTCAAAATTTTATCGGAGGGCTCTGGCTTACTCTGCTCAGAGCTAACTACCATAGCCCGAGCTCTACTCCATGCTCAGCTCAGAGCTAAAAAGAAAAACGCCTATTGAGAAAACCAAACGACACCATATCGCAACAGTTCTTCGTGTGGAATCGTCAGGGAGTAATACTACGTTTTCATTAGACCAAATGAGGTAATTTCGTTGAAAATTTCCAAATTCGTTACGAAATCATCTCATTTTCCATACAATTTTCCATTTCTAAATAAGATAATTTCAACCAAATTTGCACGAAATTAGGTTGGAAATTAACTTAAAGCCTACTGAATACACCCAATTGACAACATTTTGAGGAGCTCTGTAAACATTTTGTATGAAAATGTCAAAGCTCAATGGAAGTAGAAAAAAAGTCCGTTGTAATTCAAATATGAAATTACCAAATTACATGTATGAAATTACCAAATTACATGTTAAAAAACACTTTTTATATAATTTTCGAAATAACCTCATTTTGGCTCTAATGAAAACGTAGTATAAGGGAGTTGGAAAAGCAAGAAACACTCGGAGGTAGGTCAACTGTACTTAATGGCTGATTAACAATGACGCGTTTGCGATGCGTATGTTACATTTAACAAGCGTTAGCAAAAAAAAAAACTAAAATGCATGCAAAAATCGAATAATTTCAACATTTGCATTGCAGCTGCTTGCGTTACGTTGGTTTGTGTACTTACTAATGGATGCAAAATCGTAACATAATGATCAACGCGTCATTGTAAGCACTAAGCAGAAATTCCTATGCCTGAACTTTTACTTTTGCGTTGACAGACAAATCTTTCAACGCAACGCCCAACGCGGCATTGTAAATTACTCATAACGAAGCTAAGTCCATTGATATTGAAACGGAACTTCACCTTAAATAAAAAAAAATGAAAAGATGCTCAAAAACCACGAAAAAGTTAAAAGTTTAATTTTAATTTAGTTGTTGTTGCCTTATAGTCTAAGAGCTAGCAGCATATTTTTGGGTTGAACACATAACCAAAAAATGAGTACGACGGTCTCAAAAGTTTTATATGTAAAATTGCCTAATTCAGGTAAGCTTCAGAGTTATACTCAAAATATTGTGACCACTTTCTCAGAAACGCATATGGGTGAATTTATTAGCATTTTTGGTTTTAAGTATGCTTATAGGCCAAACAAACATATTCAACAATAAAACCCCTTGCACGTAATTGCTCCCTTATACTTCTCATTTAATAGACTGTAGGTAAGATAGTTTTTTCAGTAAAATAAATTTATTGAATTTGTATTATTAAGGCCTTCTAGTAAAGAAAACAATAACGACTGTCATTTGACTTTTTTATAAAACGGATATTAAAAAGTAGTCTTAAGGATGGTTAAAGTAAATAAAATGCACGACTAGATCGCTTGTACTTGCTCTTAACTGTATAAACAACTAGTTAAAAATTTAGAGCCCAAAAACAAGTATGCCATTTGATTACTTGAAAAAATATGAATATATTCAACAAAAAAAAATTTAAATCGTTGGAGTGGTCTTCTAAAAAAATTAATTTCTTATATACAAAATTTAAATACCAATTTTAAAAAAGTTTTGGTATACCAATTCTGAGTATATAGTAAAATACATTTTTAAACCTAGTTTCAAGACAATTCATTCACACATTTTTGAAATATTGAATTTTCAAACAAAATTTTTTAATAATAAAAATATTTTTTTAAATCCAAAAAAAAATGTTTTCAAAATTTTGATATGCAATATTACTAACATTTTAAAAGAGCTTTTGCAAAAAAACTTGACAGAAATCGTTTGAGCCGATAATGAGAAAGTCGAAAATTAAAAAAACCTTTGTATGACAGGTACCGTTAATAACGGTTTTCGGTAAATTTTTTTCTTATCAAAAAGTACACCCTACCTGCAATGGTATATTGATTTTTTTTCATCAAAATCGTAAGAGCTGTTTTTGAGATAAATAAGCTAACTGAAAATTAGAACCTTCTATGATATATGGTTTTCGAAATATAGGCACCCAACTGATATTCGATAATTTGCATTTAGCCTGAAAATGGCTTTGGATACCTAGATTTTCGCCGCCAAGCCATACAAATGGTTTTGGTTTCCAAATTCTTTATTATCTATTTAAAAGCTATCCGTTTCTGAAAACCAAAAGCTACTGCAGTTAAATATTATTTGCATCCAATGTAATTTTACTGAATTTTTACGAAATCCTTTTATTGCGAATATCTAACGAACCAAGCTTTAAGTTGTTGCAACTTTAAGTTCTGAATAAAACACACTATTCCAGAAATTTGTAGTACCTCGTGGCATAATGGTTAGTGCGTAGGACTGTCATGGCAAATGTTTGGGTTCGATTCCCGTCCACTGCCACCTAAAAAAACAGAAATGTTTTTTTTTCCGAGGTACTGCCTCTTGCGAGGGACTGACAAATCCTCCAAGAGTATACTTGTCATGAATAAGTGCTTCTCAACTAGCCGTTTGGACTCGACAAAAAATTGTAGGTCCCCTCCATTCCTGCCAACAACACGCACACAGGAATGGTTGAGAGTTGTTAGTCACTAGGCCCTTGTTCTCCATGAGCTGTTGCGCCACTTAATTTATTTATTTATTTTATTTATTCCAGAAATTTAAACATTTAGTCACAAAATTTTTATATGGATTTAAAAAATAAATCTAACCCCTTGCCATTTTTTCAAAAAAAAGTAACTTTTTTTTTCAAAGTTAATGAATAAATCGTGCCGTACATTTTTGTCATGGTATGCTTGAAGAAATATTCACTCCAAAGTGATTTACTAATTTGCAGCCCCAAACTACCTATACTCGAATGTCTTTAAATGGCTATATTTTTGCCTTCAAAATAAATTGGTTCTTCGTTAAATCGAGTTTTCAAACTGTTTTCAAGATTTTGAAAACTGGGATTCAAATACTTCTCCTTTTTAAAATTCAATTAATCAGTCACTTTTATTTTAAATGTACCTGTTTGAAAAATTCTCTTGAGTATTATAATAATAACTTCTATCTATATAAAAACTTATGAACTCGTATACTGTATAAAAAGGCAACTCTTCCTTAATGCATACGATATATCAGAATTATATTGATTTGATTATTATTCTTTGTTCATTCTAGTCACATAACACAAACATCTGGGTGGCTACCGCCCTGCGACAACTGGAACCAGTGTGTAGATTTGCCATATGGGTGGGAGAGGGCTGTCGACTCAAAGGGTCGTCCTTATTTCATAAAGTAAGTATACGTAAAAAAAAAAATATTCTAATCTCGTCCACCTCATCATCATAATAATGATCATCTACATACGTATGTGTTCCTATGTATATCAGCATACTAAAAACATATTTGAGAAAGTCTGTATTTGCAATGAAAAAAATGTTCTACCAATATTTCATTCCACAGCCACCTGAATAAGACATCTACCTATGAAGCACCAGACTGTGTACGATGGGATGAAAATGCGCCAGAGCCAAGGGTGGTGGTGCTCCAACGAAGCCAAAATATGGGCTTTGGCTTTGTTGCTGGCAGTGAACGACCTGTGATAGTCCGTTTTGTCACGGATGGCGGCCCTAGCATGAATAAGGTGAGTTGCATTGTAAGGCTTTAAAGCTTAATATGCAGTCATATTTCATTGGGGGTAGATTAAGAGATTTGAGTTTTCGTCGCGTGTAAATGGAATTAACTTAAATGTATAGTGGATTGGAAAGAGCTTCTGGCTCTATTGTTCGACCAAAGAAATCGTGTTCGCCAATCCACCACCAAGCAATCAACAGATGACAATGTGTGTATGAGCACCGATTGCAAATGAGTTTGGTTTTTTTATATCGTAGTTTATTTTATCGACTAGAATAATAATTGATAGGTTTAACAGAAGATTAATTAAACGACTTTGTGTGACATATGTACTTATGAGTAATGACCAGGGAAAGGATTTTGTTGACTTGAAAAAATTATAAATTCAAAATAAAATACTAAAAATGGCAAAAAAAAGGCATTTATTAAATAAAGATAATAGTTATTAACATAATTTAAAATTCAATTTTAGAGGCATTACACTACCAACAGTTTTTTAAGTTCTTATTTAACAGCTTTCTGTGACTGCCACTTAAAAGCTAAAGGACCTCTATTATTAAGCAGAAGCAACTGAAATCCATTTAAAACTCTATTTATTCATTCCTTTTAACGATTTCGGGGAGTTTGAAATTGGCGTCGCCATTCATTACAGCATCCTCATACATATGAAGGTATTTGCTCAATGGTTTTAAGTTCCATATTTGCTTTTAAGACCAAGAACATTCACTAAATTTTCGTTGAATGAGAACATTAGTCCATTTGATATACATATCTTGATTAAAATAATAATAACTTTGCTCCAGAGATTTTTTGTCAAAAATTGTTAGTCTGTCAAATTTTTAAGAAATGAGACAGTCAAATTGCCGAAAAAGTTTTGGAACAGTTTTTTAGTAAATTTTTGACAAGAATTGTTTTTGTTTATCTCTAACATCTGAGCTATGCGTTAACTTGCATTTGAAAGACCAAAGAATTTCTGCTCAAAGAAATTCATTGGGCTTAATTTTTCAGAAAGTGGAACGGTTTTACTCTCTGGTTACCACTCTTTTCTTACCAAAACAACCAAATTTTTTGAGTGTGGAATAGGAATTGGACAAAAATTGGCTATTTTGGTCAATGTTTAGAAAAACCTAATGTTAGCTAAAAGCAATACCCTTTAATTTAAAAATATTTGTTTAGTCTTAAGCCGCATCCAGATCAATAAAAATTTACGTTGTACGCGGTGCGCCTTGTTCGGCGGAAATATTTGTGTAGATGCAAGAAAATACGTCAATGTGGACGTCCGGGTGCACACAAATTTTTGTGTCACATTCAACGCACGCTGCAGTACCTTGTTTCATGATGTTTAGTGCGTTGGACTGTCATGTTGAAGGTCTGGGTTTGATTCCCCCCTAAAAACAGAAATGTTTTTCTCGGGGTACTGCCTCTTGCGAGGAAGTGACAAATCCTCGAAGAGTATACTTGTCATGAATAAGTGCTTCTCATCTATAGCTGTTCGGACTCGGCAAAAAATTGTAGATCCCCTCCAATCCTGCCAACAACTCGCACACAGAAATTGCTGAGAGTTGTAAGTCACTAGGCCCTGGTTCTCCACGAGCTATTGTGCCACCAAATTTTTTTTTTTTTATTCAACGCCCGCTTTCCGATTCCGATTTATTTTTTACTCACTAGAAAAAATGTATGGCGCACAGGTGTTTTGATGTGTACGAAATAAAATATTTGAATGCAAACTCAGCATTCAGACACGGCATAGTACGTGAAAATTAATTTCGAAATTAACTTAAATTTTCGGCGAAAATGTTTTTGACGAATACAAAATTCAATATTCAGAGCGCGCGGCACACAACGTAAATTTGTATTGATCTGGAGGTGGCTTTAGAAAAAAACAATGAATTTAGAAGAAAAAACAGCGAAAAGGGCAAAATAAATTATTCATTTTTGAAATCAAGTAGACATGAAACGTATTTGTATAAAGTCGATGCTCTCAAAAGTTTACGCACAAAAAAAGACAAAGAGAGATATCAAATGGAACTTTCAAAGTTCACATTAGAGTTTAAAGCTAATGTAGAATCTTTGATGCTTAGCCCCACAGTATCCAGAATGAGAACTGTTAGAAAAAATTTAAAATGGCCGGCCTTGGAAACAAAAAAGGAATGATAATTTAAATAATACTTAAAACCAGGGAGGAGTATTGTTTGTATAGTGAAATAATCATATAATAAAACGACAAACACGATTTTTGTGGTACAATTTACGCGGTCTACTAAAAGCCGAAGGCATAAAAACTATATATCTTTGGAACGGTTTTTTTGCACAGACGTGCAGAATGCAAAAATTTTTAATATTACTGTACCACAAAAACTAAAAAACAATAAAATCAAATTGCGTGATAAGTGCGAGCAAGAGCGAGATCGAGCGTTTGTGACGTTTTGATTTTTTCCACCCACCAACCAACCAATTTTCCAGCACTGACTGGAAAGATTACTGGAATGTTTGATGGCAGCATTCTGTTCTGTAAAAAATAAAAAGTAGTAGCTCATACCACGTTTACATGAAGGATCGGATTCAATCCGAATTGAAATTTCAACCCAGGCTTATGACAATTCCAGATGGAAAGATTGAATTCAAATAGAATTGAACTAACAGTTTTGCTTTCATTGTGTGGGTGCGACGTTGTAAGTAAAATAAATTTCGACCACAAATAACAAAAAACCAAAATAAGTAAAAGATGCAACATGCAACAGTCTGGGAACAGAATTCCAACAAGCATCTGAAATCTCGATTCTTCAATCCTTCGATCTAAGTATATACATTCTATTTTCTATTCGATCCAGCTCGCCGAGTTACAGGTCTACATGGACCTAGATCCTGATTCAATTCGGATTCAATCCTTCATGTAAGCGAGTTATCAGTTTTTCTCTACGCTAAAGCCAGCTTTTATTGACAAATAATGTTATAACTTCTCGAATTTCGAGGGCTGGACGTACTAGTAATAATTAACACAAAAAAGCTTGAAACAATAGTTTTTGCTAATAAGCAAGTAACAATTGAACACACAACATATAACAAATTTAGTTGCTTAACAAGTTTCCACTGATTTTGTCAACTACCCAGAACTAAACGAAAATGTAGTGTGTTAAGCGCCATCTATTGGAAAACCTAAAAATTTTGAGTTTAATTACTTTCTTATCATTTCCACAGCTGCTTTATTGTATCAATTGAACTTTAAAGATGTAACTCTGATAAAAAAATTTCTCAAGTGGATGATTAGGCAAAGTGTAAAAGACTGATAACTTTTTTTTTTTAATAAAAAATTATTTTCAAATTCTGAGGCGAAATGCTAGAGTAACCAATCAATTAATACTCTAATGAATATTTACATAGATTAAAATGATGCTCCCGAAATCTTAAAATAGGTCTATTCTTTGAACAAGCAAGCAAAAGAAAAGAAATAAAAAATCAATAAGAGAATAAAGGAAGCAATTTAAACACGTTTTTTCACTCATTCTAATGTATATTTTAAGTATTCCAAACACTATGCCACAAATAAACTTTTGCGGTAAATAAATTGAACTTATATTTTTTGTTACAATCGAAAATGAATGCTCAGTGGTTTTTAAAAGTCATTGGTGTGTGAAACCCTTGTTCAACTTTTTACAGCCTTCATTTGAAATTTTGTTTTTTTTTTTTTTCCTTTTTAAATTTATTTGGTATCCTATACATTACATACAATGTGGGTCAAATGCTTATTCCATAGTCAGCTAAGTCCCTTTATTATTTTTATTTCCCCAGGCATGGGTATAGCATATCTCTTCAAACTTGGCCCAAACATTCTTGTATCCTTTAGTACTATACATTGTATATACACAAATATATACACAAATACATTTCCTAGATAATAAAGAAAAAGACAGTGCCAAAAAGTCTTTTAATACAAATTGTAGGCTACATCTTGTCACAACAAACAATTACCTTAGAGAAGTTCAAAAACCTTTCACAATTCACATCAAGAAATTGGTTATCTAGGAAAGAAGGACTATTATGTAGAAACGAAAGAAGAAACAGATCAACTTAAATCGTTAATGACAAAAAAAAGTTAAGGTACTGATTGTGCGTTGTCAGATAAAAAAAGAGGATTCGGGTATCCGATTTATGCTGTAGCTTCTATTGAGAAATAAAGGCTCGTGGCGTTTAATTAACCTTTAACTGTCGTCTTTTTTCATTTAATCGACTCTATTTGTGCTCATTTCAACTACATGCGGTTCCTGATGTGTTAATTTGTTCACTAATTGTGTAGGTCAAAGAAGCTAATGAAGGGGATTTGGCTACAATGCATCATACCAAGAATATTTTTTTGTAGTTCGATATTATTTGGTATTGTAATTAAGTCTCTTTTAAATTAAAGAAAGTTTTTTTTTATTAAAGTTGCATTAAGAACAGGTTTGTGTTGTGTAATGGCAAATATCCCCAACAGCTTAGCGATCCAAATAAAAGTTAAGACAAAATATTTGCTGGTTTATTGAAATAAAATGGTAAAATTTACTAAAATTATCAAAACCCTTGGACTCAAACTGTTGTGTCCAAAGGATGTTCAATGTAAATGTTAAATGTTATTGACTGATGACTTAAGAAAGTAACAAAATCAGGTAAAGGTTAAAGCGTTTTTTTTTTACCACAGGACTTAAATACCTAGTTCTTAATTGATGAATCTATTCAAAAGAGTGAATTCTATGGAGCACGATCAAAAATATTTTTATTTAATGTGAGTTCTGGGACGAACAAACAAAAACTCCGAGCTCTGAGCTCTTGCCAATGAAAAATTTTATAATGTCGCACAAATAAGGGATCTGACGGAAAAAAAGTTGAATTATTAAAGTTTCGAAAAATGCATTAAAAATGCAGGAATATCTTATTTATTTTGGAAATAAAAGATTTAAGTTCTTTTACTGCTTTTAACTTTTTTTGTTTCATTTTTTAAAATGCATTCATGGTTTTGGGAACATTTCTCGCTCCAGTTGTTAAATTATAACGAAACTTACTTCTAATTCTCACTTTCATGGATTCAGCAAGTGAATATTTGGGTGCTCTTTCAAAACTTGCCTACTGAATATTAGTTAATTGATTAATAAAGGGTTTTTCGATAGGGACGCTACAAAAGTAGAGCGACAGGGACAGCAAACGACGCCATATTTCTTGCCGCTCTTTTGACATTTCTCTTCAGTAAGGTTTGCCATTTCATGATGGAAAGATAAACGAGCCAACAACCAGTCGAAATTATAAAAATTTACTACCGAAATTCGGAGTCAGTGGCCTCAACGTTAAGAGCACTACGTCCAATTTATGGTCGTCATAATCGTCCTAGCAGATCAGAAATTGAGCGTCTAGTGAAAAAATTTGAATCCACAGGCACAGTACAAAATATTCTCGTGCCAGTGAGACAAAGAAGTGCCCGTAGTGTCGAGAATATTGCTGCCGCTGAGGCTTCAGTTGCAGAAAGCCCTAATGTGTCTCACACGTCGTTCTCAAGCGTTGGGCATCTCTGTGACGTCGTTGTGGCGAATTTTGCGAAAAAAATCTTGGCCTACATCCTAACAAGATCATCACTTGACCACCAGAAGCGTCGTATGTTCGTGAATTGGGCTGAGCAACAACTTGAAAATGATTCGGATTTTCATCGAAAAATCATCTTCAGCGATGAGGCTCATTTCTGGCCGAATGGCTTCGTCAATAAACAAAATATGCAGTATTGGTCTGGCAGCAATCCACACGCACTCCATGAGTCGAGTCATCATTGCATCCCAAAAAAATTAAGGTTTGGTGTGGTTTATGGGCCGGCGGCGTCATTGGGCCGTACTTCTTCCGTGATGATCAAGACCGGCACGTTACTGTGAATGGGGATCGCTACCATTCAATAATTACGGAATATTTTTGGCCCCAATCGGATGATATGGACTTGGAGGACATGTGGTTCCAACAGGACGGCGCCACAAGCCACACAGCGAATGTGACAATCAATTTATTGGAAACCAGGTTTGGAGAAGGTGTTATCTCACGAAATGGTCCAGTCGCTTGGCCGCCTCGGTCGTGCGATTTGACGCTGTTAGACTATTTCCTGTAGGGCTACGTCAAGTCTATGGTCTATGCCAACAAGCCAGTGACGATTGATGAACTTTGTAAGAATATCGAACGTGAAATTGCAGCAGTATCGCCCGATTTATACTTGAAAACCGTCGAAAATTGGGTTCAGCGTCTGGACTTCTGCAAGCGTGCCCGTGGTGGCCATCCAAAAGATATTGAATTCCATACATAATGGCATCGAACGTACTTTCACTGGAATAAAGAATTTCATTGATATCAAAAAAGTCTTAGTTTAGGGTTACGGTTTACACTTACGGGTTACGGTGTAAAAGTTTAGAGTGTAAGGCCTTCAGTTAGGGTTTAAGGTTAAAGATTTAGGGTTTAGAGTTTAGAATTTAAAGTTTTGGGCTTAGGGTTTAGGGTTAAGGGGCTTAGGGATTAGAGTTTAGGTTTAGGGTTTAGGGTTTTGGGTTTTGGGTTTTGGGTTTAGGGTTTATGGTTTAATGCTTAGGGCTAAGGGCTTAAGGCCTTAGCTGCGTAACGACTTAAAATTTACTATCTTGAAATATTTAAAAAGAAATAAAATTGAAAAAACTTCATCTACGTTTGCAAAAATTAAAAATCAACAAAAAACAATAAGAAGTGTATTCATGCAACTTCGTAAAACTGTAGATAAGTTAACAACTTGGTTAAGTTTATCTTTGGTTGATGAACTTTCAAATTTTGTATGGAAAATGATTTACACAATTTGGTTAAACTTAACAGAGGATTTTTTTGCCTAAGACTTACCAAACTGGTTAAACTAATCCAAACGTCATTGTGACTTTTACTCTAATTGAATTACCTAGCATTTAATCAAATGTATAAAAAGGGTCGTTCATTAAAACTTTTCGTAAGCTTATCACTTAACACAATTTGTGAACTTACGAAGCTGCATGAATACCCTTAATATATTCCAACCCAATATTTTTCAAGAGTCAAAATAACTTAAGGATATGTTTAACCAGTTTGGTTAATTTAAAAAATAATTTTTAATCTTACGCATCCTTTGATAAGTTTATCCAAATTGTGTAAAGCATTTCCCATAGAAAATTTGACAGTTCATTAACCAAAAGAAAAACTTATCCAATTTGTAAACTTATCTAGGGTTTTACGAAGTTGCATGAATACTCTAATTAGAAAGATATGTATACCTACGTAAATTTAACTAAATTCACTTTACGTCCGTAACACTTACTACACCATCAATAGCGGTAAAATATTTTGTATCTTTGAACCATATGAGTATTTATACGTTCACATACGTTTAATCCAGGATTTTATTTTTTTTAAGGGATTGCCTTGGGATCAATTTCATTTTTCTTTGACTTACTTATCAAATTAAATATAATTTGACATCATAGAAAAAATTACTTTTGAGCTTATGCAAAGCAACAAGAAAAACAAAGCATTCTATTTTGAACTTAAATTATGCTTATGATTTTCATCACGTGAGTATTCTTATGCAACGTTTACAGGAACCCAAAACAAAATCAAAAATCAATTTTAAAAGTGAAATGCTAAACCGCATTCGTAGTTTGTTTGTATCGCAGTTCCTGTTGGACTAAAAAACTTATACTGATTTCATTTGTTCTTATATTTTTGCACCTTTTATAATTTCAATTTGGAGACAAAAACTCATTTTTCGTATTCATTATTGAGACAATTCTTATTATCGACCTACCATTTATATTAATCAAATGGTATTTCGTAGAACTAATTGACAATACTAACGATGCGTATATTATATTTATAATATATTCGAACAACCTACACTAATGCGAAACAAAATACAAACTTAAATTCTGTAACTTTTTTTCAAAATAACTTCTTATCTTTACACTAACGTAGATATATTTGTATATTTGTATATTTTTCTATGAACCAAAAAATATTTTCCCTTTTTTTTGATACTGTAAAATGAGATATCATTCAAGAGACAATCCTTATGTAACGTCAGACATAGCTAAAAAGAGCACTTTTATTTGAGTGTTCATTTTAGATCTTTCTCGTACTACATCAGCAGTCAACATTAGCAGGATATGACAGGACACTCATTATTTTTCTTTTTAAAGGTCCATTCCTTTTGGGAGCATAGAAATGTCTTTTTGTGTAAGCTCTACGCTTCTATGATTTTATATGTACACAAATTTAAAAAAATGCTGTATATTACCACGACTCGGATGAATGTACGTGCTCATTTATGCAGAATAACGATATCCTTTTGTGGTTGTACTACATTTATATGTATACAATATAGTGTATCTTTTTTTACCAGAGAAGAAACAAAATCTGCTGAAATATATTTCAATAAAATTGTGCTGATATTTGAAAAACATACATACAAGCCGTGTTATTTTTTGTTGCTCATTAATTACAAGCTTCCTTTTATATTTTATTCGAAACAAAAAAACAAACACCAGGGAACCAAAAGCGTGATTTGTTTTGTTGTTTTACTTAACAAATGAATAAAGAGTAGCTCACGAGAGACAACACGGATACAATAAAAAAAATATGTTCCCGAAAAAAAAATTGTATTTTTCTATTTAATGAATTTATAAATTATAAAATTTGAGAGAAACAGAATAAAACCTATTTAAATGTGAAAAAATGTAGTCAAAATCTATTATGTCATTGGAACAAATTGTATTTAATAGGCAAAGGTTTTAGAGAGTAGAAGCTGAACACTCCAACTGGATTACAGAGACAGTAACGAATTTATGGGATTGAGTTATACATAAAGGTATTTTACAGGGACTAACCCAATCTAGTATGTTAGTATTTAGTTAAACAAATTTTCATTGACAGAAAACGAAAACCAAGATCTCTGAGGAAACCCAAGTCAAGTTCAATGCACTTTCCTCCCTTTTTTTTCTTCTTCGGCTGAAACTTTGGTTAGGTTGGGCTGTCTTGTCTTTATTTTATTTTAATCGTTCGGAACATCAAGCTTATTTGTTGACTGATACCGAATCGTTTCAGTGTGCGCACTCTCATACTTGATAAGAGCCTGGTAAAACTATCGGCCGATAGAAAGTCTGTAGTTCGTGGGAGCTCTTAAGGTCATGGAATCGTTGAGTTTTGTGAAACGAAATCTTCTCTTTTTGTATGAATAGATTCACTTTTAGCCTGACAGTATCGAGTATACCTACGGTGACGGTTCATTATTATAATGAACAGTTCTGTATTTAAGGACAGTGTTCATTATGAATTATTTTGTATTCAAAAACATGTAAATGTCTGTATTTCATAAGTTGTTCATTACTATATTTTCTGTATTCCAGATAAATTCTTAAAAACATTAACGCAAACAACAAAATAAAAACTTAATTTTAATTACAAAAATTTATTATGTTTAGATGATCTTACCCACAGAACAAGGAGACAAATTACCTAGTACAAAATTATTTTAAACTAGACTTGGGTTTGTTTGCAGATCAAAAAAATGCAAAAAAAAAAATTGTTTGCCCTGATGCTACTGCCTCTCAGGTGACAATGCTTATATAATGGCAACTTCCAAACGCAGTACAAATTCTTGAAAAAAAAATCATGATTTTGTTTTTCAATAACCAATAATTTGAAGTGCAAAGGTATTGATAGAACAACTTCATAAAACAAAAAATGTATTGTAAAGCAGACTGAATTCCTTATGACTTTAAATTATAGGTACTCTATTTGAAGTAAAGTCTATTTTTTAAGGAATGAATATTTATTCAATGGTAAATGAAAATTGAGTTGAATTTGGTTTCTTTTTTTTTTTGTTCATTATTCGAAATTCTAAAATATGGTCACCGTAAGTAGACCTAACCAACCAAACTGAGCACAAAACAGAAAAACTTTAATTTTTATCAAATCATGCCTATAATTAGCAAATTTGCAATTTTTTTTAAATATTTATGGGACAGGGTAGTAAAAGTTGTGAACAACACAGTTTTTGCATGGAAATGGAAAATGTTGGTGCTTAAAAAATGGCTTTTGGCCGTGAAAGTTATAAGTATAGGAATTTTGTATCCCTTCGACATATGGCAGCATAAACTGGGTCGAAAACAGCACAGTTATGTACTTAAGAAAATATAAAAATCAAACAAAAACCATAAATTAATTTTGGGCCTTAAATTTGCAATTATTCGAATTTTTATCTCTTTGGCGAATGGCAGCACACATTTTTGAGAAATTTTAAAACTAACAAATATATTCATTCGTAAAGCTTTCAAATTTGAAAATTTGTAACAATAATTTTCGCATAAAGCAGCCCAAATTAGTTTTTTAAAATTAAAAATGACAAAAGTATCAAATCTGTAAAATAACAACAACAATAGGGTATACTTGAAGATAGTGAAACTTTTTTTATTTTTAAATTCTCTCTCGTTTTGACCATATTTTTGTTGAGATTCCTGATTGCCTTTTATGTTTTTTGAGGTCTTGACTTTTTTAATTCCTTTTTTTTAATTATCTCTTTTTCGTTTTTGTGGTCTGTTTTTTTTCTGAATAGCAATTCTTTTCACGGTGCTAAGCTCAGTTTTTACTACAAGGACAAAATTATATGTGTCTTGTCCGAGGTATTGCTACCATCCTTATAGAGAAAATTGGCAGGAAGTAAATATTATTGCAAGAAATTATTTAATTAAAGTTCAATAAAGATTTGAATGCCTCGGTACTGACATCCACGGTATTGACATTTAGACTCTTTATTTAACCTCAGTTCTCATTACTAGTGATAAAAATGATTTTCAAGAGAATTTTAACTTATACCCTCAAAAGAAAAGAAAATACTACCACTGTACTGACAAATAAATTTGTGACATACTATTTCGAAATGAAGACATATCACCCTTAAAATACAAGAACGTACAAGAAAAAATAAAATGATTATTGTAAACTATAAACAAATAGTGTCTTTTTTTTAGAATACCACCATACAAACATTTTAAAACTTAAACAAAATGGCGGTTCAGCAGGAAATCTTCAGAATTCAAAAACAAAACTAAATCCAAGGACAAGATTCATATATTATTATTTAATTTATGTATTTTGACTTAATTTATGCAAAATTTTTAAATAAAAGTATTGCACTCAAACTTTTCGAAAAACAATATTTATATTCAATGAATTATGTAGAATGTAGTAAAAAGCCATTTACCAATTCAAACCTAAAATATATATGAAAATTTTACATTAAATAACAAAAAAAACACTGGACAAGAAGAATCACAGTTTACACGGAATCACCCATCTACCTCATTTCAAGTCCTTCCCTGTACTTTTAAAACGCTAATAACGGGTGATTTTTTAAGAGGTTTAGAACTTTTAAAAAAAAAAACACAAAAAATTCAAAAAATTGAATGAAATATTTATTTGAATCGATAGTTTGAACCTTGCAATTTAATGTTTAAAGATAATTTCATGCAAATGTTGACCGCGGCTGCGTCTCAGGTAGCCCATCCGATGAGTCCAATTTTGGCATACTCTTTCACACATATCGGCCGGTATCTCACGAATGAATGCATGGATGTTGGCTTCCAGTGCGTCAATCGAAGCGGGCTTGTCCCTATAGACATTAGCCTTGACATACCCTCACAAAAAATAATCTAATGGTGTCAAATCGCACGATCTAGGCGGCCAATTGACCGGCCCGAAACGTGAAATTAACTGTTCACCAAACTCGCCTCGCAATTGCGCCATTGTTTCGCGTGCTGTGTGGCATGTGGCACCGTCTTGTTGAAACCACATATCATGCAAGTCAAGAACTTCCATTTCGGGCAAAAAAAAGTTTGTTATCATCGCTCGGTAGCGTTCACCATTGACAGTAACGCTGCGATTCGCATCATCTTTGAAGAAATATGGCCCAATAATGCCGCCGGCCCATAAACCGCACCAAACAGTGGCTTTTTCGGGATGCATTGGTAGTTGTTGCAATGCTTCTGGCTGATCTTCACTCCAAATGCGGCAATTATGCTTATTTACGTACCCATTCAACCAAAAATCAGCCTCATCGCTGAACACAATTTTTCGATAAAAAAGCGGATCCTCGGCCAGCTTTCCAAGAGCCCATTCACCAAAAATTCGGCGTTGTGGTAGGTCGGCTGGCTTTAGTTCTTGCACCAGCTGTATCTTAAAAGGCTTTACGCCCAAATCCTTCCGCAAAATTTTTCACGTAGTGCTGTAACAAAGGCCTAACTGCTGGGAACGGCGCCGAATCGACATTTCGCGGTCTTCTGTCACACTAGCTGATACGGCCGCAATATTTTCTTCACTACGCACAGTACGTAAACGTGTTGGTGGTTTAATGTCCAACAAAGTAAATTTGGTGCGAAATTTGGTCACAATCTTCCGAATAGACTGCTCAGAAGGTCGAGAATGCCGACCATAAAATGGAAGCAGCGCGCGATGAACATTTCGAACCGAGCACGAATTTTGATAGTAAAATTCAATAATTTGCAAGCGTTGTTCATTTGTAAGACAATCCATGGTTAAATTGCAAACCAAACTGAAGCTGTTTGACAGTGACACAAGGTACTAAACACACGTCAGCTGTCAAAACCAGTGTTGCCAAAGCCAAACCAGCTAAAAAATCACCCGTTATATAAATCGGTTTCATGAAGGCTGTTTGAAATTCAACGATTATGTTGATATATCCACAATTAGCTTACTAAGGGCCAGTTGTACAAATATTTAATCCGTAGTTAAGCAATTTTAACTCACAGACTTTGGTGAATTAACTGAGGTTAATCGATTGATGCTTCAGGCAATAAATTGGTTACAAGAACATACCTGAACCTTGAACCATTTATTCCTCGGAAATCAGTGAGTAAAAACTACTGCACAATGGATCAAAATTTGAATGACGTTTGTACAACTGGAACTAAGAAAAATATCTCTAGGTAGGGATGTCTAAATAAGCATTGAAGAAATATTAGAATTTAAGAAAACAGAATTTTAGGTTTACAAAAGAATACAGAATTTTGGAAACAGAATGTTGGCACTTACAGAATTTTGGATTTACAGAGTTTTGAAATACAGAATTCTGGATTAATAGAATTTTAGAATACAGAATATTGGAAAACAGAGTTATATTCATAAAGAATTTTTGATCCATATACAGAATTTTGGTCATACAGAATTTCGGAATACAGAATAACCACCCGTTCCCACATAAATCATTTTAAGGGTAGCCATTACTTTATGAGTTCTCCAATATAATATAAAAAAGTCACTTCCAATCTTTAAACAGTTTAACATCGCTATCATTTAACTCTTGAAATTGAGATCAAATATGAAACCTTTTCCACGCTGAACATGCTTCGTTTTGGTTCAAAATAGCTTTTTATGGCCTTCAGTCCTACAAAATGGCGTTTCTATATAAAATTCATATTTGTTTGGTAGTAGGTAGGAAGGTATAGGTTTCATGGGATATATTCGTTTGTTCCTTTTTTTTAAATTTAAAAATAATAATAAATGCTACAAACTACAGTGTAAGGTGTGGTGTATTATAACAATATTGGACAAAATTACGTTCTGTTTGCAATATGTACTTTTCATCCACTTCGCATATAAAGAAATTCCTCAATTCTCAAAGAAAAATTTATTTATTGAAGTGTCAGTGCCAAGTGCCAAGTATGTTATGCGACATAATTTAAAGAGGAATATTTATAAAAATGTGCACTTCCTCCTTTTTCCTGTTTTTTTTTTTTTTTCTTATTTTTTTTTTTCTTATTGTTATTTCAAAATTCTCACTCTTGTTGAAATGAAATTCCAACAAACTTATGAAAGAATTTTATTTGAAAAATTCCGATAACAATTTGATCGACTGGCTTGTTTTCAATATAAGGAGTATTATGACAAAATGAAAAAGGATTTAACATGTCGAATTGAATTACAATTTTCCATCAGTATAATATTCTGGGATTGACTTTTTATTTCACAATGTATACGTTTTCTATTTAAATTTATTATGGAAAAGGAGTAAAGTGACTTGAATGACAATCAAGATTTAGAAAAGCAATATTCTAAATATGAACTCCAAGGTATGAGGTACGACGACGAAGTGACGTGTTTGTTTTGTATTTAAAGTGAAGAAGAGTAGCTGACATGAAATATACCTTTTGTAGCATCTTCTATAATTAAGTAAAGCTTAATATCTTACTTTATGGTTTAAACAAGCAAAGTGGGAAATAAGATATAATAGCTGATAGGGCAATATAAAATAATGAAGTTTAACTGACGAGGAAGCGACAGCACAAATTTGAGAACGTTGGTGCTTAGAAAAAAATGGGTTACTGTAGCTCAGAAAGTATTTAGGTTTTTGTATTATGTATCAAACATTTTTTTTGTGTGTTTATGATGGGTAGCATGAATGAAACAATCTCACTGCTTAAATCTAGGATTTATAGTAAGTAAGTCATTTGGTGTTAATTTGAAATTCTTGACCATTTCATTTTCAATAGCACCTGCTTAGCTTCTAATGTATTTCATAAATAACGTCTAAAAAAAGGAATTTTCAATCAAAGGAAAAAAATGTCGAACAAAATTTGAAACAAACAAAATTTTGTTTAACTAAAATGGGTCCACAATGTGTAAGTTTTTCATTTTGCAATCAGTTATCAGTTATGTAAATATTTTTTTCAGAAAATGATACCACAAAATTTATTTAAGGCTGTTTTTTATACATACATATATTATATATAGGCAGTGTAAACATACAGTGGATCACAGTGCTATAGTGGCCTACCCTTAACCAAATTCGTTTTCTTTGAAAAAATGTAGCAAATAAAAGCTAAAGCCAAGATATTAACGTGCCTCCATTCAGTACTGAGGTGGTCTTGAAATGGTTTGAGGTGCATGCTTAGTAGCTAGGGTTCAAATCTTACATTTTTTTTGAAGGAATTATAAGCAGAAATTAATATTTCGATATTTTGAAAATCAATTATAAAAATAGTGCTGAAATACTTTGAATTGGAACACTTTTTATTTCTATCAAGACAATAATCCAAAGCACTCGGCTGAAATTATTGGGGAATGGATGTTGCACGAGGATGCACGGATGATTAAGATCCCACCAAAATTACCGGATCTATACATACGAGTAACTGATAATTTTTGCCAAAAATTCAAAATTTTAATTCAGAAGCATGAGATTTTCAATGAAACTGATTTGAAGAGTTCTACTGGAGCAATCAAATAAAGTATGCCTCAATTACATCAAAAAAGTAGTCCTAAAAGGTCTTAAATTAGTTATAAGACAAACAAAAATTCTTTATTAAGAACAAAACATGATTTTAATATGCGTTTACTAACATTTTTACGACTAAAAGCAATTTGGTTAAGGATGGCCTATTTTCGTCCTATAAACATTTTTTTTTTAAGTTTAAGGGAATCTGAAATTATCTAGCTTAAAATCAAATAGCCGAAATTGTGACAAATACCAACTTTGAATTGAAAAAAGCAAAGTCCGCCCCGGCTATACTGAATCTAACGTGCTTTTATCAGTTCTTTGCTGTTGTCAGTTGGAAGTTTGCTTCAAGAAATCAAATTCACTGTCACTGTTCAAAAACAATTATTAATGCCATGCTTTCCAACCAATTAATGTGGTTTGTCTAGTAAATACCAAACTAAATAGTGAGTCATTTTAGCTGATCCCATTTTTGCGTTGATACAAAAACCAGTATTTTTTTAGCTTGAATTATTTCCAGACTTAATGACTCAACTATAAAAAGTGAAGTGAAGTGCCTCAACTTCGTTCAGGCATCAACTAATGTATGCACATTTTACGCCACAAAATGCTTTTGAGCTCATCCGAATCATTGTTGATATTCACCAATTCTAGAACATCAACAACAAATAATACAATAACAAAACATTTAATTACGATAATAGTTGCTTTAGAAATACTTAACTTACCATTTACAGTAAAGCCACCAAATGATATGGTGTTACTCATGCCATTAAGGTTTCTTCACTAGATAATGTGGTAATCAAGCTCTTTTCGTTTACGTTGACGACGAGACGCAACGAAGTTGTCGCTTCTGTTTGTGGCTCTTTTTGTGGTGGAATTGATCAGGAACTCACTTTATCTTGTTGAATTGCATTCACCTCTTTATTTGCAGCTATTGTTGACTTGTTGTGATGCATCAATTATAGGTATTCAAATTCGAATTGTTTAAATTTTTCTTCATCTTCAAGTTCAGTCTCTCCACAATGATATTTTGAATCTTTGATTCTGAACAACAAATTGTATAATTTTTGAATAATTCAATCTCAGCTAAGCCACTAATGCCTAGATCCTAATACGAAACTTATATATTTAAGTTCAAGTTCAACATAAGATTTTGTGTGAAAGTTTACGAAAGTTTACGGAAAATTAAAAACATAACATAAACTAAAAGGAGTCCGATGATCGATAGGGGGCACTCGTAAAATAGCTTTAACTCCAGCCTATACACTTGGTGGTAATACACAGAAGTTGTTGTTTATTCAATATTATTCAAAAACATTAACGCTTATACGTTGAACATAAATATTTATGCAGCGTTTCAACAATCGGCTTTAAGACCATCAACAGACGGTTGTTAAATTAAATTCGATTATTCAATTATTCTTGACTTCTAATTTATCCTTTTCTACTATCTATTAGCTTCAACCTGGTGACCAAATACTCGCTGTCAATGGCGAAGACGTTAAGGAGGCTCCGAGGGATCATGTTATACAATTAGTACGTGTTTGTGAGTCTCAAGTCACACTACAAGTATGCCAACCAGCAAACCATCATGTTCCTGGTCGAAAGTCTACATTATTATCGGCCGGAAAACGAGCGAAGTTACGCTCTCGTCCTAGTCGTGTGCGTTTTGCTGAAAGTGTGTGCGTTAATGGAGCTCCTTTATTTCCGGTAAGTTAAATGCCAAAATTTAAAAAAAAATGGTAATATGCAAATTAAAATAATAAGATTTTTAGAACCTCAAATATGTGGAAAAATAAAAATTCAAAACTTTAGAAAATTAAAGTTTTCGTCTTCAGTTTAAATAAAAATTAAAATTTGGGAAGGTGGAAATTTTGAAGTAAAGTAAGAGGTTTAAGTTTTTGGTGATGTGGAACAGTAATTAGAACAGGGCAATTCAGTTTTTTTTTTAGAAGAAACAACACTATTCATATCACAATCTTTTGACGCCCTGAATTCCAATCTGTCAAGGACTAAGTTGTATCTTTTTTTTTTTCAAAATTTTAAGTTTGAAAATTAATTTTTCAAAACTATTCACTCAAACAACTTTAATAGAAATGAAAGGAGAGATTTTTGGATTTACAAAAAAGTATAGCATGTATTCCGTTGTTTACAAAAAAATCGGGTTTAAATCATTTTTTTAGAAAGTTGCCCCTCTCAGCTGAACGAGGAGGAGTTTTTCTTTCCCAAGACACCGAAGCAAAAATATTCAATTGAATGAGAGTTTTTTTAAACCAAAGTCCTTAGAGCTCATGAGCTAAACATAGGTAGGTAATATTTACTTTTACTGTAATACAATGGGGACATTTGACTTTTCTGCATTTAAATTTTGTATATCTTAAAAATGTTCGTCTTGAGCAATATGTAAGTATTTACATATGAATGACATTTTACGAGACTATAAGGTTTGACTGCTTTCTTGATAAGGCAATTTTCATAAACGTTAAAGGTTAGCAATGGCTGTAAAATTATTGTTTTAATTTCAGCCAAATACTGTGTATTTGAAATTTTTGCTTCTACTCTCTTAGAAGTTTTGACTTTTCCTCTTAATGACGCAAATTAACATAAATATAAAAAATAAAATTGTACCATAAAAAAACTAAAACCGCAATTAAGCCGAAACTATTTTTTCTTGTGGATTAAAGCTTTTAACAATCAAACCATGTACAAATATTAACAATATAAAAATGGACTCCAAATAAAAAAAGCTAATCAATTTGTATGCACTAAAAAAAAAATCCCAAATAGCTACTCGTATAAACCACAATAAAATCAGCATGAGAAAGATTTAATCACTCAGGTCTGTAAACCTGCAACAGAATTTCACAAACATACATGTTTATATGTTTTATCACAAGATTCGAAATTTTCACGAAATTATTCAATAAAGTCTAAAAAAAATTCATTAAAAAATGTTATTAACTTCCAGTCACTGACCTTGAACATAGCCATATGTGGTCAGAAATAAAGTGCACGACTGCTACTTGGAATTAAGTACTTTTTAAATATTAAAAAGTATAAGGAACCATTTAAATTTTAAACCGTTCTTTTAATTGTATAAAAAAATACTAGTTAAATAGCTTTGAACTCAACTTGTTGTATGCCATTTAGTTACTTGAAAAAATATGAATATACGCTTAAAAAAATTTAAAAATCTTGGAAATGTTTTCTTAAAAACTAAGTTTTTATGTATAAAATTTTGGAAACTTTTTTTAAAAAAGTTTGACCATGATTAAGTATAAATTTGAGTACATTTGCAAACCTAGTTTTAAAAATTTTAAAGCAGCTTTTGCAAGAAAATTTTGATTGAAATCGTTTGACCCGTCAATAAGAAAATCGAAAATCAGTAAAACCTTTGCATGGCCACTAATAAAAGTTTTTGGTAACGTCGGTACACTACCTATATCTACAGTAATCCCCAGTCTTTTTTATCAAAATCTTTGGAGCCGTTTTTAACGGTTGTATGGCAAGTACCGTTGTTTTTGGAACTATAAAAAATAATTTCTCCTCTGGAAATTCGCTTCAGACAGACAGGCAAACTGATAGAATTGTGCCACTCACCTTTTCCATGTTCTCTATCATCGTAATGTTATGTTTGATTTTTATCTTGATTTCTTTTCACGAATCCAAAACGTGCCCTATGGTCCAGTCAAAATAGACATAGGAATGTGCAAACCTAGCCAAAATTTCGATAAGACTGAAAATTATATAGACCTTCCTTTTCGCATTACAAATCAACTGCCAAAAGTCCCCGTCAATCCAACTCGACCATAAAAAGTTATTCAAGGTCAAGTGTCGAACAAGTTGGTTTTTGGCCTATAGCTTTTAAACGGTGGAGGATATAGATAAATAAATGAATAATCTTTATAGGTCATGCTATTTTCTACAAAAAAGATTAAGACACTTTTTTTCGTAGAACTTTTCGTTATGGAAAAATGGCTATTTCAAAAATGGTAATTTGACGAAAATATCGGTTTTTCGGGAACAGCTCCTTAACGGCTCCTTAAAAATTTGTAGTTATTATGACCCCTTACGTAAAAATGTTTAAAACTCTGTCCTACTTTTTACCGTTAAGAAGATATAATTATTTTAAGAGTTTGTTCAAAACACAAAAATAACAGTTTATATTTTTTACTCATAAATGACAAAGGTGTTCAAAATAAATGTGTGCTCATTTTGTAGATGGCAAAATGCCAAATGTTCTACCTAAAAGGTTTCGACGGTTTTTCCCATTTAGTAGTGTGGTGAGTTACAAGATACTGCGATTTCAAAATGGCCAAATGTCGAAAAAATTCACTTTCACCTACACCTCTTTAGCAATTGATGTTATCGAAAAATGCAAAGTTTGTAGGTTGTGTCAAACTCCAAAACAAAAAATAATTTTTTGTTCTAAATTTGACTACTCAAAAGGTTTAAATATTTTATGAATTTGGTTTAAAGTAAAAATTACGGTTTTTTATTTTTACTCTTAAATCCCGAAGTTGTTAAAAAAATTTATGCTTAGCTTGTAGAAGTTGAAATGTTGGATTGCTTGGATTAAGGTATTAAAGACTAATACCACAAATAATCATATCTGAATATTTGTGCTATTAATTGGTGTACACAAAGTTAAAGTTAGTGGTTAGAAATTAATTAGTGATTAATTTCCTATTGGTTGCATATAAAATGAACTACTCTTTTTGTCGATGTTGGCTACTGTGGCGTATGTGGAACTTTTCTGATAGATTTTTTTGTAAGCTTGTCAACCTTCCTATTTTTATATAAATATATATGAATTATAATTTATGTAACTATTTTAACTAAGGTATTTATATGTTCATATTTGATTGTATCACCATTTATACTTAAAAAATATCTTCATGTTTTTTTATTTCTAAAAAAAAACCTATAATGATCACTCAACTGTAAATAGAAATTAAATAATAAAAAAAAGCTTTGGGTCATGCGTGCTAACATACATTTATTTATTGTTTTAATTTATACAAATAAAATTAATTAATATTAAATTATTTTTCTTGAATAATTCAACATTTTCGTCTTTTTGTTAATAATATAATATTTGTCTCAATGGTTGCCTTACCAGAGTTTTTCACCCGAAGATAGGAAAAAAAACAATTAATTAGTTTTATCTGTTAGGTACTTTTTATTACCAGTTTACTAGCTTAAATTTTCAAAATAATATTTATCTACCATAAATTTCTGTGTCTTTTTTTTTTAAGTAAGGCGAATTTATGAAAACCACAAAAATGCTGTATAGGCTATTGGTCGGAAAGAAAAATTGTGCATACAAGAAATATTTAGCTTACAATTTTGAACAATATATGTCATAGGTCAAACTCTCTGTGGTATTAATAAAATCTTGGCCAAATGAGCAACGACCAAGGAGGAGGATTCCAATATAAATTAAGAGTAATTGAGAAATGTTTTTATGTTAAGACTAAAGAGCTGTATGAAAACGGACGATGCACACATAAACACGGGTTTTAAATAATTTCCTATTTTTGATAACTTTTTTACGAACCATTCATTATTTTTGCACCCCTTGCCACATATTCCAATATAAAACCCACTTTATCGCTGTAGAAAAAACTACTACTAACTACATACTTTTGAGACTTGTCTTGATTTCAATAAATAATGAAGTTAATACATTATGCTGATGAAATGCGTCCGTACCAGTTTTCAGTGTGCTGTAAATTTTTGAAAAGTTTAATGTTTTTTTTTTATGGACTTGTATACGAACTTCACCGGATGAAAAACTTTCCATTTAAATACCGAAACCAAAGGTATAGGGTGTCCGATAATTTGTCAATAATATACTAGGACATGATTCTTTGGTGTATTCTAAGAAAAAAATTGAACGGGGGAAATATAAAAATACCTCCCTCTACTTGAAAAAGGAGGACGGACGGAGTAGTTTCTGAAAAATGCAACAAAACAAATATTTGAAATCAACGAAAGCACATACATATATAATCAAGTTTGATAAATTTTGAAAAATTATATTTAAATTAAAATTAGTTAAAATTTTTTTAAGTTTATTCTCCAGAATTGACTACGACAATTCTAGATTGTTTGTATTTATTTTTGTAATAGATACTTACATAAAGCACTATAGCAGTTCATTACTGATTTTTTAAATTATTTTTACTATTTTGTGTTGTAATTACCCAAAAAACTACATTTCTAGATCCACGATCCACCCCTGCTGTAAAAAAAAGAAAATGTTTCTCATCAAGAAAATTCATAAGACTGTCTAACTGCTCATTTCTTTAATTGTTCTTATTTTGGTATAAAGGAAAAATTCATCCCTTTGTCTTTTCGTTTTCGTGTTCTTTAAATATATAATTTAAAATAAAGTTCATCAAGAAATAAAGACAAATTACGCGGATCTTAATTTTTGTTGCTTCTTGTAAGGTCAATCTTTGACTTTTTAAAAAGTTATAAAAAAAGGTTTAAAAAAAATAAAGGTAAATAGAAATTACCTATCCAAGGAACAGATACAACTTTATTAGGTAAAATAAAAGGAAGTAGAAATTGACCGTGAAATAAGGTTTCTTTAATACAGTGATATAGCTATACATAATTTTAATTTATGCTATGAATTTAAATATTTAATTATCTCTTCTTTTTACACAAGTCTTCACCGCCAAAAGAATATATATATAGATATTCATACAAAAGCTTCTATTAAAAGGATTTTATAATACACTACAGCGACCATTAATAAACGCAAAACCTCGGTTAAAGCAATACCCAAACTTTTACCATTAGTATTTCCAATTATTGTACCTGTGCGAAACTAAAGGGACTATAGGTCACAAAAACTTTAAATTGAATATACCTATATTCAAAAGTCCACTACTACGTTTGTGTGACTTGGTTGATTTTACCGAGGGCGTACTGTACATATAATTCTATAAAGGTTGTTTCTTTTAGACATGTGGTTTTGGTCTTTTTGACAGCTGTCACTTGATCTATGCTCAGTTTGGTTTGCCATTTCATAATGAATAGACTTACTCCTGAACAACGTTGACGTTGGTGACCTTTAGTTCCAACAAGATGGTGCTACATGCCATGCAGCCAACAAAGCAATCAATTTATTGAAGGAAACTTTTGGTGATCGCATTATCTCGTGTCATGGGCCTGTGACGTGGCCTCCAAGATAGTGCGATCTAACACCGCTAGAATATTTTTAATGGGGTTATGTTAAGTCGCTTATCTACGCAGATAAGAACGAGACGTTATTGCTGAAATACGGCCCCCAATTACTACAAAAAGTGGTCAAAATTGGCCCTCTCGGCTGAAATTTATGTGAGCCAGCCACAGCGGCCACTTCCCACTTGTCTGAAATCATTTTAAAAACATAATGGCAAACCTTTATCTTTATAATAAAGCTAATTCTCGGCCATAATATTAAATTATATCCCCTAAATTAATAAACGCCGGATAACAACGTGCTAGCGTTTATACATTTGTTAACTTACTAATTCTTAATAACAAATGAGTAATAGTCTGTGACGTGTGTTGACGTACGGATAACTTTAACTCGCAAAATTCTGCCTATAATGAACAAATAACTTATCAACACATACATGCGCACGTGGCATAGGACTGTTTACTACTACCAGTATACACTTCATGAGGCAGTGCATGCATGTGACACAAGTATTAGAAAATCCCTACAATTTGATGAAGTGGTGAATATGGTGAAGTGATAAATACTGGGAAGATATAATATTTTTTTATAAGAAAAGTTATCAAATGGACAAATTGTCTATTCGTGTGCCAGTTACACTTGTGTTAGGGAGCGGATACCAGTTTTTATTAATACTGGTGTATGCGATTTATTTTATTTTTAAAAGCACACGTCTAAAAGAATACCCCTTATAATACTTTAGAACTATACTTTGATGGATCTATCTGTATTTTAAGACCCTCACTTATCAAAAAACTCTGTGAAAAAAACGTATAGCACTTTTGTATTTGATATCACTAATTCATGACACCATACAAGGGCATAGGCAAGGGGTAAGTAGAAGAATCAATATTAGGCTTATTAAAAATAATTGACACCAACAAAGATGAAATTAAGACTGTAAACTGACCAATCGTTATGTGCATTCCCATACGAAGCAGATTTCAATTTACTACATTCCTAATTTAATGCCAAAATGGTTAGACTTTACATTGTTTATCCTCAATTGCAAATGAATTTCATAAAGGGATTACCACACTAAGCTGGTATTTCCTAGAAAACTCCTGATAAGTGTTACATATGGGGATTTATATGTCATAATTATGTGGTATAAGGTAATGAAAATTTTGGGCACCACCACTCTCTAAAATCCTTTAGCTAAAGTTGACTTTTCAGTTATGTTAGAACTGAAATTCAACTTTCTTTATGGAAAATAATGTTAAATACTCACAACAACAATTAAGAGTTGTTATTTGAAAGCACATATGAACTAGGTCCCAGCAAAAGGTGGTAAACGCTTGCGAGCAATAGTAATTGATGGACATTTGATTATCTACCCGCAAAATAAAGCTTATTCCTCTGAGACATAGAAGAAATAAAATTGCTTTGCAAAAGGAACAAGTGGCATAGAGATAAAATAATTTTAAATACCATTCTTCACACTTAAGAAAGGATGTTTATAACTTGGACTCCCTAACATTTTTACATGAAAGCACAACAATGAAGTGTTCTATAGTTAAATAGCTATAACTACAGACTAAACTTAAATTTAAAAATTTTTAATGTTAATTCTTAGCCAAAATCAATTTTTTCAACTACCCGTATTAATCTCCACCCAAAAAAAAACTTGGGTCGGCTATTTTAAATGCTAGTCTGTTAAGTTGTTTTTGTTTCATTCAAAAAGTTTCAGAATTAAAATTTATTTTCATTTTTATTTTCTTTATTTACAGCCTTCAGCATTTTCACTCGGTGACATCTGTGTGCCTCCAATGGCAAATGTGCTCAAAGTGTTCCTTGAAAATGGTCAAACGAAATCTTTTAAATATGATGCTACAACAACTGTTCAGGTAGACAACAAAATCAACCACATACATAATAAATATCTCAATTCATTCATTGTATCCAGAAAATAACCCAATATTTCTTTTATTCATGAGAATATTACTTTATCCATTCACAAAATTTTTTATTGTTATATTTTACGCACAAAAAACAACAATTTGCAGGATGTCGTCTCATCGCTTTATGATAAGTTGTACCTATCGGCTGGGGAACACTTCAGTCTTGTGTTGGAACATGTTAAAAGTCTGAAGAGAAATAAACTGACACTTTTGGACCCGGAGGAATCTTTAGCTAGGGTAAGTTTAAATATTTATAAGGCACATCATTTTTGGTCTGTGTATATAAAGATAGAGATATATTATATGTATTTCCATTTTCAGGAATGAAATTGGTTTGAGGAAAAAATACTTTTACTTATGCCTTAAATTTTTCAGATAGTCCATCATAGAGATTTAAATGTAAATTGTCACATAAACTCTTTTGTTGAACTTTAATATTTAAGATTCATTCCAGCACAAATAGGCATCAGAGTTGTTAATTGTTTATGTATCCTTTCTTTATTAATGGAAAGGATGACCTTCAGAACCCACGTAAATAAGTTTTTATTAATATGTACCTGTACATATGAAATGTGCATATTTAATGGCAGCGAATTGAATTGTTTACAAACATCAGTTTTTCATAATTCTACCTTCCTACTTTTTTTTTTTCTTGTAAAGGATTTTCCAATAGGAACGAGTCAATGTTGGCAATTTGTGGTGGTCTTGTCTGACAATTCTGCTGTTTTTTATTATGTCACTGATATCAAATTGCCTATACAAGATACACGGTTGAACAACGCGGCGGGCGTAAGGAAATAGCGCCCAAGGAAAAAGTGCCCAAATTGAGTTGGGAATATTGCCCAAAAAGTTCTGTATCACCTAAAAGCAAAGAAGAAACTGGAAATATTGCCCAAAACTACTTTGTGGTCAAATATTTATGTAGATGAAAATATCGCGACCAAATATTTTGCATGCGAATTGTTTTTGTAGAATTTAGGTCATATTTCTTCAATTTTAGCTGATATTTCCAAACTTTTTTCAATGAATTCTTTGCGTATTTTAGAAATATTTGTGGGAGTACAGTGCTATAAGACCCGCGGTAATGGATAAATTCAAGTTCTTTAAATGCAAAAGAAACTTTGCATACACCCAACCTCGCACCTACCGCAAATTCTTAAGTTCATGTATACTTAAGTATAGAAGTTTATAGTGATTGATGTATCAAACCCATTTTTCAAAACAAGCTAACTCGAGTTAAAATTTAAGTAACTCGAGTTGCAACTCGAGTTGGCTAACTCGAGTTGAAGCAAAACTTGCGAATACTTTTCATGCATTGTTTTCGCAAATCGAGTTGACAAACTCCGTTTGAAGCGAAATTTGGTGAAGTCACATCAGATCAACTTTTTAAATGTTAAGTAGTTTAATAGAAAACCAAATTAAATAAAATTTTTCTGAAGCATACAACAAATCTGCGAAATTTCGTGATTTTTCTAATTCTTTTCTAAGTTTTTAGAAGTTTTTAAATCCATCGTTATCGTAGCCATCATCAAATGGAATTTGACAGTTTATAGTTTGACAGATGGTGGACAAACTATATTTAATGGCAACCAGTGTATTTCGTTCCAAATTATACCCAATTGCTCTTGAATCATCTTTTTTAAGAGCATTCAAAAAACGAACATTTCTGATTTTTTTATCATATTTCTCGGTCCACCATTCTATCAACCTACATCACTGCAGCTCGCAACTCGGTTTAAGTTTGTATTCAAAGTTCAATTTCTATTTCATTTCAATTAGGTGCCAATTAGTAAACGTTCAGCCCAAGTCGTTGCCAAAACAAAAACCGAGTTCATTAAACCAAATGCTATTAGTTTCTTTTACTAACCGCACCCAGTTGTCTTTCGGTTCAGGTAGAATCTAACTCGAGTTTAAAGAAAATTTAAACCGAGTCAACTCGGTCAATTCAAACCGAGTTGTATTTCGATTCTGGTAAAATCCAAAACTAGTTAGAAAAAATTCAACTCGAGCCAACTCGAGTTGTGCTTAACTCGAGTTGACTCGTGTTATCAAACCGACTTGACACATCACTAACTTTACAAAAAGTACAAGTACTTAACTGAAATGACTCCAAGATAACGAGAAGCCATCAGCCGCCTTGATCTGTTCTTTTGAGTTAAAAAAATAGTGATTATTGGTACTTGAAATGGACTTGTACTTGAAATGGTCCTGGACCTACTTGAAAAGTACTTGATATGGACTTTTATTTGAAAAGTACATGAAATGGACTTGTACTTGAAAAGTACCTGAAAATTTCCAGAACAACATTAAAGTACCAAGTACATGTATTTGGAGCAAAGCATATGACAAAGTACCTGTACTTGGTATTTTCCAAGAGTACATGAAACTTTTTTTTCAAGTTCAAGTACAAGTACAAGTTACTTGGTACTTGACTGGTACTTGAAATTGAAAGTTTGCGGGCCTGACGCAAGGTAAGTGTGCACCAGTTACTCATCTTGGCGAAAAGTATAACAACAAAACCTTAACCATCGCCTCAAAAGTGACTGGTTTTTCGAGATCTTATTAACTCTTGCCTTGCCATACACTCTTGGACTATATTTTTTTTATATTGCAGCTTTTTTGGCAATTTTTCCTATTTTGGGCTATTTCCCCTTATATTTTCTTAATTACATTATTTTGGGCACTGTTTCATTTTATAAAAGATACCAAAATAAGAGAATATCGATTTAAATTGGAATAAAAATTACAACAACAATTTGCTCATTGTTTTTTTTTTTGCGTTACTTCCAAATCGATTTGGGACCTTTTTCCTTGGGCGCCATTTCTTAACGCCAGAATATTATACCGTAAGCATATTAACTTAGCACTTTACAGACATTTTGTCTAAATATTTAAAATTTAATAAATCCGGTTGGGCTCTAGAAGGCTATTTAAAATGGACGTAAGGACTCAAATTTAATGGAGTTATCAGTTTCTTACCAAACACCACAGAAATATTTTCAATTAAATGTTATACAAAGAAAAATTATTTAGTAGTAGTAGTAGTAGTAGTAGACTAAGCATGCTATCGGAAAAAATGATTTTTAGTCAAAATTGTAGAAATTAAATACTCGTAAATACACTCCTCGTCAACTGAATACGCACAAACATTTTTTAATATACTTTATCCATTTTTTCCAAACAGTGATGGTTATTATGCCATCTGTTGATGCTAACTATTCCCTTAAGATGTTAAGCAGATAATTCCGAAAGAATTATCCAAAAACAACCGTGAGTTTTTCTTCAACCACTTGCAAAGTGTTTTATATGCAAAGTAGGAGTTTTTTTTCTAGTTAACTGAATAGGTACAACGCCATTTTCTTCGTTGTTTATAAGTTTTTTGGAGTGCTTGACAGTTTAAATTAACGATTTTAGTGTTTTCAGTAAAATTTAATTCTTGATTTCAAATTTTAAGAAAAATGGGTAGATCTACGTGTCTTAACAGTGTTGAAAAAGCTAAAATCGATTTACTTAGAGACCAAGGCCTAACTGGACGTGCAATAGCTGATAAAGTTGGCCGAAGTTTTAATGTAGTTTATTCTTACTTGAAAAATAGAGATGCATACGGCAAAAACATGAAGGGAGGTAAGAAAACAGCAACAACAGCAGCTGAGAGACGAAGAATTTTAAGATATGCATCAAATTCTTCTGATTCTGTGGCAAAAATAAAACAAAAAGTCGGCGTAAACGCAAGTTGCTCAACAGTATTAAGAGTAATCAACAACTCAAGCCATCTTAAACGAATGAAACTTAAGAAAAAACCACCACTTGACGAGAGACGGAAAATGTTGCGATTTGATTTTTCAAGACTTCACATGAGTTGGAAAAAAGAATGGTATCACGTGGTTTTTTCAGATGAAAAAAAGTTTAATTTCGATGGCCCTGATGGATTCAACTTCTATTTTCACGACTTAAGAAAAGAAAAAAGATTTTTAAAGCGCCATCATAGTCGTGAAGGAGGTGGCATGATATGGGGAGCAGTCAGTTATTATGGAACAGTTGAGCTCGAGGTTGTAACATCAAGAATGACAGCAGCTGGGTATAAAGTAATTTTGGAAAGAAATTTTCCTAAATTTTCTAACATCTTTGGACCCATAAACTAGACCTACCATCATGATAATGCGCCTATTCACTCAGCGCGCATAATAAAAACATGGATAGAGGAGCAACAAGTGCAGTTGCTTCAATGGCCGCCGTACTCACCTGATCTAAACATCATAGAAAATGTCTGGGGATGGTTAGTACGCAAAGTTTATGAGGGTGGTCGTCAGTTCGAAGACAAAGAAACCTTAATTTCTTCAATCAAATTAGCGTGGAGCGAAATTTCGTTAAATTACATTAAAAAGCTATACGATTCCATGCCGGATCGAGTTTACGAAGTAATTAAAAATAAAGGTGGAAGTACCCACTACTAAACTTACACAAAAACTTGTTTCATTCCATTCCAATACCAATTTTAATTTTTGTACCTATTCAGTTGCCTCAAAAAAAAAACTTCTACTTTGTATAAGTTACACTTTGGAAGTGGTTGAAGGAAAAACTCACGGTTGTTTTTGGATAAAACTTTGAATTTCTGTTATTTATATGTTACGAACATTTTTACCATCAACAGATGGCATAATAACCATCACTGTTTGGAAAAAATGGATAAAATATATTCAAAAATGTTTGTGCGTATTCAGGTGACGAGGAGTGTATATATGTCTACTTAAATATATATTAAACGTTAGTAATACATCTTAATTCAAGGACTAATTTAATTTTTTTTAATTTTAGATAGCAGCTCGTCCTGGTGCTCATAAGTTACGTTGCCTTTTTCGTGTAACCTTTGTGCCAATTTCAGCAGCTGAATTGGCCCAACGAGATCTTAACACCCTCGACTATTTGTACATGCAGTGTTGCAACGATGTAACACAAGAACGTTTTGCTCCCGAATTACAACCCGAAGTAGCACTACGTCTTGCTGCTTTGCATATGCATCAACATGCGTTAGCAAATAGTGTTTCACCAGCAAAACTAACTGTAAAGGTTGTTGAGTAAGTTCTATCTGTCCGTTTTATCCAAAAAACAAAAAAAGCTAAATATCTTCCATTTTGCATTTCTACACAGACGTGAATTTGGATTGGAGCGTTTTGTGCCATCGTCCCTTTTCGAAGGAATGAAACGGAAGGAGCTGAGGCGCCTGATTGCACACTTCCTCAAATTAAATTCTCAAATGACTGGATCGTCGACAAAAATGCTAACACAGCTTCAAGTGAGTTTAAGTTTAGGTACCTTCACCTAAGTGTAAAAAAGACAAATATTCCTGACAGGAAGGTCTACTCCAATTAACCCGCGCATATAGTATCAACAGCATTGTGATTCTCAATTTGGATACTTTAAAATTAGCATAAGAGTTATAAGCGAGTAAATTTGCTGTTCACTTCCGTTGTG
Source organism: Dasysyrphus albostriatus (assembly GCA_946251815.1). Classification (NCBI taxonomy): domain Eukaryota; kingdom Metazoa; phylum Arthropoda; class Insecta; order Diptera; family Syrphidae; genus Dasysyrphus; species Dasysyrphus albostriatus. The sequence continues at coordinate 181,573,003 of OX276335.1, forward strand.
AAATGGATCAACATATCATTTTCGTGCTCTTTTGTTCGGCTGTTCATGTAAACCACAAAGCTGTACGCAGGTGTCAAATGTCAATAAGATTTTTCTCTCTCAGCAATAAAATTTTGACCCGAAGAACACATTATTTAAGTTCAAACCAAATCTACGAAAAAAAACTTAGACAAACATAAGATAAGTTAGTGATAGTGATGATAAAAGATTACAAAAATAACTGTTCTTGGAACATATTAATGTGAAATATAAAACAAAATCAAAAAGAAACCTAGTACTCAAGAAATATTTTTGTCTATTAGCTATAATTTTCAAAGTGGGTCACACAAATGGATACGGCTAAAGAGAATGTTAAACTAGAATAGTTGTAACTCAATTTACTCAAAAATCGGAAAAATATATTATTTTCATTTGTGCTTGAACTTCGAAGAAAAATTAAATTTTCCAGTAAATAACTTAAAAATAAAATAAATTTAAATAAGTTGACTTATCTCGATTTAAAAATAAAAATATCATCGTTCTTGCAAAATTATATCTTTCCATTTCAAGTACAATATCTTTTGTTGAAAACCATCGCACATAACAGCTCCATCCGAAACTTTCTTTACCATACGGTCTGTCTTGGGTATTCTCACTTCAAATAACTTGGATGAAAGACAATTAGTCAACCTTTTCACTTGTCACATAATTCACTACATAGATGAAGTGATAAAGCCTTCTTGCTCTCAAGTTGAGCAGAGAACTTCAGGAGGTATCGATGGAACGTGTTTACAACAATAGCTTCCTGTTGTTCATTTTTCTTTTGATTGATACACTCGATGAGATCCTTTGTTATTTAATGATGTTTTTTTTTCTCTATGTATTTACAGGCGAAAATACATTACCTTGATATAATATCCGGTCTACCTAGCTATGGAGCTAAGTGCTTTAGCACGAACCAAAGAGAAGGCGTCGAACGAGTGCTTTTGGTGAGTCCTCGATTTGGACTCAGCCAGATTGCAGGTCTTCGAAATTCAGTGGTAAGTACTTCGTAGCTACTTCATACTTTATTATGTTTCCATATACAAGTGGAGACTGAAGAACCATCTCACAATGTCTTTCATTTTAATTTATTAATTTTTGAGTGTATCTGTCTGTGGTTGGATTCTTTGGGGGTGAAATGGTGTGCCAGTTATTAAATTTCTTATTATAATATTTTTGTGAATTGCTATTGAAGAACTATATTAAACATTGGGTGACATCGTAATTAGTGTTTATTAAAGAACAATTTTTTTATTTCGATAGACATGAATTAAAATAATCCCTTAAATGAGAATTTTTACTTGTGATATGTACAAAATTATTTATACTTTAAAAATTTGAAACTTACTTTAAAACTTCAGAAAATACCTTTTTGAAATTTTCGGTTCAAAATACTTTTTGAACTTTTTCGTTTGAAGTTTTGATTAAAATCAGTCACACAGTATTCAAGAAAACTAAAAATAATTGTTGTTGAGCTGTTTTTGAGAAACATAAGCCATTTGAGGGGAGTCGTTATCCGAGTCTTCTTGCTTCTCTTTCATAACAATTTGTTTTTTACTGTGGCTGTGTGGCTGTGCCGTTATTCCAACGCACTAACCTCCAATCTGTAGGGCCATGGGTTTGGTGTTACAATTCTTTCCTTGATCAAATTCGCACTAACAAGTTTAGCACGTCATGACTCATGACATAAAGCCAAAACCCGTATCCGGCGGCTACAAACTTTTGGAAGTGATATAAGCACTTGATGGAAAAGATACAGCTCGGGGCCTCCAGTTCCCACAACATCCAAGCACCTTACAAACATTCAACGATAAGTGATGTTGCTAGTAACTCTGTTAATACTTGATTAAAAGAAATAGTTTAATTGAAAATCCTTTTTTTTTAATTAATTTTTATTTTTCCATTTATTTTAACTATCTTAAAGCTAGACAAAAATTCATAAGAGCAAGCCTACTTATCAATATCTTTTATATAACTTACTTACTGGCCCCGATCGGGCGCTCTTAGTTAAACTATATAATAGCTTAATGTCAATGCCTTTCGGCCTAAAAACTATCTTCATACTAAAATTCAGGTCGGTTTTTAGGTATATAAAACTTTCAAACTACATAAGAATAAATTAAAGCTAATTAAAACTACTTTAAGCTAAGTACTTTAAACTACTCACAAACTACTCATAAACTACTTACAAACTAGAACATCAACAGCAAGTAATTTTCGAGTATTATTTTGTGTTTTTGGTTTGTTTTATAATTTTTCTATGCCATCTTGACTGTCCCTGCATAAAATTAACTACCCAAGCCTATGTAAGTTGGCCATGATAGACAAAAATGGAAAGGCCAACTTTAAAATGCCTGAGAGAACTTCATGTTCATTTTTCAACCACCAGAACTGGTTCTCCTGCTTTACCCTATCTTTCCATTCAGGCACAGTCCTACGGAACCGAAGGTATTCATATCCATCTTGTGCGAGGACATCTCGACTGTAAGGGAGCCACGGTTCTACGGCCGAGGTAGTAGATTAGCGAAACCGCCGCTCTATCGTGGATAAGTCCCCGACCGTATAGGTGGAGGAATGAATCGGACGGAATAAAGCCGCTTAGACGCACACTCTAGTAGTATTTGTTATTAGGGTGATAACCCCAAAAAATAAAGCTGTTTATTGAGGACATCGCAAGAAATTATCTATCCTGTTTATGTTGGCGCCGTTATATAGAACCAGGTTGGAATAGTAATGTTTGTACTCCGACTCTTGTGTTCTGTGCAATCCAAGGCAGCGTTGGAGGCACTACTTCTCAAACACCAAACTGGGCATCCATAGGCAATCATCGGCCGGATAAGGGCCATGTAGCAAATCACCTTCACCCTGCTGTCCAGCCGGCTGCTATAAAAGAACAGTTTCGTCAAAGAAAAAACTTCCCTAGCCCTGGCCACAGCAGCATTTATATGTCTGTCGAAATACAAATACTGATTCATCCAGATGCCAAGGTACTTTACTATACAGTTTTACTCGCAATGGATGGCCATTTGGCCCTACGATCACCAGCTTGTGCCAGTTTTCTCTCGCATCCCTTGTGGCTCCACGCAACTGAGTTCTAGACGAGTTAATTTCTGATTTCTGAAAGTTGATTTTCAACTTCCAGTCATCACAATATCGCTGAATTTCCATTGAAGTCACGCTGATAAAGAATTCTTATGACTTCGACTTTTGGAACTGTTCTGTACGCAATTAAATCGTTGGCATACACAATTGTCTGAATTAAACCATTATCAGATCACTGGTGCAAATGCTGAATAGAATTGGCGAGTTGACCGGTCCCTGCTGAAGACCATTTTTAATATGAAAGGTTGTGGCAGAAGTCACATTGCCACATTTGACAACAAAGTTTCTACCATTGAGCATACCATAAAGCATTAGTGGTTTACTAATGCCAAGTCAGGTAAAATTTATATAAAGACCCTTTAACCGTACGGTGTCAAAGGCCTTCTCCAAATCAACCAGACAGGCTACCGTACACTGCTTTTAGATTTGTTCCATTGGACATCAAAAACGAGCTAAGAAGCGGCATGAATGATGTCATGTCCCGTCTTAAAACCGTACTGATTATGCGGTAGGATATTATTGTCCTCTGCCCACTTCGACAGAGCTCTATTGATAACTTTTTTGAATACCCTGCTGATATTTGGAAGAAGGCTTATCAACTGTAGGGAGATTCGCTAGATTAGAGTTGTCCTTTCCCTTTTTCGGGAGAGGATGCACCACAGCTGTCTTCCACCGCACTTGATAATACGCATTATTTAGAGTGTTGTTAAGCAGAGTGGTATAAATATCTACTGCTTCTTGCGGTTAACGTTGCAGAACAACGTTAGATATGACATCGAAGATGAGCTGAAGCTTTTATTTGAAATCCTTTTTATAGAAATTCTTTATATACACGCAGAAAAATAGTTGGTTCAAAACTACGTAGTTATCTTGTAAGATTAAATAAGTGATGTTGCTAATATATGTACAACCTGCAAGCTAACTCTGTTAATATAAACCATATAAACCAAGTAAACTAGATAAAAAGAGATAGTTTAAGTGTTAAATGATATGGTTGAAGTGTAAATTAAAGTGTAATCTGAAATTAGTTTCTTGGCTAATATAACAAAGTAGTTATAGTTTATTTTAAACAATTTGAATTAATCGAGGTTTCTTTTTTTTATCCGATGGAAATCTTCAAAAGACACTCGGTAAGAATCGGTACCAAGTAGTGTGGGACTCTTACAGCACTAAAACCACCGGTTAGTCAGGACCAATCTATGAAAGATCGACAAATGATTTTTCTTTCTTAATTTATAAATCGCATTGTGGGAAGTTTAAGTTATAACACTTTCCCATAGCTTTTAGACCATCAGCTCATGAGGCTTGGTTCTTCTTAATCTCCGAACATTGTCTCGTACACTTGAGACGGTCTCCATTTCGGGGTTGGTATGACTTTGCAGGTGACTATGTTAATTATAACCTATTTATGTATGTTAATTTTTACCTAATCCACTACGTAGTTTTTATCCGAGACTACCTTATTTTTAACACATTCTTTTTTAATCCACCGAAAAAGGCATTCGGTTACAAATTTTTTATTTGCGTGTATACTTAGCTAAAATTAAAACACAAAGAATTTATTTTACAAACAAAGCTACCTGAAAAATCTTTTCCGAACAATAGTTTTGTAAAAGTTTGCGGTTAAAGCTATCAGTAGGTATCCTCTTTTTCAACTGGCACTATGAGAAAAGTAACGCAACTTTCACCTCCTATACCAGGAAAACTTGTGGAATAAGTTTACAAATATAAAGGCACTCTCTTAGTAGAAAAAAGCCAAAGTGGGTTGTAGTGAAATCTAATAAAAAAGATTGGTATAAGAAACAAATAATCATAAATCAGTCATCGTTATCTTTTAACCAAAAAAAAGTTTACAACTGCCAGCGGTTTTTTGTTGTTTTTTACTATACATAAATTTATATTTTACTCTACAACCAGGCAATTAAAAAATATTATTTATGAAAAGTTATTTGATATCGTTTTCGAAATTTTGGCACATTAAACGAGTAATTTGTTTCTATATCATATTGAGGTAGTAATTTGAAATTTGCTATCTCTACTTATTTATTGAGCTTAATAGGAATCTTGTACATCTTTTTTTTTCCATGGACACATTTCTCCATGGCTATTCCTTTAAAACAGCTTAAATAAATATTGCTATCGGCACTCGCTGACACTTGCAGAACCACCAGCCGATACTCAGAAAATTGTACATTTATTGAATGAAAAATCGATTTTGGCTGTGGCAGCTTAGAAAATCGAGTATCTCTGGCACGTTGCATTTTATTAGAACTCCCAAAAATACAACCCATATTATTACTGGAACGAAAAGGTTCAACTAGCTATAATTAATGGTTTACCCCGCTCTTCGAAGCAATTTTATTGATTCAACGACGAAAAGGAATATGGAATGTACAATGTTCTCTATATGTATAAGTATATGTAGAATTCTGTTTTCAAGTGCCAAAGTAGCTGCACTAATTGAAAATCACGTTAAGAGTCCATGGTAGCTCGTGCCCAGGAGCTATATATATATAAAGATGGTTTAAGTGAACGAGACATCACACAATTAATTTATCGATGATATTCTATGGTTTAAGTTCAATTACTTTCTCATATTCGAAGCAGATGACTATATATCGCAAAGATGAAGTTTTCTTTGCGGTATTTTAACCTCGTAGGTAGGTATTGGTCATCAAATTAATTTAAAGACCAGTCATAGTTATAATTGAAATCAAAACTGCGAAAGGATAGTTTTGAATTGTGATGCTTCGCGATTTAAGGTATTTACCAAGCATTTACAATAAATTACAAATAAATTTGGTCGAACAACATCTCGTGGAGAACTAGGGCCTAGTGACTTACAACTCTCAACCATTCCTGTGTGCATGTTGTTGGCAGGAATGGAGGGAACCTACAAATTTTTGCCGAGTCCGAACGGCTAGAAGCATTTATTCATGACAAGTATACTCTTGGAGGATTTGTCAGTTCCTCGCAAGAGGCAGTAACTCGGGAAAAACATTTATGTTTTTAGGTAGCAGCGCCTGGGAATCGAACCCAGACCTTCGGCATGACAGTCCAACACACTTACCATCATGCCACGAGGTACTACATTCGAATCTTAGATGTAGTCATAAAATACCAAAACTGGAATTTTTCCATCGATTACCAAAGTCAATTTTAATAAATATTTTGTATGTGTTTTGAGAAATAAAACTTCTTTCGTCTTGGGTGCGGGTTAACGGTAAAATAATGAGCAAATAAGAATTTTTGGAAGAAATTGGGGGACAGCACCAACTTAAATCAAACAATGACCTTTAACAAAACCTTACCGCGAAAGAATGAAAAAAAAATTTGTTTTCAACGCAAATCTCAGAATGAAATCCCAACCAAATATCAAAATTTTAATAAATATTTTGTATGTGTTTTGAGAAATAAAACTTCTTTCGTCTTGGGTGCGGGTTAACGGTAAAATAATGAGCAAATAACAATTTTTGGAAGAAATTGGGGGACAGCACCAACTTAAATCAAACAATGACCTTTAACAAAACCTTACCGCGAAAGAATGAAAAAAAAATTTGTTTTCAACGCAAATCTCAGAATGAAATCCCAACTTAAGCTACCTTTCAAGGTACAACTTAGTAGTAACAAAAAAATACCTTATCAGTTAAGAATGCTAGTGCGTACTCATGCGTAAACCTGCGTAAATATGCGTAAATTTGCATCGACTTGCTTAAGCATACGTAAACTTATATAAACATGAGTAAACTTAACTTAGGTAAGCTTCCGTAGACTAGCGTTAAGTCACGTGGATTTGCGTTAACTTAGATTTTATCATTGGAGCCGTTTCCGAAAACCAAGCATACAAAAATGGGTTGGTTTTTCTTGTGCCAGTCCCATAACCTTCTCCCTACTAAGGAGAATAAATTGTAAAAATTTCATCCAAATTGTTACAGCCGTTTTCAAAAAACCAATTACAAAAATTGTTTGCTTGTAAAATTAATAAAATAAGATACACCAAAAAATGTATTTTGTATCAAAATAGCGATTTACAATGTTTGTGTACGATGTTTATATCAGGCTATTCGAATTTGCAGCTGAGCACTATGACTGGAATCGATACAAAATCCAGCAAACCAAAATCTCGAATTACGAAATCTCGCATTTTTGTATAAATCTCGAAAAACAAAATCACGCAAATCAATAATCCTGCTTCTGTCAATCTCACAACTTAAAAATCTCGCGAATCTCTCAATATCTTCCGCAAATCAAAATTGTGCTGATTCAACTTTCACTTTTTCATAGCATTACTCGCAGTTTCGAACACAACAAAAACATGTGAATGAAAATATAAGCATTCCGAAAACGAAACATTTTTTCTTAAACTTTTATTGTTTTCCAAAACGTATTTTTAATAATTAACAAAATTTTCCGTTTCTTTGTTTTCTTTCTTGCTCTTAACAACTTTAACTGAAATATAAACAATAACAATATTTTGAAATATTGTCTACAAGATGGTCGATTTGTTTTGCAGAATCTCGCACGAGATTTGAATTTGCGAGATTTTAGCTTTCGATACTTCTTTACTGCTGGATTTTCGAACTTTGTTTTCATATATTTTTGCATATAAGTAAAAATTGACCATTAGCATCAGCACTTCATCCAGCACACTAACGATGTGGATGGTCGAAGCAAACGACCAAACAGATACAAAATAATTAAAAATAAACTGACTTAATGAACCTGAAGTTGTCACTTTATTTTGCTCTGCATAAAGAAAGAACTAAATCAAAAACCATCTCCCAAAAGACACATAATTTTTGTACGTTCAAATTAGTGGAACAAAACTTTTCCAATAAAAATAATGAACAATGTCCTCTAAAAATTGTTGAAAGTTTATTTTTATTCAAAAAAATATAATGATTTGTGAACACTTTAACCAATTTTTTAATTAAATACTAATTTTCAATTAAATTTTCTCTTATTTCAGCCACAGCCAATTTCGTCTATTGAGGATTTCACTCAAGTGATTGTTAATCGTGAAGACGACGTCACATGTGCGGTTGGAGTATTTATGGTTGGGGATCGGGTTGCTAGGTTTTCAATGGAAGACCGCGATGCTTGTGAATTTTCACTCGTCCTTGCTGGCTATTTCCGTTTGCTAACAGGTATTTTTGGATTGCTCTAAATCAATCTGCAATTTCCTAATTTCCTTTACATTTAATTAAATTTAGGAAAAGACCTACCCGTAGATAGAGAACGTGAAAAATATGACGAGGACAATGCACCATCCTATCTTGCTCAACACACGGTTCTGCCATCTACGTGGAGCTACCTATTGCCATTCCATAATCGTGCACATAGCGTTAACTTTTTGATGCCACCACCATACCATTCGTTGAAGCAACTTTCTGTGTCATCGAACGATTCGGCTTCATCCAATGCTGTCACTGCAGCAATAATGCCACCAGTATCTAGTCCCATGAAAAGTGCCGATAATTTGGTCGGAAATAAGGTGGACATGACGGGTGGCAATCAATGCGACCGCAATATGAATACGACTACCGCGGCTAACAACAACAACCACAAAATGCCCCAGATGATGGCACCAAATGGAAGACCGGGAGGCCATCCTGTGCCACACACCCTTGACTTAGACATTCACAGCGTTATGGCCATGGAGCTACTCGAAGACGCAAAGGACTCTGGGTTGAGTGACAGTAGTGGTGGTGGAAGTAGTTCAGCGATGTACTGTCCTGCATCGAATGGATTGATTGAAGCGCGCAATGAAGAGGTTCTTCGACGAGTTGCTGAAATGCAGAAAATGGTTGAAAATTCTGAACAGTACTTGAACGAGCATGGCGAGCTCATAGACGAGGAATATGAAATTGTTACAAAAGAAGGGTACATCAGTAGCATACAATCACGAAGGAATGGTGGCAGTGCTTATTCGCCCAATCTTAGTGTAGGAGGTGGGACAGTTGAGTTTGTTGATAGCGACTGTGATAGTTTGAACAGTAGCAAAGTATCATCGAACGAGGATGCACCACCGCCGGGAGCATTGAAGCATAGTGACTCGTTGGTCCTGCTGGCGGAAGCGATTAATCAAGATTTGAGTGGCATAACAAAAGGTTTGAATTCTATTAGTGGTAGCAACCATCAAGGTTTGGATAGTGGGGTGGTGAGTCAAAATGAATCGACGCCCAAGCCATCTAGGAAAATGAATGGTTTAAGTCAGCTTTTGAGTGATTTGCAAGCTCTGGGTCACGATTGCTCGCAGAGTGAAAGCGATTCAGAGTCTGTTCATACACCAAGCACGTCTCCTACGCACAAACGACCACCTCAAACTCAACAAAACAAAAAGAACCTATACAGAACAAGTTTCGGGCTTCATAGTCCTGATGGTAGTTCCATTGGAACAGAAGCTAAAGACTATAATCTCAAAGAGTACCTTAAACAACTTAAGGAGTACAGCAAGGTGGATAGTAACAATCAAGACACTGATCTTGCTGCAAAGAAATTATCTGAAATTTATGGTTTTGAGATAGGAGAAGATACATTTATAGAGACTGACCCAGACTTGATAGACCTTCGTGCGATTCCGCCACCCCAAACGCCAGATGAACTAGATGCGCTATCAATTTTGAATGCTGCTCCAAGAGGATTCGGTGATGGTAGTAGTAGCAATCGTAGTGAAGACGGAGATTGTGATTTGGATAAATTCTTAGCAAAGGTTGTCATAGCACCTCCAACGCAAAAGACTACCCCGGCAAAAGAACTAACACCTGAGGAAATAATGTCTTTTATCATTCCTCCACCACCAAATCTTGATGAACTTGCGCAAAATCGCAAAAGTATCAACGTCGTTCACGATGTAGAGGAATCTCTGTATAGTAATTCAAAAGACATCGCCTTAGAGAACCAGACCAATGTCACTAGCAATGGCAAAGCAATGAAAAACACAAATGTGACGCATGTCATTGAGTATGCTACAGTAGAACGGAAGGGAACTTTTTCTTGCTGTGCAAAGAGCAAAAAAGAGGAATCATCCAGTAGCGTTTGTGTCGAACCTACAACTTCTACTCAGGATCAAAACGCTGTGCTTATACTACCACCAAGACGATGTACACATTCTGAGAGTTCTAGCCCGCCAGCACGACCCCCCAAAAGTGCTGAACTACAGAGCCGATACTCTCCTAAGAAACAAATTTCCTTCAGCCCCGAAGTAAGACGTGAGGTGGTAACCCCAATCGATAAAAACCCATATCCTCCTGTATTACCACCACGGTGTGATGATCGGAGCCTTTCACCTGTGGTGAGTTTTCCTCCCAAGAAACCACCTCTGCCTCCATTAGCTTCGCGCCCAGTTCTTCGTGCTGCGCATCCTCTACCTTCACCAACCCGTCAGATTCAAAATAACGGCATTTCAGCTGCTAGGCTGGCTGGAATCGGATCGCCTCAACTCAATCGGAACCCAAGCGCATATAGTGATATAGATAGCGCTTTCAATGCCTCCCAGGCTACCTATCAGCAGAATCGCTTCAATGGACATTATCGTTCTAACAGCGATTGCCCCCCAGTTTGCCTTAAAAATCCCGCTCCCCATAATAAACCACAACTTTCACTATTATGTTCTCCACAAATGTCCCGCAAATTCAACAATAGCCCTACACCGGTCGACAGACTCATTTCCAAAAATGGGTACGTCATCGATGTTGAAGCTCTTTTGGCAAAGACTGATGTTGCAATGGCTGGATTGTTGGTCAAATTAGATCAAGTGGCTGCTCAATGCACAGTTGCTCAGGCTGCTGGGGGAGGTTTGAACATCAACGAAGAAAAATTCCAAAGAGCCCGCGAAGAACTTACCGAGCAAACACTATGTCTAGTCACAGCATCAAAGTTATTAGTTGTAGCCATGTCTGATATGACTTTGGCCACCCTACCCGAACATTTGACTTCATGTTTGACAGCATTACGTAGGATAACTGAATTGACGCAAGACATGACAAGGCATACATCATCTCCCTTACAAACAAGAAATATTGTTCTCAAGGTTCATGATGTTTCTTCAAGTTTCAGAGAACTTGTTCAAGTTCAGATAGGACCTTTGGGTGCGGGACAACTAGCCTTGCAAGCTGAATGCTTAGCAAATGTACTGGCTACGTTGCTTCGTAGTCTAAGAGTATTTTCGCCATAACAATGTTATTAGGTCGAATTTGCAACTTTTTAAGTATGTAGGTAGGTTACAAGTTTAAATGAGAAGTACAATAAAAACTCCAACATAATGGAAAAATAATGTTATATTACTTTTGAAAGGTAACTTTTTTTTAAATCTTAGTCTTAACAAAAATTTTATAGATTAAAAAATGCACGATAACAATTTTTTTAATATTATTCTTGTTTATTGATAGTTTGAGAGCTTTTGCACTGTAACAACGAGTATGAGTTAAATAAAAAGCTTTTTTTGGTTTTTAGTTATATGACATGGACGGGTGACCTCTTTAATTTAATGGTTTTTTTGGTTTTTTTATTACTATTATGACAAGTCTATGTTGGACTTTAGGTTGAATCAAATAATTTATTCGATAAAAAGAAGTATCTGTTCTTTTGTTCACTATTTTATTAGAATGGACGAAATTTGACGTATTCAATAGTCCTTTTTCTTATTTTGTTGATTTTCTCATTTTAATTAAAACATAATATAAATTTTATTCTGTATGTCAAACTGCAAAAGAATATGAGAAGATGACTTAGATTATTTAAGATGAAGGCATTACATTGATTTTCTGCAACAAATATTACCAGTGCAAGGCTTATGGGGAGAATTTTTCTCAAATCGGAAGTGCTTGCATACACTATCGAAACCCTTTCTCAAATAAATTTGCAACTGAACAAAAATACCTGGTTTATAAAACGTGCCATGATAATATCCATAGAGGATATGGCCTAGTAGTCGGGTTAGCAAAAGCTAAGAACTCTTTCAGTGGGTTTCCAAAGAGCTTCAGGGTTTTGTTACTTTATGAAGCTTTTGAACAATGTTCTAAATTTGAAAATGTGAAAGTTCAACACAAACCATGGAAACCCTGCCGTTTCAAAAAGGGGCACGTTTTTTTATGCCATTGTTACCAGACCGACAGACAAAAGTGCTATATTTCTTATACTGTCGATTTTTACTGGATAGTGTCATAGATATTGATTAATTTCAGGCAAAAATGAAGTTTCAATGAGATAAACTTCAGTCTTACCTAGCAAAAGCCTAAACTATGCCTATAAATATCCCCCATTCTGTGTTAAAAAAATAAACAGTCACTTCTAAAACAACTGAAACATTTGGCTTCAAATTTAGAATTTTTATCCTATGTGCACGACTTTGAATTTTAAATATTAATTTTTATGTCTTTTTCAAAGTACCTATATAATAGTTTGCATGATAATAGAGCTCTATCTATATCCCTTAATCAAATCCTGAATTCACTAGCGATACAAATTAATTATAAAATACAAATACATGAAATACTAATATTTTCATCCACTAATTACAGGTTCAATCCATTTAAAGGTTGATTTACACTCTTTTGGAAATTATGGTTTCTTTTACAAATTGGTTTACAAGATAACAACAAATACATTGAATAAATCTCTGCGCTACACAAAAATAAAGGTTAGGTACTTAAAAATTCTATTTTATTTTGTTGTAAATGTTGTGGCATGTTCAGGTATTTGTTCTTGGCAAAAAATCATCCTTGTTCGCCGCACTCCCTCTTATTTGTTATTTCAATTCAACTCCTTTGTATATAAAATACATAAATAATTGTTATGCATCATTAAGCTTTAAATGTTAACATAATTTTGTACATCATTAGCATCATGTCTGGGTCAAAAACAACAACTTTTTTCTATGACTAATACTACGAAAAGTTTGTTGTTAAAGTGCACTTGTTGTTTTCAGTTTATTCCAATGTTAATATGTACACAAGTCCTAGTTTATCCACTCTCTACTTAATTTAAAGGTGCCATTAAATGTTTTTTGGAATTTACAAAATATTAATGACGATTTTAAATTTAATGGAGACTGAATAAATTGGGCCTTAAAACTGTACGCTAAAAATTACATTTACTTCTTTACTTTTTTTAAATTGATTTTGCCATAAATATCTTTTTTTTTGCAAAGAAATTTCTTTTCTATTTCATTTCAAATATAGGTATTCAATTTCTTTTCCATTCAATCTGTATATTTTCTGTGATGAAATATTATTTCTATTTTAATTAAAACTTTTTTCGGAGAAACGAAACTCATCTTCAGTAGCAAAATCAAGATTGAAAGAAAATCCTGCAAGCAATTTGTGATATAAATTGCATCAAGTTTGCTTTTCATGGGAATTGATAACACAATAATGTGGTGGTTATTGATAAATTTAGCAATAATAGGCTATTCTCAGAAAATTCATACAAGCTATCCACCTCCACAGAAGTGTAAGAGCCATCAAAAGTGAACATTTACGCGGTCTACAAAAGCCGAAGGAATATAAATAATATATGATTGGAACTGTTTTTTTTTTTTTTTTTTGAACAGAAGTGCAGAATGCAAAAAATTTATTAAATAACTGCATCACAAAAACTAAAAACCAATAAAATAAATTTGCGTAATAAGTGCGAGCAAGAGCGAGAGCGAAACCGAGTAGGTAATTATTTGTTTTTACTTGTCGTCACCTAAATGTGACGTTTCGATTTTGTTTCCACCCACAAACTAACCAATTTTCCAGCACTGACTGGAAAGATTACCTATTGGAATGTCTGATGGCAGCGTTCATTGCTGTAGAAAATAATAATAATTAGCTCATATAATAAAAAGTAGCTCAGTTTTTCTCTACGCTAAAGACAGTTTTGATTGACAAATAATGTTATTAGCTCCCAAGTTTCGAGGGCTGGACGTACTAGTTAATTTAAAGTTTTATTGGTGTCATACAGTCCTCATTCTGAAAAGGAGAGAAGAGACAATACTTCTTGATTTGATTTCAGAACAGAAACTAGAAGTTTTTCTGAATAACTAATCGAACATTACATAACTCAAAACACCATTCTCGACATTTTGACAGTTTTCTTTCTCTTCGAGATTTCTCCTCAAAATTTGACAGTTGGCCAGAAACAATCTGAAATATCTTCCAAATAGGCTTAATGACCAAGACATCAGTAATCGCAATGGTCAAAATCCATGAATAAAAGTTTGAATTGCTTCGTCACCTTTTATTCAACTCATTAAGTCCCATCGCCGCTGGCTATTGCTACTAATAATTATGAGGTGATTAATGCGGGTTATAAATAATTTAAGGAGTTTGAAAACAAAAGCCTTTGAGCAACCCAGGGGAAACTTGTTCGAAAAAACAATGCGTTTTCATTACTAGGTCGGGTATTTTTGAGTCTTCCCTTAAATGTCATACCTATTCATAAATGTTTTTATTTTCTTCAGAATAATTTGTAAATAATTTTGATGTATTATATATGATTCGATTTTATTTTATCTGATTTTATTTTATTTTATAAATCATGAGCATATAACCAAAATAAATATAAATTATACAATGTTATAGTGAATTTGAAAACTCTTGCAACTAAGAAGAAATTAATACTTCATAAACGTAAACAATATTTATCAAAATTTACAAATAAAATCTTAAATACTTGATTTTTGTTTTGAAAACAAAAATCAAAAATATTATCAACTAATACCAAATACATATACATTACAAACCTACGTTAAATAATTTGAATTTAAAAGAGGTTCCCAGAGTTTGTAAATGAAAAATTATCACCGCAAAATACAATAATTGTAAGAAAATGGTGTTGCTATTTATTTTTTTTTTGCTAAATAATTGAGAACAAATACCACCATTTCAAAAAAACAAAGAGGACAACTTTCTTACGGACAGAACTTACTAGAAAAAAATGCAACATGCATTTTGCAGTGTTGCCGAACATATACATTTGTGAACTCGACCCATGTTCCCCATAAGTTTGATTATAATTGTTACAAGACTAACAAACAGCTGTTATGTAAATAATTAAGTTTTATTAGTGATTAAATATGTTTGAAATTTTAAAACTAAATACATCATCTATCTATAATTAAAAAAGTTGTTAAATTTTAATCTTACAATCACTTGTTATATAAAAATAATTATATTTGTTAAAATTGAAAGAAAAAAACATTAATAAACTTTTTTACTAACTTTATTAAGTTAAATATGTATGTATATTATGCAAACCAATAAATTAATACTTTTTTGTTACAAACAATGATTAAACAATAAACATTCTGCAATAATTATAAAATACTTTAAATCTTATTAAGATACAATTATACACTGCTCTTTTGGTGAACACAATAAAATGTTCTAAACATATCCAAAATATAACAATATCATTAATTATAATTTTAATTTTAAGTTGACCATTTTAACAAACCAAAAATAATTATAATGTAATTCTAAAAGAAATAAACTTAAATACAATAATAATACTAGGTTAGAAAACATAATTAAAATATTATACAGTTGTTGAAGTAAAATATAAACTGGTATCTTGCGGAACAAGAGGAAAAATGAAAGGAAATTGTATGTGACATAATAAATATTTCTAAAAACAACGGGAGGAATTTTATTGAATTTTAAGAATTTTAATTTTTTATAACTACCATAAATAAAAGAAAAAATGTAAGTTATCTAAAATTCATATATAGTGGTAAGTATTTCAAAACTCAACTTTTTTGTACTCAGAATTTGACCATTTTTTAATAATGTTTTCCAATAATTAGCAACATGGGGTAATCACATTTATCACATGTAACTGAATTTTATGGTTTCTAAAGGCATGAAAGACGCTTTGGTACATATGTCAAGACAATCACAAGAAAAAGAAAGTAACGAAATACAGGTAGCTAGTATAGGTACATACAACAAAAGTTTTATCATGAAAAAATTGATTGCTTTACTTTATAAAGAGACTTTTTGTTTAACATGACATTTCATATATTTAAATATTTAATTACAAAAATTTAAATTTATATGTCGGAAATTTTAAAGTTTTATTTTTTTATATAATTTTTATATTTTATTTTTTTTTATTTTTATTAAATATGAATTATTGATTACCAATTCCCTGTTTCTCTGGCAACCGCATGAAGTGTCAGATTTTTCTATTGCTGCTTAAAATAACACTTTAAATAAAAACGTTGTTTGCGCTTTATTGACAATAACGAAATTTATTGGTAAAATGAGGGGAAACGCTAGAGGGGGCTACACCAAATTTTATTTGTATTTCTTAGACTCTAAAAAAAATAGAATCCAAATTACAGTGGGTTTTAGTTACAATTTGTTGTGATGTTTAGTTTGACTGATCTTCATGATGTATACATATCGCCACATTTGCCACAAGTCTGTCAGAACTCAAAAAATTGACGGTTTTGAATCAAGTTTAACACTATGATAATGATTTTTTGTTCTTTCTTTTTGTAGTAGGTACACTTTACATCGATATCTCATCTCAATTTTCAAATGAGTGCTCATCACAGGTTTACACAGTTTTTGACACGAGCAGATTCTCCTTCTAAAGGCAATATTTGGCATTAAATAGGTCTGTCATCCGTTTTCGCCATCAGCTCTGGTTTTTGAGATATTTGCGTTAAATCTTTTTTGAAAACCCCGTTTTTTCTTTAATTTTTAGATAGCATATATGTGCAAACAAATGGGTACAACGAGCTAATGTAAATTTTACAACAAAATAAATAACGACTCCTGAAGCAACTTATCCTTTTCTTCAAAATTTAGTTTTAATCTTCGAATATCTGTTTAAGTATTCGAACATATTCGAGCAATCCTAAGTTAGTTGTTAGTGTTCACCTGCCCCAACAAAATTGAATAAAACTAGTAGTCCAGTATTTTGAGGCATAACTCCTACGAGAATTCAATAAAACTTTGGGGAAGACATTTTCTGTTTTCGTTACAGTTCTATAAGGAAGCTTACATCCAAATATTCGACAGTCAAATCATTGTAGGGTTTCCGCCATCTTGGTTTAAAGAGAGAACTCGCTTTTGTCTATTTTCTAAACGGGAGAGGGAAAGGTAGAAAGATGTTTTTTTCATTATTCGATAAATTATGCAATAACAAGAAAGTCGTAGGTGTAATAAAAATTCGGAAAATTAAGTGATGGAGATATGAAGGTTTAAAAGTTAAAAACGGAAAAGTATGTGGTTAAGAAATAATATGCAATAAATCAGGATTATACTTGCTGTTAGAAAATTTCATATTTTTGGAAAGGTAAGAACAAATTATTTTTATATTTAGTTTTTGGACCATTTTTTTATCCCAATTTTTCGTGATCAATTCTTAACTTTTAGCCGGGTTTAAAAATCGGAAATCATTAGAACTGATCAATCAATCCATCACATAATATAGAGCACAGAAAATTCATATTTAAATTGTTTTTAGATATCAGCTTATAAAAGTAAAGTGCAAGCATGTATTAATTTGGGGTTTCAAATATATAAATGTTATTTTGCATATCACATACGTGATTTTACTTATTCTAGATTCTGTTTTCGAAACTAACAACCGAGCATTGTTATTCAAAATAAGAAAACTAGGAAGGTAAAATTTGGCTTTCATTGCCGTTCAGATACTACAGTAAGTAAACAACTGTTAAAACTAAAAAAATATTAAGAGAAAAACTGTAAAAATCGTTAAGATTTTTAATGAATTTTAGGAGAAAAGTTTTGCGAAGCGCTGAACAAAAACTGAATATAAAATATGTGAACTGCATTTTCTTGGTTATAACTCGTTAAACAAAAAAAATTTGAAAAAGTACCACAGACTCAGATTTGTTGATAAATCTTAAATTACAGATATTATTTGTAAAAACGAACTCACTCTTCAAATCAATATAGTGGCAACCCTGCAAGGGTTTGATGGTCGATAATTTGGACTCGAGCTTTCTGTTTGGTTGTGCAATGAAATCAAGAAAAAATTGCTTCCCCAATTTTTTATTAAAAAAAAGTTTAAATTGACTGCACTATAGTGAAATGCGTTTAATAAGCTTAACTCATACATTTCAGCAAGAGATTTCTCAGAGAATACAAAACTTATTGGAGCGGTTTAAAATTAATTTAAAAAAAAATATAGTATTAGTAAGGAACCGCTACGAATTTGCGTGAAAATAATTATAAAGAATGATGACATAATCTCAAAAATAGTGAAACGGTGACGACTAACATCTTATAACAAAGGCGTAACAAGGGCGTATGCAAAAAGGAGGTAGGTAGGGGCACTTGCCCGGGTTGGGGTCAGAATCCCAAAAACCAAAATCCTGAAAACCCAAAATCCCGAAAATCTTGAATCCCGAAAGCCCAGAATCCCGCAAACCCAGATACCCGATAACCCAAAATCCTGAAAACCCAGAATCCCGAAAATCCAAAATCCCGAAACGTAAATCCTAAATTTTTTTTTTGTTTTCGAGATTTCGTACGTATTATGATTATACTTTTATTCCAACCCATGCTTTCACGCTTTATTTCTAATATACTTTTTATTTTGAAATAGATGGAATGCAATTACTTCAAAATTAAGTACTTTATTACTTTGTTATTGATTAATTAAAATTATTTGATTTCAATTCTATAAGGGCAGATCTACAACACTTTGCCAATACCGATACGCTATCGCTACATTGAAATATTTTTACATAAGATAAACGGAAAAGAGCGAAAGCGAATCAGTTATCGATGATGTGAATGTACTCATTGTTTTCTGTCTTAAAATACTCGATAAGAAAACTTTAATGTGTATTTGGCCTTGAAGTTTGTCAGAGAAGTCACAGTAACTTTTTTACAAATTTTGTATATTTTTACAATTTACTGGTTTTTTTCAAATATAGTTCCGGGATTTTAGTGTTTTTGGGATTCTGGGATTGTGGATTTTTGGGATTCAGAATTTTGTTACTGTGTCCATTTCCCCACTTGCCCCCTAATCTAGCAATATTTCTGTATCAAAACTATTTTTTGAATGAGGTTGCCCCACCTTGCAGAAATCCTGAATGAGTTTTCTCCATCCTTACCAAAATCCTACGTACGCCCTTGGGTAAAAAGGATATTGAAGAAAAATAAAGGTGCTTTTTTAAACTAATTATAAATAACGGGAATGACCCGAAAGCCCAAGCTGATAGCGAAAAATGGATGACGGATTTGAGCTTAGCGTCCAAAAGTAGCTTAGAAACATTTTTCATTTGCGGTGTCAAAAAATTTACTGATATATGTACGCCTGTGTTATTTTAGCATTACAGTGACTACAGTCTTTCTCTATATATTTTTTCACGATTACGAAATTTTCTTTAAACAACAAATTTTGAGATATGACGGTCTTTAAACAAATGGGCGATATACATATAACTCAATCACAACATTACTTTCATTACACTTGGCATAAAGAATTTATTCTTACAGTAGGCGGCAAATAATGCTGAAAAATACTTTAACAAACAAAGAGGAAAAATGAAAAAAAAATTCAATAAATGAGAAAACTTCTCCATCAGAGCTATTCTCATAGTGGAATGGGAAATTGTTAACTTGAAGTTAATAATTAGAAAAGTTTTCCACTGTTATAAGCTTAAAAAAAGGGAAGAAAAAGAACCACAGCAATATTAAAGATTTCTGGAATAAAAGAACAAAATGCATTTAAGATCCTCTGTGTGTAATAATTTTGAATGTTGTCCTCCACAGCATAGATGTTGTGCTGTGCTGTTAATAAATAATATGTTGATACATTCTCATAAGTTTGTACGGATGTTAATGGTTTAATTTATGTTTATAATCATTTAAAAGGCATACCGGTAAAACAAAAAAAAAAAAAAAAAAAAATCGTCCATTGATAAAACTTGGCAAAAAAAGTGCTTCATTTAAAATGAAAATGAAGAACTACAATAGATACTGGTATTTAAATAAATATGTAGGAGTTAGAATATTGGTGTGTTTGAATGATGGTACGTATATGGATAGGTTTATGTAATATGAATGACACATGTTTTGATTATTTTGCGACGCTAGGCACCTATGTATAAGAACAAAAAAACGAAGATAAAAGAGTAGAAATGATATCTTTACACAAAAAAAATTGTATAAACATATTTAGGTGCTGTTTGTGCAGTACATTTATGCAAGTATTGAAATCAAACCACAAATCATACGTAAAACATAAATATAAATTAGAAAAAACATTAGTCGTTCTTTATGAAACTTATGAAAAATATTTTGAAAATTGTAGTTAGGTACATTACATAAACAAAAGAGCCCATCAAAATGTGTACACAAAATGAGCAGCATCCCACAGTTGGTTTAACTTAAAAACAAATAGAGCATTTCCTTCTTTAAAGCTGCGCCTGCATAGTAAGGTAAGTTGGTGGCTTTTCCAGACCTTTTTTAATAATAGAAAAGGTACCTGTACTTGTGGGCCTTAATCTTAAGTCGACTTGGTTTTTTATAAAATTATAAAGGAGGGGCGTTAAAAGCATGGTTTCATCTTTATTCATACATCAGTTTATTTGAAAATCTTGAATAAACAACTCAAACAAAAATTTATTGATACATATTCTAATTTGAATATTTGAAATTTGGATAGTGGGATTTCTTGAAAAAGTGGACATAAATTGTCCTATTGTTCATTAGTACAAAAATTAGAACAAAAAATCCTACAAGTAATAAAAATAATGTGGCTGAAAATAAAATGAAGCTTTCAGCCTTAATGTAAGTTTTACATGGAAAATATTTCCCCCGAAAAAATATTCTTCCCGGGAATTTTAAAAGATATATAATGAGCTTTGCCGGAACTTTTCTTGGTCTAAAACAAATAAAAAAACGTGCACAAAGGGTACCATTTTCCTCTGTTTTTCTTTCGTTTGCCGTCAAAAAATAAGTGACAACTTAAGTTCTTTATTTCGAAACATTTAAACCTAAATATTCTATAGAAAAGATGAACTTACGTGAATTACCGACTTTTTGTTATTATTTATTAAATTTGTGTACCTAAATTCTTTCTTTCTGCATAACTATAAACATTATTCTTGTATATTATTCAACAATCCTGTTAAGCTTTGCTGTTTTGTTTAATTTTTAGAAAATATGGAAAGTACTGCCACAAAACCTTTGTCCGAAAATGGAAACGCGAGTTACCAATATGTTTTAGTATTTTTTACTTTGAAAGAATTTATATTTCCTAAAAAAATAATTTTTTCCTAGGAGTCGAAATCATTACGATGTTAAGAAATATATTTTGTTTCATTTATATTAAGAAAAGTATTAAAATTTAAATAAGAACGTGGATTTTGTGACAATACCACTGTAAACTATATCCAACAAGATTAGAATTCCTAATCATTAAGCTGGAATTTTGTTTGCCCGGAGCCAGGCATATTTTCTATAAGAAGGATTTTCTTATAATACAACAAATTCTATATACTATACTGAAATAAATCACCCAAGCAGAAGACTTAGCATTAAGGATTGGACTTGTTGAATTTTTAGTTCAAAATAGCTTGTAATGATCCTACAGATTGGCGTTTCATCGGGCTTACGCACTTGGAGTCATCATCATAATGCTTAGTCTTTTACTTTGCTGATTTATTTCAGCAGTACATACATAGAATTTTTATCATAAGAACCTTCTTACACATGGAATTGGACAATTAATAATAATAAGAAACCACTTAAACAATTTTATTTGTATAAAAAATTGACCTTAAACTGCGTTTCCATTAGGGTCGAAAAGATACTAGGCGTGTTTTATTGAAAAAGTTATAGCCAGCACAGTAAAATGTCTCTTGACAAACAACAACACATCCAAAAGTGTCGATAAATAAGTCAGTAAAAAGGTGTACATAAAAGTTGAGATAAAGTTTCGTTAAGTTTAAACTAATGTGGCGCCGAAATTGGGTTGAGTATAAAAGTGACTATAGCGTTTTATTGGTACTTGCATTGCTGCGCTAGCTATAAATACCAATAAAACGCACCTATTATATCGCAAGTAAAGCAAAAAAATATGTTTTCATATTATGCAATTTCATGGTTTTGTTTGACAACTAATTTCATTTTGAATTTTAAATAGCCATTAATCGCCCGTGTTTGTTTTTTTCTCCTTCAGTTTGTATTTTTCGTGCTCGTTAGGATTTTACTTTATTTTCAACATAATTTTTTCCAAATTTGGTTGAAATTATTCCAAAATGTGATTTTGTATTTAAATTGAAATGAGATGATTTGGATTCAAATTTGGAAATTATTAACGAAATTAGCACATTTAACCTAATGAACACATATAGTATATGGTTCACAAGTCACAAGAGGTATATATCATACTCGTATATAATAAACCTATTGTGCTCAACCTTTATTTTAATTTAAAAATTCCATCCACCACCTTGATGTCACCAAGCCTCGCATTCACTAGTTCAAATGCGATGGCAACCATCAAATTCAATGGCCTATGTACGAAAGTTTAAGTATGAAGGCAATCCCGACTCTTCCAGACGGTAAACGCCAGTAGATATTGTAAAATAATGTTTTTTTTTTATATTTGTTATATTTGTTCGCCTTGTTCGATTTAATAACTCTGAAATTGATCTGGGGGCTAAAGATGTCAAAACCGGAGTTTTAACTACTAATTTTAGGCACTCCTGACTTACTCTCCTAATGCTCACACAAATTTTAGTGCACGCACAATAAAACAAAATTAAAAATTTACAGTGGATTATTGTAAAAGAATTCATGTAAGTTGAACTGAACTCAATACAAATTGCGTAAAACTTGGGACGTAAATTCCAAAATTTTTGAAAACGTTGAAGTGAACGGATGTAATGGGTTCCACTCATTTCTGCTCAAGAAGATATTTCTTTTAGCTCCTTCAAGGTGCTTTTAAGACACAATCACTGAAAGCTATGGAACTCTAACAAGCTGTTTGTAGTTTAGTCCTTTTAAAAGTTTTTGTTTTCTATCATTTCAATAAAGCAGACTTGACTGGTATTTTAACATTCGTTAGCTCCTTCTGATAAGAGGAGTATACACTGTAAAGTGCCTTTCACATGAGCTGCGAATAGCGAACTGCAAATTGCGAATGGTCGTGGGTTTTGACATTTCTTTTACATGATTGGTCGCCGACCACTGAATGAAACATATAATAGTAAAATGAATGCTTGAAAAAATTTGAGGTCAAATTCGAGCGAATTTTTCATTCGCAGATATGTGGAATGCGTTCTGATGTTGTGGATCACCAATAAGTGCTTGGCAGTTCACATAAAATATCTCGTTGGTCGTGTAGAAAATATAAAAATTTTAAATTTAACGATTTCAACTAGTTTTGGGCTGTGATTTCTTTTTAAAAATGTAGATAAGATATAGTTTATTCATTTTTTCGAAATATAAAAACAACAATTTGTTAATATTTGCGCTTGAAAATGCCTAAATAAATTTATTCGCATTCGCAGTTTGCGCGTCATGTGAAAGGCTCTTAAAGGAACGACTGAAGCCAATACATGGCTTCCCATATCCCATTTCAAGGCTCACAATTAACGGTTAAGATAATATAAAAAGGGACCTACATATGTTCATGTAATTCATTTACATTGTGTACATACAAAATATAGTGAAAAGTGAGGAGATGAAGTCAGTAAGGGTATTTCATCGCCCTAATGCTCCACCAAATGCTCACAATTGTTACAGGTCAACATGACACAAGAAACACTCTTAAAATGTGGACTGTCTCGTAGGGCTGTGTCAATCAGGAACGATTCGATTTTATTGATCCGACCATCGAAAAGGATCGATTATTAAAATCACAAATTTTCATTTCAATCGATCTCAATCCCAATCATTTCGATTATTCTCGATTTTCCATCTCAATCTTAAACATTTTGACGATTCTCGATTTTACATCCCATTTTCAATCATTTCGATGATTCTCGATTTTCCATCCCAATCTCAATCATTTCAATAAAGAATCTCGATTTTTGGTATCAATCTTTTCAAAAATGTCTGAATTTCTAGAGGTTTCTTAAACCATCGACATCCTAGCCATCCATCAATGGAATTTGACAGTTGACAGTTGACAGCTTGACAGATAAAGGAAAAACTTTATTTTTGATTCAAATGTCACCCAATCGACCTAAAATCAGCTTTTTTTACGGAATAGTAAAAATTCTTCAAAAATTTCTGATGTTTTACAAGTTTTTTAATCCATTGACATCGTAGCCATCCTTCAATGGAACTTGACAGTTGAAAGCTTGCCAGATAGGGGACAAACTATATTTTGACAGAATATGTGTATGTCGATCCAAATGTCGCCCAATTGTCCTAAAATCACCTTTTTTCGGAGCAGTACAAATTCTTTAAACATTTCTTAATCATTTCTAATCTTTCTTAATCCATTGATATCGTAGTCATCCTTCAATAAAGATTGACTTTTGATGGCTTGACAGACAAATTATATTTTGACAAAAAATTATATTTTGACAAAAATGCATTTTGATTTAAATGTCACCCAATCGACGTAAAATTACATTTTACCGGAGCAGTAAAAAACTGAAAATTTAAGATTTTACTAATAGTTTTTAACCCAATCAAATTTTATTGTTTGTTTATTTGAAATAATTTAGATTCGATCAACAGTACAGTTTTGAATTAATGATTGGATTTAATCGAAATCGATATAAAATCCAATCAGAACAGTATCGAACAATGAACTGAGTGAAATAAAGATGATCGAATGATCGATTGATTGAAATAATCGAATCATTTTTATGATCTATTTTTGAACATTTGATCATTTGAAATGAACGATTTACACAGCTCTACTGTCTGGACTGTGAGAGTAAACGTTCTCATTTTCTTTGTACCTAACAAATTGATTTCCAAATACTACCAATTACAGATAGATTAATGCATGCTTAAGTCCTTTTTCTTCGAAAAGCAAATAAAAACAAAATAATGATTTAGAAAAAAAAAAATATATTACTCAGTCCATTTTACAAATGATTATGATTATAAATACATACATAGCAGACAACGAGAGTTTAGTGTTAAAATAACAACATTATAAAACCATTGATCAAGAAACTTGCTCATAGAGTAAACCTGAATGGGAATTTGAAGCAAGTTTTCTCAAAATGTTTGTACTTCTCAGTTTTCTTTTCGCTTTTCTAAAAAAAAAAGACTTATTATGTTTATATTACTTGATCTTTTTCTTCAACAAAATAGCTTGTTAATAATACTTTATTATATTAAACAAGAATTGGTTTAACATTTACACACTATTGAATCTTATGCTGTAAGAATCCTAAACAAAATATGTACACAAAACAAGTGTACAAATAGACTTGATATCAGTTAGTACAGTGTTGGTAATGGATGAGCCATCTGTTGGTTTCTTTTTAAAGATATTTTACATTAATACTGATTAAAATTTTTCAATTCTGGCTTAATTGAAATATTGAAAATAATAAACTTTTTGATTCACCCCGATTACAGAATCTAACGAATAAGCTGTGGAGGGAACCTGACTCAATTTTGACATATGACTCATAGTAAAAACATCATAATTGAATTTGATTCCCTCCGCAGCTCATTCGTCGGATTCTGTAATCGAAGTGATTTATTTTTTTGAAATCATATTTTTTTTTAAACTTTCCATGTTGAAGTTAGGGGCCGGTTGGTAAAATTGTTGATCCATGGTTCAAAAATTTAAGTTGGCTAATTTCGGCTGAATTACTAAGGTTCAACGATGCGTCAAGGTTCTTGTATTATTGTAGTAGTCAATTTATTGTATGAACCATCGGTAAACCTCGGCCAGTTCAACGAAGTTAGTGAGTTAAAATTGCTGAACCACGAATAATATACTTATAACTGGATCTAACTGGTCAAACAGAATGGTTTAGCTCTAGTTGTGCATAGTTGCACATTCGTCAAGCTCTTCCTTAATGCTTGCTTTAAGTACAATGTGAATGAAGATGGATGAAATTTCAACAAATTGGCTTCAACATATTGAAAAGGGTGACTATATACTTTTTCAGACTTATGGCTCATAAGCAAGGAGAAGAAAGTATAAACCTATAGTAAAATTTTTAGATACAAATTCTTTAAATGCAAAAGAAACTTCGTATACACCCAACCTAGCACCCATCCCAAATCCTATAGTGAGCCCAAGCAGGGGGTTGCAGGGGGGCAGTATGCCGCCAAACATACATCACTGTTTATGCGCCATAATGTTGGGTGCTAGCACTGTATTTATATAAGGCAAGGCGAGTTTAAATAAGATTTCGAAAAAGCAGTCACTTTTGAAGTAAATATTAAAGATTAGTGCGCGGGTAATTTTGTCGTTGTTATACTTTTCGCCAAGGTGAAGATTTATCTGGTTTGTGAAATTCAATAGCTCACGTGAATAAAGAGTGAGGTATGTTTGGGGGGCATGCTGCCCCCCGTGAACCACCTGCTTTGACTCACTATTGGATTTGGGGTAGGTGCGAGGTTGGGTGTATTAAAGTTTCTTTTGCATTTAAACAATCTGGGTTTAAAAAGAAAACTTTGAATGTATTCTATAACATCCAACAATTATATTAACAGTGTCATTTCATCATTATGGACTTTTGGCTCATCTTAGTGGTCCAAAATTCCATAAACGATTACCCATTTGTAGTCCATACGAATTTTTCTGGACTTTTGGCCCATTTATGGACTTTTAACCAACCCAAGTGGGCCAAACGCCCATTATGGACTTTTGCCCTATGGACTTTTAACCCTGCGCGTTAGTACATAGGCTATTGAATAGACCGGATAGTGAGGGATATAAAGAAGCAATTACGTGCAAGGGTTTTTGCTATTGAAAATGTTTGATTGGCCAATAAACACGCATAAAATCAAAAATACTACTAAATTCCCCATGCGTTCCTGAGAGAATAGTCATACTGGCCACTTTTCAAGGTTTTTGTTAAGCATAGTTCGAAAAACAAGTCGAATTGTATAATTTTTGTTTAAAATTAAACTTCCTATAGTTTTAAAGTTATAAACAAAAATTAGCTGGAAAAATTAACAAATACCAACATAAAAAAATGGAAAAATTAAAAAAAAATAGCAGGAAAATTTACAGTTTTTTTCTAAACTGTGCATTATATTTTTTGACGCACTAATAGGATCAAGACAAAATAAATTCTCTAATATTGAATGTTCAAAAAGTTTTGTTTTATTAAAAATTGAGAGATCACTCACCCATTCAAACTTTACCATTTCTTATCATTTTTCACAATTTAGGCCTGAAAGCCTTTTTTTCGGTACTACATGTCAAATTTCACATTAGTAAAAATATTCAAATTCAAGATTTTGATCAAATATGACATTACGATTATAGATAATATTCAAGATCTAAAAACTGAATGGCTGGTCCGATTGATATAAGGCTTGGTACTTGATGTAAGGAATGTTAAATTTGTCATGTAGTACCAAAAAGCATGTAGGTTTTCGGGCAAGAGCTGCGTAACATAATAAGAAAACGTAAATTTGGAATGGCTTTATCTCTGACAGTTAGTGTGAGCTTTTTAACATATCGTATTAGGGCCTTAAGACTTTATTTTGTTTAATCAAGCTTTCAGCGTATAATTGCTCCGAAAAATGTTATAAGCAATTTAGAAAAAATTAATTTTTTTTTTTAAGTTTGGTGACTTGAATTGTTTTTGGTATTGATTCAAAAATATATACGTAGCCCTAGCGCAGCAAAACCGTTGGGCTCAGGGTGGTAAATTAGTATTAACAGAAACACAAGGCTTAACTACTCGCTAACGACACCTCGAGTCAAAAAATATTATGCCAGAAGATGGTTTTTTAAACCGAAACGCGTCGCAAAATAAAAGAAAAACAAACGATGTTGTGATTATTGTTCTTAAACATAAATAAATAAATT
This sequence comes from Dasysyrphus albostriatus, assembly GCA_946251815.1. Lineage (NCBI taxonomy): Eukaryota > Metazoa > Arthropoda > Insecta > Diptera > Syrphidae > Dasysyrphus > Dasysyrphus albostriatus. Next base: position 181,601,080 of record OX276335.1, read on the forward strand.
AATATTTTTGAAAGTTTTAAAAATTTTTATTTTTATTTTTATTATACATACAACACACAACATGGAGACTAACCCACAAATAAATGTTGTAGTTGGTTTGAAAATTAAAAATTCATATGATTCTTCTTTTGCAAAGTTGTGAAGGCACGTAAATGCTTAAGAGAAATACGAAAACGTGAGAATAACAACGTCTCAAATCGTATTTAATTGCAAGATTACTGACATGTTAATCTCTCGCCCTGAGCCTTGATAATGAATCAAACGAAATTTTATTTTTCAATAAGGCAGTACCTACAGTTTGCTATAAAATCGATGCGGAATTTAAAATTATTCGGAATTTTTTAATTTGTGAATATTATTCTGTGCTTTAATTATGAAAGGTTTGTGAAGAAAACAGTGCACAAAATTAAATCCATTGGAACAAATACTTATCGAAAACCGTATACTAGAAATAAACGATTATTCAACTTAACGGGCTTAGAGGGGGAATTCAAGAAAAGCACAATTATTATCAATAGCTTTCCTAACTAACGTCCTGTCGATCGGTGCCCTAAGGTCTATACTAAACTATGTACCTAACTACCATAATGACAACCCCTTTGACAAATTTCTATTGAAATTCGATTTAGTTTTACTTTTAAATAACGAAGAATTGAAAGGAAAAAAACTCATTATCAATTTTATTTGTTCGTTGCATACAAAACATGTTGTAAGCTACATTTACCAAACAAATATTGTATCTATTTTCTCTATCTCTATACCTACGGTAGTTTTTCACTTCATTGTGATTTTTGAATACGTTCGGGGTATTTATAAAAATATTGCTGTGATGACTCAGATTCCATTTTCTGTTTTGTTTATAAGCGACAAGTTTGAATCATTATTGGATTTAGATATTTAATTGAATATATTTGAATACGAAGTACAAAAATAAATGAATTTGGTGGCACAACAGCTCGTGGAGAACCAATGCCTAGTGACTTACAACTTTCAACCATTCCTGTGTGCGTATTTTTGGCAGGAATGGAGGGGACCTACAATTTTTTGCCGAGTACGAACAGCTATATGAGAAAGCAATTATTCATGACAAGTATACTTTTGGAGGATTTGTCAGTTCCTCGCAAGAGGCAGTACCTCGGAAAAAAAACATTTCTGTTTTAGGTTTTTAGGTGAATACGAAGTACGGTATTTTTTATTTTCGTTAAAATACTTTATTCCCCTTACGTTTCTCAAGTACAAATTTTAATTTTAGAACTATAATATTAAATCTTACTTTTGTGTGCTTTTTGAAAATAATCTTAGCAGACAAATTATTTACATGTAAATACGGCAGATAGTCTTAGCATAATTGTTTTACTTATCATTTCCTTAAATTAGGATACAAATTCATCCAAACATAAAACGGCCTCATTTATAAACTCGTTTTAACAACGAAGTAAAATTACTCCGACCTAAGAAGGCCAATTTATATTCTTCATCAAACAGTTATTTTAGCAGCAGTTTAGTGTCGATTTTCTTTTATTCTTTGAAACTCGGCAATCACGAGGTTTTTCATCGCTAGGTGTACCGTTTTTTCAACTTCTTCCATATTTCCAAAATATTTTTAGTTTTTTATAATGCTCTGCACCGATGAGCGTGGTAAATTCAGATTGTTAGTAGTTTTATAACTCGACAATCCCGTTTCAAATGCATTGATTTATTGATTCCCTTAGGTCTAATGCAAAGCTATGCGACGTGGTTAACATGCAACTATTTCTTACTCGCATAAATGCAGTGATCAATCAAAAACGCAACGAGTGTATGCCTTATTTTCATAACGGCAAGCCAAAACCATTCTTAGATAGTACTAGACCTATACCTAATATTTTGGACCCAAAAGCGATTAGACCAACTATTACGCACCTATATCTTTGATTGAGATGAAAGAAAAATATAAACCGAGTGCTTTCAAAGAAAATATTTTGTTTCGACTTATTGACTAACTTAATTTACTAAATAAATTGACATCAAAATTTTTAAATAATCACTAGGTACTTATAACCAATGAATTTCAGTATGAAAAAAAGATTAATGGTAAATTATTGATGAATAGGCCAACTATTTTGCCTTTGGGTAGTATATATTGGGTGTAAATTTTAATTTTATTTGTTTTGTGTTGTTTTCTATTTACATATATTGAACTGTTATTATTTACTTTCAGCAAATTTTTGTATCCCGATCACTTTTATAACATTCTTAAGCTATGGAACTCAATGCCATGCACAAGTAAATGCGAATACTCCTTCAACTCCCATCAGCAATGAGTTTGCATGGAAGCTTTTTCAAAATTCACAAAATGCCACTAAAAATGCAGAAAACTTCATTTTAAGTCCGTTAACAGTACAACATTTACTTTCTGTGTTAAAATATGCTGCGGAAGGATCAACAAAAGAACAAATTGAACAAGTAACAGAAAACGTCAATCCAACTCAACTTTATTACATTCTTAATCCTGCAGGCGTATCGCCCGAAGTTAAATCTGCTAGTGGAATTTTCATTGATTCTAATGATCGAGTAAATAAAAATACTTCACTGCAAATTTTTATAAATGGTGGTGATATTTTCCTTGTGCCACTTCAAGATGATCCATCAAAAGCTAGAAATATAATCAATTCCTGGGCTTCGAATGCTACTGAAGGTCATATTTCTCAATTTCTCGGATCTGGTAAATCAATTGTGTTTAGCTCCTCGTGCTTGTTTCCCTGAAATGACTTAACATTTTAGATAGCGATGTACCAGGCCTTCGAGCTTTATTAGCTTCAGCTTGCTACTTTCATAGCTCTTGGAAGAATCAATTTAGACCTTCGAAGCCAAGAAAATTCTTTACTTTGTTAAACGAAGAAGTGCTTACCGATTATATAGAGATGGAAGCTTATTTAAAAATTAGAAATTTCAATTTGGACAGAAATAATTGGGCCACCGTGATTAATTTACCATACAAAGTGAGCAAATGTTTTTCTTATTTAATCATACCTAACTTATTTAATTTCTTTTTATTTTATAGGAAAATCGTTATTCTATGTTTTTGATCATACCTGGCCCCCTCACAAGTTTGACTAAGTTTCTTGAAATATTGAGCTATAGACAATTTTCTGAAATAATTAAAAATCCTTCTCAGGTACCTTCGACAAAGCTGAAACTAATTATGCCAAAATTCAAAGTTTCGTCGAAGATTTCCTTAGTATCAACACTTCAAAAGGTTAATAACCAAACCATTAAGCAAAATACATTTATATAATTTTATTAATATAAATTTTTCTTTATTCAAGATGGGATTGGTTGATATCTTCTTACCATCACAGTCACGTTTGACGAAGCTCATAGATGGAAACGAAGCCCTACGAATAAATGAATTCTTACAACAGTCAACACTGGAAGTTGATCAATTTGGAACTACTGCCACATCAGTAACATCTGTTTCTGTTGTAGCTTTAAGTGCGGCCGAACCAGAAGCTCAAGTATTTGTGTTAGATACACCATTTTTAGCTGTTATTGTAGATAGTGCAAATCAGACTCCGTTATTCATAGCAAAGATTACAAATCCAGCCAGTGAGGCATAATTGAAAATTTAAAGCGGTTTTGATTTATTGTTTCATAATATGCATAAACTAAGGCAACAAGAAATCTCAGAACCATATTGAAGTTCGATCCTTAGCATACCTAGAGTTGGAATAGCCTACTTTCACCTGTCAGCTACCAAAGCCGAGAATAAGCAATGTTCCCAGTATCGCGGGAGTATCAAAATGGAAGAGAAGAGAAGAAAAACTTGTGTAGAAATATTATCAGCGGAACTCTTCAATAATGAAGGGTAGGTATGGGTTGATAGGGTGCATTTAAAAAAAAAAATTGTTTTGGGGGGAAAGTTCTATCTCTCCAAAAAAAAATATTAAAATTCAACGAAACACCATGCAATAATGTTTCTTATTTTTTCTTTTAAATCAAGTCACAAGTTTATATTTTTGAATAATCTGAAGTTCCAAGCAAATTGAACTATTAGGACAATTACGTGCGATCCAGTCATTCGTTTTATTATTATCAAATACATAGCTTCCATGATGCATTAAAACGCAACATAAGGTGCTTTTCTATATTGCAACATTGGAAACAATAAAATGCGGCTGATCGATGATAAATTTTTTGAGAACGTGGTGCTGAAAATCCATTCTTGTACTAGCTACACAACACTGATGAGTGACTTCCAGGCAAATGGAGACAATTTTTTGGGTTATTTTGGTCGAAAAACATACGCTCCCTTGCAAGCAAGTAAAAAATTGCTTGCGCAAATCCTGCAAGCGGTAAGTACTTGCGGCAAGTGATTTCAAGTGATTTACTTGAGTGCAAGTACTTGCTCGTACTAGTCACACCTAGCAAGTGGTTATTGCGCAAGAACTTGCAGGTAAGTAAATCACTTGCAGCAATTAATTGCTTGCAAATACTTTTTAGGTCATCACACCGGGCAAGTTTTACTTGCAGCAACCATTTCACTTGCTGCAAGTACTTTACTTGCACGGTGTGACGGCACCTTAAACATTTTTGAAAAAAATTGTGAATTTTTTTCCCTCAACCAAATTTTTGCTGAGTGTTGTTTCTGTTTTTTTTTACGCATTTTTGTTATCAAGTGACGTAGATGCGCAGACCGAACGAAAATTAGGTAATGAATAAAATATCAAATTTATTTCACATGACTGTGCTATCAATTCCATATGTCTCTCTACAAAAAACAAATCCTATGTCTTGGAAGAACTGTGGAAGCATATTTCAGGCCGTGAGCGTATTAGTGGCCTAACTGCAGTTTATATTATTTTCAGAGAGCAAAAATAAGAAATAGAATATTTTCAAACGTATAAGTAGTTTTAAATTTAAGAAACATAGATTTGTATTTTTTTTGCCATATGATCAAAAAATAAATAGTTTTTGATTTTATATTTATGGTCAGATAGGCCACTCTTGCACTCGAGCTTTGATTTTTTTTTGTGGTTGGTCTCTAAGTGCAAAAAGGCTTGGAACTATGGCATGAACTATTTTTTTTGCCTGAACAGAATGGGAGACGGAGCAGGAATATAGCTTTTTTCAAAAATGCTGCTCTATACCCCAATTCTATAAAGCTATCCATACACAAGCGAACCATTTGGCTTCGAATTTATCTGACTTTTGGATTTCCGAAAATCTAAATTACTAAGCCGAGCCTAGCCACACAATGTACCATATGGCTTGATTGTTTTCCAGAGCTGAAAGTTTTCCAACTGGAGAAAATATAGTCATATGTATGGCATGAGAAATTAATTATGAAGTAAGCTAATCTTTCAGAAATCTTAAGAAAGTTCAACAAAATGCTAGAGATCTGCAAGGAAGGAAAATCCACAACGGTATTTTTCATGACACACAAACTGGCAGCCTTAAAAAAATTTCTGGTTTACCTGTGCACCTAAAGGAGGACAATATTGAATGTTTTCCAGATTTCCGACATAAAACTTAATTTTTACAGTTGATTTATAAAATAATGAATTTGTTTCATTATTCGCTCTAGCTTTGATATAATATTTTAAATAAGAAATAAACAAATTTGTGTTGGGGTTCCAAAATATGTTTTGATCATGTTAAGGGTTCCACAGCTAAACAAGTTTGGGAACCGCTGTTTTAGATAATGTGTAAAAAAAACTCTTAAACATTTTTAATTCGTGATCATTATGTATTTCAAACACTTTTTCCAGTCTTAGACTTAATCGTTCTTTAACTTTATGATTAACTTTCTTTCAAACCTAACCTAAAAATTATTACGATTGCGTATACTCAATATTAATGTCAACACCTAAATCAGGTTTAAACTGTGGAACCGTTATTTTTCCAGATACAATCACAAAATCTTCTTCATTGTCCAAAACAAAGTACAAGAATGGTCGATTAATTTCAATCTTTTGTTCAGCAGCTTCATTTAATGTTCGGCCCACATTGCTACTAGCAGAAAGTCCATTCTGCATGCTGCCACCTTCATCCACCCGCACATTTACAAACTGAACAATCTCTTCTACATGTAGATCGGAATCTTCTGAAAGCAAGCTTAAATCTGCAGCATCTCTGTTGAAAATTCTCTGCAATCCCAAACTTTTGAGCATAGACTCAGAACGTGATGTTTCTTCGACTTGAAATTTTGGAATGCTTATATACACATCTCTTTCTCTGGAAATGTCCTTGAAATTCGTAAAAATTTCGGAGCTTAGATTTTCAAGTAAATTATGAAGTCCTTCGATGTCCTTGGGCATCACTACCAGCAGTGAATAACGTTTATTCTAAAACAAAACAATCAGAACATTAAATGATTATAATTAATTATAGCATTTAGTGACCAGTGGGCGAAGCATACGTTTACTGTTTTTAATTTCCCACATTAATAGCAAACATGATTACTCAGATATAGAAACATGAAAAAGGTGATTGGAAACTTTGCCGCTTTTTATATTTTAACTATAGGGAATCGGTGCTTTTCAAGCTGTACATTTTTGTTTACAAACTTTTTCTCTCCAGTTGAATTAAGTCTATTTCAAATAAAAAAGGGGAAAAGGGGGCTTTAGATTTTGAGGAACAATAAAATATAAAGCCAGTCGGGTAAAAGTTATTAATTTTGTGAAATTCAGTCCAAAGAAATTTCGTGGACGGAAAATTACAGACAGGTGAAATATTTTTCTCGATTTACCAAATCTGTTCAGATTAAGTCTTTTTTCATTATAAAATGCAAATCAAACTGAGCATAAATCAAGTGACAGCTGTCAAGAAGACCAACTCCGAAAAAAGTATTGCACCACACGTCTACAAAAATTAACCTTTACATTAGATTTTTGAGATTTTTTCTCAGATTATAAGTAACATCAATATCCCAACGTGTGTACCAAAAGTAAGTCTGTTACAAATTTTTTTCTTTCCTTGGCAGTTTTATGTCTACTCTTACTGGACTGTACTTCAGCATTAACGTTAATTCGTCTTTCGCTGGCCGCTCTCATGTGAATATGGCCCTGCTTTTACTCATATTAGCTCGACTTTGAAACCTTGGTGCAAGATAAAATAGGAGTGTAAAATTTGAAAAGGTTTGGTCTTTGAGGCCTGGGGTCACCTTAAAGTTTGTTTTGAAAAACCTGAACTTAACTTCACGCGAAAATTTGTTGTTTTTTTGAAAAATAAGACTGCCCCGAACTCATCTGCAGTAGAACTAGGTTTTTTGATAGGGTGACTTGAGGTAACGAATAAACTGTCAAAATGACCTGAGTTGTTAATCATTTGTTTTGTTGTGGACTCGCGTGCTGCTGGTTATTCTTTATTTTTGAAATAGAAATTAAAAGAACAGATTAATTCTAGTTATGGTAATAATAAACAAAAAATGGAAAATGGAATTTTGATTTTTACTTATAAAATTTAAAGCAGTTTTTAAGTTTTTAGTTTTGCCTATGACAACAACACAATTAAAAGCCCTTTGGGTATTTTTTGAGAACCAAAAACACAGTTTATTTTTGGATGTCAAGAAAACTTGTGTCAACCAAACAATTACCATCATCACGCAAATTCAAATCATGACAAATGCTTCACAACTCATGGCACTTTCACAATCATTTTTAACCTCAACTCACCCTATCAAAATACCTAGATCTATACTTCAGTCCTCGGTATGAGTTCACCTTCAGGGTGTACCAGTTTTTGCAAAATACGAGATTTACTAGTCAGTATGTGAGTTCAAGTTTATCAATAAACGCTTTACCCCAGCCCTGAGTGAATTCAGATTCAACGAAGAAACGTATTTTTACTTCATCAAAGCTTGACATTAATGTTAATATGCATGTGAAGTAATTTTGACCCGAAATTATCTTGTTATCAAACTAAAAGGAATCAAAATGTGATGGTGTTTTAAGAATAACCTTCTACCTAGGGAAAATGCAATGTCTACAGTATCTACCCCTTTGATTATACTACTCCACTGTTAGCCAAGTTAAAAAATTTACTCACTTCATAAGGAAATGATACAGCCCACGCGTTTTGTGCCTCTAAATCTGCCACAAGGTATTTGCCACGTGCATGCATCATTGGAATTTTTAATGATTGGTCCGATGTCAAATGAAAGACTTCATTTGGGCTAGAACGCAACTCCTGGAACGGATATGCCCAATTACCACGATAGTACAATCCATTAAAAAGTAACATTTTTGTTCGCGAACCAGCATCTCTGCCATTTATCGAATTGGCACTAAGTGCTGACGCTATGTCATCCTTACCAAAGAGGCTTCGCGCTCCGCTGAGCTGGAAGTAGAAGAAAAATAAATAAAAACAAAATATTTAAGAAGCACAAGGTTATAAGGGGCCTATGAGCTTGGGCAGTAAACGTACTCTTTTCGATGAAAAGTGGGATTCAAGAGCTTGCATTATTTCGGCGCCACCGTCTTCGAGTTTTTGTAGTGGTATTGTTACTTTTTGCGGTTCATTGGATTCTTGGTCGATTAATTGTGCTCCTGGTTGAATTTCCTCCACCCCAACGAAATTTTTGCGAATTGAATCGATTTTCTCCTCATCTTGCACTGTTTCATTTTCTTGTACGTTATTTTGGTCTTCGTATTTGGAGGCTGTGAGATTAGATTTAGCTAACTCATCTGGCACAAGATTATAAATATTCACTTCTTCATCTTGTGTTGTTGTTGTTGGTAATTCTTCTGGATCTTTTTTCTGTTGCAATTTCTCACGAGCAATTTCTTCTCTAATTAATGGCGCTTCAACATATTGCTTATCATCGACGAATTTATCAAACTTGGACGCCTCTTTGGTGGCTTCAACATCGCCGCCGATTTTACCCCCTTGCTCCTCGTTGTTGTTATTCAATTTCTTAAGTGTTTCAAAACCAATAACATCCTTGCTATTGGTTGTGCTGGATGCTTCCAATGATGAATCAAGCAAAGTGCTTGGCTCATCCCAGTTGTACTCACTGCGGTTAATATCTTTTACCTCTACACAGTAATAATTGGCGAGTGTCTGCTTGAATTCTTCTCGAGCTGTGTAGTTGCGGTATATATAAAACCATGCTTTGAAAGACGGATTCAAGGGGGAAGAGGCGGATGAAGTTTGGAAATTATTTAAAACATTTTTAAAAGATTGCCGAAGTTCTGATTTTGAAGGAGGTGCTTTTAGGGCTGTTACGAATTCATTGTATGTTTCCCCATCTGAAGCTTCCCCTAAAATTCCTAGTATTGTGGCAACTCCGAGTGGAGAGTAAACATTATTTCCATCGATTTCCATGCTATCCTTGAGTAGATTGGTAGCAATGAGTTGTGATAAACGACTGGCATATTTGAGGTCTGATTTTAAATCAATTTGGTTGCCTGAATCAGTTGGTAGGGAAAAGCTTACCGCAATCGTAATTGTAAGTAAGGTGAGTGCTGAAAGAAATAATGAAATAAATTGAAATTAAAAATTTTTAGAAGATTAGTTTTTTATATAAGTTATTGTTGCAGTACCGTTGAATGAAACTTAAGTTTTTAACTTTGAATTGACAAGAAAAACTGAAAATTTGAAAGCCTTAAGCTACGTTATATTTCCGATTTAATGAGTTTAAGTTTTAAAATTAATAAAATGAGATCGTTAACTTTAGTCTAACAACCTTGTACTTTAATTGGAGCAGTTCTGATTTTGTTTTTGATTTGCTGAGTTGTTAATGATGTTGGTCTAATTAATAATCCAAGTTTTTTACCTTGGGCACCGAACGCGACAAGGTAAAAATTACTTTCGATTTTATACCTGAAGGACTAATTTTTTATTTGAAACATTGCTCGACGACTTGAAATTATTTAAATTTACATCATTTTCAGCCCAAAATATATCAAGAGCCCAAATCATTGTTTTTATCCACCCTATGATGAGCTAAGGAAATTTTTATCTAGATGTTACCACTGTTTGCAATAACGGAATTGAAGACGCTTTGTCCATGGCAATGGCAATATTGCCCATTAGATGAGAGACAATTATTAATTTCCATGGCCGAGGCAATAAATTGATGCTAAGTAGGGTTCCCCGTGATTTTGAACGTTTTCTTCTTTGATTTTTGTAATCAAAGTACTGCCTCTTAAAGGTCCCCTCCATTCCTGCCAACAACACGCACACTGGAATGGTTGAGAGTTGCTAGTCACTAGGCCCTGGTTCCCCATGAGCTGTTGCGCCACTTAATTTATTTAATTTATTTTTAAAATATGATAACCACACGACGAAACACGAAATATTGTGAAATAAATTCCATATTATCAAAAACAGGGTATTTAAATAGCACAAAAGCATTTCTAGTCAACTATTTCTATACACACATAACTGAAATTGCGAAAGAAGGGGGGGGGGGGTTGTATTCTTTCGTCTTCTGACTAAAGTTGACGTCAAAATGAAAAGTGTTCAATGAAAAAGTTGTAGATCACACAAAAATCTACAAAATAATTTTTTTCCTGGGAAAATTAAGAAAAACCAACAAAAAAAAACCGTTAGTCAAAGACTTGATATGTTTTTTATTAAATTGCCCATAACTTTTTTCAAAGCAAGGATAGGCTGAGGCCATGCACATATGAAATAAAGTGATACTAGAGGCTTAAGCATAACTTGATAACCTTCAGCAGTTATCTTTCATAAGTTGCTTTTATTAGTTACATACTCTTACATAATAATAATATAATACAAAATCTCACTAGATTTAATTCTGAGTTAAATCAGAGTTAGCTAATCCTGAAAATGAATTAACCCTGAGTTGACTCAGAAACAGTTTTTCAGTTGAGTACTAACTTTATCTTTAAGTTGTCAAAAATCTAAGGCAATCGATATGCGACACTATGGATTCCACGCCTTTCACGCAGCGGAATAGATATGGTACCACAACGGAATTGCAATGAAAATAACTTTAACTATGCAATTCGAGATGGCACCACAACTGAAAAGGAACTCAATTTAGTCCCTGAGTTAACTCACCAGAGTTGGTAAAGTAACTTAGGATTTCAACTGACTGAAAAACTCGTTTCTAGAGTAAACTCAGGATAAAAAACGAAACTAGAATGATCTCACACTGAAAAACTGGCCCTTAGTATCTATTTATAATAGGCATATTATGAAACGTAAGCATTAAAAGGATTGATTAAAAAATAAATAAAATAAATAATTATTGGTTACTTTTATTTGTCACTTTTATTGGTTTTCTTTATTGGTTACTTTGTTGGTCACTTTTACTAGTTACTTTAAGTAGTTACTTTTATTGCGGTTACTTTAATGGGTTTCTTTTATTGATTGTTTTTATTGGTTACTGTTATTGGTAAGGTACTTCTAAATGAACTAAAATTAACTGAAACACTATTTTGACGAGCGAATAACTTTTTCCACATTGTAATTTGAAATACACTCTTGTAGTAAATATTGTAGTTGTAGTTCATTAAAATACCTTTCCAATGATGTTTATATGACTATCGTTATTATTGGTCTTGGAAATTGGTGTGTCCAATTCTCCTCTTTATGGGAAAGGAAATGGCATAAGAGGCAGCGATATATCACCTTAGACCAAATTTAATTTTTGAAAAACTTTGTTTTAGGGCATACAATTTTGATTTTAGGTGATCATTGAAAAATTATTTTGGGGAGTAACAGACATCTCAATGTACATTTATATGACTTTATTTGAACAATTTGAAACTACCTCCTTTCTTTAACTTATTATTTTATAACTCCTATATTTATTGTCCGAAGGTTGTTTTTCATCCGATTTTTTAAAACTATTTAAAATATTTTTATTTTTTTTGTTCTTGCTTGCATTTATACTTTTTTGAAGTATTTACTGATCAACATTTTGTAGTTCAAAACAGGTTTTTCCATAATGACTTTGTATAAGGACGTTTTTTATAATACAAATTTTATACATTACAATTACATACATATGTGGCTAATATGAACCAACAAGCTCTTCTCGCAACCCAGAAATACAATCTTGGGAACATTTTAACAAAGATGCGCATAAGCACTCAAAACAAACCTAAGTTTAGCCACCGATATGAACGCGGTTAGTTGTGAAGTTTTCTAAAATTGGGGCTGTTGATAAATACTTGTTCGTACTGGCTCATTTTTTTAGCTTTTAAGCACCAATTTTTTGAATGCATGAATGAAAAATGAATATGATATTTTCTTTTAAAAACCTTCAAACTAATTTCTTTTATTTAAAATATCTTATTTCCAAACCATTTCACCAGTGGAAAATTATTTTGAAATTTGTTGCAGAGTTTAAAAATCCAATATTTTACTGTAGGTAGTTCTTGGAGTTTAAAAAAATCGTCTCCTCGACCAATTTTTTCAAGTATACTTTGTGTTTGATTCCTATTTTATTGTTGCATTTCATTGGGTTAGATAAATTAATTTTTAATTGCAAAGACTTTATGGCGAAATAATGTTTTTATTTGCAATTCAAATAAAAATTAAATGTTTTGGTTTTATTGGAAAAAAAATAAAATGCCAGTGTTTACCTAACCTACCCTACCTACTGCCGAAATAAATCCGTTAAGTAGAAGACTTAGCACTATTTCTGTAATTGTATAGCAATTTGTATATATAGCAATTTGCAGTCAAATGAGTGCATCTTAAAAGAATTTATTTTATATTTATTGAGGACTGTTATTTTTGTTTGTTCTGAATAAAAAAAATACAAAAAACTTGTTTATTTGTGCGAAGCTGAGGCCAAGTCGAAGTATCAACTCTCCGCCTAAGATGCATTATTTGAGCAAAATAATTTAGACAAACAAATATTCTGAATAACTTTTTAAAAAACATTTTCAAACTTTTTTGATAAACGATAAAAAAATTGTTATTCAGAACTAATTAATTGCGAATCCACTACCCAAAATTAGTCCTTATTTTGGCTTGCGAAAAATTAGTGTCCTGCCAGCTTCATATGAATTTAACAGGACAACTTTTCAAAAATGAATATAAACGATACAAATATTTGGTTGTTGAGACCTCATAAAATGAGAGTTATTGATTTTTAACAACTAACTTATTGCGAAATAGTTACGCAAACTAAAAATTGATTGCGTCTTTGGTTTGCGAAGTAATGTGTGTCCTGCTAACTTCATAAGAACGCATGCACTACACATGGTCATTTTTTAGCTCTTACAACCAACCCATCGTTATATTCGTACCAGTTATAACGATCCAGGAAAACGCATAGGTACCTACTATAACGCAAGTTTTGGGTTCGTGCAAAAAAAAATCGAGATAACAATCACACATGATATTACAATTATATAGAACACCAAAAAAGTGGGTGCCAAAATTCTGTCTGTCTATCTGTCTGTTCAGCTACAGCCTAATCGGCTGGATCGATTTTCTTAAGACTTGGTACAAAGTGGTTTTTGGTGATTTTGCCCAGACCCAAACTTTTTTTTTATTTTTTTCTTAGAACTAAAAATAACAGACAGATACGTCAACAATTTTTTTTTAGCAATTTTACACTTATTTTTCTCAAAAATGGCTAAGCAAATTTTCTGAAAGAAAAATTCAATAAATTTCTTTTGGTAAAAGCCACCTTTGGGTGGGAAACCATTTGTCAAAAAATGGCTACTAATGGCACCTCCCAGAGAACAATTTTTTTATTTTTGGTTTACTTCGAAACAATTATTTTGATTGCAATTATTTATTTTATACAGAAGCTTCTAAACAGTATTAATAGTTTTTTTTACCAAAATTTTCAAAACATATTTTTTGGACTTTCAAAAAATGTTTAATTTTTTTTTTTGAAAATCAAATACATATTATGAAAACTAAATAGTCGATTTTAATAAAACTCGATATTCAAGGTTTTTTATACTCTGTAAAGTATTTTAAGAAAAAATTTACTTTTATGATTTACATTTATAATTTAATCGTAATCGTATATATCATGCTTTTAAACATTTTTCTCTCACAATTTCCTTGCCTTTACATATAAGTGTTCCTAAACCCTCAGCGTCTTGAACATAAGAGCAAGTACGTGCGACCAAGTCGTGCATTTTATTTACTTTGTTTTTAACCGATTAAAGCACGAATCAATGACAAAACACTCAAAGAATTTTTTGTAAAAATACAATTTGCAATTGAAAATTTATTTTTTTCTAAAAAAATATATTTTAACTATTTTCCTGCTGAATATTAATTTTTTCATATTTAGAAAATAATTGAATGCATTTTTAATAAAAAATAACTGTCCAATTAAAATTTATTTTTGTAAAAAAAATAGATTCTCTGGACTTTTTTTCATTGACTAGTTAAGCATTTTTGATTCAAATCGAATGAAAACATAGTAAATAATCCACTTAAAAATGATTCCTCATTCGTTTTCCTGATAGCTTTTAGTGTTATTACATATCCTTACTGTTATTCTTGCTTCACATATATTCGGTTTAATTGGGTTCGTTTTCAGTTTTGAATTTTCACACTTATGTACATATACGGTTCCTATAAGATTTTTACTCAAACTTCAGCACTAGTTGTCAAACTAAAATAATGAAAACAAAAAAAAAAACTTACAGAACCGAATATATTTATTAGTCAAGTCAACGATTATTTTATGTGGTAGGGGTAACCCACGTAACGTAAAACAAAAAAAATAATAAATTAATAAAAACAAAAATTTTGATTTTTCAAAAATTGCTTACATGATTTGGCCTTTTTATAAAAGAATCCGTTTTAACCCTTTATAAAAGGTTAAAACTCATTGCTTTGTGTGCCCTAGATCCATTTTGAAACTGAATTAAACCAGTTCGTGATGAGGGGACGTTCGGTGCTCTTCGGTTTCTTTTAGGTTTTTATTCTTGCTGTTTTCATAACTTATCAGAATGAAACCAAATATGTGTGAAACTAGTAAATTTATATCAAATTTGGTTGTTGGGTATCTAAGTCAAAGATTATGATTAAAAAATTTCACCTTTTTATAAATCCCCCGTTTGACTTCGATTATTTTGAATTTAAGTTTTAACACGTTTTTACAACTCGCTTGTCATCATCAGAAAAATAAATAAATACAAATAAAAATAAACTATCACAGAATATAACATAAGCCGTGTTTTGTTGACAAGTTGCCAGCCAGCCAGTTTAAATTTTAAACGCAGTGCAACAACAATCACCAACTGCCAATAACTTCACCTTTTTTCTGCAGTCAAATGTGACTAGCGAACAGTGCTTTGGAACAGTTTGGAACTATGGAATTCTCATACAAAAAAAGCTTTATTAACCAATTTGTTCCGCACCGTTTTGGTGAAAAGCTTTTGCCCGACTGTGTATAGTTTCCAACAAAACATGGCTATAATCGCGGTGAGAGACGTTATATAAGCGTGGCTGAAAAGCTACTGGTTGAAATTTTTTTGATAGCGGTGTCGTACAAAATGTTCGTCTAATAAATTTAGCTTTGCCGAAAAATTAAAAAAAAAATGTATGTTTACATAGTAGTTCGAAGTCATTATGGATTTTTAGTCAAACCAAAAACGCAATAATATTGTTTGCGTAGCTAATTACTTATTATTTAGTTATCAACAACCAACTTTTTTGGATCGTTTATTTTTAAAAAAGTTGTCCTAGTAGTTTATCGTAAGCCAAAAAACACTATTTTTTTATTTTGCTCAACTATAAACTTGCCGCACCTCCTACCCCCATGCTAAGCCATTACGCGCTACTGGTCCATATATGAGTAAGAGATGAGCTGATTTTGGTATAATTTTTAAGTAGAAGTCTAGTCCCCCTTGTCGAAATTCAACACCACTTAGAAAATAAAAGCTGGCTATAAAAAATTTGAAAATTTTAAACAAAAACATTTTTTTTTTTATAGATTCTATATTTTCTGAATGTCCACAGTGATCTTCAGTATAAAATGGAACTTAACTCAAATGGACCTACAGCGTTTAATTTTGTGTTTCGCACACACTTCTAAGTGAATCCTAATTAACCAATTAACGGTAACTAAATCTCCAATCAAGCCTTACTTCGCTTTGAAAATAGAAATAGAATTTGATCTATTTTCATTACAAAACCGAAATAAGCCCAATTTGCATTGATATACCAGCGAATTGTAATAAAGGTTGGTTAAATTTTAAGGGCCGATGTTGAATGTAAACCACACCTAAACGTCAAGTTTTTTGCTACATTTCATTTGACATTTCTCACTTTCAGACTAGCTCAATTTGAACCATGGAAAGATGCACAATCGAGCAACGCGTTAAAGCTATTCAGGCTTATTATGAAAATGGGCGTTCAAATCAAGAAGAAAATCGAAGAAAATCATCTTCAGTGATGAGGCACATTTTCAATTCAGCGGATTCGTCAATAAGCTGAATTGCCATATTTGGGCGAATGATAATCCAGTAGTGATTGTCGAAAAACCAATGCACCCACAAAGAGTGACTGTTTGGTGCCTTTTAATGGTGGTTAGGCAGTTACTATGAATGGTGTTCGCTATCGTGAGATGATAACGAACTTTTTATGGTCCGAATTGGAAGATATGGATGCCGACGATATGTTGTTTCAACAGGACGGTTCCACTTGTTACACAGCTAACGAAACAATGCCTCTTTTGCGCGACAAATTCAATGGCCGTGTTATCTAACGTGGTGGCGATGTCAATTGGCCGCCATGATCGTGTGATTTGACACCGTTGGACTTCTTTCTTTGGGTTATTTGAAAGAAAATGTGTACGTCGATAGGCCAGCAACAATTCAAGAGCTAAACGATAAGATAATTCGGCACATTAATGGCATAGGACCTCGATTATGCCTCAGCGTCATCGAAAATTTAGACCATCGGATGGAGGAGTGCCGCCGAGGTCGCGGCGGCCATTTGGCCGATATTTTGTTCCATACATAATTGAACCATACCAATATTATCATAATAAAAAGAAATGACAGTTATTTCCTAAATATTTTGTGTTTTATTCAAAATCAACATCGGCCCTTAAAATTTAACCACCCTTACTTACATTGTAATAGCTAACACGTAAGGTCGCTAGGCCATGGACAGGGCTTCACTTTGTGGATTCAAAGGATTTTATTTCCCTCTTGGCTGTCTTTCCCTCTCACGCAAATTAGTTCACTTATTTTTTGAAATCGTTTAAGGGAGAAGAGAGAACAGCAGTTTTCTGTGACACATTGTCCACGAAGACTTTATGTCAAAACTTTGCGGAAAATATTCAGAGAACAAACTGGGAATTTTGGTCGAGCTGCGTACTTTTCTTTGAATTAGGTTCTCGTTAATTATTATAAAAATGCACCGAGACTAAATAGTATTAAATATAAGTTGAAATAATTGCTGTTGCAAAACCTTAGCATCTGTAAGCTGTTATAAAGGTAGGGTTGAAAGTGGCTGTTAAGTGACTTAGAAGCTAAAAGACCAATATATTAAAAAGACTGTTGATAGATATTTAAAGAAAAAGTATTCATTCTTGATATTAGGGTTTTATCTACTGTATCCTATTAATATAATTTTTAAGAACGGAATAATTAAACAAAAATTGTTATTTGTGTTTCCTAAGAAAAACGCTAATTTCATATTTGGTTTTTTTATCAGATTTCCCTATTGACACGAATTTGTGATGTGTGGTAATCTTCCGATTACAAAAAATATTTTTTGGTAACATTGTTTGCATACTTAAGCAGAGAGAGCATTATAAACATTGAAGATTTCGAACCGAATATAAGATTTAGAGTATAATCTTTAGTTTTGTCAAATATCATACACTAATATCACTTTTCACATTCACATATAAAAACCGAATTTTCGAAAAACTAAATTTTCAAATTGCATTTAACTTGAACCAAAAAATTTTGAATTCAGCCAGTATAACAGCTAGGGCTGATACTTTACTTTGGGTTTAGTTTTAAAAGTCATCTCAGTGTAAAAATTAAAATGCAATGCAATAGAATCAGCAGAATCGGAGCAACAAGTTACATAAAATCGTCGAATACAAAACTGCCATAAATGATACGAGCTGATGGATGAAACACAAAAATTAAATAACTTAATCCACCAACATGAATAATTTTACCTCAAATAAATTTATAAGTTTATTTAAAAACAGAGCAAGAAATAATATTCAAATTCTATAATTTTTAAACAACAAATGACCAAAAAAAATAATTAACTTAAATTTTATTAAATTCGAATTTTTGGACATTCTTCTCCGCAAGAATTAAATTTATGTTTCAATAGGTCATAAAATGTTCACTAAAAGTCTCAACTGCTTCCTACACTCATGCATAAGAAAAAGTCTTTCACCAAAAACACACACGATACGAAAGCACAGAAAAAGTAGTAAGTAAACCATCGGAATTTTTTTCTTTTTTTTTAACAAATCAAACTTACTTGCTAAAACTTCCATTTTTCGATGCGATCAGAATGAAACCACAACAACGAATGAATTAATCGCAACCAGGTAAAAGAATTTTATGAAATTACAAAACCTCAAGTCCAAGTCCAAGTAGAATCTGAGATACCAAAAGACCGAAATGAACTGTGTCGATATGTTGATCGTGGCTGCGGGTTTCAAGGTATGGAGACTTAGCCATAGCCAGCTAAAGAGGTTATAGAACTTGTTTGCAGATCACGAACAGCATTATTGTATACTGTTATTAGGCTTGTTACTTGAGCACTAGATGATGATCAAAAATGACTTAGATAAACGTGTGGTAGTAAATTGCAATATCAAGTTTATGATGTGCAGGCTATAGTTAATGCAGTGGCTTAGAACTAGAAATGCCATTTTTGTTGGAAATATTTTTAAAAACGTTTACGCACATTTCAGACATTGTGATTTTTACAGCTCAACTTTTGTATAACCCCAGTAAATGGGTTAGACTGTCACGTGTGCCTAGCGATCGATTCCCTACAATCTGCCAACTAAAATCAAAACAGGGTAATCGTTTTTGCGAAGAAGTGACAAATCCTTCAATAGAAGGTATTTCTTCTCGTGATAACCGTACTTCTCATCTAAGCCGTTATGACTCGACAGAAAGTTGTGGGGACCCACTGGTTGAAAGTGTGAGTCACTGGAACTCGGTTTTCCAGGAGCTGTTTCGTATATTATTTACTAGCTCAACTTAAAATATCATTAGGTCATCCGGATTGATTCCTGTGCGATCCCGGAGCTTAATCAAATACAAAACCATAGTCACTTTTGACAAAGACGTAAAATCTTTGAACCCTTAATATTTTTGACCTATGTATGTATGTTCCAATGATAACCTGTTTCTATTTTCATTTTCGTTTGGACGTTCCGAATTACTCCTATTTCAGTCCTTCTAAACCAACACCAAATCTTCCATGTTCGATAGGAATGAAACAAAGTCAAAGTTACTCATATTACACAAATATGTACCGCTACTGGGCTATCGATTTATCAATCCTCTTACACTGATCTATAATAGGTACCTTATTTAATATTTTTTCCTGACTAACCTATCCAACTAAATATGCATCCTGCTAAAATATTGGCGTTTGCAAAAAATAAATAATTTCTTACCCAAAGAAGTTCTCCCTTTTCGCACGCTTTCGAGAACGTGAACGTGAGTAGAATTAAAATTGAGTTGTGCAATGAAGAGAGTATATTGACTTCAAGTTGGTTCACTCCGCGCTTCACCTGGAAGCTTGAATAATACCGGCTTTATGACATAAATTTTATTAAGCGTGCATTAACCTCTTTCGGTAATAACGATGCTAGGTTACCGCTTTAGTTTAAAGACCGGTCGCATGCGTAAAGGTAAATGATATGCGTTTAAAAAATTGAAGTATTTCTAGTATCTATTGCTTTTGTTAATACTAAAATTTTTGACTTTCAAAACGTTTTATTCAGTAGACTTTAAATTCAACAAATCATAAAAACACTACTTATATACCACTTTCTACTTTGTTTTCACAAACAAAACTTACATCTTTGTTTTGATTATTTGGCTTGGTTTGTCGTCTCAATTCAGAATTTCATATACACTCCTAGTCATAAGATTAGACACATTATTAGGAGTTGAACTGAAATTTCTCCGGTTATGTGCGAAGGAGACTAAAATGTTTAAGCCATAAGAAAAGAATTTAACTCATCTATGAGAATAATTGACGACTGAGCATTTTTTTCAATAGTTTTATTGGTTCATACGTTTAAAATCACTTACAAAAAGTGAAGAAAAAATGCAACTTTTCCGTTTTATGTCGTTTTTTTTTGTTGGTTTTTTAATAATGTGTGCGATCACCAGCTTTCAAAATAACTTTTATTTTTCGAACTTAAGAGAGTTATATAGTGGCTTACAAAGAAGATCACAACATGCGTTTTGATCAAGCAAAGTAACTTCCTTCCAAAAGATTTTATGTATGTGCCAAGGACAGTTAGGGAAGCAATTGAAATAAAAAGACATAAAAACATACAACATGGAACCCTCTGCGGTTAGCGAGCCTAAATAACGAAAAATGTAAAACCTGATGTTGTAAGTTTTATATGCACACAAGAATATGCTAAAACAGTAACAAGTAGAACCAAGTAACCAACCACCCAGTCTCATTGAAAGTAGACCAACAGCAACGCACCGGTAAAGTTTAAGAATAAGACAATTAAACAAGAAACAACATCCGTCAAACTTCAGTCTTATCCCTTGACCACGAAGAATATAGTTTCTTCGAAACGTGCGTTGGGAAGAATATAAATTTCTTAATATTAACACGGTAAGTTCCGAAAGGCCTTCAAAATTTATAATTATATAGTGCTTCTAAGTTATTCAGTAAAACCCCACTCAAGGTCAACTTAATGGCGTAAACCAGTTCTTCCTTGTTAACGTTCCGTGTGAGCTAGCCCCAAAGATAGAATATAATTTTAAGGTTGCTAAGGCAGGAAATGAACGTTTTGAATTCTATAATGAATGATTCAACGACTCAAGTTGTATGGATGTACTATTGCCTTGTTGAAATACTCGTATCTATGAGATTGTTTTGAAATGATAGTTGATCCTCGGACACACTGTTTTTAGCAAATATATTTAGCTATTTCTAGTTTTTTTGGCTTTTAATACTACCAATTCTATATCGTGCCATAAAAGAATATTGGTCTACAAAATATCAGTACATTTTCTGCTGCACTGACAGTTCTTAAATCGCTCTTTTTCCTTAGATTATGTAAAAAGAAGTTAGAACCATCTGGTCCATCCAGTTGAAAAAATTATGTTTCGCCAATCAACGGCGCCTATGCTCTATGTTCATCATTCCAAGTCAAGTAGTCTTTCTCAAAAAAAACGTTACTTCCTAGTATCATTTTTAGTGATGTTTTTTTTTTTAATCTTAAATCGCTTAAAGAAGTAAGCACTTTGAATTGCGTAGAGATCAGTGGATAAACTTTCCGTAACATAAGCTTAATCCATAATTTCAGCTGCGAAAACAGCTGAGTTGGATGCTTGCTATTAAAAGGGTTTTTTGCCTTTCAAGGTGACTTGGGGTAGAAAAAATGTAACTTTTGTATTGCGTCCCATAAGGTCTTGAGCTCCTTAACTCACTGCCGAAAGCATGATAACCTCGCTTAATTTTTTGTTTTCAAGATAAACTTCTATTTTTGCACTTTCCTCCAAAGTCCAACATTTTTTCTTCACACAATTTATAATTTTAAATTTAGGAATTTAAGAAAAAGATTTAACCATCTCACAAAAAACGTTGATACTTTGGCTTTTTCTTATCTTATAACTCAATTTAATTGCATACATTTTGTATAGATATTATAATCTGTAAATATGTATTATTGAAAGTCATATCTCACTTGCTGTGTTAAGAATTTCAAATTGTTAATTTAGTTGTAATAATTGTACTTGTCGTAAGACATGTTTATGTTTGGTGGATCAACCATATAACGGTATATAATAATACGAGTATCAGTTTAACTCTTTAAAAAAGTTTGCTTCTAACCTACTGACTTGGAGTGTACGAGTATTTCTTTTTAAATTAGCATTTTTTTAGAACTCTTCACTAAGCTTTCTTTTATATTGATTCATTTGTTTTGATTTTATGCTAACCTAATTTCTGAGATGGTTCATTTGAGTTTTTGTTGAATTATCTTCTTCTGCATATGAATCTTTTTTGTTTGTGTGTATCACATGTCATCTATCCGACTATGCAAATGTAAGGCATCGTGTTGATAGGTTAAGGTTCTTTCAATTTGTAGTTTTATTAGTTGCGTACAATTCGATTATGAGAGAATAACATGATAGATTCATTGATTAAATTGTTCTATTAGTACTCATCAATCATATGGTGTTAACACCACAAATAATTATATTGTAATAATTTTCTGTGCTACTCGTATGACACTTTTTATTTCATAAAAATTGATATTTAGTTTGAAAGTAGGTATATACCTACCTAACTACACATTATGAAAGTTAAAAAAAAATTCGATTTCATGTTTTTAAGCTGCGTGCAAATTAATAAATACATAAAGGCCGTGTTTTTATTCCATTTTTACCTCTGCTAATCTTTAATCTTACGATCGTATTTTTAAATTGTTTCTTACTTTAGACAGCCTTCCGACTCCATATCTTAGATATATAAAAAAATGTATTCACTGTAGTCCTTCAATAGTCTTACTTTTCTATTTTAAAACAACTTGGACAACAGCATCGGTTGTCTAATATTTATCTTACTTGGCATTTTATTTAATTAAATGAAGCATATATGCAATCGTAAAAATACCTCGTTTTCTCACCCCCAACCCACATTTACGCTCACCCACCCCACTTCCGGGCATCTGCTTTGGGGCAATTTATTTTCCCCCTTTTATATACTATTGATCCTAATTTTCCTCCATCACTCATTTTCTGCTTATAATTATTTTTTCAAAAATTATTGGCACTGATATGACTTCCAACTATAAAAACTTTTTAGAAACTAGTAAACCGTCAGTTGGTAATAATATGTAGGTACAATATATAGACGAGTCAATATCAGATTTTTAGTGGGACAAATTCCAAGAAAGATTTTCTTATGGTTTTTGGCTCTAATGAGTGTTATCTGCAAAAAAAAAAGTTTACCAAAATCTGACTATCGGACGTCACTTTATTTTTAAAAAGCGGTTGGTTAGACTGGAAATCAGACAAAAATCTATAACTTTGGTAATTTTTGTCGTAGAACAATATTTTTGGTATCTAATCTAGGGTTTTAAGGGTCGAAGAATTCATTTCAAAAAATAAATTTTGTCTGTGGGGCCGAAAAGTGGCATATTTTTGAATACATCTTTTTTTGTATGGTTTTCGTCTAAAAAAGGGTGTTCAAAACAGTAAAAACTGAAAGAAAGCTGTCAACAAAGTATTATAAAAGATGCGTGGTTTTGTTCTATACCAAGCATAAATTGTATCAAAAAATGAAATATTTACAGTAAAACCTGTTTAACTGCCCATCACTTAATTGATTTTCTTGGTTGCTTGCTGAAAAATACTACTAATGCATTTATTTTTATATTTTGGTAGATCAAATACTAATTATTTGGTCATAATATACCTATAGCAGAAAAAGTAAATATAACTAATCAGGTATGACTGAATGTAGTTACATACAGTGATTCAACTTTTTGATCAAATGTTTAGCAGAACGTTCAACACGTTGACTATCTATAACTTTTTCATTTGTTAAGATATTTCAACGAAATTTTAAACTTAATAATAAAATAATATTTCAATTTAGTAAGGAAGGTAAAGGGAGCAGAATTTAACCGTGGCGTGAACTTAATTTTATTCAATAAAAGACAAAAAAAATTACTTTGTGAGACTGTTCCTGGTAAGTGGTCCCTTTTTGCTTCTGATACTACTGTTTACTTTATAGCATAGATTCTTTGAGTGTTTTCTACTGGTTTTCAATGAAACTTTGCCAAACAGTTCAGAAGCGGTGTCAACATGATTGAAAATTTGGACAATCTCCGAATAATATGTACATAATGGCATGTTTACCTTCAGCCCAAAGATATTCGATTGGACTAAAGTCAGGATATTATGTGGTTGCCAATCAAGTATTCCTAATTGGTAATCCTGCTGCAACGCTCGAGAGTAAAGTATCTGACTAAATTCATCTTCCTCAGTCAATTATTGTATGTATATTCGGTTTACTGCTTTTCCTTCAGTTTTCATTTTTCGGCACACCTTTTTTTAAACGAAAACCACATCAAAAAGGATATGTTCAAAAATATGCCACTTTTCGGCCCCATAGATTATTAATTTTTTAAAATGAATTCTTCGACCCTAAAACCCCTAGATTGGATACAAAAATGATTGTTCTACGACATAAATTGCAAAAGTTATAAATTTTTTCTGATTTTCAGGATAACCAGCCGCCACACAGTGGAACGATCAGTACAAATTTCCGGTCATGGAGTATTTTTTTTTTTTTTTTTTTTTTTTATATGAATTTTTGTTTTTTTTTTGCGGTATATAGAAAATTGACTCTTCTTTCATAATCAAAAAGAATTTTGTCTGTAAATATAACGGTTGTTTAGAAATAACGGTTTTAACAATATTTTTTTTTCTATAAAAATTAAATATTGGACCTTATTTATCTTTTATTTTTCTCAGTCAATTGTTAATGCTTGGTCATAAACAAATTATTCAATTGAATAACATCAAAAAAACCAACCAAAAAAGTTAGTTTTCAATTTGAAAACACACCATTTTATACTTATTCTTTTAAGAAACGTGGCTCGCTAAATGAGCTTGAAAAGTACATCAAAAAAGTTTGTTTGCTATTCTAGAAAATATAAAACAGAGAAAAGTGTTCTGTGTAATTTTTTAAAAAAACTGAACCATTTTAACTTAGAATTTCGCTGTAGGAGTAAAAATGTTTCGAGGATTCAAAATGGATTTAAAAGGGAGGAATATAATACTTTCAGATTCCGGAAGGAGTTTTTTTTTTTTTAAATTATTTCATGGTGTAGCATAGTTGCATAGCCTCAAATATTGCATGAGGAAAAATGTTTTTCAGTGCATTTGGATATTTTAAAAAGGCTTCTTTACAAAAAAATAAATAAGAGTGATATACAAAATTGGTTTATAAATTTTTCTTAGGTACCTTTGATAGCAAAAATTTGATTTAAAAAAATTTATTAATGCTTGATGCACTTAAAAAATTGTGTTAAGATACAATTTTGAGCGATTTTGTTTTTTAATTCAAATTTGTAATGCCTTAAATTTGAATTATTCAATTGTTTGTTAACTTTAAGTAAATAAAATTATTTAAGTTAGTTAAATCAGCTCAGATTAACTACAACCATATCCGAGCAACAGACGGAAAAAATATTATTTTTTCTACTTTTTTTCAGAAATTACATATTTTTCAACAAAGCATTTCTCAGAATGTAAAAAAGATATTGGAAAGATTTAAACTGATTTTGAAAAAAAAAAATATATTCTTTTGGGAAAAACTAAAAGAAATAAAACAAAAATAACCCCTACACTATCTCAAAAATAGAAACCAAAAAAAGCAGTTCTTTTTCATTTTCAAATACTATATTTAAATACAACTTTCTAAAAAACCTTTCTATTAACAATTTATTAATCTGTAATATATTGAAAATAAAATGGCGAAGAAAATCATCTTAATGCAACCAATAATTCAAAAGTTACAGGCTGATGTCCACTTTTTCAGCTTTTCCTTCCACTGTGCGGCACCAACCTTTCAAACATTCTTGATACTGGGTACCAACAGATGACGCTAGTTAAAATATCGCTCCCATAGACATAATAGATATGGACTGATAGTTGTTTGCTCAAGTTGGTTCCAAATTAAGCTATAAGCGCCACTAGTGCTTTTGGCGTGAAGCGGAAAATATGGGATAACTTTTGAAACTTTGGTTTGACGCTTGTTTTTATTTTATTTTTTTCTTAAAAATTTCAGCTTATTTCTTCGTTTAAGGGAAAAGTTCTTCAGGAATTCAAAGTGCCACTATTTTCATAAATCCTGCTCTAGTTTTGGTTATTGGGTCCCAAATAATCCTTTTGAATTCGTCACATATTCACTTTTTATTCACTTTAAATATTAAATTTTAAATTCGGGATTCATAAAATGATGAAATAAATATTTATGACAAATTAAAAAATACCCCCCAACGTCAAATTATGTACAAAAATAGTTGTATACGTCAATTAGGGTTAAAGAAAAACAAATCAATTTTCGGCACTTTGGATCGAAGTAACCAATCTTGCATGTATCTATGTGTAAAATCGAACTAAAATCTTGCTGAAAATGCAATTTTTTTTTACAAAATATAATCGATTTCGTTTAGTAAAAATCGATTTTTGGTTGAAAGGAATTCGATGTTATTTACATATAACAATTAAAATAGCACTGTTTTTTATTTTATAGATTACTAAACTACGATTAAAAAATTAATCAATTTATTAAAATTATAATATAGGGTTTACCTTCTCAGCTGAAACTTTTTGAAATCCAAAAACTATCGAAATATGGAAAACTGAATAGAAATGCACTCAATTTTAGATTTCCTAAATGACTACATTTTGCTTTGAATGTCTTTCAATTTTTGTTTGTTTTTTTTTTTCTGCAAAATTAATTTTCTCCTCTAAAAATGGCAATTAAAGAAAATATTTAGTTTATCGTCGTTTATTAAGTAGTGCTGTTGTATTTCACTTGCAAATTATTAACTAATCCAAAACAAAAGGCCAAATATGTTAATTTCGTTGAAAATTTCCAAATTTGATACAAAATCGTCTCATTTCCCATACAAATTCACATTTCGAAATGAGATAATTTCAACAAATTTGCACGAAATTAGATTGGAAATTAAGTCAAAAACTATTGATCACACATTCTGTGATTTGCGAAATTATCTCATTTCAGCTTTAATGAAAATATAAAGGGTATTCATGCAACATCGAACAACTATTGTAAAAATCGTAATCGTCGGAAAGTTTACTACATCGTAAACGAACTGTCGACATTTGTATGAGAAATCTTTTCCAACAAATCGTAAACTTCCCGATATGAATTTGTATCGTGAATGAAAATGGTAAACTTTTATACTAATTCTGAACAAAAAAGAATCAAAAACAATGAAATGAAAACATCAAAACGAGAAACATTTTATTCAAAATGGCTGAGTAAAGATACGATCAAAAGAAAAATAATAAAAATTGCAGACAAAATTGGACGAAAGTATCTTTTTATTTGACGTTAAACAAACAACAGATTAGTTTATGATGTTTACGCAAAAGGGTGTTCATGAAACGTGCATCGTAAACTAAAAAAAATTTACTACGTCGAAAAGTTTACATCGTTGCATGAATACCCTTATTGTGTTAGGTTGGGAACAGAACTTAATGCTAGTTCCATGTATTTCCATAAGAGGGGTTCACATTGTCAAATATTTTTAACACACACGGTTTGATTGACTCGAGTTTGAAAATTTTGACGCTCCATCAAACGGATTCTCAAACATGTTGGCTGGATATCAGAATATTATTCCAGCTTGACAATCATATTTGAGAGCATAAACGCATTCTTGCGCAACCAAGAGGACATTTCTGTCATTTATTTAATGGTGAATATTATGTATGATTCATTCACACGATTATGTCATTAATGGGGTGAAAATGGAAGAATTTATGGATATTTGCCACGCGAATAACTCCAGTATAAGTCCCCTTTCACACGAGGAAACAGAGTTGCTAGAAACTTTCAGTCCCTTGGTAAGAAGGGCAGGAGGAAATAGGGGTGAACAAAATCTCCAGCAGTCGATAATTTGAAGAGATTTTTTTGACATTTCCCTTCACATCTAAGCTAAGGTGCGATCTACCAAAAAAATGTGAATGAAATTTCCTCCTGGTTCATATTCTCAAATATGCTTGTCAAGCCAAAATATTTTAGTATTCATACATACCGTACTTGTCAAACATTTTTGAGAATGTGAACCTCTCTATTTAAGAACTCAAACAGCATTTGGGAAGGGGGTAAAACGAATGAAGGTTTGACATCTTTTTATGCAGGAAAAGTTCATAGTTCACTGACGTTTAGTGGCAGTTCCGATTGTTTTTTTGCGCCAATGCTTTTTGTAAACAACAATTTTAAGTTAATGTGTCTTTAAAAATAATTAAATTAATTTTAAATTTGGTTTTGTTATTCAAAATAGTGAGTTGCATTTTAAGCAAAAAGTTACATACAATGAGCTATTACAGTGAAAATCTTGGTGTAAGTTATCATACCAATTCGTTAGATTAAATATGTATTCAAAATACGGCATGCTTTTCAGAATCGAATTTTAGAACTTCTCAGCCAACCTGCAATTGAACGATGTCCGGAACTTGGTTTGCTTTTCGATCGTTGCAGTATTCGGGAAATGCAAGAACTTTTTCCAATAATAGTTAAATCAATATTTGATCTCACCGGTGGTGGCATTGGCTGGGGCTTACGGGCCACAACCAAAGAGAATTCTCCGCATGCTTTCGAGATTCTTCATGATTTCTTCATACCACACGGCCCAATGTTTCGTTTGTGCTATCGCCTATTAAATGACGCTATCAAGTTTGAATTCAGTATGGACTTGCTGCCGGTGAGTTGTATCCTTGTTAAACAAGAAATGTTTTCTCAAAGGTTTCATTTACTTTTCAGCATAAATTAGGCGAAATGCTGCAAAGCGGCCAATACTCAATGTTTTACTCCGACCTACTGAGTGTTGATCCTTTCCGAAGGTGTGTTACAGCACTGTCTCTAAACGCATTCGATTATTTCATTCTTAACTTTGCAATCCATGGAACTTTCCCTCTTCACAAACGTTTTGCTGCCGCCTTGCAAGTACACAATGAGCGCATGAAAACAGTTTACTTCTTTTTGTCTGCTCAATATCTTTGCACATTTCTTCCCGAAAGCCCCGATCAGGTTGTGATGCCAACAAATATCTGTGCGACGGTAAAGGCCCCGCAACCAATGCCCGTACAACCACTTCAACCAACAAGATCTCCAAAATACTTAAAGATACCAAATGTATCTCCGTATTCGGCAGCAAACAACCAAGCAACACGAACAGCTGAATCCCCCCGGACTTATGCTTGGAGAACAGAATCCGTATTGCATTTATTTGTCGATTCTTGGCTGCGGTACGATGTGGAAGAAGCAAGAGTAAGTAAATATATAATAATAAATAAGTAAATAGGCCTGTAATGTACCATTGAAAAGTCTTAATATAATAAAATGGTATTTGGCAACTTCGATACCTACACATCGTTAAAATACAAGTGTTAATTGTTGCTTACTTAAAGTATTTAGAAAAAATTCCGTATTGTTGTTGTATTTAAAATGAAATTTTTATAGCTTTTACCTTTGCAAAACACGTTAATCTATACCTTATGTGACTTTATACTCTAAATTTCGCGTAAAACTGTATATCTTCCCTAATTTTTGTGAAAGAATAGATTTTTTCGTTTAAGTTGTCCCAGGTTTTCTCGACAACCCCAAGAACTGTAAAAAAAACTTAGTTTTGTGGGTTCTCAAAAAACACCAAAGGGCAAAGCAAGAAACAAAATTTGATTTAAAATGAAAAAAAGAAATCGCATTTTCCATTTTCTATTTCTATTTGTTATTATTTAAGATAATTTGTGTATTCCTTGAATTTCCATTTCAAAAACAAAAGAATTACACTTGCAGCACGTGAATCCAAAACAAAAAATGCTTCAGAGACATTTTGTTCTTAACCTCAACTCACCCCAGCAACAAGTTAAACAAACAAATTATTTATGGTTTTGTTCCCATGATTTATTCCTCGAATCCCTCGTTGTCGATAATTTGAAATAGAAACGGCTATTGGCTGAGCCCAATCCTACTTAACAAACAAAAAAATATGAGCGGTCTGCCCAAGGGGTAAGGACCGGAAAACAAAAATCAGGTTAGGAAGGTTGTGAAATCCCCTTTCTTGAGGATATAGCTCTGCATTGTGCGAAGGCTGCGTGGACTGTGAGGTTTAATTAATTTTATTAATTAAACATTTATGTCTCATTTAAATAAAAACTTATTTATATTTAAATGTTTTGTTGTTTTTGGAAATAGGACAAACAATTCTTTGGGGATTTCTAGACCCCAGGGTAGTAATAGTGTTTCTCTATGGATGGGTAGGGTTTAAGGGTTAAGTATATTGTAAGTAGAAACTTATTATTATACATAAATATGTATGCATATCAATTTTAAAGTTTTATTACCTTTATTCCATATACGTTTTGCCCAGTTACAACAATTGGGCTAGTAAGTTATATGTTGTTTGTTGTACCCTTTAAAACGCATCATTTTTATTCGATGAATACCGATGAATCCAACAGCATTAAAGCACTGCAAATTATATTTTGTAGTGGAATTTGGTTAAATTCAGAAATAGATGATGGTGAAGATAGTATGTGTGTATACATATATTTATATATTTAATTATGTTTATATTTTTTGTTTAAAAAAAATTCCGGCAAGCCGCATCACCGCAAGAAATTTAAGAGATTAGTTACGCCCTCCCTTTAGTAGAACAGTTTAATGAAGAATACCGGAGCGGTTAAGTGGAAAATTTTTGTTGATTTGTATTTTCTTAAAGGATTTCCAGTTGGTTTCCCTATGGTTTTTTATAGAGTTTTGAGACTTTCCAGTTAGCATTTTTTTCAGAATTTTTGAAAAGCTTCATTTCGAGAACTTCTTTTCTATTACTTGTGTATATTGAATTTTGTTCATTTCCTCTATTAAAATATAAACATTGTTCTTCGCAAGCTTAACGGCAGCATGTGTTGTAACACTTTTTGACTATAGTAATATTTTTTGTATGGGTATAAGTCTGTATGTTGTGCAGGGTAAGTTATAGCAACAGTTATTGGCTCTAACACTTTAATAGTGTTAGACCTTTCCAATGGTATAAATCATACAATTTTGCCCATTCTCCTTTGTGCAATGAACTAAATTGTGGCAGATCGATGTGAGTCCTTTCGTTTTTAACTTAATTTCCATATAAACCATACCACAATAAATAATGTTAATCATGTTAATAAATTTATTTCTATAGTTATGTACATTTATGTCCACTTATTATCCAATGGCCCATTCAGATGGGATATAAGCCAAGAGAAATGAGAGTTTGAAATAATTAATTCATGAAATATTAAAATTAGTATCGACTCAAAATTGCACCCCCTATAACGAATCCAAAATCCCCCAAATTGTTTGTGTAGATGCATTTGAAGAGGTGGAGAGGTGAACAAGTTGGAAGTTAATCAAATTTAAATAACCTAACCATACATGGGAACCTTTAACGCAGAATCTAACGAGACTAAATCCAAAATGATAGCGACAAAAAAGTTATAGTCCTTTTTATGTAATTATGTTTTTTAAGTGCAACAGTAAAACAGTAAGTATACACACATAATAAAAGATATTAAGTTTCTTTTTTATAATAAATAACATTAAATTAAAAACAAACAAAAAATATTGTACTAATTTCATAAATTTACACTTCCTGTTTAATTTTATTTTTTAAGGACCTGCCCAGCAGCGAATTCATCAGAGTTGTGCGTATATTAGTAAAACAAATGCATACTTTTTGTAATTGTGCTTACCTTGACACCACTCCAATGGCCTCACTTCGGAAAATGTCTCAGCCAATGATGAAGGCAAGAATTTTTCCATTTTTAAAAAGCATTATCGCTCGGTGGCCTCTGGATAGCTCTCTTTCAGTTGTTCTAGAACTCTGGCTTAGCTATATTCAACCATGGAGGTACACTTTCGAATGGCAGAATAATAAGTAATAATACAAATTTATTATTTAAATGAAAAACTAATTTAAGCATTTACTTTTCTTTGTAGTCAAGGCAATGTAGAAGTTCCCATCAGTAGCCGTTTTGATAGTTTTATTCAAGATAATCTTGCAATCTACACGCAAATTTTCATTCACATTCTACCTCGTTTCGAACGTTTGGACTTCACGACTTTCAGGAATGTCATTATGTTGCATCGTTTGGTAAAGGTAAGAAAATAATACTTCATTTGAGTTGGGGCTATCATTTGTCATCTAAAATTAGATTTAATTATAAATTATATTACCTACAATCTTGTTCTACAAAATATTTAATGCTTATTTTACTATGTAGGTTTTCAGCCAGACTTCGTTGCCACAAAAATTATACAACTATGAACAGTCTTTATGTGGAAACAATACATTCGGTATAAATCATCTGGATTCACCACAGATGAATCGTAACTATCGGTAAATATTTAAATAGAAAAAAAAAACCATCGAGACTGTACTTTTTAATTCTTTCACACAGCAACCGACTTGATAGTTCAGGTGGTGGAGAATGGGATAATTTGTTTAACGAAGATAGTTACATTCCATTGTTTGGACCAGCAATTCAATGTGACATTGAACATTTTATTAGATCAGTAAACATTGCAAAAATGTATGTGCAACAAGAAATTCAAATGATACGAGCTGATAACTTGGAGAGACAAAATAAAATCGGTTTCTTCGCAAGAACCATTAAAAGTCTCTTTGAGGATATATCGAATTCTGAGTTGAAATTACAAGAAATAATTAAGATTCCCGATATCTTGGATTTAGCAATGCAATCTTTGGGTATTATGTTTGATGTAAGTAAAAATTATTTAATTTTTGTACAGGGTGTCCGCCGGGAAGATATTAGTATTGACCATTCACATTTGGCAGTCGTGAAGTAGACTCGTGGCAAATTTATTATTGAAAAATATTCGATAAACCAGCGTGTTTTTATCGTTAAAACATTTTATCAAAATCAACCAAAACTGCATGCTTTGGGCTTCATTAACATGTGGTATCAACAAGACGGTGCCACATCGCATACAGCCAGGATTACAATGGAATTACTGCGAGACCTACTTTTTAAAACAAGTTATTTCAAGAAATGGTGATGTTGATTGGCCTCTAAGGTCATCCGATTTTACTGCTCTGGACTTCTTTTTGTGGGGATATCTGAAAAGCAAGGTTTATGCAAACAAACCAGAAACGCTTGAGTAACTCAAACAAAATATTCGTGATGAAATTAATAAAATACCGCGTGAAATGTGTGAGAATGTACAGAAAAATGTGCTCAAAAGGCCTCGCATTTGTGAGACTAACAGAGGCCGACATTTACCTAATATTGTAGTCCATACATAATTGCCGACATTAAATAAAACATTTATCAATATAAGATCAATTCTAATTTCATTTAATCAAAAAATATAAACAAACAAAGTAGTATACCTTCCCGGCGGACACCCTGTATTTTGAATGAATGACCACCCGTTGTATATTTGATTTTTTGCTTTGTTGGTTTCAAATTGAGAACAAATTTATTCTATTCTATATTTTATATTGTATAGGTACAGAAAATTTAGTGTCTAGTTAGTTTCTAAGCACTAACATCTTTTCTGAATTATAATTTTTAATTGATCGTTCTCATCTAGCTTAATTTGTATGTAAGAAAAATGAGGACAAAAAATAAGTGCAAATCTTAGCATCAATATTTCAAATGTTTTTTCTTTGTTATAAAAAGATACTTAATCAGTTAATGTCACAATTTTTAAGTAAATAGTATATCTCGAAAAAGATCTAATATGTATCTACTCGAACTAATTTTTATTAATATACACATAATTTAATTCAATTTTAGGTAAGCATTCCGGAAATCTCAATAGATCAACTTTTACCGAGAGAGCATAGTTATTCACATGTCAACTTTTCGCTTTACGATAATAGTGAATATTTAGATATTTCGAAAGTTTCTCCAATGCAGGTGAGTTTTATATATGCTATACGTTGAATATTTGTTAATGTAACCCCCCCTCATTGATTATCTACAAAAAATTGTTTCACTCACGCAATTTGACCATACAGACCATACACAAATATCTATGGTTTAAAAAACACATTTAAGGGTTATTGTTTTACCAGTTTGACGGGAAATATTTACAACTTCCAAAATTTAGTTAAAATTTAGTTCATCATTTTATTTTTGGTTTTATAAGATTGAGCGTTGAAAAAATACTTTCGATTCCTCCAAAATAAATTTTGGGTTAAAAATCAACATTTTTTTCCCCTTAAAAAAAAATTGGACTATTAATATTAGGTTGCCATAAAATATATATATTGGCAAATTTCTTAAGTGTTTAATGATCATACAATTGCCCTTGTCCCTAAAAACTAATTTTTCACTACTCCTTTGATTCCTGGTTCTTATAAAACATATACAACGTAACATTAGTACTCTCCGCGGTAAAAGTTTCGAAATGTAGGTTCGTTAAGTCATAATCGTATGATACAGTGAATTATTTATTTAAGAGTTGTTCCTCTGTTAAGTTTTCCATCTGTATGGCATTATTGCAGCTTTCTTCGATTTTTTGTAAGCAAACAAGGTTACATTAAAGACTCACTTATGTGCACCCGTAAACGTTTTCGTAATTATTAGCTATTGCCCGAGAATTGGAGTAGTATTGGTTCTTGGTTCAAGCCAAAGGTCGCCATTTAACTTCCCTAATCAAGAGTCGTAAATTGCGTAATGTATGTATCCTTAAAATGTGTTGTTAAAGAGAATCAAATGTAGACGGCATTGACTCCAGATGAATTTCTGAATTTCTTTTTGTATCGATAACTTGAATTTTTCGAAGCATACATACATATGTTAGCAAGTGATGATATTTTATTATATCCGCCATACATAACCCAAATGCTGAACAAATTGTATGACTATTTTCATATGAACTGACGTTCCATAAATAATAAAAAAAAGAAATGTGTGCTCAAAATATTTCAAAATTCAAAGCCGCTATTTTTGAAATTTTATACATTTTTAAATATTAAAAAAATTTGACAAATGTTTCATCTTGTATGCAACATTTCAAGGAAATATTATAGTTAACAAATTTTCTTAATACTGTTAACGTAAAACCAATACTTACCTAGATAATTGACTTCAAGCGGCTACCACCGCTTTGGAGAATTAATGTTGCGAAAATTATCGCTACATTCTCGAAAGGTACTAAATTTAATTACTCAATAAAGAGACTATTCATTCTTGTGTTAAGGTCTTGAAAAAAAACTCATAACTTTGTGTGCCAAAAGTATATATTTTGCGTCAAATCCTTAGATGAGGAACAATATTGCCAATATAAGAACAACAATTGATCCCGCATTACTGCCAATTCAAAGTCAGGAATGTACCATTCTTGTTCGTTTTCTACACCAAGTTTCCTGTAAGCTTAACGAAATGGTAAGGTAATACAATAATGTTGACAGTCATTATATTAACAATTATATATTTTTGTGTAGTTTTCCGAAGAAATGCAAAAGCTTTGGAATCGATCAGATATTTGGGGTAAATTATCTAGACAGGTTTTAAGCCCACCTATGACAGCGCAATGGTTTGACAAACAAAGAGGTGAGTTTCTTATTCGAAATTGTAATGATTTATAGTTACGATAATTTAAGTTTTTTTTCACTCAGGTGTAAGTCAGCTATGTGAAGATCAACTACCACCACGAATATGCCTTCGCCCTTTGGCATCTTATAAGAACTTGATTTTTATAGGAGCATCGCTGATTGTTGGACAACTTCTATGGGGTGCTCCAAGTTATGGACTCTTATCTTTATTATTCTTGATAACTATTTATTTATTTATACTAGCATTTATTTGATGTATATACATGATTTAAAAAAATTGTTTTTGTTTTATTTTATTTGTAAGCGAGATTTTTGAGAATTAAAAAAAATAAAACAACTTAAAATTATAAGAACACAGAAGCAATTTTTTAATTCAAACTTCCAGAAGTTTTACTCCTAACTCTAGGGGTTGATTTGGTACTGCGACTAATCGAAGAACGACGTCAATTGGTTCCGTATTGAAACATTTTATGTTGAAATTCCGAGTGACCTGATTTGTTTTAAGCCTTTTGTTATTAAACTATTGAAGTAATTAAACTGCACACATACCTCTGACACTAGGGAGTGCATTTGATGCAAGGCGACTTTTCTTCCAATACAAGAGCGGCTGCCGATTCCAAAAGGAATAGATCCATGTGCTTGCAACACATTTCTTAGTTGTCCAGTATCGGAATCTCGAAACCATCTCTCCGGCTGAACGTCAAGGGGATCCGGAAAATGTCCTGGATCTCGTCCAGACGTGTAAAGAGAAAGAATGACCATCATCTGATGATTTCTTAATTAACAAAAAAAATTAAACTCAATTTTTACTCACATTTTTCTTAACTTCATAGTCTCCGATTATCGCATCTGTTTTAAGAAATCTTCCTATAAATGGAGCAACTGGATACAATCTTAATGTTTCTCTTATAAAGCCGTGCAAAACTGAACATTCGCTACGAGTAGTAAAATCTTCAAAACGAATCTTTGTCTGAATATTACTGTTTTGTGAAAGTAAATATAACGCCCACTGACTGGAAAAAGCTGTCTGTAATTGTTATGAGTAAAAAGCTTTTAGATTGTAGAATTTCTAGCTTACCGTATCTCCGGCTGCTACAATCAGATCAACAAATATACGTTTTATTATTTCTATAGACATACCAGCCAATCGCATTTTTACAAATAATCCATCATCGCAAGCCGATTTGTTATCGTGGTTCATTTGCATATCAATAATTTCGTATCCCATTTCAAGAACATCTGTAACGTCTTTTTCGAATTGAGTCCAAATTTTCAACCTTAATATCCTAGCTAATTTTGGTGGGAAATTCATCAAATGTGCACTGTTTTCAAAAATTTTATGAACGTTTTTAGAAAAAGTATCTATAGCTGCTGTCAATTTAGTATCCGAAACGTTATCTGCTTTGTATCCAAACATTACCGCACACACAACTTAAAAAAGATTGTTATGAATTTATTAAATTTAAAAAAATCAAAGATTATGAAGAAGAAGTGCTAAAATGAGACATCATTTTGTGCTGCATTTCATAGATTGTCAATACGAAAAATTTTACATTGATTGTAAAAGAAACTGCTTTATTTGTTTTCTTAAACATTAAGGGTGGCTTTGACAACACCTAAAGTTTTTCCAATTACTATTAAACTGATAAATAAATGAAATTTCAAGTAGAAGAATGACGGAATCCTAAGAAGGACAAAAGGTCCAGAAAGTAATAAGAAGAGGCTGTCTCGTAGCAGGCTTTTTATCACCAATTTTTTGGATGAACTACTAGAAAGAATAAACTTTCCAAAGAGAACTGACAAGAGGGATCAATCATCAAGGTAGTGACATAATTTAAATATCAAGCTATCGTGAATGACATAAAGTTTGGTTTAGATGATTGTAAGCTCGGGATCTTAGAGGATGGAAGGCTGCCGTGTCTAAGACTGCGACCCTTCATGAATTGGGAGCCGGACAAGCATGTTAGTAACTAAGCATCAATTTAATAAAACTAAACTCAACTAAACTAATTGAGTTATATAGTTGCTCTATGGTTATTATTATTGTAATTTATCATAACAACAGCACACCCTCCTAAGAGTTATACTTAAAATCATCGAAGGTCGAGTAGAGCCAGCCAGGTGGACAAAATTCGTGTTTCAGTTAACGGTCGAAAACGAGATATTTTTGTTTAATAAATGTTAAACATTAAAAAGTTGTCAGTTTTAAGCTCTTTCTTTCATTGAACCGCTATACTTAGCCAAAATCAGTCAATTAGGCAAACTACATATAACTCGTCTGTGGTTAAGCTTTTTAAGTGAAATTTTTTATAATTCCTTGTAAACCCTGTGATCTTTTGGTTTACTATGGAAAACTAAGTTCCAGATACGTTTATTTATTTGAAAGAGTAATGGATCAATATTGTTTTTGATTTGCTTAGATTCAGAGTTCTTAAATATGATAAGAAATCTAAGTAATTTTGTCCAAGCCATTAGATTAAATATCGTGGGACGAATCTTTCATTCTTTGGCAGAAGCATTCAAATAAAAACTCGATTTGTGGAAATTAACTGCCCTTTTAAAATTGTCTATTTCTATTATTATTTTAATTATTGGGCTATCAAATTATTAAAATATCAAATATCAAGATCTCTCTAGACTGAACTTACCATCTATTGCCCATCTATAGAGTTGCCCTTCCAAATTTTCGATCTTAAAATAACCTTCTACATTCTTTGCCGCGGTCTTCCATTCTTCTATCAACTTTCCTGTACAATATTCTATATGTAAATTCATCCAATTTAAATTTCCATTTAATAACAGTCGATTCATGATTCTTCTATTTGTTTGCCACTCAGGTCCGTCCCTTAGAAACAAAGACAAAAAAATTATTTTATTATCCGTTTCAATTACTCAAATAAATTCACATACATAAAAAATAAACCTCGTTTGCAATTGTGGAGTTTATTGTACATAACCCATGAATCCGGAAGGGGATGAGTGGGGTACTGTCCCTCATAAAAAAATACCGATCTCATTAGATTTGCTGATGAGACAAAAACTGCTTCTTGTGTTCCCAAATGTTCTCGGAATATGTGACCAAATTGCTGATGTCGTTTGTCAATGTATTTATGTAAGCTTTTGATAAAAAAAATTTGGAATATTCAATTAGTTTTGTCAATTCAGCTTAGCAGTTCAATAAATGCTTTTACCTATTTTTGTTTATATATGATTGTTTTGTGTGTGTCTCAAATTTCAATTTTTTTAAGCTTCAAATCGATTTTACATCGTTATAAACAGAGACTCAAGTAATTTAATTCATTCAAATGTGTTGACAAAATACACGATAAGAAGTATTAACAAAAAATATGGAAAACAACTATTAAGCTCAAAAAATAACAGTTTTGAAGGTGTTTAGTGTTATATCTTATTTACTAGCTTATAAGAGTTTTTTTTTTTTTTTTGAAGATTGCGACTGAGCGTTGCTAACAAGTGTTTGATAAATGATGCTTCATTTTAAAAAAAAGCCCTTTTCATAGTTTCGTTTTATTAAAAAAAAAATATTTTGTCTATTTAAAAGTAAAGTTGAGCATCGTGCGTAGTACGTAGTGTTTTATAAATTCATATATTTTTAGATTTTTGGACCAAAATATAATACTGTATAAAAAATTTATATTCATTCGAATTGATGAATAATAACCGATACGTATTAAATAAACAGCACAAATGCACTGTAAATTATATTATCTAGTGGCGACTAGAAATTCATGATGATGATAGAGCCCGTGGTCTGGCTGGTAGAAGAATGAAGAAGAAGAGTAAAAACGTAAATAAAAATTGTTGTACCTAGGCGAAACGCATTCAAACTAAAGGTCACTAAAATCTTTAAATTTGAATTACATTCAACAGGAGTTTTCTTCAGTTCAATTAATATTACGTTACACAAAAAGTGATGCGGGTTTGATGCATTTATGAATGTTTGACGGAAATGATTGTGTATAATTTCTACAACGATGTGGTTGTGAATTTTCACTTTAAGAAGAGTTTTATCTTAAAAATTCTCGGAATTTGTTTTCATATATGTATTAATATCAACACTTTAAGGGCCAATTTAATCATCTTCAATCAGTGATTATTGCCACAGCTAAATCAGCAATCGAATGTGTACTTAAACCAAAATTTTAATCATTTGATCTGTAGTATGAGTTGTTAATTATTGAAATCATTAAGCAGCCTATTTTGGTTGGTTATCGCCATTTAATGAGAACCTGTGAAAGTTGGATTACAATTTTTACCCACTGAATAAACTGGCCCTAAATAAAAAGTAAATATAAAATAAATAAAATCATGAAGTATGCCTGATCAAATTACTTCTTCATTCTCTCATACTGAAAATAAAGCGTTGATTGATTTACTACCTTGATCTTACCTGTATACATTTAAGTAAAAAAAGTTACTCTTTTGGAACTAAAAAAATGTGGCATTTTGCGATATTATGTATTCTAAACTTAAAAACTTAATGCGTCTATTTGGATTACAAAATATGTTTCAGAGTCATTTCATCAAGATTTTTGTTTCCGGTTAGATTTAAATTTTAGGCTTCTCTTTTCTCTCGCCACTGACGTTCTCAAGTTTCAAAGAATACAGAAAACCACTAGCTTTAATATTTATACATACAGAAGTAAGCTAATGAACTCTGGCCACTCATGTCTGACCGATTGATGGACCAGATATTTAATTTACACAGTTCACTCACACTCATTGTTATCACTTAATTTGCAATCAAAAAGCTTAAATAAATTACATGCACTTCTTAACTGCATACTCAACTTACTTTGGAGCCGAACCCGCCGCAATCAGTTCCAATGTTGTTCCAATCAGCGGCCAGCCTTTTGCCATTGGAATTTCCTTATATCGTTTTGTCGACCTGCTGGTGCTGATATTACTGCTTTGACTTTTTAATAAAGATTTAACATTCGTTTGCGTATTCCATTCAGAATCTAAAGGACATCGTGCTCGTGACTCCTTCCGTATTTCTTCAACAAATAGCTTTCGCGGTAACCGTTTTGTAATCAACGAAAACCAAATATTTCGAAGCCAGCCGTATGCCAGAGAGAATAACGCACGCAAATAACTGAGTTTGAATCTGCAGTTGCCGCTCATGATTGTAGCGATTTCGATGGAGTCGTGAGAACTTCTAATGAATCCAGTGCTGACTGCAAAAGATGACAGCGACGGCGACGCTGATGGCCTACAATTGATCGGTGCGCGGTGGGTCTTGGTTGGCCCTTGCAGCCGTTATAGTCATCGTCGTTGTCTTCATGATCATCATCGTCGTTTTTCTTCTTTGTCACCTTCTTC
This sequence comes from Dasysyrphus albostriatus, assembly GCA_946251815.1. Lineage (NCBI taxonomy): Eukaryota > Metazoa > Arthropoda > Insecta > Diptera > Syrphidae > Dasysyrphus > Dasysyrphus albostriatus. The sequence goes on from OX276335.1 coordinate 181,641,887, forward strand.
GGTAAATTGTTTGTAGCTATCTGTCTGTCGATGTTGTGGTATTTTTATCGTCACTCTCACTGTTAAAGTATCGTCTAGTTGTTTCTGTTAAGAAGTTTTTATTCGTCGTCGACAAAAACAAAAGTCCTTTGTTAAAGAAAGGGATTGCAATTTCAGAATAAGTACCTACATAATATTATCATCACGTTGTGGTTGCGCCTTTTCCATAATTGAGTATTGATTTAAATATTTTAGACTAGATAAAGCAAATGTAATGTATGTATGCACGTTGACTGGGAATAGCTAAAGAAGTCACAGTTTAGATAGAATTAAATGTACCTACTTACTTGTGCATAGAAACATTAGGGTGTCTCTTATTTCTTCAACTTATTAACTTCCAATTGGAAATTATGTGGAATTCCTTACAACCCAAAAATTGATTTTTTTCGAATCAAAACCGATTTTATTCTGTCAAAAAAATTCTTGCATTTTCAGCTAAATTTCAAATAGAGTTCACGCACTAGTAAGATTTGACATTTCTCTGGAGTTCAAAGTAGGTATTCTGCGGCGGATTTTAAAGTGTTTGTCCTTTATTTAAATAAATTTAAAGTAAATAAATTATTAAAACAAATTTTGATTTAAAGATAAAGCGCGCCCTCGCTGATGATGTTTTCCTCGATTGATGTGATCCTTGAATAAATTTGGATTGTTTTTTTGTTTAACTTTAACTTTTTGTCTATTCTTGGAACTTCTCTGGTTTTAAGAAAGGGTTTGGGAAATAGCAGACACCCTAGTGTGCATCTATTTGTATTTTTAGATGCACACTTTCATTTGTTATTTCTTCAACTTTTTTCGTAAACTACCTTTATCTCGTGAACGATTTAGGATATTTAATTTTACAGATAATATACCTAGTCATTAGGTGTGGAAGAGGCGTTTTGTTTTTACTACAGCATTTAAAACGAAATATTGTATTATCTATTCATAAAGTTTTGATACAAATCGAAAAACAAATCAATTCACTTTTTTAGAGCAAAAAAAGTTCAAGAAACTTCCTTGAATTTTTGAAAAGTTGATTTCGTCAAATATCGAAAAAATCTCCTGATTTCTCTTCCGAAATAATTATGTTCTACACTAAACGTCCAGTCAACACCTGGTAAAAATATTGAATTGACATAACATTTACAAAAAAATGTCCAGAAATATTTTTGTAAACATAAATATTAAAAAGAGGCTGGGTGCGACCCACACTGTTAACTTCCCATTGGTGCCCTCGGAAACTAGAGGCCCGATGTTATTTTATTTTCAAAAAAATCAGCTATTAAAGATCTTTGAAAAAGTTCTTAGATATTCAATATGCAATCAAGTGAAGATTAGTGAGAAGAATAAAACTAACCCAAAGCCAATATCATTGGTTGTTCACAAGAAATTTGAGAAAAAAAAGTTTAACAATTTTTGATAAGGTTAATAGTTGTTTTTTTTTTTCACTTCAAAAAATAATGTTTGTTAAATTATTTCACAAAACCAATCAAAGTTCAATTATGAACAAGTGTAAAGAATTTAATTAAATTTGTGAGAAAAAAAAATTCAACGACTTTGGTACAGTTTCTTGTTGTTTTTTTTTTTTAGTTTAAAAAAAACTATTTTTCCATTTTTTTTGCAAATCCTATAAATAAATATAAATTATAAACAAGTCTGTAAAATTAAATTAACTTAAATCCAACATCATTGTTTGTTCTCAAGATATTTGAGACGAAAAACTATTTTCAACAATTATTGGTTAGGTTGCTTGTAGATTTTTCTGTTAAAAAAAACTGTTTGTTGAATTATTTTAAAAACCCTATAAAATATCAATCAATAACTATTATGTAGGATTAAAGCAACCGGGAGCCAATATAGTTGATTGTTCTCAAGATATTTGAGACAAACAAAAATTCAACAATTATTGGTAAAACTACTTGCAGTTTTTTTTTCGGTAAAAAAAAACTGTTGATTCTATATTTTTAAATTGTTATCAATTTTTATTAGTTAACTAGTGCATAAAATACAATTACGTCAAAGCTCATATCATTATTTGTTCTCAAGATATTTGAGAAAAACCACTTTTTTCAAAAATTTTTAGCAACTTTTTTTATTTAAAAAAATCTATAAGTTGATGTTTTTATAATCTTACCAATTCTTTGTTACGTTAATATGCGTAGAATAAAATCAACTCGAAGTCGGTAGCATGATTTGTTCTTGAGATGTACGAGACTAAAGAAACTTAACAAGGGGTTTTTTAAATTGCTAAAGTAAAAGAACCGCTCATTGAATTTTTTTTAAAAGTCCTTTCTGCACGTATTGAAACTTCGATCTACAGAATTAAATTTATTTGAAGTTGATATCTTCATTCGTTCTTGAGATATGGTGAACGAAAAAAAGTGAAGGCACGTACGAATGTACGAACGAACGTACAAACACAGACATCTCTCTAAAAGTGATGGATTCCGATTCTAGGGAGCTCGAAACGTGAAGATATGTCAAAATTTTCGATTTGACAAATCGGACCAATTACAATAACTTCCAATGGGAAGTTAATACATAAATACAGAAATGATTGAAAAATATTTTTGTCTCGAGTATCTCCAGAGCAAACAGCCCAAAACTTTAGTGTTCACTTGATTGTATATTGCAAAACCAGATAGCATAGGTTTTCAACGGCGCGGCGCTGAATTGGTGCTTTATAATTACAAAATAACATCGGGTCTTTAGTTTCCGAAACCAACATTGCGAAGTTACCACTTACCATCAGTGTGGGTTGCACCCAGCCTTTTTTAAAATATCTAATTGCAGGTATCTAAGTTCTGCCACCTTCCTCAAAGGCCATACCTTCTTTCCCATAGAAATTTGTAGGAGATTTTTGCACTTTACGTTTTATTTTGTTATCTCGAAAAACATCTATATTTAGGGTTTGTTTTTTTAGTGAAATAAATAAAAAAATTGTACATAATTAAATATTAAAAATGGAAATATTTTAAATGGAATTTTTATACCTACAAAAATATTTTAATAAATTTTTATAAAAGAATGATTTTTGATAAATGAACTTAAGAACGTCCTTTTATATAATTGAAAACGCCAGTCACAAAAATTTAAAAAAACGATTTTACTGTAATTTTTTGAAAAACAGGTGTTAGAGGGATCTTTTGTAATTTTTGTATTTTAAATCAATTTTTTAGAAATGCCTAAAAGGGGAAACACACATCCCCTTCAGCACGATTTTTTTCTTGTTTCTATCCAACCTGTGCATCTAGCGATATTTTGCAATCAATGCAAAACACCCCGTAAAAAGTTTCTTTAATGTCGTTTTTCATTGAAATCTGAAAGATTTGATTTTAAAATAAAAAATTGATGAATTGAATGAAACATCTGGGCATATATTTAGTCGTTTTTCATTGAAATCTGAAAGATTTGATTTTAAAATCTAAAATACTGTCTTGAATGAAACATCTGGGCATAATTTTGAGTAGATTCAGTTTACACACATAGCATACATACACGCATACACGTTAAAAGGTTGCTTAGAGTCGGCACAAATAGAACAAAACAAACAAATTTCCCTATGTGGATTTTTCATTTGACAAGAGAATGTTTGAATGTATGGGTGCATGCAGATCAAATCTCTCAAACTAAAAAGATCTCATCTTTCGACTTAAGATCTCATCTTTTTTTGAATAAAACATGAAAAAATGTAAAAAGTGCAAATCTTTTCCCAAAAAATCAAATCTTTTCAACGATAAAAAACGACAAGTTTCTAATCCACTTGAAAAAAAAGAGCTAATTCGTGCGACCGAGTCTTTTTTTATTATAATATATGTGGTGTTTGGAAGAAACATAATAACTGCATTTTAAAATTTGCTTCTTTACGCCCACTTTAAATCGAGCTAGAGCCTAAACGGATGAACAGGAGTAAAAGTGGTTTGCTGCAGAAATCTCTGGAGTTCCTCACTCACAAAGTTACCAATATTGGTGAACTGTGAGAGGGAGCAATTCTCGGGGTTCTTCCCGTCAAAGCTGTGCTACTCCGCCAGCAGGTCCTCCTCCTCCGGCCATGCATGAAGATGTACCCATAATCAAACTGCTGACGAACTAGAATAAGGAGCTCTTCATATTAGAATGGAAGCTCCTGCATTCCAGGAAGAGTTTCAGCAAGAAGGGAAGGATCTCTTGTTCGTAATTGACAAGAAATCTTACCTTTTTCTTAAAGAGAAAGGAGAGTGATATGGTCTGAGAACCGGTAAGGTAAGAAAGCTTGATGGCAAAAGGGAGTCAAAAGCTGCTGGTGGTGCAAATTAATTTACAGCAAAGAACGACCTAATGCTCTACATGTCTCAAGACTCAGGAAAGCGTGAATGTGGCCTTAATCCAAGAACCATAAATACAAAAGAATCTGATAGTTACAAGGATTGAAGTCAAAAAACTACAACCTTTTCTACTCCACGTCAAAAGGTGATATACAAAGTAGTATTGTAGCGAAAGAGGCAATTAATGCATTCTTTTTATCTAGGTACAGCCACACGGATAACGTGTCAATCAGCGTTGAGTCCAAGGAAGGAAACTTCATCTTGGCGTCCACGTATATGCCGTACGATAAGGAAAACCAAAACCCACCAGCAAAAACAGTCTACAATATTGTGGATTACACCACAGCACGAGGGACACCTTTGGTGATAGGATGTGATGATAACGCCAACCACACTCAATGGGGAGGTAAGGAAATCAACAAAAGGGCTAAGTCAATTTTTGAATACATTCTAACCTAATAGACCGAGAGCCAACGAAATGAAAAGTCAAGTTATTTGACTTTTGTTATTGTAAGTCATATCAATAATAGCTTAATAGCATAATAGCTTATAGACTTAAAATTTGTACATCGAGTTATTCCAATGTCTATTGGTCAAAGAGAAAAAGGGTGCATATAGCAAATATTTAGCTTACAATTTAAGTGTTGTCATATGTCATCTATAGCTAGTCCCTTAGAAGATAGAGTTTCCATATTTTAGACCTTGGCTTGTGGGATTTTGTACCACGACCGGCTTTTTGGTATACATTTTTTACAAATATCCCACAAACGAGGTGCCAAAAACTTGCACCATTTGTTCAAAATTTTTTAGGGCCGACCAATTTATAAAATTATGTTTTTGGCTTGCTACTAGGCAGCTAAGTCGGGATCAACTTTTAGTTGCAAGCATTATCAAGCAACTTTAAGCCTCGAGCAAACCCAAATATTTGTCTTCTATGGGTTTTCAAGTGATGCCGGTGGAAAAACGAACACACTTGAATCCACCTGCCCCCCTCCCTAAAATGTCATTTGAGGGTTTTGGGGCCATTTTTGGGGGTTGAGTGCAAAGAAGAAATTCATTTTAACTATTAGTCCAGTTAATTTGTGCTCAAAACGACCCTTCTAAAGAAACTGTGACGTAATTTTGATTTAACTCCTGCTTTATGTTTTCAGGGGTGCTTAATCTGAATCTGAGTGAGTTTTGTCACTAAATAATTCCGTGACGCAACATTGAATAAAATGACGCAAAAATGCATTTTTTTGAAAGTTTTTAACTTATGTGTCGAAAACTAAAAAAACTACGCGTAAATTTCATTACATTATGGTCCAGCTGAAAGTATACACAATTGACAACCACAGTTGACGTATTTTTACTGTTTTCAAAAATCCACTCGAAAACACTCTTACTTTGTGGATACAATTGAAATTTTCTCTCTTTAGCACTAACCAAAATATATTTTACGTAAGGCTTTTAATTCGCTGAACTCGAATCTGGCCTCATAATTACTATAGCACGTCACGTTTTTAATATATCTATTTAAATCTAAATTTTTGAAAACAAAAAATGCCTTTCTATGCATATTTGGGGTTATATTATTTTTCGAAGTAATTTTTTTGCAAAACAATTTTATACTCATTCTGAAGTATAAAAATGTTTCTTATAAGTTCTTTTTAAATCTTTCAAATCCCTTCATTCTTATTCGAGATATCATTATTTAGATATAAGTCTTATTCAGCTGCCATATTGAGGCAGCAAAGGCTAACAAATTACTAATTATGTCTCAAAAATTAACTAAAGTATTTGAAACATGCAAAAAGAATTTTAAAGAAAAATGCTCATACATCAGAATAACTAGCTATATAAAATTTATTTGAAAAAAATGGCCTCTAGATATGGTTTGACCCCTTTGCATCAAAAACGCATTTCTTTCATAATTTTAGATACGAATATTTCAAAAGCGTGACGTGCTATATAACAAATATAAGGCCAGATTCGAAATCAACAAAAAAAAAAAAGCATGAGAAAAGTATATTTTGGTTTATGATATAGGCAAAAATTCCGATTTTGTCCTCAAAGTAATAATTTAGTGCTTTTGAGTAGATTTTTGGAAACAGTTAAAATACATCAATTTTCAACTACCTACCTACCGCTTGGATTGTCGCAGGAAAAAACCTAAAGCAGAGATTTGTTGGAAATTATGTATTCTTTCATTTTTACTTGAATGAAACTAACGAATAATTTATTGTTTTCGAGCCGTAAATGAAAAACACCCATTAACACATAAGGCCGAGAAAAAATCAAAACTACCCCACAACTTGTAGATATATGCATATTGTATATATCTACTTTTATTTTCAACATCATTAATCAATATAATGTAATTCACTTATTTTACATGAAATTTTTACTCATGTTATCTTCACTGCTTTCGTTTTCAGAAATGCATTCATCTGCATAGGTACATACTTAATCGAGGCAGCTATTTCGTTATTTAAATCAACTTTACATCATTTTTTCTATCGATTTTGTTCGTTTCAGTTTCCTCTGCCTCTGGTAATCAAAAATGTGATTATGAGTTAAAGAAAATATTATATATGTATATATACATTAGGGTGGTCGTTTAAGTCATCTTGAACGGACCTAAAACGATTCTAAGTAAAGTAAAACATTTTTTTCAGATTGTTATTTTCACCCAGTCCCTCTAGGGTTAATCCAATTTCCCTTTATTTTTTTTTTGTGCATACTAAGTGTAGGTTTGAAGTGGACTAGAAATAAATCCCTTAGGATTGGTGTAATATTTCCCACCGCTTGGACAAGATGGGAAATTTTATAAAAAAGACTACACTAAATACAGTTTTGTTTTATAGCTTTTTGGAAAGCCAGAAGTCCATTCTTATGACTTATTTTCAAAAATTGCCCCTCTTGCCCATGAAAAAAATTAACCTATTCCCATCGGATTTTTTTCTTGTCTAGTTTTACACTACACGCTCTCAATTTTTGGGCAGATTTCCCGCGAATCACCTAGTATGCAAAACAAAAAAGATTAAATTAACCCCTACAGCGACTATAGGGGATGAATATGAAAATTAAAAAAAAAAAAACTGGGTCTTTTTTTCATGTAGGGCTGATTTAGGCCCATCCAAATATAAAAACTCAAAAAAAAACATTATAACGACCACCCTTATGTACATACATAAATGTACATAGGTACATCATATTATAAATATAAAGATTTTTGATGTAATTACACATTTACAATACACTATACCTATACATTTTATTATACATTTCATGCATTTACAGTGATCTTACAACCGATAGTGATCTTAAACTAACGCATAAGCATTTGTTGACACTCTTAAACCAAGTATAGGCACTTTTTAGTTGAATAATTAATGAGCAATATTTAAAAATCTCAATATAATTCAAGGGCCCTTAAACTAATATTCTATTTTATTCCATAGGATATACTACGAATATATTTCATTAATTTAATTTTTCCAAAGTAATTTAGACAAATATAAAAAAATAGGGAAATTTTGTTTTTTATATTAATTTTCCAACTTTTCCCGCAGTTTTTTGCCTTTCCTTCTGAGCCGGAGCAAATACTGTCAAACCCTCTAAGGCGGATTTCCCTCTGACTCGAATTTTGTCGTCATATTTTTCTGCTCTTATTACTATTACTTATTCCAACTTGAATTTTCGCAAAACTCTGTCTAACTCGAACTCTCATCAAAATTTTACTTAGAGAGAGTCGATCGTATATATTGGACATACCAATAACGTTGAATTTTGTAACCCATTTTTATATTTGATGTCGAAAACTTAGGATATTCATACATTTATTAAATGAAATAATACTAAGAGGCCTCCGGACAAAAGTTTGAACTCGGATTCTTGTGACAATAAGATTAACTAAAAATTCGGAAAATTTGAAAGTAATGATTTTTTATTGGAAAAAAAAAAAGAAATTCTAAAATGTGTTATTTTATAAAATGTTTTGTTTTTGGGCCAATTTTCTTAAGTGAATTAATTTACTAGAAATTTTTTGTCATTTTGAGAAAGTTTCGGGTAATTTTGTTAATTTAAAACACAATTAAAAAAAGAATATTTCACAGTATCAAAAAAAATATTTCAAAAACAAGGATGAAACTTCTCAAGAATTCGTCCGTTTCGTGTGCATACAACAACAGTGCCACCTCGATTATTAGAGATCAGACTCCTTTAGTGGTGCTTAGTCTGGTTATGCTCGTATTAATTGAGTTGTTCATAAAAAATTATTCAATTATATGTAATTGTATGCAGCATGTAATGCACTTGTGTGGATCTCCATTTACCCACAAAACCCTACTAAAAAATTTAAATTAATTTTTGACCAGCGTGAACTCTATAAACTCAACCCACCTCCCCCCCCCCCCCCCCCCCCTTGTATGACCAACGAATTTTTGGCATACGAATCGGTGCATGGGGAAAAAAAAGAAACCGACTGAAAAGCAGCAAGCTATGCTAGTCGCTGTTGCAATTGATAAACAACGAAACCTGGGGGTCAATTCTCGATCTGTGAAATGAAACAAAGTTATCATTACAGTTCTCACAGAGTTTTATCATTTTATCACTTCACTGACACGCTCAAGACGATTCCCGAACTCGTTATGAAAACGAAAGGGCAAAGAGAGTACTAAAAAGTACTAAAATGACAAATACCTCTCATTTCTCTCAATCTTTCATTGTAAAAGATGATTGTTGTGTCATAGAGAGACCAAGATGGGTCTTGGGTGTATGTCATGAGCATAAATTGTTTCTCTTTATCATTTATCTTTTCACAGAATGAATTGATTGTGATAAAAGAATTCTCATATGAAAACATTTGTTTTAACTTTTCACACTTCGAGATTCGCATTTGGAGTGAAGGAATTATCATATTTATCACTTCACAGATCGAGAATTGACTCCCTGCATTGGGATTGAGCTTATGATTTAGTTTCAGTGGCGCGGTGCTTAGTCCATCGGCCTCTGGTTAATTTTTCGGTCCATAGAGTACCTATATTATCTAGAGAACCGACTTCAGAGCTTTTTCTCTTTCACCCTACATACTGCACTGAGAGGATTTCCTCCACATGGCTGAGCATGTGGTAGTTGCCCCATGCATTTTAAATGGAACCACACCAAAACAATGATAATTTAATGGATTTTTCCTCATTAGACTGAAAACAACAAAAAATTGAATCGAAAAAATTGAAAACGTCATATTGGGTCTCAAAAAATGCCACTCCAAGCGAATGTGCTCTCATTCTATAGCCATACATCCGCAATCTCCGTAGCCCAGTTTTTTACAAGTGTTTGAACATAAACGATACAAAAAAAAATTATCATCAATATCGATTGTTTTTGCGACCGGTTCGTGTGAAAATTAAATGTTTTGATCTTTTTAATTTATGTCTAGTAAAAAGTGTTTATTAACAAAAGTTTTATAAAACTGTGCGGAAATAATTGTAATTTGAGATTCCATGAGTTTGAATCGTTTAAAAAACACAAGAAGTTAGAAACTACTTAAAATCCAGTAAGTTTTTTTAAAAATATTATTAATATATTTACTGTATTAATTTTTAATGTATAAAAAAGTGTATGGGCCAAGGAAATTGTTCTTGGGGCAGTGGCAGGTGCTATATTCCCGCTGGATTGTCTTGGCTTCTCTAGCCAAATGAGCGGAAATATGACACCAAGCTGGTAACTTAATTATCCACTGCTATTGGGCGCCAGTCAGAGCTTTTTTTAAACTCATTAAAAATGTTTGTGTTTAATTTTGAAACGTTTTCTTAAGTAGAATCCAAAATTAATTCCAAAAACGAGTGTAAGTGTACAAACTAATAGCGTTTTCGTTTGGTCGTCGTCCGAATGCTTCTTAAAACTTTCGTTTGGCACTAGATGACTGTTCTTCTTCTAAAATGAACAACACACCAAAATAATTGAAAAGTCCATAAACCAAAACTTCTGAATCAAGAAAAAAAATTTGCAACTTGCTCGTTTCGCATTTTGGATCGGAGAACTCTGGAGGCTTCTTCCGGATCACCTATCAAAAACGCTAAAGCCAAAACTAGGATTCTGATCCGCTGACTTGAATTCTAAATTTTAGCACCACTTTAAGAACGATTCCAAGTAGTATTGCATAGTAGATTGTATTGGTACTCTATGCAAAAAACCCTTAAAAAATAATTTTAATTTGAAACTGCATAAATTTAACGTTGGCACCGATTACTTTTTTCATAACTGTAAGTTATCATCTTTCAATGTGTTACTTTTAAAGAGTGTCAAGTTAGCAATTTGCCGTTAATTAACTGTGAAAATTTAGAATTTGTCGTTCGCATACACTCTCTCATTTGAAGTTGTAAGAAGCATGTGTGTCACTAGCGTCTGTTTCCTTTTATTTCTAGTTCTTGGCAACAATGACAGAAGTATTTTTAACTTAATTACTCGTTTAATGTTCCTATTTTGGTGAGTTAGTTTATTACCTTGAATTTTTATTTATTGATAAGATTTGACACTTAACTCACTGACTAAAGATAATTTTTGTCTTATTTGCGTTTATGAATACCGGTGTTAATGTTTATGGCTTAATAATTTCCGCGTTAATTAGTTGTCACAAATTCAATTTGATCGTACAATGTTTTCAATAATTTTTTAAGTGCTTTGCTAACTTGATATCAAGTTAGCAAAGCAACGATCGCGGATCAAAAAATGGATAGATGGTTAATTTGTCGTTAATTAGTTGTGACAATTTCGAATTTGTCATTCAATGTTTTCTGTTTTTTTGGGTGCTTTGCTAATTTGACACAACTCGAAAAGTGTGAAAAACTTTTTATTCTTAATGTATTCTTAATAATTTGCCGTTTTTTAGTCTTTAATTTGCTATGACAGTTTTGAATTTGTCATGCAACTTTTTGCTGTGAAAAATTGAATTCAATCATGCAACGTTTTCAATATTTTCTTAGTTCTTCGTTAGCTTAATATCAAGTAAAACAATGCTAAAACCGATTAGTTTATGGCTTAATAATTTGCCATTTACAAGCCTCCCACCCCTGTTAAGATTGTCAATTATCAAATTGATAGTTGGTAAACCTTGAAATTTGAATTTTAAACTCAATTTATCAAAAAACTGATCAAATATTTTTGTATAGTTTTTAATTTTCTTGTGATTCGAAACTGTTTGCATCATTCTCGATGGTGAAAACTTTTATCGGTAGGGTTTTTAAAGACAAAATTTTGAATTTACTAACTATCAATTTGACTATTGACAATCGGGCCCTCGAATTAGTTATATGACAGTTTTTAACTTGTCATACAACGTTTTCTATGTTTTTTGGGTTCTTTGCTAACTTTACATCATGTGGCAAAGTATCACCCAAAAATGAAAACTGTTTTTACCAGGGCTCTATTTAATAATAAAGTACTCGTACAAACAAATACTATTAGTCGGCGGTGAAGTTGCATTTCCTATTCAAGCAGCAGAAAAGAACTTTTGTACTTTTCAGATCGTTAATATACCTAATATTATTAGAAAGGCTCCCCTCATTAAGAAAAAGAAACTATTAGTGGTTTTTCTTGGCAGTTTTTTAAGCTTGTATTTTAAACTAATAGTATTAGCTCTATTATGAAACATTAATTTACCATAAATTGGTCGTTAATTTGTTGTGATAATTTCGAATTTGTCGTTCTATATTTTTTTTTATTTTCTATGCTTTTTTGAAGAGTAGTAAAAACTTCCTAAACTTAATATTTTATTTCTTAATAATTTGCCGTTGATTAGTTACAAGATGTTTTCAATGTATTTTTGAGTGATTTGTTTTCTGTGAGCGTCAAGCTACCAAATCAACTTTCACAAATAGAAAAAATGGGTAGGTAGATTATTTGCCGTTAATTAGGCGTAAATTTGTTGTGATGATTTCGTATTTATCATTCAATGTTTTATACTTTTTTTTCGGACACTTATGTTTCTTTCCCCGTGTTGACAAAACTTCTTAATATGAAGTGCTCAAAAAAACCTTAAATTTTAAATCTAATTTTATTTTTTTTAAAATAATGTATTCCTATTTTCAAAATTTTTGGCCCTAAAGAAGACTGAAAACTCAGTCGAATCGTCGGGAAAACCAATGATATGCTTCCATTAATAAATTATTAAGACCAAAAAAAGCGAATAAGAGAAATCTTAAAGAAAAAAATTAATTAAACATCGAATTGGTCAAATCAACTTATTGTTACATAATACATTAAGAATGTAAGAAGTTTTTCACGCTTTACGAGTTGTGTCAATTTTGCAAAGCGGTTAAAAAAAACATAGAAAACATGGAACAACAAGTTCGAAACTGTCACAACTAATAAACGGCAAATTATACAACCACCCATTTCTCGATTTGTGGAAGTTCATTTATCAACTTGACTCTCTCAGAAAATAACATCGCACGACGAAGTTGAATTTTTCACAACTAATTAACGATAAACTACTAAGCAATAAAATATTGAGTTTTTGAAGTGTTTACAACTTTTCGAAAAAATAAACATAGAAAGCATAGAACGACAAATTCTAAATTGTTACAACTAATGAACGACAAATTATCCACCTATCAATATTTCGATTTGTGAGAGTTCCCAAGCTTACTTGATATCAAGTAAACTAAAAAACATAGAAAACATTGCACAGTCAAATTGAATTTGTCACAACTAATTAAAGGCAAATTGTTAAGCCATAACCTATAAAGAATAAGAATTTTTCCCCATTTTCAACGGGTTGCTTTGCGAACTTGATATCAAGTTAGCAAAACATTAAACAAAAAAACAAATAAAACACTAAACCACAAATTCTAAATCGTCATAGCTTATTAACGGCAAATTATCCACCTTTTCACTTTTCCATTCGTCAAAGTTGCTATGCTTACTTGAAAGTCATTAACTATCAATTAAACACATAAGGACATTTTCAAATTTTCAAAATTCATTTAAGGACCTCCATAATGTTAAAATATAAGGCTCATTTTTTTCAGAGGACCTTATTTATGCTCCAAAAAGTTTTAGAGTAAGGAGAAGATTTTATCTGGCCCACTCGTTGGTACCCATTGATTTAGGAAAAATAAGAAATAAGAAAAAATCCTAAATCTTTGAAAAATGTATATCGAAAATTGAAATAATATGAACAAAATGTTAAGAAATTCCGTCCAACTGCTTAGGGTCTCTAACTCCATGGTCACCTGAAAGTAGAGATAAAAGATAAACCAACAGATAGACCAACAGACAGTATGCCGAAAATCACTTTTCATCGTGATAATAGTTCTAATTAAAACATTGATTTTGTTAGAGGAAACTTTATAGTACTTTCCCTATGAAGTTCAAGTATACTTACATTTACTTAAGAGCGCAAAACCGCAAATACCATCTAAAAATAGCACAAAAAGAGCATAAAATTCTATTACATATTCAAAACTACACTAGTATTATAGAAAGTCCAAATTGCTTATGCTCAAATGATTGAGCTTTGTATAGACGCAAAACTCTCCGCTTGAACGGCGGGGCTATGTGTTTCGACTACATGTCTATGTGTAATACACATTGTGTATACATTTATATAATGTTCGATCAGAACTGATTAATAGGAAAATATATGTATATTAGGATGGTCCTTATATTAGTTTTTTTTTTGAGCTGAATTGGGATCAAATGGCTCGAAGTTGTTTTGTTTTTTTCATATTTCTATATCACCTCCTTGGTCTTCCTCGCTTCACTCTAAGTTTTTAATAATGGCCTTAGGGTGATTCTTATAACACACGAAAAAAATATAAGAGCGTATAGATAAAACTCAGACGAGAAAAAAACGTATCGGAGGGGGGGTTTATTTACCCTCGTTCAGACAGGAAGGGTAATTTTTTTAAAAAGTTGACTCAAAATAGAAAAAAATTATTTAAAAACAAAAAATGGCAACACTAACATTGCCATGCTATATTTTTTTTAAGGCCACATATCCATTGACTAATATGCTTTCTAAGTAAAGTGTTTATTGTGAATAGTTTTCGAAAAAATAATGTATGTAACAATATATTTCTAAGTTTGAAAATTATTTCTTTCAAAAGCTATTAACAAAAAAAAAACTTTATTTAAAAAGCATATGTGTCCTAAAAAAAGCTATAGCATGACATTGTAAGTGCTCCCGTTTTTTTTTTTTTCAATATTATTTTTTCAGTTTTGAGTCAACTTTTTAGAATGTTACTTTCAAGGAATTAACCATGTCAACTTTTTAGAATGTTACTTTCAAGGAATTAACCATAGACTTTTGGCTTCCCAGAAAGCACCAAAACAATACTGTAAGTGTTGCTGTTGTTTTTCAATGTTTTTTTCTATTTAATGTATTTTTTTTTTAATTACACCTCCTGACTAAGTGGGGGGAACAATTACCTCACTTAGGATTTTTTTCTTGTCTACTTCCAATCTACATGATGATTTTTTTGGCAGATTTTACGCGAATCACCTAGTATGCATTAAAAAAAGGGAAATTTAATTAAACCCTGCATCCACTAAATGGGATAAAAATAAAAATCTGGCATACAATTAGGGCTTTATTTCTTTATTTGGAGCTGATTTAGGCCCATATAAATATGATAACTAAAAAATAAACACTATAAGAACCACCCTAACATATGTACACATAAGGCTTTGTTTTATTTTATATGGGCATGAGAAGTGTGAATTTGTGGCAGGTCAGTTCGCTTCTGACCATGGGTATTTTATTAAGCATAGATTGCAAAATACTTCTTATTTGAAATGTGTTCAATTAGAACCATGACCACTATATTAGATTGTTACGATACAGAATGTTGAATTGGTTGTAACTTGATTTCTACTGGTCAGTTCTTTAAATTAAATGGAGAAAAAAATAATAGAATACAGGTGAATTAATTTTTAAAAAGACTTGCAGCTGAATCCTTTTAAATCCTAAAAATGCTTCAACCGCTTGCATTTGTATCGGATGTAAAAGGCATCGATGGTTTATTGAGAAACGTATATTTCTCGGCAGGTTATACCCAAAACTTAATTATGTATTCATAATTAAGTAATCTCACTTAAATCAAATTAAACCACAATTCCGATGCACTAATGAGATATCAAAAAATGAGAATTGATATATTTTTGTTTTGTCATTTCTGGCATTACGGGAAAACTTCATCGCAAATTAGTGACTTCTCTTATAATTAGCCAATTTATATTTCTGAGATCTCAGAGGACTCTGAGGACTCACAAATATAAAGAGAATTCCTAACATTTCCCCTTAAAAACTGAGACTTATTTTTTTGTACATTCGCTTTTTCAATTATTTGTTGTTGCAGTAAATTACATAAGACAGAAGGAAAACTAGAATTGTTTTGACTTTTATGTGAGAAATACTGTTTATATTTTACTCCCTTGCTCTGTCAAAAAACAGAGAAAAATTGCTAGGTCCCCTTTCATACGAAGAAACAAGTTGCTGGAGATTTTTTTTTTGACGTTAAAAATCTCTTGTGTCTTTTACACAAGGAAACAAAATCTAGGCAATTTTGCGATTTCCTGCAATTCTATTGGTTGAACACACCTTAACCTTGAAAGGAAATGTCAAAAAAAAAATTCAAATCCTTGGCCGGGGAGATTTTATTCACACCTCTTTCCTCCTGCCCTTCTTACCTAGGACCTGAAGGTTGAAAAGGAAACTAAGACCTCAAAAAATATTAACTGGTGGAAATGTGTCTGGGGCTCAGTGTAGCTTTTTAACTGACAAAATATTATTATGAATGTGGGGGTCGGCAGAATAATTTTACTTTCAAAGGAGTCGCGTACTTAAAAAGTTTGAAAAACACTGGTTATGGGTGAAAAGCTTTTCCACACTATCCCATTGAGTATTAACACTGATGTCTAAAAAGTGTGAAGAAAATCATGTGTAATAGTGTGGAAATAAAATATAAAATTTCAAGACACACAACTTGACAGCATCCGACACTATTTGACATGAGTTTATATATTAAAATATTTAAGAACGGTTCTAAAACCATCACACATGGGTGTTTCAAAGACTTTAGCCTGGTACATGGTAAAGTTCTTTGTTTCGTCGAAGAAACATACTTGTTGTTTTGATTGTGGATTTGATGTTGGCCATCTGTTTCTGTTAGCCCTGTAGAGTGAGGATGTTATTTACTGTTTACGCGTTACCAATAACGATAAAGGATAAACGAACCGTAATGTCGAAATCTTTCCGTAAACTTTGGAACTCAGTTGCTACAGATTTTTGTTTACTTTGTAATTATGTTGACTTTTTTGTTGATAGTACCTAATGGTAGTTGAGTGAACTTCAGGTCAATTTTTATTTCATTTCATTTTGAAAAATTTTAACGCGTTGGGCTTTGGCTAGGTAACAGATATATTTCTTTATACTATATAACTAACTAACATTTGACACTTGAAACACTTGCTATATTATTGACAGTTTGTTTAATTTGCAGTGTTGCCTTCTAATAAAGTTCAAAATTAATCAACCTTAATAACTCTGCCCAGCGTTGCCGGATTTTTTTTGAAGTGCCATTTTTAGCCTGTGGGTGCCACCAACTAATTTTTAAAACAAACTAAATTTTTTAAACAAAAACAGACGCGCAATAACAAGTTTCGCAAATCACAAAAAAACACTAACGGCCATATTTTCACTCTACATTTAAGTGAACTATCCAACTATTGAATCCGGATTTATTAAATCAAAATATTTTAAAAAAAAATGTCTATATTATTCACTTAAAAACATGCATTTCATCCATTGGCTTTTGTTATTACATATTTACTTACTAATATTATTTAACACATTAATTTTATCTCTTTGTTTCTGGGAGCAAAAAGAGATTATAAAAATTTCAACAAAAAAAAAATGCAAAATATTGAATTTGAGTTTAACTAATCTCCAAAAGGCAGTTTAAATAAAATTGAATTTAACGAGTGAATAATATAGAATTCGATTTAATTTTCGGACCTAGACTATTTTGAAGCTTTAAGATTTGATCTGAACAAAACGGGTGAATAATATATATATTAATACCTACTATAAGTGATGCAAGTGTTTGTTTATAAACATTCTAAGAAATATTTTGTGCATAAATATTTTATTTTATTACTCCCCAGCGCCATTTAAATCAAAATGCAACATCGACAACGCTGACTTTGCGTATAAAAAATCACAGCTGACAGAAAATCACTCATGAAATATTTAAATGTACATACGAGTATATCATTAAACAGCAGTTATATTAAATTGTTACATACACAAATACTTCGCCTCAGGGCACTTTCTTATGTATTATTCTTTCAATTGCCTGCAAATATTTTTCGGCAATGTAAATACCTACCTACTACCTACACAGATTTATTTTATCTTTTAATTAAACAAATAAAGATAACGTTTTGGTGGAAACATACAATATTTGTCAAAATGTTGATCTATTTAAAAAAAAGGAAAACAGAAAGTGGTGAAGGAATATCTTATTAAGACGACTACGCAACAGTCAATTTTTGAATTCAAACTGTTTTAGCTATAAATTGAAATTCTTAAAAAGCTTTTCTTTGAAAACTTATAAAACAGGGATGTTTATATGAATTATAGTATCTATAGTACTCTCTCCCTTTCTCTCGCTGCTGCAATTTCGTAAAAAGTATGCATTTAATCAGATCAAGCAACTGCCTTCTGAACGCATGCTGATGCTGGCATATATGTATATATACCTAATCCAAAAATAATAACTGTATATTTATAAACGTATGTATTTACATAAATATGTATGTTTATAAAGTAATAACCCAGCAACGCTAACAAAAAAGCTCATTAATCTCTCTTGCTTTTTGTTTGTGTACACATATTTCAACCGCATGTCTGTCTGTCAAAATCAAAAGTCGCTTCAATGAAAAACCACCACACACCCATCTTATGTATTAAAATTTACGATTCCGAACAATTTTTGCTGGATGAACTAGGAACTACGGAACGTAAATAGTAAAATCACATTCAGTTTCCTTTGATTCACTGAGCTCGAAGCTCGTAGCTCGTATGTGGTACTAAATTCTCGAAAGTTGAGGAGAACAGTTTTTTTTCTTCTCGATCTGGTTGGTTTCATTTTTGTTCGGCTTTTGATCATTTCATAATCGTTTAAGAACATCGATCATAAATACTTACTTTATTTCTTTCTCGGACGATTTTAGACAACCAATTTATTATAGTTTATTATTTTCTTGGAGTACCTTAACCTTTGCATTGACAATTTTTTTTTTTTTTTTTGTTCTGATAACTGTTCGCGTAAAAGTGTGTCATTTACTTAAATATTTTGCTTTAATTTAGTTTTGCATAAAAAAGATAAGAAGGAATTCCTTTCTTATCAAATGCACCGATCGTTTATTTTATAACAGTTAATTCTACTTAAGCTACATATCCAGTGATTTAGAATAGTTTTCTAACCTAAACAATATTGTTGGTGATCCACGAAAGATTTTCTTGGAATTTAGTGAATACAGTGAGTAAATTTTATTTGTTAAGTTTTCCTTCCTTTTGATTTTCCCAACCTATAAAATATACGCATTTTATTATCCACATGATTTGAATCGAATTAATTTTGAACACCAAATTGCAAAAACAACATGCAATCCTGCTTTTTATCTGGATCTATTTCAATAAGAGTTGGTTACTAATCATTACGAAAAAAAAACAATTACGTTGATTCAATGTAATTTTAATTGAAAATTTCAGTTACAAATAATATGAGTGAGTAATTAAAAAAAGAACAACTACTTGATTTAATTAAGTACATGTAATTGGAAATAAAGTAATTAAAAAAATTAAAAAAGTTGTAATGATTACTTTTTTTTGTAATCATTACACACATAATGTAATTGATTACACAAAATATCAACTAGATTTAACGAGATATGAAGAATATTGTATGTACCTACTTGAGGCATAAAACCTTTCCAACGATCTATAATATATGTATATGCGCATCCGCCTAACATGAACTTAATAGATCGTACGGAAAGATTTTTCCTTCACATCTTAATTAATATAATTGATTTTTTGTGTAATCAATTACTAATTTGTCTATAATAGGTCTGTTTCTTTACTGGACCGCGGGTTCCCAAAGTAACCCAAATCTACCCAAAACGTGTTTCTTTACTTTTTTCTGACACAAAAATGCCAGAGCTTTTGACTTTTTTTCATTTACCTGTAGCAAGAATCTACCCGAACATTTTAGTTCCTGCACATTCTTGCTTGTCAAACAAGAAATCAGCTGATCAAAAAATTTGAAATTAAATTTGTCAAGTAGCGTATATAAAATGGTTTAATTTTATTAAATTAAATGAAAATGATACAATGGAGCCAAATATAAATTAAAATATTTCTTCTGGTATCTTTTAGCCCAAAATGATAAGTGCAAATGTTAATAGAATTGAAATTACTCGTATATAATTTTGTATGCGTTGAGGCCACAAGCAATGAAGTCGAATGGATAATTTACACCGCAACAAACCAGAAACATCCCAAATGCGTTTCTTTACTTTTCATTTCTGGTTAAACATTACAACAACAATATCAAAAAGCTCATCCCCAAACTTTTTCCCGAACTTTTTCCCAAACTTTATCCCAAAAGTAAAGAAACAGACCTAATGATAACAAAAAAGTCATCATTAAAGGTTTTTTAATTTTTTTTCAATTTCTTTTTTCCAATTAGTAAATAAAAATTCTCAATTTAAATTTAATTGAAATTTTTAAATTTTGTTCACAATAAAAATTTTGACAACACAAAAAAAAATGCTTGAAAATGCATTTTTGACAGTCAATTTTGTATACCTTACCATATTTTTTTGACAATTTTGTTTAGTGGATGTAAATTCAATTTATTATTCACGATTTTCATTAATTAAATAATCGTAATTGTGTAATTTGATAATGCAATTTTTAACTCTAAAAAGGCACTTTTTGACAGGAAATTCATGTAAGTTGAGAAGTTAAAATTAGTAATTTTTACAAAATGATTTTTTTAGTACAATAATATGCCTACAAGTGACCAATTAGTAAAAATACAAAGTTTTATAAAACAAAGTTTTTGATGAAAGTGAAAAAGCCCCGTCTTGTATATGCAAAAAAAGTTAACAAATGACTCGTTTTGTTCGGTTCGGAACACTCTTAAGCAAACGCGAGCTGCTCAAAGAGTTCAGGAGTTAAAATCTTAATTTATTTATATAGTACAGGTAAAATAGCACAGAAAGGCCTTCGAATAAAAAAAATTGGTACCACCATGAAATTTGCTGAAAACGTTTCATGTACCATAACAATGAAGAATCGAAGGAGTCTATAAAAATATTTCACATGGAAGGGTGTTTTTTTTAGGGGAAAAGGGGTGGTGTATTAAACGGAAAATCTTACCTTGGAACACCCTAAGCATGTGACACATATTTTTAGAGTGACTTTTAATGCTGAATCAAATGACATAAAAACCATTTATTTGGTTTTTATCAATGGTTCATGTGTCATAAAACACAATAATCAGAGGAATTCATAAAAATATATGTGGTGAAAAGGTGTTTTTTGTTGGAATGGGGTCACAGTGGGATTATTACCATAAAACATATAAGAAAAATGGTACCACCATGAAACTTGGTAAATATGCTTTATGAACTAACAGAATGAAGAATCAGAAGAGTCTATAAAAATATTTCGCATGGAAGGGTGTTTTTTTGAAAAAATTCGGGAAGTATAGTATTCATTTTCAAAATTCTTTGAAAAAGATGGTACCCTCACGGAACAAAAATGTAAAAATGTTTCATTGACTACGAGAATAAAGAATAAAAGGAATTTACAAGAATATCAAGGGTTAAAGGGTGTTTTTGTAGGTTTAGGTAATTGGTGGTATTAGTTTTTCGAAACAATATTTGTTTTTGAAAAAAGAATAATACTTTCCTTCACCCATAAAAAAATGCCCTTTTCTATAGATATTTTTAAAGACTCTTTTAATTCTTCAGTTTGGTAGTTCAGAACACATTTTTACCAAGTTTCATAAAGGAACCATTTTTGTCAAAGATTTTATGATAATTATTCTACCACTACCTTTACCACTCAAAAAACACGTGTTCACCACAGATATTTTAATGGATTCTTCTAAATTATTGCTTTTATGACAAATGAAAAATTGGTGCCAAGTTTCATTAATGGACCATTATTTTCAATTGGTATCTGGTAATATTAAACTTATATTGAAAACACAGTCATCCTTACATGAAAATGGTAATATCTTTTTTTACGGAGGCCGCATCGACTTCCTTTTTATGTCATTTGATATAGCATTAAAAACGAACCTAAAAACATGTGGCATGTACCAAGGTATATTTTTCCGTTTGATACACCACAACATCTCATCCGCTTCCCTTCAAAAAAACAACCTTTCATGTAAAATATTTCTATAGACTCTCTTAAGTCTTCATTCTCATGGTACATGAACCGTTTTCACCAACTTTCATGATGGTACTAATTTTTTTGTTTTTTTTATCCTATTTTACATACACTAATACTAAAAATTATTATGAAAAATATAGGTAAAATGTATTTTAGAATACGTGGTGGTCATCACAGAGGAAGATACATTTTTTTATTCTTTTTTCAAACCCAATATTCTTGATTAAATTAAGCAGAAAATAAGTCCAGGTGTAAGTCTTCCTAAGGCTTTCAACATTTTTTGCCAATACTATCCTGTAATCGATTGGCTCTACTCCAAAAAATTTGTCGTCTGCAAAGTTACCTCTAATGGTGAAACTGTGATGAATTAAGCCCAAATTCACCGCCATCTTTTCCCCACCCCAAGTACCAAAGTGCCTTTCAGGTATGAGCTGCGAATAGCGAATTGCGAATGGTTGCGAATTTTGACATTTTTTTCACATGAGTGTTCGCCATCAGACGCGAATTTTCAATTGTCATACAAATGAAACGAGTAAATGTGTGCTAAAAAAATTTAAGATTAAATTTGACCGAATATTTCATTCGCAGATTTGTGGAATGCCTCCTAAAGTTGTGGATTACAAATAAGTGTTTGACAATTCGCAGAAAATATCTAGTTGGTCGCGTAGGCAATATAAAAATGCACTGATCGGTCTTCCCTACATACCCCATCGAGATGATCTACCTATCTACTACAGCTTATGTATAATTGAAGAGAAAGAGAAGATGTCATTCATTTCATAGGGAAGTGCCCAATTTTATGTGAAATACGAAGAAATACACTAGGCAGCAACGTAAAATGGGAACAAGAATAGTACTCGCTCTCCTCAACTGAAAATAAAACATTGACCAATTCTTCAATTATTTTCGAATATCTATCGCATATAGCAACCAAATTATAAATGAAGCTTTTTAAAAGAAACCAAACTAATTTTTTGTATTCAAAATAAAATTTTAATTTATAACTTCAAATATGTACGTTATTTTTTTTTATTGATGTCAATCGGGCAGACGGCAATGCCAAATGATTAAGTAAAATATTTTTTGTAAAAAATGCACATATATGTAAGCAAATATGGAATAATAATAATAAATCGAATATCTATCTATCTATCTATCTATCACTCATGACGAGTCTCTTATCGATAGTTGCAACTTGCACTAAGCTCATTAAACAAACAAGATCTGAGGCATAAAAACAGAACAATTTTATTGATTTATGATACAAGCTTGACTATGTATGTATTTATTAAATGATAAGAAATGATAGTGACTATTTAGAGTAGACATATTATGTTCGTGTGCCAATTGGGTTAAAATTTGTCCCAAGTTTTTTATAAGTTTGTACATATGCTTCTACCTACATACATTAGGCTGCCCGTTATTTTTCAAAATCGTTTTTTAATCGCAGACACCCACTTAATCAAAAGTTTATGTCTTAAAAAATTTTCCACCTGGAAAAATAGATCTAGTCTTTGACGGGGCACTAGAAAGTTTAACATTCACCTGACCTTAACATGGGCCTATAAAGGGAACTCTTGATTTTGTCTAGAGCTCCACCCGTTAGGTAACCTTTTGCCTCGAAAGACAAAAATAAAAAGCTGTCGTTTTGGGATTCGATCCTGCATACTACTGGTTACCAGTCCAATACACTAGCTACTAAGCTATATCGCAATACAGTTTAGTGTATTGTTGAAAATGAAAAAGTATATGAGGGCGGGTCATTAAGTCCCTGAAAATTAAAAGAAGGGACGCTCTTTGTGAAAAAAAATCTTTTTTTCTCGATATAATCTTTTTTTAGCTCTAAACACTTCATTCATTTTGTTTTTCCACAATAAACAAAAAAAAGAGAACGTTCAAATACAAAATAGAGAACAAAAAAGAGCACATACAAAAATATGAAAAACTAAAAAAAAAATTATAATAAGGGTATTCATACAAAAGCGTAAGGTAGTCGTAAACGTTGTAAAGTTTTGAACATCGTAATTCTGTCACAATTTGTATGGAAAATTTGACAGATTTACGCAGTTTACAACCTTACAACGTTTACGGCGACTTTATGCTGTTGCATGAATACCCTTAATATAATGATCTAAACAGTCAAATATAAATTCTGCACTAAAAAATTACATTCTGTTTGTAAAAAAAAAGATATCTAAAAAATTTTTAGCTTATTGAATTCTTTTCGCTCGGCTTCATCTTTGGCATCTTATAATTTTCTTTCTTTTAATTTTTTAGAAGTATCGTTTGAATTTTTTGAAAATTTGCGAATTTGCTATCAACATTTTTTTATCAGTATATTTGAAACCTTGAAAAATCATTATAAATGTACGATCGAATTTCTTATATCTACTTTTATTTATACTAGTACTTCTAGCCCTCGAAATTCGAGTGCTTAATTGAAACTTTAACATTAAACTCTAGAAAACTTTATTTTTAATTAAACATTGAGGAACAAATTATCAATAGCAAGTTACGAGTATTCGCGCCGGTTACACCATTTTGTGCATACGCCCTTCACTGTGTATTCACTAATTAAAAAATGTAAGAAATTAATACTGATTGCAGGTGCAAGCGCACTACACCCCCATGTACTTCGACATAAAGTAAAAAATCGCTAAAATAAACCCATTGTTTAAAAGCAGTCTTTAACGGGGAGAAAAATTAAGCTATTTATTATTGTTTTCTGCATCATTGAACGCTGCCATCGGACATTCCAATAATCTTTCTAGTCAGTGCTGAAAAGTTGGTCACATTTAAGTTACGACATATAAAAAACTAATAAATACGCGGTCTCGCTCTGGCTCTCGCTCGCACTTATAATATACAATTTTCTTTTATTGTGTTTTAGTTTTTGTGGTGCAATTATTTATTAAATTTTTAAATTCTGCACTTCTGCAAAAAAACCTTTACAACGACATAAATATAATTTTTATGCCTTTAAATTGTACCACAAAATTCGTGATTTTAGTTCCATCTAACAACTAAAAAATATGGAATCAATTTGAGGTTGAGTTTAAGGGTCTATTCGTCGACGAACGATTTTTGATATTATCTTCAACAATCGTTGATATTTATATGAAAGAAAAATGTCCCAATATAACCAATAAAACAGTCTATATGGACTCATCGTTACTTACATAAATATGTTGACAATTAAATATGGTATGGACTCTTTATGAAATATTTATTTTCAAAAAAAATACAAGTCTATATTTTCAACAAAAAAAAAAATTCTTCTTAAATATACTCACCAATGATAATTGACTGTTCCTGTTCAAATAAAAAAGTACCCACTCATTTTGTATCAAATTTTAGAGTTAAATGAATTTTTTGTTTATTACCATAACGTGACAAGTCCCGAACTTATCATCTTTTCAAAATAAACAACAGCTTTATTATACTATCTTCATAGACCAACACCCTTTTAACTTATTATTATAATTTATAACTGATAAATATTGAAATTCGATATTTTATAACATTGCTACAAAATGCACTTCGTCAAAACGGAAGAGATTATAAATTTGTAAACAATAACTGAAATTGGTTTATTTATATACAAATCAAGACCAGGAAAAGTTTCGTTTTTTGGAAAAAAATGTAGGTCCAGTTAATTGAGTAAAAGTTACGATTAAGCTACAAGGGATAGTTTAATAGATGATAGATTAGTTATAGCGATCATTGAAACTCTTAATTGGATATATTAATTTCTTATCTTAAGATGTTTAAAAGCAAAATCAGTCATCATTCCAATATCAAAGTTAAACTTATGGAATGAGTAATTATTCTATTGTAAACATAAAAACATTTTTCGCCTGACAGTTCATATAAATTGAGTTAATATTTCAATGATTATTTAAAGCAGTGTTTCCTAAAGTGGGGCACATGCCCCACAAGGGGGCAATACGATTTTCATTCTGATGCCTTACAACCGTTATAGTATTTCTCACATAAAAGTTAAAAGAACTCTCTTTTTCTTTTCCTTTATTTTCTTTTCTTTTATTTTCTATTCTTTTCTTTTATATTATTTTATTTTTTTTTTTTATTTTCTTATTAACTTTACTGCAATAGAAAACAATTGAGCAAACGAATCCAAAACAAAATCAGTCTCAGTTTTTAGGAGGTAAAGTGGGGAATTTTCGTGAGGAGCCCTGTTTATATTTCTTAATCCCCCAAGTCCTTTGAGATTTCAGGAACATAAACTGGCCCTGATACCGCTATGTACTATCAAGTTTTTAGTGAACATTTCATGAGTTTGAATGTTAAAAATTCTATTACAATGTTGGGGCAACATTCAAATTTTAGAAAGTGTTGGTGGCATAACATAAAAAAGGTTGGGAAACACTGATTTAAAGTTTCAATGATCATCAACAAAGTAATGAAAAAATGATTTTTTTACTCTAATAACAAATATCATAGATAAACAATATTGTTTATCTATGATATTCGGTCGAATTAAATACGTACGGATTGAAAACGGAAAACAAAAAGTTAGTGGAATTGAAAACGTCAAAAAAGGGGGATTGTGCATCTATTCGTTTTTCCGAATGTCTATGAAACATAGACATTCGTAAAGCTATTGATAGGAAAAACTGTATGTATTGTATATGAGGGGTATACACAGTTTCAAAACTCTTCTTTTCCACTGTGAAGAATTTTGAGTAAAACGAAGAAACTGTTAAACTGTTTTAACTAGAAAAATGAAATAAGCGATAAGTTTTAAAATTCAAATATAAGTAAAGGGTTACCTTTTATAAAATTTGTAAGTTATATTTAATAACCTATAAGGTGAACCCTAAAAATTATAAAAATCAATTAAATTTGAAAAAGAAGAGTTTTGAAAATTACGATTTGAATTATATGGGAATAAATGAGCTTTGATTCAAAAGTGTAGGAATAGAAACTACTTTCTTTGGCAAAGAAAAAGAAGAGTTTTAGTGCGGAATTTGATTTGTATGAGAATAGATGAGTTTTTAATTGAATAAATGATTGGAATAGTGTAGTTTTGAAAAAAAAGTATAGGAAATAATATTTTTTTATAAATTTTAGCTCATTAAGTCGACGAAAGACCTTTTAAAGAACACTTCCTAGTACTTAATTCATTTTGAAAAAAAAAAATGGAATAAAAAAGTTTTGAAACTATACCCCTCATACATATGTATGTATGTGTGTCCATCCGTGAATATTCCCTAAAAGCTTGAGTTTACAAAAAATGCGGTACGGTACGTTTAAAAGTTTATTTTTCAAAATATTCCATTCTAAAACCATTTTTGATTTTATCTTTTTATTATTAATACTAAATGAAACGCCATAGATTTTTCTTTTCTAAAATTTGTCAACATTTGAGAACAATTAATTTAGCACTCAAAAATGAAAAATTTTGCATCTGACTTGACCGATTTTATCTTGCGATTTATGTTTTGAATTAGCGCTGAAGTGCGCCGTTTCAACACCATAGTCCCCTATTGCACAATGATTCTTTTCATCTGACTATTTCATAATTGAAATCTGAGACCTTTACTTACACGATACCAATGGACGGGCAGACTTTTTTTGGTTCTTGCCACGAGTTGCAACTGCTGACAAATAGCTGACATGGTTTACAATAAGTGTGTTCCACAACGAGTTTCAAACAGTTTGAAACCGCCAGATTAAGTGCAAATCCGTTCCACAAATGAAATTTTTTTACTGGCCCGCACTTAATCTGTCGGTCTGAAACCGTTTGAAACTGTTTGAAAAAATTTAGGGTACAGGTTTAATGATAAATAGCCGTCAACCAGCCAGAGTGAAAACTTGTTATTGAAATGAACCTCGATAGAAATCTGGATGCTGGATCCCATGTTGTTTTTTTTTGTAAAACGTGTTAATAGATAACCTCGACCCAGGCCCGGAGATAATAAAATGAAGTGTTTGTTAAAATTGTCGCATCATCATCCGTGTTTTTTATTATTACTCATAGCCCTTATGAAATGTGCTCCACATCCAATTTCAAACAGTTGGAAACCGCCAGATTTAGTCATTTTTAGTGCGAATCCTTTCCACAGTTTCGGACCAAAGAGAGCGCTCATGAGAGAGTACAAAATTTCCCCTCCTTGACAGATTTGGTCCGGGAAATTTCTTGTGTGAATTTCGTACCAAGTATTCGTATGTCAGATTAAAAAAAAAATGTCAGTTTGTTAAAGCTAAAATAACAGAATACAAAAAAATAGCTAGGGTAACCTTACCCAACACTTACTTTTTTTTGTTTAGTTTCTGGTAGGTGTGCATAATTCAATTAGGTAATGAAAATTTATGTTTATTGTAGTTTTTTTTCCTTTTTTAAACAAATTGAAGTTTATGATTTAATATGTAAGTAATTAAAGAATATTTTTTTGCTTAAGACTAATTATTTTTAAACGTGTACGTTTCTTTTTCCTTAACATTCAGTTTCTTGTTCAGTGATTTTCTTAAAAAAAATTGATTGATTTATGTTTGTCCTAGGGCAGCTCTAGTCAAATATTTCGTTTGACGTGGTGTAAATTAGTGCCCAAACCATCCCCATTTCATCCCCACCCCTCACAATTTGACATTTAAAACTTGTATCTTGGTTATTGAAATAAACCTCGAACGTGGATCCCATGTCGTTTTTGTAATACGTGTTATATTTGATCAAAATCTCAAAATGACACGAATTGAGCAAGTACATACAAATTTATGCGATAGATACCGGTTGTTATTAAATAAAGTTTGAAAATCAACATGCCTCTTCTCATTTAACGATTTTTATTGGACAAATATTAAAAGTATTCAGGCAACGATGTAAACTTTTCGACATAGTAATTTTTTTAAATTTTTTATTGGCGTGTTCAGGAAAGTGAGATCCCGGAGTGCTCAGCCAATTTTATCCATCAAAAAAGTGTGCAAGCAAATCCAATATTTTCTTTCCTCTGTAAATTGACACAAAATTCCTGTTTGGTAACGTGAATTTTTAACCAAGTTTCCCAAGCTTGTTTTTTTTTCTATGGTTTCTGACAACAAATTGTGAAAATTTCTAAGAAATTTCACGTTAACAAACACACCTAAAATTTTACGAGACTGAAATTGCTAAGGGCTCTGAGATCTCATTTTCCTGAAAATGGCTATCGTAAACTAATACGTTCCTTATTTAACGTCAAATAAAGAGATACTTTCGTCCAATTTTGTTTTCTTTTAATTGTATCTTTCCTCAGCCATTTCGACTTACATAATTCTCGTTCAGATGTTTTAATTTTTTTGTTTTTGATTATTTTTCGTTTAGATTTAGTTTAAAAGTTTACCACGCTTACCATTTTTATTTACGATAATTCATGTAGGAAAGTTTACGATTTGTTGGAAGAGATTTCTCATATAATTGATCGTTTGTTTACGATGTATTAAACTTTTCGACGATTACGATGTTTACAATAGTTTTCCAACGTTACAAGATTTAACATTTAGCCAGTTTATATTTCTTTTTTCTATTCTCTTTTTCTTTTCTTCTTTTGTGATTTACTGAGACAAAAAATAATTGAAGAAGCGAATCAAAAAAAAAATCAGTCTCAGTTTTTAAGGGGAAAGTGAGGAATCCTGTTTATATTTCTGAGTCCTCTGAGCCCTCTGAGATCAGAAATATAATAAAATATAATATAGCGGGATGTTCTCTTCATCGTTGATTGTTATTAGTTAGGTCCTGACCCAGAAGTTCATCCCTTCTGATCTAGTCTCTACTCATTTAACACGCCCTAAACACATTTTTAGCCAATTAAGGTATGTATGCTTATTATTTAAAACTAAACAGTGCCTGTGCATGTTCATAATTTGATTCAAATAGAGTGTGATAAACGAAAAATAATTTAAAAACACTCAACCATTATAATTTTTAACATTTGAGTTATCTATACCAATTCAAAATGAAATCTTTTTTGCATGGTATATCAAAATAATTGAAAGTATGTATTTTGTTAAATTAAGAACTGTTATCTGTTCGTATAAAGATTTTTAGCAAGGTTTTTGATAAGGCATAAAAACAAAATGTTTGTTGTCTTCACTCAAATTAACTATGTTCTAACAAAATGCTAAGCACTATTTTTATAATCTGGTATAATGCTATATTTCCAAAAAAGGTTTATCTCAGTTCGGATTTAATAAATCTATTTCGTGTTTTCACAGAACAAAAAGATTTAAAAACGATTTATTTTGACAGCACCTTCAAAAATGCAAATGGTGTTTCATTCTTACCTATGAAGTGGAAGTGAGATAGAATGCTTCATTTGTGAAGAACTCAATGCAGGCACGAATGAATCCTTCAGCCCCCTAGGCTAGTTCGATTTGTAAAAGTATTTGACCTTGGAAGATTTAACAAGATTAATTTCTAGCCTTCAAGATTTACGATAAATCTTCGAGATTTGAAGAAGATTTGAGGTAAATATTATTGAATCTCAGATTAGTGTTAGGTGGAAATGTAGTATAATCCTAGTTTATATGATATTGCTTCTTTACTTTCCCTGACAAAGTGACAAGTACAATGTAGATGTTCTAGTGTCGTAGAAGAGCTTTTCAGTAAAACCACTATGTAGACAGACACTTAATATTGTATGTATTTGTCTTTTCAATCCAGGCATCAGGACTCATAGAGCCTGTCTACACTGGTTGCACTGAAAGGCATTATTACGATAAGTTCTTTTTTTGTAAATAACTAAAAAAACCGTTGAAAAAAAAAACGAAATCACCGTCTTTTGCAAAATGGTGACCTTTTCTTAATCAGCAAACTCAAAAACTTGGGTTCAACATATAAAATATGTTGCCCATCGATTATTGTTATTTTGATAAATTTTTTAACTAAACTTTTGTAGGTTTTAGGTACACCATAAAGTCCTTGCAAGTTTTTCTCCTAATCTATTGATTGTATATGCAAAAAGTATATATGTTAATGGGGAAATAACATGAACTACCCATTTAAAAAAACTGATTTTTAACCTCTAAAATTTGTCGCCCTTATTAAATTAAGGCTATTTTTAGAAAATGAGCAAGACTTCAACATAAGCTCTTCACAAAAACTCAGATTTGTGGGATTGATTTTGTAATTGTTTCATTTGTGAATTATCTTTCCTGGGCTATGTAGTGCAGTAAAATTAAAGCATATGCGTTGTCCACCATTTTCTCGGCTCCTATTGAACGTAAAGCAATATTAGCAATATTAAAAAGTGGCCAATATCCATCAAATAATTCCTTATGGTATATTACGCATTACGATTCGAACTTTGGCTCAAAATAATAACGGATTCTTGTCGAATAGAATTATTGTACAATGTATTTTTACTTGCGATATAGGTACTATAGGGCAAATTTTTGATTCGTGAAAAAAAAGTCGAGATAATAATCAAACATGGCATTACAATGATGGAGAACACAAATAAAATGCACGACTCGATCGCACGAACTTTGAACAGCTCCAAAAATAACGGTACCTACTATGCGACCGTTAAAGAAAAGCTTATTTATCTCAAAAACGGCTCCAAAGATTTTGATAAAATAAAATCAGTGCATTGTTGTAGGTATGGTGTACTTTCTGGTAAAAAAAAACAAATTTATCAAAAACCATTATTAATGGTACCTGACATATAACGTTTTTTTAATTACGATTTTCTCATTAACGGCTCGGCCGATTTTGAAATGCTTCATTAAAATGTCTATAAAATTGCACATCAAAATTTAAAAATGAATACATTTTGAATTTCAAAAACAAATGTTTTTAAAATTGTTTCAAAATTCAATATATATGTATTACGAAAACAGGTTGTTGAATTTTTTGGAACTAGGTTTATAAATGTATTTTTATCTTAATCAAGCAAACCGCAATGCCATTGCCCACTTATTTTATTTTATTTTTGTAGAAATATTGATATTTGAAAATTGTTTTGTACTAAAAATAAAAAAATCTAATCTAATCTAAATGTTTTCTACTAAAAACTCAAAATTGGCATACGATTTTTTGTTTCCAAAATATTATGTACATTATTTATACCTATATAAGTTTTAAAGAAAACCGCTCCAACGATTTTAATTTTCTTAGTACGAATCGTAATTTCCCATAAGGAATTATTTGCTGGATAATAGCAACTTTGTAATGTTGTATTTAAGGCATTTTTTGTTACTATACATACAAACATGCATACATATGTAACTACATAAATCCAAATTTATAAAAATGTAGAAAATTACGTGTTAAACAAAAAATTATTTAAGTAATTTTCGCTCAGATGAAAAAGAGAAGAGATAAACGCTAAAAACCATATTTTAGTCAATGACAGTTTTTCGACATTTCGACAGTAACTTTTCATCTGAAAGAGATGTCAAAAATGTTTGTAAGCAAAAGTTCTATAAAATATTCTTGACATCAAAGTGAAACAAAATATATATTATAAATATTTAAACGCAGATATAAAATGCTAATTTGACTGGACTAATGAGAGAGCACTCTAAATTGGTACCTACAAAAAAGTCTTTTTCGTCGGATAAATTGTCAAATGCTTAAACAAACCATTATATCTAAATAGCGTCATTCAAAAGTGTGTCTTAACTTGGGAAATTGATTTTTCATACGAGTAAAACCTTCCGAAAATCCAATGGAAAGTCAAGAGTTACACACTCGAGTTTCGCCTTTGTTTGAAAAGAAATGCGCAATTCTCAGGATATTGATTAACACAAATTTTTTTTAATGGCAGCTAAAGCATAATGTGAAATAAATTCAAATTCCATATTTTACGATTTTTTAAAGTTTTTTTCGAGTTCACGAACGTTTTTTGGCATAATGATAAAAATTCATACTAACAGATCTATGGCTGACCAATTACTAAAACTAGCTGACCTTTTATATATATCTTAAGGCTTTTCACGTGGTATTAATTTTGAACAGAAACTTAAAAATTAATTAATAAAACTAGCTGACCTTTTCTATAGATCTAAAGATCTTTCAGATGGTAAACAATTTTTGAAAATTTCCCATAAATAAAATGCCAAAAAATCGCAATGACCTTGATGTTTTTAAATTCATCAATAAATTATTTAAAAATATGTTTGGTTGACCAAATACTCAAAATAGCTGACCTTTTATGACCATGAATTGGCCTTTCAAATGGCATACTTAATATTTTGGAATGACCCAAATGAGGTGCCAAAAGTTTTGTTTTTGACCTTGAAACGAATTTTGAAAATTTATAGAAAAAAAAACTATGGCTGATCAATTACTGTTAATAGTTGACCTTTTATCACAATCTAGAGATCTTTCGGATAGAATACTTTTTTTTTGTAAATTTCCCTTAAATGAGGTGCCAGAAATCGCGTGTGACCTTGAGAAACCTTAAGCCTTTATTACAAGTTATCTAGGGCTGACCAATTTCTAGGACTAGTTGACCGTTTCTGACCAACTAGATGGCATTCTCAAATATCAAATTTCCCATATATGAGGTGCAAAAGGTCCAGAGCCGGAAAAGCATATTAAAAAATTTGATTTTCCTTCGCATGGAGCTGTACACTATGCTTAAAACACAATGCTATACTTACACAACAGCTCCGTTTTTGTTTAATACTTTTGTTTTGAGAAGATCCACTTACTAACTTGAATCATACAATTTTACCTACTTATTTAGCTTAGCTTTGCAAAAAAATCTCTGCGGATGCGTATTGGCCTTTATGGTAGTTCAATGCTACTTAATAAATTCCTTTTTGTGCCTATGCAAGTGTTCCATTTTGCCATTTTTATTTCTTTAGGTCAGCAAAATTCTCTATCTCTGGTGATAACATTGCAACAACCCAGCTTAGGTGATTAAAGTTAAAAAACAACAAACTGATAATGAGAATAATTTAGTTTAAAATTAGAAGGTAGACAAAATCGAGAATAAACAGCGATTAAATCAGAAAAAAAACACAAAAGTGTGTAGGTACACGTGACAGAAAAGACATTTTTTCTATCTTAACCTCGATCTGTAAGCAATACGTTTTGCCAAGCATATTACTGTGAATCATCTTTGTTTTATAAGTCAAAATAATCTTTGGGTCTAAATCTTGCAATTAAGATTAGAATGGTGAAAATCGGTTTACACATTAAATTATTAAATAGATATTTATAAATGATTTAATGAGTGTAGGTTTTCTGAATCTCTGTTTACAGCATTAAATAACATCGTAATTTGGAGTTCTCAATTCACATTTACCGTTATATAATGTCTGGGCAGTAATCAAAATTGTTATCAATAAAGATTCTCGCCACACAAAGTTTTTATCAGTTTTGATTTTTTTTAAATCTTTGTTCATAAAGTAGTGGAAATAGTTAAAAATCACGTACAGAATATGAGTGGGTGTGATATTTTTACACTAATAAATTTCTGGACTCAATGATTTTTGTTTAAACAGCGTTCGTAAAGATGGGGTAGTTATTTTGGAAGTAAGTCAAGTGGAGCGATTTTTTTAATGAAATATATCAAACCGTTGAAAGTCTTAGTTCCCCACCACAATTTACAACTACGAGTTTGAAACTGCTTACTTATTTCTTTAATATAGTTAGTAAGGTGCGCAAAATTGTTGTTTGTTATTTATGGACAGTTTTAATAACACAATTTATATTAAAAATGAATAGTATGCAAAGGCATTAGTAAGGTTAAGTATAGTTACATTGTTTAAAATTCAGTTAAAATCCATTCGAATAAATAAGAATACATATGTACCTACATTTTTCTCTTCTTTTAATAATATAGTTGTATATATATATATATATATGTACATACATCTGACCTTGCGTCAGATCCGACAATTCTGATTTTTTCTGAGTTGTCTGTGATTTGATTGTGAATTTCGTTTCGGCAAAAATCAGAACTGCCGGATCTGACGCAAGGTCGCCTTCCTCTTCGTATGTATAGTAGAGCTCCTTATTACACGGATATCTAAGAACACGGATACACGTGTTCTTAAGAGATCCGGATTTGAATCCGTGTAATTAAAAGAACACGGATATCCGTGTATCCGTGTATCGGTGTATTCGTGTACCCGTGTATCCGTGTATTTTAAATATCCATGTACTTAGTTCCTATAAGAGCCCTCGATTTCAGGCGGGTGATTAATTACACTTGTTTTAAGGAATTGATACCCGTGTACTTTTTAAATACACGCGTAAATAAATATACACGTGTATTTAAAAAACATTTGAATATAATGAGAATTGATTTTCAGTTTTGGTATGAAGATGACAACGACGACGGATGTTTCTAAAACCAATTTTATAGATTTTTTTTCAGGTTTAAGAAAAACCAAATAAATATAATATAGTTTGTTATTTGAATGAACTATAGAGGTCCCTATCATAAGCAATTTGCTTGTAACTATTCAAACAATAACTGTACCTTTTTTCAACGTGCCTTGCATTAGAAAGTAAAAACGATTTCATAATAATTACACGTGTATTTCTTAATACACGGGTAATTATAAATACACGTGTAAATATAAGGACACGGGTTCATGCACAGTTAATTAATTACACGGGTAACACGTGTATTTAACTGCACGTGCATTAGGGGGATCTAGTTCCTATACTAACTTTAAAAGAATGCAACATAAGGGTGAAACGGCTATTTTTGATGGAAATATTGTTAATTTAATGTAAGTAAATTGTGTTCTAGGCTTATGTGAACCAAAATGGACAACTTTTCATACAATTAAGTCGTACATTTTTTGAAAGATTCAGGATTTGAACATTTATAAGTAATTAACCGCAAAATATAAAGAATAAAAGATTTGCATCAAAGTTGACACCTTTAAAAATGATTTGCGGTTAAACTAAGTGTCCTACCGACTTATGAAATGCATATTCGTGATCAAAATTCAAAAAAGTTGGCAAAAAAAAGTTTTTTTTCAAAAACTTTCAACAAAATATTTTCAGATTTACGGCTAAACTGAGCGTCCTAGTGACTTTAGAAATACATAAGAAACTCCACTTTTCAATTGATGCATCACATTATATAAAAAATCAACTTTTCTCTAAACGCGATTATCTCTTTCTTGAAATCGCGAATAGGAACTGTACGCGATCAGACGACCCAAGGGACTAGATATTCAGTCAACTAAATTCATTAAACGCAAGTTTCAAACTTGGAAATTTACTTCAAACATTTACCTCAGCTAATCGTGAAAAAATTACCGATATTATTTTTATCTAAATATGAATAGCAACAGGTAAAACCCTTTATGAATTGTTATAAATTAGATTTTTGAAAAAGGTTTTCCTATTTGATTTAGATATTAGCAGAGGATATATAAAATTAACAAATCTCATACAAAACTCTTAATTTTTTCATATTTTTTAATTATCATATCATATCGAATTTGATAGAGAACTACTTTGCACAAAATGGAAAAAAATTATCGTAAAAAAAAAAAACAATCACAAAACCACACCCCGACTCCACAGAGCATACAGATGCCCAACATCACAACCACAAACCAATCAACAAACAGCAGATTTTTTCTCGCTGGGCAAATTATGTCATGTCGTTTCATTTCTCTCGCACTACTACTCCTGTTTTTTGCAACAATATTCAACTCAAATTATAGTCACGTAAATCAATAACAACTTCGGCAGCAATATTTACCTCCAGGTATAACGAAAATCAGACAAAAAACTAACACGCACGTGAAATCTGAAATATCATGGCCAAGCTTTGAACTGCATTCATGTGCTGTTCAAAAGTTGGCTTTCTTCGACATGTCGTCGACAAGACATGGATTTTTCTGACTCTATTGGTTTTTTTCTCGATAGGTTCACAGTCCGAGCATGCAATAAACTTCAGCTTTCAGTTCAATGAAAAAATGTAATCAGCTGATATTCTGACATAATTGCACTTGACTTGTTGCTAAAATTTCACTCCCACATTTCTCTCCAAACACCAGCTAAGCTCCTAGCTTAATTTTGACATAAGATTTTTGTGGAGATTACATTACAAAAAACAGCTGTTCTCTGAAAAGAAATTATTTTCAACAATTTCAAAGAATTTTTTTCAATGTTTTAACTGAATGTAACCAAATAAAATAGATTTTTCCCTTTGGCATTAATAAATCGTTTGTCTTTGAATATTTCTCGTTCTCAATTTTCATTTCCACAATGTAAAGCTCACATAAACCTAACAAACAAAAAATCTGTCACAATTTAGCTCAAGAATTAATGCACCGAACAATTATTTCACGCGCTAAATTTTGACAGATGGCGCCGTACAGCAAGAAGCGAAAATTTGATTTTTTAGCTAGAGCTGCGTACCTGTCGGCTAAAATGCTTGGCTGAATTTTAGATCGGCTTAATTTTGGAGAGAATTTTGTATGGGAGCGAAATTTTAGCTCGATCTGCGTACTAGGCTTTAATTGGAATTAAATATTTTGACATCTGACCAATCAGAGACTAGAAACTTGCCTTAATTTCTAATCCCTTGGGTCATCTGAACGTACCCAATCTGTATGCGCCCAAAAGCTAAGATTTTTGCAACAAAGACAGGCGTTTGGGTCACGTGCATCAAGTTATCACAATATTAAAAACAAAAACATCAAGTTTTCAACATTTCAGTAAACCTATTGCTTTTAGCATAATTTACAGTTCCCATGTGAAAAAAATAAAAACTTTAAAAATAATTTTCCACCTATTCTGTGCACTAAATTTTATTTTATTCAAGCGAAAAACTATTTTCCTAATAGTTTTTCGCTTAATAGAAAAGTTATTTTTTGGACGGATGCAAAAACCATTTGCATGTATAATGTTATAATGCCTTGAGGTGAATAAATTTTTTTTAGAATGGTAAACCGACCATACAAAAAAATATATTTTACTCACCACATTGTTTTATCGCACACAAAACAAATGTCGGTCCATTGTTTTGCATGCCATTCCATCGTGCAAAAAACTTTCCTATTTTACCTCAATAATTTTTGGCATGCGAACATATAAGCATAGATTTTTTTTGTGAAACGTAAACTAGGCTTTTGACAAAAAAAAAATGATGCAAACATTTTTGTTTCAATTGACCAGCTTATATTTCTTGAGCGCCCAGTATTTTTCTTCAATTTTATAACAGAGGAGCGTTAAATATAAATAGTATTCCTCACACAGAAGTCAAAACAGTTCTCTTTTTCTTTGTATGTAATTTACTGCGACAAAAAATAATTGAGGAAGCGAATCCAAAAAATGTCAGTCTTAGTTTTTTTCTAGGGGAAATGTGAGGAATTTTTTAGAGGAACCTTGTTTATATTTCTGAGCGCTCTGAGTCCTCTCAGATCTCAGAAATATATACTGGCTAACTGGTCTTTTATAAAACGACAGCACTGCTCCGTATTAAGTGGAAAAGTTAATCCCCAAATCAATGGGTGTGTTTAATAACGTGAAATTTCTTGCAATTTTTTAACTTTTCATATTTTGCTGTCAAAACACATAGAAAAAAACACTCGCGAAACTGGGAAAAAACTCAAGTAACCAAACAAGCATATTTTTTTTTTAATTTAACAACTTCACACTCTGACAGCTTGACTTGACTTGACACTGAACATTTTTAGTCTGCAAGAAAACTAATTTAATTTTGTAAGAGAGGATTGCAGATTGGCATTCACTTTATTTGCATTTGTTAACTAATTGTAAGCAATACAAACTCTTGTTATTAATTGCTCATCCAATAATTTTTATTTCAGATTGAAAGATGAAAACCTAGTACTTAATTTCTTAGTTAAAGTTTTCAACAGAAACATTTACTGCCTATTAAAGCCATGGACAGTTCTAAGAAGCCAAGCAATCCCAACCCTCGAAAACATGCTAATATATTTTCTCAATTACTTTTTGTTTGGGCAATACCAATTTTGTACAAAGGCTCAAGGAAAGGCCTAGGGAAAGATGATCTCACAAAATGCCTTAAAATCGACCGATCTGAAGCTCTCGGTGATAAACTTGAAGGGTAAAATGCGAATCTGTAAAGGTAAAACTATTCCCTTACCTAATTTTTTTATAGTCAATGGTTTAAGGAAGTAACACGTGCCAGTAAAAAAGGAAAGGAGCCACTGCTTTCAAATGCAATGCTGCGGACATTTTGGTCTTCATGTGTTGTCGATGGATTTATATGCTTTATCTATATTATTATAAAGTGAGTAAACGCAGCAACAAATTGAAATAAATCATTAAAAAATTTATTTTTTACAGGTCCACACTGCCAGCGGTACTTGCACAACTTCTCGTTCAATTCGAATTACCAATAGAATCAAATAATTTAGAAAGTAATATTACGGTCACAAATCGGACAAGGCGAAGTATTGGCGATAGCAGTGCAGGTAAGAAGGCATCTTTATCTACTTTCTTAAAAATATTCCATCGATTTGTATGTATATTTCTATGTAGCACTAAAAAATAACAGTAATTTAAGATGGTAATACACACAACGTACTTTTTAGATGATCAAAGAATCTTTTTTTCACAGGTAGGTAGGTACAATTATGAATATTCGTCCCTGTTCTGATTTTTCGTATACGAAATTGATTTCCGTACGAATTCAAAGAGCATGTTCTGAATTTGGTATAAATTGACTTCCGCAATAGTCCATATTCAAATCTGATTTTCTTTCGAAATCAGTGTATAAATAAATTAAAACAACAGCAAAAATGGAAGTGGTATCGTGGTCCGTAACTTTTTAGTGAAAATCTAGTGGTGTGTCTGCCCGTATTTGCAACAAAAGATAAGATAATTATGTCAAATTAACTTCAAGCTATTTCAAAATGTCAAGAAGATAGTCCATCCACCCGAAAATCAAAACACACTTATTCCGCAAGTATTAAAAACGAAAAGTTTTTCAATACACCGAGAGTTTGAAAACAAAAGGTTTTTTAGTGAATCGGAATCCAGAGCAGGGGGGATTATCTTACTCAAAACGTATTTTGGGTCGTATTAAGAGAAATCACATTCATATTCAAAACCTGCCAGTTCTTTGATAGGGCAATTCAGTTTCACTGCAAATTGAGTTTCCGTCCATCCCTTTGATGAAATTATAAAGCTTTAATAAAAGTGAAAAGCCGTTTTTGATAGCCAGGAAAATACACTTTGCACAGCAAATATTAAAAACTGGCACTTCGCAGCTAAATTACAAAATCTGGTGTGAAAGAATGCTCTTAATGTTTTAGCCAAAAGTATTTCCGACAAAATTCAAATCGGCAATAGTCGATCAGGATTGAAGTTTCTATCAAATAACTAGAAATACGTAGGTACATAATAAGCAAATAAAAAATTAGTCAATTATCTCCACCAAAAATTTTATCAAAAGATAAATACATTTGTGAAAGTGTGTAGGTATGTGTATTCAAAACAAAAACAATTCTGAAAAAAAAAACAAACATTTTATTAAAAAAATAAAATTTTAACTTCCCTGATTTGTATATTCTTTTTTATTCAAAGAAAAGTTAATTTTTATATCTATAAGTTCGATAACACATTTCATGCCAAAATGGAGATATTTCACTATTAAAATTTACGACACAAACATTTTTGTGTTTAACGTTTTGATACACCATCAATAACATTACGCAATATTTTAAAAGCTGTACATGCAGCAAACAGCAATTCACAAATTTTGTAATATGTTTGTTTAAGTCAGATTTAAAAAATCTACGGAATTAATGAATGCGTTAATATTTAAGCATAGATCGCAAGTTGAAGCTAAACAAACTTTGTGGTGTAAAGACAGAAGACATATAATCATAGAAACTTTCATTAATTGCAAAAAATGCCTTATAAACAAAAAATCATGCATTCGTAAATCTGTCACAATTGATATGAAAAATAAGGCAGATTTTCGCAGTTAACAATTTTACTACGTTTACGATGACTTTACGTCTTTTGATTAATACTACCCACACTATAAATAAGTATAATAATATAATATCCATGCCAGAAAACTCGCACAGCCAGATGTAATTATTTAATATCGTTTTATTGGAACTTTTAATATAATTAAATTCAAAGCATCCCTAAACTACAGTATTAACTGAAATTGTTCAATATAACCGGTCATCCCCGAAAGTGGTAGTATAATTATTGAAACGGTCATTTCCAAAACCAAATAAGTCACATTTTTTTTAAATATGCTTATTTTGCTGTAAACGCTTACTTAAGCGTAGATGTGTATACGGTATGCGGTAAAAATTACGTAAGTCAATACAAATATTAAAATAATACCTCGTAGTGGAAGTTTAAACTCCACTTTTGGTTTAAACTTTAGACTGCCGTCTAACTCCAAAAAAGTTATTAATAAACTTTGTTAACTGTTGTCCTAAAGTTGTCTAACCTGGACAACGGCATCGGTTGTCTAAGATTTGATTTGAAATTTTATTTAACTAAGTAAAGCGTATTTCCAAATATTTATTAAGGACTTTTAAAAAAAATTTGTAACTCGTTAACCATCTGATTAATAAAACTGTTAATGTATGTATATGTGACCAACTCGTTTGCCAGTACTCACTGTGTGACCTAAGGATTTGATATATTAAAACATGTGACGTGTAATAAGCAATAAATTATACAATTTTGTTTAATTTGTAAACCACTTACCCTATTTTTTGCTAAAAACATTATAAGTCAAGAACAGTTTTTCCATTATTCATATTGATAATCTATAAATTTTATTGTATATTTCAATATTTTAAAACTCAAGTACTATACTTAGCGCAAAAAAGTCCATAAACACTTTTTAATTTTTAATAACAGCTTTTATTTATTCCTGGAAAATTCTAAAGCTATTATCAGACAATTTGTGTAAATACACTACCCAA
Source organism: Dasysyrphus albostriatus (assembly GCA_946251815.1). Lineage (NCBI taxonomy): Eukaryota > Metazoa > Arthropoda > Insecta > Diptera > Syrphidae > Dasysyrphus > Dasysyrphus albostriatus. The sequence goes on from OX276335.1 coordinate 181,683,542, forward strand.
ATGCGATTTGTGTATGCCACAAATATTTGTGGATCAGACAATTTGTGTATTTTGTCAAAAAAATACTTATTTCATTTATGTATAATTATACGCAAATGGGACATACACAAATCAATTTGTGGCTCAGACGATTTGTTTCTACACAAATGGAATTTGCGTACATATTTGTGTTTATTGTATTTATTCGATAGTTAAAAGGAAGACAACAAAAATGAAAAGAACGTTCAAAAATGTGCTCATTACCTATTTTACCCAATTTGCTGCAGTGGTGGTGTTGAAAAGATTACCGTTAAAAGGTCTTTTGTAATTATAACGTTTGGGCACGTTTTTTTCAAAATCTGTAGCTTCCATACAAAAAAAGCAAGGTAACTAGAACGATAAAATATGATTCGTTCTCTCGGGCAAAAATTCAAAGGAGATCTTATCATGCGAGAACTATTCAAGGTCCATTAACATACAAAAAATGTTAATTTACGTAAAGACAAAGTTTCGAAAAGTCAAAGTTACGCAAGATGGACAAAGTTTCGAAATACTCGGCTTCGTTGTTCCGTGAGCGATTTCAGTTAAATTGTTATGGCTGATAAAATTAAATAATAAAAAAAAAATTCAAAACAGGGTGTTTCAAAAATATGTCAACATTTTACAAATTCATTGTTCCTCGAGAGATTTCAATGTAATTGACACAAATTAACTTTGTTGTTCCCTTAGTCATTTTAATGATATTGACGAAGGCGATGATGGTGATTTGGATATATTTTGGAAACACCCTGTTTTGAGTATATTTATTTCTGTTATAAATCTGTCTTATGGGGTTTTCTTTTGGTAAATTCAGATTTTGATCTGAAAATTGATTTTTTTCGTCGCGAATGGTTACGATTGCAGATTGATTTTTTGTTTCTTTTGTATTGGTGTACAATTTGTGTCTGTGAAACTGTGGCGATCCAGACTTGTCAAATTGATGGCTGTGAATTGTTCTGGTGTGTAATGGTGTTGGTAAAGAGGGGTTAATCTGCCGAAAAATCTAGATATGTAAATTTGGTTTTCGATCAAAAAAAAATTGATTTTTTTCACCATTTGAAGGCTTTTACTGTCAAAATCTGTGTTTTGACAAATCGGAAGGGGAAAAAAATCAATTTTTTTACATAAAGAAAACTCCATTAGAAATCATCTGTATCAATTTAATTGAAATCACTCAAGTAACAATGAAGTTGACATTTTTTTCTGTTTCAGAAATATTTTTTTTTTTCATCTCGTTTTTATCTTCATCTATTGATTGTATAAAAAGTATATGATTTCTTTTTCTTTTCATAAGCTAGAATTTGTACCTTCACATTTCTTTAAACAAAACTGACAGTTTTCCAGAAATTATGAAAATATAATTTTTCCTCAACCCAGCAATGAAATGATGACTAGAGAAAGATCTCCTCCAAAATTTCGCTCTGTGGGAATTTTTGCGTATTAATTATATAAATAAAAAAATACGAATCAAAAATCCGGATATCAACAAACCAAGATTAAATTCAACAGAACTCTCACAGCATTTGTGTATGCACTCGAAATTTGTATATGCACTAATTTTCAGAATACACAAATAATTCGATATACACAAAGTACAAGTGTACAAAGTACACAAATCGTTTGTGTATGCCGTTTGTGGTTCAGACGGTTTTGTATTTTTTGACAAAAATACACAAATCTATACACAAATGTTTGTGTATACACCAATCGTCTGATCGTAGCTCAATTTTGTGACTTACATACATATGTGGTTTTTGAAATTACCGATTCAATTATTGTATACTCAAATTCACCAGAGGAAATCGAGCATTTAATATAAAATGCGAACTGATGAATGCACCTACGGATTCTACCTACATATTACATGAAGAATTTAAAAAATTAAATCCATTTTTTTATTGCTTTTACCATTCATCGATCTCTATAACCTCAAATAATTAATGGTATGAAAAAATAAATTGAGCGGAACATTCCTTATCATTTTGCACATAATTTAATATTTAATTTGTGTCCTCTTAACTGATACACAAACAGTTTTGTGGCTTATCTATTAACGTGTTTACATAAACACAAATTATTTTCTAAACAAATTGTGTCATCTAAAAAGACAAAAGACATACACAAAGCATTAATAATATGATCACGTCACTATCATTTCCACTTCAGATTGTTTCACTGTATCTGCTTTGTTTTGTTTTAAATTTATTAGAATAGTGCTACTTGGAAATTCTGTTATAAATTGACCTTATGGCCAAGTAATAAATATAAATTTCTTTACAGCACCCTCAAATGCATAATAGACATCTTTGAAGTGGAATGATATATGTCAATCTTTGAACATTTTTTTTTTTCTAGGGAATAATGCGCTGGATAGTGGCGATGTAAAAACAGCCAACAATATCAATGCACTCAATAGTGATGGAACGATCACGGAGGAATTTGTGGGTCTAATCGCATATATTTGGACAGACGTTTATTCACTAGCTGCTATTTTGATTATTGCAACACTTATTGGTTGTTTTTTAAATCATCATGTTGATCTGAGACAAAGGCTTTTGGGTGCTCGGATGAGAATCGCGTGCTGTTCATTGATTTATAGAAAGGTTTGCAGATAATCACCGTGATTGGTGATTTTTTTACTGACTGTTCTTTGTATTTTATTTCCAGACTCTTCGTTTGTCAAAGAAAACAGCGGGTACCACACCCGCTGGTTATTTAGTTAATCTTTTGTCAAATGATGTGAATCGTTTAGACTATGGTTTCATTTACGTACACTGGATATGGATTCTTCCATTTCAATCGGTACTTATTTGCTATCTTATATGGCAAAAGGTTGGTATTGCTGCACTGGTAGGTGTAGTGGGGCTTCTCTTAAAGACAATCCCTGTGCAAACAGGCCTTAGCAAACTCTCTTCGAAACTAAGAATGAAAATTGCCTATAGAACTGATAATCGTGTGGGAATAATGAATGAAATTGTTCAAGGCATACAGGTTATTAAAATGTACGCTTGGGAGAAGCCCTTTCAGGCTGTAGTTGCTGAAGCAAGACGTCGCGAAATTAAACAAATTCGATATGCATCATACTTACGTGGTTTTTACTTAAGTACAATGGTGTTCACCGAGCGTTCAACATTGTACATTACAATTGCAGCGGCTGTACTGCTAGGCCAAGGAATTACGGCTGACGTTGTTTTTTCTATGGCTCAATATTATAATATCCTTCAGGTAAATTCACTCGCTGCATATGAATTAACAAAAACTGTTGTTTTGTTACTGTCGACATTTTTTAGTTAGTTGCAGCTATTTGGTATCCATTGGCAGTATCCTTTGGAGCAGAAGCACTAGTTTCAATTGAACGCATTCAAAACTATCTTATGTTAGAGTCTCATGACGAAAAAACACGAGGCCTTACACAAAAGACTGACTCTTCTACGGTTGAGAATAACTCGCAGGCGATATTACTTAAAGAAGTCAACGCAAACTGGGATAATACCAAAGGTTCTACTACCTTAAAAAAAATAAATATTGATATAAGAAAAGGACAACTTTGTGCGGTCATTGGGCCAGTTGGAGCCGGAAAAGTAAGAAAATACCAAAATATCTTTAAAAATATTTAAACGAATAATAATTCTTTTCCATTACAGAGTTCTCTTTTACAATTACTACTTGGAGAACTACCAATTATAGATGGAAATGTTGTTATTCATGGTGAAATTTCATATGCATCTCAGGAGCCTTGGCTCTTTACCGGAACTGTGCGAAGTAATATTTTGTTTGGTGAAACATATGACAGAAAACGATACCATGACATAACAAAGTGCTGTGCACTTACAGCAGATTTTGAGCAACTGGAAAATGGAGATAAGACAATTGTAGGCGAACGTGGAGCATCACTATCGGGTGGTCAAAGGGCTCGAATTAGGTAAAAATATACATTTTTGTTGGTGTTGAGTTATAAGATTTGCTGGGGTGAAAGGGTTCTGAAATTATTTTATTGGGCTTTTACCAAGGTAAAAAGAATACATATTCTAAGTTGATTTCCTTTTTTGTTCTGCGCATCTACGTCACTTGTAGACAAAAACGTGTAAGACAACAACAAATTGACAAAATGTGTGAGAGAGAAAGGATAACGACATGCGCAATATCATACCATGTATTCTATATGCTTTGGGCATTTACCATCACCAATTGGAAGAAGGGAAAAAAACAATCTTACCTTTATTTTAAAAAAGCGCAGAAACATGAATAAACTTCTTTGCTTGACGGTTCTCAGATTTTCGATATATACATATATAAATCTATGTAGATAAAAAAAGATTCTCTTGATTTCAATTTGAATGAGATTCATTTTATTTTTGTAACGCTTTCTAGTAGCCAGTTATACTGTGTTAAAAATCTTGGGTTTATTCCCTTTTTCCAACTGAAAATATAAACTTTGACAAGACATATTGTTGGAAATGTATTTTTATATCAAATCCCTGTGTGCAAAAAGTTATATGTTGAATAAGATTGTGTTGTGCTGCATTCTAGTAGGAATAAAATGTATTCAGTAGAGACGAAATGTATGTATGCTTTTTAAAATCCCCAATATTTCCGTAATCTGAAAAAATTACTACATTCTTAGATCAAACAGATGTGTCAACAAATCATTTCTGGAAATTTTGGAATTTATTTGCTTCATCCAATTGGTGATTTTATTTTTTTATTATTCTAAACATATAAAATTCTTACAGACAGCTATTTTTAAAAAAACACCCAATGTGTTTAGGTATTTTTAAGATGGTGGAATGCACTATTTTGCAATATAATTTTCATATCTTTCCATGCGATTCTAGGTTAGGTTAGATAAGGTATCGAGTTCAAATACATTCATTCGGGTGGCCATTTTACCAATGGCGCAATGAACTTTTATGTGATTTAAAAAAAATAGTTATTGCTTGATATTCCAAGTTTTTGTAAGTGTGTGGGTATATTAAAATATAAGTACATAAGTATATAAGTCTGGGTAAACTACCAACTCATGTTTGAACATATAACTTTCTCCACTTTCAGTTTAGCAAGAGCAATTTATAAACAGGCTGCCGTCTATCTCTTTGATGATCCTCTTAGTGCTGTAGATGCACACGTTGGAAAGCATTTATTTGATGAAGTCATTGGACCACGTAGTCGATTAGCAAATGAAAAATCCACTCGCCTCCTTGTAACACATCAAGTTCATTTTCTCACTGAAGCTGATTGGATTGTCATTATTGAAGATGGCCAAATATCACGACAAGGAACATACAATGAACTTGCAAATAGCGATCTAGACTTTGCAAAACTATTAGAACGTCCAGAAACTGAAAAAGATAATGAGCCTAGCATTACTGACAGCCAAGATTTAACCATATACGAAGACGACGATATACCGTATATTGATGGCGTTCGTGGTTACCAAATGCTTCGACAGCGTGCCAGCTCGAGCATAAGTTCTTTTAAAAAATCGGTAATTCTACTTTAAAACTTATTTATTTAGGCATTAAAATACCTTTTGTTACTTTCAGACTAGTTCCGATAAAGACTTGACTGATAATCAAGAAGTTGCAGAGGATCAAGCCGAAGGTGGAGTCTCTGGCAGAGTTTGGTGGGAGTATTTCCGGGCTGGAGCCAGTGTTTCTGCACTTTTAGTGCTTGTATTTGTATTGATATTGTCTCAAGTAGTTTGTAGTGGGTCGGACTATTTTGTTAATATTTGGACACAGCAAGAGTTTCTTAGGAATGCTAACAAACCCACAATGTTTTCAACATACGAGTGCCTTTATATTTACGGTACACTTATTTTACTTGTTGTTTTGGTAAGTTTAAACAAATATTATTTAAGTTCAAATTGTCGCTAATGAAGATTTCTTTAAAGATGACAATTTTGCGTGGTTTCCTATTTTTCAAAGTATGCATGCATGCTTCTAAAGTTTTGCACAATCGAATGTTTGGTTCCATTTTACATGCTACCATGCGTTTCTTTGACTCAAATCCATCGGGTAGAATTTTAAATAGGTTCTCTAAGGATATGGGTGCCATTGATGAATTTCTCCCAAAGGCCATGATGGATTTCATTCAAATTGCTTTAGTGATGATCGGTATTCTAATATTGATAACAATTGTGAATCCGATACTTATTGCAAGTTTGGCAATTGCCGTACTGGTGTACCTTTTGGTCCTAAAAATCTATCTCAGGCCATCACAAGATTTAAAGCGCTTGGAGGGAATTTGTAAGAAGACTTAAACCGGTGATATTTCAGTATAAATAGATTCTGTCTTCTAAATTCTAGGCCGTAGTCCGGTGTTTTCACATCTTTCTGCTAGTTTAACTGGTATCTCAACCATAAGAGCTCGAGGCCTGCAAGACGTTGTAGTCAGGGAGTTTGACAATCTACAAGATGTTCATAGTGCTGTGTGGCAATTAACAATGGCTTCCAATACTGCCCTTGGCCTTTGGTTGGACTGTATTAGTTGCTGCTTCCTTACATCAGTGGCTTTTAGCTTTATATTATTGCATAATCGTAAGTTTTGCTTTTGAATATACTCGTTAATAAATATTTAAAAGTACAAATTTTAAAACAGAAACATTTAGTGGTAATGTTGGGTTGGCAATATCGCAAGCTATGATTCTTACCGGAATGGTTCAATATGGAGTGAGGCAAGTTGCTGAATCCCTGCAACAGATGACTAGTGTTGAACGTGTGCTTCAGTATACCGATCTTGAGCAAGAGCGCCAAATTGAAAATGAACCTCCTGCAGATTGGCCTAAAAGAGGACAAGTTCAATTTAAAGACATGTCATTGCGCTATGATCCAAATGGCGCGCCTGTTTTAAAGCATTTAAACATTACCATACAACCGGGATGGAAAGTTGGTGTTGTTGGGCGAACTGGGGCTGGAAAGTCCTCACTTATTGGTGCCCTTTTCCGATTGTCGCATATTGAAGGTGGAATCTATATTGACGACATTGAAACTGGAAGTATTTCATTGGAATTACTTCGTTCGAAAATCTCAATTATACCGCAAGATCCAGTTCTATTCTCAGCAACAATAAGATACAATTTGGATCCTTTTGGCCTCTATCCGGATTCTGATTTGTGGAGGGCTTTAGCGGAAGTAAGATTTTATAAAATATACTATCTCTGACTTGAGTTTTATGTGAATTTGCTATTACATTGTAGGTGGAACTTAAGCTGGCTATTCCAAGTCTTGACTATATGGTTACAGAACGGGGAAGCAATTTTAGCGTGGGACAAAGGCAACTGGTGTGTCTTGCGAGAGCTGTATTGCGAAACAATAAAATTTTGGTTTTAGACGAAGCCACCGCTAATGTTGACCCACAGTAAGTTAAATCACTTTTCGATTGTAGTCAGATTGACAGTTCTTCTCTGAAAAGTTAAAGTTCTACTGAATTTGGAATTCAAAATCTAAAGCAATAGAGTTCACTCGTGTTGAATTGTTGTTCTGAACTACCAATCAAAATGGCAGTTCAAATAGTTCATAATAATCCGTTTTAAATGTTTTTTAGGACTGATGCTCTTATACAAAGAACAATTCGCGTTAAGTTCAAGCAATGTACTGTACTTACTGTTGCTCATAGACTTCATACAGTCATGGACTCAGATCGAATCCTTGTTATGGATGCTGGATATGCCAAGGAATTTGACACTCCCTACATATTACTTAAGAATCAAAATGGGGCTTTGAGGCAGATGGTTGAAGCAACGGGACCAAATGATGCAGAATACCTAAAGAAAATTGCTCGTGATACATATAAAGCTACTTTGTCTGACCACAATTAGAATAGCGGATTTTTCTACTTAAGAAATACTTAAGATAAATTTACTTATTTTTGTTTTTGTTTTGTTTTAATGTTTTCAAAACCTCTGATAACAAGGTTGCTTAGTGAAAGAAAATATTGAACTTTTAGCTCTGTGCCTTTTGTAAAGATTTAAACTATTGTCTAATTGTTGTTTATTACATTAAGAAAAAGTAATATGTATATTAATATGATATGTATCAAAGATATATATAACATTTATAAATTATAAATATGTACAAACAAATATTTACATTTTTATAAAATAAAGATTTTTGCCAAAAAAAAAATTTAATCTTTCTTTTGTTGTATTATGTTTTATATTTACATTTTTATAAAATAAAGATTTTTGCCAAAAAAAAATCTTATCTTACTTTTGTTGTATTATGTTTGTATAATTTCTACTTATGTGTACTTATTTATAAAACTTAGAGGAAATAGAAAAACCTTCTCCTTGAATATATGGGAAATATGTAAAGCTGTGACAGGGAATTAGAAACGATTTTTGTTAAACAACAAATAAAATGTTTTCTAATTAAATTTTTTTATTTGTACATATAGTGCAGTAATTATTTACATTAAGACCTTGCGTCAAACCCGGTAGTTCTGATTTCTTGCTGAGTTGCTTATGATGTTGGCCTAGTGATAAATCCAATTTTTCGACATCGAGCGTCGAACGCAACCTTGGTAAAAATCCAAAAAACCGCGATTTTTCGAGTAATTGGGAATTTTAACCAATACGCCTTAATTTCAGAGTAAAACGTTGTTCTACGATTTAAACCTTACTCAATTTACTTCAATTTGAGTTCAGAACCGTCTCCATAGACCTACCAGTTTCCAAGGGACGGCTTTCTAAAATATAGCAATAATAAATTTAAAACAACAAGTAGTATATTAAAATGTATAATAACAAATACAAGCTCGATTTTAACGATTTTTATTGAACATAGATATACAATTTGAGTTAACTTAAAATACATTGAAAAAATATAAATCTTATGGCACAAAGGGGGCCTATTGTTATACATTGGCTTAGATTTAAAAAGAAATATTAATATATATCATACATGTCAACTTAAAATTAAGAAAGTCGGTTGACTTTGATGTTCTCGGGGTGTTCCGTCCCGGTTGTCCATTGGTGGTAACTTTAGGTTTTAAAATTTAATGCCCATATTAATTTTTATTCAAAAACTGAAAACCAAATGCTGAAATGTCTTCATGTTTTTTGAGATAACTGAAATTAATTAATTAATTAGGTTAATTTTTTACTCGAATAAAAATATTGAAATAAATCAGGTTAATTTCAGTTATTTCAAAATGTAGAAGATATTTCAGCATTTGGTTTTCAGTATTTGAATAAAAATTAATATGGGCATCAAATTTTAAAACCTAAAATAACACTCAGTACAAAGACAAAAATAGATAAAAAAAATCTTGTTTTTTGTCAAAATTTTGAGTTTGAAAGTACATTTTTGACAAACTATCAGGTAAAATAACTTTATTTAAAAAAAATCAAGAATGGATTTCTGGCTTTGAGAAAGGCTAAAGGATTTTTGTCCAGATATTACCATTGTTTCTGTAAAGTTATATTTTTATTTGAAGTCAACATTTCTTGAAATTGCCCCTTCCGCCTTAACGGAAGGATATACACCCCTATCCTATACTATGGTTTTCTTTTTTTGGCCCGACCCACACGCTCTGGTGTTTTTATGCACCATATGTCAAAGACCTTGTATTTTTTATTATACACTTTAATATACTACTTGTTGTTTAAATTTATTATTGCTATATTTTAGAAAGCCGTCCTTTGGAAACTGGTGGGTCTATGGAGACTCAAATTCAAGTAAATTTAGTAAGGTTTAAATTAAAAGCGTATTGGTTAAAATTCCCAATTACCCGAAAACCCGCGAAAATTTCGCGTTTTTTTTTGGATTTTTACCAAGGTTGCGTTCGACGCTCGAGGTCGAAAAATTGGATTTGTCAGTAGGCCAACATCATAAACATCTCAGCAAAAAATCAGAACTACCGGGTTTGACGCAAGGTATATAAATGGAATTTTTTGAAACAATATAACATTTATCAAATTACTGTGATATTTTTTTTTTTTAATCATGTACAAATCTTTTCCGCATCGTTTTGTTTAGAAGCTTTTATTTTTTTCTCTACACTCCTACCATTGTCATAGGCTCTACTAGCAAGATTCCTTTAACAAGCCTGCACCTATTTACATGTCTCCCAAGGCTTATGGGCGCCTTGCACTACGCCATTATTATCCACTATAATTTCAAATTTTTTCCGAGCCGGCTGCTCTTTAGACGAGTCAAGTGACCAGTCCACTTGCATCCAATGATATTCATTTGTGTCGATTTATCTGAATTAAGGTATATCACGAGTAGTGCCTTGTTTTAGCATCCCTCCGAATTCCCCACAAATATTTTTGTTAATATACCTTGATCTTAGGAGCGACTCGTTTAGAGGAAAGAGTATTGAAATTAATTAGGCCCTTATGATAAGCAAATTTTGAGAAGACTTAAAAAGGGGACCAAATTGATTATATACTCTATAAATATGAAACATGTCATGTATTATTTGTAGTCCATACCTACATACATAGGTTAGTTTCACTTCAATATTTAAGTCGTCTCTAAATTTGGTTATTGGTCGGACCAATTTTTATTTTTTTTTTCTAGCAGAAAAGATTATTAAATATTGATTAATTTGAAATACTAATTACACAAGTATATTTTTTGTCTAATCCACTTTGGATAGCTTTAATAGGAATTCTCTTCGATACATATCTAATCGGTAAAGGAAATTTTGAACTCGATCTGTGAAGCACCTAGTTGTTTTGGTCAGATGTTTATCCTCACGGCATTGGTGTTTAATGTCCAAATCATTTGAAGCTCTTTGGTAGGTAAGGATACCAGCAAGGAAGTTCCAGATTGTTATTTGTGGCCAAAGAACTCTTGTAAAGTACAGCACCGTTGTAGATAGCTGAAGAGATGAAAAGAAACAACATAAACTTTATCGTCTAGTAAAAAAATTATTTAAATGGGAATTGAATTGTTTACAGAAATTAATATTTGGAAGTTTTATCTTGTTAACAATGCTATTACAATGTGTTCATATAACAGAAAATAAAATTGAATTTATGTAGGTATGCCGCTTTGAAGAAGTGCTTTGTGGTTCGTAGGATTTTGGCAGGCATCATTGAATATTTTATATTAATTGGTATTTAGAATTATTGTTTTTTTAGAACAACAACAACTAGTAAAACACAGCATTTTTATTTTCCTTTTCTACTTTGTATTTTTAAAAATAAATAAATTTGTTTACTGATCTGAACGTAGGCGGATTCGAACATGCACTTTATAATGGCAATATACTCTTAGAGAATTTGACACTACTCCTTTTGATGTACTGAGAGAAGTAGCGAAATTTAAGCAAGAGATTTTGGTCTTCAGAATTTCGTTACTTAAGATTCGTTCAAGAATTGATTTTGGGTACATATCATACAAACATTATGACTACTTTTGCCACACCTTGTCTGACATCAAGACACTTTGCTATAAACCCTTAAGATATTCACATCTAGTATAAATGATCTTTCTTTTCAATTATTAATATTTAAATATTTTATATTATTTTTCAATTGTTGTTAAATCGTTTCATAAGTTGGATTATAGATCCTAAAGCCGACATAATTATTGTTGATTTAGGTAAATCAATGCTATTCTTGTTGTAATGTTATAGTTCCATAACGTGTTTAATTATAGTTCTTTGCTAAATCAACTTGTGTCTCAATTTAAATTATTGGAATAATGTTGTCTAATAGTCAAAGTTCCAACCTTACCCCTTAAAACTTACATGGTTACATAAGTATTTATATGTTCTGAATAAATGAATGGCAATATAGAAATATGGTTTGAAAATTAAATAAAATTTTGGCTTACAAAATTATTACTTTTGTTGTAAGGCCAAACTGCAATCGGGTTATTTGCATGGAAGAGTAAACATTTAAAAAAACCGTTAGCAACATAAGCTTGTAGTTTTTTTACATAAGCAATAAGTTGTCGGTACACTTATGTTAACTGTAATGAGAACAAAGTTTAAAAAAACATTATATAAACATTTTGACTAGACATAATTTTTCCATTTATTTTCTTAAAAACACTTCTACTTAATTATATAAACATGCACTTTGATTTTAAGGAGAGCTGAGCTGAGGAAAAGTAACTTGACAAAACGGCAACTTCTTCACAGGATCTCGGAATACAATAAAATTTCAACATAGCAGTTTACAACAATATTTAGCGAACTGCTGGAGAATATCATCCAAACTGATTCACACCGTAGCGCCTCTATCAGTTCGAATGTTTCAACGGTAGACAATGAGGCAAGGGAATGAGATATCATTCGTCGGGACAAAGATTTGATTGAAATAAATATGCTTTCAAAAAGAATTCACCTTACGGGCAAAGCTATAATTTAGTACATCCTAACGGGACTCAGTGGAAAATTAAGTGAGTTCCAATCCAAAGTAATTCTAGCGCCCTTCCCAAGCCAATTACGAGCCAAGAAACAGTGTACAGGCACTGGGGAAAAATAGTGGCAAATAAATAGAGATACTGAACCCAGTTCAGGACTGACACAATGTTTAGAGTGAATGTTATCTTAATTCTTGTTCCTGACTGCTACTAAAAGCTAGTGAAAATCGATTAAAAATACCCGATCCCGGAAGCAAACAATCAATTATCATTGAAGCAGTTGCAACTCAAATCAAATTGCCATATAAAAGTGTGATGTAGTCTTACAGGGATTCGGTGGTGGAAAATATTAATCCATAGAATGTGTACCCTGCCTGTTTTCCTATTTGGGAAGTTGTGTCAGTTGAAAATCTTTCTGAAAGGGTTTTGATTTGAAAAGATGTGCCCTACTTACAAGTGCTCAAAAGCCATACTCAGCTGTTTGGTCAGCGGACCATATGAAAAAGGATGAATTGGATACAGACCTCCATGAGATAGACTTCCATGACCACGACGAAAGTATTGCATGGGCAAATCTGCAGCAACTCAGGCAGATGATGAGATTAATATAAAACTCATATAAAACGATCTGCGTAGGCGATACGTTTATAACAACGAATAATATAACGTGCAACACAATACATAAACATTTCGTTCCGAACATTTTGTAGAGTATAGACATCAAATAAAAGTTTAATAAAAAAAAAAACAATTAGAAGCTATTGTTTTTTTATTATAAAGGAAGGTTTCAATCTTATATCTGGAAGTTTACAATATAAACTTGTAATTTGTTCGGAATTGAACTTGCCATAATATATCGAAGACATAATCTACTAATTAAAGCAGTTTTAAAAAGTGAAAAAAATGCTTAAATACCTAAAACAGCTGAAGGACATAAGAGTATCAGTTTGCTAAGAATTTAAAAAAAACATTTTTTTTAAACTGCTCGACAAAGATTCGCTTTAAACAAAAACAAGAGAAGAAACCTAGCGTTAACATCAATTTCTCGATTTAACTTTAGTTGGTTGTATTTTTATTTTGGTTTGATTCGCTTTTCTCTGAACTTTCCTGGTCATTTTGATATTTTTTCTAGATTCAGTTATTAATTAACATGACGATCATAATAATTCCGTTGGGAATAGTTAAATCAGATCAAAGAAGTATAACTTTTAACGTGTGTACCTTTATACTTTTTACAAAGTAATACAATAAAATAATATTCAGTTTATTGTGTAGTTTAAATAAACTATGAATAACATAAACTTTATTTAACGAAATCAGAACTTATCTTCTCGTTGATACTGCAAACAGTCGTTTGTTACTTTTGATAATTTTCAGAACAAAGTATTGTATTTTTAGTTTGTATTTTATATTTTGTTTTGAAATTGTAAAAATCTTTCAATAATAATGTATACCTACTTGTTTTTTACGATATTGTATGTAACTATGATTGACTCAGATGTGATAAAATAAATTGCATTAACAAAAAAAAAACAATTCAAAGTAAATTGAATGAAACCTATATTCGGTTAAATCGAATGTTTTCAGTCAATTAAATAAGACTGTACAATGTCCATACAGGTGACAAGATCGAGTGTAATATTACCAATTCTTCGATAAGTCAAACCTTGAACGAATAAAAGAATCTTAATAAAAGCGTATACAATTAACTACGTACAAAGTTCAAATAAAAAAAAAAATTGATAAGCGAATGAATTCTTATTCAAAATTCTTATCTCTTCGTTTGAACGTTACCTGCCACATTAGAAAATCACTGATACGACTCTCGCCGGAAGTTCGAAATAGCAGGTCTGGCGAAGGAGATTGCTCCGTGTACATGCATTCGTTAAGAAGACGTTCATCAATATCATCGACATGCAGTGTGTTACAACCATGTAGCAACACCGCTTCCACAGCTTGCGTTATCTCATCGTGTGACGTGTAAGAAAGTGCAATGTTGAGAAATAATTTGTCGTTGTCTTCAGTGCAAAGTATAGCTCTAGCAATAACTTGCTGCAAGTCCAGAGGCAGTAAACTGAGGTTTCCAATGACACGAATTCTCACTCCATGTTGTTGTAGCTTATCCTTTTCTATAAGTAGTTTTTCAAACTTTTCTTTGGCCAGATCCAGTAGACCATTTACTTCATCTTCGGTTCGCTTAAAGTTTTCAATACTAAAAGCAAAAGTTGTTACCTCCTGGATGCCAGCATCTAGGCACCATCGAAGACACTCAGCCAGCTTTTCAAATCCCTTCGAGTGCCCGTCAATTTTGGGAATATGTTCTGATTTGGCGAATCGCCGGTTACCATCCATTATGAAGGCGATGTGCCGTGGCACACGCCCACAACGGATGATTTTCATTGCGAATGTTTCGTACCATCGATACTGGTATTCTGATATCCACGACATATTGTTGAAAACTTTATTTTAATTTTAGTTTTCGGCTTCCTACTGAAATTATTTAGACTAGGAAAATTGTTACTATTGATGGCCTAGTAATGAAATAAATGCATGATTGATGGATTTTCAACTGTTTGAATATTGAATTCTTATTTGTTTTATCTTTCACCACATATTTATTAAAGACTAAACAGTTAACACTTCTTTAGAAAATTAACTTTTGTTTGCAAAAAATATTTGTCTTCTAATCTTGTGACTGACAAATCAGAAGTAATTTGTGCGTTCAAGGATCCAGAAATCTGAATTTTTGAGTCTTCTGGTTGGTCAGCTGTCAAAAAAATTCTGAAAATTCAGATGACGGGTGCGTTCAGCAGAAATCTGAAAATTCAGTACTGAAACGTAAGACGGTGTTCACATTGGACTGAAAAACTGGATTTTTTTTGACGTTTCAGTATTTACATCTTCCTTTACTGTGATGTGAGTACTGAAACGTCAAAAAAATCCAGTTTTTCAGTCCAATGTGAACACCGTCTAACGTTGAACGCACAAAAAATCTGAAATTTCAGCCAAATGTCATTTTTTTTTCTGCCAAAATTTTGTGTTTACCTGCTGATTTTACTGAAAGTAATATAAGGAAGAACTTTTTTTGTCGCATAATAATTGACTCTGATGAGGAAGTTACTATGTTAGTTGACTGGAAAAAGCTCGTTTATTGTTTTTACTTGGATTATAATACTTAAGAAACTAGTTGAAGCCACACATTTCACTTGCAACCAAAAAATCTTAACGGTTATTACTCCCAAATCCACGTCTTATTTGCGTTTTTCCACCAAAGGTAATTATTATAAATAAAAATGGGGAAACTTTCACTTTTTGTTAAGGAAAAACTAAAGCCAAAATGCCATGGAAAAAACTACTTCACAATCTTATTTTTTATTTTGTTCGTTTACAAGAAAACAAAACTTAAAAAAAAAACAACATGCCATATCAAAAAAACTCAGTGCTTTCATTAAATATAGTGTAGTTTAACCAAAATATATACAAACTTTCATTTTAATTATGTGTTATAAATATGTTATAGTCTATTTTAAAGTTCTTAAACTAATAATTGTGTTTCGTTATGTCTGTTCGTATACTTCCCAAAACTACGAATTTCTACGAATTTTATTTTTTATGAGAACTTTGACAGAAATTTGAGCTAAATTCGTAAAAATTCGAAGTTTTGGGAGGTATGCGAACAGACATTTTAACTATTCTTTTGCTAGGGTTATTATAGAGCCCAATCTTGACGTAAAGATGGGTACTCTTGGCCTTGGCCAGGATGGTATGCAGAAACTCTATATACATATATATATATACCAAGCCGACAACAGAACAGAAAAATAGCTTCTTCAACTTCTATGTGCAGATTCTGTTTTTTGTCTTGATTTTTAGCTGTCATCTGAATTTTCAGACGAAAATTTTTATGTTGGTTTACTTCGACATGTCGTCGACAAGACATGGATTTTTCTGCCTCTATTTGTTTTTTTCTCGACAGGTTCATAGTCTGAGCATGGCTCATGTCTAGTGGAGCCGGCATGTAATGGAATGGGAACAAGTTTTCTAATGTCGTTTTCGATTGGATGTTTGGAGTACTCCTTTTTCACTCCTACAACTCTAATTTGTCCATAAGCCATAGGAATGGAACAGAAAACAAAACCAAGCGAAAACAGCACAAATATTTTGGAAACCATGCAATACAGATTGACAACATCTTTTTTTTGCGTTTAAATCATATAACATCGTTGGTTGCCAACAATGTTGAACAATTTGTTGATCCATGTAAGCCCCCTAATGTTAAAATTTACGTTATCATGCCACCAAGAAAAAGTCACAAAAATTGGTATTACGGCAGATTGTCAACCATAAAAATATGTCATAATTTGGTATTAAATAAAATATATTATTAGGGCAATGGCTGGTAAATGTTGATGTTTACAAATAATGAATAGTCTATTCCAAAGCTTTAAGGTTCTCCCAAATCAACGCGAATGCGCAGCGAATCATTCACAATAGAAAAAAATATGACAAATACACAACGCTAAACAACAACAAAAATTCATCGTCGCTGCGGATTCGCGTTGGTTTGGGAGAGCCTTTAAGTCTCCCCCAAACCAACGCGAATGCGGAGCGATTCGCAGCGAATCATTCACAATAGTAAAAAATATGACAAATACACAAAGGCTAAAGGCTCCCCCAAACCAACGCGAGTGCGGAGCGATTCGCGGTGAATCATTCACAATAGTAAAAAATTTGACAAATTCACAACGCTAAACAACAACAAAAATTCGTCGTCGCTGCGGATTCGCGTTGGTTTGGGAGAGCCTTAAGGCTATCCCAAACCAACGCGAATGCGTAGCGATTCGTAGCGAATCATTCACAATGGTACAAAACATGACAAATACACTCCGCATTCGTGTTGGTTTGCGAGAGCCTTAATGGTAAAATTGAATCATCAATGTCATGCATTTACACGATGATAAAATAATGACGTTCTGATGCTCTGTCTTTATGCTGGCAAAGAATGAGCAAGTTAAGTTCATTAAGTACTACGTACGCAATAAGTACTGTCAATATTTTCAAAGTGGCACTGTGCATTTACATGGATTGATTTTAATGACAATTATGTCATTTATTTTATGACGAATATTATGGCAAATTTTGAATAAATTTTCACGATTTTCACGATGGAAGAAATTATGACAGTTTGTCAATCGTATAAGTCATTCATTCATTTTTTATGCTGGCTCATATTCTTTGCCAGTATAATAACAGAGCATCAGAACGCCATTATTTTATCTTCGTATAAATGCATGTCATTGACAATAATTTGACTTTACCATTATTTTGCAACTTTAATAGCCGTTTTCCTTTGGAGGTGGCAAAAGTACTTATTTTGAGAATATGAAAGCTCATAGATTTAAATATATACCTAGATAACCAAAATCGCCTCCAAAAGTGAAGCTCGGCCACCTTTTTGGTAGAGGCAAATACAGCAACAATTCTATTATTATGTTTTGTGTGCTGTCACTTTTTTGCGGAGGTTATTTTTTCTAAAATTCAATAATTATTTGCTAAAAGTAATTTTAAGGTGTGCTGATTGCAAAAATATTAAAAGACCTAGTGCGTGTAGTGCTTTTGGTTGCTACAACATAAACAAGAGAGAATGGTATTTTTGACATACGAGTATTAATTTAAGAAACGACAGTATTATTATTATATATGCACTTAAAGCTACCAATTTAAGCTCTCTTTTGATATCAAAAAATCATTGACTTATTATATATGGACTGCTAGTCGTATGTTTTTTCCATACAAAAGCTCGATAGAAAAGGGTTCAGCTTCTCCTTAGCAACATAAGAGCTTCCGTGGAACATGCGGCGAACAAAACAACTATCCTAACGTCTCTGTATGTCAATCACTGTATCATATTTGTCAGTCAAAGTCAAATATTTATTATTATTTTTAGTGAAAAAGTCATATTCATTTTATTTAATTAAAAAAATAACTAAAAAAACAATCATGGAGCAGTTGAACTTACAGGATAGGTATTTAACCTTCATCAATCACCAATCATCAACATGAGACAAAGAATTGCAAAATGGTAAGTCAAAAACGAACTCAAAAAATCAAGTAATAGCCAAATAAAAAGCCCTTGAAACTATCTTGTTCTTTTTCAGAACTCAAAGGGGTGGTGACTAACTGGCAAATCCAATAAAAAAGAAACAAATTTCCGAGGATAAAGGAAGCTCCTCTTTATTTTTTTCTTCGCCAAAGAAAAGGCGAATTTCTAAAAAAAAATTATACAAGTGTCAAGCCACGAAGCTGCAATAAATGATGATTCAGAGAAGAAAAAAGAAAAATCAGTATATGTACATACCATTGACATACTATATATGGACTCCTAGTCGAGTTTCATTTCCATACAAAAGCTGTATTAAAAGGTGTTCAAATCTTTTTACCGACATAACTGCTTGTTGGAGCAAAGTGGCAAAAAGAGTTATTATTATTAATGCCATCTCTTGACACACTTGGGCTAAACAAGCTTTGTTGACATAGAAACTAAGGCCATCTATTATTATATTCAACTTTATTCTTTGACGCCTGACGTTTATTAGTTTTTTTATTTAATTACAATAATCAGGTCAGCGTGATATAGATTTTGTATATTTTTTAGTTTATTAAATTAAATTACATTTATTTATATATTTTTCTAGTTTTTTCTTTCAGTGTTTTTCTTGTTGTTCATGGGCATGGGTGAGTGCAAACTTTGTATGCTCCTTAAAATTTGGGTGAAGTGATTTAGTGATCATGGACGTAATATATTGCTTCAGAACTCATGCCACTCGACAGTTCATTCTTTACCTCAACTTGCTCCAGCATAAAACCTAGATCTACTTTAGGGCGACAGTTTGATGGCCAATAATCGACTCCAAGAATTAGATAAACTTCATACCACTCATCGAAAAACTTAAAAAAAAGTTGAAAGACTTAAAATGGACGTACATTTTTGCTAGTATTAATTGTTTTCTGTTTTTTCCTTAATATCCCCAATCCACAGAGCATACAGATGTCCAACATCGCAACCACAAACCAATCAACAAGCAGATTTTTGCTCGCTGGGCAAATCATTTACTGTCGTTTCATTACTTTCTCACCACTCATTCAACAATATTGAACCCAAATTATAGAAAAAAAGGTCATGTAAATAAATAACAACTTTTGTGCAACGATGGAGGTAAATCCAGACACAAAGAAAACCCGAAACAAATTTAAAAAAAAACTCACACGCACGTGAAATCTCAAATCTCACTTCTTCGACATGTCGTCAGGAAGACATGGATTTTTCTGGCTCCATTGGTTTTATTTTCGCCATGTTCCTAGTACAAGCATTACTCATGTCAAGTGGAGCCGGCGTGCAATAAACTCTTTCAGATTCATCAGTTGCCCGAATCAGTTATAGAATAGTTAACTACAAAAATGTTTGTAATCTCAATATTCAGGTTTGTATAACGAATCTATGCAAATTAAAACAATGCTCGATGTAACAAGGATCGAATTACAAACCAGCAAAACCAGCACCTTTGACAAATAAAAGTGAAGAGCTCATTGCTCAAAAAAAGGTTCGCAGTGAAATGATCCAAATGGAGAACGTACTGGTCCAAATTCGGAAGAATATTAAACCTTTAGGATCGAATTTGAGCAGAATATAGCTGCTAATGAGCAAACAGCATAAATTATCTGAGAAATGCGGCATTTGATAACTCCTTTACAGAATCACAACGGACAGCTGAAAGGCGAAGTGCAGCGTTACAAACGTAAATTTAAGGATACATCTGCCGATAGCTTAGAGGTAATATTGTTTAATTGAAAGGGAAGACCGATTTATTTTTTTTTTTTGCAGATATGGAAAGACCTTGAAGATATGGTTATTAAGTTAGAGAAGGCAGTCAAAATCAATCATCTATAAATGATGAATTTAAGCAAGAAGGATCAATTAAAGAAGAAATTAATGCCGATGCGATGCTGTCTGTCAAGGAGGAAAGCACTGAGGCACATATTAGAGGTATGCTCGTCTCTACTTTTATTTGCAAATTGGAATTTTAATTGTCGTATGGGCAAAATGTCGTATTTGTAAATTTGTGAATGGAAATGTGAAAATGTTTCTCGTACTTTCTTTGAATTCAACATTATTTGTTTTTTTATATATGAAGCCAGAATAGCAAAGAATAATTTAACAAGGGGATGCAAGGGACACTTGAGTGAGCTGCTTCCGCTGTGTCGCCTCGTCGGTGTCGTAGGTCATAGCAAACAGCAGAAAAACCTTTCTGCACAGATTTTGTTGTAGATTATGTGAATGAGAAACGTAGGTATAAATATAGGTATATTTTATCATATTATTATTGAGATTATTGTTTGATTTAAAATGTTCGACGATATCTTTTCGTATAGTTATTTAGATATAAATTTTCTCGTATAACTTCGATGGCAGGATACCTATAACTTCTGGTGGGTATTTTAATAAATTTGAATTGTAATTTTTTTTATTATTAATTGTTTCGAGGAAATATTTTTTGGTAGGTGTTTAAATAAAATATGTAGGTATTCTTATGAAAGTTCAGAGTTAGGCTTAGGTAAAGATACCTTTTATCTTTTGGAAAGGTATTAAAATATTTTTTTTGAAGGTGGGGTGAGTTTATGTAAACCGAGCTACATAGGTATTTCTTTTGCTAGATAGGTAGGTATTTTAATTAAAGTTTGTTTTGCTAAATTCTAGGGTAGGTAGGTACTTATTAATTTAAAAAAAAAGTAGGCAGTAATAGAAAGATTTTCGTGAAATGTTTTTATTTCTTCAATATCTGTACGTAAGTGTGAGTGCATATGCTAAACTTCTTATCTAATAAAACTTTTTATCTAATAAAACTTTTTATAAATTTATTTTGAATAAGTTTATAAGTTGGTATGTAGGTACCTCCTTATTCAAAATAAATTTCTAAAAATGGTAACAGATACCTATGACCAATAGCAATACTTATGAAAATGATTTCCCAAATTCTGTCTAAAAAAATTCTCTTAACACAAAATAATTTTTTGTATGATTCTATTATGACCCTGAGCTCAAAGCAAATTTTGAGTCAAGGCTATTCAAAAGATCAAGAGTCTTGGAGTTCATTGCCGGTTATGGACTGCAAGACTTTTGTTTTGGGAATAATCTTGACGCATTGATTTTGCTAAGTATCACTCACACAAAACATATTTACGAAGTTTAAAGTTTTATTACGTTTTTACTTACATAGGTAGTTACTATACTATATGGCAAGTTCTGCATTCGTAAAAAAATTGAAATCGAGATTTTGATCACACTTGTCATTACGATGATAAGAAAGATAAAAAAGTAGGTCTCACAATTCTCTTTGTCTGTTCGGCTACAACCTAAATGACTGGATTGGTTTCCTAAAAACTTGGTACACTTTTTTCTCATTTTTTTTCAGAACCAAAAATAACGGTCCTGCCAATACAGTTTTTTAGTAATCCAAAACTTTTCTTAGGTAAATTTTTTAGTAAAGGCTGCCTTTGGATAGGTAACCATATTTCAAAAAATGGTTATTAATGCTACTTGTAAAAGTGTCATTTTTTAGTTTCAATTTTCTTTCAAATGGTATTTATGATTCTAAAAAATTTAAATATTTTTTAAAAATATTTTCCAAAAAATAATTTATGGATTTTTAAAAATGTAAATTTTTTCTTTTTTGAAAATCTAATATTTTGAAAACCACATGGTAGATTTTTTGAGACTCAGTATTGAAGGGTTTTTAGCACTGTAGAATATTTTAAGAAAAAATGTTGCTCTTATGAAAAAATTAATCACAACTTACATATGTTGTTGCCCTGGCCTTTGGCTTGAAAATGGTCATTTCAATCAATTCATAGTACAGACTTTATTGTTTACCTTTTTATTGGATGACTTTGGTCTAACGTTTTGACAGTGGTTGCCATTTTATTTAGAGGAAAAAGATAAAAAACAAATACCGCATTTCAAATTACTCAATAACATTTATTTATTTACTTGTATTCAATATAATTAGCTTATAGATATTTGAATAAAATAAAAACAAACAAATTTCTTATTATATATTAATAATTCTTATACTTATTTGTTGCAGAATATTCAATCTTTCCATAAAAATTGTGACAGAAATTACGAAGTTTAAAACTTTACAACATTTACGATGAGTTTACGCTGTTGTATGAATACCCTTAATGTTCGTTGAAATATTTTATAAAACCAATCAAGTATCAATTAGGAACTAGTGTACAGAATTTAATTAATTAAAAAAATTTCAACGATTTTGGTACAGTTTCTTGTTTTTTTTTTTTTAACCATTTGGCGAATTCTTTTTTGCAAATCCTATAAATTATTAATTTAAAGCAAGTCTGTAAAATTAAATTAACCCAAAGCCAACGTCATTGTTTGTTTTTAAGATATTTGAGACGAAAAACAATTTTCTACAATTATTGGTAAAGTTGCGTGTAGATTTTTTCGTTTAAAAAAAACTGTTGATTTTTTTAAAAACCCTATCAAATACCAATTACTAACTAATATATAGGATGAAATCAACCGGGAGCCAATATCGTTGTCTGTTCTCAAGATATTTGAAGCAAACAAATTTCAACGTTGGTAAAATTACTTACAGTTTCTTAGCTTTAAAAAAAAACTATTGATTTTATATTTTTAAACATTTTACCAATTTTTATTAGTAAACTTGTGCATAAAATACAATTATCGGCAATCTACATAGATCGTAACGAAGAATCTGCGCTGCGTTATTTGAAGTTGAGGAAGAAGAAGTTGGCACTGATTCGATCCGGGAATCTCATTCTTAGTTCCAGCTTTTCCTTGGTCGACTTTGGCTATTGGTTTCAAAAGACGAAACAACTGGGAAGTTGATCTCGTTAGTGGGGATTGAAGATCCGGATCGATATGGATTTTGTGTTGCGGCCAATGACCCCGCTGATGCTTGGTGGAGCAGTAGTTGATGCTGTGCATAGCAGACACACTAAATTACCTCGACAACCACAAATGGAGCAAACTCTGCAAGGTGGTTCAACAGCAGCCTGAAAGTAATGATTGGTCATTAAGCGTTAAAACTGTTTGAATTGATGTTCTTACTAATTCTTCATCCTCGTTTGGGTGAACTGCTGAGTTGAATTGATTTTGTCAAGGAAATTGAGATTGAAATGCTGAGAAGTTTCTATCTTTAATAGAGAACAATACAATCAAATTTATGAGAAAATTTCCAGATACCTACTCTGCTGAGTTCTGAGCAGAACAACTTGGTTCACGGCAAATGAATATGTAAATCGTTCTATGGATACACTCGGACTTTTGTTCTTCTATGGGTGCATATATCTATTAAAGAAAAGAAGTTTAGTTGTTGACCAAAAGTTTACCTGACACAGAAAAGATTGTCGAGCACCACATTCCAGCATTCTGCTGGATTTTTTTCCAAATCCATCCAAGCTGGTTTTCCACAAATTTTACTGGAAAATACACATTTCGCCCAAGTTGGACTCACATTCTACGCAAATCTTAGATCTATTTGTTGTTCATTGCCTGAGGCCATTTGTTTTTTTAATATTAAGCTTTTTCTTAGAACTTTTGAATGTAAAATCATTATGCATTATAAAATGAAAAATCATCCAGGAACAAAGAAAGCTGATGAATAGATTGTTAGCAGAATGGTTGTAGTTTATTGCTTGGAGATTTCCGTGGCGATTGATTACAAACTAAATGTGGCTGTGTGATAAACTACGTCGTTAACTCCTGTACTGCAATGAAATTGGTCCAGGTCCATTGGATGTTGGTAGTGCAGGATGAGACAGCGTCGTTTAGATCCGTTCTTTTAGTTTTTCCAACGCTATTTTTTTAATGAAAACAGAAAACATAAAATAAAAACTGATTAATTTGAAAAAGAAAAGTTATGGCTTTTAAACCATTGTTTTAAACTATTATTACAAGCGCTGCTGGCGCTTAGTTGTTGAAGATGAACTGTCGTGAAGTTGGCTCCTGGCAGTCCATATATAATAGGTCAATAGTACATACATACTTAAGTCGATTAAATGTTTTAATAAATGGTTTTCAACACTTTTTTTAAAACTTAATTCATTTGTTTGTTGTTATTGTCTTTCAAAATAAAATAAAAAAACAAAAGAAACACTCAATTCATTTGTCAAAAGTTACACCATGTCTGCCACCTATTCGAGGGCAGCGCTAGTGGCGTATAGTAATAGACTGAACCGAAGTGTCCATATATAGTAGGTCAATGCAAAAAATGTACACGTTATCACACAATTTAAAAAGATATCAGTGTACTAAAGCGAGACTAATGCCGGATTTATACGAGTGACAAGATGCCAATAATTCACGTCACTAAAGTGGCAAAATAATGGTCAAATCAAATCATTAATGGCATGCATTTACACTAAGGCAAAATAATGGCGTTCTGATGCTCTGTCATAATACTTTCAAAGAATGAGTAAGTTCGTTCTTTAATGTGTATTGTCATTATTTGCAAAATGGTGTCACTGTGCACTTACATGGCTTCATTTTAATGACAATATTCAATACCAGTTAGCTCTGTCATTTATTTTTTGACGAATATTATGGCAAATGTTTTATTCATTTATAAGATTATGTCATTAATGTCATAAAAATGAAAGAATTTATCACATTTCGCCACTCGTGTAAATTCGGCATTAGAGAAAAATTCTCTCAAGGAGTTAAATGTTAATATCTCAAAATATTTAAAAGGTAGCTATATAATTTTGTTATCGTTTAAGAGAAAAAATACCTTTCATTTGATACCAAAATCATTTTCTTACCTTTTTTAAATTCCAAGATATATAAAATTATTTAGAGAAAACGCTGAAGCATTCAATTCTATTGTTTAAATTTTTGCCTACAACAAAATGGTCGCAAAGCTTCACTTTTTCTTTATACAAAAGATCGTATCTTGGCCATCTAGGTATATATTAAAATCTATGTGAAGACCATAATCTAGTACTGCCAACTGCTCATGCTCTCATGTACAGTAGACACATTTTACATGGGAGAGCAGTTTGTTATGTTCCCTTGAAAAAAGCTAGCAAAATACTTTCAAGTACTTCGCCAAAGGAAAACGGCTAATGATTTGAATTGATGACACTCGCGTGAATCTGGCATTAGTTGTATCATGGAGAAGTAAAAAAGAACTTCCTTCCATGCCTGAACGCAGCCCTTTCGATCCAAAGTTTCAGCACCTCAGATATACTTTCTTACAAGACAGTTTCACAGTCACTGGATACATTTTGAAGAGGTTGTACATAAAAAAAAACAACGAATACAAGCAAAAAGAGAAAGAAAGGAAAAGCAATGGCTGACGACGGACTCCGTCGATTAGTTTTTGTGTTATGTGAAAGAGCGAAAATCTTCAATATATCTTATTAAAAATCGGATAAATTCCGATAAATTAAATGTATTCAATTGATATTCCATTATAGCCCTGACTTTTAAAAAAATGGATAATAAACAATTAGCAAATGAAAATGTTGTGGTCCCAGGTAAACACAAAATGCAAATCAAACTAAAATGAAAAAAGTAGTAAAGAAAAACCCCATTCCAATTTTTTTTTTTAACTTTGTGCAAGTAATTTTGTCCCGAAATTCAATTTAAAAAAGTGATAAGTGATTGTTAAATAATAGTGTGTTGTTTTCCTTGCAGAATTATACTTTCTGATATCAAAATTTCTCGCAGCTGGACCCCTTAAGGAAACTGCAAAGGTTTGTTGTTCGCCTCCATTGTCATTGTCGCCCCGCGATATCGAATCAATTTTTTCGTATTTATTTTTCGATTTATTTGCGAAATATATGGGCAAGCTAACAAAAATGTTTTTATTTTTTGGTTGTAGGTCCTCGTCAAGGAACTTGAGCAAAAAAAGGTGAGTTTTGTTTTCTAAATTATCCTAGTTAAGGTTGGGAGTTTAGTTTACTCCACATTCTATGGATGCCTGAGTAACTTGCAATCCCGGGACTGATTTTTTTTGTTCCATACGAGACGTCTACTTGTTTCAAAGTCTAAAACTATACTAAAAATTGAATCGAATATTCTGTTATGGTTTAGCACGTGCTTTCGGACTCTTTTTCCCGATTTTTTTAAAAGTTTGTACGAAAAAACAAGAATTTAAGTCATCCCGAGCTGATTATTCCCTCCCGAAATAGTCTGGGGATCCTCGATAAGGTCATTCGCGCGTGGATCCACTTTTAATTCCATTCTGAAGTTCCTGGATTTAATTGTTGCATAGAATTCATTGTTATTGCATTGATAACGCCTTATACCTAAATTATAATTTATGTGACCCAATCATCAGCACTACGTATCAAGCTCCTCTCTTTCTTTCTCATAGGTTCTCCCCCGACGCACTGACTGGCTGGGCAACGAACATGACCAATCCTTTGATGAGTTGGTAAGTAAGAACAATAAAATCTTGTTATTCTATTTTAAATTAGTAAACGTAAATAAACAATCAGTCGTGAGAGTGATTTCTGCTTTTGGGCTTCTGATTCTAATAACCCAGATTGGAGTTAAGTCATAAATGTTCCTTGCTATTTTGTTGTTATTAGCAGTTCGATTTCAATGTTAGTGCTATTAAGGGCCTGAAATATTTTCTTTTGACAAAAAATATTAAATATAAATAGTAATGCAATTTGCAGAATGCAGAAATTTTTTTTGCTGAATGTCCCCCTCGCATGACCAAAACACCATCGCAATTTGAATAAATTATTTCCGCACTTTCTTTAAATTTATACATTTGATATTTGGAAACATAAACCAATTACTCGCTCAGATGGAATCATCTTGGAATGTTTATGTTATTTATCAAACAATAAATTGTTAAATTAAGTAGAATAGTAGGTATTTCAATGGAATTATGCAATTTTTTTTTTCAATATCTATTACGCCGTCGTCGTCTAATCGCCGCCATATTGGCTTTGGGTAGTGGTGTGTGGTGTATAATATTTGATGACAATTTTGATGCAGGATAACTAAAACAATTTAAATAAGATTAATTGTTCTCAAATTATTTATAAATAAATAAGAATTTAATTGTTTACATTTACAGAACGTCAAAAAAGAAATTACAAATTAATTTTTGTTTCATGCTCATATTTTTCCTGAATGATTTTTATTCAGTGAAAACAATTGAAGAAATGTTTACATTGTTTTTAAGTAATTTTAACATTTTGTAACAATCATATTTCATTTCTTCATTTTTAATGGTGTATCCATTTTCATTTATTCATATTTTCATGGAAATGAGTGGAGGAAAAGAGATGTATAACAATTTTGTGAGTATGTATAGTACTGTTTCGTCTGCATTCATGAGTATTATTTATTTTTGCAAACAGAGATTCTCAAAATGTATATATCTTAAGGGGGAATGTACACGAGAATTGTATGCATACATGAGAATTTTTATTTCAGTAAATTGAATTCGATAGGCGTTTTTTGTTAGCAGTACAGGTTTTGCCCCCTATTGCGTAGTTTATAGTTCCCATGCTAAAAGAAAATCAAAATTTTCAAAACGATTTTCCACCTATTCTGTGCAACATATTGAATAATATTCAAGACGAAAAACGTTTGTCTTGACTTAAGTCACCCCTTAAGTCATTAATTTACCCAAAATTAATAAATACCAGCCTTATTTATTAGATTTTTAAGACAGTTGACTAGTTAGACATTTTTTTTTTTTAAATTATTAATAGTTGGAAATATGCTGTACTTAATTTAATAAAATATGAAGTTTGATTAATCTAAGACAACCGATGCCGTCGTCCAAGTTAGAAAACTTAAGGAAGAAAGTTAACAAAGTTTATAAATTACTTTTTGGTGTTGAACGGCTGTCTAAAGTTAGACAAAGTTTATAAATACGACTATATGGTATAAAAATGGAAAATAATTATTTTTGGATGCAAAAACCATTTGCTGCATACAAATAATGCTTTGAGGTGAATATATTTTCTTTTTTAAAGGTGTAAACCGAACATCGAAAGAAAACATTTTTCTTCTACTACACTTTTTTCGCATGCAAAACAGCTGCCGGTTTATTATTTTGCCTGACATTTCATGACAGCAATGTTTTTTTTTTTCTTTTGCATGAAACTGTAAACCAATAGGTTTGTTCGTTGAGCCCTGAAGTCCCCTTGGGGTCGCCCCAAACCGTTTTTTGAAAAACCTGAACTAACCCTGACGAGTCAATTCCGTGTTTTTTTTTAAATCTGGACCCATGTTCTGTAACTACCGCAACGATAAAATAAATCGTGTGAGTTTTGTTTCATTTGTCAATGTTTCTCGACTAACGTTATCGATGAGATAGTTACAGAACATGGGTCCTGGGGACGCCTCGAAGAATAACCAGGTTTTTTGCTGGGGCGAGTTGAGGTTAAGAATAAAATATCAAAGCGGCACAACTCTGTAGCATTTTTTTTTGTTGTGGATTCACATGATACAGGTAATTCTTTTATTTGTGAAATGGAAATTTAAGGAATACACAAGTTTACTTAAATAATAGAAAATGGAAACGGTGGTTTCTTTTTTTTTTCCATTTTTAAATGAAATTTTGTGTCTTAAATTGTAAATTGTCATTTTTTTTACGAGGAGTGCGTAGTCAAAACGGATCAGGAAATATTTTATAAAAAAAGGTTTTTTGGACGTGACGTTAAAACGGAGTAAGTGCTTCGACTTGGTTTAAATATTCCAAAGTTGAACCGGTTATTTATGAAATTTTATAAATGAAAGAGTTTAAAAAGTTAAGGCAGAACTATAATTCTCGGAAGAGCACTTAATGTCGTTTTTGATAGGATGTTTGGAGTACAAAGACCTCGAACTTTGAATATCGCACTTTGAACTGTAATCAAATCAGTCATGTCAAAATTGGTTTAATAAATCTGTGCTGTTTCACCTTGCAAAAAGATTTTAAGAAAAGTTCACCGCTGTTCTGATTTTCGTTCGGAATCAAATCCGTATACGAAATTGATTTTCGTACGAATTAAAAAATCATGCTCTGAATTTATTATAAAAAGTGACTTCCGCAATAGTCGATATTCAAACCTTTTGTTCTTTCGAAATCAGTGAAAAAAAAATTCGAAATGACAAATAAATTTAAAAAAAAAAATGTGTTTAAATAAATAAAATTTAAAAACAAGAGCAAAAATGGAAGTGGTATCGTGGTCCCTTGGCTTTAAGTGACAATCTAGAGGTGTGTGTCTGTCCGTATTTGCAACAAAAAATAAGTTTTTTATGTGAAATAAAACTTCAAACTATTTCAAAATGTCAAACCGATTTTCAATCCACCCGAAAATCAAAACACACTGATTCCACAAGTATTTGGCCAGTTTATATTTCTTGAGCGCTCAGTATTTTTCCTCAATTTTTAAGGGAAAAAGTGAGGAATTTTTGAGAGGAATCCTGTTTATATTTCTGAGCGCTCTGACTCCTCTGAGATCTCAGAAATATAAACTGGCTAATTGAAAACGAAAAGTATTTCAAAACACCGAGAGTTTGAAAACGAAAGGATTTTTGGTGAATCGGAATTCAGAACAGGGGTGCAATGCAGAAAAGGTGCAATTAATATCGTTTTCGATTGGATTTTGGAATTGTGCCATTCCTATCGAATATGAAAAACCTACTCTAAATTTTGTACATCCGATAGGAATTGAACAATTCCAAAATCAATTTGGAGTAGAAGGTTTTCCATATTCGATAGGAATGGTACAATTCCAAAATCCAATAAAAAATGACATAAATCTATGTAGATTTTCCATACTTGATAGGAATGGAAAAATAATTCCAAAATCCAATCGAAAACGATATTAATTGCACCTTTCAAACAGAAGAAAAATTAAACACTCATTTTTCGTATGAAGTGGAAGTGAGATAGGATATTTCATGTGAAAGGCAATGCCCGCGTTCGAGTACCTATTCGCTAGGCTATCCGGTTGTCCAAAATATTCAGGTGCCTTGGACATTGTTTATATGGGATTGAACCCGGTATCATGGAAGTTTTGTGTTATATTGGCGGGTCAAGGCTGAATGAGTCGTTATTTTTAGTTGTTTCAATTAGTCCAGGCAAATTCTGTTTTTTTTTTTTTCATGCAGATTGTGGGATAGTTTTGATTTGTTCCCTGCTTTATTTTTTCGAGGGTGCTGAATCCGAATGCAGAAATGCATTTTTTTTTAGTTTTTTACTCATGGTTCGAAAACTATCAATTGTTCATAAATGTCATCAAAGTACAATTGAAAGTACACACAATTTCCAACAAATCTCTGTTTAAAGTTTATTCTGCGACATTCCATTTGGATTCCAGCGATATTTACGTTTTTTTTTACTGTTTCCGAAATTCACTCGAAAATACTAATTAATGGCTTTGTCTGACAAAATTTGAATATTCAATGATATTTTTAGAATTTCTTTATTTGTATTTTATGAGTAGACAGTACAAAATCTCTTGAGCAACGTGAAATCCGTTTAATTATTTTGTCTATGTGCATCGGATTTCAAATGACTTTTCGTGTTTACAAACTTCGTTGGATACAAAATTGAAAAGCGGTGTTACCTAACTAGAAAATAAATCATTAATATTTTGGCCACCTTACCAATCATTTTCCGCATCAAGACCTGAGGCCTGTACCACAAAGCTGCAAGTCTTGTACAAAAAGTTATTTTTAACGATTACCTTAAGTTTCTCCATACTTGATAAAAATAACCTTTTGTACAAGACTTTTTGTTTTATGGTACAGGCCCCTTATAGCTGAAGCTATTATAGTTAATTTTATTATGTTATTTGACTATGCATAATTTAATAATTAATGTCATAACAGTGTAAAATATAATAATTAAACCAATAAATTGCACAACTCGAGTAATTTCAAACGAAATTTTACATTTCCTAAACAAATACTTGATTAAATCCAGGAAAGTAAATATTCTCACATCGGAGCCAATCATTTGCTGGAAATATGTGCGCGCATCGGACCTATACTTGACAATGAACTTACACCAGCAGTTGCGGGCATCGCGTCTCTGCTCGGGAGTGGACGCCAAAGTTTGATGAGGACTAAAGAGAGTATCTATAAACCAAGGTCTTTGCTTGATTATTGTTCAAGAGTGCATGGAGTATCTTTGCCCGACTCCGCCGTAACCAAGCCAATCCATAATATAGGTAAGATTTTGTTTGGATACTTTAAGCATTAATTTTTTTTAAATAACTATGGTGTTTATATAGGAAAAGTTCTTATTGGCCGGGAATATGGTGGACCAGTTCGAAGGAAACTTGTTATCCCAACAAGTTTATACGGCAAAACACGCCTTTTACGCCGAACTGTTGGACATTTGTCTTCTGTTTATTGTGTTCTTTTTGATCGGACTGGCCAATACATTATAACCGTAACGTTACAATATCGAAGCAAAATAAGATTTTATTTATTTAAGTATAATTTCCATGTAGGGTGCTGATGATCTTCTCATTAAAATATGGAGTGCAATAGATGGTCGACTTCTAGCAACTCTTCGGGGAGCTTCAGCAGAAATAACAGACATTGCAATCAACTTGGATAACACAATGTTAGCCGCAGGCTCCCTGGATCGTATTTTACGTGTATGGGACCTTCAAACTACATCTCCCATTGCAGTACTCTCTGGACACACGGGAATGATAACATCAGTGAATTTCTGTCCTTCGCCGCGAGGTGATTTGAAGTACTTAGTGACAACTAGCACAGATGGGTCAATTGCTTTTTGGCAATATACAACTCCTCGAGCTGGAAAAACAATATTTGCTCCAAAACCAATACAGTACCATGAGAAATTGCGCCCCGGTCAAGCTCAAATGATGTGTACCTCGTTTTCACCAGGAGGAATGTTTCTGGCCGCCGGATCAGCAGATCATCATGCGAGAGTGTATATTATGTCAGAAGATGGCCCAAAACGGATCCTTGAAACTGAAGCATACACTGATGCTGTTGATTCAGTGCAGTGGGCGCACCGAGGACTTAAATTTATATCTGGCAGTAAGGATGGAACTGCACACGTTTGGACTTTTGAATCTCAGCAATGGAAAAGTTTGAAACTAAACATGACTGAACGATTACCAACGTAAGCATTAAAAAATTAATTGCATAGTCTGTATTCAATATAATATCTGTTTAGATGCCCGGAACCGGAAGAGGGTAAAAAACTGAAGGTGACAATGGTTGCTTGGGACTTTTCTGATAAATACGTTATAACGGCTGTCAATGATTTTACTGTATGTATTTTACACTAACTATAGTGCCTCTGTAATTCGATTCTTTTCATAGATCAAAATTTGGCATGCCAAAACAGGTAAGCTTCATTGCGTTCTGCGTGGTCACAAAGACGAGCTGTACGTGTTGGAATCAAATCCGAAAGATGAATATGTCTTGCTGTCCGCTGGTCATGATGGCCAAGTTTTCCTCTGGGACATAGAACAGGGAATATCTGTTGCGCATTTCGTTAACAACATCGACGGGCAAGGTCACGGTGGTGTTTTCGACGCTAAATGGTCACCAGATGGAACAATGATTGCGGCGACTGATTCTCACGGACACATACTTATTTTTGGATTAGGAATCGGTCCAGACAGATTTAAAAACGTAATTTATATTTATATTGTGTATCGCTGATTAATTCACTAAACTAAACTTTTTTTTAGCTACCAACTGAGCTATTCTTCCATACAGATTATCGACCACTTCTGAGAGACACACAACATTATGTAGTTGATGAACAGACACAAATTATGCCTCATCTTATGCCGCCGCCATTCTTAGTTGATGTCGATGGGAATCCTCATCCACCAGCCTATCAAAGACTTGTTCCAGGACGAGAAAACTGCCCCACTGAGCAATTAGTACCTAACATAACAATGGGCATGGAAGGAGTTGAAATCGATGACA
Source organism: Dasysyrphus albostriatus (assembly GCA_946251815.1). Lineage (NCBI taxonomy): Eukaryota > Metazoa > Arthropoda > Insecta > Diptera > Syrphidae > Dasysyrphus > Dasysyrphus albostriatus. The sequence goes on from OX276335.1 coordinate 181,716,872, forward strand.
ATGGTGGTTATTCACATATTGATCGCCTTATTGAAGCTTTAGCGAACCGACAAGGAGCAGACCCTGTTCCAGATTCAAATAATGAACGTAATCGGAACAATAGTTTTAATAATGGCAGTGGAAATTCTCCACGAGGGGCTGGTTCAATAGGAAGAGCTCTGTTGGCTGTACGACGCACCGGTGATGTGGAAGGAGTACGCCAAAGTAGTGGCAACTGGCAAAGAGAAACAAACTTCAAGTTCATACGTCGTATTTATGTGCGTCCAATGAAATATTCGCAAACGCAAAATCTCAGACAAACCGTATACGCAGCAGGTCAATATGAAATGGATCAATACAAACGCGAAATGCGACGGCGTCCGATAATGATCAATACATTGAATGCAAACACAGCAATGCAGGCATCAAATCGTCAACGGGGAATTCGAAGTGCACGTCGTGGGCCGCGGCCTGCGTATCGAACAAGAGCTGTGCGAGGTCAAGAACATGTCGAAGAACCACCAGAGGAGGAAGAAGAAGAAGAGGACAGCAGCAATTCATCCGGAGACACAAGTTATTCAAATGTGGAAGAAAATCTTAGTGAAGAGGAGGAATCATCCACCACTGACTCGGAGTCATCTGATTACTCTGATTGGGTTGCAGACAAACCAGGGCCAAACCTGGAGCCCCCAAAGCGATGTAAACGTAAACCAGTTGCACGTAGAAGCTCTTCCTGCAGCAGTGATGACACATCCCAGCCTAATCCTTCGGCTGTTCCATCAAAGAATCGTCGCAAACGCCCAGTTTTACCAGAAAATATGACTGGAGAAATTCCAGAAGCTTATAAGCCTCCAGAGTGGCTATCCGAAGTAATACCCCGTAAAACTCCATACTATCCGCAGATGGGAGATGAAGTAGTCTATTTTCGACAAGGACATCAGCGTTACTTGGATGCTGTGCGATCTAAAAAAGCTTATAAGGTCACTCATAGCTCTGAGCCATGGAATTTTAGAGAGTTGCGTGAACATGAATTGGCGCGTGTTATTGGAATTAAGTATGAAATTAAGCCCCCGAGACTTTGTTGCCTCAAATTAGCAATGTTAAGTGAAGAAGGAAATATGTCTGGCATGAGTTTCAAAATAAAATATCACGATATGCCAGATGTGTTGGATTTCCTTGTATTACGACAAACATTTGATTTAGCAGTACAACGGAACTGGGGAATCGGGGATAGATTCAGGTAAATAGCAAGAGTACTATATATTTATCAAATGCATTATATCATTTATTTTCTTTTCATAAGATGTATGATTGGAGATGGGTGGTGGATGGGTCAAATTGAATCACGTCATCTGCTCTCACCCGAATTCCCAAGCTCATACTTTATGTGCTTCCGTGTAAGATGGGACAACGGTGAATATGAGTACATGAGTCCATGGGATATGGAACCTATCGACGAGAATCGTTTACCTGATGAGGTGGGTGGTGCAGTCTCAGTTTTACAAGAAGAAATTCGCGCAACACTTTACCAGCCAAAATCAGAGGAATGGCATCGTGGCGACAGAGATGGGTCGTGTCGCAGAATAATTAATGGCTTAGAACAAGTTATGCGACTTTCTATTGCTGAGCCATTCTTAGCCCCCGTGGATCTTAATATATACCCTAATTATGCGTACTTAATCGAGTACCCTATTGATTTGACAACAATTAAAGCTAGGTTTGAAAATCATTTTTATCGTCGCATCACATCTGCGCAATTCGATGTTAGATACCTTGCTACCAATGCCGAAAAATTCAACAGAAAGCATACGACTATTGTCCGACATGCTAGAATTATCACAGATTTATGTCTACGAATTATAAGGTAAATGGTTAATTAAAACTTTAAAGTAACATAAGTAATTATTATTTTTGAAGGGAGCAAAATGATATCGATGTTGCACCTGTGTATCACCAATTGGTTGACATGTATGTTTCGTCGGAATCGGAGAATGAAAATAATGAAAATGAGCCGGGACCCTCGACAAGTACTGCAGGGCCATCCAGTTCAGCTACTCGCAGAAGCAACGGAAGCAGTACAAGGTTTGTTTATAAGTTCTTAAAACAATTTTCAAATATAATAAATATTTGGGTTTTGTAAACAGAAACCTCCGAAATCGTGACGATGATGCTTGGCAAGCAGACTGTAGGAAGCTACTAGATATGATGTGGCTACGACCAGACTCAACTCCTTTCCGTGAGCCAGTAGATACCATGCAGTTTCCAGACTACTTGCAAATTATTGATACGCCAATGGATTTGCGTACGGTTAAAGAAGACTTACTGGGTGGCAATTATGAGGATCCCTTGGATTTTGCAAAAGACGTCCGATTGATATTTCAAAACTCCAAGAACTACAATACAAATAAGAGGTCTCGCGTAAGTAATCTTTTTAAGCATACCCCATTGCATTGAGTTTTGAGTGTTCGATGTTTAAATTGTTCTGCCTTAGTGTGGAATCAGACATCTTATTGCACTCGGCACATTGCTCGCTTTAATTCATCACGAAAACAAATTCTTCCTCCCTTTCCAATCATGCTTTCTCTTCCTGTGTCTGTCTGTTGTCGTTGTGTGTATAGGATCAGTCGACGGTAAGATATATTAGTTATTTCTTTTTTTTCTTAACTAGATTTTTATTCGTTTGTAATTGTTGAATTTTAAATTATTGATTAGTTTTTCTTTTCTGATAACAATTTTTGTGAAGAAAATACCAAGCAATCATATTTTAAAAAATTGTATAGGTTTCTACTTCAGTGTAATTTCTTTTTCTTTTTGTTCCCCAGATTCGCAACGCCAGTTCTACTTGTTTAATACTAAAGTGTCAGTCAGTTGTTTTTCTTTCAAAATTAAAATTTGATACAAACAATCAAAGAAAAAACCAACGATCTGGTCCGGTTTTTTCTATAATACATTCAATATTTGAGATAACAAAACAAACAAAATCATACAAATTTTTAATGTTGTCTTCAAAAATAAAATCTAATCTAACCGGGGAAAAAGAGCATATATTCTGGTCCCAACCCAATCTTCAAATATAGCTTGTGAATAAGGTGGCAGTGGAACAGTGTACGTAATGCCTGACTTCTAACATAAAGGTGTCGGTTTGAGCCTCACTCTAGGTAGAACTCTTTGTTATCTGACTTTTTATTCTATGCCCATTGTAACAAAATAAAATTCTTTCTTAACATTTTAGTTCTAATAGTGCTGTGCAATCCTGGGGCTAGATTTCCGCTCACGTTTCGTGCAATCTATTATACCATTGAAGTGGTAATCTGACCCCTGGCTCTCCAAAAGCCTGAGGTCCAGTAGGCATATGTTTATAGTTTTTTTTTAATCTTTCCTTGGAAATATGTTTCCCTGGTCCTAAATATATTTCTTCAAATGTGTCATTAAAAACATGGCAACTTCAATCGGACTCATCAGTGACTAGTCAAGGACTTTTTCATTGGCAATTTGTATTGAGTTCAGTTCGACTTAAATGGATTTTTTGACAAAGACAAAAAATACAAATTCTATACAATACTGAAGAAAAAATCAGCCAAGTAAAATACTTGCCATTTAATTGTACTATTTTCAATCAATAATTCAACAACCGATTTCCTTACATTCTGCTATCCGTCGGGTAAGCTGTGTTTATAAAGAAAAACAAGATCAGAATAGAGCGGAAAAAACTAGGTTTCCTATAATCTATTTTGTCCAAAACTCCAATTTTCAGTATTTGAAATATAGGTACTTTCAATTTTCTCAAAAACTACAAGACATTTAAGTGTAAGTTACTGTCAATTTTGTTAGCAAATTGCCACGGAATCCAAAAAACTTTGGATTTAATTATGAATTTCCACTTCGACCTTTAATAAACAACTTTGGAAGAATCACATTGAAGCAAGGATCTTTTTTAAAAAACATCAAATTTTGTTTAAGGGTCTACCTTAATCATTTCTGTATAACAACCGTTTTAAAATAAAGAAGTTACAAAAAGTTCCCATAGATTTGTATGCAAAACAGAAAATAGCGATTAGCGACCTTAGAGGAAATCTAATGGGCTGAAGTTTGACCAGGCATATTATTTTACTAAACTCTAACTAAAAGGTTATTGGCATTGAAAATCGAACAAATTTTAATTCTTTTGAATCAGTCTGATGTATGTACATACATATATACAAATATATACATAAGTACATTGTAATGGGCTAAAAATATATCGGGACAAATGTCACTCTCGCCTAATCGGGATGCTTGGGACCGAACTCATGTCAGATAAATAAAAATTCCAGTTGATGGAATAGTTTGTTTTCTCACTGAAATATCGTAATTTATGGAACGAAACCAATTATAAATTTATTTTCTCTAGAATAACTCAAAGGCAATTAAAAAAAATTACAACAGGCTTGTATATGCGGCTATCTGGCATATATCTGGCACCCATACGCGTACTTTATTGGCGATAAACTGTTATAAGTTTGTATTTTTCGAGTCTCGTCCTTTTTGGCCTTGTAAAAAGTTTTTCAATAACAATTTCGCTTAATAGAGTTGAATTCAAATAAATGGTTTAATTTGGTGGGAAAATATATATCGGTCAATCGAATGTCGGATAATCGAGATTATTATTCCTCTTAAATGAATTAATCGTAGTACATACATACCATAACAAGTAACTCAAACACAGTACTTATAGAACAATCGAGGGGTCAAAAGGGCAATCTTTCTCCAATCACAAAACCATGGAATTCCTTGAACTAGACACAATAGCCTCCATGAAACCGTTTAGAAATCTTGGAAATACTAACTGGGATACCTGCAATAGGGAATTTTAAACTAGAATTAATTCCTTAAAAAAATTCACTAAATAGGCCTGAATCCATCACAGAATTCACAGAAATTCTAAATGAAGCTTTTGAAAAAGGATTTCTCCTTAAACAGGTAAATAAAGGTAATAAGAAACAGCCTTGGTGGACACACGAACTTTATTAGAAAAGAAACGAGAAAACTTTTCGATAAAGCCAAACGAACTAGAAGTGAACTAGACTGGGAAGCATACAGAAACAGTCAAAGCAAATTCAAAGCCGAAAAAACGGGCAAAACGCAACTTCCGCAAATTGAAGGGACTTATGAATCAACGAGACTTAGGAAAGTTTTAGCAAACGAACCAGTTCCTCTAGGGTCCCTTAAAGATCCCTATGATCAATGGATAGAACCATGTGAAAAATCACTCGAGCTCCTTATAAAACTCATTTTCCTGGTTGTAACTTTGATGTTAACTAAGAAGAAGTAGTACATACAGAGCACACGGTGCCACCAGAAATTGTAACAGGATAAAATAAACTGATGTAGTACGTTTTTAGCTTACAATTCCTATAAATTTTACAGGGGACAGAAGACATCTCAATAAAGTTGAAATGTTCCTTAAATACTATCAGCAAGTACAGAAAAATATTAAATATCACAGCAAAAAGCCGACCCTCTGTAAGAAAACCCAAGCTTGTTTTCCAATTTTCTTCAAATTCAAAACGTTAATAATCTGTTCTTATTTCATGTTTCATTGACATATCATTTTCAAAGAGTTTTCGGAAATATTTTATCATTTTTACTGCAGTAAATGTTTTAAAGAGAAGGCGTACTGTTTTAATGATTGTGTCATTAGATTCAGCTTTGAAAAGTACCTTAAGATTATGTGTCATGGCCCTTGATTATACCGTAAGAAGCATTTTAGTTTGCTAACCTTCCACTTTTCCTCCTCACCCTTCTTTTAATGCATCTATACCAAAAGCTAATGCGGGGAATTTAGGGAACTTTAAATATAATGTGCAATTATGCGTCAATACCATTCTTAATATTGTGGGAGTTATTTATTCAACCTCAGAACCACAAGTTCGCGCTATCCTGGCGTGCATTTTTTTCATTTTACTTGAGAATTGAGAGATAATTGTCAAGAAATGAAAAATATTTTTACCACACCATGTTTGTTTACTGTTACCTTAGCCGAATTTACTCCAGATTTCAGGTGTGGTGTCAACACATACATACAGACAGACAGGAAATTTTCAAAAACACATTTAATTTTTGAAATCAAATTGAACCAAATCGGCATTGCAGTACAATCAAACTAGGTTTTGTCATCACATAAACTTGTTACAATTGCATTTTTTAATTTGCGATATCCCCCTAGCGATTCCTCATTATTAAAAGAGGCAAAATTGAGTAAGTGCTGAAGGGAAAAGACGCCAAAAATTTTTAAAGGCCAATAATTTGCAATGTCTAGCTTACTTCAAATTAAAATGATTGATAAGATTACAATTCCATTTGTTTAATGTATTAAACCTAATTATTTACAAGAACAAACAATTTAAACGCCTATAAATCCTTAGAATTAATTAACTACACGAGCGAGTTATCACCAGTTAAGAAGCGAGTAGAGCGGGAGTGATTTTAATATATGTACATTAGGCTGGTCCCTAAATTGGACATAGTCTTCTCCTCCTCAAAATCCTCTGCCAATACTTTCTTGGCAGGAGAAGAAACAAACAGCCAGTCGATATGATACATTTGTTTGGGAACGAGGTTTTAATTCTCGCCGGTTCATTTAATTGTCATTGAAATTGCTCTAAATCTTTATCTTTTATACCGTTGAGCATGTGGAACAATCTAGAAAATCCACTTACTTAGCGTTTATTTCCTGAGAAGCACTAATGAATTTGAGGACATGTGGTTTTCCATCTTTAATTAAGCCAAGCTTCTGTTAAGTTATTTTTTTTTTATTTTTTCAATGTGCCCAACAATAATCATCATTGCTAAATATTTAAATTATTTTTCTGTATAGTAGTTTTAATAGTATGAATATGAAATAATTTAAATGATCATAACATCTACTTGTGTTTTGCAGATTTATTCAATGACACTTCGACTGAGTGCACTCTTCGAATCACACATCAAACCAGTAGTATCGAGTTGGAAGGCGGTTCGTCGACGTTTGAACAAATCTATAAATAAACGCACACCCACTGATCGAAGTCGCAATCGATCTGGTCCATCACGTCGAGCAAAAACTACTAATGGTGGCCGAGCAAACAACCGGCATCACAGTTCTGATGATGAGGGTGCTGTTGAAGAAACCACACAGCGTCACCGTTCTACAGCAAATGGTGCACAACATCGCAGCAGCAATCGCAACAGACTACCCAGAAATGCTTCTGGTTCCCACGCTACGACAGTGTTTAGCTCAAATAGAGTGACTTCGTCCAACCAAAGCGAATCACTGCCGGGTCCAAGTGGCCACAATTTACGTCGCAATGCATCTCGCCCGAATAGTCAAGATGTTGACAGGCAGAGCTCAGATGAATCCAGCTCTATGAGTAGTGGTTCATCGTCTTCAGAGGACGACACTGATAGCCATGATCATAATCAAGGCGGCGAAAGCAAATTAAGAACACCAAAAAAAGGTGGTAGTGCAGGTGGGTCTGGAGCTTGCAGCCGTAACAGAGGGAACGATTCCGAGGACAGCTATAAGCCGAATGAACGACGCTCGAGCACGAAGAGAAAAGCGCCGAAAAAGAAGCGGGAAGCTAAAAGTCGGCGAAGAATTGTTTCAGACGATGAAGAAGATGATAATGACGTTTCAAAGGGCCGAGGGCGAAATAAAACAACTCCAAAACAAATAGAATCAACTGGTACAAGTCCAAGTAAAAGAAATTATCGTAGAAAGGTCAATACCTCGGAAGAAAATGATGATCAGAACTCTGCCGATGCAGAAGAGCCATCTGGATCAACACATCAGCAACAAACACCAAAGAAAAAAACAGGTCGACCTATTAGATTATCACAGCAACCATCGACATCGGCAGCTGCAATAGCTGCGGTTTCTGTTCCAGTTGAAAATGAAAGTCCTTCAAGAGCTACTCGAATAAGTAACCGTCGCTCGGCGGCGGAAACAGATCACAGCTATCACCTACCAGTTCGAAATTTGCGTAATGTAGTTGTAGATTCGGAGACTGATCAAGAAGTGGCACGGCCTACAAGGCAGAGCGCAAGAAGAGCACTTATGGAATGGGCACGTGGCAGTGCCGAAGAAGATGAAGAAATCGATGTCGAACAAGAGGTTAAACTTTAAATTTTTTAATATTAGCTGCTTAATATATGCCCATTTATTTTTGTATACAGAATATTCCTACACGACCACGTGTAAATCCACGAATCATAAAGAAAACTTCGGACTCTAGCCAGGATGCAAGTAGTATTATCACAAATGGAGGCACTTTAAATATACCCTCAACAAGTCGCGCAGCAGTTCCGACAACTACCCGCCAGTTAAGAACAAATCGCAACACTAATGTCGTTTCGGAAGATGATGACGATGAGAGTGATAACGAACCACTTGCGTCGAGTCAAAATAGTCAACGACAGCGGTTAGGTAAGTTTTTTGTTTGCAATAAGATTCTTTGGATTCTTATAACGCTTACTTATATTTCAAATATACACATTTTTTGCAGATGATATTCATGACAGGCCTTTCACCAGGAATATAAGACTACAAACGACAACAACCCTCCGCAACACCCGTTCCCACACTACAAACCAGGATGCAATACCATCCTCATCATCAAATCTTTCGCGCTCTACTGCCAGCATTTCACACCAGGTACAAATCGATCATAACTACGGCGAGCCTGGGCCTTCCACAATTCGTAACACTCGGCGAGTACTTTCTCGCCACCAGCGCAATGCTGATGAACTTGATCTTGTAGAGGACCCACTTGAAATGCCAAGCGTAATTGGAAATGTGTCTTCTCGTCTAAGAATGCGCAATAATGTGAATAGCACAACACCCCAAGACCTGCCAACTGTAGTTGTAGCCCCTAGGCGTGGAAGGGCACAATACAGTCAAGAAACTAGTGCAACGGAGCAAGAGGTTGAAGAGGAGGCAGAAGCAAGTGAAGAAGAGGACGACGACTCGGGGGGCTCTGATGAGGGCACTGATGGTGGATCTAAAGATTCTGACTCTGATGATAACCAACCACTCACCTCTTTTGTTCCAACGCGAAATACTCGACCACCAAATCGGCGTCCAGCAGCAGTAGCAGCAAGTAATAGTAGAAATATCCGCCATATACGTCAGCGTAGAAAACGAAATCTTAACTCCGATGATGACGATGATGATCCTGGATTTGACGACGACGATGATGATGATTACCAGGGCGGGTCACAACAAAGAGGATCAAGAAATACTCGCAACCAGAAACGACCCCGCTATAATGAAGAATCTGATGATACTGCAGATAATCGTATGCGCCGAAGAGTTCCAATCAGGCACTCTAATGGAAACATAGCCACCACAGCAGCTGATAGCAACGAAGAACAAACTGATAGCGATAATAATGAGGCTTTAGTGAGCGTTAGTAGTAGGGGTCGAGTACGTAAAATTTCTGCCAAGGCAAGGGGAATTTTTAGGGACTAGCAATCACCTCCGCGGTCGGCCACAGGAGCCCACCGTCTAGTTGCACCTACATCTGTTGTGAGTGATTCAGCTGACAGCAATAACAGTGCAAGTGCGAGGAATACGTTCTTGCGTTTCTATTGATAAAAAACAGCACGAACCATTATATTCCACCGATTAATTTTCTTGGATATGTTTAAAGTCACATCTTTTCATTTAATATGTAAAACCATCATTGTCATCATCTGTAGTGATAGATGTCAGCATTTTCATCGTCAACGTTATTGCCTATGTATTTTTCCCCGGTCTGTTGATGATTTTTTAAAGTATCTTGAATTATTTTTTTTTTGTAAAATGAATTGTGTAGAAATTAATTTATGTTTATATAAATACAAACTTATATTTGGCTTTAAGCAACAAAATGGGATATAAAATTCAATAATTTATTTGTTTAAATTAAATTCGTTTATATATTTCTGAAAAACTGCTCGTATGCTTCTGAAGTTAGAACTTTAAAATAATTAAGTTTTTTCGGCAAGAAATTTTGTGGAGCAAAATATTAATTTGATTGCGAAAAAGAGGTTAAGTGAGGGAAAATTGTTTTATTTCGTTTTTTTTTCTGTGGATATAATAGCCATTTAATAAGTAAATTTAATTACAAGTAATATTACTATTGTCATTATTAATATGGTTATGTTATAAACAATAAAAATAACTAAATACAAAAAAAAAACATTTTCTAAGCTAAGAAAATAAAATAATTCAGATATAATGTTTAATTTTTACATCATAAATTAAAACAAACCTTAAATTATTCTCTCTGGATTCCGCTATCTTGGATGTCATAAATTTCCAGAGCTGAAGTTACCTCTATAATTTTTTTTTAACGTAAGAAATGACGAAAATTGTGCGAAGACCGTTTTCAATAAATTTTATTTGAAACTCTTTAAAAAATGTTAAATAGTTAAGGGCCATCCAACAAAAGAGGTCGCAAATTCGAAAAGTAGCAATAGTCAATCCAAACTCTGGGGTTAATGATGGGAAACAATATCGGCCAAATCTCGAACTGGGTTATATCTGCAAATAAAAATTCTCGGATTTTTCGCATAACTTCTGTGTTTTCGGAACAACAGCTCTGATATTCAGCTCACAGCTATTCGTTGGGGGCGTTATTTTCATCTGAAAGAAATATGAAAATTCGCAACCATGCTCAGTTTGCTATTCGACGGTTATATGAAAGGGAAAAGGGCCAAGAATATGCAACACTATGGATTTGACCCAAGGTATATAGAATACATGTTATGCTATTCCGAGTTGATTTTCAGGATCGTTCTGTATATCTACATCACCTGTGGACAAAAACGAGCATTAAAATCAACGACAAAGAAAAAACAGAAACACAAACAAATGCAAAGAGAATTGCATCACTTGGTGACAAAATGTGTGAGAGAAATAGGATAGCGACATGCGGCATTTCATACCATGTATTCTATTTACCTTGGATTTGGATACGACCCTTCTACGCCTTTCACGCATCGGAATTGCACTAACAATAGGTTTTACTATCGAAATCGAGATGGCGTCACAGCTCAAAAGGCACTTAATTTGGTGTCTGAGTTAACTCACCAAAGTCGGAGTTAACTCACCAAAGTCGGAGTTAACTTTGGATTTCAATTGACTGAAAAAAAAACGTTTCTGGAGTAAATTCAGATTTAACCCCGAAACAAGAATGATATCGCACTGAAAAACTCATCCTAATATAAAAATCTAAACATTCTCAACCCAAGAATTTGTTCAATATTTTCTTACAAAGTCAGGTATGCGTTTACAATATGGCTTGTACATATTATGTAGGTAAACTTGTTTAGTTTGCTGGTGCGTGTGGACCCGGCTTACGATACTTTCATCGTTCAATCATTTATATTCGTGGGGATTTTGTAATTTTTGTAGATGAGTTTGATGTACTAGCTCCTGTTAAAATTGGAATGCGAATAGGACAGACGGATGTAATGGCAAAAAGACCATGTAATTGGATATACATTTTTTGCAAAGTAAACAAAATTGCAGAGGAAAACTGAATCACATTGCAATATTACATTCCATGACTTTCAATCCAACTGATGCTGTGTTTGAGGTGTGCGTATACAAAACAAATAAAAAAACTACGTCGCACATGGTTCCATAGGTATTTAATATAATTGTTAACGTCTACCGATTTCAATAAAATTCTATGAACACACAATTTTTTTTAATAACCTTGATCACGAACGAAACAAAAAATTTTCAAAGCTTAGTGCCACCTTCATTATGTAGGTATATTAGGGTGGTCGTTAAAAAAAGTCATTTTGGATGGAACTTAATCGGCTCTAAATTTCTTAATTTTTGTTCAGATTTTTTTCATTCCCTTCGTTGTAGGGGTAAATATAATTGCCTATTTATTTTTTTCATTATATATAAATTGATTCGCGTAAAATCTGCCAAGAAATTCAGGGGGTATAGATAGAAGTAGACAAGAAAAAATTAGCAACAGTTTTATCAAAAAATTATTTTCAACTCTAAATTCTGAAGAAAAATAAAAAAACTTATGAACTTTTTTTACTTAGTGCATGCAATAAAGGATTTGTTACGCTTTAAGTTGTCAAAGCTCTTACCTTATAGTTTTTGAAAAAATTGAAGAACACCATTTTTTTCTTTTCAAAATTTTGAATTTTTGGCGAAATTGTGTATTAAATGCTCTTTATTTGAAAATAGACCATAACAATTGACTACTAGCTTTCCAAAAAGCTACAAAATAATACTGTTAGTACTTCCGTTGCTATTTTATATTTTTTTCTATTTCATTTCATTTTTTTTTTATAAAATTGCCCCTTCTTTCTAAGCGGGGGAAATCAACAAAGGTCATTTTAGTGACAAATTAATCGGTTTGCCTACTAAAACCAAGGAAAAACAAAATAAACACATTAGAGAGCTCTCTCACCTCTCTTGTTGTAGTTAAATGAGTAAAAAACCAAAATGAGATTTGCACGAAAAATCGGTAAGTGATGAAAATGGAACATAGCAATGAAGTCTTCAAAAAGTTATAAAAATATGAACAAATTAGGATTTTTAACTTCCAGTAGATGAAAGTTTCAATACGTGCAGAAAAGATTTTCAAAAAATTTCAATGAGTGTTTTTTTTTTTTATTATAGCAATTTAAAAAAAAACCTTGTTAAATTTCTTTAGTCTCGAATATCTCAAGAAGAAATCATTAGCAAATTCGGGTTAATTTAAATCCACGCATATTAACGTGGTAAAAAACTGGAAAAATATAAAAACATGTCAGCTTATAGTTTTTTTTAAAATAAAAAAAAAGTTGCTGAAAATTTTTGGAGAAAGTGGTTTTTGTCGAATATCTTCAGACGAAACAATGATATTGGCTTTGGGGTCATTTTATTCTATGCACTAGTTTATTAATAAAAATTAGTAAAATTTTCAAAAATATTGAATCAGTCGAACCAAAGAAACTATAAGCAACTTTACCAATAATTGTTAAAAAATGTTTTTCGTCTCAAATTTCTGAAGGACAGACAATGATATTGGCTACCGGTTAATTTAATTCTACACATTGGTTTATTATTGATATTTCACAGGAATTCTTACAAATTTCAAAAAAAATAGTTTCTTTTTAAAGCGAACAAAATAAAAAAAACTACAAAATATTGTTGACATTTTTTTTTCGTCTCAAATATCTTGAGAAGAAACAATGATGTTGGCTTTGGGTTAATTTAATTTTATACACTGGTTTATAATTAATAGGATTTGCAATAAAAAATCGACATGTAGTTTTATTTAAACCAAAAACAACAAGAAATTGTACCAAAATCGTTGTAATTTTTTTTTCTCTTAAATATCCATACAAAATGGTATTGGCTTCGGGTTAATTAAATTCTTTGGAACCTGGCCTAGAATGGCAAACCTAAGGAAAATATTCCATATCTCGGATCCAAAGTTATAAGAAACTAATTTTTTTAGCATAGTATAAACAAATACGCTTTTTTTTCCTTATTAAAAAACAGCCAAAAAGTATTTGAATTTATTTTTTTCCAAAGGACCTTCCATGAAACATTCCAAAAATGCGGGGGTAAAATGGCACACCAGTATGCCAAAGTAAAGCAAAAACTTTTCTTATTATAGTACTTTATATTTATATACCAAAAACGAACTTACATTAAACATTTTATACAAAAATTCCTCTTAAATACAAAAGGATTTTTTCATTAAAACTGTCCATACAAGGAATTTAAAATTAATTATTTAGAAACATATTTTTTTCAGCCATTTCTTTGTTTTAAATTGCCTTTAGGGTGTTTCGAAATGATATTTCCGTTCATGACTGCCACTCTGAGTGGCGGTGGTACTGAACAACCATTTTTGTCTGGAAATAAAATTTTATAGTTAGTACATGTCTAAAAAGGCATACTGAGCCATTTTGCCCAAAAACATGGTCTACCATTTTGGCCGTTCGTAGCCATTTTATTCAACGTCTAACATTGTGTTAATTTTCATACATTTAGTGAATTTTTGATACTTATAAATAGAAATAAGGACTTTTTGCTTACATGCGCTCACCTCGCGTAGTAAATTACTCAACTTTTTTGCATGGAAATTCTTTAGCTTTACTTTTGTACGACTCTTGCAGCGGTTGTTCAAAATAAACGGACCTGTTGATTAAAATATAACAGCTGGATGCATTAAAAATTTGGTTTTGAGCAGTGCTGCCAGGAAAACCAAAGGGTTGCGTTCATAAATAACCTTAATTCTGCTCGCTTATATTTTATTAGCCAGTGTGCCATTTAAGGCCAGGATCCCCTACACTCTAGTTCATAATTGATATTTGATTGGTTTTTTAAAATAATTCAACAGACTGTTTTTTTTTTAAATGAAACTACTATAAGAAACTATCAAAAATTAACTAACTTTCTTCTCAAATATCTTGAGAAGAACCAATGATATTTTTTTCTTAATTTGGGGCAAATGTAAATGTCCAAATGTAAAACCTCAAAAAACCTGTAATAACGGCCACCCTAATTTAAATACGTTATACATTCATAAAACGTATACCATAATAGATACAAGTCATATAAGTTTAACACATGTTTATAAGCCTGGGTTGAATGTCTACGAATACAGTGGACTGTTTAATTTATTTATTAAAAGGTATAAATAATTTTACTAACCAATATCTATCTTTACATCTAAAATATTAAAAAATGGCATTTTTTTATAATTTAAATACTTCTAACAACGTTTTCATCATAATCCTCTATATCATCTTCGCCTTGATCAATTTCCACATCAGTCGGCTTCAGTGGGTACCCTTCCTCAGGCTTTACTATTTTAACACCTTTCATTCCTAGCTGGAGACAGTCATAAGATCTAAAAATTTATATGTAAGTAGATGTATCTTAGCAATATTCTCATTTTAAAATAACCCTATTGGTTTAATTACCTTTCAAAAAGCTCATATCCCTGAAAATATCCAGCTAAATCCATGCAAACATGCATATTACGACCAAAAAAGTAGACATCGTAAAACTTTATACAAGCTCTAACAAAACCTAATCTAGGTGGTCGAAAGCAAAATGGAGGTGGGTTTTTTCCTGATACGCTCCGTTGGAATAGAACACGATTATTCAGTTTCATACGAAGATCAAAGGCAAAGTCTTCCGGCTTGTAGACGACTTCCATACATCCGTTCAAACCGACTAGTGAAAGCAATGCTGTGTAAAGAGAATTACTTTTAAAATCGAAGAAATTTATGTTAATAATAAATTTGTTTTGCAATTTACATGTGCAACACCTGCAGACGCCTTTATCACATGAGCATGGTATTCGACTAGCTAGTTGTCCTAAGGGGTTTGAAGATGTTGTTGCTTGTCTGGGTTCCTCTTCTGCATATAATTTGTTAAGATAAGAATTTAGAGTTCCAAGTTCTTGTATTGCTTCGTAAGCAATGTCATTTCCTGTATCTATGGATTAAAAAAGTGAAACAAAGTAAATAAATGGGCAATAATATTAAGATAGTGCTCAGCCTAAGTATTGCAAGGCAACCTAGAATATATTAAGGGTATTTATGCAACGTCGTAAGTTTACAAATTGTGTAAAATGATAAGTTTACGCAAAGTTTGCATGAACGACCTTTTTTAAACATTTGATTAAATTGTTAAATAAATGATTTCAATCAGAATAAGAGTCACAATTACGTTTGGATAAGTTTAACCAGTTTGGTAATCTTACGCAGCAAAATCCTTTGATAAGTTTAACCAAATTGTGTAAATCATTTCCCATACAAAATTTGACAGTTCATTAACCAAAAGATAAACTTATCCAGTTTGTAAACTTATCTAGGGTTTTACGAAGTTGCATGAATACCCTTATTATATAAGCCTTATCATCAATTTCAAGGCAAATATTGATCACTAATAAAACCACCGTGGAGCCTCCGGTTCCTTAGGCCTTGCAGGTGCAGGGAACTAATGCATTGGACTATCACTCCAACGAAATTCAAAATTGATTGATTTGTTTTCAAACTTTAATGATTTTTTTCCAAATAAATACAATTAAGTTGTTTTGGTATCAAATATTTTTTGTATATGGTTAAAAAAAGTATCCTGTTACCGTTTCCAGAGTACCATCTATCTCTATATTAAAATTCATATTAATTCATTCAGCGTTTTAGGCGTGAAAAAGTAACAAACAAACAAACACACTTTCACATTTATAATATAAGTTAGGATGTTCAACGAAAATAATTCGATTTTGATGAAATTAGATAATAACTTACATTTTTGTTCTTCAAGCAAGCTGTAAACTTTTTGAAGAAAAACATATAGTCCAGTCATGTTGTATTTTTACTACGCAAATTGTGGGGTAGTTTTGATTTTGCCACTCTCATGTTTTCTGGGCTGCTGAATCCGAATCTGAGGTTTGCGACTAAAATTTCGTGAACAACATGGAAAAAATGCAAAAAATGTACAAAAATGCATTTTTGGAGTTTTCACTAATGGCTAGAAAACTACCAATTATTCGAAAATTACATCAAAGTACCATTGAAAGTATTAGGAATACTCCATATTTGTATATTTCCAATAAATATCTGCCTAGGTTTTTTTTCTGTGACAATCCATTTGAACTCAAGCGCTATTTGATAATTGACGTATTTTTACATTTTCCGAAAATCCACTCGAAGGCACAATAGACCGAGAGCTACTGGTGAACGTTTTCTTAAAGTTTTTTATACCACTCCAAATCGTGCATATAATTTGTAATTGTGCAAACTATATGTGACCAACCTGGCAGCGATACCGTGGTCCCTTGACAAATAAAATGTACTTTCAAAATGCAAAACAAAAACCGTTTTATACCTCCCTAAGTTTCGTTCACTTACTCATACAAACAATATGCCGCCAACTTGGCAGCGTCACGACTGCCCTAAAACTAGAATAAGGTACTCTCAAAACGCATAAAATAAATAAACATGCTTTATACCAAATTACCAAATGTCATTCACTTATGGTTTTCTTTTGGTAGCAAAAATTGATTTGTTTCTCTTCTGATTTGTCAAAACACAGATTTTGATAATAAAAGCCTTCCAATGGTGAAAAAATCTATATTTTTTTATTGAAAATCAAATTTGCAGATTTGGATTTTTCGGCAGATTTACGCCTTTTTTAATAACACTATTACACGCCAGAACAATTGACAGCCATCATCATTTTTTGAGAAAGATAAGTTTTGCCAGCTTCAGCCCCACTTAAAATCGAAAGTTTTGTAGAAAAAAAAATATTTATCAAAGCTAAAATACAATATAAGTGAATAGCAATGCATATTTTTAGTCAAATTTTCTATGCGGCGCAGTACGAGAAATGAAAAAAATTACTACAAAAACATAAATAATTGCTCAGAATCAACTTAAGCAATAAATCAAATATTTGGGCACTCCCCAACCCAATGTTCCTATAAGATCTTCTACGTATGTGCACCAATGTCATGTTAACATATAAATTATAATATTTTAAGCGATCACTTTACGCAGAATAAAGAAAAGGTGATTATCAAAATTGACAATCAAAACAGTGACAGTCAACTATCGCCTTATCCGATTCCACCTCTGAATTTACCAACAAAGAACCCCATTACACTAATTACAAAAAAAGACAAAAGAAAATAAAAAGTGTATATTAATAATAAATTTGAAATAAAAACTAATGCGAATAAATAACAATTGAAACATTTTTAAATTTCTAATTTAAGAGGTGATAGGCAACGGTCAATAGGAACTTAACGAATCTGTCAATTTCAAGAGTGACAGCTTTCATTGTGGTGGAAGTGTCAAATTCTTAAGTGCAAAGTGAAAGAAAAAACATTTTCAAAGCAAATTTCGATATGATAATTCGCCACAGCGCTGATTTTGACGTTTGTAAATGAACGAGAGAGTGATATATTAGGTGTTTTTCTTTTTTAGTTCAAAGTAGACCCCGAACTGTCAAACAAAAAACTGTATTTTTTTCGTTCTGAGTTTGTTCAGAGCGCGCACTATGAGCTCAGAATAAAATGACTGTACAGACAGATTTTTTGTTGAACGCAAGCATTTGACCGTCTTCGCTTTGGGTTATTCTCAAAAGCGAAAATGCACGAAAACGATCTTTCCAGTTTTCTCATTTGAGTTCTAAATATATCCAATTTTCTCAATTAATTTTCAAATAATTCCAGGTCACTTCCATTTTTACTTCCACTCTCTCATTAAAATATCAGCTGTTTCCAAAAATTTGACAGAAGGTCTGTGTCATCGTAACTTTTTTTTCTACTTTCTACAAAAAGTATTTCATGATTTTGCGATCTGTTGCTCTAATTTACAAATAAAGCATTTAGTTGGACGCAATGGGTGTTTTTAAATGCGAGGAGAAGAGTATTTATACATTTGAAACGCTATTGCTTTCCATATAAGGTCGAATATAAAGCAAATCGTTTTTGAGATAAGGAAAATACAAATCCGCCATTGAAAGCGATCCGAAGCGCTTTTCAGAATAGGCCCCAGAGCTCTTTTTTGAGTTAAGTTAAAAAATAAAAACGCCTATTGCTATTTGTTAAAGAGCTATCCCGTCAATACAAAGCTGCACTTTTCTGACAGTTTTCACACACTTGTGCTGCTCTGTTCTAATCTAGTTTTTTTCATTACATTTTTCTACAACACAGCTTTGATGTTTCATTTTCATTCCATCGCATGGTAAGTTATAACTTTTTGTTTTTGTTATTAAAGCCTAGTTTAAAAAAAAACTGCAAATATTTTCGCATATCAAAAATAATTGATTAATTTTAAATAATTAAATTAAATAATAATTAATTAATAAAGCAAAATTAATTGTTTGCGTGATTGATTCAAGCAAAAAAAAAACCATTGCGGTCGTGAAATGTCATGCAAAACAATGGACCGGCAAGTGTGGTAAATAAAATATTTTTTTTTTGGATGGTCGGCTTACACTTAAAAAAAATGTATTCACCTTAAGGCATATTATTTGCATGCAAATGGTTTTTGCATCCAAAAATAATTATTTTCCATTTTTAGGCCTATAGTTTATTAATTTAGGGTAATTAATGACTCAATTGCATGATATCGAGTACGGAAAACTTTTCCAATCCTTGACTAAACTTACCGTATTTATGTATTTCTACAGCCTAGTTCTCTGTGCTAGTGAAAACGAAATTTCCATAAAAAAAATACCGGTTAATTCACAGTAATGGAATTCGCAACGAGTGGTAATGGTTCGTTTATGCATATATCACGACATGATTTTCATTTCTCAACGTAAAGGCCCCGACCCATAGAAACCGTACGTCCGTTGCGACGATGGATACGTTGGCGCTGGCCGGATGCGACGGATTGAAATCAAAATGTTTCAAGATTCTATCAAATAACTATCATAACATTTTTTTCAATCAAAGCGAGTACTTAAAATTTTAAACTGACATGAGTAGCTACCAAAAATTTACGTGGAGAATCACTGATGGTTTCTTTATTCATGTGTACCTATTTTGAAGCGATTTTAATCTTTCACTTCACAAGAGGTGAGTAAGGATTGGAAAATTTTAAAGTTAGTAAACAATAACCTACAAGGAATACATTTTTCTTTTAAACCACAGAAGATTTTTTAATATTGTTATTCATGCTATTTTTGAAGCAATATTCCGGCATAAATTGTCGTTAATTCCTTAAAACTATTTCCGAAGCCGTTATATTAAAGAACTTGTTGCTTTAAAAAATTTTTCTTCATACGTTGCTCCTGAGGTATTCTATTTATTTTTCCACTCGTCTTGAATTATAATAGCAAGTTTGTGTAATCCAGTCTTCCGTTTTATTTTTCAATTTATTAGGTAAAAAGTTAAATAATATTTAATAATTTAGTAGACAAAATGTCTACAATAAAGATCTCTTAACAAAATAAAGAAATATTGTCAACAGAAAAATCTTTCACAAAAAAGTTTCTCGCATGATGGGTTCTTCTTGGTACACGCATTATTTATGTAATAAAGGCCGTTTTTCAAAATTGACTCCAGTTGCAAAACAATTTTTTTCGTTCATTGATATAAGACTCATAACTTACATCGCGGAACCACGATTCCTACTTTGGTAACTGATTATGAGATAAAGTTAATAAGTAGATATAAGATTTGTTTTATTTACCATTCTCCGAATTGACAAAAATAATTTGAGCGCACAAAATCATTGTCACTGATATAATCCCTGGTAAGACAACCATCGTATTTATTTATTAAGTTTAATTATTTTTTTTCTTAACTTAGTAGACTGTTATAATTTAATACATATGGCACAAAATAAATGATACGTCTGATGCGTGAAATATAAAAACCAAAACTGAGCATGCATCCCATTCCCAGGTGATTTTTTGTTTTGTTTTAGAAATTCACTTAACAACTTTCTTTTACGCGAGATATAGCACAAAATGAACTTTTAAAGATACACAAAACGACAGTAGCCTAGTGATACCACAACCAGTTGGTACCAACTTCTTAAAAAGTGGACAGCTTTGGGCAATGGGATCATTTTGTCGGCCGCAAGAGTGTCGATGTCACAAATTCTATTTGATGGGTAGGTACTCTCACTTTTAATAGGCTAATTATAAGTGAAGTGCGAGACGTAAATAAAATCAACAAGATTAAAGAAGAGGTGTTGTTAATGAACAGATCGCATTCATTGATTATCACACATGCTGCAAAAGAAAGTGTTTGTTTTTGTAGTAACTTTATGTGTAAGTTGTTATTAAACAATTTCATGGAATTATTGTTTTAATTGCTGCAAGTCAATTAAATCGGTCATTTGAAAAAATGCATTTAATAATTTCACCTTTTATTAAATTAAAATATGAATCCCAAAAAATACAATTACCTATTAACTACACATATAGACCAGTGCCAATAGTTTTTTTTAACAAAAAATATACATAAGCAGTATATGGGTGAAGGGAAAATTTCAGATTGTCGGTAGGTACCTTCTTATATAAAAAAGGAAAAATAAATTGCCCTGCAACAGATGACCGGAAGTGGGATGGGCTGGCGAAAATGTGGGGCGGGGGTGTGAAATCGCTGTTTTTTATGATTTCTGGCTAAAGTAGACCCCTTATCGAAAAAATGTTAATGGAAAAGTTGTAGATAATCAAGAGACCTTAAACTTTTACATGGATTATTTTTTGTACATAACCTCAAAAATATTGATAAATATACGAAAAACCAATTTATTGGTTTTTATTTTTATCTTTTATAAAAAATAATTCGATTTTGATGAAATTAAGTAAAAACAAACGTTATTATGTTTAAAGCAAGCTGTAATTTTTTTGAAGCCAAATATACAGGGTGTAAAATGCACCAAAATGCTAGAACGAATAGTTTGGGTTAAGTTAAGTGTATTTCCCCCCATTTTGGCGGGAATTTTCTAAAAAATTGGCTTAAAACGGAAAAAACTATTAAAAACAACGGTACCTAAATTTATAATATTATAAGAATTTTATATATTTGATATTTTAAGAAATTCTTTTTCTTAAGAATAGCAGATAAATTTCTCTTATAACCAGTAGCGGATCTAGGATTTGGCTGTGGGGGGGGGGGGGGGGCCTTGAGGCTATTATTTTGTATCCTCTCAATCTCAAGAGTAATGTAGGGCAGTGGTAAGAGTCAAAACTTTTTATAATGATTAATGAAAAAAAATTAGGAATGGTAATTGAGCACTTGGATCTATTCCCATAATGTCAAGAACGTCACACTTTACCAAAAAGTTGTAAGAATATTTTTGAGGAATCAAATATATGTCTTTTAATTCTGAATGTTTTTTGAAGAATCTTTGCAGAACATGCTGAATTTTAGCCCCCAAATTTTTCTTTAAAGACAAACTAAAATGTTTGCTAAATTTTAACATATCAATTGTGGATAAAATATCAAATAAAACAGTTGCTCTTCTTCTTTTGTTTTCTTTATATCAATTGAACAAAATGCGTTTTCCCTTTGGCTTTGATAAATTGTTTCTTGTCAAATATTTCTTGACTTCGATTTTCATTTTACCAAAGTAAAGTTTACCTAAATCTCATGAAAAAAATAAGCCCTTACAAATTCGCTCCAGAATAAAGCCGTAACTAACTATTTCGAGCGCTAAATTTTGACAGATAAGTTAGTAATGTACACTAAGAAACGAAACTTTAATTTTTTTCTCGAGTTGCGTACCACTCGGCTAAAACACTTGATCTAATTTTGGAGAGAATTTTGTTTTGGAGCAATATTTTAGAGCAATCCAAAACCAAAAAAAGAACTTAGATTAAAATGCGATTTTTAAGGAAGTTTTGAAATTGTTAAATAAATATCTTCGAGTTGCAAAATCAAATTGAAATAAAAGATTTGAATTCAATTTTGAGGACACTAATTGCATAATAAACAAACATTTTGTGATGCTGTTGCTCGAAAACATTTCATGCAAATTATCGATACCAAAGTTTTTTTTTGGCACCGGAAACACAGTTTTTATGACTAAAAGGTCTTAAAGATTTCTGGGGTCAGCTAAGCGTTAAAGATATCAATAACAGATGAGCTAAGGAAAAGTGGTGATATTACTTCATATTTTCAGATTTAAATATCTATTCGACTTTATTGCTTGTAGGCTCAACGCATACAAAATTATGCAATTTTAATTCTATCAGCATTTGCACTTATCATTTTCAATTAAAAGATACCAGAAGAAACATTTTAATTTATATTTGTCTCAATTGTCTTATTTTCATTTAATTTAATTAAAATAAACCATTTTATATACACTACTTGGCAAATGTAATCTAAAATTTTACGATCAGCTGATTTCTTGTTTGACAAGCAAGAAAGTGCAGGAACTAAAATGTTCGGGTAGATTCTTGCTGGAGGGGAAACGAAAAAAGTCAAAAGTTTTCTAAATTTTTAATTTAATTTTTAAAATTTCATTCATTCTTTTCTCTCGAAACACCAGCTAAGACTCCAAGCTAAATTTTGACATAAGTTTTTTGTGGAGATTACAACACAAAAGACAGCTGTTCTCTGAAAAGAAATTATATTCAACAATTTCAAAGAATTTTATTTCAATGTTTTAAGTGAATGTAACCAAATAAAATAGATTTTTCCCTTTGGCTTTAATAAATCGTTTGTCTTAGAATATTTCTCGTACTCAATTTTCTTTTTCACAATGTAAAGCTCACATAAATCTCAGAAATAAAAAAACCTGCCACAATTTAGCTCAAGAATTAATGTACCGAACAATTATTTCACCTGCTAAATTTTGACAGATGGCCCGTACAGTAAGAAGTGAAAATTTGATTTTTTAGCTGGAGCTGCATACCTCTCGGCTAAAATGCTAGGCTTAATTTTAGCTTGGCTAAATTTTGAAGAAATGTTTGTATGGAAGCGGAATTTTAGCTCAATCTGCGAACTAGGCTTAAGCCTAGTACGCAGATCGAGCTTCCCACTTTTCTCTACAAACACCAGCTAAAATCCTAACTAAATTTTGACATAAAATTGTTGTGGAGAATACATCACAACAAACAGCTGTTCTCTGAAAAAAAATGTATTCAAAAATTTCAAAGAATTTTCTTTTTATATTTCAAGTGAATATAATCAATTAAATAGATTTTTCTCTTTGGCGTTGTTAAATCATTTGTCCTTGAATATTTCTCGTTCTTAATTTTCCTTTTCACAAAGTAAAGCTCACGTAAATCCCACAAATATAAAAACCATCCACAATTTAGCTCGAGAATTAATGTGCCGCACAATTATTTCACGCGCTAAATTTTGACAGATAGGTTCCGTACAGCAAGAAACAAAAATTTGATTTTTTAGCTGGAGCTGCGTACCTCTCGTCTAAACTGCTTGGCTGAATTTTAGCTTGGCTTAATTTTGGAGAGAATTTTGTATGGGAGCGAAATTCTAGCTTGATCTGCGTACTAGGCTTTAAGGATTAAAAACAGTATCAAACTTTATTGAAAATTTTACCTGAAAAGGATCTTTCAAGGCAAAAGGTAATATTTTTCACTTAATACAGATACCTGAATTCCGGTTTTTCAGTTACTAAAAAAAAGTTTAAAATGAATATATCAGATGCTATCATTTAACATGTAAATTTGCTAATTTAACATCGTTTGTTTTGCCCAGTTCTGTTTTTTTTTCTTTCATTCAATTCCCTAGAGCCAATGGTCTTAAATCAACACATTTGACATGTTACTGTAACTGCCTGACAGAATGGGCGACTGAGCTGGAATAGATGTCAAAAATGCTGCAGTAAAAGTTAAAAATTGTTCAACTCTTGCAGCTCTAGCTGTAGCATTTTTGGCATCTATTCCAGCTCCATCTTGCATTCTGTTCAGGCAGTAGGTTTTTGAGCCCCACCACCGTTGTCTTGTTCAGTTCTCTTGAAGTTTCGGAAAACATCAGGTTACAGATAATTAATATACAGATAATTAATTACAAGGGTAACACGTGTATTTAACCGCACGTGCATTAGGGGGCTCCATTAAGAACGGTGAGGCTTTAAAATTGGGCTTAAAAAACTTAAATAAAACCACGATCTGTGTTTTCTTTTAAACTTTTAACTGTTATACCCCGTTACGCCCCATAAATTTTATATTGCTGGAAAGGTACATTTATGTACTTTCAAGTAAAAGTTGTATTAGCTGCGGAACTTGCGGATGCACTTTTTATTGAACTTTAAATGGCCACACCTCTTACTGTTTTAATTTAAAATCTGTCTGAATATGCCCATATATTGATATATTTTGTCCATCGGCATGAGTAGTGGTTAGTGAAACCAAAAAACGTCATAAAATGCCCTTTACGAGTTCTTAAATGTTGTCCAAAATGAAAATTATACCCCGCAATTACGATTAAAATAGATTTTATTTGTAAAAATCAATACGAGTAGATTTTTCTTAGAATTATTATCAAAATATATTTAATTTTGTTTTATAGTTCTCAAAAATAGTACACATTTGGTATTATCACCTTTTTTCGGTTAAACAATATGCATTTGAGGAGAGAAAACCCTTCATGACATATGATAACTTTATGTAAATTCAAATTCCACACCATCAAAATGAGTTTTTGACCCTAATGATTCTTTGTGCTACGTATTTTTAGATTTGTGGCACTGTGCATACATAATTATAAGATATAATTTTATAAAAAAAAAATAATACTTACAAAAATATCGTGTTTTTACAATGAAAATTACTTTTGTGTATCTATTTTTTTTAATTCAAAGTTAAAGATTAATCTAGAAAAAATTACTTTTTCTTGAACTCCTTATGCAAAATCATAGCCGATAAAATTCATTGAATTTAGTCGTTAAGAAAGACTTAATACTGAGAAAATTGATATTTGCTAAAAATACTCTACCAAAGTTAGTATCACCATGATGCTTGAATAAGTTTTTTTTTTAATGGTGTCAGTGGGCGCAAATTATTTTAAATTCATTTCTAACCCTGTTTTTAAACATGCGTGAAAATTTCAACAAAGTCGGTTAAGGCGTTCAGATTTAACGGAAGAGACTGCAACTCAATACAGACAAAAAAACTTTAAAAAACAAATAAAACGTGGGCGTGGCAAGAAAACATTGAATGGCTGAATTATTTGGAAGAACATCATCTCTCAAATATTCTTACATAACGGCTGAGTGGTTGAGATTTAATTTAATCATAACCGCCTCCCCATAATACAAACGGAATCACTGTGAACTAGGGTAAAGTGATATGGGTGAAGAAAATAAAAAAGACATTTTCCGTTTGTTTACTAACTGACCAGAGCGGGTCAAACTTGGGAAATCCAAAAATAAATGTTTTTCTGTGGAAAAAAGTAATTTCCTTTTTTTCTCAAGAACTGAGATACATTTTAGCATCCGTTTTTTATTGAAAATTAAAAAGAGTATTGAACTTTGAAAACAAAAATTATACTCAATTAATAAAATTTTGAAAAAACTTAGTTTGAAAATTAATTTTTCAAAAACTTTTCACTAACACAACTTAATTTAAAATGAAAATTAAAGAAGATACTTTTGGATGCCCAAAAAGGTATAGCACGGAATTGTAAAATTTACCATTGTTTTTAAATAATTTTGTTTCTATTTTAAGTCAATTTTTGTAGAAAATTGAACCTCTCGCTTATACGGGGGGAAACAGACCCCCTCCCATGGGATTTTTTTTCTTCTTTTAACCCAACCTACCCGTTCTAACATTTTGGTACATCTATATATATATATATATATATGTATACGAATCACGCTGTATGTTTTTGGATTTTTTGTGAATTTAATTTGAAACTAACTTAATTTTCTATCAAAAAAGTTGACGAAAAAATGTTTGCCAATCTATAATGCTAAGTTTTTTACTAGCTGATTTATTTCATTAGTATATAGAATTAATACTATAAAAAAAAACTTACAAAAATGTTTGATTTTTGAAAAATTTAGAACGCCATTCTTTTTATTGAAACATCTACTGTAAGATGGTGTACAAAAATTACACTGTTATTATGAAAAAAAAAACATTGTCAAAAATGGCGAGAAAACAAAAAAAACTATTTTTTAAGGTCCAATTTTTCCGTAAATGCTAGAAGCTGTTCATTGTTCGATCATATGAGTTGTATATATAAATAATTGAATACATTTGGATGACCACGGGCAGCGGTCAGCGAGATGACACTGCGAAAAGGAGTCATCGTCGTGGTCTGGTCGTCCAAACTTGGTTTTCAATGCCATGGCCATAGTGCCAATCTCGCTTTGCTCGTGACCGTTTACATGGTTATCAGTGTCATCGTTTTATCGCTTTGGTGTCACTTTGGCCTCGCCGGGTTTTTTGACATTGAGAATGTTTTGCCGTCATCTCGCCAAAGCTATTTTTTCAAAATTTAGTTTTTAAAGAGGTTAAAATAAGCTAAAAACGTGGTTAAGAGCTCCAAACATGGTTTCCAGTGTCATGGTGATCATTTTGCTGTAGTCTCGTCCATCCCATTAACACCGCTTTCTGTTGCGTGGTTTTCTCGCAATAGTCTCGCTGTGACATCTACTCGTGTTTTATTATATATCGTTCCACTTTTGCCTCGCCAAGGTCCGACCAATATAGTAATGAGAGTTTCAAGCTGCTGATCACTGTGCCTGAATGGCGAAAGAACACTGTTGACATTGACATTTGACACCTGCCTGCCGACTGGACAAACCCTAGGTGGGTCATTGGAGTTGTGTGAGTGGCACTGAAGACCCCAGATGCTAGCCACCCAATGCATACGGTAAGATTTGGGATCTCCCAATGAGGTGAACATTTCATTTCAAGAAATCTTCAATATCGTGCAGTCATCGTCGTCTTGGCCGTCTTCTTTGTGACATAGTAGTTATTTCAACTTGCGTTTTTTTTTCTTGTCTCAACCAAACTTACACACTTTACAGGCTTTTAGTCAAATCTTTTTTGAATCACCTTGAAACAGTTTTAAGAAGCAAGAGAATAACTTCTCATATGTAAATTAATGCATTTTTTCGGTACGATTTCTGATCATCTGATAGAAAACACCTTGTTTTGATGAAATGAGTAATAAAATCCTCTTATAAATAATTGAAGTTGATGCAAATATTACTCAAAAGTCTAGAAAGTCTTCTATCAAAATACTAGTAGTTTCTTGAAAGTACTTGAAAGTGCTTCTCAAGTACTTTGGTACTTTTATCAAAATACTTTAAAAATACTGGTACTTGCACTTTTTCAAGTACCAGTACCATGGTACTATGGTACATTGTATGTACCAGTAAAAAGTACTTGTACTTGAAAGTACTGAAGTCCTAAAATACTTAGGATATAAAGTTCCTAAAGTCAAATTAAAAATTTCAAAAATAAACGCCACCCTGCTACACATTCATATACAGATGTATGTGACTATAACTCAAGAAAGGGACCAGGAACGATTTTGAAGTTTGGAAATTTAGAGTCCTGGGATTATTTGCAACAAATCTGCGTCATTAGGAGGAAGGCGGGAGATCTGAGCCCTTTGTTTTTGTAAAATTGTTGATAAAAACTTTTCTATTTATCTCAGCCGCATGATAGATATATATTATTCACGATAACCTCCGCTCATTTTTGTGATAATTTAATTACTTTTTTCTTAATTTCTCAAAAACTATCAGTTAAAAAAAAATGTGAAGGCACAAATTGTAGCTTATGGGAAATTTTATTCACAATAGCCTTCGCTCATTTTTTTTGATAATTTTATTGTCTAAATGGTTTTCCAACATGATTTTGTTGCAAAATGAAAATCAATCGAGTTGTTGAATAAAGACCCTCCCCTTCCCCGGGCAGCCCAATAACCTGGTTTTATAATAAGATATTTCCAAACACAAATCGTACACAAAATTTGCCCATCGATTAATGAAATTTTAATAAATTTTCTGAAAAAATTTGCACCACCATAAAGGACTTGCATGATTTTCCTTGAATCTATTGATTGTATGAAAAAAAGTTATATAATCTTTTTTGCGTAGAATTTTATAAGCTACAATTTGAACAAAATTTTTTAAAAACTATTATTTTGTTAAAAGTTTTCTCAAAACCTCAAAATTGTGCAGTAAATGGACCCGAAGAATCTTCAGGCTGATGCCCAATAGGTGATGCATCCCTTTAGAATGTTTCGAACGACTGAAAATTTTTCGGCTAATTGATTTTCTCTTAATTGACTTTCAGATAATTGATGAATGTTGAAATTTGATATTTAAAAATATAATTTAGGTGCTTTCTTAATATATATAACTGGCTATATAAGTCGAGCTTATATAGAATTTAAATCTATCATGTTTATGTATGTATACATACTTTAATTACAAGAAAATAAGATTTTGGGTCACTCTTATAACTAACCAAATCAAGATTCGAAGGATTTCTAGCACTATTTACCTGTAGTAAGAAAGGCAATTTTGTTTATGCCCTGTCTTGTTACTTTAAAAAAAGCCAACTCAGCTTTGATGTATTGAGCCAACTTCAGTGCATAGGTGCATAATTAATTTTATTATATTAATGTATGTATATTATAATGCTCCATTTATCTAAGGGAGTACCTTCATAGATAATAATATGACACGAACGTTAATCAATACAATTTGATATGCCATGGTTATTTTGTTCTATTTTGCTGAGAATCAATTGCTATCAGTCAATTTATGCACCGTTGTATTAATACATAATTCACTACTCACCTGTTTCTAAATGCACCCTATAGAAATTATGTGTATAAAATGCATCAGACTTGTCAAAGTTTTCAACAATCATAATGGGTCGTTTCATAAGTTTACTGTTTTGTTTCAGCTTTATTATATCTTACTATTTTTCCAACGCTGAAGAATATTTTGAAAACTACTATGACGAAGTTGATTCTGACGAAGAATATCCTGCTTCTCGGAGCGCCATTAG
The DNA here is from genome assembly GCA_946251815.1 of Dasysyrphus albostriatus. Taxonomy (NCBI): domain Eukaryota; kingdom Metazoa; phylum Arthropoda; class Insecta; order Diptera; family Syrphidae; genus Dasysyrphus; species Dasysyrphus albostriatus. The sequence goes on from OX276335.1 coordinate 181,746,312, forward strand.
ATGGAATACCCAAAAATGGCCAAACTATATTATACCGTACACTTACAGCGATGAGTACACTTCCGCTCAAAGAGAGACTGTCGATGAAGCACTTAGATACTTTAATGAAAACACCTGTGTAAGATTCGAAAAGCAAAATGATTCAACAGCGATTAATGGTCAAAGAGTTGTTGTTTACACCACTAGCGGAAAACGATGTGGCACAAGGGTGGGCTATCAAACTTTCCCATCGACAGTTCATAATGTCTATTTAAGCCCATTGTGCCTGACAATTCCAGGAGCGGTGCAACATGAGACAATGCATGTCATGGGCATTTTTCATGAGCAATCCCGTTTTGACCGCGATGAATATATTGACATAGATTGGACCAATATCGATGTTAAGAACTATCATAATTTTATTAAAGTTCCCGTTGAGTATGCAAAACCGTATGATGTTCCCTATGACTACGGCAGCATTATGCACTATTCCGGGTATGCGTTTGCAAAGGATCCACGGAAGCAATCAATTAAAGTGCGCTCGGGAAAAGAGAATCCATACTGCAGATTGGGTCAGTTGAAGAAGCCATCCAAGGGAGATTTACAGAAAATTAACCGAATGTATCGATGTTGAAGACAAGCATAATAAATAAGTATTCTTGTATCAAATTGAAAAGAAAAAGCACAAGATGAAAATCAAATGATTACTATCATTTAGTTTGTTTATGAGCGTGGTCGTTCGGAATTTTTGTATGAAAGCCAAATTTAATGTTTTTGTCAATACTATATCAACAAAATATACTATGTACATATGAATGTATTTTTACAAAATAATATACGAATAAAATATTTTATATTTTTTATAAATTGAAATATTTTTTTTTTATAATTTGGGTATAAATATGTATTTTGTCTTCGTATCAGCGCATTTGTTTGGGTTTTTCTAGGTGGGTCAAACTGTTCTGTATCTCTTATTAGGATGGTCGTTAATTAAAAGATGGCCCTAAATGGAGAAAAAATAATAACAGATAGTTGAATCGGCAGTTTAAAGAAAACTGTGTTACTTTTTGCACAATTTTTTAAAAAAATTAAATTTACAATTACCAATCTAGTTTTTATTGTGAACATAATAACTTCTTCTAATCAAAAAAGTAAATGCAAATATGAAATAATTAAACAAAAGTACGATGTATTTGTTCCCTTCTTCAAACTAATGCGGTGCTTATGGGGAAAAATTAAGTTTAATAACTCAAAATCTTTATCAAACCATCTAATGGATATAAGTTTTTTTAAAAAATAACAAGAGCATGTACAAAAATAAAAAAAAAACTTCTCAATACTCTATTGCCGTTTTAATTAATCCTTTACCTTTACTTTAAATTTCACAATTTTATACGTGAAATTGGCGAAAAGTTTAAAGAAGGGAACAAGTCCAGGGGCAAAATCGCCATATAATAAATATTCGTTTCCCTACTTAAAACGTAAAAAATGTTGATTTTCATTAATTTCTTTCTGCTAACGTGAGATTTCTTGCAAATTTTCACAAATTGTCACGAATTCCTGTTTGTTAACTCAAAAAAGTTGCATCGAGAGAGCGCAATGAGAAAGCCTCCTCCCCCCCCCCCCCCCCCTACTATGAAAAACTTCCGAATTCTTGCTACACTAATTTCTGTGTACACGAATGGCCTTTTCGATTGGCAATCCAGAATCGTTCGGAATGCGTGTAAACACCCTTCTGAAAGTGTTCTTTTGGCATTCAGAATGACAATTCTTTTCCAAAAAAGAATAGAAAACGATTCTGGATTTCATTTCAGAATCGAAACCAAGTTTCTACTCACACATTCAAACACATAGTTGTCAAATATTGCAAAAAGTAAGTTTTTAGCTAAAAATAAGTAAATTTAACACATTTTACTGTTTCTAAGAACAAATATTTTCCATTTAAAATATTATTTTCCAATTTTGTTTGTTGAAAATTAATATGCTCGGAATCCGCATGTGAAGTCGCACTAATACAAAAAAATTAAATTTAGTGGCACAACAGCTCGTGAAGAACCAAGGCCTTAGTGACTTACAATTCTCAACCATTCCTGTGTGCATGTTTATTGGCAGGAATGGAGGGGACCTACAACTTTTTGCCGAGTCCGAGCGGCTAGATGAGAAGCACTTATTCATGACAAGTATACTCTTGGAGGATTTGTCAGTTCCTCACAAGAGGCAGTACCTCGCGAAAAAAAACATTTCTGTTTTTAGGTGGCAGCGGCTGAAAATCGAACCCAGACCTTTAGCATGACAGTCCTACGCACTAACCATCATGCCACGAGGTACTACGTCGCACTAATACAGTGATACTAAAACTTCAGAATCCAATTGCATGTATCTGTTTGTTTTATTGGTGTTCCGGATCGGAAATTTCTTCCGAATTGCTAATCGAAAAGGCCAGAAGTATTACAAGTACTGTCAAAACTCGTGATGGTCAGTTTCTGTCACAGCGTTGTCATTAATCAAAAAAAAATTTCCAAAGTAGGTTTTCAAAACAAAAATCCAGTATATTAAATTTTCCTACCAAAGATCTATATATTCCAATTTTTACTTTTATTTTGAAAATAGAAGAATAAAAGAAAACAAAAATATCGTATTAAAATTCAGTATGCTGTCACGGTTGTTATTAAAGCAAGCCAATAGCTGGAAGCCGTAAGAACATAATTGAAAAATTAGTGGACTGCATTTTGATGAATGATAATTTTTTTCCGAAAATAAAAGTGCAGTAGACTCGATTTAAAAGCAGTAGATTTGTTTTACGAAAAAAAGTTCATAAGATCGATTTAAATCACGGTAAGGTGGCAACGCCGTTTATACCCAAAAATGGCGTTTCTTACAAAAAGTGGTTTAGTTCATAGTTCAATGCGTTTGTAAACTTTTTTTCAAATTTCCCCAACTCTGATAGATTTTTTTTTTGAAAAAGATTAGTATCCTGTATTTCAAAGTAAAAATAAAATGAAATACAAAGGTTTTTCAATTTTTGGCGCTTATTCCCTTCTTCAAAGAGCCGATTCAATTATTATACATTATTTATTTTTTTATATTTTTAAATCAAGGGTTTCCAGTGCACTGTTGACATTGACATTTGACACCTGCCTGCCGACTTGACATACCCTAGGTGGGTCATTGGAGGTGTGTGAGCGGCACAGAAGACCCCAGAAGCTAGCCACCCAAGGCACTGTCGTACATGAAAGTTGGTCACTACCGTTAAAAGATACCTTGAAGCAGTTTTCAACTAAGACCTTAACGAGATAAAACATTAACCTCATTTAAATGCATACGGTAAGATTTGGGATCTCCCTTTCATTTCAAGAAATCTTCATTAAAAACATCGTGCAGTCATTGTTGTCTTGGCTGTCTTCTTTGTGACATACTATATCAACTTGCGATTTTTTCCTCGTCTCAACCCAACTTACACACTTACAGCTTATTGTCAAATCTTTTTTGAATCACCTTGAAACAGTTTTAAGAAGCAAAAGAATAACTTCTCATATGTAAATTAATGCATTTTTTCGGTACGATTTCTGATCATCTGATAGAAAACACCTTGTTTTGATGAAATGAGTAATAAAATCCTCTTATAAATGATTGAAGTTGATGCAAATATTACTCAAAAGTCTAGAAAGTACTTCAAAATACTAGTAGTTTCTTGAAAGCACTTGTCAAGTACTTGAAAGTGCTTCTCAAGTACTTTTCAAAATACTTTAAAAATACTGGTACTTGCACTTTTTCAAGTACCAGTACCATGGTACTATGGTACATTGTATGTACCAGTAAAAAGTACTTGTACTTGAAAGTACTGAAGTCCTAAAATACTTAGGATATAAAGTTCCTAAAGTCAAATTAAAAATTTCAAAAATAAACGCCACCCTGCTACACATTCATATACAGATGTATGTGACTTTGACTCAAAAAAGGGACCAGGAACGATTTTGAAGTTTGGAAATTTAGAGTCCTGGGATCATTTGCAACAAATCTGCATCATTAGGAGGAAGGCGGGAGATCTGAGCCCTTTTCTTTGTAAAATTGTTGATAAAAACTTTTCTATTCATCTCAGCCGCATGATAGATATATATTATTCACGATAACCTCCGCTCATTTTTGTGATAATTTAATTACTTTTTTCTTAATTTCTCAAAAACTATCAGTTAAAAAAACAGTGTGAAGGCACAAATTGTAGCTTATGGGAAGTTTTATTCACAATAGCCTTCGTTCATTTTTTTGATAATTTTATCGTCTAAATGGTTTTCCAACATGATTTTGTTGCAAAATGAAAATCAATCGAGTTGTTGAATAAAGACCCTCCCCTTACCCCGGGCAGCCCAATAACCTGGTTTTATAATAAGATATTTCCAAACACAAATCGTACACAAAATTTGCCCATCGATTAATGAAATTTTAATAAATTTTCTGAAAAAATTTGCACCACCATAAAGGACTTGCATGATTTTCCTTGAATCTATTGATTGTATGAAAAAAAGTTATATAATCTTTTTTGCGTAGAATTTTATAAGCTACAATTTGAACAAAATTTTTTAAAAACTATTATTTTGTTAAAAGTTTTCTCAAAACCTCAAAATTGTGCAGTAAATGGACCCGAAGAATCTTCAGGCTGATGCCCAATAGGTGATGCATCCCTTTAGAATGTTTCGAACGACTGAAAATTTTTCGGCTAATTGATTTTCTCTTAATTGACTTTCAGATAATTGATGAATGTTGAAATTTGATATTTAAAAATATAATTTAGGTGCTTTCTTAATATATATAACTGGCTATATAGGTCGAGCTTATATAGCCTTTAAATCTATCATGTTTATGTATGTATACATACTTCAATTACAAGAAAATAAGATTTTGGGTCACCCTTATAACTAACCAAATCAAGATTCGAAGGATTTCTAGCACTATTTACCTGTAGTAAGAAAGGCAATTTTGTTTATGCCCTGTCTTGTTACTTTAAAAAAAGCCAACTCAGCTTTGATGTATTGAGCCAACTTCAGTGCATAGGTGCATAATTAATTTTATTATATTAATGTATGTATATTATAATGCTCCATTTATCTAAGGGAGTACCTTCATAGATAATAATATGACACGAACGTTAATCAATACAATTTGATATGCCATGGTTATTTTGTTCTATTTTGCTGAGAATCAATTGCTATCAGTCAATTTATGCACCGTTGTATTAATACATAATTCACTACTCACCTGTTTCTAAATGCACCCTATAGAAATTATGTGTATAAAATGCATCAGACTTGTCAAAGTTTTCAACAATCATAATGGGTCGTTTCATAAGTTTACTGTTTTGTTTCAGCTTTATTATATCTTACTATTTTTCCAACGCTGAAGAATATTTTGAAAACTACTATGACGAAGTTGATTCTGACGAAGAATATCCTGCTTCTCGGAGCGCCATAAGATGGAATACCCAAAAATGGCCAAACTATATTATACCGTACACTTACAGCGATGAGTACACTTCCGCTCAAAGAGAGACTGTCGATGAAGCACTTAGATACTTTAATGAAAACACCTGTGTAAGATTCGAAAAGCAAAATGATTCAACAGCGATTAATGGTCAAAGAGTTGTTGTTTACACCACTAGCGGAAAACGATGTGGCACAAGGGTGGGCTATCAAACTTTCCCATCGACAGTTCATAATGTTTATTTAAGCCCATTGTGCCTGACAATTCCAGGAGCGGTGCAACATGAGACAATGCATGTCATGGGCATTTTTCATGAGCAATCCCGTTTTGATCGCGATGAATATATTGATATAGATTGGACCAATATCGATGTTAAGAACTATCATAATTTTATTAAAGTTCCCGTTATGTACGCAAAACCGTATGATGTTCCCTATGACTACGGCAGCATTATGCACTATTCCGAGTATGCGTTTGCAAAGGATCCACGGAAGCAATCAATTAAAGTGCGCTCGGGAAAAGAGAATCCATACTCCAGATTGGGTCAGTTGAAGAAGCCATCCAAGGGCGATTTACAGAAAATTAACCGAATGTATCGATGTTGACAATGAAAGTACGACTCCGGTCAAGGCAAGCATAATAAATAAGTATTCTTGTATCAAATTGAAAAGAAAAAGCACAAGATGAAAATCAAATGATTACTATCATTTAGTTTGTTTATGAGCGTGGTCGTTCGGAATTTATGAATGGAAGTCAGATTTAATGTTTTTGTCAATACTATCTCAATAAATATAATATGTACATATGAATGTATTTTTACAAAATAATGTACGAATAATAACATATAATCGACAAAATTGAAATATTTTTTGTTTTTTTTTTTATAATTTGCACATAAATATATATTTTGTTATTATTTGTCTTCGTACCAGGGCATTTGTTTGAGTTTTATTTTTCTAGGTGGGTCAAATCTTTCTGTATGCCTTACTAGGATGGTCGTTAATTTTTGTCACTTTTTGCACAATTTTTTAAAAATTTAAAATTTATAATTTCCAATCTTTTTTTTATTGTGAACATAATGACTTCTTCTAATCAAAAAAGTGAATGCAAATGTGAAATAATTACACAAAAATACGATGTATTTGTTCCCTTTTTCAAACTAATGCGGTGCTTATGGGGAAAAATTAAGTTTAATAACTCAAAATCTTTATCAAACCATGTAATAGATATAAGTTTTTTTAAACAATATCTTCAAGAGTATGTACAAAAATAAAAATAAAAATACTTCTCAATACCCTATTGCCGTTTTAATTAATCCTATTAATGTACATTGTACATATCCTGTTGGTAACAATGATGTTAAATGCCTAGATTATGAAACTTTAAATTTCACAATTTTACATGTTTTATTTAAGTATGAAAGCCATGAAAGAAAAATAAAAATAAAAATACTTCTCAATACCCTATTGCCGTTTTAATTAATCCTATTAATGTACATTGTACATATCCTGTTGGTAACAATGATTTTAAATGCCTAGATTATGAAACTTTAAATTTCACAATTTTACACGTTTTATTTAAGTATGAAAGCCATCGCTAAAAATATTTTTTTGTCAGTTTTTGGACTAAAATTGGTGTCTAATAACGTTGCAAAAAAAGTCTGGTAACGTTACCGTTCTAATTTTTGTATGAATTATGGGGAAATATAATTGATTTGAAAGTGGAAAAAATAAATATCGTGTATAAGTTACTATAAGACCGCGAAATATTGAAATTCTGGAATTAACCAGTAAAACTTAGATTTTTTTTTGTTGAAAAAAATACTAAACAAACCCTATATGTCAAAGTAAAAATAAAATGAAATAAAAAGGTTTTTCAATTTTTGGCGCTTATTCCCTTCTTCAATTATTATACATCTTTATTTTTTATATTTTTAAATCAAGGTTTTCCAGTGCATTTTCAAACTGAAAATTTAGAAAAAAAAAATTAAATAATTAATAAATTTGATTTTAATTGTTTGTAATTATAGTCTAAAAGGCAACGACATAAAAAGTAGTCATTTGCATATTTTTGTTATTCATATCAATAATAGGCTTTGAGGGGTTGAACCAATAACCTTAACACGTTTCAGTACCTATACAATATGACATGCATAATATACTGAGTAATTACCCTTGAAGAAAAAGCACACAATCCAATATTCGCCAAAATATTATCAGTACGTCCTTTTGCAGTTTTTTTTTTCAAATTTTTTATTTACGTAATTTCAATTGCTGAAAACGATTTTGAGTTAAACGCAATAAAGAAATTCAAACCAAATTTTTTGTATCCACATATACATTTAGGCATATATTTAAAAACTATCATTTATAATAAATAATTAAATGGTTATTATTTTATTTTTATAACAATATGTTGTACAAAAACTAAGGCAAATTTGACAGGAAATATTAGCACTTAAAAGCTCAAAAACTCCTAACTTAAATAAAATATAATACATACGTTTTTAAAATTTTAAAATAGCTTTTATATCATGTATGTTGAGAAACAGTAGAGATTTTTTTCTTCAAAATACAGTAGTTAAAGACACTTTAGTATACATACATATATATTTATTTGTATAATAATATGTTTTTATAAATTCGTTTTTATAAATATATTTTTTTGTTTACTTTAAGTAGGTAAGTACATACAATACATACTGTTTTTTTTTTATATTTAAATTCTCTTGAACTTTAATTTCAAGAAAGAGAAAAATCGTTGTTTTTTCATGCAATTTTTTCATGTTACATTTCAATGTGTTTTCACTTGATAATAATAAAATAGAGTTTAACGGACATTGACGGATATTTAATTTAGACTTGTTAATAAATTGTAAACTAACAACAATTTCCTACAATAATTAGTTTCTTTTTACATAAAGAGAAAGAATTTTTATTTAATTTCAGCGTTTTTTTTTAATTTGTGCACTTTACTTAATCTATGAAAGAAAAATTATGATAAGTTGAGTATAAAACCGAAAAGGTCGATGAAAAGACAATTACTAACTTCAATATTCTAATTGATAAGTATTTGATTCGCAAACGAAACTAAGGTATTAAAATGTGTGTGATTTATTTTGAAAATAAGATTTAATTTTAAATTTTTTAAAAATAGTTTTAACATAATAGTTTAGCCTTACAAACAAAATAATTTATTTTTTATTTAATCAACACAATTATATTTATTGGAAATAAATTACGGTTAGTATACTTATCATTCAAACTAAAAGTCACTTAACCGTAAACTGTCGATAATATAATGAATTATTAAAACAATAAGACTACCATACAAAGCTTTATTTTCTTTCAAATAGGCTTTAAGTCTTATTTGAAGATCTCTCTCAAATTTTTAATTCATGTTTAGTTTTTCAAAGAATTTGTTGAAGCATTATGAATGGTCACTAATTTGAGGGATCTTTAATTACACTTAATGTTGTTGCAGAAAATTTGTTGATGTTATGAACTAAAATCACATCACAAAATTCCTCAATTGGTTCATGTTTTCAAGATATTCGAATGTTGTTTGGGTTATATTACACAAGGAATTAATTTCTCTTACCATAACAAGTAATAGCATGTCTTGAATTATTTTCAAAATATTTATTACTTGCAGGGAAGAATATTCAATTTCTCATATAAGTAGGTTATTCAGGAATTAAGTAAGGCTGGCGAAGACTAACTACTAAATAAAGATTTCGCGAAGAATAGAGGAAAGATGGGAAAGACTCAAATTTAGTTTTCAATCGAAGGAATTGTACTTTTATAAGCCCAAATAAGTTTTTGGTGGACAGATTACTTCACACATATAACATAATCTCGAAAACGAGTAGGGGTTACAATGTTATAATTTAAAGAAAAAATGCTTTATTCAACATTTTGGATATAAAATCATGATGTTTGGTAGACTGTTTCAAAAAAACTTCTAAAATACTACATAAATCTTGCTTCAGTCTTAATATTCAGATTTTGTCATAAAACTATCTAGAAAACTCCTTTTTGTAAAGATTTCTGTGTTGAACTGTTATGCTGAAGGTTTGGGAAACGAATCAAAGCGTATGCCAATAAACAATTCTTTTTTTCAGGGGAATCAACTCTTGCGGAGAAGTGACTTTCACTAATTTCAGGTAAAAATTGTTTTAAAGTACTCTGCTGTTTATTAACAGTGCAGTTCATGCAAGAATTTTTGCAATTCCTATAAATATTAATTGCTGAACAATTAATTTTACGAAAAAGGTTAATCCGTTCTCAGGAAAATATCTTTGATTTAAATGCTAGCAAAAAACTTTAAGACTTTATTTTCGTATGACTAAGACGTATATAGATGTTTTTTGACTTATCGCCCTGCCGAAAAATGCATGTGCCATGAATATTCGGATCTTTACTCAGACGTTGTGGACGAATTTAATTAGTAATTAATGGCGAAGATGTAGAAAATTCGAAAGAAAATTTTAGAACGCCCTTGTCGTGAAAATGTGTGAAATGATTGCCTTAGCCATCATGTTGGTTCTCAGGTATAACATTGTTGAAAATGTTTGGGGATGTCTGACTCGTCAAGTAATATGGAAGGTGTGAAAACTTTCTGCAATCAAATCAGTCTGTCCAAAGATTCGCTTGGATAATTGAAAAATTAACATGATTCTCCGAAAAGTTAAATTTAATATTTACATAATTATACTAACCGGACCTGCACGTAAACGACAAAGTATAGCACTTTGTGTTCCATGAACACAAAATAAAAAAGTGTATGAAATGTTGGTTTGTTCGTTTGGAATGAGATTAGTTTCAATAAATATTGTACGGTAATCACTCTTATCACGCCAGTAAAACGACACGGCTCCTGAAACGCTCCTAAATTTTATGAATTACCAATACAGAAAATGATTTCAAAAATTCAAAACTTTCATTTCGCCGTTCGTATCTCAATAAACACAACTAATAATCCAAAACAAACAAGTTGATCTAAAAAAACACCGTTTTTATGTCTCTTAGTCCCATTCGCTCTCCATAAAATTTAAAATCACCGTTTTAGCAGAACACCAATAAAAACGAAGACAAATTATATTATTTAATTTTAACTTTAAGAATAGCTGCAAATATGTATAAAAAATTATTTTCATAGTTTTTAAATTTCTTGGTATTATTTTAGCTGCGCACAAATTATCAAAATTAAGGTTGATTTGTTTTTTTGTACTCTCACATACTTAGTTACAACTTGTTTTTAAATATTTAATATGTTACTATTTTTCGTCTTTACTTATCTTAGAATCTGTTTATAAATAAAATAATTGAATCGAAAATCACAAAAGTTTTAGTTGCACTGAGTTTTTTTTTTTTTTACTTTATGTATATGATATCATATTTTGTATAATTATTCATTCTTGTTTTGTTCATTAATGTATTTTTCAATGGCAATACCTTTTTTCACCAAGTTAAGCAATTTTATTTTCGTAAAGTATTTCCGAATATAACAAAGTAGATTATATAATTATTTTAATGACGTTATAAAATATTTATGTAAAATGTAATAGAATTATAACAGATCATTTGAGTTAAATTTAATTTATACAAGTTCTTGTATACGTTTATTTTTATATCTTCGTCGTTCTGTGGAAACATCTGAAGCCTTTATTTTTTATTTATTTTGAGATATTTGCATTTGCTAGGAAATTGACAAGAGTTGGAAAATGTTTGTTATTTTAGAAAAGGATGATCATAGAACTTAAGGAGCTTTTATGAAATTCAGAATTCGACATTTGAAGAAGTATGGCGTATATAAAAAAGAGGTATTTCAGTTTCGAATGACGAAGTTTCCACTGAACGACTACGATATTTATATTCTTTTATTTATAACATCTGTTTATAATACAAACAAACATATTCATTTATATTTAGGCATATATCTAGGTACATATTACATATATAATGAATTTTTCTTGTATAAAATAAAAAAGTGGCATTCATTTATAATTCAATAAAGCTAATATGTTTACGAAATCAAAGTACAAACAAACGTTTAGTAAAAATAATAAAAAAAAATATAACGTTTTCTTAACACTATAAGTCTTATTCAAGAAAAAACCTAATATCTATTTGAAGTAAAATTACTTACTGTAGACGTCCAAAATCGGAGAGTTGTTTGTGTGTTACATAACCGCATATATTCCCGCTTACGGGATGTGGTATCGCAATGTCTTTGTTGTTAACATTTTTTGATCCAGCAATTTCATGGCTATTTCTCTCAGCTGCTATTGGTGCAGGAGATGCCGTAGATGTTTGAGGAAATACTGGCTTGCCCATAGCATCCAGAGTTGTGTAGCCGTTGAATGACGGGGTCTCCTTTGGTTGTAACTAATGGTATAAAATAATGTTCGGTTAATTTCAGATGAGAATATAAATTCTTAAAAATTTTTAAAGTAAGAAGTAAAAATAAAAACGCTAGGGGAAATTTAGTTTTCATTCAGAATAATTTTTTGAAATTGATTTTGCAATATTAAATTTTTTACAGTTTTAATTTAAAAAAGACTGATTTTGTAAATCTCAACAATTCGTTATCACAAGCAAACTGGTCTTGTCTAATTAATTGGTCAACTGTAACTACTCTATTGTCTTTGAACTGTATAGTGTTTTGTTTGATTGTTTTCTAAAATGTATACCTCTGACCATTATTAAATCAAGATATTTAGTTCCAGATTGGTACGATAGTGAGTTAAAGTCTTAAAAATTGAAGAAGTACGTCATGGTCTACGAGTATATACAAGCTATCTCAGAGCAAACCTTATTTTGAAAATTATTATGAAGCAGGAAAAAATTTCAAAAGCATTTCAAGTTTAAAGTATCTTAATTATCTAAGATCTTAAATTGAATCCAAAATATTTTTGGAAATTTATAAATTGTAAAAAAAAGTATTGTCCTTACCCGTAATAACACAACTATTTTCTGACTTCTTTCCAAATGCCTTCAATTGTGATACCAACCTCTCTGATACCTTAAACTTTGATATTTTTTACTGCTATAATTGTGACGAAATTTCCCAAAACTTTTTCCTACTTATATATATTAATTTTAATATAAATACTGACAACATTGCAAAATTTATATCTAATCTAGACGATAGTTGTATATCAGGCCCTGATATGCGTGAGTCACTTGTCCGTTATTTTTAACTTATCAATGTCTTCTTGTGTATTTCCATCTATTTGGATTATGTTTAAATCACTATACATAAGAAATTTAGGAGATTATGTTTAAATCACTATACAAAGAAATTTAAGAGATGAAATCAAAAGTTATAGACCAATTGCTAGATTATCAGTTGTTCCACAACTTTTCGAGCCTATTATCTGCGAATCTTTATATTTTTATGTGAAATCATTTATAGTTCCAAATCAACATGGTTTTACAAAAGGGCGCTAATGTTTTTTGACTGGAATTGGCTGAAATGTATATTTCAAGCTTGGGACCAGGGAAACGTTAGTTTTTTAATTCTTTTGTTCTCCTACTTTACTGACAGAAAACATATGTATGTCCGTGACGTGAACATTTTATTTTAGTTGCCTTTTAGCACTCCGTGTGTGTTGTGTTGTGTTAATGAAGACCTCGAAAACATTCGAGATACCAAGCTTTTGGGCCAGCAAAATAGATATGCAATTTATTACCTACAAATTTTGTAAAACCTTCTCCTTATCTTACTCTACTTTTCATATTTTCTAAACATTATTTTATTAGTCCGTGCATAATTCTATAACACTGGTCAAAAAAATATATATTTTTTTTAGTTACAGAAACCAAAATATACTTTTCTATAGGTTTTGGGTGTGATAAACTCGAATCTGATGTCAAAAAAATTCTATCGGACCACGCTTTTGAGATATTCTCGTTAATATATAAAAATAACGTTGTTTTTCAAACAACATTTTAATTGTTTTTAAAAGAACTGATTTTTTCTTATAAAATATGTTTAAATCTCCCGATATCACTTTTCTTCTCTGAGAAATCCCCAATTAATTGTAAGACTGTCATTTATGATCGATTTAAATACAATATAAGGGAGAATGGAAAAAAATTATGGGGGCGGGTCCATTTCTCAACACGAATGTGTCTTACATCTTTGAAATGGTTATTGTGAAATGGTTGTATAAAGCTGCATATTGCATTATTGTTCTTTTTGGTGCTGAAGCGGAATATCTCGTGAGCCCCATGGTTTAGAGCTTAACGGCTATATAATAAAATTATGTACTTACAAAAGCCATTTCAACAGAGAAGAAAAGTGATATCGCAGATAATGGGGGCTATCGTGGTTAAAATTTCCCACTGAACTTCTCCCATCTTCTTAAATTGAAAATGCCAACAATTTTCCACAGTTCCTTGTAGGTAAGAAAAATCCAAGAGAAACTGTGACCACAATTCACGTTCCCAGTTTTCAACAATGGGTAAAATTCAGTGAGAAATTTAACTCACGATAGTCCCCATTTAAACAGATTTCAAAAGAAGATCAGTTCTTTTAGAAACCAAAAATTTACTTCACGTTACAATACAAATTTAAAAAAAAAAAATAAAATGAAAAAAGTTTTTCTGATAATATAACGGGAATATTTTAAAAACATGATCTGATTTCTTCTAACTTCAGAATCGAATTCAGCACACCGAAAACCTATAGAAAAGTTTATCTTGGTAATGTAACAAAAAAAAAATTAAATTTTGTTGACTATTGTAATAGAATTATGCACGGACTGATAAATAATGTTTTAAAATAAAAATATTAATACTTCTAAAAACGTAGAAAAACTACTATGGAGAAATGGTTCGAGATTTTAATAGTGTCTTTAAATATTTATATTTATGAACTCGAACGATTTTCTGAGTTGAGGTAAATTAAATCAAAGATGGGGTAAACTTGCTTTTATTGATACTTACATTTTGCAAAGCTTGCGGTTGCACATATCCACTACTCATCATTATTGGCTTAATATATCCATTGTTGGAGGGTCGTAATTGGACGGAAGGTTGTAATAAAGGGGGATTCAATCTCTCTTCATGTATGGACATTTCTCTAATATTCGCGTTCGGGCTATGTGAAGGTGAAGAGGTATACGAGCAACTTGTTATATCATTAAGTTCTACAGAATCGGTGCTTTGAGAACTTTTTTCACTGTCTTGGAGGTCAGAGCAAGTATAAGCGCTGCTCTTATCTAGACAATGCACACTATTTAAAAAGCCAGAATCATTTCCAACTTTTGAAAGTAGACGATGATTTTCTTTTTCGTAAAAAAGTTCACCACTGCGTATTATTTCATCACGTTCAATTTTGTTGTCAACACCCTTTGAAACATTTATATTGTCATCAAGACCTTCGGGGATCACAAGGCCAATGTTGCTCATTTTGTTATATTTTTTTCGAGCATAGTATACAGCAGCCAACAAAACCATGGTGACGACAATAACTACTAAAGCAAGCATTGTCAATTTACTAAATTTTGTCTCGCTACACGCAAAAAATGGACCATTCTGCCAGGGAGAATAGAATAGCTTATATTGACTGGCATCTTTGTATTTTCCTAAAATTTTAAGAGTTTCCTTTTTACCGCCTATGCAAATAAAATCTTCACTATTTTCCTCCTCGTCAGGTATTTGACTATATAGCTGTGTAACGAATGATGGTTCCGTTGTTTGGATTGGTTTTAAGTTTTCACGTTCATGTCGATGTCGAATGTTTTTTTCGGTAGTTTCATGGATTTGATATGAAGCACCCACAGAAGCATTAATTTCCGCATTTGAATGACGTCGTTTTTTAGTTCCCCCTTGATGTATGGTATTGAAATATGATGTATCACGCTTTGAAAATGTATGGTAATCAACTTCGCTTCTTTCAGCTAGATTTACAGCTCGCACATCGAAAATATATGAGTTGTTTGGATCATAGCATGGAATGTTCATTTTACAAACATTGCCTACAACGCGAGATGTTTTCAAAGTTTCACTTTCATTATTCTTGCGAACCATGACTCGAATTTCATAAAATTCAACACGTCCTGATGGTAGTTTTGGTGGCGACCAGCTAAAGAAGAGTTCTTTATCATTTCTGTTCATAATAAATGAAAGTGGTGCCGAGGGTACTGAAAGTAAAAGTAAATAAATGTATATCTCATTTTTTGTATACACATTTTAGTAAATCTTTTTGTTAAACCCGTAAAAACTAACCAATTTTATCAGTGGTTTCAAATGGTTTTTTTTTTAAATTTAAAATTTAGCATTAAAAAAATACGTTGAGTTCTTTGATGTGATCATTAAAATGCGCTCCACATTCCGCCATAGAGTTACTGAAGTTCAAATACTAAGTAAACTTGTCGGAATTTGCATGAAGCATTTCTTAATGTTCACATTAAGGAGGTTAACAAAACAATAAAACAAACCTGCATGCGTTTATAGATCTCATAGCATTGTATATAAATCTAGCAGTATTACTTAAGGAAAAAGGGACTAGGACACTGTTCTAGGTGTTCATATTGAAGTAATCGTATATTGACGAAAAGAAAGTGTCACACACATATTTGGTACCAGTGTTGTTGAGTAAAATATTATAACAATAAAATAACTAATAATACATTTTAAAATGCGTCCAAGGCAAGATTTTAAGTCTGCAGTATTTTCATGCAGGTTTTTCATGACCTTTCCTCCTCAAAAAGAATAAATTTATATAAAAGGAAATTTGTGCAAAAATTAAGTATGTGTGGATGACCTTTTTATACATTTGATAAAATGCTGGTAATTCACTTAGAGCAAGAGTCAGAATGATGTTTGGTTAAGTTTAACCAGTGTGGTTAATTTTCCGCAGCAAAATCCTTGAATTAGTTTGTAAATCATTTATATTTATTTATGTATGCATTTATTTAGAATTTTACGAAGTTGGATGAATACCCTTGATATTTTTTCAGAATTAAGATAGTTCTAACCATAACTCGTGTAAACTTTGGCGATTGCAAACAAAATGCAATGAATGTAAATTTAATAATTGGTCTTACTGACAGAAGAAAAAAAAAGAAAATATTCGTATCAAATTATTCAAAATTACAAATATGGTTCCTAAATACCTTTCACAACGATTTCGACTTTAAAATAACAATTAGAAACAATTTATAAAAATAAGCAAAATATATCATCAAAATCGCTGCTTCGCACGTCTAACGTGTTCATGTTTTAACGACTTTCCTGTTTTTTTAACTTGGATAATATGCTTCCCGAGTGGGAAACAATTTATATATTTTTGCATTTAGGAATACGAAGTAAACTCAATTGTAACCGAAATTTTGTTACCTGTTCCTATTTTGCATTTGTGGAACAAAAAGTATTATTCGTTTTGTAATATTTAAAAAGTTTTTAGATAAAACCGCTTTCAGCTTATTTTTTGTGAAGTTTGGTGTAGTGCCCAATAAGTATTAAATTAAATTATTAATTAAAGTTTAAAACTCAATAGTGCGAAAATGTATCTTAATTGAACTTACTTCCTATTAAGGTTTTCAAGTGTATGTCATTACTCGGCCCTGAACTCTTAACAGTGTGTGCAGTGACATAAACTTTGTAGTCCGAATAACTGCTCAGGTCTCCAAGTTGGAAAGTTATTTCATTTCCATCGTTAGATGTGCTGTTGACTACAGTGCCTTCATTATTGTACCTAAAATTATAAAAGATATTTGGTAGTTAAAGTTTTGATTATCCTTATGGTACGGCTGTGGATCGGTAAAAACGTTTTTTATTCATAAAACAAGAAAATGTGCTTTTTTAGCATTTTTAGTGTATTTGTTTCTTGGCTGTTAAAGTCAGTTTTTTATCGTTTTATAAGTCAGGATATAACGTTTTGGCCGAATGCGGTATGTTTCAGTGTAATATTTATTTACCAAATAGTATAATATCGAAGATTTCCGTTACTGTACTTAGGTGGTAGCCACGAAAGAGTGACTGAATCACTAGTTATATTATACTTTTTAAGTTTTCTTGGAGGAGATGGCGCTGAAAAGAGTACAAAATTGTTAAACATTTCTAAATTTGTATTAGTTTAAACTTTTTACCATCCTCTGTGGTAGTTTCAATCACCGGATTACTCATAGGTCCAATTTTCAGTTTCGAATACATCAAAATCGATATTTTATAAGTAGTGAATGGGTCCAGTTCAGTTATTGTATGTTCTTTGGCCAGCTTAGATATGCTTATTGTTTTTTCTGCATCAATGCAATCTCCAATCATTTCGGGAGCATGGTTTTCAACTTTGCAATATGTTAAGTTGTATCCCTCCAAAATACCTTTATACAAGCATTCAGTACTCCATTCAACTTTAATACTATTCGATGAAATTGGACTTGTCCTAGGATCCATTTTACTTAGGTCTGTTGCTCCATCAGCGGTACACATAGCCCACATCATACCAGTACTGTAGTCATAAAAATTTGCCGAAACAGCAAAGTTAAGCGTATGATTTTGTGGCTCTGTTGTGTAATTCGTGGTATGTTTGTCAAAGTGCTTAAAATGTATTGTGCCCTAGAAGATTGATTTTTCAGTTTCGCTCAAGTATTTTCAATTACATTTATTGCATAAAATAATTTACCTTGCATTCACTTTGTGATTCCATTCTTGAAATACACCAGAAAAGAGTAAAATTTCTCAAATGATCTATGTCAGATGGTTGCCTCCAAGTTATTGTGTAAGTTTGGTTATGGTACACTTTTGTTATCACTCGTATTTGCTCAATTTGCTGGGGTCGTAGGCTCCGATGAACCTCCAAAGTACTTGTATTTAAAGACTTTCCAACTTCATTCTGACTTTGTATTTTAAATTGGTAACGTGAATACTTATCCCATTTATAAGTTGCAGAAGTTGAATCCATTTGGAAGGGCATGGCATTACTATAAAAGAAAAATGCAATGATGAACATACCTATGAAGTTCTAATTGTTAATAAAATGTAGCCTGGATCACTTCAATTCTTAAATAGTTTGATTTAAAAACATTTACTCTAAGGTTTGTATTGCTTTGAAATGTATGTTAGGTATCACAGAAGTAACGGAATGGCTGAGTATTTCTTAATTAAGAAAGGGGTATCCACATCTTGTTAAAGCTTAATTAACGTCAGATGAACCTTAAGAAATTTACCCATGGCCAAAGTACACAACTGAACGTAAAGAATATCCACTAAGAATATATCGAGATCAAAATCAAAGTCAT
This sequence comes from Dasysyrphus albostriatus, assembly GCA_946251815.1. Classification (NCBI taxonomy): domain Eukaryota; kingdom Metazoa; phylum Arthropoda; class Insecta; order Diptera; family Syrphidae; genus Dasysyrphus; species Dasysyrphus albostriatus. The sequence continues at coordinate 181,765,018 of OX276335.1, forward strand.
CATTGAATTCGTATTTGTAAGATACAACGGTGATTCCATCGTCACGGGTAAGGACAAATTTTATACAAAAATTTGATTGATTACAAAATTTTATACATATGTAGCTGTATCAAATCTTTCATAAGATCAATAAGTAGTTGTATTTGTTAGTTAACTTTATAGTCTTATAGCTGCTCCTTGCTAAAATTAGCCTTATTGCGAGTTTCATCCAGGAAATATTACTCTAACATAAACAATAAAACTTGCTCAAAAAGTACCAGTATTTACCCGTAATTTTTCCTTTCGTTCGCCATCAAAAAATTAGTGAATTTTCTGCTAATAATTACAATACATTTCGCCAAAATTGAGTGCTCGCACTTAGAGGTTAGACTCACAATAGTCACAATAGACGAAAAGTACAATGACAATTTTTCGGGGTGAAATTTTATTCGGGTGAAACTTAAAATAAGGATGTATTGTGTTCGTCGGGCAATAAGTTTGTTTTCTTGGACGCATATCTTCGTTTTAAATAAAAGTGTACAAAAGCAACTCCTTCACTGGCCTCCTCCATGAGTAATATAGTTCATGAGCGGCCATGTTTATCGCCATTAAATAATACAGTGTGCACTATAAAAAATTATATCTATAACTGTGCCAGACTTAAAAGCCCGAGTAAGTTTTAACTTCCGCGGACGATCTCACCACCTTAAATTGTTAAATTTTGAAAATATAAGGCCAGTGGCTCTCATCCTCTAAATTTAACCTTTCAAACACAAAACAAAAATGTTTAAAATCAGAGCTCTAACGACGCCCTTAAGGGCTTAAAGCATAACTTTCCAGTATACAAAAATATTAAGCGCTAAGTACAGGGTGGCGCACGAATCGTGCTACAAAAATAAAACGTAATTACTTTTTTTCTGTGTGAGTAATCGGCTTATTTTTTTTTTATTTTGTAGGTTACTATTTAGATTTATAAAAATGGATGCTTGGGATACGGAGAAAAGAATTTGGATAGTGCAACGGTACCATGCTTTGCAGTCCGTCATTTCCGTCCAAAGGGAATTTAGGCGGGAGTTTGGCGGTAATCCCCCGAGTAGATGGACCATTATGAGGTTTGTAAACATGTTTGCCGAATCTGGAAGCATCGCACGAAGGCCGTACCATCGAGATGCCAATGTTCGGGTTCAGGATACAATCGCAGCAGTAGCATCTGCAATACAGGCCAATCCGAGCGTTTCGACCCGAAACTTATCGGGGCAAATTGGAGTTAGTAGACGGTCATTACAACGGATACTTCATGACGGTTTAAACTTGTTTCCGTACAAAGTCCAAATTACTAGCAAGTTAAACCCTCAGGATTTGCCTGTTCGCCTGGAATTTTGCCAAAAAATGATATCAATGGCCGAAGAAGACAACACATTGATCAATTTTTTGTTCATGTCTGATGAGGCCCATTTTGATCTTAACGGCAATGTAAACAAGCAAAATTGCCGTATATGGAATGAGTCTAATCCAGAAATGCTCCATGAGACGGAACTGCACCAAGAACGAGTCACTGTGTGGTGCGCAGTTTCATCAAGGTGTATTGTCGGGCCGTACTTCTTTGAAGAAAACGGTGTAACCGTTACTGTCAATGGGGACCGTTATTTAAAGATGTTGAAGGAGTTTTTTTTACCCAGAACTGCGCCGAAGACGTATACCATTCAACAGCGTTTGGTTTCAGCAAGATGGAGCAACTGCACATATAGCCAGACCAGTTATGGCGGAGCTAAACAAAAAATTCGCAAACAAATTAATTTCTAGGAACTCCACTCTTCGCTGGTCCCCAAGGCCACCTGACCTGACTGCACAGACTTCTTTTTATGGGGTTATGTCAAACAAGAGGTGTATAAAACAAAGCCCAGGAATTTAACTGAATTAAAGCAGTCCATAACGACAATAATTGAGGCGATCCCAACTTCAACTCTTCAGGCCGCAATGAATAATTGTTTGATCAGGTGCCGCAATGCGTGGGAGAGCGTGGAGGTCATTTGCGGTCTATAATCTTTAAAAACAACTAACTATTTAAAATAAAATTTTATTTTCTAACCAATAAAAAAAAAAAAAAAATGAAATACATTGATTAAAAAAAAAGTTATTTGAATCTCTTATTGTAGCACAATTGGTGCGCCACCCTGTATATTTGTTCTTTCATTATTACTTTTCCAATACAAAAAGAAATTTTAAAATTGGATTTCCTTCTTTTGTTTTTAACCTAATTCACTCTATAAAAAAGCTTAATTTTAAAAAAAGGTGTAGCAGTAAACCAATCCTATGAAAATAACCACAAAAAGATATGGAAATTAGATACATTTTTGTTTTTACCCATTTCACCCTATAGATATAAATTTTAATCACGAAAATCATCTAGCCCTTAAGCCATCCTCTAAGCTAAGTAAACCCTTACAAACCTTAACAAAATCTGACACCTTTTTTTTGTAACCCCATTTCACTCTACAAATAGAAATTTTTACAATAAAACGTTCTTCGGAAAACAACCTTTCAAACACAAAAAGAATTTGAAATCGAATAATGTAGTTTTTTTAAACTAGCCTTCACAAACAAACAAACAAAGCAAGATTAAATCTTAAGCCTAGTACGCAGATTTTTTGAAAGCATTTGAAGAGCAAGAAAAATTCATCGCCTGCGCTTGATGGCGAACAATAATGTGGATGGATGAAAAAAAATCTAAAAATTCTGAAATTTTCCGTTTTTTTACTTCTTTGGAAAAACGCAATTTTAGGGCAATTGTTTGAAATTTGGATCAAAATAAACTTTTTTAGTAATAATATGTCCACCTATCAATTACACAATTCCATTGAAGGATGGATGTGATCTTGATGGATTAAAAAAACCTCTGCCAAAATCATAAATGTGCCCAATTTTTACTGCTCTAGAATTGAAATTACCGACTCAGTTTGCTGATTCCAACTCGGTAAAAGGTTTGGAAATCAATTTAAGTTTTTTGTACATATCTGTATGTGGCCTATTTTTACCTTTTCCCAAAAGCTACGACAGTAAATGATTTAAAACAGCCTATTTATTCTATTGCCATACTCATTTTTATGTCATCATTTTCTGTATGCATTTGTTATTTTATCTCCATAAACGTCTTAATAATGGAAAGAATGAAAGAGGTAGATGATTTTAGTTTATAAAAAGTGAAATATATGTTTATATATGAATGCTTCAAGCATTCTTTTTCCTCGCAATATGTAGTGGAGGCATACTTTTGCCTCTTCATGTACAGCGGCTACGAACGTCAAATTTCGCGCTGGAGCTGCGTACTTTTTAGAAAAAAATCCGAGATAAAATTTGTCCAGGGAAAAATTTTAAATGGGAGAAAAATTTTATCTCGATCTGCGTACTAGGCTTAAATTTGGACAGTTTTTTAACCCCCAAAATAACCATCTACATACATAAGTTTTTGCCTTTTGATGATGATTTTCAATTTTTTTTCTTAAATAATTTTTTTAAACCAACATGAGTGTATTGTTTTTAAGTATTATTTTTCACTACTCTCACATTTAATCTTACTACAACCAAGTAAAATGTTTAAAAAAAAACATCGAAATGTTTTTTACTCATTTCAATTTTTTAACCGATATACATATGCATGTAAACATTTCATTTAAACTCTTATTCTACTTGACATACAAAAGGCAATACTTTACCAACACATCCCTTATTTGTTTTTGATTATAATCCACTAAAAAGGACAAAACGTAGTGCGAGGGGGCAAAAAACTATCTAAGGAAGAGAATTATTACCGGGGCAATAATGCAAATTTGAACAAGAGCCATTTGAAACCATTTTAATTCCATTTTTGTTTCCAAATATCAATTTTTTCAATAACAGCTGATCTTTGACAATTTTAATGCCACGGATACCAACTTTGAGATTTAAAAAAGAAGTGGATATAAAAGTACATATATGTTTTAATCGGACTTGTATTGCTGCGCTAGCCATAAGTTACCAATAAAAAACGCTTAATGTTTCGTGGTTTTATGCCGAAATCAGCTTTTTTGATAAGATGTGACAAATTTCACATTCGTACAAATATTCGAACTCAAGATTTTGATCAAATATCGCCATTACCTATAGTAATGTAGTACCTAGAGAATATTTAAAAAGTAAGTAAATTTCGCAATTTTGTTTTTCAGCTTTTTAAATGTTTCAAGGCTAACAGACTGAACGGGTGGTCCGATATATATAAGGCCTGGTAATAGACACAAGGAATGTTAAATTTTTCATGTGGTACAGAAATATAAGCTTTCGGCCAAAAATTTCGAACAACTATAAGAAATGGTTGATTTTGAATGGCTGCTTCTCTGACAGTTTTCAATTAAAATTACTTTTCTAGCATATCATATTAAGACCTCAAGACAAGACAAGACAAGTGAATTTAGGAGCATTTTCGGTTTTAGGCATGCTTATGAACCACACAAACATATTCAATAATAAAAACAATTGCAATTGTTTCTTTTTAAAAAGTCTATTGAATAAAAAGAAAAATACGCCACTTAAGTCAAACATTTGAATGACATCAGCTTCTTAAATTTGTTTTAAATAATATCAAACATTTATCACTTAAAGATGGAGAAAGGGATTGAAAAGTAGGATTTTTTTATTAATGAAAGTAAACAAAATGTAAAAAAAAAACTCACATCAATGTTCCATTACATCGTACTTCAGTTATGTTATATAAAAAGCCTGGTCCATTTTCTTCATATTCTTCCAATTGCTGCCAATATAAACGAATATTTCGTTCAATAGAATCTATATAAAAGCTTCCAACATCCATATTAGGAGCACGTTCTGGTCGTCTTGGCTTAGTATAAAAAATTCCTTTAAATGGTTCACTCCACATTTTTTCGTCACTAGTGTTTGCTCTAACAGTCTTCACTCGGACACTAAAATCATATCGACGATAGGGGTATTGTAAATTGTTGATTTCAGCCTTAAAGTGTTCTTTGTTTTTCTGCAATACTGTATTGGTGTTAACATAGAACCAGTCAAACTTCTCAGGGCGTAAACGAATTTCATATTGCAGACCATCTGTATGGGTATATTGACTAAATTTGTTTACCATCCAATACAAAGTTACACTGTTTGTTGTTAAATTTCCGACCTCAACTATGGGTTTTGCTGGCACAACTAAAATATTAGATTTATTTATAAATAACATGTACATTATGTACAAAATAAATTAAAAATCCTAAAGAAATATCCTGAGTTCGTAAATGTAAATATACTGCATCACTGCCAAAATGTAATTGTTAAAAAAGGTACCATGCATTTATGTCCTTTTTGGTAAAATTAGTTTTCATGGTTGACAGCAAACAATCACACTTTTTATAAAGTATGGAAAAACTGTAGACCGGACAGTTTACTTTTACTTTTACGAACTCGACTATAATCTACGAAACTTACTTCTGTTATATTGATCAATCATTATAGACTGAGTAAGAGTTCCAAGTGAGTTGCTTGCGGTCAGTTCAAAGTTGTAATACTGATAAACTATTCTATAATGACTGTTGTCCATAGTTATATTGCAAATTCTCTCAGGTGGTTGAAGCCCGTTCTCAAGATTGCATGTATAAATGTAGTCCTGCAAATATTTATTTTGGCATAACTTTCTGTCATTTAACCGCTTACATACCCGGTACTTATTTGGTTTTAATCAACATATTGAAATTTTGTTTCAAGCATTATAATAAAAGATTCGTATTAAGCGGAAGTTTTTCCATGCATTTTGTTGGGTTATGTTATTAAATGTTATTAGGTAGTGAATGTTAGTTTGTTATAAGTAGTTAAGGATTAACCCATGCAAACCAGATAAAAAAAGAAAATAAATTGTGTTAGTTGTGTGATTAAATATATATCTACATAATATATACAATACATACATAAACATACATTAATTACAAGCATATAATTATAAACAAATTAATTTAGCTACCTACATTTATGTAGTTATAGATTTAAATAAAAATATTGACCTATTGGGTATATCTATATCTAAACATTATAAATTATTATTATAAATTTTATAATTGCATTGATATACATAACTATGCATGTATGGACATATGTACACAAAATCTTCAGGAAGAAATTCTCATGAATTTACTGCCAAAAAAATACTAAGATATCGAGGTGACCTTCATTGTGGTGACACAAAATAGGAATAGTTGAGAGCTGTAAGTCACTATGTATCACTATGCCATACGCAGTTTTCGCTTGATTTTGTGATCTGTTCCATTCCTATGGCTTATGGAAAAATTGGAGTAGCAGGACTGAAAAAGGGGTACTCCAAACATCAAATCAAAAACGACATTTGCACGCAAGAAAATTTATTTATTTAATTTATTTTATTTTACTCAAAAACGGTTTTATAAACTTTTTTAAATATTGACCAAGGAATGAATTAGGCTACGAATACATAAGAACCAATTTATTAATAATTCATTAAATACTTTATTTATGGACAATTTCATTTTAAATTAATAAAATTGCTTTTATCTAGACTCCTTCTAAATTTTATCAGACATTTAAAAATTTTCAGTTTCACCAATATAGAAAAGGGATATTTTAGGGACATTTTAATTAAACTAAGTTTGCCTCACATCCCTGGATATAAAAGAAGAGGTTGTTTCACTGCCAAATGCGTATTAGAAAAAGTGAAAAAGCATTATGGGTGAGGGGACAATTATTGGGACAGCAAAATATTAGCCGTTGTTGACTGGAATGGCTTAACAAAAAAAACTTTTAAAATTTAATGAGACAAAATTGAGCTTTTAGTGAAAAAAGGCATTTAAAATCTTCTTTTATAAAAGCATTTGGTGAAACAGAAAACATCATTCAAAGGCAAAATGGCTGTTAAAATAATTAAGTCTTTCGTGAAATTGGGCATTAGAGCTCAAAAACAAGAATGCAATTGATTACTTAATACAAAATTTATTTTTTTTTTTTTCAAAATATTAGTCCGCAATTTTTTTGACATTTTAAAAGAGTTTGTGCATGTTCCATCACGTTAGACATACAACATATTCAAATCAAAAAATTTACAAAACAATTTAATTAATTCGTTTTATTTTTTGTTTTTTGCGTATTTAGATTAAAAACTCAAAAACCATATGTTAAGAGTGTTCCGGAGTTAAAAAAGATTTCATGAAAAAGATTTTGACAGAAAAACTTGTCCTCTGGGACATTATTGGAAACAAAATTAGTTTTGTGCTCTATTATTTGGTAAAAGCCTTTAAGAAACGAAAATATGCCGAAAAAGGCTGTTTTGCAAAACGAATGTAGCTTACACTATAGCATTTTTTGCAAAAAAAAATGTTTAATAACATAAAATATGGATATTTTTATAAGTAACTAATGAAGAAATTTTTTCAATTTTATTCCTGATAAAATTTTTTAATAATACCAAATAACATATGCTTGCACAATTTGAAAAAAAAAACATTCAGTCGATTTTGTACACCTAGCGGTATTTTTTTTGATATTTTTATTTAGTGAATACAAAATCATATTGTATCATTTGATATTGAAACTTTAAATTCTTAAAAGGCACTTTGACAGAAAATTCATGTAAATTTGGGAGTCAAAATCAGTTACTTTTACAAAATGGTTTTTTGAGTAAAATAATACGCCTAACAAGTGACCAATTAGTAAAAATCGAAAATATTTATTTTAGAAATAAGTCATAGCCAGGCTCTCAATTTTGACATTTTACCAATAGTATGAATATTGAGTCTGATTCCCTCTGCAGTTCAATCATCGGATTCCGTAATCGGTGTGGATATTTACCATCAATAAGTTGTGCTATTCGATTCTTTATCTGGCTAGTAAATTACTTAGAAGTTAAACATCTATTTTGTTTCATTTAGATTTTGTGAAAGGTTTATGAAATTGTTAGTTGGGGAATTAGTTAAAAAGCAGTTGATAGAAACTTAACTGTGATTTTGTGAAACAAGCCATTATAAAAAAAAAATAAATTTTTTAAAGTAAATACGTGTAAAAAAATTAATATTAAATAGTTACTCGTAATACGTAGAACAATCATGCAATGTGATTTTATTAATTTTCATCATATACATATAAGTATGTATGTATATATTTCACTTACCGGTGAACTTGACGAGAATTTCAGTTTGTAGTCGGTGTAAATTTTATTCGGCGGCACAGTGAAGTTACAAGTCATATATGAAAAATCATAGCCAAGACATTGAAAATCTGTAACATTTGTAGGTGGGGTTCCTGTGAAAGTAAAAAAGAAATTCACATTTAGAAAGTAAGTACGAGTAATGCAGTGAACTGCATTCTTACCAACAAAAACACTTGTAATGTACACTCCTTTATCATGGCATTTACAAGAATATTGAGTTTTTTGTTCAGTAGCATTGCGAAACATGAAAACGATCGAAGAATCATCTACCACCTAAAATTGAATAAGAAAATAAAGCAAGAAATTAGTAAATGTATTTTCATATTATAAAATTATTTGTTTGTCTCTCTTAACATAAATGGATATTTTATTATTTGGGTGTGACTATTCAAACGGGGATATAAACAGTTGCAGTGTAGGTATTTCTCATAGATTGGATTCGTGATCCCGAAAATGTTAAATAACCGGATGTCAAAATCCCGAATGAAATCTCGAATGACAAATGACAGAATCCCGAAATCCAAAAGATACCGAATGTCAAAAGTCCGAAGTGCTTAGTACTGTTTTTGGTACGTTCGAAATTTTTGCATTCAAGAGTTAAGGACTGAAATGGCGATTTCATGAAAAAGATTGTGAAGCGTGTACTTGACCGATCAAAACGATTAAGGTGTCTATGGTCAGAAAAACTTGTTTTCTAGGACATCATTGGAAAAAAATAATCTTGTGCTCTATTTATTTAAAAAAAGCCTTTAGGAAAACGAGAATATGGATTCTTAAAAGACACTTTTTCACTGAAAATTCATGTTAATTTTAAAATTAAAATCTGTTACTTTAATGGTTACTTAAAATGGTCTTATTTAGTAAAATTATACAAATAAAAGTGACAAATTAGTAAAAAACAAAGTATCTGCTGAAAGTGAAAAACGGTCTTATAATTATATGCAAAAATAAAAAAGTTATTAAATCACTGGTTTTGTTCAGTTCGGAACAAAGTTACAGCTACTTCACGGGGACCAAAACCATCATTAGACTTATTTTTATGATGCTACTGTTACAATTCGTTGCATTGTACGAGAAGAAGATAAATTAGCACAAAGATATGACAATCATTTGCGAAGATACTTTGCAAAGATTTTGAAGAAACTAAGAGAATGAAAATAAAAATTTGAACAAAAATAAGGTAGGCAATTGTTTTTTCTTCAGTTGGAACTTATTCACCCATCCAAGATGTTCCCAACGGTCACTTTAATGTACCTTAATTGTACAAGAACAATCGATCCGCAGTGTAAGATTTCATGTATATATCATAAGTACACAAAATTCAACAATATCACCTTATGACCGAGAGAAATGAGAAGGTAAAGTATTAGAAATTAATCCTAATATTTTGGCATTGCTTACAAATAAAAAAAATTAAAAAAAAAAAGATAAATAAGTTCTACTCTAATATATCTCAGCCAACGTACAAGCAGATGGTCTGGTCGTGCTTTACGGTTAAGGTATTTAGTTAGTTTAAAAAAAATGGTACGATATTTAATTTAGATAAAACATTTTAATGTCAGAAATTGAGTCTAATTTGTAAAATGACCGAGAGAAATGAGGAGTTAAAGTATTAGAAATTAATCCTAATATTTTGGCATTGCTTACAAATTAAAAAATTTAAAAAAAAAAAGATAAATATGTTCTACTCTAATATATCTCAGCCAACGTACAAGGCATTTAGTTAGTTAAAAAAAAATGGTACGATATTTAATTTAGATAAAACATTTTAATGTCAGGAATTGAGTCTTATTTTGATCTAAAAATTGAATTAAAAAACTCAAATACAAATAATGACTAAAATGACATTTTATTTGGTTTGGAATAAAAGTGTTAACTTAAGTATTTCAGAGGTAATGAAAGAAGGGTCAATCTTAAATTCAACAAAAAAAAAAAAAAAACAAATCAATATCCGGGATCATGGTCGCTCCACTGTGCGCAAGCTGTAGTCTATGATTTTGTTAATAAATGTAAGTATGCTATTAATATGGACCATATTTTTTTTTTAATTGTTGCCTTGCGTTTGTACAACTTACATTTTGAACTTGTTCTGATAAGGTCTTGTTGCTTTAATAATTTCTTATCACAAATACCTGAATATATTTGAGTTTTATTTAACATTATTTACTTATATTCAAGATAAGAATTATTTTGCGTTTCAACGAAGAAAAACCAAAATATGTTTGTGAAACGTTAAATTATTAAAAAAAACTTGACTGTGTAAGATTGTAGTTAAATATATTCGTTTCATTTATATTTTAATTAAACAAATTTTTTTTCAGTCTTAACTTCTCAAATGATATCATACAATAATATATTTCAAAAAATGATAGTTAAATTTGAAAGGATCGAATAAAGAATACAAAAACAAATGCATACTTAGAAAATTTTGTTTGGTTTTTATTACATCGATAAAATTCAAAATAATTATAATATCAAATCTGCATATATCTACATACTATTGTTTGGTTTTTATTTAATTGAACATAACGGGCTTCATTAAGTAAATTAATTGCTTTATCAAGGCAACGTTTTACGATATTGAAGCTTCGTTTCGAAATGGAAAGCCAATGTTTTATAAGCATGATTTTTTTTTAACATATTCATCAAACATACAACCAATAAAAATGATTAAGCAATACGCAGTACGCACGTCAAATCAACGACGAGTGATATAGTCGTTGTATAGTATCAGTTTGTAGTGTGTCATCGATATTAATCATCATTATTTGAAAATAAATTTTAGTTTTTACCACAATATAAAATATGGTAGATATTGAGGGCTCTGGGATCTTGGCACTTAATATTATGGGGTATATGCGAAAAAGGGTAGGTATGTCATCTTACTGGTCAAAAAAGATCAACTTGTCTAAGAAATTGGTCAACCCTAGAAACAAGGTCACGCGCGATTTTTGGCAACTTATTTATAGATTAGACTTTTTTACTGTTGAATTTTGTAAGTTTTTTTCAACATCACAGAAAAAAATTTGCAACCTCATTTGGTCCATTTAAAAAAAGTATGCCATCTAATTGGTCATAAAGGGCACCTTGTTTCAGTAATTGGTCTGCCATTGATTTTTTTAATACACTTTTTTAAATTTTTCAAGATCATAGCGATTGTTGCGAAGATTAGCAGGGCAACTTTCCTTGCGATTGTTGCGAAGATTAGCAGGGCAACTTTCCTCCACGCAAATGGGACCTTGACAGGAATTTGACATTTTTTTTAGATGTTTTTGCATTTCTGTTTCCGATTTTGCAGTTCGCCAAATAAGGGAGCAATCAAGTGAGTTGCTTACCTCACTGTGAAGTTAACAGGTCATTCGATTGCACCCTCATTTGTCTAATAAAATATAGAAATGTAAAAAAAGCTGCAAATTCCTATCAAGGTCCCATTTCCGAGGGTAAAGTTGCCCTGCTAACTTCACAAATGTGATTATATCATTATACTGCTACAAATTTTGACTGTGTCCTTAAAAAACAAGTAAACAAATTCATAAAAAATGTCTATGGCTGACCAATTACTTAAAATATTTAGTTGACCATTTATCACGATCTAAAGTTATCTTTAGGATGGTCTATTTTTTTTTAATTGCACGCGACATCAAGCGCATCGGTCGGATCCAATTCATCGTTCGTAACATCTGCAGGTATTCCACAACGATGTACTTTGATTCCTTAATTATTTACATTATTCATTGGCGATAATTGTTACCTTCTTGGTTGCGTATTCATCATGGGAACTCAAATTAATAGATCAAGGAGCCGGTTTTTGTGCTGTAAAAAAGTGAATCTAATTGGTTTTCATATTCGCTGTCAAGTATTTGTACCACATTTCGATTCCTTTTGTATAAGAAAGCGATTTTTGTTTAGTAAATGAAAACTATATTATCGACGCTTGAATCACTTTACCATTTCCCCCAATTTCGTGTGTTTTTGAATAAAAAAATATTTCATCTTTTTAAGAGATAGAGAAACTTTTTTCTCTATAGATTGGACAGAAAAGGGGATATGTTGGAATTAAGCATTGTTTGTTTATAATTATCCAATTACGTATGACAAAGGACAAACTATGTCACTGATGAACTGTCAATTTGTAGGACTAAAGGCTATTTTGAATCAGTTATTTGCAATATGCCTTGATTGTGCTAGTTTCTTCAATTTTACAAGCCCACACTTTCGCTCGCAACAATATATTTGTATGGATACAATCGATTCCTCATGTTCGTGGTAAAAGAAAAGTTTTATCCAAGTTAAATAAGAAAAATTATTTTTTAAATAAGAAAATGCACATACGACTTATTTAACGCATCATTTTTTTGTATAGACTGATTCAATGACGCTTAAAAGATATAAGACTTTTTTGATAATAATATACCTAATCACCCTGATTACCGCATCCGGTGGCAACATGAGTCAGACTCATTTTTCCCACATTGATAGAGCTGGTAACGATACCAAACCAAACGATATTTTTGTAAGTATCGTCTCGGTAAAGTTTAAATATAGTCATGGTATCGGCCTCGGTATCGATCTTGTTTGGTTTCAGTCAGGTTTGAGTCGCAAACCAGAATAAAATGCACGACTTGGTTACATCTTCTTTATCTAGTGGTTAAACTCGCTTGGTATTTTTAAGGTTTAAGACACAAATCATTATATAAAAGAAACATTTTTAACTGGAGTTTATTTGTTGTTGACTTAACAATTTTTTAAAGCCTTATTTCACAATGTCTAAGTAAAGTTCCGATTTGGAATTCGTTTCAAAAATTATTTGTTTGTAATAAATTATGTGATAATAATATTCAAAAATCAATACCAATGATCAAAACTGCTGATACTATCGAGAGTGAGAGTATTGGTAAATTTCGGTCCAAAAAATACGGTACCGTTTGGTATCGTCTCGGTACCTCCGTAAGATTTGATGCAGCACTTTAAGGACTTTTTACAGTTTCTAAATAACCGCAAAAGAAAGCTTTACCCCAAAATTCAGCTTTCCTCGAACTTTTAATTAAACAAAGAATATGCTTTATATGTTTCCCTTTTTTCTCAAAAATTATAATTTTATCTGTATTTTGTGGCAAGTCTGGACAAAAACCGCGATATCTCGACTTAACACTATCAGAGAAAAAATGGAACCACTTCCACTTCAGCTGAATACCTATCACACAAACCTAATTAAATTTACAATAAATCACATTTAAATATTTATTCCTCGTTAAAATGCAATCAAAATTAATTAAATTAGTTCCAAGAAGACTGATAAGCCATTTTTTCAAAACGAAATATAGTTTATCGCCTATACGTAGATACTTTAACGGTCCCATACAAATTATAAATATAAAAATGACCTAATAGTCCGAGAGGCGACCGCAAGATTACCTATGCTAACCGATAGTTTAAGGCTAAATTCAAATTGGCATCATATATCAAACTTCAATAAATCAATCAATGTATCCTTATTAGAATATAAACGCGGTAGCGCGATGAGGTAAAAGGCTCAAACTTTTGAATAACAAACTTAATACCTGAAGGGAAATGTCCTTATCAAATTTTTGCCACCGACCGACATGAAGTTGTTTCATTGACTAAAATCAAAAGAGTTTTTTTTTTTATCGAACTACGGATTTCAAAGAAAATTTGATAAATGAAGCTTATTTTAGCCCAATTTTATGGGATAAATGTTGGGAGTGCTAGAAAAATTCAATGCAATTAAGGTGAGGTTTTAGAATTGTTATTGCTTTAGATCTAGTGATACATGTATTGAACATTGCAATCATTATATTCCGCGAATAGGAGGGCTAACATGAATCAACATGGTTGGACAACATTGCTTGATTGAAATGGAACAGTTTTCAAAATATTTTGAAAACCACACAACAAAGTTGGACAACATAGTTGTTTTTGCGTTTGAATAATCCAACATGGTTGTCAAACTATGTTGGACAGGATGTTGATCCATGTAAACCCCACTAAAAGCCTTTCTTCTACGTTCAAAAATAGCTGTAAACATTTTGTTAACTCACGTTATTATCTGATCAACATTGAGGTTTTTGTGCAAACTTAGAATAGGAAATAAAATTCAAAATTATCTTCAATGGTCGCCGAATAGTGTGTTGACAATCCACTTAGACTTACCACGCACGGTATTACTTTGGAGCGATATCAACAAGCGATGCTACCGACCGAAAATCTGTTTTTTTTTTATTTTTTAGAATAGGTATCCCATCAAAGCTAGTGCGAAAAATGAAACAGTTTCATTGTTTGATTAATAAAGTGTTAAATATTAAGTTCTCTATGCCCGAAAACTGTATTCGAAGATCTGGAAAGCGACCAATATAGATTTATGTTAAGTTAAGAGGACAAAAAACTTATTTTTATGAAAAAGAACATTGCAAATCTATCAGAGATGCGTTTTTCTGTATACTTAGCGTCAGTTACAGGCTGAGTTTTCATTATAAATGGAGTTTTCATTATTGGAGCTTAAGCATGTTTCCTGGAAAACATTAAAAAAAAATCGTAAAGGTACCCCATTTATAGTTGCTTATATTATGGTACACTTAGCCAAAAATACAACCTGAAAATAGCATTTTTTAACCATTGCCACCAGATAAAGGTTGTTCGACCTGTAGTTTTGTAAATGTATGGACTATAGCTACCGGTTGGCATCCTCGTTTTGCGGGGATCCGATGAGATAGGTAATATTACTTTCACCTCCCGGACTATAAGTTCACCTTGAAGTTGGTGAAAATAAATAAGTTTAGCATCCTGTGTTTTTCAAATAATTGCCTATACGAAACTTTGTTTAAAATCTTCAATGCCACCTTTATAGCCTTGAATCATAAAACAAAGTATGTCCGATCCAGTCATGAATTCTGTCTATGAAGATAATTTTTTTAATATCTCAATAAAATGTGACGTTGACTGGTCTTTGTACAATTTAATGGAATAAATTTATACACATGCCTCAAATTGGGCGTGTTTTTTGAAAAAGTTATGGCTAGCACAGTAAAATTTCCCTTGGCAAACAACAACAAACCCAAAAGTGTCGATAAATAAGTCAGTAAAAAAGTTTAAAATTATATAACGCTGGATTTAGGTTTGATATAAATTTTTTATTAAAACAAATGTGTAATAAAATTGTCTGTATTTCTTTGTTTGATCACTCGTTTTTGTAGTGAAAAACTCAACGTTTAGGGTGGTGTGGAAGAGAGTTGTTAAATTGTCAATTATTTGTTTGAGTAAAGAAGCCAATCACGAAACGAATATAACAAAACAAAATTATAACACAAATAAAACATCCAATCCATCCAATGCTCTACAGAGTGAAAACTCTAAGCAGCATAAGAAACATTTTAAACCAAAAAAAAAAAAAAAATAATTGAAATGTCTATAACTCTAATATTAACATTTTCTTACAGCGAACAAATATGATATGATAAATGTAGAAACAAAAAAAAAAAAAAAAAAAAACCTCCAATTTCAACAATATTTAGTATAACTTAAAAAAAATATTTATCGAAAAAAGTTACAAAAGACATTTTGTAGGAAATAAGTTTGTCTATAAGTTTGTTTTACAACACTTTTGTCTGACATAAAAAAGTGAGTTACGTGTGAAGATATAAGAAATGTTAAAAACAAGATGGTGGCTAAATGACTTAAAGTGCAGTTGTGTGGTTTTTGGCTCGAATATTAATTTACTTTCAAACGTCGAGGTTTCTATTTACCAGCAGAAGTCAAGTAGTTACAAATACATGATCCTATACGTATCTCTACTATTTATATGCTCCACAGGTTGAGAACCGTTAGCCGTAAAAGAAAACTGTTAAGGTAAGAAATGTAGATAATTGAAAGGTCTATAACTTTTATTTAAACTTTTTTTTTTGAACAAAAAAAAAAGGTGGTGAATTTACAAAAATCGACCCCTACTTTTTTTAAGAAAATACAGTATAACTTTTTTAAAAAAGCATTTATCGAAAAAAGTTACTTAACATATTTTGTAGAAAATGAAATTTTCTACAAGCTTGTCCTTAAGCTTTTTTTCAAGCGTTAATTATGCGTGAGTTACGTCTGAAAACAAAAAAAAAGCCGTTAAAAACAAAATGGCGGCCAAATGACTGCAGGTGCAATTGTGAAAATTGTGGTTTTCAGCTCGTATTATATTACCATTTTGAATATCGAAGTCAAACTGCATGTCTGAATTATTTCCCACAGCACCATATACTGAAATCTAATTACCCCGTACTAGAATAAGAAAAGTTATGAAACGGATAAATTGTCTATTTGTGTGCTAGCTAACCTAACACGTCTGTGAGGAGGCGGATGTTAATTTTGTATAAATACTGCTGATGACATATAGCAGGTATGTATGTTAGTACATATCGTCCCTCTTCTCACGAAATGACTCGCAGATTGTTAATTTTGAGATTTGGGCATATATGTGTGTGCTAGGTAAACTTGATTGCATATTTGAACATCACTAGATTCCTTGAAAAATGTCTGGAATATGGCTAAATGCGTTATTACATAGTTGTCATAGGTGCAATTTTAGTTAAAAGATGTCTCATAAATATACATAACTGCAAATATGCGAGTAGCAATTATCCATTATATTGCAAATTAATGTGTAAATACAGTGGATTTAGGTACTTGTTTTATATATTTGTGAGTATGAATTATATGCCTTAGGTTCATGTTAAGATGTTAACCTTTAGTTTCTATTCACCGATCAACAACAAAATCATATAATAGAGCGGCAAACACAAATTTTGTCGTACAATTTACGCGGTCTACAAAAGCCGAAGGCATATAAATTATATATCGTTGCAACAGTTTTTTTTTTTTTGCACAGAAGTAATAATGCAAAAATTTATAATATAACTGCACCACAAAAACAAAAATTTCTCACTTAACAGCTTTTTCAAAACAGGGGTGCCTGTGTTAATCTATGTTACATTAAGGTTCATACTATTTGAAACTTTAACAAATTCTTTCAATATTACAAACAAAATAAAATCAAAATAGTTCTAAAACATAGAAATAATGCCTACAGAAGGGCTACACAAAACTAAAAACTGATCTCCTGTAAACTATTAAAAGATCGAGTCTAAGACACCGAATATCCGAACAAAGATGATATTAATGTTTTACACCTGAACAGAATGGAGACGGAGCTGCAACTGGAATAGCTGTCAAAGTTTTGAATACACACAAATCCAATGATACGAACAGAACGCGACGCAGCTGGACAAGTTGGCCAACTTTTAACTTTTGCATGCAGCATTTTTGACGTTAATTTTAGCTTCCATTTGATCATTATCCACTTTTATTTTTGTTTTAATATTTATTATTGTGTTGAATTAAATTCGCACAGCTGACTGCGAATGCCAAAAATGTCAGAAAGCTGTACAGCACATTGTGGGCGAGTCAAAAAAATCACGTACAGATTTTTTTGACAGCAATTCCAGTTGCAGCACTCAATTCTGGTCAGGCAGTTAAACACGTTATATGAATGCAAGGTATGAAACAAAATGTTTGCAGAAATACTGCAAATTTTAACGTGAATAGTTTATGACATACCAAAAAGTAGTAGGTCATCATTTTGGCAAATACCTTCGCAAATCAACAATTAAAACCGAATTTCATGCTTAAAGATCATTTGCAACTTCGAAGACAATTTTTGATGAATGATGAGCCAAATCTGCAAGTTTTTTTGTGCATTTCGACCAGCAAAAAAGTCAATTTAAAAAAAAAAAAAAAAAATTCACGTTTAAAATGGCAGCTTCAATCTCCCGATTGGAGTCCAATCCCACCTGAAAAAATGACAAGTTTTTGTCAAGTTTAGTCAATGCTCTGAAAAGGCTTCGCTAGGGGCAATCTGGCCAAGGAAAACTTGTCAAATACTAGTGGGGCCCTCACTAGAAAAAAACTTGTTGGATGGGTCTTTTTATCCCATCAAAAATACCCTATGTAACAAAAATCTATATTATATGCCCAATATGCAATTTCATTTTCATTTTCAACATTACACAACTGCATTGCGAAATAGCTCAGTGCTATAGTGTTGCACTGGTAATCAGAAGATCGCAGGATCGAATCGGAATTCACAACTTTTTTTGTTATCTCTTTAGGCAAAGGGCAAGCTCCTAGAGAAAATCGATAGTTACCCTTGCTAGCATTTTCCAGGTGGGATTGAGATTTTGTGAGGTATGTTGAAGGTTAAATTAGGATAGCGGGACAAACATTAACCGTTAGTAAAGAAGTAATCTCATATTACTTTATCGGAAGAAAACAGTCGGTCATATCTTAAGAATATTTCATCAGATTTTGTTTCCTTGACTCGAGGTGTTCTTCATTAATCAATTGTTGGACTACTTCTGTTCGCCATATTTATTATTAATGAAATTCCTTTTTTATTTTTCGTTCGTCTAAAAGCTTATAATACGAGTATGTTGACTTGAGTTTAGAAAGTTTAGTTAAGTTTAGTTTAGATTTTAGAAAACTGTGCAACATTGTAAAGATTTTAATTATATCGAAAACTGGTCTTTGGAAACGCTTTTGTAGGTACTTAATCCAAATAAATGTAAGTGCTTACTTTATTTAAGAATCTATCTGGTGGATTTTACGTTCGACATTTTTCCTAAGCTCCTGTAATGTTGATGGCATAAGCCAATGACTTTAAAGTAACCACATAAAAAGAAAAGATATGTATCAATATATAAAATTGTTATGTCCATTTTAAAAAACCCACTCTTAAACTAAGGAGCCCGGCGTATGTGTTTTCGCTCGTAAATTTATTTATAAATATTAAATACCTATGTATGTAACTATAGTTCGTTTTTTAAATCAAATTTATTCAACTGATTTTAATATTATGTATAGGTGGCATTTAAAAATGATTTAACTGGACATTTATAAACCATTATCGAAACCTACAATAATAATGTAGCCCATAATATTTATTTTAAGTTTCTGTATTAACATATAAAATTTTGAATCAAACAAAACATTTTCTTTTAGTAGTGCCGGAATAATTTGGTTTAATTCATTTATCGTCGCGACGTCTCTTAATCTAGAATTGAAAAAAAACCTCGGTAAATATTGAATATATTGAATAGTCAATTTAATTGGCAGACGTCTTACGTTGATTGCAAGAAAAAAAAAAAAAAAAAAACAATTAATACTCAAAAGTGATTCGTCAGTTATAAAATAAGCACCATCTTTTTGATTTTCTATCCACCAATTCAAGCTGACTATCTCCATCACCGCTTCAAAAACGACACCCCCTCCACATTGGTCTACCTTTTCTTGATTTATATTTCTTGCTTAACTTTTATTATTTACCTCCTATTTTGTATACACATCCGTATGTTATATCTTTGACTGCTTTTAAACGTAGTAATTTTTAGTCTCGTATATTCAGTTTATATTTTGGTTGAAAATAATATTTTAATTATAGCGATTTTTTCATAAAGTTTTTTTTTTACTTTCATTTCATTTCAAACTTAAGTTATTCCGTTCCTTTTACTCTGCTTATTTCAACGAACAACGAATTGAAAATAGAAAATACTTAACGATTTTCCATAATATTTACAAACCAACTCCATAAGAGATCTGTCTCTCTAACTAAATAATGTCTGGTATCCAAGTAGTATAGATTAACATCAACACCGGCATAATAGCTATTCCACACTATCCCATTGAGTATTAAAACATGTCAAAAAAGTGTGAAGAAAATCATGTATAATAGTGTGAAAGCAAAATTTGAAATTTCATCACACACAACTTGACAGCGCATCCGACACGATTTGACATATGTTAATACATGAAAATATTTAGGAACGGTTCTAAAACCATCGCACTTTCTATCCCACTTTGGGGTTTCAGGTAATGGCGAAATTAATTTGTTTGGATACAAGTGTGTGGAAGCAAAATATGATAATCATTTCCTGCACACAAATTTGGCAGTCGTATGAAATTCTTTACCACTTTATTCTGACATGTGTTAATACTTTCTGAGATAGTGTAGAGGCACTTTAAGGACACAAAATAATAAAAAAAAAAAATTATTATTTATGAGACAAAAAGCTAAAAATTCTTCATCAGTCAAAATTCATGTCCGATATAATCGCAGACAGTTATCTCTGACATCCAATCAAGACATGAAATAAAGTGACGCCATTAGATATTTCATGTAGAGATGGGAATTCTGAGAGAAATTATCTCCTGGTGATAGGGACGGGTCGATGTTGACATTCTGGGCGGTCATGTTGTTTTGAGGGCGGCTGTCAAATCGTTGATTATTACATGCCGGCTCCACTGGGCATGAGCCATGCTCAGAACATGAACATGTCCTGAAAAAACCAATGGAGCCACAATAATCCATTTTCGAACAGTGACATATCCATGCAAATCATTTTGCTGATTGGAATGCGGTTTGGATGTTTGGTATCGTTGATGTCCAGTGGAGCCGGCATGTTATTCTATATTTTCACCTAAGGTTTATCTCAGTTCATATTTAATAAATCTATTTGGTGTTTCCACTACACAAAAAGATTTAAAGATTTATTTTGACAGCACATTTAAAAATGCAAA
The DNA here is from genome assembly GCA_946251815.1 of Dasysyrphus albostriatus. Lineage (NCBI taxonomy): Eukaryota > Metazoa > Arthropoda > Insecta > Diptera > Syrphidae > Dasysyrphus > Dasysyrphus albostriatus. The sequence goes on from OX276335.1 coordinate 181,785,836, forward strand.
TGGTATTTCATTTTTTTTTTAAATTTTTTTTTTGTCTGAATTCAGTCATTCACATGTTTCATATATTCAGCCATGAATGAATCCTTCAGCACCATAAAAGAATGGGTAAGTTCGATTTGTAAAAGAATTTGTCCTAGGAAGATTTAACAAGATTAATTTCTAATCTTCAAGATTAACGAAATAAATTTGTATGGTAAATCTGCCAGATTTGAAGAAGATTTGAGGTAAATCTTATTAAAGCTCAGATTAGTGTTAGGTGGAAATATAGTATTATTCAGTCAACACGTAGAAATGATAAAACTTTATAATCAAAATGATTGTTCTCCTGTGGCATCAAATTGCACTTATTTTACGGATTATCCTAGTTTAAAAGATTTTAAAGATTTAAGTTAAGAAAAATCATATTTTCGAAACTAATTTTGGGTCGCTGAAAATAAAGAGTTTTCGAGAAATGTATGCGCAAAAATCTTTTTCTTGGGTAGCTTTCCAGATACTGGCCAAAAACTTACAAACGGTTTAACAAATAAACATAAACTGTATTTTTTTTAATTTACCAGTGCATTCCATTTCCACCCAAAGGAGAATTGGACCAAAGACGAATAGTGACAAGGTATTTCGTTTTCTTAAGCTGGCAATCAAATCCATTTGGCTCGGTTGGATTTCAGATTGGCTGAAAATCCAAATGCATCGGGGGCCGATCCACCACACACACGACCGATTATGGATCGACGCGGGGCCATTTGGCCCTTTGGCTCTGTAGTGTATGGCCAGCTTTAAGACCCAAAATTTCGTAAACTAGTGTTATATGGTCATCAAGTGCGTGTTAAGCAAGTTAAATTCCCTAACACATCCGAAACGAGAAGTTCGGCCGCTCTTCGATGCGTATTAAAGATCATCAATATTGGCTGTGTTTTTTTACAACTCCAGTAAATTCTGTCTAAAAAAAATGACAGCAAAACAAACCAATTTACATGTCAAATTCAACACAACTATGTCCATATAGAGTTAGCTATGTCCAGATAAATAAGTGAATTTAACTTTTGTCCCGATAAAAACGGTATTGCCAGACTACTATTGTCGTTATTTTATCGATAATTTGTATAGATATGTCAAATGATTGTTGGTAAAATTATTCAATACAAAATGGCAGACCAAAGCAAACGTTGAAATGTCCCGATATCGTTTTTTTCGCCAATGCCCACATGGACATGGAAAAAAACGCAGCTATTATTACCAATTGTGTTGAAAATTATATTCATATTATCTGTCGATAATTGTTACGTTTGACATTAACTTGAAAATTAAAGGCTCTCCCAAACCAACGCGAAACATTCTTCGACATTTTTTGTTGTTGTTTAGCGTTGAGTATTTTTCATATTTTACTCTATTGCGAAGACTTCGCTACAAGTTCACGTTGGTTTGGGAGAACCTTAAAACTCGCTTTCTTCTATATGTCTGTTCGAGCTTATAGACTCTGAATCATAGTAGGTCACAACTGGATGGTATTACGTTTGTTAACAGTTTCAGGGTTCTAGCGTGTCGAGAAATTTGTTTGTTTAGCATAAATTCCGAGCCCTTAATTGATTTTCTCAGTCATAGAAAGTTATTACAAAAGATAGGAAATTTGAGTAATTCAGAAGCAAGGATTTTGTATTTAAATTAACACCAATTGGCTGCTGGAAGCACGGTGATTTTGACATTAAAACAAAAAATTAATTGAAATTATATTAAAAATATTTAAAAACTAGGATTAAATTGGAAAATCACTCTTATTGGTAACTGTTCTTAGTAAACTAAGTAGGTAAAAAAACTATATTTTCTATAATAATTGATTAAAACTTCTTCGGCAACGCTAGCCGACTCTACAACTATTCGTATAGAACGGACATCAAATCTAATATTTACAACCGGTAAACAAATGCAGCTATCATACAGCAAAAAAATACGAAATCAATCCAGTTTTGTAGTAACCTTGAAAAGATTTGTCTGACGATAAAATATTTAGTAAATTGGCCAGTGCCTAGTTAGTAAATCTTGCTTTGCAAAACTCTGGTCCCCCTTCGAATCAATGATTTTTTTCCCAAAATATTATGTGGTGTTTGGTAGAAACTTGATAACTCCATTTTAAAATGTATGTCTTTATGTCCACTTTATATCGAGCTAGAGCCTACGAATTTTTAGTATTTGTTTACAAGTTTTTGAAAAATTATGTTTCAAATTTTAAGAAAACCGGTTTATCCGTTTAAGCTCTGGCTCAATGTAAAGTGGAAGTAACGCAAATTTTAAATGGAGTTATCATTTTTCTACCAAACACAATTAGAGCAGGGGGATTGTAGATGATATGAATCAAATCGGAGCACGTACTCAGAGCACTTGCTCCGCGGGAATCAGAGGTGCTCAATTTAAAGAATATCCGAACGCTGCTTCCGTTTCGGATGAATAAAATTATAAACAAAAAATAGAGCACATGCTCCTTCACATGGAGTAGCTGCTTCCACCTCAAACCAAATCATATTGTTTTTGACATTTAGAACTACTTTCGACCAAATCAGAGCATTTTATTGTGAAAGATGGGAAATAGTTCATTGACTTGTACAAAACATCGTTCAATATTAACATGTTCTTGAGCCAAACTCTTTTTGAATGTTTTTTTTGACAGAAGTATCTACATATTTCGTTGCTACAATGCACAACTACTACTACTAAGTCAAAACTTTGAAATTTGTCAGGAGAGCGTTTTTAAAACTTGAACTAGTTAACTATTTAAAAATAATTTGAAATGATTTGGAGAAAAAAATATATATAATTTTTTTTGTTGTACTAAAGTGACTCTTGAGTTCTTAAGAGGCACTATTTGGTAAAGCACACAAAACGTAAGTCCATAAAGTAGACATAAGATAGTTCTGCACAATGAAAAAAGGACTGAGGACATAGGATTATTTTGTAATATTAAAACTGTGAATGAACAACTGCGCGTAGGAGCACGATTATCACATAGCAGACGCAGAGTTCTTCTTCTTCTTCTTCTTCTTCTTCTTCTTCTTCTTCTTCTTCTTCTTCTTCTTCTTCTTCTTCTTCTTCTTCTTCTTCTTCTTCTTCTTCTTCTTCTTCTTCTTCTTCTTCTTCTTCTTCTTCTTCTTCTTTTTCTTCTTCTCATGAACAAAATTCAAATTTCGAAAAATTGAACTTAGATCACTTCTGCATTGTAGCGACGATATTGTATGTATCTGAATTTTGATATAGAGCTAAAAGCCAGGCAATAAGTTACTTCAACGTTGAACAACTGACTGAGGTAACTAATAAATGTAGAGCAGGTGCTCTTTTCGCTAGAGCGCGTGCTTAGGGTTATTCACGCCATACAATGGAGCAGGTGTTTACCCTGAGGAGGTACTTATCAAACATATGTAGATGCTCAATCGATAAGCACCTTCTCAGGTGCTCCCTATCATTCATATAACCATTTGTATCAAAATCGTTAGAATATTTTTTTAAGTATTATTCTAATACTGGTTCAAATGTGAAGTGAATACTTTTCGTCATCAACGTTTTTCCTCTTAACAAGTCTGCTATTCCAAAGTGTCTCTACTAAATAGTTGGTCAGAGACCACCATACCCATCATGTCTAAAATTTAATTAAATTTCATTGAAAACCTCAAAACCTCAAAACCACACCACTTTAAAAAAAACGAGTTTTATATGTGTGCGTCAAAACTTTAGACATCACAAAAGATTTAAGCCAGAGGTTATCTGCATTTAGTCAAATTGAGCGCTATGATTTTTTGATCTTACTTTTCAGCGAAAAATTTTCATACAATACGTTCTTTCGAGACATACATACGTATTTACAAATTTTTACCAAGCAAAAATAGATAGTAGAAATCAGATTCGAGTTCAGACGAATTTGTTTACTCTCTATAGTCAGTGGTCAGTCGTTGTAAAGCATCCATTGCGTGAACATTGTCGTAGCTTCGTCTGGAGTTTCTTGTATGTACAATACATACATAAAGAGCATAAAGAACGTCTTGCTACTGATAACTCAATTTAAAAATAAATTTGATAATGTCCGTTAAAAAGTTATTGAAGTGCTGTGAATATGCAAATAAACGAAACACTGTTTTACTTGTTGTGAATAAGCAAATATGTATTTCATACGACCTAAAGAGCTGAACTTAATAGTTAATTATTTGTTGTTCTTTCCGATATTAAATGAATTTGCGTCAAAAAGAAATTCATTTAAAATTAATTTTTTTTTTTTTGGAAGACGATTTGCACTATGATTAAAGAATGTTTTTAATTAAATATCTCAATAACGGTAGATGTTTTAAAATTGTGTTGACTGATATGCTGATTTTGTTTTTATTATATGCGGTAAGTTGTTAAAAATACAAAAAAATCGATATGGTAACCTTAAGAGAAGCTTTACTTCTATTCTACTGATCAGATCTTTAAGATCAATCCTATTAGTAGTTTTGCAAAAATATATTTAGTGGTCAAGAAACTCAACGTCAGATGTACCCAAAAAACGGGCGTTTGACATGCTTATGTTGAAATATCTGAAAAACCTGAAGTGCTAGAACAATTTTGATTTCGTATTCAGCATGTCAAAGTCCTAAAGAAAAGAAAAGTATGGTTTGGTTAAATATCGATTTTTGTTGCAGACCAGTGCTATCACTCCAATTGTGCTATCTTCGTTTCAATTGTAGCTGGAAAAAATATATTTTTTAAGATCGCAAAAAGAATGACGTGGTTAATATACACTCGTGGCACGGCACAGCTAACTTCATATAGTCAAGGCCACGGACTGATATCGTTACATTTCTACTTGGTTTTTGCGCAAAATTCGAAACATAACTTTGCAAAGCCAAACTCTTTTCATATGTCTATGATAGGGCTGCTCTGGTAAGGCTCACATTTCGTACAAACAAAGTTTTTTAATATCTTTTATAGTTTTCGAAATACAGCCTTTCAAAGTTGCTGATACTGTTCTATAGTTTCGGAAGAAAATGGAACGTTATTAGCTACTTTGAAAGACCGTATTTCGAAAACTTTAAAAGATATTAGAAAATGTTGTACATACAGAATGTAGCCCTATCATACGCATATGAGAAATATCAAGCTTTGCATAACTGTTTTTTGAGTTATGAGCGAAAATATCACAGACAAATAATTTTTAAACGAGTGGCTTTTTCAGTGGGTTAAAGAAAACGTAGTCTCTGGTAAAAACTACTTAGTGCATTAGGTTAAAACTAACATAGCTTCCTCAATTAAATGAAATTGTTTAAATAAACTACAAAGAAGATTAAATTAAACAAAGGACTTTGTTGTATCAACCGTGTACAATGTACACTTTAATCGTAATTAAACTACAGTGGAGGCCCAGTATAAAGAATGCCGATATAAAGAATGATCGATATTAGGAATACTTTTTGGAAGCCCATTGGTTATTCTATTAACGAACAAATAACGAATGTCTCAAAATAAAATAAAACAAATTTAGGAATAATAATTTTTCTGTTATGGAAATGAATTAAGAAGAGATTTGTGTTTTATGATCTTTGTTCCGTTTTGCTCAATTTATTCTCTCATCTTATATAAAGTATGAAATTACTAAATTTTTGTCCCTTATGGTAGCACGATTAGTGTTGATTTTGTTAACAGTGAGCTAAGAGTCTCAATAGATAATAGAATGAACATTGAATAATACGTTGAGAAAACTCTGTTAAATGTAATTTAAAAACAAATTGTAATTTTTTGGTACATTTTTGCGGATCAGACGCAAGTTTTTCTTTGTTAAGTCTAAGGATTAAAAGTACTTTCTCCGGCACGCTTCGCGGGTTTTACGAATTTTTACTCCTTTTTTCGGGCTATACCCCGCTCACGCGACTCCATGTCGCTCCGTTTAGGGGTTTGTATATCAACAGTTTTTTTGGCCAACCTTACATTTTGTATGAAAAATGAAACTTAAAAATATAAACAAAAGTTTCCTCACACTAAAATTTTGATATAATATGTTAATTTGAACAATAAATCTATCGAATACAAGTATCCGAGTGTGAAAATTCGTGCAACCCTAATGGAAAGTTGAGCCATTTTGATTTTTGTCACGGATTGGAGGATAAACCTGGGTTATGTTGTAAAATGCTATCAGGTAAAGTGTTAAAAAATAAATAATAGTTAATTCTTTGTAGGTATAATGTATTCAATTTGAACAAATTTCGATATAACGTATGGGCCTTGGACATTTTATCATTCTTTATATTGGACCACCACTGCATTTCTTTTAATCTAGTTCACTCGGTTAATGTTAATAGATTTAGTCTGCAGGTTGTATATTAGCAACATCGCTAATTTAATCTTACACGAGAACTACGTAATTTTTAACCGACTATTTTTCTGCGTGACATATCATATATGTATGTACATTTTTGTATAGGGTAGAGCAGGGATAGTTGGACCGCTTTTCACTTGAAGTCTCATAACTTTTTACTTATGCATAACATAACAAAACTGACGTCTATAGAAAGAATGTAACCTCAGGTTCTTAAATAAATTTAAGAAAAAAAAAAAATTAAATATACCTTTTATAGCAGATGAATAACATTGCTTTTGAAAATTTCCTGTCTGTCTGTATGTATGTGTTGACACCACACCTGAAATCTGGAGTAAATTCGGCTAAGGTAACAGTAAACAAACATGGTGTGGTAAAAATATTTTTCATTTCTTGACAATTATCTCTCAATTCTTAAGTAAAATGAAAAAATGCACGCCAGGATAGCGCGAACTTGTGGTTCTGAGGTTGAATAAATAACTCCCACAATATTAAGAATGGTATTGACGCATAATTGCACATTATATTTAAAGTTCCCTAAATTCCTCGCATTAGCTTTTGGTATAGATGCATTAAAAGAAGGGTGAGGAGGAAAAGTGGAAGGTTAGCAAACTAAAATGCTTCTTACGGTATAATCAAGGGCCATGACACATAATCTTAAGGTACTTTTCAAAGCTGAATCTAATGACACAATCATTAAAACAGTACGCCTTCTCTTTAAAACATTTACTGCAGTAAAAATGATAAAATATTTCCGAAAACTCTTTGAAAATGATATGTCAATGAAACATGAAATAAGAACAGATTATTAACGTTTTGAATTTGAAGAAAATTGGAAAACAAGCTTGGGTTTTCTTACAGAGGGTCGGCTTTTTGCTGTGATATTTAATATTTTTCTGTACTTGCTGATAGTATTTAAGGAACATTTCAACTTTATTGAGATGTCTTCTGTCCCATGTAAAATTTATAGGAATTGTAAGCTAAAAACGTACTACATCAGTTTATTTTATCCTGTTACAATTTCTGGTGGCACCGTGTGCTCTGTATGTACTACTTCTTCTTAGTTAACATCAAAGTTACAACCAGGAAAATGAGTTTTATAAGGAGCTCGAGTGATTTTTCACATGGTTCTATCCATTGATCATAGGGATCTTTAAGGGACCCTAGAGGAACTGGTTCGTTTGCTAAAACTTTCCTAAGTCTCGTTGATTCATAAGTCCCTTCAATTTGCGGAAGTTGCGTTTTGCCCGTTTTTTCGGCTTTGAATTTGCTTTGACTGTTTCTGTATGCTTCCCAGTCTAGTTCACTTCTAGTTCGTTTGGCTTTATCGAAAAGTTTTCTCGTTTCTTTTCTAATAAAGTTCGTGTGTCCACCAAGGCTGTTTCTTATTACCTTTATTTACCTGTTTAAGGAGAAATCCTTTTTCAAAAGCTTCATTTAGAATTTCTGTGAATTCTGTGATGGATTCAGGCCTATTTAGTGAATTTTTTTAAGGAATTAATTCTAGTTTAAAATTCCCTATTGCAGGTATCCCAGTTAGTATTTCCAAGATTTCTAAACGGTTTCATGGAGGCTATTGTGTCTAGTTCAAGGAATTCCATGGTTTTGTGATTGGAGAAAGATTGCCCTTTTGACCCCTCGATTGTTCTATAAGTACTGTGTTTGAGTTACTTGTTATGGTATGTATGTTCTATATGTATGTACTACGATTAATTCATTTAAGAGGAATAATAATCTCGATTATCCGACATTCGATTGACCGATATATATTTTCCCACCAAATTAAACCATTTATTTGAATTCAACTCTATTAAGCGAAATGTTTATTGAAAAACTTTTTACAAGGCCAAAAAGGACGAGACTCGAAAAATACAAACTTATAACAGTTTATCGTCAATAAAGTACGCGTATGGGTGCCAGATATATGCCAGATAGCCGCATATACAAGCCTGTTGTAATTTTTTTTAATTGCCTTTGAGTTATTCTAGAGAAAATAAATTTATAATTGGTTTCGTTCCATAAATTACGATATTTCAGTGAGAAAACAAACTATTCCATCAACTGGAATTTTTATTTATCTGACATGAGTTCGGTCCCAAGCATCCCGATTAGGCGAGAGTGACATTTGTCCCGATATATTTTTAGCCCATTACTATGTACTTATGTATATATTTGTATATATGTATGTACATACATCAGACTGATTCAAAAGAATTAAAATTTGTTCGATTTTCAATGCCAATAACCTTTTAGTTAGAGTTTAGTAAAATAATATGCCTGGTCAAACTTCAGCCCATTAGATTTCCTCTAAGGTCGCTAATCGCTATTTTCTGTTTTGCATACAAATCTATGGGAACTTTTTGTAACTTCTTTATTTTAAAACGGTTGTTATACAGAAATGATTAAGGTAGACCCTTAAACAAAATTTGATGTTTTTTTAAAAAAGATCCTTGCTTCAATGTGATTCTTCCAAAGTTGTTTATTAAAGGTCGAAGTGGAAATTCATAATTAAATCCAAAGTTTTTTGGATTCCGTGGCAATTTGCTAACAAAATTGACAGTAACTTACACTTAAATGTCTTGTAGTTTTTGAGAAAATTGAAAGTACCTATATTTCAAATACTGAAAATTGGAGTTTTGGACAAAATAGATTATAGGAAACCTAGTTTTTTCCGCTCTATTCTGATCTTGTTTTTCTTTATAAACACAGCTTACCCGACGGATAGCAGAATGTAAGGAAATCGGTTGTTGAATTATTGATTCAAAATAGTACAATTAAATGGCAAGTATTTTACTTGGCTGATTTTTTCTTCAGTATTGTATAGAATTTGTATTTTTTGTCTTTGTCAAAAAATCCATTTAAGTCGAACTGAACTCAATACAAATTGCCAATGTAACAATTCCAAATGGTCCAACTTGCATAACTAGCGGGCAAGTTGGACCAAAGTCTAAAAAATTAAAAAAAAGCCCTATTAAAGACATAATCGCTTTAGTTTGAACTTAATTTGATTCTAAACTAAAATTTAATTCAAAGCACTACTGTTGTGCTTTGAATTATGTAAGTCGTATAACGAAAATAAGCCCATGGCCAGTAATAAAGAATTTTGAATGGGCCCAATTTCGACAAGAATGGCATTGCGCCCAATCTTCACCGAGTAAGTTACAGAATATGATTCGATACACAACTATAGCTTTATACAGCAATAATATTCTTCTTCCTTTCTGATACTTTATCTGTTCGAAATTTTTCATATTATTTTTCAATACACCTAAAACACTTATTTTGATTTCGGCGGGGCAAGTGGATCTGGTCCAACTTACCCCATACCTAGCTTGATGGATATATTTCGTTACTTTGAAAAAACCACTTAGGATTTCTCAATTTCACAGAAGGAATAAACAAAAATTACTCTAATTTTTGTTGAAAAATTTGCACGTTTTCATTAGTATAACAGAAAAAGAAAAAATTCGTTTTTTGACTTTTGTACCACAAACAAACATATCAGCGCGTAGTTCTCCTTCGACAGAAAAAATCCACATTAAACGAGTTTCACACGTGTGATTTAGTACTTGAAGCCTAGTACGCAAATCGAGCTAAAATTCCTCTCTCATACAAAAATCTCTCCAAAATTTAGCCAAGCTAGTGTCAAATTCCTTACAACCAAAAAATCGATTTATTTCTGAACAAAATAGATTTTTTTTCTAAACAAAATCGATTTTATTCTGTCAAAACGAATCTTGCATTTTCAGCAAGATTTCAGGTAGATTTCACACACACTAGCAAGATATGACATTTTCTCTGGAGTTGAAAGTATTCTGGGGCGGGTTTAACAAATATTCTAAAGTGTTCGTCGTATATTTAAATAGATTTAAAGCAAATAAATTATCAAAACAAATTTTTATTAATCAAAAAATAGTTTATTGTTAATAACAAGTTATTAAAGTATCAATTAACTTCCAATTAAAGTGCCCAAAGTCAATTAAAAATATAAAGCTCGTCCTCGCCAATGTTTACCACGATTGATGAGTATTTTTAATGAATTTGGGTTGTTTTCTTTTACATTAATGGCCGCACAACTATTTCTGCAACTTTTCTTCGAAATATAGGTATATGTTAATCTAACAAAACGACGTGATAAACTGGATGCACTTTTGAATATTTGTTATTAATTTGTATGTGCACTAGATTGTTTACTATTTGCACCAAAGCTACTGTCAAATGGTACACACACAATCAACCGCGAAAAATTTGATTTTTTGTGTGTTCCTTGCAACCATGCAACCAACCAACATAAAATTAAGCCAAGCACTTTAGCCGAGACGTGTGCAGCTTCAGCTAAAAAAAATCAAATTTTCGTTTCTTACTGTACGGCCATCTGTCAAAATTTAGACAGTGAAATAATTGTTCGGTACACTAATTCTTGTGCTAAATTGTGGCAGGTTTTTTTGTTTGTGAAAAATATTCAAGGACAAACGATTTATTAATGCCAAAGGGAAAAATCTATTTAATTCGGTTACATTCACTTGAAACATTGTAATAAAATTCTTTGAAATTGTTGAATATAATTTCTTTTCAAAGAACAGTTGCTTCTTGTAAAGTAATCTCCACAAAAATGTTGTGTCAAAATTTAGCTAGGAATTTACCTGGTGTTTGAAGAGAAAAGTGGGAGCGAAGTTTTAGCTCCATCTGCGTATTAGGCATTATTCGTGTATGATCTTCAGTTAACTGTATGATCTAACAGTTCCAAAAGCGGAATGTATCGTATATGGAACGATTGTTTTCCTCATCGGAACTAATTCCTGGAAATATGGACGTGGAATGCATTTTCAAAAATTGAATTTTGAGACCCGCGGCCGATTTTAGGTACAAAATTACAATTCAAAAAAGTGGTCAGAAAAACCATTTAAATATTCATTGATATGTCATCAATTGTTTTGGTTTCCCATTTTGATTTTCATTTTCTATAAAAAAAAGACATTTCATTTGTCTTTTGTATGACGCAAAACTGATGTTAAGAATGAGTTAAATGCAAATGATTGGTTAAAAAAAATTTATTGTTTCTATCCAAATAATGATTTATTAATAATTTAAACTACAAATAACTCATCGCTTTGATTTCAATAATAATAAAATAAAAACCTTGGCGTTAATAGCCGCATTCCGGATATGAAAACAAAAGTCCTACACTGCCGAAAATATTTATAATTTGAATAACGTAATCCGGTCACGGGGTAGTTTCGCGCAAATAGAAAAAAAAAACAGTTTATTTTTTGTTTTAAGTTCACAGTTAATTGACGTGCTTACGAGATTTTTGTTTTGTTATTGAACAACTTCAGTTGCTAGTATTGATTTTGTATACAGAGATATGAATATCTTACAAAGTAATTAATAATGTTAAGTTAAAATGTTCTTCTTCTTTGTTTTAAATACATACATAAAGTTAACGTTTTTAGCTTAAATTATTTTTTGAAATTTAGAACTTCGGTAGGGTCAATAAGGACGAACAAAGGGAATGTAACTGTTTTCAAAAACAGAAAGTGATAACGAGTTATTTTTTGTATGTGCAATGATTAGAATTTTTAATAGAAAAAGTGACGATCAAGGCCATGTGGACGAGTTATTTTTTGTATGGGCAATGATTAGAATTTTTAATAGAAAAAGTGATGATCAAGGCCATGTGTGAAGAATAAACAACTCGAGATATGAACATGAACGATTAAAAGACGTAAAAGCAATAGACATTGAAAAATCACAATCTTCGGGTACCCGTGTGTCTCGGGTACCCGAGTACCCGGATACTCAAGGTCCGGAAGCACGGATTTGTTAACGATGATTGCAATGGTCAACAACATTTTATTTTGTTTTTGTTACAAATACAAAAATACACTTTCCTGAAGGTTTTTTGTGTCCTGAACTCGAATCTGAAGTCAGAAAAATTTCATCGGATCACATTTTTGCGATATTCCCATTGTAAAATTTTTAAAAAAATGTTTTTTTTTTGTGTTTGCAAAGTTGTATTGTAACGTGATGTAGATTGGTCTGAGAAATTGTAAGTTAGTTGTAAGCCTTTCATTTATGATATAAATACAATTTAAAGGAGAATGGTCAAAAATGTATGGGAGCCGGTGCTATCCTCAACAAGAATGTTATACAGTTGAAAAAGTTATTCTGAGTCTTTATAACATACACTCCCGTTAAATTGAATAGGTACACAATGTTTGAGAGTGTTAAACCGTTGTTACTCTAAATTGAGTGAACTGGATAAATTTCTGTAATTGGTATAAGATGAAGCATCCAATTTGAGATTGAATTAGAAAAACACAAACTAAATTTTACAAAGTCTACTTGTTTTATTATAACTTGTTTCTGAAAGTCAAAATTATGCCTTTTTTTTAGTTCATTTGAATAGGTACAACGCTTAAAACGTCACTTTTCTCATTGAATTCGCTGTAGTTTAAAACTATTAAAACTTCGTTTGGCTTCATTCACGTGTTGTTGTGATTTACAGAAAAAAAATGTTGATAAATTGAAAATGGGTAGGGGAAAAGCTCTCAGTGCGGTTGAGAAAGCGAAAATTGATAGTTTTCACGACGACGTCACGTCGGACTAACGAGTCATACAATTTCTAAGAAAATTAATTAAAAGAAGCGCTAATATCGTTTATAGTTATCTGAGAAATAAAGAAATGTGGTGTAAACATGAAAGGTCCCAAGAAGTACATGCCACTTCTGCAACTGATAGACGGAAAATTTTAAGAGTTTCGTCCAATTCATCAGCTTCGGTTCCCAAAATAAGGAAACTAACTGGTGTCAAGTGTTACAACAATTCGAAGGGTCATTATTAATTCCCTATACCTAAAAAGAAAAAACTTCAAAAGAAACCACCGCTAACAAAGAAAGAAACACAAAAGGTTGCTGTTTTGCAAACAACATTTGACGTGGAAATAACGTGGAAAAATCGTTTTCTCTGATGAAAAGAAATTTAATTGCGATGGAACAGACGGATACAACTTCTATTTCTATGATTTAAAAGAAGAGCGTTTTTGAAACCGTAATCATAGACCAGTTGGCGGTGTCATGGTGTGTGGTTCAATATCGTTTTATGGAACTTTAGAATTAGAGTTTCCTTTTTTACAAAAACATTTTAGAACGGTCTTTTCCTAAATACTCGGAATTGTTTGGATCTATTCAGTGGACTTACTAGCACGGCAACGCTCCCATCCACACTGTACGACTCGTTAAAAGTTGGACACAACAACAAGATGTGAATCTTCTTCATTGGCCACCCTTTTCACCTGATTTGAATATAATGGAAAATGTGTGGGGGTTGATGACAAGAAAGTTGTATGAATCTGGAAGGCAGTTTGAGGACAAAGATGCCTTAAATAATGCGATTAAGACAGCTTGGAGCGAAATTTCACTAGACTAACTTATGCAGTTATATGATTCCATGCCAAGTAGAATGTATGAAGTTATTTTAAACAAAGGTGGAAGTACACACTACTAACCAAATAAAATTATTAAAAAAATATTTTATTTTTTTTACTGTAAGACATAGATTTTTAACTTTTGCAGCGTATGTAATGTACCTATTCAAATGAACTAAGAAAGAGGCAAAATTTTGACTTGTAATTAAAATAATAATTATAAAATAAATAACAGTGGTATAATAAAGTTTGTTGGTTTTTTTTGTCATTTAATCTCAAACTAGATACTTAATCTTGTGCCATTTACTTACAATTATTCAGTTCGTTCAATTAAGAGTAACAACCTATTCAAATGAACGGGAGTGTATATGACCGTTAAGCTCTAAACCTAGGGGTTAGCGAAATATTCGGCTTTAAAGCACTGAAAAGCACAACAATGCAATTTCAAATTTTTGGCATTGTCTTTCTACTCAACATCACCTTGGTTAAGAGCTTAATGGCCACATAATGAAATGATGAACTCATGTTGAGATATGGACCAGCTTCCAATAATTTTTGTACATTTTTTTTTCATTGTATTTATATTATAAATTAAAGGCTTACAATTAGCTGATGATTTCTCAGAGAAGAAAAGTGATATCGACTCATTTTGCAAATTATTGCTTATTATTTTTTGGCTTCTACCATATTTTTCCTGCAATATCCCAAACTTTAAGAACTTCACTGCACGCTTTTCTTTACCATTTTTTCCAGTGTATTCAGAACGTCATTTATGACTTCGTATAAATTATAATAGTTGTGTTTTTTTAACACTCAAAATAATACTGTTGAACAAAAAAAACTAAACAAAGCAATTAACATGTCAAAAACAACAACAACTATATGCATATAGAGTTAGCGTTATGTGGACATACCACATAATTAAGTGCATTTAATTTTTGTCCGATAAAAACAACATTGCCAGACAACCAAATTCGTTGTGTTATCGACAAATATATATAAATTGTCAAATAGAATTGTCAAATGTTTGTTTGTAAGATAGTTCAATAAAAATGGCCGACCAAGGCATATGTTGAAATGATGTAGTTCTTTTCGCCAAAGTCCATATGGACATGCCAGAACAATTGACATGACAGCCATCGGTTTGACAATTCTGAACGCTAGGTACAGCTTCACAGACGCCTTCATGTGTAAAATAGAGATGATACCTATTTAATAAATATGTACATATGTTTTGAATTTCTTTTCATATTTGTCTTAATTTTTTTCTTTTTTTTTCAGGAATTGATGCAAGGCACTGCTCCAATATGATATATATTCCGACATTCACTTGGACTACGACCTTAACGAGAAAACCCAGCAAGCAGCATAAACCAAACAAATACACCACACCAGATCTACTAGAAAACACATGAACTTTAAATTACAATCTTTTAATCGATTCCAAGGTCGCATAAGACAGCTTCTATAGGGTCAGTTATACCTATAAACGTGGTTAGTTCCTGATTCAAGATTTTAACTCACTGATTTCAATGACTTAACTGAGGTTCAGTCAACGTTGAAGCATGTGATTGACTATTATTTATTTCTTGTTCCGAATTAAGTTCCTTTTGTACACTCTTTCCCAGACTTAACTGAGTCCAAACCGTGGTTGATCCGGGGATTAAGATTTTTACAACTGGTCTTTAATGTTTAAGAAAAATCAAATTATGAAAAATATAAAACTTACATGAATGTCCTCTTTTGGTATCCTAAGATTTTCCTCATCATCTCTAAAAAATGCCAGGCAAGAACTATTATTATCATTGAAGTAGCTCCTATTCATTCGGCAAGTAATATTCACACTTCCTCCAATTGGAAGCTCAACATCCTGAGGTATAACTTCTGAAAATTAAAACAAATGAAATATTTAAGATTGAAAACAGGTATTTTGAACCTTATATTACATACGAGGATGTATATTTAAAATTAAATTACATAAATGAACAACAATATATTTTTTAAGGGGCTGTTTTAACACTCGAAAATTAACCAAACTCTGTAGACAGTGAAAACAAAATACAAAAATAGTGACATTTTTAAGAAACTCCTAAATTTCTTGAAAATTTCGTTTATCGTTTGTCTATTGAACTTTTGATTTTGGTGAGACATAATTTTTAGTTTAGTGGCACCAAAAATTGATAATTGAACTAGACTGAAAACAAGTTGAACATGGAACTTTAAGAAAGTTCACGCGTATCATGTGCGAAGATTTACGTATTAACAGAGCCCTAAAATTTGTATCAGTCATTAATTGGTACTTACAAATGACAAAACAACCCCAATTTTATTTTCTTACGTAATATATTTAGTTTACTGCTACACTAACATTCTAATTTTCACTTTTTGCTAGCAAAAGTGTAAAAGTTTTGTGAAGAGTTGCATTCAAGTAAAGTGTATATTTAGCCCAGTTAACGAAGACTCAAAATTATCAAATAAATGCAGTTATTCATACCCTCTAGGTTATTATTTTATGTGGTAGGGGTGACTGGTGACTCCCAGAAACAAAATACAAAAATTCCCCATCCGTGGGCCAAGAGCTTCAGACAGGAGTTATCTTTTTGTAGTTTTCGTGAATATTTTGAATAAAAGGACCAGTTTTTCAGTTCAGGATTAACTCTGAGTTAAATCAGAGTTAGCTAGTCTTAAAAACAAATTATCCTAGAGGTAACTCAGAAACAGTTTTTCAGTTGAGGGTTAACTTTATCTTTCAGCTGTCAAAAATCTTGGACCACCGATCGACACTACGGATATCAACCTTTTACGCCATTCACATATGATGAGAATAGAGATGGCGCCACAACAGAATTGCAACTTTCACTATCGAAATCAAGATGGCACCACAAATGAAAAGGCACTCAATTTGGTCCCTGAGTTATCACCATTGTGGTTGAGTTAACTTAAACTGAAAAACACGTTTCTTGAGTTAACTCAGGTTTCACCCCGAGGCTAGGATGAAAACTGGTCCTTAGAGTATTAGTGGAAAAGTTAAATTAAATGCCTACTATTCTTAATAATAACCTAGGGTATGATTTATTGCATTTATTTTTTCTTCGTTGACTGGAATAATGTATGATAATACGGATTCGTTATTCAGTATTAATTTCAGATCGCTTTTTAGTGTCTTTTTATTATTAAATTACTTACCTCCAACGTAATCATTTGCTGAAACTGGTGAGGTTGCTAAGTACATCGCTATTATGAAAAACCAAAGGAACCTAATAAGAAAACAAAAATAATTTAAGATTATTTGAGCCGTTTTTGTAAATGTAATTGATTAATCTAAGCATTTTTGTTTGCATTTATTTTTAAAGCTAGTCTTAATATTATAGCCTGAGTAAAGAAAACTTACAGTATTTAAAGGTAAATTATTGGAATGTTAATACAAAATAACAGTTAGGTGTTATAAAATTATTTTTTATATGATTTTTTTAAAGTATATTTCGAAAAAAAGCCACTATGTAAAAATAATGAACAAAATTAACTATGTTTAATATTTTTGGTAAAGGCTTTACACATCGAATATCATCAGAATCTAAATTTTTAGCAAAATTTTCAAAATCTTATAAAAAAAAACAACAAAGATTGATAGATATGTTGGTA
This sequence comes from Dasysyrphus albostriatus, assembly GCA_946251815.1. Lineage (NCBI taxonomy): Eukaryota > Metazoa > Arthropoda > Insecta > Diptera > Syrphidae > Dasysyrphus > Dasysyrphus albostriatus. The sequence continues at coordinate 181,803,232 of OX276335.1, forward strand.
TTGCAAGTGTTAATTGATAAATTATTATGCTATTACTGTAAATATTGAGCAGTTCATATATAATATTCCATTCTAAGAATTTATAGAATTTTTTTTTCATGCACCTAAGCGACAAATTAAAGAAATCTCTCTGTTCTAAATACTTTTTATCTTTTCATTAATTGTTGCGTTATTAAACATTACATTAACAATGGTTAGCCACGTTTAAGCCTTGAATGAAAGTTCATGTGATACATTCGTGCATTTTATTTTTTCTCATTTAAATTTTAATTTAGAAATAAGTAATAAACGTATATGTTACGATATGATGGAAAGTCTTTTAATAAAACTTAAAAAAAATGGTAAGTCATTTTCACTTAAAAAAAAAATAAAACTATTATTGGCTTTTTTCTAATCAGCTATTGCACATTGAAATTCATTTAAAGGCAAACTTAATAACAATAAGAACAAAATTTATTTATTGTTAGCAAACACTTCCGGACTTCCGTTACCCAACCAAAAATGTTGCCTAAAGTTCAATAATTAATTGATTTTTGAGGTTTAACTATTCGCATGTGATAAGATTTTTCTTCAGACTTATTTTAAACAAAATTATAATTAAAAAAAAAACACAACTTAGTTTGTGAAAAGAAAACGTCTAAGGAAGTTCAACAAACACACCCGAGAAATGTTATAACTCAAAAAATATTATAGAAGCAATCATTGACCTTCAGCCCACTATAGGATAGTCATTTTGTTTATACATTCAAAAAGATCACGAAGAAAGCTTTTGAAACATTTGAAAATTGTCTAGTTTCAAATTAATGATGGATGAATGGCATAATACTATCAAATTATCATACAAGCAAATAGATTGAAAAGAGGATTTTTAATTGATGAAAAGGTTACTGTTAAAAGACTTGCAGCCGTATTTATAAAGAAAATTTAAAGGCTCCGTAACTCTAAAATGCCTCTAAGTTGCTCTTAAGTGCGAAATCGGTATTTATAATCAATTTTCACTTTTAAGCAACGTTACTTAAATGCATCTTAACTTTAACGTCATTCACCGCGTTTAAAGGTTACTTAAAGCCATCTTAAAGATATTTTGACATTCGAGGCTAATGGTTTTATTTTTTTATTTCAGAAATATAGGTATACCTATGTATGTTTGTGGGTAGAATTTTCATATTTTTGCTGTGGTTACCTAATGAAAGTTTTAAGATTTGTGGTTTCCTTTAGTAAAATGAATTGTAAAATAAATTGTTCCGATTTATTAACATATTTTTCTATCAAAAGGCAAAGGTGTGAATCAATGAATTGAATAATAGAGTTTCTGAACACAAACATAAAAGCATCGGAAACCAAAATGGAATCATGTTTCATTTCGTTTGCATTTAATATACCAGTTGCTTCTCTTTCTTTCTCATAAATACATGTGCTCATCTTTTGTTTGCATTTGTTTGCAAGCTGTCAAAAAACAGCTGAAAAGATCATGTATTAGTGAGTTTTCTCACGTTACCTTACATTTAAATTGTTTAGTTAAGTAGCAATGGAAAATTGATTATAGATGAGAATTTAAGTAATGTTATTTAAAGGCAACTTAAATATTTAAGCAAACTTAACTAAATGACCTCTAAGAGGCATTTTAAGAAAATCTAATAAATTCGGCTGTTGATATTTTTCAAGAAAAAAATTAAAATTAGCTATTTAAGCACACAATTTTTTTATTTTAAGATTTTTTATTCATTTATGTAGAACATCAAAAAACATGCATTACAATTACAAAATAACATGAAATCCTGCTCTTTATATCAAGGACACGGTTATAGATCCAACAATTTGTTTTCGCTGAGGCGGGCTATTTAATTTTGCAAATGGTTTTAGTAATGTAAGAAAAAAAGACGTCAAACATATTAAAATAAGACAATTATAAACATCCACACCGATCGCGCGCGTTACCCTAAAATATTTTTATATAAGAAACAATAAGAGGGATGTATCGATGATTTGAATATACTTATTGTTTCTTACATACAAATGTTGTATGTACTTAATCGATATAGGCTGTTAAAGGGCTATGTTGAAGTTACTTTTGTTTTAATTTACAGGAGGCTAGTTATTAATGGAAATTTCACAAATGTTATGTTTAGATAACATTTATAAGGCTCTGTACAGCCTTATTATTAAAGGGATCATACGAAACAATTTAAGTCATGCATTTAATGGGAATATTTAACAAAGACTAGAACATAGAAGTTCCCAGCTGGAAAAACAGAAGGGCCTAACAACGGGTAACTATCGAAATTCTCTAGACCTGTTTGTAATGGGATATCGAATTCACTAAACAAGTTTTTATTACCAAGGGCCTCACGAGCCTAAGCCTTGCATATGACCTGCGAATAGCGAATGGTCATAAATTCTGACATTTCTTTTATTAGAGTCATTCGTTTGTTTGCCTACAGACGCGAGTTTTCTTACAAAATAAATAAGTAGCATTGGGTGCAAATTAGAGTGAATTTAATCTCTGTACGCTGAAACAAATTTATTCGCATTCGTACGTCGCACCTCGTGTGAACGGCACTTAAGTGACATTCAAATGGCCAATATGATAGACATAAATACCACTTTTTCAGGGAAGTGTGCACTTCAAAACAAGACCTTAGTTTCCCATGTTGGCAATTTAAGTGTCATTTTTAAGCTGTGAAGGTGGACCTCAACTTACTGACAGGAACAAAAACTTACAGAACCTATCCAAAAGACATAAAAAGTGATAAATAATGATGTTAACTTTTGAAAATATGGGATATGGTTAATTTTTGTTTTCATTGTATATTGCGATGTAATATAAGTAATAAAGTAAACAAAATTAAGCTTTTTTTAAAGAAGGTCAGGTAAGTGAAAATTATCAAAGATTCTTAGTGTTGCTATAATTTCATTGAAGGAGTAGGTAAATAAAAGCTCTCCGAAGCCATTGCGAAACAAACGGAACGACAACGAATCTTTTGCCAATGAAATAATCAATTTATATGGTTATAGATGAGAGTACCAATTAAGAAAGCAAAAAATAACAAGCAAGTAACGTCCAATTCAGATTCGAAAATGAAACGAACTGTCAAACGAAATTAACAATTAGCCACTTTTTATTTCTTGAGTGCTCAGTAATTTTCCTGCGTTCTTTGACAGAGCATGAGAGTTAAATATAAAAAGAATTCCTTACCCAGAAGTCAAAACAACTCTCTTTTTGTTTTCTTCTTATGTAATTTATTGAAACAAAAAATAATTGTGCAAGCGAATCTTAACAAATTTTAGGCTCAGTTTTTAGGGAGAAAGGTGGACAATTTTTGAGAGGAATCCTGTTTATATTTCTGAGCCCTCATTTTGACATTTTGCTGAGGAATCCTGTTCATGAGACTGACAATGACGAGGTCTCAAAAAGCTCCGCATTCACGTGGAGACAGTCGAAAGGACGATCGCAAGGTTCGTAGAGATTTTCAACGAACATCAGTACAAACGTGGTCCATTCACAATAGAACTTGTCAATTTTCCATATAAAATCTCTACAATTCTTCTGACAGTCCTTACGACAGTTTCAACGTGAAAAACAATGAATGGCCGGCTTAAGATGTCATTTTTCAGAACGTTTTATTTAACAATTCGTACCTGTCAATTAATTTACTTATGTCAATATAGCTTTATTTGACATTTTGACAATTACACAGGTCAACAAGGTTTTTGTTTCAGAAACCAAAATATACTTTTTTGTGTGTTTTTGTTCTGCTGACATATTCCCGTTATATTATAAAAAAAAAATTTGTTGTTTTAAAAATTGTATTGTAACGTGAGGCAAACTGTTTCCAAAAATATTTTAATTGTTTCTAAAAGAATTAATCTTCTTTTTTTTAAAGTTTGTTTAAATCTGCCTCAGCGAAACTTGTAATCCCTACATTTATAATGGTACAATGTGAAGGAGAATGGGCAAAAATGAATGGGAGCTGGGGGTCAGTTCTCGATCTGTGAAACTGTGAAGTGATAAATATGATAATGCCTTCACTCCAAATGCGAATCTCGAAGTGTGAAAAATGAAAACAATGTTTTCATATGATAATTCTTTTATCACAACCAATTCATTCTGTGAAAACATGTGAAAACATAAATGATAAAGAGAAACAATTTATGCTCATTAGATACACCCAAGTCTCCATCTTGGGCTCTCCATGACACAACAATCATCTTTTACTATGAGAGATTGAGAGATATGAGAGGCATTTCTCATTTTAGTACTGTTTAGTACTCTCTTTGGCAGTTGCTTTTCCTAACGAGTTCGGGAATCGTGAGCGTGTTAGTGAAGTGATTAAATGATAAAACTCTGTTAGAACTAAAATGATGATAACTTTGTTTTCATATCACAGTTTCACAGATCAAGAATTGATCCCCTGGTCCATATCTCAACACGAATTTGTCATACATCGTTAAAAAAGGTTATTGTGAGTACATAATTAAATTCTTTGGCCCTGAAGCTCTAAGCCATGGGGTTCACGAGATATTGTCATGGTTTGCACACTTCGTTGCGCATTTCATCGATTTCAATGAAATTGACACCGGTGACACAGAAAATAATTTTAAGAGGATGTTTCAAAAAAATGTCAACATTTTGCAATGCGTTGTCCCTTGAACGATTTCAATGAAGTTGACACAGGTGAGTGCTGATACAAAATAAGAAAAGAAAGAAATATTTTCAACAGGATGTTTAAAAAAATGTCAACATTCGTTGCTCCTTGAGCGATTTCAAATAAATTGATTTATATCATAGTTGACACAGAATTAAAAAAGAAAAATTATTTTCAAAACAGAGTTTAAAAAGTTAATATTTTGCAACGTCGATTTTCCTTGAGCGATTTCAATGAAATCGACACAGTTGATAGCTGAATAATTTTTAAAAAAATAACCCCGGTTAGTTAATAAGCTACATTTGTTTGCATATACATTTTCACATCGGATTTTTTCTCAATATGAACAACAATTCAATTTTTTGGTCCGATGTCGCTCTTATAATGTATGAGTTGAAGTTAATTTAATCAAAACAAGAGGCGTTTTGACATTAGAATTAGATTAGAAAATAAAAATTTTCAAAGCAGAACAAACTACATATAAAAGTTTGAAATAAAGGTTTTTTTGCATGTCCCGAAGAACAATTTTTGAACTTACTCCAATTTTAAAAAGTTTCAGAAATATGTGGGTATAAGATATATTGGTAAATGGGGTCTATCTACTGTAATCTAAATCCGAAGGAAAATCGAATTTACATTGAATAGATTTCGGAAAATCCAATTTCAAGTTGTCCCACATGCAACGCATGCAAAAAAGAAGATGCAGTTCTGTACTTTGTATTCTGTTACAGTAAGAATAAACATTAGAATTAAAAGTAAGCAAGAAGTGATGGCATATCTGTTAGGATTATATATAAATATATTTATCGAAATATTGAACATTTCTTTGACAATTTCTATGTTCAGAATGTCTAAAAAGGCACATTTTTTAGTGTTCAAATATCTTTTTAGTCGAAAAGATATGAGGTCGTTTGAGGAAAAAATACTTAAATTACGAGTACTAGAAAAATCAGTTTTGTTAATATTTTGATATAACCCCTTATTGCTCCACTTTTTTCCATATTTTAATAAAAATGATGTTATGGAAAAATATCATCTAGATAATTGGATTTAGCATGGAAATGTTAATTTAGCTGCAATAAATTCAAAGTTTTTATAAAACGTGCTTCAACTACTCTTAAGTTTGAATCAAATGTTATACTTAGGGTTTGTTTCACAATGTTTGAGTAAAGTTCTGATTTGTTATTCAACAATTAAATTATCCGCAAATTAAATCTTAAAATTATGTGTCAATTAGTTACTTGTTAGTTATTCCAGTTTTGACGGTTGAAAATATTCAACAAAATAATAATAATTTGTAAATCGTGAGTGTTTATCTTCCAAAATATACGTACATCGGTTAAAAATGTCACAAAAACGACGGAGAAGTACCAATTTCTTAAGGGAAGAAACCAATATTTTGATCAGACTAGTCAGCGATAGCAAAAACATTATCAAAAATAAGAAAAGTGATGCCGTTACGCAATAAAAAGAAATGTGCTGGAAAAAGATTGAGGGATCCTTTAACTTTTCAAGTGGGGTGCAATACCGCAATGCCAAGACGTTAAAAATAAGGTATGATGCTCTTAAGCGAGAAACAAGAAAAAATCAGCTTTAATTCGTGCTGAAAGGTGTAAAACTTGAGATGGCCCCAACGTTAGTCCATTTCTCTCAGCAAATGAAGAAAAAATAAAAAGTATGATTTTGTTGTCCGTTGATTATTAATATAATATAATTTTTTTTAACGGCCAGACTGAAAGCTATGATTGTTTTAATTGTCAGATAAATTTGCTAATCAGCATTTCATCTGGTTCATTCAGAACTTTAATTGCTACTTAGAACTATTCAGATATTGTGAAACGTAAATAAGGTTGTTAATTGACGAATAAGCTCAAGGTAGAGTAATTGAAACTTTAATCAGAGAATGTGAAACAAGCCCTTAATATAATTATTTACAAATTTGCAGCTTTAAACCAAAGGTTTTAAGATATTGATTTCGTACGTATATCCCGCACGTTACAATTTTTTTCCGCATGCAACGGAGTACTTAATTGATCAAATAAACTTTTGCATACAAATTTTGACTGAAATCGTGTGAGCCGTTAATATTATGTATCTTGAAGTTTTTTAATATGTTTAATTTGGATATAATTTTGAGAAACCTTAAAGCAAATAATTCACTTTCTAAAGTGCAGTTCCAACTTAAGGTTCTGCTGTACTTGTGTGTTAATAACACAAATTTAAAACAATGGTAGTTTTGATGTCCCACACGGAACCCGTAACAAAATTGAGATTGTGCCAAAATACTTGCAAATATTTCAAAAAATACTATTCTATAGCGTAAACATAATGTTGATGTTTCTTTTAAAAAAAAATATTTAAGCAAGTTTTAACAGTTTTAAATCCAGCTAACCGTAGTCATCGGTTTCTCGTACGAATGTCCCACACGTAACAATTGAATACTTCTTTAGAGAGAAGAAACATTCACTTTTATTCGGGATATAGTTTTACTAAAACGCCATCGCCAGTAAAACGACACTGCTTTAAAAGCGAGACTTGGAGTTTCGGTCAAACGACTGTCATTAAAATGGTGAGAGTAGTAAAGAGCAAATAGCTAAACATTTATTCGTATGATTAAGATGCGAAGATTATTTGTTAAATACTGTTTTTCTTTGTTCAATTAATCTATGTGAAAGAAAATAATAATATAATAATAAATGCATACATATTTAATATTTATGTACTTAATACAAAACCAAAAAAAAAATAACTTAAAAAATATTTTAGTTTCCTTCTGTTATCATTAAATATATTTTAAAAGTTGTCAACAAATAAATTGTTAACTTTTTTATAATTTGTTTATGAAATTTTTTATAAATAAAAATTGATTTAAAAAACACAGTTAAAAGATGTGTTTAATGCTATAATTTAATTTTATGAAAAATAAATAAATTTTTAACTTTTTATAATTCTGCTTGTAAAATATATTTCATTATTATCATCAGTGTTCTCTTGATGGTACTCTCTTCGATATTTAACGTAGTTTAGAACATCTAAAGTTTATATTTATGCTCATAAAAACAATATTCAAAATGTACATAATGTATGTAATTGAAGTTTTAATGGTAAAACGAATCAAAGAAGAAGGAAGAAACAATTCAGGTTGCATTTTAAAGATTATCACCTCTTATTACGATTGTCAATTATCAAATTGATAGTTGATAAGCCCTGTAAATTCTTTCAACTTAAACTAAATTTATTAACAAAAACGAATCAACTGTTCTTTTGTTTTTTTCAATTTTCTGTGTTTCGCAACGGTTTGCATCATTCCCAATAATCAAAACATTTATCAATTGCGTTTATAAAAATTGATTATAAAATTTATCACCTATCAAGTTGACAATTGATAATCTTAATATGAAATATGAATAATAATGCACAAATATCGAGAACAAACAGAACATCTTAAACAAAATTCTCTCAAAAACACACAAGTTTAGATAGTTCGTTTTATTATAATTGTTATATGACCTATGAAGTTTATTTATTGCCAAGATAATAAAGAGAAACTCACATACCTACAAGTTTTAACAATAAAATATATTGAGTAGAAATATTTATTTAAATTCTATTTTAAACATTAAACCAAATTTAAATTAAATCATGAAAAATGAATTTTATTTTTACATTTTTTTTAATCTTAAAAATATTATATTTATATGGTATATTGTATATATGTATGTATATTATATTTATAATTAAATGAGATTAATAAGAGAAAATATAATTTTTTTTATTTTGTTGTGTTATAAAAAATTTTTGTAGTATTTTGCAAAAATAAAATCGTGAGATTAGGTAAATATTTTAATAACATAAATATAGAATTTACAGACAATCCTTTAAATGATCTCTTTATAGCGTTTAGACATTTTATTTTACAAGCCAAGATTTTTTTGTGAAGGTACATTTAGAGGTAAAAAGTGTCAAAAATGCATAGAAATTTTGCACCACAAGAAAAGATTTGTTAAAAAATAATAAGTTGAAATGTGGTAAGTGATAAGTTTGTTGACATAATAAGGCTCAGATTTGATAAAATTAATTAATTCTGAGCCAAATTGCGCCAAACATATCACTTATCACATTTCAATTGTGACTGACCCACACGATCCATTTGCCTCGGATGGATTTTCAAAGCAAATCGAAATGGATCAAATGATCGGTCGTGTGTTTTCAGCTTTACACTTTTCAGAAGTAAATAAGTTGAAAAGTGATTATTGATTAGTTGTTGGGGGTAGTATTATCAAATATATTTTTAGAGTTTAGTGTTTTCATCACAACGCTTTTATATTTCTATGTGATATACATACGATTGCGAAAAATTACAGTTATGTACATTGAATTTTTATATAGAATCCCCCGGAACCAAGTAATCCACTCTTTTAAATCCAATCTCAATTTATCCAAATGGATTTAAAAAGTTCTCAATTTCATATTGACATTTGAAGTTTTTGACTCCTAGAAACTTACCAACTTAGTGAAATAAATTATTTAAAGTAAACAAAAAGTGACAAATTAGGAAAAAAAGCAAGAAATAAATTTTTACACTTGAGTTTTTTGATTATTATCTTATTTAGTTTTATTTTGTATTAAACAATAAAAAAAAAATTGTAACGCTGTCCTTGTCTATTCATGTGGCTTCGCAAAATCAAGTTTGCTGAACTTGATTCACATCTGAAATAAACGATCTTTATCTGAATTTAAGAACATTTACATCTTGATTAAGGGCATTTTAAATCCATTGGATTTAAAGCATATGTTTAGAATGAATAATAATGGACATGGATTTAAATTTTTGGATTTAATAAATTCGGATTTAGTTGTTGAATTTAAAACTCACTTAAATCCAGAGTAAATAATATGGAGGTAAATGTTATACTGGGCATTTCGTTGGAAGGATTCATTTCGCACGATCGATGGGCGTATCTATTTGGAAGTGCTTCTGTGTGATATAAGGGCCGACAAAAAAGGATCAATATAAATTGGTACGTACTATCCAGTGGTCAAAGAGGTAATTTGCAAAGTAGAACACAAAATATGTTATTGTATAAAGGAATACAAATTTTTAATACCCTTCCTAACAATGTTAAATTAGAAACTAATATAATTAGACTGAAGCACTCAATTATTTATTTTGTAAAAAAAAACAATAGTTTAAAATAGAAAATTTAATGCTAAATAAATGTATTCTAAATATTATTTATATAAATTTATTACTAATAATATACCTGAACTTTAGTTTAGCTTAAGTTCACGAATATTATATTTTTACCATGCAAATAGTGGGGTCGTTATAATTTTTGATTCGAACAGAGCTTCAAAAACTATCAGAAAAGTATATTTTGGTTCATCTTAGAGACAAAAATTTAAATTTTAGCACACAGTGTAACTCTGTACGTTGATTCTAAAAGAGCCAATGTTAATTTTTTACAATATTTGCCACCCCTCCCGGGACAAAATCCAAGCTACACCACTGATACTATCCACTAACTTAACACGTCAAACCCATCAAGTTTGACATAATGACGTCTTTTGAATTATTTGTATGCGCTTTTAACACCTGTTACCTTCTTCGTATTTCCTACCATAAACTCACAAAAAACTCTTGGCTTTGTAAAAAACGGTTAACCCAAATCTTGCGTTTTTAGATGTTGCAAATACCATTACACAATTATCATTATTAAGTGTTTAAATAAAATATTTTTATATACCTAAGTATATGATATTTAATATAGCTACATAATATGCACCTTAGATAGACTATGCCAAAAATCGAAATGTTAATTATTCATGATTTATGCCAAAATTTCGGAAGAGGCTCTAATCCTTCTAAAATTTAAGCTTTTTATATTGATACTAGAGGTCACGCATTAATATTTTCTGTTTTTCATATACACTCCAAGTCATAAGGATAGAAGCACACATTTTTCAGAAGTTTAACTGATAATTTTTACGGTTATATGAGAAGAGAACAAAAATGTTTAAGTCATAAGAGAGATTGACTAACGTACCATAGAAAAACCTTTATTTAAACTTCAAGAAAGAACAGTTTTACCACATCTCAGGGAATAAAGGTCGACTGACTGACTTGAGTAGTTTTATCGGGTCATAAGATTAGAAGCATTTACAAAAAATGAATAAAACAAGCCATTTTTTTATTTTTTGTTGGCTTTTCTGGGCTTTTGTTGGCTCATGGGCAAGAGCGCAAAAACCCAATAGTGATACGCCTGCTCGTGGGCAAAAGCGCAAAAACTCAATAGCAAAACGCACGCAAAAGCGAAAAATATGGCCCATGGCTCGCGGGAGCGCGCGAGCGGTTGTGAGCGCTCAAAATGAAGTATGAACATAATAGGTTTTCATTTTATTTTTCAATACAATATCGAAAGAAATTGCGTTTATGAATTAGCTTCCTTTAATTATTGTTATCGGAAGAAGAACGTCGGTTAGAGGTAAAACACATTTATTAAAAAAATACACTTTGGAAGAAATTTGATTGAAGCATACTGTGTGAAACTAAAAACAAAAGGCACTGATTTTTATTTGTTTCTTACTTTAACTCTAGTTTAATTTACTCTTGCTTTCCAATACAATTTTACGAACAAATAAGCTCAATGAATGTGATGAATGAAGACTCTTTTCATTAATTAATCTACATATTAATTTGATTTAGCTAGCATCAAAATTAAAACTTAAAAATATCTTGTTTTTTTCTAAATTCTAAAATTCTAAAGGCTTGATCCCGTCTCACGCTCATAGGCGTGCGGTTTTGCTGTTGCACATAATGAGATATAAATATTAAGAGCGCTTCACGTAAGCGTTCAGCTATCGCACATAATGAGAGCATTTGAAAAAGCACGCTTGCGAGCCGCACATGAGCGTGCGTTTCCGAACCCTGGAGTTGAGTGAACTCATTAATCATTAGGAAAATTCAAGAGCAAAACTTGAAAAGTATTGAGCCGTTTTCCGCCGTACATTTGCATTGACAAATTTTTTTTTTTTTGTGAGTTTTCAATCATTCAAATACACCTATTTCGGCTAGAGGAAATATATTTAAGGCGATGAGAACCAAAACCCGCCATATCCATGTGAGAAAAACTCTTGATAGCCAAATTAAATTGTTTAATAACTTTTAAAAGGAAGCACTTTGAAAATGATTTTGTATAGCAAATCTTAGATTTATAAACCTTTGAAAGAAAAATTATATAAAAAGTTTCGTCAAAAAGATATGTATTTAAAAATTACAAATGACTGCGACGAGTTTTTCTGAACTATGGATATGGCTTGTTTTGGTTCTCATCGTCTCATTTGTATTCATTATATTAGCCTTGTTTTTTATTGCATTTTTATATCAGACATGTTAAATACAACAACAATACGGAATTATACCAAATTGTTAGTACTTCACATGCTATTTTTTCTAAGCGGAGATAAAAATGCCCTTAAAAACACGGCTTTTACTAGGTGCAATTTAAGCGGTAAGATCTAAATTCAAGGGCTTTTATTTTTTAAGTTTTAAGTTGTGTGCTTCCGCTTCCGAAAAAGTCACGCCTCGTGCCTTTTATTTATGTATTAATACGTTGTATATATCCCAACGATTTGATGATATTCCGCGCGTGTCTACGTAAATTTAACTAAGTCCTTTTTTGTAGCTTGAAATTTTCTATAAATGTTATTTAGTAAGTTTTCAATGGACTAGATAGTTTTTGAGTGTTGAGAATGAGAATGAGAACGCAACACACCATATTTTAGTGCACACATTTATGAGGAACAGAAAATTGCGATGCGCGACTTCTACTATAAAAATTAATTTTAAGACCAATCATGAAAAATTAACATTTTGATTTATCGGCACGGTCTTTTGCAACTACATTTCTGTATGTAATACATAAGTCAGATATAGTATATAGTTTAAAAACTACATACATACATTTCACATTGAAAATAAATTCTTACTTACTTTAAACTTTGGCTAATGTCCAAGATTTTTTTTTTCGGTGTGCGTTCAGATTTTAATTCATTCCGTAGAAAAACGGGATCTGGAAAAACGTTTCCCTTTACAATACTTTTTACCGGTAAATATCCGTTCGAAAGTGGCATTAATTCAACATTTTTAAGCTGTTTGTGCCCATTTGATGATGACTTTTCATTATTATTAAACTGCAAAAAAAGAATAAAATTAATAAAAGATTTGAAATAAATGAAATTTCATCTATAAGGCCCAATTTTCCATTTGTATATTCATTTTGTCTAAACAAATAAATAAGTTATAGTCAGTCGAAGACATTTTTCGTAATTATTTCAAACAAATTTTATATTAGATGTGTCTTCAAATGACGAATGCAGTAAGAACATCTAAACAAAATAAGCTATTAACGAACTTCGTAAACTTGGTCAAAATTCACCTATTAAATTTGTACGATAAAAGCGACAAAATTTATCTATTTACAAACAAAATTATAATACTTTTTAAAATAAAAGCAACAGATTTAAAAAAAAGCACAAATGCACACAGTGCTTTACCACGATGTACTGCTAAGTGGAAAATATATATTTTTAAATAAAAAACTCTTTTTATAATGTATGTGAAAAATTTTCCTTCAAATCTATTGTTCCAATGGATATAGGCTATTGATTATGTCATTCAAAAAAGAACTAAGACGTTCATGGGTTTTAAATGTTAAAATCAATAAACGGGCCAACCGTGGAGTGCTATTACGTAAGAGGGTGCATTTTGGACGGGGAGTGAGAAGCAAAATTTCGAGATAATGTAAACATTTTTTTGTAGATAGTTAAATTTACCATCAAAATGGATCATTTACAGAATTTTTAAAAATTTGTGTTAAAAAAAGTTTTAAAATAATCAAAAAGAAAAATCACATTTTTTTGTTTGTTTTATTTGTTACTTATTTGCTTATTTTACTTATTTACTTATTCTTTTAATTTATAATGACATATTTAGAAAAAGTTTTGGATAAACATCGACCGAGAAACGGTCGCTCAAACTAAGCTGATTTTAAGATTTTAAATTAAGATATATGGCTATTTTGAAAAACTTGTTACTAATACGCTCAAACTGAGTGTATGATTCAATCTTGACCATTAAAGAACAAAATAGAGAAATTTCATTTTTTTCGTACTTTACGTGTTGCCATATAATTTTTCAAAATCCAAAATAATTGCCAAAAACAATAAACTTGCTCTTACAAACTCAGTTTTTGAACATATGATAGCTAATTATACCCTCTTGGTTAGAAAAAAAGTGACAGAAGAGTTTTTCTGCCGAAAGTGCTAACTATTCGAGCTCAAAATTACAAGTAAATATTATAAGAAATTCCAGTTTCGACAACCAAACTCACCTGGCACTATTTTTTTCATGTCCAAGAAGATACTATCCATAATATATATAATTTACTTTTTCAGAATTATAAACAAACGGAATAATTTGAATTTCTTTTCAGCGAAATAGTCGTCCAGTCAAGGAAGGAAAGTTAATGCAATAAATTTTGCTCTCTGGGTTAATATTTTAAATGATAGTTGTGATCCAAAGTATAACCTACTCAAAGGTCCCAGCCCACGGCCGCGGGCTTTAGATAGAAGATGTGTAAAAGGTCCCCTATTGTCGTTTTTAGTGAATACTTTGAAAACTAAGGGTTAAGCGGAAAAACGTAAACAACAAAATGAAGGAAAACTAAATTTCGTTTAAAAGATATATTTTCTGTTAAGATTATGAAGAAACGGGGATTGAAAATTTCAAACATTTGAAAAACATAACCATAAACATACATAATAAATGTTTTTTGATCAATTCAATCAGAAATAACGGAAAAAGGAAGTATTGATTATGGTCATTCTAGGGACGTGATGAGGTCAAATTGGTGGTTGGGTTAAAATGTTCTCATTTAATTTATTTAATAAAGTGTTAACTTTTATTATATAAGAAACACACTGTTTCTTCAAAGGTGAGAAATAGTTTAAGGACAAGTTCTAAAAAAAAAAAATCATAAGCGGGGGGAGGTGTACTATCCCCTCCTTTTAATACGGGATAAATTCCTGAAGCATTGACTTAAAATAAATAAATGCTTTATCGTTATCATTTTGGTAATATTCTTAAAATGAACTTATGATATGGAAAGTTACAAACAAAATCATTTGAAAAATATGATTTAAACTTATGGATTTCAACTTAAAAAAAAAAAACTTTCCCTTGCTTTTTAATAATGGTTTCTCCATCGCCCATTGATTTATTTTTTAGAAAATTGCTTTTCTCGCCTATATGAAGCTTAACAGTCATTCAATTTCCACGATTTTTTTTCTTGTAATAACCTAACCTAAACGCCCTAGCATAACCCTCGGTTTTTTAAACGCCAGGAAAACTGCACGCAATTTGTATGGTGCTTGAATTATATACTTTATATCCTAATTTAAAAAAAACTTCCTACTGTCGGTTATAGATCTTGTAGTTTCTGAATGACATGGCATGGAAATTTGTTTGAAGTATAAAGGAACAAAGAGGATGCGATGTTTAAACTATAAGTAATACCAATAAACGAACAAAAACAGTATAATTATTCAACAAATATACTTACATATTCATTGAAATCTAAAAAATAAAAACCATTTATTTTTTTCAGAATACGAAACAAAACAACTAGTTCAGTCAACGAAGACTCAAAATTATAAAATTTATATGTGTTAGGGGTGACCCCCAGGTATAACATACTAAAAGTTTCCAGTCCAGAGCTGCGAGCTTTATACTGGAGGGGGGTTACGGGTCCCCTTTTGTAATTTTTAACGAATTTAAAAAAAAGCTAAGCCTATTAGCGGAAAAGTGTACGCTACAAAATGAAAGTAAATTAGATTTCCTATAGAAAAATAAAGTTTTATTCATATTTGCGGTAAGGTTAAAACAGATGCAGGGGTAGAAATGTCAAACATTTAAAAAACAATGTTTTTGGCTTACATAATTAATTTTGTTTATTTATTTACCCAGAAATACCGAAAAAAATGTGTAAGTATTAATTTTCTTTTCAGTGATGTCGTGAGGGCAAGTTAGAGTGTAAGAGAAGTTAGGGTATAAGAGAGTCTTGTATTATTTAATGTTATTACTAGCACTAAGATTATTTTATAAAGTACTGGCCAATAATTTGGAAATATCCTGTCTTCTTCTTGCCTTCGAAGAAACAGTGTTTCATATATGAAAATAGACACTGTATCAAAAAAATTAAATGAAGACATTTACAACACAACCACCTGTCTTACCCTCACGACGTCACTGGAATGACCATAAATCAATATGTATACCTACTTTTTTGATGTTTCTAGGTAAATAAATACAACAAAAATAATTATGTAAGCCAATAATATTTTTTTTCAAATGTTTGACATTTCGACCATTCTTAATCTTGCTCTTACCGAAAATATAAATAAAATTTTTTTTGTAGGAAATTTAATTTACTCTCATTTTGTAGTTTACACTTTTTCGTTAATACGTTAAGGTTTTAAAATATCAACGAAAAATTAAAAGTGGACCTTTAACCTCCCATCTATCTAAAGCTCGTGGTCCTGGGCTGGGGAATTCTAGTATGTTATACTACCTGGGGGTATGACATAAAATAATAACCCACAGAGCTGAAGTTTAAAACTTGTGCAGTTATAAGAAAAATTTTAAGGACAACATAAATATGCATTATTGTTTTCTTTTTTTAAATTTAAATTTCTTTTAAAAAAATGGAGTTTAAAATGCTTTTTTTTTCAAAAACTATTTTTTGGAACACGTTGGTGGCATTGGTGGTCAACCATATTGACAAACACTGTGAAAAATGTGTTAAAAATTTATGCAGCTTAACTGTTTAGGATGCTTGAATTATATACTTTTCCGGTAACTTTCACCCTGCATACGAAAATCGTTTATAAATTGCCAACTTTAATTTACTGTAGTTTTCTTAATTAGGGTATCGAATTTAGTTTTGAGAATGTAAGAACAAATACAAATACAAATAAAAAAAAAAAAAAAATTCAATATTCTGTGTTTGAAAGCCCTTTTTATTTTTCCTCAAAAATCGAGTAGCGTTGATCGAACTACTTGAAACTTGTAGGTTACTCTATGCATTTATGTCATTGTATGTTAATCTATCTTTTCTAGCATCATATTTTATGTATGTATATGTATCTCACACTATATTGATATAACTGGGACGTAGCTCGACGTAGCTCGACGTCCCACAGTTAAAAAAGTAGTGATTTTGTTACTCTGCGTGCAATATCTATATAACTATAGCATCTATAATGCTATGTTTAAACGAACTAATACTAATAAATAAACTAACAAAAAAAGTAACTATTCAACAAAAATTATACTTACATTTTCATTTTGCGGTTTCATACATATTTTTGAAATCACTGATGGTAGAATGTAGCCATTTTGTATGTGTTGCATTTCTAATGAGTTATTCTGACTTTCTGTGCTTTTCATATTCGTTCTTTGAGCCACATTGAATTTGTTCACAGGTGACAATGGTTTTGATTTTTGAGTTTTCGGTTGCTGCACACTTGAGTTACCGCCACTAAGCCTGGGTAGGAATATCCCATTTTCCTTTTGATAAAAGTTTAAAAATAAATAAATAATTTGATTGAATTATACGTTAGACATTTTGTGTAGTCTGATGAAATTTTTGGTATGCAGAATTAAACTGCAGATGTGTACTATTATATTGAGCCTTTTTTCGACAAATATTTAAGTATTTATATTTTTTTTCGAATTAATTAAGCTACCCATAAAGCTTCGTTTTCATTTAGTTTATTCTGTTATTTTTCTTTCGGATTGCATTGTTTTATTCTTCGAAGTTATTTGGTAATTGTGTGCATACAAAAAGGTTAAACAAAGCTTCAAGTATCGATTTACAAAAAAAAAATGGCTGCAAATTTGTTTATTTTTATCAATTTTGGTCATATCGTATATCCGATTTTATGCATATTTTTCCTCAACTTTAAAATGTTTTTTTGTTTTAAAAGAGGGTAAGTTTATTTAAAACTGAAGTTATTTCATAGTTTGAGATGAAAATAGGGTAATCAAGACAAAAATTAATTTTTTCTACAGTTTGTTCATGCAAAGACTCCTATGTGTGATGTCTCGTTTCCTCGTCGAGAGGAAATAGTTAAGATAGTCTAGAATTGAGTTCTTGAATTCGTCACTTAGGAAAAATAATAAACCATATTATTCAAATTTTGTTAATCAGCAAAAATATAAAAATATGCCTTTACATTAGCGGTTTTATGTCTGCATTTAGCATTCAATGCTCTTTTCAATTTAAAGTCAAAGTCTGAAAACCATATGCTAAAATCTTTCGGTTTTTGAGAAAAATAAAAATAATCAAATCTTCTTCCTTAATTATATACGGGAACCAGAGGATAGAAGACCCTACATAAAATCAGTTTTTGCTCAGTTGTTTATGGCGAAGGTTTTATGAAAAATCTAAGTTCTCGACCTCGGGGGCTGAACGCAAAACTGTCAAAAATAAAAATACTGGGATTTTTGTTTGCTTTTTCATTCAGTTTCATCTTGATACACCTGCTTTTCGCAAAGATACAACTTTTCAAAAAAGTAAAACAAAAATTGAAATTTGTTTATTCCATTAGCTTCCGTGACTAGTGTATATGGAAGTTGCCCAAAACGCACCGTGTCTTGAATTCCAAAGACAAAATTGAACCTTTACGACTAAAATTCAACTTATCAATATTGAAAAAATATAATAGACTTTAAATAATTCGCTAGCTAATAACAAATAAACTTTTGTTTCTATATTTTTTCGCTACACTTTCAATGCGCGCATTGGTTCAAACGGACTACGGTTTACGCGATTCTGCATAGAAAAAGAAAACTAAATGCACTAGAAACACATTATCAAAGAACTGTTCTAAGCAATCGAAACAGTAATTTTCGAGTTGCAGTTGTGCAATCCGAGTAGTGGGCACGAAAAGCCTTAATATAGCTTCTTGTGCAGAAGAGGGTTAATTTTGTAGTTTGAAATTTGTTAAATTGCGACACTAGAATATTTGAATAAATAAAATAAATTATTATAATAATTTCATAGCTCTTAAGAATAATGAAGAAACTATCACGGCAGATTGAGGAGAGTATTGTAGTCATGACAAAGAGTGGATGCTCGATACGAATGATAAATAAAAAGCTTAAAAAAAGCCAATCGGTGATCAAGAAAGTCCAGACAAGGCGAGCTATTGTTCCCAAAGCACAAGTCAGGGTCCGCAAACAAATTTTAACGGCTGCGGGCGCACCTCGCAGGATGTTAGAATATAAAATAGGCCCCAGGAAACAAAATGTTAAACGAGGAGGAAAAATTAAATAAGCCTATTTTATTGACACATGTGGTATATATTTTTTAGGAATGTTTACCCTATTTTCATGTATAACTAAAAATTAAACTTTTTTTAGAAAGCTAAGATATGAACATTATCTTTAAATTCAAATCACAAAAGTAAGTATACACTCCCCGAAAAACCATCATAATATTCGAATATTATCTTCTTGAGAAACCTTTCGACTTAATTACGGCACTTATTCTCAAAGTCATCGATTAAGTTTTTAAGGGAACATGTGGGCTTATTTTAGCCCATAATTTTTGAAGGATCTTTTAAAGCTATACTACTTTCGGTTTTGAGTTGTCTACGCACATAATACAAAGTCCTTTGTCTGAAGATTTGCGAGGTATTTTTGAGGACTTCTTCTTGATGAAAGACGAAAGACCCCCAAAACCAAGTTTTTGCACACTCTGATGGAGATTAATATTTAGATTGTAAGTACAGGGCTAATGTGCGAACTTTTTTTTTTACTGAAATCTACCACTAAAAAAATACTAAACCACTGATTGATTAGCATACAGAAATTGTTGTTGTATTTCCTTGAAAAATGTCGAAAATGTATGCAGCAACAAGACTTATCATCTTTCAATGCACAAGGTATTCTCATCTTATCGTATACTCGCTTCCAACAGAGTTGTCATTATCAATTGGAAAAAAAAATAAAATAGAGCTTTTTCAGAGAACTTTCGATTTTGAAGATTTTGTAAAGATAATTTTTTTGCACTTCACCGTTATTTAAAAGAACTAAGGCCCTCATTATGAATAGCGAATCAAACGTTGGCTTAAAAGCGATTGATTTAGCGAATTCCCCTAATCACGATATTATATCGATAGCGAGCTTCCACATTCGCTTCAAAGATCAATGCTGCTAAAAATATTGCGAAAATAACTCATAAACACATTTTAAACGTCAAACAATGGCTAATTGGGAATTCGCAAAATCATTCGCTTTCAAGCGAACGTTCGATTCACTATTCATAATGAGGGCCTAAAACTTTTTTGAATCTTAAGGTAAATCTTTTTTTTCTTTACAAATTTTGATTCCATGATTCCATTGCATTGGTATGCAAAATGCTAACCGTCGTTTATACATAGATTCTGTGGTTTTTTAATGCTAGTTTATGGAATTTTGTTTTGAGAATGTAAGAACTTTGTTTAAATTTACAAATACCATAAATAAACGAAAAACAAAACACTATAATAGTTCAACAAATAACAAAATACTTACATTTTCATTGCTTAAGTGTTGCATTTCGGATGAGTTGTTCTGACTTTCTATGCTCTCTAAATTTGTTGTTTGAGTCACAATGTCTTTGTTAGCCTGTAGCAATGGTTTTAAACCAAGCTTTGTTTGCTGCATATCCATGTAGCCTTCATTAACAAGTAAATGAGGTATATACTTTTCTAATACATTTCCTTGGATACCAACTGAATTTGTTGTTAGCTTCTTAATGTTAAAATCAAGAAGACCATCAGGTAGTTTGGATTGAATATTTTTTAAATTAAAATACTTCTTTATTGACGCACATAGAAGAAGCACAAAAAAAGCGACCGAAAATATAATGGCGATTATCCAATTAGAATTATCTAAGAAAAAAATATTAAGCAAAATATTGCCACAATCAACAAAAACAGAATTAATTAGACTTACTATATTCCGCTTTGGTTTCGTAAACAGCTTCGGTTGGTGGTCCCTCATTCTCCTGGGAAAACATACGAATCCATATTTTGTAACTAGTAGAAGGTTGCAGATTTTCAATTATGTAACTGCTTTTTACTATCGGAATAAATACAGTTTTGCTTTTGACAATGCATTCGTTCACAACTTTGCTTTCAACCATGCAGTAAGTCAAGTTATATTGATATTCTTTGAAAATAGCACTATACCAACACTCTGCAACCCATTGGAGATGAATGGACGAATCAAGTGTAACGGTATTAACGAGTTTTATATCTTTTTTATTTGGGTCATAATTTGTAGAGCAATCTGCCCATAACATTCCAGTACTGTAACTTTCATAATTTTCCGACAAAGCAAAATTGAGTTTTTTGTTTGACTGTGAGGCTTTTATATAATTAAGCGTGCTTTTATTTAACGTTTCGAAATGAAAATTTTTCTAAAAATACAAAATTTAATTATAAAGTTAAGTTTTTTCAGTTATAGTAAAGTTAAGTTTAGTTTACCGCACAATCGTTATCCCATTCTAGTTTAGCTTCACAAGTGAACAGAGTGAGGTTTCGCAAGTCATTAAAATCTTTTGGCTGACTCCAAATAATGGTGTAAGACAAATTTTGTGGGTGGTATATTTTAACAATTTTTTGGTTGGAAATTTCAGGGCGTGGATAGATTTCAAAAGCACTTGAATTAACAGACGATCCGTTCACATTTTGGCTTTCCAATTTAAAAGTGCAGCGTGATTTATTGTTATATTTAAAATGAGCCGCCGATTTTCCATACATCGAAATAAAAGATCCGTTTCTGTTGAAATAATAAAAAAAAAATAAATAGCATACTCTACCTACACAATAACATTTGCCATTATGAGAGAAAATTAAGCTACTGCAAATAATTCTTTTTTGCATCCTCACTCATAGGTACATATTCAATCATTTACATTTGCATTTATCATTGATAGTGCAAAAAGTCAAAAATTTTCCGTGCTTGGATTTTATTTTATCTGCAAGTAATGTGAGCAGTTCTTAAGTTTGAAAAATAGTTCCATACGAGAAAATACTACCAATTTTGTGCGAATCGATTATTTAATTGATTTTAATACTTTTGTAAGCAGATTAAAACATGGACTGAACACGAAAATTTACACATTTGGACCGGAAGTTATATGAATAAAATAGTGGCATTTAATGTATAGAAAAATTGTATTTATTTTGCAAATTAGTATTATCATTGGGTGTGAAATAAAATTTCATGAACGTATACACATCTGATGTCACAGAATAGTACTTACAACAATTTTCCTCCGCATCGTACTTCAGGAAAGTTATAGTGAAAACCTGGTCCATTTTGCTCATGTTCTGCCAATTCTTCCCAATATAAAGTAATATTTGTTCCTGTGGGATCAACAATGAAACTGCCCACATCCACCTTGGGGGCACGAGCTGGTTGTGTAGATAGTGTTTTAAAAGTTCCATTAAAGGGTTCACTCCACATTGTTTCATCACTTTTATTGGCCTTCGCTCGGACACTATACTTATATGGATGGTTGGGGTATGGTAAATTGGTTATAACCTCTTCTTTTCCTGATACTGAGTAGATGATATTTTCCAACTTTTCACTGCCCCAACGAATTTCGTATTGCAGACCATCTGTGTTATCATAAAATATCATTGACCTATTTACGTCCCAAGACAAAGTAACGCTGTATGCTTTCAAATTTATTACTGAAACATTTGGTCTCGCTGGTACAACTAGCAAACACATTTAATTAGTTTCAACGATCTTAAAAATTATTAATAAAACTTACCACAGCTATGATGATCAATTGTTATTAACTGAGTAAATTTACCAAGTTCGTTGCTTGCAGTTAATTTAAACACGTATTCAGGATTAGCTTGTCTATACATTTTTTCAGTTAAATCGCAGATTATTTCAGATTTTTGAATCCCTTCCATATGATTCCTTATACACTGCAAAAATGAATTTATAAACTGACATAAACAAACAGAGCAAACAGGCTCAAAAGTTACAGTTAAGCGAAAAAAGACGTATTTGAGCTCCTAAAATTCATGTTTAGACATGCCTCATCGCATATTTCGGTTTTCTTTACGATTTGTATGGGAGAAAACACCTGTTTGTATTTGGAATCTTATAACCTAATAATATCAAGTATTTAAACTAACAACATACGTTTTTCTTATAGAAAATTGAACGTTCTACAAAAAAGGTCTTCACATGTTTTATTGTAAATCAAGTCGTTTTAAAGTTACAGCCAGTAAAACTCATTCCAAGTGTGTAAGCCGGACGAAACGGCAATGTGTAGGACTAAAGGCCATTAAAAGCTATTTTGAATCAATAATTCAACAAGTCCAACCTTAATGCTTAGTCTTCTACTTGGCTGATTTATTTCAGTAGTATATAGAATTTGTATTATAAAAAACCTTCTTATTATTTTTTTTTATTTAAGTCATTTTTTTTTTAATGCCATTCCCGCTAAAACGGATGCAAATAAGATGTTGCTAGTAACATCTTAAACAACATCTATGAATTATGCTCCAATCAAACGCAATATCTAAAATTTCTCGAAACATGAAAAATGGACTTTCAAAAACAACGGCTCATATTATAAACATTTTAAAAGACCGTTATACGGCAGGTACCGTCAATTACAGTTTTTGGGATTCGTTTTTTGATCAAAATTGTTTAAGTCGTTTTGAGATAAATTAGGGTTTTCTATGGCTGTATTGGAAAACCCGTTATTTTTGGACCTTCAAAAAACTTAAAACAAGGCTTTAGATCGAGCTACAGTCTACAGACAGCCAAACAAAATTGTGGCACAAACTTTTTCGTGTGTTCTATCATCGTAATGTCATATTTGGTAACATATCGAAAAATACAAGTGATGCTTTCTCACAAAGTAAAACAGATAAATTCGGACTGCAGTTCAATTTTTGTTGCCTGGTGAACTTGTCAAGCAAGCCGTTGGTGAGGGAACTAAGGCAGTTACCAAATACACAAGCTCGAAGACTACATTAGAACGATTACAGCTGAATTTTGAAAATTAACATTAATACTTTCAGAAATCTTTAGAATAAAAAAGTCAATTCGCATGGTTAAATAAAAACAGCCAAAAAGGCGGTTTTTTTTTCATATTCTAACAGTAATATCTCGAAAACCAGAGCTGATAACGAAAAACAGATAACTTTTTCATGCAACGTCATAAGTTTACAAATTGCGTAAAATGATAAGTTTACGTAAAGTGTGCATGAATGAGTTTTTTTTTATACATTTGATTAAATGCTAGGTAATTCAATCAGAGTAAGAGTCACAATGACGTTTAGATAAGTTTGACCAATTTGGTTAATTTTACGCAACAAAATCCTTTGATAAGTTTAACCAAATTATGTAAATCATTTCCCATACAAAATTTGACAGTTCATTAACCAAAAGATAAACTTAGCCAATTTGTAAGATTATTTACTGTTTTACGAAGTTGCATGAATATCCTTAATATTAGTACTACTCTTTAGGTGTCGGAATGTTAATCGATATTATTTGTAAACTCGTGTTTTCATCCCATTTTTTTTTTTGCAGGAATACAAAACTTGCCCTATAATACATATGAGCCCAACTGTTGTACCTGGGAGAAACGCATTTGGACTAAAGGTCGCAATAACTTTAAATTGAATTTACATTCAAAAGTCCAACAAAAACAAAAATAATAAATTTTCTATTATTTACGTTTTTATTCTTCATTCTTCAACCAGCCAGACCACGGGCTTTACCATCATCAATTTCTAGTCGTCTGAATTTAGCCAAATTTCACTAGATAATATAATTTACAGTGCATTTGTGCTGTTTATTTAATATGTGTCGGTAACCATCGACTAAAATTATGCGTCTTAGAAGGGTACAACAACATCTAACTGATGAGCCCAACTGTTGTACCTGGGCGAAACGCATTTGGACTAAAGGTCGCAATAACTTTAAATTGAATTTATATTCAAAAGTCCAACAAAAACAAAAATAATAAATTTTCTATTATTTACGTTTTTATTCTTCATTCTATAATACATACCTACATCGTCGGCTTTCTGTCAAAACCTCGTCAGTCTTAAAATGCCATTTTTGTGAGTTCAAGATCAAAACAAGTCACTGAATTCAAATATTAATGTCTCGTAACTGTGTCATGGTTCCTTTTGGTTTTATCAACCAGTTAAACTTTTACGATCTTAAAATTCCATTTTATTACCTTCTAAATCGGGATTTTGTGCAAATTTTCAAAACAAACCTACGAGGTTTTCACAGAAAGCCGACGATGCATCGCAAGTTAAAAATACGACTATATGCGGGATATGGTTGTTTTCGATATTGATATGTTAAATGGACCGATTAATATGTCAACACCGGACAAAAAATATTATTTCAACTTAAAAATAATGATTTAGTTTATTAGTCCACAAAGGTTAGAGACATGCACCTAGAAAAATATACATATGTATATAATGACAATATATGATGTGATTGCATGGATAAATAAGGGTTCTTTAACGCGCGGCGAAATCATTTTCTTATGTTGTAAGGGTTAAGAAACACGGTTTTATAAAAATGTATTGAAATGTAGTTTAAAAAAAATGGTCGTACTTTCTTGAAATACTTAATACTGATTCTTATACAACTTTATTTAAATGAATGGTCTAGTAACATGTCTGGAAACCAATTGAAAGCAAAAACAAGTCTCTTAATGGTATTTTTATGTATTTCGGATTAAAAAAATCACTGAATTCAAACATCATGGTACTTTTCGGTTCTACAAACCAGGTAAAAAACCGTTTAGGATCTAAGCATTTTATTTTACATTTTTTTTTTTCAAATCGATTTATTGTGTCTCCTTGGCAATTTTTCGACTATATAAATTCATGAAGGGGAAAGATAACTGGATGTGCGAACGCACAGTCGGGTCTATATGAGCCACGACATTTATTTAAAAAAAAAATTCTTGCACAATATTTTATGATAAATTTTTTACTTTAACTTATATGTGGTCATTTGATAACAAAAATCAAATGGCTAAGGCTTCACCCCTTGTTATGTACTTTCATTTTAAAATGGGTCATCTTTACCCAACCCTGCACTCGGTGTTAATTTTTTTACTGTGAGCACGCCGCACACTGGATGGAAACCCTTGTATGGAGAGCGTGCTCAAAAATGCAAAATTAAGACGATCGGTTTCGTACAAAATTATAAAGTTGATTCAAAGTCTTAAGGGATGCGAGTTTTAATGTACCTTATTGGAATCTTTGTGAAACAATCGGTAGTCCGTGTGAATTTTACTCTCAGGAACGGTAAATTTACATGTCATATTTAAATAACCATAATCAGAACATTTAAAATCAGTAACACTTGTGCCTGTAATAAGAAGGAGAAAATGTGTTATTTACATAAAGAAACACTATTAAAAAAAATTAATAATTCTTACCAATAACAATACTATTACTAGGCACTTCCTTGCTATTACATTTGCAAGTGTATTTAACTGGTTGGTCCATAGCGCTGTTGGAGTAATTAAAAGCGATAAAAGATTCATTTAACACCTGAAATGAAATCAACAATATATTA
Organism: Dasysyrphus albostriatus; assembly: GCA_946251815.1. NCBI lineage: Eukaryota > Metazoa > Arthropoda > Insecta > Diptera > Syrphidae > Dasysyrphus > Dasysyrphus albostriatus. The sequence goes on from OX276335.1 coordinate 181,829,584, forward strand.
ATAAAACATATTTGAGATTACTAATGTTGTGATGTTTCAAATATTTATTTTAGAATTTGTAAGGGAGACAAGCTTAGTCATATAAGCTTTTACACACACAATTGAGATCATATTTCTTTTTCTTTAGTACTTACAAGTTGTCCTTAATAAATCAAAATACCTAATTACTTATATTTACTTAGAATTGATTGTTTTGGACACGAGGAAATTGGAAACATTCTTATAGCCTTTTCACACCGAATCTAGATTTCCAGCCAAAAGCCCAATATCTCATCAAAATCAACGAGATTTCCCATACATTTTAAGAATTCGTAATCTAGTATACTTAATTACATTTTTGTCTATTCTATATAGCACAGTTTGCTCTTAGAAGAGAGAAGATAGAAAAAAGAGATTTTTTATTTATGAGTTCAGTGTATTCAGGTTGTGGTCCTTTTTATGTTTTATTTAAAGAAAAAGTGAAATATCTGCAGTTGTGCCCTGACTATTACTGATTGCAATGGATCTTTTGTTTAGTGTTCCTATGAGAACTTAAATTCGTTTGAAATGTCAAACAAAATCTAGATTATGTGTGGTATGAACGATTCAAGTAGATTTTGAAATTTCGGTTCGGGTTCGGTGTGAAAAGGCTATTAAGGTAAATTGGTGCTAAATTCAAATTCGTAAACCATTGACTGCCATCAGCTCGGGTTTTAGATATAATCCCGTTAAATAATGGCAAAAAGAAACTTATTTTTCGAGGTTATGTAGGAACGCAATATAATATTTTTTGTCAATAAAATTGACAATAATTCTTGAAAGTACTAATATACCGCGAAAAATAGCACACTATTTTAATTTCTGATTGCCATGACAAATTTAATACTTTTGGCGAAGTTCATGTGTGTGCGAGTTTTTTCATAGGTGTTGTAATAATAATTCTGCACTTGCCCCACTCCCTCAAAAATAGCACCCTCTTACCACAGATATTTTTAAGAAATATTTTTATTCTTGGTTCTATTGACAAATGAAACATTTATTCCAAATTTAACTGGCATACCATTATTTTCATAAGGTTTTCTGTAATGTTTTACCTTTGTACTTGAAAAGAAGTTATCATTACATAAAAAGAGCTATAACTTTTGTTTCGATACCAAAATTACCCAAAAAACACATATCATATGATTACGCTGTACCACAACAAATAGTTCAGTTTGATAGACTTTCCCCCCTCTCCACTTCAAATTCATCTACGCAAAAGGCAAATTGGGGACATGTAGAGGACTTTGGATACCCTGTGGAGGGTGCAAATCTAAGTCGATATCAATTTTTATTTCATGCATCAATCAGAGCCTATTTTTCTTGTGCTTTAATGTTCTTCTTCAAAATTCAGTTTAAATCTCTCAGATATCTTTCTTAGTCTTAGTTAGGTCCGATTCTTCATTTGACCATATTTATGTATATTAGGGTGGTCCTTATATTGGGTTTTTTGAAATTCTGAGATGGACAGGCATCAAATGGTTCTACATAGAAAAAAAATTTCCTAATTTTTTAGATTTTTATTTCACCCTCCTGACCTCCCTATTTTCACTTTAAGGTACTAACTATGGGGTTAGGGTGATTCTTATAAAACTCGAAAAACAATCTGAGGGTAGAGATTAGATTTAGATGAGAAAAAAATAGTATCGGAGGGGGGTCTTTTTTCCCCTGTTTAGGCGGGAGGGGTAATTTTCTCCAAATTTGGATAAAAAAAAATATTTTTAAAAAACGACAACACTTACATTGCCATGTCTTAGCTTTTTTTTTAAAGCCACGGTTCCATTATATAATATGCTAAATAAAATTTTTATTTCAAATAGTTTTTGAAAAAATAATTTACAAACTTAAAAATTAAAAAATAAAAATCATAATTTTTTAAGATTAAAATTATTTTTTAAAAAACTATTTGAAATAAAACTATATTCAGGAAGCATATTATAGAATGAAATTGTGGCTTTGAAAAAAGCTAAAGCGTGGCATTGTTTTTTTCCCGTTTTTTTTTAAATAATTTGTTTCTGTTTTTTGGTTTTTGGGAAAATTACCCTTTCCGCCTGAACGGGGGCAAATAGACCCCCCTCCCATACAATTTTTCATCCCGCCTGAATCTAATCTATACATTCTGATTAATTTTCGCGTTTTATAAGAATAATCCTTTACCCATAATTAGTACCTTAAAGTGAAAATAGGGTGACAAGGGGGTGAAATAAAAACCTGAAAAAATTAGGGAAATTGTTTTTCAATGTTTTGAATCGAATGAGGGCTATCCAAGACTACGTCCAATTAAAGGACCACCCTAATGTATATATTTTAAAAATAAACGTTAAACACAAAAAGAGCAATTGAAAATATTTTAACTGAATTTTGAAGAAAAAGAAGAAAAAGATTAATGTTTTCACGAATCCTTGCAAACTTTGTTGAACGCTGAAAACTAATATTAAACTACGAAATCCCAAATGGACCTAATCCCGAAAGTAAAAACCCCGAATGGTTAAAATACCGAATGCCAAAATCCCGACAGTATTAGTACTGTTTTTGTTATTGTACTAAGTTATTTGAGGTTCTAGATTTCAAATTGAACTTTTTTGTGCTTATTAATAACTACATGCATATGTATAAGTATGTAGATTAGGGCCCTTATAAAGCATAGTACAAATATTTAAGGTAATACCATTAGCGTTTTCATTTTTGTTCAGTTCTGCGCATACTGCAAAATTAGTGGGAAATGGTGGATCCCGTGACGTGTAATTGAAATTTGTTGTATGTTATGCGGCGTGTTTCTTTGTTACTTGTTTAGGAAACAGGATTGTTTCGAGCTATTTAATGTTTATTATTATCATTTTATTACTTTGACAATAAACTAATTGGTTTCTAGTGTTATTTAAATTATATTATTATACATGTCGACAAAAATTACCTCGGCCTGTTAAAAGACCTTAAAAATAGCGAAAAAACTATATTTTTCTTATTAAAACGGTAATATTTCGAAAACCCGAACTGATATTGGAAAACGGATAGCGGTTGAGTTCAGCGCCCAAAAGTAGGCCAGGTACCTTCCATTCTAGTTTTATTGTTTCCAAAGGTTAACCGATATTTGTAAACCTGTGTAGTTAGCTTTTGGAATTTAAGAATTTATGTGAAGTTGAAAAGAGGAAAGCAAAGCTTAAAATCATCTGCAAATACAAGAAATTTACAAGAAGATAAGGGGTACCAAATGAATACCTGCTGGGACTACTGAGGTAACAAATATTACTTTTGAGCGTATATCATCAATAAATACAATTTGTAAACGATCATGCAGATAAGACTTTAACCAACCCAACAACGGGACACAAATTTTGTAACACAATTTTTGACATTATTGAGGTGAATACAGACGCTAAAATTTAACCTGCTCAGGAGCTCGTTAAAATTTTAGCCAGTGGTTAATTTTTGACATGTCTATGCTCCTGAAGGAGTGAGTGAGATGAATGTAGATAAACATTTATTTTGCTGTCGTGAAGTCACGAATCCTATCGGGAAATATTAAAAAAACTAAAATCAAATGAAAAGATAAGGAAATATAGGCAAAAGCATTATAATAAATGAAATTAAAATATAGACAAATATTCAATAATAATTGTTTGTATAGTGTCTCGTGATTCTTTTAAGAAACGGAGAAATAAAAACAGAAGTTTTCTATTTGAAATCGAAATAAGGAATGAACATTTATTTTAATAAAAACAAAAGCTATAAACAAAATGTTAGCTAAGATTAATTTTGTAAAGTGATTTTCAACATTCCCTCTAAAATTAATTTTTGCCAAGACCCATAGCTTTTAAGCATTTGTTGATTTTGTCTTTGTTGAGTGGTTTTGTGAGTACATCAGCTGTCATTTCTTGAGTTGAAACGTGAAGAACTTTTAAAGTTTGATCTTCAATATGTTCTCGAAGAAAATGGCGTCGAACATCTATGTGATTGGTTCTGGCATGGAATGTATTTGCAGATGCCAAACTTAGAGCATTTTTACTATCACAATATATGATTATTGATGAAAACTCTTTTGCTTCTAATTCTTGTTTCAGCTGTTTGGACCACATCGCTTCTTGAGCTGCATTACTAAGTGACATATATTCAGCTTCTGTTGTCGAAAGAGCAACGATTGGTTGTCGTCTTGTTGCCCATGTAAATAATTGCGCCACCTTGATCCAAAAATATATTTCCGCCTACTGAAAGTCGGTTATTTTGGTCTGAAGCCCAATCTGCATCGCAATAACCATGAATAGATGATTTTAGATTCTTGCTGTATGAAAGCTTTAAATCCATTATTCCTTTCAAATAACGAAATATGCGTTTTACAGCTTCCCAATGTGATTTCGTTGGATTATTGCAAAATCGACTAACGTTGTTGACTGCAAAAGATATATCAGGCCTTGAAACTTGTGATATATAGCAAGCTTCCTATAACTTTCCGGTATGGTACGCCAGTTAATTGTTGAGTTTTTGAGTCACATTTAACTAGTTTCTGTTTAGGATCCATTGGTGTGGAAACAGCATAACAATGCAACATGTTAAAGTTCTTAAGCATTTCTTTGATATGCTGTTGCTAGTCAAGAGCAACCTTTTCTTTTTGATGTTTAACACGCATTTCCAAGAAATAATTTGCTTTACCGATGTCTTTCATATGGAACTTTCGTAATAAGTCTGTTCTTAACGATGTTTCCCATTTTTTATCGTTACTAAAGATGATCAGATCGCCAACATAGATTACAACATATAATCTACTTGACCCTTCAATCTTGTAATATACGCACTTCTGATCTCTTGAGTGCAATGTCCTATAGTCCCTTGTCAAATTTTTGATTCCATATACGACTAGCTTGTTTTAGTCCGTACAAGGACTTGTTTAATTTACAAACTTTACTTCCTTTTGTAAACCCTTCCGGTTGCATTATGTATATTTCATCTTGTAGATCTCCTTGCAAGAATGTGGTGACTGCATCCATTTGACTTATATGTAGGTCATATTTTGCTGCAAAACTAAAGAGATACCGTATAGTTCCATATCGCACAACTGGAGAAAAGCTCTCTTCATAGTCTATTCCCAATTTCTGAGAACAACCTTTTATGACCAGTCGCGCTTTGTAACGGTCAACAGTACCCCTTTTAGACTTAAAAACCCACTTACAATTCAACGCCTTCTTTCCTTTCGGGAGATCACACAAATGCCAAGTTTTGTTTTTAATCAAAGACTCATATTCTTCTTGCATTGCATGTTTCCATGCTTCTCCATCAGATCTTTCAAAAAGTTCACGTACACTACTCGGATCATTGAACGATTCTGTACCAGCTGTCATATAGGTTACAAAGTCAGAATGAATAGTTTGCTTTCTCAAGCGTTCTGATCGTCGGAGCTGAGGGCAGGGTTCTTCATTAGAATCACAACTATCCAAATCTTGTTCTTTTTGGTTGCAGGGGTCTTCGAAGATGTCAGAGATATCCAAATTATGATCTTCATGATTGTTTTCCAGGGGAGATTCGGGAAATCCATAGAAGATTTCTTCTTCTGATGACGTTTCTTCTAAGTGTTGTCAATTTGAGTATCTCCAACTGAATACATATCCTCGTAGTCTGGAAACAAACCCAAATTTTGAATATTAAGATCTTTATCTTGATTGGCTTGCTCGTTTTCAAGAAAGATGACATCTCGAGATTTGACAATTGTTTTGTTGCTCATACGAAGTAAGCGATAACCCTTCGTGTCCTCGTAATATCCCACAAAAATTAGTTCCTCACATTTCGGGTCAAACTTCTTTCTATTTACTTTCGGAATATGCACCATTGCTCGAGAACCAAATACTTTGAGGTGTTTAATATTCGGTTTAGCGCCTGACCACAGTTCAAAGGCTTCGGTTCGGAGATCTATTTATCAAATAAACAGATGTTGAGACTGCTTCTGTCCACAATTCGGTTGGTAATGATGCATCGAACAATAAGCATCTAGCACGCTCCACTATTGTTCGATTCATCCGTTCAGCGATGCCGTTTTGCTCAGGTGTGTAAGGGTTTGTTGTTTGATGTCTTATACCTTTTCTTGTCAAGCATTCTCTCATTTCCTCATTACAAAATTCAGTGCCATTGTCTGTTCGAAGTATCTTGATTTCCTTCCCGTTTAATTTTCCACAAACGCCATAAAGTTCTTAAATTTTTTAATAACATCAGTTTTTGATTTAAGAAGATAGATGAAAACGAATCTCGATAGGTCATCAACAAATGTAAGGAAATATTTTGCACCTCCAAGAGAATTATTTGAAATTAGACCACATAAATCTGAATGCATGATCTCTAACACTGTTGTCGATCTAGATGTAGAACTTTTCAATAGAGTCTTGTCTGTTTGCCTTTGATACAAATAGTACACTTCTGCTCCATCCCTCCAGAAAATTCTACCCCCTCAGCCATTTTGTCTCGTAAGTTTTTTAGATTTTCTTAGTTCAAGTGTCCCATTTGACGATGCCATAAGTTGAAGCTGTTTTTAGTAGATGACATAAAATTGATTTCAGCTGGTTGAAGATTCACCCGGTAAATATTGCCTTCCCGATTTGCTTAAACTATAATTTCAACCTTTTCGTTGAAAACATAACAACCTTGTGAACTAAACTTTACTATGTTTCCGTTTGAAATCATCTGACTCACAGACAGTAAGTTAGTACACAGTTCTGGAACACATAAAACGTCTTTGACAAACACAGTTTTAATCTTCTTACCAACAACTAAGTTCATGGACAAATCTCCCATTGCTGTGACATCAAGATGAGTGTTATTTGCAATAACAACTTGCTTTCTGGGTGGGGGTCTTACATTTATAAGATCTTTTTTATTGGAAGTCATATGTGTTGACATGCCGGAGTCAATGTACCACTCATTGCGATCAAAACCCTTTATGGCAAATGATGTGTACAAAACGGATTTTGAATTGTTTTTCCCTTTTGGGCAATCTTTTGAGTAATGACCAAATTTGTTGCAAGGAAACAACAAACGAATTTGACCATTACGCATTGATTTACCTTTCTTGCTTTTTGTACCAACAAATAAAGCTGAATTTGATTCATCAGAACATTTGGCTAGCTCAATGTCTTGAAGTAATTTCGTCTTTTTAGAATCTCTAGTTATTGGCGTGTCAGAGCTTTCTAGACCCATTATCATCGGGATAAACTTTTCTGGTAAGCCGGCCAACAAAAGAGAACCTACCCACAGTTCAGAAATATCCATTCCAATGCCTCGGAGCTTGTGAGCTGTTGAGATTATTTTGTTTAAGTATTCATCAACAGACCCACATTTGTCCAATGTCGTTGTTATTAATATTCGTAATAATCAAACCTTACCACTGAGACCAGAATCCATAAATGCTACTTGCTAAGCATCCCAGACTTCTTAAGCGGTTTTTGCATTTCTGATGTGAACATAATTTATTGGATCCACCAACAAAATAATTTTTGAATTCGCTTTGCAATTTTTTTTTCTCGTCGGCTTCAGTTCCTAGAACGCAGTCGCAAAGCTCTACGTGTTCGAGATAAGTCTTAACTGCGAAGCTCCAATTATCGTAGTTTTCTCGCCCTCTTGATTTTTCAACCAATGGAATTGGTACTGCGGCAGCAGTAAGGAATTTCAAATTTTCAAACAACAGAAAAACTATTTTTATTTCTCTTTCTAAATAACAATCAGGTGGTCTGGGCCCATAGCCTGTTGAAATATGGAAGCTTATTTAGAAAGAAGCGGAGAAATAAAAACAGAAGTTTTCTATTTGAAATTGAAATAAGGAATGAACATTTATTTTAATAAAAACAAAAGCTATAAACAAAATGTTAGCTAAGATTAATTTTGTAAAATGATTTTCAACAAAAAGTACCTATCAATTTTCATAGCGTAAATTAATTTTTGCGTCCATTTCGACTGATTTGCTTATAAAAGTTCGAATTTCTCTCCGCCGTTTGTTTGGATTATTTGTGATAAATTATATTGATAGTACAAAAGAATCAACAAAATTAATTGAATATTCTGTTTTGATGATCATTCATTTTGTAAACTGAATTTTTTGTTTGGCGTGCAGTCATTACTGCAAAACTGCAACAAAAAAACTAATGGGAAATGTTTGTTTGAAAAAAAAAACCACTTAATTCAATTGGCAGAGCAAAAACCTTACATTTTATTCACCCCTGTAAAACAGGATGAAATTTAAACAACATTTTAACGCAATTGGCACACGGCCTTAAAACAAAAAAAGGGAATGAAAATCTAAAAAAAAATAAGGATTTTTTTTTCTTCATTCAACGACGAGCTTGAAATAAACTGAAATACAGAGGCTAGGATGGCTGGGAAATTTAGAGTGTATGGACACGGGCGAATCAGCTCGACGAGTCTTCTTACCCAGATGGTCTGCGCAGCAGAAAAGAACCCACCTTAGGTCGAGCACACAAGTGGAGATCGACTTCAACCAACTTCAAGTGCGTAACTGGAGCCAGCTAGCTAGGGACCGAGCTGGCTGGAGGGGCTTCTTAGTTTTGGCCGTAGTCCACCCTGTAAGCGCCATCTAAAGTTAAGTAAGTAAGTAATAACGTCTACCCTTAAAAAAGGTGCAATTCGACATTATTTTCACATACAAATCGAAATAATGGCGATGTGATTTTGTGATTTTTTTTTTGCTGATTCAGTTTTTGCTGATGGTTAACACTTTATTGAACTCGTATTCGAGTGGTGTGCCTAGTGTAAAGGCAATTATTGAAAAGTGCCAAAGCCAAAGAATTTTGTGATCATGAGCAATTCCTAGTAGTTTTTTCTTCTTTTAAATTGCATAAATAAAGCTTTAAAAGGCACTAATTCTAAAAAAAGAAAGACCTAACATAGAGGCAATGAGTCCAAAAGTGGTATAAACCAAGGCCAAAAAATTAGCATTTTTGAAAAGCTTAAATAATTCGAAATTAAGAACTTTGGTTTTGAAGTTTTTTGATACATACATGTAAAAATACGATACAAGAGTATCACTTTTGCCAAAAAATGGGTTTCACCACTTTTGCACTCATGGCATTAAATTTATTATATACATAGTTACAGATAATATAAACAAATTGGTGCCATATAGCGTAAAATCAAGTGTCAGTTTTCCAAAAACTTAATTTTCACTATTAAATTATATTTTTTGAAGAAAAGTTTCACAAATAATAGTGTCGAAAATATAAAAGAAAACGTATCTATTGACGGTGTTAAGACCAGCTTCATGTGAGTAGACTCAATATAGAGATGATATCACGGCACGATAGAAAACACGAACAAAATGCGTGGCACATTTTTGTGTGAATGTCTGTACCTCGATCTACAGTCTAAGCACTGAAGTGATTTCCTTCAAATTTGAACTTTAGGATTTTTGGTAACTCTCTAGAGAGGAAATTGAAATTTTTATTTAGCTTCAAAAATAGCGCCATTAAACGATTTTGATACAAAAAAAAAATCAGTGGATTATTGTAGGTATGGTGTATTTTTTTGTTAACAAAAATAACAAAAACTGATATTAACGGTACCTACATGCAATATAACGGTTTTTTGATTTTCGATTTTCTGATTAACAACTCAATCGATTTCAATCAAAATATTTATGCAAAAACATATTTAAAATGTCAATAAGGGATTTTTAATAAAATATTACTTTTTTTTTTGAAAATTCAATATTTGAAAAACATGTTGATGAATTTGGATTTTAATGTTACCAAAACTATAATAAGAATTTAGTTTTTTAAGAAAACCGTTCCAACGATTTTTAATGTTTTATCAAATAGTTTATTTGGTTTTGAGCCCTAAGCTATTTTATTAGTTGTTTATACAAAAATACAATACAACAAGGGTGTTTTATGAGCGGTGGTGTATCTAACGGTAAAATTAACCTTGGTAAACCTAAGAATATGACACATGTTTTCAGGGTAGTTTTAAATGCTGAAATGAATTTTTCCTCAATAATAACCAAAAAAAAAAATGGTTATACGGAAAAAAATTCTGACATTTGATCTTGTATCACTTTTATTGGAAGCCAGCCAGATTCGTCTGCAGACTTTTGCATGAGTATTCCCTATAGAAAAATAATAATATTTGCGTTTAAAAATTTTAACTTAGAATTTTGCCCAAGTGAAAATGCATTTTTCCGAACCATGTTGGGCCAGGAAACAATCATTATCGTTCGAGAACTGATAGTTTTTAAGTCTCAATGTCTATTTATTGGGGCCTCGTATGAAAAAATGTTTTTTGGCGCCTCGTATGAAAAAATAGTTCTTTTAAATAATATTATTTTCTACAAAATGAGTATAAATAATTTTTCAAATACTTTTTGTCGTTTAAGAGAAATACGCAAAATACCGTTGTTTTTGTGTTTTGCCCAGTTTATATAAAAAATAATATCTTTTAAATGACCGCAAAAAAAAACTTTTATACTACCTTATATATGGTTAAATAACCTACAAACTGTGTTAAAATAACATTTATAACATTTACCGTTTAAGAGTGGTAAGCGAAACATCTTAACTTTCGATACTTTATCTTTTTGAAGTAACAATATCTTGTTACCTGTTACTTGTATTGAAAAAAGTGTGTTCGTATTTTCAAAAAACATTGCACTCAATAAACTGTGTATAAATTATTTAATGACAACTTTATTTTAGAGTAAAACGCAAAAATCTGAAATTTTGGGTTATTAACGAAATTTTTCAAAAAATTGTATCTTTTAAATTATAACCCATAGAAACAATAAGTCTTTTTTTTGTATAGAGAGTAATATAATCATAATGCACAAACTGTGCACACAATGTTTTTGATAACACTCAACATTTCTGAGTTATACGCAAAAAAGTCATATTTTCGTCAATTTTTGAAACGGTGCGGGGATGTCTTCTTATCTATCGTGGGAGAAAAAAGTGTTTTGAGCATTTTTTGTAGAGAATCATATTATCAACAAGTTTTGTATGCATTACTTTTTAATACTATTTACAGTTCTTAGGTTATACGCGAAAAACGAGTACTTTCGACAATTAACCATGAATAACTTTTAACGCAAGGCAGATTCGTCTGTAGATTTTTGCATGCGTATTCCTTATCTACAAATTAAAGTAATTACTACATTTAAATTGAATTTTTCCGCATATTGACATTTTATTTGTGCATTTTTCCTGGGCTATATCTCAAAATATTCCTTGGTTTTCCCCTCTCTCTCAAAATTGCACCCTCTAGTTTAATAGCACTCCACGGTTTTCTCATCTTCAATGACTCATTTAATATGAGGCTATTGAATATATCTATATAATATATTTAATAGCCTATCGGTGAAGTCCAACAATTTAAGCATAGTACATACTCCTCGTGAAATGAAAAATCGCCAGTGGAGAAAGTGATTTTTTTGACATTTCTCATCGACTTCGCGAATATGTTGTGAACGTTTGACTTTTAAAACTACCATGCCTCAAATGACCAGTAATCGAACCGTGAACACTGTTCACCAAGAGTTGCTCGTGAACGAAAACTCTCCACACTGCTTCACGAGCGCATTCATGGGTGAATAGAAATGCTAATTTTGTATGGATTCACAAGCATGTACTAGGCTCAACGATCAAAACTTATATAAACTGAAAATTTTATTTTATTAATGAAAAGTTCAGAGATTAAATCTTGAAAGAAAAACGAAAAGAATTATTTGTAATTATTGAAAATCCGTTTCTGTTTGTGATTTCGTTTTTATACTTTAAGCTAGTACGCTGCTGATGCGAAACCTAAAATCCTATACAAAAATGACACAACGAAATCATAAAGGAAAAATTTAGTCTTACTTTTCGGTCTGCAGTTCGCTGTTCGATAAACTAAATTGATAATTGTTGCATATTTTTTGGAAAGTCTAGACTCTATTTCCATACACAATTAATTAAAGGCCATTTATTTTGTGCGAAAAATGACATTTGTGTTTTTTCATGTCTAAGCCTAGTACGCTGCTGTTACGAAACGAAATTTTAAGTTGGTCTCCAACAAAACAACGAAATGCTTACGAAAAAATATTCATTGACAGTTACACCAATTCAAAAATCAAAACAAATGAAATTAAAAAAAAAAAAAAAACACAGGCAGCCATGCTGTAGTGAAGAAAACAGCACAAATAAACACGAAAAAACGCTATTGTCATTTTTTCACACAAAATAAATGGTCTGGGTAATTAATTGTGTGCGAAAAAAGAGTGTAGACTTCTCCAAAAAATATGCAACAATTATATTTTCGTTCATCGAACAGCGTACTGCAGAATAAAAAGTAAGACAACATTTTTCGTTTCTGATTTCGTTGTGTCATGTTTGTGTGCGATTTTTCGTTTCACATCTGCAGCGTACTGAGCTTTATTTTTGCTGTTTCTTTCACTACATTGTGGCTCCCAGTTTTTTTTATTTTCATTTCTTTTGAATTGGTGTAACTGTCAATGAATATTTGTTCGCGGCGTTTTCGTAACCATTTCGTTGTTTTGTTGGAGACTAGGGGCCAAATTGCCGCATTCGTTACCGATACGTTACAATACGTGACTGAATTATATGAGTTTGGCATTACCGCTCACGTTTCGAGCAATCTAGTCTAGTATACCAAAATTTGAAGTGATTACTCGTTCATTCGATTACTGATGGCACTCTCTCACTCGGTCACTGACGCGGTAATTTGGCCCCAGCTTAAAAAATTCATTTCGTAACAGCAGCATACTAGGCTTTAGAGATAATCCAATTTGCTTCTGAGAGGACGATACATCGCAAGTAGAAAAAACTACGCCGAGGAAGAAAGTCAACACAATATTGCATATTCATAGACATTGTTTAGGTTGTAGCCAAGCAAAACTGGAGCTTGTCTTATTGAAACTTCATAAGTTTTTCTTAGCAACAGCTTATTAAACAACATCTACACTAGAATATACCCCAATAAAACGGAAGTGAAAACTGAAGCTAAAAACGAGACTGGTCTGGGGTTTCTGTTAATTATTTGAAAGAAATTTATGAATCTTTTAATTTATTTAAACAATGTGGTTGTATGTTTTTAAAAAAGTGATACAACAAAATAAGCTTAATTCTTTAAACTTTTTGGGAAAGACTTATACAACAAGAATTTATCAAATTGAGCTCAAAATGTTTTACGCAAAAACAAAAAAATGGCCAAAAGGAAATGCCCGCATGCTTTCACAAATAATTCAATTCCCAGCGGCGCTGTAGCAGCAACCAACAGACCCACACGATGACTCCTGCAGCGACACACAGAAAAGAATTATAATCCTGAGAGTTTTGTGTATGATTCTCTTTTCTTTATTAGTTTAAGTTACTTTACAAGGATTTTTGATCACTTAAACTATATTGATCAAAAATCCTTCCTTCATTTTTAGCAAGTGTTTTTCTTTTCAAGGTTAGCGAATGATTTAAACATACCGTTCAATCAAGTGAGACGGAGTGTATGTCTTAAATATTATCAATAACGGGTGAGCCCCGAAACAACTACAACAACGAGTGCCCCCGTTAAAAACTAGATTGTTTTTCCAGGTGGGAAAGAGCTTGGTTTAAACTCGCAACCCCTCAAGCATCTGGAAAAATCGTATATCAAATTGGACGATAGATAATGAAATTAGCAAAATTATAGAGATTTCAATACTTGACGAACGTAGCATTTTGACAGTTGCTGATAATATCTAGTATGTAATCCTAATTGATTACTAACCAGCAATGTAAATTAAAATTCTAAGCAAAGACATCAAAAATTCGAACAAAGTGTTTTAACTTTCGATATAAAATTATTCATGATTCGATTTAACAGAATTGCTTGCCACACGCAAATGCCCCACATACGAAACATGATCATTCAAACAGAGGGTCATCATGGTTTGTTATTCGTTAATTTAATTCCCAAATTTCAGCGGAAAATAATTTTCAAATGAAAAAGAGAGCAAAGAGGTTAGTGCTCGTTTAAATCTTCAGAAATCTATTTTAAATAAAATTAGTTTCGAATACTTGGAAACTTTGCGCGATCCACTAAAGATTAAAGCGAAAGAAAAAAAACCTAACTAAGGGGGAAATGAATGCATACCACAGAGTAAACACTTAAGTAATAGACCGAGCGAGAAATCAAAGAAATTGAAAGAAAACAAAAACTTAGAAATAAAATAGTCAAACTTACATATATCTCTTCTTTTGGAATCGGTATGTTGCTGTCTTCTCGGTAGAATAGACAGGAGCTGTTATTGTCATTAAAGTATGTTCTATTCATTTGGCACGTTAGGTCCGTATATTTTTCGATGCGAGCTTCAGCTGGATTCACTTCTGAAAATGCATTATTTTTTCAAATGAAGTTCACCAGAGTAACAAATGATGGCAGTTAAATGGAATTATTGTTATTGGCTTGTTGAACAGATATATGGATGACCATACGGGGGATTAAAATAATGGATGTATGAAATGCAATCCGATTTTATAAAGAAATGCAAGTCATTCCGAATAAATGTGCAAGAAATGGAAATGACAGAAAACTTACCGCTAGCTATGTTGTACGCCGACACTTGCGTGAAGTCCATACTCAATATTAAAGTAAGTCCTAACCTGAAAAGGTAGAAAGATTTTTTTTATTCAAGCATATTAAGAATACAGCTTTTTCTTATGCTGTTAAGAGTTTGATTTCTATTAATTGATGCTATTTAGTTTTTCATATAAAACAACAGTTTTTTCACTTCAAGATAAGACAATGAATTTCTTAAGGATACGTGTTTATTCACCAAATAATAAGGTGAATTATTTTATTTCTAATTTAATTGCTAATAATAATAACCAAGTACATAAGATGTGATAAATTTTTTTTTTATTTTTCGAATGTATCATTAATAAAACAATGCCGTTTCACTGTAAGCGACCCACATGGGTTTCTTAAGGGCAGACCTACCACAACAAATTTGTTAGAGCTCGCCTCTGAAACTTTATGCCAATGGAAGTTGGTAATGAATTTGATGTAATTCCAACTGACCTATGCAAAGCATTTGACAAAATATTCCATTCCCTGGCCCTTTTTAAACTTAATGCCCTCAAGATCTTTTGATTTTCGGAATCCGATCCTATCCTTGCAATTTGTGGAGTCCCTCAGGAAAGTCTCCTCGGCATGTTAATTTTTATGACAGTGAATGATTGTATCATAAATTACTCTTGTTTTATATCAATCTACACCGATGGAAACAAAAATTGATCACCCCTATAACGATTGTCATTATCAAATTGATAAATGTTAAATTCGATGTTTAAAATCCCAAATGATAAAAGTTTTGATCATTGAAAATGGTGCAGACCGTTGCGAATCACAAGAAAATTGAAAATAATAAAAAGGATAGTTAATCGGTTTTTTTAATAAATTGAATTTAAACATCTCAATATGATAGTTACTGACAATTGTAATAGGGGTGTATAGGAGCATATTCTCCCCTGACGACTTTTATCGATTTTCAACTTGACGTCGAAAAAAATTCCTTGAACTTAATGCACTTAATCCCGAATGTACCAAACATGTCTTGGTTTTTGAATTATACCAAACATATTGAAAAGTTGTCAGTGTGACCTTTCTCTCAAAAACGCAGAGTGAATTTAGTAACATTTTCGGGTTTAAATAAAATAAAATAAATAAAAAATATTCAATAATAAAACACTTTGAACATAATTGTTCCTTACTAAAAGGTATATCCACACAAGCTTGCTATTGTCCAGTCTGTTTCTTTCTTTTTTTTTTCCATGCACCGATTCGTATGCCAACATTTCGTTGGTCATGCTAGGGGGGTGGATGAGTTGAAAGAGTTGACGCTGACACTGACGTTGGTGCGAATGTCTCCAGCAAAACTGTAAGAATACGACTTAAAGTTGCAAAGTTACACGTAAGCAAAAAAACCTCGGCTGTGTAAACAAAATTTATTAAGGCTCGTTTGGCATTTGCCAAGACTCATCGCAATAAACACGGCAAAATTAGGAAAAGGGATAAATCCAACATTTTCTATGAATCAAAACTTATTAAGTGTTTTGCATGGATTATTCTCAATTCATGTCTTACTTCTAGGTGTCCACTATTTTTCAGAATAAATTTCCATGACTTTCACTGACCAAAATATTAAATAAATATTTTTTTATTATTTATGAGTAGGTAAAAACGTATTTATATAACTGCATTAGTGGTAGAAAACAAAGGGTTCTGGGATCTTGGCACCTCACTTAATGAAATATTCGTAAAAACAACTATGACATCTATCATCATCTGTCCTTAAAAACCTGTTGTTAAATCTCAGTTTCTCAAAATCTCGATTTTTTGCACATATAGGGTCTTGTGAATAGAGAAAAGGTATTTTTTGAAGGAGCTAAAGCTACCTAGTCAAAGCTTTTACTAGTAGCTAAAGCTAGACAGTTCTAGGTTAAGCTTTGTTTTATGTGAATAAAAAAAGATTATGCCAAACAGCTTCAGATAGAAAATTCTAGCTTAAGCTTAAATTTTTAGCTTTCGTTTGTTTATTCACATGTTTCGGCTTAGAAGCTTAAGCTAAAAATGTTATTTTTTGGACAAAAATGCAAATGTTCATAGCTTTTTTTCTAGGTCACAAACAATTTTGGAATATTTGGGATAATCGCAAAAAATATACCCTCTAAAAGGCCACTCAATCGCCATAAAAGGTCAGATAGTTTTAGTAATTGTTAAGTCATATCTCATATATTATTTTATTAGGTATGAATTTTACTTTGAAAAAACATTCATAAGAAAAACCTATGGCTTACCAATAACTAACGACATAGTGATCTTTCGGATGGCAAACATTTTTTGCGAATCTCTTATCCTATAAATGAGTAAATCGCATTGATCTTCAAAAACTTCAATTTCAAGTTCCCTAGGGCTGACTAATTTAATAAATTAAGTTGACTTTTTTTGACCAATTACACTGGAACTGCAACTAAAACCACATTTAAACAAAACCATACCTTTATTAAGGATTTTGGCATACTGAACCCGAATCCGAAGGGCATAATTGCTGTAACACGTCACGTGTTTGTGATATTTCAACATAAACATGTGAAAACCCCTTTTTTGGGTACATTTGATGTTGAATTACTTTACTTTTGCGTAAACTTATCATTTTACACAATTTGTAAACTTACGGCGTTGCATGAAAACCCTTATTAATTCAAAACTACTTAAAGTATCTGAAAGAGCTGTAACTCATCTTCCTTAATTATAAAAATGTTTGTCTTAATTCTTTTTCTTCTCAAAACAACAAAGTTTCAAAAAAAAAAAAAAAAAAACACTTGGACACAAACACGTAAAAACTCGTTTTTGGATACTATCTATCTTGTAAGGGACAAACTACAGATAGAAACTACAGATTTCTTGCCAACAAACTTTTTATCTCAGACCAATAGGTATTGAAACATGTTAATCAATTAAAAAAAAAAACAAAGTCTTAAGGATGGGGGAGCGCTGGGAGGAGGAATATCCCAATTTTGTTTGTTATGTTCGTAAAAACTCGTTTTTGGATACTATCTATCTTGTAAGGGACAAACTACAGATAGTCGGCCCCATGACAACAATTGTTCAAAATTGTAAGCTTAATGTTTCTTGCCAACAAACTTTTTATCTCAGACCAATAGGTATTGAAACATGTCAATCAATTAAAAAAAAAAAACAAAGTCTTAAGGATGGGGGAGCGCTGGGAGGAGGAATATCCCAATTTTGTTTGTTATGATTTAGACTTTGGGGAACAATTATATGAAAAGTCCAACCTGTAATTAATTTTTGTGATTTCGAAACCTGGTTTGACTGTACTATCAAAATGGAAACAACTTTTTTGGATTTTTATAAGCTTATATATTTTTTCTTTTATAAATTATTTGATCAACATCTTCCTTATGTACTTGACTTGACTTAATGAATATTGAAGAGAAATTCCACTATCTCCTCAATCAGATGTTTTTTTTCTGAAATCAGATTTAGATTTACAAAAGTCAAATCTGTCATAATTTCGATAAAATTATTTAAAGTCGAAAAAAAAGTTAATTTTTGCAGACCAGTGTTACAAAGATAGCATATATTTTGTATGGATATCCCATAGTTAGGATATCTCTAAGTTTAAATTTCACCGGATATGAAAATCAGTTCATGGTAAAGAGAGTTAAGCAAAAATTTGATTTAGAGAGAAATATGGAAATTTGAGGGGAGTAAAAAATACAACGAAAAACTCTTGTTAGATGGAAATTCGACTTAGAGGGTGTCGACTGTATTTAAATTATATTCTTTACATCTAAAACCAAAAGAACTCAGCTTGTATTTTGCAAAGATCTATGTACTTGAAGGTATATATTTATTTATTTTATTTATTCAATGCTCATATTACGAATTAGGAATTAAAAAAATGTTCATCGTAACGATTTAATAAAATGTTATTAAATCATAACCCTTTGGGCTAAATAAATTTAAATGCTTTTTTTTTTAAATTAATAGCAAGTATTTTAAACATTTCATGTAAACGAAAGGAGTTTAACTAATTTTTAAACATTTCATACAGAGAAAATACCTGAATGCTTCCCGAATTTCCTGACATTCCTAGAACAAAATTTCGTTCGCTGACTATCCTTGAGTTTACCGGACACTATGCAAGCAGCTTGGCTTGTTAGCAACAAAATACTTTATTTAAATGTTTAACGGACTGCTAAAATGTTTAAAAAGGTGCATGAAATCGACTGTATGTTTTGATACTTCAACTAAAAGAGAAAGTATCTGAGACCAAGTTGTGCATCTTATTTATTGCCAAGCTAACAATGCCAACTTAGTTTTTAAGATATTTTTACGGCTTACAAATTTCAACTTTAAAAAGAAGGAATCATTTAATAATTTTTTTAATCACATACATAATGTAGGTACTAATTTAATACTAATCATTCAACAAGCGATATCAAAATCAGCAGATTTCAAAATTAAATTATATAAGTGCTGTAAAAAGAATCAGTCAACATGTCAACAAATTTTTCGTTTCAACTTCTTTTTTTTTAATTTCTTGTGGCGTCATGTAATTCCATTCAGTGAATGTGTTTTTGGTATCCAAAGCACGTATTCTTTTGCTATTTACATAATCGAGAAAAATAGTACAATTTGATCAATTTGTACTTCTCCTGACAAGCATTGGATGCCATTTTGAATCATTAATGAGACGAAGTTAAAGAACATACCACCATATTTTTTTGTTTAAATCTGTTTTTATTTTAGCTAGAAATACCGTTGAACTTTCTAATAAAAAATGGGATTTCCGATGGTAGTTTAGAAAAACCCGATACAACAAATATTGAATTAAACCGACATTAATAATGAGGATACATACTCATAATATTTATGTACATACGAATAAAACAAAACAAAAAAAAAAAGATATTTTTTCGTTGTATATTCTAATTTATATTGAAACTCATTTGTGAAATAAAAAACAATTCAAGGATCCTTTTTAGATCATGTTTCAACATGGGTACATATGTATGTGCATAAAATACATAATTCATTTCATCTATTTTCTGTTTCCGAAAGTTTTAAAACACTTTTATGATTTTTATTTTGATCGATTTGTAGTTCAATTTTTTTTATTTTTCCTTTAGAAATGAACTACGGGAATTCAAAAGTCAGACAACTGTTGCTTTTGTGTATGTGTTGTTATTTTTCACGGGATATATTCACCCCAAAATTCAAAAACTGAGCCTGATGCCATCCGCAGCTCATTCGTCGGGTTTTGTATTTTTTTGTATACTCCTTATGGTACTTAATATTCCATACCTTTTCACACTTTTATCGAAGTACAATAAAAAAAAAAAGAAATCTCCATGTATTTTGTATGGCTTGCATGCACGCGTTAACGTTAGTCGATTTTAAAAAAATATTACACGGAATTGCTTTAATTACCTTGATGTATTTTAGAGGGGGGGGGGGGCAAAGAAATTCAAAAACATTTAAAAATAATCACCCAAAAGTTGACAAAACAAATATGTAATAAAGGGTGGTTAAATTTTAAGGGCCGATGTTGAATGTGAACCACACCTAAACGTCAAGTGTTTTTCTGAATTCCATTTGACATTTCTCAATTTCAGACTAACTCAATTTGAACCATGGAAAGGTATCGGCTGTTCAAATCAAAATGCTTTATCGTGCACTTCGTGATTTTTTCGAAGCACATTTTCATCTCAATGGATTCGTCCATAAGCAGAATTGCCGCATTTATTGAATAATAATCCAAGAGTTTTGTCGAAAAACCCATGCACCCACAAAGAGTGACTGTTTGATGCGGTTTATGGGCTGGCGGCACCATCGGGCCGTATTTTTTTCAAAAATGAGGATGGTCAGGCAGTTACTGTGCATGGTGTTCGCTATCGTGGGATGATAACGAGCTTTCTTTTTATGGCCCGAATTAGAAGATATGGATGTGGACGATATGTGGTTTCAACAGGACGGTGCCACTTGCCACAAAGCTAACGAAATTCAATGGCCGTGTTATCTCATAGTGGTGGCGATGACAATTGGCCGCCAAGATCATGTGATTTGACACCTTTGGACTTTTTTCTTTGGGTTTATTTGAAAGAAAAGGTGTACGTAGATAAGCCAATAAGGATAAGATAATTCGGCACATTATCGGCATAGAACCTCAATTATACACCTCAGCGTCATCGAAAATTTGGACCATCGGATGGAGGTGTGCCGCCGAGGTCGCGGCGGCCATTTGGCCGATATTTTGTTCCATACATAATGGCACCATACCAATATTATCATAATAAAAATAAATGACAACAATTTCCGAAATAATTTGTGTTTTATTCAAAATCAACAGCGGCCCTTAAAATTTAACCACCCCTTACTATTACTTACTATTTTTTTTTTAATTATAGAAAATTAAGTACATACTTGTATGCCTTGCTTTTTCATTTTTTATCAATTTTTAATTTAATGTAAATCCAAATGACTTTAGATGTTTTAGTTTTTGGTAAAATTTGATGATAGTCACATATTCTTTCATAATTGGATCCCTGTTACTTATCTCAAAAAAAACTATCACAGAATCCATTGTAGTTACGAACGAATTCGGAGATAGTTTTTTTTTTTAGAATGCATACCTTCTGATTACGAAAGAATTCTTGAATGGTCTGATTGTAACTTGTAAGTGCTGTTGTTGTGTTTTTAAGTAATGTTATTAGAAAATTTCTTCATCTTAAACGGAGGAAAATGCCCTCCCCGATTACATTTTTTTTTTACTTGACTCATTTATGTACACGCTTTTGCATTTTATACGAACCACCTTACATAAGATAAGAATAATACAATCAAAAATCGCATAGTGTATTCGAAACATTTAGGAGTCCAGAGATAAATACGCAAACAAACGATGCAAATTCTTTGGTTTTGTGTGTAGAACTTTTTTTAAATGATTTTTTCTGAAAAATATAATCATATAATGAGAACTGTAATCATCATTTAAATGAAACAAATATGTACAGTCACTCCCAAAATTATTCAGAATGAAAAGTTTTTTTTACCATGAGTTTTTTTTTCTTAATAAAAATAAATTAACTGCGAAATTTTAACGCTTTCTTCAGTAACTATGTCGATTTTATACCTTAAGGACAAGTTTATGATTAAAAGATTGCTTTGATTTGAAGTTGATATTAATTAAATTAACATCATTTTGAGCATTAATAAATAAGCCTATTTAAAAAGACTATTGAAGAATGGATTTCTGACCTAAGAGCAGCTAAAGGATGTTTCTCCAGATATTACCACTGTTCTTTAATATTTGTTTTTCTGTTTCAAAAGGTATACTTTTTTTAGATAGTTGCCCCTCCCGCCTGAAGGGGGAGATATGTGTTGGAGATACATTTACATTAAGCAATACACTTGAAGTTCACTTTGTTTTATAGCACTATAGAACTATAACTTCGAAAAGTATACAATGTATACTCATCCTGAATTTTGTACTTGAATTATTTTTCATTAATATTTTAGCTTTTATAGAGAAATAAACTTATTATTCTTATAACGTTTTGAAGAGCTGTTTATATTTCTACAGGTTATGAGCCCAGAAATCGCTTAAGATTTTAAAATATAAGAATTTTTAATTTGTTTTCATAATGGCTGAAAATATCAAGTTTAATGTGGGAAAGTTGAATAACGAAAATTACTCCATATGGAAGTTCAAGATCGAACTCATGCTTATAAAAGAAGGCTTATGGAATTTTGTAAATGAGCCGAAACCAAATATAGATGCGAAGAATGTTGCTGCTGAATCTGAATGGCAAAGGGGTAATAACCAGGCAAAAGCACTTATCGGTCTGCTGGTGGAAGATGGACAGCTTGTTCATATTAGGCGAGCATCTTCTGCAAGAGATGCATGGTTGGCTCTACAGACTTACCACGAAAAGAACACACTTAGTCATAAAGTCCACTTAATGCGAAGAATATGTAGCTTGAAATTGGACGAAGGTGGAGATGTTCAGGCCCACATTAATCAAATGACGGAACTATTTGAAAAATTAAGAGACATTGGTGAGACACAGCTTTCGGAAAATTGGAGTGTTGCTATGCTTCTTAGTAGCTTACTAAGAAGTTATGATACACTGATTACTGCACTCGAGACACGTCCAGAAGGAGATCTAACATTCTCTTTAGTCCAGTCTAAGTTGTTGGGAGAGTACAGTCGTCGGAATGAAGCAAATGCGGTAGGCAGAGAATCTGCACTAAAAATAACAGACAAAAGAGAAAGAAACTGCTTTTTCTGCAAAGAAAAAGGTCACTTTAAGAAAGACTGTGTTCAGTACAAAAAGTGGAAGTCCAAGGCTGGTAAAAGCAAAGCTGTTCAGTTCCAACCAAATAAAGCAAACAAAGTTGAAAACAGCGCAGAATTTTTGTTCATGGTTGCAAAAGATGTCGGTGGATGGATCATTGACTCTGGAGCTACTTGCCATATTTCAAGCGACAAACGTTACTTTACGGAACTCAATATGGATCACCGTGAAAAAATAAATGTTGCTAATGGCAATGAAGTAAAAACTGAAGGACGCGGAAGTGGAACTATACAATTTCTAAATCAGAAAAATGAAGTATGCACCGTTAAGCTAACTAATGTTTTATTTATTCCAGAAATTGGAGGAAATTTGTTATCTGTAAGAAACTGATTGATAATGGTTTCACTGTTGATTTCAAAAAAGACCTATGCGAAATCAAACAAAAAGATCGACAGATTGCAGTTGCGGATCTACACTCAAGTCTCTATAAGTTGCGGGAACTAAATAAGGTGTATTCAGCATGTGCGCATAAGGACAATTGTATTAACTATTGGCACAGGGTTTGCGGTCATCGTGATCCACATGTTGTAAAAGAAATGTGCTCAAACGGATTGGTTGATGGTGTTCAATTGGTTGATTGCGGTATGAAGTGTCGTTGCGACATATGTTTGCAAGGGAAGACAACCTGATTACCATTCCCAAAACAATCAACAACAAGAACTTTTGCTCCACTCGATCTCATACATACAGATGTCTGCGGGCCAATGCAAACGGTTTCCCCAAGCGGAAAGCGGTATATGGTGACCTTCATTGATGACTTTACCAGATATACTGTGGTTTACCTATTAAGACAAAAATCAGAGGTCTTAGCCAAGTTGAAGGAATATGTGGAAATGCTAATTATATTCAAAATCGTTTACCAACCAGAGCAACACCGATTACGCCATATGAGGGATGGAATGGTTCCAAACCAGGTATAAAACACTTCAGATTATTTGGTTCTAAATGTTTCGTCCATATCCCAGCTGAAGAGAGACAAAAGCTTGATAAAACTGCAGTGCCAATGATTTTTGTTGGCTACGATGAACAGTCCAAGGCGTATCGCTGCTACAATCCGCCGTCAAAGAAGCAAGTTGTAGTAAGCCGAGATGTTCAGTTTGGAGAATTAAATGAAAGATCGCGAAGGAAGATACCAATCCCTACATCTATTAAGGTCAACCAGAAAAAGCAATGCGAACCTGAATCTGTGGATTTTGAGTTTAGTGTTAAATCTAGCGATGTTAGTCAAGAAAACATTGATCAATGTGTTTCTAATCAAGATCAAGATGATGGTCCGGATCCAGAACTTCAAGAGATTGATGTGCTTCCATAAGCTGTTAACCTAAGGCAATCAAAAAGGTCGAATAAAGGGGTTCCTCCTATTAAATTAATAGATGAGATTAATGTCGTGCAGAGTACCGATATAGAACCAAAGAACCTTAAGGAAGTTATGTCAAGCATTCATAAAAAACAATGGCTTGATGCAATGAAAGATGAGATGGACTCTTTGAAGCATAACTGCACTTGGGAACTATGTGATCTACCAAAGGACCGAACAGCTGTTGGAAGTAAATGGGTGTTCAAAATAAAGACAGGTTCAAATGACAATGGTAGAAGATTTAAAGCTCGTCTAGTCGCCCAGGGTTTCTCACAAAAATACGGCACTGATTACGATAGTGTGTTTGCTCCCGTTGTTAAGCTCACTACATTTAGAGTACTATTGTCAATCTCTGCAAAGAAAGGATTTTTAGTACAACACTTGGATGCGAAGACGGCTTTTCTTAATGGTGACTTAAAAGAAACCATCTACATGAGACAGCCACCAGGTTTTGAAGAAGAAGGGAAAGAACATTTGCTTTGCCTATTGAAAAAGAGTATTTATGGATTAAAACAGGCGGCAAGGTCATGGAACGAGGCAATTCATACAGTGTTGATAGCTGCACAATTTGTTCAAAGTAAAGTTGACCCTTGTTTTTATTCGAAGAAGGAGAAAAATGAGTGGTGCTTCATATTAATATATGTTGACGATATCCTTGTGGCAAGCAAATCAAAATACTTGATTCTTTTAACGGAGAAGATACTTTTAGCAAAGTTTCAAATGAAGAATTTGGGAAACGTCAAGTGCTTTTTGGGATTGCAAGTCGACAAGGACAGTACAGGAAATTTTACTCTAAATCAAGAAAAATATATACAGCAGATAGCAAAAGATTTTGGTTTAGCAGACTCAAAATCTTCAAACATTCCAATGGATCCAAACTATGGCAAGCAGATCGAAGATTCAGAAGTTATGATAGACAACGGAAAATATCAAAAACTAATTGGGTGTCTTCTGTATGTTTCAGTGAACACTAGACCAGACATATCTACAAGCGCTGCAATTTTGGCACAGAAGGTCAGTCAACCTAACCAGAATGATTGGAATGAGCTAAAACGGATAGTCAAATACTTAAAAGGAACTTCAAAAGTTAAGCTGTTATTAAGTAGAAACGACGACAGCAAAAATGGAATTTTCTATGGCTATGCAGATGCAAATTGGGCCGAAGATAGAACTAGCCGTAAATCAAACAGTGGCTATGTATTTAAGGTACACGGTGGTGTTATCAGTTGGGCGTGCCGCAAACAAACTTGTATGGCACTCTCGTCTACGGAAGCAGAATTTATAGCGTTATCAGAGGCATGTCAAGAAGCATCATGGATTCGGCGTTTATTGGCAGATATGCAGCAGATTGTTACTGAACCAACCATAATATACGAAGATAATCAGAGCTGCTTAAAATTGATACAGGAGGAGCGTTTTTCGAATAGAACAAAGCACATCGATACACGTTATCATTTCGTAAAAGAATTTATAAAGAAACAGACGGTGGTATGTAAATATTGTCCAACAGAAAGAATGCTAGCAGATTTGTTAACGAAACCATTGGGAGCTGGAAGACATAAGATGCTTCGTGAAAAGTGTGGTCTCGTTGAGTAAATGAGGAGGAGTGTTGGAGATACATTTACATTAAGCAATACACTTGAAGTTCACTTTGTTTTATAGCACTATAGAACTATAACTTCGAAAAGTATACAATGTATACTCATCCTGAATTTTGTACTTAAATTATTTTTCATTAATATTTTAGCTTTTATAGAGAAATAAACTTATTATTCTTATAACGTTTTGAAGAGCTGTTTATATTTCTACAATATGCACCCCCCTTCCAATATTATTTTGTTTTCTCTTGAATTCTCTTTGGAAAAATATATACAGTGGAACTTCCATAAGTCAAACTCTCAAAATGAAAGAAAAAAAAATAGAGTTATAGAAACTTCCATTTAAAGAAATGAGAAAATTTTTAGTTTAACTTTTTTTTTGTATTCAGAAGTTTAAAAAATAAGTGTACTTGCCATTGCAGTTCTTTTAGCTTTTTTTAAAGTTGTCCCTGAAACTGGTTTTCATTCATTGGAGACATCTTTGTGAACTTTAATATTTAAGATTCTTTTCTTATTTGTAATTTTTTGTTTTGTTAAGTTTAAAAATTAGTTTTGTTGTACTGTCTCTGTTCTTTATCATGGGAAGTGGACTCTGATGTAAACCAAATTTTATGGTCACATTTTTTTTAACACCAACACAAACTTAATTGAAAATCTTCATTTTTTGTCGAAAGTCAAACGCTTTAATTTTCTTCCTAACTTTCTTCGTGAATTCCTTTTTTCCAACAAACTAGAAACTTCTGCTCATACAAACTTAAAACTCGTCCAAAACCAAAGTTCAAATCAAAAACATACAAACTCTAAACTTAGACATCCCTCTTCCTCAAAAAAACTTTTAAGATTTATCACGGTAGGCACTCAAGTTCTTTTCAAAAAATTGAAAAAAGGAGGTTTCCCAATTTAGAGAAGATTTAAGAGTGTATGTACCGAACAAACGTCAAAAATAATCATAGGAACTTAGTGATTTCAAAAAAAAAAAAATAAAAAAAGGCTCGAGTTAAAGAGACTTTTCGACATCAAACGCAATTTAAAAACTTCGAAAAATAGAGAAATTTGATTTACAGAAGTTCGAATTATTAAATTCGACTTAAAGAAGTTAAAGTTATGGAAGTTCGACTGTAGGATAATAGTTTTATTATTTTAATTTTTTTCTAATTAAAATATGTATTGGGTTTAATTCATCATTAATTTTATTATTATCCATATTGTTAAAGCTCTAATCTTGCTGTTTGTTTGTTTGTTATTCCTTTATTACTCAATGATTCTTTGCGTCTGACTCTTTTCGAACGTAATGAGTGCGAAAGAGAAGAAAGATGAGATGGAAGACCAGTGGCCCTGTGCGTCGTGGGCCAAGATTTCCGAGACTTTTTTTGACGTTTCTTTTTAGCAATTTTCGTATTTTTTCTATACAGACTGTACAAACCGCTTAAACAGTAAAGAGAACTGTCAATTTTGCATCAAGCGTCAAGAAGCTGCGTGTAATAGCACGTGATTCACAGGATGATTTTCAAAAAGGAATTCGGAAAAAGAGTCAGGCGCAAAGAATCATCGTGTAGTAGGGGACAGTACAGAAATTATTCGAGTTGGTTTCTTAGATCTGTTTTTTTTTTTTAAATCATATTTCATCATATCATATCATATTTTTTACTACCTAGTAACGGATGAAGTTTTGTAATTTTGAAGAAATGAATCATTGATAACAAGATGAAAAAAGGTAATTTCACACGAGAGATCAATAGTCAATTAAAGAGAAAATAGACCCAGGAAAAGAAAAGTAAAACCCAGGTAGTGTTTTCTAAATCCTGCGTCCGGCGCCACACCGATATAGTGTGAGTAATTTTGTAATTTGTAATTTACCTATTCTTATGTTTCTTGATTATACAAATTGTGAATAATTAAAGAGAAATACCTTAGATTACCACGTGTGTACAGACATAATGTGGGAATGTGGGTATTTGTTTTGATAGCTACGAGTTGCAGTAGGTACTAGTTTTTAATTATTTTATTTGTTTTTGTTGTGAAATCAATAGATAGATTGTTCTTGACATAATAAATTTGCAAAAATAACTGGATTTTCAACTAAAGCTCGTCATAAGGGGAATCACATGGACCAACATGTTATACAGCATGTCTTGATAGAAAGAATAACAGTAAAAGCAACTTTAATGCAACTGTTAACATACAAAGTGAGTTTGACCTCGTCTTTGGGCAAATTGGCCCATAAACTCAACACAAATGTGTCATATATCGTTGAAAAGGCTATTAGGTGCATCATTTTATTATATTGCCGCTAGGCTCTAAACCATTGGTTTCGGGAAAAGAACAATAATGCAACTCCACATTTGGACATTGTCTTCTTTATCAACATCAATGTGTCGTACATCTTTGAAGAGGTTATTACATGTATGTATGTATGTATTCGTTTATATAGTATAATTTACTATTTTACAACAGAATTTGTATTAAGTAAAAATATTCGTTTACATTATAAGTTCATTAAAATTTAGACATTGGTTCTAATAAAATGTATCCATAATCTTTTAAAGAACATGAAAATTTGACTCATTTTAAATTTCATTTGACAATTCATTAAAAAGTTAAGCACCTTTATACATGATCATGTTGTTTGTTCTATTATCTCTATAAAAAGGTAATTTAAAATTGTTACTCGATTTTATGTTATAACTTTGAACTTCATGGATATAATTCAAGTTAAGAAATAGATAATCGGTAAACATTCTATTTTTGACTTTAAATACAAAGATGGCCGCATTGTTGGTTATCCTCTGTTTTATGTTTAGCCATGACAAGCATGATAGCATAACACTTATGGGCGTGTAAAAACTACATTTTAGGATTATCCTCATTGCTTTGTTTTGAAATTTCTGAAGCCTGTTGATTTCTGATATGTTGCCCATGTACAAAATTGTTGAACAGAATTCAAAATATTGTTTTATAATTGTGTTGTATATATTTATTGCACAGATTGTTGATATTTGCTTTCGAATTCTTTTTAAGAATCCGACTTTTTTAAATTTGTTTGCAAATGTATTTTTATGTATAATAATACCCAGATATTTTATGTATTGCACTTGTTGGATTGGATTGTTATTTTTTGTATGTTTGAAAAATATTCACCGTTTATAACCATTTATCTGCATTAATTTAAAGTTTTTTCATATTTAACCATTCACAAACGTTAATCAAATCATAGTTTTTCTGTTCCATAAAAAATCTTTACCGGAAACAAATAACAGAGCATCATCAGCGAATAATGAAATGGTACCGTATTTTGTAATTTTGCTTATATCGTTTATATAAATCAGAAACAAAAGTGGGCCTAGTATCGTTCCTTGTGGCACACCAAACTCGTTGATTTTAGTTCGCTGAGTTCTGTCACTTAAATATGTTCGAAACCAGTTTAATTCTTTATTTTTTATACCATATTTGTTTAATTTCACCAGGAGTATCGATCTATCTAGGTATTGTTTCAAAAGCTCTTTGAAAGTCCACAGAAGCAAAAATTATTTTATGTTTATCATGTCGCAGAGTTTTTAGGGTCATAATTAACCTGTTTAGAGCTGTTTCACAGGAGTGTTCCGAACTGAAGCCCGACTGGTTTTGAGCGAGAATGTTATTGTCCGATACATACTTAAACAATTGCTCGTGAGCCACTTTTTAATTATTTTTTCTACAACAGGGAGCATAATGATTGGCCTATATTTATCACAGTTGATGTAATTTTGTTAATTTAGTATAGGAACTATTAAAAAAATATCTGTTTAGCTTGATTGCTATCAACAAGTTATTAGTTTCTCTTCCGTCTTCGAATTGTTCTTCATTTACATATTTTTTTTCTTCTTTTTAAACTAGATCTTTTAAAACTCTCCACATATCTTTTTCGTTTGAGCAGCTTTCAATTTTATTACATATATAAATCTTTTTTGCTAACTGGAGCATATATTTATACAAGTTTCTTACGTTTTGAAAATCAACCCAGTAATTGGGAGTATTAAAATTAGATGCTTTTTGATGGCAGGGGATTTCACCAGATTTTAAACTATTTAATTCTTCTGTAAACCAATAATTTTTGCGAGGAAATATACGTTTGGTTGAAGTCAATTGTTAAACAATGTTATCTAGACTTTCTTTTAAACATCTTGACATGTACTTCATTTTGTTATATGACCATTAAGCTGTAGACCATGGAGCTCGACGATGTATGACACATTCGTGTTGAGAAATGAACCAGCTCCCATACATTTTACCGATTCTCCTTTACAGAAGCGTACATTTTAGCTAGTGTCACACTAAAATTGTTTAATCAAACGTTGTTTTTATAATGACGTGTACAAAATTGATCCCGATCAGATCAAGGGGTAGGGGATAATAAAATGCAGCTATTTATAGTATTATAAATGAAAGGCTTACAACTTACTGAGGATTTCTCGGAGAGTAAAAGAGATATCGGGAAGATTTAAAAAATTTTAAAAGAAGATGAATTAGTTCTTTTAACAACAAATTGAATAAGGTTTAAACTCCACTTTTGGTTTGAACTTCAAATTTTCAACAAAAAAATATATTTAATTATGAAGTTAGCTTTCATTTTCGAAGTGGTGTCGAATTTCAACAGATGGAGGATGGGGCAGACTAGTTTTATTAAAAACAGTAACACGCGACGAGTACCTAACGTACATCAAAAGGTTTAATTTTAGACTCTTCGAGTTTCCAGAGACCCACCTGGAACTTGCTTACAATTATGTACTTCCAAAATGCATTTCTCAGCTTTGACCTACTGAGATACATCCTGGAAGTAGGGCTTTTAACTGTGTCCCACCGAATCGTTGCACCCATTAAGTGTAAAGTGAAGCTGCTGTGGATGATGAATACCTACCTATTTTATAAGTTGAGGTACCTATTTCGACAACAGTTGTGACTCAGTGGACATACTTTTGTAGAGTGGCATGTCATTTGGGACACAATTATGCTTATTACGCATTTTTTGGCCAAATTGACCTCAGAGTCAAAATGAAAAAGAAAAATGGAAGAATTGAACAGAAAGAAATTTGATATATGAATACTCAAACAAAACATCAACTTTAAAGGTTAATGCTTATTTCTTCTAAAAATTGAGCTCTAAATTAAGTTTCTACCATTAGTATTAAAAGAGCCAAGAAAATCTTTTCTTAAATCCCCGATAAAAAGGTTAAATTGGAGATACACTCTTCGCCATAGCAGCAAACTCCTACTTTGCATTTTTTACAAAAAAAAGTGTTCGCATTATTACTTGGATAAAACCAAAATCACATTAAGTATTTTTTTATACTCGTTATTGCTTCTGACTCTGAGCCGACGCCTTACTGTTAAACGATTTTATTTATTAGAATATACCCAAATATTTTGTCCCAAATTATTCTTGACGCTATATGTATGGACATATAGTCGAAGCGCCAGACTTCAAAAGTCACGTCATTTCCCTAACGTTGTTAGTCATACATACCTTTACCTATCAATGAGTAGCGAAGTTTTCAATTGACATTGAAATAAATCGATGTAAGAAATGTACGTTTAATTGTACATCTTTAACACGTTTTAAGATAGACATGCAAACGGTTATGTTCAACACCTCAAAGGCTATTATTGATGTGACTTACAACGTAACGCAAATGAATTGACATTTTATGTCATTGTCCAATATGAATATGTATTTCAAATTGTTCCCCAACTGCTCGAAACTAATAAAAACATTTGTGTGTGTGTTTATTTTGTTATAAGATTTCTTAATTATTCTCGTGGTTTTCAGTTAATACCTTAAACACAGCTTAAGTTCAAATTTGTTTAATATCTGTTACACCATACGTTTCTTGCTACAATAACTAATAGCTTCATATTGTGGAGCTATACCTATACTATTTGCGTACCATTCTACTATGCCAGTGCTAAAAGCTGCAGTTATAACTACGCCATTGTGTTTTGTCCAATAAATTTGGAGAATATAGAAAAGCTTGCTGCCTAGAGTGGGACTTGAATCAGCTTTGTTAGCAGGCACGCACTTGCAATAGGTTGAAAATTGTGTTAGACTTTTTTATTTTTATATTATTAAGGTACCTAATTACCTACCATACTATTTCACTAAATATAAATAATAAATGTGATAAAAAAAATGATTTTTTGGTACATTTTTGCGAATAATGTACCTACAAGATTTTTTGTTGTTAAGGTTAAGGATTCAATTCAAGTTAAAAGTTCAAATGCGTTCAACTCCATTGCGTTTCGCACCGGTATGATAGTCGGGCTTATCAGTTAGATGACTGTGTGATTTTTATATTAGTCGGTATTGGTATATCGATACAAATTTGCGTCTTAGAAGGGTATTATAGTCATCTAACTAATGAGCCTAACTATCACACCTGGGCGGAACGCAATGGAGTTGAGCTCATTTGAATTTCGAAAGTGTCAAAATTCGTGTCACCGTAATGGAAAGATGAGCCAAGAATTTTCAATAGCAGGTAGGTATGTACCTACCTATATTATGAATTAAAGAGTTTGATAATTCAAAAAATAATTGTACTTTTGGATTAGGTACTTCGGTAAATTTTTGCGAATTTTCTCTTTCACACGATGAAACAGAGTTGCTAGCAACTTTAAGTTCACGGTGAGAAGGGCAGAAGAAAAGAGGGGAGATAAATAACACCCCCGTCGAGGATTTGAAGAGATTTGTAATGTGATATACAATATACATATCATTTAGTTTCTAACTATATTGCCGTGCAATTCAGGTGGCATTTAAAAATTAAAGACATAATTAAAATAAAAAAAATCTCCGGCAACGTGTTTCTTCGTGTGAAAGAGGACTAAGATTTAAGGATAAGAAGTACAATAAAAGTTCCGCTAGATCGACCCCGTAGCTCCTCTTAACATAGTTTGTTAAGTCGCAAGACAATCGCCTATGTCAACAGTTTTAATAGGTAGCTATTTATATTTGGTATGAACATTTCAAAAATTAATTAAAAATATAACACCTCACATTCAAATTATTATATTTATTATTTTTAACGTCAAATCTATGTACTAAATAAAAGTAAGTAGGTACTTATCCGGATGTGAAAATTCAAGCTACCTTAATGGAAAATTGAGCCCCTAAATGGAAGACACTTCTCTTTATAAAACTTTAAACACTCTCTTCATCTTGCTTATTATAAATCATTACAGGTACATACTTACACTTAAACTCATGTTCATCCAACAAAACTACTTCAAAATGTTGGAAAAACAAACTATCTTAGGGAATAAAAAATATATAAAAGTTCACGGGACAACAGCAAAATATACAAAGGTACTTACCATAACAACAAACAGCAGTTAGGTAAACATGTTCGTTTTAATGTGAACTCAAAGGTCACCCTCATCTTGAAGGTGTTAATAAACAGTCAGCACACTCAAGAAATAATTCACAAAGTTGATAACTAACGCATTCAACCCAAAAACAATCTTTATAATAAAGTGTATGCACAAAAAATCGAATTAGCTATTCAAGATTTAGGTAGAAAGTTGAAGATCTTCACTGCGCAAAACGACATCCATAGTTTTGAGAAGAAAAATACTTGGACTGACACAAATGCAAATTTTATTTTTAGTCGAAAAATTATATGTACATTCCACAAAAGAACATCATAACAACGTATCTGATATGTATTCCTCCATTCAATTGATGAAAATTCTAGGAATTTTTCTAGGAACTAAAATTCTGGGAACCTTGAGAGAGCAGTGCAGTAACACAGGTTTTTTCTCTTTTTTTCTGTTGCTTGAGATGAATATTTAATTCATTTTTTTGTTTTAAGATTCCAATATTATGGTGCTTCGATTGGATAGGACAAAATTTAATTAATTTAGATTCATATTATCAATTAAATAAAAATGGAAAACAAATTGCCTTCATTTTTAAAGAAAGAACTATCCGACGACGAAGTTGTGATAAAACGACGACGAAGAAAATTCCAAGAAAAAATGCACGGCGGACGCAATAGAACACACAATTTTCTCTACCGAGTTCTTTTTTTTAATGTTATGTTATGTTTCAAATTTATTTTATTTTAAACCAAATAAACCTCAATCACGAGATCATTTTTTAAGTTAAGGTAGAAATTGAAGATTGTATACTTTATTATTTTGCAGAACTTTGAATTTTAGGAATAATATATTTGCGTAAAACCGACATGAACAATGGAAAAAAAATTAATGAAACATGAAAAGACAAACCAACAACAAAAAAGCTATTATGAAATGGTGAAATTTGTGTTGTGATGAAGTGTGTTGAAAAATACTACTGGAATAAACTGCTGGAATTTTATTAGGTCCGTTCTACAAAATTTTCAGATCATTCCTTAGTCCCCTTTCACACGAGGAAAGTGAGTTGCTAGCAACTTTCAGTTTCTGGGTAAGAATTGCAGAAGGAAAGAGGGGTGAACAAAATCTCCCCGGTTGAGGATTTGAAGAGATTTTTTTGACATTTACTACGTTTAAAAGTAGGTTTGAGAGCTCGAGTTGAAATAGGGTTGAATGGTCCATTTTGAGTTGAGTTGAAATGGTATTGAGATTCTAGAAAAATGAATGGCATTAATGTATTTATTTAAATGCAAAACAAATTCAATTGAATTAACACAAGGACTTACTACACTTATTTATTAAAACAAAAGTATATTTGTACAAAGACATGCAAACAAACAGACCATAATGCATGATCTGTAAAACCAACTCCTCGACCCAGGTTTTTCATGACAAATTTCGACTCGACTCCACTCCTCGAGTGGAGTCGAGTTGAATCAAGCTCATTTCAACTCGACCCATGTATACAAGGAGTTAAGGCGAGCTTCACGCTCGCTTCAGCACCACATGTAAACGTAGTAATTTCCTTTCACATCTACGGTTAAGTTGCAAAAGAGTTGCAGGAAATCTCAAAATTACCTAGATTTTGTTTCCTCGTGTGAAAAGTACAAAAGATTTTTAAGGAAATCAAAAGAAAACGTCAAAAAATCTCCAGCAACTTGTTCCTTCGTGTGAAAGGGGACTTACATCCCGATTCTCCCCTTGTGAGGAGTCACAAGTCACAAGCTCTTGTGACTACTCCTTGTGAGGATTGCTGTGATTCGATAACATTTTTGTATTCTTCCCTAATCGTCACAAGAAAACTCACAACGAAACTCACCACGGCATTTTGTAAGTAGCTTCTTGACCGATGAGCGCACATATCAGCAATTCTATAAGCAATCGCAAGGAACTACACCAACACACCGACAACATTTATTCAGTTTTTCAGTCTCAGAAATACAAAGAAAAAGAATATCGCACCTTTGTCCTATTCTTTTGCTTAAGAAATAAAAGAATATATACATTTTGTTCTCTTTCGCACAGAGAAGATATTGTCTGCTCTGGAGGAGATCACAATTTCGATAGTTTTGTGACTCTCACTAGTTGTGATTTAAGGGGGAGAATACGAAAAAGTCACAAAATGAGATTCACCACTAGTTCTGACTTGTGAGGTATCAGTGATGATTGGAAGAATAGGGCTGTCCCCTTTCACACGAGTAAACTGAGTTGCTAGAAACTTTTGGCATCACTAAGACCCCTATTAAACGATGATTCTTTGCGTCTGACTCTTTTCTAATTTTTCACATCTGATTTCACCTCTGCACCCATTGAATTTTGAAAAGAGTCAGGCGCCAAGATTGATCATGAATAGGAGACTAAGACGCTGTTTAGATTGGAAAGATTGGGCCTTACTAATAATCAAATTTAGTCATAGCTTAAATAAAAGTCTTCACCTTTCAGAGAAATCACATACCAATAATTAATTTAGCTGCCAGACTAGACACTAATAAGACGTCAAAATTTAATACACAGAAATCCATGGTTAAAGTCATAATTATAATAAGTGTTGCCTGTAGTGGTATTTCATAAAATGTATTATGTATTAATAAGTACTTAAATATACTTGAATATTGCTATGCAATTTTACTGGTATTTTTATAACGTCTTAGTTTTTGTTGTAAGAAAAAAAAAATAAAATGTTATTTTTGTATATATAAAGATGTGGGAACCTATAGTATATACATTCGTGCGATGTAGGGCATGTTTGTTTTTTTTTTAATTTTGATAAACACTAACAGTCGTATTTATAAACTTTGTCCAACTTTAGACAGCCGTTCAACTCCAAAAAGTTATTTATGAACTTTCTTAATTGTTGTCCTAAAGTTGTCTTAGTTGGTCAATGGCATCGGTTGTCCAAGATTTTTCTATCTTGGCATGTTGTTTAAATAAATAAAGTATATTTCCAATTATGAAAGACTTTTAAAAAAACTGTCTAACTAGTCAATCGTCTAAAAAATCTTATAATCAGCATCTTAATTCATGCAACGATGTAAACTTTTCGACGGAAAATTATTTCTAGTTTACGATGCATGTTTTGTGAACACCCATTTGAAACGGCTTGCGTAAACATCGTAAACTAATCCGCTGTTCGTTTAACGTCAAATAAAAATGATACTTTCGATTTGATGTTTTTTTTTTTGTGATTCTTTTCACGTAGGAAAGTTTAGGGTTTATTGGAAAAGATTTCTCATACAAGTTTTGACAGTTCGTTTACGATGTAGTAAATTTTCCGACGATTACGATGTTTACAATAGTTTTCCGACGTTGCATGAATACCCTTGCTGTTTTATTTATTGTAATAAACTTTTTTACTATCTTAACGATTTGCAATCCCACATTTATATAGCTCCTCTAAATGACATAAACATCTTTATAATTTTTTTTAATTTAGCTTTCCTTGTGTGCCCCAGCATTAAGCCGTGCAACTGCAGACCCACCCTGCGTCAGTGCATTTGTGTTTGTGTATCTCTTTTCCTATTTTTTCATTTGGGTTATTGTAGTGTGCGGGTTTTGAAAGCATGTTTGATGGAGTTTGGTGTAAATTGTAGTAGATTGAAGGAACGTCTGAGGACTTTGTTAGCTAAAGGGTGAAATTGTTTATTGGTAGAAATCATTTTAAGCTCCATAATTTATTTTAACCTCTCAGTTAGTTAGTAGTCGACATTTGTGTTCGATTATTAGTAAGGCCCAATGTGTTTTGAGGCACCTCAAATGTTCGAATGTAGATACGATGAGACTCACGAGTGCGGACTCAATTTTCCCAACCTAAACAGGCTCTAATGTCGACTACTAAATAACTGAGAGATTTAATTAAAATGGGTAGCTTAAATTGATTCCTACCAATATAGAAGTTTACCCTTTTGCAAACAAAATCCTCAGAATTTCCTTAAATCTACTTCAGTTTACATCAAACACATGGCATACAAATACAAGATATAGTGTATATGAAATGAAAGGTCACCATGTTTGCTCTTATGTGACGTCATTGCTAGTGTCGCACAACACATAACTTAAAAAATATTATTTACCGTTTTACTTTAAATTTCAGTAACACATAATTTTAAAACATAGTATTGTTTTACTTTGAATTCTAACAATAAATAACTTCAAAACATAAAGAATTTATTATAGTTTTTATTCAATCTGGCAAAAAATTGAGATCATTCACTCGCAATGACGTCACGAATCGTCTCATTGAACTGTCAAGCATTCCTTGTTATTCTTATACCATGCATCAAACATGTTCAAAAACCGCACACTACAATAACCCAAGAGAAAAAAGAGAAGAAGAAATTAACAAACACAAATGCACTGACACAGGGTCAGCGTGCAGTTACACGGTTTATTTCTGGGGCGCCAAGAGAAAGCTAAATTAAAAAAGAAAAATCATTGGTCCTTAATAATGTCGACTACTAAATAACTGAGAGGTTAAAATAAAATGTGGGGCTTAAAATGTTTTTTACCAATAAACAAGTTTACCCTTTTGCTAACAAAATAATCAGACTTTCCTTTGATCTACCATAATTTACATCAAACTCCATCAAACATGATTTCAAAACTCGAACACTACAATAACCCAAATGAAAAATAAAAGTAGAAGAAATACACAAACACAGGGTGGCCCTGCAGTTACACGGCTTAATGCTGGGGCGCCCAAAGAAAGGTAAACTAAAAAAAAATCATTGAGATGTTTCTGTCATTTTGAGGAGTGATATGAATGTGTGTAGAGATTTTCGTCAAAATAATAAAAAAAAGCTTATTGAATTTAATAAAACAGAGAATACTTGCAATACTTTATCTTAACCAAATATATAAGATAACATGCGGTGCTGCTTTAAATAATTTTAAAACACCTATTTTACGGAGTGAACAAACTTTTCTTTCCACAGTAAGTTTTGTCTCATATTCTACATAAAGTTGTGAAGTGATGTTGTATGGGTAGATACGTTATTGTAAAATACATTTAAACCGATATAAAACTTCTTGGAGAAGATACAAAACTTACATGATAGAAGGGGCCAATAGCAGAAAGACCTTTAAGAATATTTTATTCACAACGTTGAAAATAACTCGTCACTACAGGCCCAAATGTATTTGAGCACCTTGTCCCCAGCAACAAAATTTTATCCTACCCTGCTGAACGAGAATTTCTCATTTGAAAGATGAATCTAAACTAAATTTGAACCCGGCCATTTTTTTCAATCTGGAGTGCGTTTATCAATTATTGTAGGCTTAAAACTGTTTCCCCGATTTACACCGATTTCTAAAGTGGTAAGCCCCCGATTTCAGAAAATATTTTCTGGCACCACTGCTTAAACCACGTTTGTGCAACTACATTTAAGACAGCCATTTACACGAACAATTTGTTTTTATAATCTTTCCAATATTTTGAGTTTGTAGATTATTTTTGTCAAAAAATATTCTTTTAAATAACTTAATTTATAAAGAAAATTGAAGAATAAATTCTTCTAAAATGTTGGTTGCCATTGCTTTTTAATAATTTTTTTTTAAGTTCAGGTCAACTTTTTAAAAAAATTGCCTCTCCTGCTCACACAGGGGGAAATATAAGACCCCACTCTGAAATGATTTTTTTTTGGGCGCAACCTACATCCTCTTGTCAATTATTGCATCGTATTGCAAAATACCCTGTATATGCATAAATGCATTCAAATTTATGACACTACCCGGTGGCAGACCGTAGCTTATTTGGAATATAAGTATGTTGTTGCACGTGTCATTCAACCCAACTGCAAAAGAATTTTTGTTAGAATATGTTTGGATATTTCCGTATAAAACGTAAAGTTTTGAAAAAAACACAGTTTAAAAATACTAAGGGTATTCATGCAACGTCGGAAAACTATTGTAAACATCGTAACCGTCGGAGAGTTTACTACATCGTAAACAAACATTTCAACATTTGTATGTGAAATCTTTTCCAAAAAATCGTGAACTTCCCGATATGAATTTGTATCGTAAATAAAAATGTAAACGTGGTAAACTCTTAAACTAATTCTGAATTAAACTAATTCAAAAAAAAAAAAAAATGATAACATTAAAACGAGAAACATATTAATTTAAATGGCTGAGGAAAGATACAATTAAAATAAAAATTGAAAACGAAATTGGACGAAAGTATATTTTTATTTGACGTTAAATAAACAACAAATTAGTTTATGATGTTAACGCAAGCCGTTTTAAAAGGGTGTTCATGAAACGTGCATCGTAAATCAAAAAAAAAATTACTACGTTAAAAAGTTTACATCGTTGCATGAATACCCTTACTGTTTTTTTTAATTTTTGAATTTGATAATTATTTTTTCTGAAACCTTGCACAACAACTCGATTAAAAAATTCTTTTTTTTTTTAATTTTGAGTTTTATAATTAATTTGTATAAAACAACTTGATTTAAAAGAAAATGAAAGAATTAAGTCTAAGCTTTAAAAAAAATAATACATGACATTAACATCTCGTTTGTGTCGTATTGCCGTTTGTTTGTAAATATTTTTTTTTCGTTTTAACTCGTCTATTTAGAAAATTATGAAACACCCTGTTTTTAAAGTTAAATTACTCCGACCACATAGCAATTTTGGATAAGCACTAAAATATTTATAGCATTGTATGAGTACGTACCTTTATTGGAAATACAGGTCATTCTTATATTGTTTCTGGGCCAGATTTCTCCATTATACCTTCAGCTGATGGTGAACTTTGTTAAAAACTACTTACTTACTTTAGATGGCGCTCACAGTCCAGGATGGACTACGGCCTCAACCAACAAGCCCCTCCAGCCAGCTCGGTCCCTAGCTAACTGCCTCCAGTTACGCACTCTAAGTTGGTTGAGGTCGCTCTCCACTCGTGTTCGCCACCTTAGGTGGGGTCTTCCTCTGCTGCGCAGACCATCAGGGGTGGATTCGAAGACTCGTCGGGCTGGTGCGTAGGTGTCCATACGCTCCACGTGACCCAGCCA
This sequence comes from Dasysyrphus albostriatus, assembly GCA_946251815.1. Classification (NCBI taxonomy): domain Eukaryota; kingdom Metazoa; phylum Arthropoda; class Insecta; order Diptera; family Syrphidae; genus Dasysyrphus; species Dasysyrphus albostriatus. Next base: position 181,869,848 of record OX276335.1, read on the forward strand.
TCTCAGCCGCTGTATTTTCAGCTTTTTGACCAGGTCGACGTCGCTGTATAGCGCGTAGAGCTCATTATTAAATCTTCTCCTCCATACTCCATCGATACAGACTGGACCGAAAATCACCCGAAGAATTTTCCTTTCAAAGCACCCAAGCAGACTCTCATCCGTTTTTGACAGAGTACATGCTTCTGCCCCGTACAGCAGGACCGGGATGATAAGGGTCTTATATAAAGTCTCCTTGGTTCTTTGAAAGAGGGCTTTACTACTCCAATGCCTTCTTAGCCCGAAGAAACAGCGATTGGCCAGAGTAATTCTTCGTTTGATTTCTGCACTGATGTCATTTTACGATGTAATAGTGGAGCCCAGGTAGACAAAGTCCTTGACAACTTTGAAGTTGTACCTATCCATCGTGACGTTTTTCCCGAGTCGCCGATGTTGAGATTCCTTTCTTGATGATAGCATATACTTCGTCTTGCCCTCATTAACAGCCAAACCCATTTTGCCGCCTCCGATTCAATACTTGCAAACACGCCGGTAACAGCTCGCTTCGTTCTTCCCATGATGTCAATATCATCTGCATAAGCAAGTAGCTGAACGGACTTTTGAAAAATTGTACTTCGGTTGTTGACTTGCGAGTTGCGTACAATTGCTTCAAGCACGATGTTAAAGAGGTTGCATGATAATGCATCGCCTTGCCTCAAACCTTTCTCGATATCAAAAGGGTCGGTGGTGTTCTTACCGACTTTGACGGAGCAGCGAGATTTCTCCATCGTCATCCTCTATAGGCGTACGAGTTTAGCAGGAATGCCGAGATGCGACATGGCTCTGTACAGCTAGTCTCTGTTTACGCTATCATACGCGACTTTGAAATCGATAAAGAGATGGTGTGTATCGATTTGAAACTGCTGGGTTTTTTCCAAAATCTGTCGGAGTGTGAACATTTGATCGACGGTTGATTTGCCGGGCCTAAAACCACACTGATAGGGGCCGATCAGATCGTTGACAAATGGTTTTAAGCGATCACACAGTAAAGATGACAGAATTTTGTATGCGACGTTGAGGAGACTTATACCTCTGTTGTTGGAACAATTCAGAGCATCTCCTTTCTTGTGGATGGGGCACATTATACCGAGGTTCCATTCAATGGGCATACTTTCTTTCGACCAAATTTTGAAGATAAGTTGGTGTATACTCCCTACCATGTCATCTCCCCCTGCTTTAAATAGCTCGGCTGGCAGGCCATCTGCACCAGCAGCATTGAACGCCTTAAGCATAGCTATCGCTAACAGCACTTCAATTAGGTCGGGTGGACGGAAATTTTGACCATCGTCGTCCAGGTTGAATGGATTATTCTGCCTCACAGCGGAATTTGGACTATCATCGCCATTTAGCAGTCTGAAAAGTGTTGTTTCCAGATCCTCAGCACCGGCAGACTTCCGTTCTAGCCTTGTAACCCTGGGTAAATTGCCTTACCCTTCGGTAGAACTTTCGAACGTCCCCCCTGCCACTACAGTCCTCAATAGACTCGAACGCCCGCTTCGCATGCTCTCTCTTTTTCCTTCTGAGAAGTCGGCGTTCCTCCTTTCGTTTTTGCCCGTAGAGCTCACGGGCTGCCCTCTCAGCAGCTCTGGTTCTAGTTTGCAGCATTGACTGGTAGGCCTAGTTCTTGGCTGCATGCGCCAGCCGGCATTCTTCATCGAACCAGGGGTTTCGTTGTGGTCACCTAGTGAAACCCAGCACATCAGTGGCGGCACTTCTGATGGCTTGTTGACAGTGTTTCCACTGGTCCTCTGCAGTTGGTGCTGGTGGCGGAGCTGCTGAAAGGTTACGGGAGACTCGGTCCGCAAAGGTCCTAGCGATCTCTTGCGATTTTAACTTTGCGACATCAAATCTTTTCACAGCATCCGTTCGATGTTGTAGCGTCATAGATATCCGCATACGTAGTTGGGCTAGAACCAAGTAATGGTCCGAGTCAATGTTGGCCCCTCGGAACGTTCGGACATCCAGGATACTGGAAGCATGTCTGGCGTCTATCGCAATATGATCAATCTGGTTGACGGTTCGTTGATCTGGAGACCGCCAGGTACCTTTGTGTACATTGAGGTGTGGGAATCGAGTGCTAGCTATGATGGCATTCCACCCCGCCGCAAAGTCAATCAGCCTGAGTCCGTTACCGGAAGTGTTGTCGTGCAGGCTGTGTCCTCCGACTATCGAACCAAAGATGCCCTTCTTTCCGATTTTGGCGTTGAAGTCGCCAAGAATGATCTTGACGTCGTACTTTGGGCACCTATCATACGTACTCTCGAGGAGATCGTAGAAGTCTTCCTTGGTTGAGTCATCTTTGTCTTCCGTTGGGGCGTGGGCACAGATCAACGTAATGTTTTTGAATTTAGCTTTGATGCGGATTGTGGCCAGGCGCTCGCTTACATTTCTGAAGCCCAAGACTTCTTGCCTAAGTCTTCCCCTTACCACAAAACCACAACCAAAGAGCCGCTGACCCTGCTCCTTGCAGCAATCGCCGAAGTAGATGTCACACGACTTCATCCTTCGTATGCCCTCTCCATCCCATCGCACTTCCTGGATGGCTGTTATATCAGCCTTTAGCCTATCCAGGTTCTCCACTAACTGTTCGGCTGCACGTGGTCTGTTTAAGGTCCGGACATTCCACGTGCAGATCCGAAATTCATTGTCCTTGTTTCGTTTGCTGGGGTCGTCAACATTAAGATCATCCATATCCGAGGCTTGTTGTTGTTTCGGAACCATTGTTGTTTTCCGTGGCAGGGAAGTTACCCCGACGCACAACCGTAGATCTGGAGGGCCAGACCCTTAATATAACTCCAAGGGTGGGGAGCCGGTAAACCGCTCCTTATAGGCCTGAGCTACGAATATGTCGTAGTATCCCATATAAGGTGTTCACTAAGTAGTTCAACCTAACTGGAACTGTAGACGCCACCGTTGATTCCATCTGGGGAATTCTTCCGCTGCCACCGGGACAATGGAGAAGTGCCTTAGTGGGAACACTCCTCCCCCCTCTCTCGTTTGCTGCCGCCTAAAACCGTCCACAGGGATTGGAACCCCATCTTCAGCTAAAGGTACTAGGCACCCGATGTTCACCACGGGGAGGTGAGAGTAGGAGTCGATAGACAGAGGTTCACTTTGCAAAAAAGCTTGTGGACGCTTGTGTCCTCTTGAATGCAACGTGTCTACCCTTTGAACATCATTAAAAACTAATTGTGTATTAATTAATAACATAAATGCGCTCTTTTAAAGTATGAACGACTATTTATTGGCCCAACGATTTACAGGATGGTAGATAATAATAAGCCCTATGTATATGAATAAATCATTTATTTCAAAAATACAAAGTAAAAACAACGATAATGCCAAAAAATATTTGGCATATAACTTTCAAATTTGTTACTACTTTTGAACTCTGTATAGGCTTGATCTAGCATAAGTTGAGGCAATGCTGCAGTGTGTTACTAAAAATAAATAGACAGCTTACTTAATTTTTTCTCAAAAATAACTAAATTTAATGAGTCAGAGAAGACCAAATGGGCTTTACACATTTTAAAAAACTGATTTTTTTAGAGCAGAATTATAAAAAGCAGGATACTTTACTTAACTAGAAGTATCGTGGTCATTGTACTTTGATTGCTACCTTCCCTTTTGTATACACATAAAAAAACCACGTCGAACAACTACAGTCAAAATAATTATGTGACCATTAAAATACAAAATAGATAAAAATGACTGCCGACGAAATCTTTTACTTTCCTTTCCAACACGTCATCGCTTCCAAGAAGTATGTACCTATAATAAATTAAAATTATGTATTTTATGAAGTGTGAAATGCTTATCCGTTAAAAATAAAATGGCATTTTCATAGATTAAAAAAAAAAAAAAACTGTTGTTTATTTTGAATGCTTTTTGCATTCCAATTAATAATTTTTTGGTTTGTGTTCAAAATATTAAATAGACTTGAATATGTATGTATGTCACTGATTATAACGTAAAGTGCTCAGCTTTATTTAGACACAAGATTATTTGAAACACATTAAATTGAATAATATTTTTTTTCTCTTGAAATCTTTAAACGATTATTGATTTCATACTAAATTGTTACCTTACGCAGGAATTCCTTGTCTAATTTCCCATTAGGCCAGCGATTGCGAACTGATGGAATACGTGCTATTAGTGGCACGTGACGAAAAATTATGGGTAAATCATAAATTGAGAAATCTGATTGTAACGGGTGATTTTTTAGCTGGTTTGGTTTTGGCAACACTGGTTTTGACAGCTGACGTGTGTTTAGTACCTTGTGTCACTGTCAAACAGCTTCAGTTTGGTTTGCAATTTAACCATGGATCGTCTTACAAATGAACAACGCTTGCAAATTATTGAATTTTACTATCAAAATTCGTGCTCGGTTCGAAATGTTCATCGCGCGCTGCTTCCATTTTATGGTCGGCATTCTCGACCTTCTGAGCAGTCTATTCGGAAGATTGTGACCAAATTTCGCACCAAATTTACTTTGTTGGACATTAAACCAATAACACGTTTACGTACTGTGCGTAGTGAAGAAAATATTGCGGCCGTATCAGCTAGTGTGACAGAAGACCGCGAAATGTCGATTCGGCGCCGTTCCCAGCAGTTAGGCCTTTGTTACAGCACTACGTGGAAAATTTTGCGGAAGGATTTGGGCGTAAAGCCTTTTAAGATACAGCTGGTGCAAGAACTAAAGCCAGCCGACCTACCACAACGCCGAATTTTTGGTGAATGGGCTCTTGGAAAGCTGGCCGAGGATCCGCTTTTTTATCGAAAAATTGTGTTCAGCGATGAGGCTCATTTTTGGTTGAATGGGTACGTACCCATAATATAAGCATAATTGCCGCATTTGGAGTGAAGATCAGCCAGAAGCATTGCAACAGCTACCAATGCATCCCGAAAAAGCCACTTTTTGGTGCGGTTTATGGGCCGGCGGCATTATTGGGCCATATTTCTTCAAAGATGATGCGAATCGCAGCGTTACTGTCAATGGTGAACGCTACCGAGCGATGATAACAAACTTTTTTTTGCCCGAAATGGAAGTTCTTGACTTGCATGATATGTGGTTTCAACAAGACGGTGCCACATGCCACACAGCACGCGAAACAATGGCGCAATTGCGAGGCGAGTTTGGTGAACAGTTAATTTCACGTTTCGGGCCGGTCAATTGGCCGCCTAGATCGTGCGATTTGACACCATTAGATTATTTTTTGTGGGGGTATGTCAAGGCTAATGTCTATAGGGACAAGCCCGCTTCCATTGACGCACTGGAAGCCAACATCCATGCATTCATTCGTGAGATACCGGCCGATATGTGTGAAAGAGTATGCCAAAATTGGACTCAGCGGATGGGCTACCTGAGACGCAGCCGCGGTCAACATTTGCATGAAATTATCTTTAAACATTAAATTGCAAGGTTCAAACTATCGATTCAAATAAATATTTCATTCATTTTTTCGAATTTTTTGTGTTTTTTTTTTTTTTTAAAGTTCTAAACCTCTTAAAAAATTACCCTTTACCTTTGAAAGGCAAGGCCAGAAAAATTTGGCATTTGCTATCTTGAAAATATTATCGTCTACCAATGCATGTGAGTCCTCACTTTCAGAAATTAATAACATTAAATATTCGCTTTAACATTGTATTCTTTGTTTCTTTTCTTGAAATGGATCAAAAACTATAAATTAAAAAAATAAATTAATATGTTAGGGCCAGAATACTCTTAAATGCAAACTGCAAAAGTCTTCGGTTCGAAAAAGCAAACACAAATATGAATGCATTCACATTAGGTTTGTTTGGTTGCTTTTGTAGCACGAAGTTCAAAAAATGTTAAGTTATTGAAAGAAGGGGAAAAATCTTTCATAGAGGGGTAAACTTGCTACAAAGCAAACAAACGCGTTGAACCATTTTTCTTTAGCAATTTTCTGTAAAAACCTCAAACGTAACACACACTATCATACACAACAGACAAACCTTAAAACACACACAAGAAAAAAAAAACACAGACGTGGTTTGACAGTTGTTTACATCTTGCATCCAGGAATTTGTGTAGCAGAAATTTGCAAGCTTTTTCATGGAGGGGGATAATCTTGCTCATTTGGCTCTATCCTTGGTACACTTTTGAGTTAAGATACAGAAATTTGTAAAATGTGTGCAACATCGTTCGAATTCGTACGAATTTTCAGTAACCAAACAGACCTTTTGTTTGATAATGCAGCTTGCTGGTCAAATGTTCAAAAACATCGTCTGCGGTGCAGCTGTGCAATTACAAAAAATGCAGGATCAATGATGACAGTGTTCGTTAGCCTAAAATGCGTCTGTAACACCCCGACTCCACAGAACATACAGATGTCCAACATCACAACCTCAATCCCATCAACAAACAGCAGATTTTTTCCTACTAGGCAAATTATGTCATGTCGTTTAATTTCTCTCTCACCACTACTTCTATCTATTGCAACAATATTCAACTCAAATTATAGAAACAAAAGTCTCGTAAATAAATAACAACGTTTGCAGCAATATTTACCTCCAAATACAACGAAAATCAGACAAAAAATTCACACGCGCGTGAAATCTCAAATCGCATGGCCAAGCTTTGAACAGCGTCAATGTGCTGTTCAAAAGTTGGTTTTCTTTGACATGTCGTTGACAAGACATGAATTTTGCTGCCTCCTTTTTTTTTTTTTTTCTCGACGGGTTCATAGTCCGAGCAATGGCCTTTTCGAATGGCAATCCAGAAGCGTTCGGAATGCGTGTAAACCCTTCTCAAAGTGTTCTATTGGTATTCCGTTTCCGAATGACAGTTCTTCTCCTAAAAAGAACAGAAAACAATTCTGGATCTCATTTCAGAATCGAAACCTGAACTACTCACACATTCAAACACATAGCCGTCAAAGTTTTTTCAAATATTGCAAAAAGTTTAAAAACCAATTATTTTCCGTTTAGAATATTATTTTTTTCATTTTTTTTATTGAAAAATATCATACTCGTCCATTTTTGTGCCCGCCAAGTTTCCAAATGGAAGAACTATTTCGGCATCTGCATGTGAAATTGCACAAATACAGGGATACGAAAACTTCAGAATCAAACTGCATGTGCCTTTTTGATTTATTGGTGTTCCGGATCGGACAGATCTTCTGAATTGCTAATCGAAAAGACCATACTTTTTTTTTTCCCCCGTGGGTAGGTGCAAAACCTGCTATTCAGGCTCTATGAGGACCGAAAAACGCGTGCTCATAGAAGTGTGAGATTCTTACTACACTAAAACCACCTCCACTTCCCGATTGCAACTAAGTGCTTAATCCGCGATTTTAAAGCGGTTTTCTGTTCACCGCACCAAGTCGGAAGGTTTTGTTCTTCGCAGACGGCGTACTAAATTCGACTCGTCAAGAATGTCAATAATCGTTGAATTAGCGTGTTCTAATAGTCGATTTCTATGTTCTCGCGCGAAACTTTTTATTTCCTCCCGCACCGTAGGAATCCCGAGATCCCTACGAAGATCTTCGTTTCTTATATACCACGGAGCATTTACAAATGACCTAAGCAATTTATTTTCAAACGTTTGTAACTTATTTAAGTTTGTATCGCAGGTACAACCCCAAAGTTGTATACCATAAGTTCCAAACAGGTTTAAGAACCTGTCGGTATAAAATTAATTTATTTTCAATACTAAGCTTTGAATATTTACCGAGTAATCAGTTCATATCTCTTAATTTACTTTTTAGTTCCTCGCATTTCTTTTTCACGTGCGGCTTCCATTTTAATTTCACGTCTAGAGTCATTCCCAGATACTTTGCCTCATTTGCAAATAGAACACGAGTGGTATTAAGAAAGACGGGTAATCTATTTATTTTTTTATACGTATAGTCCACGTGGACTGACTTTTGTTCATTGAGCGCATTCGCCATGTTTTCGTCCACTCATTAACATTATTAAGAGCATTTTGTAATTTAATTGTAGCTTCGCTAATCGTTTTGCCTACTGCTAGTATTGCAGTATCATCAGCATAGTGTCATCTGTTTGAGGTATATCGCGTGTAAATAAAAGGTACAGAACTGGACCTAATACACTTCCTTGTAGTACCCCAGCCACTATTTCTTCGAAATCAGAATAGTCATTTCCGTGTCTTACACGAAAAAGTCTGTTATCTGGATATCTGTTAGAATGTTATAAAGTCCTTCAAGCAGAACTTGTCTTAATTTTAATTTGAGGCCCTAATGCGACACTTTGTCAAACACCTGCGACACGTCCAAAAAGACTGAGGAACAGATTTTCTTTTCTTCAAGAGCTCTCTCAATAACGTCAGTAATTCCATGCACTTGATCAATTGTCGAATGCTTGCTTCTAAATCCGAACTGATGTTCAGGTATTAATTGTTTCTCTTCTATTATCGGTTGCAGTTGCAGGAGTAGTATTCTTTCAAAAACTTTTGATATAATAGGAAGAAGCGAAATCGGCCTGTAAGGCTTCTTTTCGTGAGATGGTTTGCCAGGTTTCAAAACCATTATGACCTCCGCAACTTTCCATTGGCTCGGAACATATTCTAACCTTAGGGCGGCATTTATTATGTAAAGGAGGTTAATAAACCCTTTACGAGGGAGCATTTTTAAAATCTCTGCCGTTATTAAGTCATATCCTGGAGCTTTGTCGGACTTAAGCCTCTTTATTTCTCTTTTTAATTCGGCAAGTGTAGCATTTCTCGTTAAGTAGCTTTCATTAGAGGTAAAATTCATATTAATATTTTCGTTGAGTTCTTGCCCATCAAACGGCTTAAATGTTTCCTCTAAGTAATCGGCGAATACCGTCGCTTTTTCTTTGTCACTTTTAGCCCATTCATTTTGGCTTTTCTTAATCGGAGGCACTGGAAGCTTTGGTTTTTTCGTTGTTTTTATAGCTTTCCAAAGTGAGTAATTGGATTCTTTCCCCGCTGTCAAGCCTTCAAGGTAATTTTCAACTTCAAGGTTTTTGAAATCTGATATCGCCGTTTTTAGCATATTACTCAAGCGATTTAAATGAGCTTTGTGTTGAGGAGCACGGGTTTGCTGCCATTTTTTACGTGCTTTTCGTTTCTCTTTCACTAAATCTTTTATTTCTTGCGGATATTTTATATCTTTATAGCGAGGCATTAGCCTTTGATAAGGTGTGTTATCCCAAGCTGCTTTTTATATAATATGAACAAAGGTATCTACTGCGTCTTCAAGCTCAAGAGGCGTTTGTAATGATACCCTTAACTCAACGTTGTCCTCGATATTTTTTTAAATCCATCCCAGTTGGTTTTCTGTTTGTTAACCTGGGTGGTTTTTCAATTTTAACATTTCATAATTAGTACGACGGCAGAATGATCTGAGAAGAGGTCATAGCCCTCTGAAATTTCTATACGGTTAGAGGGTATTCCTTTCACCATGAATAAATCGATTAGGTCAGGCATTTTCGACGGATCAGTTGGCTTGCCAGTCGAATGAAAGTCACAATTATTTTCCATTCCTGCTTCATATAGTATGCGACCCTTTTGAGATATGCATCGTGAGGCCCAGAAAGTGTGCTTTGCATTAAAGTCACCACCAACGATTAAATTTGGACTTAGTGACTTTATCAATGTTGTAAATTCACTCTTATCAATTTTGCAACGCGGAGGGCAATATATGGAAAAGAAAAGACCATAAGTGAATTGACTTTGATCAAACCAATTTAGTTTAGGCAGGATAATTGCATAATTGACGATCACAGTATCTGCGTCATAAAATGAATATCAGTAGACTATCAAGTTAGGTTAGGTAAGGTTAGTGGCTTACTATCTACCTATGTATGTCTATGTTTATTTGATCAGTAGAATCATTTGGCCAGTATATATTTCTTGAGCGCTCAGCATTTTTCCTCAATTTTTATACAGAGCAGGAGAATAAGATATAACACTATTCCCCACATAGAAGTTAAAACAACTCTCTTTTGCTTTTCTTCTATGTAATTTATTGGCTAATTGAAGAAGCAATCACCAAGGTGAAGTCTTCGTCTATGAGATAGAGCAGGACACGTGCATAGAAGATAGGGGATCGATTCTATCTCTTCCTTATCCATACAGCTTTTGCAAATGTCGACAGTGTCCGGTCATAATAGACCAGTGCCAATAATTTTTGAAAAAAAAATTTGTAGCAGAAAATGAGTGATGGCGAAAATAAGGATCAATAGTATATAACTAAAATAAATTTCCCCGCAGCAGGTGACCGGAAGTGGGGTGAGTGAATAGGTATATGGGGTGGGGTGAAAAAACGAGGTTCATCTAAGGAAAATCTTTAGATATTCTAGAAATCTACAACTTTTACTTAAATCATTGTTTCACATAACCTCATAAAAATATTGAGAAAAATACCAAAATCAAATTTTTTGGTTTGTTATTTTTATCTTCGACAAAAATTATTCGATATTAATGAAATTAATTGAAAACGTACGTATGTTTCAAGCAAGCTGTAAAGTTTTTGATTTTGTTTAATTTTTACCGAATTTCATTAAAATCAAATTATTTTTGTCGAAGATAAGAACGAAACACAAAAAAATTGTTTTTGGTATTTTCTCAATATTTTTGAGGTTATGTGAAAAAATGATCCAAGTAAAAGTTGTAGGTCTCTTGAATATCTATATAGATTTTCTATATAACTTTTTTCGAAAGTCTATTTTTGGCATGAAATTGTAAAAAAAACTCGTTTTCACACCCCCACTCTACATTTTCGCCCCCCACACCAGTTCCAGTTATCTGCTGCGGGCAATTTATTTCTCCCCTTTTATATAATTTTCTAATTCTAATTTCTCATTTTCCTCATCACTCACTGCCTGAACAGAATGGGAGAAGGGAGATCATTTTTGACATCTATTCCAACTCCGTCTCCTTTTCTGTTCAGGCAGTCATTTTCAGCTTATTATTTTTCCAACTTTTGGCCTTGCCGGTTTGGCACTGGTCTATCACACCAATCATGGAGCTAATGTGCAATCCGCATAGAGATATAAAACACTTAAATCGCTTTAGATCTATTATTGTCCTATAATTTGTTTGGTTGCCAAATAAGTGGTGATATTGTTCCACCTTAGTTTTGCTATCTTTTAAGGAATCTTGCTTCAGCATATGTTTACAAGAAGCTATAGGAATACCAATATCTGCCTTACTAGGTATAGAAGAGGTAGAGTTGTTCCGTCTGGGATATCGCTATGCCTCGGCACCCAACAGAGGTAAATGTTAAACTGCTGCGCCATCTCCAGCAGAGATTTAGGGTTGTTATAGAGTCAGTATAGTAGAGACTGATTCCAGTGATTTGATAGCAGCTTGACTATCCGAGAAGTTGCAGATATCTGTGGTTTACATCACTTTTCCTTTCATTATGGCGACTTGAAAGTTTTTGCCGAATTGTAGTTTTGGAATGTTGTAATCGATGTTTTTTTTTATTATTAATTTTTTTATTTTCCCGTGGGTAGGTGCAAAACCAGCATCAGGCTCTATGAGGACCGAAAAACGCGTGCTCATAGGTGTGTGAGATTCTTACTACACGAAAACCACCATCATTTCCCGATTGCAACTAAGTTGAAACTTATCTAGCAATTTATTTTTAACGAAGTTAAGTAACGTGTTGCAGATAACTTTCCGGTGAAAGTTCCTGCTTATCCCGCGATTTTAAAGCGGTTTTCTGTTCATCGTAACAAGTCGGAAGGGTTTGTACTTCGCAGACGGCGTACTTAATTCGACTCATCAAGAATGTTAATAATCGTTGAAAAAGCCTGCTCTAATAGTCTTTTTCTATGTTTTCGCGTGAAACTTTTTATTTCACCTGTACCCGTCCGTATAAAATCAATTTATCTTCAATACTAAGCTTTGAATATTTACCGAGTAACCAGTTCATGTCTCTTAATTTACTTTTTAGTTCTTCGCATTTCTTTTTTACGTGCGGCTTCCATTTTAATTTCGCGTCTAGAGTCCTTCCCAGATACTTTGCCTCATTTGCGCAAATGGAACACGAGTGGTATTAAGAAAGACGGGTAGTCTATTTATTTTTCTATATTTGAAGTCCACGTGGACTGACTTTTGTTCATTGAGCGCTATTCGCTATGTTTTGGTCCACTCATTGAAATTATTAAGAGCATTTTGTAATTTAATTGTAGCTTTGCTAATTGTTTTGCCTGCTGCTAGTATTGCAGTATCATCAGCAAACGTGGCGAAGATAGTGTCTTCTGTTTGAGGTATATCGCGTGTAAATAAAAGGTACAGAACTGGACCTAATACACTTTCTTGTGGTACCCTAGACACTATTTCTTTGAAATTAGAATAGTCATTTCCGTGTCTTACACGAAAAAGTCTGTTATCTGGATATCTGTTAGAATGTTATAAAGTCCTTCAAGCAGAACTTGTCTTAATTTTAATTTGAGGCCCTAATGCGACACTTTGTCAAACACCTGCGACACGTCCAAAAAGACTGAGGGACAGATTTTCTTTTCTTCAAGAGCTCTCTCAATTACGTCAGTAATTCTATGTACTTGATCAATTGTCGAATGCTTGCTCCTAAATCCGAACTGATGTTCAGGTTTCCCTTCTATTATTGGCTGTAGGCGCAGAAGTAGTATTGTTTCAAAAACTTTAGACACTGTAGGAAGAAGCGAAATTGGCCTGTATGACTTCTTTTCATTAGATGGTTTGCCAGGTTTCAAAACCATTATGACTTTCGCAACTTTCCATTGGCTCGGAACATATTCGAACCTTAGAGCAGCATTTATTATGTAAATAGACACACGACTATCAAATCGACTTTGGTTAGAATTTTTTCAAAAACGGACTCTTTGTTGGCACTCCAAGGGCATTTCAAATTTTTAAAAGAAAGAAAGTCTAATTTTGAATAAAAAGTTTCAAGTGTTCCATCGGTAATCCAGAAGAGAATTTTGCAATCGTTGTGGATCTAAAAATTGGACGTGGGGGGTGGGGATCCTATTTTTGGTAAATTATTTTTAAAAAATTGAATCATACATATGTATGTATGAGGTAAACTCCCAATATCTTTTCTCAGAATGTAGGGCAGTTGGTAGGTGTACTTTAGTGATCATTTTGAAAAACATGTTCTTATCAATATTAGCAATACCGATACACTTAAAAGTTTGTATGTCTTTTTCTTGCAGATTTTTCGGTGATGAAGCATTTTTTCCTCCCGAAAATATATGAAATAGAAACATCGAAAGATGAATGAACCTTTAATATTATTACTATTATATTATTAATTTTATTATTATTATAAGCTGTGGAGAGTCAGAATCCCTACCTCAAAATTTCTGATGGTGTTTATCGCATTCGTTTGTCTATCGTTAATCCACGTTTGTCCATCCATTAAAATCGCTTATCCACCCCCAGAAAAAAGATATATACCTCAAAAACAAAAAAGTCTTCTAGCAACCTCAAATTAAATCTAGTTGGGTTAGGGCCACCGGCTCCACAATGGAGCCGGTTGGAGACAGTTGTGCTCGTTTGACCTCCAGCTCCAGCTCCAGACAGTTGTGCTCGTTTGACCTCCAGCTCAAATTAAAAATAAATGAAAAAAATTACTTTTCCACCTTCTGGAAAAAATTACTTTACTCTGTTTAAAAACAAACAGTCCACTTGTTTTTTATCACATAATATGATTTTATACCTACCAGAATAGAAGTCATTATGAAAATTTACAAGCATTTAGTACTGTTTATACATATGGCTCTTTGAGACTTTAAAAAAATATGTCAAAATCAAAAAATATTTATTTACTTTACATTTATTTGTTTATTTCATTAAGTTTAGAAATCCTTGATTTTCCAAAAATCCTTAATCATATGAAGAATGTATTTAAGCAATTAGTGAATCAACCAATCAAATGGCACACGCGTTTCACTTCTCACTTTTTTTTGGAGATTTATTCCTGGAAATTTTTTTGTTTAAGTGATTTTCTTTTGGGGATTTGCTATTTACTCAGTTTTCTGTGGTGGTACAGGGTGGCGCACCAATTGTGCTACAATAAGAAATTCAAATAACTTTTTTTTTAATCGATGTATTTCATTTATTTTTTTTTTAATGGTTAGAAAATTAAATTTTATTTTAAATAGTTAGTTGTTTTTAAAGATTATAGACCGCAAATGACCTCCACGCTCTCCCACGCATATGCGGCACCTGATCAAAAAATTATTCATTGCGGCCTGAAGAGTTGAAGTTGGGATCGCCTTAATTATTGTCGTTATGGACTGCTTTAATTCAGTTAAATTCCTGGGCTTCGTTTTATACACCTCTTGCTTGACATAACCCCATAAAAAGAAGTCTGGTGCAGTCAGGTCAGGTGACCTTGGGGGCCAGCGAAGAGTGGAGTTCCTAGATATTAATTTGTTTGCGAATTTTTTGTTTAGCTCCGCCATAACTGGTCTGGCTATATGTGCAGTTGCTCCATCTTGCTGAAACCAAACGCTGTTGAATGGTATACGTCTTCGCCGCAGTTCTGGGTAAAAAAAACTCCTTCAACATCTTTAAATAACGGTCCCCATTGACAGTAACGGTTACACCGTTTTCTTCAAAGAAGTACGGCCCGACAATACACCTTGATGAAACTGCGCACCACACAGTGACTCGTTCTGGGTGCAGTTCCGTCTCGTGGAGCATTTCTGGATTAGACTCATTCCATATACGGCAATTTTGCTTGTTTACATTGCCGTTTAGATCAAAATGGGCCTCATCAGACATGAACAAACAATTGATCAATGTGTTGTCTTCTTCGGCCATTGATATCATTTTTTGGAAAAATTCCAGGCGAACAGGCAAATCCAGAGGGTTAAACTTGCTAGTAATTTGGACTTTGTACGGAAACAAGTTTAAATCGTCATGAAGTATCCGTTGTAATGACCGTCTACTAACTCCAATTTGCCCCGATAAGTTTCGGGTCGAAACGCTCGGATTGGCCTGTATTGCAGATGCTACTGCTGCGATTGTATCCTGAACCCGAACATTGGCATCTCGATCGTACGGCCTTCGTGCGATGCTTCCAGATTCGGCAAACATGTTTACAAACCTCATAATGGTCCATCTACTCGGGGGATTACCGCCAAACTCCCGCCTAAATTCCCTTTGGACGGAAATGACGGACTGCAAAGCATGGTACCGTTGCACTATCCAAATTCTTTTCTCCGTATCCCAAGCATCCATTTTTATAAATCTAAATAGTAACCTACAAAATAAAAAAAAATAAGCCGATTACTCACACAGAAAAAAAGTTATTACGTTTTATTTTTGTAGCACGATTCGTGCGCCAGCCTGTATTTGCTTTGGGGATTTTTTTTTCCAATTAGGTATGTACCTTATCACTTTAAAAAAATTCAAGAAATAATATTAAATTTAATTTAAATGTTTGTTCACGTATCGACTAGGAATTTCTACGAATTTTAAAACAATTTAATTTTTTATATGAACTTGAATCTAAGCTGTTTTGGGAAATACCCGAACGGAAATAAACGATGAGTGTCAAGTTAGCAAAACAAAGATGTACTATCTCTGATAGTCAAGTCGCTATTAAGTCTCTGGATTCTGACTCTATAAACTCTAGAACAGCCCCTAACTACCGAGTATCTCTGTTGGAGATGTATGGAAGGAGTTTTCTAGATTCGTGTGGTATCACAAGGGACAATTTTCGTCTAAGTGTGTCAGTATTAATTACTGACAGCCACTTCTACCTAACCTAGCCAATCAAAGCAACTTTAACGAATCTAAAAATGGGTTAGTGGATAGTTTATCGTTAATTAGTTGCGATAATTTCGAATTTGTCTTTCAATGTTTTCTATGTTTTGTGGGTGCTTTGCTTACTTGACATAACTCGAAAATGTTGTAAATACACTTTTAGGTCTTAATGTTCTATGGCTTAATAATTTGTCGTTAACTAGTCTTCAATTAGTTGCGACATTTTCGAATTTGTCGTGCAATGTTTTCAACGTTTTTAAGATTCCTTTTAACTTAACATCAAGTGAGCATAGAGCAAGAGTATAAATTTTTAAATCCAGTTGGTTTTACCGTTTGTTACCCTGAGTGGTTTTTCAATTTTATCAAGGCTTTCACATTCGCTCATAGTGAGTATGACGGCATCAGAATGTCTGGGAAAAGATCATAGCTCACTGAAATTTCTACGTGGTTAGAAAGTATTCTTTTTATCATAAATGAATCAATTAGTTCAGGTATTTTTGACGGATTTGTTGGCCAGTTAGTTGGTTTGCCGAATGAAAGTCACAATTGATTTCCATTCCTGCTTCATATAGCATTCGACCCTTTTGAGATATGCATCTTGACACCCAGAAGGTGTGCTTTGCATTAAAGTTACCAACAATTTAGTTTGGGCTTAGTGACTTTATCAATGTCGTAAATTCACTTTTATCAATTTTGCAAGGCGGAGGCAACATATTATGAAAGAAATATTTGAAAGAATAATTTTGGTTTTAACCTATACACTAATCAATTGTCTTGATTCCGCCTCAATTTTAGGTTTTTTTTTTAATTCATTTTTATTTTTCCATTTTCTTAAAAGTATCCTAAAGCTAAACAAAAATTCATAAAAGCTAGCCTACCTATCAATGTCTTAAAACTAACTTACTGGCCCCAATCGGGTGCTCTAAGTTAAACTATACCTAATAACTTAATGATAATACCTTTCGGCCAAAGAATTATCTTAATACTAGAATTCATGTTAGTTTTTATTTTTCACCGAGAAGAATTTACAAAAAAAAACTCGGTAGCTGTGTCTTTATTTTTTTGGTTTTATACAAAACTTACAAATTAGGTGCAAAAAACTAGATTAAAGCTAATTAAAACTACTTAAATATACTTAAAACTACTTACAAACTAATTATAAACTACTTACTGCTTTAAGACTACTTACAAACTAGAACAGACACAGAAAGCATTATCTAGTTTTATAATTTTTTTTGTATTTTTGTGGGTTTTATGACTTTTTTTGTGTTTTGTATGTTTTATAATTTGTTTGTGATTTTGTAAATGTTTTCTTGGTGCCACCCTGGCTGTCCCTACTTAAAACTTTCTACCTAAACCTATGTAAGTCGGCCATATAGGAAAGAACCAGAACTGGTTCTCCTGCTTTACTCTATCTCTTCGGTCCCGTTCGGACACAGTCCTACTGAACCGAAGGTGCTCAGCTCCGTCTTGTGCCGGAACCACCGCTCGATCTTCTATCCCGCTTAGACGCACGTACTTCGTACTTAGGGTAATAAGCCCCAAAAATTAAGCTGTTGGTCGAGGACATCGCTCATACATGCTGCACTGTGACCTCGAATAAGCTTCAGCAAGAAATTATCTATCGTGTTTATGTTGGCACTGTTGTATATAACCAGGTTGGAATAGTAATGTTTGTACTCTGACTCTGATGCTGAATAGAATCGACGAGTTGACCACTCCATGCTGAAGACCGTTTTTAATATTAAAGGTTGTGGCAGAAGTCACATTGTGCGAATGCACGCATTTACCTTGTACACTTGCTGGAAAGCAGCATCCATAGCCTCCATTTTCTCCTGCGGATCCTTGACAATTAAGAGCTCATCGTTCAAGACGGCGGCGTCCTCCGGATCAATTCTTGCTGTCAGAAGCACGTCCCTGTTGTCTGACGTTCTCTGAAGGAAGGTCGTTCTGATCATTCCTTCTAAATATCTTAATTTCATTGGTTAGATGCTTTTTTGAC
Organism: Dasysyrphus albostriatus; assembly: GCA_946251815.1. Classification (NCBI taxonomy): domain Eukaryota; kingdom Metazoa; phylum Arthropoda; class Insecta; order Diptera; family Syrphidae; genus Dasysyrphus; species Dasysyrphus albostriatus. Next base: position 181,887,601 of record OX276335.1, read on the forward strand.
TTGCAAAAGTACATTTTTTCAAAAAATTTAAAAAAAAAATGAAAATTTTGTATACTCGTACAAAAAATCTTAAAAAATGCAACAACAAAACTAATGGGAAATTTAATTTCTTAAAAATCCCATTCATTCCAATTGACACAATGAAAATCTTTAATTGTATTTACCCCTATAAAAACACATACAATTTACGTGGGATCAGATTAAACCAAACTTTCAACGCAATTAACACACGTAAAAATAAAAATTAATTTTCTGGCGCAACAGCTCATGCAGAACCAGGGCCTAGTGACTAACAATTCTCAACCATTCCTGTGTGCGTGTTGTTGGCAGGAATGGAGGGGACCTACAATTTTTTGTCGAGTCCGAACGGCTAGGTGAGAAGCACTTATTCATGACAAGTAATACCCTTGAAGGATTTGTGACTTCCTCGCAAGAGGCAGCACCTCGGAAAAAAATATTTCTGTTTTTAGGTGGCAGTGGCCGGGAATCGAACACACGTAGCCCATGAAAATTAGACAAAAAAATGGCACAACTACGAAAAAATTCCGACAAATCTGAATTTTTGTAGAGAGCTTTGCATTTCCTGAAAAGTTCCGCAAATTTGGAACGGGGCTTAAGTTTTTAGCGGGGGGGTTAAAGGGGGTAAAATTCAGTTTTTTATTAATATCTCAAAAACTATAAGTTTTTTTGAACAAATGTGAAGGTACAAATTGTAGCTTATGTCATTCTACACAAAAAAAAGATTATCATACTTTTTTTCAAACAAGCAATAGATTCTGAGAAAATCATGCAAGAACTTCATGGTTTAGTAAATTTTGTCAAAAAATTAATAAAAATTTCATTAATCGATGGGTTAAAATTTTTGTACGATTTGAGTTTGACTACATCTCCTCTTAATAAAAACCAAGATTTTGGGGTGCCCGGGGTAAGGGGAACACCTCGTTTGGGCTAAGGGTTACTAAAATTCTGAGGAAATTATTAATAAGCATTTCCCCTTTGTTCAAAAATGAGAAATATTTACAATGTCATTAAATATAATTATGATGGTGTTACAAAGTAATTATAGTGAATAAATTATAACGAAAGATATGCGTATAATTGGTATTGATAAAAATTTTGGTTTGTGTTTCAAATAAAATAAATTTGGTGGTGAAAGAAGTTGTGAAGAACCATGGCCTAGTAACAGTCTCAGAGCTAGTTACACAAACGTGGTTCAAATTTCGATCTGTGGTTCAGCTATTTTAACGTAGAGTAAAAATTGCTTAACAACATATATTTGAGCCACGTTTTTACAATTGGTTCTAAACCATTTCTGTGTGCTTGTTCTTAGTTGGCTATAACTATACGGTGTAAGCTTTGACACAATGGAGGTGGGTGATATTTATGTCGAAAAACTACAATGAAATCTAGAGCTATGCCTATACGCGGAACTCGTTTCTTGAGAAGGCAGAAATTGATTATTACCCTGCAATGAGAGGGCGTTCAAAAAGACGATAATTCCCTACAGTCTACACTGAGAGATAAGATTGTATCTAGAAATAGAGTTTCAGTAATAATTTTCAAGCCGTTGGAGGATGAACCCTTTATGGGCCAAATTAAACTCTAACATCATCAAATTGAGCTACTGGCATCATTCTGACATCAAAATATCTAACCTTTGGGCTTAGTGTTAAGCAAAGGATCTAACTCTCAAGCTTAAAGGGTGATGTTGTCAATTTAATTTTTCTGTTATCTGCATCGAAGCTACTTTCCAGATCATAAAGTCTAATATGAGATACGCAAAACGACTCTACTTATAAATCTGGTGAAGAACCTATTTAAGAAAACATTTCGCTAACTATTATTTCATTTTTGTTCACAATAATTTCTGTGGTATTAAAAACTTTGAGGGTGCAATTGGAAAAGTATTAATAGATACATTTATATTATAAATGTGGTTGACAGAAACTTTCACATGAGTGGTCGCCGACAGAGATCAGTAAAATGGATGTTTACAAAAATCTTAGTTTGAATTCGAGCGAATCTTTTATTCGCAGATATGTGGAATGCGACCTGATGTTGTGGATTTCGAATAAGTGTTTGACAGTTCGTAGGAAATACAAAATGAATTCGCATTCGCATTAGCAGTTCGCGACTCATATGAAAGGCACTTAAGACAGTTTAAGATTATTTTGTTTGTGTATCAATTTCCAATGAAATATTCGCGTGACGCATGGTGTATAGCAGGATGTAGATACTAAGTTCAGTTGGACTTCAATCTTTTCGCATTCGTTTGTTTGATTATTTTATTTTACTTGTGTGAAGAACCTAACCTCTTTTTTTATATCTTCTCTCTTCTATGGTCAAAATGTTATACAGGATAGAAAGAATGAGTAGTTAAATGTGATTAAAGATTTGATAGTAATCTACTAGATAATGAAATCTTAAAATGTATGGGAAATCTCGTTGGTTTTGGTGAGATTTTGGGCTTTTGGCTCGAAATTTAGATTTTGATTTGGTGTGAAAAGGCTATAAAGCCGTGAATAAAGTCTTTTCTAAATTTAACATACCGTGCAACTAATTTTGTATTTTCACGCGAGATGTATTGATGTTTCTCTTTTATTTGGATTTCACTTTGCATCATTGATGTGTAAAGAAGGCTTAAAGTGGATTGCTAAACGAAATAATTGAAAAATGAAACAATTGACGACGAAATAATATGTACTATGTAATTAGAAAATGAAATTAAAACAATCTTCACAAAAAAACAACAATTAAATGCAAACTTAATGAAATGAAACTTAAACGAATGACAAAAAATTAAGCTGAAAAAGACTAAATGGATTTAATCTATGGAAACTGAGGGCCAGTTTCTCAGTTTGAGATAATTAGTATCTCGGGGTTAAATGTCAGTTGACTTTCGAATCGTGTTTTTCAGTTAATTTGAATCTTAAATTAATTCCCCATCGCATTTTCGATTTCCATAGTAAACGCATAAATCACAGATACTATAGTAACACCGATATCACACGTGGAGCAAATAAAAATTAATACTTTTTTACACTTTGACGTGGAGCTACGTACCACGTTATTCATTTTTATGGGATATAAATACCATGTACGATGTTAAAAAAGATCGATTTGATTTACACACTTGAACATAAATATAAAACGTCAACTAAAAGTCATCAGTTATTCGATCAACTGACTCGATTTTTGAGGAAGAAGAAATAGAGCTTGCAAACAGAAATTATTGAAAAAATGGTAACTTTTATTTGTACTGGATGCGATATCTATGTAACTCTAGTATCTATGCGGTAAAAGTGTGGTGATATCCAAATAGTTATACATAAATTTCCATATATTTTAGAAATAACTGAAAGGTAAAGTTAATATAGCGTCGCCCTAATATTGGGCTGCCGTAAACGCCAAAATTCACTTTTTGAGTTTGGTATGCAGTTCTATGTTTTCGGGGTAGCTCTTTCCAAATCTTGTATCCGCTTTGCTCTATCTCTTTCCATTGCAAAGATATACAGAATGGTTTTGACGTATATCCACCCAATTCAAAAAGTTCACGTATTGTTTTGACGTAAGCGCCAAAATCTGGCATTTACGTCAAATTTTCCATACAATTTAAGCAGATTTGTTTTTAAGAATTGTTTTGACGTACGTCTTATTGTCCTGCAACGTACGCCATCAAAATTTATAATGACTGTTCAGTATTGTTTTGACTTATGTGCCTACAATATACAAGGTAACGCTATTTAATCGTATGCACGTACGTCATTGTTGTGAAAAATATTTTTGTTTGGTTTTGCCGTACGTGCATACAATTTTACTGTGCCCGTAAAAAGTATAAATAAGGTTCTCTTTAAAAAAAAATTCAGTTGCTTCCCTTCTCTTGTCGTGAAAGGACCTCATTAAAAGATCATAAAAATGAATTCTCCAGTACCCATTATGGATGAATCCCTTCTTTCGTAAGAACTTATATTCTATAGGTACACATTATGTAGGTATTAGATTTAATTTATTTGTTCTAATCTTTTAAGTTTATTGGACGAGCTAGTCCCAAATGAGATAGAGTTCAGGGAAAAAACAAATAGTGCTTCCTCAAGTTCATCGGGAGAAGACTTTGGTAAAAAAAAAATGAATTCATTTTGACTTTCTTTTTCTTAAATAATGTCGTTGTTTCATGTTTGTAGGGTCAGATGATAGCTTAAATGACCCTGATTATGTTGATGAACCGAATTTGCCACAACCTTTAACAGAGAGTTTAAGAAGTATGCCATCAGAGTGTGATACTTCTGGTAAATAAGATCTTATAAAAACATAGGAACTACATATACTTACATGAAATATTTTTTAATAGGAAGTGATTTGACTCCAAAAAGCTCTACCCGAAAAAGACAAAAGAATCCTGAAATGTGAAAACAGCACCTTAGAAAACGTTTGCGAGAATCTGGAAGGGAGTACATGAATATTAATGGAACAAATATTAAGGAAAAGAAAGTGCTGGAACCGTGTAAGCATACCTGTTTTCATTTGTGTACAAAAATCTTTTCTCCTGAAGTGAGACAAAGCATATTCAATTCATTTTGGAGCTTATCTGACATAGAAAAGCCAACTTTCTACTGCAAATTTGTAAAGCAGGTTCCAATTAAGCGTAGAAGAAAAATTGAATCTTCCAAAAAAACACAAACTTTTCACTTCTATTTGGAAACAGATAAAATAATTCATCAAGTCTGCAAAAAATTTTTTTTAAATACTCTCAATAAACGAAAAGAGAATATACTATTATTTTAATAACCTCAATAAAAACGGAAGCCATAAGTCTTACAATAAAGGAAAAAACACTAAAAAAGTGACCCTACCCGGCAAAATAAAAGAGATTCATGATCACATTAGGAGCTTCCCTACAGTAGATTCCCATTATTGTAGGGAGAGCTCAGATAGAAAATATTTGGAGCCTCACTTAAATATCACAAAGATGTACTCCTTGTAACGGGTGATTTTTTAAGAGGTTTAGAACTTAAAAAAAAAAAAACACAAAAAATTCGAAAAAATGAATGAAATATTTATTTGAATCGATAGTTTGAACCTTGCAATTTAATGTTTAAAGATAATTTCATGCAAATGTTGACCGCGGCTGCGTCTCAGGTAGCCCATCCGCTGAGTCCAATTTTGGCATACTCTTTCACACATATCGGCCGGTATCTCACGAATGAATGCATGGTTGTTGGTTTCCAGTGCGTCAATCGAAGCGGGCTTGTCCCTATAGACATTAGCCTTGACATATCCCCACAAAAAATAATCTAATGGTGTCAAATCGCACGATCTAGGCGGCCAATTGACCGGCCCGAAACGTGAAATTAACTGTTCACCAAACTCGCCTCGCAATTGCGCCATTGTTTCGCGTGCTGTGTGGCATGTGGCACCGTCTTGTTGAAACCACATATCATGCAAGTCAAGAACTTCCATTTCGGGCAAAAAAAAGTTTGTTATCATCGCTCGGTAGCGTTCACCATTGACAGTAACGCTGCGATTCGCATCATCTTTGAAGAAATATGGCCCAATAATGCCGCCGGCCCATAAACCGCACCAAAAAGTGGCTTTTTCGGGATGCATTGGTAGCTGTTGCAATGCTTCTGGCTGATCTTCACTCCAAATGCGGCAATTATGCTTATATTATGGGTACGTACCCATTCAACCAAAAATGAGCCTCATCGCTGAACACAATGTTCGCGCGATGAACATTTCGAACCGAGCACGAATTTTGATAGTAAAATTCAATAATTTGCAAGCGTTGTTCATTTGTAAGACGATCCATGGTTAAATTGCAAACCAAACTGAAGCTGTTTGACAGTGACACAAGGTACTAAACACACGTCAGCTGTCAAAACCAGTGTTGCCAAAACCAAACCAGTTAAAAAATCACCCTTTATAAGGAGTCTACGAATGACCCTGTCAAAGATTGCATATACCGCAAGGAGTTCAACAATGCATTTAACTTGTCTTTTTACAAGCCAAAAAAAGACCAATGCGATCGGTGTTTGGCTTTTAAAGCTAAAGAAAATCCTACAAGTAATGAAATTGCAGAGTTTAATGAGCATAAAGATGACAAAATATTCATGAAGACCGAAAGAGACTTAGACAGAAACAACTTGGAGCCAAAAAACTTGATAATTTGTTTTGACCTCCAGAGCGTGTTTTCTCTACCCAAAGGAAACGCTTCCTCATTTTATTACAAACGAAAACTTAGTGTTTTTAACTTAACGGCAACAGTTTGCCCCGCCTACAAAAAACCAAAAGTAACTTACTGCGCTATTTGGAGTGAAGTACATAGTGGTCGCTCTGGTGACGATATAGCCAGTGCTCTGATTAAAATATTACAGAACGTCTTGGCAGATCATCCTCATGTGGAAATTTTGACATTATGGAGTGATTCTTGTGTCCCACAAAATAAAAACAAGATAATGTCAACAGCTTTAAATACGTTTCTTCACAAGTCACCTAACCTGAAAATGATATTACAAAAATTTTCTGTGCCTGGACACTCACTCATACAGGAAGTTGACTCTGTTCACAGTGCAATAGATAAGCATCTTAAGAACATTGAGATACATAGTCCATTAGCACTTCTCAGGCAACTTAAGAACATACGCTACGAAAAGGTAAACCTGAAATTAATTCAGATGCAACCATCAGATTTCAAAGCGTACTCTGCCAAAGCAAGTCTCTTAAATTTTGCAACAACTATGCCTTTCTCTAAAATAAAATTTATTAAGTATGAGGATCAACACTTGTTTCAACAATCTTTTAGAACAAATGCTAGAGATGTACATTATAAATCGATTTCATTAATTAAAAAACCTACTAAAACTACTCTAGGAACACCGAAGAACTTATATAATCAAAATTTTAATACCATTCAGAGAACAAAAACTATATCAAAAGAAAAAATTAATGATATAAAAAGTTTGTATACTTTTATATCATCAGCGGACAAGAAGTATTTTGAAGCTCTTTTCAAGCAACTGAAATAATAGTAATATTCTATTATACTTTGTAGAATCTAATGTGAATTTTTGTTTTTAAGTTATTTATTTTACTACTTAGTTATTTTTGTTGTAAGCAAAAATGTATAAAATGTTTGAAGTCATATATTTTATTTTTTTTATTATTTATATTCTTTTTTATTGTTTATTATAATAATGCAAGACTGTGTGCAAAACAATAACTGTGATTTTGCTGTATACAAACAAATAAATAGTTAAAAACTATGTAGTTTTCTACTTTATGAATTACTAAATAAATATATTTTTTGTTCTCAAAAACTTTCTTTTTTTTTGAAACAAAAAAACGTGTGTTATATTTCATGATTTTCAATAAATAAATTTTTAATAATTTATTATTGGAATGCCGTAAGTGCACAATTTTTGACGTACGTGTATGAGTAAAAGAAAATATTGATTTCAGTGGCGTATACGGCAAACTCATTTTGTAATAAATTTTAAATATTTTGAAAACTAAAAGCATTGTAGAATAATTCATTACATTTTCTGAAAGAAGATATCCGTATGAATATCGTGACAAAAAATGGAAAAATACTTCAAATGCGATTTCCCAGAAACATTAAAATGGCGCTTACGGCAACCCAATATTAGGGCGACGATAGGTATTCTAACTATTGTTTTTCTGAACTCTTAAAGCTTAATTGTGTGTATCCATGGTATAAAAACACAAGGTATGTCGTATATGAGATGAAGGGTCACCACATTTATTGTCATGTGACGTCCATAACACATAACTTCAAAACATGTATAATTTATTAGCTGTGTTTTTTTTTGCAACTCTAGTCAATTCTGTCTGAAAAAAATGAGAACAAAACAAAGCAATTTACATGTCAAATACAGCATATGTGTTCATATAGAGTTAGCTATGTCCAGATAACTAAGTGGATTTAACTTTTGTCCCAATAAAAACGGTATTGCCAGACTACTATTGTCGTTGTGCTATCGATAATTTGTATAGAAATGTCAAATATTTGTTGGTAAAATTATTCAATACAAAATGGCAGACCAAGGCAAATGCTGAAATGTCCCGATGTGGTTTTTTTCGCCAATGTCCATATGGACACGCAAAAAACGCAGCTATTGTTTCACAATAAATAGCTTTTAAACAATAAATAATTTATTGTTCAATTTTTATTCCATCTGGCAAATAATTGAGATCATTCACTCACAATGACGTCAGGAATCGTCTCCTTTAACTGTCAAGCATACCCTGTTATGCTTATACCATGGTGTGCGTTTATGTATATTTAGGCAGAGTTCATTCTCAGCTTGAAAACTGCTTCTGAGTTAACTCGGGGTTAATTTATTTTCATAATTAGCTAATTATGATTCAACTCAGAGTTAACTCTGCACTGAAAAACGCACTAACCTTCATGACACGAGGTACAACAGAAATTATAAATCTTGCGTGTTTTAATTTATCGAGCTAAACGAAGACATTTTTAGTGTCCCCATTATTACTCTATGGTTGAATTGTTTAATTCTGTTAACCTTTTTTTATAGTTTGGTAAGAATGTTACTCAAAGTTAATTGGCTATAAATATTTTCTGTCAGTTTATATTTCAGTTTTCAATTCATTCAAAGCTTTATTGTTTTATTTTGTTAATTCAACAATATAACTGTTGGTTTATCTTCTTTCAATAGAAATTCATATTTAAATGGGACGCAACAGAACAGTATTAGAACCTGATTATTTCTAGATGTCATAAGGCCGTAATGTTTTGCTTCAAATTTTATCAATTCGAAAAGATATCGACGAAGAAAAAGAACATGGACTTCTGTACCCATCTTGTTAATCGCGTAACAGGTTCTGCTATTATATTGCATTCAGATATAAGTAGCTCAAATAATTTTTCGTTTGAAAATTTGACTACAATTTTTATTTTTTTTTAGACATAAAACGAACATTTAATGTTTGATAGTAGGTTCTTAAGCTTAAATTCAGGAGGCTGGAATTAAAAAAAAAATTCATAAAGACATAGATATTGTTTGAAAATTAGTAAGGTTCAAAAGCATGAATTGTACTCTTCAATCGCAATCATAAGTTGACATACTGGAGGCAATGTTGATAACAAGGTGCAATAAATAACAACTTTGGCTTTAAAATTTTCTTAGGAAATCTTGATAACATGTCGAAAAAATACCCTGCGAAGAAAATTAAAGAGTAAAACACAAAGTTCCTTTGAATTGAACTTTTTGTTTTTTTTTATGGGTTTTTCTTTGGAAGTAAAAACTTTTAAATAAATATAACTTGTTTTAAAAGGAAAATTGTTCTCTTTTTTGCCCCTGAAAAAATGGTCACCGTAGTTATACCCTACCAGGAAAATATTCTAGCTTTTAACAAGACCCTAGAAAGTTTAACAATGACGCTATGCTCAAAAAGGCTCTGTTATAAATTTCTTGTCTTAAAAAACAGTTAAGCGGAGTGAAATTAAGCGAAGTGAACTGTATAGTAGAACGGATTTCTTTCCAAGGAACAAAGGTGTATTGATTCCATTAATGTTTATTCTGTTCTTAAACGACAAACAAGCTGAGCTTCTAACAGAAATCTTCTATATGCTGATGATGATGACATAGTTATCTTATCTGACAGAGCTCCTGAGCTAATTTTTCAGTGCTGTCGAGATAGAGGTTATAAACCATCTTAGCATCTTAGTATAGGGCCTTGAGAATAAAAAAGAAGTCAAAGCTACTATTTTTGGAAGTAGCTAAATCTAGCTAGTTATAGCTATTACTAGTAGCTAAGCTAGATAGTTCAAGCTTTAGCTTTGTTTTATGTGAGTAAAAAAAGATTACGGTAAACAGCCTGAGATAGAATTTTCTAGCTTAAGCTTAATATATTTAGCTTTTGTCTGTTTATTCACATGTTGTGGCTAAAGCTTTTCTTTTATGTGAGTAAAAAAAGATTGCGCTAAACAGCGTTAGATACAAAATTCTAGCTTAAGCTTTATATTTTTAGCTTTTGTCTGTTTATTCACATGTTTTGGAACCAAAAAGCAAAGCAAGTGTATTTGGGATTTTGGTTTACCAAAGCTGTTTAACTGCTCTGTATGACAAGTGCTGTTTTCAAAAAGAACATTTCGAAATTTTAATCAAATTTTTTTATTACAATGCTGATTTATAAGTCCAAAAAATATCTGTGTGCCTGTAAGTCCACTGTACATCGATCTGGAGCCTATAAGCGGAAACCCCGATTTTTTAGAAATTCAGTACAGAGCATTTTAATTTCATTTCCAGGAGGAAAAGTTCGAACTTGGGTGCTAGCCCATCTAGGACAGGTTGCTCCAATATAACGTTTTTTTTTATTTTCAAATGTATTGCAGGTTATTGGTAAAAAAAATCACATAGCGGAAATAGAGCGTTTATAGTTTTTTGAGAATATTTGGATTATTTTGGTACAATTTTTGCACAAATATTCCTAAGAACTTATAAAAAAGAATTTGAACTCCAAGTTTTACAAGCAATTTTTTTGTATTTATAAGAAACAATATTTTGTACGCTACCTATGCTTTGATATTGTTACACTCTTATCCATTAACATTTCAATTGTATTCATGCCATATATCTTCGATTCTTAGCCACATTACGCCCTTGAAGGTCCTACAGCTGAAGAGAATTCTACAAAATATGAAATAGTCAAAGCTTTTTAGTTAAGGGTCCAAAAATCTTGAATTTTGAATTTGTAGCTTTGACTATATAATATTCTAGCCTCATTATGATTGACTCCTACTCTAAATAGGATGAAGTTTTTATAACAAAAGAAAACACATCCTCTTTCACAATTACTCAATGAAGGACTTTTTTGTCGAAATGGCTTAGTACACGCCATTGTCAGTGACAATGGACGCCAATTCACATCAGTCGAATTTGAATATTTTTTAAAAACCAATTCTATAAAGCATATTCTTTCTGTCTTCTGTTGCAACTAAAAAAATTGTGCGTTCTCATTAAATCTCATGTGTTCTTTTTTTGCGACAGAAAATTGCAAATCCGTTACAGCTTTATTGCTCTTGGTCATCCTCATCTAGCAATAAATAGCCAGGCCGAAAATTTTATAATAAATACAAAAAAATCTATCTTGGCAAGTCTTTAAATTGACATTAATTCTTGTTTAAATACGATTGTAAATAGTTTTTTCATCGACTATCGGAATACCAAACATTCTGCAACTCGTGAATCACCTTGTAAACTCTTTCTTGACAGACTTTTGAAAACACGTTTTAGTGCATTGAAGCCTCCTATAACTAGGCAAACGATAGTTGGAAAACAAGATGAAATTATAATGAAAGTAGATTGCTGGACTCAAGCTACAATAAAAAAAACAACTTGGTCCTCGAACGTATTGTTGTACCATTGCTCATAATAATAGAGAATCAAAGCGACTTTGGATCAAAACAGAAATAAAGACATGAAAAAAATTTTGAAGTTCAAGAGGAACTCTGTGATGTCGAAAAATGAAACAAAAAGAATTCGGTTTCATGAATCGAATGGTTTTGTTACTGTGTCTGATATTATTATTTATGTTACAGGTTGCAAAAACCTTTTAATGAATTTCAGTATCTTTGAACGAAGGCAAATATTATAAAAATCTGTCAATTCATTGATAAAAAATATTTAAATCAAAATTTTGTCTTACACTTTAAGACCGACGATATGATGGTAACTAAAAAAACTAGTTTGCAAATAAAATGTTTCGATTATGGTAAGACCGAAGGGATGTTTCTGTTTCGACCACTCTGGGTTAGACGTAACACTGCTAGTTTTATGACAATCATTATACTCCCAGAGACGAAATTTAAGAGTTTTTTTTGAAAAATTCTTACTCGATGTCATTGTGATGTGTTTTACTGAGTGACAGATTTCGTAAAAAGGCACATAAAACACGACATTATAGGCAGCATTTCACAAACATTTATTTTATTTGTGTAAATAAATGAATTTTGTTTTATGTTTTGCTTGTTCACGTGGTATGCTGCTATCTCGTACCAACAATAAAATTCTTTAATCTTCGACCAACGCCAAAAATGTTTATTATTTCAGCCTTCCGGGACGCATGCACTATCGATATAACTCTCCAGTATTGTTTTCACTCGTTCTTTTCATTGTTTTTTGAAGATTTTAGTTTTTAATTGACAGCAAGTATGTGTACAACCAAGAGCTAGATTTTTAATTGAATTTATAAAATGATTTCAATTTAATATGCTTTCTAGGCAGCCGCAGATTTTTTTGGCGCCGCCGTAAAAAACCAAAACTTAATTTAATGTTTCTAACATATATTCACCATCAACATATAAAAATTTAATATCTATACTATAATTATATCAAAAGAACCTTGACGTTGTGTGTCCATAAAGTTAAGATAAAATATTCATCTTAAATAAAGCATGGCATTCCTTCCTACTGTTTATTACATTCAATGCTTATGTATACAAAATTACTATAAAATAATGATGAATTTATTTATTGTTGTATAGTTCTTTTTTCATTTAATAAGCATATGTGTGTACGTGCTTTAGAAACTGATGATAACACACTCAGGCTCTGAATCCAAAGACATTTGCTTTTGACTTTCCAATCAGTGCTATTGTTAAACTCTCGGAACACGGTTGTGCAAATAAGACCCGATTAAATGCAAGAATTATAACTTCAAATATAGTGAGGGTTTCCAATACTTTTTTTTCGAATTTTTAAGCTGTGATCGTGAGAACGTGAGACGTCAAATATGTATTTTGTTTATCTCTCCAAAATGAAACAACACGGTATTTTCGATAGCAACCATAGAAATTTATCGCGGTAAGATTTGGGTGGTAGCTCTTTTTAAATTTTATAACATTGAAATTTGAAATTCAAAGTACATATACATATTATGTATCCTATACCTACTTTTATGTGTTTAAATAACGAAATAACTTTGCGAATAATTGAATACTACAAAACAAAGAAACGGAAACGACTGCACCAGATAAATATGTGACCGAAATATTTTCTTAAAAGATATTAGCTAGAAAACATCAGTTTGGGAGAAAAAAACAGCTAATACACGATGATTTGGTTACTTTTGCATTGCAGCACGATGTTCTTAAAATGTTAAATTATTGAAAGAAGGGCAAAAATCTTTCATAGAGGCGAAAACTTCTCAAAAGTTAACAAACGCGTTAAACCATTTTTGTATCACTTCTGTGCATAAAACGTCAAAAGTGACACACATTTTCAATCACAACACATAAGTCTTAAAACATACACACAAAAATACACACAGACGTGGGTCTGACAGTTGTTTACTTTCGGCAAACAGACATTTGTGTAGCTGAAATTTGCAAGATTTCTTGCTCTCTCATTGTTCTCTCTTGTTGTTACTTTTTGGTTTGGAGTTAGCAAACACGAATTTGTGAAAAGTAGAGCGACATCGTACGAATTCATGCGAAATTTTAGTAACCTAATCAAACACACCTAACGAGTGTAGTTTTTGACTCATAAAAGCCAAAAATTGAATTAAAAAAAATCGTGTTTAACAGTATAGAAACTGAATACTATATCTGTTAATGCATGAATATGTTGTGAATTGCCGCTTAAAATGTCAAACATTCTATCACATCAACGATCTTAGTGTTTTTTAAGCTGAAACGAATTTCATTCGATGCAAGTGTGGAAGCAAAATATTAAATTCATATTCAACATTCGAATTTGGCAGTCGCATGAAAATCCTTCCCACTTTATTTTGACATGAATTCATGCTTACTGAGATAGGTTCATAGATATTTTATATTGATGTCCGGGATATTCCGGATAAACCATTTTTTTTTTTTGTTTAATTCGTTCTAAAATATTTAAAATGCATTTTTTATAACATTTGAAGAGTAGATTTGTATAGGTACAATACAAACAATAGTTATTAGATCGTGAGCCCAAATCAATTTTTGGGTGTGAATGATAGCCAAAAATTACTCGTATTTTGAAAAGGTTCTTTACTTTTTGTATAAAAAATCGAAATCTTGCATGGTCGTGGTTGCGTCCTGTACCGGTAACGCTGCATTGAAAATGAGATTGTTTCGAAAGTCCAGATAATAGATAAAGCAACTAAAACATCACATGCTGCATGCAAGACGAGCCCAAAGAACAGTAAAAACCGATTTCTAAACAAATTGTGATAGAACTTAAAAGTTTGTTCTCTCTGATAACGAATATGGGTATGGGGGTCCAAGACATTTCCTATGAGCCGCATGCTTGCAAAATGCACTCGAAAAATATAAAAAATCGATTATGACATTAATTGTGATAATTCTTGTTCCCGTTGATAGAGTAGTCTCTAGTCTTTCCTAATTACCAAAATGAGAGCCCAAGATTTTTCACGTGGGGCTGCCAGCCTGCAAGTCGCAGAATGCAAAAAATTGATTTTACTAAAATAATTGTGATAGCTAAATAATTCTTGTTCCTGGTGATGGTGTAGCGTCACCAAAACGAGAGTACAAAACGATTTCCTTCTTTTTTGGGTCTGTTTTTATTCAAAATGCACTCAAAGACTTCAATAATTCCAAATAAATTTAAATTGATATTTTTGACTTTATTCTAACTTTACTTCCAACTGTTGTAGGCATGATAAGGTAATATGAAGTGAATCGTTCTTAATTCCATATCTCCTTTTGGACTCGCTTCAATTTGATCAATTTTCGAATACGAAGTGAGTCGTAAATTATACTTCCAAGATTTCCAGATAATTGACTCCTGATTTCCATAGCAGATTTGTTTTAATTAAAATCTTCGATCGTCGTCATTAACTTAAGAATAAAATTAAAATGTTATTGAAATTAAAAATGGACTCTATAATGTTGTTTATATATATATACGATATGTGTGGAAGAAAAAGAATCTTCAAACTTGCAAATTTCAAGAAAATTATTAAGAAGTGCTTCTGCATTTGCTATGAGATTTGATTGAGTGTTTTTGTGCAAGTCGTTTATTATGTGTTAAATTTACTTTATTAATAAGTTCACTAATTTTTGTCCTTATACTGGTGAATCATAAAATAGAAACTTTTTACTGGCACACAAAAAATGAAACTAAAAACAAAGGTGTATCTACTCTAACTTACAAATAATAATTTTGCTTCTAGATGTCCAATGAAAAACGACATAAGCTGTTTTGGCTTTCAAACGAAGCATTTGTGTTTGTGTTGGTTCTTGGACGAAATTTAATGAGCCCTGAAACTTGTTACTGGTTCGTGTGTTGATGTTATGGGCTATCTTCTTACAGAATAAATTATATAAAAAAATTAAGTTTATTTCTGCAGGTTTTTTTTATAAACAAATTATCAATGAAACTCAATTTTTTTATTTTAATGAAAACAATGAACCAAATATTACTTTCACCCGACGATACACCAATCCACCAAAAAAATCTTTAAATCTATCGGAAACTTAATTTCACATTTGATTTCAAAAATAGAGCAAAAAGCAATAATATCAATTCTCATTTTCGCCACCTAATCCCTAATCAGGCCACTGCATTATGTAATATGTGCTATTTCTTATTAAAATCTCATCTTACCGTCATGATTGCAAATGAAATAGGACATTAGCATTATGCATTATGCTTACAAATAAATAAATACAACATTTGTTTGTATATGTATAATTTTGATATTTCTTATTTGAATAAGTATCTTTAAAATAAACAAGCTATTAGCAATATGAAACACGCCATCTGCTTGCTCTGAATTCTTTTGAAAGACCTATTTTTTTTTTGATATTTGCAGTTTATAACTTAAAAATTTTGTTGTTTGTCTACATAGGTACATAAAAACAACATTATCAATTAAAAGAGATATGTGTTTATTTAATTGTTTAAACACATCACCGAACAACTTATTGCCATTCTTGTTATTTTACATTGATACTTTAATTTGTTTGGGCACATTAGGGGCCTAATTTTATATACTGTTTTTATTTTTATAAAAATTATTTAAAAGATTGTGATTGGTGGTATTATTTTATATTTATATTGTAGATGATTCATCTCGGGTTGTTCAAATCCGGTTGTTTTTTGTTTCTACAATCATTATGAAATAAAAAAAAACAGAACAGAAAATAAAAACAGTTGTGTATCAAGAATGGAATGAATAAAGAGGTGCAGTGCTAGAAGACCTGCGGCAATAAAGCACGTGGGCCTTATTTCCCAAAATAAGAGGGGAACATTGCTGTTGGTTTTGGTACCTTTTTCTTTTGGGTTGCATACCTCACTGTTTATTCGTCGAGGAGTTATTTGGTTTGTGAAATTTAATAACTCGCCCGAATAAACAATAAGCTGCTACAAGGGCAGATCCAGACTTTGGGGAGGGGGGGGGGTCACGTTTTTTAAAATGTCAATGAAGTTTTGCACCCAAAAATAATGTTTACTTACGATATTAGCAAAGTTTTCTATTCGTGCAGGCAAGTTTTCGATACAACAATAAAACATGACATTACGATGAAACAACACGAAAAAACTGTTGTTATTGTTGTCTATTCCTTGACCTACAGCCTAAACCACTGAAGCCATTTTTTTCAAATTTTGAATTTAAGGATTTTTTAATTCCTTAGAGAGGAAATCGATATTTTTTTAGTTCCGAAAATAACGGTACTTGCTATACAACCGTTAAGGAAAAGGTTTTTTATCTTAAAAACGGCTGCAACGAATTTGATAAAAAAAAACTAGTGGATTACTGTTGATATGGTGAACTTTCTGGAAAAAATTCCGAAAAACTGTTAATAACGGTACCTGCCATATAAGGGTTTTTAATTTTCGTTTTGACGATTTTAATCAAAATTTTGAATATCAAAATAAAAAAATTTAATTTTGAAATTTTTGAAAGATATTATTTTTTTTTTTGAAAATTTAATATTTCAACAACGCGTTGATGAATTCTTTTGAAAAAAAAATTTATAAATATATTTTAATATACATATACATACTCAAAATTGGCATACCAGAACTTTTATATAAAAAAATAGTTTTTTAAGAAATCCGCTCCAACGATTTTTTTTTGTGCATATATTCATATTTCTCCAAGTAATCAAATGGCATACTTGGTTTTAAGCTTCAAGCTATTTGAAAAGTTGTTTAAACAATTAAAAGAACAATTTAAATGCCTTTGTTTTTTGTATTTATGTATATATTTTTTATATATGTAATTACTGGCATATTTTAAAAGTTCTTAATTCCAAGCAACTTTTGAATATCAGGGCAAGTACCTGCAATACATTTTATTTCTATTGCAAATATTTTTTTGAAAAATAAATTAATTAATTGGGGAATTAAACCCAGACCTTCGGCATGAGCAGTCCAACGCATTAACCATTATGCCACGCCACGAGGTACTGAAAATATTGTTTAGGAAACGTTAATTTTTGCCCTTAAAACCTTACCTCTTTCACAATAAGATCGTATTTACTCTACAAGATCTTTTACCTGGCAACTAGAAGCAACTTTTGTTACTTACCACTTCCCTTAATGACATCCCCCGAACAAAACAAATTCATAAAACGTCAAAATTACAAAACATAAGACTTTGTATTCTCAAAATTTGCAGCCAAGTCAGTGGGAAAGTGTAAGCAATTACAGTCTAGGGAAAACGAAGTAAAATGCGGTAGTATTTCGATAAAAAAGGCTTGCTTCCACGTATTGCTTCGGGTTGCTCTATGCTTAAAGTTGCTTCCTAGTGCTAACAACTAAAAGTTGATCGCAATTCACAACTAAGTTGCCTAGTGGTTGCTAGACCTTGATTTTGAGATTAAGCAAGCGATATGTCATTTAGGGTATTTGCAAGAAATGTATGCAATCAGTAATAGGTCCAAAAGCTTTAATTTCGTAAATTTGTTGAGTTGAACTTAGAAATTTTGAATCAATTGTAAAAGTTTTTCCATGTACTGCCCGATTTTTAGTACTTCATTTCTGGGAAATTTGAGAGAAATCTCACTTTACAATCTTGCAAATATCAACCAAAATCTCGAATATCAAAATCTCGAATTGAGTGGCCACATTCAGCGCTGCCACCCTATAGATGACTGAGAGCAGTATATATGAGAAAAAAGCGCAGTAGATTGCAATATGCCGCAGTAGATCATATACAATACAAATACAAAAAATAAATTTTTTTCTCCAAAAATGAATTCCACAGGAAATCAAGTCAGCAATAACAAAAAAAAAAAAAAAAAAACAAAAAGTTTTATAGGCTAAACTTACAAAAATTTACATTCCGTTTAAAGAATTCATAAAAATATTTTCAAACTTTCTTTAAATTCGCCAATTATGAATTTAAATTTATTGAAAAAGTCGGGATGGACGCGTTCACAGTTAACTTTGAATTATGTTCGAAATTCTTAAAAGAGGAGTAGATTCGTTTCACTGCGCATTTGGGACTAAACGCAGTAGATCTATTGCTAAAGGAGTAAAGTGGCAGCACTGGCCACATTACGCATGGCGGGATTTTATTTGCGAGTTTTTAATTTGCACGGTTTTTATATTCTTACCCAATTCAAAAGGCCACAGTTATTGGTCGTGGATTTGTTTTAATGAGATTTTAAAGTTTTTTTTTTCAAAGTCATTCCAGGTCACTAAATGAAATTTGTAGGTACCTTATTTAGGTTATCTAAGAAAACAAATATGCCATTTCAAATGTCACTTAATTGTTATTAAAGGTAACCTAGATTCATTGGTGACATACATTTTTTAAATGAATTTTCAAAGTTTTTTTATGGTTTAGTATAAATTTTTGAGAATTCTATGTCTGCAAATTATCTACTGTTACTACCTGATCTATTATAACTACTTAGTAACCTTTCGAAGAGCACACATATGGGATGCCATGGAATTTCAGTGATTATTGTCAAAATAGTCACAAAATCATCAAATCAATTTCAAAATTATTTTTACGGTAAAACTATAGTAAACAAAAAGTTGAATTCTGTATTTTTCTTGAAATGAAAACTGTTCTTGTTTTTCTGAAAGAAGAAGAATTTTTGCGACTTTTCACGAACGGTGTACATTTCGTCGGTTTTCTGTCAAAACCTAACAAGTCCCTAAATGGCATTTAAAGCACTTTTGGTCAACAAGAATTACTGAATTCGAATATCAATGTCTAGTAACTTTGTCATGGTTTCTCTTGGCTCTATCAACCAGTTTTAAAACCTTTCTATTTTATTACCTCTTAAATTGGTGTTTGTGTCTTCTAAGCAATTTTTCAAATTTGACATACTATGCTTTGACCGAAAGCCGACGATATGTATTTTTTTACTCGGATTCTTGTGTTTTAAATCTTTAAATACGCACAATAAGTTTAATTCATAAATTTAAAGGCCGATCCTTTGAGCTGTGAATTTTGTGTCTAATATTTTTATATTTGGGAAAAGCCCCAGGGGTGGGATCATGACCCCATGACAGGAAACAGGAAATCGGGACCAAATGAATAGCACAGCAATCAGTTGTTCGGTGATATATTAAAATAATTGGATGTAAATATAAATTTATTTTTGTTCTGCGTTTTAATTATTTAAGTTAGATGTAAAATAAAAAAAATATATAAAATGCATGGCATTTCTTATTTGGGGCGTTTTTTAAGTTTGTTTGCCGTTTTTAAATATATAACACCAATACGAGCCTTCCCTAAATGAGAATATAAATTGAAACTGCATTGAACGCACCTTGTTTCTTGTATGCCAAATTTAACATAAAATAAAAACAGCATTTCAAATATTCCGGAATAAAGATGGAAAAAAAGTGGTTTATCCGGAATATTCCGGAAGAACACACTTTTTGGTTTTTTGTATGTTTCTATTTGTATTTCGAATTGCGAAATAAATAATGTGTAGTAACACATTCAATTCGAAATAAAATAAAATGCACGACAGGATCGCACGTACTTATGTTTCAAGTTGCTTGGAAATAAGAACTTTTAAAATGTGAGAGTAATTATAGAAAAAAATAAATAAAAGCTTTTAAATCGTTCTTTAAACTGTATAAAAACTAGTGAAATCACTTAGAGCTCAAAACAAATATTTTATCTGATTACTTAAAAGATTATGAATACATGATAAAAAAAAACCTAAAATCTATGGAGCGGTTTCTTAAAAACTAATTTTTTATATACGAGTATATATTTTATATTTTTATTTATAAATAAAATATACATTTTTTTTAATAAATTTTGGTGTGTTAATTTTGAGTATATATTAAAACACATTTACAAACTTTATCTCAAAAATATTTATCAACCCATTTTGAAATATCGAATTTTCAAAAAAAAAATTTATATTTTTTTTTTTAATTTATATTTTTTTTAAATCCCAAATTAATTTTTTAATTTTGATATGTGCAATATTATTGGCGTTAATGAGTCGAAATCAAGAAAGCCGTTAATAACGATTTTTGATAGTTTTTTTTAACCAAATGGAACACTTTGCCCACATATACAGTAATCTAAAGATTTTTCTTATCAAAATCATTGGAGCCGTTTCTGAGATAAAAAGGCTTTTCCTTAAGGGTTGTATGGCAAGTAACGTTAATTTTGGACCCAAAAAAAATTTGAAATTCCCCTCTGGAGTTACAAAATAAAGTTCAAAATTTGAAGAAAGTGCCTTCAGTGGCTTAGGCTGTAGTTCGAGGAACAGACAGTTGGCAGACAGAAAGACAGATAGAATTTTGCCACCCACTTTTTTGCGGTTCTCAATCATTATAATGTCATGTTTGAGTGTTATCTCGAAATTTTTGTTTCCATGAATCCAAAACTTGCCCTCTAGTTCCTACATATATCAATAATTTGCCTGTGAGTCGTGCGGTTAGAAGATTAAAAATAAAGATAAGGAAGTGCCATTGTGGAAAAAACTGCGGTATTTTTCATAATAGTATTAACTCTCACAAACACAAATGCTTTCCCACAGGGATGGAATACCTTTTGAAAGCAACTAACTAGGGCACTATAATAATCATTTTTAATTTTTCAAACTTATTTTTCTTCTCAGTGATATATTTAAAAAAAAATGCTTTTTTACGATAAGTCTCTAGTGCACCGAGAACATTTGCTAATATCTATTAATAATTTTCAAAATTTATTTGTTTCAGAAGTAAATTAAAAAATTTCTTAATTTTACCCTTTCTTCATTATGCCTGCTGCATTTTAACATTATTATATAAACTCCAAACGTAGAAATTAAACTTAATAACAAAAATTATTTCCTTGTATAAAGGGCGCTTTAAATTGTTTTTCATTTGTTTTATTCATTCAAACTTAATAACTATCAAATAAAAATATTAGCAATAAAATTAAAGTAAATTATTAATTTATGGTAGGAATAATAGTAGTCATTCTGTAACTTTGAAAGCTAGTGGTGAATGATCTGTTATTACTAAAAACAATCTAAACGCGCGTTGTATATTACCTCAGATTTATGTACTGTGTCTAGAGCACAGCCCACCTCAGAGGACAATTTTTAAAGAGAAATTAAAGAGAAATGAGCTTGAAATGTTTGTCCTCCCTGTGGGTCAGTGCTGCCACTTTACTCCTTTGGCAATAGATCTACTGCGTTTAGTCCCAAATGAAAACCTACTGCGCAGTGAAACGAATCTACTCCTCTTTTAAGAATTTCGAACATAATTGAAAGTTAACTGTGAACGCGTCCATCCCGACTTTTTCAATAAATTTAAATTCATAATTGGCAAATTTACAGAAAGTTAGAAAATATTTTTATGAATTCTTTAAACGGAATGTAAATTTTTGTAAGTTTAGCCTATAAAACTTTTTGTTTTTTTTTTTTTTTGTTATTGCTGACTTGATTTCCTGTGGAATTCATTTTTGGAGAAAAAAATTTATTTTTTGTATTTGTATTGTATATGATCTACTGCGGCATATTGCAATCTACTGCGCTTTTTTCTCATATATACTGCTCTCAATTATCTATAGGGTGGCAGCGCTGGTGGGTAGGTGCAAAACCTGCATCAGGCTCTATGAGGACCGAAAAATGCGTGCTCATAGGTATGTGAGATTTTAACTACACTAAAACCACCTCCACTTCCCGATCGCAGCTAAGTTGAAACTTACCTAGCAAATTAATTTTTAACGAAGTTAAGTAACGTGTAGCAGGTTACTTTCCGGTGAAAGTTCCTGCTTATTCCGTGATTTTAAATCGATTTTCTGTTCACTGCAACAAGTCGAAAGGTTTTGATCTTCGCAGACGGCGTACTAAATTCGACTCGTCAAGAATGTTAATAATCGTTGCATAAGCGTGTTCTAATAGTCCATTTCTATGTTTTCGCACGAAACTTTTTATTTCACCCGTACCCGTCTGTATAAAATCAATTTATTTTCAATACTAAGCTTTTAATATCTACTGAGTAACCATTTCATATCTCTTAATTTACTTTTTATAGTTCTTCGCATTTCTTTTTACGTGCGGCTTCCATTTTAATTTCGCGTCTAGAATCATTCCCAGATACTTTGCTTAATTTGCAAATGGAACACGAGCGGTATTAAGAAAGGCGGGTAGTCTATTTATTTTGTTATACGTAAAGTCCACATGGACTGACTTTTGTTCGTTGAGCGCTATTCACCATGTGTTTGTCCACTCATTGACATTATTGAGTGACACACCTTGTCAAACGGCTGTGACACGTCCAAAAAGACTGTCGAACAGATTTTCTTTTCTTCAAGAACTCTCTCAAATACGTCAGTAAAAACCAGAGGTGATAGTGGAAAACAGATGACGGATTTGTTCTCAGCTCCAAATATTATCTTTATAAAACGAGTCTTACCTGCCAGTGTCAAAACCATGTAAGCCAGTTTTATTAATCCTCGTGATTAGGTTTTCAATACACTTTTAAAAATTTACATTCCTTCTTCTCCGAAAATTGTATATTTATTACCCACATTGAGCTCTTCATCATGATTTGAATAACAAAGGTAAACAATCGAATCCCACTCAGTAGCTTTGGAAGGGTTAGGTTCGATTAGGTAGAAGTGACTGTCAGTAAGTAATACTGACACACTAAGACCAAAGATAGTCAGTTGTGATACCACATGAATATAGAAAACTTCTTCTTTAAGCCACTTAGAGTTCCTGATAAGCGTACTATAAATTACTGAGAGAAATTCTATTTTTAGTCCGAAAAAATTTGATAGCGTTGTCCGACATTCTCACTTGATTTGATTTGTTGACTATAATGAGAGCTTTGTCAATACGCAATTTTTTCTTAATCTGTTCATCTCACATCTATTTTATGGAACCAACATGTTTTTTTCCAAAATATAATTTATCCAATTGTGTCAGCTGTGCAATGAAATGAAAGAGTAGAATAGAGGACCCGTGAGGAAATAAAATTCTTTCAACCCCCAAAAATAAATGGGCTATAAGATAGGGAAATGCTGAGAGAAAAATAAAGACTGTGAGCTGGGGAGCAATAATACCTATACTTACCTAAAGTTTAACAGTCTTGTTTACACCTTTAACTAAGCTCAATTATTCTGCTGAACTTAAGTTTAAACCAAAAGTGGAGTTTAAACTTCAACCGTGGAACTTGGAATAAGTGTAATAACAAAAACAACAAAACATCATAACCTCAAATTTTCAAAGTTGTTTTTTTTTCACGTCATAAAAACATACAACATACATACATATGTAATACCAAGGAACTTTTTTTAACACCCTAATATGCAAACTTATATTATGAAGACCCAACAAATATCTGTTGACTTTTAAAATAGTATCGTTATAAACAAACATCAAAGAAAAAAGTTCACAGTGGAAATTTAAAAAAAAAGTACGTATAGGTCCGAGCTAACTCAATTCACCATTTAATATTTAAAAAAACACGACTGGATGCTTAGTGCATAATGCTCTTGTGGTTCAAATCCGTAACGAGGGTGTAATATTAATGTGACCAATTAGAAATTTAAAAAGTGAGTAAAATACAAATCTTAATTTTTCTTCATAATTTTAATTTATAAAAAATTAATTTTACTTATCAGCTCTAATGAAAGCGTAGTTTAAGGTTAAATCAAAATATCAGGGCGTATGGGTGATTTTTAGCAAACTGATAATCTTATATCCCTCAGCGATTTTAAGTATTTACGTAGAATTTTATCCACCTTTTACAAGTGTTTTAGCAAGTAGATCATTTCGAAAAAATCAAAAGTGTACATATGTATATTAGGGTGGTCCTTAAATTGTACATAAGGTGCCTTTTATTGGTACTTATAGGTAGCGCAGCAATGCAAGTACTAATAAAACGCTATACTCACTTTTATATTCAACCCAATTCCGGCGCAACATATGTTTAAACTTAACGAAACTTATATATATATATTTACTTTTTACTGACTTATATTTCGACACTTTTGGATTTGCTGTTGTTTGCCAAGGGAAATTTCATTGTGATAGCTATAACTTTTTCAATAAAACACGCCTATACTTTTTCAATAGAACACGCCTTTAGTCTTGGATAGACCTCATTCGATTGAAAGCATTTAAAAACAATTTCCCTAATATTTTCAGATTTTTATTTCAATCCCCTTTTCTTACTGTTTTCCCTTAAGGGGCTTAGGATAGTTCTTATAACAGTAAGAAGGGTGACAAAAAACCAGGAAATAATTTTTTTTTACATAGAGTCATTTGATGCCCATCCAGCTTGGAATTTCAACAAAACCCAATGTAAGACCACCCTAATATCTATATATTTAAAAACCAAAACTGTTTTGTGCTACCACCGTGGCATTTTCTCGCCCTTGATTCCTGGAGTTACCAACTATTTCATTACAACTTGACTTAAATTAAAAAAACAAACATTGATTTCAGTTATGTTTAAGTTAAATTAATAATTGCAGCAATATAATTTTCCATTTTAATATACATAAGTTATATCACATTAACAGAATTAGAAAATTGAGTTCAAAATCGATTTTTGAAAAAAAAAATCAAATAATTTGCTTTTATTTTCGTGTTCCTACAGCTATGTAATAAGATTGCTGTAGATATGCATCTATTCTGGTCAGCATAATATCACCGTATATTTTTGCTATTACAGCAGTACTAATGAAAACAGGTATCCACTCCCAAACACACCTATTAACTAGCACACGGATAGACAACTTGTCCGTTTGATAACTTTTCTTATTAAAAAAGATATAATATTTTCCAGTATTTATCACTTCACCAAATCCACCACTTTATCAAATTGTGGTGATTTTCTGATACATTTGTCACATGCTTGCACTGCTTTACGAAGAATATACTGGTATTAGTATACAGTGCTATCATACGTGTGCGTGTAAGTGTTAAGAAGTTATCTATTCATTATACGCGGAATTTGGCGCGTCAAAGCTATCCGTACGCTAACTTTCGTCACAGACTATTATACATTTCTTAATAAGAATTTCAAGTAAACAAATTTACACATTAACAGAACTTCACAGGAAATGCTAAAGACGTTAAAACAAAGCTCAATACCAAAATTCAGCTTTGTTGGAATTTTTTCGAAGTGAAAGTCTAATTTTCGTGGGCTAGTTTTGTATGTACTAGTTTTTTTTTTTTTTGAAAGGGTATTTAAGTATGAAAACGTCACTACCGTGTCATTTCATCACTTACACTTGCAGTGCGGCCACTTTCAGCATAAACTTTAGTCAAAATTACAAAAATCATTATGACATCAAAAACGTTTAAGAAATTTTACATTTTGGTTCGTTAATTTTTGGCTCACAAAACCATCAGTTTGCGAAGAATCGTCTACACATACATACATATGGTAAAAATTAAATCATAAAAAAATCAGCTAGTCCAAATACAAGCAGGTGTCCACAGCCTTTCTTTATTTGCTTATCAGTACATATATATATTTATATAGCATTTACTCGAAAATAAAACGTCATTGACATATACAATGTTTTAAGAGATTTGATCACAAATTTAGAAAGAAATAAAATACATGACTGGGTCACACGTCCTTGCTCTTATATCCAAGAGGCTGAGAGTTTAAACAAATTGTAGACATGGAAATTATGATAGAAAAATGTTTAAAAGCATAAACTACGATATTCGAAGGAGCTAAAACCACTTTATTAAAACTTTGAAGTGTAAGAAATATAAAGCCATCTAAATTATTAATCAAATATAATAGAATGGAGCGGTTTTTATCTTAAATATTTTTAAATATCAAATCTTAAAATACTTTTAAGTATGCAAATCTTGAGTACTTATCTATGTACAAATACAATTCAAATAAAAATAAAAATTCTGTTTTAAGGTATCGAATAAAAAAAATTATTTTTTCTAAAAATTAAAAAAAAAATTAATTAAAAATTTTGATATGCAATACACATTATTTAATCGCAACTGAAATTTGTATATCAATATAATAATGTAAATTCATTTAGTCAATAAGGAAAAAATTAAATACTTAAAAAGAATAAAAGATCTAAAAGAAACCGCTGCTCAATGTTACGCGAAATGAAATGCGCTTTCAATTCAATCGAAATAATTAGTACAAAACGTATAGTCGCCACCTTTCGTTTTGTCGGACAAAAAATAAGCGTTTTAGGAATCAGAGGGGACATTTGGATATAATTTCTTCTTTTAGCACAGGAGTTATATCCACCTACCCCACCTAGGTCTGAAAACAATTATTTTTAATCTGACAAAACGAAACGTTGCGATTAGATTTTTCATTACAAATCATTTCAATAGAATTGAAGGAGCATTTTGTTTACAGTAACATTGAGTGTTTTTTTTTTTTTGATTCCTTGTATTCTTTTTAAGTATTTGGCACTTTGAACATCACACTTCACCGGAGAATAGTTTCAGTTACCACCGTCTTTTTCATTGCTTTTGAAGCAAAGTTCTACGAGTTGGGTGCAGCTCTGATGTTGGTTGAATTAAACACCTTCGTAGTCACTGTGTAATGCTAGGTTACCAATTGTTTTTGAAAATTGATTCGGTCTTTGAACGACAAAACTGCCAGCTCATTTCAACGTGTGTCTTTAAATGACACTAAATCGTTGGTTTTTTCAAAGCAAACAAATTTTGACCAACGCCTTTGTGAGTTCTTTGACACCTATTTCCATTTGCATCGTCTTTTATGAACTGATGCTCAAAGTCAATGGGAAAATTTTCAAAGATGTCAGCCATGGTCAATGAAATGTGTGTATAGTGGTAGGAAGAATTATTATTTTTATTTTTTTTTAGAATTTTGTTTTGAATTCCAATTATAATCGAATTTTGCTATGTTTTGTATAAGCGAATTTGGTTAATTTCCATTATTCACTTCAGAGTTGATTTTCTGAATTTTTATATTTTTGTTGCTTTCAGGAATATTATCATCTTCTAAAATGGATGGAAGATAGCTTGTGTCGTGGTCACTCACTTAAAAGTCATATTTTTTTCTTCACTCTTGATATCAAAATAGGCCAAATTTTCAAAACCACATTCAATTTGCATTGGATCAGCTGTCAAATTAGTGCCTTTCAGCAACAATGAATTAAAACACGTTATCGACAAAGTGACATTTCGTTTGTCAATTGATCTATTTCCACTTGTCCCTCAAATTTGATGTCTTTCGTTGACAAACAGCGTTCAGTCAGTTCAAAGACAACTAATTTTGAAGTTTTTCCACTTGTCATTTTGTAAAATGACGCAAATATGCGTCTTTCGTCAGTTGGTAAATGTCAAGTGAAAACCCAGCATAATAACCTTCTTTTATTATTTTCCCATTCCCATACTCATTTTGCAAATTATTGTTTATTATTTTTTGGTTTCTACCATATTTTTCCTGTGACTAGCCCAATCAGGGATGAGAATGCTGAGTCCAAAAAAAGATGTAAATTGCATAAAAACGAAGAGGATTTGTAAAATGTGTAGCAGATAATGAAAAAAAGTTTGTTTGTAAAAAAAATTGATTTTCATTTTATTCAATATTCAGAACCAAAACTTAAGATTGGCTAGTCATTCAAAATTCATAGGAACTTTAGTTTATTTATTGTATATTTTTTAAAAATTTATAGCAAATTTTAGTCTTAAATTCAATTCGATTTTGCTATAAATTAAAAATTCCCACAAATTCAAGCAATATTTTATTATAATAATATGAAAATAATGAATTGTGATCAATATTTTAATAATTTTTTAAGTGACATAGTTAAACGAAGTAGGAATACGTAGCAGATGCATACAAATAAAATGAAGTACCTAGATCTACTACATATGAAGTAAATACTCATCTTTGATCCCGATCTTTTAGAAACAATTCAATGTACACTTTTAATTTCCATTTCTCTTCCTCAATCAGGGCACGTTTTTCTTGAAATCTGTTGCTCCTAAGAAAAAAAGTGTCATAATCTTTTTTGTCCAAAATTGTATGAGCATTAATATAAAGTCATTAAGTTTTTAGATAATTTTATTGTCCTAATGTTATTCTTTCATGATTTGTATGTAAAAGGAAATTTCATCGAGTTGTTGAACAAAAAAATCTTTCTTTTAAAGATGACGGTCTTCCCCTTATCTCGGGCACCCCAAAAACTTGGTTTTAGTTATAATGAGGATATGTAGTTAAACTCAAATCGTACAAAAACTTTAGCCCATCGATTAATGAAATTTTAATAAATTTTTGACAAAATTAACTCCACCGTGAAGTTCTTGCATGATTTTCTCAGAATCTATTGCTTGTATGGAAAAAAGTATATTAATCTTTTTCGTGTAGAATGACATGAGAAAAAATGCTAACTCAAAAGAAAATTAATGAAAGCAACAAATTATTTTGTTCTGCTCAGAGAACTTAAGAACTCCGGAACAAGTGAGCATATACCTTTAAGACCGGTTTTTTCACTATCATCACATACTATAAACCTTTGTATTTTTACTAATTGGTCATTTGAAGGAGTATTATTGTATTTAAAAAACCATTTTGAAAAATTTACTCATTTTAACTTCCAAATTTACATAAATTTGTATGAGCATTAATATAAAGTCATTAAGTTTTTAGATAATTTTATTGTCCTAATGTTATTCTTTCATGATTTGTATGTAAAAGGAAATTTCATCGAGTTGTTGAACAAAAAAATCTTTCTTTTAAAGATGACGGTCTTCCCCTTATCTCGGGCACCCCAAAAACTTGGTTTTAGTTATAATGAGGATATGTAGTTAAACTCAAATCGTACAAAAACTTTAGCCCATCGATTAATGAAATTTTAATAAATTTTTGACAAAATTAACTCCACCGTGAAGTTCTTGCATGATTTTCTCAGAATCTATTGCTTGTATGGAAAAAAGTATATTAATCTTTTTCGTGTAGAATGACATGAGAAAAAATGCTAACTCAAAAGAAAATTAATGAAAGCAACAAATTATTTTGTTCTGCTCAGAGAACTTAAGAACTCCGGAACAAGTGAGCATATACCTTTAAGACCGGTTTTTTCACTATCATCACATACTATAAACCTTTGTATTTTTACTAATTGGTCATTTGAAGGAGTATTATTGTATTTAAAAAACCATTTTGAAAAATTTACTCATTTTAACTTCCAAATTTACATAAATTATCTGCCAAAAAGTAATTAAAAATTTCAATATCAATTGATGCAATAATGTTATATAATTAATGAAAATCGTGAATGATTGAATAATTGAATTTATATAAACTAAACAAAAATTGTCAACAAAATCCCGTTAGCTATAAAAATTGATTTTCCCAAAATGCATTTTATTTCTTCAAATCTGTAAGATCTGTAAGCATTTTTAGTTTGTATTATTAAAATTTCTATCTGGTACAAAATAAAAATTTTCTTTAATAGTATCCTAATAATTATATGGTATTTAATGTTATTAAACATTTGTTTGCAAAAAATGCTATAGTTCTACATTCGCTTTGCAAAATAGCCAGTGCTTTTACCAAATAATAATGATGTCCTTGAGAACAAGTTTTTCTGTCCATAGACAGAAATCTTAATCGTTTTTGATGTGTACTAACTGGTACACGCTTCACAATCTTATTCATCAAATCACTATTTCACTCCAGAACATTCTAAACTAGTCAAACATAATATTGACCTTCGAAGATGGACCCAAAATTTTGAAAGAACCGGATATGATAGTTGGAAGCGGTTTTTGTATTGTGATAATACATCAGATAGTTCTCATAAAAATCTACAAGACCTCATCTTTAATTTAATTTTTTAAAAGTGTACCTAAGCCGTTTTTTATATGCTATATGGTAGATATATAGCTTTTCAAATGACCACGCTCTCAAAGTCCTCTATTACACGATGATTCTTTGCGTCTGACTATTTTTGCGAATTTCTCTTTGAAAATCATCCTGTGAGTCATGCGCTATTAAGGCTCTCCCAAACCAATGCGAATCCGCAGCGACGACAAATTTTTATTGTTGTTTAGCGTTGTGTATTTGTCATATTTTTTTCTATTGTAATTGATTTGCGTTGGTTTGGGAGAACCTTTACACGGAGCTTCTTGACGCTTGATGCAACATTGACGGTTCTCTTTAATGTTTAAGCGCTTTGTATAGGGAAAATACGAAAATACGGACAATGCTAATAGAAACCTTATAAGAGTCTTAGAATACTTGGCCTACGACGCACAGGGCAACTGGTATTCCATCTCATCTTTTTTCTCTTTTGTACTCATTATGTTTGAAAAAAGTCAGACGAAAAGAATCATCGTGTAATAGGGGACACAGTAACAGTGCCACGTTTCCAATACCAATATTCATCAAGAAAAAAAGATTTCACCGCTTATATTCATACAGCTCAAAAGGATGACCATCCCTAACATTATTTGATGGGGCCATATGGGGGGAAACTTTTAGGTGTTGTGTTTTAATGACTCCTATTTAACGCAAGTATAGATAGCCTCTTTTTTGACAATTATACTTTCTATATATTTTAATAACACTAAAACATTTCTATTTGAACTTTCTTTCAGATTTTTTGGAGCTTTATTCATCACAGTGTGTTTATCAATCGCTCAAGCATTAAATTGTTCTAATCATAAAGGTAATTAAATTTTCCTAAATTGGTTATTGTTTGGTATGGTTATTAGAATTAAAAAATTTCATATTACATATGTATGTATATTCGAATTGACTTTTTTTTAAATAGTTGCGTGTTTTTAATTTTGACAACAAATTGTTTTTTTTTATTTCGAACGATTAATCCTAAAATTAAGATCGTCCTTATACACTTGTTTTATTTCTAAGCTTCATTCCGTGTTTCTTATCAGAATCAAAAATATTCACATCCTAATTTTTTTTTTTCTTATTTTCAGTTTTTTCTAAAATAACCATCAATGTCAAACCTGGACATCCATTTAACGTAACATGCTCTAGTGATGACAATGCACCATTGCTGAATATTATAGACTATGAAAAATATTATACAGACCCTAAACAAATGATAAAAAATGTATGTATGCTTGATTTCATATCGTCGCCGTCGTCGGTTCAAAGGTAAATGTCACTTGATTGAAACATACTTTTTGAAGATGAAAAGTGTCCTTCCGCTTAATTTAAAATAAAGTTTCCGACAATACCCTTCAATGTTCTTATAAAAACCGTGCAAAACTAGAATTTTTGGATTAAAATAATGCATTTCATTCGCATTTTCTTGAACCTTTTTTTCCTGCACTCAGTGAGTTTTATCTTTGGACCAACGATATACATTACATACATACCTCATAAATTTTAATTTTTTTTTTTTTAATTAAGTTCTTTATTCTAAAACTAATGTTTTTCTTATTTTTTGCTTATATGCATAATTACTTAGTCATCATATAATAAAACGGCAAACACGAATTTTGTGGTACGATTTACGCGGGCTACAAAAGCCAAAGGCAGATAAACACCCCTGATCTGAATTCCGATTCACTTAAATTCCTTTCGTTTTCAAACTCTCG
Source organism: Dasysyrphus albostriatus (assembly GCA_946251815.1). Taxonomy (NCBI): domain Eukaryota; kingdom Metazoa; phylum Arthropoda; class Insecta; order Diptera; family Syrphidae; genus Dasysyrphus; species Dasysyrphus albostriatus. Next base: position 181,919,564 of record OX276335.1, read on the forward strand.
GTGTTTTGAAAATTGAAATACTTTTCGTTATCAATACTTGTGGAATCAGTGTGTTTTGATTTTTTAAGTGGATTGAAAATCGGCTTGACATTTTGAAATAGTTTGAAGTTTAATTTCACATAAATAAAAAAAAAACTTATTTTTGTTGCAAATACGGGCAGACACACCACTAGATTGTCATTTAAAGCCACGGACCACGATACCACTTCCATTTTTGCTGTTGTTTTCAAATTTAATTTAATTATACAGATTTTTTTTTTTAAATATATTTGATGTTTCAAACTTTTTTTTACTAATTTCGAAAGAAAAACTGGTTTGAATATCGACTATTGTGAAAGTCAATTTATACATAATTCAGAACATAATTTTTAGTTAGATTTTAGTAGTTAGTGCGAGCAAGAGCGAGACCGAGTAATTATTTGTCGTAACCTAACCTAACCTCGTTTCGATTTTTCAACTCACAAATCAACCTATTTTCCAGCACTGACTGGGAAGATTACTGGAATGATGTCTGACGGCAGCGTTCAGTGCTCCAGGAAATAGTAATAAGTAGCTTATACCACGTTTATATGAGTGGATCGAAGGATCGGACTCAATTCGGATCGAAATTTCGACCCAGGTTTATGACAATTCCAGATCGGAAGATTGAATTCAAATGGAATTGAAGTGACAGTTTTGATTTTATTGTGTGGATAAGAAGTTGTTAAGTTTAAATTAATTTCGACCACAAATAACAAAAACCCAAAATAAGCCAAAGATACAACATACAGCTGTCTGGAAACAAAATACACAAATGCGCACACCAACAAGCATCTGAAATCTCGATTCTTCAATCCTTCGATCTAGGTATATAGATTCTAATTTCGATTCGATCCAGCTCGCCGAGCTACAGGTCTACATGGACTACCTAAATCCTGATTCTGATCTGATTCAATTCTCCATGTAAAGAAGGTATCAGTTTTTTTCTACGCTATAGACACCTTTTATTGACAAATAATGTTATTAGCGAGTTTCGAAGGCTGGACGTACAATTTTAATTTACTATACCAGAATTGTTTTTCAACTCAGGCACTATAAAAGACTTTGTCTTATTTGTACACCGCTATAAAAAAAATTAAAATTGAATTCAATGAAAAAGTGGTGCATGTAACCCACTTATTTTAATCATATTTTTCGTGTTTAATCGGTCTTAAATACAAAGGTTATTTATGCAACTTCGTTAAACCCTAGATAAGTTTACAAGTTGGTTAAGTTTAATATGGGAAATGATTAACACAATTTGGTTAAACTTATCCATGGATTTTGCTGCGGGAAATTAACCAAACTGGTTACACTTATCCAAACATCATTACCTATTTTACCCTACAGTAAAAAGCTCTTATTATAACGTTTGTGCACGTTTTTCTCGAAATCTTTTGCTCCTTAGAAAAATAGTGCCATAATATTTTTTATTCTAAATTTTAATAATCATTAATATAAATTTATTTATTTTTTGAAATAAATTATATTTGCTGAGATAATAACAAAAAACTGTCAGTTATTTGTCCATTCACAGTTCAAAATCAAAAGTGTAACTTTGACACGCAATAACTTCAAAAATAATGAACCTACAGAGTTCGTTAATGGCCGGGCACCCCAAAAACTTGGTTTAATAAAGAGATGTAGCCAACCTAAAATCGTACAAAAAATTTTGTCCATGGATTAAAATAAATTACTAAACAATATGAGACTAATCCTAATCCATCTCATCCTAGTAAAATTCTAATTAAATTTGGTCTAATAATCAAAAATATTGTAAATGAAATTTTAATAAACTTTTTGACAGAATTTGCTCCACTGTGAAGTTCTTGCATGATTTTCTCAGAATTTATTGCTTGTATGAAAAAAAAATATGATATTCTTTTTTGTGTAGAATAACATAAGCAACTAGGTACCTTAACATTTTTCAAATAAATACTTCTAGTTTTCGAGAAATTAAGAAAAAACTTAATTTTACCCCCCTAAAAAATTTTGTTTGTCAGAATTTTTTCGAAGTGAAAGTCTAATTTTCCTGGGCTACCAATAAATGCCACCACTTTAAAAACTTAATAGTCACACATTCAAAATGACTACATATGGATTTTCCAAGTCCCAAATACTATAATTTTATTTGTTAACGTAGCCACATAGCAAAATTATTATCAATTGGGAGCGGTGACGAATCGGTTGTTTTCTTTTTCAATTGTTGACTCAGTTGTGAACAGTGTGAGCAAATAATCCAAGATATTATTGCAAAATTCTCCCTATAGCCCAGGAAAATTAGACAAAAAATGGCAAAACTTCGAAAAAATTCCAAAAAACTGAATTTTGGTAGAGAGATTTGTTTTGACGTCTTAAGCATTTCCTGAAAAGTTTCGTAAATTTGGGCCGGGGCTTAATTTTTTAGGGGGGGTTAAAGGAAGTAAAATCTAGTTTTTTCTTAATTTCTCGAAAATTATAAGTTTTTTTGAAAAAATGTGCAGGTGCAAATTGTAGCTTATGTCATTCTACACAAAAAGATTAACATACTTTTTTCATACAAGCAATAGATTCTGAGAAAATTATGCAAAAACTTCACGGTGCACTAAATTTAGTCAAAAAATTTATTAAAGTTTCCATAATCGATGGGCTAAAATTTTTGTAAGTTTTGTACGTTTTTGAAATAGAGAGTGATTTGGTTTCTGTTCAACAACTCAATGAAATTTCTTTTTACAGCAAATTAATGAAAGAATAACATTTAGACAATAAAATTATCTAAAAAAATGAGCTATTAACGAACTCTGTAGGTTTATTAATCTTGAAGTTATAGCGTATCAAAGTAACCAAATTTACGGAACTTTTCAGGAAATGCTTAAGACGTCAAAACAAAGCTCTCTACCAAAATTCAGCTTTGTCGGAATTTTTCGAAGTGAAAGTCTAATTTTCCTAGGCTACAACACGAGTGTGTGTGAGACTTAAATTCAGTTGCTGAGATCTTTGGCTTGTTGAGGTTCTCGGGCTTACGCAACAACATGCTCAGCGGGCTGCACAAGACACTGTTCGCTTATATCAAACAACAATACTGGTTTGTTGTTTGATATAAGCGAACATTGTCTCATACAATTTTTTGTTTGTCAATTCAATCCAATTCGATTATTTTTATTGAACAAATTAATGCCACTTTCCAAATACCCAGTGTTTTTCGCCTTGTTTTTTTGAATTTCTCAATAACAAAGAAAGGTTTTTACACTTAATTTTCAATGTCTGGCCAAAAATGTTTACGATCATTAAAATTTAAGAAAATCAGTGGTGCTTAAACATGCGAAATTTTAAATAAAATCAACTTTTAAATAAGAAATCACAATTTTTTCAAACATTCTTTTTTTAAATTTAATTTCTCAAAATTTATTTTTTGAAATGCTTTGAAATAACTTGAAACAAATAAAAGAAAGAGATATTGGTTAGAAAAAGACTATAACATTTGAATGTGCTTTCGTTGATTTTAATTTTTTTTTTTCGTTTTATGTCAATTTTTCGAATGTCAATTTTTTGGGGAGGGAACATTTTTCCATATACAATTTTTTTCCTAAAGCCTGGAACGCTGCTGATGCGAAACGAAAAATCCCCTACAAAAATGACAACGAAATCATAAACGAAAGATGTTGTTCTACTTTTCGTTCTACAGTACGCTGTTCCATGAGTGATATTGTTATTGTAGTAGATTATTTGGATTAGTCTAAACCCTTTTTTTCGTGCACAATTGATTACCCAGACTATTTATTGTGTGCGAAAAAATGACATTTGTGTTTATTTTTATTGTTTAATTACAGAATGGCTGCCTGTGATTTGATTGTTTTAATTGTTTGAATTTGTGCAACTGTCAACGAATACTTTTTTCCGCTTTGGTTTCGTAAGCATTTCGTTGTCTTGGTGAGACTAACTAAAAATTTCGTTTCGAATCAGCAGCGTAATATGCCTAAGAATCATTCCCCAAAATATCAACCAGAATTTGCGTAATCCCAGTATTCACCAACATTTATACAGGAACATTTTATCACTAATATTTTTTTTATACTAATAATCAATAAATAATACTAATGCAATGAATGAAAACACGAAGTTATTCGCAAGGAAAGTTAAGAAAAAAGAGTGAGACAAACACTGGTAACTTCCCATTGCCACTGGTGTCCTTGGAAGTTAGAGGCTCGATGTTATTTCATTATTAAAAATTCGCCAATTCAAGATCTTCAAAACGTTTTCAGGTGTCAATATTCAATCAAGTGAAGACGAAAGACAAAGACCAAAACATTTACCCGATTACAGAATCCGATGAATGAACTGCGGAGGGAATGTAACTCTATTTTGATATTTGGTTCATAGTAAAAATGTCAGAATTGAGTCTGATTCCTTTCGCACCCCATTCGTTGGATTCTGTAATTGGTGTGATTGTTTAATTAGTGAGTAGAATAAAACTCAAGATATTTTGGAAAAGAACATTTTTTTAAACTATTTTTGGCAAAGTTTCGTATAGCTTTTCGCTTTGAAACAACTCTGTTGAATTATTTTCCAAAACCTATCAATTATGAGCTAGTGTATAGAATTTAATCAGCCGGAAGCCAATATCATTGTATGTTCCACAATTATAATTATTGGCCAGTCAAAGCGTCATTTGACCTTGCGCGACTAATATTTTATGTGACCGCCAATGAAATAAAAAAAGTTAAATATTTTTCTTATATTTAAATTGGGCCACAGGTCTCTTACGCTTTATTGAATATAAAATATTAAAAATAAAATATATAGATGAAAAAACACCAAGATAGTCCACCGTCCAAGCGTCGCTCCAACTGTCAAGGTAGTATCCGCTGCGTTTCAATGTCTTTGCTTTTATATTGATTTGTTGTTGATAATAACGGGTGATTTTTTAGCTGGTTTGGTTTTGGCAACACTGGTTTTGATAGCTGACGTGTGTTTAGTACCTTGTGTCACTGTCAAACAGCTTCAATTTGGTTTGCAATTTAACCATGGATCGTCTTACAAATGAACAACGCTTGCAAATTATTGAATTTTACTATCAAAATTCGTGCTCGGTTCGAAATGTTCATCGCGCGCTGCTTCCATTTTATGGTCGGCATTCTCGACCTTCTGAGCAGTCTATTCGGAAGATTGTGACCAAATTTCGCACCAAATTTACTTTGTTGGACATTAAACCACCAACACGTTTACGTACTGTGCGTAGTGAAGAAAATATTGCGGCCGTATCAGCTAGTGTGACAGAAGACCGCGGAATGTCGATTCGGCGCCGTTCCCAGCAGTTAGGCCTTTGTTACAGCACTACGTGGAAAATTTTGCGGAAGGATTTGGGCGTAAAGCCTTTTAAGATACAGCTGGTGCAAGAACTAAGGCCAGCCGACCTACCACAACGCCGAATTTGGTGAATGGGCTCTTGGAAAGCTGGCCGAGGATCCGCTTTTTTATCGAAAAATTGTGTTCAGCGATGAGGCTCATTTTTGGTTGAATGGGTACGTAAATAAGCATAATTGCCGCATTTGGAGTGAAGATCAGCCAGAAGCATTGCAACAGCTACCAATGCATCCCGAAAAAGCCACTGTTTGGTGCGGTTTATGGGCCGGCGGCATTATTGGGCCATATTTCTTCAAAGATGATGTGAATCGCAGCGTTACTGTCAATGGTGAACGCTACCGAGCGATGATAACAAACTTTTTTTTGCCCGAAATGGAAGTTCTTGACTTGCATGACTTGCATGTGGTTTCAACAAGACGGTGCCACATGCCACACAGCACGCGAAACAATGGCGCAATTGCGAGGCGAGTTTGGTGAACAGTTAATTTCACGTTTCGGGCCGGTCAATTGGCCGCCTAGATCGTGCGATTTGACACCATTAGATTATTTTTTGTGGGGGTATGTCAAGGCTAATGTCTATAGGGACAAGCCTGCTTCGATTGACTCACTGGAAGCCAACATCCATGCATTCATTCGTGAGATACCGGCTGATATGTGTGAAAGAGTATGCCAAAATTGGACTCAGCGGATGGGCTACCTGAGACGCAGCCGCGGTCAACATTTGCATGAAATTATCTTTAAACATTAAATTGCAAGGTCCAAACTATCGATTCAAATAAATATTTCATTCATTTTTTCGAATTTTTGTGTTTTTTTTTTTTTTAAGTTCTAAACCTCTTAAAAAATCACCCGTTACATTTATTGTTTGTGTACTCTTAATTGCTTTTATTGTTGATGTTGCATTTGTAAGTTGCTGACCGAAATGTGCTGATGTTGCAGCATTGTATATAAACTTTTAAAGTTTATAAACAATGGTTGCAGTTATTGCATATGGTTCCTTTGTAGGTTGTTGACCGAAATGTGATGACTGATGTTGCATTTATTGCATTTGGTTAATTTTTAGCTTGTTGACCCAAATGTGCTGATGTTGTAGAAGCTATATCATATGTAACTCGCGCGGCAGGCAGCATGGATTGTTTTTTTTTTTATTCATGGATCGACGGGGGCTTGAAACCAAATTTGCACCACCTAGCAACTTTGTTTACCAAAGTTATTGGTAAAAAAGTGTTTTAGCCATTTTTGTGAATATCTCAGCCGCAGTATGTCACCCAGAAATAAAATAATGTTTCATAAGCTCCTATCGATGCAAGAAAAAAAAACAGACCATGCCTCTGCGCGCAAGGTCAGGCCCTTTTTCATGACTCTTTGACTTGACTTAAAGTTTCGTGAAAAAAATTTTTCGGTTAAAAAAGCAGCATGTTGATTTTCAAATGAAAGTGGAACAAGCATTTACTTTTAAGATTTAAGAAGGTTCTATTTTTGTACCTCAAAGTTTTATGTCAAAGTATGACTTCAAGTTCTTCGATGGAAGCAGCTGAAAAAAACAGCATTCATCAAGTATTACGATCTTGTTGAAAATAAGACAGAAGCTGCTCAAAAAATTAGGTTGTTTTTCTTTATCAAGATGAACTGCGTACCTACAATTGTTTGAAGGAAAACAAAATCAAAAGCCAAATGAATCACAAGAAAAAACTGGTAGTAACCAGTAAGGTTAAGGCCATCTGAAAAAGCTCGTCTGGTATTTTACCTCTTGGTGGTGTGGAAAAAGATAAATTCAATTTATAGCGGTCATCATTATTTTTGTCCATAATTCTTAATATGCAGTTGGTAGTCTTATTATTGTGGGATTTGCAGCAACTTATAACGCTTACTACGTCAAACCCTGTAACAGCTTAAAAATAAAGATAACTTATCGAAATCCATAGTGGTCAGAGTGAGAAGCAAATTTCCTATCTTCCCTATACTCCAAATATCAATTGGACAGTGTATAGGCGCATGAAATGATAACGACATGAATGTAAAACAGTTTAAAACAAGCATTTTACTAGCATATTTTGCTATTTCATAAAAAAGTACCTATTAAAAGTGAAAACAGATATTAAAAATATACGATTATACTACAACTAAAAATTATACCTTCTTTAAAAGCCAACATTGTTTTCTATTTGTGAAATCTTTGCATTAAAAAAAAAAAAAAACTGGTTTATAAAAAACTATCTTCACCAATTTTCAAACAGAAACTGGACTTGTAGCATTATTGCAATTGCAACCCAAATCTCTGTTCAAAATTTGAATTGTTGTAGACTCCTAGCATTCAATTTGGAAGTATTTTTGTAAAATTTTGTTGAAGTATAATTAAGGCTTAAATCACCCCGCCATTAAAAAAAAAAATAAAACTCACTAGAATCCAACTCAGGCTTTTACGTAAGATGTCCAATTTGATCTTTTGTATAACAATTTATCATTAATTATGTTACGACAGTGACAAATCGCACTAATCCGCGCCTGGTTACCTATATAGATAAGGCCAACAACCATCTATCTGAAGTCATGTTGCCTTAATCTTGGTGCATAATAATTCAACGAACACGACGACGAAGTTATGGCAAAGATTAAATATTAAAACCACTCGTTGTGTTTATCTGTTGTAATGATTGTTTTCCTTGACTGCACTGATTTTTGCACGTCATGAGTTGAGGTTACTTATTTTTCTTGATATGTGTTTTGATTGTTTTGATGATTTGTAGGTTATTTGTATGTATGCATAAATATTTTTTTAGTTTTTCTTAAATATTTATTTTATTTTATTTTTTTCAATTAAGTTAAAACTTTTTAAAACAAAAATACAATTGATTCTCGCTAACTTGAACATAAAACATACGATAACTTGAACAATCCAATAACTTGAACATCCTATTTATTTATTTATTTATTGAAATAATTTACAAACTTAATTCATAACTCATTTTTAGAAAGGCATCAGGGTAGCCAGACCATATGATGCCGTCTCTTAACTATACATATTTATATTTAATTATCAAATTCTATATTTAAGGTAACTTTAAGTTAAACAAAATTGTAAAAAAGAAAATAAATTAGCAAAGCAAATTATGTTTAATTGAGAAGTGAAAAAAAAAAATTATATTTCATCAAATTTTTGGTGAGTGGATGTGGCATCTTTTATGTACTGAATGGATCGTACTTCTGATGGATTCAAGATTTCGGTTATGTTGTCTGATAATACTTACATTTGGCGAGATATAGGACATTCGACAAGGATATGTGCTATTTTTCCTTTGTAGGTATTATATAACTTGAACAGGCAATCTTCAAGGCTCGGTAACTTGAATTTTTTCATTACTAACTTTTATAAGTTGAACAATTAAGATACACTCCAAGTCATAAGGATAGAAGCAGACATTTTTGTAAAAAATTAAATTGATTTTTATTGCCGTTAAATGGTTGATTCACCAAAATAAAACTTGTTGGAAGAAAGACTAGTGCATTTACAACTTAATTCAGAATATTTAAATTTTAAGAGTGCAAGTTAACCATGACTTTCAATACTATTTGACTATAACATATATTCAAAATATACATATGCTAATAAATCGAGTCATGAAATTAGAAGCAGTCAAAATATCAACGGTTTTTGTGAAGTGGTAAGTCTTTCTTCTATATAAAAGGTAAAATATATTTATTTTGAACCCTTTGCGGTATATGTTAGTGCAAATGGGAAAGAAAAAATGTTTGAATTTGGAGGATAGGACAAAAGTACATGTTTATCAATCTGAAGGCCTTTCAAGACGTGCTATAGCTCGAATCAATCAAAATCAACTGAAGTGATCATGCTGTCGGCCATTATTTAAAGAACCCAACATTTTACGGGAAACTATACAAAGGAAACACTTCTCCGCTTTAACTCCCCGCAAAACCCGAAAAATCAAAAAAATTGCATCTAACTCAGCCTTCTCAGCGGCTAAAATCAGGCATCAGGCTAATGTTACGGCAAGTTTATCAGCTGTTACCCGGGTAATTCGAAATGCTTAAAAAAGCCACCACTAAATGATGCCAGGAAGAAGCAACGCTTGTGTTTTGCGAAAGATCACATGACCTGGAAAGTTCAGCATAAAGTTAGCTCAGAAGATTGACGAAAAGTATTTTTTCTGACGAAAAGAAATTTAACTTGGATAGACCAGTAGCTACAATTACTATTTTCATGATCTGAGGAAAGAGCAGGAGCCTTTATGAAAGAGGGAAATAATACGATGACAAAAAAGAGCTGATTACCGCCATTAAGTTGGCCTGGAGTGAAATTTAATTGAAATACTTGGCATCACTGTATAGTTCTCTTAAGGACCGAGTTTTTGAAAGGTGTAGGCTGCACACATTATTAAGAAAAGGAAATGAAACTAATAAAATCTTAAAAACAAACAAAACCATCTTTTTTCTGTATTTTTTAGTGCCTCAAACTTATGACCCGATAAAACTACTAAAAAAATACCTCAGTCAATATTTACTCTCATAGATCCGGTAAACTTTTTTTCATGAAGGGTTAATAAAGGTTTCTCTATAGCACGTTAATCAATCTCTCTTATGGCTTACAAACTTTTGTTCTCTTTTCGACATAACCGGAGAAATTTCAGTTTAACTTTTGAAAAATTTGTGCTTCTAACCTTATGACTTGGATTGTATTTGTAAACTCTTTAACTTGAACAAATTTCAAGCAAATTTTATTTGAATAGTTTGAATTTTCTTTTTATAGTTCACTACGTTCATACAAAAATTTTATGTAAGGGGAAACCCACGAAGTTTCCATTGTTTTTTTTTTTAGCTTAAGTTCTGCTTCCGTTTTCAAGTCAATTTAGCAAAATGAAGTGCGAGTTTTTTAAGGGGTAAAAATGTACAAAATAGGCTTAAAAGAGAGAATAAATTAGAATTTTAAAACATACAAAAAGAAAAAAGCTTAAAGTTTGGGCCAAATATACAAAAAAGGAATATTTTGTTGGTTTGATCCAATAACTTGAACAATCCATTAACTTGAACAGGCTTGGTTTCGTATGTGTTCAAGTTAACGAGAGTCCATTGTACGTAGTCGTGCCATAAATTCAGTAACTTAGAAAACAGACAGTAAAAACATAACCAGTATTTATTTCTCAGATATTTTAAGTATAATAATAGTATATTAAGGGAGTAATTATATTTCAAGCTCATCCAAATTAATCACCTTCAGTCTTTCAACAGGGTTTAAGTCTGAAAGGCCACTCATGTACCTAATTACACAGCACTTCAATCGGAATAATTGGCCACCGGTCTCTCCAGACTTAATTTTAAGCTTTTTTGATTACTTTGCAGCTTGCGAGATATCATGAGCTCCAATCTGGACCATTTGACTCAATCCGGCAGACTCAAATCAGGACTGGTGGAGGGTCATTTTTCAGCTCTGATTAAACCAAAAGCATGCTGCTTTTGATTGAACTTTTGCTTTGTGGGCTGGAACCAAGCTCCTTCAAAGTACCCAGTGCTTTTAAGAGAATAGGCTGTCATTTAGAAGCTCCAATTCTTCTTTCTCTAGAATCCCTTTTTAATACTGTTTAGCCTTTGTGTTGACCTCATATTCGCAAAAATGGAGTTTTTTGGCACTTTCATGGTTTGTATCCCACTTAACCATCAAAAAGGCTGATGATGGCCTCTTTAGACCCTAGCAATCCTATTCTTACCTTCTTAAGTGTGCGTTGCGTATGCTTAATCATTTTATTTGTTGTATTTTTCTGCATCCAAGAAAATTATTTCTCCGGAAAAACACATTTTTCGATGTTTCTGGTTAGCATAACGAGAAAGTACAGCTTTTGATCTTTCTAGGTTTATATTCCTTAGAACATCCTTTAGATAATACTCTGTTGTACGATAGAAGGCTCTCATCCCTCGGTAATTTTTAATGAGTCACAACATCGATCTCTAGCTTATTCTCATCTCCCTGGCCATCACAATCTGCCGCCGCAAGGATTTTCTTCGAATGCAAGCTAACACCGTTATCACCTTGCCCTTGTCCACAATCTTTGAGATCTACTTTCAAGGCTTTTTTTTGTCTTTGAGGAAGTTTTCCCGAACCGTTTTACTTCACCCCTCTCGAATATACGACTTATTCATAAATATTTGAATACGACTTATTAAAATATTGTATTTTATATTTATTTAACGAATCCGATGTTTCTTTACTGAGTGCTCTCGCTCTGATCTTTGACGCTCTGTGCTGCGTTAAATGCGATGAATCAAAATTAAAACTGGGTCCTATTCTTAAGTCTATTGTTCATTATTAATGATAAATTTTATAAAAGGCGATCGCAAGCGAATCTTATTAAATATTCACTATGAAAGTTTGTAACACAACTTATGGTACGAATACGTACTTTCTCTGCGTCAGTAAAATTAGCACTGTGGATAGATATGCACCAATTTTAAGTCCGCAACTCCTCAAAATAACTGCCGATTGATTTTGCCCTAAATCTTTAATTAGCAGGTAATATGCTAATTACATTTTTCATAACTTTACACTGAATTCAATTTAGTATGTGTGCAAAATTGAAGTGAAATATCAAAACTGTTTCTCAAAGTAAATTTTGATCGCAGCTTACATAAATATTCTGTGAAAAACTGTAAAGCAGAAGGATTCATGAGTCAAAACAAAACAAACAATCTTGAGAGGAACAGTGCTTTGTTCAAAAAATCGTGTAGTTAATTTATCAAAAAAGGTCAGAAAATTTACAGGATTTATGACTTAAAAGTTTTTATTTTTAAGTTCGACAAATATGTATGTTTATCGAGAATTATGCAAAAGATGTTTTGATGAAGTAAATGATACCTGTTCGGCATTAAAAAACATATTTGAAAAAAGGCAAAATTGCATTCAACCAATGTATGTAGCAATGTATGTAGCATTCTAGCGTGGTATAAGAGATCAGGTGCCAGTTACGTGTTTTTATTATAATTAAAGTGGTGTAACTCTTCTTAACGGTTAATGTTTCAAAAAAACTTTATTAGTTTTTTATAGGAAATTACCTCAGTCACCTGTTTGTAAAACATTTGTATGCAAAAACTTACCGTTTTCGAGATATTTGTGAAAACCCAATCTCGTAGCCTTTGATACCTTATAACTGACCTGGCGGTCATCTGATTTTTGAGGACTTTTTTTAGATTATAAGTAACATCAGCCTGTTACAAATTTTGTACTTTCTTTGGCATTCTTAATAGGCTGTGATAGGTTTTATAAAAAATCAACAAATAGTTTTTTCTTAAGGCAAATAAAAACTACAAGAAACTGTAGCTACCAGACACAAAACAAAATCGTCACAAATATCTTGAGAACATCCTATGGTATTGGCTTTTGGGTTCACTTTATTCTACACACTAATTAAACTGTTTTCGTCCTCATATCTCGAAAGCAAACCAATCTTACATTTCTAAAAGAACACAATACTTTCCTTCAAGTTATCTCTCAAATACAAATTAGGTTTTGATACTATGTAAATGTACCTACATGTAAAAAAGTAACTTTATTTCTTTTTTTTTTAATAATGTGAACACCTATGGTGGGCTTTAGGTCTTTTTTGTTTTTGTTTTAAATTTTGTTCTTGAATTATTACATTTTAGGTGTGGTTACACCCTTCTTCAGACAATTTTATAAAAATTAATATATATGTATTTATTTGTTCAAATCAGCAAAGCATTTTGTGAACTGTCTTTTTAAAGATTTTCAAACAATTATCGCAGATACAAACAACAAACAATGAAATAATTTGTGCATATAACTTTTTTAAAAAAATTGTCTGAAGAAGGGTGTTACCACGCCTGAAACGTAACATTTAAGAAAAAGTTTTTAAAAAAAGACTTAAGGTCCACGATAGGTTTTTAATTTACTATTAAAAAGGTCCCGAAAAAGGACATATATTTTTTTTAATATGTTTATATTAACTACAATTTTAGATAATAAATGAGAGCGCTATACAACTAACGGAACCAAAAGCTAAAAGCGGAAAATATAGTTTTATCTGCGTTTGCGGCGGAAATGGATTTCAAGAAACCTTCGTTAATGTCGGTAAGTTTTGTGAATTTTTAAATAATAGAGGCAGTTGAATGATAGAGGCAGTTGAATGACCGATGCTTCACCAAATCGGATATACACATTCAAATAAAAAGAAATTTTATAATAAAAATCGTATTGTAACTGAAAAAAGGAAATTGAAAAAAATTCTATCGAAGACACTGATTTTTTAATTTAATAATAGTTTGATTTATTTTTATGTTTCCCATACAAAATATCGGTGATAATTCACACGTGATAATGCCGTTTTTTTTCACGCGTTTAAGGTAGAACCATAATAATCGGAACACCACGCAAATGGTCGTACGAAACAAAACCGAGCAAATAATTCCAGTTTGGTACTAGAGATAGATAATTACTCTCAGAATGCCCATCTTGACATAAAATTCCTATTGAGGTCACTCTGTTTCATCTCTAGATTGGATGTCAGAATATTTCTCAACGATTATATCCTGATTAGTTTCACACGGAGTTCCAAACAGTTTGAAACCGCCAGAATTATGCTGTTTTCCTTTGGACACCTAGAAGCATTCCGAAGCGTCTAGAAGTTCTGAAACCAGATGAGTTTCTTAAATTCTTCGCACTATTTCGGACTAAATGTCAAATTGTGATGAGTGGGGATGAAATCTTCTCAGAGAGAAGAAAAACTGTCAAAATGTCGGGAACAGTTCACGTATAAAACTAATTTAACTTAGGCAAAGAAATATTCTCTTATACTTCATATTAAATCATGAAACTTAAATTTGTTAAAAAAAAGGAGACAAAAAGTGGAAATAAACAAGAAGAATACAAATTTTCTTCTTTAAAAAAGATTTGCTTAATGACACATGCATTTTAGGAAAATCGTTTGATTGATAAAAAGATAAGTAAATTAAAAATATTATGCACTTCTACCAAAAACAAACCAAAAAAAGTAACACTAAGGAACCCTAGCTATTTGTATTTTACTTTGTTATTTGAATTTAAACTGATAATTTTTTCAAATCTGATATACGAACTCTGGCACTTGACAACTAGTACGAAATGGCCACAAGAAATGTCTCTGACCAAATGTGGCAAGGGGGGGAATTTTTTACTCTGAATCTGGCGGTTTCAAACTGTTTGAAACTCGGTGTGGAACTTACCATTCCATTGGCACAAAAATCCTCCTCTGCTTCTTCTGAGAAGAAAATTTAGCTTTTTGATTTGAAGTGTCAAAATCCAATCGAGAAGCAGAAATACACTCAAATTCAAACGTCAAAACAAACCGTAGTGCAAAATTACATTTTTTTTTATTCCATTCAGATCAATTGTGGACTCGAAAACAAAGATTTTAATAGGTATAATTTAATAAACAAATTAGGAAAAATTATTATTTGTAAGTTATGGGAGGATACACAATTGTTTTTAATTTAATTTTTTGTGTGCTAGGAAAAAGCTTTTAAAGGGTTTTTTTTAGATATATGGTTTTCAATCTGGCAACATTTTTTTCAGAGTAGCTCTTTTTGACATCTGTCACTTGATTTGTGCTCATTTTGATTTGCCAGTTTTTGCCATTTCATAATGAATAGACTTACTCCTCAACAACGTTCGCAAATCATGCAAATTTATTACCAAAACAATGGAGCCACCATTTTGAAAAAGAGATTGGTTATTACCAAAATAATGGTGCCACCATCTTGAAAAAGAGATTGGTTTTTATTTAAATTAAATTGAAAATTTACATTTGATTTTCCAACAAAATGTCTAACTAAAATCTTATGTACACGATAAAATTACCTGCAAAATAAGCGATTAAAGACCTCTGAGAGTTATAGTGGGTCAAAGAATATTATAATGTTTTTTTTAGTTTTCATTAATGGATGGGCCTAAATGAGAATAATTTAAAAAAAAAATCCTCAATTTTTGGATTTTTTATTTCCATCCCCTATAGTCGCTGTAGGGGCAACGTTAAGTTACCCCGACGCCACACAGACAAGTACTGGCAAGCAAGTTGCAGTGCAAACACATTTGTTCACTAAGACATACAAACCGAAGCAACTTACTGATTAACTGGCATGGAATTTTCAAAGCCAGTAGTGAGGCAAGTTGGGAGACAAGCAAGTGGAATGCAAGTGGGAAGCAAGTGGAAGGCAAGTGAAATGCAAACTACGAATTTGACAGGCAGTGTATGTAGCCAACTTGCTTGCCAATACTTGCGCGTGTGGCCTCGGGGTTAATTTCCTTTTCTTTTTTTTGTTTTGAATACTAGGTGATTCGCGTAAGATCTGTCAAAAAATTCAGAGTATGAATGTTGGAAGCAGACAAGAAAAAAAAATCTCACGCGAGGGGGATATTATTTCACCCCACTTGGTAGGAAGATCAATTTTATAAAAAAAAATAATTAAATAGAAACAAAAATGGAACAACAATGACAACACTTCACTATTGCCTTATAGCTATTTGGAAATGCAAGTGTATTCTTGGGGTTTACTTTCAAATTGATTACTTTTGAAGAATATTTTAAGCAAAAAATTGTTTTAACTCAACATTTTGAAGAAAAATTATTTTTTTATTTTTTTCATTTGAAAACAATTTTTGTTAAACCTATTTATTAAATGAAAAAGTTCATTAAAGTTAAAAAAATCATAAGAATGGACTACTGGCTTTCCAAACAGCTAGAACACACGAGGTGATATATTACCCCCCTCCTTTAAGTTTTTTTATTGTCTTTTTCCAAATAACATGCCCTCAATTTTTCGGCAGACTTACGCGAATCACCAAGTTAGTGTGCAGAAATAAAAAAGGAAAATTTAATTAACCCCTACAGCGACTAAAGGGGATGAAATAAAAATCTGAAAAAAAATAGGAACTTTGTTTCTTCATTTAAGTTTAGTACGCTACTGATGTGAAACGAAAAATCCCATGTAGAAATGGCACAACGAAATCATAAACGAAAAATTTAGTTCTTCTTTTCGTTCTGCAGTACGCTGTTCGATGCGTGAAATTGATTATTGTAGCTCATCATTTGGAGAAGTCTATACTCTTTTATTGCACAAAAATAACTAACCAGAGAATTTATTGTATGCAAAAAAATTACATTTATGTTTTTCATATTTAGCCAGTTTATATTTCTGAGATCTCAGAGGACTCAGAGCGCAAAAAAACAAAACAAAATTCCTCCCAAAAATTCCTCACTTTTCCTCTTAAAAACTGAGACTGAAATTTTTTGGATTCGCTTGCTCAATTATTTTTTGTCGCAGTAAATTACATAAGAAGAAAAGAAAAAGAGAGTTGTTTTGACTTCTATGTGAGGAATAGTGTTTATATTTTATTCTCCTGCTCTGTCTAAAAATTGAGGAAAAATACTGAGCGCTCAAGAAATATAAACTGGGTAATTTATTTTGTTTTGTTTCATTACAGCATGGCTGCCTGTGAATTTTTTGCATTTGCAATTGTTTTAATTTTTTGAACTTGTGCAACTGTCAACGAATACTGTTCCGCTTCGATTTCGTAATTATTTCGTTGTCTTGTTGAAGACCAACTAAATATTTCGTTTCACATCAGCAGCGTACTAGGCTTTAGAAGATTTGAGCCCGTCAAAGGTGACCTTTTTGTAACAAGCAAAATTTGACTTCGCCCAATCAGTAAAAAAAAGTTTAAAAACTTGCACCAAGTGCCAAATTATTACCATCTGATTGTGCTGCGCAATTCATTTTGGACTGCAAAAGTTTTCAAAGACCAGATGAAAAACACCAAATCACAATTCGGGCGTGCCATGTGTATTCCTTGTATTCGCTCCATTTCGTACGACCACTTGCGGGGACTTCCGATTATTATAGTTTTACTTTAATTGAAATGACATAAAAAGTCAAGTCATTTGCGTAACATTGTAAGTCATATCAATAATAGCATTTGACCCAATAACTTTTGGTCTGCCTACCTAAACAGGTGTCGAACAGGTGTACATCAAGGAGATAGAGAGCAATGAAGTTTCCAAAAACTACTCAGACTTACACATAATCCTGAGCGTCTTTTGGAAACTTCATTGCTATTTATCTTCTTGGGAAAAAGGTACAGAGAGTTTGACCTATGACAACAAATATTATTAAAAATTGCAAGCTAAATATTTGTTGTATGTACACTTTTTCCCTCCGACCAATAAGTATTGAAATAAATCCATGCAAAAAGGTATGTCAAATTTTATACCTATTCGACACGTGTTAAGGTAGGCAGACAAACGGTTATTGTTTCAACCCCCAATAGGCTATTATTAATATGAATGACAATGTTACGCAAATGACTTGAATTTTTATGCCGTTGGCTCTTAGACTATTAAGTGCTAGTTCTTCAGTTCAGGATTAAATCTGAGTTAATTCAGAGTTAACTAATCTTGAAAATAAATTAGACCCAAGTTCAGTGCAGCATCAGTTTTTCAGTTGATAATTACCTAACTATATTTTTCAATTGTCAAAAATCTGTGGTCATCGATGTGCGACAATATGGGTAACACCCTTCTACGCCTTTCACGCATAAAAATAGAGATGATGCAACAACAGAATTGCACTATTCATAACTTCCACTATTGAAATTGAGATGGCACTTAAAGTGAAAAAGTCCTCAATTTGGTTTCTGAGTTAACTCATCAAATAAGATGAGTTAGTTGGAAGTTAACGTAGGATTTCAATTGACTGAAAAATAAGGTTATGGAGCTAACTCAGGTTTGACTCCAAGAGTAGGATGATCTCGAACTGAAAAACTGGCCCTAAGAGGTACTTACATAGGGACGAGTTTACAAAAAAGATATCATTTATTTTAAAAGTCAACGGTTACAGTTTCAAATATTAAATATTTTTTTTACTCTTTTCAGGTTCATCTCCAAAGGATGTGGATGATTTTGACTGTGTTGTTTCGGAATTTCGCGAAATGAATTGCACTATTTACACGAGCATTGAAAATATTTTCACAACCTACTATTTACTAATAGGAGAATCAAAGGTAATTTTTGAAACGTCAAAATGAGTTGCGTGGAGGCCAGTGCCCAATGTGAGGAACACGGTTGAATATTTCGAATTTCCTTGCTTATAAAAAAAAGATGGAGAATATTTCCAACTTCTAGTAGAGAATTTTTATACAGGTTTTTCTTGCTGCTCAGGATTTGATTTTTTGCCGAGTTGTTAATGGTGTTGGTCTGAACAAAACATTGTCAAAAATCTAAACAGATGCTTAATGTTCGCACTTTTCTCAGGAATTGTTATTTGTTGGTTATTTTTGTGACCTCTTTACTTATAAAATAAACTCCTATGTGAACTTGAGGTCAGTTTCTGTTTTTTGTTTTAAAAAGTTGCGATGTTTCAGGGGTGATTACACGCTTCTTCATACAAATTTTAACGTCCCTTATCAAACAAATTTGATATCCGAATTTGTAGCTAATTAAATGCTAATTTGTTGCTCAAACCAAAAATTTGTAGCTCGGGTACTTTGTCTGTTATTCAACTTTCCGCTGAAATAAGCCTGAAGTTAGCGGTAAAAATCTAAAATAATACGAATTTATTTTTTCAATTGTAACCTGAATTAATGCAAATTTGTTGCCTTAACCCCTAATTTGAAGATCTAACGGTTTTCTTATTGCCCAAAATTGTAGCCTTTTAAACAACTCATTTGTTGCCCATCAAAAACTATTTTTTTATCTTTTTATATAATTTTATATACACAGTTTTAGTTTAAGAAAGCGCACTTCCGTTTTCACTAGCATAGAACCGGAAAAAAGCCAACGAAATCTTAAGAAAATAGATTTTCAAATATTTTGTTTGCAAAACCACTTGGGTGGTCAGCTGAGCTCGGCTTCGTAGTGGTCTTGGCCTTGGCCCTGATGAAAAATCAAACATTTTCACAAGCTTTTATCAACGTACTAGTTTTGGGAGGGGTTTTATGGTAGTAGTTCAAAAATTTTACATTTCATTGAAAAAAAACACGCTTCCACTACAAATATTTTTGTAGACTTTGTTGATTCTAATTATTTATGACAAATTAAATATGTGGACCAAATTGGTAAAATCTTACTTGTTTCACTTAAAATTCACTAATAATTTATGAAAAAGACTATAACTTTTTTAAGGTAGTTGTATCAAGTTTATTTTTAATTAATAAGAAAGGGCATTCAAAAATACCCTTTAATCATGTGTCATATACTTAGATTATACCAAGATAAATATTTTAGTTTGTTAAACTTTCATATTCCCCCTCCCCAGCACTTTGAAAGTGACTTTCTATAAAATCAACTTTGGATACAATAGGCGTGTTTTATTGAAAAAGTTATAGCTAGCACAGTAAAATTTCCCTTGGCAAACAACATCAAACCCAAAAGTATCGATAAATAAGTCAGTAAAAATGTGAATATAAAAGTTGAGATGAAAGTTTCGTTAAGTTTAAACTTATGTGGTGCCGGAATTGGGTTCACTATAAAAGTGAGTATAGCGTTTTATTGGTACTTTTATTGCTGCGCTAGCTATAAATACTAATAAAACGCACCTAATGTCAACAATGTTTAAATTTTAATAATATAAATATTTTTGTTATTTTTTTTGGGCTTTGCATTTTCCCTTTCCAAACGGCTTTTTTCCACCCTCTTCATGCAAGAGGAAGGGAGGGAAAAAATCAATAATGTGTAACGTATAAAACAAGTGACAGTCCGTTTCTCGTTCTTCTGACAGTGTTGCTACCATGACAACACTTCTTAAAAGTAAAGTTAGGTCAAAATGATAGGTTGGTCTCACTAACAGCCCCACTAGCTTACATAATATGTCCACTCGCTAGGTCAAAGTTTTAAAGACCTTTTTTGAAAAAAAATTCTTACTGACCTGGTTCACGTTTTTCAGGCACCAACACATGATTGAGGTTGTTTTTTTTTCATAGTGTAGTTTTAAAAGCGTGTGGACTTTGCTTTTATCAGTTTTGCGAATATGTCTTTTGTAAATATGCTTTTAAATAATAGCATATATTTTTAGAATTTGTTATTACCATCTAGTATATCTGTGTGAGAATACATGTGAATTGATAAGGTACTTATTCCGAGTTTCCCTACTTATTATTAGATATACTCTGGTTAAGGTCTTTAAATAAAGCATGATACGCTACATTCTCTGAAAACCATTGAATTGAGGCAAAAACATTTATATACTAAAATGGTGAGTAAGTCCCCCCTCAATTCGGTTTGCAGCATAAAAACTAATTATCAATTTAAACACAAGAACTTTGAGAAAAACTATTTGAATTAATGTTTTTTGCACTTTCTCAATGGACTTAATAACTAAAAAATCAGTACAAATATTAAAGTTGGGAAACATTTGTAATCAAATACATAATCTTAATAGGTATATGCATGGAATCGAAAAGTCGTACGTCCAAAACGAGAGCAGGAGTTAAATAATAATAATAATTGAATTGCATTTTGCATCCCTTTGAAATCCTTTTTTACTACATTGTGCTGAACTTATTAAAACGATAATAATTTTTTTACTATTAACGAATTTTAATTTATTATTATTATTTTATTTTATTTAATAATATATACAAAATGTGTTTTAGAAAAGGTCTTAGGTACATTAAAAAAAACTGCTAAATTGGCACTCCTTTTGCAAACCATACCTATGGTTTATAACTATATTTCGACTACGGCCACCAATTCTATTCAACAAGTTCTAGGAAACATTTTGATGCATACACACAACATTGGTCACAAGCTTCAAAAATTAAATTATTATAATTTATATTTATTAATCAATTGTAACCAAATTCACATTTTGATCATTTTGAATGTTCCTATACCCAGCAGCAAAAGAAAAGGAAAATATTGTCGATCCAGCTTCATTACAGTAGCTACATAATATGGATACATAAGCCGAGAAACACTGCATAGTGGTTCCGTCATGCCGATAGACACAATATTTATATCAGTAAATGGGCATATTCAGACAGATTTTGAAATAAAAACAGTAAGAGGTGTGTGCATCCGCAACCTTCCGCAGCTAATTCAACTTGCATTTGAAAGTTTATAAATTTACCTTTCCAGCATTATAAGATTTTGTGGGGGCATAACGAGGCGTAACAGTTAAAAGTTTAAAAGAAAAATAAGTCCCTGTTTTATTTAAGTTTTTTGAAAGCCTTCACAGCATCACTGTTATTCGTATAGCGTATAATGTTACATAATGGAAGTCTCATTATCAAATAATATTTGCAAGAAAACAAAACAATTCACAGGTAATGCAAACAAAAACAAAAAATTATTTCAGTGGACTAAAACTGAAACGCTATGTGTTCTTGCGATTGATCTTGGCATTGACGAAAAATATCATTTTTCTTACTACTTATATTGAGTTTGGATTTTTCTGAGCCAATTTAAAATTCTTTGGAAGAATCTGTTAAGAATAATTTTTTGAATTATGGTCTACTGTGGGACCATACTTTGCACTGCTTCAATTTGCAATTTTATTTGCATTCAATTTGAGTAGCTGACAAGCTTCGAAACGCTAGAATGCACGTTTTTCATTACATTTACAATTAATTATCTTTTCATTTTCAAAACGTGTCCCCAAAATTTATATTTTATAATACTAATATAAAGAAATGTTGCTGGATATAAGAAAAAGTGAAAGTTTTTTTTAACAATTTTTTGAAAGTAGAGTGACGACTGGATTTTATTTAGTTTTATTTAAAAACAAATAAAAGAAAAAAATTATATATATGTATGTATTTATATTTATTTTTAGTAACTTTGATCAAAGGATCATTTGTAGTCAACCCAGAACTAAAGACCAGAAACAGAAAACGCCACTGATTATAATGACAAAAACAATGAATTTGTATATTATTTTGTTGCTGTTTCCGGATATCTCATTATAATGCCAGTTTTCCGGCACAGTAGAAAAATAATGAATCTTTGCATTGAGCGCTAGTAAACCTACTCATCATACTCAACAGCAATGTGTCATACGTCATTCAAAAGGTAATTGCGTGTAATTCATTTTATTATATAGACGCCAGGCTATAAAGCCGGATATCTCGTGAAACCATTGGTTTTCAGTGGCTGTATAATAAAAGAAATAACATGCAATAACCGTTTTAATGATGTATGACACATTGATGTGGAGGAGGTTGAAGCCAAATCCAGTGTCTACAATTTTACAATAACATTTTCAATGATGTTATGACACATTCGTGTTGAAAAATGGACCAGCTCCGATACAATTTTGCCATTTTCCTTAATTTTTTTTTTAATTTTGAAAAACTGTCTCTGGGAAATTCTGGATCCTGAAGATCCGGGTTCGGGCAAGTAATTTGGTATCGTAGACCGAAAATATAATCGACCATGCTGCTGAGGACGAAAACTTAGATTACCTTAATATTTGTTAGACCAACATCGTATATAAATCAACAAAAAATTTGAAATACAGTAAGGTCTAGTGTACCTGTTTTATAATTACTGGATATTTATCTGGATAAGATCTTATATTGATATTGTAACGACTCTCACATTTGTACTATAATGACTCTCGAATGAACTATAACCACTCTTGAATAAAAGAAACACTGAATCTCGGATTAGACATGACACAAACCAACATGTGGAACTTCCAATACTAAACGTCAAATTAAAAGCTTTCGAAAGGGAAATTTATGGGAAATTTCCCCTATGGAAAGCTCTGGAAGCAAATACTAGAACCTTCCAGCTTTTTCGGGAACCTTGTGAAAAGTATAAAATCACATGTCTGACCGGCTGAGGACGCAGTTTATTTTTAATCGTGAATGAGTAAAGTTGGTTGCAATAAAAGTAAAGTTGGTGAATTAATTTCTATTGTGAACCTAAGAAAATATTACATTGGTGTCAGAAGTGGGATAAAACTTAATTTATTTGTGTTGAGATGATTTATTGTGCTTTAACAATAATTACAAAAAGTGAACGTGACTGTAAAAGTGAAAATAAGAAAAAGACAATGGGTAAAACTCTAAATGATTTTAATTTAGTTGAACTTATGGCAGAACCGAACAAGCGAGGTCTTCCTACTGCTGGAACAAAGAATGATCTTATAATTCGTCTGCAAGAAGGTTTAAGAAAACGTGGAGAAAACCCAGACACGTTTATATTTGACATTGAAAAAGAGGAAGAGCAAGAACAAGGAAGTACGCCGGACATAACAACTTTGATGTCTCAGCTGCTCGCCAGCCAAAAGAATCTTCTCGAACAAAGCCAAGAACAACGCAATGAACAAAAGAATCTTCTTGAACGATTTGATCAACAAAGCCAAGAACAAAAGAATCTTCTAGAACAGCAAAGCCAAGAACAAAAGAATCTTCTAGAGCAACAACGCAGTGAACAAAAGAGTCTACTCGAAAATCAAGAGAAAAAACTTCTTCAGCAATTCCAAGAACAGACAAGTCTGCTCGAAGGTAAGTTAGATGCCTTTGAAAACAGAATTGTTGCTCTTGAAGAGCGTGTTGATAAACAATTTTTGACTGTTGAAGCAAAGTTCGAAAAGGTTGAAGATAAAATCGAATGCATTACAAAGGAATTGGATAAGGTAAAGAAAATGAAGGTTGGAGGAAGTTTTGGCGACTGTCCAAAATGAAAGAAAATGTATCCACCAACCTTCGATGGACAAACTTCGAAGCAGAAGCCTTTGTCCGTGTTGTATCTGATATCAACCTTCAGCGAGCAATTCGAAATGCTAGAAAACGCACATTTCCTGAGGCATAAGCGTTCGCCCTGACTATGGATGCAGCACAACAGGCTTCTCAAGGAGTCCATCGAATAAGAGAAATAGAAATTGAGGAAAGGCTCATGCCAGAGAACAGCGTTCCAATGGAACCAGCGAGATGGACCTGCTCAATACTGGAATTGTAACAAGGCCGGACATCTCCAATGCCAGTATAGATTCCCACATAGAAGACCTGAATGTTGGACGTGTAACAAGATCGGGCACCTTCAACGCCAGTGCAGACTGCCACCTAGAAGACCTGCATGTTGGAATTGCAACAAGACCAACAAGACTGGACATCTACAACGCCACTGCAGATTGCCACCAAGAAGACCATGGAAATCCGACTACAAGCATTGTACTCGTGAAGAAGAGAAGGTGGTTGTTGCCATCCAGAGATTAAAAGCGGATTCCACTGATAGATTTGGATTGTATCCATGCAATACATATTAGGGAAAGGGTGACAAGCGTCATTCCAAAGAAAGCTATACAGTTGGAAAGCACGGGTTTCAAGTGTCCATGGATGTCAGCCATTTCAGACCAGATGAGTTAACGATGAAAACTGTTGGACACAGCGTGGTGGTGGAAGGTAAGAACGACGAACATGAAGATGATCATGGTTACATAAGTCGTCAGTTTATACGGAAGTATCAGCTGCTAAAGGGGTATGATGCCAAATACGTCACCTCAACAGTTTCAATGGACGGTATCCTAACAATCAAAACTCGACCAAAGGTTTTGGAGAACAACGAAAGAATAGTGCAGATTCAACAGACTGGCCCCATGAAATTGAGCGATAATGAAAGTAGAGGAGAAAGGCTGGGCGACATTCGGAAAAGTACAAGAGCAAATAGAAAACTAACAAGTGATCCAATGAAAATGCGACACGACACAAAAGCAACAAGCGAACGAATTCCAAGCAGGAGATCCTATGTGGCTTTATAATCCCCACCGTCGAAAGGGACTTTCACCGAAACTTCAACAAAATTGGGAAGGCCTGTATACTGTTGTAGCACGAATAAACGATGTCGTCTACCGCATTCAGAGAGGACTTAGAGGCAAAATGAAAGTAGTTCACAGTGACCGTTTACACCGTTATAAAGGTGAAGGAAGTTATAGATTTGCTCGGGACGATCAATCCTAAGGAGGGGGCAGTGTAACGACTCTCACATTTGTACTATAATGACTCTCGAATGAACTATAACCACTCCTGAATAAAAGAAACACCGAATCTCGGATTAGACATGACACAAACCAACCTGTGGAGAGTTTTGGTGAGCTTTGGAACTTCCAATACTAAACGTCAAATTGAAAGCTTTGGAAAGGGAAATTTATGGGAAATTTCCCCTATGGAAAGCTCTGGAAGCAAATACTAGAACCATCCAGCTTTTTCGGGAACCTTGTGAAAAGTATAAAAGCACATGTCTGACCGGCAGAGGACGCAGTTTATTTTTAATCGTGAATGAGTAAAGTTGGTTGTAATAAAAGTTAAGTTGGTGAATTAATTTCAGTTGTGAACAATAAATTGTTTCGTGGTAAGAAAAGTAAAGTGCTTTATTTTGTGAAGTAAATAAGTGAAGAATTTAAATAAATTGAATAAGTTTTATTTACGAACCTAAGAAAATATTACAATATTTGAATATAAGATTAATGTTATTTGATCTGAGATTTCACATTTTTGTGTAGATATTTCCAAGCATTATTTTTGTATGTTTATTATATATTGATTTCTTACATTCCTGTCTTTCAGGTAAAAAACATCACTTACAAACAGTTTAATATTCTTGAGAAATTGGTTTTTACTGAATCAGGATCACTATATAGCACTGGTCAACAGTATTACAATGTAACTTTTATAGCATCAAATGAGTTTGGAAATAACAACGTAAGCAAAATTTTTGATCAATATAGCATAGGTGAGTACCTATATTTTTGATATAAAAAAATGGTAATGTTTAATGTTTAAAATTTGTTTTCTTAAGTTAAACCAGAATTACATGATGTGGAACTTTCAAAAATTAAAAGCGATGGCGTCACAATTACTTGGAATGTACCAAATTTCACTGCTTATAAAAACTATACGCACGGCCTTATCTATAATATGTCTATAGAATCAGAGAAATTTAATTTTTTTAAGAATGATTTTGATATTGAAAATGATAATGACCAGTTTTGGGTTGAAGTCTCGAACTTATACTCATTCGTTGAATTCAGAGTTCATCTTCGAGTTAAGGCAAACTCAACTGCTAACATTGATAAATTGTGGAGTGAAAAGTTTGAAGCTAACTTCACAACATTATCAAGCCGACCAAAAAAATCGCCTGAGATTGATGTCGGAAGTTTCTATCTTCATCCTAAGACTCTTCCTGAATTTCATCCTGAAAGAAAAAATATAACTTTATTTTGGCGACAAGTACCCGAGTGTGAACAATATGGACCAAATTTTACTTATCAAATAACCAATATTAAGGAAAATGAAAAAGAAATAGGGTAAGTTTGATTTTATAAGTACAACGGCGATCAAAGATATTTCAATATTTTTTTAAAGGAACCAGACCAAAAATTTTCTTACACCAGATAGGGATTTGAATCCTTTTAGAATTTCAAAGTTTATTTCACTAAAACAAAAAAGCTATAAATTGAACTGTGTTCTATTTTGTGTATAGAACGTTTTGAAAACTTGAAAAGCCACAAGTCGATTTCAACGAATTGAAAAATTCTAATTCAATTTAAAAAATCCAACTAAAGGACAATGGTCAAAATTAATTGGACTTTAGCAAAAATATGTATGAGCCAAAAGTTGCGAAACTGTACAATGTCCCGCACTCTTCTCACATGTCGTGGTAAGGAGTTCCATAAGCGGGTTGCATTGCTGAAGAACTGACGTTCGGAAGTCCAACAGGAAAAACGAGGATAAACGAGCTGTTTCGATCTATTAGACGAGGACATACGTAGTCTGTCAAAGAGATAACAGGGTTGATGTGTTTGAATCACATTAAATAGTAAAATCAAGGTCCTGTATCGCATTAAATTGTCAAGGGAAAAATTTGAGGTATGGTCAAATCTTTTCAAGCCATAGGTGTAACGTGCGGTGTTGTTGTAGGCAACGTTAATCTTACGCCTGCTGATAGAGTCACTTTGGCAAAAAATCTCGCAACCATAGGTAAGTATAGGAATGACAAGCGTTTTGGCCAACATTAAACGTGTTTTCATGGGAGTGAAGTATTGTGTGGATCTAAGCAGACGAAGCATTCCATAAACTTTACCAACTGCCACATTGATATGCGTATCCCAACTTAATGTCCGGTTGAACACTATTCCTAGATTCTTAGCGGTTTGAACATATTCTATAGGAGAGTTATTTAACACTATAGAAGGAAAATATGACAGATCTAAGGACTTTCTACTGATAACGAGACATTTAGACTTCCGAGGATTTAAAAATAACCCATTATTCAAGCAAGCACAATCTTCAATAAGGCCTATGCGACAACTTTTAAATAGTTGGACGTCATCAGCATACATTTGAACGGAGGCAGTTGATATTTGCTGGGGGAGCTCATTAATATAGAGAGAGAAGAGAAGAGGCCCTAATATTGACCCTTGTGGTACACCACGATGAGTTGGAAGAAAGTCAGACAAATTATTCGCCACCGAGACAGCTTGCTTTCTGTCACAAATATACGACCGTAATAAATTGACAGCAGAAGAAGAAAATTTGTGTAACATCAAAAGCTTATGGCACAAGTTAAGGTGATCTACGGTGTCGAAGGCCTTGGAGAAGTCAAGAAGCACCAGAAACGTGACTCGATCCTCATCCATGGCCTGTCTGATATCTTCTATGACGTTAATAAGAGCAGTGATACAGCTATGTCGAGGGCGAAAACCAGATTGCCTGGGCGAAAGAAGGTTTTGGGATCTGAGATGTGCATAGATCTGCTTCTGCATTATTCTTTCGAACACTTTGGATAAAAAAGGGAGGACAGAAATAGGCCTATACTCACTTCCGTTAGGACTTTTGGGGATAGGTATGATCTTGGCCAACTTCCATTGACTAGGAAAAACACTTGTCATAAGGACTGTGTTAAATATGTGCGTAATAAAGGCTAGGATTACTGGAAGAATTGCCTTAACAAAAACAGGATGAATACCTCAATACCAATGGCATTTGATTTAATTGATACAATACTCTCAACTACATCGGTACTATCGACTTGTTCAAATTGGAAAAGTTGTTGCTGTATGTCTGAGTCGATATGTGAACGAAATGTAATGGAACTGATCGAAGAGACTTCTGAGAGTGAAGGATATGGAAGTGTTGTAAAACTATGATTGAGTTGATTTACATCAACATCATCTTGAACAAGGTTTTTTTTTCTAACTCCTAGTTCCTTTAAGTTTTTCCACAGTTGTCTCCCGCTCATATATAAACTTAGACGCCTGCTATACACTCCTATTTTTGCTGTCTTAATCTTGCAAACAACGAAGTTCACGATACATGCAGTGATGCACATCCAACTTGTAACGTTTCTAGCGGATGTAGGCTTGATTTCGTAATTTCAGAAGTTGCCGGATTTCATCTGTAAACCAAGCTTTGTTTTGGTGGTTAACAGATTTGGTCACAAGGGGGACATGTTGGTTAAAGAGGTTAATGATATTACCGTTAAGGAACTCAATTTGCTCAGTTGACGATGTTAATCTAAACACTCTCTCCCATTCAATACTTCTTGTTTGTTGCTCTAGGGTAGCATAATCAACATTGTGGAAATCTCGATATTCGTAAGACGTTGAAGAATTATTTACACCAAAGTCGAAAGTTAAATAAATTAGATCATGCCTAGAGAAGGCAGGTGCAGAGAGCTGATCATAAAACAATATGTTATTTGACTCACTAACAAAGAACACATCCAAAAGTGTATTTGTATTCCAAGAAAAATGAGTAGGAATATAAGTATTCACAGGGAACAAATTAAATGTTCTCATATCATCAATTAAGGAAGTATCTACCTAAAGATTGCTATTTAAATCACCGACTAAAAGAACTTTGGATGCACCTACAGATATTTCTTCTAAGAGGTTTAAAAGTGGGTTAATGCTGATATTCCGGTTAGGTCGGTATACAACTCCTAAAATTAGATTATTTTTACCAGATATTAAATTTATAAAAACATATTCCATCTGACTTTCAACTCTGGACCTGCAATTAAACTTAAAAGTTATACCTTCTCGCAAATAAATTGTAGTTCCACCACCTCTACCACTTCTATCAGCCCGAAAAAGTCTGTATCCACATAAACGATATACTGGTAAAAATTCCTAGCATCTTTACACTTTACGAAAGTTACAGCAGCTATTGCATTTTACATTTTTTTGCCTTTGGTGAGCCTGTAAAAATAGTAAATTTCGTGAAAAGGTGTGTCCTCTTCCGTAAATTTGTTCTGGAAAGTGTGCAAAAATATGATAGATATTAACATAAATTAGTAGTCTATAGGAAAAGCTTTATCCAGGTTAGTTGCACTTAGTGATAAGCTGAAAGTTATTCAACTGGAGAAAAATGTATCCTCATATGCAAATCTTTTCTATGTATTGTTGTATGCAATATGTATAACATAGGAAATAAATTATAAAATAAGCTAATCTTTCAGAAATCTTCAGAAAAATCAACAGAATGCTACAGATTTGCAATATTTTTCACGAGAAACAAACTGGCAGCTTTAAGAAAATTTCCTGTGCACCTAAAGGAGGACAATATTGAATGTTTTTCAGGTTTGAATGAAGGTTTGCAAGGAAACATGCTTGAGCTCCGAGCTGATATCCATTTATAATGAAAACTCAGCCTCCGAGGATAAGTATACACAAAAAATATCTCTTATATATACCTACATACCTGCAAAGTTCTTCTTCATTAAAATACGTTTTTGTTGTCTTCTCAACTTAATAAAGATCGAGATTGGTCGTCCCCCAGATCTTCGAATACAAGGTTTGTTCGTTGAGCGCTGAAGTTACTCTGGGGTCGCGCCAAAGTTTTTTTTAAAGAACCTGAACTAACCCTGACGAGCCAATTCTGTGTTTTTTGAAACCTGGGATCGCCCTGACTTATAGATCTATCTTTTTTGCTGGGGCGAGTAGAGTTTAAGAATAAAATGTCAAAGTGGCAGGAGCTCTGAAGCATTTTTTTGTTGTGGATTCACGTGCTGCAGGTAATTCTTTTGTTTATGAAATGGAAATTCAAGGAGTATATACAAGTTTACTTAAATAATAACAAATAGGAATAGAAAATGGAAATTGTGATTTCTTTTTTTATGTTTAAATCAAATTTTGTTTCTTGCTTATCTCAACAACACAATTGAGAGCCATTTGGTGTTTTTTGAGAAGCAAAAAATCCATTTTTTTGACAATTCTTGGAGTTGTCAAGAAAACCAGAGTCAAACCCGGGTAAACTTCAACGAACAAACCTACAGTTTTCGAGCATAGAAATTAATTTTTATCAATTTATTAACCAAGCAATAAAAATGTTGTATTCTTCGCACTAGCTTTGATGGAATAACTTAAATAAGAAGTAAATAGATTTTAAAATTTTGTGTCTTCCATTTTTGCATATCGTTAATTGTTGTGGTTCCAAAATATATTTCGATCATATTTAGGGTTCCATAGCTAAAAAAGCTTGGGAATCGCACTGGTATAGATATATACAATAGGGTGCCCCCTTTTCCCAAAATAATTTTTTAATATCAGAAAACCCATAGATCTTAATTCAAAAGTTAACCAATTTCCTAAAACAAGGCTTCTGATCAATTTTTTTTAAGATCATTAACTCGTCCATCTTAGAAATTTGTTTCCATATACATAGAGCTGTGAATTTGAAAAAAAAAAAAAAGTCTTAAAGACTAATAACGACTAGTCTTCGCTTAGCTAGTGAATAACTCTTTTCACACAGTGATTCAAAATAAGCATCTATATACTAACTATTGTACTTCATAAAAATAACATTTCAGCGATATATGAACGTTATTGTTCAGTGGCCAAAATGACTATTATACTTTTTTTTTGAAAATAAACTATACAAAGATACTTCCGTTAGGTATACAAAATTTTATTAAATTGAACCGTTAACGAGAAAGTTAAACCGATTGCACGGGCCGAATTACGGCTTCAGTGACGGAGTGAATGAGTGCCATCAGTGATAAAAAGTATAAAAAAGTACCCAATTCAAATTTTGGTATACAAGATTGTTCGAAACGTGAGCAGTAGTGCCAAACTCACATAATTCAGTCACGTATTACTCGATAACTGATGCGGTGATTGGGCTCCAGGTTTTCAAATACGGCATTCTACTAAAAATTATTAAGGTTGGAGTGCCTATTTTAAGGCATAGTACCAAAATTGTAAGGGATATACATATATATATATATAATTACATAACATTAACGCAACCCTGGTGTAGCTATATATAGTCCTTTTTCTGGTTAAAGAATATTTGTTTAATCTCTGTTATCTATAAATACCCCTCCCGAATAAAAACAAATAATATTTCTTCATATTTTACAGAGTCCTATTACCTCCCACGAAGAAAAATTTTGCTACAATACAAATCGATTGGAAAAACACATCACAGTATGAATTTACATTGAAAAGCATAAACCAAAATGGACCTTCGTTAAATACAAGCATTTTAAAAATAGGTCCACGCTTTTCAAATATACGTACACATGAAGAACAATTTGGACCAATAACAAAACTGTTTTACAATCAAAGTTATGAAGTGTTATGGCTAAAACCAATTAATTTCACAGCTTTGAGTAGTTTCACCCTTTTTTGGTGTTCTGCAACAGAATTGAATAATCAGTGCACGGTAAATCTTAAGTTTGTTTTTAAGTGTTACCTAAATTAACGTTTAAAATATTTTCATTTTTATAGGGACCAATCAATTTTAAAACCTTAGACCGAAATACGTTTAGTTACACCACCAAAAAGTTAAATACAACTCTCAACTTTGCCCTGTCAGAAAACTATTATAATAACAGTTATAGCAGTGGTATGATGTGGGCCAAGTGTAGCCTGAAGCCTGAGTCAAATTCATTCCAATTCAAGTTAAATAATGTAACGATACCTACAGAAGATAGTATCACAGTACAATGGGTTGAAGAATGCTGGCACATGACAGTTATTGATGGATACAATGTGACATATTGCGAAGATAATACCAACGATTGTATTACGGAACACATTTCTGATAAGACTGCTAAGGATTACAAAATAAATAAATTGAAACCATCAACTTCATACAAAATAACGATTACACTAAAAATGAAACTTGGTTCGATTCAAATAAGCGATTCTATAGTTCGCACAACTAAAAATGGAAGAAGTAAGTATGTTTTTGATCTAGCAAATAAGCTTTTTAAATGTAGTTTTCTCGTTTTCGCTTAGTTTAGGAGTTATAACGGTTTTTATGATTCTATCTTTGCCAAACCCCGACTGATTCTTAAAATTTTTATTTTATTCAAACAAAAAATTTCAACCGTTCAAACTCAGCCTACAACTTTTTCTTGTTCAGATAACGGTTTTCCCGCAATGAATTACACTGGTCAACATGGTTTTTTGTTACAGAGACCAAATAATACTTTTCTGTTTGTATGTTCACCTCGGATCTAAAGTCAGAAAAATTCCATCGGGCTACGTTTTTTGAGATATACCCCTTATAAAATCAAAAATCACGTTTTTGCTGTTTTCAAAGTTGTATTGAAACGTGAGGTAAATTGTTTCAAGAAAATTCGTAATGGTTTCTAAAAGAACTAATTCTGTTCTTTTACAATCTGTTTGAATCTTTCCGACATCTTTTTTCGTCTCGTTGAAAAGGTTATTATGAGTTCATCATTTCACTATACGAAAGTTAAGCTCCATGAGGTTCACGAGATACGAGATATTCGGAGATATTGTGTAGGAAGACGATATCCAAATATGCAGATGCATTATTGTTCTTTTAAGTGCTTTGGAGCCAAATATCTCGTGAACCTAATGGTTTATAGCTTAATGGCCATTAAACTAAATTATGCACTCACAATAACCTTTTCAACGATGTATGACACATTCGTGTCGTTTTGATAAATGGAACAGCTCTCACAAATTTTGGCCCATTTTTCCTTACATTGGGTGATATGCATAAAACATAATAAATGCTTTTTTTTTACTAACAAATTTCAAATTTCAAGTGTATGCTATTTCTGATATGCATAAAAAAGCATTAAATGCCGAAATTTAAGTATTTACTTCAAGCTATAGTATACACTTTTTTTGGATGAATTCTATTAGTAAATACTATATTTTTATGCATAAAAACTAGCAAGTACTTTTTTTCTCTAGTAAGTACTTGATTTTTTCAAGGTTACAGAACAGCAACATGAAAATTTCATTGTACATACTTTTTTGGGTTTATTTCGCAGCTAGGAGTTGTAATTTTATAATTGTTGATTTTATATTTTTTTTTTTTGCTGTGCCACCCTGTATGTCCCTGCTTAAAAATAACTACCTAAACCTATGCAAGTCGGCTATACAAAAAGAAAATAGCAAGGTCAACTATTAAATGTCTGAAGGAACTTCATGTTCGTTTTTCAACCACCAGAACTGGTTTTCCTGCTTTACCCTATCTCTTCGGTCCCGTTCGGACACAGTCCTACTGAGCCGAAGGTGCTCAGCTCCATCTTGTGCGAGGACGTCTCGACTGTAAAGGAGCCACCGATCTACAGTTCTACGGCCGACGTGGTAGGTTAGCGGAACCGCCGCTCTATCCTGGATCAGCCCTCGACTGTCTAGATAGAGGAATACATCGGGCGGAATAAAGCCACTTAGACGCACACTCTAGTAGTATTCGTACTTAGGGTAATAAGCCCCAAAAATTAAGCTGTTGGTTGAGGACATCGCTCATACATGCTGCAATGTGACCTCGAATAAGCTTCAGCAAGAAATTATCTATCCTGTTTATGTTGGCGCCGTTGTATAGAGCCAGGTTGGAATAAGAGTGTTTGTCCTCCGACTCTGGTGTTCTGTGCAATCCGAGGCAGCGTCGAAGACACTGCCTCCCAAACACCCGAATCTTTTCCATTTGAGATGGGGCAACGTTGAACCAAGCCGGGCATCCATAGGCAATCATCGGCCGGATAAGCAAATCACCTTAACCCTAACCCTGCTGTCAAGCCGGCTGCTATAAAACAACCGTTTCGTCAGGGCAAAAGCTCCCCTAGCCCTGGCCAGAGCAGCATTTATATGTCTGTCGAAATACAAATACTGATCCTTCCAGATGCCAAGGTAATTTACTGCACTTTTACTCGCCAGTGGATGTCCATTTGGCCCTACGATCACCAGCTTGCGCCAGTTTTTTCTCCTATCCCTTGTGGCTCTACGCAACGGAGTCCTAAACAAGATAGTTTCTGATTTCTGAAAGTTGATTTTCAACTTCCAGTCATCGCAATATTGCTGAATCTTCTTGAAGTCACGCTGCAAAAGAATCCTGATGACCTCGGCTTTTGGAGCTGTTCTGTACGCAATTAGATCGTCGGCATACGCAATTGCCTGAGTTAGACTACTTATCAGATCGCTGGTGTAAATGCTGAATAGAATCGACGAGTTGACCGCTCCCTGCTGAAGACCATTTTTAATATTAAAGGTTGTGGCAGAAGTTACATTGCCACTTTTGACAACAAACTTTCTGCCATTGAGCATATCATAAAGCATATATAATAGTGGTTTACTAATGCCAAGTCTGGTCAGCTTTAGATAAGGACCCTCTAACCATACGGTGTCGAAGGCCTTCTCCAAATCAACCAGGCAGGCACCAATACTCTGCGTCTTAGATTTGTTCCATTGGACATCAGAAACGAGTTTAGACGCGGCATGAATGGTGTCATGTCCCGCCTTAAAACCGAACTGATTGTCCGGTGTTATATTATTGTCCTCTGCCCACTTAGACAGAGCTCTATTGATAACTTTTTCGAATACCTTGCTGATACTCGGAAGAAGACTTATCGACCGGAGATTCGCCGGATTGGAGTTGTCCTTTCCCTTTTTTGGAAGAGGATGCACCACATCTGTCTTCCACCGCACTGGATAATATGCATTATTCAGAGCGTTGTTAAACAGAGTGGTATAAATGTTTACTGCTTCTTGAGGTAAATGTTGAAGTACAACGTTGGATATGCCATCGACTCCTGCTGATTTCTTCTTCTTTAATGAATCGAAGATGAGCTGGAGCTCCACCTTCGTAATTAACAGGGAACTGGGCCCATTTCACTCGGCGATTATGGCGTTTGCCAAATGATCTTCATTGAACCCGGTGAAACCGAGGTTCTCTGATCGCCATTGCGTGATGTCATTCCGAAGGTAGAAGTAGTGGAGCAAGGCTCTGTTTTCCAGGTCGTGATTGGGGCGAATGCACGCATTCACCTTGTACACTTGCTGAAAAGCGCCCTCTGGATTAATTCCTGCTGTCAGAAGTACGTCTCTGTTGTCTGTCGTTCTCTGAAGCTTAAGACAAGGAAGGTCGTTCTGATCATTCCTTCTAAATATATTGTTAATTTGGGGAAACATGCTCGGGTCGCTAGAATTAACGGCCCGAATTTTGTTATCCCAATACAAAATAATTGACAACCTATAGTTCTCTTTAATCAGTTGGTTGATGTTCTTGATCGACGACTTCAATGTCCTAATCTCCAGATTGTGAGGGTCAGTAAACCGTCGGTACAAGAGTTTGAGTCTTGTCAGCAGTCCACTTTTTTGTCTGTGAAGTGCGTCAATGGTCACGTTCCGGTACATGTCGGTTGCGCCCCGTTGTTTGTATTTCGGTATTGTTCTGTTCATTGTTCGTTTGATTGTCTCGTCCATTTGTTCTAAGAATTGGTCTATTTTGTTATTTGTCAAATTCCTGTCATTTGGTGGGGATATGTTATTCGAACTGATTTCGCTCGATAAGGCGTTGGTAAAGCGTGGCCAGCGCACCTTACTGTAATTGTAAGTATGCACAGGTACATACTCATCCAACTCCACAAGCTCGTTCGGAAGCTGTACTACGGCGACAAGTCCGCAGTGATCACTGTCGTACTCGATCGTTCGTAAACAGTTTCTTGGTCTTTGACCCACAGTGTCAGTTATTGTCAGTCTTGCGTCTATTAGCAATAGATCCAGATAGACACCACTTCTTGGAAACGATGGCCGATCCGTAGCCAACAGTTCTATACGATATTCAGCGTTATACTGACTCATCCAATTAAAAAGATGAATACCTCTCAGATTCTGTACTTGATTTCCCCAATCTAAGTGTTTGGCATTCAAATCACCGGCCATGAGGTAGTAATTTTCTTCCAAGCTCAAGTGTAGACATTCGAAAAGCTTTTCAAGCTCTGTCATAAAATCAGTTGGCTGAGGTGATTCCGGTGCATAAGCCGCGATCACATACATTCGCTTCCCCTGTTGGAGAGGGATGCACACGATGCACGCCTCGAACAGCCGAAATCTGCGCAGATCACTATTATATATAACTTTATGAATAATGCCTTTTCGTATGAAGATTGCGACGCCTCCCCCTTGAGTGGAGTTGGGTCGATCTCTTCTAACGATATTGTAATTGTTGTTAGTCAACTTATGTTTCTGGTTCAGCTTAGTTTCGCTGGCTATCTGGACTATGGTCTTTCAACAATTGGAAAAGATTAGCTCTACGTTCGAGCCTAATCAGTGAATTTACATTCACAGCAAGGATCCTAACAGGTCTCTCTGACAGCGCGCCTTTAACCAATAATAACCTCTAATTTGCGTTAAGCTAGGCAAAATAGAGTAGAGAAAGTCTACCCTAGTCGCCTGCTCCTTTATCTGATTGTATAGTCCTGTTAACTGGCCTTGAATCGCCAGCAACATGCTTTTAACTCCGGCTGAGCGTCCGGAGCCTTTGGCACGAGGGCCGGTTGGGCTACCTTAGCTGCAGGTTGTACCATTTTTCCCCTCCCTGCTGCCATTTGGGCGTAGGAAATTTGGGGGTTGACGGGTGTTGTTGTAGGAGCACGCGTTGATGGGCGTATCTCTACCGCTGTCTGCTTAGCCACTTTATTAATTTTGATTTGCTGAAAAGTTGAGCAACTCCGATAATTTGCAGGGTGCCCCTCCTTTCCGCAAAGTGCACATTTAAACACTAATGAAATAAGTGTCAAATAAAAGGTATGCTACCCAGGAACAACCTTCACTATGGGCGTTACATTGTATTTCATTTAGAAAAGACGATATTTTCATGTAAGCAGAATGCAATTGAATTAGATTATTAGTGTGTGTAAGGCATTATCTTTTAACCTCCCGAGGTCACGTAACAATTTCAAAATTAACTTGGCGGAACCAAAAAACATCATTTTTAAGTTAAATGGCATTTTTAATATTTAAAAATCCACATTGTAATCATTGAAAACCAATGCATCCTGAACGTGTGACTGTGCGGTGTGATTTTTGCAATACCGGTATTACTGGTCCATTTTTCTTTCAAGACGATGATAACCGATTTTAGTTTGAATTTAATATATCCATAATGTGAACAGACCTGTAAACTTTCAAGTACAAGTACCATCAGTCAAGTACCCAGTTGGAGATGGCTTAATACCTGCAAGTACTTTGCTAGCTCTTTTCAATGGAACACATCAAACTGCTTTTCCATAAAAAGGTATCTACACGCACATGAGAGCATGTGCAGTTGGTAGTACTAGATTAGGGTTTTCATCTACTCACAAGTACTTTGCCACCTCCAAAGGAAAACGGCTAATTAAAACAAGTACCATGTACTTGGTACTTGAAAAACACCAAGTACAAGTTCTTTTTCAAGTACTTTGGCCCAAGTACATATACTTTGTACCATAAAACACCAAGTACTTGCTACACGTTTTTTTTCAAGTACAAGTACAAGCGAGGTACTGGGTACTTACAAGGTACCTACTTAAGTACAAAGTCATAATTTGTTTTTTTTTGCAATTTTTTTTTGAATATTTTTCAACTTAAGTTTTTTATATTTTTTAATAAGAGAATAGTAATAATAATTTAATTTAGAGAATAAACTTTAGACTTGTTCTTTTAACGAGTAAAATATTCATTAACTAATAGCAGTTTATTGATTCACAGCAATATTAATAAAAACTACTATCCGCTCCCTAACACACATGTTAACTGTCATACGGGTAGACAACTTGTCCGGTTGATAACTTTTCTTATTAAAAACGATATAATTAGTCAGTTTATATTTCTGAGATCTCAGAGGACTCAGAGCGCTCAGAAATATAAACAGGACTCCTCTCAAAAATTCCTCACATTTTCCCTTAAAAACTGAGACTGAAATTTTTTGGATTCGCTTGCTCAATTATTTTTTGTCGTAGTAAATTGCATAAGAAGAAAAGAAAAGGAGAGTTTTTTTTGGCTTCTATGTGAGGAATACTATTTATATTTTATTCTCCTGCTCTGTCAAAAAGTTGAGGGAAAATACTGAGCGCTCAAGAAATATAAACTGGCCAAATATCTTTCTAGTATTTATCACTTCACCAAATTTACCACTTCATCAAATTGTTGTGATTTTCTAATACGTATGTCACATGCATGCATTGCCCTACGAAGTGTGTACTGGTAGTAGTAAACGGTCCTAAACACACGTGTGCGTAATGTGTGAAGAAGTTATCCGTTCATTATATGCGAAGTTCGGCGAGTTAAAGTTATCCGTACGCTAGCACACGTCACAGACCATTACACATTTGTTAGTAAAAATTTCAAGTTAACAAATGTATAAACGCTAGCAGGTTATTATCCTCCGTTCATTAATATGGGGGTAAACCTCTTATTATCTTTGAATTTTCTTTTTCTGACTTTGCTCGGTTCAGCTCTGAGCCCTCCAAATGTACTTCAGTACTTTACAACTCTTATGTTAACATAAAAGGTCTTATATTAATGCCACGGATTTAAAACCTGTGGTATTTATAAACTTATTCCAAGCAATGTCTAGACACTTGTCCAACGCTAAAATGTTATTTATAAACATTTTGCACCTAGTGGCTAACTTTGCACTGAAATTTGTTGTCTAAATATTTTTTTTAAAGTGAACTCGTTCAACAAACAAGGAACGCAAATATTTCTAGATTTCTTATTTTCCAGTTTTGAAATGGATGAAAAGCTAATTGAACGTGCCCAAAAGCCTACTGAAATTCTTTAAGACCCCTATTACACGATAATTCTTTGCGTCTGACTCTTTTCGAATTTTCTTGAGTGCGAAGGAGAAAAAACATCTGATTTCACCTTCGCATCCATTAAATTTTGAAAAGAGTCAGACAAAATATCATCGTGTTTAAATTAAATAGGAGTCTAATTCATTCAAAAATTAACGAAAACGGGTATGTCAATAAATAAATGAGGTCGTATTTGGACAACTACTGAAATGCGTTTATAAATACCGAGATGGCTAAACTAACTAAGCATGTTCTAAGAAAATCTAATAAATACGACTATTAATGTATTAGTGCATAATATTAAAGTGAAAAGAATGGCTTTTAATCTAAACTAACATCAAATCTTTTTGTTAAAATAATAAGGAAATTTAGCTAAATATTTAAATTTATTTATTTCAGGTACGACTAAGGATGTCATCATAGCTTTCTCTTTTATTGGAGTTGTGGCTTTAATTGTGCTGGCATATTACTCAATGAAAAAAATTTACAAAATTATGGAAATCGTAACTATTTTACCATTTGACTATGATGAAGAAGTGAAATTCATTGAAAGGAATGTGAATGATCAAAGAGCGTCAGAACAATTAATAAACACAGAAGACTATGAGGAAAATATATTTTCTGCAAATCTGTCTCCCCTCCAAGAGTCTAGGGAGATTTTTCAACCATGCCAAGTATGTTTATTTGATTAACATAACTAATTGAATAAGTTTGTTCTATTTTTATAACCGACAGTTAAATACCGCACCCAATCATAACTCCGCAGCAGCTGTTGCTACCCCGACAGATCGATACGACGATCAAGCAAGAGAACAGCCCTTTTCTCAAAACTTTCCTGGATACCATATTAACAGTGAATAAATTGTCCAGTTTATATTTCTGAGCACTCAGAGAATTTCCACAGTTTGGCTGTCAAAAGCTAAGGCAAAAAATCTTTGCTCCGTCAGCTCAGTGAGCGCTCCTGAAATATAAACTGAACAAATATCACAACAATTCAGATAATAAATTATGGTCCTGAACCTGAACTAATTTAACCACTATCAATTAAGAATAAAGTATATGAAAAATAATTGTTAGTACTTTAAGATTTTCCTATACCTACTGCTGTGATATTGAAATCGAATAACAAACTGCCGTGTTAAGAAGAAACACGTACATAATGTAACTTTTTTGGCCTATTTTGCGTTAGGGACAGAGTTGGCCCTATAAAAACTAAAAGCCCTTAACTTGTTCCTATAATAGTTAAAAACCGTTAAAAAAATGAAGTTCGATCAAGGAACCATGTTTTTTTTAAAGAAAAATTAACTAATCGGCACTTTCTTAGAAAAATGACTACGGTACAATGTGACAAAAAATCAAAGAAAAAATGTTATTTACTTAAAATGTAAAAAAAAATGTAAGTGAGCTTTCAAAGTAAATGTATAGCCCAGTCGGAATAGCATTTGAAATGCAAGAAATTAGATAGGTTTTTTTTTGTATTTCAATCATTAGAGGGGTTCATTAAGAGTCTAAAAATTTGTTGACTTCCTAGCCCTATTGCGTTAGCCGCCATCTTGAATTTAATGAAAATCGTTTTTTTGTAGAATAACTCGTCTATTTTCAACTTCTGAGCAAAATGTACTCAACAAAAGTTGTTCAAAATTTAATTGTCTACAACTTTGGTCATTATCATTTTTTGTCTACGATTAATATTTTTCGATTAAATAAAAAAAAAAAACACTTATTATAAATTTGCTTCTTGTTTACATAATAAACACTTTTGAAGTAAAAAAAAAAGTTGTATATTTTTCTTTGGCTCAATAAAAGAGAATGACATAAGGAGTCCGAAAACCACCCCTTTTAGGTTAGACGCCATCTTGTTTTTAATGCAAATCGATTTTTGTGAAATAACTCGCCTAATTTTAACTTATTAAAAATAAACTTAACAAAAGTTGTTTAAAATTCAGTTATCTACAACTTTTGTTATCATCGTTTTTTAATTAAGTACATTTTTTAAATTACTTTAGTTTAAGTACATTTTTGCTCAAAAGTTGAGAACCGATTTTCATTAAATTCAAGATGGCGCCTAACGCAATAAAGCTAGGAAGTCAAACATTTTTTTTTTTACTCTAAATGAAGTCTTCTAACGATAAAAATAAAAAAACCTGCCTAATTTTTTGCATTTCAGCTTATTTTTTTGCACATTCCGACAGGTTTGGTAGCCTGATTCACAATGCGAAGAGGAAAGGAGGCGTCGACGGCGACGTGACGAGATCTCTTCGCAGTTGTTCTCTCAAAAACGAATCTAAAATACGGAAATAATACATCATAAAGCATTTCTAGTCGTCTCGTGACGTCATATTTTCAAAAATTGAAGAAAAGGCGCAACGTGATGACGAGAAAGTCTTTAATATGCATTATTCTCACCTTTAAAATTCTTTTTTAAGAGAGAGCAACTGCGAAGACATTTCGTCACGTCGACGTCTCTCTTCCTATTCACATTGTGAATCGGTCGTAACTTCGTTCGATCGAGCTTAGTCGATACAATCCAGGATAGATAGTTCCTAATTTTGTTCAGCCAGTTGTTTGTTATTCGTTTGAACTAAATTCGGAACGGGCTGTACTCGATTTTATCGAGTCAACTCGAATGTATGAAGTTACGTACTTGCACCCCAGGCTTGTAACGGAGCGAGAGTCCTTTCTGCTCAGTTAAGAAAGTATTTGTCAAACACTTTAGTATTTAGCCATTAAGGTACTTTGCTTTAAATATTTTGAATAATGTATATTACTAAATGAAATGACTTTATAATAATATATGTATACATGTATTTTAATATTTATTAAAATTCTGACTTTATTTTTTTTATTGCTAGGGAATGTCTAAATACAACAGTTGTCCTAATACGACCTCATTTATTCCGTGACATACCTTCTTTCGTTCGTTTTTGAATGAATTATTGAATTTGAGTAGGTTTTTGGGCACGTTCAATTAGCTTTCCATCTATTTTAAAACTGGAAAATAAGAAAACTGGAAATATTTGCCTTCCTTCTTTGTTGAACGAGTTTACTTTAGAAAAAGATAAGATCAATGCTCCATTTTAAATAACACGTTATTTGTTCCAAATAAATACAAAAACTCCTATTAAATTTTAGCCAATTATTTTACCGTTAACCAGGCCCTCAAGAAGAAAAAAGTTTTATATGGGAAAACACACTTGAAAAATATTCAATCAAATTTTTAATTTTTATAACTTTGGTAATAATTGATAGCAAAATATAAATTTTAAACGAATAATTTTAATTTACTAATTTTTGTGCATTATTTTTGAGTGGGACTGTTTTCGGCTCCAAGGTTTTTCAAATTGGGCTCCACTCATCTTGAAAAATCTGAAGAAAACAAGCGAGTACACGGACAAGCATATGACGTGGCAATAATTGCGGAGTGAACCTTTTCGTCAGGTTCCGACAATTATAGTTCTACCAAGAATCAAGCAAGAACTAATGAAATTAAATTTAAGTTTCAAGTCCATTAAATTAGCTGAAGATGGCATATAAAATGCCGACATGTAGGTATATAAAATAATTTGATAAGTTTTATTTAAATTTAATTAAGATACATTAAAAAATTATGTGAATTCTTAAGGCGGTGATTGTTATTAATAATTAATTTAAACTGAAACATTAATGTATGCATTTCTTTATATTGGCAATTAGAAAATAAAAAATCGTAAAAACCAATTTATATAGCATTCATGTAACCCATAATACTGGCATGCTTAATTATTTTGAATATCTTCTCATTGGCTTCATCTCCGCCAGCAGTTAACGAAATCTTATAAAACTTTTCCCCATGTACATCATGCTCAAACTCGTTCGATAATAAATTTAGGTCTTCTTTAGTTCCACAAAGCCATGGTAGAAAATGCATACAAATCATTACGCCATAAAAAGCATACTTAGAAAAGTGTTTATAAAAGTCATCAAACCTATATAATATAAGAAAAGCGTAAATAACGATAATTCAACTAATAAATTTAATTAAACACTTACGAGTAGGATTCTAAACATTTTTGAACTTTTTCATCACTCGATTTCAAAACTTCAGACATTGCATTAAACAATGTTTTATGGTAAAATATTAATAGATCCATCCAAAACTCATGGCGTATTGACCGTTCCATATTCATGAACATAGCAAAACTTAAATCAATGCAAGGTGTTCCATAGCGAAGTTCCTGACAACATTTTTCTATTTAGGTAAAGAAATCACATAAGAAATCAATGATAATTACCTGAAAATCAATTAGTTTGCACTCTTTGGGAGTATCGTCGTTTTCTTCATATCGAAACATGACATTATTTCGATTAAAATCACCATGAAGTATCGCAGCATACTTCTTATCATCTTCGTCGTGAATTGTTCGAATGAATTCTAATAATTGTGTGGGGTTCTTTCCATATTTAGTGTACAACTTGTTTATGTTCTTTTCTAATTGAACATCATCGGAATTCTCTTGTGAAATGAGGTTTAACTTGCAACGCTCGAAGTATTCGAAAAATCGATCAAAGGCAACTCTATATATAGCATCATAAAAATTCTTTGATGTATCTGCAGTTTCAATAAATGGCAAAGG
Source organism: Dasysyrphus albostriatus (assembly GCA_946251815.1). Classification (NCBI taxonomy): domain Eukaryota; kingdom Metazoa; phylum Arthropoda; class Insecta; order Diptera; family Syrphidae; genus Dasysyrphus; species Dasysyrphus albostriatus. Next base: position 181,963,581 of record OX276335.1, read on the forward strand.
CACGATGCTTGCAATTAATTTTTCTAAATTTTTGTCGTTTTTTATCCTGAGAGCATATGTCATTGCATGGTATTCCGCTAGTGGCTTAACCATTGCTAACATGTGAGGTTTATCTAAATAAAGTGGGGGACCCATGGTATAACCTTTCTCTTTTAAATGCTCTAGAACTAAAACGCTTTCATTAGAAGTTGTTCCACTATCGTTAAGACCTGAAAAGCATGAAATGGTTAGTGTATATCAAATTAACATGTATACATTGTTAAGACCATCAATTTTCCCATATTTTGCTATGTAAACCCTGGGAATCCAATTTTCAACTTTAATAGATTCAACGCCAGCTTCTGAAATAACTTTTGCATAGTAAGGTATAACTTTAGAATAGATTAAAATCTCATTGGCAAATTGTATATAACATCTACTGGATACTCTAAAATTTTCATCGCCTTTCATAAACTTAACAATGAGCCTATGAGAAGTTTCTCTGAAAATGGTAATTTAACAGTCAATTTCAGTCTAGTAAACAAAAGAAAAACTTACTTCTTGTTGCTTTCATTAATAACTTTTATATTTAAAGTGTACAATGCAGACATAAATCCATCTAAACCTGTGGAATGCTCAATATCAAATTCCAAAAGTTTCACAGGGAGCAGTTTTTTCTCAATTTCCTTGATAAGTATATTTGAAATATACGTTAAATGTTGTTTTTCTGTTGTCATTTTCGTTGTTTAGAAACTGAAACACAAAAGGTTTTAATAATCAAAAACATTAAAGAATAGGAAGATAGACTTGAGAGCAGGAATTAAAAACAAAAACACGTGTGGCCTTACAACACATCAAAGAATTATGTCACAGATCACAGGGTATCCACAAGCAATATTTCATAGAATATACATATGTATGTACATATCTACAGCATGCCTTGAAAATTGGTCGTTGATGCAACCAAAAGTTATCGATTATATTTCTTCATTTATTGTATAATTTGTGTCGGTATCCATTGATTTCAAATTTTGCTTGTTAGAAGGGTAAATCAGCATCTAACTTGTGAGCCAAAACGATCACAAAAAAATTTTATTTTAATATACATATATAAAATAATACATAATACTCGTATATTTCATTATTTGCGTTTTTTTCCTTCTTTCCTTCTTCTTGTTAGAAAAGTCGAAACTTGTTTATCAAGAATATCCAGAATCAAGGCTATATAGGGGGGCGATCACAGTGGTTTAATTTCTCCCGAAAATTTTGAAAAAGGCTTTTTTAAATCGTGTTTTTCCGAGTTAATATGAAATTTAAACTCAAATTTCTGCTATTGTTATTAATTATGATAAAAATTATCAGAATTAAGCATTAAGCTCACATATAGTACATATTTTTGCATGAACATGTACTAAGGTACCTACTTATATTTATAATGTACCTACCGTAACAGAACTTCCGTTTGGCATTTGTATACATTTCGTTTACTCTATGAACAATTTTTTTTTTGTCTCACCAGAAAGCTTTTTACTCAAAAGAACTGTATACCTATTTATTTTAAATGATGACACTGGGTATTCATTCAACGTCGTAAGTTTACAAATTGTGTAAAATGATAAGTTTACGCAAAGTTTGCTTTAACGACCTTTTCTTATACATTTTTGATTAAATGCTAGTTAATTCAAACCCAGTAAGAGTCACAATGACGTTTGGAAAAGTTTAACCAGTTTAGTTAATTTAACGCAACAAAATCCTTTGATAAGTTCAACCAAATTGTGCAAATCATTTCCCATACTAAATTTGACAGTTCATTAACCAAAAGATAAACTTATCCAATTTTTAAACTTATCTAGAGTTTTATAAACTATAACTATTTTTGGAAAATTATATCTAAAATTCGCCGTTAAAATGATAAATTTGGTTATGAGGAGTTTGTCTGGTTTTATATGGCGAGTTTTGGGTTTGATTTTCGCATATATACTTTGAAGGCCTGGTCAAACAGAGCGCGATCCGGCGAACTTTGTGAGAAATTACAAACAAAATTTGATAGCTGCGATCTTTTTTCCCCATTCCAGTATTGATCGCATTGCTGGATCGTGTGCCTTTATTCACCTTTCATTTATAATACAAAATATTTCTCAAAGACAAAACACAAAATCTGGTCACGGACGCGCCCACGGTCTGATAAAGTCACATTTCTACAAGTTTTTTTTCTCTAAATACTTCGTAAAAATGCTATAAATGCAAAACTTGACAAAGCTTTGACTGGCCAGGGTAGCCCTGAACTCACCCTGAAGTAGATCTAGGTTTTTTTGCTGGGTCAAGTTGAGGTAAGGATAAACTGTCATTGGCATGAGCTCTGAATCACTTTTTCGTTGTGGATTAGGTTATTGCATTAAATTCTTTTGTTTTTGCAATAGAAATTCAAGGAATACACAAATTTACTTTAATAACAACAAATAGAAATAGAAAGCGTAAACTTTAGTTTTTTTTTTTTTTTAATTTAAAAAAAAAATTGTTTCTTTTTTATATCAACAACATAATTTAGGGGCCTTTGGTGTTTTTTTGAGAACCTAGGTTTTTATGACAATTCTCGGAGTTGTCAAGAAAACTTTGCTCAAACCTATCACGATTTGTGTTTTCATTCATTTCTTTTTTCGTCTTTTTGATAGGTAAGTAGGTACCTTCGTGATTACACACAACCTAAAAAGTCCATTCGTTTTTCTGATGTTAAAAAAATCTGAGGTTCATTTATTGGAAAATAGACAGCAATAATAGTTACAAATATTTTTAAATCACTTCTTTTTCAATCACGAAAACAATTTTAAAGATAATTATTAAAAGTTTATAAGCATCCCTCGCTTCTACTCCTTTGTCAAATCATAAACGTCAAAGTTCAACCAGAAAAAATCTTAAAATTTGCATACGTGCTTTCGTTTTTTAATTTCTACACCCCTCACCCAATGTGTCAAAAAGACGAAACACGAAACGTCCGAAAAAAAACCAATTGTGTAATCAGGCTCATACTCTGATTGAAAAAAGGTCGTTATGCTAACTTTGTGTAAACTTTATCATCTTACATAATTTGTAAACTTACGACGTTGCATAAAAAGATGCAAATAAAGACGTTTTCACAAAAAAATATACTTTTTCGGACCAAAGAGAGTGCTCACGAGAGAGTTTATTGTTGAATTCCTTACAGCCATTTCAAATCGATTTTTTTCGGTTGCAAGGAACACACAAAAAATCAAATTTTTTGCGGTCGATTGCGTGTGTACCATTTGACAGTAGCTTTGGAGGGAAAAAGTAAACAAACTAGTGCACATACAAATTAATTACAAATATTAAAAAGTGCATCCAGTTTTCACGTCGTTTTGTTAGATTAAAACATATATGGGGTTTTTCAATAAGAGCGCTACAAAAGTTTTTTTTAAATAAAACAAAAACGGTTTTGGATATCAATGAAATTCTTTATTCCTGTGAAAGTACGTTCGATGCCATTACGTATGGAACTCGATTTCTTTTGCATGGCCACCACGGGCACGCTTGCAGAAAACCAGACGCTGAACCCAATTTTCGACGGTTTTCAAGCGTAAATCAGCCGATATTGCTTCAATTTCACGTTCGATATTCGTACGAAGTTCATCAATCATCGCTGGCTTGTTGGCATAGATCATAGACTTGACGTAGCCCCACAGGAAATAGTCTTACGGCGTCAAATCGCACGACCGAGGCGGCCAAGCGATTGGACCATTTCGTGAGATAACACGTTCTCCAAACTTGGTTTCCAATAAATTGATTGTGACATTCGCTGTGTGGCTTGTGGCACCGTCCTGTTGGAACCACATGTCCTCCAAGTCCATGTCATCCAATTGGGGCCAAAAATATTCGGTTATCATTGAACGGTAGCGATCCCCATTCACAGTAACGTGCCGATCTTGATCATCACGGAAGAAGTACGGCCCAATGACACCACCGGGCCATAAACCACACCAAACCGTAATTTTTTCGGGATGCAATGATGACTCATGGAGTACGTGTGGATTGCTGCCTGACCAATTAAGCATATTTTGTTTATTGACGAAGCCATTCAGCCAGAAATGAGCCTCATCACTGAAGATGATTTTTCGATGAAAATCCGAATCATTTTCAAGTTGTTGCTCAGCCCAATTCACGAACATACGACCCTTCTGGTGGTCAAGTGATGATCTTGTAAGGATGTAGGCCAAGATCTTTTCGCAAAATTCGCCACAACGACGTCACAGAGATGTCCAACGCTTGAGAACGACGTGTGAGAGACACTTTTGGGCTTTCCGCAATTTCAACTTTCAGTTGCAGAAAGCCCAAATGTGTCTCTCACACGTCGTTCTCAAGCGTTGGGCATCTCTGTGACGTCGTTGTGGCGAATTTTGCGAAAAGATCTTGGCCTACATCCTTACAAGATTAAATTGAAGCAAAAACTGAAGCCGCAGCAATATTCTCCACACTACGGGCACTTTTTTGTCTCACTGGCACCCTGGTGAAAAACCCTTTATAGAGAAAAGTTGCAGAAATATACAGAAATAGTTGTGCTGCCATTAAAGTAAAAAAAAAACAACCCAAATTCATTAAAAATACTCATCAATCGAGGAAAACATTAGCGAGGACGAGCTTTATATCTTTAATTGTCTTTGGGAACTTTGAATCGAAGTTAATTGATATTTTGATAACTTCTTATTAACAATTAAATATTTTTTGATTAATAAAAATTTGTTTTAATAATTTATTTGCTTTAAATGTATTTAAATTTAGGACGAACACTTTAGATTATTGGTAAAACCCGCCGCAGAATATTTTCAACTTCAGAGATATGTCATATCTTGCTTATGTGTGTGAAATCTATCTGAAATCTTGCTGAAAATGCTAGATTTGTTTTGACAGAATAAAATCGATTTTGTTTAGAAAAAAATCGATTTTGTTCAGAAAATAATCGATTTTTTGATTGTAAGGAATTCGACATAAAATTTCCCCTCCTTGCCAGATTTGGTAAGAGAAATTTCTGGTGGCTGTTTCGTACTGGATGTCAAATGCCAGGTGTTCGTATGTCAGATTTGAAAAATTTATTTATTTATTTTTTCTTATCAATAACATATTAAAATATACTATTAATAACTAATTAATAAGAGCACTAGCAGCGAAATACTATCGGCTCTAAGGTAAAATTATTATAGATCATAGCTTAATTTTAAGTAAATGTAATATTTTGTTAATAGTTAAAATATTGGATGGAGTAGGTTCTTTTAATAATTCTATAATATTTGGTTTTATATTGATTTTTTTAAATATTGCATTAGAGGAGAGGATGCAAGGACCGCACAGGTGGCTGGTGGTGAGGTTGCTTTGGCAGGTAGGACAAGTAGGTGGTGATTCTTTTTTGAGAAGATGTTGGTGTGTAAGACAGAGGTGTGGCCTAGCCGAAGCCGGATAAAGTTAGTTATCAATCCTTTTGGGCTTTGTGTCGGGTATATTGTATGAGTTTTGTTTGGATTGATCGTTGTGTAATGGTGGTGGTATTCTTTCCATTCGGCGATTTCCATTGCAAGTACTTTGTTGTGTATTGACCTTTGCAAATCACGTTGGGAGTATTGGTCAAAGGTAAAGGCCGGGGTAACATAAGTTTCCCTGGCAGTTTTTTCAGCCAGTTCATTACCCTGAATTCCAACATGTCGGTTTGAATTCAAATTACAAAACAGAATACAAATAGCTAGGGTTACCCAAGTGTATATTGATTTTTTAAAGAAATTGACTGGCTTATGATTGCATCACGGCAGCTCTAGTCAAATATTTCTTTTGACGTGGTGCAAATTAATGCCCAAACCGTTCCCGGCATTTTGACAGTTATTCTTCTCTTTGAGAGGATTTCATCCCCACCTGTCACAATTTGGCATTTAGTCCGAAATAGTGCAAAGAATTTAAGGAACACACCTATTATCCCTGTTCCCAAAATTTTTTCAACAGTTTCAAACCGCCAGGTTTAGTTCGGGCCAATACAAAATCTCACTTATGGAACGGGTTTGCACCAAATCTGGCGGTTTCAAACTGTTTGAAACTCGTTGTGGAACACTCCTATTATCTACAAGTTTTGTATACTTACATTTTAAATACCACGTACCATTTAAGAGTTATACATGAAATATAAGTATTTTCGACATTTAACCTTGATAACTTTTAACGCAAGCCAGATACATTTGTAGACTTTAGCATTCGTATTCCTTATGCAAAAATAAAGATAACTGCATTTAAAAAAAGTTTTAAAGGAAAATTTTGGTTTACAATTCTTGGTAAAGTTTCTTGATTTGATAATGGAGATCTATAACGTGTTTTTTTCATGAAACAAATAAAAAATATTATTCTAAATAACTTAAAAGCACTTATTTGATTTATTTATTTTATTTATTTATTTATTTATTTATTTATTTGAATGAATAATATTATACAAACAAAAACTCGTTTTTAATGACAGGGGGTGTCATTAAAAGTAAATATTATAAAAAAAGCATTTGTCTAAACAAATATTGTAAAATGTCCGATTTATCCGTGGTTCTAAGCCCATACTTTTCCCATACAAATTTATATGGGATGTCGCTCTTTTCATTTTTTTTGAGTTACTACAGCTATTCTAATATTTTTGTATGTATTTTTGTTTTATTATCATCCATTCAAAAGACCACATTAAAAAATTTATTTAAAAAAAATTAAATATTTTAGCTGGAAAAATTCCCAAGGGAATTGCCATATGAAAACACCATAAAGTTAAACGTCTTAATATTTAATATAGAATTTTTGTCAATACATTTTTGTAACTTGTTTTTGTAAAGGGAACATTAAGTGCCCTATTACACGACGACTTTTGAGTAATGACTTTTTTCGAAATTAAACTAGTACGAAGGTGAAATCAGATATTTTCTTCTCGTTGGCGCTCACTGAATTTCGAAAAAAGTCATGACTCAACACTGATTCACAATACGACGAGGAAACGAGACGTCAACGTGACGAGATCTCTTTGCAATTGTTCTCCCTTAAAACTATTTTAAAATGAGAAAATAATGTATAATAAAGCATTTCTCGTCATCGCGTTGCTTTTTTTTCAATTTTTCGAAAATATGACTTAAAGAGACGACAAGAAATGCTTTAATTATGTATTATTTCCTCATTTAAAATTTAAAAAAAGGAAGAAAAAAGCATTTCTCGTCGTCTCATCAAGAAGAAGTTTTTTTTCGTTTGACTTTTTTTATTTGTATTCTTCAGAAAATCTTTCTGTTACGTGTTTTGTATTATGTGTCTACTATAAAATGTAGTTATATTTTTGCGCAAGCTCTGGAATTTTTTCATCCGCACAAGAAAAAGTTGTAGGGCAGGTTTGAGGGGTTGAAAACTATTCTTGTTGCAAAACAAAACAAAATTAAACAGCTAAATGAAACCGAACCCAAAATCATAAGACCGTTATAACTCAAAGACAAAGCAAAAACGAGAAAATTATACGCCCCGAGGAACCCAGGGACTTTGAGATACTCTGTACACTATACTATCATGATAAAAAGATAGGTAGGTGTTTGACGATTTAAAATTTAATCGAGTGTTGATAGTAGGATGCCATCTGATGATCATAATTTTTGCCAAATCATATTTTTAGCTAAGTATCATATTAAATTAGCTTGAACATGGTTCTTAATCGTTTTAAATTATGAGCCTTAATTTTCGAACGCAAAATCAATTAAAACGGAAGGTAACAACGAACCAATTTTGTTTACTATTACAATCTTCGACGAGTATGCCTTGGAATGATACTGAGGGACAAGTTTCCCTTCCCATACTTTTCTCTTTGAGTGAATTGGGATTCTCCAGGATCTCCTTACAAATCATAAAAGAAGTATAATGCTCACTGATTTATTTTTCTCTCTTTTTACATCTGATATTTTTTGCTTGTTTGACGTCTTGTGAGAATGCCCAACTTGTTTTAATTTTTAATTCAAAACAAATGTATAAACAAATGCTGCACTTTCTTTCTTATATGTACCTTTTTTGGACTTAACATATGTAGACAAATTTGAGCCTGCCTATTATTTTAATTACTTGAGCCGATTGTGAACAAGTAGCAATTAAACAATGAAATTTTCAAATATTTTTAAAGAAGAAGAAATAGTTTTCCTTAAACTGACCTCTTTGTTGTGACTCCAAATTGTTAAAAACTCTATTCAATATTTGACACTTTCATACCAACTCTTGAGAAGTTGTGTAGTGAAAACAATTACAATAAGTTGCACCGCAACAGGCGACTCGACTGCTAGGAGAATTGTAGCACAATAAGTGAAATGAATATAAATTTTATTTTCTCGCCGAAAAGTGTATACTATTGACTCTTATTGTTGGTTATTTTATTTGTGTTTTTGTATTTTTTAATCGAGCATATTGGACTAGAGATGCCGATTTACTGCATATGTAGTAAATCCACAGTACACAAATCTAAGGTAATATACTGCGCAAGTTGTCAAAATTCAAAGTGTCGGAAATACAAAATTAATACGTCTGTGATGACGTAAGCACACATAAACAACATTTGACACTCATTTTGATAGATGCGCAGAACTAAACAATAATCAAAACACAAATGAAATCAGCTTTAATATGTGTACTGTGTGGTTACAGAGATTATAAATGAAGCGGTAAGATGAAGGTGCTGAGCGACATTTTCTAAATTTTGAGTAATTAGCATTTAAAGTTTTTGATCTATAACTCTTTTTATACAAATCCATTGCATGACACCTACATCCTTTGCTAAATTTGAATTCAGATGCGAAAGACAAGTGCCGATGAGACAGAAATTTAAGTTTTAGTATAGGACCCTCATATATGTATACGATAAAACGATATTTTCAAAAAAAATGTCACTTAGCACTTTCATCTTCTAAGTGTGCTATTACACGACGACTTTAGAGTCATAACTTTTTTCGAAATTCAATGAGTGCGAACGAGAAAAAACAACCTTCGAACTTATTTAATTTCGAAAAAAGTCATGACTCATAAGTCATAGTGTAATAGGGCACTAAGCTCTTCAAATATAATAATAATAATAGAAATTGATAATTTCTGGGCTCTATTAGCCCAGAACCTTGAAGTTTTTTAAGCTTGTGTTATTAACTAATAATATGTCTGTTCGCGTACCTCCTAAAATTACGAATTTTTTTTTAAACCACAGCAAAAGCAATTCGTTCAGGGCGATAGTGTGTTTTTTTATTTCATTATTTACTACTTTTTTCCTTCTTTTGTCGCGAATCTGCTTTATTATCAGCATTACCATCCCTGCATTGCACATACAACAAAGAGTCCAAGTTAAGTGGCGCACTATGATTGGGTGAAAAAGTGGAATTGTTAGTGCCTGGCTGGTTAGAATAGTAGAGGGTTAGATTATACTGACAATCTTTTTTCGCTTGTATAATATACCGACCTCAAGCGTTCATTATATTAAGAAAGGGGAAAATGAAGCTTGTAGTAAAAAAAAACAAAGTACCTACTTAAGTTTATCTCGATTCTGTTAAATAAAAAATACAAGAAAAATGTTTGGTTTTGAGAACTGAGTGCTCATTATTTATTTTTGTGTTTTAACTATAAACAAAATTTTGAATGCGCAAAACTAAATCTGCATTTAGACAGTTTTATGTTCTGTGTACGTTATTCATTATTTAACTTTCCATTCAACCCTAATGCTTTCCTGCCACCATATTTTGCAGATAAGTTGCTGCATAATTAATGCTGTGTCTACACCTATTTTTCGTGGGATTAAGTTGATTTATTGCGTGGACATTTCTTAAATTTTATCACAAATAAGTCTTTTCAGTCTTTTTCTTTTGAAATTCCGAGAAATTACCAATCTATCGCTCAATTTTCAATTCAATTTTGCTTTATTGAACAATTATATTTACAATTGGCTTAAAAATAATTAATAACTATAAGATACATTAATAAATAAAGGGATTTTGTTGGCACATAAGGAGCCTAACGTTATACATTGAACAGACAAAATTTTAATACAAATAAGATTTATAATTTTTAAAACTTAATATAAAAGCCGGGTTGACTTTGTCTTCCTCGGGTTGTTCAGTCCCGGTTGTCAAGTGGCTGTATTGGTTAAGGGTTGTGATAGGAATGGCGTTTAGCCACGATAATGGACTGACCCTGGATCAGTGTAGAAGTGTCCTGCTCCATCGTTGATTGTTGTTGTCATATCCAAGATTTCCTTAGTTTCAGATGTCGTTGTTGGTTTATTCAATTTAAAGTTTTTGCGACCTTTAGTCCAAATGCGTTTCGCCCAGGTACAACAATTGGGCTCATCAGTTAGATGTTGTTGTACCCTTCTAAGACGCATAATTTTAGTCGATGGTTACCGACATGTATTAAATAAACAGCACAAATGCACTGTAAATTATATTATCTAGTGGATTTTTGGAATTTTGTTGGTTTATCATCGTTCTCATCAGTTGATTAAGAAGGTTGGTGAGGTTCGTTATCAGTTAATCTGCAGATATGATTAAGTACTTGTCCAGGGGGACTACTTTGGCTTCAGAGTAGAGTTGCTCGTTTTTGAAGTGCTTACGCCGTTGACGATCGAATTAAAGTGCAGTACAGATCCTCAGGATTTTTCTCTCGAATATTTGCAGTTCCTTCATAGCTATTTTGGAAATGGTGAACCAAACTGGGAAGCTGTAAGTGATAACTGGTCTCAAAAGTTGCTTGTAGATTAAATCTATGGCTGTTCCTACTTTATTTACAGGGGTGATATTCTGTGTGGCAAAAACGAATAAACGTTTTCGTTTGCGCGAACAATTTGCTTCATGTAACTTTAAAAACGAAAGACTTTGTTCGTGCGTGCGAACAAAAAAATCAAACGACAGCTATTTACTTCACGTTTTTAATATTGAGTACCATAAAATACGGCGTTTTCAGGCAAAGCAGACAGATAAATGGCGCTGAGTGCAATTGTAGTATAATGTAACCCACTTTTTTATCTTGAATCGATCTTAAATACAAGGTATTAGAGGATAAAAAGTGTCGTTATATATGGCCTCTGAAGCGTTTGAAGTAGTACACATCACTTTTGCCAACAAAATGGGATACGGATTACGTCCACAACACGTGAACCCTCGGTCTCAAATATTCACCAACATTGAATCTCAAATAACATATGTATATTACTCATTTTCAAATAATATGAAATATATTTATAAAGAATTGACAACAAGACGAGATGATTTGTCAATAGTTTTATAACGATTGAAAAAAAATTTACTAAATTACGACTTCCTTACAAATAACAATGCAAGTGTTTTTTTTTTATTTCATTCATATTTTTATTTTTCGAGACCTAGAGATATGTGAGCCTTGCTTATACAAAACTGTACACTGGCGGCGTACGACATCTCTATTGGTTATTAGAGATTCCACTGAAAAAGGATATGGGAATCATTTGTGATTGCTACTGCTCGGCATTAAGCCAACTCCCATTCTTGTTTAATTATAACGAGATGGAATTATACTTAGCTCCTAGGAATAAATATTTTCAATTTTAAAGCATCCTTCGTCAATACTTTCAAATACCTCGTTCCGCAAAATCTTCATTCAATCTTGAATGACAATGACAATTGATCATTTTTCAAAAGTTTTTCCACCCTGAGCCATTTATTGTTTCGCAAGACCTGTGGGGCCGATAATTCCAACATCAATATTTTAACCCATTACCTCCAGCGATACCACTGTGCATTATAACGATAGTCGTTTTGCTAAAACGCAAATATAGTCACTTCAAAAATCATTTTAGTTAAACAACATTATGGTCATTCTGTCAAATACAATGGAACTCCTGAACTTCGTAGTAGTTTCTTTCTCAACAAATTGTTGATCAAAATTGAAGAAAATCTTTTGAAAAAACTACAAAAATTACTTAATTCATACAATATGTGTTCTTTTTATATTTTTATTTAGCAAAGGAAATCTTCAAAATTGGTTAAGCAATGGATTTAAAACTAATAAATAAATTATAATTACACTAATGCAAGACAATAACGACGGGTACCATGAAATACTTAAACATTATTTCTAAATGCTTCATGGTGAACTATAACTTATTTCTTTACCTAGATTTATAAACTATTTAACTACTTGCTAGCACTTAGACCTAAATTTATGAATTCCATTGAAAACCGAAACTACCAACGATTACGTACCAACTTTCTGATTAAGATGGAATTTGTGATGGGGCTAAATACCTTGGTGTTGATTTAAGATAGTCTTTTTTCATATGGTTCACAATCTTCATTATTTGTCCCTCGACAAAGTGTTCGCAGCGACAATTGTAGCTCTCCATTTTTTTCCATCGATAACAATTCTAAACAAAGTGAAGTTGTTAGAGTAGGTAGTTAAGAAACAATTTCGAGCTTAATAAACCTCGATTTTTATAGTTATCAAGTAGTGCACTAGGGTTTTTCAATTCTACATTTCTTGATGTTATCCAGTTTAAGAGTTCGCCCATTATAGTTGTGTCCTTGGGAATCCGGATTGGCTGTGTTATTTTTGCTACATCTGATCCTATTATCGGAAGATGACCCCAGCAATATCCAAGGGTGGTCTCAACGGACCATCGATTTTTTGCGTAAATACTGACAAGGATTTGGGGCCCTTAAATAATAATTTCTTTTTAGCAAGCAAATGGCATAAGTACTACTACCAAACAATACTTACAACCGAAAGGACTGTTGCTTCTATAAATGCACTCAAATGGCACATTAAAAACTATTTTCTCATTGGCATGTTTTGGCATAGCGGCTTGGGAGACGCCTTTGTTTACTCCAGAGATATGCTCCCAATTACTTCCAGTAACTATTTCAAAGCGACAAAATACCTGGCTGCTTTCTGGGCCAAGTGGGAAAATAGCGGATTCTATAGATCCAGTGGCGAAAATAAGAAATGATTTTGATTCGCATATACTCTCTATGTTTGTCATTTTGTTAGTTGTTCTTTTAACAAAATAAATTAGACATATAAAATTATTTTTAGTTTCTTCTATTGAAACAAAAATTAGTTGTTTTGATTTTGCCCTGCGGTTGTTGTTTTTGTTTGTTGAAAAAGAAAAAAGATGAGTTTCCTATGACCAAATAAAAGGGCCTGTTTGGTAAAAGTGCCTCTTAAACATAATATACTACGTTTACATGTGGTGCTGAATCGAGCTTGAAGCTCTCACAATTGCCTAGATTTTATTTCCTCGTATGAAAGGTACAAAAATTTTTAAGGAAATTAAAAGAAAATATCAAAAAAATCTCCAGCGACTTGTTTCTTTGTCCTCTTTCACCCGAAGAAACAAGTTGCTGGGGATTTTTTTGACGTTTTCTTTTTTCTACCTTTACACGGCGCATGTTTGCTTTGCATGCTTGGAGTGCGAAAGAGAATGAAATAGAAATAGAAGAAACTAATGCCGGATTTACATGAGTCACAAATTGTAATAATTTCTTTCATTTTCTCGTCATTAATGGCATAATCGTGTAAGTGAATTAAAAATTTGCCATAATATTCGTCAAAAATTAATGACAGAGCTAACTGGCATTAAATATTGGCATTAAAATGAAGTCATGTAAATGCACAGTGACACTATTTTGCAAATAATGACAGTACACAATAAAGAATGAACTTGCTCATTCTTTGTCAGTATAATGACAAGAGCATCAGATCGCCATTATTTTGTCTTCATGTAAATGCATGTCATTGATAATTTGATTTGACCATTATTTTGCCACTTTAATGACCTAAATTATTGGCAATTTGTCACTCGTGTAAATCCGGCATAGCGCCCATATTATTCACTCATTTAATCCAGATTAAAACTTGAATCCAGATTTAGGCCTGACACCCACTGGGCAACATAGTTGCTGGTAACTTTTAGTTGCGCAGAGTTGCCGGCAACTTCGAGCAACTAAAGTTGCTGTCCATCGCCCGCTAAGCAACGTTTCCGACCAACTTTTTGTAAATCGACGTTTGTGTTTTTTGTTGACTTTTGTCACTATTTCGTTTTGTGCCTGATCCCCAATCTGACGTTAATAAAATATAAATGCAAAGTAAGTTAAATGGAAATGTATAAGGCGTGGCGCCCACTGGGCAACTTTTAGTTGTTCGAAGTTGCCGGCAACTCCGAGCGACTTAAGTTGCTCCCCATCGCTCACTAGGCAACTTCCGAGCAACTTTTTGGAATTTGACGTCATGTTTTTGTGTATTTGTTGTGTTGACTTTTGATACGGGCACCATTACAACGTTTATAAAAAATGTAAATAACAAATAAAAACATTGAAGTTTATAGCTCATTTTTGATAAATCAGAATCAGAGGTTTAGAAAATTCAGAAATCTGAAAATCTATATGTAAGATTTTATCGTTGAACATGGCCATCTTTGACAGATAAAGTTGCCGGCAGCAAAAGTTGCCCAGTGGGCGCGGCCGAGCAACTTAAAGTTGTCGGGAAAACGTTCCGCGAGCAACTTCGAGCAACTTAAAGTTGCTAGAAACTTCGTTTATATTTATTTATATTGTTTTTTTTTTATATTTAATCAATATTTGAAACGGAATTGTTTTATTTGTAGTTAGTGAATGTGTACACTAGAATTCCTGCATAAAATGAATTCAATGCAAAAAGCTATATGAGATGCACACATCAGGGAGACCAAAAGGATTACTTTTTTATCTTCGTTCCACAACGCCTGCAAAAAAAGTACCTATTTTAATTTTTTCAGTTGTTTAAAAAATATATGATAATAAATTTTAACACTTTGTCTAATTTTAAAACATTTCATTGACGAAATAAAAGAAGAATGGCCATTTTAACTTCATATACCTTCTTGTTTATTGAAATCTTTTATGATAAAAGTCAGAGAGGTTTGTCTTTTATTCTTTTATAATTCATAACAGATTTAATAACAGATAGTGGCATGCTGAATATTAAAATCGTGATTTGTAAAAGATTTTGCTATGAGTTCGAAAGTTTGGCATTTCAAACTCGTAACAGACTTCTTAGCAGATTTAATAACAGAATCACACATGCAGAATACCAAAATTAAAATTTATAAAAGATTTTTTGACAACTTAAACTTTTGTATGAAAACTCATAGCAGAATAAAAGATCACGCCGAATAGGCCCAATTGATAATTAAATAAATAGGGGTATAAATGGATAATATTCGCGTTGGTTTGGGAGAGCCTTTACACGATAATTGTTTGCTTCTGTCTTTTTTCGAATTCGCCTTTGAAAATTTTTCTGTGAGTCACACGCTCTTACACTACTGAGCTTCTCGACGCTTGATGCAAATTTGACAGTTCTCTTTAGGGTAAGACCACACTCGACGGAACTGTACTTCAGCGGAACTGCGCTACACAGAGCGCGACACTCTACGGCACTTTTTTGATATACCGCACCACGCTACAGTAGATTTTGGCTTCACTCATAAATAAATGAGTAGTGCCTATAAGTGAACCATTAGTAGTGCCATTGTGATGTTATTATTTAAGCAACAAAATAATTATTTGATCGACCGACCGATATAATTTCTCTTTTTTTATTTTCAGCATGAAATATTTCTAAAATGTATGCTCTACTTCCCACGTGACACAAAAAAAAACAAAGCGCATAGCCTAAACACAACGTTTCGTGACGCTTGCTATATCGCACTTGCGGCAACGGAAAGTTAGTCAGATTATCAACTTTGACGCATGGTGCCGCGCCTTGAAGTTCAGTTGTCGCTTAGTGCGATATAGCTCATACAATTTCATACACAAAATATTTTGAGGTTCAGTTGCGGTGCAGTTCCGCTGAAGTTCAGTTCCGTCGAGTGCGGTCTTACCTTCACTGTTTAAGTGGGTTTGTACAGTGTCTGTATAGAAAAATACGAAAATACGGAAAATGCTAAAAAGAAAAGTCAAAGAGTCAACATATTGCTTTAGAATTAGCTCCCCCGGTTGAGGTTATGGATCAAAGTTCAGGGATGGTTCCAGACGCAATCCCTATCCCAGATGTGGATTGTGCTACCACCTCCAATGTAATTAATGATCCTAGACCCATCAAAGCTGTTTCTAAACCGAGGACTATTTTTATTTCCCAACTTGAACCAGATATCGTTGCGGATGACATCGTTTCCCACTTATTGGCTAATAATTGCATCCCAACGAACAATTCTGTCAAGTGTACAAAAATTAGCAAAGCAAATAGTTTCGTTTCATCTTTCAAAATAGTAACGCATTCCTCTTACTTTGATTCTATTTGTAATATTAATAACTGGCCCCCTGAAGCTCTTGTTAAGGAATTTTCTATTAAGAAAAATAGACTCACACGTAGTTTGTCCAAAAATATATCTTTAAAAAACTAAGCAGAATTACCCTCTTTTACCAAAATGTAAGAGGGCTACGCAACAAAACTGCTGATATATATGAACTCCCAAGCATTTTCACATGCATATGGGCATAGCGCCCATATTATTCACTCATTTAATCCAGATTAAAACTTGAATCCAGATTTAGGCCTGACACCCACTGGGCAACATAGTTGCTGGTAACTTTTAGTTGCGCAGAGTTGCCGGCAACTTCGAGCAACTAAAGTTGCTGTCCATCGCCCGCTAAGCAACGTTTCCGACCAACTTTTTGTAAATCGACGTTTGTGTTTTTTGTTGACTTTTGTCACTATTTCGTTTTGTGCCTGATCCCCAATCTGACGTTAATAAAATATAAATGCAAAGTAAGTTAAATGGAAATGTATAAGGCGTGGCGCCCACTGGGCAACTTTTAGTTGTTCGAAGTTGCCGGCAACTCCGAGCGACTTAAGTTGCTCCCCATCGCTCACTAGGCAACTTCCGAGCAACTTTTTGGAATTTGACGTCATGTTTTTGTGTATTTGTTGTGTTGACTTTTGATTCGGGCACCATTACAACGTTTATAAAAAATGTAAATAACAAATAAAAACATTGAAGTTTATAGCTCATTTTTGATAAATCAGAATCAGAGGTTTAGAAAATTCAGAAATCTGAAAATCTATATGTAAGATTTTATCGTTGAACATGGCCATCTTTGACAGATAAAGTTGCCGGCAGCAAAAGTTGCCCAGTGGGCGCGGCCGAGCAACTTAAAGTTGTCGGGAAAACGTTCCGCGAGCAACTTCGAGCAACTTAAAGTTGCTAGCAACTTCGTTTATATTTATTTATATTGTTTTTTTTTATATTTAATTAATATTTGACACGGAATTGTTTTATTTGTAGTTAGTGAATGTGTACACTAGAATTCCTGCATAAAATGAATTCAATGCAAAAAGCTATATGAGATGCACACATCAGGGAGACCAAAAGGATTACTTTTTTATCTTCGTTCCACAACGCCTGCAAAAAAAGTACCTATTTTAATTTTTTCAGTTGTTTAAAAAATATATGATAATAAATTTTAACACTTTGTCTAATTTTAAAACATTTCATTGACGAAATAAAAGAAGAATGGCCATTTTAACTTCATATACCTTCTTGTTTATTGAAATCTTTTATGATAAAAGTCAGAGAGGTTTGTCTTTTATTCTTTTATAATTCATAACAGATTTAATAACAGATAGTGGCATGCTGAATATTAAAATCGTGATTTGTAAAAGATTTTGCTATGAGTTCGAAAGTTTGGCATTTCAAACTCGTAACAGACTTCTTAGCAGATTTAATAACAGAATCACACATGCAGAATACCAAAATTAAAATTTATAAAAGATTTTTTGACAACTTAAACTTTTGTATGAAAACTCATAGCAGAATAAAAGATCACGCCGAATAGGCCCAATTGATAATTAAATAAATAGGGGTATAAATGGATAATATTCGCGTTGGTTTGGGAGAGCCTTTACACGATAATTGTTTGCTTCTGTCTTTTTTCGAATTCGCCTTTGAAAATTTTTCTGTGAGTCACACGCTCTTACACTACTGAGCTTCTCGACGCTTGATGCAAATTTGACAGTTCTCTTTAGGGTAAGACCACACTCGACGGAACTGTACTTCAGCGGAACTGCGCTACACAGAGCGCGACACTCTACGGCACTTTTTTGATATACCGCACCACGCTACAGTAGATTTTGGCTTCACTCATAAATAAATGAGTAGTGCCTATAAGTGAACCATTAGTAGTGCCATTGTGATGTTATTATTTAAGCAACAAAATAATTATTTGATCGACCGACCGATATAATTTCTCTTTTTTTATTTTCAGCATGAAATATTTCTAAAATGTATGCTCTACTTCCCACGTGACACAAAAAAAAACAAAGCGCATAGCCTAAACACAACGTTTCGTGACGCTTGCTATATCGCACTTGCGGCAACGGAAAGTTAGTCAGATTATCAACTTTGACGCATGGTGCCGCGCCTTGAAGTTCAGTTGTCGCTTAGTGCGATATAGCTCATACAATTTCATACACAAAATATTTTGAGGTTCAGTTGCGGTGCAGTTCCGCTGAAGTTCAGTTCCGTCGAGTGCGGTCTTACCTTCACTGTTTAAGTGGGTTTGTACAGTGTCTGTATAGAAAAATACGAAAATACGGAAAATGCTAAAAAGAAAAGTCAAAGAGTCAACATATTGCTTTAGAATTAGCTCCCCCGGTTGAGGTTATGGATCAAAGTTCAGGGATGGTTCCAGACGCAATCCCTATCCCAGATGTGGATTGTGCTACCACCTCCAATGTAATTAATGATCCTAGACCCATCAAAGCTGTTTCTAAACCGAGGACTATTTTTATTTCCCAACTTGAACCAGATATCGTTGCGGATGACATCGTTTCCCACTTATTGGCTAATAATTGCATCCCAACGAACAATTCTGTCAAGTGTACAAAAATTAGCAAAGCAAATAGTTTCGTTTCATCTTTCAAAATAGTAACGCATTCCTCTTACTTTGATTCTATTTGTAATATTAATAACTGGCCCCCTGAAGCTCTTGTTAAGGAATTTTCTATTAAGAAAAATAGACTCACACGTAGTTTGTCCAAAAATATATCTTTAAAAAACTAAGCAGAATTACCCTCTTTTACCAAAATGTAAGAGGGCTACGCAACAAAACTGCTGATATATATGAACTCCCAAGCATTTTCACATGACATCTTTGTTTTGACTGAAACTTGGCTGAATTCAAGTTTTCTTGACACGGAACTTTTCAATCAAGAGTATAATATAGTATATAGAAAAGATCGTCATGTTGATAAGCCAAAAGAAGTTGGAGGTGGTGTTTTAATTGCAGTTAGAAATAAATTTATATCTTCGTCTATATCTTTCCCTTTTAATCTCTCTATTGAATTAATCTGTATAAAACTAACTATACAGTCCAAACAGTTATACTTATTAAATGCATATATTCCTCCAAAAAGTTCGGACGCAGTTTATGTGGAACTTTCTAAAGCCTTAGATTTTGTTATTGACTTGTCTTGCTCTAACGGCAACATATTACTTCTTGGTGATTTCAATTTACCTCACATTGAGTGGGTTCCTTCTGATGACGAATCCTATCAAGAAGCTTCCTTAACTTCTTCTCAAAATGAGCATCTGCTTCTTGATAGAATAATTTCAACTGACTTACAGCAAGTAAACTGTATTAAAAATTCTAAAAATCGAATTCTCGATTTGGTATTTTCTTCGGACGCTAGTAGTACCTTGGTTCTAGAATCTAGTTCTGGGGTCACTAATTTAGATAACTATCATCCTCTTTTGGATATTATTTTTGACTTAAGCGATCCCGTTACTGAAAACAGTAACCCTTATGATTGCTCATATACCTTTGACTTCAAAAAAGCAGACTTTCAGTTGCTTTCAGAAGAAATAGCTAGATCTGGTATTGAGAATATATCTGTGTCTAGCGATATTGACGAAGCAGTTTTTTTTTATTCCATCCATTAATATTATTAATAATACTATCCCTTTATATCAAATATCAAAGAATATGAACTTTTGTCACTCATGGTATACGAAAGCGCTAAGAACACTCCGAAATAAAAGAAACAGAGCATGGAAAGTGTACTTAAGAACTCTTTCACCAGTAGACCACAACTCCTACATAACCTTTTTTGAAGAATTTAAAACTCTTTCAAAAAATCTATACACTAACCACGTAAGCGAAATGGGTAGTTCTCTAAAAAATGACCCAAAAGCATTTTGGAGGTTTGTTAATTCTAAAAAAAACTCAGATGGTTACCCAGCAAACTTCGTTTATGAAAATTGTTCGCTACTAGAAACCATTGATGTCTGTAACGCCTTTGCCGAAAATTTTCGTAATTCTTTTGTTGACAAACCCTTAGATGTTGACGAAGATTATTTTAGAAATTTACATACCTATGCCCAAACTAGCTGCAATAATATCCCAGTGCCACCGTGTACTATTTTACACCTTCTCGCATCATTAAATGATGATTACTCATCTGGTCCAGATGGAATTCCTCCTATACTATTGAAAAAGGGCAAATTTATACTACTTCAACCCCTTCAATTTTTGTTCGAGTTTTCTTTAAGGACAGGAATATTTCCCCAATTTTAGAAAAAATCGTTTCTTACACCAATCTTTAAAAAAGGTGAAAAAATGATATAAAGAACTATAGGCCCATAGCAAAGCTGTCTTGCATTCCAAAGCTCTTTCAACAAGTTGTATGCGAGAGCCTGGCATTTCACACTAAGAGTACGAGTATCATATGTGATCAACAGCATGGATTTGTGAGAAGAAAATCAACGGTAACAAATCTCCTTACCTTTTTGCATAAATGTTCTAATGCATTAGAAAACGGAAATGAAGTTGATTGCATATACACTGACTTTTCGAAAGCATTCGATCAACTTAGTCATGAAATTATTGTATTCAAACTGAAAACTTTTGGCTTTCCGACGTTTGTTATATCATGCTTTATCCATGATATAACAAACGTCGGAACGTCGTCCTGCCTTGAAAAAAGATCTTATCAGGTAAAATTCAGAAATTGTCTTTCAAACTTTTTCAGTGCTCACTCAGGTGTCCCTCAGGGAAGTCATCTGGGCCCGTTTTTGTTCATTCTCGCTATAAATGATGTTACTTCATGTATACGCTATAGCGATATTCTTATATACGCTGATGATATGAAGATTTTCAAAGAAGTACAATCTTATCATTACCATGTTCTCTTGCAGGCTGATATTGACAGTTTTAATCTTTGGTGTGATAAAAACGGCCTTTCTCTTAACCCAGTTAAATGCCAAACTATAACTTTCTCTAAAAAGCGAGCAGTGAGTACTTTTGATTATTCCATTTCAGAGCAAACACTCTGTCGTGTTTTAAGTGTCAAAGACCTGGGTGTTCACTTTAGTTCTGATTTAGATTTTACAGTACATATTAACTTTATTGTAAATAAAGCGAGTTCCATGCTTGGATTCATAAAACACTGGGCAAATAACGATCCGTATGTTACTCTTTCCTTATACAACTGTTATGTGAGACCCCATCTTGAGTACGCCTCCCAAGTATGGACCCCTTTTTACGAAATTCATAAAAGCCGTATTGAATCAATACAACATAACTTCATTCGTTTCGCCTTGAAAGGACTCCCTTGGGCTGTTCCGTACAACCTGCCTCCTTATGAACACAGAATTAAGCTTCTGCAACTTCAAACTTTTTATGAAAGGCGTGTTAATAATGATTTAATATTTTTCCACCAACTTATCAGTGGTGAAATTGATGCAGCTGACTTTTGTTAGCCTGTGTAGGCATTAACTTCCGCGGAGGAGCTCACCAACACCATCTACGAAGATTCGAACTTTTTCACGTTCCTTTTCATAGAACTAACTATGGTATACACGAACCTCTTAATCGTATGTGCAGACTTTTTAATTTAAACGCTTCCTCTGTTGATTTTAACTTAAGTAAAGTTCGATTAAAAACATTGTTGTGCACCAGTGCTCCACTCTCGTGAATTTTTAACTTTGTTTTCTTAAATATTTTATATTATGTTTCTAATACTGTATGTTTTTTAATTGTTTAATTTTGTTAATGTTTATTTATTTATTTATGTGCTTGTGTTAGCTTACTTAATCCATTGTATATATATTTCTATAGTACTATCACGATGAGGAACGATCGTCGCTCCATCTGTATAAGCCAACCAGAACTTCAGTGGTGGGGAAGTTGTAGGTTGAGAATGACATGATAATTAAAGAATTAGGAATAATAATGAAGTCATAAAGAATAATAGATAATAGAGAAGAACGTATACGAAATTAGTCAGAGTCAAAGAGAGATAACAAAAAATCACTTTTCTGCTATTTTGCTTTTGATTTTTCTATACAAATGGATTTTTTGCTTTGTAAATTGAGAAACTGAAAATAAATATTGTTGCAAAGGAAAATTAATTTTTGTTTTGAAATTTGTTTTTTTTTTTCAGAATACAGAAAATGTGAATGTAAGTATAGAAATATAAACGTATAGATGTATAGTTTTACATGATTGCCATTCAAAAAATGAAATAATTTTAAATGCATTTCCTAAGAGGAAATATTTTCAATATTTGTAGGGTAGGTACTTTTGTTGAAAGGTGAGTCTCAAAAACGGCTTGAAAAATTATTTTATGAAATTTTGAATTTCGAATTGCACTTTTGGAAAAGAAGCGAAAATTGTTTAATTTTGAAGTTACTTAAGCTTACAAGGAAATTTAAGAATCTCTCACGCACCTTAGTTAGCGAAATCTTGATTTTTTCTTATAAAAAAAATTGATGTTAAACTGTTTAAAATTTCAGGTGAACTTTACTGTGAATTTTTAAAATTTGATTTTTAATATAATTTCTTGACTATTTTACAAATCATTTAAAATTTTCACGTAGATTATGCAAAGTGAAATTTTGAAAAAAGCATTAAATTTGGTTTTAAATATTACTGTTCAACACTACGAAGCAATTGAAAATTTCACGAAATGTTCTACTGTTTAAATATGGAATTTTTTTTATTCTAAAATTATAAATTTTAATCGAACTATCCCAAGTGAAATTTGTTTTTTTTCTAGATTACTTTTGAGCACTTCACGGGGAAATCGAAACTTTTACTTGAATTACGTGAAGTGAAATTTTGAAATAATCAAAAATGAAATTTGATTTTTTCTGGTCTACTCTTGAGCACTTCACGAGGAAGTTAAAATTTTCACGCAAATTATGCAAAGTGAAATTATGAATAGTTTAAATATGATATTTGATTTTTCCAAATCACTTTTGAACATTTTGATGAGAAATCGAAATTTTCACGTGAATTACGCCAAGTGAAATATTGAATTGTGTAAAAATGCAATTTGTGTTTTCTAAATTACTTTTGAACACTTCAATAGGAAATTGAAAATTTCACGTGAATTATTCAAAGTGAAATTTTGAAATGTTCAAATATGTAATTTGTGTTTTCTAAATTACTTTTGAACTGAAATAGGAAATTGAAAATTTCACGCGAATTATTCAAAGTGAAATTTATATTGTTAAAAACGGTTTTTTTTTGGAAAAATTGTTTTTTGATTTTCTTGAAAATACATTTTTTTTGGGTTAACCCATAAAAACTCGATTTTGCATACCAAATTTCGTTTTTTTTTTCAATTTTTAAAAAAATATTTTTTTTTTACAATTTTTAAAAACTTTGTTGACTAAAAAACTAATTTTTTGTCGAATTATTGGCAAAATTAAATTTTTTGAGTTAACCAATGATAATTTGATTTCTCATGTCAAATTTGTTTTTTTTCAATTTTTAAAACTATAAACTCACTTCTTTGGAAACCTGTAAAAACTCGATTTTGCTTATCAAATTTCGATTTTTTTTCTCAATTTTCCAAAATTTTGCTGAGTAAAAAATTAATTTTCCGTCGAAAAATGGTTTTTGTTTTTTTTTTTACAATTTTCAAAAACTTTGTTGAAGAAAAAACTCATTTTTTGTCGAAAAAATAATTTTATGATTTTGTTGACAAATTAAATTTTTTGGATTTACCAATGAAAATTTAATTTTTCAATTTTTCATGTCAAAATTGTTTTTTTTTTCAATTTTGAAACACTAAAAACTCATTCCTTTTGAAAATATTTCGGTTTTTTTTTTGGTTGCAATATGATAAGTTTATATTTTTAAATTTAAATCTTTAATTTGCATACCTAGGTACTTACCCATAACAATTTTTCCAATCTAACAATGTTCAGTTTACCTACCTAAATTCCTAATCTTTTTTTTATTTTAAGAAAAATTGTATCTACCTACCTAAAAGCAAAAAAAAACTATAAGTGCCTACCTACCTATCACCATTTATTTTTTTAGTCAAAATAATGGTTTTAAATAACAAAATATATACCTAACTAGGCATACCTACTCCAATATTATTATTTTCAACGAGAAAAAAAAACAAACAGAAATATAGCTACACTTCTATACCCGTTTCAAAATAATGAAAACTGCAACGTTGCTTTCTTAATCGTATTTCCCAGCAAAATTGAAAATCAAATAGTTTTGCCTTCAAATAAAACGAATCTATAGCTATATATAAACATATGCCTATGTGTATATTATAGCTATATTCATTCATCATCATGACTCCCATAGAGAAAACAAAAATTTAAAAAAAAACAACAAATCGTTGTATACGTCCATAGGACAACACATTTTGACATTTTCTTCTATTCCTTCTTCTCGTTGCCACGGCACAAACAGCTGACGTAACTATCTCATTTACTCCCTTACTTAATGCCAGAATAAAAATAATACAATCCTCTCTGTTTTTCTTCCAGTTGTTATTTCTTCTCTACCCCTTATTTTAAAATTAAATTTGCGATGATTACTAGCGCCAGTTGTGCGGAACCAGAAGCTCAAAAGCATGTTTCATGGTAGTACTATAATAATATATATACAATGCTTAATCTACTAACTACTAACACTTGCACTCATGATGAGCCTCTGATTGTAGAATGCAGCTTGCTTTAAGCTTACTACAACAAAGAATTCTGAAGTGTAAAAAAAAAGAGTCTCGGAACTACGAATTTCTACGAATTTTCTATTTTTATGTGAACTTTGACAGAACTTTGAGCTAGTAAAAATTCGTAGTTTTCTGAGGTACGCAAACAGACATATATGTCAAACATGGCATTTGCATCCACTATGCCAGAATCACGCCAAAACCATATACCAGTTCTATGTGAATTGGGCCTTAAGAGACTTTAATGTTGAATTCCTTACATGCCGGCTCCACTAGACATGAGCCATGCTCCGACTATCAACCTGTCGAGAAAAAAACCAATGGAGGCAGAAAAATCCATGTCTTGTCGACGACATGTCGAAGAAACCCAACTTTTGAACAGCACATGAACGCTGTTCAAAGCTTGGCCATCAGATTTGAATATTTCACGTGCGTGTAAGTTTTTCGACTGATTTTCGTTCTATCTAGATCTAGATAGATCTAGAGGTAAATATAGCTGCAAAAGTTGTTATTTATTAACGTGACCTTTGTTCCCATAGTTTGAGTTGAATATTGTTGCAAAAGATAGAAGTAGTAGTGAGAGAGAAATGAAATGACATGACATAATTTGCCAAGCGAGAAAAAATCTGCTGTTTGTTGATTGGATTATGGTTGTGATGTTGGGAATCTGTATTTTCTGTTGAGTCAGGGTGTTACAACAAAAATCGATTCCGTTTAGAAAAAAAATCGATTTGTTTTGAAGAAAAGATCAATTTTTCTAGACAAATCAAATCTTTCGTTTCTAGCAAGATTTAAACCGACTTGCACACACACTAAGGCCTTCGCCATGGACCTATTATATATGGACTGTCAGGAGCCAACTTCACGACGGTTCATTTTCAACAACTAAGTACCAGCAGCGCTAGTTGCAGCAAAACAGAAAAATGGTGTAACTTTTGATAATTGAGATTAACGCTTGTTCCGTCAGCCAATTTATTTATTTCTGAAGATAAAAACAAAAAATAATTTTAGAATGCTATATATCTTTTATTTTTCCAACTAACCAGTTTTAATTTTGCACGTTTTCAGTTTTTTGTTTTTCCTACCAATAATTTGTTTCACGATTATTAAAAATTTGTGCTCGGGAAGATTGCAGAAAAAATATTTAATATTCCATACAAAAAAACTTGAACATAATGGTAAGGGATCGAAGCGACGTTAGAAATGAAGGTGTCTATATATATAAGGTCAATGGCCTGGGCACCACCCTCTATGGGCAACTTTATAAGCAGAGAGAAATAAAACGCGTGTTAGCTACCAAGAAGGTTAATACAAGAAGAAGGATAGTTTATTAGAAATTATTTAATGAAGTCCAATGGACGTATTCAAAGTATAATATACATACAACATTTAGATTAGTGTTGCTGGCTGACTTCAGTAAAATATTGAATGAATGCAATAAACTTTTAGTTGCTCAGAGTTCTGGCCATCGCCCACTAAGCAACTTCCGAGCTACTTTTTTGGAATTCGACGTTTAAGTTTTTGAAGTTTTTGTGTTTTTTTTTGTTGACTTTTGCCACTATTTTGTTTTGTGTCTGAACCCCAATTTGACGTTAACAAAATATAAATGCAAAGTAAAATTAATTGAAATGTATATGTAACTTGTAAATTAAAGTTACAGTTGCTGGCAACTAAGTTTCCTTGTGGGCGGTCTCCCATATAACCCAATGTAATTAAATCGGGAGCAACAAAAAGTTGCTGGGATGAACAACTTAAAGTTGCCAAGTGAGTGCTAGGCTTAAGAAGATTTTACATTTGTCTGCAGTTGTAATTTTTTTTCGTGGTTCTTAACAAATATTGAAAAGTGTTTATCGTTCGTTTAAAAAGATAATAAATCTTTTTATAAAAAGTTTTTCAATTCATCAATAAGCAGTTAACAATAAATTAGAAGTGATAAAAATGTTTATTTACTTCGACTCCAAGTGCCCAAAATTGATTGAACATAATGAAGATGTGTTTCTTGGTCTATTTTGGAGTTTTTTTTTTATTTTAACGAATGCTTAACTAATTTAGTTAATTTTTTTTGTTCGTTTAAAAAGGTGTGAAAAATTGAATGGGGGCGACTTTCCATTACGACATCCCGATTTCGAAGTTGATTTTTTTTTAGGGGTAGGTAGGTATCTCAATAGTAAATTTTCCAAATCTTAAGGTGAAGAAACCCCCCTAAATGCATTTAAAAATTGTTTAAACTTTTGAAAATCGGGTATTTTTTTTACCGAATAGCACTTCTCACACAAGGAATTTGGAAACGCGGATATCCTCATTAGATAGATTATCACTAGAAACACTAAATTTCACAATTTTAAGGAAGGGCAACATTTATAACTATTATTAATTAATTTTATAACTATTTGTTTTGCCCAATAAAAAAATTTATTTAAAAATAATACTCCCTTTCAATTAGAAATGTCAAATGGTGTGTTTAGCATGGCCAGACCCTTATTTTTTCCCTTGTGTTTTTATTTTGGGAAATTTAAAACTTGCTTATATAGATACAGTGCTTGCATACAGCATTACTGCGTATAAAGAGCGAGGTATGTATGGGGGGCATGCTGCCCCCCTGCAACCCCCCTGCTTGGCCTCATTATAGGATTTGGGGTGGGGCAAGGTTTGGTGTATGCAAAGTTTCTTTAGCATTTAAAAAACTTGGGTTAAAAGAAAATTTTGCGCGAAAATCTAAAGTATAATTTAACCCTGTATTAAAATATATTTGAAAATGAGGTTTATACTACGTTTTCACTAGGCCAAATGAGGTAATTTCGTTGAAAATTTCAAAATTCAATACGAAATCATATTTCCCATAAAAATTCACATCCTAAATGAGATAATTTCAACCAAATTTGCATGAAATTAGGTTGGAAATTAAGTGAAAACCTATTGAACACAGTTTGAAAAGCTTTGAAAACGTTTTATATGAAAATATCAAAGCTCAATAAAGTGGAAAGAAAAAAACAACAACAAAAAGCTAATAACTACCAGTTGAAATTCAAATATGAAATGAGCTGTCAAACGAAATTACCAAATTACATATGAAAAAATAAAACAAACAAGTATCAAAGTACCCTTTGATCTCCATAAACATGTTTTATTCCATTTAGTAACTCTATAAACGGATCTTTTAAATTTTTTCTAATATTTCTCCGCCATTGGTACTCAACCACCCAATAGGCGAAGTTGTTGTTGTAGTTATCGTTGTAAAACGCTCGTTTAACCACACGCCATTGGGACTCTATCCTTTGGGTGTGTGTACCGTCTTCAGCCACAAACGGATTATCGGGGTCACTATGATTGACTTTTTTGTGAACATAACCATGTTCACTGAGACAATCATAGGCCCTCCAATAATCCGTGTGGATCGTCGTCCCAGGCAGGATGTGTTTTTTTTATCAAAGGTATTAGCACCAGTAACTAAAATAATAGGAAAAATTTCAGCTAAGAGTCTCAATAGAATAAATATAAAATATTACGGTGATTAAAGACTGTTAAATGTGATTATTTTAAAAGTAAATTTAACAAAATAACACCTACCTCGGCACTTCGAATATTATCCGGACAAATCTCCAGCCGCAAGTCTTCAGAGCCATCCTCTATCATGCCCAAGACCCAATGACCATCCACTTGACGGCCTATTATAAGTTTAAATTTTATATATTTATATTATTTAAAAATTTCTAAAATAAAATTCAATAAAAAAAAAGCTTTTACCTTTATTAAATTTTCTTTTCCCAAATTTACTTTCGTCGATTTGGACTATTCGACCAACACCTCCAATTTTTCCAACAGCCTCCTGGCTGTCCAAAAAAGAGTCTACAATTACTTCTCGACAGTAATTATACCAGTCTGATATGGTTCTGGTGGACAGGCTCGATTGTGTCGATGAAAAATCTTCTATACGTACCATTTCGTAAGAGAATTTTCTTCCGAAACAGTACATGAGGAAGAATATTCGTGCGACTGGTATTCGAGCCTGCTCGAACCATGTCCCCGAAGCACGAGCAATCCGCTTCTTCCCCCTGCAGACTCCTTTGCCGCATTGGAAAAATCCAGGCCCACTGTCAGTGTTATATAACTGCATGTCGCAACGATGCAACCTGCATTTTCGGGCCAAAGGCAGGAGGCCTAGCTCTTCGGCAAACTGCAAAGCAGCTGAATGGGTCTTGACTCGCTCATAGAGCTTCATCAAGTTCCTGAAGAAATTGTTTTATAAATAAATCGGTCATTTCAAAAATCACTTGAGTCATAAATATATAAAACACTCATAATATTAGATATATTTAAACTTACCACTGCATTTGCACATCAACAGTGCTCAAAATTACTTTGGGTGTACCCGTGGTATTCGATTCAAGATTTTCTTCCCCAGAACGGGAAGCAGCAGAAAACCAAGCACTTGTTCCAGCCATTGTTCACAAATAAAATGCAAATTACATTGCAATTTTGACTTAAATCCCGCATATTTAACCGTTAACATTTTACAGTTTCTTTCAATAAACAACTTTGTTTATCATAACTGATCATAACATAACAACAAAAGTAAATGACGGAAAATACAAAAAAAATTCCCAGAATTTATAAATAATTTCCCTAAAAATCAGGCTAAAATCTGAACATTCCGAAAAAAAAATCCCAGAAATCGCAAAAAAAAAACATCCCAAAACCTAAGAGCACATCTGGCAATACTTAGCATGCAATGACTTTGACATATCATTACTGTCACGACATTCTTCGCCATCTTTGTCTTTATTTATTTTCCATGCATTTTGTATGGAAAAAGTGAAAGTTTAAAAATTAATTAAAAATACTTATAAATGTTTCCTCACCTTAAAATTGTGATATTTGTTGTTTTTTAGTGAATATCTATCAAATGAGACCATCCCGTATCGAAATTCGGGATGTCGTAAAGGAAAGTTGAGCCATTGAATGCACTTATCAATATTTGTTATGAGTTTGTGCATGCAACAAATTGTTTACTTTTTGTGTTTAAACTTCTGTCAAATGACACACACACGACTACATAGAAAAAATCAAGTTCTTAAACAGATTCCTTGCAACCGAAAATATAAATCGATCCCCAAAGGTTGAAAGGAATTTGACATAAAAATGTTTGAAACCCGGTGTGGAACACACCTATGGCTGACGGCTGTCAGCCACGTCAATTAAATTTTCTAAACCCTCTTTTCTTATGTTTTCGCCGCCTACATTTCACTTCTGTCAACTTCAAAGCGTCATTTCCTTCGGTAAATTACTTGAAGCCATTTTGATTTCGTTCATTCTTTCATTGTTCGTCGGCTAGCAAGGAAGGTCGGAAAATTTGTAGCAATTTGTTAATTAAAATAGAAAATTATGGAAGCCAAAGCTGAGACAATAAACGGAAATCCATTACCACAGCGTAATAAAGGTGGAAACCAAAAAAATCAAAAGCAGCAACAGCAGCAGCAGCAGCCTCCGAAGCAAGATCAGGATAAGCCTCAGATAATCGATGTAGATGCTCCTCCGATTGAGAAGAAACCACGCTTTGCTAATAACCAGCAAGGTGGTGGAAACTTTGGAAATTTCAATAATCAAGGTGGTAATCAAGGCGGTAACCAAAGCGGTAACCAAAGCGGTAACCAAGGTGGTAATCAAGGCGGCAATCAAGGCGGTAATCAAGGCGGAAATCAAGGTGGAAATCAAGGTGGTAATCAAGGTGGAAATCAAGGTAACCAGGGAAGAGGTGGAAACTTCGGCAATGGCGGCCGCAGGAGCAGAGATCGTCGCCGAAACTTCGGTGGAAGAAATGAGGTGAGTGAAAATTTTCTCTTAGTGCTTACAAAATGGTGGCCATATTTTTTCGCTTGAAAAAAACCGAAACTTATTTTTCCTATTTATAAATAGGTAAATAAATATGTAGATTATTAAAAAATATTGTAACGAATATTGCAAAACATACCCTTAACATTTAAATTAGTATTTATTAAAAAGAAAATATATTCTTTTCGATAAGTAGTAGGATGTACTACGTCGTAATAAAATATGGCTTCAAATTTTGTTGAATTACACCTTTGACTCGTATTATATAATTTTTGTATGTATTTATTTCAAAAAAATGTTGAGAGGTAAAAGTTATTGGATATGATTTGAAAATTTACACAGATTAATTATTTATAAAGTTTTTACCAACAAAAATGTCGGCCATATTGTAGAAACAACACGACACTTTAAGGTGTTAAGTTAAAAGATAGATAGATTCCATACGGTTTTCTAAATGAAATTAAATCTGGGAATTTAAAAAAAAACATTCGAATTCCAATCACATCCAAAATGAATAGTAATTTGTAACACTGTTTAAAAAAAACTTGATTCCCATCCCATATTACCGGTGTGCATTTATACGTAATTATATCAA
Source organism: Dasysyrphus albostriatus (assembly GCA_946251815.1). Taxonomy (NCBI): domain Eukaryota; kingdom Metazoa; phylum Arthropoda; class Insecta; order Diptera; family Syrphidae; genus Dasysyrphus; species Dasysyrphus albostriatus. Next base: position 181,994,995 of record OX276335.1, read on the forward strand.
ATTGTTAATTAAAAATGCACTAAAAAAACGGGTAGGTATCATTAGATTTTTCCCCATTTTTTTCTTTCTTTTAAAGTTCCGATAAAAGGAATTAAATACCACGATCTGAATGAAACCGGCACTGTATTGTCATCATTTTAACACAGATCCATAATAGTCTGCTGAACCATTAGTTGATTACCAAATTAAGCAGTTTGTAGAGCAAACAGTAGGTATGAAAACTTTGGAAAGTCAAAGATTGTCAGGAAACGCAATTTTGGTCAGGGAGTTCGGAAAGCAGTCAGTGATTTTTTTCTGTATCAAATTTATTTGGTTTAAGATTTAATGAACTCAGATTAAATATAGATAGACGAAGAGCCCACAGCATATTTTAACTATGATTGATGGCAAACAATAAAGTATAATCGTCGAAAGCTTCAGTAGGCTATTAAAAAAATCGAAGTCTTGCAGTCCACAACCGGGGCCTTAGTGATTAAACGGTGCAAAGAAAAATATATGAAACTTTGAAGGTAATCATGTTAGCCGAAATTGGTTTTCTCCCCTCCCTAGATAAGCTCCTCGGATCCCATATCACTTGAAACGAGGATAAAGTGTTGGCCAATTCATATCATCAAGTTTTTGCACTTGAAACCATTTTTTTTTTTTAGCTATTTTGTCTGATCATTATCTTGCTGAAATATCTATTTTAGGAGAAGATTCTCAGTACGTGGAGGTATAATATTTTCCATGATGTTCTTGATGTTCGAATTAAAGAATATTATGGAAAATGTTTAACTTCCACCTACTAGGAGTATCTTCTCTTGAATTGGATATTTCAGCAAGATAAAAATCGGCAAAAAATTGTCGAAAAATTGTTTTCAAGTGCAAAAACTTGATGATATGAAGTGGCCAGCACAGAACCTAGTGTGAAAAAAATGGAAATCTGCGGGAGATTGTAGATCGAAAAATAGTTCGAGAAAATTGCAGAAATAGGAATGATCTCTTTGTCCAGGGCATGTAGACTTGGAATAGTATACAATACACTGTTCCAAATTTTCTGGAAAGAATGGAGATGCATGCGATGATGAAATACAAAGGTTTTGTCATTAAATATAAAAATTAAACAATAAGGGCCATTTTCAAATGTTCCGATTAAAGTTTCGGATAGATACCCGACGACACAACGATATCCAGCAGATAAATTTGCTATTATTTTATTTCGGTTTCATCGCGAAAGTCTTGAATAAACTAACCGGTGGAAAAGTTTACAGTTTGAGAACAACAAAAAACACTGAAAATTAAATTTTTGTTGTCAAACAAAAAATCCTTGTCGTTTTAATAAAAAATATCACTGCTTTTTAAGTAGCTACTTTATATTTCTGAGATCTCAGAGGACTCAGAGCGCTCAGAAATATAAACAAAATTCCTCCCAAAAATTCCCCACTTTTCCTCTTAAAAACTGAGAATGAAATTTTTTGGATTCCTTGCTCAATTAATTTTTGTCGCAGTACCTAAATAACATAAGAAAAGAAAAAGAGATTTGTTTTGACTTCTATGTGAGGAATGTTGTTTATATTTTATTCTCCTGCTCTGTCAAAAAATTGAGGAAAAATACTGAGCGCTCAAGAAATATAAACTGGCCATATATTTAAATTTAGTATAAACCACGACAGATCAATTAAAGCGATATTCAAAATATTGCGACGGAAACTCATAGCAGTAAGTCATGTTCTGGATAAAGGCTTTAACAGCCACTTGAACCGGCGGATATGCTATCCGAGACTTTAACTGCCGGATACCACTATCCGAGACATTTGAAACCAAAAGTTGAAGTTTATCTGTCAAAAAAGTTCCGGGTAGGCTATCCGAGACTTTTTCCGTAAGTCTTGAAACTGACCCTAAATTTGATTAAAAACATGCATCAATTAAAAAGTTGCTTGTTTTCCACCAGGTAAAAAGGTACATGATGTCAATATTATTTGATTAAATATTCCATATTTTTAGTTATGAAGCATAATTTTTGTTATTACTTTTATTTTAATAATAAAAATAATAATTTAGTAGCGCAGAAATAGGCCTCTGGCTTTCCCAAAAGGTCTAAAACACTAAGTGTTGCCGTCGTTTTTTTTGACTATGCTTTTCTCTTGTGTGCAATTTTTTTTTATAAAATTGCCCCTCCCCTCCAAGCGGGGGAAATATAACCTGCATAATTTTGTTCATGTCTATGCATCAAAATGCTCCGAATTTTTTAACGATAATCCTAATGTACAAAGTACATAATTTAAGGAATTTGCTTCGATTTCCTTGACATGAAAAATTGGAAGTTTAGGCTCTTAATAATTGCTTTTATTTGAAATAAAAACACTTAACATTATAATGTCCTTACTAAGTATGTTTGTTTTATGTATTTAATGCTGTAATCATATTCTCTCTGAAGCTTAGATTTCTTTTAGTTTTGAGAAAACACAAAATAAAAATAACAAAGAATGCTTTACTTTTCCCTACTGAATTCATGCTGTTTCTCCTACGAAGTTCCCACTTTGTTCAGTGTTGAAATCACTTTAATTTTTTACTAAGGATAAGATTTATTATAAGGAATGCTAAAATTTTACATGTTAACATCTAAAGTTGAATGTATGAATAAATTTGCGTTCGTATGTTGTCACAGTTACTTAAAATGATTTTTTAGTCTGCTGCTAAGAAAATAGAATAAAAAACTTTCTTTATCAACATTATACCTACAACATACTTAAATGAATATTCATCAGTCAATACAAATGAGTAGTAAAGAAAGCCAAAATTGTAATTGTGACCACATATCGACGCAAATTTAAATGCTCTTTCTGACCACTTTTTCGAATTGTCGTTCGCGTTGTCCCAGAACAAAAATTAATTTTTCTAAACCCTTTACACCCCGACTCCACAGGAGATAATTTCTCTTCAACTAAATATTAGATATTTTTGTCTAACATTGTCTTCTTTCGCTGGGCAAATCATGTTATGCTATTTCGAATAACGAAACCGAAAATTACATTAAATAACATACAAAAACTTAACTGCCACACGCAAATGAATAGATTAACATAAAAACTGGTACCAAATAATGAGATACAAAAATTTTCTAGGCAAAAAGCAAATATATCTTCATCTGTCAAAATTCATGTCAGAGATCTCTGTCAAGATATAATCGCGGAGAGATATCTCTGACATCCCAACAAGAGATGAAACGGAGTGACTCCATTGGATATTTCATGTCAAGATAAGCATTCTGATAGAAATTATATCCTGTATCCTGCGGAGTCGGGATCCAACATACCCATACCTGCGGTCAAAATAATATTAGTACGCCTCATAAAAAAAAACAATCGAAAATAAATTGGTCCATTAGTTTTAAAAAAATAAATAGCTATGTGATTTTAAAATTAAGCTTTTATTTAAAAAAAAAATACTTGATCCCATATTTTCCCATTTATTGAAAAAAGATAAAAAAGATAAGATAATAATAACTGTAAATACTACAAAAAGCAAAGAACCCGGCACTAGTATGTCATACTTCATCCTATTATGATCACAAAATTATATGGTTGAGAGTTATTATTATTTTAGCCTTTTTTTGACCCCCTATAAAATATTTACCGGTTTTGGAAATATTTTTGATGTGATTATATACAAATTTAGTGCGGGGTTTTTTAGGGCAAAATTTGTATCATAAAATGTAGCTGAGGGTTTGAACCTTAAAATAATATTTGGTTGCAGTTCCTCGTTGAAAATAACAGTTTGTTTTTGCTGTGAATCGTGGATTATATTCTGTGTTTGGAGGCCTTCTTACATATTGACGTTGTCCATTTTCACCATATAAAATAATCTGGGACCGCAGAATATTTTTCCAATATAATGCAGGGCAATCAAAGTGCTCTTTTGCGAATTTGCATTTTTTTTTACATGGTTGTTTTTGGCAGCTCGTAAACGTATACAAACCGTTTCAATGCTCGCATCAACACAAAATATGCCTTTAATTTAAGTTGTCCGACGACTAGGCTTTTAACCTTTCCCATAAGTTTTGCCTTCTAATTTTGATACACTTTTCTGGTGTGTAGTGTTCCCGTCTTTCTGCTTCCAAAAATGTCAATAAAAGCTGTGAAGATTTAATGAATAGATAAAAAGCAACCTTTTTCAAAACGTTAAATTCTAGAAATTAAAGAGTTACGCAATTCTTTTATTAGTAATACTATTAGTTTGACCTCAACTATGTAGGTATCGAGTACGGTAAAATATTGTGGAAGAACTGGGCTTACACAATTAAAAAAAATCTACGATATAAAGTTTCCCATTTTATTTTATTAGAATTCTGTACCATAGTTAGGTACCTTTACTAATTTAAAAAAAAAAAAGATTTTTTTTATAACTTATTGTTTTTTCATTTTTTTTATAACTTATTGTTTCTTCATTTTCTAGCAAAACAATGATAACAAAAACAATCAGTCACGAGATGACAACAGAGGAGGTGGTGGTGGCGGTGGAGGTGGACATAATGACACTATGCAAAACAACCGAATGAATGATAGACGTGGTGGTGGTCGTGGATACGGTGGTGGTGGTGGCGGAGGCGGAGGTGGCGGACGCAATGAAGATTTCTTCATTGGACAACGTTTGAGAAGTATCACAGGTCCTACACACGAATTACCCCCAATTGAGTGTGAAGAGTCCAAGTTTTCCGGGCGTAATCGACTTTATATTGGAAACTTAACAAGCGACATAACAGAAGAAGAATTGCGTGAATTGTTCAAGCCGTATGGTGAGATTGGGGAAGTTTTCTCCAATCCAGAAAAAAATTTTGCATTCTTAAAATTGGATTACCATCCAAATGCCGAAAAAGCAAAGCGTGGTTTAGACGGAACAATGCGCAAAGGTCGTACACTTCGTGTTCGCTTCGCACCAAATGCTACTATACTGCGTATCAAGAATTTAAGCCCATTTGTATCTAATGAGTTGCTTTATAGATCCTTTGAGATCTTTGGGCCGGTTGAAAAAGCAAATATCGTTGTTGATGATCGCGGAAAACACACCGGTGAAGGTATCATCGAATTTGCTAAGAAGTCTTCGGCAAATGCAGCACTTCGTCTATGCAGCGATAAATGTTTCTTCTTAACTGCATCACTTAGACCTTGTGTTGTGGAGCCATTTGAGATCAATGAGGATCCTGACGGTTTGCCAGACAAGTCTTTGAATAAGAAATCACAAGAGTTCAATCATGAGCGTGGCGTTGGGCCTCGATTTGCTGAATTAGATTCATTCGAACACGAGTATGGTACAAGGTGGAAGCAGCTATACGAATTATTCAAATCCAAACAAGATGCACTCAAACGAGAGCTGACAATGGAAGAAGATAAATTAGAAGCGCAAATGGAGTATGCACGTTATGAGCACGAGACTGAAATGCTTCGTCAAGGTAAATGCCGAAAATTATGTTTATTTGGCAATTAATTTTAAGATATGGTTTTTTATCTCCAGAACTCCGTAAACGTGAACAGGATAATGAACGCAAGAAGATGGAATGGGAGACACGTGAAAAGCAAGCAGAAGAGTTCAAACTTCGTGAAGAAGAGAACGCACGTCGTCAACAAAGCGACATGCAATCTCGAATGTTACGCCAAGAAGAAGAAATGCGACGTCGCCAACAAGAAAACACATTATTCATGCAAGCGCAGCAGTTGAACTCACTATTAGATCAACAAGAAGGCAAGCAAGGTGGTGGTCCACCCAATGTTGTCGGCGGTGGTGCTGGTGGTAATGGCAATGGCCCTAACTTTGATAACTTCGATAATGCCAACCAAAACAACAGCCCATTTGACTTTAGAGGTAAATATATCTTTTTACTTTCGATTTGAATTATTAGGTGAAAGGTGAACTAATTTAAATCATGTAATTGCAGATGCATTATCCGCCTTTGCTGGTGGCAATAACCAAGGCAATGTAGGTGGTGGTGCTGGACAAAACAACCAACAGGTACGTTCATTTTTCAACATGTTCAGACAAGGGCCCTTTTAAACCAAGAAAATGATTATTTTTAAGTAGTAATATAATTAACCAATAGAAAATATAAGAACAAATCTTTTTAAATAAAATCTCTTCAAGAAAAGTAATCAAGTGCTTCGGCTAAACTATTCTGTCTTATTTTGATTTTTGTGTGCTCGATAATATTCGTTTGTGTTCTTTTATCTGTATTTTGTTCCACAGTTTGATTTAAATTAAATAACCGTAATTTCCTTTTTGACGTTATTACTTGAGTCATGAACACAAAAGAATTCTGTGTAAAATATTATATTATTTTTTTCTTTTTGTTAAAAAGAAGAAACCTAATTCCTTAAAATCATTGTTCAGTTCAATACAAATTTTCGATCACATATCAGTGACATAATTTGTTGGATCAAATGTATTTTCAAACTAAAGGAAAAAGTAGAATTAAATTCAGTAGTAATTTTTATTGGAAGGCAGTGAAACTTGCTTTGTGGAGCGTTCGTTTCTTTGAACCACCTTCATTAGCTTTAAGCAAAGGCTTCGAGCAGTTTTGAACTAGGATATCATTTACCTGCAAAGTGGCTTAACCTATGGTAGCATTTAATAAATATTTGAAATTTTTTGTCGATAACTGTTGATCGACAAATTATATGTACAGGCGTGTTTTATTGACCTTCGAAAATGAAATGCAAAGAAAAAAAAACTAACTAACTACTCATTCGAACAAGATTTGGGAAAACAATGTCAGTCGTTCATTTGATACTTATAGTCACGAAACTGTATTCTTGCAGTGATCTATCACACTAAATACTCACTCCGTTATAAGGGAGATAACTTAATTTTGACATACTGTAAGTCAAAAACAAATTTGAATTACAATAAAATAATAAGTTTTGTTTATACAGTTTGAGTCATAAAACAACCTACTACACTTTTGTTCACAAGTTTTGCAATTTAACTCGTTTCAAAAACTGAGTAGGTATGCACATCGAAATATAGGACACTGAAATTTTTTGGAGTGCAGAATATGAACCAAAAAAAGTAAAATTTTTTTTGAATCTTTCTTTCCTTCGTAGAACTCGAAAATTTTGCTTTTCTCTTTGCAAGAAAGAGAACGGTATTGTTTGGGCTGCCTGACCATGCTGCCAAATCACCGTTAACTTGTACAGAACTGTTTTGAGATTCCAGTACGTTTAGTAGTTGGTATATTTTGCGTCTGGCATCCCGAACTTTACGAAATGTTTATAAAATTACAGGATTTAAAGTTGAACACAAATTTCAAAAACCTCCATAGAACAAAAAGTGGAAGGAAGGCCCCGTCTAGTTGATGATCTATCATTTCATTTTGTAGCCTTAGTATGAAATATCCAACCTATAGTGTGTTAAAGTTTCAAAATGTTGTCTCGTTGAACCAATGTGGATAGTCACTTATCTATAAGAAAACAAAATTTAGTGTTAACGGAAATTAAATGATATACTTAACAAACAAAACTGAACATTTTGTATTAGTTTTAAATATTTCATTTTATTCCAGCATTTGTCGTTTGAAGTCAAATAATTTTTCAATAAAAAATTATATTAAACGAAATTTATTTAAATTGATACTACAAATTAGCTTTTTTCAAAAAAAATTTATGGTTTGATAACCAACAAAATCAAGTCCAGTGTGAACTGACTCAAGGCATATCGAAAACCCCACAAAATCAACCCGGGGGAAATAGGGCTAAAACTAAATATTCTAAAACTACCACATATAATAGCAATATAAAGGGTGGTTAAATTTTAGGGGCCGATTTTGATTTTGAATAAAACAAATTATTTAGGAAATTATTGTCATTTCCTTTTATTATTATAATATTGGTATGGTTCAATTATGTATGGAAAAAAATAAAGGCCAAATGACCGCCGCGACCTCGGCGGCACACTTACATCTGATGGTCCAAATTTTCGATGACGCTGAGACATAATTGAAGTTCTATGCCGTTAATGTGCCGAATTATCTCATTCTTTAGCTCTGGAATTGTTGCTGGCTTATCGGCGTACACCTTTTCTTTCAAATAACCCTAAATAAAGAAGTCCTACGGCCTTGGCGGCCAATTGGCATCGCCAGCGTGATATAACACGCCCATTGAATTTTTCGCGCAAGCCATTGCTTCGTTAGCTGTGTGGCAAGGGGCACACCTGTTAAAACTACATATTGTCCACACCCATATCTTCCAATTCGACCCATACAAAGTTCGTGTATCATCTCACGATAGCGAACACCATTCACAGTAACTGCCTGATCGGCCTCATTTTGGAAAAAATACGGCCCGATGATGCCGCCAGCCCATAAACCGCACCAAACAGTCACTTTTTTGGGTGCATTGGTTTTTCGACAATCAGTCTTGGATTATCATTCGCTTATTCGGCTTATTGACGAATCCACTGAGGTGAAAATGTGAAGATGATTTTCTTCGAAAATTGATCATCTACTGTTGCCATTTCTTGCCACCATTCGATTTCGGCTTTGTTATAATTTTAAGGGTGATCCTCATCCTACTATCTTGTAAAACTAAAATTCGAACATCTTTGTAAGACACTTTGACATTAAAAAATGTTAAAGAATGTGTGTTTCGTTAGATTTTTACATACATCGCACAGTTTAAGTCATCTAGTTGCATTTTGTTAAAGAAATAGGCTTATGAAAAAAGTAAAAAGTTAAGCAAAATTTAGTAATTTATCAAGCTATCAATTAATATACTATTACCCTTTTATTTGGCGAAATTATTATTAACTTCTGTCATGATATTCGGGTAGATCTTTTTGCAATTAATCGCAAAGTGTCTTAACATAATAAATTCTGCCAGAGCGATTGGCTATACCCTTCAAATAAAAATTATAAATAAGAATGATATTGCTGGTTTAAATTGAAATTTTCTAACGACTATATCATAAATATTTTATACATAAAGGATTACTACACAATATACAAAAATTAGATATATTTTGAAAGTTTAGGTACAACCAGCATTTATTTGAAAAACAAGGAAATGTATATTTGGTTATACAAATAGGCTGATTTTATATAGAAATAAAAGTTCAAAAAAGCACGCCTTATATGTATTTACAAAGTTATCGATAGGAAATTTCGGTCTAATTTATATAAAGCATTACATATTGCAGCACTTACGCCTTGTCAAATTATATAAAACAAACTATATCAAAAACAAAAATTCTTTAGGAATTAAAATGTTGGTATTACAAAAATTTATCTGTTGTACATCAAAATTATATTGTTAGAAAATGTATTCCACATAAATCAGTTATACACTCAGTTAAACCTATTTTCATATTTCTGATCAGTATAATACACTTGATTTATTTTAATTAAAGTTAAGATAAAATAGGCTCTTCTTATTCTTGCTAAGCTTTTCCATGACCTCAGTTTAAAATATGTGGGATTTGCATCCATTATTTTCGTACTGAATTAGAGGGATTTATGTACACTTGGTTACAATTAAATCAATGTGTACGTGGGACTTTTTTTATTCATCTGTTAATATTCTCTATATTAGGGACCAGTTTTTGTTATGTGTTTTCAACTTAAAAAAGAAATATGATGCCGAAAGTTACAATTCTTTATTAAATTTTTATTCATTACCGTATTGTTCGCATACAATTGAAAAACCAGCTGAGTATTGAGGGAATATTTTCCTTGCAGATATAGAATGAATGAATTAAGTGATGAACGTTATTCTCTCATTGATAGAAGAAGCACCTGAATAAAAGTCATACATAATTGAAAAATAATTTTGTTATATTTTTTTTTAAATTATTTGTTAAAGACGTTTCGAGTATGGGTAATATTTGTATACACTTGTTATAGATTTATTTAAATTTTGGAATTACTGGTAATAACAGGCATTTCCGCTGACGATTTGAACACGATTATCTATACTTTATCTTAGGCCGTTTTCGAAAAGGTATCTGCGTCAGAAATGATTTTACAGAATGGTCTTAAACGCAAACTGCAGAAGTATTTTGTTCGAAAAGGCACATACAAATTTTATTGCATTAGCATTGTGTTCGATAATGGAGTTTGCTAAAGTCTAGCTTAAAGTAAATGGATAAATGCGTTTGCAAGTAAATTGGCCAACGTTGATCAAACTGATTTTGTTCAAGCAGGCCGATTGCATATCTGACGATAGCTATATCGGGGTCAAAATGAGGATAAAATTGACTTTGATTTGACGTTTTCGAAAGTGCCCTTTCTTCTAAAGCTTGGTCTTGTTATGAACTGGCCACCTAGATTGTGACATATGTTAATACTGGAATAGTGTAGAGATACTTTCACCATATCAAAGTGATATTATTTAGAGAGCAAACAAATTCTGAATTACATTGAGTGAAGCAAATAATTTGCTTGAAATATTTACCTGTATCGTTACATGCATTACCTTTTCCTAGCAAAACTAATATTGTTTTGCTCTGTTTAGAGCTTATTCAGGCATTGTTTTTGACAAGCAATTAAGGGTTCTTTGTTCACTTTGTTGCGCTTAGCTTAGAGCCGATTTTTTTTTGCAAAAAATTTTCAAAAAGGGATTCAAATTCTGAAAACCTGTGAAGTGGCCACGCGATGTTGTCAGGATATAATGTTGAACATAATATAACCTAACCAAATTCAAATGTAGTGGCTGTCATCAAAGATATGTTGCTCGCAGTTTTCAGAGCAAAATGTATGCCAACTCAGAAAAAACCAATTGCTTCGATACATTATAGTCTGCTTTACGTATACATGAGTACCCGATGTCTGTGCTGATACATATACAGGTCGTTAATACGCGCCCGAGTGCATTAATTTGTATGAATAAAATTATGTACATATTTTATATGGATGAATTTTTCGGCAAATATTTATCCTTTTCATGAGAAGCATTTAATATTATCAAGATTGATTTTTTCGTCTCCGGTTGTGTATGTATATTTTAAATGATATAAAATAAATAAAATGATATAAAAAAAACAAATATTATTTTATTTGATTTATTAAAACTTTAGTTTTTGTGTTTGCTACGCGTTTCCGGATTTAAATTCCATCTTCGGGCTGAATTTATTTTAAAAACCTATAAAATAAAAAATCTTTGTGCTTGACGAAAACTAAGGTTTGATTAAATCAAATAAATAATGTTGGCTTTTTTATATCATTTATTTATTTTATATCATTTCATAATATTACACAAAGTTTGAAGCGATGGCTGGATACCGCTTCGTTAGGCTTTTCAATTTTGTATATCATTGTTTATTTTCAAACTTCATTATTAACTGGTTATGGGGAATGCCTTTATAGATTTATTCGAGATATTTATACTTACTGAGTAACTAATTTCGATTGCTGGCTAATCGCTAACAACTTGCATTTCTTTTGATGCGATGATCGATATAATTAATTAGCCAGCTTATTGGTTCGCTTTACTCCCAGTAACTCTTAATTAATTTTCTGTTCTATTCAATACTTACTTTTCTGAAAAGTAATCACATCACTTCGGAATTATCTGCTTTTCGAGAAACGGATTCTTTTCAGTATTTTGTGAACATGCAATTATTTATTTGTTTCGGAATCTTTCAATTTCGATGGTCTGTAACTGAAAAGAAGTGGTTTCAAAGAATAGCCTGGTGTTTTAGAACATTTTCAAGAGTTTTTTTTTTTTTGTAAACCTGGGAAGCGGAATATTCATATTTAAAAGTCATACATTTTTAAAATTACTACAATAATTTCGTCGCTCCAAAGGTAAAACTCAAAGTATTTTTAAAAAAATGATAATGAAATGCATTTTTTTAATCTAAAAAGTCTAATTTTGCACGGTTTTTTCAGTTTCATAAAGTATGTTTCAATCTAATTTCCTTCAAAAGTTTAATTTGTTAGTTAGTGAGTTTTACCTTTGAACCAACGATTTAATATGGATGCCTGCTGTACTGAATGAAGCTTCAGTCCAAAAGAAGCTCAAAATGGATATTAATTTAAAAGTTTTTTTCTCAGAAATTTAAGAATGCTTCAAAAAAGCCTCCTCATTTATTATTCTCCTCCTCAACAAATTTAACCGCAAATTATTGGAGATGTGTTAGGTTTCTAATTTGTTCGATTTGTTTGTCTTAGGGGGTTTATTATTATTACTGCGAAAGTATAGATTTAGAGCCAGTTTCGTTCACAGCTAATCATCTTTAATGATTGATTTTTGAGACTGGTAAATTCGCGAAGTGCTTTTTAGTTAATTAATCCACAGTTTGAGTTGAGATTTGTTGAAATTGCTAATCGGCAATACTGTGTGATTTTAAACAGAGCCTGCGAAAAACTTATTACATCTTTAACCCAATGTTGACAAACTGGCCCCTAATGCAATAATTTTTTTTTATAACAATAATTTTTACTATGTAAATGCTTATAAGACCTAAGGTCAATGTAACATGACTTAAGTTCTTTTAAGGTACATTATTTTCTTAGAAAATAAAGATATATTATATCAGTTTATTATATCTGTTTTAAAAATATATCTTCGAAAACTGTTTAATTAGAATATGCACCTAAATGTGTTGGGTTTTAAGGGATGTGATATCACACAACAAATAAGCAAACTTTTCGATCTATGATAATGTTTACTGAGTTCTCTATTGATTTTATTGGAATACACTTTTCTTAATAATATACGTCCCTAACATCATATGTTTTGGAATTAAGTTACACAAAGACAGCATTTTAGTAATATTTTTTCTATTGCGATATTTTTTGGGGGTATTGTGCTATGATTAATCTATATCTATATATAGAATATATTTCTATTTTTTTTGTTATATTATTCACCCGTTATTAGGAACAATTCAATCCATTCGAATTTGGTAATAATCAACAAAATCAGAACCAAGGAGGTGGTCCAGCAAATCAGCGAGGAAATAACGGAGGCGGAAATATTAATAATAATAATAAGCCATGGGAACGCAGAAGACGTTTTTAAAAAATGAGCTTCTTAAGCTTAATAATAATCGTATTATCATCTTTAAAACATGCTGCTGAATTAAAAAAAACGATGAGTTTGTCATCCTTTTATTGCAAAATTATTATCTTGAAGAAAAAAAGATAATTGCAAATTAGACATTTTGGGCAAGAATGATAAATATATCATTCATATTATAGTAATTCATTCAATTTTAAACATCTTATACTTACTTGACTTAAATTAATTAATCTCTCATAATAAAATATAGTATTTTAAGCTGGTAAAAATAAAGGAATCTTAAGCTTTGTAAATCTCACCAAATAAAAAACAATTGTATTCGCATCTTAAGTGGGACATTCAATATATGTTTAATGTGTATTTACAAATAATTCAATGTCTTTTTTTTGCTCTAAAAAAAATTATCGCTGGCAAACATTTTTCTTATTATGATAAAGAAGACAAGAACAATGCATGAGTGATTTCGTCGATCTTGAAATTGTATCTATATTTTATTTTCTGAAATTGTTTTTTTCATTATTATTTATGACGGAGGTATTAACATACCGAAGACGCTTGATGTAGAGAGTGAAATTTAGTTTCTAGTTATTGGTATTGTGTCCTTCTTCGAATCTAGAAAAAGACTACTGACTAATTCAAAGAGGCAAAACAAATTTAGACAAAGTAAAGAATGTTTTTCTTTGAGGGTAAAATGAGTTATTCGGAATCATTGAAAATGCATCAGTGCAACATAAAGCACCTAATTTTAAATTGGACATTTTTGACAAGTAGTTTTTATTATTATAATATATACTAGTGAAAATTGTTGTCATTAATGGGACGGAACAATGCGGTTGGTTGAGTTCATAAGCGTTCAATATGTGTGCTTTTCTGATGCTAATAAAATGCATTATGATTTGAGTTGATTCTTTTTTATTTGATTCAAGTTTGCAATAATGAACGCGACTTAAAAGTGATGCTGGTTTCATGCTTTGCGTTATTTCTACAATGATTCCGTTTCAGATCACTCGTTTGCTTATTTGCCATTAAATCTACGGCTATGTATTATGTATGTTGACAGCCAACACTTTGTATTCCAAACTAGTTTATTTTAAGTAAAACTGGTTTGGCCCATGTGCGTTCGGATAAACTTGTTTTTCCTAGGTGAAACAAGCCCATACTAATTCACTTAGGTTCTGACAATAACCATGTCACCGGCAAAACTAGTTGGCTTATAAAACGGATAAACTACATTTTTGCCCAAAAACTTTGTTGACTTCGGCGCATGCGCGAATAAATATACCCTAAGCTGAGCAACGCAGTTGCGTGACACAAAAAGGGAATTAATCCTGAGAACGCTCGAAGCGTGTCACCCAAGGTACTCTTTCCCAAAAAACCTTATAATTAGTTTCGCCGGTAACAAGTTTGTCCTGAAATATTGACCAATCCAAAACAAATTTTAAGTTTATCATAAATGTATGCATATATACAGTGGTGGCAAAAAAATTCCGGATTTTTGGGCAACTTTATTAACTGTTTTGTTTGTAAAATGAAAAATTATAATTTCTGTTTACAGTTTTATTTTTCAATTAACTATTAAGAAAAATAATTATCATTTTTCAATTAACTATTAAGAAAAATAATTATCATTTTTCATTAGAAAATAAAAAAAATAATCAAAAAGAAATTTAGAATTTTAGCTGTTCGTTTGAACGCCAAAAAAAACGACAGTGTAACTTGGTATTCCGTAAAGCGTTCAACGCCAAATAAACTTCAATTTGTCGATTCTCTCTTGTGGAACGCGTTTGTAATACATATTTTATTTTATTCCGTTGCTCGTTTCAATAAAAAGACGTCTGTGAAAAGCTGAAATCTGTCGGCGACAGGAGTAAAAGTGTGAGATTTTTATAACTAAAAACAAAATCAAATGCTGCGACTGATCATGGAGGAGAATGAGCATCTCGAAAAAAATTTGAAAGAAGCTTCGATAGGAGGTTTGGATGGGTGTATGTTTTCAATCAAATTTAAAATATATTTAAGGTCCTCTTTGTCCAGTCGAAAGTACATTTTGAATCTATTATTTTATTTTATTCAATTTCATTATTTGTGTCAGGCAGATCAAAAGTTTTTGTTTTAGATCTAATCCACCTTCTCTGCAGTATCACATCATTCTTTTTTTCTCCTATTCGCCATCACTGCTGCTCCAAGAGAAATAACTTGCTACACTACATTTTGCTGGGTTTTCTTATGCTTAAAACAAGTTTGCACACTTATAGTTTCCAAAAACACCACAGCTCACATATTAAAGGTTACATATCGTCGGCTTAGAGTGTAAAGCGCCCAACTCCACATTTTTTTTCACCATTATAGACCTCTTCAAAAATTGCTAAAAAATACAAACATCTATCAAATCTTTTCAATTTCACTGAATTTGGCAATAATGAGTGTTGAAAAATATTTGATGTAATTTTGGTTTTATTCAAAAAATGCGAACACTTTGTTTAAAATATTTGTTTGTAAAAAATGCAAAATGTGAGTTAGCTGCTTTACACTCTAAGCCGACGATATATCATTAGCGTTTTCATTTTTGTTCAGTTCTGCGCATATGTCAAAATTTGTGGAAGTGAAGGATTCCGTGATGTGTGACTGAAATTTGTTGTATATTTTGTGTGTGTTTCTTTGTTACTTGTTTAGGTAATAATATTGTTCCGAGCTATTTAATGTTTATAATTATTACTTTGTGAACAAGAACGGCCATCTTGAATTCCTTCTGACTGCTCTCATTTTAGACAATCTGCGCAATATAATACCTTCTATTTGTGTACCGTGCCAAAAACAAAGTTCTCAATTTGTAAACAATTTTGATATGTATGTCAAATGGTGGATCATATTGTGGAAAAAACGCTGATGTTTCAGTAACGGAATACCAATAAAAAAACCACCGACTCCAAGAACGTCTTTTTTAACCGCTTGACATCTACTAAGCATTGTTGTAATCGAATTGTCGAAAATAGCAGCAGGGATTCTCTCCCGCTCATTCTTCAAAGCTACAAAAAGAAAACTTGTCGACGTGTGCGTTCTCTTCCAAACTTACCTTTCTAAAGTTGCCCTATAGTTCTCGATTGGATTATTAAGAATGCCACTCTAAAACGCGAATATTATTCTATCGCATACCCTTCTCTTAACAGTGAACAAATTGTGATCATTTTTCTGGTGGAACACCAATCGCAAAGGCTTTTTTCCCCAGCGTACGGAAGCATTACTGACTAAAATATGTCTTTGTATTAAAGACGGTCCATTATTCTGTTTGCGTGGAATAAAAAAAGCTTCAAAGCATAACCAAGGCTCTTCCGTGCTTTTTTGTTCTGGGTAAACTTGCTGGAATCAAACGTTTCCCTCTTGAGCACTTTACTATCTTACCTGCTTCGTTGTAAAACAAGTTGAATTTGCATTTATCACTCTAAAGCACACTTCCATTTGTTCAAAGACCCGTTGAGTTTATTTTTTGTAAATTCAACCTTGGTAAAGCATTCAGATCAGAATTTTTAAGTTTTTTCGAAGTACCGTTTATGGTTAAGCTTTTTCTGCTACGTTAAAAAATGCTATTTTTAGTGCAAGCAGCTGCACTAAAAAAAAGTCGGGAGTGTTTTTGCGACTACTGTTTACGTAAATATCCTCTAGACGAAAACAGTACACGCTTGATTTAGAGCATATCGAAATAGTGAATTATCCACAATGGTGAACACACAAAACTGATACAAAATTCAATAGTAAACGAAGCATAATTAATAAGCTTTTGTGTGGTTTTTGCCAAAGTCGAATTTTGTCGTTAATGGACGGCTCTATTTGTTTTATTATATGTACCTCAGTTTTATTGGTTGCTTTTCCGCTTCATATTCTTGACCGATAAGAGCAAGTTGGGGGGCTCCACGTTGTTTTTTTTTTATGTTGAATTTTTAAAATTGTTAGTTCTTTTTGTTATATTCGTTATTCAAATTTTGAAATTTCACCAACCCTCGATTTTTTCAATTAAGAAATAAGTGGATATCAATTTCAAAATAAACTGGCACTCATTTCATTTCGTTTGATGTGTTTGTTTATTTACGTATATGTAATAGATGAGAATGTACGTAAATAGCTGCGTTTTCATTTCAGCATATAATAAAATATAAACCATAGAGGGAAAACTAAAATGCAGAAGTTAGATATAGACAAAATTTAATAACATCTATTAAAACAAGATCTAGTGTAGTTAGCAAATACTCAAGCATATTTTTTGTTTTATAAATAAGTCACTCAGCTCAATAGGCATCCCCAGAAAAATGAGGTCTTGCGATATCAGAAACCTCTGACATCTGTTTTTAGTTTTACAGTGAAATACTAAGACAAAAAATTTTGGATAAACTTGTTCACACTTGTGGGAGCAAAATGAAATCTCATTTTCCTGAACTGACCAAATTGTAAATTTTATCTTTGATTAAAAAAAAAAAAATAGGTTAAAGATTGGTACTTTTCTTCACCGAAGACGAAGTTAATTTCAAAAAATCATTATACCATAAAAACTTACAGAATTAAACGTCACCACTTAAAGAGATTAAAGATCCAATTTGCAACTGGGAAAAAATACATTTTTTATTGTATTTAGGTAAGTATAAAACGAACGGGGCGATCTAATTCGTATTTATTTTGAAATATTAAAAATGACTTAAAATACAAACTTAGATCGTACCGTTACCGAGTTTTTGAAAAAAAAGAAGAAGAAAAATGAAAATTGGTAAATTTTCTTTTTTACCTATCTATTTGTCTCTCATCTCTTGAAGTGACGCAACTACTTTTTCGTCCTTTTTTTACAAAAACGCATGCTGAAGAATTTCGCTCTTCTTTGAATCACTGTATTTCTGTTTTATTTATTTATCGTTTTGTATTAAAAATAAACCTGCATTTGAGGCTGTGAGTGCGCAAAAGTAGTACCAATTTTTTGAAAAAAAAAAAAATTATACTTTGTCTCGTGTTTTATAAATTTATGCTTCAAAAGACATCTAACTCAAAATTCTAAATTCTGAAAATAAAAAGTATCTATGATCTATTAAATATGAAAAATATGATTCAAAAAGTAGATTACACTACTTTTACACTCACAGCCTCATTTTAGCTTTAACATACACCTTTGAAAATATACCTTTAAGTAGTTGCGTCACTTTATAAGAAACAAAATGTGCAGTTTTTAATCTAAATTCAACTTGCTTTTTCTTTTTGAAGATACCATATAGCTAATTAAATAAAATATCTGAATTCAAACGGTTATCTTTATCGCAAATCAGTATATCGTCGGCTTATTGCAAAATTTAGAAACTATATATGAAATAAACTTTATTAAATGCCGAAATCCGTTCCCATATGTGCACTGTTTTATTATTTGTCAAAAGGGAAAAATCATCAGATGTTACTAGTGATATTTCGCAATAAACCGACGATATTATTTGTTTTTATCATCTTGAGTCTTCTCATGTGTAATATTTTGTTTCTTCGAAAAATTGGATCATGTAGCCGGAATTCTACAAGGCAGAAGAACTTAAATTATATGGACCTGACATGGCAGAGTAACAGTGAATCGAGAACTTAATGGTGTTATGTGTACTTAGACTATCGGACGGAAATTTCTCAAAATTGGCTGCTATGAAAACTCAAAAATGATTTAACCGATTGAGTTTAGATTTGTATGATAATTATTAAATTATTGTGCTATTTAGTAGTTTTAATGTTCGAAAATACATAATGACGGAAACCTTAAACTCAAGTTGTTTCAGAAATTTAATTTAGTCGAACGACTTGATTCTAGTTCCAAAGGCCTGTCATTAAATTACCGTTTATCGTGTATTATCTAGGGTTTTTTATTTTTAGCAAGCAGAATATCAGCAGTAATCCAATGTTTTTGTATATGTGTGTCTTACGGAAGCTGTAGATTCAATGTAATTCAATATTTTGACTTTTACAAGATTAAGAATAGCTGGGACTTGATTAAACATTTACATTTGTTTTATCAAAGCTAAGAAAACTTTTTTCAGTATCTCAAGTCCAGTTAAGTTTTCGATTCGTTAAAGTATCATTATCACAAAAAAAGGTATTTTTATGTTTATTTTGAATACAATAGAACCACGTTTGATCGATTTAAAACTTTATAAATAGAATTTTAGGGGCGTCGCTAATGTCGCTAATGATGCTCAGTTGCCATTTAACCAAAAAAGTCTTGGAACTGAGGACCTTTACACTTGTAATTTAATATCTTTTGATATTTAAGACAACCAAATAAATTATTCGTATAATGGAACTGCTTTCAGATGAGTTTGTATAAAATGCTGCCTACTAAGAGTAGTTTTTTGTGTGTTAAAAACAGCTTCTTTTTTTATAAAAAATATAAAATAAACAGCAATGAAGAAGTTGCTTTGGTGATTGGAGGAAAAACACTCTTCCAATGTAACACGTAGTATTAGAAAAAAATATCAGGGAACACTCCCAATTCAGTGCAATATCTAAATAATTTGTCCATTAATTTCTTCTGGTTTTATATTTTTAAGATGTTGAAGAGTTACATGTGTATAATGGAGAAACTGGGTGTTTTTAATGAAATTAAAGATTATGTTTTTTCTTATAAATCGATATTTATAACATTCTATTTGAGCTTGACGATGCACAGGGTGTTATTTAGTAGCAAAAGTTGGCTATTAATATATTTTCTAAAAGTGGCAACACCTTTAATAAAGCTATGATACATTGAACTAAAATTCGATGGCCACCTCTTTTTTTTATAATCACTTCCATCGCAACGCTCATGCTTCTTAGTAAGTTAATCATAATTTGACTTAAGAAATCCGTTTTTTAATAGTCATACCTCGAGTGGAGTAATTTATTTTAATTAAATAATTTTGAAAGTTTTTAAATGTTGTAACAGGAATTATTTTTTTTTACGTATTTGTAATTAAAATGTTTAAATTCTACCTTAGATTCAAACTCAACATGTACATACATCAAATCGATTTTTAAAGATTATTATTGTAAAAATAAAGGGTTTTAATGTAATTCTCAGTAATCTTTTGGGTTTTGACAAAGTTCCAACCCCTAAACAACATCTTAATTTTAATTAGCTGCAGAAAATTGCAGATGTGAACTCTAGAGCTTTATTTTTAATTAATGTGTTTACCGTGCAAACAACCATTACCTTTTTAAGCCCTTCCTAATTGAATTAGTTTGTTTTTGCCTATAAACAAATAAAGTTTACGAAACCTTTTGCAAACTCAATCCCAGATAACCAGAGGAATTGATTTCAATAAAACGGGTTAAAATCTGGGTTTACTAAATGTCATTAAAATTACATATCAAAAATTCTATTACATATGTAGTAGTGTTTTTGACTAGTAATATAGAAAAACTCTTAGGTTCCAACTGGAACTGTCGACGACAGCTTCATTTATTTGTTTACTTAATTGATTAATGGATGTTAAATTTTATTAAACAGTTAACATACAAAGGACATTTGTAATAGGCTCTTTTTTGAATAGTAAAGCTAAGTCTGAGGCGGAAGAAAAAACCTTTTTTACAGGAGAAGCGTTGTTTTGAAGATTACTTACATACGACTATATCCGTAAATTAAATTATTTAATTTTGGTTGCAAACAAGTACTGCAACCGTTATATTGGATAATTTCTTTTGCTTTTCCCAAACATGTAGCTAATGTACTTCATACAAACTAATAATAAATTTAACTTTAACTTAATAAATTTATTTGTTCAATTTTCAAATAATTTAAATCATAATTGGTTCTCTATAAAAACACGTTAACGAAATATAGGTTTGAGATATGCTCGTAAAATGTATGTTAATACAAAAGGATTTATTTTTCATTTTTTAGCAGATATTTCTTAATTTTTGATTAAATTTTGCAAAGCAAATAATTATTTCGAAAGTATTGTTTTTCAAACTAAGGGATAAACTCTAAATCAAAAGTTTTACTAATGTTGAATTTCTTACAACCATTTCAAATTGATTTTTTTTTCTGGTTGCAAGGAATACAAAAAATCTTATTTTTCGCGAGGGGGTTGTGTGTGCGATTTGAAAGTAGCTTTGAGGCAAAAGTAAACAAACTAGTGAGAATAAAAAAAAAATAATATTACAAACATTCAAAAGTGTATCGATTCAAAGTAAAGCTTTTTCAGCCTTAAAATGTAGTTCCGTTTATTATATTTTTTTCCTCGCACCTTCAACTTAATAATTTTTTGAATGTTAAATGACAGCTATTATAGTAGCTGTCAATTTGATCTCTTAGTTATTTCATTAATTATATGAACTATAGAAACACTTACAATGGCTATAACTTAATATTAAAAAAAATATATTTTTCGACTATCGAAGAGATAAGATATATACCGACTTAAAATTAGGTCTTCTGATTTCCAACTATATTTGTAAGACAATTTTGCAACAAAGTGCAACTTCATGTCGTTTTTTCACCTTTAAAAGGTTTAAGTATGATAAATCGATTTTTCATATTTTGTTGTGAAATCTTTTTTTAATTTTTATTTATTTAGTCTCATTATTGTTAGGGACGTTTTAGCTTCAAAAACAATTACAAATGTTGACGAGCCAGACGAAGAGTCATGCGTACTCACCATATCAAATTGAATCATGAAAAATGTTTTTTTTTTTAAATAGCTTCATGTATTAAAGTTTATTGTAATTTGGCAGTCCTTTACTTCTTCATCAATAAAAACTTTAAAATCAAGTCTCATAATGTACATGTAAGCTTAGGGAATGAAGCATCATATTAAAATTAACATCATTCTACTTCGAAAGTTAAGCTTTTTTGAGAATTTCACTAAAATATTTATAAAGTTTCCGTTTATTTTCAAAACAAATATTTTGTTTGCTAAAAAAATAATTCTCAATAAATCGATGGCTCAAACGAGCAATAAAACACAAACTCGAAAAAGGTTTAGTGGACTAAAGGTAGATCGTGATAAGAGTTCTTAAATAAGAAGCAATCACGTCATATATAAAGATTAAAATTACGTATTTCCGTGTACCTACATATTTCTTCAGAGGACACTAAAGCTGAGAGAAGCACAAAAGTATTTGTATATCCTTTATACTACTATATACTATTCTTCAGACTACAATAATTGCTTTTGAGATACGAGAACGCCAGTCTTGTACGCTTGAGGTAAGAATTACTTATTTTTAATGTTATAGGGTAACTATTACTTTCCTATTTTTCGTTTACAAAAAAAAAAAAAAAAAAAAAAAACTGCTGGCATAGCCAGACTTGGCGATTGCTTTTTAGTTTTCTATACATAAAATACATACTTGTTTAAAATTAAATAAGCAATTGTCTTATAATGACACTTTTAATCCCACCCAGATATGCTCATTACTAGGATACTATGTTGAAAAAAATATAACGCTGGTGAAATGCGAAAGGTGTAACTCCAATTTGTTTGAATGAGGTTTATTTGTATTGTTATTTTTTTTCTAATGCATATCTTCCACTTGGCAAATTGTGAAATTTATTTTTATTATTGTTTTTAGAAAATTATTATTCCATACATTTCATAACAGCTACTATTCGTTCTAAACCTCAGCTGTAAATTTTGCTAATAGATTTGGAGCTTTTTTTAAAAATACTTTTCGAATTTCACCGGCGATATATGTATGTTTATATCTAAAAGATATTCTACATGGATTATCGAAAAAATATCTGCTATAAGATTATACTCGCTTAATGTGAAATTAAACCAAATCTTTATCACCATTGAACTGAAGCACGTGGACGACTCTTATTATCTAAAGGGCAAACCAAACCTTCTTATCTATAAAAATATGTTATAGAATCATGTATATACATATATTATTTTGGGGGCAGCAATCATTTATACGTATATGCAAATATATACGGCTTCACTGACAACTTCAACCATGTATTACCGTTTTTCAAAACGAAAAAACTGTTTTAATCAGTTTTATATTTAAAGCATCTGAAGTTTCAAGTAAACTGTATAACCCACTGTCGAGTCTGTAAAAGTATTTTAAACTGTCTTAGACTTATCTTTTTATCAAAAATATCTGATAAGTACTGCTGTAGAAAACTCATGTTAACCATAAGTGTATTATTTCTATTACTTTATTTTGTTAACAGTATGTTATACAGACTACTTGAAGCTTACGAAAATATACTACCTTCTATTTAAATAAGAAAAAGAAAAGAAGTTACAAATTTCTCTTTGGCATATCTGGGCCTTCTCATTTGAAAATAATATTTTCACTCAAGCAGTCTACGCTGCGTTTTAAAAGATTAAAAATAAATTTAAAAAAAAACTATCCAAATCTAGAACTAAAAAAGAAAGAAGTTTAAAATCTTGCAATATTGTTTAAAGTTTTAAACATTCGTAAAAGGGTTTCAAACTTCTCTTTTTTTTTTTAAACAAAAAGTCTACGCATATTCTAACAATCTATACCGATTTCAGTTCAATAATATGCGAACCCGCTGGTGAATTCTTGTATTACAACATTGGAAATTTATAAAAGGGTGAGTATTTACAAACAAATATTGATTGAACTTATCTCAAATCTAAAAAATCATTAATTTTGTATCTCTAGGAATATAGTCGTGCCTCAATCTTTGGATCCATTTAAAGGTATATTTTCTTTTCATTTGTATTCATGTAAAATATTGCAATCACATAACATATCGCCCCTCTCATACAAGAAGTGAGAATTCGCTAATTAATTGAATTTGAATTTGAATCTCAGTATTGTTAGGCCAGACTCACATTATAGTTCCGATATCATTAAAGTCCCGATAAGATAAAGTATTTTAACACAAGAAATAATAATTCACATTATCGATACCTGATACGATTTCGATCCTCATTGTTCCTTATGTAAAATT
The DNA here is from genome assembly GCA_946251815.1 of Dasysyrphus albostriatus. NCBI lineage: Eukaryota > Metazoa > Arthropoda > Insecta > Diptera > Syrphidae > Dasysyrphus > Dasysyrphus albostriatus. The sequence continues at coordinate 182,018,899 of OX276335.1, forward strand.
ATTTTGTCGTAGTGAGAGCGTTTCGGTATCGGCACAATAATGTGGATCTGGCCTGAATGGTCGAACATCTAACAAAACATACATTTTTAGTGTATTGATTATTTTAATGAAGATTTCACTTCACTTAACATTCAAACTTTCATGGTTTTGGCATGAGGGGGATGATTATGTACAAACATTTACACTGCCGCTTATCTGAATAGGTTCAACATTTTTGCACCTTACTGTTAGCTCGTCTTCATATATGTATATTGCAATGATACATGTTTGTTATGTATGTGATGAAAGAACATCATTATATGCCTAGTTTAAGGAGATAAAATTTAGTCTTTAAGCTTATCGTTATTCTCACACGTTAGCTAGACCAAATGCATTCATAAAAACAATCATATTTTTGGCTCATCTGGAAAGGTTCGAAGGCAAAAACTTTAGTTTACGTTGAGTCGCGTCGGTTAAATGTTCTCAAAATTCATGTCTGCCAATTAATTTAATAGAGTTTTATATGTTAACGACAAAAATGGGTCGCGGAAAATTGTTAAGTGAGGAGGAAAATGGCACAATTAAAGCATTTTGAAAGTAAGGACTAAACCAACGACACATCGCGAAAAAAAATTAGCGAAAGTCAAAATTTAGTTAGCAATTATTTGCGAAATGTTGAAAATTATGGACAAAATATGAAAGGTGGCACTTACAAGGCCATTTCAAGACCCGATATACGTGCAATCATTAGAGCAGCTTCCATTTCTCATGATTCCGTCTGAAAAATCAAAATAAAAACTGGTGTTAAATGTAGTTTGCCGTCAGTAAAAGTGCTAAACATTTGAAAAGAAAAAAAGTTCAGAAAAAACCATCGCTCAACGAATCTAGAAAAGAAATTCGTCTCCAATTTTGTAAAAAAAAAACTTCAATTTCTAACATCGAGGATGAATACAAATAGTTATAAAGCTGTGCTAGAAAAAGCTTTCCCTTCGATTTCTGACCTGTTTGGACCAATATCGTCAACATTCCAACATGATAATGCCCCAGTTCACACAGAAAGGACAGTAAAACATTGGATTGACAGCCAAAATGTGGAAATGCTGGTTAGGCGTCCATACTCCCCGGACCTCAATATCGTAGAGAATGTGTTGGGACTTCTTTCACGTAAAGTATACGAGTCAGGGAGACAATTTGAAGACAAAAATCTAAAAAAATTGAAGCAATTAAAAAAAATTCATGGTCGAACTTACGAGACTACTCAAAAAAGGGGTTTATACTCATTATTAGTTATTGTTATTATATTCTAACCCATACAAAAGTGCAAAATAAATCATTGTCTGAATTGACGCGTTCGCGATACGTATATTACATTTAAGAAGCGTTACACGGACGCGTCGATATAAAACGAGAACAAAATTCAGCCTTTTTGCTACACAAGATGGCCACATGCCTAAATTGATAACCGAAATGTCAAAACCCACGCACAAGTTGAGTAATTTATACTTTTGAGTTGCAGCCGTTACGTTGGTTTGTGTATTTACTAATGGATGCAAAATCGTAACATAACGCTCAACGCGTCATTGTTTACACTGAACAGAAATTCCAATGCCTGAGCATATGGGTTGACAGAAACATCTTTCAACGCAACGCCCAACTCGGCACTTTAAATCAGCCATAAATTACAGTTACTTTTAGCTTGCTTGTGAAAATAACGGTAAGCTTTAAGACTAAATTGTGTCTCCCAAACTAAGTGTATGATAATGCTCTTTCGTTACATATATAACAAAGATGTATCATTTCAATATATATGAAGAGAGGCTAAAAGTTGAACCTAATCAGATGAGCGGCAGTGTATGTATATTAGAGTGGCGCTTATTTTAATTTTTGAATTTGAAAACATTGCACCATGATGATAACCACGGATCTAATTTCTGAAATTCCTTACCAAAAACCATGTGGAATAACGTATTGAGTGCTTAAATGTTTCGAATATTAATTTAAAAAAAAAATAATTATTATGAAATGTTAAATATGTATTCCAAATTTTTATTTACAGGAACTCTTAACTAGGACACAGTTTTAACTACAATATCAAACGTGGTAGCTGATGTATAATTAAAATGTAAGTTATCATTTTTTTTTTAATTTTCACAAAATACATGTTGCCATATAACGGGTGATTTTTTAAGAGGTTTACAACTTTTAAAAAAAAAACACAAAAAATTCGAAAAAATGAATGAAATATTTATTTGAATCGATAGTTTGAACCTTGCAATTTAATGTTTAAAGATAATTTCATGCAAATGTTGACCGCGGCTGCGTCTCAGGTACCCCATCCGCTGAGTCCAATTCTGGCATACTCTTTCACACATATCGGCCGGTATCTCACGAATGAATGCATGGATGTTGGCTTCCAGTGCGTCAATCGAAGCGGGCTTGTCCCTATAGACATTAGCCTTGACATACCCCCACAAAAAATAATCTAATGGTGTCAAATCGCACGATATAGGCGGCCAATTGACCGGCCCGAAACGTGAAATTAACTGTTCACCAAACTCGCCTCGCAATTGCGCCATTGTTTCGCGTGCTGTGTGGCATGTGGCACCGTCTTGTTGAAACCACATATCATGCAAGTCAAGAACTTCCATTTCGGGCAAAAAAAAGTTTGTTATCATCGCTCGGTAGCGTTCACCATTGACAGTAACGCTGCGATTCGCATCATCTTTGAAGAAATATGGCCCAATAATGCCGCCGGCCCATAAACCGCACCAAACAGTGGCTTTTTCGGGATGCATTGGTAGCTGTTGCAATGCTTCTGGCTGATCTTCACTCCAAATGCGGCAATTATGCTTATTTACGTACCCATTCAACCAAAAATGAGCCTCATCGCTGAACACAATTTTTCGATAAAAAGAATAAAGAAGCGGATTTTCTGTTCTAAATTCACGTTGCGGTAGTTTATGTATGTAGCACGAAAAGTGAAATTGTTATGTCCTTTTTGATCGGATTTTCTGTCTAACTGTTCCACTCCATTATTCAAATCGAATATAAAATCATCGTGTTATCATATTTGCACTTCTACACTACCCAATGAAAAATTGCTTCTCCAAATATTTATTTTTTTCGACAAGTTAGCTATATGAAGAAAAACGGAAGGTATTTAAATATGTGTTTCACTGTTTACACTGAACAGAAAGAAATTCCAATGCCTGAACATATGTGTTGACAGAAAAATCTTTCAACGCAACGCCCAAATCGGCATTGTAAATCAGCCATAAATTACAGTTACTTTTCTTGTTGTATTCCATTTCATTCGTTGAACCTTTTTATATGAGCCAAAAAATATGTTCGCTCTTATGAATGCATTTGGTTTAGCTAGCTATAACGGTAAGCTTTAAGACTAAATTGTGTCTCCCAAACTAAGTGTATAATGATGCTCTTTTGTTACATATATAACAAAGATGTATCATTTCAATATATATGAAGAGAGACTAACAGTAAGGTGCATAAAAAATTGAACCTTTTCATATGAGCGGCAGTGTATGTATATTAGAGTGGCGCTTATTTTAATTTTTGAATTTGAAAACATTGCACCATGATGATAACCACGGATCTAATTTCTGAAATTCCTTACCAAAAACCATGTGGAATAACGTATTGAGTGCTTTAATGTTTCGAATATTAATTAAAAAAAAAAAATTATTATGAAATGTTAAATATGTATTCCAAATTTTTATTTACAGGAATTCTTAACTAGGACATAGTTTTAACTACAATATCAAACGTGGTAGCTGATGAATAATTTAAATGTAAGTTATCAGTTTTTTTTAATTTTCATAAAATACATGTTGCCATATAGGCGCTATACTGCTGCTAAATACGTAATGGTCTTATCTATGTACACAGTTTGAGATTTTGTATTAATTATTATGTGACAGTTTAGGCTGAGGAAAAAGTGGAACATTAGCCTTCGATCATAAATTATTAAGTTTCATATGAGCAAAAAGCGCTAACTACATCTATACACTATCTCCAAATTAAATTAGAACGATCATATACGGCTGGCAAATGTTTGTGCTAAAAATGATTTTCATATTTTGCCTTCACTTTGCTTTCATGTGAACAAACAAAGGACACATCTATTTTCAAAACTAATATTTATTTGCTTATTTCCTGTTCTAAATTCACGTTGCGGTAGTTAATGTATCTAGCACGAAAAGTGAAATTATTATGTCCTTTTTGATTGGATTTTCTGTCTAACTGTTCCACTCCATTTTAATTCAAATCGAATATAAAATCATCGTGTTATCATATTTGCACTTCTACACTACCGAATAATTTTATAAAAAATGGCTTCTCCAAAAATTTATCATTTTTGACAAGTTATATGAAGAAAAACGGAAGGTATTTAAATATGTGTCAACAGCCAATCGAAGGCTTTGCAGTAGTAGGAGTAAAAATTGGTCCGAAATTTCAAATGAAAACGACGTTAGTAAGGACCTTTACGAAATTAACGGCGGCCTAGTACTACAATATTACAATACAATAAGTAAAATAAACTAGAAAAGTAAATTATTCAATCTATTTATTTAATTGTGTATGTACATATCTCGTCATACTTCTATGCTTCTATGCTACCAGTATTAAAACATTTTCTCAATGATGATACAAATTACCGTTTGATGTTTAATGAAAAAAAAACTAAGGCTGTATTTATTTACACTGATCCCAAATAAAATTTTAAATATTATGTAAAGCAATTGTTCCGTTATTATTAACGAATCTTTTTTTTATGTTTTTTCAGATTGTTTGATCCGCCTTTAATTATGTTCTTTAGATAAAGACATGGTCGGATACTATCTGGCATTTTGAACGTAAGTGTATTTTAATAACATATGTCTAAGCAATTATATTTTTTAAGCAATTTCTTAATGATGAAACAAATTACCGTTTGATGTTCGATGAAAAAAAAATTAAGGCTGTATTTATTTACACTGATCCCAAATAAAAATTTAAATGTTATTTAAAGCAATTGTTCTGTTGTTATTAACGAGTTTTTTTAAATTTTTTTTTTTTTAGATTAATCAATCCGCCTTTAATTATGATCTTTAGATGAAGACATGGTCGGATACTTTCTGGCATTTTGAACGTAAGTGTATTTTAATAACATACACCTAGGCAATTATATTTTTAAGCAATTTCTTAATGATGAAACAAATTACCGTTTGATGTTCGATGAAAAAAAACTCAAGGCTGTATTTATTTACACTGATATATCTAATAAAATTTAACGTTACACGAACACGAGTTCCATGTTATTAACGATTTTTTTTTTTTTGCTTCAGGTTAGTTCGTTTCGCCTTAAATTATGCTCTTCGGTAAAAACATGGTTTGCTGTAGATGGCTCAGTTGGATATTTACAGACATCTTGAACGTGAGTTTATTTTAATTATGTATATACTATTGTGAAAGAATTTCTTAATGATGAAACATATTACCGTTTGATTCGCGATGAAAAAAATATAAGGCTGTACTTATTTACACTGATCCCACATAGAATTTAGAAGATTAAATAATAAATACCGTACGACGATTTTGTGAAATTATCAATCGTGATTGATTATGACAATTGTTGCCCCAAGCTCAAGGATTAAGGAGTTATTGCACTATAAAGAGAGAAAACTAAAAATCTTACAAAATACAAAATTTTAGGGGTGGAATGGGCGTGGTTGCGGAAATTTGGAATTTTCATCTACCAGCCATACCAAAATGTAGTACCTCGTGTCATGATGGTTAGTGCGTAGGACTGTCAGCCAAAGGTCTGGGTTCGATTTCCAGCCGCTGCCACTTAAAAACAGAATTTTTTCCGAGGTAAAATCCTCGACAAATCCTCCAAGAGTATACTTTTCATGAATAAGTGCTTTCTCATCTAGCCGTTCGGACTCGGCAAAAAATTGTAGGTCCCCTCCATTCCTGCCAAAAATACGCACACAGGAATGGTTGAGAGTTGTAAGTTACTAGGCCTTGGTTCTCCACGAGCTATTGTGCCACAGAATTTATTTTATTTTTTAACCATACCAAATAACATACAAAATTCAGAACTACCCTATCTTTTGTATGGTTTATTACATTGTTTTCATTTATAAATACAGGGTATGAAAACGCTGCACTTATAACAGTTTTATTACATCACGTCGAAATTAATGAATAACCATATAAAGTATGGTCTCTTTGGGCACTCAATTAAACTGCCATGCAAATTATTTTTATCACTTCATGAATTTTGAAAACTGTTCAAACTTGTTTTTCTGTCTGAAACGGATAGAAATGCCCATTAGAAAGTCAGGAGTATGCAGGAGCTCTAAGGATAATTTCTTAATTATCATACTCTGGGCACTGCTAAAAGCTGGATTTAGATTCTCACTTGATAAAGTTTAATTAGCAGTACGGTTTTTTTCAATAAAAAAAAAAATAAATAAAATCCAAAGTTCAAATGCAGCTTCATGTGATAATCATCTAATAGTAATTAATTGAAATAACAAAACAGTAAAAATAAATCTAATTTCAGACTTTGGACTTACTCGAATATGGTTAAAGATGATGCCACAAACAGTAGTTCAGCTGCAGGTAATAATATTGCTATAGTACATAAATAAACAAACATACATATTTAATTTTCAAACATTGCACAATGATGATAATATCGGATCTAATTTCTGAAATTCCCAATCAAAAATAATGTGGATTTTTATAGAATTGAGTGCTTAAGGGCCTGTTCACAATGTCTTAGAAGCGTATTATGAATTGCTCATACGCCACAGCACCCACGTTGTGTTGTCGTCAAGGAGGGTTTTTTGTAGGAAAAAATCAAATGTACATATAAACCTTACTCGAGGAGGGTTTTTTTTATAAACCATAAGATCTTGTTCATAAACCCTACTATGCTCAACACAAAATCAAGCAGATGTTTTTTGTTGCTTCTTTTTTAGTTTTTTGTTATTTCGCTTTTTTATATGGCGTTCATTTGTTTTTCGAGTTTTTGACTTCCATTAAATTTAATGGAAGTCAAAAACTCAAAAATAAAATGCCAAATAAAAAAGCGAAATAACAAAATTCAAAATAAAAAAATTGAACATCGTCATAAAACCAAAATTTCCTTATCTCTTTTAAAATTAAATGCGTAAGGCCAGAGTTGTTACTAGTAGCAGCGACAATCAGGAACTGAATTAAATCAACCCCCATGAACGGATACACAAAAATGTTTGAAAGCCACGCACAAGCACGAATTTATATTTTGGTATTCGCGTTGAAATCGAAGAGGGTTACCGAATTCAAAATCATAAAAACACAACTAAAACACTACTACATCGCAACGCGGGTGAGTGTACTGAAAAATAGTACGGATTCATTTAAACATTTTAGATAAAAGCCATGGAATTACTTCTCGTATTTTGCGTTGTGCTGAAGGAGGGCTTAGGAAAAAAAAATCGTAAAAGCACTACTAAAACCCTCCTCGACGACAGCGCAAAAGGAGCAATTCATAATACGCGTCTTAGTAAAGTTTTGATTAGTTTCTGGCACAAATATTTTAAGGCAAGGTCATAAGTCCAAAAGTAATAAAAAAAGGTTTTGATTTATAACCTTTTTATCTTGTGGACTAATAACCCTGCGACAGTATTTATTTGTTAAATACCTAATCAGAACTAACCCAGACAGAAAGTATTTATGTTTCAAATTTTATTTCAAACTTCAATAAAAGAAATATGTATTATAAAATTTTAAATAAAGATTTCTTATTACAGGGGCTCTAACTGGAAAGCATTGAAATAAAATAACATGCTCGTTGGAGCAATTGAAATGTAAGTTCTCATTATTTTTGATTATTTTCGTAAAATACACTTAAACTGTATTAGTCCAAGAGTCAATGAGATAAAAAGTCAAGTCACTTGCCTAACATTGTAAATTCATATCAACAATAGCCTTTTGGGGTTTGAACCAATAACCGTTTGTCTGCCTTCTTTAACACGTGTCGAACAGTTGTAAAATTTGACGTAAATTGTTTGTACCGATTTATTTCAATACCTATTGGTCAGCGGGAAAAAGTGTGCATACAACATATTTAGCTTGCAATTTTGAACAATTATTGTCATAGGTCAAACTCTCCGTAGCTAGTCTCTAGAAGTAAGAGAGCAATGAATTATTAAGAAGCCACTCTGGATTATGTGTTTACCTGAGTTGACGAACTAAATATTGAAAAGCCAGAGAGCGCATTTGAAAACTTCAATGTGTTTGCAAAGATATTGGCTGATGTTGATCATACCGATTTTGTGCAAGCGTGACGATTGCATATTTGCCGATAGTAACGTCTGCGTCAAAAAATGACGGTTTTTTGACGATCAAACTGGCTTTGATTTGAAGTTATATCAAAAACGGCCCTAGTCAAGTTAGGTGCTTCACCAAATTGCAACTTCTTAGCATTGGTGGACCCTGAAGATATGGGAGTTTAAAAATCACTGAAAGCATAACTGACTGATTCACTCACTGACAGATCATAAAAATTATGGTGCACTTCTCGCACTCACCGTAGAAGAGTCTTGAAATCTTTGAAGAAAAAAAATTTAAGTTTTTTCATTTATCCGCCCATTTTCACCAAATTCGTATTAAAATAAGTATAGGTGGCAGGTTTAATTTTTATTGCTCAATTACCAAAATTTTAAAAGACTTCAAAAACTTGACCAGTGAACACAGCAAATTTTAGTCAGTAAATATTCAGTAGCAAATTTTTGTCCTAACTTTGAGTTATTTCGATATAACTCTCCTTAAACTTAAAACTTGGAATATCTATTTTTGATTTTATTACTCTTCGTGGCTGATTGGTTTTTGAAAATAAACCGTAGTCACTAAGCAGCAACCAATTAATTTACGCCTAAGAAATAAGTGCGATGGAGTTGTGTTGTTTTGATCAGATCATATTTGAAAAATTGAAATTTTTTGTTTAATTAAAAAAACACAAGTGGAGTCGTGTCGTTTTGGCCAAACATAATATACAAAATCAAACTGGAAAGTTGTGAGGGCCATGGAATATCTTGTGATTCGGGTCACTTAGACATAAGCTCTTAAGACCAAACGAAAACAGATATTTTTCTGTATAGTTCTGCGTTCATAACTCAATTTCGAAAGAATATTGACTTATGTTGTTTTGACTAGACTCAATAGAATTTCACGTTAAGTTCTACACCAGTTCGACGCTTGTTTAGGTAGGCAGACAAACGGTTATTGGTTCAACCCCTCAAATGCTATTATTGATATGACTCAATTTTACGCAAATTGCTTGACTTTTTATGTCTTTGGCTCTCGGTCTTATTATATGTGTGTACCTACGTTTGCTAATATGTACATATATCAGGGCGGAGCGTCGTTGTATGGAGCAAAAAAAAATGTATCAGTTTCAGATACCTCCAGTTTGCTGCGTTTTTGTTAGTAGAAAAATTTGTCAACAAAAATAATTTGGATAACGTTTTTAGCCCTTTACCCTAGCTCAAAGTTTTTACCATTTCCAAAAAAAAAAAAAGTTTTTGTTTGTTAAAATTAAGATTATTTCACAAATTTACAATATTTATAAAAAATTTCACCTCTCGTTACTGCATATAACTTCAAAAATAGCTAAAAAGACGTATTTTTGTCATTTTCTAACGGAAATATGTCGAAAGCCCTAGCTGATGGCCTAAAAATGCTTACCACACGTTTTAATAAATTCCTCAAGAACGACCCATCCACACAAAAAAGTTCGCAAGACCTTTTTTTATAGGAAATTGAATTACCTTTCTTTTTTATAAACAATTTATTTTTATAGGATTTTTAATTTCACAGTTACAGAGTCGAACAACAAAAATGGGGACCATTTTCATAATGTTGAAAGTTTTGAATTGCGGTAGAGGGCTAAGAAAAGAGTTAATTATTTTGTTTTTAAGTGTTATTTACTTAATTAGGCAACGTTCTTACGCTATTCGAATAACAAAATCGGAAAAATCGAAGCTCCACCCTAATGTATATGTTTAAACAAGAAAATGAAATTGAATGAAAGTTGAAATAAAAATAAATAAGAACTTTTGCTAAATGATGACACAAATTACCGTTTGATGTTTGATGAAAATTTTAAGGCTGTATTTATTTACACTGATTCCAAATACCGAGCTAAATAATGATAATCTTTCTTTACAACGAATAAACTGAATTATTTTCTTTTTGTTTGCAGAGACTAAACGAGAGTCCGGTTGCCGATGTTCTTTAAGGTAAGATCCAATACTCTTTCATTAAGCAGATAGAACTTTTGAAAATTGATTTGAACATTAATAAATAAAAACTTAATTGAAATAAAAGTTCTTAAATATTGTTGAATCTTTTGAAAAAAAAAGACTTCAACTTCCGAAGAGTTGTAACTAAAATCTGATTTTAATATTCAAATCAAATTACAAAACAAAATCTGCATGCACTATTTAAATGCTTAACTGTGATGAAAACTTTAAATATTTGTCTTCTTTTCCCGTCATAAATAATTTTGATGATATAAATTGAAGCTGACAACAATTTATTACAACAACCTAATTTCATTGTTAAGGTTAAATTATTTTATTTCTCCTTGGTCCTTGGTGAAAACGTATATGCACATCTTACAACGGATTGAATTTTTGTAATTGGGTTAGGAAAACGTACAATTTCCAATTTTTTGTTTAATATTATTTATCTGAAATCAGAAAGAAATACTTGAAATACTTGCAGGCTAATAAAAAATAAAAAAAAAAATACTTTTGAGTTACATGACAATGTCAGTGAATATACTAAAGATGCCCTTTTTTAAGCATAATAGGTGCAAGGAAGCACTATGATTACATTGATATGAAAAAATGTATATGTAAACAAAATTCGAGATGTGACCTTTTCGAAGGTGATTAATTATAATGTATAGTTAAGGCGTATTTTCATAAAAAAAAAACCCTGTTACTGACAAACGTCTTAAACTGCCTACAATTTGAACCTTATAAAATTTTTGGTTGTTTGTAATAAATTTGTTAAACAAAAATAACGAAACAATAAACGTTCATTGTTTATTAATTTTTTTTTATATTTCCTAGGCAGGTGGTAGCTGAAAAAAGAAAACAAGTTCGCAATCCTACTTGGTAATAACCTATATCCAAGAACAAGACGTCAATCAAGAGGGTACACTTCCTATAGTCTAAGAAGGTATGTAAATTGAAGTAGAGTATAAGAAACTTAGAATAAGAAACAAACAGGTTTATAATATTTAAAGTTCAGTCGCGCTAGAATTCAAAGACCGTTCCAAGTAACTATGAACATATACTCTAAAGGGCCCTTCACATGAGAGAGACCAATGAACGACGAATAAACGAACAAAGCGGGATTTAACACATTATAAACCTAAATTCCTATAATTCTTTTAAAAAACTAGACAAAATGGTAGAAACCTTATTAACGCTAATATTGAGCTACTAAAATTTGCATTTTAATTGATAATAAGGGTATTCATACAACTTCGTAAAACCGTAGATAAGTTTAAAAATTGGTTAAATGTACATATCTTTTGGTTAATGAACTGTCAAATTTTGTATTGGAAATGATTTACACAATTTGGTTAAACTTATCAAAGGATTTTGTTGCGTGATATTAACCAAACTGGTTAAACTCATCCAAACGTCATTGTGACTCTTAATCTGATTGAATTACCTAGCATTTAATCAAATGTATAAAAAAGGTCGTACATGTAAAATCTGAATGAGGGTTTAAAGGTACATGTATCGTGATATAAAATACCAAAGTGTGGCTTATTTTTTTCTCTCAGTTTTTGAGGGGGATACGGGGCTAAAAAGACCCAGCTCCTCTTTTTTATTCTCTGCCTTATAACCATTTCATTTATTTTAAAAATTTGAATACGAGGCTCTGTCATTTTGTTATTGTTATGGCCAATAATTAAGCTTTATTATAAAGATAAGGGTTTGCCATTATGTTTTAAAAATGATTTCGGGCAAGTGACCGCCACGGTTACAGGCCACGCCACAGGCCCACGACGTGAGATAAAGCACTCACCAAAATTTTCCTTCAATAAATTGATTGTTTCGCCATGCGTCGCGCGAACCGAACCATTATTTTCGTAATAAATTTGCAAACGTTGTTCAAGAGTAAGTCTATTCATTAAGAAATGGCAAACCAAACTGAGCATTGATCAAGTGACAGCTGTCACAAAGAACAACTCCGAAAAAAGTATTGCCAGATTGAAAACCACACGTCTAAAAAAAAACGCCCTTTATAAAAATGTTTAGGGTTAGGGAAAATGACGGAGCATCACTTCCTATTTTTTTTAAGTGAATTGAAGTTAATGACTTTAACCAACCACGTTTTAACCTGAGGAAAAAACTGCCAGACTTTGGTATTTAATATCACGATACATGCACCTATAGAACCCTCAAACTCAGATTTTGGTTATTCATCCACTCCCAAAATTTGCTGTCGGCTCTTGCAATAGTATTTAGAGACAAGCAAAATTAGAACCTTCTTTGAAATGGGACAAAGTTTAAAGTTCACAAGTTTTTTTTTCCGAATTTTGACGTTTCACCTTAATGTATGTATATGAATCTCGTCGCTGTATTTCTTTGTATTTCAAGACAATTTTTTCGTGTAGTTAAAATAAAAATAAATAAGAATATATATTATGTAGTACCTCTTGACATGATGGTTAGTGCGTTGGACTGTCATGCCAAAGGTCTGGGTTCGATTTCCAGCCGCTGCCACCTAAAAACAGATGTTTTTCCCGAGGTACTGGCTCTTGCGAGGAACTGACAAATCCTTCAAGAGTATAGTATACTTGTCATGAATAAGTGCCTCTCATCTAGCCGTTCGGACTCGGAAAAATATTGTAGGTCTTCTCCATTCCTGCCAATAACACGCACATAGGAATGGTTGAGAGTTGTAAGTCACTAGATCCTGGTTCTCCACGAGCTGTTGCGCCACCAAATTTATTTTTATGGTTTTAAATTTATTTTGTATATATTATGCAAGAATGTATTTACATCGTCGTTCATGAGGTTATTTTTCTTTAGTTCTTACTTAAAGGTTATGTTCTGCGACATAAAAATAATTACAACGAAGTTTTACATGCAAACAAAACTTTTGCTAAATGATGACACAAATTACCGTTTGATTTTAAATGAAAATTTTAAGGCTGTATTTATTTACACTGATTCCAAATACCGAGCTGAATAATAAAAATCTTTCTTCACAACGAATAAACTGAATTATTTTCTTTTTGTTTGCAGAAACTTAACGAGAGGCCGTTTGGCGATGTTCTTTAAAGTAAGACCCAATTCTTTTTTATTAAGCAGATAAAACTTTTGAAAATTGTTTTGAACATTAATAAATAAAAACTTAATTAAAATAAAAGTTTTTATATATTGTTGAATCTTTTTTGAAATTAGAAAAAAAAACTTCCGAAGAGTTGTAACTAAAATCTGATTTTAATATTCAAATCAAATTACAAAACAAAATCTGCATGCACTATTTAAATGCTTAACTGTGATGAAAACTTTAAATATTTGTCTTCTTTTCCCGTCATAAATAATTTTGATGATATAAATTGAAGCTGAAAACAATTATTACAACAACCTAATTTCATTGTTAAGGTTAAATTATTTTATTTCTCCTTGGTCCTTGGTGAAAACGTATATGCACATCTTACAACGGATTGAATTTTTGTGATCGGGTTAAGAAAACGTACAATTTCTAAATTTTTGTTTAATATTATGTATTACATATAAAAGAAAGAAATATGTACTTGCAGGCTAGTAAAAACGACTTAAACTGCCTACAATTTGAACCTTGTCTTAAATTTTTGGTTGTTGTAATAAATTTGTTTAACAAAAATAACGAAACAATAAATGTTCATTATTTATTAAATATTTTTTTTTTTAATATTTCCTAGGCAGGTGGTAGCTGAAAAATGAAAACAAGTTCGCAATCCTATCTGCAAATAATTTATATCCAAGTACAAGACGTCAGGTGCACTTCTTTTAGTCTAAAAGGTAAAGAAATGTATGTTAATTGAAATAGAGTATACAAATTTAGAATAAGAAACAAACTATATAATGTTCAGCCCGCTAAAATTCAAAGAGAAACCATGAATATAGAAATAAGCACAATAAGAACCTTGTTTGAAATGGGACAAATTTTAAAGTTCACAAGTTTTTTTCCCAAATTTTGATCAAAAAATATTAAATGAAGACAACTTAAACTATATCTTCTTTTCCCGTCATAAAGTTTTGATGATAAAACTATTTCTGATAATATTTTTTTTAGTCTTGTTTTATCTTATAACTCAATGAACATAATATGTAAGTTAATGATTCATTTGTTTTTTTTTTTGTATTGCAGATGGCCCCGAGAAGTACTTTTATTCAAAATGATTTAAAAGCAACAATTTATTATTAGAGGTAATTTGTTTATAATTATTTATTAAATATTAGAAGATTATCGCTACCCAAAACGCGTTGCAAAATTTTAAATTAAATAAAAAAAAAATGAACTAGAAAATGTTTGCCCGGAATAAAATATTGAATTTTTGTTGTTTTGTTAATTTTGTTTGTATTACATTCTCACAGCATCGTTCAATTTTTGTTCTATCAGGAGTGATTATACCTATTTGTTTTGTGTATTTTGTTGATGATATTAATTGGTCCGTGTTTATGAATTTATGTTGATTACAATTCCAATTACTGAACTGGTTTTTTTCAGTTAAAATCTTACTCCTAATTATGTTTGAATTTTATATATTTTTTATTTTTTCAGATGGTGTATTTTCCATTTTGGTTGCAAGTCAAAGTATGTCAAAGGTATGTAGATATTTCCAATTATAAGTAGTCTATGGGCCCACAGCAAATTTTGGCAGCGGATGTACATACATATAGATAACCGAAATCTGAGTGAGAGTTTATAGGGGCATGTATCGTGTTATCAAATACCAAAGTCTGGCAAGTTTTTTTTCTCAGCATTTCGATGGGGTGGGGGGTTGAAAACAGCAAGTTCTTCTATTTTATTGTCAGGACAATAACAACTTTAATTTATTTAATAAAAGTCAAATATGATGATATTTTTCTTTTTGCTAAGCATAAACAATTTAATCGTGATGGTCTGATGAATAGAATTCAAGATAAAACCCTTTCATAAGAACATTATCACTCCTTCTTGGAGATTACAGACAAAACAAAAAATCAAAATAATAAAGTTTCCAAAAAATTCCGATAAGGTTGTAAAAAACTTATATCATGGGTCCTATTGATCGGATCATCAGGATAAAAGTCGTCAGAATTAAAGAAAATGACGGAGCATCATTTCTTGTTTTTTAAAAGTGAATTAAAGTGTTAATGGCCCTAACACACAAAAAGGAAACCAAACCGGTTTTAACCTCCCAGCCCCGCCAAAGACTGAGAAAAAAACCAGCCAGACTTTGGTATTTGATATTAGGATACATGTACCTATAAACTCTCGTTATCAGACTTTGGTTATATATATATCCACTCCCAAAATAAGCTGTCGGGTCGTTTAATAGTAGTGTACCTGTGTAAATTAGTTTTTTTTATGATGATATTAATTGGTCCGTGTTTATGAATTTATTTTGATTTAACTCTTCCAATTACTGATTCAAATTAAACTACATAATTTCGGAATGAGTTTTTGTTTATCCTAGTTACTGACGATTGGGGGATGGCATAGACAAAATCTCCAATAAATATATATTTGGTCTTAATCCCCAATAGCACTAACCGAACAAAATATTTGCAATAAAAGAACTCATTCCGATATTTTGCTAAGTTATTTTTTTTTTCTTTAAAAAAATATATTAGTACAAATAATTTAATAATATTTTATTTAATGTTTCTATTCTTATTTCTTTTTCTAGAATTTATTTCTGGAACATCAAACACCCTGCATTTCTATACTGCTAGGTAAGCTTTAGTTTTTTTTTACCGTATAACATCCCGTAACTTTTACTAACATTAAAATGTGTCTTCCTTTACTTTAAATTTCTGTGATTTTTAGTCCAAACTTGTATCAAAACATTTTTTTTATATGAAAATTCAAAGTAAAGGAACAGACCTATTATTAATGATGAAATTTATTGGTCCGTGTTTATGAATTTAAATTGATTTAATTGCTTCCAATCTCTGAATATCTCTAATGAACAAATAGATGTTATTTACATATAATCATTGTTATTAAAAGAGTTTTTCTTTTATTTTCAGGTTTTTTCGAAACAAAGACACCAAGATTGAAATATTTAGCAGAAAAGATCTCGATTTTTATGATAAGAAATATGAAATGTCAATTGTACATACATACATGTGAACAAAAATTGAATAAAATTTTAAAAACAAAAGTATTACTAGTATTATTTTGTTACTGTAAGAATTGTTCAGCATCATTGTTATAAGTCCAAAATGGAATATTTTTGTTATTAAATTAAAGTTATTTATTCTGACTTTGAATTTGAACGATAATATAAACAGAGCCTTAATATTTTTTTGACCAGTCGAAGTTTTTTCTGCCTTCGCGCCCAATAACTTTGCATCGTTATAAGTCGTCTTCTTATAGGTCTGCTGGAGATATAAAACCAAATTCCCCATTAATTTCGGGCAAAATGAGGCGGGAGAAATTAAAAGGATCGGCTTAACACTTTCTAACTACGACTCTGTCGATGCGTATTGAAGTTTTGAGAAGGGTGGCTTTCGAATTTTTTTTTTATTTTAAGTTCAGGATGGTTTTTCACTGAATTAATGGCATTGTTCACTATTTTTCGAGAATATTTAATTAATTTAGCAGCTTTTGAAGGATTATTACCTTGTTCTTGGAGCTCAAAGCTAATACTCCTTTATTTTAAGAGTTCATTGAACGCCTAACACCCATATTTAGGAATCATCTGTTGAAATTATCGTTCATAGTCAAAATAAATAACTTTCGCCTGCAAGGTTCCATTCAAAAATAAAAACTATACTAAATTCACAAGTGTGCTTGCTATTCCTCTGTCCACACTAATAGACAAAAGAATGATTTAAACAAAAACAAAAATCTATGGGTGATAAGGGTTTGTATTTGACCTTTCTTGTTGTGTCACTTGCGGTAGGCACCCGCATACCTAAAAACATTGCAATGCATTTAAAATAGCGGAAATTATTTTGCATTTTAAAAGTGTGCTATTTCTTTGTCCATAGCTATCCATATCCATATACATGGATATTTGAGAAAGATGCTTTTATTAGAATAAATCATCCTCAGCGAAAGGAGTGAATAGTATAAAAAAACCTAACAAATTTCGACATTGCAGTCACTTCGATGTTCATAACCCTGAGGCCACACGAGCCAGTACTGACTAGCCAGTCGCAATACACTCATATTTTTTTACTAACACATACAAGCCTGAGGAACTGGCTCGTCAACTGGCTTGCTTTTTTCGTAGCCAGTTGGGAAGCCAGTAGAGCAGCCAGTAACAGGGTTCGGCAGTACTTTTTCGGAGTAGATTTGGAAAAATTGGTCTAAAACTAGAATTGACTCACATTTTATTCCACAAAATATTAATAAAATAATAATTGGGAAGTTCATATGTCCAGTCCTAAGGAACTCAAAGATTTATGTGATTGTGTTTGTGGTAATTAAATTTTAATGTGAGTTTTCATCCTTGAGAAATTAAATGCTAATAGTGACAAAGTGAATAGAATATAATTTTTTTCAGATATAAAAAGTATCAATAAAAGGCAATAAAAGGATGGTTCTTTTTATCTTCATACGTTGCTTTTTTTTCATTTCCTGTACATGAATAGGCACGAATAGGTGTGATAAAAGTTCTTGAGAAAAAGCACAAATACTTGTTCAAAAGTGTGAATTTGCCAACACATACACCCAAGTCACTGCTGAAATATTCGACACTAATCTGAAATTGCATTTCACTAGCCGGATTTACACAAGTGACAAATTAAGCAAATTTCCATTAATTCACGTCATTAAAGTGGCAAAATAATGGTAAAATCAAATCATTAATGACATAAATTTACCCGAATGCAAAATAATGGCGTTTTGATGCTCTGTTATCTTCATAATGGCTAAGAATGAGCAGGTTCATTCTTTATTCTGTATTGTCATTATTTGCAAAATAGTGTCTGTGCATTTACATGGCTTCATTTTAATGGCAATATTTAATGCCAATTAGTTCGTTATTTATTTATGATGAATATTATGGCAGACTTTTAATTCATTTACACGATTATGTCATTAATGGCGTGAAAATGGAAGAATTTATGACAATTTGTCACTTGTGTAAATCCGGCATTACTAATTTTTACTAGCTTAATCGATTTTCGGCGAAAAGTGACTCATCTTAATCACTACTTGCGGTTTCGAATTAGTTTAATCTCCACACAGAACCAACGCAAAACATTCGTAACGCTCTGTTCTTTTGTTAGTTTTTTTCGCATAGCAATAGTGTTTTTAGTTCATTAATTTTGAAAAAGCGGAAGAGCGTATCAGTTATACTTCTTTCCCTAAAATCGGACTAGATTTATTTCATTTGGATTTACATCCGAACCCTGGCCAGTATAGAAGCCAGTACAGCATGCCGTCTACGTCACAGCAAATACACGAATAGGAATTTGACAGTCATTGTATGTAGCCAATTGGCTAGCCAGTACTGGTACTCGTGTGGCCTCAGGGTAAGAACGAGAATGTCGCGTGGATTATACTACCAATACCAACCCAAAAGAGGAGCAAACGCCAAACATTTGTTTTGGTGCCTTTACTAGCAAAAACGTCATTTTTTATGAATAAATGATTTTTTTTTTTTTAATTTTCTATGATGTAAGAAGTAGAGCCCTCGATTTCAGACGGGTAATTAATTACACGGGTACACGTGTTTTAAGTAATTGATAGCCGTGTACCCATGTACTTTAGATACACGCGTATTTAAAAAAAAAACCTTTGAATATAATAAGAATTGATTTTTAGTTCTGGTATGAAGACGACGCACGGCATATAATAAATGTGTGACAATAACATAGTCATTTTTTAAAACTATAAAAAACGATTGCCAAAAGCAGTCATAAAATAAAACGAGTATCGTTAAAAAAACGACTATCGGAAAACAAAATGGCAATAGGTAAAAGATTACGATGGATTTTTAACGATAATCGTAATTCGTAATACGGACCCTGATTTTGTCAGATGCGCAGAACATATTGAGGTTCGGGAGTCCTGGACTGGGGATGTATGGCTATCTGGCGTTGGGTAGGTGGTATTCATAGGTCGCATTATGGATAAGATAATTTTTTTGAATTATCTAATGGGAAATTTTGGGAAAAGTGCAAACAAATTGCGGTTCGCTGCCAATTTGTAGTTCCAACAAGATAATAGGCGTGTTTTTTTCCTTACCCGAGTGGGCTTGGATGAAAAAAACGACGTTGGAGCTAAGCAATTTACATACTAAATGCAACAACAACTAAGCCCCTTCGGGCTTAGCTAAGCCCACAGAATTTTCGGGGCTTAGCTTTAGCCTAGATAAAAACTGTTACCGGCACGATATTCATACTTGTTATCGATAGTTTGTAACTCCATTTTTTCGTTTTCGAAGTCGTTCTTTTGGTCCGATTCCTCCGGGCCTACAAAAAAAAAACACATCTAATGACTCCAAACATACTGCGCATGTAGTATAGGAATGGATCTTAAAAAAACACTCAACAACTTTTTGACTCAGGAAAATCCAAATTCAATAAAAGTAGTAAGAAAAATTATATTTTCGTCAATACCGTTAGATATTTGTCATTGAACAGATAACATTGTTTTGTTTCCTTGTATATATTATTGGATAATGAGAAAAAAACTTAAATAAAATCGCGATTTGTATTTTCTTTTAAACTTTTAACTACTACGCCCCACTACGCCCGCACTGAAATGTATATTGCTGAAAAGTTACATTAAAATACTTTCGAGGATAAGTTGAATTAGCTGCGAAAACCTGCGACTTTTTATTGAACTTTAAAGGGCCACATCTCTTGTTTTTATTTCAAAATAATCTGTCTGAATATGCCCATTACGCATATATTTTGTCCCTCAGCATGGGTGTTAGTTGGTATAAGTAAAATAAATAAGTCCTTTTCTAATTTACATATCATAAAACAGGCCTTATGAGTCCTTAAATGTTGATCCAAATGAAAAAATTATACCCCGATTACGATTAAAATAGATTTAATTTGTAAAAATCAATACGAGTAGATTTTTGGAAGAAATGTTGTCAAAATATATTTACTTTTGTTTTGAAGAATACCGAATCGAATACCTATTCGAAAATAATAATGATTTGATAACCGAGTTTAGTGAAAATTATTAGCAGCGCAAAAATTCCAAAATACTCTACCAAAGTTAGTACCACACCACACCATGACGCTTGAATAAGTATCAGTGGGCGCATATTATTTTGAATTGATTTCTTACCCTATTTGTGATCATGCCTGAAAATTTAATCAAAGTTGCTCAGATTTTAGGGGAGAGACTGCGACTCAATAAACGAATTAAAAAAAAAAATCTTGAAAAACCCACAAAAGGTGGGGCAAAAAAACATTATATGGGTGAATTATTTGAAAAGGCATTATCTTTCAAATATTTTTAGAACATAAACCAAGTTTCTGCCAATTTTAGGATTATATTTGATTTTTTTTAAAGTGGGCCTGTCAGTGGGTGGAAATTTCTTGTGATGATGTGTTATGGCATTTTTTATCATATCTGAAAGTTTCATCCAAATCAGTTTAGATGTTGAGATATTATTTAATTATGACCGCCCACCAAACAAACGGAACACCGTAAAAGCATACTTTTATTAATTACTAGCTGGCCCATATAAGTATACAATTTTTAATCTCCCGAAATTCTTTCAACGAGATTAAAATTGACTATTTTATACAAACTTGAACTTCATTTTCATTTAATACATTTTTAGCATCTTATAGCACACCACTCATGCATTTACAAGTGCATAACTGTTGCATTTTTGTCTACATAATATTCCCTAAATTTTATTGTTTTTATAATATTTCAATATTACCGTGTTCAAAGGCGTTTTTCTTTTCTCAGCAGAGCATAGAGTAGAACTCGAGCTATCGGAGTTAGCTCTGAGCAGAGTATGACCCGAGCTCTCCGATATGATTTTAAAACACATCTGAGCACTGAACTGTCATACGATTGCGATGCGTTCAACGCACCATAATTTAGTACTGACTTTTAATTATCATCTGATAGCTACTCAATCAAAAACTCGAAAAATGTGAACTGAAATCAAAGTGTTGAACACACCCATATGAAATGAGTGAAAAAAGAGCGAAGTTGGCTGCGCTCAGCTATTTACTCCATTCGCTCGGTCTTTTTGTTCTGAGCTCATGGAGCGTACTCCGAGCTAGCTCCGATTCAAAAAGAAACACAAGTTTTGCATTTTGAGTACCCTGAGCTAAAAAAGAAAAACGCCACAAACAGACAGACAGCTTAAGTGCTTCTAAGTTGGTAAAAAACAATTTGAGCTAAAAAGCCTGCAATTATTTCAATATTAATGACAGGCACTCCAATTTTATTTATGTGCATAGAGTATAGATGTATATATTTTTAGTTAAGTTTAGTTTATTTCGGATAAATACTAACACAGTAAGATAAATCTTATAAAGTAGTGATAGTATATGAATTTACAAAGTTCAATTTTATGTATCATAAATTAAATAATAATTAAAAATAAAAAAAGGGAACAAAGAATATTGAAAATTGAAATATTTTAAAAATGGGAAAAAGGAAAAAAAGACAATTTAAAAGAAGAAAAAAAAAAACAATCGATTTGGAAACTGTTATCGTTGTGCTCCGCTTGATCCTCGCAAATATTCCAAAGACGGATTGCAGCAATGAAAAATTGTCTCATAGAGATGAGACATGAGAAACGAGGGAATATTAAATGATATGACCTGTTTGATGCTGGCTGTCTTGTCTTTACAATAGTAAAAAGTATTTTTAAACTTCTAAGCTTAATAAAATTTCAAATAACATATTGAGGAGGTTTTCTAAGGCTATCTTCAGCTTTTTCCTGCTCGACGGATCACAATAAAAGTATGTTTCGCACCCATAGGTAAGAACTGGGATAACTAAGGTTTTGGCAAGAACAATTCTAGTTTTCGATGGGGTAAACTGCTGAACGGTCCACAAATATCTAAGGACTCCATAAGTTTTTCCTACAACAGAATTTACGTGATCGCTCCATGTTAAAGTTCTTTTAAAGACCATGCCTAGCTTTCTAGCGGTTGTTCTGAATTCTAAGGGGATATTATTTAAAAGTATGTATGGGAAACAAATTAAATCTAATAACTTTTTGGATTTTACAAGACATTGGCATTTTGTTGGGTCAAGCATCAAATTATTTCTTAGTGCAAATGCGAAATTATGTTCAAGCTCGTCGTTTATAGTACATACGCATACATACTAAGGGATAACTTTTATAGATTTGTATATCATCGGCATACAAATGCTTGGATACATTTGGTATGATTAAAGCTATTTCATTAATATACAACGAGAATAAAAGGGGAGCCAAAATCGATCTCTGAAGAACACCTCGTTTGATTGGTAAAAACTCGGGAAAGCTTACTTTCATTACATACCGCTTGTTTTCTGACAATAAGGTACGAGGAAATCAATTTGATGGCTTGTATTGAAAGGTCAAACTCAATATGTAACTTTTTCAAAAGAACAGAGTGGTAGTGGCATATCGAAAGCTTAAGAGAAGTCAAAGAACCAAAAAGGTAACATGTATAGATGTATAGATGATAAAATTAATAATAATAATAATTATTAATACTTTATAATCTTATAATTATTAAATATGATAAAATTAATAGTTATTTATTAAAGAAAACAAATTAAAACCCTGAAACTATCATGGGCTTCTCTTAATTTTTTTTATATTTTTCCAAAGAGAGATAATTTTGTGCTTTTGTTTTGGCAAATACTATGTATGTTTATCTATTTCCATTTAAAATTAACATGAGTATCAAAAGTATCAATTCATTTTTTAAAGACAAAATTAAATTTAATAAAAATGAAACCGAAATATTATGACTTTTTTGTTGTGCTGAAAATATCAATTATACTTAATTTTAATTGCTACATAATTAAATTATGTAGGTACATTACATTACCTGTATTTTAATTTCCCCCATATTTGATCTGGATTAGATTTGCATACGAAAATTCATGTATTACAAAAACAACACAGAACCCAACTTTGCTTTTGGATTTACAAATCTGTTCTGAACATACATCCTTAACACTTTCTTGTAAAAAAGTAGTTTTTTCTCTGACGGGTAGATAGGTTTTCATGTTGAAAATAGGGAGAGTATAGAGACAGAGAGGAAATACAGGAACAAACGGATAAAGGGAGATAGGTATATAACACTCTTGTCGCACTGATGGTACCCTGTTTGGTTTTATTACCTGTTTTTCTTTGAAGGTGGAAAATTACTTATGAAGTACTTTACTAGCACTTTTCAATGGAACGCATAAAACTGCTTTCCCATAAGTGTATCTACTCGCACATGAGAGTATCTGCAGTTGATAGTACTAGATCAGGGTTTGCATCTACTAAAAAGTACTTTGCCACCTCGAAAGGAAAACGGCTAATATGATAATCTAATCCGGATCAGATTTGGGGGACAATGAAATGCAGCTATTATAAACAATACAAACAAATATAAGTTACAATAATTTGAATAACTAATTCTCATTGTCTAAATCAATTTGCTTTTTCTCCAGCTTCTTAGTGTGGGTTTCCACTTCAATGAATTTTTCCGGACCGCAGCCATTTGTAACATCTTTTACACAAGCTCTAACGAAAACCTGATAAAATTGCTCGGGCACAAGGTCTTCCAAATTATAGGAGTGAATTGTACCAGAAACTCGAATACCTAAATAACTTTCCAAAGGTTCACAGTTTTGTTGCTTTTGTAAATCCTCAGTTGAATTTTCTGGACAAGCAACTCGAGGCTCTATAATAGAGAAATTCTCTATTCCTGTATCCTGTTCAAGTACAGATTTCCTCTCCACTTCTAAAAAATGTTTTTTCACTATAATATCAGTTTCTGTTTCATTGGTAACCAAATTGTTTTTCTTCAAAGTTTCATCTATGGGGACTTCAATGATGTTAAGGGTTTCACGCTTTCGCCGAGTTTTTTCTTCCTCTGCATTCTCTTTTTTTATTTTATCAAGATGATCCCTGAGAAATAGATTTTATTAATTAATAAGTTATCGTATTAAAATTTATTAAAATCTCACGATGAAACATAAATAAAATTCATCACAGCAGATTCGTATACAACTTTTTCCCTATTGTAATAATCTAAATCAGATGGCGGTGGCCCACGATTTTTTTGTTTGATGTCGCATTCACAATCTTTGTGGTCGTCCTTATCTGGACTGTATCCGGAAATTTGGGAATATCCTAGAAAAATATAAGTTTTAAATAACTTTGTAAACAAGTATGAGTTAAAAGAAAAGTATTCTTTAACCTTGTGTTCTTATACGTTTATAATATTAACGAGGTTAATATGCGATAAAGTTACTTGAGGTAAGGTCGTATAGCGGGTAATACTACACAATGCTCCGTCACACAGTGAACCGAACAGAACTTCCACCTAGCATGTTATTTTTTCTTACGATATATGCATATGTAGGTAGGTACTACGAATGGCAAGTTATGCATTCGTAAAAAAATTAAACTTGGGTGTTTTTTGAGGGGGAGTGGGGGGGAAGTTGTGGTGTATCAAACGGAAAAATATACCTTGGTCCAACCTTAGCAGATGACATATGTTCTTAGGGTAGTTTTTAATGTTGAATCAAATGACATAAAAACCAAATTGATGCGGTCTCTGTGAAAAAAAGTTTTTACCAAAAACTAATTTACCAAAAGAAAAAGGATTTTGAAATTTTGGGTAATTTGGTTGTTTTTATATTTTTCGCCAAGGGGATTTTTTTCTGGAACAGACGAAGAAGGGCCTCGTTGCCTTGTTAAGCATGAGCTCAAACACAAAACACTTTGTTCTTTAAACGGGTTCACAACGGAAAAAGAAAATAAGCTAATAAAAATAGCTGAAAGTGTAACGAAATCTCAATTCCGCACTTTAACGGAGCCTTATACGTTAATTCGCACATTAACTAATTAAAGTGCGAAATCTTGCTCATTGAAGTGGAATTTCGCACTCTAACGGGTCGAGCCAGTTAATGTGCACATTAACTAGTTTTTGCACCTTAACGGTAACATATATACCCTTAAAATCACATTTTACGGCAAAAAACCTTATTTTGTACTTTTTAAGTAAAGTAGCCTGAAACTTCACCATTTCTTACTCGATTTCATTTCTCTCTATTTTATTAAAATTAGATGGAAAACTAACATTTTCATCCAAGTATTGCATGTCTTGTCCAAAGCCAAAGCCAAAAGCATATCAAACATTGCGTTTTTTACATCTTTTGGTCGATTTTAAGAACAATTTTTAATACTTTCCGATTTTTAAACTTTTCCTGCTATCAATATTTCAATATGGTTTATTCAATTTCTAATAAGGTGAGTTTTTTTTGTATTTAAACATTTTGTTAAAATTTGCGTGCAGACCTCAAATTAAATCTTCAACATTTTTAAGGTTGAACCATATGAAAATGCATTCTTCTCAAAACACTGTGACAATCTGCTCACAAAAATACCTAAAACATAACGGGGCATTCGCAGTCCACATAGCACCTTAACTTATAATCAGGGCCCGATCTAGCTTTTACGCCGCCCTGGGCAAAAATAATATAAGCCGCCCTTTGCATGGACACCTTATAAGTCATATATCAGTGCAAAAATGGCTCGATTTTTTAACTGATCTTAAAAAAGGAGGTTATCATTGCGACGGGTATGAATGTGATATGGGAATTGTGTAGTATTCACTTCCATATGGTAGTCTTTCCTACGGCTTCTAAACGAATATCAAATTGTATGAGTGCATGTTATGTTTGTTTCAAATTTCTTTGAAACGACTGATCGATCGCATTATAATTAAATTTCGGGTTTTGACGTACAAAAATGTCCCAAAATCAGCTCAGTAGCTTTAAAGATAAGACCAAAATGTTTTATAATTCGGATTATATTTTATTTTTCAATTTTGACTTTCTTAAAATAATTGTTGCCTTCAGTTTAAATGAATGAAGAAAATTTATTACCCAAGAAATAATTTTTTTGTATTTAAAAACAAATACACAGTAATTATATAAGGCCACAAAACGAACAAGTTTTTCTTACGGATACGAAAAAAAAAACAAATCTTTTCCTAGAATATTCAAGCCTAGTGACTACCTACGAGTACACAATATTATTCTTAGCACTTTTTTCCGCAAAATTTTTAATTATTTTACGAGTAAATAAATTTACTTATAGGTATATAGCAGCACAAACCTTGTGTTCTATAGAAATCATAGCCAATCCATATTATCTTTGAACATGACACAAGTAGACCAAATATATTTTTTTTTTAAGTTTTTATTTAGAAAAGATCTTTTAAACTTTTACTGGTAAATTCAAGAGGATCCTGAGCCCAATACTGATATATACGTATGGACCAAATCATAATTCTTCTGTAAATTTTTATACGATTGGAGGAGAAAAATGAATATAAAAAACATAAGACCGACTTCCCATTTAAAAGTTCTAATCCATGTATGTCAGACGAGTCGTATAGTGGGTTTAAATAATACCGAGAAAACAATGTTTTAACAATAATTATCAAAATAAATTTTCAAATTTTTGTTCTTTCATGTTTCAGCTTCATGAACAGTTGAGGAGCTTGCATAGTTTATTTAATAAATAGTTTATTAACGCGTTTTTTGATTATTAGCTATATAGGAATAATTATGTTTTATGTATGTAGGCTTTTTAATTAAATTCAATTTATTTCAAAGCAAAATGAGACAATTTTATTTACTTTAATATCTAAGAATAGTTTAAAGCAAAGTTAATTTAGAAAGTTAATTCAATTGGTAGAGTTTAACAAAAAGGTTATTTAAGTTGGAGTGAAACGGACGTCTTGGTGGCTAAGCTTCTTATCATTCTCATATGGGCATCTTAGTTTCTTTCGTCGTTATCATCATCATGTGTGGTTTTGGCTTTTTTAAGAAAGCTTTTTGGCAAACACGTAACAGGGTGATACCATATGTATGCCAATTTTTCCGCCCTTAATATTGCCACCCGGGGCAAAATGCCCGGCTTGCCCCCCCATAGATCGTGCCCTGCAGGAGGTCAGATATTGGCTAACTTTAACTAAACCAAAACAGTGATTGATCAGCCGCAAAATGAAAATTAGAGTTTAGTTCTCACAAGTTCATTAAAATTGATAGGTACCTATACGTAATGAAGCAGCAAGGTAAAGTTGTATTGCTAAATATTGTAAAGCTTTTAATAATTACGTGTGTCTATTGTATCAAAAAATAAGCAAATGAAATCGCACGAAATCAACTTGCAGAAGCTTGAACCATATTTTTAAACTTTAGTGCAATTTTACCAAAAGTCGAGTTCATAAATGCAAAAATTCACATTCCATTTATTCTGGTTAAAATGTTGGATCTACCGTTTTTCTAGTTTATAAGAAGCGTGTGGGTGTTTGCTCTGAATAACGAAAGGAAAAGCAGAGGTAGGTTCAAAACAAGAAAAACACGTTTTATTGTATTGAATTTATTTTCTTAGCTGAGCAGCAAGGTAGCGCATCCCTCTGCCTTGTGTTTTGTAATCAAGCAAATCTGTTTAAAAACACTCAGATACTCACTTATATGATGATCTGTCAACACTTGTCGGATTATATATTTTTCGATAATACCATTGCTATTTTTTGGAGGCCACCAGTGGAGAACCTGGGAATACAAAATTGAAAAAAAGTAATAACAAAATTTTTGTATGTGTATATAGTGCTGGATTTATAGAAACAGCATGCTGAGCCCAGAAGTTGAAGAAAAATTATAAAAAAATCAAATAGATTTGTAAAATGTGTAGCAGGAAATATAAAATACAATAAAAAAATGTATTTATTTTCACAGTTATTTGTTTAATAATAAAAGTACTGCTTTTCAAAGAACGAATCACACAAATTCATACATTAGTTTATTTGTTATGTATTTTATAAAAAAAAAATGTTATTTTAAAATTCAATTGAATCTTCATCTAAATGAAAAAAAATAACACAAATTCATTTAGTACTATGTTAATTGTAAATTGTAATTAATATTGTAATCAGTTTTTATAAGTTAATCGTTTACAGTTAAACGAAGTAGAAATAAGTTGGTACGTAGCAGGTGCGTACAAATAAATTTATGAAGTAGATCTACTACATGTGAAGTAAATACTCATCCCTGGTTGTGTCTTCCGATAAAACAAGTTACTTTTCCTTGGCTTATGACATTAGCTTTGGTGAGTTCCCGACTATTTCAGTTTATGGTCTTAGTCCCCTATTACACGATAATTCCTTGCGTCTGACTCTTTTTGAATTTTCATGAGTGCGAAGAAGAAAAAACACCTGATTTCACCTTCGCACCCATTGAGTTTTGAAAAGTCAGACGCAAAGAATCATTGTGTAATAGGGGTATTATGCTATATTTCCCCTAAGGTTTATTTCAGTTCAGGTTTAATTAATCTATTTGTTTTTTCCACGACACAAAAAGATTTAAAGAAGATTTATTTTGACAACACCTTTAAAAATGCAAATTGTGTTTAATTTATCATTTTTTATAATACAGTGGAAAAGAAATAAAATA
Source organism: Dasysyrphus albostriatus (assembly GCA_946251815.1). NCBI lineage: Eukaryota > Metazoa > Arthropoda > Insecta > Diptera > Syrphidae > Dasysyrphus > Dasysyrphus albostriatus. The sequence goes on from OX276335.1 coordinate 182,047,783, forward strand.
TTTCATGTGTGAAGAACTGAATTCAGCCAAGAATGAATCCTTCAGCGCCATATAAGATATAAGGAGAGGATAGCTCGATTTGTAAAAGAATTTGTCCTAATAAGATTAAACAAGATTAATTTCTAATCTTCAAGATTTACGAAATAAATTAATATGATAAATATTCGAGAAGAAGAAAATTTGAGGTAAATCTTATCAAATCTAGTAGGTATTATTGGCCCAACAGTATGGTGTAGCTATCGTTGCGGTGTGTAGCACTGTCAAAGAAGAAAGATCCAAAAAAAACAGTATACAGTGCCACAATGTGAAATTGTAAATATAGCAAGAAGTTTATGGCGTAGCAGAAGTTGTTTCATTTTTCTTATGAAGTGTAAGTGAGATAGAATGCTTCATTTGTGAAGAACTGAATGCAGCCATGAATAAATTCTTCAACACTATATAAGAAGTAGTACCTCGTGGCATGATGGTTCGATTCCCAGCCGCTGCCACCTAAAAACAGAAATGTTTTTTTTTTCCGAGATACTGCCTCTTGCGAGGAACTCACAAATCCTCCAAAAGTATACTTGTCATGAATAAGTGCTTTCTCATATAGCTGTTCGTACTCGGCAAAAAATTGTAGGTCCCCTCCATTCCTGCCAAAAATACGCACACAGGAATGGTTGAGAGTTGTAAGTCACTAGGCCTTGGTTCTCCACGAGCTGTTGTGCCACCAAATTTAATTTTTATTTACTATATAAGAAAAGGTAAGTTGGATTTGTAAAAGTATTTGCCCTAGTAAGATTTAACAAGATTAATGTCTAATATTCAAGATTGACGAAATAAATTTGTATGGAGAATCGAGATTTAAAGGAGATTTGAGGTAAATATTATTAAATCTCAGATCAGTGTGAGGTGTAAATATAGAAAAACAATCAACCTTAAATCTTCTTCAAATCTCGAATCTATGGAATGGTCTAGAAGCAGATACCAGAACCTTCAAGTGGTCTCCAGAGCTTGACGAAGCCTGTGTTACCGACAGAGAGTACAGTTTGATTTTAATAGTAGGTTTGTTCGTTGAAGTTTACCTAGGGTTGACCCAGGTTTTCTTGACAACCCCAAGAATTGTCAACAAAACCTGGGTTTTTTGGTTCTAAAAAACCACCAAATGGCTTTCAACTGTGTTGTTGGGATAAGCAAGAAACAAAATTTGTTTTAAAAACAAAAAAAAAAGAAACCACAGTTTCTATTTCTATTTGTTATTATTTAAGTAAATTTGTCTATTCCTTGGATTTCCATTTCAAAAACAAAAGAATTACCTGCAGTACGTGAATCCACAAAAAAAAAAAATGCTTCAGAGCTCCTGTCACTTTGACATTTGACATTTTATTCTTAACCTCAACTCGCCTCAGCAATAAACCTTGTTCTACTTCTACTTCAGGGCGAGTTCAGGGGACCCCAGGTTTCAAGAAACACAGAATTCGCTCGTCGGGGTTTGTTCAAGTTTTTCAAAAAAACGCTTCGGGCCGACTCAAGGGTAACTTTAGGGCTCAACGAACAAACCTAGTGATGGTATAAAGTTGGTTGCAATAAAAGAAAATTTTTTTTTTTTCGGAAATTGGTTTCGGTATATTTGAGAGTTGAATAATAAATTGTTTGGTAATAATAATAAGTTTGGAAGTTTTACATAAAGTAAATAAGTTTTATTTATCAAACCTGAGGAAATATGACAATATCAATACTTACAACAGCGGTTTCCGCAATTTGAATTGAGTAAAGTTTTTGCACAGCACCTGGTTTTGCTGAACTTGTTTTGAAATATTGAATTGCAGAATACCAATCCTGTTTTTGATAGTTGTTTTCTAAAGAACTAAATGTTTTAACAAAGTACGCATACTGAGTGTTTGGCTTTAAATTTGAAAAAACATGTCGAATATTGGGACTTAATTTCATGTCCATTTTCCAGCTAAAATGATTATAAAAAATGATAAGAATCTTTAAAGAAAATTTGCTTACTTGTCACGTCCACATCCATGTCTTCCATCATACATTGTTACGTTTTTAATAGGTGCCTCCTTGTAATAAAACAGATAACCTAAAACAGGGTATCTATCAGATGAAGCGAGAGTGACCATTTTAACTCTTGCAGCCGTTGCATTGAACGCTTCAATTTCAGGATATATTGGTTTCACCTCACTTCCACCTAAAATTAAAAATGCGTTAATAGTTTGAGAATGATATCTTTTTTTCTTATTTTATCAATTTACAAATGTTTCTTTCACCATTCGAGTTATGAGATGCATCCCTAATCGTTATCTTGTCGGAACTTTTCATTGATGGAGCCAATTGAAGGATCTTTTCATAGCACAGTCGTGGATTTAAATGAAAGAATAAGCGACCTTTAAAAATTGCAACTTTTTGATTATCTAGCCAAATTTCTTCCAAATGAAAGTTGTCAACAACAAACAAAGCCACTCTGAAATACAAATTTACTTAATTTCAGTTTCGAAAAAGTTTGTGCATACGATTATGTACGTCAGTCAAACATACTCTTTATCGATCAGGTTTTCACCCCTTATCGTATGTAGCTTTTTTAAAAAACCCAAACTCATGAGCTGAGGTGAATTCGTAACTTTTAAGTAGTCCTTAATCTCTGTTATGCCTCCAAGAGCGTTTTCAAGTTCTTGAATGATGTTGTCAGCTTATACATACATAATAGCAAACAAATTAAGTTTGAAATAAAATCTTCTCGATAATCTTTTCTTACATTGATCTCCTTTAAGTTCAATGTGTAATGAACCTTGAATAATAACGCAGTCTCTTACGTTATCCAAATCCTTCTTGGAGTGGATTGTAAAATTTCCTTTGCAACTCAAATTGCATTGTGCATTACTATTGTCCTTTTGATAACTTGGTGGACAGTTTTCAATGCAAAAACCAGCATGTGGAATAAACCCCATATCCTTACACTGCTTTTTTTTAAGGCATTTGTCTCCAAGCTACAAATATCAAAAACATTATTCAATTTTTTTTAAAATATATAATATCTATGTGTGGCAGACGTTACACAGCACATTGATTTCACCCAGCAACTAAAACAGAAACAGAATGAAAACCGTGTCATAAATGCAAATCATGTGTCGGTCTTAAGAAGGTTCCCAGCTGTTTTTTTTTTAGATAAAAGCCTTTCCTTAACGGTTGTATGACAAAGTACCGTTATTTTTGGAGCCAAAATAAAAATTCAAGCTTTCAGTTAAAAATTTTAAGGATATCAAATCATTTATTTTAGTCTGAAGATCTATACTAACAGACAGACAAAATTTCGCCACCCACTTTATCATCGTAATGTCATGTTACATGTTCGATTGTTATCTCAAAATAACTTTTCAGTAACGTCAAAGAGTTTAAGAACAAATACATTATATTCGTTGAAAAGTTTTTACTTCCAAATAAAACCATAATAGATAACCAAAACAAAATAATAATTAACTGCATGACCAAATAATATATTGGAATTTATGTTTAATTTTTTTATTTTTATTTGCAATGTATTTTCAATAATATTTTAACGACTCTCACGATTCTGAAATGAAGAAGCGCCATCTTCTGGATTAAACATGATACAATGCATACAAATTATTATTCTTTGAAACGTTTTTTTTTGCACAAAAGTGCAGAATGAAAAAATTTATTAAATAACTACATCACAAAAACTAAAGACAATCAAATAAAATTAAGTAATAAGTGTGAGCAGGAGAGAGAGCGAGACCATCCACCAACCAACCAATTTTCCAGCGCTGACTGGAAAGATAACTGGAATGTCTGATGGCAGCGTTCAGTGCTGCAGAAAATAATAATAAGTAGCTCATGCCAAGGTTTATGACAACGAGCTGGATTGGATCGAGTTATCTGGATTCAACCCCATCCAGGTCTACATGGACCAAAATCCTGATTAAAATCGGATTCAATTCTCCAGGTAAACAAAGTATCAGTTTTTCTCTACGCTACGGACAGCTTTTATTGATAAATAATCTTATTAGCTCTTGAGTTTCGGGGGCTGGACGTACTTGTAATTGTAATTAGTCTCTAGTGTGTCAACTTTACATTGTCATTTCTCTGCTGCCCAAATGCTATTTGAAAATGCAAACACTCGGTCAGGGCATTTCAAGCTAGAAAGGATAACGAAAACTCTAGAAATGATAACGAAAATTTATTTGTGCAAACAAATTATTCCGGTAAAAAAAAAAATTAAAAAGTTTATTAAAATATTTAAAAACGTCTTTAATTTTGTTTGTTGTTTTTTATTAATTTGTATATTTGTAACTCGTCAACAAGACTATGTTAATGCAATACTGGTTCTTTTGAAATAAAGTTATTTGACACATTAGGTTTGTGACAGACTACTAGACGTGTTCAGATCCCAAAGTTATTTTTGAATGGAGAACCTATCCCGAACCAACGTGAAATCGGAATCTCGGAACTATAAAAATTGTAATAATAGGACTATAATAGTCGGAAGCCATCCGAAGCTAAATGTCAAAAACAACGTGGTTAAAAGGATAAATTAGCTATACCTGATCAACTACACCAAATGTCGGTTTCATTTTGGGATGCATCATTTCTTCCGAAAGCCTTTATATAGAAGGAGAAAAAAAGTAGAGCCTTTATAGTTTTACCTTAATAATTTACAAAAGTAGCTTTCCTAATAAACTGCGTTATAAATCACAACTTTTATTGCCAACTAATCACGATATTAACAAACCACGATCAGAGTCATTAAGTCATAATGACGTTTGATTAAGTTTAACAAATTTTTTTCTTATTTTTCTGCAGCTAAATCCTTTGATAATTTTAACCAAATTGTGTAAACCATTTCCCATACAAAATCTGAAAGTTCATTAACAAAATGATAAACTTAACCAAATCGTAAACTTAAGAAAGAAAAACGTGTATATTCACATCATCAATACCTGGAACGATTTCGATCCTCTTATTGTCTCTTCTAAACATATTTTATCGTAGCGAGAATGTATCGGTATTGATACAATAGTGTGGATCCTAAATCATACATTGACATATATAGTAAAAAAGTATAAAATAAACTTTTAAAGCTGAAACTCGTGCCGAAGCTTTAATTATTCGCTTTATGTAATTATTGAAAAAGTTAAATACCTTATAGGATGGAAAATTGCAATTTGAGATACAGTTTCCATCAAAATTCTTGAAATCCTTGCATATGCGACATTTTTTGGCAAGACATCCTGATAAACAAAAAGGTGAACAGCATTCATTATCCTTATTACATCCTCTTTCTTGACAGACTGCAGGGCAACCGTTTAATTTGTCAACTGGTTTTTTAAGTTGGTAGTTATTTTTGTTCCAGCAATTAAATCTAAAATATTTTGATTCTGGAAAGTTGTCCTTTTCAATTTCTTTATGCATTTTAACACATTTAGGACACTCATTTTGATTTTGATTGTTCTGTAGTAAAAAATAAAACAAAAATTTTGTTACATAAATTAATAATTTTTAGAATTAAATCATTTGTTAATTTAATTGAAGTAGGTAGGTATGAATTTGTATCTGAAAAAAAATTTAAAATAAAATATCTGATTGTATTTCACTTAGCATACAATTTAAGATAGATATAGATAATACAGTTAAATCTCGGCAAGAAATGAATGGTTCAATGAAATGAACAGTTCAGAAAGATTCACGAAATATTTTAAGCATTGCAATGTTCATAAAAAAGAAAAGATTGAAATTTGGCAGAGTTGTGAATGGATGCAATACTTTGGTATTTCATTCTTTGAAATTTCAGTCATTTAACTTTCCTTTGCGAATGCAGTTAATTTATTTTTATTAAATATTAATTGAGTGCATTTTCAAAACTGTTAACTAAGCTTGTTACGAAAACAAAAAATAAAAGGCACGACTGGTTCGCAGGTGCTTGCTCATATGTATGTAGTTGAAGTTTCTTGGAAGTTAAGAAGTTTTAAAAATATTTAAGTCATCATAGAAATTTTTTATCGAAATCGTTTTTGAGATAAATTAGTATTTTTTTAATGCTTATATAGAAAGAAACGTTATTTTTGGAGCTTATTAATGAGTATTCATAACTAAAAAGAAATCAAAAACAACAAATTCTTGTCAATTATATTGCTACACATTATTATGGGACAATAGAATTTTTTTGGTTGGTCTAAATTTTTTTTTAAGTTTGTCTAAACATTTTAGGAATATTATTTATTTAAGTGTACAAGCATCATATCAACATTAGTCCGGCAATAAACTAATCGTAGCGTTCACACATATTCGGTTTCATTCGGTTCGGCCTGTATTCGGTTTCAATTTTCAATGTTCACACATATTCGATTCTCGGAAAAAGCTGTTGAAGATTTCGTAAATATTTTTTTTTTTTCATAAATTGTTACTCCTGATGTTAGTAGTCAATTCGAAAAAACATAAGTATGTACTAAAAAATCAACAACCATAAACGAAAAATTTAAGAAATCTTTTTTATTAATCTTCTGATTGAAGAAATTTGACAGTCCGGCATTTGACAGATTACACATACTTTCAAAGTTTTATAGAAGAGGTTTATAAAAAATCAAATGATAAAAATTGGGATTCCAACTCTGAACAGAAGCTATAAAAAACATGCATAAAAGACTGCTATTGCGCTTTCATATGAAGAGAAGCAGTTTCAGTGACATAGAAGCATGCATCGATCATCCCTACCTTAAGGCGCCAGTTACAGCTATCATTGAAGCTCATCATTGAAAATTTTAATGATTGATTTTGAGACATTTAGAAAGTAAAATCATTTATTATTTTGATGGACAAATAATGCTAAGGACTTAGTTAATATTACTAGCCAAACAAAATTCAAATAGGCCCTACTTTTCACATAATTAGGGTTTTTTTATTTCAATGATTGAATTACCTTACCAATGATAATTGAAATCTTAAAAGTCATTTTATGTGGAAATTTGGACCTATTTAAAATCTCTTTTTACTAGAAATATTAACTAAGCCTTGAGCTTAATCTGTCCATCAAAATAATTAGTGATTTTGATTTCTAAATGTCTCAAAATCAATTATTAAAATTTTCAATGATGAGTTTCAACGATAGTTATAATTGGCGCCTTATTCCATAAAATTAAATAAAAACGGGAAAAAATGTTGTTCATAATAATAACTTTTAATTAATAATTTTAATCAAAACAGACTTTACAATTATAATCGTAACATTGTTCTAATTTAGAAAGAATACGTTCGATGAATTGTATACGAATTTCATTTTACCAGTAAGTATCTACATACTTCTATACAAGTAGGTAAAAAATTGCGATTTCCTTGATTCTTGAAAATTTAATTTCTTATCACTACAATCTATGACTTATATTAAAATAAATTTAAGTTTTTTTTAATATTATTTACTTGAGCAGATTTGGGTTTTTGGGTTTGTTATTTAAGTCTGTATTTGTATTTTAAGTAGTACCTCATGGCATGATGGTTAGTGCGTTGGACTGTTATGCTGAAGGTCTGGGTTCGATTCCCAGCCGCTGCCACCTAAAAATAGAAATGTTTTTCCCGAGGTACTGCCTCTTGCGAGGAACTTGCAAATCCTCCAAGAGTATACTTTTCATAATTAAGTCCTTCTCATCTAGCCGTTCGGACTCGGTAACAAAATTGTAGGTCCCCTCCATTCCTGCCAACAAGACGCACACAGGAATGGTTGAGAGTTGTAAGTCACTAGGCCCTGGTTCTCCACGAGCTGTTGCGCAACCAAATTTATATATTTTTTTTTTTTAAGTTTGACAGCCAATAGATCATTGGTGGATACAAGGGGGGGGGAGGTCATGGGGGTCATGACCCCCCCTTGGGCTTTTCCCCGATATAAAATTTTATACATATGAATTCAATCATAAACAAAAAATTTCACTGCTCAATGGATATAATCTGCCTTCAAATTTATTCTAATTAAACGTGCGTATTTAAAGAGTTAAAACACAAAAATCAAAGTAAAAAATACATATCGTCGGCTTTCTGTCAAAACAAATTTCAAATTTGAAAAATTGCTTAGAAGACACAAAACACCGATTTAAAAGGTAATAAAATGGAATTTTAAGATAATGAAAGGTTTTAAAACTGGTTGATAGAGTCAAAAGAAACCATGACACAGTTACTAGACATTGATATTCGAATTCAGTAATTCTTGTTGACCAAAAGTACATTAAAATGTCATTTAAGGACTTGCTAGGTTTTGACAGAAAGCCGACGATATGTATATCGTTCGTGAAAAGTTGAAAAAATAATTCTTCTGCCAAAAAAACAATAAAAGTTTTCATTTCAAGATAAATACAGAATTCTACTTTTTGTTTACTATAGTTTTACCGTAAAAATAATTTGAAATTGATTTGATGATTTTGTGAACATTTCTGACACCGTACACCGGATCACATTACAAATTCCATGGCATCCCGTATGTGTACTCTTCGAAAGGTTACTGGTCATAAAAGGCCAGGTAGTAACAGTAGATCATGTCTCAGGCATACAATTTTCAAAAAGTAATACTGAACCATGAAAAAACTTTGAAAATTCATTTTAAAAAATTTATGTCACCAATGAATCTAGAAGACCTTTAATAACAAATTAGTGACCTTTGATATGAAATATTTGTTTTTTAAGATAACCTTAATAAGGTACCTAAAAATTTTCTTCAGTGACCTGGAATGACTTAAAAAAAAACTTTAAAATCCCATTAAAACAAATCCGCAACCAATTAATGTAGCTAGATGACCTTTTATCAGCAGTCTTTTGAATTGGGCAGAAACTACAAAACCGTGCGAATGAAAAACTCTCATTCGAGATCTTGCAAATAAAAGTAATACTAATTATGTGACCAACTCAGTTTTGAGTAGGTATTCGAGATTTCAATTCTCAAGATTTTGGTTGACATTGGCAAGATTGTAATTGTATTGTAATTGGTGAGAATGCAATGTTTATTTTTACTAAGTGTGAGATATCATTTTTCAAGATCTATAAATACTGCAGTTTCGATATTTTAGATTTTGGTATCTTGCAATTTCTCACAGTGAAGTGCGAAAAACTTGGAAAAACTCTTACAGCTGATTCAAAATTTTCTAATTCCAACTCAACAAATTTATAAAATTATACTTTTTGGACTTTTTACTGATCACATACATTCTTTGCAAATATCCTAAATGACATATCGCTTGCTTAATCTCAAAATCAAGGTCTAGCAACCATTAGGCAACTAAGTTGTAAATTGCGATTAATTTTTAGTTTCTAGCACTATGAAGTAACTTTAAGCATTGAACAACTCGGAGACATGAGTGGTAGCAAGCCTTTTTTTATGGAAAAACTACCTCATTTTACTTCGTTTTCCCAAGACTGTAATTGCTTACGCTTTCCCCTTTACTTGGGTGCACCATTTTGGGAATACAAAGATTTTTGTTTTGTAATTTTGACGTTTCATGAATTTGTTTTTTCGGGGATGTCATTAAGGAAATTGGTACGTATACCAAAAGTAGCTTCTAGTCGCCAGGCAAAAGATCAAAATAGATCTTGTAGAGTAAATATGATCTTATTGTAAAGAGTTAAGATTTTAGGGCCAAAAATTAACTTTTCCTAGACAATATTTTTAGTATCTAGTGGCATGATGCTTCTGGCTTCAATTAATTAATTAATTAATTTTTTTTTTTCAAAAAATATTTGCAATGGAAATAAAATGTACGACTGTATTGCAGCTACTTGCTCTGATGTTCAAGTTGCCTGTAATTAAGAACTTTTAAAATATGCCAATAATTACATATATAAAAATATAAAAATATATAAAATGAGGGCATTTAAATTGTTCTTTTAATTGTTTAACAACTTTTCAAATAGCTTAAGGCTTAAAATCAATTTGATAACTTGAAGAAATATGAATATAAGCACAAAAAAAAACCTTGTAGTGATTTTCTTAAAAAGCTATTTTTTATATTAAATTTAATAATAATTAATTTTAAAATACATCTATAAACTAGTTTCAAAACAATTCACCAACGCGTTCTTGAAATATTGAATTTAAAAAAAAATAATATCTTCTTAAAAGGCCAATATTTATTTTTTATTTTGATATGCAAATTTATTGAGATTTTTATGGACCTTTTGCATGCAAATTTTGATTGAAATTTCTTGAACAAATCGAAGTTCAAAAAGCCTTAAATGGCAGGTACCGTTATTTAAAGTTTTTCGGATTTTTTTCCAGAATGTTCACCATACCTACAGTAATCCACAGGTTTTATTAAATTCGTTGAAGTCGTTTTTCAGATAAGTAAGCTTTTTCTTAATGGTATTTTGTTGGTGTAATTTTAGAAGGTAAGAAATATACCCTCCGAAGAATTGAAAAAAATTATTTAAAAATTTGAAGAAAATTGCTTCAGTGGTTTAGGCTGCAGCTGTAGGCCAAGGAATAGACAGACAGACAACCAGACAGAATTGTGCCACCCACTTTGCTCGAATACAAAACTTGCTTTATATCGTAGGTAAAAATTTTTTTTGTGTGCAATACTCTACTGAAGTTTTAAGAAACGTGACCCCCCCCTGGGGCAAAGTCTGGATCCGCCCTTGCAATAGACTCTAAATTAATATTGTAACTCCAAGCAGTCAATTCACGGAGTGAAAAGACTTCATGCATTTAAAAGATTTCAATCAGTAAAAAGACTTCATGAAATTAAAAGACTTCAAGCAGTTAAAAAACTTCAAAGCAGTAAAAAGACTTCAAGCAGTGAAAAGACTTGAAGCAGTTAGAAGACTTCAAAGCTGTCAATTAACTGCAGTTGTAAGGCTACAATCAAAAGACTTAAAGAATGTATTTTTAGTAAAAGACTCTTAAAAGACTTCAATGACTTCAAGCAGTCTTTAGTACTGCATTATTTTTATCTTAAGTCTTAAGATTGATTGGGTGGGAATGACATTTTGAAGTTAAATCAGTGAGGTGAAGTACTTCATAATAAGTCTTTTAAACCACAGTCGATCTCGTACTGTGGAAGTGTTAAGACGTCTTCGGCTTCCCCAGTTAAATAATATTAAATATCTCGGAGTGACTAGTATAAGTTAATTAAAAGTCAAGTTATTTTCAGTAGTGCCAATAGCACGTAGGAAGAGGTGGCAGACCGACAAACCAAAGATAGTGGGTTCGAATCCCAGTCGGGCAACAATATTTATTTAGCTGCTTTTTTCCACAATCGCGAAGTCGAAAACTTTATTGAGTGGGAGGAGCAGCTAATGGCAGCTAACAACACGGCGGGGACATCGAAAGGTGTCCCAGCAACAACAAAGCCAGCCATGGCACCACCAGCTAAAGCTACGGTCAGTGCCGTAGCAACAACAACAACAACAACGAAGCAAGCGATGGCACCACCAGCCACGCCATCAACAAGTGACGTAGCATCAACGGCAAATGCACCAACGGCACCAACAGCCGATGCGAAAAATAAAAGAAGGAAGAGGATTAGCTGTGCCTCGAATCTTGTTAAGCGCCGCTCCACCACCACCTCAGCCCAGCTGCCAGCCGGGGTGAAGGAGACGGCGCGCATAGCCAAGACAACAGCAGCAGCAAAAATACATCAACAACTAGACACCTCGCCATCCGACGATGACATTGAATATATGTCAGAGGGTGGCGAGGGACTGTACACAACAGGGGACAGCAACAGCAACCTGCTTGTTGATATTACATCGCCAGAGGCGTCCTCAGAAGAGGAAAATGAGGCGCAAGACGCCCTTGAGGAGCAAGCCATCAGCAAAAAAATAGATGCCATTCGGGGGGAGATGGAACGTCTTAATGCTATCGTGACCCCTCTGATACAAGCTCTTAAAAACAAGCAAGAGGCTCGTCGTGAAAGAGAAAGAAAGGAGCGCGAGCAAAAAAAAGCGGTACAGGCGCCGCAAAAAGTAACGCCACAGCAAGAGCTACCAAAAAACAAGCAGCCAGATCTAAATGCGCAAGAGCAGCAGCAACAACAACAGATGCCAAGTGAACAACAACAGCAGCAGCCGAAGGAGCGACGGCCGAAAAAACAATCACAACAGCAACAGCAGCAGCAGCAACAAAAACCACAGGAGCGGAGTCAGCAGCAGCGAGGAGAACACCAGCAGCAGCCACAGCCGCCCAAAAATAAAAAAGAAAAGGTGCCACCAATAAACACCTATAAAATGGAGCTACAGGAAACCATAGACCTGTGTAAGTCGGCCATAGGCCAAAACTTTTTTATTAAAAGATTAAGTAAAGATAGACATGCTATCCACTGCTCCACAGTGGAGCAGCACAAAATAATAAAAGAATTATTAAAGAAATCCACGACTGAGTTCTTCAGTTTTACCCCCAAAGTGGATAAATACCAAACGGTCCTCTTGAAGGGCATAGATTCCTGCACGGAACCACAGGTGCTCTTAAATGAGCTCCGTCAAAAAGCGAGCGACGATCTCGACTTTATCGGGGTCAAGCCGTTCGCTACAGTCAGAGCCAGACGGGAGAAGCGGTCTTTGCCGTTCTTCCTAGTTCAACTATCGCCCAGCAGCAAACTGGATAGTTTAAGGAGGATCTCCGTCCTAAACTATCAGATTGTAACTTGGGATAAATTAAAGAGAAGCGGTGAAATGCTTCAATGCATGCGCTGCCAAAGGTTAGGCCACGCTGCAGCAAACTGCGAAATGCAGCCACGCTGCGTTAAGTGTGGTGAGAACCACATAAAGGGAGAGTGCAAGCTCGGAGAAGAAAGGGTCGAAGACATGACCCAGCTTAAATGTGCACTTTGCGGAAAGGAGGGGCACCCTGCTAATTATCGGGGTTGCTCAGCTTTTCAGCAAATTCGTACCAATAAAGCGGCTAAGCAGACAGCGGTAGAGATACGCCCAATAACGCGTGCTCCTACAGCAACGCCCGTTAATCCCCAAATTTCCTACGCCCAAATGGCGGCAGGGAGGGGAAAAACGGTACAGCCTGCAGCTAAGGTAGCCCAACCGGCCCTAGTGCCGAAGGCACCGGACGCTCAGGCCGAAATAAGAAGTATGTTGCTGGCAATTCAAGGCCAGTTAACAGGACTTCAGACCCAGATAAAGGAGCAGGCGACTAGGGTAGACTATCTCTACTCTGTTTTGCCTAGCCTAACACAATTTAGAGGTTAAAGGCGCGCTGTCGGAGAGGCCTCTTAGGATCCTTGCTGTGAATGTAAATTCACTGATTAGGACCGAACGTAGAGCTAATCTTTTCCAATTGTTGAAAGACCAAAGTCCAGATGTGTTTATGGCCAGCGAAACTAAGCTGAACCAGAAACATAAGTTGACTAACAACAATTACAATATCGTTAGAAGAGATCGACCCAATTCCACTCAAGGGGGGGGCGTCGCTATCTTCATACGAAAAGGCATTAATCATAAAGTTATATATAATAGTGATCTGCGCAGATTTCGGCTGTTGGAGGCGTGCATCATATGCATTCCTCTCCAACAGGGGAAGCGAATGTATGTGATCGCGGCTTATGCACCGGCATCAGCTCAGCCAACTGATTTTATGACAGAGCTTGAAAAACTTTTCGAATGTCTACGCTTGAGCTTGGACGAAAATTACTTTCTCATGGCCGGTGATTTGAATGCCAAACACCTAGATTGGAGAAATCAAATTCAAAATCAAAGAGGTATTCATCTTTTCAATTGGATGAGTCGATACAACACTGAGTATGGTGTCGACCTGCTGGCTACGGATCGGCCATCGTTTCCAAGAAGCGGTGCCTATCTGGATCTATTGCTAATAGACGCAAGACTGACAATTACTGACACTGTGGGTCAAAGACCAAGAAACTGCTTACGAACGATCGAGTACGACAGTGATCACTGCGGACTCGCCGCCGTAATACAGCTTCCGAACGAGCTCGTGGTGTTGGATGAGTATGTACCTGTGCATACTTACAATTACAGTAAGGTGCGCTGGCCACGCTTTACCAACGCCTTATCGAGCGAAATCAGTTCGAATAACATATCCCCACCAAATGACAGGAATTTGACAAATAACGAAATAGACCAATACCTAGAACAAATGGATGAGACAATCAAACGAACAATGAACAGAACAATACCGAAATACAAGCAACGGGACGCAACCGACATGTATCGAAACGCAACCATTGACGCACTACACAGACAAAAAAGTGGACTGCTGACAAGACTAAAACTCTTGTACCGACGGTTTACTGACCCTCACCATCTGGAGATTAGGACACTGAAGTCGTCGATCAAAAACATCAACCAACTAATTAAAGAGAACTATCGGTTGTCAATTAATTTGTATTGGGACAACAAAATTCGGGCCGTTAATGCTAGCGACCCGAGCATGTTTCCGCAAATTAACAAGATATTTAGAAGGAATGATCAGAACGACCTTCCTTGTCTTAAGCTTCAGAGAACGACGGACAACAGAGACGTACTTCTGACAGCAGGAATTAATCCAGAGGACGCCGTCTTGGACGATGACCTCTTTATTGTCGAAGATCCGCAGGAGAAAGTGGAGGCTGTGGGGGCTGCTTTCCAGCAAGTGTACAAGGTGAATGCGTGCATTCGCCCGAATCACGACCTGGAAAACAGAGCCTTGCTCCATCACTTCTACCTTCGGAATGACATCACGCAATGGCGATCAGAGAACCTTGGTTTCACCGGGTTCAATGAAGATCATTTGGCAAACGCCATAATCGCCGAGCGAAATGGGCCCAGTTCCCTGTTAATTACGAAGGTGGAGCTCCAGCTCATCTTCGATACATTAAAGAAGAAGAAGTCAGCAGGAGTCGATGGCATATCCAACGTTGTACTTCGACATTTACCTCAAGAAGCAGTAGACATTTATACCACTCTGTTTAACAACGCTCTGAATAATGCATATTATCCAGTGCGGTGGAAGACAGCTGTGGTGCATCCTCTCCCGAAAAAAGGAAAGGACAACTCCAATCCGGCGAATCTCCGGTCGATAAGTCTTCTTCCGAGCATAAGCAAGGTATTCGAAAAAGTTATCAATAGAGCTCTGTCTAAGTGGGCAGAGGACAATAATATCATACCGGACAATCAGTTCGGTTTTAAGGCGGGACATGACACCATTCATGCCGCGTCGAAACTCGTTTCTGATGTCCAATGGAACAAATCTAAGAAGCAGTGTACGGGTGCCTGTCTGGTTGATTTGGAGAAGGCCTTCGACACCGTATGGTTAGAGGGTCTTTATCTAAAGCTGACCAGACTTGGCATTAGTAAACCACTGTTATATATGCTTTATGATATGCTCAATGGTAGAAAGTTTGTTGTCAAAAGTGGCAATGTAACTTCTGCCACAACCTTTAATATTAAAAATGGTCTTCAGCAGGGAGCGGTCAATTCGCCGATTCTATTCAGCATTTACACCAGCGATCTGATAAGTAGTCTAACTCAGGCAATTGCGTATGCCGACGATCTAATTGCGTACAGAACAGCTGCAAAAGTCGAGGACATCAGAATTCTTTTGCAGAGTGACTTCGATGAGATTCAACGATATTGTGATGACTGGAAGTTGAAAATCAACTTTCAGAAATCAGAAACTATCTTGTTTAGGACTCCGTTGCGTGGAGCCACAAGGGATACGAGAAAGAACTGGCGCAAGCTGGTGATCGTAGGGCCAAATGGACATCCACTGGCGAGTAAAAGTGTAGTAAAGTACCTTGGCATCTGGATGGATCAGTATTTGTATTTCGACAGACATATAAATGCTGCTCTGGCCAGGGCTAGGGGAGCCTTTGCCCTGACGAAACGGCTGTTTTATAGCAGCCGGCTTGATAGCAGGGTGAAGGTGATTTGCTACATGGCCCTTATCCGGCCGATGATTGCCTATGGATGCCCGGTTTGGTTCAACGTTGCCCCATCTCAAATGGAAAAGATTCGGGTGTTTGAGAGGCAGTGTCTTCGACGCTGCCTTGGATTGCACAGAACACCAGAGTCGGAGTACAAACACTACTATTCCAACCTGGCTCTATACAACGGGGCCAACATAAACAGGATAGATAATTTCTTGCTGAAACTTATTCGAGGTCACATTGCAAGAGCGATGTCCTCGTCTAACAGCTTAATTTTCGGGGCTTACTACCCCAACAACGAATACTACGAGAGTGTGCGTCTAAGCGGCTTTATTCCGCCCGATGCATTCCTCCACCTAGACAGTCGAGGGTTGATCCAGGATAGAGCGGCGGTTCCGCTAATCTACCACGTCGGCCGTAGAACTGTAGATCGGCGGCTCCTTTACAGTCGAGACGTCCTCGCACAAGACGGAGCTGAGCACCTTCGGTTCAGTAGGACTGTGTCCGAACGGGACCGAAGAGATAGGGTAAAGCAGGAGAACCAGTTCTGGTGGTTGAAAAACGAAGATGAAGTTCCTTCAGACATTTAATAGTTGACCTTGCTATTTTCTCTTGTATGGCCGACTTACATAGGTTTAGGTAGTTAGTTTTAAGTAGGGACAGTCAGGGTGGCACCAAAAAAAAAAAAAAAAAAAAAAAAAAAACATACAAAAACACCAAAAAAAATTATAAAATCAACAAAAATACAAAAAAATTATAAAAACCGGAAAATGCTTGCTGTGGCTGTTCTAGTTTGTAAGTAGCTTATAAGTAGGTTGTAATTAGTTTAAAATTAGTTGTAAGTAGTTTTAAGTAGTTTTAAGTAATTTTAATTAGCTTTAATTTAGTTTTATGTAGTTTGTAAGTTTTATATAAAACCAAAACTAAAGACATAGATACCGAGTTTTTTTGTGAAATTCTTCTCGGTAAAAAATAAAACCGACCTGGATTTAGTACTAAGATAATTCTTAGGCCGAAAGGCATTAGCATTAAGTTATTCTAGTTTAACTTAGAGCGCCCGACTGGGGCCAGTAAGTTAGTTTTAAGATATTGATAAGTAGGCTAGTTTTTATGAATTTTTGTCTAGCTTTAAGATAGTTCTAAGATAATTGAAAATAAAAATGAATTTACAAAAAAAAAAAAAAAAAAAAAGTCTTTTAAACCAATTAATTATAGAATACTTAAATGTTCTTTCACATCTCTGAATTTTGGGTACATGAAAGATAAACGCTATTCCCAACTCAACCGTACTCGATGAGTTAACCGAGTCATTTTTAACTCATTCTTTTCCTTAAAAGAGGTAATTTGTCTTTGCTTAATATTTTTATCACAGTTTTCACAAACAAAACAAAACAAAATTAAAAAAAACAGGTTTTTGACGGATCGACGATGAAAATCATATCAATATTATGAGAATCTGTGCCTGCAACCGATAATAGAAGAGAAACAATTAATACCTGAACATCACTTCGGATTTAGAAGCAAGCATTCGACAATTGATCAAGTGCATATAACTACTGACGTGATTGAGAGAGCTCTTGAAGAAAAGAAGAAAAATTGGACGTTTGGACGTGTCGCAGGCATTTGACAAGGTGTGGCACGAAGGCCTCAAATTCAAATTAAGACAAGTTCTGCCTGAAGGACCTTACAACATTCTAAACGGATATCTAGATGAATGACTTTTTCGTGTAAGACACGGAAATAACTATTCTGATTTCAAAAAAAATAGTGGCTGGGGTACCACAAGGAAGTGTATTAGGTCCAGTTCTGTACCCTTTATTAACACACGATATACCTCAAACAGAAGACACTATTGTAGCCACGTTTGCTGATGATACTGCAGTAGGCAAAACAATTAGCGAAGCTACAATTAAATTACAAAATGCTCTTAATAATGTTAATGAGTGGATAAAAACATTGGGAATAGCGCTCAATGAACAAACGTCAGTCCACGTGGACCTTACGTATAAAAAAATAAATAGATTACCCGTCTTTCTTAATACCGCTCGTGTTCCATTTGCGAATGAGGCAAAGTATCTGGGAATGACTAAACGCGAAATTAAAATGGAAGCCGCACGTCAAAAAGAAATGGGAAAATAAAAACAAAACAATATTATGTGAATGTTTTTAAAGAAAAAATACCGCCTATTTACTGGAAGAGCAAGTTCAGTTCATGTGAAACACTTTAATTTCATTACAATAAAAAGTCTTTAGTATGCAGTCTCAAGTATTTGTATACGTATAAATAAATTAAATAAAAATATAATCTTACCTTCAACATGAAGTGCTGTATGGTATGATTTTGAACAAGATACATCCAATTTACTGTGTCTGCATAACATAGAACTGGATTAGATTGAATTTTTATATGACCATTTCGAATTTTCAGCAGAGATTTTAAGCCTATATTACGAATCTCTCTATTTTCATACAGGACAAGCGAATATCGGTCAAACAATAAACCATGACCACGAATTATTGTCAGATTAGGGAAAATGTCCTCCAGGCTTTCTAATCCCTCTACTCGGTAGACCAGTAGGTAATTAGAGATGTCTTCAATACGTGTTGAAATGCTCGTAGTGTTGGTAAATCGAACATTTGTAAGTTGAACATGTCCTTCAATTTTAACACAATTTTGGATTTTTTTTAAATCGGTTTCATCATAAATCTCAATAGAGCTGCAAGTATTTAGATCTATAGTGCAAATTTAACAGTTACTATAAACAAAAATTCTTTCGTACCAAACTTAATAGAATTTTACCTTTTCTAGATTGTCCGATTTGAATAAATATAGCCAATAGAAATCCTAAAGCCAATAATTGTTGCATATCGGATCTTATTTTTTGAAGAATAACGAACGATAAGACTAGAAATATATTGCATACACATTGGTAATTAAAAATTCTAAAAAATATATACATAGATTCCTTAATAGCCGTTAAATAATTTGTGAATATGTATTTACATTAGGCTATTGAATATACATTTTAAATGGGAACAATTACGTGCTAGGGTTTTTATTATTGAATATGTTTGTTTGGCCCATTGTAAGCATGCTTAAAACCGAAGATGCTTCTAAATTCACCCATGCGTGTCTGAGAGAATGGGCCCACTGGCCACTTCTCAATATTTTTTCTATAATCCGGAAACAAAGCTGAATTGGACAGTTTTACACTTAAAACATTTTATTCAAAATTTAATTTTCTAATTTTATGGAAATGCATTGTTTGACTAATTTTATAAACAAATTTTAGTAGGAAGGATTAACAAAAGCCAACCTGAAAAATCAAAGAATAATTTTTATTCAAAATTAGCAGAGGCTTACCCATTCAAACTTTTGTTATTATTTTTCGCAGTTTTGGCACGAAACTATATTTTTTGGTACTACATGACAAATTTAACTTTCCTTGCACCTAGTTCCAAGTCTTATATGGAACCAGTAGGTCAGTAGGCATTAAAAAAACCCGGAAAACAAACTTGCGAAACTGCTTATTTTTTAAATATTCTCTATAAAGACTCTCCCAAACCAACGCGAATGCGGAGCGACGACGAATTTTTGTTGTTGTTCAGCGTTATGTATTTGCCATATTTTTTACTATTGTGAATGATTCGCTTCGAATCGCTCCATATTCGCGTTGGTTTGGGAGAGGCTTAATCGTTATGTTTTGTCATATTTGATCAAAATCTTGAGTTTGAATATTTTTACGAATGTGAAAGTTGCCAAATCGTCCCGAAAAGGGGGCTTCCATCCCAAAATAAGAAATTGTTAAGTTTGAATGGGTATATCTTTGCCAAATTAAAAAAAAAAATACTTCTTTAGCATGCCATACTAAAGCCTTTAGTCTCTACTTTATTCTGTCTATACAGGCTTTGAACCTTTCTTTCCTACAAAAAAAGTTATGCGAAATTATTTAAGAAGTTTAGAAATTTGTTTATATTTTTCCTGCATATTTTTTTATCGATAGAAAATTTAATTTAGAATAAAATGTTTTAAATGTAAAACTGTCAAGTTCGGCTTAGTTTCCGAGTAATATCATAGTGACCATTCACTCAGAATAGTATGGTTGAAATTGGTAGAATTTTTTGTTTTAAGCATGCTTATGTGCCAAAACATTTCAATAGTAAAAACCCTTGCAGCTTGCACGTAATTGTTCCATTAAATCATTGAATTCAAATCAATGAATAAAAAATGATTTCAGACTTCAAGAGAGGATTTTATATCTAGCCATAGCTAACACTAAGGATTTTTGTCACTTCATCTCGGCTTTCAAGCATTTCTTAGTTGTATTAACAACTCGTACCGACATACGTTGTTTACTTTCAGCTATATTTATAAACACCCATTCTAAAGCTGTATAACTACAAAACCTTATAGTGTGAAATAAACTGTCCAAAAACTGCCTACAATATGGGAAAATTCAATGCACATAAGAACTTCATGCAAATGCAAATTTCTTGGATCTGATTTTCAAGTTTTTTTAAAAAAATGAAATTTGTATTCTTTAAAATTTGTTCGAAAAGGAATGATTATAAGAATTAAGTATTCTGTATTCAATTTCTTTTCGATTTCAATCGAATATGATGAATTCGTCTTTTCATATTTACATATACTTACATTGTTTTTTATTCGGATAAATTTCTTAGTTGTATTAACAACTCGTACCGACATACGTTGTTTACTTTCAGCTATATTTATAAACACCCATTCTAAAGCTGTATAACTACAAAACCTTATAGTGTGAAATAAACTGTCCAAAAACTGCCTACAATATGGGAAAATTCAATGCACATAAGAACTTCATGCAAATGCAAATTTCTTGGATCTGATTTTCAAGTTTTTTTAAAAAAATGAAATTTGTATTCTTTAAAATTTGTTCGAAAAGGAATGATTATAAGAATTAAGTATTCTGTATTCAATTTCTTTTCGATTTCAATCGAATATGATGAATTCGTCTTTTCATATTTACATATACTTACATTGTTTTTTATTCGGATAAATGCAGTCTTTTTTCAATAGAATTTTTGCAATTTTTTCTGAACTTCCTATAATTGCTGAATCTACTGAGGGTAATTGGAGGATAAAGCTAGAATTTTGTATATATGAACAAAATTTAAAATAATAGAAAGTTCTATATTATGCTTGTTTATTTACTTTATCACACGTATTTCAGAAATAAATTTCCATCCATCCAGGCGAATTTTTGATTAATTGAATTTTCATTTATTTATTTCTGAAACCCGTCGCAATAAATACAAATATAAATAAGTTGTGATAAAGTTTATAAACAAACAAAATCATAAATTATAAAACATTGTATTATTTTTATTTTTTCATATACATATGAATAGACACAACTTGGAGACCGAAAAGCAACAATGAATCTTATGCCAAAAGCAAGTTACCTAACTGAAGAGGAAAATGTTCATATTCGAGCTTATAACGACGCACGATGGTTATAGCAGTCGTTATTAAGCCACGGGCCTATTTCATCGCTACTGTCTTTTATCGACTCAATTTAAAATGTACTGTCGTGTTTTTTTCAAAACATGTTTAAAAACATTAAATTTGTTTTTACATATGTAAATTGCCAAGTGCCGGTTGTACAAACGTCACTCAAATTTTGATCCGTGGTTCAAAAATTTTTACTGGCTGATTTCAACGGAATTACTTAAATTCAACGATGGTTCAAGGTTCAAGTATGTCATAGGAGCCAATTTAATAAATGAACTATCTTTGAACCTCGGTAAGTTTGCTGAAGTCAGTGAGTTAAAATTGCTGAACCACGAGTTAAATATTTGTACAACTGGCCCTAAGCGATTTTTTAAGAAATATTTTTTTCTAATATTGCTCGAAAAAAGTCCAAAATAAAAATTATACTACCCAAATAAAAACAAATATTTTTGAAGTGCGAAGACCTTTCGAGGCCTTTCGGTGCCCCTTGAAGCGCGGGGCCGTGTGGCATACACCTCACATGCCTTTCACCGCCTCTGTCCTATAACTATAGCAGTTTCTTTTGTCTGATTAAAATAAATAACAAAAATTATGAAATAAAAGATAAAGCACTTGTATAATTTATAAATGTTTTTGATGTAGTTGAAGGATGAAGTTGTATAATGAAGTTGATTAAGTTGATGTAGTAGTGCGGAAATAGGCCCACAAGATTCGGCAAAGTCATTTGGGCCTCACAATTATGTTTGCCTTTGTCTTTGGCTGAAAAGCTTCATCCTGAATGGCAAAATTAGTTGTTTTAAAACTAGGAAACTGGCGTTGTTTGAGATAGAGAACAATGATATATATCAATAGAGCAAATTTACAGAGGAAATCAAGGTAAGTACATAGCTCTGAAAGTTCGTTGCTGGCCATAATTTTCTTTATTTGTGGGCCGACGAAAATGCCGGTTTTCACCTCGGATAAATTCGGAAAAATATTATGTTAATTATACTTCGTAGTATAATTTATTTCGAAACATAAAACCGTAAGTTCATTTGAAAATGCAAATAATTGGCCACGATATACCAGAAATGTCTAGGTATCGTTTGGTATCGGTATCGGAATCCGTATCGTTTGCTATCGACAGAAAATATAGTTTTTTAATATTATTATTAATTTATTACAAACAAACAATTTTTGTTACTGATAGTTTCTCGGAAAGGCTTTAATGATTTAGATGACATTTTCAGGGCTTTTCTCTTTAGCAGAGAGAAGCTTTAGGCAATAACTTTAATAGCAACTGTCCACTGCCACGCCCATTTAAATTATGGTGGCTTTCTCTGAAACCAACGATTTGGATGCAATTTTCAGACTTGGTTTTCTTAAGTGAGACAGTGAATTGAGTGAAATCCATAAAATATTTGTGTGCATTGTTTTCCTGTTAATTTATGACCCCACGTCAAAGTTTTCTGTTGAATTCTTTATCGGAGCTTAACTTAGACATTGTGAAACAAGCCTTTCAATAACTGTTAAGTGCATAAAAAAAAATCACTTAAAAAAATGTCTGATTTTTTCTCGAATCTTAAAAATACCAAGCGAGTTCAACTACTACATCATGAACATGTAATCAAGTCCTGCATTTTATACTGGTTTGCAACTCAGATCAGACCGAAACCAGACGAGACCGAGACCGATACTGAGTCGAGACTTTTTTATACGAGACCAAACGAGACTAAGTTATACGAGACCGAGACCGATACGAAGACGATACGGACATTTTTCGATTTTGACAATACCGAGACGATACTTACAAAAGTATCGTTTGGTCAGGCTATGAATATTCGCAATAAACTATCTTCCTATGTAAACAGAAGAATATGAAAATAAATTGGTCTTCCAAGACCTTTCAATTGACTTAAAATTATGATAACTTTGATTTTAAATTTAGCCATTTATGACTATAGTTGGGTTTCATTAAAAAAAACGCTGGTTATCAAATGGTAGTTAATATGTCAATTTATTTATTGCGTATATTCAGAAAAAAGTGTTAGTTTTGCTATATAATCGCGTCACTTCTTTTGTCAACGTATGGTATAACTATACAAACAAATCAATGATATTCTTCATAAAACTTGAGCAAGCTTTTCATCAACCCTCTCATTGATTTCTCAATGAAGATCTAATTAAATTAACACTGACCTTTTAGCATTCACTTCACTGATCTTTCATCTGATGATTAATTTGGAATCAATCAGTTTTTCACGCACGTGCAACAAAAGGCAAACAATGGATTCAAAATGTTAAACGCACTATGGCAAAAGGTCCAATATGCTTGGTGTATTATAAGCGGTAAAATAGAAACAAATATTAATGGTAATCAATTCCTTTTTTTTGTATTATAACAATAGAACCGAGCACGTTCTACTCTAGTTTTCGACTGATCATCAGTAGATCATTTGAGACGATCGAGATCGACCAGCTACGTTTCACACATATGTTTATATCTATAATATGAAGATAGACAAAAATTTGACAATCCATTACTGAGGACTAGAGGAAGGTGAAATTGGATGATAGGGCAGGAGAAGTCTTACTTATAATAACCTACAAGAATTAGAATTGTTTGTGTTTTGATTGTATGTTTTGTCAAATAATCGATTTCAGGGAAAGACATTGTTATGTCTGTTCGCGTACTTCTTAAAACTAAAAAAATTCTACAAATTTAGCCCCGATTTCTGTCAAAGCTCATATAAAAAAATTAAATTGCACTTAAATTCGTAGTTTTCGAAGGAAACGAACACACATAATGATGATAGTAAAAACAATAGCTAATTTAAAAATTCATTTAGGAAAAGCAATTTTGGATTTAAAAATAAAACACTCTAAAGCCACTTTAGCAATTCAAGTCGGACCAGTACGAGGTTAAAGTTAAAACTATTTTAGGATAATAAAAATAAATTTGGTAGCGTAACTGCTCAAAGAGAACCTTTCAGAGTGACTAACAACCACCCTCAAACAATCTTATGCTAAGTTTCCACTTGTCTTTGAATTGGCACACTTCACACTTTGACAGATCATGATTCGGGCTTTAGATAGATAGATAGATAATAAGGGTATTCATTCAACGTCGGAAAACTATTGTAAACATCGTAATCGTCAGAAAGTTTACTACATCGTTAACAAACTGTCAACATTTGTACGAGAAATCTTTTCCAACAAATCGTAAACTTTTCTGCATAAATGTATTGTAAATAAAAATGGTAAAAGTGTTAAACTTTTAAACTAGTTCTGAACGAAAAAGAATAAAAAATTTAAACATCAAAATGAGAAACATTTTAATCAAAATGGTTGAGGAAAGATACAATTAAAATAAAAATGGAAATCAAAATTGGACGAAAGTTTCTTTTTATTTAACGGATTGGTTTACAATGTTTACAAAAAGTCGTTTCAAAGGGATATCGTAACATGTATCGTAAACTAAAAAAATTACTACGTCGAAAAGCTTACATCGTTACATGAATATCCTTAATATACATATATATTTATTTCACTTAAAACTCTTTTGATATACTTAAATAATAAATAACTTAAGGAAATAATAATGACATTTTGTATTTTTTTTTTAGGATACCAAGGCATACAAAAAAGGGTTAAATGCCTCTTCAATGGTCTATAATCTAGAAAACAATGAATGTGTTGTGACAACAACAGAACAAGCCGCCAGTAAATAATTTCCCACAATAACGCCTGCTACAATAACACTTGCAAATATATTAAATTTCAAATTCTTTCTCACAGTAAAAAATGCAACGTCATTTTTATATTTTTTCTTGTATCATATTGTAAATTGAACTTAGAATTAAATAGTAAAATGTAAGCATATTTTGTATATAAAAGAAAAGGTATCTAAATAATAAACTCACTTGCTTTTACAACGGCAACCAATCAATTCGTTATTTATTTTCTGACTTCCCCCCACCAGAGGTAAGGTGTCATTTAATTACGAATTGTCGAATAAACATTGGTCCTTCGAAAGGAAAGAAACAGTGAATAAAGCGTAACCAAGGCTTCTAACATTGGTTTAATTAACAAAAAAAAAAATTTTAAATCGAAATAAAAATTAGCAAAGCGTAACCAAGGCTGTAAACATTGGTTTATAACGAAAAATATATAGTGAAAAAGCGTTATCAGGGCTCTAACACTGATAAATACACAAAAAAAAAAAGTGAAAATAAAATATAACAATACTATAAATCTACGAAAAATCTACTATTCCTAAAACCAACATATTTCAAAGTTAACGAAATCCATATACAACTAAATCTACAAAAAATTAACAATCATGATGGACGAAACTGAAGTATTTATAATCGTAGCCAGGCAGAAAGCATTAGCAGAGGAAATTGAAACACTCTATCGAAACTTTGGAAAGGACAGTGCGTCAAGAAAAACCCAGAAATATAAAGAAGAAAGGCTTCAACTCCTCAACACTCTGTGGGCAGAGTTTCACTTAAACCATACAAAAATATTGCCTTCAGTGAAAAAAGATACACCGTACGTGCAGAGAGACACGTACAATAAACTAAAGGTGATGTACGAAGAGTTTAGGAAAAAACTAGAAAACATTGTTCCAGCTGATGCAGATTTACAAAAACTCAATGAGGGTGCCATAAAGCCAACCGAGAGTACAAACACGGTGCAACTCCAGAGGTTAAAAAGGCTGAAGCTGAAAATTATTGCCATCGTAGACAACCTGGAGGAGTTTGAAGAGACGTTTCAAAACTACTCCAGAGAAGTTTACGAGTACCAACAAAAAATGTTGCTGGAACAACTTAGGACCATAACAGATCTTCATGAGGAGTTTATGTCCAATGCAACAGAAGAAGAACTAAAGGTGTCATATGTAACCAAAAACGAGTACAAAGACATAAGGCAAGATGTCAATAGGTTCCTTCATCTAATGACATCAAAGCTGCCAAGTATCAACAACAACAAGCCAACAGAAGGGAAAAACGAGTCGATGCTACCGAGACTTAAGATTCCCACATTCAAAGGAGATTTCTTAGAATGGCAACCATTCTATGATCTATTCTCCACAATAATCCACAACAAAGCCAGCCTCACCACAACTGAAAAGATGGAATATCTGAAGACGCATTTAGAGGGAGAGCCGCTCCATTTAATCAAACACCTAACATTTTCAAGTGAGAATTACAGCAGTGCCTGGGAGATTCTAAAAGGCAGATACAACAATGAGAGAAAAATTGTTTCCATCCATATAGAAAAGATGCTAAAAGCCGGGCAGCCAGGTAGTATTCCATCAGCTAATTCCATCAAAAACATTTATGACGCCATCAAAGAAGGCCTAGCAGCACTAAAGAACATGGGTTTCGACACCAAATCTTGGGATCCAATGATTGTGCATATAACAACAAAGGCGCTTGACACTGAAAGCAGAAACCTATTTGAGCAAGGGCTGACAGAACCAAACAAAATGCCAGCTCTGAAGATGCTTCTAGATTTTCTGGAAAGGCGCTATCAAGCACTAGATGTTCTTGCTCCCTCAAAAAGACAACAACAAAAATCGATTGATGAACCAAAGCATGCATTCCGCAATTTCCATATCGATACAAAAAATCACCAATGCCCCATTTGCAAGGGAGAACATGTGATCTATTCATGCCAAAAGTTCCTGAACTCCACAGCAAAAGAAAGATGGCAACTATGCAAACAAGCTAAGCTTTGCTTGAATTGCTTACGACATGACAAACAATCCCAATGCTTCAGCAGAAGAAGCTGCCATCATTGCCACAAGAAACATCATTCGTATCTACATATGGAATGGGCTGAAAGATGTCCACAAAACAAGAATACAGATTCAGCTCAAAAAGACTCACCAGAAACATCAAAACAAGTAAATCACAGTGAGCAAAATCAAAACGTCTTGATTGCAACAGCAATATTGAAATTAAGCAATAAAGATGGCCGGAGTATAACAGTACGAGCACTCATTGACCCAGGCTCACAAGCATCATTAATCACTGAATCTATCGCACAAACACTTAAACTTAAAAGGCAAAATGTTTGTGTTGAAGTTAGTGGACTAGGTGCGGCACATGCAGGAACGGCTAGAAACAAGGTAGATGTCACGATAAAGCCACACTTTACTTCAAAATTCAATCTTCAATTAGAAGCGCTGGTGCTTCCTAAACTTACTAGACAATTACCATCCAAAACTACAAATAACCTCAAAATTGGAAATTTAGATCTGCTAGAACTTGCTGATCCTACTTTCAATGTTCCTGGGCCGATTGACATGATAATCGGTGCTGATGCATATGGTGACATAATTCTTGATGGAATTGAACGAGATGCCGAAAATTCACTAATAGCTCAGAAATCACAGCTGGGCTGGCTGATATCTGGAAGAACATCAAACGAAGTAACTGAAAATTACAAAGTCACCGGGCTGGTGGCACTGACTTCACTTGATCAGCAATTAGAAAAGTTTTGGGAGTTAGAAGAAGTAGCTCAACCTCTGTTCCAAAAGCAAGTAGACAAACAGTGCGAACAATTCTTCAGAGAAACAACCTATCGAAAAGCAAATGGGAAATATGTCGTCAAAATACCATTTAATCAAGAGTTAATGCAAAATGTTCAATTAGGAGAATCCAAAAATAGAGCAATAGCGAGATTTCTGCAATTGGAGACACAATTAAATAAGAACCCAACTCTAAGGCTGGAATACACACAAACAATAAATGAGTTTTTAAAGCTTGGACATATGAAAGAAGTGCGTGATAACGACCTCACAAAGCCCAATATTTTCTACATGCCTCATCATGCCGTTATTAAACCCACAAGTACAACAACCAAACTAAGAGTTGTATTTGATGGGTCTGCAAAATTTACTACAGGGGTAAGTCTTAACCAGCTGATGTTGGTAGGCCCCAAGCTGCAAGACGATATTACAAGAATTCTGATGCGCTGGAGGAAATATCGATACGTTTTTACTTCTGACATTGAGAAAATGTACCGCCAAATTGAACTGCACGAAGACCATCAAAACTACCAGAGAATTATATGGCGTATTTCTAACGACAAAACAATTAAGGAGTACAAGCTTACCACAGTCACTTATGGTACAGCATCAGCACCATATCTGGCCATTAAGAATTTGCAACAGCTAGCCGAAGACGAACACTCAAGGTATCCAGTTGCCTCAGAAATAGTCCGACACGACTTTTATGTCGATGACGTAATGTCCGGAGGGGACACAATTGCACAGTGCAGACACGCTCAGTCAGAACTAAATGAACTGTTAAGTGGCTCACATTTCTACAGTGACAATGGAACTACATTCGTTGGAGCCAACAAAAAAATTCAACTACATATGCAAGCAACTATAAAACGTTGTGAGGAGGATGCATCAGCAAAACTAGTGAAAGATGAAATCGAATGGCACTTCATACCCCCCGCATCACCTCACTTTGGAGGACTGTGGGAATCAAGCGTTAAATCAACAAAATATCACCTAAAGCGGATAATTGGTGAAACTATGCTAACATTTGAAGAACTTTCAACCTTACTGACACAAATAGAAGCTTGTTTAAACTCTCGACCACGTACTGCAATTGAAAACGATGTTGATGACACCACGATTCTAACACCTGGACACTTCTTGATAGGAAGCTCTCTCAATGCAGTACCCGGACCAATTATGGAAGAGAGAAAAACATTCCGATCTCGATGGCAGTTAATCCAAAAAATGATTCAAGATTTTTGGAAGATCTGGTCATCTGAGTACTTATCTCAACTCCAAAAATTTTCCAAATGGAAACAAAAAGAAGACAACATTAAAGTTGGGGACATTGTTCTTGTCATAGAAGACCGGCTACAACCAACAACCTGGAGGATGGGAAAAATATCAGAAGTACATCCCGGCAACGACAACGGTGTTCGAGCTGCAACAGTGTTCAGTAACAATAAGCGACCCATCACAAAATTGTGTCGTCTACCTATAGAAACAGAACAGCCAGAAAAACCAATACCAGAGCGACAAGTCAATACATCGACAAATAGAGTTCCACCGCTCTTTTGGCTTTTCATACTATTTGAACTACTACACTTGACTTCTTCCTTGCCAACACCTCATCAACATGAAGTCGAAATTATACCTTTCCACAGCCAGCCAGGTATATACTTCGAAGATGTTGGACAAGCAAATTTAGTTTCTAGTTCCTGGAAGACGATTGTGTTTTTCAACATGACAAACTATTGGCGAGAATACGACAATTATAAGAAATTAATCAAGCAAATGGAGACAATCTGCACCTCAATAAATGTTCCAGCAGTGAAGTCAGCTATGTGTGAAGAAACATTGAGACAATTCCAACACCAGCTTCAACAAATTGAGCTCAACAACGAAATCCTCCTACATGCAAATGACGATTCAATGCGAAGACAAAGACGATCACCCTTTGATTTCATCGGAACGATTGCTAATGAGTTGTTCGGAATACTAGACCAAAGGTTCGCTGAGAAGTATGAAGAAACAATTGAAGACGTTCAACAGAATGGGAAGCTCTTAATACAGCTTATGAAAAATCAAACAACCATAGTCGATTCTACTGTCAACATTTTTAAAAGAGAGCAATTGGAAAATAAGAAGCAGATCCAATTATTAAGTACAATAGTAACCAAACTTAGAAACGAAACAATTATATACGAAAATATAAGGTTGTTTTCCTCAAATGCTCTTAATGCAATACTTATAATGTTAAACTATAAGTCAACTCAGAATATTCTACTCGATATAGTGCTTTCGACACACAATGGAAGGATACATCCACTTATCCTTACTGTGCAACAATTTAAGGATGAACTAACGAAAATTCATGAAAACATTCCACGATCGTTGATGATACCTGGAGAGAGGCATCATGAGTCTATATTACAGCTGTATAAAACCTTAAGTCCAAAGGCACGAGTTACCGGCAGCAACATCATAATCGAAATTACTCTTCCTTTGCTGTATAACGAAGAATTCAAACTTTATAAGGTGTTACCAGTTCCAGCCTCAAACAATGGACAGTTTACATGCATCATTCCATCATCAGAGTATTTACTCGTGAACCTTCAAGTAAACCACTATTACCCCATCAACAAAGACGAATTTTCACGGTGCAAGGAAAGGCCATTTGAGAATTACTGGTGTACTCTCCAACACCCACTTTACACAGCTGGAGCTTCAGCCAGCTCATGTGAAATCAACATCATTCAGCATAACAACCAATTAATGGACTCGTGCCTGCTAAAAGACATCCCAGCAAGGTCCTACTGGATTGAAATGCATCAACAGAACGCTTGGATTTTTAGTGTTCCAAATCCAACTACAGTCAACATAAATTGTGATTTCAATTCAGAACCAATTACTCTAAGAGCCAGTGGGATATTAAAACTGCCAGCAAACTGCATGATCCATGACCAGACTATAACAGTAATTGGAAGGCAAATAATGACAAACAGATTGAAATCTTCTTTTTTGCCATCATTCAACATCTCTGACCAGTTAACTTTGTTAAACTTGAAAAGAGAACAACAACCGATTACAGAATCAGACGTTTCTTTGGAAATCCCTGAGCTACAAGAAGCAATAGAACATCAAAAAAGTCAAGAAAACATAATCTTGAAAGAAATTAGGACACATCGAATTCATCAGTACTCACTTTTTGGATCTACTGGGTTTTTACTAATAATCTTCATCATAGCTGTCGTCATCATAGTCCGACGAAAAAATCAACCACCTACGCCAATGAAAAGATTGACTAAAACACTGCCAAAGGAACAGGAGAACACTAAAGCTGCCTTTGAGGACATCGATTTCTCTGTCTCTTCAATCTGAGGGGCCCAGCATGTTGTGACAACAACAGAACAAGCCGCCAGTAAATAATTTCCCACAATAACGCCTGCTACAATAACACTTGCAAATATATTAAATTTCAAATTCTTTCTCACAGTAAAAAATGCAACGTCATTTTTATATTTTTTCTTGTATCATATTGTAAATTGAACTTAGAATTAAATAGTAAAATGTAAGCATATTTTGTATATAAAAGAAAAGGTATCTAAATAATAAACTCACTTGCTTTTACAACGGCAACCAATCAATTCGTTATTTATTTTCTGACTTCCCCCCACCAGAGGTAAGGTGTCATTTAATTACGAATTGTCGAATAAACAGAATGTGTGAGGGTAGAGTGACTCTTTTTATAAGTACATATCGTAGTTCAAAAGCAAAATAAATAAAAAAAATAAGTAATTTCAAAAATCGGTTATAAGAAACAAAAGGAAACACAAAAATGAAAGGTTATAATCTATAGCTCAATGTTCAAAAGTAAAACTACGCAAGAAGTAATATTTGAAGAGATAATAACTGTTTATCAAACCAAAACATCAGAGAATTGTGACTCTAAGCTCATATATTCAATATTAAAGGCCAATTTTTAAAGTGTTTTAAAAACATTTCAGCATTGCCTGAGGAAGTTTATTTAAGAGAAGAGAAAAGACAATGAAAATTACGAAAAGCAGCGGTGTGGAATAGAGGAACAGACTCATAGTTTGAAAAGTTCCTTTTAGTTGGAAATTAACCTGAAATTAAGATTTCCTGACCTCATACAAAAATAAATTTAGTACTTTTAAGCAGTACACATGCCTAACAGGAAGTATTTTGAGATTACAAAAAAGTTCAAAGCTCTGATTTCGACGATGTTTTGGACAGATTTTTCTTATAATATCTTCCTGGATTGTAAGAAGTGGTTGAATTTTGTTCCGATAAGCTCCTCTCCAACAAGAAATTCCATACTGCAGCTTTGAATGGAAGATACCATAGTAAATTCTTGTCAGGAGTTTTATAGAACAAACATTAAGTAAATAAAAACAAATTTCTTAAGCTCCAGTTCAAATGTTTCCTTAGGGACTCCGTATGACATGAAAGGTTTATCCACGAGTCAATGCAAAGCACCAAGTACTTAAACTCATTAACTTTCTCCACCACAAAACAATGTTCGCTGCAAATAAGACTGTCACAAAAAAATTAAAGGTGAATGATCATTTGAACACAATGTACACCTATTTATTTGAAATCTTTGGCATTCAAGAGTATGGGAAGACAAATTGAAGAACATAATTTTGTTTGGGCTGATAATAATCAGCCTGTTTGCAGCAAACCAATATTTAATATTTTAATAAATCTAGATCCAATTTTATATCCGCAACAAGGCACTTTTAAATGTCAGCAAATGCAGTTAGAGTGCTTAAAAACTACAATCGAAATAATGAGTTGATGTAAATAAAAAACAGAATCGGCCGTAATACAGAATCCTGGGGCACTCCAATACAAACTGCCATATTTCATTTCCATTTGTGTCTTTGACGGTATTCACATTATACCGAAAAACTGGACTTTTTTGACGTTTCAGTATTTACATCTCACTTTAATGAAAGAGTGTGAGCGAGATGTGATTACACAAAAGTAAAAAAACAACAGTTTTTCAGTTCAATTTGAACACCGTCCTTAATTGACACAAAATCGTTGGTTTTTTTTCAAAGACAAACAAATTTTGACCACTGCCTTTGTCAATACCTTGACAACTATTTCCATTTATGAATTGACGCTCATCGTCAATGAGCAAATTTTCACAAATGTCAGTAATCTTCAATAAAATGTGTATTGTATATGTGTACCTAGTAGTGCGAAGAATTATTATTATTTTTATTTTTTTTATAGAATTTTCGTTTTGAAATCCAAATATTATCGAATTTTGGTACCTTTTGCATCAGCGAGTTTGGTTCATTTCCTTTTGAGTTGATTTTCTGAATCTTTTTATTTTTCTTGTTTTCATATCTCTGAAATGGATGGAAGATAGCGTGTGTGTTGTGGTAACTCATTTTAAAGTCTTTTCTTGTTCTTCATTTTTTATAATAAAATTGGCCGAATTTTCAAATTCACATTCAATTAAGTGTCTGCCATTGACAAAGAATCAAAATACATAAATGTCGGTACAGTGGATGTCAGTACCGTGGCATCGTGAACTTAAATGAAATTATTTCTTGCAATAATAATTATTTTGTACCAATTTTCTTATAAGAACGATAGCATTACCTCGCAAAACAAAAAATAATTCCGTGCAATAAAAACCAAGTAGTGACTTTTCGTTTTCTCAATTGAACTTTTTCCACTTGTCTTTCAAATTTGATGTCTTTGCTTGATAGACAGTTTGTCTGTTCAAAGACAACCAATGTTTAAGTAGGAATGGCCAGAAAAATGAGATCTCAGAGTCCTGAGCAATCTCAGTCTCGTGAACAAGATTCCTCAGAAAAATGTCTGTCAAATTACAGAGGAAAGAAAGTTTTGGATTCGCTTCCTCACTTTTTAACGGATAAAATTTGCTGAGCACTCCGAGATTTTATTTTCTTGAACACGTAAAGTAATTCCAATTGTCATTTTGTTAAATGACGCAAAAATGTGTCTTTTTTTCAGTTGGTAAATGACAAGTGACAAATGACAAACTACAAAATTTCTACGCTTTTAGCCCAAAGTTCTGTCAAAGTTCATATAAAAAAAAAAAATCCGTAGTTACGGGAAGTACATGAACAGACCTATTATATGTGCGTGTTTTTGTTTAGAAAGCAATGGAGGGAGTCTAAAATTGTATGTTGAATTTGTATGGGTTCTTTTATTCTTCTTGATCGGTAGGCACTTTTGCATGGCAAGATATATGTATTGAAATATTTATGAATTTTTTGGGCCTGTTTCGAGACTAGCGGATAAGGTTTTGGTTCGCCTATCCGAAACTTATCTGCATGATAAACCTCAAGTTTTAGTTCAAAGGTCTTTGAGAGTGATTTCCAATAAATAAAGCATCGGAAAGCTGGCTAAGTGGCTGTTAAATCCTTTATCTAGCATAAGAAAAATATTTATTTGAAGTGTTTGAAAAATAAAACATACGACTGGGTCGCACGTACTTGCTCTTATGGTCAAGTTACTTGAAACTTAAGAACTTTTGAAATATGAAAGTAATTACAGAAAAAATTGAAAAAAAAAGTATTTAACTCACCCTTTTAATGATATAAACAACTCGTAAGATACTTTGAACTTAAAACCAAGTACCTATGCCATTCGATTACATAAAATTTGAGTACACATATAGTTACAAAACCAAAAAATTAAAGTCGTTGGAGTGTTTTTTTGAAAACTAATTTCTTATATGTATATAAAATTTCGGAAACATTAAAAAAAATATGATATGCCAATTTTGAATATTTGAAAGTTTCAAATAAATTTATCAACCCATTTTCAAAATGTTGAATTTTCAGAAAAATTATATTCTATTCACTTTTGTCACTATTAACGTTAAATTTCTCAAAGGTGAAAACTCACATTATACTTTAACTTTGACAAACAAAATTACTGAAATCTAAGATACTCCATTATTAAGATTCCAATGTTTACATTGTTGTATTTGTAATATTCATTTCGCGTCCATTAGTGGTGATATAAAACAGAATATTAACGATTTAACGATCAAACGTAATGAGTGGGACAAACAGGAAGAATTTGTCTCTTTTATATTTATTCCTTGTTTCATGTTCGAAACCAAATTCGAAATTACTCATTTCAATTCAATAGCTAAATCACTTTTGTGAGTGAAGTGAGATGAGCCGGTAAGTAAGGCGAGTTGTTTCACTTCACTTCACTTCCTGAAATACCTTAATCTCGGCACTGGTTCTCAGAGCTTTTGCAAATTGGAGCTTGCTTACAATAGTATCTATAGATGACATAAATCATATCTCATTATCTCAGACACACGTTTTTGTGTGTGTGTTTTGCTTGTTTTTTTTTTTATCCAAAAATACTTTTATCTGTTCCGATGTACCTTCCTCAAAAAGCTGTTGTTACTTAAAGCCCCTTAATATTTATAAGTAAAATTGGTACAAATACGCGTAAATAAATAAAATAAGTTTAAAGTATTTAAAATATTATTCTTTTATGTATAAGTTCCGCAAATGTGTTCATAAAAAGGATATTATAATATAAGTGGATTTAATATACTTTCTAAGTTTTTTAAGATTAAAAGGATGTTCTTATCTATAAAACTACGGAACTCACTTCCGGTACTAATAGAAAAAATTCAAGATCTAAAAGTTCATTTGTGAGCTCTTTTCAAATAAAATGCAAGACTGGATCGCACAAACTTGCTCTTATGTTCAAGTTGCTTGGAATAAAGAACTTCTAAAATATAAAAGTAATTATAAAAAAATATTTAAAACACAATTAAGTAGTTCTTTTAACTGTATAAACAATTATTAAAAACTTAGAGCTCAAAAACAATTATGTTAATTGATTACTTGAAAAAATATTAATATGTGCGAAAAATAAATGTTAAAGCGTTGGAGCGGGTTTCTTAAAAAAAATTATTTATTTATAAAATTTTAATTACATTAAAAAAAAAATTGGTATCAATTGTTGAGTATATATTAAAATACATTCTTAAACCTAGTTCCAAAAAAATTCATCAACTTATTTTTGAAATATTGAATTTTCAAAAATTAAAATTTTTATATGTTTTAAAAAATCCAAAATTTATTTTTTTTTAAATTTTGATATGAAATATTATTAACATTTTAGAAGAACTTTTTCATACAAGTTTTTAATGAAACCGTTTGAACCGTTGGTGAAAAAATTGAAAATTAAAAAAAAAGCTATATGGCGGGTACCATTAATAACGGTTTTCGGTAAATTGTTTTCTTATCAAAAATTACCTACAATAATACATACATTTATTTTAATCAAAATCGTTAGAGCCGTTTTTGAAATAAATAAGCTTTTCATTTACGGTTGCAGGACAAATGTCGTTATTTTGGTTGCACGAATCCAAAACTTGCCCTATAATACCTACATATGTATATCCCAAGTAAAAATCTGTAAGCTATATTTAAGTAGGTATCTTACTCTACGCACTCATATATTTTTAATCATCTAAACTAAATAATTATGCTAGAATAACCTACTTTTTTAAAGTCCCTTTTCAAAATTGGCCATTCAATTAAAAACTGTATTTATACAAACAGATTAGCTAGGGACCAAATTTTGTTTCAAATGTGTCGAAGAACACTTTCGTATACTCGGGCGTATACGTAACATTTAATCATTTTTTTCTAATTTTTTTTTGTATGTGCCTAACAATTTTAGCAGTCAGTTAATATTTTATTGCCTATAATATCCAAATGATGGAAAATTTTTGAGTAAAGTTTTGATACCAAATTTCACACAGTCACATTTTCTTGTAATTTTATTTTTCCTAAAACAAAATCTGCAGTTTTTTTTTTAATGAAATCAATTTCAATTTAGCAAGAGCTAAAGGAGCTCAATTTTCAATTTTTGCAATATATTGTAGAAAACGATATTATTTTATACACTTTTCAAAACTGTTCGTCTTATTTTATCTACCAGACAAATGTAAGTACAATTTTGGTTTTAAAATAATATAATGAATACTTATATATTTTTGTCAAACTTAAAATAATCGCAGTTAAGAATGGTCGTTTTAGATTTTGAAATATATGTTTCAATGATCGTCCAAGAATCGCATTTGATTTTGCAGTACTCGTCGCGATTGTTCATTATTTTTGGGGAAATTTTTGTATGAAAAGTCTGAAGGTGGAATTTAGAAACCAAGTCAAACGTTCCTGTTAATCACTATAATTTTTGAAAATATTTGTATTAAGAACAATAATGAACTTATCTAAAAAAGTTCAAAAGTTTTACTTCTCGATAAATGTGTTGACCGACTATTTTTTAAGTGTAGTCTGTTAATTAGAATTCAGAATTTGAATGACCTATTCTTAAGTGATATCAATGTTAGAATCGAAAAATAATAAAAACGATCAAATGAAATGAAATTCTTTTCTTCTATCTTACCCCTAGGCCACACGCGCAACGCGCAAGTACAGACAAGCAAGTTAGCTACATACATACACTGCCTGTAAAAATACATAATTTGCATTCACCACTTGCTTCCCAGTTGCTTGTCTCCCAACTTGCTTCACTACTGGCTTTAAAAATTCCATGCCATTTTAATGAGCAAGTTGCTTGGGTTTGTGTGTGTTAGTGGACAAACTTGTATGTATTGTAACTTACGTGCCAGAACCAAACCAAGAAACCAATCCAAAATGATAGTGACGTCACACTACAGCTGTTAAAGCACAATGAGCATACCTACTTTCTGTATATCGTGAGGAATCAGTCCTCGCGTTCCGATGTTTATTCGCTATGTTATCAAGTTATCCCAAAAATTTCAAGATAACTTGAGTTGTTGTGCCAGCGGTCATCAGCTGTTTTTTTAACAAGGGCAACAACACAGCGCTATCCGGATAACTTAGAATATCATCAGAACGTGGCCAGTGATGATGGGAAGAATAAGTCTATAAATATCTTGCTAGTGCTTACTTATGCGTGAAGAACAAGAGTGTTTAGATGTGAAGAAAATTATTTTGCAAAATTTTGGATTCCTCTGTGATTTTCGTAATTTCAAAATGGAAGGAGGACTGGCTTCAAAATTTCCATGACTGATTGATGAGCAAGTTGCTTAAGTTTATATGTGTTAACCGTGGTACACATTAGCAAACCTGAGTGTCACCCGTGTTTGATATCAAACCTGCATGAAAGGTTTCGCGTACACACTTATCAGTAATGTTGGCCATCAGGCAAAGCAGTTCTACTACTCTCGAAAAATTGTTTTTTTTTTATTTCGAGGCTATTTTCGATACGAATCGTCTTAATTCTTTATTCTTTAAATCACACAATCAATTTTCTTATTTTTGCACTTTTCAAACTAATTCACTCTTATAAGTCTTATTTTGTCCTATGATGGCTCATGAATTAAATTGTGTACACATCATCTACCAACCACCTAACAAACCGAGGGTTGTCGGGCAGTATTAAAAAAATTTGTGAGCAGCAGGTTGTGAGTGTCAACCCATCATTCAGCGTCTACACATTACCAGTTATGTTTGATATCCAA
The DNA here is from genome assembly GCA_946251815.1 of Dasysyrphus albostriatus. Taxonomy (NCBI): domain Eukaryota; kingdom Metazoa; phylum Arthropoda; class Insecta; order Diptera; family Syrphidae; genus Dasysyrphus; species Dasysyrphus albostriatus. The sequence goes on from OX276335.1 coordinate 182,086,191, forward strand.
CACGGGTGTTAGTCAGGTTTGATAATGTGTACCACGCTTTAGTGAAAAAAAATGTGCGTATGGCAACTAGTTTGCCAGTACTTGCCCTTATGGCTTCGGGATAAGTTGTAGAAGTAAAACGACTTGTAGATTTAGATCTACGACTTTTGGTACTTCATTTGGCACAAGCGTTGTATAGCTACATATATACAATGGATAGGACGGATATGATTTGAAATAAGAGTTAAGACGATGAAATATTTTCGAAAACACAGTGAAAAATTATTCGTAGGAGTAGCACCGGCCAGAACGTTAAAACGTGGTTCAAACTTAGATCCGAGGTTCAGCAATTTTAGCTCACCGATTTCGGCAGAATAACAAAGATTCAACGATTATTCAAGCATGTAATTGCATGGCTTGGACGAAAAAACGACGTAGGGGCAAGGCAATTTACATGTTAAATGCAACAGCAACTTAGCCCTTTTCGGCTTAGCTAAGCGCAGAGAATTTTCGGGGCTTAACTTTAGCTCAGATAAAAACTGTGTTACCGGCACGGATTTCATACTTGTTATCAATAGTTTGTATGAAGACTACATTTTTGTTCTATGACTGCGTCGCTAAGCCCCGATGTCATTTGTTTCGCCCGATTGCTCAGGGCTTGTAAAAAAACACACCTATTGTATCGCAATATTTAAACCTTAAAGCTTGAACCGTACTTAACCTCAGTTAATCCGTAGAAATCAGCTGGTTAAAATTGCTGAACCACAGATCAAAATTTGAACCATGGTTGCACAACATGCCTTAATATCAAAAATAAAATTAAAAACAAACGCCAAAAAATCACACAAAGTGTTGTAGTTGTATGAAACAACTCCAAAAACAAACGAATTACTTAAAATTTATATTCTGCACAAAATTAATGGTCAGAGAAATTAATTCTGTGCGAAAAAAGAGTGGTCCAATTATAAATTTTGCTCATCCATTAGAGTTCTACAAACATAATTTTTGTTTATGATTTCATGGTATCATTTTTGTGTGAAATTTTTCGTTTCGCATCAACAGCGAGCTAGCAGGCTGCAAAAGTTAACCAATGCCTAGCGTCGCAAAACTCATGGCTGCAGCTCCATTGTGTTCACAACACAAATTCAGAATTTAAACGTCGTTGCGTTGAACCCGCCTAGTCGCTGACATATCCAAAACGTCATCGGAGTGCGTGTCGTTGTGCCGCTGTCATCGACCCAGTCAAAAAAATCAAAAGTTCAAGTAAGTCATGGTGGTGTTAGAAAATTAAATTAAATAAGGGAAAATAGTAATAAAAACTCTATATTTCGTGTGAATGGACAAAAAAAACTTCTTTTGAATTCCAAATCATCAACAAAAAGATTGGCGTATTAAGTATATTTTAAAAAGTTACTAGTTAGTACCCATGTACATAATAAAAATGTACGTCATTTGCGATTCAATAAATTGAATCCTAAAATAGAAATAAAAAATATTCTCTTTTTTCTCAACAACGCAATTGCAATTGCTTATAATGTGTAAATGTTTTAATTTTGTAGATATTCGGAATAAAGTTATCAAAAGATTGTTTTAAGAGCCATTTTTTAATTCTCTATCTTACTATTAAAACGCGCTTTAATAGGATTGCTTGATTAGTTTACTCGTGTTTTGTGGAATGATGCTTGAGTCTGTGATGTGATTTATTACTTGCGCACTAATTAATTTAATAAGCACAGTAGTTGATAGTGGTATGTAGTTTGTTCATAGATTGTTGTCTAAAATTTCTTGATTTACCTATAATTCCAATTCTTGTGGTTTGTGTCGCTTGTGCAATTGAATCCAGGAACTGAAACATAAATCTTGTAAATGTATATCTGTCGGTTAAACAATTCATGTTGAAAACAGTTTACTTGTTATTATACATTCTTACAAATAGATATCTTTGGATATCGCCCCTCTGGAATAAAAAAAAAGTTGGTAGTCTAGCAAAAATCCCCGAGTTAATCGCTACAAAATATTATCGAAACAAATGGTACCAGCTATTCATATACATTTATTTTCATTGATGAGATTAAACACCAACACTTACTTCTAAAAATAATAAGGAAATTGACTTTAACATAAACTGGTAGTTTGCCCGGAGTGCATTTTAAAAAATGTCGTTAAACTTTTACATTTATCAACTCGGAACTAATTTCTACACATCCAAACTGTTTGATATACCAGTAAGACGTCCGATATAGCTATCACTCAAACTCATCTTTGCAATTTTTGTCTTCAATTTTGAAGCATTTTGATGAATTATATAAAGTACAAGACTTAATATATTTGGCCAAACAAAATTCAAATGGACCCAATCATCCGCAGAAAATGACCATAGGTAGGGTAGTTCAATCTATGAAATAATAAAACTTATTTTATGTGAAAGGCTAGGCCACAATAATTTTTTTTTTTTTTTGCTAGAAATAATAATCAAGACCAGAGTTTCATTTTGGCATGAAAATAACCACTGATTTTACTTTCGAAAAGTATAGTATTTCAATGATAGCTATAATTTGAGGTCTTACTGGCATATCAAACAGTTTGGTTTTCACGTTAAATTCATAACTGCAATATGACAGCGTTATTACTTAAGAGATGCTCTTAAGTCTTAATAAATGGTTTTAAAAATTTTCTGATAAATTTGATTAGATGCTTCTCTTGTGGTGGATTGTTTTTGCCTTCATCATGACTTTCTAGATCTATGCTCTGTCCAATTTATGTTTGCAGTTTGCAGGGAAAATAGGATATTTGCCTTTAACTCTAACCATTATGGATTTTTATAAGCTGTGTTTATTTTAAAGCTCTTACTGGGTAAATTGGCGCAAATCTCACAAAAGTATCTATAGGGCTACCAACTGCTTATTAATATTATACAGTCAAAAAAATAATGATGGAAAGAATCTATTTTATACGTGTTTTTTTAAGGGATTTCTGATTTTCTCAAGTGGATGTCTTAAAGAATAACTTTTTTTTCTTGGTGGTGAGTGTGGCCTCTGATTTTGTTTTTCTTCAAACAATTTTAAACTGTTTCTTTTTGATAAAGAAAAAAAATCAACTGCTGTTTTTGGACAGAGCATTAATTCTAGAACGATTAAAATCTCGAAAAATGTACCCTTATTATTTTCGTTTTACTTAAACTCCAGTAATAACACACTGATTTTTTAATCAAAATCGTTAGAGCCGTTTTTGATATAAATAAGCTTTTCCTTAACGGTTGTATAGCAAGTACTGTAATTTTTGAAGCTAATAAAATGCATGTTATATATGCAGTTATAAAAATTGAACATTTTACATGTTTTTTCCCATATAAAATTGCTTTCGTTTTGGGGGCCGCGTTAACTGTTAAATAATGAGCTAACATTTTACAAGATATTTTTAATTTAATAAGAAGAAATAAAGAAGTCGCACCAACTCACTAAAACTAAGAATGTGAAGTGTAAAAAAAAACAACTTAAATTAAACAATAACCTGTATAAGGACCACCCTAATGTACATATACATATTATAAATCAAAATACCAAAATCCGTCAATAAATGGAGCTTATCTGGTTTTTGACGTACATACGAGTACATAGATGCTTCAATTTTAGCTTTGATCAACCTTTTAATTTTAAAAGTTAATTTTTGTGCTTTTTGCTAACTTTTGATTTTTTGGGAAAACTCAATTTTTTTTTAATTTCAACTAAGATAACGGCTTAATACTTTTAAATACTAACAGAAGTGTGTATGTACATAATGGTGGTCTTGATATTGTTCTTTATTTTTTTATTTAATTCTAAGTTGGATGTAAATACATCATTTCGTTGAAGTATTTTTTATTAAGAAAATAAATATAAAAATTATTATAGTCAAAGATTACAAACAATAAATCCATTAATTTCTTATTTTTTATGAATGAGCTTATGAATAAATTCAATTAAAAAAGTAATTGCGGCCTTTGCTCCAGAATGCGTTTCGCACAGGTATAGTGGTGGGCTCATCAGTTAGATGCCACCACCATAACCAAGAAAACCTAAGTGCACAACTTTAACTAAAGTTCCAAAGATAGATAGCATATTTTAATTCGCAGTGAGTTTTCTCAGTAAATTGTTATATGCAGACGTCGGTAATCATCGACTAAACAATGCGTCTTATATTGGGTATGGTGGCATCTAACTGATGACCCCACCACCATACCTGAGCGAAACGCATTCTGGAGTAAAGGCCGCAATTACCTTTTTAATTGAATATTCCTAGTTTCTTCAGATTTTTAGTTTACCCTCTTCTTTTCACATTAAGTTACTGACTGTGGTATTAAAACATACAACAAAACTTTTGGATCGTATAAATTAAATTGAACATAAAACAATCGTTATGATTGAGGGATATTACCCTCTGTGTAGGTGGGAGGGGCTATTTTCCAAAAAAAAAAAAAATACTTTAATTAGAAAAAAGTATATGTATTTAAAAATAACGGCAACACTTACAATATTACTTAATAGCACTCTTGAAAGCCAGAAGTCCGTTTTTGTATGTTGTTTTCAAATTAAGATCATTTATAAAATTGTTTTGCAAAATCGGTTTTTAAACTCAAAATATTAAAACAAAATCATTTATATTGAAAAATAATATTCCCAAAAACTAGGATAAACAGAACCATTATAGTTTAAGGATTTGAATACAAATAAGAAAGATCATTATAAACTAAAAGTCAATTCAGTACTTAATAATAATAACAAATAATTTTGTAAAAGCTTTTATAATATTTTTCCAATTTTGTTCTCAAAATTTTCAGTATGAAAACTGTTTTTGCCAAAACTGTTCATTAAATGAGCTTAAGTTGCGAACAATCTTCGAGCCAGGCTTGCCACCTTTGCATGAAGTGATGAGCTTTCAAACTCGATAAGGTCAACTTTTTCTTCAATTTGTATTTCTATTTCACTGATATTAGGTATTCGAATTTAATTATGTCTGTAAAATACGAATTGAAAATTTGAGTCTTTAACTAACCATATACAAATTTTTCTCTCAGAAAATAACTGAGTTCATTTTTTTGTTTTTGACGATCTACAAATTTTCAAAATGCTTGATTCTTATTTTGAGTCTATTGACCGATGCGTATCTATAAAATTACAGTAAAAGATTATGAAGGCGTTATCATTTCTCAAAAGACACGCACATCGACAAAATTGATATCAAAATTAAGTATGTTTCTGATAACGACCAGTAAACTTTGACACTATTCATAGATTCGTAAAAAATATAATAAAGCATTATGAAGGCTTCGCAAACAACAGCATCCGTATCGGTATAATTGTTGTAGAGGTGGATTTGTATTCGGTTCTAATCTAAAAATTCCCGACCGAATTTCCAGAACTATACCTTTGGACAAAGATACTGCATCACCTTCAAAAAATTAAAATAATAATATTAAAGTAAATAAAATGAACTTTTTCTTGATTATTATTTGTTTATAAAAAAAATATTCTTTTGAAAGTTTTAAATGTTATATTTTTTGAATTACTTGTAAGCACTGGTATATAAATAAATAGATCAAGACATTATATGACAAGAATCAACAAATATAGTATTTTTTTTAAATACCCTAAATGCGATATAATCATAGGTGGTTTCGTATATAAAAAATGAATTGTCATGACAAACAACCGTAAATTTTATTTCCTCTCCATAACCTCAAAGAGTATTAACCAAGATCCTTCTAACCAAGGATGTTTTTGTTTATTGACCTGAGTTTCTGTAAACTTGGTCGAACCGTTGAGTTTACGTTTCTTCCAGCCCGCAGTTAAGCACTCTATTTAAATTCGTGTTTATACTCTGTACAGAGTGGAAAAAGAATAATTGCATCAAAACGTTGGATTGGCCATCAATTTCGTGCGGTATATTGAAGTCGAAACTTGAAAAAGACACTGCGGATTTGTATGCTTCTCGCAACAGTCACTCGTGTCTAAATAGGTCATTGTGCGTGAAAAACGTAGACATGTTTTAAAAGTATAACATTTTATTATCTTTCATGGAAAACAAAATATTGAAGATACGCTCTTTTTAACAGAGTTTACATAGTGATTCATTGCAAAATTAAAACGTTTACAAATACCTACTTCATTTCACATCGCCTTATTGAAGATACGCTCTTATTTAACAAAGTGTACATATATGGTGATTCATTGCAAAATTTAAACCTTTGCAAAAATCTACCTTATTTCACATCACCTTATCTGTTTCTGTCGCCAGTTATCTATTATAAGTTGAACAAGAGTTTACTTGCACGTAAATGATTATAATTATCAAACAGCAAACATAAAAGCAAGCTGTTGAATCTTTCTGTTATTTGAAGATTTGAAAACTGTCAACATTTTGTTATGTTATATTTTTATAGTAAAAATTTGATTTTAGCAACATATATTTATGTGATAAAAAGTATGTGTTTCTCGTATAAAATCCAATGCCTGATAAAGTAATTTATTGTTCCCTACCAGAAATGGGATTACAGGTCCGATAAAAAAAAACATTAAAATATTTCTAAGAATATCATAATTAATTTAAAAACGTATTACAGTTCTGGTAAAAACATTCTGGATTTTGTGTTCACTTCATTAATTGTTTTAATGATTTTTTCTTACAGTTTTATTATTTAATTTACTATTTAAAGAAACAGAATTATCATCTTCCATAAAAAAAGAAAAACAATCAAAATAGAAAGAAATTCAGAATTTGAGCTGTTCGAAACTAACTTGGTTTTTTTTTTTTTTAATATTTAAAGTTAATATGTTGTCCAGTAACCGTTTTTTTGTAACCGATTAACATCTACAAGACATAATTGTAGTCGAATTGTCGAAAATAGCAGTAGGAATACTCTCCCGCTTCTTTAAAGCTGCAAAAAGATAACTTGTCGACGTATTCGTTCTCTTATCAACTCACCTTTCTAAAATAGCACAAGAGTTCTCGACCGGGCTTAAATCAGGTAATTATTAAAAATGCCACTCATGCAAATATTTTCTTGTCGCATAATGGATCGCTTTCAATTCAAAGTCATACTTTAGTCAGTAGTGCTTCCGAACGCTGAGGAAAAAAGCCTTTGGCGTTGAGTGTGCCATCAGAAAAATGATCCCAATTTTTTGTCACACTGTTAAAAGAAGGGTATCCGACTAAAAAAATAGTCGCGTCTTAGAGTGGCATTCTTAATAACCCGACTGAAACCCCATCGCGAACTTTTGAGTTATTTCAGAAAGGGGAGTTGGTAAGAGAACGCACACATCGACAAGTTCTCTTTTTGCAGTTTTGAAGAATAAGCGGGAGAATATACCTGTTGCTATTTTCGACAATTCGGTTACAAAAATGATTCGTTGAGGTAAAGCTGTTATCAAAATAACTGTTACTGGACCTGGAAAAAATATTAACTTTAAGTACTTAACAAAAATGTTTCGAACAGCTAAAATTTTGAATTTCTTTCTAATTTTGATTGTGTTTTTATTTTTTGATGGATAATGATAATTCTTTTTCTCTTAATAGTTAATTGAATGCAAATACTGTAAAAACAATCATAAAATGTTTATAATTTTGCACATTTTAGAAACAAAACCTACAATTAATGAAGTTTAATAAAACAACCGGAATGTTTTTGCCAGCACTGTACATACAAATAAACCTAACTCTACTTTTGAAAACAAAAATTACGAACATAAGGTAAATGTTTCCAAGCGGGAAATAGCACGTCGGGTCGGCACCAATGAGTGGAGTGTGGGAAATATACTCAATGATTACCAGTCCCTAATTTTTTCACATTTTTTTATAATCCCTTATAGTTGCTTTGTTAATTTAATTTTCATTTTGATTGTTTTGCATACTAGGTGATTCGCGTAAAATCTGCCCAAAAATTCAGAGCAAGTAGGTTGGAAGTAGATAAGAGAAAAATCCTATGGAAGGGGGAGTTAATATTTCCCCCGCTTGGGCAGGAGGGTCAATTGCATACAAAATTCCATTAAATAGACAAGAATCAATTGAAAAACAACGACAACGTTTATTGTTTTGCAGCTTTTTGGAAAGCCAAAGTCCACTTTTATGGCTTACTTTGGAATAAAGTTTTTTTGAAGAACAGTTTTGGCAAAAAATTGTTTCAAATCAGCATTTTGAAGAAGAATTTAATTTTTTAGTATTTATATTTTCAGTTGAAGACAATTTTTGCTGAACCTATTTATTAAAAGAACTTAATTTTCAAAGAAATCATAAGAATGGACTTCTGGCTTTCCAAAAACCTATAAAACAATACTGTAAGTATAGCCATTGTTTTTTCTATTTAATGTAATTGTTTTTGATAAAATTTCCCCTCCTGTCTAAACGGGGGGGAAATATAACCCCCTCAAATTGGATTTTTTTGTCTGTTTCCAACCTACAGTGTTTTTTGGCAGATTTTACGCAAATCATCCAGTATGCATACAAATAAAGGGAAATTAAATTGTAATACACTGATTTTTATAGGACAGGCTTACAGATCAGTGTTTTCCAAATAGAAGTTAAACTACTTCATTCCTTCCCGATATTTTGTTGGTTTTTTACAACTTTTATAACTTAAATTCTAATATCACAGAAGTTTTTTTTATTGCCACACTGTGTGGCATTCGGAAAACACTGATTTGTTGGCCTTTCCTATAAAAATAAATTTATTATAATCTAAACACCTGAGCAGCAATTTCAACAAAAAAGAAAATTAAATTACGCCTTACAGAACCATAGAGCCACTATTGGCCGTTGAAAATAAAATTGTGTACAAATTAGGAAATTTTTTTGTTACTTAATTTAGAGTCGATCCATCCAAGATGACCATTTTACGAACACCCTAATGTACATATTTAGGTAATTCCCCCCATTAACCGTTGGATATCGCCTTTATATAAATGTTTAAAGTAAATCGCATATTAAAACAAACGCATAGCAGTATAATCTAACAGAGATAAAATAATTACACCACATTGTTTGAGTCTCATTTTATATGATAAGATAAACTGAGTGTGTCTGATATAAAGAGAGATCTTACATATTTTGTATACTACATTAACTCATGTAGCACTACCGATAGAACTCTTAAGGTGGATGGTAAGATGGAAATATCTTCAATTCTAATCCAAGGTCTTCCATTGAGTAAATCTCAATGGTTTTCTCCTTGCTATCCCTTAAGATTTAACTAAAAGAATAATTTTCAATGTATCTTGTGAATTGTTTGCAATATGCTCATTGATAAAAAAACAAAACATTTTTGCAATATGATTCGTTAAATAAAGAACTTTAATTTTTTTCTTGCAGGTATAACTTCAACTAACGTCCAAGATATTTAAATTATAAAAATTTGAAAACTTACTTTACAAAGCTGTGATACTGGAAACGTTAAACGTTCTGTTTATTCATAGAAATTTATTTGCATAATATAATTTGATTGAAAAGGCAGAGAAATGTCGCAGAATCAATCTTATTTCTGGCAGACAACCAGACACAATGTTTATTTGAAGCGCTCCGCTAAATACCACTTGATGATGGCCCTCATGGTGGTTCTTACATTTTCAACAGTATGTCTTGCGGAATTAGATCAGAAACTCGATGATGAAACTGGAGTGTTACAAACTGAAGAAGAAACTGTAAGATGATATTAAAAAAAATATACATTTTACTACACCTATCGTTATTTTTGTTTTTAGAAAATGCCAATCCATCCCGAAAACGTTCTTAAACCAAATATAAATGAACAAAATGTAGGCGATTCACCAATTGAACACAAAATCGATACTCCAAGCACCAAGGGCACTACAAGTGCCAATCTTGGTTTCCTTCATGCATTCATCGCATCGATTTCAGTCATTTTAGTTAGTGAATTAGGCGATAAGACTTTCTTTATTGCTGCCATTATGGCAATGCGCCACGCAAGACTAACTGTTTTTGTGGGAGCAATTGCCGCGCTGGGTCTCATGACCGTTCTCTCGGCAGTTTTTGGCATGGCAGCAACTATTATTCCTAGGGTTTATACATATTACATTTCAACAGCATTATTTGCTATATTCGGTTTAAAAATGCTCAAAGAGGGCTATTACATGAAGGCTACTGACGCACAAGAGGAGTTGGAAGAGGTTCAATCAGACTTGAGAAAACGAGAGGATGAGGTAAGTTGACTTTAAGTCAGAATTCAAATTAAATATCTAATAGATCACAAGCGCTTTTTCGAACCAATATACATAATTTACAGCATTCAAAAATTATAAGTTTATTTAATTTAATGCCATGTTTGTGAATATCTTGTTCTAATTAATTTTTTAGCACTTTATTATCTTAAGCTGTTTTTTTTTAAGCCACAACGATCACTTCATTGTTATTTTGTGTTGTTACTAACAACTTGTAACTAAAATGCATTTTAATACGTTTTGAAATTATTTAACCGAAAATTCAAATCAAAAAATTGAATATTTGAAAATTGCAACGAAACGTAAATTCCTTTTATTTTATCTACATACTTCAACTATTGAAAATTGAAAATATAATAAGCTAATTTTTTTTTTTTTCAATTTTGGCATATTTGGTAGATTTTAAGAAATACATATGTTTATTTGTCCAAACTAAAATTCAATATTCGACTATAATCAATATCTTGGGCCGTGTGTCAATTGCATTAAAAGTGATTTTATTTTTTGACACCAGTGGGGTCATATGATAACCTAATGATACAAAAAAATTTAAACAACATTTTAATGCAATTAATAAACGAACCAGATCTTACTAAAAATATTTATCACGAATTTGTTGATTTTGACCACCTCAGAACTCAAAAACTAACAAAACGCCTGCCCGACTATTAATTTAGTTAAGACTAGAATCTTATCTTTTAATTTTTTGAAGGTTCAGATTTCTGACCAAAGCAACATGAATAAAAATAGTCTGATTAGCGTTTTTTTTTTATTTTTTGATCTTAAACTATTGGCTAGTATTTACTTTTTTAAAAGCCGCGATAAGATAGATAATTTATAGTCAACTCCCAGGCTGTAATAAGCAGTTGTATTGTTTTTATTTTGTTTGAATCGTGTATTTTTCCCTCTTTTTAAAATATGACACATTAAGTTTTGTTTTATTCGGACTGGGTAATGAAAATGTGTTTTTTCTATGTTTCGCTATTTTTTTTTGTATTCAGTAGGGCCCTAGCGATCTCAGCCAATAACAATCTGAAGAACAGTACTAGAGTAAGGTTATAAAAATTAAGCACCTAAGAGTGTTTTTTTAATATTAAATGTTATTGCCCAATTTTTTATAAATGAAAACCTTATTCGAATAAGATATCTACTTATTGAAATTGAATTGGCCCTTGTAATAATGCTCTCATTAATTTTTAATACACTAATATTAAAAAAAAAGAAACCACTTTAAGTCAACATATAAATAATAGTTTAAAATGTTTCATTTTCTTTTTCTTTTTTTATATTTATTTTTATTTCATCACTATCATAAATTGGCTATCGCTTTCATACGCAAATATTTATTTTCTTCATTCCCAACCACAAAACAAAATAAACCGATGAAATAACATTCATAATTACATCATAGCTCAAGCGAAAAATGCATGGGTGCTACGATGAAACCGAAGTTACTAAGAGTAAGCGCAAAAATAGCAACAACACTACTAATTCCGATGCTATTGGTACTCGACTTGCCTCCAACGCAGAAATGCAACATCGTCAGCGAAAACAAACATCGTCTTCCACAACAGCTAACAATAACAACAACGGAACTGAAAGCGATGAGGGTGATGAAAAGTCGACTCAGCGCCGTGCAATTCTTCCAATTACGACCACAGCAATAATGAATAATCTCAACGATGAGAGTGCATCACCCAAAATATCTTCGTTAAATGATAGCCAATCCTTTTCTTCATCGACAGATATAACAACTGTCAATAAGAACCACAACTGTGATATAAAGCCATCAAGTAATGGTAAAGTATTATCTGGCAACGGGAAAGTCGAACACGCTGCTTCTAGAACCGTTGTAGATCCCGGTGTGCATTCAACTACCTCACGGTTCTCAGTGGACCTGAATACAACAAATAGTATAAGTAATAATAGTCTAAGTAATGCAACTACTGCTGGTCAGTCTAATGTTAAACTTAGCAATGGCGAAGTCAATACAAATGGAATGGAATTGAAGCAACTTGGCAGCAAAAAACGGGTTAGCATTGGATATGTTTTATGTTACCTATGAAATTGTCCTTAGCAGTTCAATCATAATTCCATATTCCTTTGTTATTGAAAAAAATACAGCACGTGTTTTTTTTTTCTGTACATAACTCATTTAACTTAACATTTATTTTAAGCCCTGTGTTTGTTTTTGTCGTCCCAAATCATTTGTGTCATATTTCATTATTTAAGTTATGTTATTGTTTTTAATTGTGTTTTTAGTCTCAACATCAAAACATCCAAAAGTGAAAATACAAAATATTTCGACAGTTTTTATAATGAATTGATTTGATTTTGTTTCAATTACGTTAAAAAAGCATAAAATTACTGACGTGTTATTGGGTTGGGTACGTGGAAACGTCAATTATTAACCAATTTAACCAATGTTTTAACGGAATTGACGATTGGCTATGCTCTTGCCTTAAAAATATTTTACATAAATTTCTACATTATTTGCTTTGGGTGTTTTGACATTGAGTAATTTCGCTTTCGAATTTGTTTGCCCAAATCTTCAAAACGACCAATTTGTTTTAACTATATTTGCATTTATTGAGCAAACAAATTGATATTTTTAAATTTTGCAGTACGATTTGAAGATGTGTATTTTATTTTAAGATTATCCAATAATTTTTTTGTATTAAAAAAATGAAAAAAAAAAAATCCGTGAAATATTCACATCAATCAAGTTTCAAAGCAAAATTGATTTTGGCTACAAACCTACGTATCATGTGTTTATTAAGTATGCGGTAGAGGTGTAGCGAAATTAAATTGGTATTCGTCAAATAAAGGAGTTGTAGTGTATATCGGTTTTATAAGAGCAAAATCTCTTTTAGGAGTTTGTTTTTTTCTGAAACGGATCTACACTTCTCAACTCTGCTGTGTTGTGTAAGAGTTGTATCTTGCGTGTTTTTTGTTTTTATGATGACTGGGTATTTTTGTGTGGGTTTTAGTAACATACGTGGTTCAAGATCGAATTACTTTTAGCTTACGCCCACAGAATGATAATAATTTTTAGGCTTTTGATAAAAATAACAGAAACTCTTTTAAATCATCTATTCCAACACACATTTTTTATGATGTTCCAATTGTAAAGTCTGTAGAAAAAGCAAACCTTCGTGCAGCACAATTTGCAGCAAACTCCACCGTACCAAATGTGATTAAAAGCTCCGCGAACAGTACAATGTTAAAAATTTTCTTCCGCACTCGTACAGTGGAGAAAGTAATTAAAGATCTCAACATAAACAAATCCACTGGTCCACATTGTATTTCCCCTATATATTGAAAAAGTGTTCTCTTTGCGCAACCTTTTCTATCTGTCCTATTCGTCTGGTCTCTTCCCGAGTGGATGGAAAACTGCATATGTTCAGCCCGTCGTTTAAAAATTTAAAAAAGGTGAATTATCCTCCCCCTCTAATTATCGACCAATCGCACTTATATCAATTCTTTCTAAGGTCATGGAAACATTGATAAATCGTCAAGTCATGAAATATCTTGAAGATCGTGAACAGGTCCATCGGTGATCTAATGGCCTATCTAACTGAAAAATGAAAAGAATCTCTTCATCGTTTTGGTGAAAGAAAAATTGTTGCGCTTGATATTAACAAAGTATTTGATAGTTTGACATATAGCTCTGTTATTGAGTGCTTTTGGTTTTGATGATTCTATACTTCGATGGATTAGAAATTATCTTACGGACCGTTCAATACAAGTAATATTGGATGGGTTCCAATCTGACATTCACAAAATAAATGCTGGTGTGCCCCAGGGCTCTGTCTTATCTTCGACTTTTTTTTATTTTTAAAAATGATCCTTTAGCTGAAACTTCTAATCCACTTCATTGCTTTGCTGACAACGGTACTCTTAGTTTCTCCCATTGCTCTCTTCAGTCGCTAAAGCGAAACTTACCTCCACTGCCTTAATCTAATCTGTGGCACTTGCATTGAGGAAACCCAAAAACTTTCAGTCCTCGGTATGTGTTTCCCTGACCTTTTACTATGGAATGATTACATACTTGAAATATACTTGTTTGGGTTTTCTAGATCGTTGCCACACATTTTTTACTCCTGTTCTGGTTACAATATACAAATCTTACATCCGCCCAAAGCTCGAGTACAACTCTCACATCTGGACAGGAGAACCGCAAACTTCTTTGCATCTACTCGATTGTATCCAAAACAAAGTTTAGGAATTGATAGAGAATAGCTCTTTCAACGAAATTATAGACTGTCTTTAACATCTTCGAAATGTTTCCTGCCTCTCCTTTTTTATCGCTTTTTTTTACAAACAATGTTCACATGAAATAGCTAGTTGCATTCCTCTCCTAAAACGATTTTCACGCCACACTTGTGAAGCTAGGAATGCAATGCTTACACTTAAGCCTAATTTCGAATGCAGAGTAAAATATGGCGGACCACACGTACATACATATGTGGAATAGTCTATCAAACTCGATATATCCCACTCATTATAATCTTGAAGCATTCAAAATCAATGTTCATCAGTTTCTTCTGTTAAATTCTCTCTAACCTTCCAAACTGCTGAATATTAGAATTTGCATACTCAAATACTTCCTTGAAAATTTATAAAAGCGATTTAAATTTTAGTCTTGCATTAGTTCATTTGTTTAAGAATTCAAATCGCATTCTTTTTTTTTTGCCTCTCTTTTCTTCCCTTTCTTTTTTTTCTCTCATAAAAATGATATCCACGTTTTTAAGCAGGGTTATGTTTGAGCCCAGATCGTATGTAAGGGGTCTGTCTATATCCCCATTTTGGTAGAAGGGGCAATTTTCTAAAAAACAACAGTTTTCTTTAAGAAAATCCATTCTCCAATTTCGTTTTTAAATAAAATTGTTTTAGTAAAAAGTGTTTCAAAATATATTCAAACAATTTTTTCAAAATTTAAAATTATTAAGTACAATTTTAGTTTTTATTGTCTAATGCTTTTATTAATTTTTTATCAATTACTAGAAGCCATAATAGGCTTAAATGTTTTTGAGAAAATTGAAAGTAAAAAAAAAGTCTTCCTTTAATTTCACAATTTTTAACCAAGTACTATTTAGAAGCCATAATATGCTTAAATATTATGGCTTCTAGTACTTGGCTAAAAATTGTCAAATTAAAGGAAAACTGTTTTTTTATTTTCTTTTCTTGTAGTTCTTAAGATGGATTTTCTCAAAAATAAAAAAATATCCTAGCATACGGCTTTTAGTGTTTAATTAAGAATTAGGTTTACAAAGCTTTATAGGTTATACTATAAGATAAAAAGTGTATTAAAAAAGATATAGTCCTCAAATCGACACTTGTATCCCTTGAATCAAAAATTACGTTTAAATTATATCCATGCCCCTCTTTAGAGTTTCCATACACTCCTTGGATAGTTTTTGAACCGAGCCTGTTCTGACCAATAACTGAAACTAGTTGACCTTTTATATAGATCTTAGGGCCTTTCAGGTGGTATTAATTTTTTCCAAATTTCCCATGAATGGGGTGCAAAAAATCGCAATGACCTTGAACCGAAATTAAAAAATTCATTTTAAAAAATCCATGGCTGACCAAAACTAGCTGACCTTTTATATAGATCAAGAGATGCTAAACAATTTTTGTAAATTGAAATTTTTTAAAAATTTATTTAAAAAAAATCTATAACTGAAAATAGTTGATCTTGTATCATGATCTAGAGATCTTTCTGTTGATATCCTTTTTTTTTTTGTAAATTTCTCAAAAATCAGGTGCTAGAAATCGCGCGTGACCTTGAGAAACCTTAAGCCTTTATTACTAGTTATCTAGGGCTGATCAATTTCTAGGACTAGTTCACCTTTTCTGACCAATTACTGACCTCTAATTGGCATTCTCAAATATCAAATTTCCCATACATGAGGTGCCAAAGATCCAATTCTACTCTTTATAATGCAATTTTTAAGCCAAAAATCAATTTGTGAACAAAATCTTTTTTAGTTTTTAGATTTTTTCTTCAGATTTTTTTTATTTATCTTTAATTTCACTTTCTTCAATACGGTAATAGTCCAG
Source organism: Dasysyrphus albostriatus (assembly GCA_946251815.1). Taxonomy (NCBI): domain Eukaryota; kingdom Metazoa; phylum Arthropoda; class Insecta; order Diptera; family Syrphidae; genus Dasysyrphus; species Dasysyrphus albostriatus. The sequence goes on from OX276335.1 coordinate 182,102,441, forward strand.
TAGATAGAGAGGTTTTACCCTACAAAAGGTCAGGTAGTGCTAAATTTTTGATGTTATTTGGAATGATTAGTAGATAAAAATTTCAAATCTCCACAACCACGCCCCTTCAAAATTCTGGAATAAAATACACATTTTTTTCAGATTTTTGCCTATAAATTATTTTTATACTCTTTTTATTTCTCTCTAAACAGAATTTTTGCAAAACTCGAACTGATTTTAATGTCTCGTTTAAATTCGGCTTGTACATATTTACGAAATTGTTTTTAAGTCAAATGTTTATACTAATTCACTCTCTTTTCTGTTAAGACTTGCCCTTATACAAAGAACGTGGAAAAAATATACATAACTGTTTTACTAAATAACATTAGCCATGTTTTGGTGAAAATTAATAGCAGCGCAACAATAAAATATGAAAAAACGCTTATATTTACTTTCCTTTAAATTTCAAAGTTGGTATAGCCTGTTTTGGTATAGCCTACCATTTGTCATGGAATAGCCTACCTTTTAAGTGGTATAGCCTACTTTTAGGTTGGTATAGCCTACCTTTGGGGTAGGAATATTTACTGCCTGAACAGAATGGAGACGGAGCTGCAACTGGAATAGCTGTCAAAATGTCGAATACACGCAAATCCATAGATACGAACAGAACGCGACGCAGCTGCAGACAGAGCATTTTTTGACAGCTATTCCAGTTGCAGCTCCAGTTGCAGCACTCTATTCTGGTCAGGCAGTTAATCTGCAACCACCTGCAACCGAGTTTAGCGCCATTTTTGGTATACCCTACTTTTAGGTTTGGAATATTTACTCTGCAACCGAGTTGAGTGAACTAATTCATTTTACGATAACAAAAATTTATATTCACTCCTTGTACACTCTGATTACAGACTAAAATTATATGCACTCTTAAATGTGCTGTTTATTAGATGTGTGTACAACTTTGTTGAGTTGCCTATTCACTCTTTCAAAAAAACACGACTTGTATTGGTTTTGCAATTGTCAAGTGCAACATGTACAGTTCATGTTTTTAATTTTCTCTAGTTGCTCATAGCATATGACATTTTGTGTTTTATAATGTTGCCCCCCCACCGCTTGGACAGGAGGGGCAGTTTTATAAAAAAAAACATTAAATACAAAAAAAAAAATAATAAAAAAAAGTTACCTTACAGTATTTTTATGGTTTATTTTCAAATTAAGTTTTTTTTTGAAGAAAAAATGTTTTAAAATAAACATTTCGCAAATCAACTAGTATGAAAAAAAGAAATAGACAGTTTAATTAACCCCTACAGCCACTAAAAATTGGGGGATGTTGTATTCTTCATTTAGAGCTGATTTAGACCCATCCAAGGTGACTTTATTTTATCGATCACCCTAGTGTACATAGCTACAAGATTTTCCAGAGTGTTCAACCATTATTACTCTTAAACAAAAATGTGAAAAAAATGTAAAATGAGTTAGGAAAGTGCGAATCAATAGTTTTCGTGATGAAGGACTAATGGAACATTTAAAAAATAATGAAAAGCCTTACTATGATCTATAATTGAATAGGCAGTTTATAGAAGAAAACAGGTCCATACATTAAATTTTTGGTGAATCAAAAGAAACTAACTTTTATTATCTGAGAAACTAACAAAAAAATAGTTGTCAATAAAAATTGATGCAAAAAACGTGGTTTATCATTCAAGTGATAGTAGAGCAATCTAATCAAATTTTGTAGTACCATTTTTTCAAAACGTATTCGACCGTGTGCGAATGCGAATCACAAAATTAAAAGCTGTAGGTCCATTTTACTGAAGTACAAATTTATACTGCCGATCACTGAACACTTAAAAATTGATTAAATTAAAAACAAATTATTTTTTCACTTTAATTTTAAAATATTTTACAGTTAGCTTCTGAGAGGTGTCGAATTTCGCCACACAGGGGAGGGGAGACTAATTTTAAGAATTACGTCTAATTCATGGGCTTCAAATGCAGAAAAAACGAAACAAGCTATGTTCAGTTCTAGATCATCTATGTTCTGATGTATAATTAAAAGTTCCCCATACCGAGAAAAAGGATGAATCAGCTGTGGAATTTCTTATAAAGACGAAAAATAACCTAGGTTCCACAAATATAAAAATTCAATTTTTTTTATGAATAACAACTGTGTCTAACCTGTCCTTGAGTTTAGTTTCAAATATAACCCGGATATAAGTAAATTAAGTATGTGGCACTGATTTAAAGGTACTTTTTAACGCTGATTCTAATGAGAAGCATATACCCTAATCATACGACTAGGTACTTTATTAAAAGTAATAATCCTTTTTTGTGAAGTTGACCACACCTTTTTTTTAGGTGCAACAAGTAAAATATTACCAAAACCCCTTTTGTAATAATGGTGTGTCAGTAAAAATTGAAATAAATGTTTCATTTGTCAAAAACCCAAAGATCAAAAGAGTCCTTAAAAAATATTCAAATTTGTTTGTGCAGAATTAACACTCAAAATAAAACTCTTAACACTAATGAGACTTTGCCAAAAATATTTAATTTTAAACCTTTATTCCGAGTTTCATTGACATATCATAATTTTCAAAGGGTTTTCACAATTGAACTTAAAAGAGTCACCATAAAAAAAAGAGCTAACCGTTTTGGTTCTGCTGACATTACATTCGGCGTTGAAAAGTACTCTTAAATCACGTGATTCTAACATGTCGATACCAATCTTCATATTTAATGACTTAATTTTTTTTAACATCAGAACCTATTTTTCTCGTCCTAATAGTGTAACTCATCCAATTGAATTCTATAGTCGGCGTGCCTACAGGAAACGCTTACAAGACTGCATGTAATGTTGGCCGGATTTTTTTTTGTTTTGCGTTGAATATGGGTGGCGCTTTACATACCACGAGATAAAGAAACAGTCATTTACTTTTTTCTTACCAAAATAATAATCCAAACAAATGCAGAGTCTTTTGATTAACGACTTATTTATTTAGTTTAATTATTGAGGCTTTTTACTGTCAAGCAGTCAACGAAACATAGTTATTCAAAACATTTCGTATCCAGCAAAATATACGTAAACAAAAAACTAGGAACTACCTTAATTCTTCAAATAAATCTGGGATGAGAACAAAACTAAAAATAAAAAACCTATCAGGATTTGCCTTAGTGCATTATGTTTTATGAACAAACAGTAAGCAAACAGTTTACTGGATAAAAATGTATTTTCTATCTCAATTACATTACATAATTTTCCATATATGTAATGTTTGAGGGGAGAAAAGGCATACATATATGTATTGAAATCTTATTTATTTTAATTTCAAATAATTTATAGATGCAGTAAAATACCCTACGTTAAAAAACTAAAAAAAGAAAATATTAGAAGCACACAAATATAACACCAACAGCTGCCTATACAAACAAGGCTTTATTTAACTTTGTCAGAGGCCACTTAACAGGGACTACAAACAAATTATTCTGTTTATTTTATTTCGTGAAGCCCTATCGTATGTTAACTGTTGATACTTTTTGTTTTTATAAGTATTGTAAGTTTTTATTGATGTTTTTTTTTTAATTTTTTTAATTTTGAATGTACCTATTTAACCTTTTAAATTGTTTTTATAATTTTAATTAACAAAATAGTATTAGATTTAATTACTATACCTAACGAATGAAGTGATTGTTGTTTGTTTAATTCTATTTTTTGTTTATTTCTGTCCAAAGATTTATATTTGTGTTGGTTTTCAAAGTTGGTCTATTCTTATGCTAAAGTTAACAAATAACTAAATTATATGATTTTTTTTTTAAATTTTTATTTTTTTTCTCCTTACTAAAAAAGCTGGATCGTGAAGTGTCATCAACTTTAGTTCAAGACCCCGAAAGTGGTGTACTTCGAAAAAATGCAAAAAGATCAGGAGCCTATATGGCATCAAGAATTTTTATGCAAGCTTTTACGATGACATTCTTGGCCGAATGGGGTGACCGTTCGCAATTGACAACAATCATTTTATCAGCTCGTGAAGTAAGTTTTCCTTTGCTAGTCTTCTATTAATAAATGATTAATTAATTTATCTATTTTTGTCAAGGATGTCTATGGTGTAATTGTCGGTGGGGTTCTTGGTCACTCAATGTGTACTGGCTTAGCAGTTATTGGAGGACGAATGATTGCACAAAAGATTTCTGTTCGAACTGTTACAATAGTTGGAGGTGTTGTCTTTCTATTATTTGCTATTACATCACTATTTATGAGTCCACAAGAAGACTAAATTGTAAATTAAAAAATTGATTTTACTATCAAAAAAGAAAACATTTTGGCTTTGCAAAAAAAAGTTAAAATCATCTTATCAGATTTTTTACATTTAAATAATTGTCTTATTGTAAATAACTATCTTAATTTATATTAAAAAGTGCCTTCTTAAAAGCTCGTTTCTATCTTATATGAACTCATTATTGTATTTTATTTTCAATATTTAAACAGAAAGAAAAACTCGAATTATGCATTTTCCAAATATAAAATTCACATTTTCTATGCGTTTATTTTAACAAAAAAGCTAAGGGCTTGTTAAAAAATTGCTAAGTAAAGTTCTGATTTGATATCCGAGGCGCAAATTTTGTAACATTGCCTTTATTCCAAGAGCGAAGAGTATTGATTTGTGTATTTATACCTACAATAGGAAGACCAAAGTAGGTGGACTTATGACCTCTTGCCAAAATTGTATGTACAGTTCTTATATTTAATGCCATTCCCAAAATTTATTTATTTTGGAAAAAAGATTCACTATTTCTAGTAAATAGAGAAAATTTCATAATTTTTTTTATAACTTTAACTAAGCCAAGCTACTCGTATCTCCACTCACCGACCTATTCACGACCGCCATAGAGCTAATCAGAACTTAACTAAGAAATTGTGAAACCAGCCCTTAACTAAACTATACAATAAAAACTAATTTGCAAAGTCAAAAGTAAAAAAATATATTGTAATAGTTTTTGTTATGATTTGAGTTAGCTTTGAAACCCAAAAGTATTTTTTTTTTTTTAATTGTTACGTATTTTACATTTTTTTTAAAGTTGTTTTTGTTTTTTGCCAATATACTTAATTATGTAATGTCCTTGTATTTTTTGTTATAACAAGTAGTTAAAAGACGCATCGATTCTATGAGTAAACTGGAGATCTTGAGACTTAAAGCCTAGTATGAAGTTAATACGAAACGAAGTTTAAAGTTGGTCTCCAACTAAATGCTTACGAATCACAGCCAAATATATTCATCGATAGTTTCAACAATTCAAATGCAAAAAAATGACATCATAAAATGAAAAAAACAATAAAATACAAAAAAAATTTAATTTTTTGTTCCGCACCCAATATTTATGGTCTGGGCAGTTAATAAGGGTGAACAAAGTGTAGATTTCTTCAAATAATCTGTTTCAGTGTTGGTACTATCAATTTCGCTCGTTAAACAGCGTATGAATGAAAAGTAGAACAAATTTTTCGCATCAGCAGCGTACTAGAATTAAGTTAAAAAATCCCTAGATTTACCAGGAAAGTGTAATTTGGCTTGTTATAACAATATGCAATAAATATTTAGATGAAAGCGAAGTTAGAGATTTATATTTTATGTGTTAAATGCAATTAAGTGTATAAACATACATACTACAAGGAAATAACAATATCTTAAAAAAAAAAAAAACAATAAAAGCTCGCAAATACACTCATTGTTACTTCTCATAATTATTTTTAGATTATCTTACTTGATTGGAAGGCATAATTAAGTTTACATAATGTTTCTTTTTGGCCGAATATTCGAAGTTAAGGCTTTCAAAAATAGGGAAAATGCTAAATACACGGTTATTCGGATTCTTAATACACAGATTCAGACTGTATTTTTCGTCATTACAATTGAGGAAAACAACAGATTTGTTTTTTTAATATTTTTTGGTGCCAAAAAATCTTATTTTTTAATTCACAGATTTCCCTAAAAAGAAATTAATAAATTACTTTTAGGAAAAAGAAAAATTACAGTTGTGTTCTATCAATGTTGTGTTATCAATGGTTCCTTTTATAAAACTATTTTTATAATTTTCGATTTTCTTGAAAACAGTAATTTTTTTATTTCTTAGACTTCTATGTATTTTTTGTAAATTGGATTTTCTGTGTTTCTGCCGATTGAATTAATTAATTTATTAATATTACAATTTTATTTTAATAAAATTAAGTTTTCATTCGGGTCGAATAAAAAGAGAGTTTTAAAAAGAAAAAATAATCTCTAAAGAATAACCGCCTTATTTATTAGATTTTTATGCGGTTGACTAGCTAGACAGTTTTTTTAGAAGCCCTTATTAGTTGAAAAGATGCCTTATAAGATGACATATCTCAGATACCCAAAGCCTTTGTCCAAGTTAGACAACTTTAGGACAGCAGTAAACAAAGTTTATAATAACTTTTTGGAGTTGAACGGCTGTATTAAAATAGACAAAGTTTATAAATACACTGTAATACTTTATGTAAATAAATTTCCCACGGAATTTCTCCCATCTTCTTAAATTGGAAATGTAATCAATTATTAACCTTTTCTCACAGGTTCGTCGATCAAAATTGTAGCCCAGTGGCCATGGGATATTCATTTTCGATGCCAATAAATTTTGAGAGAAACTGCGATCACAATTCACGTTCCCAGTTTTCGACGATGGGAAAAATTTCATAGGAAATTTAATTCACGATGTCCCATTAAAAACAACGAAGATTGGCAAATTGTTTACATATGTACTTACTTATATAGCGCTAAAATCCGTAGCCTTGTACGTCTATTTCTGGAAGAGAACAGCAATTTTTCATTTCTCTTGGAAAGTTACATGAGCAGCACTTCTTCATTTCTCTCACAAAGTTATTCCTACTACCTACCTACCTACCTCTAAAAACACCAAACTACGCTCTATATCTTGAAACGGGACTCCCAAAACTATTCACAGGCACTCTTAAGTCACAGGCTGATTACATTGTCAAGGTGCTATCTCTTCATGATGACCGACTGACAAAACGAATGGCATTATATGAATTGAGAAACGAGGACTGGTGGGTGTCAAAGTGGAAAATTTTGGGAAACGCTTGCGGCGAAGTGATAACGTTGGATCCCCATAATGTGAGTTATGTAAAAGAACAGCTTTATAAAATAATTCAAGCTCATGAAGATTCTGTACGGAATTCATTTATAGAAGAGGCGCGGAATTCAGATAGCAGACTCATTTACTCTCAACTAAATCTAAGCCTTATGGAAGCCAACTACTTCAATGACTCGCTGAGTTACAAAGAAATATCTCTAACAAGATGTGAAATCCTTGGCCTAAATGGATCCCCATACAACGGCAGTTTTAACCAGTTTTGTTCTCTATGTAACTTAAAAGCCAAAGAAGACTGTTTTCACTTCATAAGTATATGCCCTATTTTCGCTCCACATCGAAATACATTCTGCGGAAAGAAATCTATGACGCTGCGGGAAACAATTTCAAAACTTAATAATTCAAATTGGAAAAAACTATATCTTTTTTTGAAAAACATTTATAAATATAGGATGTTACTTGTAACCGAATTTGCTTAATTCTTTTTTTTGCTATTCATTTAAATTATAAAAACAAAATTATTTAATTTGCTAACCGAGCTGACGGCAATGCCATAGCTGCAAAATTCATATTTTATAATCAACTTTGTATCAAAAAAAACCGAATCAATAAATGAATTACTTACTAACTTATAAAAAAAAAAAAAAAAAAAAAAAAAAAAAAAAAAAAAAGTTATTCCTACTTGAGCACTCAAATATGATTTCATGGTGCAAATTTTATTTGGAACTCATAGGGCTGTACGTACATTATGATAAACACAAAATCGTTGCTCTGGATATAACGACACACCTATTGAACCTTTATTCTTTTTGAAATCAATTTCCCCTTCTAAGATGACTATGAAAAACGATTCGCCTTTCTTGATCTGTCGTGGAAAGATCCTTTGGTCCTTTTCCTTCCTTTCAAGCCCACATTCAACTTATTCTGTCTGTTTGGTAACTTGCTACATCCACGGTGACCTCATGTCGCACCACAGTGCGTTTGTTGAATTTTGGTGAAAGAGATCATTTCAAACACCAACATACAAATTTATGAGATTTGGTGCATTTTTAAGCGGGTATTTCGCAATTTTTTACGTCAGAACAAGGTCTAAAGATTTAAAATTAAAAAAGCATTGTGTTTCGTGAAGTTTACCAGTATGTTTGAAATTACCAAATGTGATTCCAATATAGATTTATACAAATTTTTAAAATATAATCCAAACGGTTGCGCAATGTTTGCAAGGGATTACAACTAACTGTAGTGTTTGTTATTCCTTTGAAATTTTGTTGTTGATAATAAAGGGTGTTTTTTTAGACGTGTGGTTTTCAATCTGGCAATACTTTTTCCGGAGTTACTCTTTTTGACAGCTGTCACATGATTAATGCTTATATTGGTTTGACATTTCCTCATTCAATTTCATCATGAATAAACCTACTCCTGAACAACGTTTGCAAATCGTGCAAACTTATTACCAAAATAATGGTTCGGTTCGCGCGGTGAATCGCGAAACAATCAATTTATTGAAGGAAACTTTTGACTCTCGAATGAACTTTAACGACTCACGAATGAAAAAAGCACCATCTTTCAGATTATACATGACACAAACCAAACTACGGAGAGGCTTGCCAGATTGGGCTATTTATCGGAAATTGGGCTACCTTTTTCGAAATTGCCGACAAGAATTTCAGTTTGACAGCCAAATCATAACACAGTACAATATCTGTTTTTTTTTGCATGGAGCATTTTTCAGTATTTATGCGTCTGAAAGGTCTAAGTGAGCTGGGTAAAACCTCATTTAAGGTTTGTTCAAGTTGACTCGATTTAAATAGCTATGGCCTTTTGTTGCTTCGGTGCAATTTCCCTTGAAAATTGATAATAAGTCCATATATTGAAATTATTTTATTTTTATATTGGTTTAGTTTTGTATCTGACATCATTGGAAAAATCCCATTTTTAATAATTTATAGCTTTGTTGATACCAAAAAAATACCCAAAGTAGCGTAAATCGGCTTTACAATATATAGTCCAGTAAAATTAGCTTTGTATGTCTACAAAAAATACTGTGTTCAACTTCTTACTTCATGTACTGTCCATTTTGAAAAAGGCATTGAAAAGAGTTAAATGTTATTTTTTCGTGACGTAGAGTAATATTATTTTTTTTAGTTTTGTAGGTTAAAATATTTTATAAACCAAAAGAAACCGTTCTTTATGTCAAATTTTGAAAGTTTTTCTTCAATAACTTATCATTGGAAAGAGGTTCCAGAAATTTGGAAGATAAGAGATTTACAAAATATTTTGATCTACAAAATTAAAAAATTAATATCACTTTACGTCCAATATGTCATAAAATCACATTCAGCTCTTCTTAATGCTCTTTTAATACCTTTTTCAAAATGGCGGACAGTGCATGAATTGTTTGCCAAACTTTGTGGATTTAGGCTCTACAAAACTGAGAAAAATAAATTGAAATTGAAATTTTGACATTGGGTATTCATGCAACTTCGTAAAACTGTAGATAAATTTACAAATTGGTTAAGTTTATTTTTTGGTTAATGAACTGTCAAATTTTGTATGAGAAATGGTTTACACAATTTGGTTAAACTTATCAAAAGATTTTGTTGCGTAAAATTAACCAAACTGGTTAAACTTATCTAAACGTCATTGTGACTCTTTCTCTGATTGAATTACCTAGCATTTAATCAAATGTATAAAAAAGGTCGTTCATGCAAACTTTGCGTAAACTTATCATTTTACACAATTTGTAAACTTCGACGTTGCATGAATACCCTTATTATTTTTTGTAGACATAAAAAGCTAATTTTAGTGGACCATACATTGTAAAGCCGATGTATGCTTCTTAAGGAATTTTTTTGGTATCAAAAAAGCTATGAATTATTAGAAATTAAATTTTCCCAATGATTTCAGATATGTAAACAACTAAACCAAACCAATATAAAAAAATTGAATTCCAAAACATGGACTTATTATCAATTTTCAATGGAAATTGCACCGAAACAACCAAAGGCCATAACTATTTAAATCGAGTCAACTTGCACAAACCTTAAATGAGGTTTTATTCAGCTCACCCAGGCCTCTCAGACGCACCAAAACCGAAAAATGCTCCACGCAAAAAAAAACAGCAAAATCTAATCTTGGGCGATATTTTTTTTCGTATAAATAAATCATGAATAAAACACTTTTTCCACAATTTGGCACCACGATCGATCACGATCATTCCTTGCGTCTAACTCTTTTCAATAGGTGGCAAAGTGAAATCAGATATGAAAATTCGAAAATAGTCTGACGCAAAGAATCATTGTATAATACGAGTACATTATACTGATTGGTTTTAACATTTCGAATTAATCGCAATAAACTTTACTTTAAAATCATTCAATTTCTCTGTTGTTCCCAGAATTTCCATTTAAATTCTTCATTCTTTTATAAGCACAAAATTTATTTTATTTTCCGTTGTTTTTTGATTGAAGTTATGAGAACATTTTTTATTGTTATTGGAATAATATTTGGGCTACTTTTTCGGCTCCGATTTTGTGCTATAAGAATTTCTAAATTGAGCAATTGAACTTGTTCAAGACATGGCAAACCTGTACCGAACCTGAGAAAATATTACAATATATTTTGCCAGTTTAGGTTTATTTCTTGAGCGCTCAGTAATTTTCCTAAGTTCTTTCAGAGAATACGAGAGTAAAATATAAACAGGGTTCCTCGCATAGAAGTCAAAACAACTCTTTTTCTTTTCAATATAAGTTTTTAAGGGGAAAAGTGAGTAATTTTTGTGAGGAATCGTGTTTATTTTTCTGAGTCCTCTGAACCAACTGATATCTCAGAAAAACGTACTGTCTAACTTGTCACAGTGGTCATTTACATAATTCCACGGAACAGAAATTCAAAACAGTTTAATAACTTGCATAAGTGGATTATAATTTTTTTTTATTTCACTTGTGGACTAATCACAGCTTTACTCAGACATTGTAAAACAGGCAGAAGATAATTAAAAAATAATATTCTATCTATCAAGAGAAAGAAGTCAAAAGATTTTATTATTTTTTTTTTCATTTTAAACTATTGAAAAAACTATAGGTACAAACTCAAATGAACTTATTCTGGAATCTAGAGTTCCTTAAAAATTCTATATATACAGCGAGTGAACGATTTTCGTCAAACAATAACTATACTCAAAATTTAACTTAAAGCTAAATAAATAAAAGACCAAATATAAGCTCCTTATTTTTGTGTCATAGGATCACGGTAGATTCCGGTAAAGAGAATCGCTTGTGTCTTGTGGTCATAGATTAGGAATAAAAATGGATGATTGCATTCGAATTTTGTTGGCTCTACTGGACGAGCCGATCGAAAACTAAATAGTACTGTGGCAGCAGCAGCGGTACTACCTTCCTCGTCGACCTTTATTTTAGCAACATGCTTGGCGTCTCCCAGTGAAAGTTGTTTGTCCACTGTGAAACCACTTAAGTCAGCCTTTGATGAGAAGAGTTGGTTGATACCCATATTGTTAAGGACCTTTAAAAATAAAAATTAGTAAACTATAAGAATGAACAAATATCATAAAATTACGCACAGGCAATAGCTCCAGGTTTTGTTCGAATTCAAATTTAGGCAAAGAAATTTCAATCTCACGAGCCATTCCCTCTTTTAAGGCCATGTTCAAAGTTTCTGGAGTAAGCCTCTTCAAAACTTCGTCCAAACTGTTTGGTGCAAATGGTGGAAGGATTATAACCATTGAGATTCCAGCTTCTTTGTCGCTTAAGTATGGCATTTCAAGAACATGTGCTCGAAGGCGCTCATCAACGGACAAAGCATATGTACCATTTTTGTGCATCATATCAACGAAGGTTTGCTTGTTAGACGAAGTGTAAAATACATCTTTTGTTGTGTCCTTGGAATCGAATTTTGATTCCCACTGTCCCTTAAAGTATGCAGCATTAGCAAGAATCAAATTTGTTTCCATATCAATATCACCAGCATTGAGCACTTCGGGAATTTCATTTCTAGTCACATTTGAAATCCAATTATTTATTTGCATTCTGCATTGTTCTGGATTTGAGCGGAAATCCATTGTTTCGAGTTCTTCAAAGAAAATATCACGCATACATTCATGTAAATTGGCTTCTTTAGAGAAGAAAATTCTGTCTGCTGATGCGAACTCAATATTGCTATCCTTAGAACGGAGCATGCGTTGTACTTTTTCGACACGATATGCCTGCCTGACATGGTTCTTATTCTTGGCCCAACTCAGATTAAGCACTTTGACGAGTTCAGCTTCGGTTTGATTTCGAGCCCCAAAGTATGCAAGCAAAAGTGCATGGTACGTACTATAGGGTGAGAAGAATATGTTTTCATTTGGAGTAGCTTTGTTAATAGCATCCAGCATAGAAACAGTGAATGCTTGCTGTCCCTGATAGAGATCTGATCGAATAGAGCTTGGGTAATCAATGTCGTCGACATCTGATAGACAACCAGCTGAAGTGACATCTTTAATATAAACGGTGAATGCCAAAAAAGCTACAATAATTCGTTGATATATTTGCGTCATGGTTTTTGTCTAAAAAAAGTAGAAAAAATTTGTTAAGTAAATCTATAAACACGAGTATAAAAAAATGAATTAGAACTACATTATTTTAAGTTAGTCAATTCGCTTAAGCTGTCGTTAAAAAACTTTAAACAAACATAATATTAATACTAATTATTTGTATACTGATTATTAAATACTTGATTACTAACTATGGCCATAGTTGCAGGTGTGGTGAATAAATGACTTGAAATAACGCCCTTCATACTCTTTGATTTTTCATGTCATCCTCATAACTGATACTACAAAAAGTCACAGTATTTCACTTTTCAAAGAATTTTAAGAAAAACAAAAACTCAGTTTTATTTTAAACTTTTATTTTATTGTTTATGTTTTAATACCGTAAAAATAATAATTATTCTAAAGGTATTCAAGAAACATAGTAAAACCATCAAAGATTTCACTAGCGTCAGATAGTTTACAAATTTGTATGGTAAAAGCTTTTACTTTTACTAAAACAGAAAAATGAAATAGAAGTTTTTAATTTAAACTGTTTGTTTTTTTAGCGTTAGCGTTGGAAAAACAAATTCATAAGAGCTAAATGCAAAGACATTACATGTTAGATAATAAATAATGTACTATGTATAGTTTCTTAAAGCTGTAGGAGGTTTACTTGTATAATATACTCATCATTAAATGTATATTACATACTGATACTTTCCACCCACAATTATCATTGACATTGAATTATAGTTCACCAACAAAACATTGAACTTTAAATAATAAAATGGGAAAGTTCCGTTAAAATTATTAAATGTTGTGTTAACCTTTAAAAAGCCACCATGAAAAAGTTTAATCTATACAAAAATTGATAAAACTCGTTTGAGGTCAAATAATGTACAATTTGAAACAAAAAAAGTAAAACCCGGATTAGTGTCCAACCATAAACTTGGAAACTTATCCTTGTTAGGTATAGTTATAAAAACAGCAACAGCAGCCATTTTCGAACCGATAACAATAGATTATAGGTACTTAAAAGAAGTAATTTCAGGTACATCTAAGAAAGTATACAATACAAGAGGCAATTCAGAGGGGAAGCGAATGTTTTTTTTTAAGATGTGTTTTATATGAAAAATTATTCAAAATTTTGACTCTCAAGAAAAATGGCTAGGTATGTACTTACATTTGCGGGTTAAGCATTTTTGTATATAAATTTTAATTTTCAGACTGCTGTTTATAATAAAATAAATATTTCTTGTTCTGTATTACCTGCATATTATTTTTTATAAATATACGGATTTGCAATAATGCACATTTTAAGCGAAAAACTTTGAATGCAACATTTTTTTACCTACCTACATATAATTCGAACGCAGTGTTCAGGGTTTACTCTGAGTTAAATCAGAGTTGTCTTATCCTCAGAATAAAGTTATCCCGAGAAACAGTTTTTCAGTAGAGGATTAACTTTATCGTTTAGTTGTCAAAATCTAGGGCCATCGATGTGCGACACTATGGATATCGCCGATCTAAGCCTTTCATGCATCAGAAAAGAGATGGCGCCACAGCAAAATGCACTAACAATAACTTTCACTATTGAAATGGCACCACAGCTAAAAAGGCACTCAATTTGGTCCCTGAGTTAATACACTGAGGGAAAGTTTTTCAGTTAGCTAACCCTGAAAATCAATTAGCCCAGAGTTAACTCAGGAACAGTTTTTCAGTTGAGGATTAACTTTATCTTTCAGTTGTCAAAAATCTGGGGTCATCGTCGAGCAACACTATGGATATCAAAGATATCATCCTTTTACACCTTTAATGCATCAAAATAAAGATGGCGTCACAACGGAATTGCACTGTCATTAACTTAGACTTTTGAAATCAAGATGGTGCTAGAAGTGAAAAGGCCCTTAATTTGGTCCCTGAGTTAATTCAGCATATTTCTGATGATCTCGCACTGAAAAACTGGCCCTAAAGTAATTACATATGAACAAAAATTTTAAGGTGGGCCAAATAGGTTGTACTTTGCTGTTGTTATGACTTTTGAAATTTTTAAAATATTTTGTTCTTGCACAATTAAATGTAGTACTGCTAAAAATAACAAAATTTATAAAATATATTTACCTTTTTTTTGTTTTAAATCGATTGTACAAAATCTGTAATATTTTAGCCGACAAAAAATTAAAACTTTTTGGAATATACCCGTAATATAAATAAATTCAGAATTTGGTGAATATCTGGATAAGTTCGAGTAAATTTTTTTCAATTATTATTTTGTGACCGATCCATTTTTGTGCAAATTACCCTAACTTCAGGATTCAGTGATATATGGAATGAAGGACTCAAATGTATTGTATTTATTACATTATTTAACTTTTGGAATTTATTATTATTATTTATTGATTTTTTGATTTGATTGCAAAAGTGGGATGATAAGAAACGGGGATATAAAAATAAAGATTATGTATAAGAAATGGGATAATGAAAAGCAGGATTATAAAAAAAAATTGATTATTACATGCTGGAGTAAAAAACAGAATTAAAAAAAAAACGAAAATAATAAAAAGCGGTATATCGTATCCCCAACATATGTACATACATAAAATAAATTTGCAGAATCAACATCGAAAAAGCTTTGTTTTGAAAACTGATGTCAATGTATCTGCGAGAGAAAAAAAAAAAATTTTGTAAACCAAAATTTTTGACCCCTTAATAAATTCTAAACGATCTTCTTTCAATTAATTAATACTACTGCAAGTACCTATTCATTTCTCGTATATACGCTTCTTTAGTCTTCAAGCTGGGTATCCATTAGAGATTAAAGATTAAGTAGCTCTAGAGAGTAAAGCTCGTAAGTGGACGCAACCATAAAAGAGGTTAACACAGCTATCTGGCGAGAGTCACCCTCGAGAGTTTTATAATGAAATTACTCCCAAATCGACACTCATCCTTAGTGGCAACAAACTCGATAATTTTCCACGATAAGTATTTCAATGGTCTTTCTTTTGTTTAGTTTGATAATATTTATGTGACAAGCTTACTTCGTAGTAGTAAAATTTGAAGCGAAATTATAAAACCAAATCAAAATAAAAAAGATTATAAATTTAACTCTTCTCCTCTAAAACTTATTTTTAAATACTTTGGCTGGCATTTAAATACCTCATGGAATTTAGAAGATGCGGATGCAGATAAGAATGTCGTTGTTCTTTGTTTATGTTAATAGGTCCAATTAAGTGATTATGTAATTATAAAAAGCTTTGAAATATAAACACAATACAATTTCCTTTAAAATTTGTATCTATGAAATATGAATTCTTGTGCTTGTTTCTATTATAAAAAAAAGATTTACTTAAACGTAGAAGGTACACCCGTACCTCTAAAGCCAGAAGAGGCAAACAACGAAAAGAAAGTGAAAGTGAACAGGTTTCCATCTCATATTAACGTTGATGTCTATGACGACTGATGCGGTTAAGCACAGGCTTTTACGAAATGATTAACATCGTCGATTTAGAGTACTACATTACTATTTGCGCACTTAAGATGACTCATTGGAAGCAGTTATGTACTTACATGTTTACTGCATCTGGGTTTCGCTTTCCATTGTTTTGTTGCAATTATTGCGTTGCGTTGGTTAAATTGAACTAGTGAATTATTGTTTACTTGTTTTTAAAGACAAGTATTGGTTTGGTGTAGTACAAAAATTGAGGTTTAAAGCTACTTTTCGGTGAAAGCGTATTCTGACATACTAGGTACACATCTGGACTACCAAAGATATTTGCTCATATAACAGTGCAAACATCATTCTAAATGAGTTTGTCAGAACATCAGATTCTTTTTTCAAAAAGATAACATTCTTGGTCATGATGAATAATCAAACATTTTTACCAACTTTCATGGGATGGGTTTTATGGTAGAAGTTCAATTTTTTTTCATTTCATTGAAAAATCCACCCTTTCACTACAAATATTTTTGTAGACTTTTTTAATTCTTATCACTTATGACAAATTAAATATGTGGACCACAAGTTTCATAGCTATGCTGTTCAAATTTGGTAAAATTTTATTTGTTTCACTAAAACATCAGTTATCATTTATGAAAAAGACTATATCTTTTTTTAAGGTGGTTGTATCGAGTTCATTTTGTTTTAGTAAGATTGGGCTTTTAAAACACTCTTTAATCATGTGTCGTATTCTTTGATTTTACCACGATAAATATTTGAGTTTATTTAACTTTCATATCCCCCCTCTCCAAAACTTTGAAACTTTGAAATGAAGCCAAGGTAGGTTTTTCTATAAATTGGATACAATGTAGTAGATGGTGAAATTCCGCTTATGGCTTTGCATTTTCCCTTCTCATTCTGTTTTTTCCACCCTCTTCATGCAAGGGGAAGAGAGAAAGAAAATCAATAATGTGGTCTTATGTGGTTACAAGGGTGCTGAATCCAACGAGAGTTCTCTGGTCATCTTCCGACCTATGGTTCTCGATTCAAAGGGTATTGTATGAAACAAGTGGCAACCCTTTTCTCGTTCTTCTGACACTGTTGCCACCTTGGTAACACTTCTTAAAAGTAAAGTTAGGACATGAACTTTTAATATACTAAAGCTCAACTCGTCAGGTCAAAATGACAGGTATGCCCTCATATCGTGCACTAACACCCCTACCATATATCATACAATTATTTTTAAGAAATTATTGTATACCAATTTTAAGTATATAAAATTCTTAATATGCAAACAAATTTTAGTATCATATATATATTAAATTTTAATATATGAACTAGTTTGTCTAGATTGTTGGAGTTGTTATCGAGAAAAGTAAGATATTTTGCTAGCAGTATTTTTGAATCAAAGAAAAAATTTTTGTTTAAATTTTAAAAGACAAGTTTCAAAATAGATCCGAAATATTGAAATAAAAAAAAAGGAATCAACATTTTCTTTAATTTGGAATAAATTGTATGGCAGTTATTGCTTATTTTAGTTCTACAAATAAAAGGGTTTGAATAAAGAAAAGATTAGTTGGCTGTATTCTAACAGACTATACCAAAGTAATGCCAAGATTGATCAAAATATCGAATGAATTTTTTTTAACGAGTGCATAAATTGCCATTAAGTTATAACCTTTTTACTCGTATCACAAGTTTTACTTACAAATTTACTTACTTAATATTAAAAAGAATTTCAAAAACATTGTTTGTATTTAAAAAAAAATCAAAACAGATAATAGTTTAAACGCCTACGGGTTGAACCACCTCAAACCTTGAGCCAAGTAATCTTGAACCAAGCAAGTACACTCGACCTTGTTGGTTAATTTATTTTTTGTTATTTTATTCAACCGAAAATTCGCTGAAATTTTGTGCATTGACATGGAATTTACACATATGTTTATTAGTTTTATAGAGTAGTTGAACTTTATTATACCGTTATTGTGTTTTTTTAGTATACTTATGTAACAGTAATTGTTTAATTGTATACGATTTTTACGATACGTATGTACATATGTAGGTAGAGGAATCTATTATTATGTTTAGACATAGTGGGAGTTGCGTGGTTATACCATACTTCTTATCATCTATTTCTGAAAGTACGAAACTATATCATTTTACATTTATATGTACAAAATTATGTACGTAATTATGAGAATTTGGTGTCGTGTCATATAAAAGAATCGAATTTTTAGTCAAATCTAACATATGATGGGAAAGTTTGAAATAGTAGGTTTCGTCATGCCACTGTTTTCGTCTGTTTTGCTACGTGCATGCATCCACTGTACAGGTCCAGCTAGTATTAAAACGAGTAGGCCAGTTTGCCTCAAATTTGTTACAGAGCATTTTTATATGATTCCTCAGAGCAGAAATTGGAAATTTTGTTTTAGTTCATCTAGAATTTATAGCTACCATGCAATAATTGTTTTTTTTTTCAAAATTTCTGAAAACCAGATTTGGATTAGGCTTTGTAATGTTATTGTTTTGTAACTTCTTAGAAGAATTAAATCAATATTTAATTTTTATTTATTTATGTCAAAAAATGCACATTCATATAATCCATAGTGGAAATACAATTTTGATGAGAAAATTGTCTTATTTTTGGATTATTTCCATGTATTTTGTTAATAGCTCAACAATTGTTTTCATTCCTTTTTTTTACCCTTTCCTTAAAAAAACTTACAATTTATATCTTCTTTACCTATAGCCACATTTTCATATTAAAGACTGGAACCAAAAGAGCAAGTTTCTGCGATTCAGTCCTGCATATTTTTTTATATCTATCCCAAAAACGTCCCATATAAGCCGTGTATGAACAATTAATACGCGATGGGTCAGATAAAATCCACTTCTTTTTTCCTATATACTTTATATGAATTGAATTGGTTCACTATGGCGTATATGCATTTATTTGCTTTGAACAAAAATTTGATTATATCTATATTTTTAAGAAAAAAATAATTATATATTTTTGCAGTTAATTTTACAAAAATAACAGAAAAAAAATTGATTTTTTTAAAAAATACACAGAAGTAACAGTATTTTGTTATTAAATCAAACTTGTAAGCCTTTGTTTATTTTACGAAACAATCAAAGCATCCTTCTAAAATTAATCAACAAAAAGAAAAACAGCCCATTAGTTCTATTTTTAAAATCATTATATATTGTATTTTGTGCTCTCTTGATGGCTAAAATACTATACTCAGTTTTTGTTTAAAAAACAAGACAGTTTAGTGGAAAAAAGTTTTATTTTGATTTTTTTTTGCTCAAATATGTGCCTTAAATTTCAAAAATTATACTTCATAAATCCATTTTTAGTCTCCTTAGACTAAGACCATTATTATTCTAAACACCTACTTTATTGTAAATATAAAAATCTATTGCTTATTGTTGAAGTTTCTCATATTATTGTTATTGTTCACTACTCTTTGCAAGTGTTTTTTGATCTTTGATCGCAAATATAATAAACACGTCGTATACATACTTAATAAATGTAAATAGACTTCCTATTGGAAAAAACTTGAACCACACATTGATTGATTGCCCTATAACTTTGCTTATAGTTAATTGTTGTTCAGCCGGTGGTGATTCCCGCAATTATTAATGGAAGTTGGGGAATTCCAAAAGTCAGAGTTAAATCGTGTTTTGCGGCTTAAGATTAAGAATATGCTATATAATATATATGTACATAAAGAATTCAGATGAATCGTTTAGTGTTTTTTTTTGTTTTATTATTTTAAAATTAAATCTGTTGGAAGCTTTCTGTTACCAATATATTTCAAGATTGGAAAAACCAATATTTTTTTCTTGTTTATGAAATAGCATTAAAATTGTCGTGTGCTTACTAAATATTTAAACTCAAAAAACATGACCAAGAGACAACAGTTAGTATTGGGGTATAACCAAAAAATGAGTATGAGTGCTCTAATGTAAAGGGTGTTTTTTTTTAGGCATGTGGTTTTCAATCTGGCAATACTTTTTTCGGATTTGGTCTTTTTGACAGCTTTCACTTGATTTATGCTCAGTTTGGTTTGCCATTTTATAATGAATAGACTAACTCCTGAACAATGTTTGCAAATCGTGCAAATTTATTTCCAAAATAATGGTTCGGTTCGCGACAGCCAACAAAACAATTAATTTATTGAAGGAAACTTGTGGTGAGCGCATTATCTCGCGTCGTGGGCCTTTGGCGTGGCCTCCAAGATCGTGCAATTTAACACTGCTGGACTATTTTTGTGGGGTTTCCTATGTGAAGTCGCTTGTCTACGCAGATAAGTCCGAGACGATTGACACCTTGGGAGAGAATATTCTGCGCGTAATTGCTGACGTACAGCGCCAACTGCTCAAAAAGTGGTCAAAAATTGGGCCTCTTAGCTTGAATTTATTTAAGCCAGCAACGGCACCATTTAAAGTCTGGTAGGTTTTTTCGCAGCCTTGGGTGGGATGATGCATTGGCATCATTTTTGTGTTAGGGGCATAATCACTTCAACGTTCTTAAAAAATAAGAAACGATGCTCATTTATAATGCTCATATTTTGGTAATAGATAAATTTCTCAGATTTGCTGTTGGCTTAAAGGCTACTAGACTGAAATTCCACATCAGATTTTGAGTGTGAATGATAACAAAACAAAAATTATAGGGGTTGACAGCTTGAGTAACACTTATTCATTAAACAGTTGACTGTGTTTTTTGTCATTAAATATAGGGAAAGACAATAAAAAGTTAAGTTAAGCCTAAATTTTAAAGTAGTTTCTATCTGTATTTATGATTCTTTTTCCTTACAAGTAAATATGTACATCAAGGTTGTTGAAAAGTTTATTGTGGGTACTTAGTTTTGTTAGCCAATAAACTGAAAAACATTCACATGAGGCTTTAGATATAATTGGCTTCAAAGCGCCAAAAAAGAACAATTGGAATATTTACTGCTTTTGATGCCAAATATCTCTCGAGCCCCATGACCTACAGTTTAACTTCAAGTTGGGAATCTTGAATCTCCTGGTTTGGAGAAAAGCTTTTTGGATTATTTGGATACTTATACCCAGTTGGATTAATGTTTGACATTTTTTTTTTTTCATAAATATATGCCCATTTGTATATTTTTTAACTGAAAATTGTACTTGTGAAGTCGCATTTTTTGTTCACAAAAAAAAACTTTGTAACTGTAAATTATAAGCAAAGTTTTGTATGTTTCTATTGAAAATATCTATGGCAGTCATAAAGAACCAGGTGACTCAAACTCTTAAAACATTTAGAAGGTTGCGTTGAATATTATTCACAAAATCTTACTATAATATGGTAATGTGGAAAAAGTTTTCATCACGTATTTTTAGATATTTATTAGAAAAGTTTTACACAAAGATTAAATTTCGTAAAATGTTTACTATTTATTTCTGAATAATTAATAAAATAATACGAGTAATTCACACTTAAGGTAAGACCTAGTTCACATATGGCAAGGCACAGAACGTTTTTTCCCAGTATAAATCAATGCGAATGGGCAGTGGCGTTAACATTCTAAATAGAACCTTTCACACGATGTGTGTACGTTTGCCATTTGGATTTGGATTTTGCCGTGTGAATCAACTTTTCTGGGGGTCAATTCCCGGTTTGTGAAGCAGTGAAGTGATAAATTTTTCACGAGTTCACGCCTAACGCGATTCAGTATATGTATTTGAAAAATTAAACTGAAATGTCTAAGCTTCTTCACAGGATAAGCAAACAATTCCGTGAAAAGCTGTGAAGAAGAGCAATTCAAATGTCAAAAAAATACACACAATATTAAAAAAAAAAACATTTTGGTTGATTTAACCACGTTTTTAATCGAAGCTAGCCCAAAAACAAATTATTTTAAGCATTTTTCACAATAAAATTGGCATGTTCAGGAAAATGAGACCTCGGAGGGCTCAATAAATTTTATCCGTTTAAAAGTGAACAAGCGAATCCAAAACTTTCTTTCCTCTGTAATTTGACAGAAATTTTTCTGAGTTATCCTGTTAACAAGACTGAGATTGCTGAGGGCTCTGTGATCTCATTTTCCTAAACATAGCAACAATTATTCAAATACAACATTTCTATTTGTGTTATTTGTAGTTCAAAACTAAAAGTATGTGATTGTAACAAACAAAGTTGTTAACTGGTGCAACTGGTAAACCAATAACGTATAAATATGAATTATTTTCGATGCACTTATTTCTTTGCACACGTCATCTGTCAACAAAATTTTTGTTCATGTTTGTTCGTTTGGGTGTGAAGATTGCTCGTTTAACAGATTGCTCTTTGTTACATTACATTTATTATTCACTTTGAGTGCATCAATTGTAGTGAAAAAGAAGTTGAAAAGCTGAGCTCCCTAAGGAAAACTACATCTCATTCACAAAATCCCAAACATCTTTGTTGTGCAAACTCAAGCTTTGTGGTAAAGCTTTAAGTTTATTAAATCAAATGATTCTTTTTTTGCTAGTTTATAGATCTACCCAGTTTATATTTGGTCCTTCCCTTTGACAGAGCAGAAGAGTCAAAACAACTACCTAATTCTTTTCTTTTAATTAAATTTCTACGACTAAAAATGATTTATCAAGTGAATCCCAAAAATGACTGTCTCTTACAGTGTGAGGAATGAGGAATATTTGTGAGGATTCGTGTTTATATTTTTTAAGAATGCAGAGTCCTCTAATATTTCTGCAATATTAACTGGCTAGATGTTTTATGTTCTGTTTTGAAAATAAATTACTAGAATCAAATGGATCTGGGAAACAACATTTACTTTTATATATTTGTTTTTGTATTTCCAGACTTCTCACAAACAAGTATATAAAGTTTCATTTAAATCAAAAACCGGTGAGGCATATAGGTATAATAATATTATGTAATTGAACAAACAAAAGTCACAATAAGAATATTTAATGATGCACTTCATTTGCCGAAAACCCGTTGTAATCAAAAGCAATCAATAAGAAAATATTTCTTTAATGATCGCCAAAATAATTTTAAAATAAAGATTACCCTCGGAGTTAACGTTGATATGTTACGTTTATACATGTATGTGAAACGGATAGACTCTATGTAAGATATTGCATTAGTTTAAATAAAACATTCGAACGGTGAAGTGACATTAGCTTTTCTTTGGGTACCCACACATACATTCCTAAGCAGATTATTATTTTAAACACAAGTGGGGTTTTCCGAATCCAAGGTCCAATGCCAGTCATTGCGTGCTTTGGTATATTTTTTGCTCTGTTCGTTGTCTGTTGATTATGTTAATAATGTGAACTTACTTTTGAGAATTATGTATGCAAAAACATGGAATTTCATTAAGTGACTTTATAGACTTAAACTGATAATAACAAATATACTGAGCTTATTTTATGAACATCGAAGGGAAACACCCAGTTGCTAATTGAGCAAATATTTCTTGATATTATTGCACCTGGCATGTACCTACATACTTCAGTGTCATGGTCATTGTTTTTGCCTGCCTTCATTATATTATTCAATTGCAAATGATTTATTTATTATATTATAATAAAATCTAAATAGATAAAAATTTTTCTTCTCTGTTATTCCATATTTTTAAAAGAAAATAATATCTTGTTTGATATTGAAAGTTACAATTCACTCAGGTAGGTATGCATTTGTATATTGATTAATAGTATTAATTCGATAACTGGCATATCTAAAAATAATTGGTCTAAAGATCAAATAGACACACAATTATAAGAACAACACTGGTGTGATATTTCTAGATTAAGTTCAATAATTATGGCAATATGGTCAATTAGATTAATTCGCAAAAAATTTTGATCCCAAGTTTAATTTTTGGCACTTAAGTCTAGTTTAGTATGTAACATCCAAGCGAAAGTGAACATTTCATACAAAAAAATTTCCCAGGTGTAAAATATCGAACAAAATTAAATGCAATTATTTTAGCGGCAAGAAAGAAAAAAAAATATTCCAAATTTAATGTAAATAAATGGTTTTATATAGGACACGACACAAGATCAGGAGATAGGAGACACACAAGATCTATTGATGTTTCGCTTTAATTTTGATTTAATTTTGCATCGATGTATAGACTTGGCCTAATGAGGAGGATATATAAATAAAAATGATAAAAAAACACTCTAAAAATCAAAGAAAAATGGGATTAGATGTATGAGTTGCGTCCCATCGCTATAACACTTTTTGACCTACATATATCATCGGACAGGCCTTAATGAGTACCTACTATTTTTGTATATAGGTATCTAATGCTTAGGGAGTTATAGTAGCCCGATAGCTGTTGCACTGCACTATAACTCTACAATAGCAACATTCAAAATCTCTAATTTTCAATAATATGATGGATCTACATGAAAATGATAAACCGACAGAATAACTGCCAGTTTATCAATCGTTTATATACAGCATTAATCATTACAAGCTTTTAAGGTTTATACTATAGAAGCTGACTTCGCTCGGGTAGACGAAATTTTCGAAAATATTAACAAAATAAAATTATAAATAATATGGCAAAATCTGTGTTTTTTGGATGAATTTCTTCGTATAAAAAAAATTAACAAAAGCATTTCCATTACCGGCTCTTTCTATGATTATTATGATATATCGACTTAGTTTATAAGCGGTCATGTTTATCGCCGTTAAATAACAAAATTCTTGGTGTATCTATTTGTTGAATTCTTAAGCGGATATGTGCATTAAAAACACAATTAAATATTAGTAGATGAAGTCGTATTTTTTTATTTATTTTGTATGGCTTTACCCACCCACTTCTATCGGTCCATGTAACCACCGTGGATTACAGAAAGTATATGATATTTCAAACTAGATTAAATAACAACTTAATTAAAGCATAGAGAAATTCAAAAATTGAATACCTCATCATTTCAAAAGCTAAATTTTTAAAACTTGGTCCTGGAATCCCATCGTCAACATTTGATATTTTAAATAGAAAAATGACGTTTAAAATAGGATTCCATATTTTATGAAACCCATTTTACAATATAAATATCCACATTTTGAAAAGTATTAACCTTTGAGTAGACGTTTAAGAATGACCTTTCCTACTCAAAAATTGTTATGGAATCATATTGACATTTTTCATTAATTTTGAAGTCTATTATTTCCTAATTTTAGTTTGGATGCTATAGGTTTTACCTTATTTATGTAGATATGTATGTACGTATATCCTTTATAATAATATAATTTTTTAATTTTAATTTTAAAAAATATGTTCAGAAATCCATCATATTAATATATTAATAGCTATATATAAAATAAAACGACAAACACGAATTTTGTGGTACAATTTACGCATTCTATAAAAGCCGAAGGCATTTAAATTATATATCGTTGGAGCGGTTTTTTGCACAGAAGTGCAGAATGCAAACATTTATTATATGACTGCACCACAAAAACTAAAAACAATACAATAAAATTGCGTAATAAGGGCGTAATAAGTGCCAGCAAAAGCGAGACCGAGCAATTATTTTTCGTAACCTAAATGTGACGTTTTGATTTTTTCCACCCACCAACCAAACAATTATCCACTGACTGCAAAGATTAATGGAATGTCTGATGGCAGCGTTCAGTTCTACAAAAAATAATAATAAGTAGCTCATACCACGTTTACATGAGCGCATCGATGGTTCATAACTCACAACTCAGGCAAAAGAAAAACCACTTCTGAAACTTAAGCAGAAGAAAAGGTGAAAACGGAAAACAAAGTCCAGTTTTCCGTTCTTTGGTTCATTCAAGTCACCTTTTCTTCTGTTCAAAGGCAAACAAACATTTGCTTGGGTGGATCTTAAAAAGTTTTTTTTTTTTTAAATTAAGTTAGTGTGCCCCCTAAAAAGAATTCCTGTGAAAATTTTAGCTAATTATTTTACCGGCAACCCACCCCCAAGACTGAAGCAGTTTAATGTATATGGGAAAACACATGAAAAATGTTCAATAAAAAGTTTAAGTTTTATTACTTTGGTAATAATTGATAAAAAAATTTAAATTGTGATACAAATGTAGTCTTTAATGACTAAATCTAAGATTCGGTACAAAACTCATAACAATCGAAACCAAATATTTCCTCAATGTAAGATAGAGAAAAACTGTGCTTAAAATTTTTCCTATAGACCAATTTTCTTAATTATACAAGGATTTGTGGAAATCAGTAACGGTTTGTCTACGTTTTTAATAACAAGAGTTTTTGATTTGTCGTTTTTTGACATAAGGAGGGCGTAACAAACACAGCTCCAAAAATATTTTATACATTAGAATTAATTTGACGTGGCGCAAAGACGGAGTAAATGCTTCTACTCGGTTTTAGTATTCCGATGTTAAAACGAATATTAGTGAAATCTAATAAATAATCTATTAGGTTTCATTAATAATTCGAGGTTAAAACGAATATTGATGAAATCTTATAATCTATTAGATTTCACTAATATTCGCTTTGACCTTGGAGTACTTAAACCGAGTCGAAGAACATCCTCCGTCTTTACGCCACGTCAAACTAATTCTTATTTATAAAATATCTTCCGAGCTGTGGTAATTACGCCCTCCTTATGTCAAAAAAACAAATTTATATACTAAAACGGCTCTTCCTCCTGTATTAAAATTTTTTTTCAGGATTAGAGGCTTTGTAAAGTTACAGTAACTTTATCCTGTCGCTAAACGGGTTTATAAATAAGGCTACCTTAGTTTAAGGTGGCAACAGCTTGGAATCGAACTTGAAACTTTCGCATGACAGTCCAACGCACTCACCATTATACCACAAGGTATGAAACTTCATATAGGAATATATTATATTCAAGATATCAGATGGTAATCTTTTTCAAAAGAAAAGCTCAATCTATTTAAGGGGAATTGTTTTAGTAATTCAAAGAATGAAATTAATGTCTTTGAATATTTTTCTGTAATAAAAATAACATTTATATTTTTTAAATAAGGAATAAACAATTTTTAAAATTCTTAGCCGCTTGAACAGGGGCAAATACGTGTAATCCAGTCATCCGTGTTATTTACTGAGACATTAAACTAGCCGCTATAGATAAAAAAAAACAAATGTTTTACAATGGAATGATTGTTCATTGAATAGTTTCCGGTTATTAATGAAAGTACCTGCAAATTGCAACTATTAAAATATAATATATATCATTGAGCTGTGCACGCATATACATATGTATACACATAAATGTGCATTTAAAAGCAATATTACTAATCTGATTATTGAGTAAGGCAAGCAGTTGGAAGCAGACCACTATTCCAGTAAAAATATCACTTTCAGTGATGCGGGCCATTTTTGGATAAACGTTTCGTAAACAGGCAAAACTGCCAGATTTAGAATGATGCCAATCTACACGTATTATAACGAGTTGCAATGTATCCGCAGGAAATCACTTTCTACACCCGAATTGTGAGGTTTGGTGGAATCATTGATCTTTATACTTCTTCGGAAACCATATGATACCATCACTATTTAAATCCGTTACTAATTCTTCTAGGGTTTACTATAATCGCAGATTTATGCCAATAAATCGCAAAAGGTTGTCGAACCTAAAAAATAAAATGCTTAAATTGCGTAAGAAGAGTAAGCTAAACCCAACATATTCCGAAGATTATAAGAAATGTAGGCGCGATTATGAATCTTTGAATCTTTTTCTCTTTAATCAATATTTATGGACAGTAGAATCTAAAGTTAAAAAAGATTCGAAAGCATTTTGGTCTTATTTAAATTCAAAACGGAATTCATTTGGTCTTCCTATGAAAATGTTTTTAGATGGAATTCAAACTTGTAAGGAAAGTGAAATCTGCGATATGTTTGCAACTCACTTTCAAGCTAACTTTGTGTCAATACCTACTGATTTGTCATCAATCAATTTTAACATCGAACCAATATGCGATATTGGTAACTTATTATTGACCCAACAAGAGGTGGAGTTGGAACTAGAGGCTCTTGATGCAAATCCTAAAGTTTCTCCTGATAACATTGCTCCAATTTTTTTAAAGATGTGCAAAAATTCGTTAGCCCATCCGTTACTTTTGATATTCAACAAATCTCTTTCTTGTGGTGATTTTCTTGATATCTGGAAATTCTCTTTAATAAATCCAATTTATAAGTCAGGCTCAAAACAAGACATTAAAAACTATAGGCCAATATCGAAACTTCAATTGATTCCAAAAATATTTGAAGCTGTTGTAAAAAAGCGTATGTATAACGATGTCAAGCAAGGCATTAGTGAACAGCAACATGGATTTTTAACGGGTCGATCCACGGTAACAAATCTTGCCGTTTTCTCAAATTTTTGTTTAAATAGTATGGAACATGGGGGTCAACTGGATGCCATCTACACAGACTTCTCAAAAGCTTTTGATAGAGTTCATCATAATGTTTTGCTAAAGAAACTTGAATTATTAGGGATTCACTCTAACTTTCTTAAATGGCTACAAAGCTATTTATCAGGTCGTTATCAATATGTAAAG
Source organism: Dasysyrphus albostriatus (assembly GCA_946251815.1). Lineage (NCBI taxonomy): Eukaryota > Metazoa > Arthropoda > Insecta > Diptera > Syrphidae > Dasysyrphus > Dasysyrphus albostriatus. Next base: position 182,131,019 of record OX276335.1, read on the forward strand.
ATTGGTTCTCAATTATCTAAACAAGTCTTCAATCATTCGGGTGTTCCACAAGGAAGTCATGTAGGACCTCTGCTTTTTCTTCTCTTTATAAATGATCTTCCTATGTCGATTGAACATGCTAAATGTCTTCTCTTTGCAGATGATATGAAGCTATTTTTACAAATCAAATCAAGTGCAGATTGTCTAAAGCTTCAATCTGACCTAGAGAAAGTTGCAGTTTGGTGTCATATTAATTGTCTCAGCTTAAATATTTCCAAATGCAAAGCTATGAGCTTCACTAGATCCTTGTATCCAATTATTTACTCTTATGATATAAGTAGTATTCCACTTCAAAGAGTCAAAGAACAGAAAGATTTAGGTGTTATCTTTGATACCAAGCTAAGTTTTAACTATCACTATAATTACATCATCTCTAAAAGTAATAGGTTATTAGGTTTTATCAAGAGGAATTCTAAGGATTTTCGTGATCCATACACTTTAAAATCCTTATACATATCTTTAGTAAGATCAGTGTTAGAATATGCTTGTGTTATTTGGTGCCCAATCTACCAAAATAGTATAGCCCGAATTGAACAGATACAAAAAAAATTTACAAGGTATGCTCTTCGAAACTTTAACTGGAACAATAATGTTTTACCTTCTTATCAGGAAAGATGTAGTTTAATTTACTTAAAAACTCTTCAATCACGCAGAAAGTATTATCTTATTATGCTCGCTAGAGATGTTATGGAAAATCATATAGATTGCTCATATTTGCTTGCACTTTATCCTATATACGCTCCCTCAAGACACTTAAGAGAACGCCAACTATTTAGTCTACCTCGGCATTTTACAAACTATGGGAAAAATGATCCTATAACTAATTCTTGTCAATGCTTTAACTCTGTCAGTGATGTAGTCGACTTATATGTTAGCAGAGAAAGATTTAAAAACACTTTAAAGAATGTATTATAAATAATTTTGTAACTTTGTTTGTGTATTTTATTGTATAATTTATATTCTATTGTCTATTTATCACTCTAATTAATTTCCATTATGTATTTATTTATAGTAATTAACTTGTAGTAAATTATTAAAATGTTAAAGATATCATAATCTAAGAGAATTAAGTTTCGATAGATGAATAAATAAATAAATAAATAAATAAATAAAACGACGGATGCCCTCAAAATTGACATAACCCTTGCTATACTATCATCACTCAAATTCAGTCTGACACACTTGATAGAAAAATGGCCAATTTTTGCCAAGTTTATAGTCATGGCGATGGAAATTTGTCTGCAGTTGAAATTTAGCAAAAATTGTCAACTAAATCACTAGGCCATTACTTGAAAAAAATTATTGGATAAGTTAATGTAGGATAAACCACAAACTAGGCCCCTTATAACACTTTATGATTCGTCAAAGAGATCCCACCTTTAAGTTTTATTATTTTTGTTTTTAGTTTTACAATGCGACTGGACTGCTCATATATGTTCGTATGTAGCCAGCTAATAATCATATTTTCAAATATTTTTATACATGAAAACATTACCTTTTTTAAAAAATTGTTTAAGAATAAATTATCATTGAAGCACCTTCGAAGGTTTGGCGCTCCTAGACCAAAGAGCTTTTTTTTCATAGCTCATACAATAAATAAAATTAAATCAGCATAATTAATATTCATTAAGTGCAAATATTAGTATTATCAAAATTCTTATCACTAAAATGTCAGTTACCAAGAATGGAAGAATCATGGTGTTTCCTTATCAAGAATAACTTGTGCTAATCAACAGTGCAAAATAATATAAATAAACAAATTTTAAGTAGAGGTCATGCAGTAGACAGAGACGTGATATATTCACATCAACGACTATGCTTTCCACTGCGAGTACGATAATGCTAAGGCATTGAAAAATAATAACAAATTCTTCTTTTGATGTTGTTTTTTTTAGGCTATACAAAAAACACAATATTTTTTTAACGATTGCTGTTAAATTGAAAAGAGTAATCTTCAAACTAGCTATGAATTATAATTTAATTCCCAAATGACTGTCTCGGATGGATTGATCTGTCAATTTTCAATACATGTTCGATGATTTCGAATAGCTTGACCAAAATTATTCTTAAACAGAATGTGATGGATTGTTCACAAAGCATTGATCTTAAATTTAAGGTCTTGTAAGAAAAATCAGTCAATAATGCCACTTCTTTTGCGAGTCCCATATAAGATAATTTCACTTGTTAACTTAGTCACCGGGATAAATGTGATTGCGCCCAAAACTATTGTTAATTCTTTAGATTTTCTATATTCCAAACAAAGAAGCGATTAAAAAAATGGGTATCTTTTTCGGAATTAGGAATATGCATATTTTTTGGAAAAAGCTATATAGAAATTTTCGACAATTTTAATAATTTCACAAGCAAACATTTATGCCTACATACTTGTTTTTATATCATTGATTGTTGTTTTTTGAATTCTACTTAAATTTTCGGGCTAAGCATTCTCATTTTTGAGATCGACAAAATCTCTGATATTAATTTTTTCCAAATTTGGCTTATAGGCTATACGCTATATAGGTACCATTGAATACATCTTTTATAAAGGAAAATTAATGCAAGCATTTTTATCATTGAATATGTTTATTTGGCCCATAAGCAGGCTTAAACCGAAAATGTTACAAAATTCACTGTTCAAAATTTTTGGTATAACTCGGAAACTAGGTCAAATTGGACAAATTTATTCTTAAAATTTTGTGTTCAAAATTAAATTTTCTATCAAAATGTATGGTTAAAAAAATTAGGAAGGAAAATTTAATAAAAAGCAACCTAAAAAAAATTTAATGTGAATATTTTTGAAGCGAAGATAGGGTCAAAACATGCATGGACCAAATAAAGTACAGACTAAAAGCTAATATGGCAAATTCTTAAAGTCATTTTTATTTAAAATTTGCAGAAATATACCTAATCCAACTTTACCATTTCTTATAATTTTTCGCAGTTTTGGCCCGAAGCCACTTTTTCGAAACGATATGGACTCAAGATTTTAATGAAACAATGACAATGATAAAAAGTAGGTAATTACGCAAATTTGTTTTCCGCCTTTTATTTAAATGCTGCCAGACCAACAGACTGAATGGCTGATCAGATTTATATAAGACTTGATACTTTGTGCAAGGAGTGTTACATTTGTCATGTGGTACCAAAAAATAGGCTTTCGTGAAGCCTAAGTAAGAAATGTTAAAGTTTGAATGGCTGTATTTCTGACAGTTTTCAATTGATATGGGTTTTTAGCATGTCATATTAAGACCTAAGGACTCTACTTTATTTTAAAGTATGCCTTCTGCGTATCTAAGCTTGGAAAAAAGTAATACCCAAATTAGAACAAAATTTTAAAACCTTTGATTTTCGATATTTTATGTTAAATTCACCCTTAAATTCACCCTTGTGTTTCTGAGAGAATGGTCATACTTAACTCGAAAACTAATCCGAATTTGGCAATAAAATATTTAAAACTTTTTGTGCCAAATTAAATTTTCATCGACAAAAAAAAAGTTAAAACAGGAAAAATTAACAATAAAGCCCTTGAACATAATTGCTCCTAAAAAAAGGTAAGTTTATTTACCTAACCCAAGCCTATGCTGATAAATGTATGGTTGATATAATATGATTGATATGCGAGTAATATATTAGTGTATAAAATATCTTTGTCCTTGTGTTTTAAGGTACTTGAATAAATCAAAGAAGAAGTAATAAGTAGCTTACACTTAAATTGGACAATAAATATTTTTCAAAGCTTGAATTAATTTTTACCACGAATTTTGAAACTAAATCGGATACTATGAGTCATATTCGTATGTGTGATTTTTGTTTATTTAAATAACAAGCGCGACGTTAACTTCGCAATCGACAGAACGTGACATACATACATAAATAAAGAGTGACAACAACTAACTATACTGACTCATCATCAACAAAAAAGGCAATATTTTTACCATAAACAAAGTTGGCAATTACGGTTCCACTACATTATTGTCATAAATTTCCAAACCTCTTAAACAAATACAAAAAAACAACTATGTAAAAGGAATCTTAAGCTGGCGAATTATTGTCTTTTATGCATACACAGTGAAAGAAATTTCCATAAAAATACTCTGCTGTGTGGAACTTTATTATAATTTTTTTTTTTTTTTTTTAAAGTTAAATCACAAATCAAGTCACTTTGAAAAATTAGTCTGAAGCCTTACCCCGAAGTAAGAGTAAAAGATAAAACTGTTCAGAACAATGGGTAAGATTGTACCTACAAGTACATACATTTCATAGTGCAAGCAGTTTAGGGTGCCTCCGGTCGAACTTTTGAGAAATTTTGAAAATTGGCCAAATAAATTTCCAAAGATCTCATATGCACATTAAATATTGATATTTAGGCTTCAAAATTTGTGAGTTATATTTTTGATTTAGGATTTTGTTTCTTTTATTTCAAAAATCCAGTGACAGGTTTTGTTAAAATTACTTAAAACTGCCAAAAAGATTCCCAACTTCTGGGAAACAGAATAGAAGTACATTCATTGTACATGTATGATGTATAAATATAATATATTTGAGACTGATATTTGAATTTCGTACTTATTTATGAAATATTTTCTTTTGGAATTTGTCAAATATTCTATATTTTTAAATAACAAGAAATTAACCAAATAATCTTTTGTATAATAAGATTTAATTTAATTTAAGATTTAAAGATAACTAGCACAAAAACTAAAATTTCGTTAGAAATAATACATTTTATAAATGTATTTTTTTCAATAAAAATTAAATATTTCAATTTTTTAGTAAATCTAATTGCCACAAGATGATGATGATTTCTTTAAAATGAACGTCATTTATTATTATCGAATTAAGGCTTTCCCAAACCAATGGGCAACATTCACAGACGACGGTTTTTTGTTGCTTTTTAGCGTTGTGTATTTGCCATATTTTGGACTATTGTGAATGATTAGCTGTGAATTCAAATTGGTTTGGGAGAGCCTTTAAGCCTCTCCTCAACTAACGTGAATATGGAGTGATTCACAGCGAATTAGTCACAATAGTACAAAATATGACAAAAACACAACGCTAAACAACAATAAAAAATCGTCGTCGCTCCGCTTTTGCGTTGGTTTGGGAGAGCCTTTAAACAAAAAATAAAAAAAAAAAAAGATAAAAATCTTCGAATCTGAGTTTACACTTTTGTCCGGAGGCATCTTAAAGCTGTGAATTTGTGTCCAAAATAAATTTGTCATTTGACCAAACAAAGAGGAAAAGAAAATCTTATTTGAGCAGTCAATTTTGTACTAACCGTACAACCTGTAACCGTAACCGTGCAAACTGTAAACCATTCTTAAGACTAGTTTATACTTTAAAGCGAAGTGAAATCAGCCACTACCAGCTAAAAAACAAGGTTTTTTCTGAGGTAAAGGTACTGCATCTTGCCAGGAATTGACAAATAATTGAGTCGTTCTAATCTAGCCGTTCGGACTCGGCAAAAAAAATTTGTTTCCCCCCGTTCCTGCCAACAGCACGCACACAGGAATCGTTGGGAGTTGTAGGTCACTAGGCCCTGATTTATTTTGTATTTAAAATATTCCATCGAAGCTAGTACTAAGAATGAAACAGTTTCACTATTTGATTAAAGTCCAAAAGCTGTTCTCGAAGATTTGGGGAGCGACCACTCTCGACCTTTATTAAGTTTAAAGTATTTTAATTAGGGCTGTAAAAGTAACGACAAAATCAGTACCCGCATGTTTACGTTACTTTTGGGTCGAGTACTCGTTACTAAAATATCGTTACTCGTTACTCTCGTTACTTTCGTTACAAACGTATGCGGTATAAAAAATCGAAATCTTCAGAACTAATTTGATGTACCTTAACAATGCAATTTCAGGGCCACTTGGAAAGATATATTATTTGTTCCCAAAAATATAATTTTTTGTCCATCTATCAAGCCATTAACTGTCAAATTTTATTGAAGGATGGCTGCGATCTAAATGAATTAAGAAACCTCTGAAAAATCTAAAAATGTTTGCTCTGAAAAATTTTTCAGAATTAATTTTATGTACCGGAGTAATGCGATTTTAGGGCCTTAGAGTGAGATTTGGAACGATATACTATTTTTGTCCTTAAATATAGTTTGTTGTCCTTTTGTCAAGCCATAAACTGTCAAATTCTATTGAAGGATGGCTGCAATCTAAATAAATTAAAAAAAACGTTTGAAAAATCTAAATGTTTGCTCTGAAAATCGAAATTTTTCAGAATTAATTTTGTGTTCCGGAACAATGTGGTTACAGGGCTTTAGGGTGACATTTGGAATGAAAAATTATTTTTTTCCTCAAATTAGTTTGTTGCCCTTCCGTCAAGCAATCAAGTGCCAAATTCCATTGAAGGATGGCTGTGATCTCGAACTTTTCTGCTAAAAAATCGAAATTTTTCAGAATTAATTTAATGTACCTCAACAAGCCCTTAGAGAGTGTCATTTGGACGAAAAATTATTTTTTCCCTAAAACATAGTTTGTTGTCCATCTGTCAAGCTATTAATTGTCAAATTCCATTGAAGGATGGCTACAATAAAGATAGATTAAAATTCATCTTAAAAATCAGACACTTTTAGGGGTTATTTACTCCTCCGGAAAAAAGATCTCTATACCGATTCATGTTTAATTCATACACAAAAACACAAGAGAAATATAGAAGCATTACTTTGGTTGGTTTCGATGCAAGGAATATTTCTCATGTGGTATTTTATTTTCGTTTCGCACATGCGAAAAATGTGACATGCATAATGTGCGATAAGGAATTGTTTGTATGGTTATACCAAGTAACGAAATCGTACGAGTAACGACATCATTTAGGTAGTAACGTTTCGTTACTTGGTATAGAAGTGGATACCCGTATCTTAGTAACGAATACATACGATTCGTTACAGCTCTAATTTTAATGTAAAAGAATTCTAAAAATCTATCATCAGATATGCGTTTTATGTAAATGTTAAAACTGAAGAGCATATTCAACATTGTCATGCTGTAGGTGCATAGTTAAACCCGAAATATTTGTTAAAACTGCTAATTTATCTCTTGTTAAAAATAATTTTGGTTTTCCCTGCAAATAAAATTTGTAGTGTTTTGTTGAGTTTTCTAAAAATGTCTGCAAAATTAGCTAAATCTTTGCAGACTCTCCTAAAAAAAATTACTGCATAGACCCCTTTCACGAAATTTACAATACTTACAGTGCTTCAAGAACAATTGCATATCAATGCAAACTGGAATGGCTGTAACTTCCACAATGTTTTAAAATTACACTAGGAATTTTCACCAAGAGTCACTTAAACGTGTTTTTGAACTTGTACTAGAATTTTTTTGGTTTTGCTTCAAAAAATTCGCAGAACCCTGAAGATTGTTTCACGGAACCCTAGGGTTCCGATGCTCTATATTATTTATGGTGAAACCGAGTATTGCACCGATGACCAATGCTTTACAAATTTATCAAAGCAAAGCATTATTCAAATTCGAATAATTGAATATTTTAATAGCCGCAGCATTTTAATTTTTAAGCATTTATTACCATAGCTGGGATTTATGACGTATGCAGATAGCGATGGCTGAATATGAAATAAATACATAATTGTATTTACCTAATAGTTTTTAATCTACATCATAATACCTGACAGCTATTACAATGTACACAATGGCATAGGGAGCACTTCGGGGGGCCCGTCTCAAAATTTTTTTAGGAGCCCCCTTTTTCTTGAAAATGACACAACATTTGTTTGCCTTTTTATTTGAAAGCTTAAAGGAACAACATGTCCTTAATTTTTAAAAGATTAAAGCTTAGCTCAAAAAAATTTTTCACAAGAAAAGATTGTAACATCTTTTTCGTAGGAGCAAAGATTTTGAGAAAAATTAAGTATTTAGATTTACTTCAGTGTGCTGCAGTGGAAAAAATTAAAAAATTATTAGCCCCAGCCCAAATGAAGTTATTATTAAAGATTTAAGACGGCAAAACAAAGCTCCACATCCAAATTCAGTTTTTTGATGATTTTTGTAAGTAATAGTTGATGGATTAGAAATATATGCACAAAAAACAATTTTACATACTAAACGTAAAGTTCAATGACAGAACATTACTAGCCTAATCAAGCAAAGATTTTAAATGGCATTTTTCGATGGACAACTTTTTTTTTTATAGAATCTGCTTGGGTACGCCTTCCGAACTTTTGGAATTTTTGGAATTGTTGGGGTTAGGGAAGAGCCGCCATCTTGAAACATGATTTGATTTTACAACAAAATCAACCAACTAAAATCTTGTACAGAATAAAATTATCTTCACTTTTGAGTCATGTGTTGGGGATGGTATGATTTTTCTTGTGTTATCTCACTTCCCTTTGTCTTTTTCGGCATAATTTGTAGACATTTCAACTACCTATGAAATGAGCCTTCAACTGAAATTACTGCCCATAATTGTGTGTTCAATCCAACGCAAAAGTATACATTCTTTTTAGAATCGAAAAATAAGATGAGTTATTTTCGATTTTTTTTCTGAATCGTTGTTTGACCATAGAAACAAAATGAATAAAACAAATATGGTCTGTTTAATTGCATCTGTGGCACAGAACGTCTTAACTTAACCGTTAAGGCCATGGCACCAACGTTATTTGTCTTTAAAAACTGAGTTATTTTTGTTTGCTCTTTGAACTTCGAATAATAATCGCATTTTTCGAAGTGCATGCCTTTTTGTCTTATTTGACTAGACTATATTTTTAAAAATATATTATACCTACAAATTAAAAAAAAAAATAATAACTAAAGCACTTCTGTTATCGAAGCTGATTCGATTGATTTTCTCTTCTTGAGTTTTTGGAGGAAGCGAGTAGCAATACATTTAACATTTTTACAATAACATTTTTAATATGGTATCGACATTGTATAGCGTATTTATCTCGATGAAAAATTCTTTAAAGACATCAAGTCCTCTATATTTCTAAGGCCCTTTTATCTCGGGGGCCCGTATTATTGATACGGCTGATACCACGGTAGCTACGCTACTTAATGTACTTAATATGTACATATGTATGTGACTTATACACCAACATAAGTACAAATCAAAGATACTCTCTTGATTGATATGCCTCGTCCTTACTCATTGACAAACATATTTTTGTAAGGTTAAGGTTAAACAAGCAAAAGATGTTGCTTATATTTTTATTGTGGCTAGTTGTTAAAAGCCAGTTTTAATTTTGTCAACATTTAAATTGAGAAAGCAAAGGTTATATAATTAAATCTGTTTATTTTTTTCGGTTTGGTTGCACCAAAACAGAAAAAAAAATATATATAAAAATATTTTCAAGGATTGAAAAAAATCTTCAAAATAAAAAAAAAAACTTAGCTCAAAACAACTTTTATGGATGAATCACTCTCTGTATAGGTACTCTTACCTAATTGACTCGAGAGTCATAAGGTAATCACATCAATAACTTGTTGCCAATTTGAGACAGCCAAGCGGATTTAAAGTGTTTGAAGTTATACTTAAGCAATAACCTGCTGGCCAGAAATATCTTACTCACCTTTATTTTTTTCTATCACTAGTTGATAATCACCGCCTCGTTTTTTTACCCTTGAAAATGATTTTGCGATAATATAAAAAATTATGTCTTCTGAATCCTCGGAGTGGAAATGAAAAAACTTTTTGCACTTTTCTTATAAAAATAATTTTTATGTAAACAAGAACTGAAAACAAGATTTTCTTGTCTTGTTAAGACCGAGTTTCACAGTAAAATTATGGAAACTTTTACTTTTCTTTTTGTAACATTTGTTTTTATTGATTTTTTTTTGCTGTAAATTTAGTACCTACTATAAAACTGGTTAAATGCGATTGTATGTAGTGGTTATTGTTTAATGTATAAGTACTTTTTTTGTTGTTATTTTCAATTTAATCAAGTTTTATAAATGCATCGTATTTATAGAAGTTCCACAATTTCTTTTTTATTTGTAAATACTGCACTCATCAATATGTTTTTACTTGAGAGGTATTATATGTAATCCTTATGTATTAAGTTATACTCGTAATAATAACACTCTATACAAGCCACACGTATTCTTAAAATAAACCGCTGTCGATCGATTCTCGATAGAGACTAAACTTGTTGTGAACCTCAGGCTGCGACTAAGGCTTTGCTTTCAGATTATGTAGCGCTCGTTTCTTCGACTTTTTGTTGTTCATTAAAGGGGGGATTTAGTCCCCTGACGTAGATTTAATGCATTATTTATTAATAATTAAATTTTATTCAGTTGTGTGAGAGCAACTCGCAATTCTTGTATGTACGCACATACTTACATAATTTTTTTTTTTAAAACAAGACGGGAATGTGCATATAAAATATTTAAAATCATACATGGAGTCAAATAAAAATTATATTTTGTTGTGAAGCAAGGAAATCGATTTAAAAAGCTCTATGTGTAGCTTTCTTCAACTAATATGTACATATAGTTGATTTCAAGTTTAAGTTAAATAATGACTCCTTGAATCGCTTAGTTAAAAACACAGATTTTGTTTAACATGAATTGAGAGACAAGAATACAATTTAAACTGTCCCAAAGTAGCTATTTGATGTTATACAACTTACTTTAAACTTTGAATAATATTTGAAAAACCTTATTTGCAGAGTGTGTGTGAGAAAAAAAATGTCAAAGTTGCATTTCATTTGTTATTTGAAATTACTATCAACTGCATGAAACACCATACTAATGGTATAGTTCAAAAGAGGATTTCTATATGTTCAGACAATAAAAAGGGACTTGAAAGTAAGGCAAGTAACTAGTATCTCATTAGTGAGCTGTCAAAAAATACCAGCCTTGTGTCAAAACCTTATAAGTCTTAAAATGCTATTTTAATGTATTTCAGATCAAATTCAATCACTGAATTCAAATATCAATCTCGTAGCTGTGTACCTAATGGTTCTTTTCGGTTATATCAATAAGTTTTAAAACCTTTACTGAGCTAAGCATTCCATTTTATTTCCTTACCAATCGGTTTCATGTTTCTCCTAAGCAATTTTTCATAACAGACTTACGAGGTTTTGAAAGGAAGTCGACGATTTATCACTGGACAAATTTTTCTGGTACTTATATGCCCTGCTTTTGCAAGCTTTATTAAATGCAATAATTTTTTTCTTGCGATATAGAGGTTCTTTTGGACACGTTTTGGATTTGTAAAAAATTCTACCTCAAAATTTTAATCAATCTTGACATTACTATGATAGAAAAAGTAGTGGATTTCACAATTCCGAAAGTCTATCTGTCTGTGCATAGACCTAAAGACTTAAACCACTGGAACAATTTCCTTCAAAATTAGAACTTAAGGTTTTCTTGTGATTCACTAAAGAAAAATTGAAAATGTTCTTCTAGCCTAAGAAATAACGGTGCTTGCCATACAACCAAAAAAGCTGAATTAAGTAAAAAAGAGCTTTGATACAAAAAATGTGTGCCAATTGTCTATACTATACTGTCGTGTTAAGGAGAAAAAATGTATCTGACTTCTTGGCTGTTTTGAGTTAAAGCCAGTTTTACCATTTTGGATAAGTGTACTATTTTATTCTTTAAAAATAAAGGTCTTAACTTGCTTTTGTCATACATATGTAGTTAAAACGCTTTAAAAAAATGACATTAAGTCAAAGAACCATCCTATTTTAAGAAAATTATTAAAACTTTTTTTAAAGAAAAAAGTAACAACCAAGCATTAGAAGATCTCAAAAATACGAAAAAACAGAAAAATGCGTCAAAGCGTCAAAAATACAGATACATTTTTTTCTTCTTAACACGGCAGTATAGTATTATATTTAAAAAATTATAATTTTTTGCAAACAACAAAATGGTGGCTTACTTATGTATGTCGTTTTCGATTGGATTTACGGACTGTTCTACTCCTTTTTGATTTCAGTCGAATATGAAAATATCATCATCATTCAATCGAAGGTTTTTGGAGTGAAAATAGAGCGAAAAAGTAGTACTCGAAAACGACATTAATTTTTTTTACTGCAACATAAAAGAAGCAGCCATCCATGCGGGCATATCTTCATTTGAGTAGTTTTAAGAAGAATGAATGCATTTTTATGAGTTTGCTTTTCTTGCCTTTAAATTAAATAATATATAAAATTTTAGAAACAATTTCTTATACAAACAAATTAGTTATTTTACTATGGGCATAATTTATTGTAATTTTGGTGATAACTTCGTCATCCTACGCGCTATTTCACGGTGCTTCTCGATGCTTGAGGCAAAATTGACAGTTCTCTTTACTTTATAAGCGGTTTGTACAGTCTCTATTTAGGAAAAATACGAAAATGCGGAAAATACTAGACAGAAACGTCAAAAAGAGTCTCGAAGCCAGAGGCCAAGGGACATCTGCTGTTCATGTTTAATCGACACAATACAGTAGAACAAATGCTTTTAGGACACTTTGTATGCTTAAGTCATAACGAAAGAGGCACTGTCGGAAATAATGGGTATACCTGGCGTATACGTTAAATACAAATCATTTTTTATGTGAGATTTTCGCTAATTTATGTAATTACTTTAGATTCCGAAAATATTCTACAGGGACCCAAATATAAGCGAATCTTTTTCACTGGTTAGATGATTGAAAGCTAGAAAGGTTATAAACTGCCAAAAGAATAAGTGAAAACCAAAGGAGTTAAATATCAATGACCGTTACGTCAGCAAGATTTTGCATAGCGAAAAATTTAAATATTTTGTTTATTTGATTTAATTTGCTTGTAGTTAGAACCGCCATATTTGATTTTTTTAAAAAAACGTTTAACTGCATCATGTTTCCGACTCATGCTGGTATGATTGTATTGTATTCAAAAAAATAAATCACACTGAGGCCATATTTTTAAGCGGATGCAAACGCTTTTGTAGCGTGAAAGTTAATTTTGTTCAGTTTTCAAAAAAAAAACGTTGTGCTGCAATTTCCTCAAAATTTTTTGCCATGTGCTGTAAATATTGTAAAAATCGTTTATTACAAACGAATTTTTACTTTTGATTTTCTTATACCCCCATGTTTCTGAAAGTTTAAACTTAAGCTCAGTTGAAACTGAATTTCAGTTCAAATTTAAAGTTAAACTCGTTCTATGAAACCACAGTGCACAAAATAAACTTTGAGTCAATTAAACAGAGTCTAACAAGATTATATATCAATGCAACTTGGCGGCATTTTAGAAATAAGTTTAATTTTTTCTCAATCGAATGGAATAAGAGAATACTCATTTTGTTTCATGCACGCGCCCAGTCGAGAATGAACACCGTTACATTATAATGGTTACTGTCAACTGAATGTTGAAATAGATTTGTTTGCACACTTTTATAATCCTTACATAAATTTATATTGTCTAGCCTAGCTAGTCTAGTCTAACGTCAAGTTTCATTTTAAAAATATGTACAAATAAAGGAGAAATGGTAACGGAGAGCACAGCTAATGTTTACGGAAAGACACGCATGATTAAACCTCTTTTATTCAAGTAATTTGTAATTTTAACAATGATAAGCCTATGGAAATTTGACAGCTCTCACTAATCAAAATATCAATCCGATATTTATACAGATCCTGAAAAACATTACCCACATTAACTAACATCACCAAGGTAAAAACGGATAAAATCGGACGAGAATAAGAGGAGTACGACAAGGATGTCCGCTACCCAGTAGCAGTAAACTTTAGGAGATCTTTTGAAAACATAACCGGACAAACAAACTTGGAGTAAAGATACGTGGAGAAAAAATGAGCAATTTCAGATTTGCGGATAAGCCGGAAGAAATAGAACAAAATAGTTAACGAGCTTTCAACGGAATGTTATATACATGGTACCCTATTACACTACGACTGTTACACTACGACTTTAGAGTCATGACTTTTTTTGAAATTATATGAGTGCGAAGGGGAGATCAGATGCTTTTTCTCGTTCGCACTCATTGAATTTCGAAAAAAGTCATAATTCTAAAGTGGTCGTGTAATAGGGCACTATGGACTGTAAAGAAACACAAAAATACATCTTAGACCTTTGAGTAATTGATTGTGTGCGAAAAAAGAGTATAGATTTTTCCAAAGATATGTCTCAGTTATCAATTTCGTTCATTGAACAGCGGCGAACTGCAGAACGAAAAGTAAGACTTCATTTTTGTATAGGATTTTCGTTTCGCATCAGCAGTGTACTATTCTTTAAGAAAAATTGTTTTATATTACCAATACAATACAACACAACTTTTAGATTCAAAATAGAAAACAGCGTTGCAAAGACGGTGTGCTAATACAGTGGACAAAAAAACTGTATTTTCGTACGTTTCGGTTTCACATGTTGCTACTACTCCTTTAGTGAAGTGAGATCTTTATGAATACTGGAACATGAAGAAAAAAAACGTAAATAGTAAAAAATTCATTATTTTTGTTTTTTGGACTTTTGAATATAAATTAAATTTAATAAGGGTATTCATACAACAGCGTAAACTCATCGTAAATGTTGTAAAGTTTTAAACTTCGTAATTTCTGTCACAATTTGTATAGAAAATTTGTCAGATTTACAAAGTTAACAACTTTACTACGTTTACGATGAGTTCACGCTGTTGTATGAATACCCTTAATGTTTTTGTGAAAACTGAAACGTTCAATTTGAAAACCGTCTTTTAACACTCTAAAAATTGTGCTATTTAAAAGCTATTTATTGCAGCAACACCATTTTTTTTCTTTCTGACATCAAGAATTGTGGTACTTCCTAATGCACATAATGTTAATGCCATTATACATAGAAATAATGTGGTTGAATCCGGTGGTGGTTCCTGATGAGGTCCAATTTCGGAAGAGTGAGTATTTTGTGTGTAAACAAAAAATTGTATACACATACATTTTTGCAAGTGTGAGATTAAAATGTTTGACAAACGTGCATACTATCCGTCAAATTTATTCACACATGTTTTGGGCGTGAATAGGAAATTAGAGTATGTACCTACTGGTCTTATGTTTTGGTTTTCTGCAGCACTTAACTATAATTCCACCAAACATTTTGTAAAAAGTTTTTTTTTTACATACTTCGATTTAGGCACATCCAATGTGACCTTTTTTAACGACCATCCTAATGAAGGTAAATACCTCTTCAGAAATGACCTATTAACTAATTCCAATATTGCATTAAGGAAAATCGTTTCTGCTTCTGCCCACTGGCTTTCAAATATTAATGAGCATAAGCAACCAACGTTTAAAGGTTCTCCTAAACCAACGCGAATCGCTCCGCACATGCAGCGAATCATTCACAATAGTACAAAACAAGACAAGTACACAACGCTAAACAACAACAAAAATTCGTCGTCGCTGCGGATTCGCATTGGTTTGGGACAGCATTAATGGTTTGATTTATTTTTCTTAAAATAATGTCCTTTCGTACTCTAATTTGAAGACAAGCACGTACGACACCGTCTCGCACCTTACTTATTAAACTACACCAACTAGAAAAATCATTCAACAATAATCAGAGACACAAACCCTCAACAGACGCCGCTGTACTGGATACTGTCAAAATGAAATAACCCTATTTAAATCACATACAACTTCACAGAGTGAAAATTTCTATTGCAAGTAGTGTGTCAAAAGTGTAGTGCGGAGCAAACTTTTGCGAAAAAATGCAATAAAACAAACAAAATATTAAATAAAAACATTTTACGATGGCTACTCAAAAGCCCGGTGAGTGGGCAAACTCATTACTCGCACGTTTTGAAGACCAGGTAAGCCTTAATCATGAATTGAAAATATCCACCCATATGAAAAACGCAGAAGTGCCGTAAAAATAAATTCCCTATCGATCCAAAAAAAGGATCAAATTGTGCAAGGGAATACGCAAATAAAGAGCGAGATAGCTTAAATTTGTTTTGATTTGGCCATGAATGAAACTTACGTTTTGTTTACGTTCAACCGGGAACCGGCTTTGGTGTAGTAATTATATGAAAGCTAAATTTGTTTACTGCTTTTCATTGATTTAAAGATTGTTGATCATTGTTGAAGAAAGTTAAGAATGGGGTGAATAAGTATTGTGCCTATGCTGTGGTGGTTTTGGATGGGGATAGAATTCATTCTGTGCAAATTACTAGATTATGAATGAAGATAATGTTTTTATATAATTTTCAGCTTCCAAACAAAATCGGAATCTATGGCACTCAGGCTAGACTAAGTCAAGATCAACTGATTAATTGCTTGATTCAGATATCGCGTTATCGATTTTCCTTGGTCATATCAGGATTGACAAAGATGCTGCAGAGAGTCAACGAAACAGCTGTAAGCTTTTTTTTTCTTTTTTTTTTATTTTACATTGTTTGAAATTTTCTCTTTTCAGATTGCACAATTTCGTGTTCATGATACGGAAAGATTTTATTATGATTCATTGATTATTATTTTAACTACTTTGGAACGCTGTCTTACTAATCAATCAAAAGACACAGCCCGCTTTGAAGAAGCAATGAATGTCAAACTCCTTTTGAGAGAGATTTCGCAATTCATCGATTTTCAAAGCGAAACCAATCCTAATGCTGCACAGTTAAAAGCATTGGCGTCAAAAGTACTATTTGCTCTTTCGCAAAATCATTTCTCGGCTGTGTTTAATAGGATATCAGCAAGGATACAAGAGTTAACAGCGTGCTCGGAGGAGAACCCTGATTACAGCGACATCGAATTGATACAACACATTGATATGGATGTCATAAAATTAACGAAGCTATTACAAGGTATGTATGATGTAAAATAATATTGGTAATTTGGCATTCATATTATATTTGAAAACAATAAAAAGAAGTAAATCCCTTATGAAATTTAAACAAATTGATAGGGTAAACTAGTAAGCCCGTTCTAGTTCTGGATCCTTTAGACATTTTATATTTCTTAAGCTCTTAGAGGTCAAAGAACAATATTTTACCTGGGTTTTAATGGATTCAGCAATATTCCGAGAGAAATAAAAAACATAAACAACATCAATGAATTTAAAAGGAAAATTATTGAATATGTCAATCAAATAATAATTTATAGGATATCAAAATCTCATGATTACAAAAATTAATTCTAAAAATATTACATTATAAATTTGATATACCTAAATAGGTATTTTAAATCTAAGATGAAATTGTAAAATTGTAATCTAAGACCCGTTTGCTGATACTTAACTTAAGGATTTATGTTCTACTTAAATGCTTATGTTCTACTTTTTCCTCTGCATAAACTGTCACATAAGCGCTTATGTTCTACTTAAATATTTAAGTTTCGTATCAGCAAATGGCCCTAAATGACTTTCAAAGCTAAATAAAGTACATTCATTTCATTCATTCATTAAATTTCTCTCTAGAGATGATTTCCTAATGAGATGAATTTTACTTATACGTTAAAATTGTATTTAAAAAATTTTAATTTTACGTCCCAGGAAAGTTAAATAAAACATATTTTTGGTGACAGAAATATAGATTTTCTAAGCGTACGGTTAAGAGCAATTATATCTTCTACAGGCAAAAACTATTGAACTCATCAATAAACTTGAACCACTTAAAAACTATTACAGTGTGGAGGGCTCACTGCTGTATCGAACCAAATCAAATATTTTATTTTGTTTTTTGTAAATTTTTGTGAATTTTTTTCAACTCTAGTTTTTCATTATTAAATTAAAGAACATATAGAATAAACTTTAGACTTATCCTTATTATGAGCGAATATCTATTTTTAAAATTGATGGCAGTTTATTTACTAAACATCTTTGTTGACTTGGTTCAGTTCAGCAGTGAGGCATCCTTATATATTAGAGCTTAGACTGGAAGTTAGTCTGCCTAATATAACAATAATGCGTCTTCTTTTTCTCACAACTGCAATCAGTACTGCCGGGTGTGAGAGGAGTTTCTAAAAATTGAAGCTTATTAAGAATTATTTAAAGTCCGCAATGAGCACTCTAAGGCTATCTTATCTTGGTATCATGGCCGGAAATCACAGAGAGCATCGAACCTCAAAGAATAATAAAAGATGTTTCCCTGATGAAAAGTAGGAAAGTAAAATTTCTAAGAAATTTTCTGTAAATAAATGAAAAATGCAATATAATTCAATGTAGTTAATT
Organism: Dasysyrphus albostriatus; assembly: GCA_946251815.1. Lineage (NCBI taxonomy): Eukaryota > Metazoa > Arthropoda > Insecta > Diptera > Syrphidae > Dasysyrphus > Dasysyrphus albostriatus. The sequence continues at coordinate 182,149,152 of OX276335.1, forward strand.
AAAAAATTTCAAAAAATATATAAATAGAAAATAAATTACAAAAAATAAACGAATCCTGTTTAATTTAGATAATTAAAGTTTAATTGGAATTACCGTTGTTAATTATTTATTTGATATCCTGAGGTTAGTAATTTGTATCTACAATATGAGAAAATTTTATGTGTAGATATTATGTTATGTGTAGGTATAACTAGCTGAAACCGTGGACAAAATTTTTTTGTTAGTGTGTGACAAAATTACTAGGGCGGCATAGATTTGGTCTGCCCCTAGCGTCGTAAACCTAAGCTATGCCACTGCATAGAATTCATAACAACTCTCTTTTCTTCTGGTGTAATTTATAGCGATAACAAATAATTGATCAAGAGAATCCAAAAAAATTCAGTTTCATTTTTTAAGGGAAAATTAAGAATTGTTTTGAGGATTCATTTTTATATAATCTTCTGAGCCCTCTCAGAATTTAAAACTGGCCAATTGCTTCGGTTACATAGTTTTACATCAAAATAAAAAGTCTATTTTTAAATCCTAACGTGCTTTATAATGAGGTAGAAAGTATTTCAACATAAAAATACCTACTAGTATAATGACTGCTGACTTATTAGAAACAATAATATTTTGTGTGATGCGCCGCCAGAGTGAAACTCTTGACCTTCATTTGCTGTTGTTGTAATGTGTGAAGTTCCGTTTTTTTGCGCACTCAATTTAAACATGATCTAATATCGTTGCTCATCACAACAAGAGTTCTTAGGCTAAACCATATCAATGGTACTTATTTATACATGATCCTCAACTGTTTACTATTTTCAAGAAATATTAATGGGTCGGCCGAAACCCAATGAAAAATTTCATTGGCAAAAACTGAAAACTACAATTTGTTTCATTAATAACGATTTATTGTTTTTTTTGGTCCTATAGAATCACTAAAAACTTTCGTTATTTATTGCATAGTCTTCCACGAAAAGGTTTTTGTAAACTCCAAAAAAAAACTTTTTTATTTAAGTATCCTATACTGTGTTCCAAGGTTCTCTTAACATTTGTGAAATCTGATGTACCCAATTGTCCCTAATTTTTGATGTTTACAAAACTTTAACCCACATAATGTTTTTTGTTTGGCAAAAGCGTACGATATTATTAAAAATAAAATATTTTTGCATTTTCACAAAAAAAAATGTGTGTGTTGTTCATTGTAAAAGTGAAGTAATTTCATTTTTTCTTGAAATGTGTTTAAAAAGCTGAAATAGCGGTATGTACAAGTAATACTAAATTTATTTTTATAGAAAGAGGAAAACAAAATTATGTTTTTTAATAAAATGTTTTTCGAAATTCCCTTTTTTTAAATAAATGTATAGCTTCGCAATAATGTTCATATTAATCTTGAATACATTTTTGGTGGAGATTAATTTAATATTACTATGAACGAAACATATGCATGTGGAATGCTTTTTTTTTTTAAGTTTATGTTTATTGTGGTGAAGAAAAAATTATATAAATTTCTTGATCAGCTTTATTATGAGTTTCGCATGGAAAATATTTCGCCCGAAATTTTTGTGTTCCTCCGGAAATTTAAAAAGCTATTATGAGCTTCGCCTGATATTCTCTTGGCCTTATATCAACAAAAAAACTTGCGCAAAGGTACCCAGTAAGTACCCTCTGTATTTCTTTCGTTCGCCGCCAGAAAATAAGTGACAATTTAAGCTCTTAATTACGAATAATAACGAAATGAGTTCTCACAAAAAAGGGAAATTTTCGTTTTTCGGGCGAAGCTCACAATACGCAAAAAGTGAAATGTCATTTTTTTCCCGTGGAATGTTGTTCACGAAAAACTCACAATAAGGAAGGCTGGATATGTTTGGTTTATTGAAAATAAATTTATTAAATTAAAAGAAAACAAAAACAGTTTGTAAGGTCCACGAAACCAATATTTAAAGTAGGGAAAAGATTTTGTTGACCTACAAAAATTAAAAAAAGGCAATTTAAAATCCTCAAGAAGGCAAAAACAAAATTTTGGTCATGACACTTGACCGTTTCATATTCCTTGCTGAAAATAATAGTTTTGCTCCAGAGATTTTTTGTCAAAAAATGACAGGCCGCAAGAATTGTTTTTGTATGTGTCTGAATATAACTTACATAGACTAAGAGCTGGCAGCATATTTTTGGGTTGAACATATAACCAAAAAATGAGTATGAGGGTCCGTAGGTGAATGCACCTTGACATAAAATTCAAAAGTATGGCAGGATTTTTTTGGCGCCCATGGTAAGGACGAGGGGTTGAAAATAGCTTTGACATTTATTTAAGTCCACATAGTCTAATTTTTACGATCCGATTAATAAAACTCAAGATATAAACTTTTTATCAAGAGATATTTGGAGAATTAAAAAAATCATAAAAAAATCTCCTAAATAAAGCCTATAGGGTTCGCTCCAAAAGCTCATACTCGTATCTTGAGTCTTTTTTCAAATTAAAATAAAAGTCTGTGATCTTAAAGAAAATGACAGAGTTTTGTTTTCAACCCAAAAATATGCTGCCAGCTCTTAGAATAAATAGAAATTGGGCAAAAATTACATTTAGCTAGAGCCTAAACAGGTGAATTGATTATATACCTATTAAAAATAGGTCAACCCATTCAGACTCTAGCTGGTTGTAAAGGAGACATGGATTGTAAATACATTTATGGAGTTTTCATATTTTTACCAAAAACCGCAAATATGCACATTCAAAAAACGACAAAATTATTATTGGTATTTTTATACAATATCGGACAAAACATTTGCAACTAGAATTGAAACCAAGCAATTCCTTCAAATTCATAAATGTTTTAATTCAAAAAAAATTTCAATGCTTGCATATTTTAAAAGCTGTTTATTTAACGTAAATAAAAATATAAAGTTTTAAGAACTCTAATTATCTACGTTGAAATGTATCAAGAAACCTCAAATTAGCACACGACAAAATGATTGCAACTCAATTAAAATACAAAAACACTTAAATTAATTAATTTTTAGTGGCAGAGCCATTGTTTTCGATGACTGCCTTGCATTTTCGTGATATTAATTCAATTATTTATTTTATAAAATTAAGTGAAATCTCATTGCCGTCCTTATTCTTCTAACAAAATTTTGACATTTTCCCCATTAATTTTGGATTTGACGACTCCCAAGGACTTTTTATACTTTGGTTTACCATAAATGCTCTTGAACGGATCAAATTTTATGACACTGAATTATAAACCCTTTTATCATTGAAAATTCATCAGAAGCATTTTTTCATGCTCAAATACATAAATTATTTATTTTCAGAAACCATCACAAAATTTCGTTCTAAAAAAGCACCTCCATTGATACTCCTTTATTCGTTGGAAAAAGCGATATGGAATTGGATAGAATACCACCCACTTGAATTCCAAGATTTACAGAGAGGAGTCAACAGAGACATATCTTCGTAATGAAACCAATTCTATTTTGTTTAGTTTACTTCATTTTAGTTTCAACAGGTGCTGGGAACCCTTACTAGATTTCGTTGAAGCATACAAAGCTGAAAACAAAAAGAGCAAGACCACTGTATGGTCACTGCAAATGCTTTTGCTTATCCTCAATCCAGTAAGAACATTTATTGTCTATTTGAATTATAGTTGTATCTTTAAATTAAATCAGTTTAATTTAACAAATTTTCAAACTTAATATTTTAAAGGCATCTCTAGAAGCAACCGTCAATGAACTCCAGCAAATGGATAAAGAAAAAGAAAAGGAAAAAGATAAGGACCGAGTACAGAGCAAAGTTCCAACATCTCGTGACAAAGATTACTCTTCTAAACAATTTATTGAAAGTGTTAAACGTGGCCTAGGTCCACATTCTCCTTCCAAGCAGGTTACCGAATCGGCAGCTATTGCTTGTGTGAAGCTTTGCAAAGCCTCAACTTATATAAACATCAACGATTCAAACAACGTCATTTTCAAATTAGTCCAGTACATTATAAATGATCTTAAAGCTCTGCTTTTTAACCCAGTCAAACCTTTTTCTCGTGGTCAAGGGTACAATTTTGCAGATATAGAACTTATGATTGATTGTTGGGTATCATGTTTCCGTATCAATCCGCATAATATCGAAGCCCTGAAGGTGTGTTTGAACTTATCATCACCACCTGCTTATCATTTTGTAATTGTGTGTGCATTATTGAGGTGAGTCTTAAACTTTTGCTTTCTTGATGTCTTGTTTTTTTTTTTTTTAATATTTTTGTGTGTGTTCAGACTTGCCCACATCTACGTAGACTTTCGAATGCCGAACAAAAATCCATTTAGAATTGTTAACCAACCTCGACTACCCTGGTGGCCACAAACTGATGTTGTTCATTACCGTTCTGCAGAATTAAGAGCACTCTTTACAGATACATTGAATAAGGCTACGCAAGGTTATATTGCTCATACTCCACTTCGTATGATTACTTCATTAACCCTGAAGTCAAAAGATGCACAAAAAGGGCTTGCACGGGCCGAAGAAGGACCAGCACATAAAATGTTGCTGTTACTTCTTGTTCGTTTGATACACGCTGATCCCACTTTGCTTTTAAATGTAACACGTTTGAGCTAAGAAAAAAAAAGTAGTTCCTTTAAAACAATTTTGTTCCTTTCTAGACGCAGGGAAAAGTCGCACATGAAGTACAGAGTTCAACACTGGAACTTATAAATGGTCTTGTTAGTCTAGTTCATCAACCAACAATGCCTGACGTTGCACAAGAAGCCATGGAAGCATTATTAGCTCTACATTCGCCTGAAAAAATTGAAGTTTGGAATCCAGAAGCACCAATTAACACTTTTTGGGACGTTAGCTCCCAGGTTCTTTTCTCCATTTCACAAAAACTTATTCAGCACCAGATCGCTAACTATACAGATGTATTAAAATGGCTACGTGAGATTTTGATCTGTAGGAATACATTTCTTCAGAGACATAAGGACTATGCTCATGTTGGAAGTCAAATAGCAATATGCAAACAAGCACATATTAAGCTTGAAGTCGTGTTCTTCATGTACCTTTGGTCAGTTGATTTAGATGCTGTTATAACTTCGTTATCTTGTCTTGGTTTATTGGTTGAAGAAGCAGAAATAAGATACGGACAGGATGAGATGGCAGTTGGATTTGTAATGCCAAATTATCACATCTACCAAGAATTGGCACAATTATCAACTGGTAAATATACAAATAACTAAAAATAAATTAGAAAAAAAATATTTCAAATTCTTTTTTGCAGCAAGTACCGATACTAGATTTTGTTTTTACGAAAATGTTCATGGAAACTCAGTTTTAAGTAAGAAAATTGTCAAAATAAGTTTTCAAAAGGTATTAAAAATATTATTATTAATGTAGGTCGGATGGTGCTTCAAAAAAGAATCATGTTGCTTTTACGTAAAATCGAAGTATGTGCGAATGGAGTTCAACCAGCGTGGGAGGAAACGTTCAGGTAATTTTAAGCAATTTATTTGTTTATGCATAGCTATTTTCTAATCTTTAGTACTAATCCGCAACTGTAAGTGCATACAGATCTTCGATAAAACTAAATATAACATCTGATAGATCACAAAATAGTCATTTGAGATCAATCAGCGGTAGATTTTTTCTATTCGTAAAAAATACAATTATGCATTTAATTTCATTAAAACAATCCTACACAGATTTAAGTTTTATGCATCACATAATTTTTTGTTAGGAATTGGGAAGCAATCAGCAAAATTCTTCAATCTTATCCTAAGTGCAAAACTGAAGATGGACAAGCTGAAGTTTTTCATCGTGGCATGGGAAAACGTAGAGCTTCTCACCAAAGTTCCGAACACGATTTAGAAGAACAAATTACCGAATGGGCTAACATGACATGGTTTTTGTTGGCACTCGGTGGAGTGTGCTTACAAAGACCACGTTCATTACGGGTACCAGTTAATATAAATCAAAATATTCAAAACTGTCAGAGCAGCCAAAGTAGCCAAAATATTACGAATAATCCCATCAGTTCGCACAGCCAACTTAACAATCCACACAGCACAAATAATCAAAATATATCGCACAACTCAACAATGCCACTGAACCCGAATATTAGTGTGTCATTGGGATCATTGGCCCAGAACTCAGTGAACTCTGTATCGAGTTCAGTGAGTTCCGGACGAGGTTCCCTGCATCCGAGTACAATATCACTGGTAACCACTACTATTGTAATTCCACCACCGCAGGAGATCCAGTATTGTCCAGTAACACAGTAAGATTTCATTTATTAATTCGCAAAGAAAATGCCTAACAGTTCTTTTTTTAGATTCATTGGGCAACTTCTGCGGCTATTGGTTTGCAGTAACGAAAAGATTGGTTTAAATATTCAAAAGAATGTCAAAGAGCTAGTTGGAGAAGAAATGTCTCCTCAGCTCTACCCCATTCTTTTTGATCAAATACGAGCTATTGTTGAAAAGTTTTTCGATCAACAAGGCCAAGTTAATGTTACCGATATAAATACTCAGTTCATTGAACACACCATATACATTATGAAGTCCATACTAGATCCAAAGCCTAGCAAGGATCAAAATGATCAACCTGCACCTTCTGAACACTTAGGAGTCACAAGTATTGAAGGAATGATGTTGGGCATCGTTCGATATGTTCGTCACTTAGATATGACTGTCTATGCCATTCGAATTAAAACTAAACTGTGTCAGTTGGTCGAGGTGATGATGAAGAGAAGAGATGACTTGGCCTTTAGACAAGAAATGAAATTTCGTAACAAACTTGTAGAATATCTTACCGACTGGGTAATGGGTACATCACATCAGATTGCTCCACCAAGTTCAGTTGATGCTTCAATGATGACCAAGTTTGTCTATAGTCTTTTCAGTCGAATATATTAAAAACTTTATTATTTTAGCACATCTCTCATTTTTCGAGACCTGGATCAAGCTTGCATGGAAGCTGTTGCAGCTTTGCTTCGTGGACTTCCCTTGCAACCAGAAGAATCGGATCGGGGAGATCTTATGGATGCAAAAAGCGCATTGTTTCTTAAGTATTGATAAAAAAGCTATTAGTTCAAAGTCGGTTGTTTAAAAATGATTTCACTCTTTCCAGGTATTTCACTCTGTTCATGAATTTGTTAAATGACTGCATCGATAGCTCAGAAGCTGAAAAAGATCTTCAAAATTCACAAATGCTTCCTCCACGACCTCGAATGGCTGCGGGCAAATTAACAGCTCTGCGTAATGCTACGATCCAAGCAATGTCTAATTTGTTGGGAGCCAATATTGATTCTGGGCTAATGCACTCTATCGATTTGGGCTACAATCCAGACTTACAAACCCGAGCGGCTTTTATGGAAGTCCTCACACAAATTCTGCAGCAAGGAACTGAATTTGATACACTCGCCGAAACAGTATTGGCTGATAGGTTCGAGCAACTTGTTCAACTAGTGACAATGATTAGCGATAAGGGAGAATTGCCTATTGCAATGGCTCTTGCTAATGTTGTCACAACATCTCAAATGGACGAACTAGCTAGAGTACTTGTGACACTTTTTGATGCAAAGCACTTATTAGCACCTCTGCTGTGGAACATGTTTTATAGAGAAGTAGAGGTTTCCGATTGTATGCAGACCTTGTTTCGCGGCAATTCGTTGGGTAGCAAAATTATGGCGTTTTGTTTCAAGATTTACGGTGCAAGTTATTTGCAAAGCCTTTTAGAACCACTTATCCGACCCCTTTTGGATGATCCAAATACAAGTTTTGAAGTCGATACCGCAAGGTAATTTAATTAGTAAATTAAATAAAAAATATAATGACATATAATTTAATTTTCAGACTGGAACAAGCAGATGATTTAGACAAAAACCGAGCTAATTTAGTAGCTTTGACACAGAAAGTTTTTGATGCTATTATCAATTCAGCAGATCGTTTCCCACCGCAATTACGTTCAATGTGTCACTGTTTATATCAAGTTTTAAGTAAGAGGTTTCCAAACCTATTGCAGAATAACATTGGAGCTGTTGGAACTGTGATATTTTTGAGATTTATTAATCCGGCAATTGGTAAATTTTTATTTTTAATTGTAGTTATAATAAATTATACATAAATATTTTAAAAAAAATGTTTCTTCAAAATCAGTATGTAATTTTTTTGTATAACGCGCCTGGTATGTGGTCTTCTTTATGTAAAATATGGACCTAGTGTATAATACATTTTAGTATAACTGGGAGGCACAAGATAACCTGCCTCCAAAAATATCAGTTTTATTCTTAAAGATATTTCTATTTGCTTGGATATTATTTTAATATTGAAAAAAACATACATTATCCTTGGATCAGTTATTCAAAGGCGGCTTCAACTTCGACTCGTTACAATAAGGGTATTCATGCAAAAGCGTAAACGTTTATGATGGCCTTACACTGTTGTATGAATACCCTTAATATTTTTTTGAAAAATAGTTTATTAAGAATACTAGTCTCCCCTCCCCCATTGTGTCAAAATTGGACACCACTCAGAAGCTAGCCTTAAAATATTGAAGTTAAAAACAATATTTATATTTAATATTTTTAAATATGTACATAAATCCGCAGTATAAAATGGTACTTAACTAAGTGCCTAATTTTGTGATTCGCACACTCCCCGTGGTTATGGCTTTTCAACAAAATAAAATTTATCCAAATCGGTCGAATACTTTTTAAGAAAATGGTATACAATTTATTTAAAGCTATTGATATATACAAAGCTAACGAATATTAATGAATGCTAAATGGTAATGATTTTTTTTAATCGGTCTTAGATTGATTGAGTAAACAAATAAATAGTAATAATCGTCATTTCCCTTTCGTAGCTAATTTTGTTTTTATAGCCGAGATTTTTATAAACCAGAACATTTCAATGATAAAGACAGGAATTGGGCTTTTAGGGAAATCCCCTGCCATACAACGCAACGGTTAAGTAAAAGCTTATTTATTTCGAAAATGAAAAAAAAAAAATTAAAATAATACTGCTCAGTACCTCATTTCATAACCATTAGCAAAATCAATTTAGAAAAAAACTAGTTTAAAAACATCGTTCAGTTTTACAATCGTAATAAAATTATTGGATATGAATTTAATAAAATTTTAAAGTGAAAATTAGTTTTAATTTGACACACTTCACCGTTGAATATTTTTTATATACACATACCTATTTAGCATTTAACATAAATAATAAAATATATTATATATTATTTTTAGTTTCCCCACAAGAACTTGGAATAGTTGGCAAACAAGTTCCAAGCACAGCAAAACGAGGCTTAATGTTGATGTCTAAAATACTTCAAAACATCGCAAATCATGTTGAATTTTCCAAGGAGCAACATATGCTTTGTTTCAATGATTTTCTGCGTGCACACTTTGAAGCTGGCCGCAGATTCTTCATCCAAATAGCATCTGACTGCGAAACTGTTGACCAAACATCACATAGCATGAGTTTTATATCAGATGCCAATGTTTTAGCCCTACATCGTTTACTATGGACTCATCAGGAAAAAATCGGTGATTATTTATCAAGCAGTCGAGATCATAAAGCTGTTGGACGACGACCTTTTGATAAAATGGCAACTTTATTGGCATATTTAGGTCCACCGGAACATAAACCTGTTGATTCACAGTGAGTTAAATAGTTGGTGCAAATTAAAAAAAATCAATTTCATCTTCTCAATAGTAAATAGATTCTTACTCTCATGCAACTTGGAGGGAACGTTTTTAAAAATGTTCCAAGCATTTTTTTTTTTTGAAAAAAAAACTGTTGGAAGAAGGTGAAAGATTTTTAAATTGAAAAATTTGTTATAGAAGCTTTAATTTGATGATTTATTATAAAACAACATATAACTATCTTAAATTATTTTCATTATAAATGAATATCCCCTGAATATGTCAGGAAAATCGAAGAAACGTTGGAAAAGAAAATGAAACAGAATTATTTCTATTTTAATTTGCATAATAATTGATATTTATTTATTTAAAAACTACTTTTAATCTTTTTCCTTATAGCATGATGTTTTCTTCATTCGCACGATGGAGTTCCATTGACATGTCATCAACAAACTTCGAGGAAATTATGGTAAAGCATCAAATGCATGAAAAGGAAGAATTCAAGACCTTGAAATCGATGAATATCTTCTACCAAGCAGGCACAAGCAAAGCCGGATATCCAGTATTTTATTACATAGCAAGAAGATATAAGTAATTTGAAGTTTAATCAATTTTATTCTTCAGTCAAGTAAAGTCATTTTCTTTCTATAGAATCGGCGAGACAAATGGAGATCTACTTATTTACCACGTAATTCTAAGTCTAAAACCATTTTGTCACTCACCGTTTGAAGTCGTGATAGATTTTACCCATACCTGCTCAGACAATCGATTCCGTACAGAGTTTCTTCAAAAGTGGTTTTATGTACTGCCTGCTGTAGCGTATGAAAATGTTAACGCTGTGTTTATTTACAATTGCAACTCTTGGGTTCGAGAATATACGAAATTCCATGACAGAATATTAGCTCCTTTGAAGGTTGGCTGCAGTCAATTGAACGAAGGCAAATAAATTGTATGTTTACTTTTTTATTTTAGGGCAACCGGAAGTTAATATTTCTTGATGCTCCAAGTAAACTAAATGACTTCATAGACCCGGAACATCAAAAGCTCCCTGGGGCAACATTATCACTGGATGAAGACTTAAAAGTATTTAGCAATGCTCTTAAATTGAGCCACAAAGATACCAAAGTTGCAATTAAAGTTGGACCGACAGCCCTACAAATTGCTTCTGCTGAAAAAACTAAAGTCTTAGCACACTCTGTGTTACTCAACGATGTTTATTATGCCTCTGAAATAGAGGAAGTCTGCTTGGTCGATGATAACCAGTTTACTCTATCCATTGCCAACGAAAGTGGTCAACTAAGTTTTATTCATAACGATTGTGATAATATTGTCCAAGCCATCATTCATATTCGCAATAGATGGGAACTAAGTCAGCCAGACTCAGTAACTGTTCATCAGAAAATTCGACCAAAAGATGTCCCTGGAACACTGCTTAATATGGCTCTGTTAAATTTGGGCTCTTCCGATCCAAATCTTAGGACAGCTGCCTATAACTTACTTTGTGCTCTAACGGCTACCTTTGATTTGAAAATTGAGGGGCAGTTGTTGGAAACTCAAGGACTATGCATACCATCGAACAATACTATATTTATTAAGTCGGTTAGCGAAAAACTAGCAACTAATGAACCCCACCTAACATTGGAATTCCTTGAAGAATGTATTCAGGGATTCCAAAGAAGTACAATTGAATTAAAGCATTTGTGCTTAGAATATATGACACCGTGGCTTAAGAATCTTGTTAAGTTTTGTAAATCTAATGATGATTCAAAGAAATTGAAGGTGTCTCAAATTTTGGATAAACTTATATGCCTGACAATTGAACAAAAGGAAATGTATCCATCAGTTCAGGCTAAAATCTGGGGATCTATTGGTCAGATTCCAGAACTAATTGACATGGTTCTAGATAATTTCTTACACAAATCCATTACATATGGACTTGGATCGCCACAGGTAGAAATTATGGCAGATACAGCAGTAGCTTTGGCCTCTGCTAATGTGCAACTAGTTTCTAAAAAGGTTATAACTCGTATGTGTCGGGTAATGGACAAAACTTGCGCAAATCCTACTCAGTACCTAGAGCAACATATGATGTGGGACGATATAGCAATTTTGGGACGTTACCTTCTTATGTTATCGTTCAATAATTGTTTAGATGTGGCAACACATTTGCCTTATTTGTTTCACAACATCACTTTTTTGGTAAGTTTACCTACAAACAAATTTTCAATGTTTGAATTTACTTTTTATTTATATATTTATTCTATCACTTGTTATTCATGATCTTTGCAGGTATGTTCCGGATCGTTATCCATGCGTGCATCGACGCATGGTCTTGTTATAAATATTATTCATTCACTTTGTACCTGCACCAAACCGTCATTCTCTGAGGAAGCCCAGCGGGTTCTTCGCCTTTCCTTGGATGAATTTTCTTTACCAAAATTCTATTTGCTCTTTGGCATTAGCAAAGTCAAATCAGCAGCAGTAACAGCTTTTCGTTCAAGTTGCCGCCATCCACCCGACAAATGGTTAGGCAATGAACGAGTTTCACAACCTCTACCAGCTGACAGAGAACGCCTGTCCTTGCCATCTCTTGAAGTTATAACCGACGCTCTTCTGGAAATAATGGAAGCTTGCATGCGGGACTACCCTGATTGTGAATGGTTGCAGACATGGACATCACTTTCAAGGAGTTTTGCTTTTTGTTATAATCCCGCACTTCAACCAAGAGCTCTAATAGTTTATGGATGCATTAGTAAGAGTGTAACTGATCAAGAAGTGAAGCAACTTCTAAGGATTCTTGTCAAAGCTCTCGAATCATTCAACGATATAATTCTCATAGAGGCTCTAGTTATGTGTTTAACACGAATTCAACCACTTTTAAGACCAGTAGGAAACTATTTTTTAAGTTTGACATAAATACTCTAAATATATTCTTTTTAATATTAGGAATCACCGATCCACCGAGCACTTTTTTGGGTAGCCATATCAGTGTTGCAACTAGATGAAATAACTTTGTATGGAGCTGGATTAGCTTTGCTGGAACAAAATTTGCATACGCTTAAATCACAAGGATCTTTTGATAAGATGAATATTTCGGATGTTATGTTAAGTACACGTGAACCACTCGAATGGCATTTCAAGCAATTGGATCACGCTGTTGGACTCTCGTTTAGAAGCAATTTTCATTTTGCTCTAGTTGGTCATTTGATAAAGGTTTTTTTTTTCAAAACGAAATTGTATTAACTTTTTTTTAAATAAATATTTTTTTTGCAGGGATTCCGTCATCCAACTCCTACAACAGTCTCACGCACTTCACGAGTTCTGACAATGCTTCTTGGTATAATATCGAAACCTGTTCGAAGGGATAAATTTGAAGTAACACCAGATAGTGTTGCATATTTGACAGCTTTGGTTGCTGTATCGGAAGAAGTGCGTTCCAGATGTCATGTAAAACATGCTTTACCTAGATGGCCAACTGAAATGAGCACTGAAAATTCAGATGCAGGAAATTCAACTTTGCAAAACGTAAAAACTAATATTTTCGAAAATTCAGTTAGTATTTTCATATTTATGTTTATATTCTTAGCTTGGAATGCCTCTTTCACGGCGACAGAAATCTTGGGATATTCTTGATCAATCCGCTTTGTCATTTGCGCGACATCATAAAGTTCCACCACATCAGGTATAACAACATTTTGTTTTTGTATTTGTTTATTATAAATTTACTAGAAGAAAACCATTGATAAAGCCTGCCGCCCTATCATAGAATCCTTCGTAGCAAGGTTACGAATACACCTGCAAATACGCAGCACAAACCCCGATCGAAATCAGGAAAAGTATTGCCACAAAGAAACTCTCTATTTGTACCTTCGCAATCAAGTTTCGTCAAAATATAAAAAGCAAAACAAAAATTAAATTTTTTTACCTTTTGTATTGTTAAAAGTGAAAATATTAGCAGTTGTGGTTTTTACAATGGAATATTTACTTGTTCTCAAAAGAATTCCTCATTGTTTCAGAAATCTGTTTTCTTGAAACAATTTTATTCGCCATTAATATTTTCGCTCTATTTTTGTTATTAGTTTTTTTACTTATCTTTTGTTTTATTTCTATATTATTATGCATTAAGTTTTATAATACTGTTTTGTATTGGTTTTTTTAATTTTACTCCGATTGAAATATTAGTTAGTTAAACGAATTGTCAAACTTATCATTCATATATGTAGCTATGCGAGGTTTGAAAATACCATTATTAAAAATGTTGTCACGGCCTTAAACCGTGGCAAAATACTCATGAGTATCTTGGCAGCTTTTGAACGCTTTGGAACGCATAAAACTACTCTCCCATGTAAAGTTAACATTTTTTTTGTTTTTTTTTTATAATTAACTTAAAGCTAGACAAAAAAAAAACTAGCCTACTTATCAATATCTTACCACTCTAAGTTACATTATAAAACCTTAATGCGAATGCATTTCGGTCTCATGTATGAGAGAATGTGCAGTTGACAGTACTAGAATAGGGTTTTCATCCACTCATAAGTACTTTGCTACTTCATAAGGAAAACGGCTAATGAATTGCATTTCCATCAATTTGAAATTTGTAATGGATTTTCACTTTAACTCGAAATGAAATTTCATGTTCAACGTATTCGAAAATTTTGCGTTTTTCCCATTTTAAATTGTATTGAAAGCTATTGAAAACAGAAAAAAGTCAATTTTAAAGAAAAAAAGAAAGAATTAATTGATAATTTTACGACACAAATTCAATGCCTTTGTTCTTTGGCCAGATAAAAAAAGTTAATTCTTATTCAGTGCAGTTTTTTCTTTTGCGTTATGTATTAAAATGTATTAATCGAAATAGGAAGTTTTACAACACCTTTTTCCTTTTGCTAAAATTTTGCTCACTAGCATCCGACTGCACTTATTCACAACAAATAATCCCAAATAAAACGAATGCAGAACACTGTTTTTCGTTACCGAAATTCCAATTTACAATTGAAGCATGGTCCTTTGGTTTTCCTAATTGAAACAAAGCCTATACCTGATAAAAATATAAATAGACCGACGCAATTAAGGATAATTTGTCGATATAGATTGATGCCATTATTTATGTGACTTTGTTATTTTAATATAGGCAATATCATATTTATAGCTTATAAGAAAAGATTTTTGTTAAACAACAAATAAAATATTTTCTTATTCAATTCATTAAATATTGAGATGAAAAATCTTTCAGAAAAATGACATAAGATATACACACTTTACAACAATTGGTGTCCATTCCAGTTTTAAATATCGAAGGCTGGTACTTGAAAATTTAAGTATGTCAATCAAAACATATGTGCACTTGTAGTCATACAATTATAAAGCTTAACATTTAGTTCAAAATAAAGAAATTCAGACTAAATAAACTTGTTTTACAAAGTATGTATTTAATATTAGGAATTGAAAATAACAATTTTTTTACTTTAAACTTAGTTTTAGGAAATATTTGTTTACATGGCATTAGGCCAAGTGAACATATAATCAAGCCATCTGCAATCAAGAACATTAACATTGAATTTACTGTATTTTGGAATACGTTTTAACTTTTTTGCAGTTAGTATTTGGTTGGAAATTTCCAGCCTATTATGGTTGTCAATTATTAAATTGATAATTGATAAATTTAAAATTCTATGTTTAAAACCCCAACCGAGAAAAGTTTTGACCTTTGTGATTGATGCAGACCGTAGCAAATTACAAGAAAATTAAAAATTATAAAAGAAAAGTCGACCAGATTTTTAATAAAAATTTTAAGGTTTATCAACTATCAATTTGATAATTGACAACCATAATAGGGCCGTCCTTCTGTGTTATTATTTCGGCCATTTTCCAATTTTATTGATCAGCTCTGAACATTGGGACGGGGTTATTTTTCTTACTCTTGTTAGGTTTATTCCACACAAAAAACTGCCCTTTTTGTTTTGCTCCAAAAATTTTTTATGAAGTTCAAATCGGGGATTTGTTCAGGCCACTCTAGAATTTGGATATAGTTCGATTGAAACCAGTATTTGATGATCAGAGATGAATTCTTCAGGTCGTTATCTGGTTAAAAGGACCAGGGGAGGCGGAAATTACTGAAATAATCCTTATTCAAATGATTTTCCAAAAGATCTTTGATCTCTTATTTTCCCATTGATCTAAATAAAAGAACCAATTGCAGATTACGTGAAATAAATATCTCCAAACCTTCACCACGGCTAAACTGTTTTTTTGTGTATTTGAGGTCTATTTATTTTAATGGAGGACACTTGAAGGATGATCTGCCATCTTTTCTAAGAACAATAATCTTCGATTCATCGTCACCGCCTTAGATGACCAAATTCCAAAAATTCTCGCTCGTGTGGAACCATTACCTTCGTGCAGTATTTTTTTTCGACACATTTGCCCTACGTCTTGTCCACAAATATTTGTTTCATAAAGTGATGTTCCATGTGGTTTTTGTCAGTATTTTTACATAGTAATCCATCTCATTTCGAGCTCTTATTGCACGGATATTAGAAATGACTCCGACTTGCTTGGTCTGATAAGTTTCCTATCTCCAGCAGGAATCGTTTTACGCGGCCTTTTTTTCGGGAATATCACATTTTTATTTTAGTTTGTATAATACTGCACTACGTTGCTTACATAACCCCCCAAAAAACATAAAATTTGTGTTACTTTAATAATAATGTGGTTTTGGAAGCATTTCTCGACAATTTTTCTCTAATGTGGAGTGTAGCCTTTTTTTTTACACATTTTAGCTAAGATACATATCAACTTTTTCAAACAAATTATTTAAACATATTTTAGTAAAAAATCGTCGAGTGATGTAATTAAAATAAGTGGCTTAACCATTTGCACTAAACAAACAAGACAAACAAACTTTCTTCTTCGATTGACATGTGTATTCATACAGAGATAAGCAAAACT
This sequence comes from Dasysyrphus albostriatus, assembly GCA_946251815.1. Taxonomy (NCBI): domain Eukaryota; kingdom Metazoa; phylum Arthropoda; class Insecta; order Diptera; family Syrphidae; genus Dasysyrphus; species Dasysyrphus albostriatus. The sequence continues at coordinate 182,165,711 of OX276335.1, forward strand.
ATTAACCATGAGAGAAATAAGAGATAGAAAAATATTTTTAGAATTTATAGTAGTAATTGGCTGAGTGGCCTAATTACGTGGCCACAAGTGTACATACAAAATTGGACCACTCAGACAAAAATTAACTGTACTCTGATAAATATGACAAATAAACGCAATGTTATCACTGGGTACCATTTATATTAAATAGGGGAAATAAGGGAAACAAATTTCGTCTTTAAGGGTGTATTTAGTAGGTTCAGTAGGCTAAGTCAATGGTTTTTTTCTTGAGAAATAAAAACAAGCTTAAAAGCATTTATTAAAATTGTGTGTTGTGCTATCTACTCGTAAGAAAAATATAAATAACTAAATTAATTTTCCTTTTCTCTGTTTCGTTCTTAATCTTATTTCGTATGCCTGCTGAATGCTGCTTGCATTAAACTATCCTGGGTTTCTAATCAAAACTAATATAAAATTTTTCTACTTAATTATATTTTAAAAATGATTTGAACATTTTTAATTTTAAAAACATATATTATTTTACACTGCTCCATGATTATGTTGCCCATAAATGTTATTTAATTTCTGTTATATTATCAAAAATGTATTATATTTATATAATTATAATTTGCATGTTATTATCAATTTATTTTACCGTTTCTGATTCAAACAAATCCCATATAATTTGAACTTTGTGATTCAAAAAAATTACAAAATAAAAAAAAAAAGAATGCACGAGTTTTGTTCAAAACTCAACGATCATTTTCGGTACCAACGACAAAAGATCCAAATAACTCAAATGGAATCGATGAACGACAGGTATTTTTTTTTTCTTTAAATAAAGAATATTTTTTTTCTTACGTAAACAAAATAAGAACACTGCTTAATACAGCCCCACAATGTAAAATGAAATATTCCGATTTTCTAAAGTAGAATGAACCGCAAGTCCAACTGCATTGCTTTGCATTGTATTACGACAGTACTCGTAATTAATTTAATAACACGAAAATTGTACTTCACTTTTTGCAACTTATTTAAAGCAAAAAGAATTTAAATGGTTTCGAAATATTTGTGTAGTGTATGTTTATAGATTTATTTTTTCCTTTTTTTTGTAAAGTATTTCAATTGTTTCCATAGTATTTACACTTTACACAACACTTACTATGAAACAAAATGAATTTGAAATTAAATTTGCTTTGTTTCTTGTACTTAAAACATTAAGCAAGAGCCAAGAACATAATTGTGATTGTAAAACATTCTTACTTTGTCTAAAATATTTACTTTAAATCAAAGAAAAATTCTATGTATAAATTATCACTTTTGGAGCTCTAAAGATCATACACTGCGCTTCAACTGAAAAGACACACAAAATTTTCAAATTAACTTTGTCCATTTTTTCCAAACATTGTGCATTAATGAATCATTTGATGATGTATATTGTTTTTTTATAATGTTGGAAAAATAAATTAGAGAGCATAATTCAAAAAGTAATGCTATTTTTTCCGGCTCTCTTCCAAAGTTTTTCACATCGAAAAATGCTGTTTTTTGCATCAACTGAATAGACACACATATTGGTGATAAAAGTAAATAGAAGGAAGTGAAATTACTTTTTTTTGAAAAAGTATTTTATTTGGTAATTCTAGTAGTGGGTAGTGTCACTTTTTTTCATTATAGTTTCATTAAGTTAAATTCATTTGCGTAATCCAGCTAAATCCAGTCTGCAATTGAAGATTTTCTGTCCTTAAACTGATAGCCAGACTCTTTAACTATTTGTACTAACCATCCCCAAAATCTCAAAAAAGAAATGTATTTTTCGATGTGGAATACTTTGGAAGATAGCCGGAGAAAAAATAGCGGTGCTTTTTGAATTATTCTTTCTGATTTATTTTCCCAACATTATAAAAAAAAACAATATACATCATCAAATTATTCCTTAACACACAATGTTTGAAAAAAATGGACAAAGTTCTTTTGAAAATTTGTGTGTCTATTCAGTTGAAGCGAAGTGTGTGAATGGTTTTACGTATTATTTGAAAAGTTCATTGAAAATTCAATAACTCCAACAATTGTACTGCTATACACAATAATTAAGTTCACTTTTCAAGCTGTAGTTTAAAAAATTTTCCCAACATCTCAACAAATTTTAAATCTGCTCACGCACAAACTCACTCACTCGCTCAGTCTCTCAACTATTCATTTATTCTTTGATTCACTTACCTCCTTCACTTTCAGCGCACGTTGGCATGTTGTAGCTTATGTCCTTCCGATTGTGCCACCAAAAACGTCTTCTCTTCCTAGATAAATAAAATCACCCCAGAACAATCCTTAATATCAAAGCTGGGGCATTGCTCATATGTCTTGTCCAAGAGCTCTTAGAGCACGGAATTAAATATAAATAAAAAATGTATATAAAGCTTACTGACGATGGAAGCATAGCTTCCGAAATGCATATAAGTAAATAAATAAATAAAATAAGTGTTTTCAGTTATTTAAATAAGTATCTTTTATTTATTATATGAAAAAAGCACCTTAAAAATTTCCAAAATCAACTTTCCGTATTGTCAGAAGGGGAACACATCCATAGAACACATACATAGTATAGTTATCTCACTTACTTATAATTTAAAACACCAACAAACTTTTTTTCTTAGATATTTGAATTTTCGAAAAAAAGCTTTTGTGTTGTTTTTTTTTGTTTTTGAACTTGAAATAAAAGAGTATATTCTTAGTGTTAAGAGTTGTCAATTAAAAGCTAATCAATGGTTCTTAAAAGAATTTGTAGAGCCTCAACAAAAGAAGTAAATAATAGTAAAACGGTGTTTTTAAAAGGGATGATTAGTACTTTCAGATTCCTAAACGATTTTTTTTTTTTTACAGAAATAATTTTTTTATTACTTCAAAAATACAGATAAAACGATATTTATGCCTAATCCAGAGTATAAATAAATTCTATGTAATTTCTCGGCAAAAAAATGGGAAACGTTGTTGACCTATGTTACCTTCACACAAAATTGTCAGAAAAAGCAATTCGAGTAACTGTTTTTTGTTTGTATTGACAAAAAAAACTGCACACTTGCAATAATTATTATTATAATTAAACAAGAAAACATACCCTACAAATAAAAAAAAAACACATTTTGCAAAAATGTCCGTTTCACAATACACTAGCATGGTAGCATATTTAAAAATTTACGTAAACTCGTGTCTGTTGTTTGTTATATTTTTAATTAAAGAAATCATTTTAATATACAATTTTTAATCCAATCCCTTTTTCTATTTTTTGTTATAGGAGCGCGGCTCGCGTTCTTCAGTTTCCAATGAATCGAATGTCCTCCTTGATCCCGAAGTTCTCCCTGATCTATCTATACAAGCACTTGTGTTAACTGTACTTGCAACGTTAGTAAAGTATTCTACCGACGAAAGTGAAACAAGAGTTTTATATCAGTACCTGGCGGAAGGATCTGTAGTGTTTCCAAAAGTTTTCCCAGTGATGTAAATTTATAAAAAAAACATAAATGATTTTATTTTAGGTAGCTATTTTTATATTACGACCTTCTTCAAATTTCAGCCACTCTTTGCTGGATCAAAAGATCAACAATATTCTATCCGTGTCCCATGATCAAGTTGTTCTCAACTCAGTCCAAAACATAATACAAAATATGCTTGCCAGTGAGGACCCATCACAGCAGCAGCTACATTTCCTTCAAAGTTGTGGCTTTGGTGGACTTTGGCGATTTGCCGGACCATTTACAAAAGTTTGTTGCTATCGAAAAGAGAAACAATTTACAATTTAAATTTGTATTTTTTTCTTTTTTTAGTATAATATGATGGGAGAATCCTCAGAGCTATTCGTTAATTGCCTTGAAGCAATGGTTGAAACTTGCTTACCTGGAGATGAAACAACCCCAGTGCCACCATCACCACGACAATATAATTTAAGTTCAAGCCTAAGCAGCTTGACTCTGGGGTCACCTACAGATAAAGGTTTTTATGAAACTAATTTATGAAAAATCTAGAAAAAAAAGAACCTGGTTCGTAGATATCCAGTGTATCATTGCATAAAAAATCATCATCATTCCACTCCCATTAGAATGCTATTGAATACTTGTTGAATGTTTCTGAACATTTTTTTAATAATATTTTTTTCTATTTTCCTTGTTGCACAAACAAAATATAAAAACAACAACAACAACAATTCACAATGATGCATACAAAAATTACTAACAATTTTGAAATGCCCATACAATTTATGTATGTATGTATACATTATGTCTATACAACCAATTTAGCTTTTTCAACAGAGTCATTAGATTATGATAATTTTGGCGGCAGTGTTAGCTCTCTGCGTCGTGCATCATGCAGCAAATCGCGTATAAAACATCGATTAGCCGATAGTCCATCTCATTGAAATGAGAGCTTCTGGAGGTGGCAAATAGATTAAAAATATTTTATAATTAGAACCGCTAGCTCTTAAGACTTAATTTAATTGTTTATTTATGCTGCATCAACAAAAAAAAATTGAATTGTGTTAGTAACTTTAAGCCGAAATTTTTTCTAGCAAAACAATCAATTCTGTAAAATAAATAATAACAAAACTAATATTGTATATTGAAGGCAGTATCTGCGTTTGATTATCCTAAGCCTGCGTGCAAACTTTAAAGTTTTAAAGTTCCAGTTCAGTTCAGTTCCTTTAATAATACGTTAGTATTTCTCGACTGTTACGTATAAAAGAAAATGTGTAAAAATAACATTACAGAAATCAGGTTATGTTTTCCTTTTTTTAGAACAGTTTTTGTAGCACCCTTAGGCATAATGATCATTGCATTAAACTATTACGCTAGAGTTTTAAGTTCGAATCCACCTTAAATGTTTCTTTCAGGGTCTCTCTTGTGACAAGTCCTCCAGCGCAGAAAATAATGTACTAAACTCTCCTTGATAACTGCAGGGAACAGAAAGTGCTGGAAAATGGTTGTTGTATTTTCATAAAAAATTGCTTCAAACAAATTATCGCACTCGCTCTTGGCTGTATTGTGGCTAGACATAGACAGTGGTCTATATAAAACCTTCCCAAGCAATGTCTTACTTTAGTTACGTGGTCAAATTCATAATGTTATTTATAACATATTGAACTGATTGACTTACTTAGCCACTGAAGTTTGTTGTCGAAATCTTTTTTAAAGTAGACACGTTCAATGAAGAAGTTTAGGCAACTGTTTAGGGATTGACTAGCTGGACAACCAAGGGTACTGTTAGAAAATCTAATAAATACAACTATGTATATAATTTTATATTAATTATAAGTTTTTTGAAACAATTACATTTCCAACGAAAAATTGTGAAAATTGTTCTAGATAAATGATTATTTTTTGTACAATCTTGGAATAAAATTTTGTATGCACAACAACGTTGCCAATCCCATTCGTGATACTTTGAAAAAAAGCTTTGAGAAAAGTTTACAACTGCTTGTCTACTTCAATAAATCTAGGGTTCTCAGAACAGAATATTCAGTTAAATACAATTTCATTTGCTTTTGAGGTCTTTGAGGTATACGGAAGCCATATACTTACTTTATATAATGTCATTCGCAATAATTTAAACCCGTTTTCTCGGCTTAAAGTACTATTATTTTATTTTCTTTATGCAGCATACCCCAGAAACATACAATTATTTATAAACATAGCGTTTTGTATTTATAAATAATCATCACTGTTCTTGTAATGCATGTAAATTACACTTTAATCCTAGTGCACAAACATATTTAAATATATTCAATGTTACATATACATAAATAGGCCATAGCATTTATAAAGGAATATCAAATGCGTCATATTTAATATACCTACTAGGGTTTTTGCTCTAAATGACATAAAAAGCAAAAACACCGTAAAGTTGTGAATTTCAAAGATTAAAATAAAGACTATCTCATATTACTTATATAAAACACTGGCGAGCAAAACTGGATACGTAATTTGTCATTTGAAAAGATGGTTGAAATACATATTAACTATATTATTAAGGTCAGATTCACATTATTGTTCTAATATCGATAAAGTCTCAATACGATAAAATATTCTTACACAAGAAACAATGAGTACATATATTCACATCATCAATGCCTTTTACGCTTTCGATCTTCTCATTGTTTGTAATGTAACGTATCGCAATTGGCACAATAGTGTGGATTTGGCCCAAGTATTCTTACTATTTAGGTAATAATTTAATTATAAAAGTCATAAGTTCTTCATAAGTAAACACATGTTGTTAATGTATCTTTTTTGGCACATTATTTGGTAGTATTTCATTTGACATGTTACCATCGGTTAATCGTGTGCCACATTCGGTGGCTTAATGCTTAAAATATATTTTCTTCTTTTCTGGCAGTTAATACGGTACGATGCAAAACATTTAATGGTTATGCAATTTGGTGTGCTGGGTTATCATCTTCACATATCGAAATGGTAATGTTTTTCTGGATGTCTCCTAATTTTCTATGCCAAACCCATGTTGTTACAAGAATAAAAATGATAACTCAAATCGCCTATAACTTACCACTGATCATTAAGTAAATTGCAGAAAGCACGATAAGAATAAAAGAATATTTATGGTAAAAATGAAGAAATAAAAAATAAATCTATTGGGACAAAGTTAGCTATATAAGGTTATTTACACTTTTTTTGGAAAATGTGATTGTTTTTTTTTTTTTATTATTCGTTTTCGTTTATCATTACTTAACTAAACTTAACTTAACTATAAAGTACTACAGTTTAAATGTATTCGAGACACCGAATTTTTTCTATTTACGAAAAATATATATATGAAATGAAAACTTCATCCAGTTTTGCTTACCAACTTAGGAGTATAGCAATTGAAAACTTTACAACAACACCAGTTTCTAATGTTTTTTGTTTATATTGAAATGGTTGAGTTAACACCAAAACATTAATCACGAAATGTATTTTGTTTGTTAAAAAAAAATTACTAGCGGATGTTGTTGTTAGTTTCAAAAAACATTGCTAATTGTTTAGGTAGGTATTCAGTTTTTCTCGGAATTCATATAAGAGTAACAATTAAAAAATTTACAAACAAATTAACACACAACCAGTTTCTCAAAAAATTGTTGAGTAAACGCTAAAACATTAATCACAAGAAGTATTTTTGTTTGTTTGATGAAGTTGTATTTATGCACAGTACACATATTAAAGGTAATATATTGCGCATGTTTTCAAAAATCGGTTGTCAGATAATGAACAAAAATAACAAATTAATTCTCAGAGATCTTGTCAAATTTGAAGAGGGTGCTTTCAATGCCTCAATTTCAGTAATAAATTTTCAGATTTGTAAATTCTCGCCAATCAGAAGTTTGGAAAATCTAGAAATCTGAAAATTTAAATTTAAAATTTGAAATGTGTTGAACATGCCACCGTACACATTCAAGGAACTGACAGGGGTCTCTGAGATTTTGACACGTGCGCGAACTTGAACGAAAATGAAAATTCGTAAGATATTACCTTTAATATGTGTACTGTGGTATTTATGTATGTAGCTATATCAAACTTTTTGATATACGCCTTTAAGTTATACTGATATACTTATTCTCCCATACGGGCATTTCTAAGTTTTAAACAATATTTTGATTCCTCATTTACTAATATAATTTGATTATTGTTGTTTCATAGTTGTGTAAGATTGAATAGTTCATTATTATGTTCTTTTAATGTTATATAATAACCTCGAGCTCATGATTGTATATAATACTGTATCACTGAAAAATACATTTATACAATTATTAAAAAAAAAACTTGTATTCTAGTTTAGCTTAGTTTAGGAAGTTATTTTCATTTTGCATTAACCAAATCAAGAAACTTAAGTTTTATTTTGTTTTAAAATTTTTTGTGTGTAATTACTTTCTTATTTTATTGAATGACTTTCTTTTAAAAAATCTTGGGTAAAAATCATATCCCTTGGCGCAATAGTTATTGCGTTGAACCATCACGCTGGAGGTTTGGTCTTGAATATCAGCGTCGACTTACAAACACACACGCACAATGTAATTTACAACCCAAAATGTATTCTGATGGCTTTCAACAGTCATACGTATTTTAGTCAAAATTTTCATGCAAAATCATTTAGTTTAAATCAAAAATATAGTTTTCTAGAATTTAAAATAAATTATTGAAAAAGAAAATAAATATATCCCAAAAGCGCCAATGTTTGTCTATGCTTTGGACATTAAGGACAACTAAAATCCAAGGTCCGGTCTGCTACATTCATAATCTTAAACAATAGTTTGACTTTACTAAGTTGAACTGTTGTTTATCATTGGACTTAAGTTCAATCACAAATTGGGCAATTGGGAAACTCAAAATTATTGTTTACGTATTTTTTAGTTTTAATCACCTTTTTAATATAGGGATACAAACTACCTAATACAGTAATTATATACATTAGACCTTGCGTCAAAATGATGTGATAAATCCAATTTTTCGACCTCGAGTGTCGCGGTTTTTCGAGTAATTGGATTGGCAATAATACATTTAAAACAATAAGTAGTATATTAAAGTGTATAATAACAAATACAAGGTCTTTGACATATGGTGCATAAAAACACCAGAGCGGGCCAAAAGAAGAAAACCATTGTACAGGATAGGTGGAGTGTATCCCCCCGTTTAGGCGGGAGGGGCAATTTTAATAAAAAGTTGACTTCAAATAAAAAAATAACTTTACAGAAACAATGGTAATATCTGGACAAAAATCCTTTTGCCTATCTCCAAGCCAGAAATCCATTCTTGATTTTTTGTTTTAAATAAAGTTATTTTACCTGATAGTTTGTGAAAAATGTACTTTCATACTCAAAATTTTGACAAAAAACACGATTTTTTTTGTTAAATTGAATAAATAATTTTTTTTTCAAAACTTAACAATTTATTCGGTTTCACGTTGTGCGTTTCATTATAGATGAGTTATTGACCAATTTTTTGTTTCGTTCAAACATTAAGTTGAGTGTACTCTGTAGCTTGTGCTAAACGAATATATTCTGTTGTTCTATATCCAATATTTTTTTTCTCAAATTTGTACAATCCTTCATACATATATTTATGTACATATGTTTATTAGTTCGATTTCGAAAGGTGACTGACGAAATTGTTACAGATGAATATTTCTATTAGCTAAAGAACTATTTTGAGTCATTATTTTCGATAAAGCTACGTGAATTATTATTTTTTTTTTTTTGTATAAATTGCTTATTATTTCAATCCCACCAACAAGGAAAAACTTGCAGACAAAAAGTATTCAACAATTGCAACATTGCATGCCATTAATTGTCTTTTATCAATATCTCATCTCTTAAATTCCCAAAGGTCAGACTTTTATATTGTTTCTAGTGCTACTTTCATTTCATTATTTTATTTCTTTTTTTTTAATTCTGAATTTGTATTCTTTTTTCCTTTGCGAATAAAGGTAATGCACGTCTTTGTCTTTTTTTAAAAACTTTGTACTTCCTGCATGGGTTACATACTATTTTTTATTGTTTTTTTACTGTTCCCGTTTTGTGTGCTTGAACTCTAATACTACTATTAGTAAACTAATTACTTAATTAAGGATGTTGCTGATTTAAGTTGATTTTAACTTGTAAGTCTATCACCCAAGCACTACTGCGGTAGTTAATAAAATGGCGACTCTTATTTTAGACAGATCGATCATATTTAGTAATTACCGCCAAATAATTTACTTTCAATTTTCTAAATGTGATTCTCTTTTCAAATAAATTCTTTGAATATTTTTCTTTGTTTTCATTTTTGTATCTTTCAGCTGCATGAATATCAACAACACCACGCACTAGACGTACAATATTCGAAAGAATTTTTCGCTTTTTATCTTTTATAAAGAAATGTTTTTAAGAAAAAAAGTAACTAATGAGAAAACGTTTTTTTTTTAGTAACAAATTCATATTTATATAGTATGTTTATGTTTACATAGAAACAATGAATTATAGAAAATAACTTTTGAACAAAAAAAAAAAAATAGAAACGAAAGATATATTTTTAATGTGAATATTATTGCTTTGTAAACGAAACGGTTAATGTTTTTATACAAAACGTCTTGATTCCTTCCTCATACATTGAATCTTCTCACTATTATTTTGTATTTTTCTATTTATAAAATTATTTATTATTTTCTTCACAAATAATGTTATCTTACAAAATCTAAATGTTTTAAGTCAAGCATTACATCTATATAATTGTATCTCTACTAAATGTGGTGTTATTTAAAAAATTTAATCTGTGCCATAAACTGTTTTATCTATCTAAATGTAAAAAAATATATATTTTATGCTTATATCCTGTCCATATCATTTGTTGCACTTAAAATAATTTATCTGTTAAGCAATGATTATAGCATTCCATGAAAAAAACGAACACGAAAATGAAGTTTTGTTATATTTTAAGTGCAACACTTGCTTCTTGTTGAATTGTTAATCTGTGTCCTATTCTATGTAACGCTAGTTAAATATTTAACAATAAGAAAAGAAGTAAATAGTCAGAATGTATCTTTCTATAAATGTATTTGCTGTTGATATCTTATGAATGTAAATATATTTTATTTAATTAAGTTTTTTCAATAGAAATGGTCGAATTCTTGGTTTAATGTGAGATTTCGAATGCATAGTATCAAAAATAGATTCTCATTCGAGAATCTCAGAATTAGAATTCACGTTCTCAGAAGTTAAATTTTCATTAGCTGTCAACCTTTCCTAATATGTTACTTCGCCGGCTTAGAGTGAAAAGCTGCTTATTTTGCAATGAAATTGAAAAGATTAGAAGGAAAATGCGGAGTTAGCCGCTTTTCACTCTAAGCCGACGACTTCCTTTTAATTTTTAAATTTTGTGACATTATGTGACATTTTACCTTAATGAAAAAGTAGACAGAACATATGAGTTTACGCCGAACTTAAATATTAAAGTTTCCTATCAGTAAAAGATTCTAAGCCATTTAAGTTTGGTACTCGAAGCCAATTAAAAAATAATCGAAAAAGCTTATTTTGCTATAGCAACTACATAAATATAAAATTATTTTCAATTCTTTTCATTAATATATTACCCCGTTAAAATAACACCAGACACACCAAATACACGGTGTTTATTCGGGAATTTTGAAAAAAATTTTGTTTCCTCCGAAAATGTTCAAAGCATTCTGTTAACTAAACCCCCGCACAGTGGTCCGTTTGTTGAATTTTGGCGATAAAAGAGCAATTACATCCGTGACTTAAAACACGTTTTTCTGATGTTTGGGTCCACTTTAACGTCTGTCTCTTGAATTTGATTTCAATGGAATCAAACCCTTTCAATTGTAAAACATTTTAAGTGGTTTTCTCTAACATTCCATTTGATGGGTAAAATCTTTCGTTAAAGATCAAAACATATCTTTAAGTCTAAAAACGCCGAAAAAAAAAATTAATTTTCAGGAACGTCTATCGGTGGTTTTGGGGTCAATTAAACGTCCTTCATGTAGATATATTTGCACTCAGGGAGTCATGATCTTTCATTGCGATACGTTTCAAGTGGTTTTCCAAAAGTCTAAAAATGCCGGAAAAAAATAAATTTTCAGGGACGTCTCCCGGTAGTTTTGGGGTCACTTTCTGTCGTGACTTCTGTCGTAACCATATTCGTAATCAGTGAGTTAAAGGCGTCATGATGTGTTTTGCCTTTGAAGTGGTTTCCCTCACTTACTCTATTTTTGGAAAAGTTGTGCTTCTGAGGCACTTTATCCCATAAACGATGTCACTACGTACAGGCAGACGAACGTATTCGTTACCACCTTTACCGGTACTTGTAATACATTTATATCCTCTGGTTTCATTTCACGCCAAAACTGTGTTGCGAGTGCTCGGTGTTTTAACTTTTCTCTTGGCTTAATATTGTTCGCAAGTTTAAAATTTTTTCCTGGCTGCACTGTATACTAGACAAAAAGTTATAAAGCTCTTTCGATATTCGTTATTCAGAGACATTTGTGAAAATTACGTCAACTATTTACATATGTATATTTCTAGAAACTTCAAACCGATTCTATTCACAGTTGGCAAACAACTCGGCTGTTAAGAACCGAGTTATTTAATAAACACTTAAATGAAATAAAATCTAAGATGGTGCCGAAAAGGAAAATCTTTCGAGATAAACAAATCAGGATTCGATCAACTCCTATTCTTCGAATAAAACATTGAAAATCTATATAAATGCTCGGGACTATGGTCCCTATACTAAGCAAAATAGTCGGAAATTATGTTTTAAAATTTTAGAAATTATTTAGTTTGAAGCCGTCAAAGCAAAAATAGTTCAATGCATATGTACTTATCTTACAAGTAGGTTTGATTGAGATAAAGCCCTTTTTTTATTACGAAGCCAATGGCAGTGCAGCCAATCGCTGAAATACTTATTTGCCATTGATTCCTATTAAAATTGAATAGACCAGACCTCGGCTTTGAAAAAAAAAATATTTGAACATTATGACAACATCTAAAATTCGGTACAAAACTCATAAATGGCGAATATTTCCTCAATTATAGATCCATAGAGTAAAATTGGAAAAAGTTGAGTTTTCTTTATGTCTATAAATTAGGAACTTACTGTCCTAAAATGTTTTCAAATTCACCATTTCGTAAATTATATACGAAAGTGACTATATTTGTACCAAAATTTAAATTTTTCTATAAATTTTAAACATTTGTTTTTCCATTATAAAACTTCTTTCGTCTTATAATAACAAAGAGCTTACATTTTACAGGAATTTTTATTTTGGAAGAAATTAGGGCGCACACCACCCTAGTACATATGTATGTATGTTTCCATATGATTTTGAAATTTGATATCTTGCCACTATGCTCTAGGATAGTTTTTACATATAGATAAAAAGTAATAAAAACTCGATAGTTATTAAAGTCAACGCTTTTTATTTGTTATTAAGTATTTAATTTGCTTTGTAAATCTAAACTTTTATAGTATCTACTCGTAGTTTTAATAAGGTCAGTTGACTTACTTGCCCAAAGAGACATCAAATAATGTTTATAAAATGCGGTTTTTGCCTCACTCGACCATTTCTCTTGGAAGAATGCTTGATTTTATTTTTTTATAATTTCACTAATAGCCCAGTCAAATTAGGAATTAAAATTGTATTTTTACATGGACAACATTTTTTTGGAATTTGTTTGGGTACGCCTCCTCACTATAAAAACGAGTTTTCGAAATTTTCCGGCTTAGGGAAAAGCCAGCCGCCATTTCATGCCCTTTTTTGACTAATTTGACTGGGCAATAACGAAACACGACACAAAACATCGAACTTCCATTACATTCACCTTTTTTCAAATACATACATACAAAGTTTAAAGTTTTGTTAAGTCAATTTTTGTTTACTTGAGTGCCATTTTTAAATTAAAAGTTATAATTATAGGGCCATACATAACCCATTGTCTTCCAAAAAAAAAACATCAATGACAACTAACACTTGTACTGCTTTAATAAGAAGAAGAAACTATAACATGTTTTATTTGTTTAAACTTAAAAATTTATTGTTTTTTTTTTTTATTTTTTTAAAAATCATATTATATGTTCATTTTAATCAAGTGATATAAATGTAATACGAAGATTCCTTATATTAAATCATCAAATATTTATTAATAAAAATATTTTAGAAGGTAGAATAAATTTTTGAGAGCCTATATGCAGAGTGTATTTAAATGAATATAATAAAGAATGAAAAAAGAGAAATTAAAACATGAAATATATTTATGTATTATTTGCACGCACTAATTGTTATTATAAATCAATAGATTGCAAACACTAATAAATGAATTTATAACAAAATACATAGTGTTAAATAAATTTCATTATTAAAAATGTTATATCTATGAATATTTTATTACTATAATAAATGTACTTAAATTAAGAAAAAAATGTTTTTTTTTATTTCCTTGAAAGATTTTGGTTAGACGTTAATCAATTCGCAAGATGGCGCTCAGCTTAGTTCTGTAGTTGTTGTAGCTGAGATAGCGTTTTTATTTACAGTGATTCGTAACATTTATCATTTTTCTAATTCTTCTAATAGGTAATTTGAAAAATCACAATTTTGGACGATATTGGATTTTGTAAGTTAATTTTTCTTAAAACTTTTTTTTTTAATTTTTCTCAGTCCCAATTGCGGCTGCCGGTTTATTCAACAGTGAACGATTTTTTTAATTTTATCGATTGTCGATTTCTATATACTGTATATTTGATAAAATGATAATCGATTGTGATCCATATGCATTATGCCGTTTTCGATTTGATTTCGATCTACTGCTTTTTCACTCATACTGCTCCAATTTTTTCATAAGACATAGGAATGGAACGGAACACAAAAACAAGCGAAAACGGCATTAGAATCGTAGTGCCTGCAAGTGTTTTTGGGTAACACTAACAAATATAAGTATTTCGTCTAATTAACTAGCCCCATTTTATAGAAAATAAACTTTTTTAAGTGCACATGCAGGTAATTAAATTTTTCATTTTGGTAAAGACAACTTATAGTCAAGTATATCTATGGTGTGACCCCAGACAAATTGTAACAAAAGAAAATTTTATGCAAATAGACCTAGAACAGTGGATGTTAAGACATCAAAAACTAGCCAAAGTTACTCCATGGGTATTTAGCCGTTTCCAATATGACCACCTATCGCTGATGACAAAATGTATTCCGTTGTAAAGCAGATTTGTGATACATTTCCTTACTATTTTTCACGCTGAGATGAACTTTAATAATAGTTTTTACCAAAATGATTCTTAAAGCCACCATTTGGTATTCTCATATGCACAATTATAGGCACATAGGTACCGAAATTCCCATATCTTCTCTCTACTGAAATATTGTAGTTATATTTAAAAAACTCCTTTGGTTTTGTTTACATATAATGGAGTTTTAAAAATAATGTTTTCTTTGAATCCTTGTCAAGAAAGTGCATTTTTTTTAACCAAATAAATTAATTTTAAAGCATAATAACCTCATCGAATAAAAAAAAGAAGTTATACATTTTTTATATATATGCATAGGAATACGAAAAGTTAATTCTGGCCATTTTCGGTGGCAGGATTTTAACAAATAATGTGAAGGAAAAACACAACTGAAAAATATTTTTTATTTAATTAAATAAGGAATAGAATGAGTACATTACATATATGTATGTATGTATCTCAGATTTACTGACAATAATGTTTTTGTTGATCATTTATTTCATCAACTTAGTTTTTCCTTGTTTTTATTATATAAGTTGGTCAAGTTATTTATTCTTATATCAAGAAAAATAAAAGTCTCAGAACCATTTGCTTTTTTTTTTCTTTAACAAAAGGCAAAAGTATTACTTATTAACACATAATTTTGAAAAAAGTAGTCAGTTTGAACAATTTGCCTTCAACGTTCTCAAAATTTTAATTTTGAACATTAATTTTTCATAAACTATTTACCTTAACAACTTGATTTTTAATGAAAATAAGAATCGATTTCTGGCTCTTCAAAAAACTATAGCATGATGTTTCCAATTTTTTAAAAATATTATTTTTTATAATTTAAGTCATTTTTTTTAAATGCCCCTCCCGCTCAAACGAGGGGACATAACATCCCCGCCTAAAATATTGTTTTCTTTTTTCGGTTCAACCTAAATCATCCCCTTCGCATTTATTGCATCTATTGTAAAATGCACTTTACATGCATAAATGCATTCAAATTTAAGCCATTTCCCGGTGGTGGACTGTGGCTTATTTTCTATATAAATACATATGTCGTGACACGTGTCATTGAACCTAACTGCAAAGGAATTTCTTTTGTTACTATATGTCCTGTCTTTAATAATTAATAACTATACGCTGGACTGTGGAAATACTAGCAGCTTCATAAAGCTTGTTTCCTTACTTGAGAAATTGAAGTTGACAAATCAGACCCCCAATCCTTAATATTGTTCGTTCATCACTTTATGCGGTTAAAGCAGTATTTGTTCATCCTTTTATATTTGCATCATCTTCTTGTTAATTTCTCAGATAATTATAGATCAAAGCATCAAGGTAGAGTTTATGTTTTTATTTTGTGTGTCCAGTTCGTATTTGCTTCCTCAGCCGCACTGTGAGCTTACCTCTACATTAGATACATTCCATAATTTTTGTATAGAATCAAAGGAACCGCGAAATAAAACTCAAACTTAAAAATCCGACCTTAAGCTAGTTTAAAGCTAATCGATGGTTGCGATGTACCTACTTATTCAATCGAATAAAAAAAGGTCTGTTTTGACGTCTTGAGCATTTCCTGAAAAGTTCCGTAAATTTGGGCCGGGGCTTAGTTTTTTAGGGGGGATTGAAGGAAAAGAAAAGAAAAGAAAAGTAAAATACTGTTTAAAAAAATTGAAAATAATTTTTTTAATTACTTCTTATGTCACTTAATATATGTACTTAGTTTCAAGATTTTCAATCCACTTTTACATTTTTTTTAAAGTTTGAGTAAAACACTGAAAAAATGTTGTATGGGAAATTTCAAGTGCTTGCCGGGACGTGTTTACATTGACCGATTTCAAAAAAATTTTGCACAATTTTTTTTTAAATATCGATCACTTGTTGAATGGGGGGGGGGGGCGAAAGAAATTCAAAAATTAAAAATTTTAATATAGTAAGACATTAATAATACTCTTCAATAACCTTTTATTTTTTGACTGATACTTCTTCTTTTAAACCACTGGCACACGTATAACGGATTAAAATAAAAAAACGAAACTTATAGGATTTAAGAACAAGGTAAGAACTAAATGTCCTGAAAGTTGCAAATGTTTTTCATTCAGTCAATCTTGAAGTTATAGCGTGTCAAAGTAACACTTGATTTTTACTGCAAAAAGACAAATAACGGGTTTTTATTAATATTTAAGCAAATGTAATTTTTTTCAAATGACTACAGGATTTCCTTTTTTTTTCTTAACGGCTTGCGACCTAAACCCCCAGAGTAATCCTTCGCGACCCCCTAGAAGGATACTGTAAACGCACATGACACCTCAAAACCTTTCTAACCTGCGATCACTTTTGTTCATCACTGCGACAGAAAATCGCAAGTGCATTCCTAGGCCCAATCGCTCCCTAAAATATTGTTCCTATTCAGTTGAAAAGAAGTTGTGTGTAGTAGTGTTCTAAGCGACCAAAAAGGTTTTAACATAAACTCTTTTGTTTGAATAAAATACTACACTATCTTCTAAAT
The DNA here is from genome assembly GCA_946251815.1 of Dasysyrphus albostriatus. Classification (NCBI taxonomy): domain Eukaryota; kingdom Metazoa; phylum Arthropoda; class Insecta; order Diptera; family Syrphidae; genus Dasysyrphus; species Dasysyrphus albostriatus. Next base: position 182,182,943 of record OX276335.1, read on the forward strand.
AATGTTACAAATATTTTTAGTTCTGATACGATTTCCATTGTAAATCATTAAGTTAAAAATGCCAAACTTAATATCCCCAACTTTGTCAAAAAAATAAAACCCATTAAATTAACGAAGAAAATGTTATTGTCAACTACACCTTTTATCCGTACCTATAAGTTTGCCTCGGTTTCCAAAATACATTCCGATGAATATAACTCAATCTTTTATTTTGTTCCGGCTTTACTTTTTTCCACATTTTAAACACTAATGTGAATGTCTGGTCGAACGGGAAAATATTCTGTCCGTCGGCGTCGCCTTCATTGTGTTGTTTAAACTGAAAAGTGAGAAATATAATTAGAATTTAAGTAAAACTATGTACATTTGTGTGTCTTTACATTTGTATAGGCACTCTGGGACATGGAGCTAGAGACCAAACCGTTTATACCGATTTGCTTGGATTTTGATACAGAGCTTTTGTATGTGATTGCCTAGAGGCGAAGGTCTAATTTGTATTTTAGTCCATCTAAGGAACTTTTTTTTATTTTTTCTCAAAACCGGCTCAAGGGATTTTGATTATATTTCGTTCCTGTGATGTTCAAAATGATTGTACCAAAATAAAATGTGTGTTTATTTATATATTTATATATTTTTTCTCATCTTACAAAAATGAATAAATGCTCTTTTGAATGGATTCGTATGCGGGTTAATTTGTCAAAAACGGCACACACACGATTCCAAACCAAAAATTGGATTTTTTACAGATTCCTCCCAACCAAAAAAACAATCAACGATTTTGTTAATCGTTCATCTCTACTCGGTTACCAAATCAGAAACGTCTAAAAGCTCAACCGGAAATGTCCTACCGCCATATTATTCACTCAGGATTTGAATTAAGTTTAAGTGAATTTCAAATCCAACAGCTAAATCCGGATTTATTAAATCCCAAAATTTAAATCCATGCCCATTCTAAATATGCCTTAAATCCAATGGAATTTAAATGCCCTTAATCCAGATATAAAATCTTTTTAAATTCAGACTAAGATCATTTAATCAAATTTTCGAAATGTCAAATTTTTCATGTGAAAGTTCTTTAGTTTAATAAAAAAAAATTTAAATCACATGTTTTGATCGATTTTAATGAATGCGAATACTGTTTATATAAATAATTAAATTACATTTTTATTGTGATGCATTTTGTGTCATGCTGTGAAATCCGGAAATTCTCATCATCGAAATACAAATGCTATAACACAAAATGGATCATCAAGGAAAAGGCTTCAATCAAGCTCAGCAAGCATAATTTTACCGAGCCCCATGAACAGACAAGGGCGACACATATTTGTTGATTGTTTTACAAAATAAAATTTAATAACAAAATAATTTAAAAATATACAAGTGTAAAAAGTTATTTCTGGCTTTTTTGTTCTTACATTTGTAAAAACCGCTTTCTGTTTGACCAAACCATAATCAACGATGCCATTTATTTTGCAAACAAAAAACCACTGCCCTGGCTCAAGTCAAGCATGCATATATATCTCATGTCCACTATAATGTTGGATTGGATCATTTGATCACCGATCTCATAATGTCAAGCGCCCAAGAAACACCCCATTCCACATAGCATTACTAGATTCTCATGGGCACACATCAACTGCGTGTCCATCGTAATGCGCCGAAGTGAATTGTCATGAAGAAGTGATCGTGGACAATAAAAAGCGAAACGCGACAACAGCTGCACACACGTCCATGTCCCTTTCCGAAGCGCACAAACCCTAGGCTCCTGAGTATTGTTCGAGGGGAAGTAATCAGCATTACGCTTACGTGTTCCTTCTTTTTTGTCAAGTTTTTGGGTGCAGGTGACTCTAGGGATATCTTCTTCGTTTTCGTTCGGGTGTGGGAATTGCGACAGAGAAGTTTCTCACGATCCTCAATGGATGGCTGCGTTGTGTTTTTATTTTGTTGTTGTTGCTATTGCTGTTAGTTCTGCTGGCTGATGATTCGCTGGTTGAGTGACTTACGTCATTTACAAGAAGGAAGGAAAGCAAAGGAATTGAGGGAAGCAACCACCTCAACGATGAATTGATTCCTGTGCATGGGGTATATTATATTGTGTGTGCGTGTATGCCATGCGATTGGGATGATAATGAGGCACTAGCTACAAAATATTTCTCGTATAGACGAAGACGATGCGCCATGCTGACGATGATGAGGGTGAGCATAAGATTTCGTCTTGGAACGATAGGCAGAAAAGAATACGAAAAAGTGTGTTATTCTTGTGCGGGAATTTTGATTCGAGGCTCGACTGTATGCCTTCTTCATGCGCTTATGATACGTTCCTTTTCGGCGAGTTTTGAATGAGCGAGCGGTGTGGTGTGTCAACTTCATTCATTGATTTCTTGGGTTTTCTTTTTTGAACTTTGAATCTTTAAGCAAGAGAAGGGCGTTTTACTAGTGGTTGGGGGAACTTTACTTACTATTGAAGTAGGTACATACATAATATAACATACTGTAGGGATAGTAAGCACGTGCAAAATGGATGACAAGTGCATTTTTTTACTTTAGAAAATAGCTTATTTTAGTTGGGAATTTTTCTATAGACTTTTTTTTTTAAATTTCGTTACTCGTAGAGATATTCTCCCTATGTCCGCGTCTACTATTTTTGAATAGCAAAAACCAAGTCATCCCTTGCAATTACTAAGTACCTCAATTTTTCAAATTTTGAGAATAGCAACGTTCATAGATACCTAGCTACAAGATAACGAGGGGAAGTTAAATTTTTGTGTTTCTTACATTCCAGAAATATCCTATATTTGACTATAATAGAGAAAAAAATTATGAAAAATCTTGAAAACTGTACCATTTTTGTCGAGGTGTTATAAAACTTGAAAATTGAGTTACCTAGTTTTTGCAATCAGGGGACGATCGTCCTGAAATCTGACAACTGGCTCTTACATTATTATAAGACATAACCTAAAAAAACTGCGAAAAAGCGGGTTTTTGATTTCTTAACAGGAATATCTCAAAAACGTGATCCGATGGAATATTTCTTACTTCAAAATCGAGTTTAAGACACCTAGAACCTATGGAAAAGCATGTTTTGATGACCAGTGTTTTAAATAACATTCAAATGTTCACCCTAGTTCATTTAAGAGATCGTTAACCACAGCTTAGGTTTAATCACTTAATATCTTCTAAACGGTAACTTCTTTCTAATTTTTGATATAGACTTTTTTTTAAAGCTTTCAATTTTCTATTCAAAAATGTCACCGAATTTCTTCCAGATTCAACGGTTAGGAAGTTATAAAATTCCAAAGTTTCTCCCAACATTTTCTCATACAGTTTGTATGGAAAGAACAAAATGACGATGAGGGACCTCTAAACGTTAAAATTTTGAGGTAATAAGAGAATTTTTTTATGGTATCAAGGCGGATGCTTTTTATGGAAAGCAGCTAAGTGCTTAAAAAGACAACTGTCACAAAACCCGCCAGTAAAATCTCAAGATGGTAAATGGATCGGAAACCCAAAACAAAAGGCTGATCTCGTCGCTGAACATCTCGCGAATGTTTTTAAGTCATTTCCAGCAAGCACAGCTACAGATCCCTTACAGTTTGTTGATAGAAACGACGAATGTGAAATTCCTTTTGTCACGCTCAAAGAAGTAAGAAGTATGTGTCAACATTATATCCTACGTTACGAACTGACTCTTAAGAAGACGGTACGACCAAAATTACTCGCAACTAAAGAAAATTGAAGCCGGTGTACCACAAGGAAGTGTCCTAGGACCAACCCTGTATCTGTTATACACAAGGGATATTCCAGTGGACATCAACGCTATCATGGCCACCTTTGCTGAAGATATTGCAATATTGGTGCCAGATAAATCCGTTACGAAGGCTACACAAAAACTGCAAAATGCAGTCGATAAAGTTAGTGATTGGACGCAAAAATGGTGAATCAAACTAAATGAAACAAAATCGACGCATATTAACTTTACAAACAAAAAAATAAACAATGTTCACATTCTTATAAACAGTACAGCAGTACCTCTTACTACAATACTGCCAAATACCTTGGAATGACTTTGGATGCAAAGCTTAAATAGAAAGAGCACATCAAAAAGAAAAGAGACGAACTAAACTTGAAGTACAGAAAAATGTACTGGTTATGTAGGAAAGAACTCTGACCTATCTATCCAGAACAAACTATTGTTATATAAGCAAGTACTGAAACCCCTTGCCCCTTGGTATATAAGAAATAGCGATCTACATCGTGACCTTCAAATTAAAATGGTTACAGAAGTGGTTAAAAAACACGCTGTATAACACTATCAGCGACTGCAAAGTCATACCAACTCCAAAATGGAGACCGTCTTAAATGTACGAATAAATGTTCAGAGATTAAGAAGAACCAAGCCTCATGAGCTGATGGTCTAAAAGCTATGGGAAAGTGTTATAACTTAAACTTCCCACAATGCGATTTATAAATTGAGAAAGAAAAATCATTTGTCGATCTTTCATAGATTGGTCCTGATTCACACCGGTGGTTTTAGTGCGGTAAGAGGCCCACACTACTCGGTATCGATGCTTACCGAGTGTCTTTTGAAGATTTCCATCGGATAAAAAAAAATCAAAGCAAGTTCATTAAATTTGACCCAACCTAATATATATATGTAAAAATGAAGTTATCAATATAATTTATCAATATATCGTCACTTATTTCGCATCTTGGAACCACTTAGTAGAATATAGCTTCAAAATTAATATTTTGTTGGCATAAGCTCGAAACCATATTTTAAATAATAAACTATTTCCCAATTTGAGAACCAGTGGTTATTTTCCCTTATTATAACTCTGAACACTTTTTTGTGCTATTTCGTTTTCGAACAGTTGGTCAAGTTGTGTTATTTACTAAATTTAAAATATAACCCTAAACAATTTACACATTATGTAGATACATTACATATGCACCTATGGTACATCTTTGTAATATACATTACTTACCTATATGTTCATGAATATATCACAAGTAAAAAAGATATGGCAAAGGAAACTCGGGTACTATGCTAAACATGTAACTTTTTTGACGTAACAAAATAAGGCTATTGAGTGAACCATAGCCAGCGTTACCCTTGAACTTTTTTAAAAAGTCACAAATAAAATCTCTTTTTAAAAAATTGTTGCAATTCAAATTTTTCGAGAAAAGATAGCACTTTTATAAAGAAATTGCTATTCTAAAACAATAAACAGGATACAAAATTGTACAGTTAATATATTATTTTATATTATAAAAACATGAGATAAATCAGTGGTGTGGCGTGAATAATTTGATAATGATAAGGCAAAGCAAAAAATAAAACACCTGCATACTTAAGAATCTTAGTTGACGATACTTGAAGTAGGATCATGCATTTATTCTCTTTTTTAATTTTTGGAAAACTATACTCTCAGTCATTTTTCATTTCATACAATTTTTTGTAAAAAAAATTTGTGAAGCTTCCACTACTTAATGATTTTATATGAGCCTGGTCGAATTTCCAAAAAGTGCAAGAAAGTGGGAAAATATGGCAGTTTTACTTTGCAGAAAATAATTTCTTTAATGTCAAGAGATGTTTATTAATTATAATTGATCTTTATTAAGTCCTGAACTTTTGAGCTGTTGGTATTAAGGACCCTCCTAGGTTTGTATAACTAACAAAAACGAGCTAAACATACTTCTTAATTCTTGCTCTAACTCTAGAAATGTAAATAGCGTACAACGCCTCAAGCCCTGGATAAGTGAAAACCTTGTTCTTCTTACAAGAAAGAAAAATTCAATTTTTAAAAAATACAAACGTAATCCTACTAACAGTGCCTTGAAAAAAAAAAATATTATAAAAAACTCAGTGATAGCGTAAATAAGCCAATAGAAGTTAGCAAAGACACTTTTTACTCTGAGAAGTTTGAAAATTGCAGATAAAACATAAAGGAGGAATGGAAAATTGTTAATTGTATTGAAAATGGAGAGGATTCTCTCCAAAAAATGTAAGTAAATGATGAGTTAATTTCAAATCTGTTAAGTATTGCTAGTAACTTCAATAATTACTTTATTACTATTGCCTCAAATTTTGAGCCGTGTCCCACATTAAATGATTGTGATTGTGAATTGTATCCAGATTTGATGGAAGATCAGTTTCAAAGCTGTAGTTTCGTCTTTGTTCCATTCACATCTCCAGAAATTTCTAAGAAAATTATGTCGCTTGACAACAAATCCTCAAGTATTTCTAATGGTATTACCAACTTTCTTCTCAAGCGTATGTTAGTGATATACTTTGTATCATGTTCAATATGAGTCTGAGTACTGGTGTTTTTCCTTCCTCCTTGAAAGATGCGGAAGTCATTGCTTTGTTTAAGAAGGATAATCGTAGTGAAGTTAGTAATTACAGACCGATATCATTATTAGCTACTGAGTTTAGCTTGTAGAAAAACTTGTGAAGGATCGAATGATTTTATTTTTAAACAAAAACTATTATTTCAGCAAGGATCAATTTGGCTTTCGTGAAAGTAGATCCACTGAGGACGCTATATTGAAGGTTTGCGGCGAAGTAAGTGAAGGTTTAAATAACAACAAAAGTGTTTTATCATTGTTTATTTACATGACTAAAGCTTTTGACATGGTAAACCATCAGATACGAGTACTTTTAGAAAAATTTCAGAAGGCTGGGTTTAGAGGTCAAGTCTTTGATTGGTTGGCTTCATATTTCACTGGTAGACATCAAAGGGTTAAAATTGATGGAGTTTATAGTGATGCTTTGCAAATAGTAGCTGGTGTACCTCAAGGCTCTGTTTTGGGTCCGATTTTGTTTCTAATATATACTAACTCTATGTTTAAACAACCACTAAAAAGTAATATAACTGCGTTCGCTGATGACATAGCTTTGACATACACAAATAGTTCCGGATTTCAATCGATCAGCAAGCTGCAACAGGATGTATTTGTTTTAAGACAATGGTTTGCTAGGCACGAACTTATCATTATTGAAAAGACTAAAATTATGCTCTCAATCTCAAAGATAATTTTGCACTCACAGATTGCAACGTTATGTTTCATTCAGCAATATGTAAACACAACTAAGCTTAGACACTCACTCTTGTGGTAAAAGTAGCTTTCTGAATGATGTTGCATGTTCGAATGGTTGTTTTGAGATCGAGTTTGTTAAAAAATTAAAATGCCTAGGAGTATTAATCGATCAAAATTTAAACTGGAAAAATCATACTGTTGATCTTAAGAAATATATGATGATAGCTTTGACTCGTAAACTATTTCTTTTAAAACGAACCTGCTACCTACTTACTACAATTTACTTTGGTCTTGTTCATTCAAAACTCCTGAACGGTATAACTAGTTGGGGAGGTGTTTAGAACAATACGCTTAACCCAGTGATTTCAGCGCAGAAGTATATTGTCCGAATCGTATATAAAAAAATCAAGACTAAGAAGTAGTGGGCCTTTATTTCAAGAATGTTCTATATTACCATTAAAACACTTGTATATATTTAAATTTCTCAAAGTTTTTTTTCATGCAAAGCGGATACCACACAACACTCAGAAGTTCAAATTCCTATAGCTTAATGTAAGAAGGCAAAATTTCCTGCATTCATTTTTAAAATCAGTTAAACAATGGCTTTTTAATATTGATAGTTCGATGGTCAAATATCTTTTTTTAACTTTAACGTAAATCATAATGTTATAATTTATTATTTTTCTTTAATTTTCTATTTTCATTACTTTTGAATTTTGGTTTTTTTTCTCTTTATTATCCTTCTTAATTTCATATTTTCATATTTAACTTTGTAATTGAAGTAACTTTTGTACCCCAAATACTTACTTTCTTATTGAATTTATTATTTTTTTGATTATGGTTCATTCGCCTCTAGTTTTCAACAAATTATAAAATGAACCTATTATTCTTTTTTATAATATTTTAAAGTTATAAAATGTATTAAAATTGTAATTATAATATTGATGAATAAATTACATTTTTATTAAAAATCAACAATATTACATTTTTATTAAAAATCAACTGCATATGTTCATATTTCTGTAAACTGGCAACACTTTAAACTATAAAGTGTGCACTCCCTTAGGAAAATAAAATCATGTAGGGAAACAAGGAGAGAACACACTTTGAGCACACTATAAACCTGTTGTGCATATTCTCTTTGTTGTTTGTTGGCACAGGTTGATGTAGCCGTTTGGCCTGGTGTCAGACAGAGGCAGAGTAAAATAAATTCCACTTCCCTTCCCACACACAGTGCACACAAGAACCATGGAACGTCCTCGTTGCTCGTTCCTCGATCGAGGGTGGATCGTGCTGCGATGCTGCCGTTCCTGCTCTTTGATTGTCACCAGAAGAAATGCCTGTGCGTTGTTGTACAAAAAGGATCGACTCACCTTAATTGATCAGCATTCAAAGTTAAACTCCTGTTCGATGAGCATCACTTGTCGGTCGTGTTTTTTGTTACTTAAAGTAAATCTCGCAAAAGAAAAATTAACCAACGCGAAGATTTTGTGTGATTTCGTTGTATTAGTAATTTTAAAAGTAAATTAAGAGTTTTAAAAAGAACAATATGGCCATTGAAGGACAACGATTAATGTCAAAAACTCAACACTATCGAAAAGTTACTAAGCCACTCTTGGAAAGAAAACGTCGCGCTAGAATGAATCTTTATTTAGATGAATTAAAGGATTTAATTGTGGATACAATGGAAGCCCAGGGAGAACATGTTACCAAATTGGAAAAAGCCGATATCCTTGAGATGACAGTTCAATATTTGAAAACCAAAAAACAAATTGAAAGTAACAACGAGAAACCAAAAGTTGATCCTGAAAAATTTCAAGCCGGATACACACAAGCAGCTTATGAAGTATCAAAAGTTTTTGCTTCATTTCCGGATCTAGATTTTAAATTTGGAACAAAGTTAATGAAACACTTGGGATATCAGCTAAAAGATATAAAGGCAATACCAAATACGCCACCTGAAGCAGCAGCATATCCACAACATTCATCAATTGTTTATAGTCCGGTTCAATTAGCAGCTATGAAGATGAATCCATCTCAGAGACCAGAAGAAGGCCAGGGAGGAGAAGTTTGGCGTCCTTGGTAAAAAGAAAATTCAATCGATAATCTCAAAAAACAGAAGATACTCAGGAACCCAGAAGGATAATTCGAAAGCTTTATTTTTGCATATTATTATGCAGCAACTTTATACATGCACTTCCATTAGATTTAAGTGAAACCACTCAATGTACACCATACAGCTTTATTAGGATAAAACTAGTTTTAATTTTTTTACTTTTGTACTATCTTAACAAAAAGCACATTTGTAACGTACAAACTAATTCTTCCATTTTTGCAAATTAAAATAATTATACTCAAACTTATGTGTTTATTATAAATTTGTGTATTAAACAAAAAAAGAAAACAAACAATGTTTTATTTAAAATTGTGATTGAACTGTGATAGGAGGATGTTCATGTATTTATTTGTCCACTTTATTTTAACACATTGGCTCAGCATTTTTTAATCATATTTGCAAACAATAAATAAAATAAATGAATAAAATAAATACATAGTTAATCAATCAGGTAGATTAAGTTTTTTTTTCAAGTTTTAAGTCATTTTGACTTTGGTTTGGTGGATACATTTTTAAAAGAGAGGATGTTTTAGTGAGATTTATCATTAAACATTTGAGCCCTAATGACCGTTTAGGTGTGTTATTTCCAGTTGCAAGTTAATTTGTTTAATAAATCATCGTCAAATGTTTTTGGCTTGTTTTAACTCCCGTTGTATTTTAATTAATAAAGTTCTTCACATCACCAAAACAACGCCTAATATTGGTAGACTATAGTTTCATGGAGTAAAGTATGATCTTTCTTATATTTAAATAACATTTTTTAAAAACTGTCTTTTCGGTGTAAACTTTTTCGTAAATGAGTTAATGGCAAGCTGCACGAATTTCTCTATGCTTAGATTTTTATGCAAAAGATACAATTCGTTTGCCTTTTCTAAAATAAGCACTTTTCGTTGGGTTTGGGTTGAACCATTGGTCACCGAAACACGTGTCGAAGAGGTGTAAAATTTGACGTAAATTTTGTAGATCAGTTTATTTCAATTCCTTCTGGTTGAAGGGAAAAAGTGTGCATACAACAAAGCTTGAAAATTTGAACATTAATCACTGTGGGGGTTAACTTAATTTCCCTTTATTTTTTTGCGTAAAATCTACCAAAAACACAAAGCATGTAGGTTGAAATTAGGCATGGAAAAAACCTCATTGAAGGGGGGTAATATTTCCCAACGCTTGGACACGAGGGGAAATTTTATAAGAAATATAGGTTCAGCAAAAATAGTTTTGAAATGAAAAAAAAAATAGAAATTGAATTTTTCTTGAAAATGTTGATTTGAAACAATTTTTTGGCACAACTCCCAAAAAAAAATTAATTCTAAAATAAACCATAACAATGAACCTTTAGCTTTCCAAAAAGCTGCAAAACAATACTGTAAGTATTCCCGTTATTTTTCAATAATTTTTTTCTATTTAATGTAATTTTTTTATAAGATTGAACCTCCCGCCGAAGCGGAAAAATATTACCCCATCTTATGGAATTTCTTCTTCAAACCAACATGCTCTGAATTTTTGGGTAGATTTTACGCGAATCACCTAGTTTGCAAAATAATAAAAGGACATTAAATTAACCCCTACAATGACTTTAGGGGATGAGAATAAAAACCTGAACACATTAGGGTTTTTTTTCTTTAAGCACTTTATGTTGGCTCTGATTTAAGCCCTTCCAAATATAAAAACTCAAAAATGCCGACTATACGGACCGGCCTAATGTACATTAGAGGTGTCGGATTTTTTTATATATTCAGAATGGGTATGGTGGATTTTGTAAAGGATTTAGAAAGAAGACATTTTTTGTTCTGGGATAATTTTCGAAATTGAATTTTGAGACCCCGCGGCCGGTTTTAGGTAAAAAACCACAATTCGACAAAGTGGTCAGAAAATCCATTTAAATTTGCGTCGATATGTGGTCACAAGGCAGTGTCTCCCAACCTTTTTTGTTCTATGCCTGATCAAAAATTTTCCAAAATCCTTATACCCCCTTACATTATAATTAAACTCATTCTTACGAAATCGCAAACATCGATGTTCAGGCACAGTACGCATAAACGATTTTTGTTGTACACAGTAAAGACTGACGCTTTCGTTCTTTCACTTTCAAAATGAGGCCTAATAGTCTTCTTTTTGTTCTTCACAAAAAAAGCATAAGCAAACGTTCACATTTGGCACAAGCTTTAATAGATTTTTTGAATAGACCCTGAAAATTGAATCCGGATTCTTTTCGAAATGAAATGAGCTCGAAGGCGGATCGTGAATAAAATTTTCCACGGAATTTGTCCCATCGCCAAAATCTGGGAACGTGAATTGTGGTCGCTGAGTTTCTCTCGGTATTTATTGGCATCAAAAATTAATATTGCATGGCCACTGGGCTACCATTTTCATCGGTCAAATTTGAACATGCAGAGAACAGTGGAAAATTATTGGCATTTCCAATTTTAGAAGATGGGAGAAATCAGAAATTCCGTGGGAAATTTTATCCACAATAGCCCCCAATGAATCTAAAACGAGTCTAATGCTCCAGAATGTAAGATTGCCCCCTTTAAATTTGAACTTATCCCCTGTGGGGCCTGGGCCCCACGTTAGGAAACACTGATCTAGAGAATAAAATAAACCCCTGGCCTCAGTCCCCTGACCTTTAATTACTGATTTTAAATTTGGTGGCACAACAGCTCGTGGAGAACCTAGGCTTAGTGACTTACAACTCTCAACCATTCCTGTGTGCGTGTTGTTGGCAGGAATGAAGGGACCTACAATTTTTTGCCGAGTCCTAACGGCTAGATGAGAAGCATTTATTCATGACAAGTATACTCTTGGAAGTTTTGTCAGTTCCTCGCAAGAGGCAGTACCTCGGGAAAAACATTTCTGTTTTTAGGTGGCAGTGGCTGGGAATCGAACCCAGACCTTCAGCATGACAGTACAACGCACAAACCATCATTGCACGAGGTACTACAATTTTTGATTTTATCACTTAAGGCCTCAAAAATGCTCTCTAACTGCAGCTTTTCTTCTAAAATAGTTGTAAATAAAAAGCACATCGCGGTCGCACGAACTTACTCTTATTTTCTGGTGGTTTGGAAATATAAAGATAATTTACACAGGGGGTTTTGCATAAATTGTACAAAAGCACTAGAGGGCACAGGATAAGTCTAAACAAGAAAAAAATTGTGTAAGAGGGGGTGTATGTCTCTCCATTAAGACAAAGATATCAATTTTCTAAAAAATAAACTTAAGATAAAAAAAGTTTAAAAAATATTCAGTTCCCTGGAACACCTGTTTTAAAAAAAAGACCATAAAATTGTTGTTCTTAAATTTTTTGACTGGCCGTTTCAACTATGTGAAAGGACATTCCAAAGTTTATATATATAGTAAGTTTGTAAAACTATTTGCTTCCAAAAATGTTGTGTCGAAATTATCATCATTTTATTAAATTTTTTGTAGAATTGCCAAAATTGCGCATAACTTTTTCTTAAGGAAAAGTCTGGTCAAAACATGCATAGAAAAAAAAAAAGTTGAGACTTAAGGCTTTTATATGTCATGTTCTTAAATTAATTTTTGTTCAAAATTAACAAAAATTTGACATTCAAATTTATCCAGTTCCTATAACTGTTAACAGTTTTGGCCAAAAAGCCCCTTTTTTAGTACAATATGTCAAATTTCACATTTGCAAAAATATTCAACCTCAAGACTTTTATTAAATATGACATCACGTGTATAAAAAAATATTTTAAAAGTAGATAATTTCGCTATTTAGTTTTTTCCGCTCTTTTTAAATGCTTCCAGTATAGGACTGGCTACAATACCAAAAATGTCTCAGTATCGTTTGGTATCGGAAGCCGAAAACATACCAAGACTATACCAGTTTCAAAGAACTCGAAATGATACTGAGCCGATATCGTACTTTAGGGACCAAAATTAACCGATATTTTTGGTACCTATCGTTTTGTATCGGCAGAAAGAATAAATTTTTAAATATTATTATTAATTTATTACAAACAAACTATTCTTGTAAAACATATTGTCGTTTAAATATGATGCATATTTTTTGCAATAATTTTTATTAAATCTTTAAAATACCAAGCGAGTTCAACTGCTGATTAAAAATAGTAACCAAGTCTTGCATTTTATTTTTATTTATGACTGAGGCCAGACCGAAACCAGATGAGGCCGATACCGATACGAATACCGATACCGATACCGATACCGATACCGATACCGATACCGATACCGATTTCTCACCATGTCATATTATGGTCCTAAGACTTAACTTTATTTTGTTTGAGCATTTCTTGAGCGTATTTTTGCTTCGAAAAAAGTTACGCGCAATTTACAAACAAATTTAAAAATCTTTGTTGGTTTTTGATATTTCCTCCTTATAAATTTGTTTTAACCATGCATTTCTGAAGAAAGTTGAATTTAGAAGAAAAAATTGTCAAATTCGGCGAAGTTTCGGAATTATATAAAAATTATTGACCATTCTCTCAGAAACGCATGGGTGAATTTGAAAGCTTTTCCGGTTTTAAGAATGCTTATGGGCCAAACAAACATATTCAATAATAAAAACGCTTCTGTGTTTAAATAAGATTTTTTTTTTTAAATATAATTTTGGAAAAAAATTCACCAATTTTCTTTTTCTAGCCTTTTTTCCAACCTAGCTACAAATATTTTTGCGTTTCCGAAATTGTGCATATATTACTAGACAAACGTCTTCAGTGGCTATTGACACCACTTTGGTCATATTTTTTTTTAAATCTCAATTCAACCGTGGAGTAAACTGTTTCCTGCTTCAGACTGCATGACAATCTTTTAACCAATGTACATATGTGCCTATGTGTGTGTTTATTGTTCACCCGACCCTACAATCACAAAAATGTAGGTATTTAAGTTTTGTCTACAATATGTATGCATCAAACAAGTGCCTGTTATATTAAGTCCTTATCATATTTTTTTTTTAATTAAGCCCTTCTAGCCCAAGATACGGCAGACTAACCCTTAAAACTACCTATCAAGAATAAGAACCAAAATAAAATTCATTCTCTTATAACGGAAAATTCAAATTAACCCAAACGTCAAGTCATTCATCTACATCATGGCAAAGCATAGAATCGCCTCTGTATTTCCTCACGACCCACGTTCGTTCCGCGTGGCAACACCAATTCCAAGCAGGAAAAAAATCTTTAAAGGGAGTCCAACTTCTTTTCTTACGGCCGCCATGCCAAGAGTGTGTCCATCTTATGGCAAGCATAATTATTCAGTGTTCCCCCATGTTGTGCCTAACATTTTAAGAAACAGGAAAAGAAAAAAACCATAATAAGGAATCCCCTACAAAAGGAAAAAAAAAACACTCATCGGTGTCCACAGCACACAATATGAAAGTGAATCCTTGGGAAACATTTTTAATTTTCCCACGAACAGGATGTTGTACTTTCAGCACAAGCACAAAAAACACGATCGCTTTAGAATCCCATCAGCCTATCATGATTCTGTGTGCCTTCTTCCAAATGTCAATTTTTTGCGCTAGGTACCTATAGTTATTTATTCCTAATAAGACTAACAAGGATACGATATCTAAAGAAAAGGGAAGAAAATAAAAATACACCTCAAATGAATCCAACGAACGCAACGGTTCCTTGTGCCAAAACTTAAAAGTAGCACAGCTGCGTCAAAATCCAAGACCCAATAATACAGTTGGAATCCTTTGCATCTCTTCGGGGTAGATTCCTACTTTCCTTGAGATTTTTTCTGGCAGGTGTGGGCTAAGAAATCGTGTGAGAAACCAACTCGGAAAGTGTTTCCCACGGTTCATGTGGTTCGATCATTTTTCCTTCTTCCCTTTTGTCGAATGTTATACCCGAGCCGAGACTGAGACCAAGACACTCAAGTCAGGATCCTTTTTTGTTTAAAAATATGTGCAGAAGGATAAGAAAGCAAGAGAATGAGGGCTGATTTTTCTCATGCCGATACACACAAGGGTGAGTGCGTGTTTGGCAGGATCTCCTCGTTCATTTTCTATAGTATGCCATGCCATACGTGTGTTCTTTTTGAAGGAAATCGTTATGCTTAGGTAGGGCACATAGTTTCAGTGTTAGAGGTATAAAAGGCTGACGATTCCAACTGACATCAAACATTTCTCTTTAACATTCCGGAGAGTAAACAGTTCCCCGAGTTTCGCTGTGATAAACTACACTCGTGTTTTTTTTTTGGAAATAAAAACTAAATAAAATAGAAAAAAGATCATGTCTATCAAAATGGAAATGTCAAAGACCTACCAATACCGCAAAGTTATGAAACCAATGCTGGAGCGAAAGCGCCGCGCACGTATCAACAAGTGCCTCGATGAACTTAAGGATTTAATGGTTGCAACTTTGGAGTCTGAAGGAGAACACGTCACCCGATTGGAGAAAGCTGATATCTTGGAGCTTACAGTATCACACTTACAAAAGCTTAAAAAACAGCGAAAGCTAGACGGTGGAATGATCACATCTCTATCACCCGCCGAAGGATTTCGATCTGGGTACATTCATGCAGTCAATGAAGTATCTCGTAGTCTTTCTGAGCTGCCAGGAGTAAATGTTACATTTGGTACCCAACTCATGACACATTTGGGTCAGCGTTTGAATCAACTTCAACCAACTGTTAAGCCTCCGGTACCAGTCACATCTCCATTATCAGTCCAAATAACAAATACTGGACATCACTATTCAGTTCCATTATCACCGGTCTCAAGTTATGCTGGAAGCCCAAACTCATCAGCTTGTGAAACAAAGACTACTCCCATGTCTCTACTGACTTGTGTACGTCAAGCAGTTCCAGTCAAACAAGAAGAGGAAAATGTATGGCGGCCATGGTAAAGAATGATCTCAAACTTTGCCGCAGTGAAACGTCTTCCAAAAATAACACAACATTTATAATAACTTATTTTTTTTTTTAAGTTTGATTAGTACAAAAAAAGCTTTAATTTTTTACCATGTGATACCTAGATACGATTTTAGTTTTTCATTATTAGTTAAGAACTTGTTCATGTTTATACTTATTAGTTTTTGCTTTAAGGATCCAGTTATACTATTTGTCATTTAATTGTCTATGTTAAAAAAAATATATAAATATGCATCATAAGTGAAAAACTTTTAGTTTTTATTTCATTGGACTTTTGTCTTGCTGTTAATGTTTGGAGCAGCTTGTTTTAATACCTGAAGTTCTTGATTTTGTCTGATAGAATTTCTGAGATATCGTCATAAGATAGACAAAAATATAGGACTTTAAAGACACATTATGATAATTCAAACTATCTACTGCATGTCAAAATTTTGTTTTTCAAAATTCTGGTTGTACTAAATTCGGTATGCCCAAAATTCTGTTTTTCAATTTTTTTTATTTCAGAATTCTGTCTTGCTTTTTAAATACAGATTTATGAAAAACTGAATTTTGAAAAACAGATGATGATGAAAAGCAAAAAACGGAAAGTTTTTTTCAAGAACACAAAACCAGGGTTGAAGTTTGGCATGCCTTGGTTGGAAGCTGAAAGGTGGGGCCACAGAAACTTAATATTGACCTGAAAACATAATTCGTGAAATATCATTTTTGAATCATAAAATAGGGATCTTTATCATTTTTTATTGATATTCTCACTAGCCATACAAAAAATATGTACATAGTTCACGAATGATAAAATTTTCGATCGAGATAACTCTCGCTCCAACCAACAAAATACTTTTTTTCTGTATCTCTCAAGTTCTCTCAAGATTAAAGCTAAGGAAAAACTAGTTTCAAAATAAGGTGTTTCAAAAAAAATTTCAATATACTCGTATTGCAGCTTCATTTTTTCTTGAGCGATTTCCATTAAATTGAAGGCTGAAAATAGAATTTTAAAAGAAAAAAATAATTTTGCTTATGGAAACACAAACTTCCAAAATGTTGACATTAAAAAAAAAGCCTGGTAAATTTTTTGTTCTTTTTTCTTATTTTATGTCTAACCTGTGTCAATTTTATTGAAATCACTCTAGGAACATCGATGTTGCAAAATGTTGACATTTTTCTGAAGCACCCTGTTGAATATATATTTTGACTATTTTCTAGTTTGAAATCGCTTAAGACACAACAAAGTTGCAAAGTATTGATATTTTTTTGAACCACCCTGTTTTTAAGGTTTTGTTTTCTTTTTTATTCTGTCCAAGCGAGAGCCAACGAAATAAAAAGTCAAGTCATTGCGTTAGGTTGTAAGTCAGGTGTTGAACCAATAAACTTTTGTCTGACTACATAAACACGCGTCCATAAGGTTAAAATTTAAGATAAGATTCTTATATCAATTTATTTCAATGCCTATTGGTCGGAGTAATAAAGTGCACATTCAAGAAATATTTAGCTTGCAATTTTGAATAATTGTTGTTAGTAGGCCAAACTTTCCTTAGCAAGTCCCTAAGAAGATAGAGAGCAGCAAAATTTCCAAATATAAATTTTTTTTTAATTGTCGCTTTATATCTTCTTAGGGACTAAGTTCAGAGAGTTATTGGACCTAAAATAACAATTGTTCAAAATTGGAAGCTGAATATTTCAATTTTTTAACGAAAACTCGAATGGCTTGAATATATTTTCATATTTCACATTCAAATGTTCGTCATCAAAATTTTTGAAAAATTTGAATAATTTCTTATGCGGGGAAAAATTGCAGACAAATAGCCCGTACAATAATTCCTCGTCATTAATTTTAAGATCTTTTCTAAACTCTTTTACATGATAAAAGTATTTTCATTTAAATCCAAATGACAGCCGTCTACTTTTTGTATTTAAGTGATGAAGTAATTAAAAAAGTATGCTGGTATACTCATTAAGAGTCAAGATATAGGAAAAGTGTAGAAAAAAATACAAGAAAAATGTGTAATAAGCATTATTAAAAAAATTACGTATACGCCCGAGTAAACTACAACAATGTGTACAATTTCAACCAGGCAAGTAGTTTATAAATCGAAAAAGCTTGTACAAACTAAAAAATTTATATTTAATCTAAGAAAAATTGATACAAAAATAAAAGGAGGACATTATTGAGAAGACAATTCTCTAAAAAGAGGACAAACTACTGTCCTCTATAAAAAAAGGGGACTGTACTCTCAAAAAGAGGATGGATGGTCACCGTAACTAACCTATAACCTACCTATATCGCAAGTAAAAATCTAATTGACGGCAAATATAAAAATATATTAAAAATCTCGACTTTTAATGCGTTTGCCAGAAAATTGACTGACGTTGATCAAAAATATGTATTTTGTGCAAAAAGAAGAATTGAATAGCATATTCATGTCGAAAAATGACGATCATTTGACAGTTAAATTGACATTGACTTGACGTTTTTGCAAACGTCTAAAGATAACTACCCTTAGGCACAGAGGTTTCATTCAACTTTTCTTCGACAATGACTGCAGTAAATCGTTTTCTGGATTTTCTACTTGGAAGTTCCAAACAATTCTACGAAAATGACAAAATCCTCACGATTATTATCATCAGAAACGCATCTTAAGGTAGAGCTCAGCTAGAAAATGTGAAATACATCTAGTGTTTCATCAAAAAGTAGCTATTAAATAATTTCATAAAATAGAAAATCAGGAAAATGAAAATGCGTAGTCCTCTTTTGTCTGCCAAAAAAATATTTTTTGATTACATTTTATTAAATTCATATCTTATGATCCGGTTCCATTCGTTCTTGCCCAGAGGGGCAATTGAACCCATTGTCCAACTTGTATCCACGCCTTGATTAAACCAAAAGGAATTATGACAAAGCTACGAGACATTGATATTTGAATTCAGTGATTTGTTTTTATTTGAATTACATTAACATGTCATTTTAAAACTTAAGAGGTTTTGACAGAAAGCTGAAAATATAATATTTTTTAATTATAACTCCAACACAAACAAAAAGTTTTAAAATTATATTCCCTCTTTTTTGCCGCATTTTATCCTATGACGAAAGCTTAATTTTGAAAAATTTGTGTCAGTAAACCCATCCTAGAAAATAACCTTAGAGAAATCTAAATTGGATACTTTTTGTTCTTACCCATTTCACCTTATAGATAAATCTTAAAAAGCATATAGCCCTTCACCCGTCCTCTTAGAAGTTCACCCTTCCAAATATAAAAAAATCTGACACCATTTTTCTGTTTTACCTAATTTCACAGGTACAAAAAGATTTTTTTTACAAAATTTTAATCCTAAAGCCTTCCACTAATTTTTTTTCCCCGTGGGTAGGTGCAAAACCTGCATAAGACTCTGTGAGGTCCGAAAACCGCGTACTCATATGTGTGTGAGATTCTTACCACACTAAAACCACCTCCACATCCCGATTACAACTAGCAATTTATTTTTAACAAAGTTAAGTAACGTGTTGCAGGTTACTTTCCGGTGAAAGTTCCTGCTTATTCCGCGATTTTTAAGCGGTTTTCTGTTCACCGCACTAAGTCGGAAGGTTTTGTCTTTTTCTTCGCAGACGGCGTACTAAATTCGACTCGTCAAGAATGTCAATAACCATTAAATTAGCGTGTTCTAATATCCGATTTTTATAGTTTAGCGCGAAACTTTTTATTTCGTCCCGAACCGTAGAAATCCTGAGATCCCTGTGAAGATCTTCGTTTCTTATATACCACGGAGCATTTACAAATGACTTTTTTTATTTTCAAACGTTTGTAAGTTATTTAAGTTTGTATCGCAGGAACAACCCCAGAGTTGTATTCCATACCTAAATCCAAACAGGTTTAAGTACCTTCCTGTATAAAATCAACTTATTTCAAATACTATAAGCTTTGAGTTTGATTTACCGAGTAGTCAGTTCATATCTCTTAATCTACTTTTCAGTTCTTCGCATTTCTTTTTTACGTGCGGCTTCCATTTTAATTTCGCATATAGAGTCATTACCAGATACTTTGCATCATTGGCAAATGAAGCACGAGCGGTATTATGAAAGACTACTGTGCTTACTGCTTGTATTTCAGTATCATCAGCAAACGTGATTACGATAATGTCTTCTGTTTGAGGTATATTGCGTATAAATAAAAGGTACACAACTGGCATTAATACACTTCCTTGTGGTACCCCAGCCACTATTTCTTTGAAATTAGAATAATCATTTGCGTGTCTTACACGAAAAAGCCTGTTTTCTAGATTTCCATTTAGAATGTTATAAATAAAGTCCTTCAGGCAGAACTTGTCTTAATTTTGATTTAAGGCCTTCGTACCACACCTTCCACTAAAACTAACCCTAAAAACGCCAAAATAAATTTTGAAATCGGATACTATGTAGAAGTTACCTACAGTTTCTGAGATAAACGCTTATAAACAAACAAAAAAAGTAAAACTTGGACTTTTTTAATAAAGAAAAAGTAGTATTCCAACAAATAAATTTTGTTTCGAAAAACTTGTTTTAATTGTTGTTAAATTGGCCACACACTAAATAAACGGCTTTGCCCCCAATTGCCTTAAACGCACAAAACCATAGGATACTAGGCAGATAATTAGACTTATTTTGTTTTCTAATTTCTTGTCAAATTACTTTTGCGTATTAAAAAATAAATAAATTAATACAAATATTTAAAAGTTTTTTTTTTTTATTTTATCTCCGGGATATCATATGAAGAGTCCCTATTGTTCAATGTACAGTACATAGTTGTATAACAGAGTCTACGTAGGAATAATGTTCATATATGATGATCATGACCAAGAACACGTGTGCATTGAATAAAAAGAAGTAAACTATCCCAAGCAATTCAAAGGCAAAAAAAGTAAAAAAAAAAACAACAAAAAACCAAGAAAAAGATAAAATCACCGTATATAATCGGTTTATTATGCCACTGACCTAAGGGTATCTTTTCTTGCGTAAAGTGTACCCCTATGTCCTTTTGTTTACCATCACGTTCGTGTACAATAAACCCAAATTAAAAATGAAAAAGGACAAAAACAAGAAATATAAGGATAAAATAAAAAATACGTACGTGTAGATATGTACGTTACGTATGGATTATACTCCTATACATATACATACATACCTATGTCAGTATATTGTAAAATTTATGTCGACGAAAGGAGAGATCATTGTTTGGATGATTTGTAGACAAACCCCAACCATTTCTTAGTTGAATCTTGAGCTACGCACAAAATCTCTAAGAACTGAACTTACCTCTACTAAAATCTTATTTATGGAAACCCAAATATCGTAGGAACGCGTTTAACCCTCATGAGCGTGTATATCGTGTGTCCTTTTGTACCAGATTTCCTTTCTCAAACATTTTATGCCTCATCTAATCGTTAGACACTGGAGATAATAATGGAACCTTAAAACCGATATTTTAAAATGCGGATAAGAAAAAAAAATACTTTACTTTTTTCTTCTTTTCATTAGTAGCTAGTGTTGATACTCGTATATATATTTTTTCAGTGGTGATGTCCTTTGGTGTTAGCACGTGCGCTTACATTTATTGGGTCTAACAAACGTTCATTGTGTAGGGCTTGGAAATTTGTTGTTGTTAGTTTTTTGTTGGCTCCGTCTTGATAATCATGCCTGCCTTTGGTTTGCTTGTAATCGAAGACAATGTCATAAATTATGTCATTAGGCAGTTAGAAATTTGATAGTTATAGCTTAAGGAGGATCTTTTAAAAGAAAATAGTTAGGTACCTGCCATTTTGCAGTATGAATTGAGTATGCTGTGTGCCTTATAACTACGACGATGCGATACGTTTCGGATAAATGTTTAAAATTTCAGTTTTTGTGGTTGAATGAGCATTGGAAATTTTTAATTTGATACTAATGGGAAAATTAGATAAAAGGCGTAACAAAGATGTTGCTTCTTTTAATGGTTGAATATTACTTTCAGTTGAAAAAATTTACTTATAGCTTCCTGGAAAGCTGATACGAAATTAAAACTTGCCTTACCAACAAGCAAAGCGCACAAGAAACTGTTGAGCTATAGATATGCTATTAAACCTTTGGACTATTTTGCATCATTACTGTTGACAAGTTGGTAAAATAGTCCTAAGCTTTGCAGAGTATATGAATGAAATGGTTTTAACTTTAGGTTCACATGATTATTGAAAGTACAAAGTGGTCCATATTTCAAACGTGTTTAAAATTCATTTTTCCACCCTTTAATGAGATAAAGATCAAATATACCCAAACGGCACTTCGTACGATTTTCGTTCAAAGTTCGACAGTCGATCGCATCTAAATTTGTTGGTAATGGTCCAAGGGCGAACGGAAAGGAGGCAGATAGGGGTGCTTTTCCCCCTCTAATCACAATATATTTCATGCATTAGGCATTTTAAAGCAAGATTTCTTGGCGTTAGAAAAAAAAAAACGCCTAAGGGGAAAAAGTGACCAAATTGATTTGGAATTATTGCCCGAATACATTTTTATCACCCAAAAGCGAAGAAGAAATTAGAAATATTGCCTAAAACTACTCTGTCACCAAATATCAAAATGGAAATATCGCCTAAATATTTTGCATGTACATTTTTTTTTGTAGAATTTTGGTCATATTTCCTCCATTTTGGGTGATATATCCAAACTTAATTTCAATGAATACGCAAAGGTTTTTGGAAATATCGAGCCCTTCCCGCTAATTTATCTTAAGCGACAAAAAGTAAATTTTAATGGAAACACATTTTTTTTTGTTTTTTTCTTGAGCTGCAAAACGAAACGAGTTTATTTTCTGCATTTAGTTATATTTTTGTAAATACAATAAATTTATAAAAAAAAACAAGGCAGTGCTATTGTTATATCAACGGTGTTTTTGACGTTTTTGGCGTTTACGATAAAAATAAAAGACTTAGAAAATGAAAATTAGAATGAAAAAATCACTTTATTTCTTAATTTTTAGTGGAAGCAATAATCAAAATTTTTAAAAAATAACAAAACTAAAATAAAAATTTTATTTTATATATTATATATTATATTTTTATATATTATAATATTATAAATATTTATATTTATAATATTTTATTTTATTCATTTAAAACATTTTTGAGCGTTGTTCTTAATGGCAAAGATAAGTACTCGTTCAGGAATAGTTTTTTTTCACAAAGCCTGTGAGCTGTTTTGTTTAAAGACGCAGATCTAAACGTCTGTAAAGTTAGCAGGGCAACCAGCGCTGTTCCTAGCCTTTAGAGCACCTGGGGCAAGCTCAGAGAAGCCGCGTTTTTTGCAACAACAATTTGTTTGCCGAGTCAATAAAAAAATCAAATAATAAATCGTGTCATTTTTACCGTATTTAAACTGACTCCGAACCGGTACCAACATAATTTCAGGTTGCTTATGAATGACTGGCAAAAAAACCAGTATCACTTTATATCGACTTTCTTGCAAGTTAAAAAACCTAATTTTTTTACTGTTCATTGGATTTTGATCTTTCAAAATCTTGACTCGACAAAAAGTCAGGTGCCTTAAAAAAAGTCGAGAAATGGATCAGCTTTTATTTTGCTTACGAAACTTAAAATAAAATACTTTGCTTGGAATTTTTATACGGATTTAAAAGCTCGAATCCTACATTCTTGTTTAACTATGCTATTTAAAAATTTAAGATTCTTTTTAAGACACATTTTCTTCCGATCGAAATTTGATTGATGACAATCCGAAGCCAATTAAGCGCACTTTTAAATATCTTCCCTAAACTATCAAATGATCAAATATCGGCGGTTTTTGAAAATTGGTTCGATCAAAATCAGTCAATTTACTTGCAAACGAATTTGACACTTATAATCACGCTGTCTGGCTTTCCAAAGTTGTATTCGTCAAAAAGCATTTGTGGTATTTGCTCCACCCCTAGACAGGGCCTGAGGGCAACTTTCACCTAGGTAAATGGAACCTTGAAAGGAATTTGCAGTTAAAAAAAATTTAATTTGTTTTTGCATTTCTGTTCCCAATTTTGCAGTTCACCAAATAAGGGTACAGTTAGAAGCATGGTGGAACCAAGCATGCTAGGAACTTGCGTCAGTAAAATTCCAAATTTGCAGTTTGTTTTGCATTTCAACGATAGGCTAGAGGTTCAAAATTTGAGATCCTTGATTTAAAAAATTTCACAAGATTGACTTCAATATGAAGTTAACAGGTCACATTGTGTATTTCAAGAACCGAACATGCTAGGAACTTTCAGAATAGGGCTTCAAATTTTCAGTTTTTTGCATTCAAAGTTAAGTTAGCAGGTCAGTATTATTTTTTGTATCTAGTATTTTGAACTTTTCGCTAATCCACCAAAGCCAAATATTCAAACTTTATGGAAAAAATTTCGTTGCATCCTCGTTGTCCCTGCCGACCACAAAAATTTAAAATTTAAAAGAAACTTTGCATACAACTAATCTCGCACTCACCCCAAATCCTATAGTGAGCCTAAGCAGGGGGGTTTCATACACTGTTACTGGTTTTTCGAGATCTTATTTACTCTTGCTTTGCCATACACATTTTTGGCGATATTTCTCTAAATTGTTGTTGTTGTTGTTGTTGTTTTTGGCTGTCAAGATATCGTGGAAGCCATTGAAACTTTCAACCCCCAAAATCGAGTTTTAAATCACTGAACCCGCCTACACATTTAAAGAAAATAACATTGTTCTACCCAAAATATAAACTTCGTCCAAAAAAATTTCAAGGAACTTATATCATACAGATGGAGACGAAAAATAAATTATGAAATTACGAATTATGAAGATATAGAAAAAACTTGACGGACGACAGCATCTTAGTTTAAGTGTTGTCTAAATGAACTTTTGACGTCAATCAAATATATTATACTTATATTTGAATATAACATTTCTGTTGGGTACAAAAATATCTTACTGTAGTAACCACCGAGTATATAAATAAATTCAATATAGAATTCTTGAGTATCTACTCTTCAAGAAGTAACTAAATTGACGATTGCCTGAAATTATGATTGATTGTGATTGGTCTGGAGAGGGCGTTGATGCTGTAAATTCAATTTAAAATCTTTCAATGCCAAGTCTGGGTTACGAGTAAATAAGTATCCTGTTTTGTTATTTGTACGTTATTTGAGACTTTATTAGTTCTATAAAAAAATACTCGTGGCACGTGGGGAACCAAGGCCTAATGACTAACAATTATGTGTTGTGTTGTGTTTTTAGTCCACATGATTGAAAGGGGACACATTTTTTATTCGGGAGTACTGCCTCTTGTGAGTAAGTGAAAATTCCTTCAAGAGTATCTCTTGGAGTCATGAAGAAGTGCTTCTCATCATAGTTTGGACCATGCAGTAAATAGTAGTTTCGTTATAATCATGCCGCCTAAAGCACAGTATGCAGCTGAAGCGAAACAAAATTTGCTAAACACGAAAATTGACAAACGAAATCAGTTTTCTTTACACAATTCATTTGTCGTCAAATTATTACTAACCACAGTGCACATTTGTGTATACCCTGTATAGTAAATTTTGTTTGGTGGCACAACAGCTCGTGGAGAACCAAGGCCTAGTGACTTACAACTCCCAACCATTCCTGTGTGCGTATTTTTGGCAGGAATGGAGGGGACCTACAATTTTTTGCCGAGTCCGAACGGCTAGAAGAGAAAGCACTTATTCATGACAAGTATACTCTCGTAGGATTTGTCAGTTCCTCGCAAGAGGCAGTACCTCTGAAAAAAAACATTTTTGTTGTACAGGCTGCCACCTGTATACCCAAACAAATTATTTTTCAAAGAGAGAAGGTAGTTTTTAAAACTTTCAATTTTCAGAAAAATTAAAAGGCCTTAAATGATCTGCTGTTAATCTTTCATTTTGTACAAGAAAATTAATAAGAGCATTAAATAATAAGATATATATTGTATACTTAAAATCAAACTAGTATTCATCATGAGTTGTCCAGGGGAAAAACGTTCATTTATGTAGATTCCGAGAAAAATTAGATTTTTAGTTAATTACCTACTAAAAAAGGCTTAATTCATAGAAAAATTAATGCACATCACAAATTATTTCAGCTAGCACTAAGGACTTTAATGTTAACCTCTTTCTTGAGTAGAAAATGACCTTCGGCGTCAAACACCAAAATTTTCAGTTAGAATTTTTTTTTAAAGTGGATCTTAGCCGTTTTTCCCCTTTACTGTTCTTTTTTTTAGTTAAACAAAAATAGTAAGCACAAAGCTCCTTTTCATTATTGAAATGGCTACGTATGAAATTTGGCCCCAATGAAAAAAGGCCCAAAAATTTATATTAAAAGCAACAAAACCAAGAAATAAATAAAATTTTTTGAATGGGTGATTTTTCATGGTTTTGGGTCTTTTTTTAATTTTTTTTGGGGTGGAATTTCATTATGAAAAATGGCCCCAAAATTTGTATCTTAAACTAAAAATGAAAATTGACCTCAAAAACTGGGCCATTTTCCATTATGAAAAATTGCCCCAATTTTAAAATAGAATCATAGCATTACATAAAATGAAAAAAGGCCTCCAAAACTTATTTTAAATTAAAAACTACTTTAAACGAAATATTAAAAGTGTTTTAATATTTTTGAATAAGGGTGGTTTGGGGACATTTTTTCATATTTAAGTTTGGGGTAGAATTTCATTATGAAAAATGGTCCCAATTTAGCACATTTTGGGCCTACTCAATTCTTATTTTAAGCAAAATTTCGACAAATAACAACCGTTGTTATGGGATCTTTGTTTTAAAGTGCATAACAATTGGGGCTATCATTCAAAAATAATCACTTTCGCGATCAGTTCATCTGAATACCTTGAGTTCGAAAAAAGTGAATAATTTAAATAATTTCAAATAATATGCAGTGCGTAAGATTTTATGGGAAAACAAAGAATAGTTAGTTAGTTAGTTAGTTATTATATGTGACCGATCTGAAAATGATTTGCATATATAAAGAAATCAACTTACAAAAGCATTTGCAAATATGTACTAGTGTAAGAAGGATACTTGCAAGGCAAGAGTTAACCATGAGGCAAAAGAAAAACATTTTCAAGAACTAAAAGCATTATACTGATTGCCTTTATGCTGCTGGTATGCTCGGTGGAGGAAACACTAGTGCCGTTGGAGGTATAAGAAATGTGTTTCAGCGTGTCTGTGAAAGGTAACTACTTTTTGAAAATAATACTGATATGATTTCGAAATTTAATTTGAATCGTTGTAGACACCAAGAAGTAACACAGAACCTTTCTTTTTAAAAAATTCAAAGAGGCCTCCAATATTTGATAAGTAAGACCATGGTAACGTCACCATAAACGACCTTACAGGTAACTGAAGCCTTTCAGCAGCCTTTAAATAATCGTGTAAGAAAATCGAGCGATTTTTTTTATCATTTGAAATGGGGGCCAATTGAAATAACTTGATTTAGTTTGACTTGCAAGAACTCATTTTGAAAATAGTGACAACCCTGAAAAATAATTTTTCAGTGCAAAAAAAGATTCCGATTCCAACAGTCAAAGGAATCAATCTACAAATTACATAAAATGCACGAATTGATCGCATGAACTTGCTACATATGTTATGTTGTTTATGTTTAATTTGGTTGGAACTTAAGAGCTTTATCAAGGAATTATAGAAAAAAATAAAAGCATTTAAATCGTTCTTTAAATTATATAAACAACTAATAAAATATAGTTCAGAGCTCAAAAACAATATGGCATTTGATTACGAAAAAATATAAATATAGGAAAAAGAAATATTTAAAAATTTTGGTGCAGTTTTCTTAAAAATTACTTTTTTATACATAAAATTTTAGTAATTTAAAAAAAAATGGTATGCCATTTTCCAGTATTTCAATAATATACATATGTGCATTTAAAAACCTTAGTTCAACAACAAGGAATGGGTTGTTTTTGAAATATTAAATTCTCAAAAAAAAAATATTTTTTAAAAATCAAAAAATTTATTTTGTTCAAAACATTGATATTTTTAACATTTTGAAGTAGTTTTTGTATACAAATTTTAATTTAAATCGGTTCAGCCAACAAAGAGAAAATCAAAAATCCAAAAAACCCTTACATGACGTTCATAACAGTAAATTGTTTTTACCAGAAAGTATTCGCCATACCTATTAAAATACAAGGATTTCTATTTTTCAAAATCGTTCGACTCGTTTTTGAGATGAATAAGCTTTTTCTAAACGCAAGTACCGTTATTTTTGGAGCTAAAAAAAATCGATTTCCCTCTAAGTTCAAAATTTGAGGAAAATCGCTTCACTGTCTTAGGGTAAGAAGAGATAGACAGACAGACATACACATACACAATTATTGTGCCACCTACCTTTTTCGTGTTGTCTATTATCATAATGTCATGTTTTTGCACGAGTCCAAAACTTGACCTTAAGGTAGGTAGGTAGGTACCTTCATCGCAACTAAAAAATAGCTATATGTACATTAGGGTGGTCGTTAAAAAAGGTCATCTTGGATGGACCTTAATTGACTCTAAATGAAGCCAAAAATTACCTAATTTTTACTTCCGATATATAAGTACTATATGGCACGTTATGTATTCGTAAAAAAAATAACTTGAGATTTTGAACAGACTTGTAATTACGATGGTAGGGAAGACTAAAAACAATTCTGACTGTCTATTTGCCTGTCTTTCAGTTTAGCTGCAGCCTAAACGGCTGGGTGAATAGTGGTTTTTGGTGATTCAGCCCACAGGTTTTTTTCATTGTTTTTAGAACTAAAAATAACGGTACTTGCTATAGAAATTTTTACTTAGCAGTTTTATATAATCGTATTTTTTTTTAAAAATGAATCAACTATTCTTAAAAAAAAATCAAAACATATCGTTCAATAAAGGCAGACTTTGGATAGGAAAAGATGTTTCAAAAAATGGTTTTAAATAGTACCTTTCAAAGAACCAATTCATTTTTTATTTTAGATTTTCTTCAAAACGGTAACTTTGGTTTCAATATATATTTACTATTAAAAAAACATTTTTAATTTTTTAAAAAAGTTTCCAAACTTTTAGTTTCAGAATCAAATATTTTGAAAGCTTTTTGGTCGATGTTAATAAAACTTGATATTTAAAAATTTTTTTACACTCTTTACAGTATTTAAGAAAAAAATTACTTTTATAAAAAATAACAGTAAATTCCAAAAACAAATTTCAAATAAGATTAAAAAATATTTTTCTTAAAACGTTTTTGAATTAAAAAAAAAAAGTTTAATTTTTTTTCAAATTCGATATCTCAAAAACGGGTTGATAGTGTTTTTTTTTTTTTCATTTCAAACTCTCAACGATGTTGTTTTAGATAATTTAAATATCGTATTTCATGCTTTCAAAAATTTTTAAGCTATAAAGACTGGCTTATACATCCATGCGAAGTCTAGTTTTCATATAAAAAAATATTTTTTCCTAGGCGTCAAAGAGAGACAAATTTGTCTCGAAACAAATGCAACTAAATGGGCTTTTCCAAACCAAATTTTATGACAAAAACTATTTTTTTGAAAACCCATTGGTGCATTAATTATTGATGTTTTATTGCAAATTTGATTTTACTTCGCTTTGAACTATAAACTTGGCTTAGATGTGAAAAAAATTAGCGAATTTTGTTGACTTCATTTTGAGCTGGTTTAGTCCCATTCAAATATAAAAACTCAAAAAAACTCATCTTTTAGCTGGTTAACGCCCATTCGAATATAAGAACTCAAAAAAACTCAGTATAGTGACCACATACGAATAAACGTATCCATTTCTATTATAGTTATTGAACTTATTTAACGATCATAACTGCAAACATTTTATTTTATTTTTTTCAAGTTTATCACCAAGTTCCGTTTACCAATGACGTTTCCGGTTTCTAAAAATAACAAAAAATAAATATGTTTAATACCTATGTATGCTGTGTACAGACACAAAATTCAATCTAAAGTTTTCAATATGGAATGATGCTTCATACAAGTGTACCTATACTGTAAAGGGAATATTAATTTAATCTTGAATTCGATTGAAACCCCCCAGTCAAGACTCAGGACCCAAGCGCACCGCACTTTGCCTCCCGCTGCGCACATATCGAAGACAAATCCAGTTTATAAGCAGCACATGCTACGCCAGCTCCAAAGACCGGCAATAAAGACAAAATTAAATCACAAGTATACCAATAGGTACCAAGTATCCGTGAGTCCATGAAGAAAACTGCAATAAATCGCAACAAAAACCCCACTCCTTGAAATATTTTGTGCAGACAAAGCAGTCGAACATACAACATTGTATATAGAATACAGTTTGTCCAGCACAAGGGGACAAACAACGGGCATACACTTAAGATGTGCTTATTAGGGGGCCACTGGATCCCCCTCCAATTCGCCTTCCTCGCTAGTAGGGAGGTAGCCTTTGCTAGATCTAAAGAACCAGTAGGTACACACCGGAATTATAATCGTTAAGACAGCGTGCCACACAGTGTGCGCACGGTCAGCTACCATTAATTTCCATTCACTATTTGGTGTGCTGTGCACAATCAAGACACTCAGATCCAGCTCTCGATTTTATTTTCAGCTCACTTAATTCCTTTTTTCTTGTGTCTTTCTTGATAGTCCAACCCAAGGTACATAGAAGAAAATGTCCATATAACAAGGTCCAACCAACCTCATTGCTCAGGCTCAGTCTTCTATACTCCATGACTGTGATGCTTGGCAGCAGCCCGCAGCGGTGGGTTGCTGCCTGCTTTTGCTTCTGTGCAGCCGATCTACACGGTTGGCGTGGCGGCTGGCGGCCGGCGCAGTGTTCCGTGAAACAACAACAACAACAACGATAAATGCGATGACGACGATGATTGCTCCAAGGCAAGCCGGCAAAAAAGGAAGGAAAAAACGATCGTGATCTTATGGAAAAAGGGCAGGTGTGTCGATCGTGTGAGAACCACGTTCCAAACCATTTTCTCACGATCATCTTGGGTCTTTTGTTTGAATGTTGGAATTGTTTTTTTTCTCTTTTTCTTTGCTTTGTTGGAATCTCGTTATTATTAAGGCCTTACCCTCTTGCCCCTTGCACTTCATTCGTTACGTTAACAATCTTTGTTTTCGACTCCCTGTAATCCCCTTGGCATTACTACTTGGAGGGTTTCCAGATTTGAGTTTGGGACGATTGGTGTTTGTAACCTCATGAATATCAGGTCTTTCATCAGACGGGAGTTGGTAGTGCTTTGGTGGCAGGAGCGGCTTGTTCTTAGTGTTCTCTCATCTCACCTTCGGTTCGTGGGCTTATAGCGTGAACGCGCTTATATGAGGAATGTATGGAGTGTAGATTTTGTAACGTTAGAAAACAAAAGAAGAAGTTTATTTGAACGTTCATGATGGAAATTACTTCTTGATAAATATGTATCTTTTGGTCTACATTACCTAAATGTTGCTTTTTGTTTTTGTGTTTTTAATTTGTTTCAAATCTTATGTGCTGGAAGGTAGCGTTGCATTTTGAATATTTGATTTTGAATTTTCCAATAAAAATACAATACTTATACCAAGTTTAAGGTTCGTAAAATGTGTTCAGTTCCAAACAAATTTGATCATCTACAACTTAATCAGATAAACAGTCATACTCGTGCTTTCAAGAATACCAATCAATTAACACTTAAGGTCAATTTAGGGTGTACTTTTAAATATAGTAAAGGTATTTTTTGCTAAGCGGCACTTCTTTTCTAGTTTGCCTTCTACTTTTGATCAATTTGCATGCTTCATGCGTAGAAAAAATATTTATATAAGATGAAAGTGACCTTTTAAGACTAAAACTGGCCATACACGACAGAGCCAACAAGCCAAATGGCCGCTTGTCGATCCAAAATCGGTCGTGTGTGGGATGGATCGGCCGCCGATCTATTAGGATTTTCAGTCAATCTTAAATCCAACCGAGCCAAATAAATCGGATGGCTCGGTCGTGTGTGGGCAGCTTAATAACTAAACAAAATTAAATAAAAATAACAGAACAAAATTAAATAAAAACATTAAAACTCTTCTTATAGCTTTTTGACCCCAAAGTATTTCCCTGACATCTCATGGGTTTTTATGGTCAGTTTCTGGCCTTTTGATCCAAGATCTAATAACAATAATTTATTCAACATTACGTCCTAGACTATTATAAGCATGCATTCAATAAGTCAGCAGACAGGAGGTTGATGATGATGATGAGGATGACAAAGGCAGGCCTTAAAAAAAAACAACAAACATTTAAGAATATCCAAAATCTATTTGTGTATGGCTTAAAAAAATCCCATAACGTTCGACAAAAGGTCTGGAACGTATGTTTTTCTAGTGAAATAATTATGATTAAAACAAAGCTAGGAAGCAAACCTAAATTCCGTTTAGGCATGGATGATTAGGTGATCTCAATTTAACATGATCTACGAATTTGAACTTCTTTTCTGTTGCAGGAATCAGATCACGCTATGATGCTCTTTATTCAAAACCAATCTCAGAAATCTCACTTAGGTCTGGCTTCTGAAATATTTTAGAGTTTAAATACAAAAACAGCTTAAGGTGACAACATTTTCTATTCCTAACATAAATTGTTTTTAACATGTTAAATGCAAAGTAAATAAATATATTTTGACTGCGCACTGGTTGCTTTTAAAAATAGTCTTTATATTTTAAAATATTTATCATTTTAAAGAATCTATTATGAGAAACGAGAAGTGACCATTTTATAATTTTGCATAAACTTTTCATAAGACATAACAATGAAAGGGAAGTAAAAAATCTAATAAGTCTCACAATTCTCTTTTTTTAAGATATCGAATTTTCAAAAAAAAATTCAAACTTTTATTAAAAATTCAAAAACTTTTTTTTGGAAAATTTTGATATGCAATATTATTTAATAATATCTGAAATTTGAATATAAAAAATTATCTAAATCCGTTCAGCCAATAATGAGAAAATTCAAAATAAAAAAAAACACGTTCTATAACAGGCACTATTAATAGTTGCTAAGTGCAAAATTGTATAATTTTTGTAGTATATCGTATTAATTTTAGTATATGGAAAATGTTTAATCAAAACCGTAGGAGTCATTTCAGAAAAAAAATATTTTCCTTTCAGGATATTGAAATTTTGTATGAAAGGTATCGTTATTTTTTTCTTAAAATATTTTAGAAAGTAGGTAGTAAAAAACTTTTAAGTATAGAGTTTCAAAAAATCGATGAAATCATGTATTATTCTTTCTCATTCTTAGTTATTCTTTATTTCGTAATAAATTTTTTCAAAAAGTTTTGTCACCGCACATTTTACAAACAGAGATTTGATATTTTATATCTTTCTACTGAAACATTATCTTATATTTAATAAAGTATATTTTTTATGATAAATTATAAACATTTGAAGGAAATACGAAAAAAAAACCTTCAACTTAAATTGAATCATGTATTTGGCTTTCAAAAAAAAAAAATTGAAACATTTTTTTTTAAAAATTCAAAAAAAAATTTAAATATCAGTAGATACACAAAAATATTTATAGTTTTTGGGAGCCTCTATAAAAAAAATTATTGAAATCAGTCAAACCGCTTTGAAGATAATCGAAAATTAAAAAAATGGTCCTTTGTGAGGCACCATTAATAACCATTTTTTGAAAAATGGTTTTTCATCCAAAGAAAGCCTTTACTAATAGTAATTTATTTATAAAAAGTTGTGGAGCCGTTTCTGAGAAAAATACGATTATGTAAAATTACCAACAAAACATTTTTGCAGGTACCGTTATTTTTTGTTTTAAAAAAAATATGAAAAAACGTGTGAGCATAATCACCAAAAACCACTGTGTACCAAGTTTGAAGAATATCGATCGGGCTGTTTAGGCTGTAGACGAATAGACAGACAGACAGAATTGTGCCACCCACTTTTTTTGTGTTCTCTACTATCGTAATGTCATGTTTGATTGTTATGTCAATTTTTTTTTTTTTTTTTTTAAAGTACCTAAATATATCGTAAATAAAAAATAATTTAAATCTGTTCAGCCACTAATACAAAATTCAAAATTAAAAAAAAATGTTCCACGAGTGAAAGAGTCTAAGAAAAAATCAGCATTTTTTAACAATCCAAAGCATAATTTTTTGAAAATTTTGATAAGAAAAAATATTTACATTGTTTAGTAGCTTCTGTATAATAAAATTTTAATAAAGTCAGAATTAAAGTGAAAAAAGTTCTTTGAAAAAATTGTATTGATTTTTTTTTTTTTAAGAAAAGCTGTGGAGCCGTTTTTTACAAAATAACATCTGTAAAATTGCTAAAAAAATTGTATGACAAATACCACTATTTTACGTTCTAAAAGAAAAGAAGTGTAGAATCACCAAAAACACTATGTACCAAGTTTTGACAAAATCGATACAGGTTGTAGCCAAACGGACTGACAGAACTGTGAGACCCACTTTTTTCGTCTTCCCTATCACGGTAATGACAAATCTCATCAAAATTTTGAGTTCAATTGATTCGGCAGTTGGAAGAAGGGAATAGAAATTTATCAAAACTTTATAACTTTTTGCATAATTTTTTTTTAAATTCAAAATTTATGCTGAGCAATCTTGTTTTCATTGTGGTCATAATGATTTTAAGTTTATATTAAAAAAGTAAATGCAAATGTGAAATAATTACACAAAACTACGACGGATTTGTTCCCTTCTTCAAACTAATGCGGTGCTAAGTGCTAATGTTAAAGATTAAGTTTAACAAGTCAAAATCTGTAACAAAATGTATACATGCATTTATTTTTTAAAAAATCTGTTTGGGTACGCCTCTTGATTATATAAACGAGTTTTTGAAATTTCTGGGGTTAGAGAAGAGCCACCACCTTGACAAAGAGATTGGTTTGGTTTTTATTTAAGAACTCTTTGACATTTGATTTTACAATAAAATGTACAACTAATATTTAATTTATATTGTTTTCGTGCAGAATATTATGTAATTAACTGATTCTTCGTACAACAATTCGGAAAAACATCGAAAATAGTTTAACTTATTTTTCGACTCTGAAAAAAATGTATACTTTGGCGTTGGATTGAACACACAATTTGTTGCCAATTACATCAATCGAAGGCTCAATTTATAGGTAATTTAAATGACTACAAATTATTCTAAAAGCTATTTCCAAAAAAACACAAAAGAACGCGAGATATCACAAGAAACGTCATACCATCCACAATACATGATTCAAATGTGAGCTTTAACCCACTATAATTTAAAGATGGAACAACTGCAAGAGGTCGTTACTTATTTTGAAGATAATTTTATCGTGTACATGTTTTTGTTTGGAAATTTGTTTGCAAAATCAAATGTGAAAGAGTTGTTTAATAAAAACTATACCAATCTCTTTTTCAAGATGGTGGCTCTTTCCTCGTTTGTATAATTAGGAGGCAGATTCCGTACAAAAAATTTTGTCCATCGAAAAATTCGATTTCATGCACTTCTTTTGAGTAATTTGACTGGACTAATAAGTTTGTTTTAACAATATTTTCAAAAGTTTGTACCTACCAATACTACATAAATGTAAATAAAAAAAAATCTTTTCAATACCTTATTGCAATTTTCGAATGTAAAGGTGTCTCCTTATGAAATTTTGGAGCACTACTGCGTGGATGTACATTTTCTGTAGATAACATCATTTTTAAATGTTTTAAAAATTAAATTTTAAATTTCAGCATTTTATCTGTGAAATTGGTAAATACATAGCTTTAAGAAGAGAACAAGTCCAGGGGCAAAATCACCTTTAAATGAATTTTCGTTTCTCTTTTTTAATGTTTTTTTTTTTAACATGTGTATTTATGTTAAAAGAAAAAGAAAATTAAATAATACTGTTTTTCAATTTTTTGGCGCCTATTCCTTTCTTTAAACTGCAGATTCAATTTTTCTTACGCATGCACAACTATATAGTTGTATATATTAGACTTGCCATATTGGGTTATATTTCAGAAGTTGGGCTATCTTTTTTCCAAATTGCAGTCCACAAGTCCAGTATGACAGTCCAATTATAATTGGGCTACTAATAGCCCAAATCTAATCTCAGTCCAAATCTAAACATACTCTTTAAGCATTCCACAGTTTGGCACCAATTTTTATTGACTGAATATTCCCTTAATACTCGATGATTCTTTGTGTCTAACTCTTTTCAATGGGTGCGAAGCGGCGTAGGTAAAAGGAGCCCAATTACTACATCAGTTATCGAGTGGCTGAATATTATGTAACTTTGGAATTATCACTCACGTTTCGCACAATCAAGTATAAAAAAATTCTTCTTTTCATTCGATCAATGATGTTGCTCACTCACTTGATCACTGAAGCGACAATTCGACCAAGATGTAAAAAATAGAAAAGAGTCAGACACAAAGATCATGTAAAAGGTGACATATACTCATTGGTTTTGACATTTCAAATCAACCGCAACAAACTTCACTTTAATATCATTCAGGATTTCCATTTAAATTCTTCTTTCTTTTATGAGCAAAGAATGTATTTTATTTTCCATTGTTTTTTAAAATAAAAATAAATTGTGATTGAAATTATGAGAATTTTTTTAATTGGGCTACTATTTGGGCTTCTTTTTTGGCTTTTTGGGCTACAAAAATTTCTAAATTGGGCTATCGAATAAGTTCAAGACATGATAACCCTGATACATACATCAAGTGTAAAAATTGCAGATTCAAGATATTCGAAAAAGTTTACCTACTTGCATAATATGTACGTAGGATATACCTAATTTACATACGTCCAACCTAGGGTTATCCCTTGTCTAAGTCACGTGAATAAGCCACCAAGATATTGCGATTTGATTCCGGTAGACACTCAGGCCATCATTGATCGAATTCAGCTAGATTCGTGAGACAAAGTCGTTGAAAATTGGACCCCTTGGATCCAAGTCACCGTGCAAAACCATGGTGGACATGTCACATTCCATACATAATAAAACTCACATGGGTCTTTCAAATAATTCAAATTAAAAATAAATCGTTAATACCTCTCACACAGCCATTTTAACATCAACCCAATCTTTCTGGCAAATCCTTTAAATATCTTTATTTTTAACAAACAAACGGGATCTTACAATCTTACAACTTTATTACACCTATTTGAAATAATTTACTTGAGGAGAAAACTCATTAACTGCAATGAATTGAATCAGAGGTATTAAACGGTATGAGTGGTGCAGATTCCAGTCTAAAGCTAAGCTAATAATGAACTTTTCTTAAAAAAAATATGCAATTAGATATCTTCCATTCTCTAAATACTCATTTTACTTCCGCAAAAATACGATATACACGAATTACTTCTAATTTCACACCCAGTAATATAAAAAAAAATAAATTCTCACACATAACTCGCGGAAATATTGTTTTCCATGGAAAAATAATTTTCAACCAACTGTAACCGTAGGTCGTTCAATGACCAACAAGACAACGTCTAACATAAGAATCGATTAAACATTCAAAGACCTTCATTTATTTAACTCGACCTTCTCAAAGTCGTCAGGTTCTACTCGTATAAAGCAAAATTAATAAAGGAGGCAGAGGGGACAAAGACAAATACCACAGATAAGAATAAGGCATGCAACAAGAAACACATTTAAAACACCAAAACATTGTGCTCACGTTCACTCCACACCCATACAACCTATGGCCAGGCCACCTCTTCCACTATATAAACCGAAACCAAACCCAAAGTGTCTTATTTATAACCATGCCAAGAGGCATTTTGCCCACCTCAGTGCACAGTCCCATTACAAGCTACTTTGAGTAGAAACTACCTTCTGTTTTGCCAAAGCATTCGTTGCCTAAAAAGGCTACGGTGTGTACTTTGAGATGTGGTTTCGGCTAGTAAGGCCTTGCGTTTAAATCACACGCAATCATCCATCCACCCATCTAGCTACATACAAAAATATTTATAAAGTTTGACATGAATGCGGCCACAGTCCCACCGCTGGCATCCAAACGGGGCTTGAAAATGTTTTCAAGAAATATTTTCTCACACTTTTACTACTAGATACCATCGGGCACGAGTCAGTAAGACGAAATAAACGAAAGGGGGATACTAAAGCCTACTTATAGCCATCATCGCCAACACTCCCAAGCCGTGTTGGACCGTGCGTTGGGTGCGACGACAGCAAATAATGTTTATTTAAATTTTTTTGTATGGTGCTCTTTTTAACTTTTATTCCGCGTAAAGGCAAGTTTGTCACGTGTAGTTATTTTGCGAGTTTTTTTATTTTGCTGGACAAAACAAAGATTGAGAAGTAAGTTATATTGAAAAATAGAAGCTACTTCTTGTAAAGGGTTTCCCAATGGTCACCAGTTGTGTGTGAAATATTTAAGAATTGTTTGTTTTACTCGAAAGGTCTATGAATAACATTATTGCGTTGTGTGGAATATGACATAGTTCAAATGGCCACAATGTCTTCTTTCGGCCACATGCTTCCGAGAGGTTCAACTTTTTTGACCTTGACGGTATCGGTAGGTTGCGGCTTTTGGCGATGACATGATGTAACTTGAGGAAGGAAAGAAAAAGTCTACCGGGGTCAAATCGCACAATTTCAGTAACCATTTTATGTAGTTTTTGCGTGAGACTACTAAAAAACCGTAAAATACTAATACATATGTATAACTATGCCCCCAAATCGATCATGGAGAATCTCCATTGTGGCATCAAAGGACTGTCCTGCAAGAATCACCTGTAGTTCACATCAACATCATCCAATTTGTTTCAGAAGGAATAATTTGTTATCTTATCATCTATTGGTAGTGCGTTGCGTTGATGGTTGATGGCAATGCCATCATTGGTTTCAAAGAAGTACGCACCGATGAATCCGCTTGAAAACAATGCAACCATGACACTTTATTGTGAATAAGTTTCCAATTGGTGGTCCTTGTGTGGAGTGCAATTGTCCCGAATCCAGCCATTTTTCTCGTTGCTGAAATCCAGGTCCTCTTATAACTACTCTAGAAGCGAACATGTGGAATTTTTTTTTTGTTGGTTATATCAATTGAATTTTGTAGGCCCAAGGTCTGACGCAAAATTCGTAAGTGGATGTCTACGAGCAGCCGATAATTGTGCGCGGCGTGAAATTTACTGCCTTGGGTTGTTCTGTTCTGCGCACTCTCAAACACAATGGCGTTTTTCTACAAAACGTTAAAAAGTCAGTTGACTGGGAAGGAAGATAATGCGAACCGTAAACAACATACTCACTTTGAAAAAAAGTTCATTTACACGTGATGCTTGACGCTGTTAGCAATGTGTTTTTTGTCTCTTCATTTTGAAAAATAAGAAAGAAGAAAACTAACAACAAACTAAACAAAATGACCATCACAAAATGCCTAAGCCTACACGACATTATTGGAAAATCCTTAATAGATTGGCTAGGCTTTGGTATACTAATAGAACATGCCCTATGTTAAATTATAAGAAGTGTTACCACGGTGAAAATACTGAAAGGATGACGGAAAGAGAGTTCCCTGCCTTTCAAGTCAATGCTGGCAAGAGAGATCCAAAATTGAACTAACCACATTCAGCGTATAGTCATGACCAAGATTGTATAGTTTCTTTGACTGAAGCTCAGGCTAAAAAATAAGTAAGAGCTTCTTAAAACAGGCGAAAAATGTCATCTATCCTTCTTTACTTCAATTCAAATTCAAAAATGAACTTAAAACCATATTGTTGACGTGCTCTGTATACTATATGCCAAAACAATACAACATTGAGTGTGGGACGTCGTCGTTGATAAAACATTAAAACAACAAATCGAAAAACATTCTTTCTTAACAACCACCTGAAAGAATGGTCAGAACTCAGAATATTCATTTAATGCGATTATTTTCATTATAATTGTCCAATTCACTCAGCATCACACACATTGTCTAGATCTAAAATACATGATAAAAGATGATTCAGACATTAACAACAACAAAAAAATAACGCAGGTATACCTCTGCTTACCTGTTCGATGCAACCATAATGATGACCACCGGAAACCAACAATTAACAAGAAGTCTATAGAGGAATGATATCTGACTCGGACAAAGAGGATTTTATATTACCATTAACCATAACCGAAGCAATTGGATATGTCTGCTACCTTTCTGTGATACAATTTTTATTTAGTTAAGCGTATAACTGGTTTTCTTTATAGGAAGCGGATGGATCATCTTATTCAAGAAAAAATTTTAGAGAAAACGAATAGTAGTGGGGGTAGTTAATTGCTAGAAAACCCTTTGTTGGTGGATGCATAGAACCAACATTGGTGATCTGCGCTTCTATCAAATTTAATTTTTCTTCTAATGAACGGCTAATGAACAAGTTATTGATTTTGATAGACTACATTTAACTTAATCTCATATATACATTTGAAGTATCCTCCAAAAAGTAAGTAAGGAATCACCCTCTCAAAATCTAACTAATTTCTTTAACTGTGTTTACTATGCACTTTCCGATTAATGAAATTTTTGTTTATAATTTGCACATACTCAAGGTACAATTATGTTATGGTGTTAAACAACCCAAGTGTTTACAAAAACTGGAGAGGGTTTAATAGGAGATGCCGATGCACGAATGCAATGAAGAAGAAAAATCGAATAAAGCAAAGCAATCCACATTTGAGTGGTGCGGCTATGGAAAACGAACCCCTATATTTGACAGCACTTACAAGGTTTGGCAAACTCGAGAGCAGGGAAATGCAACTAGTTATACTTCATCTGATCATTGCTGATAAAAAAATTGACAGAACAGTCTAAACCAGGAGACAATGCGGATGTATACTTCATACATAGTAGCCATATCAGAAGGGGAACAAAATTTCTTTCATCTTTTAAAAAAATATAATCTTGGGTATGGCTGAGTTTCGAAACGCAGTATTGGAGGGAAGCAGTACGATATCCCTCAAACCAAAATCTCGAATAACGTAATCCCGATTTTCTGTAAAAATCTCGAATAACAAAATCTCGCAAATTAAAAATCTTGTTTCCCATAGTCTCGCAAGGACAAAATTTTGCGTTAAAAAATCGTCTTGCACCGAAAAATCTCGCAAATTTCAATCAAAATCTCGGAAATTAAAATATTGCAAAGCAATGTCTAGTTTCACGAAAGTCTTTTAATTATTTTTTAGAACCATTTAGTTTTTAAATGACTTTTTTGGTTTCACCAAATACTTTTAATTTTAAGAATATTTTAAATGTCCTTGTACAGTAAAAGCTCGTTTTTGTCTCATTAAATTTAAAAATTCTTTTTTGTGCAGCCATTCCAGTCAAAAACAGCTGAAGTCTACTTGTTAGAATAATTATCCGCTCATCTATAATGCCTTTCACAATTTCTCGTACACTTCGCATGTGCGAGTGAAACAATCTATTCTCTTATATCCAGGCATGTGAGGCAAACTCATTTTAATTAAAAAGTCCCTTAAATATCCCTTTCCTACATTGATAAAACTGAAAAATTTTAAATGCCTGATAAAATTTAGAAAGAGTTTAGATAGAAGCAATTTTATTGTTTGTTTATGAAAATGGCCAAAAATAGCGTAAAGTTAAATCTCACAGCATCGTATCGCGAAATCTATTTTGCACTGAAAAATAAAAAAACTTTGCAAACGGAAAATGAAAACTTGAAAACGAAAAACTTTCTTTCAACTTATATTTTTATAATTATTTCGAATAATTAAAAAAGTTACTTCAAACTAGCTTTTCATTTTTTGGAACATTTTTGATATAAAATTTTATATACTCCTATGGGACTCAAAATATTTTCTAGTTCAAGGCCAAATACTACGATTAATGCAATCTACACATGTTTGTGGGATTTTTTTATTGCAAGATTATGAAAAGCGGGTTTTTGTAATTGCGAGATTTTTAATGCACGATTTTAATTTTTCAGATTTGCAAGCGGATGTATTCACATGCATGCGGCACGCGTCGCATTAGCTTTTACGAGTCGATATTTTTAAAATCGACTTTATATGAGTCGACATTTGATCAATCGATATTTCTACAAATCGACTTTTCGAGTGTCGAATGTTATGACGGTCGATTTTTGCAATCGACACTTTAAAAATTGGAAATCGTACCTAACCTATTTGTGGATCCTATGAATTTTTGTCTGTTCTTCTGTCATAAGAGGAATAAGGTTAGGTATTAGGTTAAGCTGACTGCCAGGAAAACTGCTGATACACCTAGGCCAGAATAGGCCAATTGTGATACCACATAAAGACTGCAAGGTAATCCTCGCTAATTAAACAAATTGGAGCTTTTATTAAAGCGATGGAGAATGTGAATGTCGATTTTATTTTCATTCTGTCATCATCATGGAATTTTGCTAAAGCATAAGTTTACAAGTAGCGATTGGTATTCCAATATTCATGTTGTTAGGTAATATTGGTGTAATAGTTCCTATCCTGGGTAGTTCATCGGCCTTACAGTTTCCTGGAATATCTCTCTGTTCCGGCATCCAGAAACGTTGAATGTTGAACTGTTCTGCCATCTCCATTAGAGGCGATCGACAGTTTTGGGCAGTTACGGAGTTTGTAAAAACAGAGCCTATTGATTTAAGGGCAGCTTGGCTATCTGAGAAGATATGGATATTAAATGTAAATATTACGTTTTCTTTGAGCCAAGATAAAACTTCTTTTATCGCCAGGATTTCCGCTTGGAACACGCTACAATGATCAGGGAGACGGAAGGAGAGACTAATGTTTAGTCGTTCTCAGTACACTTAGACAATTTTTGATCAATTAAGGAGAAAATCATCTCTTCTTACCCAGTATTATTTTGAAACATCAGTTAAAAAAAAACGTAATGCAAATTGTCGCTAAAAAATGTCTTCGAACACGAGAGATATCTGCAATAAATTTTGAGAATACCATCTCCAAAACAAAAATATTTTTAGCGTGCACAAAAAATCCATAAAAAATATTTTGGTGCACAAGAAACACGACTTCAATATCATGTTTAAAATCTGGAATTGGTCAAAATTCTGTTTCCAAAATTCAGGTTTACAAAATATGTGCTTTAACAGAAAATAATATTAATTATTTTAAAACTTTGTTAACAAATTATAATACAGTAGACGTCCGATTTAGTGAATCTAAAAATATTGAACAATTCACAATAGTGAACACACAAAATTTTATATAAAAACGTTCTTTTTTAGAAAAATGTCTTGCAAGTATTCAACAATAACACTGAGGAACTATTTTTTTTTTACCGGATTGAAAGCTTTGTTTAGCGCTTAACTAAATGTAAAAACATTCAAGCATCGAACAAAATGTTCATTTTTGATTAAATTCATATTTAGAAAGTCCTTTTCAAATTCCTGCTCGAAAAAGTGAACAGTCTCGAAAGACTGGTTTTTATTACTTCACTTAAAAGAGCGTCTACTGTATTTTAAATTCTAATTTCAATATGTTAAGCAAAAGTAATTGAAAATGGAAGAAAAAAGGACATGTTTCTTTATATATTCCAAACCCTTTCTTTATTATTATCAGAATTACGTTAACAGAATTTAGAAAATCAGAGCAACAAAATTTCGTATG
Organism: Dasysyrphus albostriatus; assembly: GCA_946251815.1. Lineage (NCBI taxonomy): Eukaryota > Metazoa > Arthropoda > Insecta > Diptera > Syrphidae > Dasysyrphus > Dasysyrphus albostriatus. The sequence goes on from OX276335.1 coordinate 182,226,512, forward strand.
AAAATTTTTGAAAAACCAATTTTTACTTGCTAAAATTTTGCCCTTAACTCAATAAAAAAAAATGGCAACATTTTCCGGACCAGCAAAAATTAATTCCAAAAAAGACCCAAAAAGGGAAAAAGATCGAAATCATCATGGACCATGGACATTTTAATTAATAAAAAATAAGTTATTGGCATGAATGAAGAGGAACTAAAAGTTTTGGCGAGTTCGAACAGCCAGATGAGAAGTTCCTCGCGAGAGCCAGTACATCGGAAACATATTTCTGTTGTTTGTTTAGATGGCAGCGACAGGGAATCAAAGCCACACTTTCGACATGACAGTTGACAGTCAAACGCACTTATCATTATACAACGTGCTACAACATAACCGTCAATGGAGAGCGCTTAATCGATAATGAGCAATAATTCTTTGTGGCTTAAGCTGGATGAGATGGTGGTTCACCCAGGATGTCGCAAGTGTAATTTCATGAAACAGTAGACATGAAGATAGAAAAACGTAAAATATATCTCTATGTTCTTTTCCATTGTTTCTTACTTTTAAAATTGGAATTGCAAAATATCTTTCAAGTATCAAGTTATATGGCTCAGAAGAAAATAAAATTAAAAACGGGTTACATTCAAATTTTGAAATTGAAAACGAAGAATCTACCGCTCCATTACTGTGGTATAATTCGTTGTTCTATTTCTAAAGGAAACTATTTTTGCAAATCAAACATTTTCAAATGTTGGCCAGTAAAAATCCAAGGAGCAGATATATCAAAACTAAAAAATAAAATAGGTTTCATTGAACGACGGCAATATAATTCATCATTGGTACTAAAAGTCACTCATGTGAACTGTTGAAAAAACTGCCAGTTAGTTCCCTTGCAAAACAAAACAGACTTGAAATGTTTTAAAACTTCCTCTTAACTACTCAAACTAGTGAAAAATTAAATCAAATAATCCAAATCGACCTTCTGAAAAAGTAAGTGAATAATTAAAAAACTAATAAATTTCTTATATTGTTGTTTATTTTTTTTTTTAGATTTTCTATATTCTTTTTTTGATTAAAGCATTTTCAAAATCACAGCGTACAATTTTATTCCCTCAGTCACTCTTCAGAACTTCAATTGAATTCATCTATATTGTACATATAAATCTCGCCTATTCTCCTTACACTCTGTCAAACTTTCCCGTTTAACGTAAAATCCTTTGAGAATCCACATCGTCACTTAGAAACCGATGGCACATCATCAGTATAATTTCAACTGCAAAACTCTCTATAGCTGACGATGCAATTTGCAGTTTTTTTTATTGTATTGAAGCATCTGTAGCCGCATCATTCATTATTCGTCAGTTCACCATGGTCGCCAAACACTTGAAGATTCACTTGGAGTTGGGCTGCAACTGCCACTATCACTACTGCATTCCGAAGGAGGTGGTGTTATTGCCAAAGGACTAAGATTGCTCTCGGGCTCATAAAATCCAGCACCAACAAGTGATTTTGGTGTCATAAGTGGAAACATAGGGGTTGGTGAAGTACTTGTAGTCGGTACCGTCGGCACAATAACTTGTAAATAGTTCAAACGATGTCCAAGGTGGCTCATAAGTTGTGTTCCTAAATCCACACTTACGCCTGGTACTGTCGCTAGTGTTTTTGATACTTCGTTTGCTGCGTGAACGTATCCAGCACGAAAGCTTTCTGCAATTGTCACTTTTGAGTCTTGAATACCGGCGATAACACCTCCAAGGCGTAATTGCTTTTGCGCACGTAACTTTTTCATATGTTCCACAGTTAACTCAAGAATATCAGCCTTTTCTAACCGGGTTATGTGTTCGCCTTCCTGAGTCAGACACTCCACCATGATGTCTTTTAATTCATCCAAACACTTGTTAATCCTTGCACGACGCTTGCGTTCCAACATGGGTTTCATCACTTTACGGTACTGGTAGGTTTTTGACATTTCCATCTCGAGAACCATTATTTCTTAACTTCGATGTAATAATTTAAATCACAAAATTTAAACAAAAAATATAAACGACTTCACTCTGCAACGAATATACAATGAATGAGTCGACTTGCCGACTGCGCGATCACTTATAAAGGCTTCTTTCATCCCATGCCCCTTGCCACAACCGGCTTACTTCATCGAGGCTTAATGTTGCGATCGTGCTGGTTGTTGCCTTGCCTGCCGATCATCGCCGCCGGTCGCGTCGGATACTCACATAAAATAATAAAACAGCTCACAGAGATTGTTATACCGTGGGAAACTATTCTGGAGTCGATTTCTCACAGTCCTCACTGAGTGCGCACATGCCTGTGCCACTCCATATAACAAGACGTGTTTTTTATAAAGTGGTTCATCTCCCCTACGTTCCTGCCCTCTTTGCTGTCTTACGTGATTTTTTTTTCTTTTTGTAGTCTTGCTTCTTCTTCCATCATTTTCTTTCTTCTTTGAATAATGCTATTGATTCGATTGTGTGCAGAAGAAGAGCCCGCTTTTGTTATACCAATACCCGTGCTATGTTGTGGGCACCCGCTGGTCCCGCGTTATGCTGCTCCTGATCCCGCTGCCGCTGCGTGCCGCCACCGATAATCGTTTGTCGTAGTCATCGTCTCGGCGTAGTCTTCGTTCGTTGATCATTTTGATCTTCGTCATAGTTTCGTGCGACCTTAAGAACGGGCTAAGAGAGACTTGGGGTCTTGCTGCAGTGCGATTGCTGCACAGCGCATGGGTAAATACTATGCTCTCAAGTAGTACGGACAACGAATGTAAGATAATCTTTAATAGAGCTTTGATTGAGTTTGCCCAGGCGAGGGGTCTGTGTGGCGGGCATTCAGAAGTGCACTGACGGTGACGGTATTCGTCTTGTTGGCGATTGGTTTTCCTGTTGGTTGAAGTGCGCACGATCGCTTGCTTGATCGCGTTCAGACTTGTGGTGGTGCATTTAAGTTGATGAGCTTTGGAATGTGCCAAACAAAGCTACTGTGCTTAACTTCAAGCCAAGGGGTGGTGGGTGAGTCGATTATCTTATTTTCTATACGTGTGGTAAGTTCGAGTACCTACACATGTATGTATGATAATGGCGATGGCTTGCTGCCTAAAGTATCAAACTTCATTGGATGCTATTTGCTGTTTGCATTGTAGGCTTCAAATGTTTTATTACTATTGCTATTGCGTTTTAGTAAAATGTGTACACAAATTCAATGGATGAAATTTCATGTAAAAAAGATCCTATGGGGTGATATCCTATGCTCATGCTGATGTTTTGATGTTTTGAAAGTGCTGAGGGAAGTAATCTTTCTGCGTCTTATTTAAATAGAACTAAAGCAGGGGGGGAAATATTGTATGCTTTATGCGTAGATACTCGTAAATGAATGATGTTTGATGTAAATTTGTATACATATTTCGTACGTATAGTGGTGGGTTTCCATAATTTTAGTTAACAGATATTTAATTGGATTGTAAAGTTATTGTAATTGGAAGTAATTTAATACGTAGATTTATACAAAAGGGATAGGTTTTATTTTCCAATCAAACTATGAAGCTTGTTATGAATTTGTATGTAGAAGATGTCAGGAGCTCCACTTTTGCCTTCATTTTGCTGACTCAATTAATAAATTGTTGAATAATTGTGCTTAAGAGGTTTTTTTTCGTTTTTGTGCCACCCTGAACACAGGGCTGGCCACGATACCAGAAAAGTCTCGGTAATCGTTTGGTATCAGACTTGGTTCTTTTTAGTGAGAAAGTGACTTTAGTGAGATCCATTAGTATTTGTGTGCATTGTTTTCCTGTGAACTTATGACCCCACGTCAAAATGTTTGTGTCGAATTCCCAATCGGAACTTTACTCAGACATTGTGAAACAAGCCAAAAAAAAATCTGTTAAGAAAATTGTCTGAAAAAAATTTTGTCTTAAATCTTAAAAATTACTTTATCAAGAACATGTATGTAATCAAGTCGTGCATTTTATTCTTAGACCAGACCGAAACCAGACAAGACCGATACCGAGACGAGACTTTGTTATACAAGACCAAACAAGACTGAGTTATACGAGACCGAGACCGATACCGAGACGATACTGAAATTTTTCGATTTTGACGATACTGAGACGATACTTATAAAAGTATCATTTGGTTTGGTATCGTGGCCAGTCCTACCAAGACCAGTTAAATTCGCTTCACTTTGTCCTTAGTGTCACTTTTGTTAACGCTTCATTATTTTAAATTCCGTTACAATTTTGTTGCATTCAAAAATGTTCGTCTTTTTAAAAAAAAACTTACATATGTATTATTGTTTTTGAAACAGAAATGCTAATTTTTTGCAAAAAAAATATTATTTTGAATTAATGTAATGTTTTTGATTTGCTGTTCAAGATCAAAAAAGAAAATTTGCAATCCACTACCATAGGACGGGATTTGGTCAGCACAATCCTAAAAAATTCGGTTTTGAAATTTTTTGTTGCTTGAATATTAAGACTTTTTAATGCTTATTTAATGTTTGAACTGAAAATTTGTATATGGTTCTTTTGATATTCAAGCCTAAATTATTGATATTGATATTGATGATATTGAATGATATTCAAGCCTAAATTTAGAACAAAATTTAAAAAAATGACTAAATACAAAACGAAATACATATGTATGTAGATACCAACAATTTTTGTTTTTTTTGTGCACTCAAATTCTGCTAAAATACACGTTACTATAGTAACCAACAATTATTTCAAAAACATTTGTCCAAATTTGTTGTTGCCTTTTGAAACCTAATTTGTTGACCAAAATTTAATTTAGTACCTTTTTATGGATCGCCTTTTATTTTAAATTTATATTCAAAAATGCCGGTTTTCGGCCCGCTAAATTAAGACTGAAGTTAGCGGAAAAAAAACTAAAAAGAATGAGATTTTCAAAGTTTTTTTTTCAAGGTTTGGAGAACGAGAAAATATGATTCGTTCTTTCGTCATAATTTCAAAAGAGAATCTTATTATTGATCTGATCACGAATCTCATTTTTTGGGTCTTTTAAAATGATGAGTTTCATTTTAAAAGACCCAAAAAATAACGATCGAATCAATTTTTTTTCCGATCCGTAAAATATGATTCGATTCTGAAGTTATCACGCAGGAAGATCCATTCACGATCCGTTCAAATAAGAACAAAAATTTATTTTAAGAAAGGAGAAAGTTGACACATGTGAGAGCTGACACAGAATTTAAAAAAAAAAAAAAAAATATTTCAAATAAGCCTCATCAAAAAATTGTCAACATTTTGCAACCTCATTGTTCCTTGAGAGAAAATATTTTATTCACTTTTAATTATATATCAGTCATCACCTTTGTCAATTTCATTGAAATCGCTCAAGGAACAACGAAGATGCAAAATGTTGAAACTTTTTTAAATACCCTGTTAAAAATATTTTTTCTTTTTTAATATTTTACAGCTCTCACTTGCGTCATATTCGTTGAAATCGCTAAAAAAAATGAAATTGCAAAATGTTGACATATTTTTAAACTTATTTCTTTTTAATTCTGTCTCAATTACCACCTGTGGCAGTTTCATTCAAATCACTTAAAAAACAACGAAGTTGGCAAACGTTGATATTTGTATTTTGAAACACTCTGTTTTGGAAATATGTATTTTTTGTTTTTGAATTCTGTCTTAAATTATGTCAATTTCATTGAAATCGCTCAAGGAATAACTAAGTTGAAATACGTATATTGACATATTTTTATAGCAGCCTTTTTTTAAATATCCAAACGTCAACGAATTGCATTAAATCACCTTTTTCCACCTTTTTTCACCTTTTTAAATTTCTTAGAGGAAAGTCTCGACATCGTTGACAATCTATTAGCTTCTTCATCATCATCATAAGACAAATATTTAACTTACTCAAATTTAATTTCCACATTTCAACAAAACAAAACATTTTCTAGTTATTATTTGTTGCTCAAACCAAAAAATATTTCGAATGGTTTTTTTTTAATATTCAAGTTTCAACTAGCAAAATTTAACTCAACCAGAACGAAACCAAACGGGACCAATACCAAGAACTAAGACGAGACTTTATTATGCGAGTTATTATACGAGACCAAAACCGATACTGAGACAGTTAAGAAATTTTTCGATTTTAGCGATACCGAGACGATACTCAAAAGTATCGTTTGGTAGGTCTAGAAAATTGAGAAAATCAAAAATTTTGTTGTGTTGTAATTTGAAGCTTCCTCAAACTACATCGATTTTTTAAAATTATTTAAAACTTTCTGCTTAAAAAAGGGTTTGTCCATTAGGTACACCTAGTAAGAGAATTTTTGATTTTATTATTTTTTCTTTGATTTTGAAATTTGAATTTGAACTAACTTTAGCTTTGAATTACCAAAAACTGTTTGAGGTTCAAAATTCAAACAAAAAAATTCTGAAAACCTAATTTTTAAGATTTTGTTTGGCAACTTCCGTCCAATAGTAGTGGACCGAAAGTACACTTTTTTAAACTTGAACTGAAAATATATATTTATAAAACTACAAAACTAACTTTTGAGCAATAAATTAGCATTCCAAATTTGTACGAGTACATCAAAAGAATTATGATTTCCGGATCTTTTTCCATTTCAGTTTTATTTTATAGTGGAAATTTGAATATTTAAAAAACCTTTAAAACTACAAAATGTTCTCAAAATAAGGGACGCTTTATATTTTATATTAAATAATGTTGCAAGTGAAGACTTATACAACTAAATAAAAATTTTCTGGAGACTTAAACAAATACATATTGGAAAGACATGAACATTCTGAAGAATAAAAAATTAGTGCCTACTTTCAGGAGTTGTTGAAAAATTGAAAAATCTCATTTTTTAATCTTACAACAGTAATAGTTATCTCAAAATCCAGAACTGATGGTGAAAAACAGATGATAGATTTCAATTCAGCATGAAAATCATTTGCCCAGTGTTAGTGTCAAAAAATTGTATAAGCCCTAGTTTCTTTCAAAGAAAAAAAGTATAAACATTTCCGTATTTTTTAAATTATTTTTATACTTTTTTAGTTTAGTCGTATTGTATTCTTACTAAGCAAATTGTGGAGTAGTTTTGATTTTGCCACTCTTTTATGTTTTCGGGGGCGCCAAATCCGAATCTGACGTTTGCGACTAAAATTTTGTGACGGATCATGGAAAAATGCACTAGAATGACCATAAACATTTTTTCGAAAAAAAATAACTCGAGAAAAAATATAACCCCAAATTTGCTTAAAAACGCAATTTTTGTATATCTTTTGGGAAAACGTGACATGCTAGAGCAATTTCTAGGCCAGACTCAAACTCAGCGCATCAAAGACAATCATAAAAGAATATTTTGGTTTATTTAACAGAAAAAATTCAAATTTTTCACATAAAGTAGTTACTTAGTGCTTTCGAGTGGATTTTCTAAAACAGTAAAAAACGATCATTTCCAACTAACGCTTGAGTCACAATAGGTTGTCGCAGAAAAAACCATTAACAGAGATTTATTGGAAATTGTGTAAACTTTCAGTGATACTTTGATACAATTTTCGAATAATTGGTAGTTTTCGAGCCATTAGTGAAAAACTTCAAAATTGGCATTTTTTTTCATGTCGCGTCACGAAATTTTAACCTCAGATTTAAAATTACCAAAAATCACCGAAAAAATTAAAGAGGGGCAAAATCAAAACTACCCCTCAATTTTTTCGCTAAGAGCCTTTTAAGGCACATATTGACTTGATTATTTATTCAAAATAAAAATATACTAGTTTTATAAATTAATGTTTAAAATCGTTCGTTTCGTTTCGTGTAAATTTTTTTCTTCTTTGTTATAATTCTTCGAAAATTTTGATCATAATTTCTTAAAGCTAGGCAACAACTTTATATATTTTTTAAAAGTAACCAAGTTTTGTTGGACATTTCTTAGATCAACAACGTTGCCATTGTTTAAATGTTAATTTTGACTGTTGGACAAAGAAATCCATCGAGAGAATTATAGTCGACAATAATTCAAGATAGTGTAACTGTAATACTGCTTTCGTTGCGCTATTTGCTTTAATCTGATTCGAAAATGGGATCAAACGTCCAATTAAAATTCAAATGCAATCGATTTCTAGGAAATATACCTGGAATCTTATAATGTATGTGGTGGCACATTTATCACATTTTATGGAAGGTCTCTATAGATACATGACGAATCTATGGTCATATCAAGATGAAGTCAACGACAACGATGGCAGCGTCATCGCGCCTTCACGAAGCATGAGTTGAGAAGTTATGAATTCAAATCTATTTATGCAGGTCAACAACTACTTAAGTTGCGCCGCGCCGACTGCTCGTCAAGCGGACACTTAAGTCTAAAACATATATGTACGCTGTGTGCTACTATTTGCAGCAGCTCGACTTGATTGGCTCATTAATAATTTCCTACTACACACTTAATATCATGACTCGCCGGACGGGTAGAGGAAGAAAATGAAGTCGGTCACACACTATCTATACGTAAATCCGATCCAAAACGCGTTGCTGAATTAATTTATCACCACCGCAATCGAATAATAAAACGAGTCTGCGCCGCATGCTAGCTAAGACCTCTGCTAACCCACTCTTCCCCGTCTATAAACACTCACACGAACAATAATCGTACAACGCGATCTCGCGCGCGCGTTCAGACCGTGGGAAACAAACTCGTGCCGAGCAGTTAAAGTTGGGTCTGGATGGTTTATTTTTGTTCGTCTCATTGCAATCTTTCTCGTTATTTGTAGCTTGTTGTTGTTGACATCGTGCCTTTGGGGCTTTTTTTTTCCTTTTAAGTTATCCCCCTTGCAGCCCCATTTCCGCCGCACGGATCAGTGATCTGCTGATCTTTGATGTGAAGTTTGGGACAAGGCATTCGTTGTCGTCGTTGTCTGTTGCTGTCTGTTAGTTGTGCTGATGCTGAGAAATGTTGACGGAGATTGTGAAAATGGCTCGTGTGGTCTCTGGCGGTAGCCGAGGAGACGGGGCGGGGTGGGTGTGGTTGATTTGTTAAAAATAAAACATAAAAGTCACTCAAGCACGGGCACAGCGCCAATTGACATTTTGTCCGTTGGATTTCAGAATCAATGACTCAGTAAATGGAATCTAAGCAGATATTGTAGTGTTTTTGTTTTTTAAAGCTTAAAGTTACCTACTTTTATTTTGTACAATGATTTTGATCTATTGAATGGAATGAAAAAAGACTCGCTCAAGAGGGGGGAATTGAATAGTAACGGTTTTATCTTTATTTTTATTACTTAATGACTTCCACATGATGATGACTAGTTGAGCGGTTTTAATTATATACTATGCAGATTTATAGGTTTTGATGTATTGTTGTGAGGTCTTGATAATCCGGGTTGATTTGCGTCAAAGATGTTGAACAATTATTTATTAAAAATTCTAAAATGCACAAAAATATGTGTTAATATCTGCTCTTTACAAACAAAATTTGACCACAAAAAATCTACTGGCGTTTTATATACTTTTGAAATAAAATACAAAGGTTAGGTTTGTTTTCTTGTATAATATAGCTTCGAACTAGAGAGTACAATGATTTTCTGTAAATTTATGACTAAGAGATTTTCGTGGACAGCAATTATATCAGTTCTACAAAATTTTATAAATAGTTATTATTAAAAAATGTAATTGTAGTGTGCAATGTTGGCTGGTGGAATTTAAATTATATTAAAAATTAACAAATTAAATATGCTCATTATTAATCGATTTCGAACTCCCAGTTTCAGTGATGATTTGTTTGATAAATATTTGTTTTGGTATAGGTATCATTTAAATTCGAAAACATTCTGATGGTAGAGAAATTTTTAACAGTTAAATGGGACCTTGACAGGAATTCGCACTTTTTTATGCATTGTTTTTGCATTTCTATTCCCGATTTTGCAGTTCGCCAAATAAGATGTAATCGAGTGACCCACTTACTTCACAGTGTAGTTAGCAGGTCACATTGTGTATCTGCATCTGAAGTAAGTAGGTCACATTATTAATCTCAGAAACCAAGCATGCTAGGAACTTGCAGTAAGGCTCTAAATTTGCAGTTTTTTTGCATTTCAAAATAGACTCGGTCAAAATTTTGAAGTCCTTGTTTTGAAAAAACTTCACTACAAATCTAGCAGGTCAGTATAATTGTTTTTTTTTTTTTGAAAAAAAGGACTTCAATCATATGGGCTTTGGGATAATTTGATTTTAAACACTAATTTCTAATAAACAAAAGTAATGCAATTTGTAGACAAAATTCAATAAACAGTTTTTTAAGTGAAAAACCAGAAGAAATTTTACGGAAAATTGTCGAAATTTAGTTTTGCTTCAAATATCTTAGGAACAAACAATGAATTCTACACACTTGCTTATAATTAAAAATTGATAGGATTTGTAAAAAAAAATTCAACATGCAGTTTTTTTAAAACAAAAAAAAAATACGAGAAACTTTACCAAAAATTGTTGATATTTTTTTGTTTCAAATATCCTGAGAACACATATTGGTATTCTCTTCAAGTTAATTAAATTCTATACTCTAGTTCATAATCGATATTTAAAAGATTTTGAAAATTAATTCCATAAACAGTGCTTTTTTAAAGCGAAAAAACTATAAGAAACTTTTTTAAAAATTGCTAAACAAAATTTTTCTTCCCAAATATTTGTATTCTAATCACTAACTAAACAATGTTTTGGTCTCTGTCTTTGGTCTCAACTTGATTGCATATTGAAATCTTTTTTGAACACGTTTTGCAGATCTTGAATTGGTAATTTTTTTAATAATAAAAATAACATAGGGTCTCTAACTTCCAAGGACACCAATGGGAAGTTACCCAGTATCTGGGTATGTGGTATGTGGTATGTGGGTCCGCTCAGTATCTTTTTTATATTGTAATGCAATGTTAACTATGTAGTTTTGTAAGCTTTTTATCGTTAGTTATTAAACTTTGTTAAATAGCAATGCACTGATACAGTTATTTTTAATACTAAAATACGGAACAAAAATTGAGGAGGGAGTAACAAAAAAAAGTTCCAAGTTTAAGGAAAAAGAAAGTCGACTAAGGGCCATTTTTTCAGTATCAAACCTAAGGTAACTCCTGAAATGATGTGTTTTCAGTCAATTTAAAACCTTATTTAAGTCTGAGTTAACTCACATATTTTGTTGAGTTAACTCAGAAACAAGACTTTGTACTGTTTCCGTTGCAGTGCCATCTCAATTTCGATAGTGAAAATATTAAAATCTTTAGAAAGCAAAATTTCCGTTGTGGTGCCATATCGATTTCATTAATGTTTGATATCCATAAAGTCGCACATTGATTTTTGCTAATTGAAAGATAAAGTTAATCCTCAACTGAAAAATTGTTTTTTAATTAACTTGGAGTTAATCTATTTTCAGAATTATGTTTGTAATATTCTGATTCAGAGTGAACTCGGCACAAAAAAAAAACTGATCCTACGCTGTCCAAGCTAAAGCCAAACAGGCCTGTCTATCAGGTGAATTGTGAGATCCACTTTTTTCGTTTTCTCTAAGTTTCCTTAAATAGAAAATACTTTTGAATACCAAAAATATCTATGAAATGGCAACTAACGGAAGCTGCCGTAAAACAGTGATTTCATCTTTGAATTTCCTGAGAACGTTTGACCAACTTCCATTGGATTTAATTAAAATTTAATTTTTTAACTCAATACACATATATATGTTAAATACAAAAGTTCTACAGCTATGTTGATAATATAAAGACACGGGGAATTTTTTAAATGGAAACAATTTTAACAATAACCTGTTAGTAACCATAAGTGAGTACACTTCCAATAGAACATTCACTCTCTGTCAGTTTAAATGAAATTTTGTATACAGAAGCACCTTAACAGCTTTAATTAAAAAAATTTAAATTTAACACATTACCCTTCATTTAATGAATCTTGAAAGAGTGAACTATCCAAATAATGAACGCACAAAATTTTATAAAAAAATGGAATTTTTTATAAAAATTTCTCACAAGCATTTAACATTGCTTGAGAACAGTGAGGAATTGTTGCCATTTTTTTTAAACCTGACTGAAAGCTTTTTTAACACTGTAAATGTAACATAAACTCGCATCGAACAAAATGTTCATTTAGATCACATTCATCTTTAGAAAGTCTTTTAAAAGTCCCACTTGAAAAAGTGTACAGTTCTGGTTTTTATTACTTCACTATATCGAGCGTCTACTGTATTTCGAAAGTGGCTACAACGATTTTCATTTTGTTCTTCTTATATGTTAAAACTGAATTAAATTATTTCAGTAAATAGTTTTTGAAAAAATGTTGTCAATCTCATAATTTTTTATTTTTTTTTAAATTATATTAGCTCTGATCCTTTTCTAAAATGTTTCTGGATAAGTACTAATTTTCCCTTTAAAATTCAATGCTTTAGTAAGTTTTTAGTCGAATGCTAAAAGTCTTTCAGAAAATTAAGAATTACGAAAATAAGTTTTTTTTCTGGAAAGGATTGTGATTCAAAAAAGGAAAAGCATCGGAATAGTTTAAGACATTGAATATTATTTCAAAACAAATATTCACTTCAAAGTTTAAACTAACAATACTCAAGTAGTTAATTTGTAGGAGGACTTAAGGCCATAAAAATCTTTTTTGAATCAATAGTTCAACAAGTCTAATCCTTAATGCTAAAGGTTCCGTCACACCGTGCAAGTCAAATACTTGCAGCAATTGTTTCAAAAATTTCTCTTTTGAAATATTCGTGCAAGTACTTGCAGACAGCAGTCACACCAGGCAAGTAAATTGCTTGCTGAAACGACTTTTTACTTGCTCGCAAGTAAAATTCCTGCAAGTACTTTTAAGGTCGTCACACCGAGCAAGCAATTAATTGCTGAAATTACTTGCCGCAAGTACTTGCTGAAATTACTTGCTGAAACTTGGTGTGGTTTTTGCCATTTTCAGTTCAGTTTCTTTTATTGTTTCATCAGCGACAGATCTAAAATGAATAATCAATATTTAGAAGAAGCTTTTTATGAAGAAATGGTGTTGGAACAGGAAGATTTGTTGGAATCGAGGCAATTGATTCTGGTAGAAGCAATAATTCGTGTTCTTCAACAGCAAGATGAGGCTGCTAGAAGAGGAATTTAGGTAAGACCATTTTGGGAACGTGGTGCTGAAAATCACTACTACGTTACACTCATGAGAGACTTAAGGGCAGAGGGAGAAGAATTTTTCCGAAACTTTGCACATGTTTCGGTGGAGTAATTTGATTTTTGTGCGAAAAAGTTAGACCGTTTGGGGAAAAACAAAACACAAGATGGCGTGTGGCCATAAGTGTAGAAGAAAAAATTAGCGGTGACGCTGAAATACCTAGCACATGGAGATTGATTGAAGCAAGTGATTTCAGAAAGTAACTTGCTTACAAGAAAATTTAACATTGATAACATTGATAACATGATAAAAAATTTACTTAAAACTGTTATTAACGGTTCCTTTAAAATATACATATTTTTTTTTAAATGTCAACTTTTTCATTAAATGCAAGTTGAACTATAAGGACAATTACGTGGTAGTACCTCGTGGCATGATGGTTAGTGCGTAGGACTGTCATGCCAAAGGTCTGGGTTCGATTCCCAGCCTCTGCCACCTAAAAACAGAAATGTTTTTTTCCGAGGTACTGCCTCTTGCGAGGAACTGACAAATCCTCCAAGAGTATACTCGTCATGAATAAATGCTTCTCACCTAGCCGTTCGGACTCGGCAAACAATTGTAGGTCCCCTCCATTCCTGCCAACAACACGCACACAGGAATGGTTGAGAGTTGTTAGTCACTAGGCCCTGTTTCTCTATGAGCTGTTGCGCCACTAAATTTATTTATTTTTACGTGCGACTTAGTCGTTCGTAAATATTATCATTATCAAATAGGTACCATCACGCATTAAAAAAACAACACAAGATTACCTACTATACAACACTCATAACAGACTTCCAAGGAGATGGAGGAGATTTTTTTGATTATTTTGATCTAAAAACATACGTTCGCTTGCAAGAAAGTAAAAAACTTGCTTGCGCAAATCCTGCAAGCGGCAAGTACTTGCCGCAAGGTATTTCAAGTGATTTCCTTGCTTGCAAGTACTTGCAGGTACTAGTCACACCTAGCAAGTGTTTATTGCGCAAGTACTTGCAAGCAAGTAAATCACTTGCGGCAATTAATTGCTTGCAAGTACTTTTCGGATAGTCACACCAGGCAAGTTTTACTTGCAGCAATCATTTTACTTGCTGCAAGTACTTTACTTGCACGGTATGACGGCACCTTAAGTCTTCTATTTGGCTGATTTATTTCAATAGTATTTAGAATTTGTATTATAAAGAAACTTTCTTATAATACTCAAGTACTCTTCTTAAATAGCAGCAAAGAATGCTCATTTAAAAATTGAAAGTTTAAAGAACTAGAAGTTCTCAGCTCAGGTTTTTATACTCTTAACTACGACACACAAATTGCTTGACAAATAGCACTTTTACGCATAGTTGTCTGAAGAAAATCGGAAACACTCTCGAAGAGTTACAGCCAATAAAATAATGACACTAATTATAATTGACTTACAATCCATGAGAGAATAGACAATCGTAATTGGGGTATTACGATTGATGGTTTGTAAACCTTGAATTTAGGATTTTGATACTCAATCTGTCAAAAATCTTTTACAATTTTTAATTTTCATGTGATTCGCAACAGTCTTAATGATCAAAACTTTTAGTAGAACGGTTTTTAAAGATCAAATTCAAAATTTTATCAACTATCTATTTGAAATTTGGAAATAGTAATAGTCCCGAATAATTGTTTAAACCCGAAAAAAATCTAACATTATTTATTTATTTTTATATTGAGGATGGTAATAGTGAAGTAGTTTTTGGTATAGTCTGCTCATGAAAATTCAGGGTACTGGTTTCAGTAAAAGTGATTTTAAATATCTTATTTTATTTTCTTGCACTAGGAAGTAGATTTTGCAACCTAAGTTGAAAAAAATTCTTCATCATTCGAAAACAACTGGTAAATAAAAAGATTTCACAAAGTCCATGTGCCCACACAAAAGGTGCCTTTGCAGATTATCAATTGCTAACCAACATTTAGAAAAACGCCACTTTAAACTTAAAGAACGAGCTAATTTCTGTATTTACCAATAACAAAATTAAACAAACTTCTTACATGTTAAAGCTCTATTACTAGATCTACTACAAATATTCAGTATCGAATTTATAGCTGTTAAAATGAAATTTGTGTTAATTTGAAATATGAGGCCATTACTGATTTTTTTGTTAGATAAAATAAATAATAATCAAGTCTTGTTGGAATCAAAATAATCATTGATTTCGCTTTCTTAACATCTCAAAACAGAAGAACAAAATTTAAATGATTAGTTTCATTGATAACAACTGGAGCCTAAAGCACTCATGATTTTTGTATACATGTGTTTTGTAAGTTTAAATTTGTTTTAATATTTTGTTTTAACACTATTAAAGATTTGTCAACCTAGCACACGGCAATGGTATTCTTTACTAAATGTTATACCTTTTATACGAAGAAGACCGTCTTATTTTGTTTAATGATTAGTGTGTGTTAAACAAAGATAGCTAAAAACCTATTCCCCAGAGAAAAAAAAATGAATAAAGCCAAATGATAAATAATGTCATCCCAAATTAAAAAGAAAAAATTTAGTTGAAAGCTAATAGTCGAAAGAATTCATTGATGTAATGTAAGAGTACGTATATGCCCTAGTGTTCCAACTTATTATTTATTAGTCCAGTATATTTTTGCTTAATTTTTGCATTGCGATGTATATAAAAGGTACTATATGAGGCATTCTTGTGCAAAAGATTTTCTTAAATGATTTGAAGTTTTTGAGATTGAGAATTGAAATTGAAAATATCCTAAACTAATTTTTCTGTTTAAATTCCTCCAACAAATTTATTGCAAAAACTGCATAACATTTAAACAAATAGTTTTCATTGTTTGATTATGAATTTATTAGAGCATTGAATATTTATATCACAAATTCTACGTATTGAAAAAAGTAACGAAAAATAAAAAAAAATTATGTTTTTGTGTTATGTTGTGTATATATATTTGAACTAAAAAAAAAAACATACTCGTACTACGTTAATTGTTGGTGGTTAAACTTTTTGTCAATCGTCTTAAAAATTAATGTCCTATATGGCAAATTATGCTTTCGTTCAAAAAATTGAGATAAAAAAAAAAGAATTGAGATTTTGATAAAATTTAACATAACGATGATAGGGGAAAAAAAATCCTTTCTGTCTGTCTTTTCGGCTTTAGCATAAATGGCTGAGTTGATTTTTTCAAAACTGTTTATGTAGAGTTTTTTGGTCATTTCCTCCAGATTTTTTAAAAATTTAATTTTAAGTTAAAAGAATACAATTTCTCTTAGCAATTTAAAAAATCTAATTTTTCACAAAAACAGCTCCAAAATATTTCTTAAAAAATTAATAAATTACTTTTAGGTGGGTTGGAAAACCATTTAAAAAAAAAAGTTATTCCCCCCAAAGCATTTTATTTTTATTTTGCGATTTTTTTTTTCAAAACCGTGAAACCAATTTTGTTAATTTTTACTCGCTATAGGTTTCTTTTATGGCAAGTTATGCATTCGTAACATAATTGAACTTGGGATTTTGATCAGATTTGTCATTTTGATCATAGATAAGACATCTGTCTGGTCTGTTCGGCTACAGTCTAAACGGCTTGATTGATTTTCTTAAAACTTGGTTAATAGTGGTTTTTGGTGATTCTAGTCACACATTTTTATTTTTTGTTTTAGAACTAAAAATAACGGTACTTGGTACCTCACAAAAACAGCTCCAAAATATTTCTTAAAAAATTAATAAATTACTTTTAGGTGGGTTGGAAAACCATTTTAAAAAAAAGTTATTCCCCCCAAAGCATTTTATTTTTATTTTGCGATTTTTTTTTTCAAAACCGTGAAACCAATTTTGTTCATTTTTACTCGCTATAGGTTTCTTTTATGGCAAGTTATGCATTCGTAACATAATTGAACTTGGGATTTTGATCAGATTTGTCATTTTGATCATAGGTAAGACATCTGTCTGGTCTGTTCGGCTACAGTCTAAACGGCTTGATTGATTTTCTTAAAACTTGGTTAATAGTGGTTTTTGGATATTCTAGTCACACATTTTTATTTTTTGTTTTAGAACTAAAAATAACGCTACCTGACATATATAATTTTCTTAAAGAATTTAACAAAATCATATTTTTCCAAAAGACGGCTCCACAAATGTTTTTAAAAGGAATTCAATAAATTTCTTTTGGTAAAACCAACCTGGACGGGAAACCATTTAAAAAAAAAGGTTATTGATAATACCTCCCAAAGAATCATTTTTGTGTTTTCCATTTCCTTCAAATTGGTATTTCTGATTTCAATCTTTTTTGTACAGAAGAAGCTTTTAAATAATATGAATATTTTTTTTTACAAACATTTTCAAAATAATAGATTTTACAAAATGTTTAAACATTTTTTTGTTTGAATATCAAATATTTTGAAAACTACATCGTAGATTTTTATTAAACTTTATTTTTTAGACTTTTTAAAGTATTTTAAGAAAAAAATAATTTTTATGAACAAATAACGGTACCTTCCATACAAATATTGGAAGCCAATTAAGGAAAAAACATCTTTTTTTTAAATGGAGCCGAAAATGTGTTTGAAACTTTTTCTGTATGCTTGATTTATTATAATAAATAGGTTGGCGCACGAATCGTTCTACAAATATGATACATAAAGCTGTTAAAAGAGTATTTTTGTACCCAGAACTGAGCCAAAAACGTATCCCCGTTGAACAGAATTTGGTTCCAGCCATGATGGAGCAACTGCACATATAGGCAGACCAGTTATGGTGGAGCTCCAACAAAAATTACCAAAAAAAAATCAATTTCCAGGAACTCCAGTTTTCGTTGGTCAACCTGACCTGACTTGCACCAGACCTTTTTTATGGAGTTATGTCAAGTGGTGTACAAAATGAAACACAAGAATTTGACCGAATTGAAGCATTCAATTAGAACAATAATTAAGGCGATCCCAACTTCAACCCTTCAGGCAGCAATGAACAATTTTCTGCCGCATATGCGTGGGTGAGCGTGGAGGTCATTTGCGTCTATCATCTTAAAAAACAATCAATTATTTAAAATAAAATTTAATTGTTTAAAATCATTGATTAAAAAAAAGTTATTTTAATTTATTACCATAGCACAATTGGTGCGGCGCCCTGTACAGTAATAAAATTGATTAAAATTTACAAGTAGTAACTATCACTTCTAGTACTTCTCATAGAATGTTTCTTTTTTAATTTTAAATTGAATTTTCTCACTATTGGCTGAACAGATGAAAATAATCTTTTTAAGTACAAATGTCAAAATTTTCAAATAAAATCTTTTTGATTTTTTTTTTTTCAAAAAATGTCTATATTTTTTTAATATTCGATATCTCTAAAACAAGTTAAATTTTTTTTATTTTATTTTGGTATGGACATAAGTAAATACTTAAGATTTGTATACCAAAAGTTTTTCTATAAAAATTATTTTTTAAAAAACCACTATTTAAAAAATGTTTCATAAAATCATATTCAATCAAGAATTTAGTTGGTTTTTTTTACATTTCAAACTCTCAAAGAAGTTGTTTTAGCTATTTTAAATATAGTATTAACATTTAATATTTTTCTCTCATAATTTCCATATTTTTACTTATAATTTTCTTAAGCCCTCAGCATCTCGATCATAAAAGCAAGTAGTCGTGCATTTTATTTTGTATACAAAAACCCGTTAAAAGTATTGTATTTATATTTTGAAAACGTTTTGTTTATTTTTAAACTTATTTGTTAAGGTTTTTTATGATTTCTAAAATATACATTTAAAAAAAAATATTTTACAAATGTTATAAAACCGTTGAAAGAAATATCATTTTTGTACCGTTGTATCGCTTTTGTTTTGCTATATTACAATTTTTGGAAAATCTTTAAAATGACAATTAAAAAATTTACAATACAAAAATTATATTATAGCAAAACAAAAGCAAATATAACAGTTGTTTGTTGATATTCCTTTATTTAAACTATCTGAAGAAGGGATTAACTCCCGAAACGTCGCAATTTTCGAAAAAAAAACAAAAACTGACCTAAAGCTCATGTAAGAATTTATTTAAAGTTCTATAAGGCTCGCTTCCAAATTTTATATCTTGATTTTTTTTTTTCGGTTTGAGTTTGTGGACTTAAAAAAATGATAGAGCATCAATTTCCTTCTTTAATATTAATTTAAGTGCATGTAGCCCAAACATAATCCTCTTTTCACCGCTATTTATCTGTCGTCCCTAGCACGGGCGCCAAAAAATCCTGAAAGACATTTGTATTCGACAGACCCTTACACTCATTTGCTTCCAGCTCTAAGACTATGTTTAAAAAACAAAAATTCTACACCCTTCGTAACCGTATGTTCACATTAAGTTAATTGTTATATGGTGGGTACATGATGGTTATTAAAAAGATTGAAGTCCCAAGTTGGATGGGTAAAAGAACAAAATTTACTAATTTTTTCAGATTTTTATTTTACCCCCTTCGTCTTCCTCTATTGAACATATCCAAGTTTATGTTAACATCGCTATGCCTTCTTTTAAATTAACTTAATATTATTATAATCTTTATGATAGAAAACAAAAGTGTCAAAATTGACTAGACTTCCTATCATTTAATAATACTTCTCATTTTCTTTGTATTCTAGAACTCCTCTCAATGAAGTTAAGTACTTGAACTACACAAAAGCAATCTTCATTTCTTTAAACTATCCTAATACAAGGGCTTGAATTTCAACAACCTCTTTTCACATCACGCAAAAAAATATCAGATCGTTATTTTATTTAGAAGCGTTTGATCCCCATTCCACTTGAAAAAAAAAGTTAATATAAGGACCACCCTTATATATACATATGTTACTTTCTACTCTCAATCACTAAAATTTATAAAGATAAACACAAATTAAAGTAGGGAAAAACACTAGAAATTAAATTCAATAATAATAGTACGTATACGCCCTAGTGCCTCAAGTAAGAAGTTACATATTCATGGTTTGGTTTTGATCAAAGATGCTTCAAAACACACCCGCATTTAATATCAAATTTTGCTATACACCTTCATTATATACTGGTATTTTATTGCTTGTCAACTACAGTTATAACATTTTTCTTAAAATGAACCAAAAAAATACTTTTCAAAGAAAAAAATAACTTTCGTAATTTCGTAAATTTTTCTCAGTCTCCTTTTTTGTTCTTGACTTATAATTAATAAGGTTTTTGAATATTAAAAGCCAAACTAGTCATTAGCCTCATAAAGTTTGGGAAATAAAATATCACTATGAAAATTTGATATTAATTTTTTTCAACTTTTTGAGTCAAAGCAAGCTATTTGACAATTGTTTCTTGGCAAAACAAAATGGTTATTGATAAAATTTAGCTGTGAATTACGCCAATAAAGAAATTTTTTCTATTTTACAAGTACCACAATTTTAAATAGAATTTCTATCTTGCCCGTGTCTGGAACGTGCCTTTCAAGATACTTTTCCAATTACAGTTTTTTCGTTATGCTCCTAAAAGTATACTAAGAAATGTTTTTGTTTTGAAATCTGTGTAACATTTGTGTATTAAAATGCATACAGGACAATTTGTTATTGCATTTACATGTAAAAAACCTTACCGTGTTTTTTTTGTTGCACACGAAAATTAATTTTGTCACTAAAACAAAATCAAGTGGAAATTTTGTAGAGTTTAAGAGTGAAATTTCTCTATTGGCTACAGAGACATATCTTTACCATGGATTTTATTTTTGGTTTAAGTTTTCACACGACAAAAATACATTACTACTGTTCCAAAGACAAAATGCCATAAGTTGCTTATTTAATAAAATAAATAAAAAACTAAGCGGCCGGGTTTAGGGATAAAAAACCACGATTCGAAAAACCATTAAAATTTGCATCAGTACTTGGTCACAGTTGCCTAAAATAATTTTTTTTGTTTTATTTTTTTAACCTCCTGCTAAGAAAATAGAATGAAAACTCCTCCTTAAAATGTCATAAAATAACTTTTTACCTTAAATTTTCATGAAAGCCCCCGAAAAATCAATCAATTTCTAGCTGTTCTGATTATTTTTTCTGAATCGAATGCCCAACAACTTTTCACAGCATACTTAAATTGACATGCAGTGAATACAAATGAGTAAAAAAAGCTAAATAAAACATAATAAGTAATTTTGACCACAAAATGACGCAAATTTAAATTGTATTTCTGGCCACTTTTTCGAATTGTAGTTTTTTACCTTACAAAGTCCATTGGGTCTCAAAATTCAATTTTTGAAAATATCCCAGAACAAAAATTACTTCTTTCTAAATCCTTTAAAAGATCCACAATACCCAATTTGAATATAAACAAAAAATTCCAACACCCCTTATGTAAATATATATATCCCAAACGACTTCTTTTATGGAAACAAAATTCAAACAAAGTTGTAGGTCATACATGTATGTACATGTAGATATACATGATTTACAAGTCTTATATTTTTAACTGTAGACCTACGTTGGGGTTTTTTTCTTAAACTTAAATATTTTAAAAACTATTACCAAAATTTGGCTGAACTTTCATGGCTTTGTTACTTGAACCCTAATCTCCTGAAATCTGCTATTTTTTTGTTTTTTTCTTCATTGATAGCACCACTTTTATTTGATTTTGGGACTTTTTCTTCAGATTGGGTAAGGATAACACGAATTCGACAACATTGAATTCCTATGAAAAGACGCTATACAATTTACGAATTAGTTTTCTTATGGCTCAAGTTTGTGCTTTTAGTCACTCGAGCCCGGTCCGAAAATATAATGCATTAAAAAGAAAAATGTTATTTTTTATGCTTCTGCTCATGTTTAAGTTTGTCCACCTCCTCAAATCGAAAAATTAAAGTTGAAAATATGAACAATTTTAGCTGAACAAAATTCTGCGACAGACACAAAGAAAATTGACCAAATTACGTGCATATTTTGGCCCCAATTCGAAACTTATGGCATTTTTTTATAGTTCGAACTTTGAACATTTGGAATATTCAAGCATGGGTGTTTGGGAACACCAATTGTATTTTGGGTTCGATTCCCAGCCTCTGCCACCTAAGAACAGAAATGTTTTACCCGAGGTACTGCCTGTTGCGAGGAACTGACAAATCCACCAAGAGTATACTTGTCATGAAAATAAATGCTTCTCATCTAGCCGTTTGGACTCGGAAAAAAATTGTAGGTCCCCTCCATTCCTGCCAACAACGCGCACACAGGAATGGTTGAGAGTTGTAAGTCACTAGACCCTGGTTTTCCATGAGCTGTTGCGCCGCCAAATTTATTTTATTTCTTAATTGAAGCTTTGCGTGAAGGAAACAAAGGTAAACGCGAGGTCCCGATTTGTTGTTGAACGTCACCATGAACAAAGTTTTTTTCCTCATACTGACTGGGTAAAAAATTACTTCTACTACACGATGATTGGACAGACATTACGATATTTTAGCATTGAATGTCACAACCCTAAAGGCTTGCCAGAGGAGCTATTTATCTGGCGTTAAAAGGCTTTAACATCTTGTTGTTTGTGTGGAAAAGATATTCAAATGAAGAACTTATGTCACCGGAAAAGACTTTTCCTCTCAAGAGTTGAAGAAACGAAGTCTGACGGAATGTGGAAAAATATTCTTTGACAGTTGCATAAATTACAAAAAAAACGGAAGTACAAATAAATTTCTGTCAACAGTGTCAACCATGCTGTAATTAAAGAAGCAACAAAAATAAATTAAAAAAAAACGTAACTTTTCCCATTTTCCGCACATAATAAATAGTCTGGGTAATTAATTGTATGTGAAAAAAGAGTTTAGACTTTTCAAAATAAAGCATGCCATCTTAAAAATCTCTAGATCTTGATAAAAGGTCAATTTTTTTCAATAATTGGTCAGCCATTTTTTTTGCTATTAATTTTCAAAAATCGTTTCAAAGTCACAAAAAACTTTTGGCACCTCAATTGGGTCATTTCAAAAAAATAAATGAAATATGAAAGGCCACCTCACGATCATAAAAGGTCAGTAATTTTCAGTAATCAAATCAAATATAAATTCCTTCAAAGATTCAATAGCCAGATCCAGCATCCAGCAATTCAAAAATTCCCAAGTATCCACTTTATTGCCCTATACATTTTGATTTATTGTATTTAAATTTGTTTTCCTCAGGTTTTCAAAAAAGGTCATGAGACATTCATAGCCCCCTACCCCCTCTTACTTGATTTTTCCTTCCTCATTTCCTTAATTGTATAAGCTTTTAGGTAATTAGTAATCCATTAAACCAATCCTTTGTAGAGAACTTGATCAACACCTTTTTTAAAATTTAAAAAAGTGCATACATTAAATACCTATACACCCGCAACAATCATCATGAGTAACCGGCGAATGCTTCTTAATAAGAAACTGAAACAATTCTCTCGTGCATCTCAGCTCGACCATTTTTCCAGAAATATCTCTACTGCCAATGTGAACCGTGGGAATACACACAAGGTGTTTTGAAGTGCGCTCAAAGTGCTCCCAGTCACAAGTCCTTTAAAATCTTTTCCCACGATTCAGTTTATCCTCGTTCAATAGCTGTGTGCATAGCATGTGAGCCATCTGCTACCTTCATCCATATATGTAGGTACATTGCGTGCGGACGACTAAGGCAACCTGCATAAGCAGGTAAAATAGAAAGAGAAAGATGTTTCCAACAGGATATCTTCGATGAAGTATAAAAGGACAGTGTTTGAGCTAAAAGGACATCATTCTGATACCAATTTTCGTCGTACGTAGATCTTGTCTTATTTCATAACACACACACACAGTTTTTGAAACAAATTATACACTATGGAACACGTATCAAAGACACAACTTTATTTAAAAGTAAAGAAACCTTTGTTGGAACGACAACGTCGTGCACGCATCAACAAGTGTTTGGATTCGATGAAGCAAATCGTTGCCGAGTTGCAGGATGACAATGCAATCCTACGCATGGACAAGGCCGAGATGTTGGAAGCAACCATCGCTCATCTTCGTAAAACTAAATATATTAACAACCAAAACAAACAAATACCTGTGGATGGCTTTCGCAATGGATACATCAATGCTGCAAATGAAGTCTCTCGTGTTCTGGCCTCAACTCGAGGTATAAGTGCAGACTTGGGCAAAGCTGTGATGACACATCTTGGCTGTCAATTTAGTAAACTTCAGGAACTACACCACCAACAGCAGTTGAAAGCTGCTAACCAGAAGACAATGTACATGCAACCATTGACTGTTAGTATTTCGTCAGCACCACTTAGCCCAGCTTCATCCGGTTATCACAGTGACAAGAGTAGTCCTGCTTCATCGCCTGCAGCGTGTGAGGAATCTTGTGCAGAAGTTTGGCGGCCTTGGTGAAAGAAGAGTGTCTGATTGACCAGAATGTGATTTTTAAGGAAAAAAAGCTTTAGTGTTTTATAGTACAAACACAAAAAAACTGTGATAGCGAATAGTGATTTTATAAATTAGAAAATTAAAAAAAAAATAAAGGAATTATACATTACCGTCTCAAAAAAAATCGTTCGTTATTTTTGTATTTGATTTTTTTGTTTCAGTTGATTTTGGGGTCTACAAAAGACAAGGAACTATATTACCAAGCCAAGACTGATGTCTTGAATTTGAATCTGGTCTCAAAATTGCTCAAATGGTTCAGGTTTAAAAGATGTTCGAGTCTGGAAACTTAAAAAAGTGTTACAACACGACATAGTTTTATTACAAAATGTTGCTACCGCCTTTTGAATTAGTAATTTTGATTTCTTTTTCTAGGCAGTTATTTCTTATTCAAGAAATTTCAATGATTAATTTGCAATTATCCTACATGGAAAGATTTATAATCTTTTTGACAGCCCTTGCATTACTAAAACGTAGACTATACTAATGTTAAACTGTTATTTTGCAAGCTTAGCAAATATCACCGTTCCCTCTAGGGAATTATATTTAAATCGTATGAACAGAGTTTTAAGAGCAGCTTGTGCTGTTCCAAGCAAGATAGAAAAATGGACAAAAAAATTTAACTGCGAGACCAATTTTTCGAGTTTTCTTTCTGAGTGATGTAATCTATGGTTTATTTTTTAAAAAAACTTAAAACTTTTCTTTAATTTTCACGAATAAGATTGGGGGAGATGTTTTTACAAAACAAAAGCTCTATGAAGACACTCAATCAAAAAAAAGCCACTGAAAAAATACTTAACCACAGACTTACCCAGAAGAGTTTTTACAGCAATTATACGCAAAATTCATAGACTCCAAGATGACAAGCCTGAAACACAGTAGCACAGTGGTCCTTTGGATATATTTTGTGGAACAAAAATCATTTTCAATTCAAGTTATTGAGAAAAATTTATAAAATAAAATTTTTTGCAAATATTTTTTTCTATTTTTGGCTAAGGTTTTTGGCAATATTAATAATTTTAAGTTTTTGAGTTGATGAACCTAACTAAAAACTTGTCACTGATAAGCTCAAGTCAGATTCCCTCAATAAAATGCTTACTGCCTTCCTACCAAAGGCCATTAAAAGCTATAGTTAGAATCGTTATCTGATTGTAACCACGGCCCACATTCTGTAACTCTCGCATCGATAAAATTGGTCGAGAAACTTTGAGAAATGGAACAAAACTCATATATTTTATTTTAATTTTCATCGCTTTATCGATGTGAGAGTTACAGAACGTAAGCACCATATTGAAAACCAAATTTTTTAGTAACAAAATTTCAAACTTTAGAGTACATTTGTCAAGATCGAAAAATATTTGGTTGCCTTATTGAAAATGGTTTCTTGATCTTGGCAACTCTATTTGAATCACACTATTTTATGAATATGAAAAGTTTATAAGGTTCAAGCTTTAAGTTTATGTAAACTGGGAAATAATATAGTTCAGAAAAACACTTCTAAACCACTTGCCACTTTTTGCAACTTTCAAAAAATAACATAATAGACTCCAGACAACAAATTAATGTTGGAATTTATTAAATTCAATGTTAGTCAAAATCTCTATAAGATTGTTTAAAAAAAGAGGCTGGGTGCGACCCACACTGGTAACTTCCCCTTGGATCCTTCGGAAGCGAGAGGCGCAATATTATTTTATTATTAATAAATCAAATATTCAAAATCTTTAAAAACGTTTTCAGGTATTCAACAGGTATGCAATCAAGTGAAGACCAAAGACACAGACCAAAACATTGTTTAATTCGTGAGTAGAATAAAGAAATATTTGGGAAGAATATTTCTTTTTAACAATTTTTTAAAATTTCTTGTAGTTATTTTTTCGCTTTAAAAAAAAACAGTGTTTGTTGAATTATTATACAGAACCCAATAAAACCTATGAAATATCAATTATGTACCTAAGCGTGTTCTCAGGATATTTGAGACAAGAAAATTTCAACAACTTTTGGTAAAGTTTATTTAAGTTTTTTTGGTTTAAAAAAACTACATGTTGATTTGTTTTTACAAATCCTATCAACTATAACTTATAAACTAGTGTATAGAGTTAAATTAACCTGAAGCCAATATCATTGTTTTTTCCTAAGATATTTGCCACAGAAAAAAATTCGACAGTTTTTGAGAAAAAATTCTTCTTGTTTTTCACTTAAAAAAAAAAAAAATTCATTCAATATTTTTACAAATTTTATCGATTATTTATAATAAACTAGTGTATAGAGTAAAATTATCCTAAAACCTATATCATTGTTAGCTCTTAAGATTATCGAGCCGAAAAACTTTTAACAACGATTTTTAGCAATTTTTTTATTAGAAAAACTTCAAGTTGATATATTTTAACCAATTCTTTAATACGTCAATATGTATCAAATAAAATTGACCCGCAGTCAATAGCATTATTTGTTCTGGAGATATTTGAGATAAGGGAAATATAACAAGGTTTAAAAATTGCTTTAGTAAAAAGACTGCAGTACCTTGTGGCATGATGGTTAGTGCGAAGGACTGCCATAATGTCTGGGTTCGATTCCCAGCCGCTGCCACCTAAAAACAGAAATGTTTTTTTTCGCGAGGTACTGTCTCTTGCGAGAAACTGACAAATCCTCCAAGAGTATACTTATCATGAATAAGTGCTTCTCATCTAGCCGTTCGGACTCGGCAAAAAAAATTGTAGGTCCCCTCCATTCCTGCCAAAAATACGCTCACAGGAATGGTTGAGAGTTGTAAGTCACTAGGCCTTGGTTCTACATGAGCTGTTGTGCCACCAAATTTATTTTATTTATTTTAAAAAGACTGCTCATTGAATTTTTTTGAAAGTCCTTTAATTCATTTTTCAGATATATCGATCGAATAAAAAGCAATAGAAGGTACGAGCACAGACATCTCTCTTAAAATGATGGTTTCCAATTCTAGGGTCCTCGAAAACTGAAGATTTTTCAAAATTTTTAATTTGATAAATCGAACCAATTACAGAAACTTCCAATGGGAAGTTAATAAAAACAAAAAATTGAACAGGTCGTGGAGAATCAATGCCTAGTGACTTAGAACTTCTAACTATTCCTGCTTGTGTTGGTTGTTGGATTTCACGAAAAACGTGTTTTGGACTTCATTTTTTCTATTTTGGTTTCCAAGTGAAGTTCATTCGATAATATTAAAAGTGGCGGTCCAATAGCACTGAACAGTGCAATTTTATTTAAGATTTGGGATATATTTTAACTTTAAACCCCAAGAGCTCTTTCATGGATAAAAATCAATGCATTTTAAATAGGGTTGCCAAGACCATTCAATCATATTAAATAAATTAATCTATTATAAATATTTACTAAGATGCATCCAAATCTATATCTATTAGTCCAGTCAATTTGTGCCCAAAAAGATTCTTAGGGAGAATGCATAAAAAATGCATTTTTTGTATATCTTTAGATTCGAATATCTCTAAAACGTGACATGCTAGAGCATATTCAAGACCTGATTTGAACTCAGTGCATCAAAAACCATTAAAAAAGTAGATCTAAGATCATGTTCCAAACAAAAAATTAAAAATTTCACATAAAGTACCTAGTTACTTAGTTACATAATTTTTTGCATTTTTTCAATGTTGCGTCACGAAATTTTGGTCACTAACCTCTGATTCGGATTCAGCACCCCCGAAAACATGAAAGAGGGGCAAAATCAAAACTACCCCACAATTTGTATAGTAAAAATACAATATGACTGGACAATTTATTTTGTGAGCTAATAGTGATTCAATACTCGTAGTTGCCACTAAAATTGCATGCGAGTTTCACCAAAAAAGTGTAAACTCTATGGAAATTTTTACATTTTACTGACTGCAATTTATGGATTTTTTAACCAAACAATAATTTTCAAAGTCTTATGATTATTAAATCAAAATTATTTCTGAAGATTCACCCCAGACTCAGATCATTAAATAGTGATAAAAACATAAAAACAGAAATAAATAAAATGTGTTTATCAACATCTGAACACGTATTTGGCACCTTCTTATTAAAAAAAAATAGAAATATTTCAAAAATAAAATAGGTATAAGACCACACCTTCAATTTCTACGAATTTCAAACCCCGCATTCATAATTATGACCTACCTGAGGCCACTGATTTCCATTCAATTCATTTACAAACTCGTGCTATCCATACGAGCTCAGCACTAGAACATCGGTAATATAACTATAAATTCATTAGTGTTTTAACTTATAGACATATCTATATGTATTGACCAGGCTTGGTCCCTTTGCCGCACAATTCAATTATTATTTAATCGTTATCGAGCATAAACACAACACACCCAAATGGCCACTCCCAATCCCACGTTTTCTTCTTTATAATAACAACAAATATTGTAACTTTACTCTTTCGTTCCAAAGCAAAAAAGAAATAATAAACAACCTGTATTACCTACCTACATATATCAAATACTTTATACTTTAATATGTCACCCATGTAGGTACTTCACCTTACGTACGAATGACTAAAATGAAGGAGCAAACAAAATAATAAAAATAAAAATAAAAAACAATCATGCTAGAGGCTCCTCCATCATACACTCGGTCAACATCATAATGAAATCGTGCCACATAATTGCTTCCGTCTGTTCTTCCACCCATTTCATTATCCCCATGTAAAATAGTATCTCTCATTCACAAAACTCTCTCATGAATGGATATTGGTCGGACATCCATTCACGAAACATCCTCATTATCGGAACGTGGGAAACTTCAAGATAACGAGTGTGTGGATATCCTTAATTTCCTTCCAACAACAGAAAACAAAAAAATGCTGATACTTTTTTCGATTCCTGTTCCATCGCCTTAAATTTTGTTGTTGTTGCTTAAGGTTCATACAGTCCAAAATATCGGTATCCTGAAATCCTGTTGTCCCATGCATGTGAAGACATTTTAATTTTTTTATCTTTGGCTCTGTATGAAACCACTTAACAATTGATGGTGGTGCGTGGGAATTTCAGAAAACTTAACTTTCCCACGGAAATTTTGTATGTGCCCTTATTTCTAAAATATACCCTATAGCCCCATCTCGCTTATTTCTACCAACACCATTTGCAATAAGTCCATCCCTCTCTGTCACGGTTTCGACAGCATAAGAAGATAATTTTCAAAACACCTGCCGTTTTTTATGCATAGGATTTTCCCTTGCTTTATCACTTGAAATGTCTTTGGTCTGGTGTTCTGTTTTCAGTGCGCACTATACAGCTACCACACTACACACCCCCGAGAAGGGTGATCCTTTTACACAGTGTTTTTCTTTCTCTCTTTCTGTTCGCATTCACTTTCGGGGTTTGTTATCGAAGTCGAGGTCCAATAACACTGAACACTGGAAGACTACCTTACATGTGTGTCTTGTTAATGTGTGCGTATCACTTGTGCGTTTCGGATCTCCCCGGGAATGTATAAAAGCCAATTTGAGTGCGGGTTTTTAAACATTCTGAATTCGTTCTTCATTTGAGAAAGACATAGAGACAAACAGTTCTTCCCAATAAAAATAGTTTTTATTTTGAATATTTACGTAAAAATGTGTATCGCAATGCCAGAACAACAAACAATCGTGTCAACTGTGACAAAGAAGTCAGCTTCTTACAGCATCAAAAGAGTCTTGAAGGCCATCTTCAAAAAACAACAGAAGCAGCAAAAACAAACAAGATCACTGGAATCCCTGGAGTCGCTTGAGAATCTGCGTAATTCACAAACTGAAGTTTACTACAGTGAAATTGGAGATAATTCGGCCAACGAGAAACTGGTTCATTTTATTTTGGAAGAATCGGAACATCAACATCAATATCAACGCCAGCAGCCACAACAACAAGATCAGGGTGTATATGTACCTGTTCGCTTTGCCCGCACCGAAGTTGGCACATTTTTTTGGACTACAAATTTGCAACCTGTCATGAGTATTGCTCCTGCAGCCGATGAGGATTTAGTGCAACCAGCTTATTGCTACAGCAACAGCCAATATCCGCAATTGCAGTTTGGTGATAGATGGGCTCAGGCCTAGGTTATACTATAATCAAGTGCATTCACCAGCAGTTCAATAAACCTGGAGAAAAACCGAGGAGAAAAAAGATAAAGGAGAGAAAACGCTTTAGAGGATTTAATTTAATTAAGATTGTGATAAGGATGAAGATTAATTAATTTTATTTTTTGTATAAATTTAAATTTTATGACAAATTATTTATGTGATAACTTTATACAGCTTTAACAAGAAAAATACAAATATTTTTATATATCGAACTACAGAAAATTAATTTTTTTATTTGCATTCAGCATTGGGTTGATTGGGTTTTCGTGTTAGAAGTAAGTATTTTTTTTTACACAATTTTCTTTAAAAATTTTTTTCAAGCCTCAGCAGAATTTTCTTTCTAAATTAATTATTTGGCCCGTTACTTGGCCTGGCGCATGCGTACCGTGACCTAATTCCTAGACGCAAGATTTGCCAAGCATCAGATATAAAAACACAGGACATATCTTGTGCTGAATATGCCTAGTAAATCGTTTCCAAATGTAAACAGAAAAATCACTGCTAACCAGACAGTACCTACATATATGACGACTTACTCTGTCAAAAAATTACAGGAACAAGTATTTTCAATTTTTGTTAATATTTTTTGAAGAGCTGTGTCTTTGTGATAAGTGGTAGTATTGAGTTGAAACAAAATCATTATAGGTACTGCTTTAGGTTTTCTTTTTTAAGTTTTGTTTGCAGATAAGTTTTCTTACCCGTATACCGTGTTTTAAAATTTTTTTTAAGAACCTCATTTTTATCGGAGATGTGAATGAATGCAATCATTTAAATATTGCACTTAATTCATTAAAAAAGACTATTTTGAAGTATTTCTTATTTAAGTCTTCAGTAATGCAAACATTTAAACCAGTCAAAAGACTTAAAGTGAAAAGAATACAATACTAAAGACTTCTTGAAGTCATTGAAGTCTTTTAAAAGTCTTTTACAAGAAATGAATTCTAAAAGTCTGCAGTGAATTGACTGGTTTGACGTCTTTTAACGACTTGAAGTCTTTTATCTGCTTGATGAAGTCTTTTAACTTCATGGCGTCTTTTTACTATACTTGAAAACCTTTTACTTTTATAATCCTTTAAGAAGAATAAACTTCTATAGAAATTTATTCGAATGATTTTAAAGGAATCGAAATTATTCACAAAACTTATTGTCTTTATCAATAATGATTTAAGTCAACTGACTGTGACCTTAGGGACTGTAGTCTTCAACTGAGTACAGTCTTTACAACTCTGATTTTGTTATATAAAGGAAATGTCTGATGGGATACAAAACTTATCCAACAAGTTTAAGTTGGAGAAGGGATCTCATGAGTTTGTGACAAGTTTTTCTCCACAAGATATCCCCTATAGAAAACTTTCCAGGGCCTTAACTAAACAAGACAAAATTTGCCATTTTCCATGTGGGTAAAGAAAAACCTATTTAACAAAATATTATACTGTTCAAAAAATGGCTCCTCACATTTTTATAAAAAAAAGATACAATTAATCCAGTTAATTATAATCTACCTTTAAGTAAAACAAGTTTTTTTGTTGAAAAAGTTTTATTATTTGTTGGTATTTCTAATAAGCCAGTGTTTTTATTTTTTGTTTTTTTTTTTTGAAAACCGTCAATTGATAAAAATAAAATAGTTTTATCCAAATTATATTTTTTTTCAAAAATTAAAAAAATATCACAAAGCTAAATTTTCAAAAAAAAAAAATATTTTACAATTATGGAAATCTAGATTCTGAAACTGGTTCTCAGTATGTCACCTCCCTTTTCCAAGAAACAAACTTGCATAGTCGTAGATCAGCAAGGAAATTTCCCTTCTTTAATTTGAATTAAAAGAAAATGATGTATGGCATGGCGTATGAGCGATATTTTACATAATAGATCAAATTCGCCTTAAATATTTCGGGCAGTATATAATTATAGCATCACCTTATAATTTTCGTATTGAGTTTAATAAAATGTTTTATTGCAAAAAAAAATAAAAAATCCTTGTCTTAGTATCAGTAGATAACGGTATCGCTATTTTCTAAAATTATTACGAAAATCATTGTAGCCGTTTCTAAGAAACCAAGATATAAGACTACAATAGGTATGGCAGTGGATGAATTTACTTAAAAGTCACTTCCCCTAGAATTACTTAAGTTACTTCTCCAAAGTCAAGTCGGAAATTTGCATCCAAATCGTTCCAGTCATTTCCATTTCCGAAAATTAAGCATAAGAAAAATAGACGTGCCAAAGTGGGTTGTTACTTAAACCGGTACATTAACTTTCTCTTTCATAAAAGGGAACAAATTATGAAAATTTGATCCAAATCCTTAGATCATTTTCCGAGAAAATAACTACAAGAATTGTTTGCTATGCAGATTCCAAACAATGCCACCAAATCTCGCTTAATTTTGGTACACACAAACGGCCAATAGGCTAAGAAGAGACCGAAACTTTTCTAGTTTTGTGGCCAGCCCTTCTGATTTTTTGACATAAATGTTGGTTAAAAAAATTGGATGGTTAATCAGTTGGGTTAATCATTGATTAAAGAAGAAAAGCTGTGAAAAAAGTGGTCTAAGGCTTGGTAAAACAAAACTATACCAAACCATCTATAGAACCATTGTTTCGACTTTTTCGTTAACAGTTCCACTTGTTTCGTTCAAATCATCTAAGCAGCTTTGGAACAGTTGAGATATAATCACAAACCTCTATCTGCAACATATACAAACTTTAAATTTCAAGGGTTTGAATATTTTTTTTTGAAAACTGTATAAATTTATTAAAATCATTAAGCCATTCTTAAGAAGGTTGTAACTGAAGTTTAATTAGAAATTGTTATCAGTTATCTATCACAGAAGGCCAGTTGCTTCAGTAAATAAAACATGCAATGCACGCTTATGTTTTAATTATCGCCTTTCAATTCAAGTAAAATAAACAAAAAAACGCATTCCAAAGCGTTACCTACATATATAAACTCAGAACAAACTTTAAATATTCTTTAAAAGAAAAAGTCTGAGACAAGCGAAAGAACACAAACAAATTAACACAAATTAAAAACGAATGCATTAAAGAGTCTAGCCTACAATAGTAGTCTCATCACGAATCACAAATGTACATAATGTTGAGAGGACTTCACAAAATTTCATCCGCATTCATCGTTATTGAAAAGGTTTGGTTTTACATTTGACAGTGAAGCAAATCAGTGGAAATATCAAAGTTCCTGCAATACTCGTAATATTATAACATGAAATTAATTCGTGCTCGGGAGTGTCTTAAGTACCAGAACATAAAACCATGTTTTGAACTTAATTGCACTTATAATTGTATTTAATTCCAAATCTCATACATATGTCATAAAAACCCAGTAAAGAATACTTTTGGTATAAGATATTGTTGTTAATAATATGAATTGTTGAAAATTTGGCATGCGATAAGGTTCAAAATCTGGCTGTAGAATGGAATAGTTTTTTTTCCCTGCTTAATGTTTTTGGAGGTGCTGAATACAAATCTAAGATTTGCGAATAAAATTTCCTGATGTGAATTGTAAGAAAAGAAAAAATGGTACAGATATATGAATATTTGTAAAGTTGTGTATTTTAAAAGGGTGTTTTGGGACAACACTTTATTACAAAAAAAAAGTTTTGACTATTCCGAAATGTTTTTAAAGTTCGAAATACCAATTTCTTTTAAATTGTTTTTAATTCATCCATCTATTTAAAAATATGAAGGTTGGGAATTTTAAAGTAACGGAGGGAACAATCGTACGTTTGTATTGAGGATTTTCTTGTGAAGAAAGTAATATTAGTTTATGAAACTCTGTGGTTTTTAAGAATTCATCACAAAGTTCACAACACATTAGTTTTACAAAAAAATAAGGAAACTTAGTAAATTTATTCAACAAATAGATGGTAAGATGAGAAGACACGTCCGATTTAGAGATTTTCCGGACTTTGAATTTTAAGTTTAAAGGGCTGTTAAGATATGAAGTTGATCTTTGTGTACACTTCCAAATTTCATTTAAGATCAGAAAAAAAAAATGAAAAATGGTAACAGAGAAGACACGAGCGATTAAAGATTTTTTTATTCAATTATTTTGTAATTTGTATTTTTCAATTATTGTCTGTAATTATAAAAGTGATCAAAGTTATTGAAAAAAATGTGTGTAAAATTTCATTGAAATCGGTTAAAGTTAACACGTGCTAGCGAACACCTCAAATTTTTCATATGAAATACATTGGGTTTTCATACTCTTTTACTCAAAATATCATGAAAATTCTGAAAGCTGATGGAAAGTTTTTAAACTTGGCACCATGTTTAAGTACAATAAGGAGCATACAACACATTTTTAATATTTTTTTTAATGGTTACCCCATTTAAAATAACATTAAATATAGTTATTTTTGTGCATTTGATACTACTTTTTATTGATTAAATGTTATTTTAAACAAATAAAAAATATATTCTCTGTATAATATTGAATATATGTGTTAAGCTTAAAGCTTTTCCATACGCTTTTACACTTTTACCGGCACTTTGAGTATAAGACTGTAAAAACACCATGAATTTGGTATTACGTTAGCCAATTTCAATGAAATTTTACATATAATTTTCAAAAATTCAAACCTTTTTAAAAAGTGCATATAAGTCGTTGAAATTTATATTTAAGTCAGTAAGACATTATATTAAAATCTATAAAAATTCCACAATCACTCTTTTTCAAGTTTTGTATTTTTACCAACATTCGCTATTTCGTATGAGTTTAAAGTAAAAATAATGGATAAAGTGTTATTCTTATAACACGCGAATAAAAGCCGGAGCGTTAAGATTAGATCTAGGCAGTAAAAAATATCCTGTTTATGTCTCTCCTTTTTGGCGGAAGGGAAAAATTTCCGAAAAAATACTTAAAGTGGAAAAATGGTATCGAAAAACAACGGCAACACTAAATGTATTATTAAATAGCTGTTTCAAAAACAAGACAACCATTCTTATATTTTATGTTAAAATTTAAATCACTTAATGCACATATTTGGCATAAACGGTTCTCAAACTAAAAAATAAAAACAAAATTTAATTTATAATTTTTTTTTATAAAATGTTCTTTTATTTACAGTAGGTACCAATTACACTTTAAGTTTTAATATAAGATGCACCAAAAAGCTAAAGCATACCATCCCCCTTCTATACGATTTTTTTTCTTGTCTTTACCCAACCTACTTTGTGGTGCATCTTATACGAATCAAAAATTGGCAACACTTTAATGTTTATGTAATAGCTTTTTATAGCCAAAAAAGGATATTATAATGTTTTTTTTTTTAATTACTCTCAAGTTCTTTTTTCAATTGATGTTTTTTAAGAAAAGTATCAAGCTCTTCCCGCAATTTCATCGTAATCGACATTTTTATCTAAATTGGGTTAATAGTGCAGTTTGATAGACAACGAGGATGCAACGAAATTTCCTCCACAACGTTTGAATATTTGACTTTGGTGGATCAGGTGCAAATTGAATTGAAATTGAAGTCCTTAATTTGAAAAACAATCTCATACTGACCTGCTAACTTTACTTTGAATGCAAAAAACTAAAAATTTTTGAAGCCTTATTGCAAGTTTCTAGCATATGATCGGTTGCTGAAATACACAATGTAGCATGCTTACTTCATATTCAAGTCAATCTTGTGAAATTTTTTAAATTAAGGATTTCACAATTATCTATCGTTGAAACTCATAAATACTGCACATTTGGAGGATTACTGATGCAAGTTCCTTGCGTGCTTTGTTCCTGAGATGCATGATGTTAACTTGCTAACTGTACCATTATTTGATGAATTGCAAAAACAAATTTTTTAACTGCAAATTCCTGTCAAGGTCCATTTGCTTTGCCCCTAGCTGAAAGTTGCTCTGCTAACCTTACAGACGTTTAGATTTGCGTCCCTTGAACAAAACAGCTCACAAAGTATTTTGGTTTGAAAAGGCTTTGTAAAAAAAAATATTCCTGAACGAGTATCTTTCCTTTTACAACAGCAATGATCAAAGATGTTTTAAATGTGGATGTAAACCAAGTTAGGTTTACCGATATACTTTTGTTTATTTTTTATTAGGCAGGTACCTACATATAATTTTTTTTTAAATTTTATTTGTTATATTTTTAATATATGTATCTATAATTGTTATTTCCACTAGAAATAATGAAATAATATGAATGTTTCATTCTTATACAACTTTTTGTCAGTCATTTATTTTTATCGTAAACGTCAAAATTAGATCATGAGTTGGGAAGAAGTGAACACCAAAAATATCGAAAGTACCTAAAACGTATGAATTAATTGTATTTACAAAAATATATACAGAAAACAAACTCGTTTCATTTTGCAGCTCAGGAAAAAAAACAAAAAAATGTGTTTTCTGTAAAATTTACTTTTTGTCGCTTACGAAAAATTAGCAGAAAATCTGAAAAATGAGGAAATTGATTTTCAATATTTTAAACCGTAGGGCTATGTCCAATTTATGGACCGCCCTAACAAATACAGTTCCTTGCCAAAATAAAGTAGGCACAAATTGAATGTCCATTATTGTGCTGTAATGTTATACAGAAATATTTTATATACTACTCGTACATCTGAAGCACCCTGAACGAAAATTTACTAGTTCGTAAAAAAAACACGTACTTACAAGAAAAGTTACAAGCTTTATTCCTGGCTGATCAAGGCTAGTTTTTTTAAAGATTTTTGGAGCGAACTTATGCAAATTCGATAAGTGCGTACTTTATTTTGGCCAATACTGTATTTTTTATTTATTTTCTTTTTATACAGAATTATTTTTCTTGTTTTTGGAATTTTATTTTAAGGTTACATTTATTTAAACTGGCTGCAAACTGCAATGCATGCCATTATTTTGAAGCTAAATAAAGCTCTGGTTAATTAGTTAGCATGACAGCTTATGGAGAATTAAGGCCTGGTAACTCACAACTCCTGTGTGAGTGTTTTTTTGTCGTTAGTCTTCCCCAAAAGAGAAAATATCCCGCAAAACTAATGATGGTTTTAAGGTAGTACAACCAGTCTATTGCAATCACTTACTTTAATTGCGCCAACAGTCACTTAACAATTTTGTATCGAGAAATAATTTATGATTGTTTCATAAAAATAAACTGAGAAAATTACAAACCTTATAGAAAAGGAAGTTTTTAACAAATTCCATATTTAGTAAACCTAATAAGTAAACAAGTCTTTCGGATAAAGTCTCGGATAGCCTATCCGGAACTTATCCGCAAGAAAAACTTCAACTTTTGGTTTCAATTATCTTCGATAGTGATGTCCGACAGATAAAGTTTCGGTTAGCCTATCCACTGATTCAAGTTTCTGTTAAATCTTTTATCCAGAAGATAAGAAAAATATTAATTTGAAGCCTTTAGAAAAAATATATTTTCAGGCCATTTTTACACTTAAGATTGTAGAATGCAGTCAAAAGAAGATATTTTTGAACTTTTTTAACACGAATTTGTATATGTGAATATCCTGCACAAAAACAAAAAGCCTTTCAACCAAACTAGCTCCGTGTATCCCGTGGTTTTTGAAAACTATGCATAAAATAACGAATGAGGTGTAAAGATTTATGTTTTTGATTGAAGCATATTTTTTGATATGTATTACAGATATTTATGTAAATATGTATGTACATATACATACATATGTCATAATCCTAATCATAGTTATATTCAAAAATTGTAAACCGCAATGCATTTTTAAAAGGATATTTGGGTTGGCATCATTTGCTGCACATACATATAGTACCTACCTTGTGGTCTCTTCTTCTCTTCTTTATGTATTCTATTTTTCATTTCTTGTTTTTAGGCCACAATCCTAGTTCCAAGGTAGAGGATTGGACAGTCTGAATGCCTAAATGCTATGAGTTTACATCGTTATATTATGAATTAGCCTTAAATCAATCCGTCGTGGTTCACACTGAATTTAAATCTTAAAAATCAAAAACATTTTAAATCAAAACGACAAAATTTTTTTGTTTTGACAGCAAACATCTCATTTTCAGTATGTTTTTGATGTTTATATTAGCTGTGTTTAATGAAGAAAAACTATCAGAACGGGAAAGAACAGAAAAGTGTAGCTATGTGTTGACGGAATTGACCGTTGCCTATCAGCTGTGAAATTTCAAATTTAAAAATGTTTCTGTTGTTATTTTTGTTTGCATTAATTTTCGAATCAAATTTAGTATGAGTTCACACTTTTTACTTTCTTTAATGTCTTTTCTTCATGTTAAGTCCAAAAATACAAAAAAAAACTAATTCTGTGATAAATTTTAGTTTTTTTTTATTATTATCCCAAACAAACAAATCAGCTATGCTTCTTTGACATTTCTCACTCACTTGCTCCACCTCAAAAGTAGGTGCTGGAAATATTGTTCTAGACTGTTCTGAAAAACTTCATGGAACACAAAGTGACAGAATGTGGAACAGTTTTTCAGGGCAAGGTTTTTACTTATGGAACACACAATACCGTACTTTTCTGTTCTTTTCTGTAATTTTTTGTTCGGAATAGATTCACCTGTTCTCAATCTGTGAGTGGCTGGTAAATTTATCCACTCGTTAGTTTATCCGAGACTTTGGCGAAGAAACAGAAACAAAAATAACATCAACTTTTATCTGCTGAATAGTGTTACGTGTCGGATAACTATACAAAACTTAAACCGGAACATTTGAAACTGGCCCTTAATATTTTAGAATGTTTTTTGAGATTTATCGCTTGAATTTGAATATAATTTGTTCTGTGATCAATCGATCGCCAATCTCAGTCAGAATGCAAAAATAAAACACATGTTACTGTCACTGGACATGTTTACAGTACAAATATTTACTAAAAGAGTTGTCTCCATGAGCCGTCAAGGTCACAACGTAACTCTCTCGTTAGATAATCTTTCTGGTAAATGTTATGTTGATGAATTTTATGAAAACATTGCAGCAGAAATAAAACCTTTCAAAAAGAAAATACGTCAACCCATAAAGAATTCTTGCTGCAGGTTAAAAATAATTGTATATCTGGAGCACTTGGTTAAGTAAAAATGACTTCAATCGAAGAAATTTACTTCTCCTTATGTGATAGGTTTACTAAGTGACATAATCAACCATGAAATCTTATCCGACAAGTGGTTTTGTAAATGTAGCTGATATCCTGTTTTTTTTTAAATCCGCAATGAGACAGGAAATCCTACGGTTGCCTCTCGAACTATAATTCACAAATAATTATTAGTCTTGTAGTTTTATGAAATAAGCCCCAGCATGTATCCATATTCAAACAAGGCTCGAAAGCTATACGAGGGTACAAAAGATGTATAGGCACCAGCTTCTCAAGAAATAAAAAAACACTAATAAACTTGACTACCGCAATAAGTGGCGGCAATCGGAATCACTTTTTCCATTTTCGCTATAACTTTATCAAACCTGTGAATCCAGGGACCATTTGCACTGCAAAAATATGCACCAAAAGTAAAGTCGATGGACAGCAATGTATTAAAATATGTAATGTTTCATTTTTCGCCTTATTTTATCGCTATTTTTGTAAATAATGTTCTAGTGAAATAGTCAGTAGCATTGCTCCTCTTTAACTGTTCCACCGTAATACTCACACTTACAAAAATCATCAGTTTATTATCGGGTTCAATTTTGGATGTACAAGCTCCATTTTTGCTTTCCATTTTGATGTTCAGAACTTCAAAATTAGTGTGCATGGGAATGGGAACCTATATCTCCTTTTATAACCTTCGCTGTTTTCTTAACGGTCACACTGTGTTCAATCATTTTAAGAGTAATTAGAGTGAGTAGAGAGAGTGAAACTATATACTTGTGGTGCTGAAAGCAAAGGCTGTACTGTCTTTAGTAAACTTAGCCCTGCTGCACGCTAAGCGTCGGGTAAAATTCTCTTATAGATTTTTATCCTAAACTTGAAATGATTTTGACATGTCCAAATGTTGAAGAAGGGCGACTTTTTTTGACAACCACTTTTTGCCACCATTGGCATATACAGCTTTTGTTGTCTTTTATCTACCGCATTAGGAATTTTAAGGTAACACCATGCCTAGCTTGACGCTTTGAGTTGAGTTTATGCAAAGCAAAGGTTGGTATTTGAAATAAACAAGTTAAGGAGAATAGTACAATCAATACAACAACAGAGTGCAAGAGCTCAAAAACAAACCCTCTTTCCGCATTTTATAAATGTGTCTCTGATTTCCATGGAACATAATTCAATAATAATTATGAAAGAAAGAGCTTGTTTTTTGTTTTGTTATTTTTTTAAAGGTCGCTTATGGGGCTTACCCCACATGAATACGAAATCTCATTTACTCACTTGGCTTAGAAGTGAAGGCAGCAATCAAAGCTGTGTGAGAAGCATACGCGATCCGATTAAAGAAAGCTATTCACAAGCGATGGTCGAAGATGCAAAGATAAAGGGAATTTATCCGCCTCAGTGCGGGAGCGCGTTCTTATAATATTCCCACAGAATTCCCACATGCCAAGCAGGCGCGCAGCGCAAGCATTACTATGGTTGATGTTGATGGATATACTTTGATGTGATGAGGATGACACGAACGCGGATAATGGCGCTGGCATGCAT
This sequence comes from Dasysyrphus albostriatus, assembly GCA_946251815.1. Classification (NCBI taxonomy): domain Eukaryota; kingdom Metazoa; phylum Arthropoda; class Insecta; order Diptera; family Syrphidae; genus Dasysyrphus; species Dasysyrphus albostriatus. Next base: position 182,267,718 of record OX276335.1, read on the forward strand.
ACAGTTTGGGATTTCTTGTATGTATAATGAGGGTTAGACAGAAGAGGGAATTTCATTGCTGGTTGAACGTTCATTGAATTACTGAGAAGGTAATTTTGTTTTTAAAGACACACATGTGCTAGGAAGACAGACATTGGTGTGCTGTTATTTGCGTTTTTCGATAGCTCAAGAGTTAAACCTACATCCTTGTTGATGGGTATGATGGGCACTCTTAGATATACTGAGAAGTAAACAAATGGTTTCTGTTTAATTGTTTTTAACTAATCGGTACATAAATCTTTTTCAGCTAAACACTCTCTTAAGATATTTAAACAACCCTAATTTTCTCGTTTTATTTATCGATTTTTTATTAATAATTAAAATTAAAACTAGTTTGGATTGACATGCAATTTGTTATAGTCCTCATCTCAGCTGGCATTAGTTATTACAGACATTCAAGTATTCAAAATTTAAACTACATTAGGAAAAAATAAAACTCCTTACTTGCTCTTTATGGAGCAAAAAAGAATAAATACATTTTAGTTTCAATCTCCGGCCTATTATCGGTCTGTTTGTCTGTGCATCCATCAGGCAAGTGTATTTCATCTAAATTTAATAAGAACCTAATTACTTACTTTACTTTTGATGGCGTTCACAGTCCAGGGTGGACTACGACCTCAACCAACAAGCCTTTCCAGCCAGCTTTGTCCCTAGTTAACTGCCTCCAGTTTCGCATTCCAAGTTGTTTGAGGTCGCTCTCCACTTGTGTACGCCACCTTAGGTGGGGTCTTCCTCTGCTGCGCAGACCATCCAGGGGTGGATTCAAAGACTCGAATGGCTGGTGCATAGGTGTCCATACGCTCCACGTATCCCAGCCATCTCAGCAACCGTATTTTCAGCTTTTTGACCAGGTTGACGTCACTGTAAAGCCCGTAGACCTCATTGTTAAATCTTTTGCTCCTACTACTACTCAAATGCCTTCTTAGCCCGAAGAAACATCGATTGGTCAGAGTTATTCTTCGTTTGATTTCTGCACTGATGTCATTTTGCGATGTAATTGTGGAGCCTAGAAAGACAAAGTCCTTGACAACGTTGAAGTTGTACCTATCCATCGTGACGTTTTACCTGAGTCACCGATGTTGAGATTCCTTTCTCGATGATAGCATATACTTCGTCTTGTCCTCATTAAATGCCAAACCTAATTTCGCCACCTCCGATTCAATACTTGCAAACGCACTGGCAACGGCTCGCTTCGTTCTCTCCATGATGTGAATATCATCTACATAAGCAAGTAGCTGAACGGACTTTTGAAAAATTGTACTTCTTCGAGTTGCGTACAATTGCTTCAAGTACGATAAAGGTTGCATGATAATGCATCGCCTTGCCTCAAACCTTTCTCGACATTAAAGTGTTCGGTGGTGTTCTTAACAACTTTGACGGAGCAGCGAGATTTCTCCATCGTCATCCTGCACAGGCGTACGAGTTTAGAGGGAATGCCGGCTTGCGACATGGCTCTGTACAGCTCGTCTCTGTTTACGCTATCATACGCGACTTTGAAATCGATAAAGAGATGGTGTGTATCGATTTAAAACTCCTGGGTTTTTTCCAAAAATCTGTCGGAGTGAAGCTAATTAAATGCACCAATTTTTTGTTTCAGTTTATGTATAATGGATTGTTCCATACAGCTTTTATTTTTTCTTAATATTCTTGAAAACAACTCCAAGGATTTCGATTAAACTTCCTGCCTGTAATGTACAAAGCACTTTATTTACATAGCTAGTAGTAATACATACAACTGTGTTTCGTGTTTTAAAGAAAATATTACCATAATGTCAAAGGTGCCCCTTGCGGTTGCCAGGGGTTGCTAAGGTAAACGCGAAGCCTTCTACCTAAGCACCTTTTTAGATTTTATAGACTCATTAAAATATGTACATCAAGTCTTCCCAATTCAATAAAATTATTGAAAGGTGTTGACTTGAAGATAATATATTTCATGACTTTGCATCAAGGAAATCTCTTAAAAACCGTATTTAGATTGTTTTCACAACAGCATGACAGCAGTTTGTGAATGAAATTAGTGAGGTGGAAAGAGAGGGGCTATTCAATAAGAAAATATAAAAATTTAAGTGAGCTCATTCCATTATGTTCATTTCTGCTTGTGCGTTTAACATTAAAGTTCTATCTTGATATACATATATTAGAAGCAGAAATGCTTAGGCTAGTGGGGCTGTGAGTGAGACCAACCTGTCATTTTGACGTGACGGGTTGAACTTTAATATACTAATAGCTCATGTCCCTACTTCGCTTTTAAGAACTAAGGGCAATTACAAATACCCTCAAATCATGTGTCAAATTGTGCTTAGATTATACCAAAATTAATATTCTAGTTTGGTAAACTTTCATATTCCCCCTCCTCAGCACTTTGAAAGAGACTTTTTACAAAACCAAAGTAGTTTTTTCAATTTACTTTGGATACAATGTAGTAGATGGTGAAATTCAGATTCGACACCAACCTTTTAATTTTAATAGTATAAATATTTTTCTTACCTTTTTTTGGCTTTGCATTTTCCCTTCCCAAACGGCTTTTTCAACTTTCTTCATGCAAGGGGAGGGGTGGGAGAAAATCAATTATGTGGTCCTATGGTTACAGGTGGTGTTGAGTTCAACGAGAGTTCTCTAATCATCGTCCGACCTATGGTTCTCGATCTATAGGCCAATGTATGAAACAAGTGGCAGCCCTTTTCTCATTGTTCTGACAGTATTGCCACCTTGGCAACATTTCTTAAAAGTGAAGATAGGACATGAACTTTTAGTATAACTATGCTCACCCCGTCAGGTCAAAATGCGAGGTACGAGCATGCTCTCATATCGTGCACAAACGTCCCTACTATGCTGCCCAAAATTGAATGTTCCAATTTACAAGTATTCCATTAGCAGTAAAGATACACTTGTATGAAAACAACAACAGCTTCATTTATTAAATTTTTAGGTGGTTGTCTAGTTAGACAGTTTTTTAAAAGTCCTTAATAGTTGGAAATATGCGTTATTTAATGAAATAAAATGTCAATTTAGACAAATCTTAGATAATCTTGGACGGTACAGTTTGTTAAACGGAGTTACCATCACATCACAAACAACTGAAAATATACAAAATTTCCACAAAAATCTCAGTTTAAGGTTTTTTTCTGCGATAACCCATTTGGACAAGCGTTAGTGGAAAATTGACGTATTTGGAACTTTTGACAGTAACATTAACCAAAATATATTCTTCTAATGTTCTTTGATGTACTGGGGTTATATTATTTCTCTAGGTAATTTTTTTTCTTCAAGTATGGTCATTCTGCAGTTAGAATATTTTATTTAATTCATGATACCTTCATTCAGTCATTTATTAGTTCTTAATCTTCCACTTAATTTGAAAATTCATACATTTCGAAAGCGGATTTTGTAGAAGAAAATAAGAATGAACTGTTTCAGAAGAAAACTTTAAAGTAAAATTTGTTGGAAATTATATAAATTTTTAGTTAGAAACAAAGAAATGAACCAAATTTATTTTTGTGCCACTTTTTGAAAATTTTTACATGTTGCATCATATAATTTTAGTCGCAGATCCTTTATTTGGACTCAGCACCCTCGAAAACATAATAAAAAAAAAACTACTCCATAATTTGCGCACAAAATTACTGGACTTAGCGTATGTATCTTCGAATAAGGTAGTTTAAAACGACCTCTAACAACTTAATAGTGATTTCTGGAAGATAAATGAAGGCATTTGAAAGATTGAAACAGTATTTAGAAGAAAAATATTAATTGAGAGTAATCATGAAAATTCAATTGAAAGAAATAAAAACCTCCAGAAATAATAAAGCCCCAAATTTGGATAAAAAACGAAGAGCAATTCTAAGGCCATATTGCAATTCAACTCATCAAAATATCAGAAATTTATATTTTGGTTCATGTTACAGTCAAAAATTCATATTTTGTCAAACAAAGTAATAAATTAATTTTTTTTCGAGTGGATTTTCGGGAACAGTAAAAATACGTCAATTTTCAACTAGCGCTTGAGTTCAAATAAGTTGTCGCTGAAAAAACGTAGAACAGAGATTTAATGGAAGTTTTGTTGTTTAATTTCAATTGTTATTTGATAAAATTGCTGAGTTTTTAAGCCATAAGTGATAGATATAAAGAAGATTCTGAAAATATAAACCAGGAAAAACATCAAAACTAGTGCCCCATAACTTGTGTGGTTAGCAATATGACTGAACTATAATTTAAACTAAATTTTTGTAATTGAAAGAAACCTCTATCGATTTTAATTTTTTTTTAAATTGAGAGAGCTCTTGAAGAAAAGAAAATCTGTTGAGCAGTCTTTTTGGACGTGTCACAGGTGTTTGACAAGGTGTGGCACAAAGGCCTCAAATTATAATTAAAACAAGTTCTACCTGAAGGACTTTATAATATTCTAAGGGAATATCTAGATAACAGACTTTTTCGTGTAAGACACGGAAATGAATATTCTAATTTCAAAGAAATTGTGGCTAGGGTACCACAAGGAAGTGTATTAGGTCCAGTTCTGTACCTTTTATTTACACGCGATATACCTCAAACAGATAACACTATTGTAGCCACGTTTGCTGATGATACTACAATACTAGCAGTAGGCAAAACGATTAGCGAAGCTACAATTAAATTACAAAATGCTCTTAATAATGTTAATGAGTGGACGAAAACATGGCGAATAGCGCTCAATGAACAAAAGTCAGTCCACGTGGACTTTACGTATACAAAATAAATAGATTACCCATCTTTCTAAATACCGCTCGTGTTCCATTTGCAGATGATGCAAAGTATCGCGGAATTACTCTAGACGAGAAATTAAAATGGAAGCCGCACGTGAAAAAGAAATGCGAAGAACTAAAAAGTAAATTAAGAGATATGAACTGGTTACTCGGTAAATATTCAAAGCTTAGTATTGAAAATAAATTGATTTTATATCGACAGGTTCATAAACCGGTTTGGACTTATGGTATACAACTTTGGGGTTGTACCTGCGATACAAACTTAAATAACTTACAAACGTTTGAAAATAAATTGCTTAGGTCATTTGTAAATGCTCTGTGGTATATACGAAACGAAGATCTTCATAGGGAGCTCAGAATTCCTACGGTCCGAGACGAAATAAAAAGTTTCGCGCGAAAACATAGAACTCGACTATTAGAACATGCTAATTCAACGATTATTGACATTCTTGACGAGTAGAATTTAGTAAGCCAATTGCGAAGAACAAAACCTTCGGACTTGGTGCGGTGAACAGAAAAACGCTTTAAAATTGTGGATAAGCTGGAATTTTCACCGGAAAGCAATTTACAACACGCTACTTAACTTCGAAATAAATTACTAGATAAGTTTCAACTTAGTTGCAATCGAGAAGTGGAGGTGGTTTTAGTTTAGTAAGAATCTCGCACACCTATGAGCACGCGTTTTTCAGTCCTCATAGAACTTTATGCAGGTCTTGCACCTACCCACAGGAAAATAAAAAAAAACGAAAAGAATTTCCAAAAGCTAAATTTTTGTGAGAAAAGGTCAAATTTTCAGAAACAGAACTATGTTTTTGACCCACTTCGAATCAAAAAAGATATATGTACTTCTACTATACATAAATATTAAGTCACTGTAGTAATAGCAGTTGATTTTGTTTACTAATACATAATCTCAAAATACATTTTTTGAAATTGGTGAACTGCACTGACTAGTTATACATAGGCAACGTTTTACTAAAAAGCTTGATTTTGGTGCCTGGCCAACTTCATGTTGGTAACTGTGTACATAATAACTTTGCGATTATGCAAATAAATTTACTCTTCTGTACACCATGAGAACATTCCTCAACTTAAATTAAACCTCGTGCTAATCGCGTGTAATACAAAACCAACAAAAAAGTTCCTTTACACCTTAAGAGACACTCCAAGCAAAAAAGGTTTCAGTAGTCAAATGTTATAATATCTTCTTCGTCCACTATTATTCCAGTGCAAGGAATTGTATTTTGCTTCATCACCATTATAACTCAAAGTGGTTAGTGGAGTAAAACAAAATACAAAAAAAAACTCAATTGAAAGAAACGGACGTGATCATTATTACCTTTCCAAGAAAAAACAAAATATTACCAACGCTAACTAAAGAAATGAATAACTCTGACTGCTTTATAACTTGGGGCACGAAGATGAACCGCTTCAACCACCATAACTAACCAACCAACCCATCACATCGTCGGTCGTCGCCGCGGTAGCATAAAAAGGTGATGGCCCCAAATTACACGTTCGAATGGATTACACATTCAGGAGGAGTGCATGGATTTCTTTTGTTTCGAAAACTTTCCCAGGCAATCAGTCGGATAACTGAAGCCTGGTATTCGTTTTTATTTCTTTTTCGTTCTTTCGTTTCTTCGTTCGTTGCATTCTCCCCTTTTTTTCTTTTTTATAACTAATTCGTTTCATCCGGGATTATGAGCTGCAAACCAATTTCTATTCAGCTCCCCATTAACGATCGAGAAAGGGTCAGTAAGTTTGTGTTGCATGATTAAATTGGAGATCCTAAAGTGGGTGCATGCATTTACAATCTTCGGTAAAAAAATCTAAGAAGATTTCAACATGCATACAACCAAAAGTTAAAGATACCTTTTGATGTTTTTTTTTTGAAAACAATCTGATTCCTTTTTTATCTGAGAATCGATCACCTAATTAAAAACAAAAATCTTTTTTAATTATTTCAAAAAGATCTCGATCTCATAAATAAACCGCTTGAAAGGAACACCCTGATTCCAGTTGCCACCTAAGATTACTGAATTAATCGCTTTAGCGCGACCATTACGTCATTCAAGATGGAGATGCAACACAATAACTTTTACCGTGGCATATACAAATCACGAACCCAAAAAGTTATCTCTTTGAAGTTAACAATGGAACAGAACCCAAGAGTTGACCTGATTTTTATCGTTTCATCAGACATCAGATTAATTGCATTTAAATCTACATTGGCATAGGGTTGCCAGCATTTCAATGACCTATGGACGCAGTTTGAATATAAATAGCATCAATTTGAAGTGGGTCATTATGAATATACCGATTATATGTTTGATATCTTATAATAATAAGCAAAATAAGCAAATTTAAAGTTTTATTTAAGACTGACGCAGTATCACATAGAAACAATAATTAAATCAAATATTGATATTGAAAAAGTGAAATTTTTAATTAAATGATACAATTTATCAAGTCTACTCGTACATATTCCAATAATCTAAATATAGCCTCGAATAGTATGGGTTTAAGTACCGAAAATTTGCAACAAATATCGCAAGGTGGTAATCCTGTAAACACATTAATGTATGTACTAAAAAAAACTGTGGGAAATAAATTTGTAGCAAAAATAACCACAAATAAAGTGAGACTTTATGTCAACAGCAATTTGATATTAATGAGGATGAGTGTATATTTGAACATAAAATCAAACCTTTTTTTTTTTGAAAACTTGAGGATTTTTATCTATTTTCTATAAATTTTAATTACCTATACCTTATATGACCAATTTATTTTCCCATGAGAGATAAAGCTTTTTAACGCTTAAATTATTCTGTTTATAAATTGTGGTGATTTTTATAATATTTTTAGCTTATTATTTAATTTTCAGGAAGAAGAATCACTTCAAAATATCAATATTATCATTTCTCTTGAAAAAGTTGTTTGATATAAAAATAATAGAACCTTTGAAGTATTAAGAATAAAAAAAAAACTTTATAGGCTTCTGAGTCTTCATTTGATCATGATAAGTTGAGCACTTTTCGGGTTGCTTACATGAAACCAAATATTTTTGGCATTAGTTTTTAAAATAATTGGAGTATTGTTTTGCGAAATGTTGAATACTTGAGTTTTTAAAGAAGCAGTTCATGTGAACACTCGCTTCCCTCCCAGCCATCCACAAGCTAAAGAGCAACAAATCCGCTGGCTCGGTTGGCCTAACTGTGGAACTCTTCATGTTAGGAGGAGATGTGCTGATAGCTCATCAACCCAGTAGAGGAGGTGGAAAGTATGCCTGACGACTGGTCAATTAGCTCCATATGCTCAATCTACAAAAAAGACGTTTCTATGCCCTGCAAAAACTACAGAGGGATATAACTGCTTAATGATGCCAACAAGATCCTATCTAAGGTACTATGTGAGCGTGTTGAACCTTTCTGCAACACTTTGATCGGCACTTAACAATGTGCATTCAGGGCAGGCAGATCAACCATAAACCAAATCATTGAGGCAAATCCTGCAAGAATCCAACGAATTTCAAGTCGAGACCCACCATCTTTTCATTGACTCCAAAGCCCCAAAAGGTTTTTCAAAGTGCACGCTATACAAAACGCTAATTGTACCAGTTCCACTCTACGGCGCCGAATTCTTCAAGATAAGTAAAATAGGGGAAAGAAAAATTCTTCGGCGGATATTTGGTCCTATATGCGAAGACGGTGAATGGAGGAGAAGATTCAATCGTTAATTGTACGAGCCGTACCAAGATGTGGATGTAGTGCAAAGAGCCAAAACACGTCCACTACACTGGCTCGCCTACATTGAGCGAATATATAACAATGCTCCAGGCAAGAAAATCTTTGAATCCCAGGCTCCATGTTCGATCAGGAAGACCAAACCTCCGCTACAGGGACCAGGCGTTTACAGATGCAAGAGCGCTTGGTCTAAACGACTGGAGGGAGCGTGCAAGGGACCGAAAACAATGAAAGACCGCAAAAAACCCTGCATTGATCATGAGCCAGATAAGTTTGCAAGTATGGAAGGAACCATAATTTTTTCTTAAATTAAAATTCGTTGTTAAAATAATTTAAAGAGTGTAAAAAAAATCCGTTAATACCACGTTTTATAGAAACCCACCATGTAGTTTTCAAAATATTTGAATTTCAAAAAAAAATTGAACATTTCTTAAAAATCAAAAAAAAACATTTTTTGGAAAATAAAAAAAAAAAAAAATTGTATAAAAAATTATTGAAATTGGAATCACCGTTTTCAATAAAATTAATGGTTCTTTTTCGATTTGTAAAATTGCTGAAAAACAATTGTATGGCAGATGGCTTTATTTTTAATTCTAAGAAAAAAATGCAAGAAAGTGTGGGCGGAAATACTAAGAACCGCTATCTACCAAATTTTAAGAAAATCGACTCAGCCTATTGGGCTGACCACTTTTTTAACTTTCCTATATCATCGTAATGACAAGTCTGATCAAAATCTCATGTTCAATTTTTTACGAATGCATAACTTGCCGTAGGTACAGAATTTATATATCACAAGTAAAAAAGTGAATCATCTACAAAAATAAATCTAAATTGAGGACCATATTTTCCAAAAGTTTTTAATATCTGGAATTTGAATTCGATCCTGTTCTAAGATAATAAAAATGTTGATCTTCTGTTCCTATTTACCTACTTGTTCAAGTTCTACTTGTATTTATTCCAATTAACTTGTCACTTAGTATCAATGTAATATGGGAAGTAAGTAAAAACGATCAACGAACATTATCTAACAAACAAAGATAAGGCCAATTAAAGTGCTTTTCAAGGGTTCTAATCGCAAAGATAAAAATTTTATTTTGTTTTCTGCAAGGTATATAGTGTATCGACTTCATTCAATACACTCAGTTATTTCGATTTGAAAGTAAAGAAATGAATTCACTCAAGATAATTTTTGCTGTCTATGCAGCTTTCATTGCCGTTACAGGAGTTCATGGTGGAAGCCTTGAGTGTCCTCGAATTTGTCCCGATATATTACAGGAAACATGTGGAACAGATGGAATTGAATTTGTAAAATTTGCCAATCATTGTGAAATGGATATGTTCAATTGCAAACGCCAGCGTTCATCTCTTCCCAGTAAGTTTTTAAGTCTTTAAACATAAATGTCTGACCTAAACTTTTTTTTACATTTTTTTTAAGCATACTACCGTACTGACTTGGATTGGTGTACAACTACTGAATTGAAAGATAATTCAGCATTGTTAAGCGATGATGTAGTAGAATTTGAAGTATCTTGCATGAAACCATGTCCGATGATATTAAAACCAGTTTGTGCTTCAAATGGAACATACCGAAAAACTTTTAGTAACGATTGCGAAATGGAAATGTTCAATTGTTTTAGCAAAGTACAAAGGCAAAATGGTAATTTCCGATGAAATTATAATGATCTATGACTGTTTTGATTGAAAATTCTTTTTTTATTTTAGGGTGGAAACTATTGAAGAGCAGCAGTTGTTGAATTTAATCGCAAAAGTTCTTAACACAAATTATTGGTGCATACTTATGAAAGAAAGATCATGACTTAAATGGTGGTTTTCTTGCTTCTCATTACCTAAACAGTTTTTTTTTTTAAGTGCAATCGTATAATGTTTTCTTATTTTTGTATGTAGCCATTAAATAGTGTTTGATCAGATATTATTTATATTTAATAAAACATAAATCCTAAATATTACATCATGTATGTACGTAAATGGTCACAGTTTTCTTTATAGATCTGCTAGACTCTTTTTTGTCGAAGGCATCAGTAAAATCATTAAGGATAAACTTGAGGCTCTAATGATTTTGATAAAGAAATCAGTGAATTATTGAAGCATAGTTGCTTTTTGGTTCAAAATACTGAAAATTGTGAATAACAGTAGATACCTGGCAAACAGTGATTTTTTTTATTTTCGATTTTTTCATTAATGAGTCAAACGATTTCAGTTCTTTAAAATGTTAATAACCTTGCATATCACAATTTTCATAAAATTTATTTTTGAATCATTTAAAAACATTAATTTTCTTAATGTAGGTATATAATATGTAAATATTTCTTAAACAGGTGGAATCCTTTTTTTTAGAAATGTTCTTTTTAAAAATAATAGGTACATAATTGTTCTTATGAAAAATGCATTTTTAAGAAATTTTTTCATGTATTCATTTCTAATATCCCAAATAATAAAATTGCATCCTTGTTTTTGAGCTCTAAGCTATTTTTAGACTTTTCTCTTGTTATTAGCTTATCTGTTTTTATTTGTGCATTTCGTGAATTTTCTGAGATCAACACAATTTCAGAAGTAATTAAATCTATTAAATGAACACATTTCATGCTTTCGTTTATATTGCCTCTAAATATTTAACATATTTTATACATTAAATATAAACTTTACTAAGCGGCTTGAACAAGATTAAAAACGTGCGACCCAGTTGCGCATTTTATTTTCACTGGTTCTCTTCTTTGTTGCTCATCGTCTATTTCCATTTCAAAAATTGTTTGATTATAAATTAAGTGTTTGTTTATTATCAAAATCAAGAATAGATTATATTTAATCAATTCATATTAATTCGGTGTAGTGTTGCCACTTCAATGACATATGAGTTACAAGAGTTACTCAGTTACTCTTGTGTATGCTTACAATTTGTAACAAATACATTTATTTCAATCATAATTATTTTTTTACCGAAGTATATTTTCTTTTTTTTAACTTGTTTTATACATCTGAGCCATAATCAGGGCTGCCGTTTAATATTTTGAGAAAGCAGTACTTCAAGAGAAAAAAAGCAGTACAATATGTAATTTTTCAAACATTTTAGTTTTTTGAAATAGAAATATAGTTAATAAAAAAATAAAATAATAGAGCTACATTCGCATTTATTACCTATACATTCTACTTAGCTAGATTTTGTTCTTACGTCAAAACTACGCAAAAGTAACTCTGTAACTAAAAAATGTTGAACTTAAAGTTTTCAAAGTTGGTCTATCAGTTTTGCACTGTAAAAGGGACAAAGTTCAGTTATTTATGAATATCGCAAAAACTGGTTGCTTAAGCAAGCTAGTTAATATTGCTGTTCATCAAATTCTACACGAAAAACATTTGTTCGTAAAAGCACAGCTTCTGGGAAAACTGTGCATAAACGCGATAACAAGAGTTTTTTTTCAATTACCTACATTTACAATTATAACGTGAACTGGAAAACATTTTCGGGTTTCGGAATTTGATTTGCAGGATTTTTATTTTTAGTTCAAATCTAAGAAGTTCTGATTGTTATGCAATTTAAATATGCTAGATTTCGATTAGCAAGATTTTTTGATACGAGATATAATTACGAGATTGTTAAAAGCGAGATTTTGTAATTTCGAGGTTATGAATAATTTTCTTAACGATTTTCGAGAATTCGTTTTTAAGACAAAAAACGAGGTTTCGTTATTCCAGATATTGAATTGTCCTTATTTAAAGATTGTGGCTTTACCCTTACCCCATACCAGGCACCCCAAAAACCAGGTTCACGAAACGTACACAAATTGATTAAGGAAATTTTAATATATTTTTTGCCTTAACATAATGCTACACCATGAATTTCTTTCACTCTTAATCAAATGATTACATGCAAACAAGCTTTCTTATCTTTTTAGTGTATAGAACTACGCTATTTACAATTTAAAAACAATTTTTCAAAGAAATTTCTTTCAATCCCCTCCTTTATTTTGTCTGTCCCGTCCCAAATTAAAGATACTATTTAAAAATGCTCAAGACGTCAAAGCAAATCCCTTCACCATAATTCAGCTTTGTTGGAACTTTTCGAGGTAAGATCATAAACTTTCTTGGCTAGAGACCTTTCAAAAGAATTCGCCAGTTTATTGCTTGACAGGTGGACTACATTTTGACGTGTGTGGAATATTCCTTTTAAATATCATTTAAAAGTCCTTGAACTGCTTTTTTCAGAGAAAGGCATCAAATCAGAAAAGTTATAGATTTCCGAATTTTTTTAAACTTATACCTTATGTGCGTACATCTACTTCGTAGGCATAGCCATCAAAGATTTTCTGTTCTATTCTATCTAAAATTAAAATAAATTTGGTGGCGCAATAGCTCGTGGAGAACCAGAGTATACTCTTGGAGGATTTGTCAGTTCCTCGCAAGAGGCAGTAGTAATCAATCCCAGACCTTTCCCATGGCAGTCCGACGCACTTACCATTATGACGAGGTACAACATTACCTGATATACTTAAAAAAGTCATTAAATCAAAAAAAGAACTACAACATTTATGGATTTAATTATTATTTTTAACATAAGTATTTAGACATTTTGTACGGAAAAGATCTTAACAACAAAAAGCAGTACTTTGGTCGTATTAGCAGTACGGCAGTACGGAGTTTGCAGTACAAATACTGCAATTGCAGTACTTCGACAGCCCTGGCCATAATATGGGAACTAGGTTTTCGACACTATCTCAGTAGGGGGAAAGAATAATAAACGGGAGAATTAAGGAAAAACATACGAAAAGCAAACCGCATACAAAATCAGTTATTGGTGCAACCAATTAAAGCATAATTTAATAAAAACCACTTGTTCTCCAAGAGATCTATTTACTACAACAATATGTGTGTGTTACTTTACCTCAAATTTTTGTCATTTTAAGTTCAAACTTATGTCAAAAATTGTTTTTTAAATTAATTTTGATAGAATTTAGAACTAAAATGCGCAGAAAAGAATACAAATTCTATGTAAAGGAACAAATTTATTGATTGATTGTATCCTAGTCTAATTTGAAATAAGGAGGAGTTTATGTAGTAGTTATTTTTTTTATTTTTTCAGTGACATCTTCTCATTATGACAGAAGAGAATGGGCAAACTGGCAAGCAACACAATTGTGTCATACATTTTTGAAAATGTTATTGTCAGGGCATTATTTTATTGTATTACCCTTAAGCTCTTAACTATGGGGCTTGCTTCAGAGTACCAAAATGAACAATAATGAAACTCCGTATTTGGACATTGTTTTCCTAGTCAACATCAATGTGTCGTATATCGTTGAATAGGTTCATACATTTGGTTCATTTTTTATATGACGTTAAGCTGTAGACCATGAAGTTAGAGAGATTTGGCATCAAAAAGCGAAGAGAACAATAATTTAACTTTGCATTGGACGCTGATCTGTCAACTCAACCGCAATATGTCAAAATTCATAGCAAAGGTTATTGCATGTACTTCATTTTCCTTTATAGATTTTAAATTGTAGGTAGCGGGGTTCGAGAGATATTTGACAAAAATGGATTCAAGAAAAATAATGGAATCCAGCATTGAAAGCTGGTATACCAAGTGGATAACTTTTTGCATGTACTTCATTTTGTTATATGGCCGTCAAATTCTAGGATAAGGGGTCCGAGAAATATTTAGCATAAAAAAGGCGAAGAGAAAAATAATGCAATTCTACATTGGGTGTAGATCCTCTGACTCAACACGCAAATGTCATATTGTGAGTACATTATTTCACTATATGGCCGTTAAGCTCAAGCTATATATTCGGCTCAAAGCATTAAAAAGAACAATATCAAAGGAGATTATCTTCCTATACACAACATCAATGTGTTGTACATAGCTAGAAAGGTTGAGCATGTACTTCATTTTTGTGAACGACCTTAAGCCTTATACTATGGTGTTTAAGGGATATTACCTAAAAATGCATTTTAGAACAATAATGCAACTCCGCATTGAGAGCTAGTCTACCAAGTCAACAGTAATGTGTCATATATCGTTGAAAAGGTTATTACATTTACTCTATTTTGTTGTATGGCCACTAAATTGTTGACCATAAGATTTAAAAGATATTTGCCATTAAAAAAGGCAAATGGAAAAATGCAATTCTGCACTGGGTACTGGCCTACCTGTTCAACACGAATGTATTATTCATCTTTGAAAGGTTATTATTTTATTATATGACCGTTTAACTCAAACCATGGGGTTCTAGAGTTATTCAGCTTATAAGCACCAAAAAGAACAACAGTGAATACCTTTGTTATTTATTTTTCTAAATCAACCACCGAGTTCAGCTTAGAAGCTCTCCATAATTTGAAGATAATTTAACGAATGAATAATTAAAATATATCGCGTTAATGTTTATTAAGTGGACCAGCAACAACTTTTTACTGTCTGATAAACGCTGTCAAAATAAAATCGGTCAATACTAAAGGTATAATTATAGTTTTTGAAGGATCACTTAAGTGAAAGCAAACACATGGAAGGATATTACCTTCTCTGCCTCTAACATCCTTCTGGAATGAACTCTGCCATTTCAACATAATCACTAGCCATTAGGTCACTACACTGGTGTACCTTAAGTCAATGAATGGTTTAGATAATAAAATTAAGTTCTCATAATAACCTTTTCAACGATGTATAACACATTACTAACCACTTTCCAATGCGGAATTGCATTGTTGTTCTAAAATGCGTTTTTGACAAATATCTCTTGAATCCCATGGTCTACAGCTTAACGTGGGTATACATAAATGAAGTACATGCTATGACCTTTCCAATGATATACGACTCGACGATGTTGGGTAAGAGAACAATGTCCAAATGCGGAGTTGCTTTATTATTATACGAATATCGCATGAACCCCAAGGGTCAGAGCTTGACGGCTATATAGTGAAATGATGTACTCACAATAACCCTTCCAACGATGTATGACATATTCGTGTTGAGAAATAGATCAGCTCCCATTAATTTTTGCTCATTCGCCTTATTACTTGCGATGGTTTAAGTACTATAGGGCAGGTTTTGGATTCGTGCAAAAAAATCGAGATACCAATGGAACAAGACATTACGATGATAGAGAGCACGAAAACAGTGGGTGGCACAGTTCTATCTGTCTATCTGTATATGGACTTACAGCCCAAACCACTGAAGCAATTTTCTTCAAATTTTGAACTTAAGGTTTTTTTGTAACTCTCCAGAGGGGACATTGAAATTTTTTTTAGCACCAAAATTAACGGTACTTACCCTACAACCGTAAATGAAAAGCTTATTTATCTCAAAAACGGCTCTAACCATCAGTGTATTATTTAAAGAAAAAAAAATTACATAAAACCGTGATTAACGGTACCTGCCATATAGCGGTTTTTAAATTTTTGCTTTTTTTCTCACTAATGCCTCAAACGATTTCAGTCAAAATTTGCATGCAAAAATTGTTTTAAAAATGTTAATAATATTGTATATCAAAATTTTGAACAAAATAATTTTTGGATTTTTAAAAAAATATTGAAAATTCAATATTTCCAAAATTAGTTGACGAATTTTTTTGAAACTTGGTTTTAATATGCAATTTAATACATACTTAAAATTGGTATACCAAAAACTTTTTTTTAGAAATGTAATTAAAATTTTATATATAAAGATTCATTCAACCGATCCAACGATTCTAATTTTTTTTACACATATTCATATTTTTTCAAGTAATCAAATGACATACTTGTTTTTGAGCTCTAAGTTTTTTAACTTACTTAATGTTTATACAACTAAGAGAACGATTTTAATGCTTTTCTTTTTTTATAATTATGTACTTTCATATTTTAAAAGTTCTTAGTTCCATAACATAAGAGCAAGTATGTGCGATCAAGATGTGCTTTTTATTTTTCAAGAAATATCTATATCACTGGCTGAATACTTAAAGGTTGTGTATCATAGTAACTAACAAAAATGAGTTTTATACATATATGTTTTTGTAATTTAAGCGGCTTTCAGATAGGACCAAAAACAAAAATTTAAAAAAAACCCTGGCAGTGCTACAGGCAAAAAATAAATCAAAATTTCACAATTTTTAGTGCTATAAGGTTCTATGTTCAACATACATTTTGAGAAACAGAATCTTGAAAGCAGAATTTTGCAAAATGAACTTTGGCCATGTCAAAATTTCGACCTTTTAGTCTTTAAAATGTAAATTAAATTGGTTATATTTGTGGTACTACCAGAACTTAATTCCAATTATTAATCCCCCACGGATTGAAGCTGTATGTGATTCTGTGGACACTGGCCTATATGAGTATTAAGTATTCCATACAATATATTCTCAGTCGTAGTTCTGGTGACCAGCAAGAAAATGAAATAGCCCTGCATTTCTTCTGCAAATGTCCAGTTCTGACCAAAATTAGAGCACACTTGCTAGAAATGACATTTTGACGACCTTAACGAACTGAAGATCAAAAGGCGTTTTTCTTTTTAAGCTCCGAGCATGCATAGCACTGAGCTGCCAAAAAAATCTTTGTTTCTTTTCATAGCTCAGAGCACTAAAAGCGGAATATAATATAATATACAAAGACCAAGCGAATGGTCTTTTATCTTTCATTTGAGTTTTTTATTGCTCAACTTAAAATTAAAAATGTAGGTGCGTTAAACGAATCCCAACCGTATGACAGTTCAATGTCCAGATTTGTTTCAAAATTATATCGGAGAGCCATGATCATACTCTGCTCAGAGCTAACACCAGTAGTTAAAGCCTAAGGACGAAAATCCGGTATTTTTGTTACACCTTCCTACCAATCTCCTAAGACAGTTGACAATCAGGATACGAGCTTTTTTGTGGGGTTTCTTAATGCACAATGACCACAAAATCGAAGCGTTGTTATCATTCAGTTAGCTTCCTGGTCAGAATGAAAATAATTTGAGTGATTCTCTTTTGGTCTGTCTCCTATGCTTTGCGTTTTAAACCACAAAAAAGTAAAAGGTATATTGATTACAAAATCAATCGTGTACAATAATCCTAAAAGCAGCCCCTAATACACAGCAAAATTTGTGGTCCCGATTGGTGTTCTATGTGTTGCTTAGTGTCTACACAAGTGTAGTGTGTTGTGGCCGACCCAGTGCTGAGTCACTAAGTGATTTGTTTGCAGCTGAAATTTCTACCAACCTACAGTACATTATACGATGTTAAGTGATTCGAAAAAGCTTTTAATGAAATTTAGTCCTTCAAACTTGTTTTTCATCTGGCGATCTCACTTGGACTCATCAGTGACATAATGAGATAGTCCTTTGTTACATATAATTTGTACTAAGTTCAGTTCAACTTACATAGATTTTATTAAAATCGTTAAAATCGTTCTTGAGGAAATTATGATTTTCTAAAGCTTTAATGTTTATTGCAGGTACCATTATTTTAAAGCTTAACAAAATGTTCAAGTTGTCTTCTTAAAAAATCACTTAAAACCTATAAAAAAAAGTCAAGCAGATAGACTGGTAGCAGTAAAAATAGAAACATTAAGGTATTTCAATCTCTATCATTATTATGATAATAAAAATAGATTTTTTTCAAAGTCAATAGCTAGATTTTGTCTACCAATGTGAAACTTTCCACAGAGTATCTATGTTTATGGAAATTAAAAACGATCTACTAAACCATATTATAATTAACAGTGGCCAAAGATAAAGCTATTATAAGTGTTTTTCAAGACTTCTAATCTTATAAAGATAATAATTTTTGGTGTTTTCTGGTGGGTATATAGGGGATCAGTTTCATGGAAGACACTCAGTTGTTTCGATTTTAAAGTAAAGAAATGAATTCAATCAATATAATCTTTGTTGTATATGCAGCTTTCATCGCTGTGACAGGAGTTCATGGTGTAAGCGATGATTGTGATCGAATTTGTCCCGAAACAGTCCAGCCAACTTGTGGAACAGATGGAATTGAATATGTCAAATTCAACAACTATTGTGAAATGAGAATTTTCAATTGCAAACGCCTGCGTGAAAATCTGGCCAGTAAGTTTTCATATACATATACATAATGTACCTAAGCCTGACACAAAATTTAAACTTTATCACCTTTTTATATAAATTTTTTGAAGCATACTACCATACTGATTTGGATTGGTGCACAACTACTGAATTGAAAGATAATTCTGCATTGTTTAGCGAGAAGGCTCTAGAATCTGGAGTATCTTGCATGAGACCATGTCCGATGATATTAAAACCAGTTTGTGCTTCAAATGGAACATACCGAACCACTTTTAGTAACGATTGTGAAATGCAAATGTTTAATTGTCTTAGCACAATCCAAAGGAAAAATGGTAAATTTCAATGAAATTATAACGATCAAGGATTAATCTATTTTTTGGTTCTAATTTTAGGATGGAAACTATTGAAGAGCAGCAGTTGCTAAATTTTGAATTGTTAAAGTTCTTACCTCAGATTGTTGCTGCACACTTTAATAAAAAAAAAGTTTGCAATTCATACGGTAGTTTTATTTACTGTAAATAATTTACATATTTTGTATTTAATAAAATATAATTCGTAAATAAAACAAAACCATGTTAACACCAAGAATGGTCACACTGGCCTTTTTTCAATATGTTTGGTATAACTCGCAGCTAAGCCGAATTTGATGTTTAAAAATTTTGGATAAAAATTGATTTCGAATAATTGAATTGATTTCCTATAAAAAAAAAAAAAAAAAACAACAGGGGCCTATTTCATGAAACTACAAGACTAATAATAATTATTTGTGAAATATAGTCAGGGAGGCGATTGGACTCGAAGCAAAAATCTTCAAAAGTCTATCTGACTACCAGTAAAGTATAGAGAACAGTCTAAGCATTCATTAGATATCCAATTATTAGAAGTTAAAAGAGCTAAAGTAAAAGAACTACTTAGTCTTAGTTTTATGAAATAAGCCCTAGGTCAGCAATCAAAGATTTCTAAATTGTTAAGTAAATTGCGCAAAATTTTTTTGGAAGCAAAGATAAGCTCAATTCATATGCAGATAAAATAAAGTAGAGGTTATAGGCTTTAAACTGGCATGTTCAAAAATACCCATTCAAACCTTACCATTTCTTATAATTTTCGTTTTATTCGCCTGCAACTTTTTTTTCATATTTCACATTCGTTAAAATATTAAAGGTCAAGATTTTGATCATATTAAGGCATTACGATTACCTATAAGAAATATTTAAAAAGGAGATAAGTCAGAATTGTTGTTTTTGGGCTGTTCTTTAACGCTTCTAGACCTAAGGACGGGCCGATTTATATAAGACTAGTACGTCCAGCCCTCGAAACTCGAGAGCTAATAACATTATTTGTCAGTAAAAGATGTCTTTAACGTAAAGAAAAACTGATACCTCGTTTACATAGAGAATTGAGAGCTTTAGGTCTATGTAGACCTGTAGCTCGGCGAGCTGGATCGAATCGAAAATAGAATGTATATACCTGGATTGAAGAATCGAAATTTGAGATGCGTGTTGGTGTACGTGCGTAATTGTGTGTTTTGTTTCCAGACTGTTGTATATGTTGTATCTTTGGCTTATTTTGGTTGTTTGTTATTTGTGGCCGAAATTTATTTTTATTAACAACATCGCACCCATCCCACATTCCGGTAATCTTTCCAGTCAGTACTGGAAAATTATTTGGTTGGTGGGTGGGAAAAATCGAAAAGTCACTTTTAGGTTACGACAAATATTTGGTCGGTCTCGCTCTCGGTCTTGCTTGCATTTATCACGCAATTTTCATTTATTGTTTTTATTTTTTGTGGTGCAGTTATTTAACAAATGTTTGCATTCTGCACTTCTGTGCAAAAAAAAAACAGTTCCAAAGATATATAATTTATATGCCTTCGACTTTTGTAGACCACGTAAATTGTACTACAAAATTCGTGTTTGCCGTTTTATTATTTGATTAAGTACTATTTCCAATGAATGTAATACTAAGAAAAAGAAAGACTTTCGGGCAAAAACTATTAAAAATTGTAAGAAGTGGTTAAGTTTGAATGACTATATCTCCGTCATTTTTCAATTAAAATGGCTTTTGAATATTTTATTTTCTTTCTCCTAATTATTTTGTCTATCCATTATTTTGTCTATCTATGCCTTGAGAGTATGTTTGCTCTTAAAAATAAAATACACGACTGGATCGCACGTACTTGTTATTATGTTCAAGTTGTTTTCACTTAAGAACTTTAATTTATTATATCTAATTAAAGAAAAAAAAGAAAAATATTTTTTTTTTTAATTTTAAATCGTTGGAACTGTTTTCCTAAAAACGAATTTTGTATAGGTACAAAAAATGTTGGTAACATTTTCTTTAAAAAGTGGTAGTATTCTTATTTTGAGTATATGTATTTTAAAAAGCATTTATAAACCTAATTCCAAAAAAAAATTCATCAACCCGTTTTTAAAATAATGAATTTTCAAAAAAAAAAATAAAATATTTTTTAAAAATCCAAAATTTATTTTTCAAAATTTTTAAACGATCTTTACCGTAGAAATTTTGATTGAAATTGTGTGAGCCATTAATGAAAAAATCCGAAAATCAAGAAAACCGTTATATAGCAGGTACCGTTTGTAACCGTTTTTGGTAATTTTTGTACCAAAAAAATACACTTTAACTACAGTAATCCACAATTTTTTTATCAAAAAAACATTAAGTACAAAATTTGAAGAAAAAAGCTTCAGTGGTTTGGGCTGTAGGTCGAGGTACAGACAGACAGACAGAAAATTTTGCCACCCACTTTTTTGGTATGTTTGATTGTTATCTCGAATTTTTATTTGCACGAATCCAAAACTTGCCCTATTAAATAGA
This sequence comes from Dasysyrphus albostriatus, assembly GCA_946251815.1. Taxonomy (NCBI): domain Eukaryota; kingdom Metazoa; phylum Arthropoda; class Insecta; order Diptera; family Syrphidae; genus Dasysyrphus; species Dasysyrphus albostriatus. The sequence goes on from OX276335.1 coordinate 182,289,083, forward strand.
ACCTTTGTACATACAGGGTGGCGCATCATGCTACAAAGATGATATTTAAAGATGTTAAAAGAGTTTTTTACCATGAGCTGCGCCAAAGACGTATCCCCGTTAAAATGCATTTGATTCTAACCAAACCAGTTATGGTGGAGCTCCAACAAAAACTCCCAAACAAATTAATTTCCAGGAACTCCACTTTTCGCTAGCCCACTAGGTCACCTGACTTGACTTCCACCAGACTTTTCTTTTATGGAGTTATGTCAAGCAGCAGGTGTACAAAACGCAGCCCAGAAATTTTACTAAATTGAGCATTCCATTAGGACAATAATTAAGGCGATCCCAACTTCAACCCTTCAGGCAGCAATGAACAATTTTCTGGCGCATATGCGTGGGTGAGCGTGGAGGTCATTTGTGGTCTATCATCTTTGAAAACAATAAGATATTTAAAATAAAACTAAATTGCCTATCCAATAAAAGAAAAAAATAAATACATTGATTACAAAAAAAAAAATTATTTGAATTTCTTATTGTAGCACAATTGGTGCGCCACCTTGTATATCGCAAGTAAGAAATCTAGTTAAAAAATTAGAAACGGATGTAATGGTCTAGGGTCGAATGGCGTCTTCTGGAGTTGTTAACCTCATCTTTATGATGAGAAATGACGATTACCGTAATATTTTAAGAGATGATTAGCCGTGTAGTGTAGTAACACTGGGGGTGAACTGATTCATGAGTCATCCAACAAGACAACTACCTCAAGCACACATCGAAATTTGTCAAGGAAGGGTTCCTTCATGCTACTTCTAAGCAACTAGAAGACCTTCCACGATCACCAGGCGCCCAAATCTGCAAGTGAGAATGATTTTCCGTGTACATATTCCATTCACGCCCAAAACAAATGTGAATGTCAGAATTGGGCCCCAGGCCTAGACCTCCTCCAGCATTTGAGAGGTTATCTGGATAAACACATCCTAACTTTATTAATGTTAAAAGTGCATACAATAAAATAGCTGATTTATCAATCATCCAATCTCTATCGAAGCTTGGAAATGATAACAAAAAACTATTGTGAGTCATTCATGTCAAGTATTTCTAACATACTTTTTAAAACGCAAATAATAGATTAATTTATAATTTATCTTAACTTTAATTGAGAATTGTAACACTTTTAAGATTTTTTTTATTTTCCGTCAAATGTACAATCACATACCATTAACCCAACCAGGTGTGTACTAAACTAAGACATAAAATAATAAATATACATATAATTAAATGAAGTAAGTATAGCTATAGATGGATAAATTCAACATTTAAACAGGTTCTCAGGTACTAAGAGGCTTAACTTAACTTGTTTGCAATAATTTAATTTGAAAATAAAGAGCAAAGTTTAAAATACCAACAAACTTTTACCATAGCTTGGGTAAAATATTTTCCCACGATCTTTGCGGTAATCTAAGATTAAGGCAAAAATAGACTGAGACAATGCATGTCTGAATCTTATGTTGAGTTATTTATTTCGATAGATTTCTTTTGTTGGATTTATGGTTTCTGATATACTCGTATATAGGACTCAAAAAATCGTAAAAACCTTAACTGACTGACTCAATTACTGAAAAACCATCAGCAAAGTATATGGTAGAACCTTGATATTTGATGAAAAGGTAGTGGAATCGGCTAAGGTGATTTGTGATAGTTGACAGTCACAACACAATAGAAATGCTATGGCCTTGTGACTGTCAACTACAAATTGGGTGGCTTCCTGAACCATTCTGAATTCTGAATGAATTTATGGATGCTTCCTAGTAACAAAAATGAGACAATACGCTCAGTTCATCGTATAAAACTTTCTCCAAAGAAAATGAGACAAGTTTTTTTGCACCTCTTTATTCTGAAAGCCCCTACAAGGTCAGATGACCTAGTATCCATTCTAGTAATGTGAGTTCAAACTTAGTAGAGGCCCATTAGGATTCTACTATAAGATACCAGGGCTGGCTACGATACCAGAAAAGTCTCTATAACGAAGTCTCTGAAACGATACCAGCTCTAAACATCTGAAACGATATCGTGCTTTTGGGGCCGAAAGTTATCGATACTTTCGGTACTATCGTCTAGTATCGGCAAAAAAAAAGATTTTTGAATATTTTTAATTAATTTATTACAAATGCATAAACAATTTTTGTAAGAAACGTCTCTAACGGTTTGAGTGATATTTTCACATTTTTTTCCTTTAAGAAGGGAGAAGATTTAAGTAATTATTTAAATTAGAGCCACCCACTTTCACGCCCATTTTTCTTTTCCTTTGTTCCTCCGAAACAAATCATTTGGATGAACATTTCAATACTTAGTTCTTTTTAGCTGGGGGAAGTGACTTTAGTGAAATCCACCAACTGCTATTTTTTCTTTTATCTTAGTTTCTGGGAAACGGTTCCGAGGATTTGTGACAGCATAATTTTCCTGACATGATATTTTGATTCAGAGTTTATGTTTTGGATAACTAATCGGAACTTTATTTAGACATTGTGAAACAAGCCTTTTAAAATTGTCAAGACATTAAAAAAAAACTTTAGTTTAGAAGATTTTCGTTAATTTATTATGAATATTTTATGTGTATAATGATTTTTATTAAATCTTAAAAATACCAAGCGAGGTCAACTAAAGGATCAAGAACATGGCAACCAAGTCGTGCATTTTACTTTAGTTTGAGACTGAGAACAGAGCTAGGTTAGGTTAGATTAATAGAATGACAGTTGATCTTGTTACCGTCACACTTAGATCAATGTAGATCTATTGTGATACCCTCGGGATTGTAAGCCCCATGAAGTGAAATCTATAATAATTCCCAAGACAATGAAGCCCGTAACGGGTGTTGATGTGTTTCAGTAGGCTAGAGCCTGAAGAGGTGGATAGTTCTTAGTCATTGAAGAAGTGTCTGTCGTTAAATAATCACCTCGTATGGATGTGGTCCTTCCCTTACCCCCCCCCCCCCCACTTGAGAAATCAAGTGATCATTTTTCGTAACTCTGGTGAATTCTCCTTTTTTTCTTGTTTCAGTGACGTAGAGTACGTTTCCATTTAAGAGTGAAAAGACTGCGAATTACTCTCAAGCAGTCATCAAATTAGCTCACAGACTACAGAGGGGTAAACAGCTATCCGAAAGTCACTTTCAAGAGATTTGTATCGAAAGTACTCTATCAATTAAAAACTCACGTTTAAGTGATGAATCGTTTATGGTCAGTTCTTTTTAAATATTTTAAAATATTTTTTATAAAGCCTCGAAAACTTTTTAAACTTTTTGTAAGCTTTTGCAAGAAAAATATTGAACGAAGCACCGTTTTCAACTAAATCGAAATTCAAAAATCCGTTTCCATTTTCAAAAAGAAGTTTTTCTCGTCTACTTTAGTTAATTGATCTAGAACGCGATGCAACCCTGCCTCAGTGCACCCTTTCCGCTTTGTTGTTTCTCTGTTTGGTAAATAAAAAAAAAAGAATATGTAAGATTTTTTTCCTTAATGTTAATTGATAAGATCCAAATCTATTTCGAAACACAAGAAATATGGAGCTTACAGTTATAAGTTGTCTAATTTGTCACTACATAAAAGACAAAACTGTCTCCAAAACGATTTTATTATCTAGACCTAACACACAAATTAACTTTCAGTTGACACCAATTTTGTTAACATGTCATATCATAATTGCTTCTAAACAATTTATGTTTTATGTTTACGCACACACATAAAAACCTGTTGCGTTAGAGGCAAAAAACTTACTCCATATGTATACCTACGATTACTACGAACATGTAGTATAAGATTCAATGAAGGTATATTGAAAGCGAAGTGACTTCAACTTTCCACAACTAAACACATCGACATCCGGTTCCCATCATGAATTCAGTTCCAATGGTTTTGAGTAGGGAATTCCCTTGGCAAGTGCAAACAGCAACAGGTTGTACTGTCATGTCATCCGAATGAGATTCACTTAATGGAACTAACAACAAAAGTAAATAAACATCAGCTGTTCTGCTTGTATCCTCCAGGGACTCTGTCAATAAAAACAACCAGGAATTCGTTTTATGTACAAAAAATTAAAAGATTTATTCTTTTTGTATAATGAAGAGTTTAATCATTTTTGCATTAACAACTAAAAACATTGGTCTTCGCTAAAATTATTTTTCAATAAAAATATGAACGTTAGCTTAAAAGCTTCTTCTTAAAATATAACAAAATGGTAAACAAAAAATATCACAAACATTATTGCCAACAATCTAAGCCATTAAAAATAACTAATGAGATCCCTGAGAAACTGGATAAGGTGCCATAACAACAAGAACTGTCAAACTAATAAAGCAGCGCCCGATTATCCCATTGAGCTTGTGCGGGCTGTTGATATGAATTGCAATACAGCGGCTCCATTAGATCCTCATCCAATTTGGTGTGTTCGGCTGTCCAAAAAAACGTCCCGTTATCCGTCCGGATGTAGTGCACAGGAACAAAGCTGTCATCTACGGGTATTTCTTTAATCACTGGTATCTGACAGTAGTCGTTATACTTTTTGAATTCGCCATGATATTGTTGACAGTTGTAGCCATGCGGGCAGGAACAAGCTGTGGCAGGTTGTGATTTTGTGACACTGCAGTCCAAAGCATAGGGGGTGGAGTCACTAAATGGATCTTCTGCAAAGTATGTCTGTAGAAATTCTTCGTCTTTTGCAACCTTTCTGATAACGGCTGCATAATCCTCGTAGGAAGCTGTTGCTGCCGCGTGACCGAGTGCTTCTACCATTGTAGGCGGGATGAAGCTCAAATCTGTGTTATTATTCAAATTAACGTTGTTTGGGTGGGCGATAGATCCGGTGCCATTACTTGAATTCTTTTTCGCGGTTCGCAGCATGCGTAGGAGTGGTTTGAAGAGCTTATGGAATTTCCCCTTAGCTTTGCGATTTGACGCTATTGTTGACATGTCCAAAACTTGGTTGGGGGCGAGGTTTTTAATATCGGTAAACATCTTCGTTTTTTTTTTAATATGTTTAATCCAAAGATTTAATGATTCGTATTCGTATATTCCCGATTCACGAGTAAAAATTTTGAGAACAACTTGTTGATGTTACTTGGTCGAGGTATAGATTCAATCTGATGCTGTTACTGTTCCGGGCACACAGTTTTATAACCGAACGTGTTGCTTTAGCCGGAAGACCTAACAACCAAACAAGAGCCAGGTATAGGAGCTGCAGATACCTACACTCTACACACAAAACCAATGAGAAAAAATACCAAACAGCCAAGAGAAAACGAATGGAAAAAGAAGGGAGCCCAAGAGCACAAAGCGCACATAGTGAAAAAATGTGTGGGAACCGTTTTCCGTTTGGTTTCGGATTGCAACAAACATCCTTTTGGGCATCAGTCAGTCAGTCAGCCAGCCATTCTTTCATCCCTGATTTCCAATAAGGAGACAAGGAAACTGGTCACTGGCACGAAGATATTGTATGAAGTAAAACAACGGCATAAAGCAGAATAGCCAGAACCAACAGAGAAAAGTATTGCGCACCACACAGAGAACAGGTGGGTGCTGGTTGCACTTGGAGCAAAAAGTGTGGGAATTCCTGTACGCAAGCAACAATATTCAGTTTCGGTACAACGAAAAGTATTTTTTCACTCTCTGCTTTGTTGTTATTATGCCAGTGATTCGATACTTAGATTTCCCGAAGGAAACGTACCTCGGTGCATATAAGTGTATTTCCTTTGAGCTCATCAGACTGTGCATGTGCATGTGCGTACCTTCAAAATTCGTGGGAAGAAGGATTTCTTATGAGTTCCCACGCAAGGATCTTATTGTCTTTTTCAAAACAGATTTTTGAGGATTTGTTAAGCTGCTGTGGCTGTTGTTGTTGTTGCAAGAGCTAGTAGGGTCCCTGACTTTAAGTGATAGTAAATTTTATGTTTGGTTTTCTATTTTCTAGATTTTGAAAATTCCCACGGGCTAGTATAACACCTGATTTTTGAAAGCAACACATTTTTGTTTTCTCTGGCTGTCGTTTCAATAAAGGAGATACGAGATTTTTTTCTATAGGACCTATACCCTACTTATTTTGTTATGTTTTGAGTACGTCATTCGCTATGGCGATGGCGTGGGAAATACACATGTTGTTTACGTCTAGCATTGATTTTTCTTCGTGACAGAATTTCTTAGTTGCGTGTGGATTGTGATTGCGTCTCACGTAGTAATATCTAATTAAGCAGTTTGGAAGCGGTTAATGCACTGTCTGTTCGGTGCATAACAATAGCTTGTGAAGTAGGTATAGATTATGAAGTATACAAACTTGGCTATTACACGAAGCATCAAGTTTCAGGACTATTTTCAAAAATTAAAGAATACCATTTTGAGAAAAGATTGGATGTTCGGAACTCTTGACTGTAGTCTTCACATAATAGCTGATAAATTACTTGAGATCAAATTGAGTTCATCACTTCAAAAAGAACTTAAAATATCAAGCTCTAAACGGTGTTTTTTTTTTGTAATCTTTCTTATTTTTAGAGCTGACTCGATACCAGAAAAGCCTCGATATCGTTTGGTATCGGTATCGGAAACCAAAGCATCCACAATAATAGCGGGCCGGTACCACACTTTTTGCACCAAAGTTAAGCCATACTATCAGTTATATTGTTTGGTATCGGATCGACAGAAAAAATAGATTTTTGAATATTATTATTAAATTTTTAGAAACAAATAATTCTTTTAATTGGTCTCTCGGAAACGACTACAACGATTTGGATGACATGATCACCGTTTATTTCGATTTTACAGGGAGAAAATTAAGGCAGTCATTTTTATTAGATCCACCCACTGACATGTCCATTTTTCTTATCCTTGGTTTCTCTGAATTTTCGGGATCGTTTTTTTTTTAACTGGAGGAGGTGATTTTAGTGAAATCCACCGACTGAGACACCCCATTTTCTTATATCTTGGTTTTTCGGAAGCGGCTCCAATGATTTTTGTATCAATATTACAAAACAAATTATTTTAATAACCATATCTGGAACTTTTCAAAGACATTGTGAAAAAAGCACTTACAAATTGTTAAGTCAAAAAAAAAATAAAACTTTTGTTAAAAAGAAATAGGTTTAATCATTTTTTTTTATTAAATCTTTAAAATAGAAATCAGTTTCAACTAAACGATGAAGAGCATGTAACCAAGTCATGCATTTTTTTTATTTTGCCGCTGAAGCCAGACCGAAACACTCTATGTAAACAAAGGCTACTTTGAAGTCAAAAGTTTGTATCCGACAAAGGGTTATTAATAGTTCCTTGGTAGCTCCCCGGGAAGAACTATTTTGGTATTGAGTTTCTTCAAAACGGTAACTGATTTTGGTTAATTTTCTTCCAGAGAAGTTTTAAGAAACTTAAAATAGCAGGTATTGTGTGACAAAATTGTCAAAAAATTCTAAAACTTTTTTCTACAAAACATTTGTTTGAAAATTTTGTGACACAATAGCTTCTATTTAAACTAATAAAGTAAACTCAAAACATATTTCGAAAACAACACTGCTAACTCGCGAGTTTTTGATACAAGGAAAATCTTAGTTTTCTCAAAAACATCTCAGCTAGAATTTTGATAATTTTTTTCTGTGAGATCTTCCACCAAATATTAAACAATTTTGAACTAGACCATTATGACAAGAAAAAATTCTATGGACTATACTGTCCATAGAAAGATTTTTGTTTGCATTTTAATTATTTAAATAAAAATGTTAACAGAATATCGTAGCTATGTAAAATTCCCAAAAGTTTTTTTTGGTTTTAAAGTACCCACATATACATATGTACTCTTGTATACCTATAGTTTGTGTTCATGGTGAAAACACTGAACTTTGTCCAAAAGAAACAAAAATAAGGGTATAGTGACAAAATATCATGACATAGATACACTACAAATGTATTAATATTAATTGGTACTCTTTATGTGGGAAAAATAGCTTTTTCCCCAGCAATACAATTTGTTACGCAGTTAAAAATTTTTGAACAGTGGTTATCATTCAAAACGGTAGGTAGTTGTCTTGATTATTTGTTTTTCCCATATAGGTACTTGAAACCTCTTGTGAACAAAATCACGCTATTACTGTATTAAAAGAGTTACATGCCATGAAGAATTGATTGGTTAAATGATATTTGGATTGTAAACAAAATAATGTATGGCTCTCTTATTTCTGTATTGAAGAATTTGGAAATATTACTTATGTATAAATTAAAAAGTTTATATCCAAAATGCAGGGGCGGATCTTCATATAAGTGTTGGACATTTGTGGTTCATAATTTCTTTCTTTTTTAGTGCATTTTGCTAGTTTCCTTTTTCTTTGCGCAATCGCAAAAAAAACGTTGTCCAATTTAACAGTGTGCGCAGTGACTCTGCAGAAACTTAAGTTAATTCATTATTAGCTAGCGAATTATTTAAAGTCTTTGTTTTATTGTTTTAGTAAGATTATATATTGGCTAGTTGAATTTAGGCGTTAAATGTTAAATTTTTTCTTTCATTCAGGATACAAAGCGTTTTCGGTAAACATCCATGTAAAGATCCTTATACATTCACTATAAGATGGATATTCCTTTTTTTGCTTTTGTCAATTTGTCGAACTGACATACAATCCAAAAAGTGGTGCATTCAAATTTCAAAACAGTTTTTAGATCTGTGGTTGTTAATAAATGTCAATTATGGTGGCAGAGGACCGACACATTAGGTAAATAATGCCTCTTTATGTACTGAAGTAAAAAGTATCTTAAAAATGGGCACCCAGCTCCAACTTCAAACACTCCAAAGGAACAAAGGACCAGGATTGCCAGGTCAAAAAACACTTGCGTAGCAAGTTAAGCCTAATTTCAAAATTCTTGTAGCCAAAATGTTTGCCTTTAATGTAGCCCTAAAACTAGCCCAATCTCATTTAAAAAACGTTTGGAGGACCGTGTATTTAAAACCCAGCAAAAAAGCATCAAAATTGGACTCCACTTTAAAATGAATGGCTAGTACGCAGATGCAGAGTACATTTCTCTCCAAACACCTGGCTGAATTTTGACACTTACATCACAAAAAATAGCTGTTGTCTGAAAAGGAATTTTTTTCAGCGATTTCAAAGAATTTTGAATATTGAAAGTGAATCTTATCAAATAAGATTTTTCCCTTTGGCATTGATCAATCGATTGTCCTTGAGTATTTCTTTTTCTCAATTTTCATTTTCACAAAGAAAAGTTCACATAAATATCATTTTTTTTTTATTATCCGATGGAAATCTTCAAAAGACACTCGGTAAGAATCGGTACCGAGTAGTGTGGGACTCTCACCGCACTAAAACCACCGGTGAATCAGGACCAATCTATGAAAGATCGACAAATGATTTTTCTTTCTTCGCATTGTGGGAAGTTTAAGTTATAACACTTTCCCATAGCTTTTAGACCATCAGCTCATGGGACTTGGTTCTTCTTAATCTCCGAACATTGTCTCGTACATTTAAGACGGTCTCCATTTCGGAGTTGGTATGACTTTGCGGGTTTCAGTACTTGCTTATATAACATTAGCTTGTTCTGGATAGATAGGTCAGAGTTCTTTCCTAGTAACCAGTACATTTTTCTGTACTTCAAGTTTAGTTCGTCTCTTTTCTTTTTGATGTGCTCTTTCCATTTAAGCTTTGCATCCAAAGTCATTCCAAGATATTTGGCAGTATTGGAGTAAGGTACTGCTGTACTGTTTATAAGAACTGGAATATTGATTATTTTTTTGTTTGTAAAGTTAATATGCGTCGATTTTGTTTCATTTAGTTTGGTTCGCCATTTTTGAGTCCAATGACTAACTTTAACGACTGTATTTTGGAGTTTTTGAGAAGCCTTCGTAACGGATTTATCTGGCACCAATATTGCAGTATCATCAGCAAAGTTGGCCATCATAGCGTTGATGTCCACTGGCATATCCCTTGTATATAACAGATACAGGGTTGGTCCTAGGACACTTCCTTGTGGTGCACCAGCTTCACTTTTCTTTAGTTGCGGGTAATTTTGGTCGTACCGTACTTTAAAGAGTCGGTTCGTAACGTAGGATTTCAGTATTTCGTAGTTCTACCTGGGAAGATCCCTATGCAGTTTGTACTCAAGTCCGAAGTGCCAAACCTTGTCAAATGCTTGAGCAACATCTAAGAATATAGCCGATCATACTTATTTTTCTTCAAGTGCCTTTTCCACAACATCCGTAATCGGATGCACTTGGTCCATCGTGGAATGTTTATTTCTGAATCCAAGCTGATGTCTCGGAATAAGTCTTTTTTCTTCTATTATTTTGCTTAGTCTTTTCAGAAGCAGTTTTTCGAAAACTTTTTCCATGATTGGTATAAGCGTTATAGGTCTGTAAGATGTTATTTCTGTTGGTGGCTCACCTTGTTTAGGTATAACAATGACTTCTGCAATTGATGATGTGGCACATATCTTAGTTTAAGGCATGCATTTATTATAAATTGGAGTTTTTTGAAGGCTATTGAAGGCATTTCTTTCAAAACCTGAGCAGTTATTAGATCGTACTCTGGTGATTTTTTGTTAAACAACTTATGTTGACACATACTTCTTACTTCTTTGAGCGTGACAAAAGGAATTTCACATTTGTCATTTCTATCAACAAACTGTAAGGGATCTGTAGCTGTGCTTGATGGAAATGGCTTAAAAACATTCGCATAAATATCATAAAAAATTAAAAACCTGTCACAATTTATCTCGAGAGCTAACAGCCAAATTTTGACAGATGACCGTTGTACCAAAATTTGATTTTATTTGGCTGGGGCTACTAACCTCTCGGCTTAAATGCTCGGCAAAATTTTGGTTTAGAATTTTGTATGAGAGCGAAATTTAGGTTGATTTGCAAACTAGGCCTTAAAGTTAAAATTTAATTTCGAACAACTATATTTCTACTTCCTCTATTGGGACATAATCATTAGGATGACCTGAAAAATCCAAAGTTTTGTTTTTTCAAGTTACAATAGTGCAAAATTAGTTCAAAAATCTATTCACGTCTTCCGATTGCGTATAAGCCTTTAAGGTTTGACGAATATTAGGAAATTGATAATACGAGTATCTTACATTTTTGAACTAGTTTCTTCCTCAATGTAATGTAATGTTATTACTCAAATTTATATTCACTAGAACCACAGAAAATTATATTTAAATATTATTTAAATCAATCATCTTTTTCTGGATGTGCGTTGGCCTACAAAAGTTAGTAAAATTTTGGAAAAAAAACATATAAATGAAGTAGTCAGAGAAACATAAGATTCTAAGGTCAAGGAACTTAGTTCCTGAAGCTGAAATATAAACATTGGGTAAAAATTCAATCTTTATTGACCGGAAATAGATATTTACAATCGGTTTTTAATTCTATTTTATACTATTATTACATTGATACTTTAATTTGTTTTGGCAAATTAAGCGGCCTTATTTTATAAATTGTTTATATTTGTATACAAAATTATTTAAAAGATTGTGATTGATGGTTATATTTTATACTATGTAGATGATTTATATTGTTGTTCAAATTCGGTTTTCTTTTTGGTAGGGTGTGGTTTCGATGGCTTGTAGCCACGGTGGTAGTTCGACACTGAAGCTTCGAAGGGGGTTAGGATGATTTCTTAGGTTGCTTATCAGCTTTTTGGCAGCACTGATCATGTATATGTCAAGGGGTGTTTTTCCAGATGCCTCGTAAGGTCACGTGTTTTTGGAAATGTTTTCGTCACAGTTGGTCAAAGCCTAGTCCAATGCAGATCCGCAAGATCTTCCTCTCGAACACTCCCAGTTTTTTCATGCTGGTTTTGGAAATAGTTTGGTAGTACCTCGTGGCATGATGGTTAGTGTGTTGGACTATAATGCTTAAAGTCTGGGTGCGATTCCCAGCCACTGGCATCTAAAAAAACAGAAATGTTTTCCCGAGGTACTGCCTCTTGCCAGGGAACTGACAAATCCTCCAAGAATATACTTGTCATGAATAAGTGCTTTCTCATCTAGCCGTTCGGATTCGGCAAAAAATTGAAGGTCCCCTCCATTCCTGCTAAAAATACGCACACAGGAATAGTAGAGAGTTGTAAGTCACTAGGCCTTGGTTCTCCACGAACTGCCACCAAATTTTTTTTTTTTTTTTGGAAATAGTTAACCAGACAAGAAAGCAGTATGTGATGATCGGTCTGAGAAGTTGCTTTGGCTGAGTCCATTCCTTTTCCGCATTTGGGAGTGAATGCGGTGAAAAGCGTGGTTTGCTTTCTTCAGAGTAGCTGTTACATGCGGATTGAAGGGTAACCTATCCTCAAAGTTGACATATATACGAAAAGTTCTCAGAAATCTTCGAATTTGTTTTCTGCATCTTCAGAAAGTGGAGATAAGGGAGAGGTCTGAGGTTCAAGCTTATCAAAGTTGACATATAAACATTGGTATCGACGCAGAATTTCACTATCTATACGAAAAGTTTTCAGAAATCCTCGCATTTGTTTTCTGCATCTTCAAAAAGTGGGGAGAAGTGGGAGGTCCGAGGTTCAAGCTTATCAGCCTGAAATTTTTATGAATTTGAGCTATAACATTTTATTGCATTGAGGAAGAAGCTATAGTTCAAAAATGAAAAAAATTATCGAAAAAAATTGATTTTCCAATTTTCGTCGAACCTTAAAGGCTCATGCACCAAGTGAATCGATTTAATCTCTCCAACGCACAATATTTTGGTTTTTTGGCCCTCCCTAATAATCATAGGTATAGTATACAATACAAATAAATATGTTTTCCATTTGCTTTTTAATAATGTATTTAATTTATGGAATCAATGAGTTTAAATAACCCTTTTTTCAGATCAGTAACAATAATAATCTTTTTAGATTTTATGTTTTGATTTGTTTGATCACCCCTGAAAATTAAAGTTGTATGAAGACATGAACGGCCAATTACTTATAAAAGTTGTCTATTTAATGCACTTGCCAAAATGATATAACAAATGCTTCTGTATACAAAAATTAACAAAGAAAATATGTCATTAATCTAATAAAGTAGCTTTTAACATTTTCGCAAAAAGTCTGTAAAAATGTTACATTAACCTTCCAGTGTGGATTGGACGGACAAATATTCACTTTTTATGTGTAAAGGGGTTCAGGGCAAGTATATAACTCGATTTTAGGTGTTGAAAGTACCACCATATGACCACCATATTGGAAAAGGAGTTTTTTTTTTCGTAAAAGTTTTCCGCGTTAACATTGCTAAAATTTTTTTGAAAATTCAATTTTCCTTAAATTAATTTGAACAAACTTTTTACCCTAAGACTATTAGTAAAAAAGTTATGATCAAAATGTTCACATTAAAAATAATCGCGTATTTTTGATGACCTTTTTATATAAAGGTTAAGGGTAAGAAGGTGTTGTTACACAAACTGTAGAGAATTTCATTTAACATGCTACATTTTTTAAACGAAGATAGACACAGGGCTAATATTTCGTTTTCTTGATTCAATATTACAATACTTTTGATCTAGATACATAAATCATATGGCTAAAGGTACTATAGTATTAAAAGAGTTTGTACAAAATTAATGAAAAAGTGTAAACAAAATAGGTTTAAAAAAGGCTAAAAATATATATTAAAAAAAACAAAGGAAAATTTCAGGCATGATAATGATGAAATCTAAACCACTATAGCAATTTATAAAACAATCAAGCATGACACCCAATTTAAAGAAGTTTATATGACCGCAAAGATTGATAAGAATCACGGGGTTGCTTAAAAATAAAATTTTTTTTTCTTAAGCCACAAAAATAAAAAAAAAAATATAAATTACCACTATATGTTTATAAATACCTAATTACTCGTGCATTCTTTTCTTTTAATAAATACATAATGAAATTTAACAACAATCCCTTTTTGTTTAAAGACAGTGAAGGTTAACAAAAAAAAAGAATAATTGATAGTTCTGCTTCAAAATTTTAATTTCAAAATATTTTCGACCACATTTGAAAATGTTTGAGTTTGAATTAATTTATCTCCCATTGTGATAATTTTTAATCGAACTCATACATTCAAAATTAAAGCTTCAAAAAATAATGTAATAAATATGAGCAAATTAGGGAGTTTTGACGCTAAAACTTAAATTCGTTAAATCTGAAATTGTAAATTCAATACTAAGAGGTTGTATGAAGAAAGAAAGATAATAATGTTTTTAGTTAAATTAATTAAATTTCCATCTTCAGCAACGATTTGCTCTCATGCAATTTCTTTTGGGGTTTTTTGAAATCTCTAGTTGACACTGACCACCATAGAGTACCTATATTATCTAGAGAACCGACTTCAGGGCTTTTTCTCTTTCACCCTACAAACTGCATTGAGAGGAATTTCTCCACATGGCGGAGCATGTGGTAGCTGCCCAATGCATTTTAAATGGAACCACACCAATACAATGATAGTTTAATAGATTTTAGCTCATTAGACTGAAAACAACAAAAAAATGAATCTAACAAATTGAAAACGTCACTTTTAGAGCTTTCCACAATTCACACGTATTCATGGACAGGGAATTTAAGAGAGTTTTCTCTTAATGTGATCAAATAAAATTGGCGGGTGTTTTAAGCAAGAGGAATAAGAGTCGGTTCTCTAGGTAGTATAGGTACTCTATGCTGACCACCAACCACAACCCTAAAACAAACTTTACTCAACTGAAAAACAATATTTTAGCAGCTAGAAAGAAACTAGAAACTTTAAAATTCGACAATCTTAATTGAACAGAATAGAAACCACACAAATAAAATAAATAGTCTCATCAGAAGCTAATAGGCTTATCTCAAAATTTGCGAATTTTTTATATTTTTCTATAAATTGACTTTTTTCCTCCAATGTTCACCGTTGTGTATGTTGATTCTTGACAGTTCCTCAAGTCCATCTCAGATAGTAATCAAAACATGTGCCCACTCTTGTGAGTAACTCTCAAAAAGTTAATCTTCAAACGGAGAGTAAAGCTCTCCGCGAGCTACTCTCAAGACTGTGTTTATTTGCAAGTTTACCTGGAGAGCTACTTGAAGGCTGCTTACAGCATTTAAACAGCAACAGCTCGTGGAGAACCAGGGCCTAGTGACTTACAACTCTCAACTATTCCTGTGTGCGTGTTGTTGACAGAAATGGAGGGGAGCTAAAATTATTTGCCGAGTCCGAATGGCTAGATGAGCAGTACTTATTCATGAAAAGTATACTCTTGGAGGATTTGTCAGTTCCACGCAAGATTCAGTACCTCGGAAAAAATATTTCTGTTTTAAGGTGGCAGCGGTAGGGAATCGAGCCCAGACCTTCGGCATGAAAGTCCAACGCACTAACATGCCACGAGGTACTACCTGCTTACAGCATTATTACTCTCAAATAGGCACTCACCTTTCGACAGTTATATACCTATGTATATACCTGGCTAAAATCCATTTTATCCTGAATATAAAATTAATGGATTTCTTAGTTGAATATTGTAGCTTTTCAAAGTACGCATCATACATAAAGATAAGTTTGAAAGAAAATGTCGGTACTTGCCAAAACTACAATAATAACCTTTTACTAAGAGACCATTGAAAAAACTCGGCTATTTTGATACACACGTGCAGTAATTTTAACCTTGCTTAAACCATTTATCACCTTCTGTGATAATCCCTTACCATAGCGAATTTGTTCTCTCTTCCTTTTGTTTGGACACGTGCTACATGAAATGCACCGCATGGTCTAAGACTTGCAATACAGCTAACAGTGTCTTTATTCATTGACAATGATTTTTCTTTTATACTATTTTTGAACAATTTTGTATTTTTTAATTGCTGATGTGGAAATGTTTTTAAGTAAAAAAGAATGTCTAGTTTGACTCTCAATTTCAATTGATTGCTTGCTTGTGTATAGTGTAAAAATCACGTATTGAACTCATTGTTTGATTGATCACCTACATTTGTATGTATAATTTTTTCAACAAAACTCATTGACAACTTTTAGACACGTGTTTTGTTTGATATTTTGAGCAAAAACTGAACATGCATTATGTATGCAGCATGTATGAACATAAAATTCTTAAGGGACAAAAAAGTTGTTTTTAAAAAAAATTATAGAATATATAACTTTTCAAAGTGTTTTCATTCAAAACAAAAACAGTTATAAATTATGTATTGAGTATCCATAGGCGTAGGAAGAAGCGGGGGAAGAGGTTGGTGCTGCCTACCTTATAAAATGGATAACCCACCTTAAAAAATACGAAGGTCATTTCTGGTTTTATAACCCACCGAAGAAGATTTATTAAACAACTGTGAAGAAAGTTTCAGTCACCAATATTTATATTTAGCTTTTTGCATACTGCACCACTGTGCGTCACTGCTTTTTACATCAGCGATGTGTCAATTCGTTATGACTCCGTTGAATCAAGAACAAACCGAGTTGAATCAAAACCGAATTCAAAGCTCATAAAAATCAAATCAAATTAACTAAGGAATGGAAAAAAAACGATTTCAATTGTAGCGTGAGTTCAGATTTAATAATTCTATTGCCTCTTTTTGCAGAAAAATAAAATAAAAAGAATGTTAAGTTTTCGCAAAAAGAAAAAAGAAAAAAATTCGTTGGGTACGTCACCCTCACCAAACCAATTTCGGACTGAACCTTGGTGTAGGTATACTGCTTGCTTTGTAACAGTCAAACCAAATCGAATAATTGGAAAATCTAAACCAAGTTGTTTTCTCATATCACCTGCGTTTAACGGGGAACACTATAATATGGATGAATTGAAAAACCTCAAAAAATCTTACATTTTTAGTTATGTATGTATGTAGTAAGCTCCAGAAAAAGGCGGTTTTATGTCAATTAGTTGACATGTAGATCGAAATAAATTGTTTCCGTCAAAATACACATACACAGTTTGTTTCTTAATTGTCATCCATTGCCTAACTCCATCGACAATTGCAACACGCACGATATTGATGGCTTAAAAAAAAAATTCTAAAAATTCTGAGAGTTTTAAAGATTTTAAACTGCTCCTGAAAAAGGCGATTTTAGGGCAATTGGGTGACATTTGGCATTTGGATCAAAACAAGATTACTCTGTACCAGTGCAGTACAATTCATACCTTTTAACATCAAGGATTGATTTTAAAATTTGGTTTGAAATAGGAAAATTTTCAGAGAAGTATGAACTTTATTTGACACACACGGGTTGATTTGATCAACTTGATAATAAATTGACAACGAAGTTAAATCGAGTATGGAGTACGATTCAACTTTGCTGATTTGATTAATTTGCTCATTTGATTAATTTGAAGGTTGACGCTTGAATGGAACAAAATCAAAAGATTTTGAATTCTTTCAAAATGATGTGAAAGTCTTAAAACTTTTTTGAGTTGTGTGAAGGCAAGTCATTTGATTTATTGTCAAACCGAAGGCATTTTACTTCTACGCCACATTTACAAGTAGATCCATATGCAGTTCCACCTAACTTCATCTAATGATATCTAAACCGAAAATGAATAGAGAATCTATAACCAGTTCTTTATATAACCGTTCCTTTGGGACCGAAATTTACGGATACTTTCGTTAGTATTGGTTGGTATCGGCAGAAAAAATAGAGTTTTGAGTATTATAATAAATTTATTACAAATAAAAGTTCTCATGATTGGTTTTTCGGAAATGGCTCTAACGGTTTGAATGACATTTTAATAGTTTTAAATCTTTACCAAGGAGAAGGTTTTAGCAATTATTTTAATTAGAACCACCCACTTTCACGCCCATTTTTCTTTTGCATTGATTCTCTGAAAACAATCATTTGGGTGACATTTTCAGATTTGTGTCTTTTTAGATGGAGGAAAAGACTTTATATCTGATATTTTTTCTTAAATATCTTCATATATTTATTCATATATTCATATATTCTTCCCTTGGAAACGGCTCCTGTGATTTTGTTAAAGCATTATTTTTCTGCTAAGATATTTTCATGCAGCATTTATGTTTTGGAACACTTATCGGAACTTTGCTTAGACGTTGTGAAACAAGCCCTTTGAAACTTTTAAGACAATACAAAACTTAATTCAAAAAGATTGAGGTTCATTTACTATTCATATTTGTTATATAATGATTTTTTATTGAATCTTAAAAATATTAAGCGAGTTCAACTACAAGATCAAAAACATGTAACGTAAATTTTATTTTTATTTGTGACTGAGACCAGACTGAAACCAGACGAGACCGATACCGATACCAATACCGAGACGAGACTTTGTTATATGAGACCAAACGAGACAGAGTTATACGAGACCGATACCGAGACGATACTATTTTTTTTGGATTTTGTCGATACCGAGACGATTCTTACAAAAGTATCATTTGGTTTGGTATCGTGGACAACCCTAACATAACTGCCAACTTCAAGAGGTGATTTGAAAATATTCTAATTCGACATACAGTATAGACGCCTTCATCAAATTAGATATATATCAATAACTTGAATGATACAAAATTGATTCAACAGCACTGAGGGCCGAGTCTGAGTAGTTGAAAAAGTTTGGTAGCACTTCTAATATGGGTGTAGTTTTTCTTTGTTTGTCTTTGAACAAGTCTAATAAGTGCTCGAGCCCAAATACTTATTTATTAAAGTAAGTTATTCAAAACTGTGTTGTTTTGTATCAATTTTTAATTATGGGAACATGCGCAGAATAAAACTAACCCGAAGTTGATAGCATCATTTCTTCTCCTATTATTTGAGGCCAATACAATTTTTCAAACCACTGCGCTGGTGCTGATTGAGTTTTTTGAAAGTCCTATCTTGCACTTAACGACAGTATTATTTAAAATTAAAATTTTTTGAAGTCGCAATCTTTTCTCGTTTTTGAGATATGGTCGACGAAAAAAAGGTGAATGAACATGCTGAATATGTTTAAACTACAAACATAGACATCTCACCAAAAATGATGTATTCCGTTTCTAGGGAGCTTGAAACTTGGAACTGACAAATCCTCCAAGAGTATACTTGTCATAAATAAGTGCTTCTCATCTAGCCGTTTGGACTCGGCTAAAAATTGTAGGTCCCCCCAATTTTCTGCCATCAACATTACGCACACAGAAATGGTTGAGAATTGTAAGCCACTAGGCCCTGGTTCTCCACGAGCTGTTGCGCCATAAAATGTATTTGTTTTTTTTTTTTTTTGACATGCCATGACACTCAAACAGCCTTTTTATCATATTTAATATAGATATAAATGTTAAATAACAGTAATAATAAATGTTAAATAAAAGAAACACTTTGCAAGAGGATGATCAACTGTTACTATTTTTTTAGCTTTATTTAGAAAAAATGTAATCAATAATCAAGCAAGGATATTCTAGTTGCTATTACTTCCTCACACTTACATTACAATAATCAATACACATTAAAAAAAAAACCTTTCTTAGAAAAGAATCAATAAAAACTCCTCACACAGGAAGCCTTCACATAAATGTACAACCATAAACCTGTCATAATAAATTTTCAATCATCTCCCAGTAACATTGAAAACAGTTTCCACCGCTTTGTAGTCCTAATAATAAATTATCAATTTACCACCATCGATGACGGAAATATCACTGAATTTTCTAGTGAGAAAAAAATCAATCGTTTTGAAAACACCCAATCATCATCATTACCTGCGGATATCCAATCATCTCCTTTGCTGCTTAAACTCGTATGTGCAATCAATTTTGTAAAATTGTCTTTACAACCGGTTTATAAGACACCAAGCCAAGCAACATACTGAGGACCAACCGACACGTTCAATACTCCCAGTCATCGATCTTTGATGGGTGGCAACTGCTCCTAAACTTATTAAAGCATCATTCTCCTTGCTATATCACGCCAGCCAGTTTGGTGGGAATACAGCTCCTGGCTGGAGCTCAACTCAGATGCACGATCGTAGATGGTTAAGTCAGCCAACAATACTATGAATAGAGCAACTGCCTCAAAACGGCTATGGACTCACATGATCGAACAACGACGACGGACGTTTTATTAAAGCGCACATTTGTATCTATTTTATTATACCCACACGAAGCCCACTCACTCAACCGCAGTTAGAGTACAGAGAGGCTGAAGTTGATATTAGCCAGGGGGCTTCAAAGACTGAGTAATCGTTTTGGTGAATCCAAAGTGAAGCTTGTAGCCCGTGCCAATCGCGTGTTTAGGGTATGCGAGGAATAGCTCCATCCAGCTAACTGGCGTGACTGGTAGCGGTGTCGGCAGCGTTGTGCGGCATGCGGTGGAAGCGGAGTGATCAATCTCCTCCAATTGACGATCGTTTGTGTATTTTGTATGATCACACACTGTTTTCGAATGTGTATCTTGTTCAACTTTTTTGTTCTCTTTTCTGATTTTTTTTTTTTTTGCTAACTAAGGCCTACCTCACTTCTCTTGAACATAAGAAAGAAGAATGTGTAGTCCCATAAATGGTCCCGACAGCATTCATGCATTATTCAAAGCACACACAACTCAACGATTTTCGGTTTATGTTCTCACGGTTCGGTTTTGGTCTGGTTGACTATGTATCTGTGTTTTTTAAGGTATTTTTTTTTTTACTGAATTGGCTTTGTCTAAAAATTGGTCAAACAAAAGGTCCATCAATGCATGAGTGTACAAAAAAAAACATTTTAAACCTAAAGAACACGAAATATGGGAAGATTACAATCATTATATGACTTGAGTTTTCAACTGGGTACCTACAAATTTTTGTTCTCTTTTCTTACGTTTTTTTTTTTTTATTATTATTCATTCTACTAAAATAAAAGGAACTAGTATTTGTGTATACTGTGACCTTAAGCCTTTTTAAATATATTTTATATTTACAATTTTTAAAAATCTAAAACTAAAATTATCTAAGTGGCACTTAATTGGTTGCACGAGAACAAGCAAAAACAAGAGAGTTGTGTGACTCACCAACAGTTTACGGATTAGTACTCCTTGTGTAGTTTCATTTTTTGTTTATGATCGTGCTTTAAAGCTTTAAATAGAAATAAATGATTCCTTTTCATTTAAGTGCATTATGGGTCTTTTTCTCTTTTGTCTAGCTAAATTGTTCTACCTTAATCCTCTAGAACATCTAAGGGCAAGCGGGTGCAGCAGTTCATTAAGATATATATATTTTTTTTTTAAAGATTTACTAATAGATCTGATTTCTATAAACATTGAAAAACAACAACTTCCGATTGATAAAAAATATGCTTTTGTAAATAAATAAACCTCGCTATAATAACAATATTCAAATGTGATAAAACGAGAGCTAAAATAAAATGTCCACACAAACAATAAACAAAATATATTTACTGTTCACTTTATGTTTTGATAAAACAATAACAAAGTCCCTCTATTATTATTGTTATTTTGTTAGCCGAGTGTGTTTTTCTCTTTTATAGAAAACAAGTCTTTGCAATTGGTCTTTTTAATACACATTTTAACTTGATAAATTTTGAGCATTCTGAAGATTTGTTTTGAATTCTTGTTGAAAATGTAGAAGATGCAAATAAATAATTATGCAAGTATACGTATATGTTGCTGTAGGCTTTAAGAAGGTTGAATTAGGGTGAAATTCACTTTCTTGCTAATTTCTCAAAAACAATTAGTTTGTTTTTGTTGTTTTTTTTTTTTTTTTTTTTTGAAAAAAATTATGTTCAAAATTGTCACTTGCTGTAAGTGGCAAAAGTAAGTATGGCTCTCATCACATCTTATTCACCTGATTCTATCAACATGACGAAGTTAGAATTTCAAATAAAAGAAAATAATAATTTTATATTAGTTTGACAGAAATTTCTTTTTTGCTGATAAGTGTGACCAATCTTCAATATTTCAGTAAATTCTATTATTTCTTAAAAAAAACATTTGCTTATTATGCTTAACTTTTTAGAATTTAAAGTTAAATGATCCTTATATGTATGTATCACTCTGGCAGAATCTTATTTTCATACTTATATGTTGCCGTTAAGACATTAAAGGCTCTCCCAAGCCAACGCGAATGCGGTTTGATTCGCAGTAGTTCATTCACAATAGTTCAAAATATGACAAAAACCAATATAAAAAAATCGTCTTTGCCCCGCATTTGCGTTAGTTTGGGAGATCCTTAATAGGGAAGGGTCAAATTTCAACCACAGGTTGATACTAGTATTTGTAAATGAGTTTCTACCAGTTTCCGTTTAAAATTTTAATTTATTCACTAAAAAAATGAAATTTTCTGAAAAAAAGCTCTCTATCACCTAAAACACGATTAGTGCAACCATTTAAATAAAAATATTGAAACATAAAATTCAATTCAATTAAATTAAAAAATTAGACAATTGACAAATTGGTTTTGGATTTTACTCTGAATTGTACCAACTACTATTGGTTTTTTACTATGAGAGACTCACTTCTAAACATGGTGAACCTTTTCTGACTTAAAATTATATTCTTCATCGTCCGTTTTAAAGAAAATATTACATCAATTCCAATGTTACATTCATGAGCGGACATAAAGGTGTTATTGGTACATATTTGGACTTTGAGTTTTTGAGTTTGAGTTTTAGTTAATCAATTAAACATTTTTCCCTTTAATAATGTTAAGAGTTCTTGTTAAAATGCCTGTGCATGTAAATCTCTCGGAAATCATTAGTCTCAGACAAAGAGACTCGATTTGTAAGTCCACAGAATCGAACCTTCTTGATATCCCAAGAGATGGAATGATTAAGAAGTATAACTTTGAAAAAAAAATTTCATGTGGAATTAAGTAGCAAAAAAGAGGTGGTGGATGAAACCGTAAACTACACTCTTAAAGCAAACGCCATCAAGTGGTACACTGATGGATGGAAAACTTCGGAAGGGACTGGTGCTGGAATTTATGGGCCTAGAACCAAACTTTCAATACCGATTGGACAGTCTACAAGCATTTTTCAGGCAGAAATTAATGCCATAGGAAAATGTGCCGAAAGAAATCTCGAAAGAAAATATAAAAACCAAAATATTGCAATCATGTCGGATAGCCAGGCCGCACTCAAAGCATTCAGCTCATATAGCATCAGCTCTAAACTGGTATGGGAGTGTGTAGGCAGGCTAAACGAACTGGGCAAACATAACTCTGTCACACTCTATTGGGTCCCTGGCCACGTTGGCATACAAGGCAATGAAGAGGCAGACTCCTTAGCAAAAATAGGGGCAATGACACCCATTACGGGACCAGAGCCTTATTGCGGAATAGGAAAAAACGTGATAAAACATAAAATCAAAACAGAAGAGGAGGTGAAAAGATCAAAAATCTGGAACGAACTCCCAAAGCTAAGACAGGCCAAACTTCTGCTTGGGCATCACAACAAAGAACGATTCCAGTCCTGTATGAGCTTAAACAGGAACAAACTTAGAATAATAACGGGTCTCCTCACAGGCCACTGTAAGCTTAGGAGACACCTCCACATTCTTGGCTTAGAGAACAGCGCCGCGTGCAGATTCTGCAATGCTCATGAGGAGACACCGGACCATATATTAGACAGATGTGATGCACTCGTGCATCAAAGACACAGGTATCTGGGAAATCACCAGATAGAGGAGAGCGAACTACCCTCCCTAAAAACACTCCAAATACTCAAGTTCCTCAAGGAAACAAACTTGGAGAACGTGCTGTAGTATGAGCAACCTCATCCAGCTCGAGAAGGGGGCACAATAGATCTTAATGGTCGCAGTGCACTTATACCCCAAATCCTTCATTCATTCATTCATTCAAATCTCTCGGAAGAGAAGGTATACAAATAAATCTTCAAAAATGTGATACTAAAATATCAACAAAGTAAACAATTTCTTCCTAAGAAGTCGGCTACAAAAAAAGTACACTTGGGTGTGTACGTACTTTTTTTGTATAATATACGATGCCCCTTATTCCTGATTTATATTTAGGGGTTCATTTCTGTAACGGGGGGATGTAATGTCTGAAATTTGTTTTCAAGACTATCTTAAACGAAGTAAAGTAGGGGCTTAAAGCTTAAATATGGCATATTCAAGACAATTAGGAAGTCTTAAGCTTATTTTTGGTCCAGATATTAAAATGCACGATTTGTGCATTTTTAAGTTGTTGGAACTTAAGAACTTTTGAAATATGCAAGTAATTACAAAAAAAGTTGAAAAATAGAAAAAATCATTTAAATCGTCCTTTTAAGGGTACAAACAACTCGTAAGGTACTAGGAGTTCTTATACAAGTATGCCATTTGATTACTTAAAAGAATGTAAATTTATGTATGCAATACAAAAAATCAAAATCGTTGGGACTGTTTTCTAAAATACTAATTTTTCATATATATAATTTTGGTAACATTTAAAAAAAATTTGGTACACCATAATTTTGAGTATTAATTAATTTACACTTGTAAACCTAAAAGTAAGATGACCATCATACCCTTCTAAGACGCAAATTTGTATCGATGATTACCGACTAATATATAAAAATCACAGCATTGGAGATACTGTAAATTTTATTATTCTAACGGAATTTGGTTAAATTCAAACACTTTGAATTTCAAATGCCTGTGCTCAGGCTTTTTATAATAATTGAATATGAACTTTTAACTTCAAACAGAAGAATTTTCTTTTTAAATTTTCTTTAATTCAATTATTATAAAAAGCCTGAGCACGGGCATTTGAAATTCTATAAGTGTCTCAATTTAACCAAATTCCCTTAGAATAAGAAAATTCACAGTATCTTCAATGCTGTTATTTTTATATTAGTCGGTAATCATCGATACAAATTTGCGTCTTAGAAGGGTATGATAGTCATCTAATTGATAAGCCCAACTATCATACCTGGGCGAAATGCAATGGAGTTGAGCTCATTTGAACTTTTAACTTGAATTATAAATTCGGTCCCTCCACTCAAACAGAAGAATTTTCTTTTTAAATTTTCTTCATATTCAATTATTCTTGTAAATCTAATTTCAAAAAAGTTCACTGACCCGTTTTCGAAATACATATGTATTGAAGTTTCAAAAAAAGTGTTTTTTAAAAATCCTAGGTTTATTTTTTTGAAAATTTTGGTATATAATTTTATTGGCATTGAAAAGTAGTTCTTGTATAAGTAATTTTATTGCAAACGGTTGAGCCATTAATAAGAAAATCTAAAATACAAAAAAATCGTGATTTGGCAGATAAAAACAATTTTAATTTCCCCTGTGGAGAGCTACATAATAACCTTAGGTTCATAATTCATAATAACCAATACAATCGCATTTTTTTATTAAAACATACAAACCAAAGCAACTGGCTCGTCAACTGGCTTGCCTTTTTCGTAGCCAGCTGGGAAGCCAGTAGAGCTGCCAGTAACAGGGCTCGGCAGAACTTTTTAGAAGCAGATTTGGTAAAATAGGTCTAAAACTAAAATTTACTCACATTTTCTTTAACAAAATATTAATAAAATAAGAATCGGTAAGTCCATATGCCCAGTCTGAAAGAACTCAAAGTTTTATAAATTTGCTTACGCCCATAATATTCACTCGTTTAATCCGATTAATCCAATCGGATTTAAACTGCATTCCGGAGGTCGTATTTAGACTGAATTTCATATTATTCACTTTTTCTTGACAATTCAATTTCAAGTAGTAATTTTTCGACGACTCATTTGTCTCTCGCCGTGGTTGTCCAAACGTAGTTTCCAGTATCATGGTCATTAAACTCTTCTGTGCTGTGCTCTCGCCATGTATATTTACACGGGAATCTATGTCGTGGCTTTCTCGCTATGGACCCGTTTTGGTCTTGCCAGCACATTTACACGCGGTTCGTTGCTTCGTTGCATTGAGCATGTTTTGCCATCAACTCGCTTTGGTCTCGCCATAGTCCCGCCAAAGTTTTTTTTTCAAAATTGAATTTTTCAAAGTGGTTAAAATAAGCTGTAGGTTAAAAAGTCCTAACGTGGTTTTTAATATCGTGGTCATTGTGTTCGTCTCGTGTGGTGTGTTGTTGGCTCCTCTTACCATTCGAGAAGATAACCGAAAAATTGGTGAATGAATTAATTAAGTAGTGAGTAAGGCTTTCCCAAACCAAAGTGAATAAATATTCTATTGAATTCACATTGCGTCAGTATAGTTGCTCTCATTTAACGCCATGTTAAGTGACTCTGACAGTTAAAATTTTAGTTTTCGTTCTTATGGTTTCGCGTTGGTTTGGAAGAGCTTTTACAGAAATTAGTAAATGCTCTTCAGAACCAACGCAAGACTTTCCTAACGTTCTGTTCTTTTTCTAGTTTTGTTGCAGAGCATTAGTGTGTTTTTAGTTCATTTAATTTTGTAAGAGCGGACTATCTTTGTAGTTATATTTCTTTCCCTAAATTTGGAGTAGATTTACTCCATATGGAGTAACACCCGAACCCTGGCCAGTATAGAGGACAATATGTAGCCAACTGGCTTGCAAGTATTGGCTCGTGTGGCCACAGGGTAAAAAAGATATCAGTGCAAAATTTTCAAATTCGGCTTTCCAAAAATATTGAAAAGTCGCGAGTGTGACTATATCTCAGAAACGCAAGGGTGAATTGAGTTGTATTTTCAAATTTTACCCCAAACAAATAACCCGAAAAATATTTAGTGACGTAACCTCCAAGGAACCATTTTCTTGATTTTGAATTTCTTGTAAACGATCCAACTGATTTTGATAATTTTTTTGTGCAAAAGCTTTCAAATATATAAGATGTGCCTTTATTCTCAAAAGTGGAAATATTATATTTTAAACCAAACGTTAATGTTTTTTTAACTCCATACCTATACATATTTTGAAAACGACACAGTCAAGTTTTTGAAGCTTGGTGCTAACCGTTTTTAATACTTTCTAGAATATTTTAAAATTTGTGTACTTTTATGCAAAAATATCGGTCCTACTATACAATATTTTGAAAATCCGTTAGCTAAAATCTCTCAAAAAAAAAACTCCTAAGAATTTATACGAAATAACGAGTAACAGAATGTTTTTAATATGCATACCTATGTATTCACACATTGACTTGTATTCAGTATATACTCTTATTGATATTTTTAATGAAGTACTGAAAACCATATACCGAAATATCTTGTTTTTTTTTAAGAAAATCGAAAATAACAACAACTAGTTTTCACACCCAGGACTTTTTGTTGTTTAAATTCTTGCAAAGGACTTGTTATTTTTGATTTTTTCAAAATTACAAGATATTTACGGTTTCCAGTATTTCATTAAAAGTAAATGGCGTTAGGAAGATGGGCTCTAAACGATTTGAAAATAACGCTCCAAAGAAAACATCGAACAAACTGTTGTTGTATTTTTTTCCCATTTTGGGTGATATTTCCTTATTTAGTTTTCTTTTATAAAAAGCCCAAAACAATGAATCAATATAGTCCAATGGGAAATAAAGCCCAAAATACGAAAAATTTCCAAAAAATAAGAGGGAGAGGTAAAGGGTGAAATAAAATCTGAAAAAAATATAAATTTTGTCTTCTATCATCTATCTAAACTTTCTAAGATATCACTAGTTGCTGGTGTATTGATGATTGAAGATATTCATAAACACGCCGAGGAATCAAGCAAGTTTAAGTTAAATGAACAAGTCAATTGAAAAATTCACTGATTTAATTAAACTTTTATTAATTTTTCTTGAACAAGTAAATAATTTGACGTACGGTTTTATTGCCCAAAATCATAATGAACAAATTAAAAACATCATAACTAGTGATTCAAATAGCTTTTTATTGCCTTTAGTCCTACAAATTGGTGTTTCGTCCAGCTTACTCACTTGGACTCATCAGTGACATAGTGAAGCCCTTTGTCATATGCAACTTAACAAGTTTTTTGTTGAAAAATCAAAGCTGAATGAGAATGAGGAGCTGGTGAACGTTTTGCTCAAAGTGTTGTTTACCGCTCCAAATTTTGTGGGCGTACAGCTTGCATCAGTACCAACTACATTGTAGCAACCCGGCAGTGGTTTCTGGGGCCCTTTGACCACCAAAATACATTTTCAAAATGAAAAAAATGAGCAAATCTAAAATGTTTTATACCACTCCAAATTTTGTGAACGTACAATGTGTAAACTACATATTTGCGACTAATTCGGCAGCGATAACGCAGCCCTTTAATCACCAAAGCGCACTTTCAAAATGCAAACAAAAATTAAATTTTTTAATACCTCCGTAAGTTTCGTTCACTTAATCATACAAAAAATATGCCATCAATCTGGCAGCACTGTGGCCATCCAAGATCATAATAATGAACTATTTATTTCACATCACATTTTAAAAATAAATTTTTGTGGTCTTAGGGTTGATATCATATAATTTGTACAAATACTAAAATTATAAAATAAATTTAATTTTGGTTGCATTTGAGAGTGCATTATTCTGTCTTCATCAACCATGTTTTTAAAATCCCCAATGTCCACGTTGGGTGTCCTGTCCAAGCATGTGGCCAAAGTTAATGTCATAAATGTTTGTCAATAAAAATTACTAACATTTTTTAATTCAAGAATATATAGTAATAATAATAGGTATACATACATATAAGAATATTCCCCTTGAGTTCTTTGAGTCAAAAATGCTGAGGGAATCTTTGAAAATATATACTATCACTCATATGATCGTTGAATGAAATTTCAACATTTAAACAAAAAATCTATACCTACTATGGGCAAACAAAAATTTAAACTTAAATTTTAAACAAGTAATGGGAAAATCTGCCTAAAATAAAATGTTTCAAATGCTACAATTTTTGGAACGGAATTATTAAATGATCAGTTTCAAAACTTATATATTAGTATATTTTTATCAAAAGTTATTCTATATAATGTATTAACATTTCCGATATATTAAAATAATATAACTTTTCAACACCAAGTAACAAATGTTCAATTTAAGGCCATTTACTCTATAAATCTAGACTAAATTTATGTGACACATTCATGTCATTCAATATAACAGCTAATTTATTTCATCATCAATTCTAAAAATCTCATTTAACTCTTTCTCATCAATTTATTCATCTCATTCTATATACATACATGTACCTTCAATCCAGTGTTCATATTCACCAAACCTCGCTATCGTCATCAGAATATACTTACCTCCTCATCACAAATGAAAAGTTTCTCACCTATCAAACATTATATACATATTATACATAGTGCTCCCCACACCTAGTTTAAAATAGTTCCCACACATCACACTACGACACCATTTACTACATCCTCGATCCTGACAATGACAGCTCCACATAATGAATTCGAATCATCACATGAACGGTAGTAACTGCGCCCAGATCAAAACCATAGAAAATATCAACAGGGTTGTTGTTCCCATCCAAATTAACCTAATCAGCCACACTAGCAGCGCAGTCAAATAACACCATCGAATTCCACAAACAATTTTGCATACCGCAATAGTAGCCCACGCACTGTATTCCAACAAAGCTGATAACTATAAGTGAGGGACGTTAGGGTGTCTACACACAGGCCTCTACCCCAACTTGATGTCAAATTACAAGTAGTGTTACGCTATGTGCATGCGAACGAAACAACCACACCAAGTTCTGGCTGATGATTATGATATGCCAATGAAACCATCACCACAACGTCCGTCCCTTCTGCGAACTACCATGAAAACAAACACAAGGCACAATCGTCCCATGACTCCAGTCTCCCAGTCCCAATCCAAGTCCCACCCGGAGGCAGGTAGCTGGTAGGTCGTTCGTTGGCTGGTAGCACAACGCGGCACTCCAACAGTTAGACCAACACATTGTCGCATACAACCTAACGCGCCATTCACCCCGTTACCACCGCACCGCACCGCTGCTCCCACTTTTGCGTCCCCTATACGAACCTCGATAATAGCGTATAACTTGTAATATGCTGTCACATAAATGTGGTATTATGCCCCATGCCCCATGCTCAGGCCATTCATCCAGCCATTCCGGCAGTCATCCATCCATCCATCCATCGTGTGGGAAACACACGACAAATCTGTTTCCCACGGTCTGAAAAATGTATCTGAGTATCTGACAATGACGACGACCATACAATGCTGCTGCTAGCCTTTGGCGCACATAGAGCTCGGTGAGCAGGCGGGCAGCCTGGCAGTCATATCCATTCAGTGCCATGCCAAAGTCTCTACCTCCCTCTATCCTACATTCAGCTCGCTCTTTCTTTCCAATTACTTTAAGCTATGTTACTCCGGATTTATTTTATCGCCACCACTTTTGCGCTACTTTCTTTATAAAAGGAGGATGACAAACGTGTTTATGGCTCATTCGAAATTCAGAAGCGGTCGTGAACGTACACAACAATAACGGAGAGTGGATACCTGCTACCGACGGAGGCGATCTATATCGGAATACCCAATTTGGATACACTAAGCAAAACTCGATCTCAATTTAACTGGATAACCAATCGGATACTTTACAATAATGGTCATGGAGATGTCGAAGACGTATCAATACCGCAAGGTTATGAAGCCACTGCTTGAGCGCAAGCGTCGAGCACGGATCAACAAGTGCCTGGACGATCTCAAAGATCTGATGGTGGAGTGCCTTACCGAGGAGGGTGAACATGTAACGAGGCTGGAAAAAGCTGATATTTTGGAGCTCACTGTTGAACATATGCGGAAACTCAAACAGCGTGGAGCCCTGACACTGACAAAGTCCCACAACAGCCATCATCAATTGGAGTCGTTTCGGTCGGGGTATGTGCATGCAGCTGAACAGATCTCTCAAGTACTAGCTGCAACTCCAGGAATGAACTTGGACGTGGGTTCGAAGGTGATGAGATTTTTGGCAGATCAATTAATTCAACTGCAGTCTCTACAAAGGGATCCATTTCACTTGCCCCTTATAATGACGGAAGCAGTACCAAATATGAGAGAGGAAGAGATGGATGTGATGGTGGATGTTATCAAAGTAGAATCACCATCACCATCGTCGGATGGTGCAGATGTTTGGAGGCCATGGTGACGTTAATGGTGTAACACGGTACACTCAGATTTGATCCTGAGAGTTAGAAAAAAAGACTGGCGTATTCTGTGAGTGACAATTTTTTATAAATAATTTCAAACAAAGGATCAACCGTCTTCCAATTTAAAATGCTTAAATCAATCACCAACTTCAATTTGTTGTTCTCTAAAACACTGTGATATACAAAATGTACAATAGATATTAAGACAGTTATATATTATAAGCAAAAACCGGTTGAAAGCTTTAAAATCGAATTAAATAAAATCAAGATTTATATATTTATACAAAAAGTTAAGTATTTTGTACTTGTTTTTTTTAATTTTTATTGGAGTTCTAAAACAATCAATGAGGAATATTTTTGGGTAAGCTTAAATGCCAAGAGAAGTTACTTTCCAAGACATTGGGTGATATGCATAAAACGGAAGTACTTTCTAGTAGTAAAAGGTTAAAGTGATTACTGATGGTTCAATTTGAAGTATTTACTGAATTTTGTATGCATACAAATTAGTCTATACTGCCTGGCAAATACTTTCAGAAGGTAGTAGATTCATCCAAGTAAATACTTGAGTTCATCGGAAATTAATAGTAAATACTTACATTCCATTAAAATTGTCTTGTAAAATAGCTGACTGCTACATTTCAGTTTATTTTGTTCTTTTTACTATAATAAGAGAATTTTCAAATTCGTTAAAAAGTAATACAACTGAGCAATGGAAGATTGTTTTCATTTGAGTAATATGGCTTATGTATCTCCTTTTCCCGTGACGATACGGGAAGGTTATTTTCTTAAGATTATGACATTAAACATAACCACAGTTCTAATGCATACGGATGTTAGTTAGAAATTATCCAAAATAAGTTAATACCATGGCCTGAAGTAAATACTTAAATTTTCGTATTTACTGCATTTTTATATGCATTTCAAAAATAGCATATACTTAAAAATTCTCTAGTAAAAGCATTTACTATGTTTTATGCATATCACCCATTATGTACGTATATCTGAATTGAAAAAAATACAACATTTTCTTAACTATGTATTTAGGTACTTGTACATATCTATAACATACATATGTACATGTTTGGACTCACACTGAAAAAAAGGATGTCTAATTTCTTCAACAAAAATTTTCTTTGTTAAATGAAATGCATGGCACGTACTTGTTCTTATATTTTAAATGACTAGCAATTTATAAAATTCAATGAAAGGTATGTTTTTGTGTGTGCATAAAATGTACATAGGCTGAATTCATAACTGTATGATCTCTGCAGTCGTTCAAAAATTGCATGCATATTTGTAAACAAAGAGGATAATAATTGCATTTGGTTGAATTGAATACAAAATTGTACGTAATGATTAGTCTTTAAAATGTGAACTGAGTGGGGACGAGATTGAAAGAATTTTTGTACACAAATGACACTAAAGATAATAAGACAAATATAATCTTAATTCTATCATCATTAAAATCTTAGCATTTTTTGATCTACATATGTACCTGTATATCGAATAAGTGCCTTACCCATATTATTACTTTAAGGCCTGTAACTCAACCCCGAAAACCCTTCAAATCTAGCAAAGATAATTCGAAAATATGTAATAAAAGAGTAATATAGCCTAAAGTTACTAAGAGTTACTGTGGCAGAACATGTTCAAATCGGGCTTTAAAAGGTCCTTACACACAATTTTCCTATATTTCATATGTTTACTCTCTAAAACTAGAAAAAAAGTCCGACAAAGCTGAGTTTCGAAGTGAACCCTTGTTTTGATTTCTTGTGCATGTCCTGCAAAAATATATTAGTTTCACTCAAGAATTTTCCTGTGAAGGGGGTAAATAGGGTTTTACTCACGTCTCTTTTAAATTTCTCGAAAACTTTCAACTAAATAAGGAAAAAAGTTGATCTTAAAATTAAAGCTTATGAAATTCCATCCAAAAACGGTCAAGGCACTTTTTTTCTTAGAACCAATCGTTTCGGAGATATAAGATGAATTATGTCTGAATCAAAAATTTTACTTTCACATTTCCTTATTTCTTATAATAGGGGAGTAAGTGCACGATATGAGGGCATACCTGTAATTTCAACCTAAAAAATTGAGAAGTAGATCGCCACTTTCAAAGTTAAAACTGCGAAATTTTGTAAACATTGGACTATAAACTGAAAACCCGAAGTCAGATGATGACACGAGAATCATAAGACCCAATTATTGATTAACATCCCTCCCAATCCCAGGCATGAGAAGGGTGGACAAAATTTGTGATGGGAAAGAGTATTTTCAAAGCCGAGAAAAGTTCGAAAAAAATATTCATGGCATTAAAATTTGACGATCAGAGTCGATACAGCATTTTACCAACAATAAAGATAATTCAAAAACCTACTTTGGTTTGTCAAAAAGTCACTTTTGAGTTGGTGGAGAGGGAGAACATAAAAATGAATCAAACTAAAATATTTATTTTAATATAAGTTAAGCATATGGCACATGTTTTAACGGTGTTTTTTAATCTCCAATCTAATGGAATTAAAATGAACCCTATACGGCCACCTTAAAATATTTTATGGTCTGTTCTTTAAAATTAATAACTATAAGAGACTAAGCATTTAGTTGAAACTAGGAAAGCTATTCACTAATCAAAAGGATAAGTATCGAAAAATTTCAACAAAAAAATATTTATGTAATAAAAATTATGAGAAAAAAAAAACTATATCCAACAAGATTAGAATTCCTAATCATAAAGCTGGAAATTTGTTTGCTCGGAGCCGGGCATAGTTCTATAAGAAGGTTTTTTATAATACAAATTATACATACTACTGAAATAATGTCACTGATGAGTCGAAGTGAGTTAACCGAACGAAACGCCAATTTGTAGGACTAAAGGCCATAAGAAGCTATTTTGAATCAATAATTCAAAAAGTCTAATCCTTAATAATTAATTAATAAAATGAATAAAACAATATTTATTTATATAATTTTTTATTTATTTTATTCAATATCATTTCATATATAAATACACAACCGGAGACGAAAAAACCAACCATGAACTAATCCTTAATGTTAAGTCTTCTACTTGGCTGATTTTTTCAGTAGTATATAGAATTTGTATTATAAAAAAAACTTACTAAAAAATGTATTGTTATAAACGTAAATAATAGAAAGTTTATTATTTTTGTTTTTGTTTTTTGTGGACTGTTGAATGTAATAAATGCGTTTCGCACAGGTACAAGAATTGGGCTCATCAGCTAAATGTTGCTGTACCCTTTTAAAACGCATAATTTTAGTCGATGATTACCGACACGTATAAAATAAACAACGCAAATACACTGTAAATTATAATATTATTTAGTGGAATTTAGTTAAATTCAGACTTCTAGAAATAAATGATGGTAAAGCCCAGTTGTTGTACCTGGGCGAAACGCATTTGGACTGAATGTCACTAAAATCTTTAAAATTAAATTCAACAGTCCTCAATAACAAAAATAATAAAATGTCTATATTTTAAACTTTCACAACTCGGATTCCATTCTAGTATAATAAAATGGATTTCTTCCTATTTAAAAAATCGGGTTCAGTTTGTAAAATTGGGAAAGATTAAATCTAAAGGTATTAATGTAACTTCAGGTGTTCCCCAAGGAAGTCATATTGGGCCCTTGTTATTTATCCTTTTTATAAATGACATCCCCGTAAATTTTAAGTATTCGAAGTACCTTATGTATGCCGATGATGTCAAGATTTTCCGGCTCATAAAATCTCCTACGGAGTGCCTTTATCTCCAACAGGATATTCATAAACTGGCAGAATGGTGTGAATCAAACAAATTGTTCCTGAATGTTGCCAAATGTCAGAGCTTTTCATGCCATAGAAAAAAAACACCTATCATATTTGATTATACTATCAATAATACGAGTTTAGATAGGGTTATCGCAAAAAAAGATTTGGGAGTTATATTGGATGAAAAGCTTTCGTTTACTAAGCACATCGATTATATAGTGAGCAAAGCTAATGGGATGCTAGGGTTTATCAGAAGAAACTCTAAGGATTTTTCTGACCCCTACACCCTGAAATCATTATATATTGCACTTGTTAGATCGGTATTGGAATATTGCAGCATAGTTTGGAACCCCTATTATATCACTCATTCTTCTAGAATAGAAAGAATACAAAAAAGTTTCACTAGGTACGCTTTCTACAAATTAAATTGGAATATGGAAGTGCCATCTTATCCATCTAGATGCCTGCTTATAGACATTCAAACGCTTGAAATAAGGAGGAAATTTTTTTCAATAATGTTTGTTAAAGATTTAATAAGCAATCGTATCAAATGCTCTTTTTTGTTAGAACGGATACTTTTTTACTTTCCGTCAAGGACTCTGCGCTCCAATTTTCATCTGCGAGAGACTTTTCATAGAAGAAATTATAGTAGAAACGAACCGTTTGCACGTTGCATAAGAGAAACGAATTCTGTTGTAGAGGTTATAGATATTTTTTCTAATTCTAGAGATGTCTTCAAAAAAAATTTAATGTCTGCTTTGTTATCGCAATCTGTTTTGTAATTAAGATTTACCTATTGTTATACTGATATTATTACTTATTTTATTTTTGTACATAAATATATATACATATTAATTATTTTATTAACTATTTATAGTAGTCTGTAAGAGTTGTACTCTGTTTGATGAAATAAACTAAACTAAACTAAACTAAACTTAAGTTTTTATTCTTATTCTTATACCAGCCAGACCATGCATGGGCTTTACCATCATTAATTTCCAGTTGTCTGAATCTAACCAAATTCCACTAGATAATATTAAGGATATTCATGCAACTTCGTAAAACCCTAGATAAGTCTACAAATTAGTTTAGTTTTTCTTTTGGTTAATGTACTGTCAAATTTTGTATATTATATTTCCATTCATTATGTCCCCAATACAATTTAGTTTTATCTAGTTTTTTTTTTTCAAAAGATTAATTCGTAAGATATTGAGTTTTTTCCTTTGAACGGTCGATATTGAATTCTAAGCTATTTTTTTTTTTTTTTGTCCGCTCCGTGGATGTTGTAATTCTGTCTTACCCACCTAGAGAAATCCAAAGAAATCAACTAATTTCTAATTATTAATTATTTTCTGAATGTGCTTATACTAGTATTGAATGTGGTACTTCACATTGATACAACTTTTTTACTAAAAGTAGTCAAGATGGGATTGGATACGATATCTCGCATTAACAAAATCTCATTTATCATTATCTCGCAAAAGCAAAATCGCGATTTAAACAATCACTCAGTTAATAAATCTTGCAAACTAAAATCTAAGAAATTAAAATCTCGCAAAACTTAATTGCATTGAAACAAATGCATTTTTTGAATCGGAAAATAATCAGTCTGATTGGTAACTTGCTATTTTTTACTACTGAACCCAAACTGTCAAAAATTTGTAATGATTTTCGTGTGTAACTTCCAAGAAAGAATCAAATTACTTAACAGACATAATATTACCTCTGTTCACTTGCTTTCTAAAACTGTCAATTCCAACTTAATTGGTCCTTTTTCAACTAAAACTGATAGAAAATCCGCAATGCATCGATTATGTTGGCATGTGTTGGAAAATTCCTTAAAAAAATTAAACCATAACAACGTTTTAAGATTTTTTTTTTCTAATAAGATTTCGTATTTCTGTCTCATGTGATTGTAATCAATATGAAAAGATGACCAGCGCCATCTACACCTATTTGATATAAAAATCAATTATTTGTCTATTATAAAACCAATTACCAAGTGAAGATTGATGTATGTATGTAAAAAAAAGGAAGCGAAGAGAAGAAGCGAAATCTTAAAAATCATCCTCCTACTGCCATTCAGCAAATATTTCTACTGTTTTTGTTTTAAAGAAAATCAATTTCAAAGAAAAGAATCAAAAAGTGGACAAAGAATTTAAATAATGTATATACCAACAAATAAAAATGAAAAGATTTGTAATTTTTGTATAATTTAAATTAAAGTTTTATTTATTTCTTATTTGTTTTTTTTTTTTTTTGTAAATATCACGGTTTTAATTAAAGCTTCTTTTTTGTGAATCATGGAAGACATATTTGATTCAAAATTTTTTTTCTCCTAGCTTAAGCTTGTGCCCAGCGATCGTGGAATTGTGAGACAGCTATTTGATTTTCAGTCGAGCAGCAAAGTGGTTCAATTAAATCAGCATCAGCAGGAATGGAGGATGTGGCAGTCCAGAAGAATGTACCATTTTCAGTGCGGACAAAATGTACAGGAACGTATGTGGCTGCTGCTTGGTATTGATCCTCTGAACAGATACTTGATCCACAGTGTGAGGCAGCATAAATGCGTTCATTTGCTTCATTTTCACTCTCGATTTCAGCCTCAGCATTGCGGTTATTCTCCAAGGATTCTAATGATTCCATTGAGGTCTGCTTGCACATTTCTGGATTCACTTTCCTTTGGCCGGACTTCTGTTTATTGAAAATTGTCTTGAGCATCTTTTTGATGCTATATGACATTTTCTTGTTGTTGCTGCTGTGTTTCTTGTTGTATTCCATTGTGGCGTTGATGTCGTTGTTAAGGATTTCTACGCACATTTTGGTTTATTTTTTGTTTTAGTTTACTTGTTGGAAGAACTAGGTGTTTGTTGTTATCGAAACGATTGCTTGCGTTTGAATGATGCTTCTGCTCTCAGGTCCTTGGCCTTATATACTGTCGAAGACAATTCCCCACTCCTACATTTTTGAGGCAGGTTACAAGGGAATAAAAAAATCTCTTTCATAGTACGAGCTCGGAAACCAGAGAGAAGGACCTTTTTCTGAGTTGTTGTGTTTTGCTTTACACAGTCTTTCCATAAGGATAAAATAACCATACATAAAAAATGGCAGGTGTTCAGTAGTTCACTGGATTATTATGGTTGGTGCGATTATTTTTTAATACTTGCTCTTCTGTTGGATGTAGGTGTGCAACAACAACGTATACATAAGACGATAAATCCTTAAAGGAAAACGATCGTGGGAAACGAGAGTTCCTTAACGTTCCCACACTTTTGAGCAGGATCAGTATAAAGCAGTTTTTTTTTTTTTTGTTATGGCTTAAGAGTCCATCAGAGATCCTTTCATACGATATGTGTTCTCCTTTAAGGAGTATACATTCAAAGGCTCAGATAATATTCTTTTAAAAAAGGATACAAAGTACAACCAAAGTAATTTGAACACGTGTTCATTTAAGGATCATGCTGAAACTTGCTTTCGATGATATCGTGGGAGAAAAATTTCCAAAATTGAAAATTGGTTCCATGAAACGGAACGACAAATGATAGAGGTGTGTAATTTTAGGAGCCATATTGTTTTGTTTTCTTTTTTGTATTCTTATGCAGTTTTTATTGAGTAGGAAAAAGAATTATTAAGGCATTATTAGAATGGTTTACCAAAGATTTTGTGTTCCTGGATCGTGAGAAGCAACGTACAAACCTATTTTTTGTATTCATGTCCTATTGTGTGAATGCGACCAAAGGATAGTACGTGGATCATAATAAGGATCAAATTATTTACATGAAGGTACCTATACCTCCCTTTATTATTATAATTGTTGATTAAATTTATTTCATCTTTAAAAAATACATTTTAACTATTATATACATACATAAAGTTGGGGTGAGTTGTTCTTGTGTCATTCAAAAGTGAGCTAACCACGAGGATAGCTTGTTCCAGAAATGGATATGCGATGCATTTTTGGGCTACTGTCTTGTGTGAAGTGAACTGGAATGGGTACGTTTACCTTTAGTAATTGGGCATTATATTGTTTTTTTTTTTTAATTTTTTTTTTTAAGTGACTTTGACTGCATCAAAGAGGAGTGTTATATGATTCTATTTCATTTTGAATTTAACAACATTTTTGAATGAGTGCTTCAAGCATTTGATTTAAGAATTTATTCGTGGGTTTTATTCGCGACTTCGTTTTGGTTTAATGTTTTATGTTTATTCACTCTCATTGTAACTCGACAGTAATTCTGATGTGTTAGGTAAAGGTGTTGCATTAATATGTCTTTAAAGGGAATTTATAATGAATTTGAAGTAAGAAAAGTAGAATTTATCACTCGAAAGCTATTAGGTCAAACATTTGCGGTTGATCAGTCATTGATTAGTTCTGACAGTTTAAAATTTTATTAGTATAAAAATTTAAATATGTGGACGTCATTGATCTTAATCTTGTATGCTTGTTATTTAGCATCCAAAATTGTCAAAAAAGAAACACTAACACTTGTTCAGTAGGACAATACAGCGCTTACACGCCCCGAAAGGTATGCAATTTTGTTTTTCAAATTTCAATCGATGGGGCCATTATTGACTCAACCTGTACTCAATCCTGATGGGTCGAGCTTTAGTACACTTGTAGTACCTGTCCTAACTTTTCTTTCAAGAAGTATTTCTACGAAGGCAAAACCGGCAGAAGGACAAGGGGAGGTTGCTTTCTTACCCACTTTCAAATACTGCAATTCTTCCTAAGTTATGGCACTCAAAATCGAGAACAAGATATCGGATGATGAAGTCAGGGCCCTCATTGAATACCACACAGGTGAAAAGAAAGGAACTCATCATTCATTTACCCCCTTTCTTCTCCAGTGCTTTAACGGTAGCAAACAGCTTTGGCGAGGAAGGGCATAAGTTAGCTATTCGAAAAACAGTAGTAAAAATTGTTTTGCATTAGGTGTGACTTCAAACTAGAGCGTGAAAAAATAGTATGGGAGGGAGTTTCTTTCCCGTCTCTTTGTCAGAAGATATATAAAATATAAAAGAAATAAAAACAACGGCAACACTTACAATTCCACGCTTTAGATTGTTATAAGCCCAAATTTCATTCTTCAATGAACTTTTTAAAAAGAGTTGTTTCTATTAATATTTTTGTTTGCTTTATTGTTTCCTTCGTTGTCAAATGAATGCTGTTCAATGAAAAAACATTGAACAAAGTTG
The DNA here is from genome assembly GCA_946251815.1 of Dasysyrphus albostriatus. Lineage (NCBI taxonomy): Eukaryota > Metazoa > Arthropoda > Insecta > Diptera > Syrphidae > Dasysyrphus > Dasysyrphus albostriatus. The sequence continues at coordinate 182,328,993 of OX276335.1, forward strand.
GGAATTAAATAAATTCCTTGCTACGATAGTCAAAGAACCCCATCAAAAATGATTTAAACTTAAACTTTTTTGAGCTAGAATAACATCGAAAGAAAACATTGACAAGATTTTTGACGAAAGAATAGTAATTGTGACGCTTAAAAATAATCAAGACAAATTATACTATTAACCTTTTTGATTGGCGAATGTTGTAAGTCCAAGAATGTCAAGTTGGTAAATCTTGACATTCATGGACTTACATCTTATTATTTAAATTTCAATAAAAAAGAAGATATATCCCGAACATTCTTATTTATTTATTAAATTGGCGTGGAAACCTAGCTGTTAAGCTTTTGTGTGTCATTTTCACGATGTTGAGCTTGATGGGTTGATTTCAAATAAATTTTAACATTAGAATAAATAATCATACATTTTGGGACCTCACTTTCCTACTTCAAACTTCCTATTGAGAAAAAAACATAAACTAAAATGTTTTGTTTAGAATTGTGTATAAAACAAGGATGAAGTTTTTTTGTTTGTTTGCTGAAAACAATAAACGATCCATTCATCAGTTGGATAGAATTATTGTATACTTTCATCAGTGGGTCAGACATTACCATATAATATGTTTGTATACATAAAAAACATAAATATAATAATCATGGTCTTAAATAACATGATTGGTCAGACAACAAAACATACATTATATACATATATGTATGTATGTATGTAGCAAAATTTAGTATGGTGATCGTTTTCCAGAATTTATTGTAACTATCGGATTACATGAATGGACACGACAACGAATGTTTTGACAACAGAGTGTTTATTCAATTTATTTCATCATTCATGACCTAAGCTTGAATAAAAATGATAAAAGTCGTATTTATTGTTTATCGTTAGCAGGTGACAATATAATATTGCATTAGGTATATGATTTACAGTTGAGTGTACAAATGTACAAACAAACATCAAAGTTCTGCAACTGCAATGTTCATTGAATGAAATTATGAAAAGAACTTGCAAGACTTTATATTGCAAAATAAATTCCTTATAAATTTTTGTCAAGTTATTAATTTTTTTTCTTTGAATTTTTTGGTGGTTTATGATAATAATAACAGTGGAGTAGACAGTAAAATTTATTGTGTTTATCATATCTCTATTGTTAATTGAAAGAACCACTTTGCTCGACATTTGCTTCAATGTCTTATGCGTCGTTCCATAATCGAATTAATTTTGTTTCCGTATTGGATTCAACGGTGTTTTTTTTTTTTGCAACTTGAGACATTTCGAATGCTGAACACAATTGAAAGTGAATAGAATGCAATTGAATATTTGATCAATATTAGTTTTTGTATGTACTTATTCACAGAGTGATAGGTTTTTCATTATTTACTTTGCAAAACCACGGTAAAAAGGTTTAAAGTTAAAAGTTCAAAAGAGCTCAACTCCATTGCGTTTCGCCCAGGTATGATAGTTGGGCTCATCAGTTGACTATCATACCCTTCTAAGACGCAAATTTGTATCGATGAATACCGATTAATATAAAAATCACTCCACTCAAACAGAAGAATTTTCTTTTTAAATTTTCTTCATATTAAATTATCACAGTAAAAATGATTACTAAAAAGTAGTTAACTTTTACCTTACTCATTCATTACACAAAAAAAGTTGAAACCAAGTGCCAAATTCTTGTTAGTTAAACTCCACCATTTTCATTTTTTAAACACGTTTGTCAAATCTACTTGTGTACGACCGATCGATAAGCGTTGTTCACTTCTGATTCGAGGAGCTTATCTAGGGAGGGGTCAAAACCAATTTCGGCTATCATGATTACAATTTAAGCTTTTTTCCAATCTTGAGAGCAATTTAACAAAGGGCGAGATTTCTTTCTGCTTTAACTTGCATTTATATTTATTAAAAAATAAATTTGCCGAAAATGAGGCTTTTGGGCCCAAGCTGCCCAAAATGAGGAGAAATGGTATGGGTATATCTCTATAAGCTTTTAATTAAAATAACTTTTTGAACATGCCATATTAAAGCCTCGAGTCTTTACTTAATTTCGTTTGAAAATGTCTGGAGCTTAAATTTGCTCCAAAAAAAGTAATGCATAATTTATTAAAAAATGTATATGTTGGTTTTTTGCTTGGTTTTCGGTAACTTTTCCTGCTAAAATTTTTCAAACCATCTACATCGATAACGATAAGAATTTTTCAATAAAAAATTTTGCTTTTGAGATGACGAATTCAAAAATGTCGCTATAGTATATGGATAAGTTTTACTTCGGATGTACTATTTAGTAAGTTATGCATTCGTAAAAAAAAAATGCATTGGATTGAATTGATTTTGATCAAACTTGTCATTACGTTGATAAGGAAGACAAAAACAGTGAGTTTCTATCAGTTTGTCTATCCGTCTGTCTGCCAGCTACAGCCTTAACAACTGGATCGATTTCCTTAAAACTTTGTACATAGTGGTTTTTGATAACTCTACTCAAACGTTTTTTTCATTTTTTTAGAACTAAGGCCGTGTGCCAATTGCGTCAAAAGTATGGTTTATTTTGATCGCATGGCTAAATTTTGAAATTATTGAGGTGAATATAGACGCTTAAATTTAACCTGCTCAGGAGCTCGTTAAATAATTAGCCAGTGGTTAATTTTTGACATGTCTATGTTCATGAAGGAGTGAGTGAGATGAATGCAGATAAATATTTTATTTTGTGGTAGTGAAGTCACGAATCCTATCTGCAAATACTAAAAAAAACTAAAATCAAATGAAAAGATTAAGAAATAAAGGCAAAAGCATTAAAACAAATGAAAGTATGAAAATGAAACATAGACAAATATTCAATAATTATTGTTTTTATAGTGTCTCGTGGTTATTTTTAAAGTTTCTATCAATTTGCAAGCATAAATTAATGTGTGTGTGTGGCCATTTCGACTGATTTGCTTACAAAACTTCGAATTCCTCTCCACCGTTTGTTTGGATTACCTGTGATAAATTATATTGATTGTACAATAGAATCAATAAAATTATTTGAAAATTCTCTTTGATGATCATTAATTTTGGAAACTGAATTTTTTGTTTGGCGTGCATTCATTACTGAAAAAATGCAACAACAAAACTTATAAGAAATGTTTGTTTAAAACAATCCCATTTAATTCAATTGGCACAGCAAAACCTTAAAATTTATTCACCCCTATAAAAGAGGTAAGGAGTAAAATTTCATTAACTGGGATCAAATTTAACCAAAATTTTAACGCAATTGGCGCACGGCCTAAAATCAACGGTACCTGCCATAATACATTTTCTTATAGTAATTTTACAAAATCGTATTTTTCTCAAAAATGGGTCCACAAATTTTCTTTTAAGAAAACCCAATAAATTTCTTTTAGTAAGGCCTACCTTTGGATGGGAAATCATTTTCAAAAAATTAATGGTATTCCCAAAGAACTATTTTTTATTTTCGATTTTCTTCAAAACGGTTATTTTGATTCCAATATTTTTTTTTACGCAGAAACTTCTAAGAAATATACATAAATAGTTCTGCTTTCCAAAATTTGTAAAAAAAAATATTTTTTATATTTTTAAAATTTATTTGATTTTTTTTTTAAACTATAAATTCGATTTTCATAAAAGTCGGTATATACGGTTTTTACACTAGTATTTTAAGAACAAAATTTATTTTTATGAAAAAGAAACGGCACCTTCCAAGCAAATGTTAAAAAACTTAAGAAAATATTTTTTTCTTAAAAACGGCTTCTTCGATTTTTATTAAACTTTTTCAGTTAACTTACCTACTACTGCAATACACCTACTACAAAAACTATAAGAATTTACAAACAGCAACTATCAATAGTACCTGTTCCTCATAGAACGTTTTTTTTTTTTAATTTTGAATTTTCTCATTATCGTCTGAACAGATTTAGATGATATTTTATATACAAATTTTAAATAATATTAAAAACTAAAGCAAATCAGAATTAAAAAAAAATTGAATTTTTAAAAAAAGGCTTCAAATTTTCAACAAACGATTCAATTTTTTTTTAAATTCGATACATCAAAAATAGGTCGACAACTTTTTTTTATTCATTCATTCATTCATTTTATATGCACATAAATAAATACTTACGATTTGCCTATCAAAAATTTTCCTTAAAATTGTTCTAAGAATTAGATATATAAATTTTTTTTTATTATATACGATTTAATTTTTTTTTTCATGTAAGAATTAATTTTGCGTTCATTTTATTAATTTATATTAATTAATAAAGTCTTGAGCTTTAATTGTCCATCAAAATAAAAAATAATTTTTCGTTCTAAATGTCTCAAAATGAATTATAGCTATAACTGGGCCATAGCTTAAGTAGTGCCTGAAAAAATTTGGTGCTTTTGTCCGGCGAAAACATATTTTTTGCAAAGTGGCTCTTCTAAAATTATAGAAGTCAAACTGAACAAGAACTTTCATAAGTAATTCGAAATAATCGAAATAATTCTAGTGCCACTTACAAAGCTAAATACCAAAGCAATAGGTAGGTAAGGTACTATTTAAAGAAATAATTATTTATTGCGACTTAAATTACATAAATTACGTAAAGTAAATACTCGTACTACTCAACCATATTGAATTGTATGTTGTTTCCTGTTTCTTTATTCAACGTTCTTAATTTGATTTCGAAACATTGGAAAGATTGTTGAGTTCACTACACTCTTAGGTGAGGTCGCATACCTGTTTTTTTTTTAATAAAGGACTCAAAATTGTTTTGGAGAAAAAAATCTTATCTTCAACTTGTAACGGAATTTCTAAAAACGTCATCTAAACACGTGCGTAAACAATGGATAAATAAAAGTGAAAATCATCATACCTGTGAATACGGAACCGTGGGAAAGACAAACCAAAACCTTCACCACCAATCTCCGCTGGGGTAAAGAAAATAAGGTCCCATAGGGTGAACAAATATAGATAAGGTTTACCTACTCTCTAGGGGGCAATAACAATACGCTCACTGATCGTTCAAAACATGCAGGCATTTAACTCAGTATAGAATGAACACCTGAGCTAAGTAAAGATCAAGTGTCAGGACTCAGAGTATTATGTCCTTGTTGGTCTTTTTTTGTTGTTATTTTTTCCTTATTCCCATTTGATTCCTGTTGCCTGTGGGCACAAGTGAATTGATGGCAACCCTCGCTCAGTAACCTAACTGGAGGAGGGATGGAAAGTGCGATTGAGTTTAATATTTACTTGACATACTCGCGTTGTACTTTGGTTTATGATGGATTTATATTACAAGTTTCATCAAGAGAACAAAGCAGAAGTGCTGATAAATTCCACCAAATATAAACATTCCTTTGGCCATTCTCATGGCGTAATCGGATTCCCCGCATCGCACTTCAGACCATAAATGAATGCATGGCATGTCAGGGTTTTTTTAGTGGATTTCACGAAAACAAGTGTGCTGCACATGTGCACATCCGCAGGCATGGTATTCACATATCACTTGAAACGGGTGATGGGTAATTCAATTCGGACCCATTCACGTTCGCCTTTGGATTGTGTTGGGTTAAAAAAAAATTAAACAAAACAAAGAAAAAATTCATGGAACCACATAGGAATATGATGCAGTGGTTAATTGTCACCATGTGACACACACAAACGTACCGACAATTTTTGTATTTTGAAATCTTTTAGGCTTGTAAAGGGATTCATTTCAAATTACATAGAATTGAAATTATTCAAGTATAATACGCGACTCAAGTGGGTCGTCGGAGTTATACGTTGCAATTTGTTGTCCTTCCACAAAAATCACATGCGTAGAATGTTTTTGGTCTTATTATTTGATCTTTCGTTGTAAAAATCATAATTGGTCAATTAAACTGGACCACCCGAAGCGATTGTGATCGGTTTTTACTTTGAGAGGTTACTCGGTTACTTGGAATTTTAATTGTTGAAATGCTTATCCGTTACGGATGCAATTCGAAGCATATAAATACTTCGCAGGAAAAGGTACAGAAGAAAATAAATTAATGAATGAATGCATAGGTCAATAAGTGGTTCTATAAATTCTCTTGTTTTACCATAGTTTTTAGTACTTACAGCTAGTAAATCAACTTGAGCAGAGCTTGAGATATTGAAGGGAAAAGCTAAATGTCCCACAATGACGAACTTTATTGGAATAACTCATCATTGAACATTTAATTTTTTTACTTTAAACCTTTTAAAGAACGAAATAAACATGATTATTTTCAAGCCAAAATAAAATTAAACATAATTTACTTAAAAACTAGTAACTTTTTTGAAGTGTGTGTTAGATTCTTTATCAATTTTGGTGAATATGTAAGTGAAAGTTCCCCATTTAGTTAACCCCAAAAGATAACTAGAGGAAAAGTTGACAAAAATCAATAAGATCAAAATAATTAAGAAATTAATGGGTGGAAACCTTTGCGTTCATATGTTTTTAGATACTGATTGCATCAGAGATATTGCAAGCAGGACATTTTTTGGCTGTACATGTACATTTTTGCATGCTATATCAGCGGTTCCAAACCTTTTTTAGCTGTGGAACCCTAAACATGGGCAAAATATACTCGTATTTTGGAACCCCAACACTTAACGACAGCCAAAAATAAAGACATAAAATTTAAAAATCAGTTTATTTCATCATCAAAGCTAGTGCAAAGAATGAATGAAACATTTTCATTGTTTGATGAATAAATTGCTAAAAATTAAGTTCTATGCCCGAAAACTATATTCGAAGATCTGGGGAGCCACCAATCTCGATCTTTATTAAATTGAGAGGACAAAAAACTTATTTTAATGATATAGAACTTTGCAGATCTATTAGAGATGCGTTTTTCTGTATAGTTGCATCCTAGGCTGAGTTTTTATTATGCATAAATGGATTTTGTACTCAAAATGCATCAAAATGAATACCTGCGAAGTAATGTTAATAAGACCTTTGCGAACATCAGCTCGGAGCTCAAGCATGTTTCCTTGCAAAAATTTATAAAAATCTAGAGAAAATCAGTATTGTCCTTTTGACTGGTTAGCCAGAAATTTTTAAAGCTGGCAGATTTTCTCTGGTGAAAAATACCGTTGTAGATTTTCCTTACAAGTCTGTAGCATTTTGTTGAATTTTCAAAAGATTTCTAAGAAATTAGCTAATTTTATAATTTATTTCTCATGTCATTCATAATGCAATACATACTGGATAAAGCTTTTCTTCAATACAGTCATCGGATTTCATACGAACCTTGGTACCTACCATATTTTTACACACTTTCCTGAACAAATCAACTGAATGAGACACCTTTTCACGATATTTAGAATTTTTGCAGGTTCACTAGAACAAAAAGTTCATATCAATGTAAAAGCAACGGCTGCTATAACTTTCGTAATATGTTTCAATAATACAAAAAATGATACGAGGAATTTTTACCAAAAAGTGAATTTTTTTTATAACTGCTGAAGAAAATCATTTTTTGTTTTTACTTCAAAAAAATTCACGGAACCCTGGAGATTGTTTTGCGGAACCCTAGGGTTCCGCGGATCACAGTTTGGGAACCGAGGTGCTATACCATTAGGAATTGACATTTGAAAGATAGAGTGGGTGAAATGAGAGTGGAAGCATGGAGGGAGAGGGAAAACATCAAATTTTGTTTGTATACCTTAGACATACAAAAGCAAAGTCCGTTCCCCCATTTTGTTGCCTGTTTATCTGAACTACATATGGCAAAATTTAAGATTGTTTTAGAAGTATAAACCTATATTGCCATTAACTCGATTCAGCTCACTGGCTAGCTTGCTCTCAATGGCGAGCAAAGCGGACACTTTGAGGAGCCTGTAACAAACATTTTTGAAGGGCCCCGTTTTTCTTGGCAGAGACGAACATATCGTCGTCGTTCAATGGAAACTCCCTAACTTCATTTTTTTTTAGACATTTGTACTATGGATTTTTACTGACTAAAATTTGGAAATGTTTGATTTAGGGGAATTTTTCCTTTAGAAATAGGCCAACATAATATGAAAAGACGTTTTATTAAACCAAAATGTTCATTTTTTAATAAAAATTTATCGTATCTAGACGAGACCTTTCTCGGTTTGAGAAAAAAGAAGTTTTTATAGAACGACGACGATATACACATACCTACTTACTGAATAAACTTAATAATCAATTCATGTCAACATGGCCAGACAAAATTATTAAGATCTGACATATTTTCATTACTCATAAAATTTTTCAAAAGGTATAATTCTCATTCCCTGACGTGTCACCTGCCCATTTTCGAAGGGAAAAATGCTCACAGTTCTCTTATTTAAGTTCCAAAATCAAAATTACTGTTCAATTATTGACGTTAGATAATACATACATATATCTATTTATGAAATGAATCAATATTTTGAAACCATTATGTTTTATTACAACAAAAAAATCATTAAACTTTGTCCTTTGGGTTTCTAATCAGTCCCCTGACAGATTGAAACAGTCAAAAATATCCTTAACGTTGAAAACTATCAAAGTTTCAGGTCTAGCAGCGTTAAGCCTGGTGACAGTAAGCTCATTTTCATATCTAACGCCAATTTACTATTTCTTTTTATTAAGAAGGAATTTCTGCGAGAGGTCATGGTCAGTTCCCTTATGAGTATTAACAGAAAATAATTCTATTGTAAGCAGGTATAAATTTTAGCATGCTTAGTAAAACCCAAATTTATAAGTTTTTTTGGCAAAAACTATGAAAATACTTAGTCTGCTGACCTCAGTCCCAAAGACCATTAATTAGTAACTTTATCTCTTGAGGCTTCAAAAATGCTCAGTTAATATGCTGATTTTCTTCTTAGACACACGTAAAATAAAAAGCGGGACTCGGTCGCATGAATTTACTTTTATTTTCAACTGGCTTAGAAATTTAATGATAATTTACACAGGGTGTTTTGCATAAATTGTTTAAAAGTGCTAGAGGGGACCGGCACAGGTTCGGTCGAGAATAGAAAAAAATTGTGTGGGAGGGGGTATATGTATGTGTCCCTACCTACAGTACAAACGGTTTTCCACAAAAATGATTTAAATAAATAAAGTTAAAAAATGTTCTCTTCCCTGAAACACCTATTTTGAAAAAAAGACCATAAAATCGTTGTTTTTGATTTTATTTTACTTGCTGTTTTCAATTATGTGAAAGAATGCTCTAAAGTTCACATATATGTACAGTACGTAATTAGATTTTTTAAATTACTTTTATATTAGAAGAAGGTTTTTCAGCTATTGCTATTGTAACTGAAAGTGTCAAAATTATGAAACATGCTGTCAGGCCCAGATTAAACTTTTTTGGGCCCAAGGCCTATAGAGTAAATGGTGCCCTAGTATTTATTTCTTTGGTCTTAATAATTAATCAAACCAGAAAAAAAAAACAAAAGAGTCAACTTGAGTTAACAACATGAGTGTTCTGAATAGTAAGGAAATAAGTTACCTAAATCATAATTGAGAAATTTATTTTCTGGCTGACATTAGACCCCTTTGTAGATGCCTGGTTCTGGGGAAGTATTCTGATATAGTTGGTCAGCTATGCTACAATATAGAACTTTGCTTTTATACTATAACGTTCATAAAACATACGACTATTTTCAAAGTTTGTAGGTGTCAGGTGAATGTAAAATCCTATTGCAGGTGTGTGGCGGGTGGAGAAATATTGTGAAATAGTTGTCCAAATTACATTAAACGTTAGCTTTCATACTACAACGTTTAAATTAAGCAATTTTGAATACTTTAAAGGTGTCTAGCTGTCATTGGGTCCCCATGTAGGTGACTGACAAATGTCAAAATAAGTTTTTCATAACTTTTCTTATAACATATCAAAAAATCAGCTCTGATAAAATAATGTAATTTTGCATCAATTTTATGCAACTTTAGCACTTAATACCTCCGAAACACACCCGGTTTCAAAGTTCGTATTACCCATGCGGTCATACCCACCCTAGTGTGTATTCAAAGAAAAAAATTTAGCTATGATAAAATGACATATCGTCGGCTTAGAGTGTAAAGCAGCTAACTCACATTTTGCATTTTTTACAAACAAATATTTAAAACAAAGTGTTCGCAATATTTAAATAAAACCAAAATTACATTAAATATTTTTTAACACGGCCCTGGGATTCAGTGAAATTGAAAAGATTTGATAGATTTTTGTATTTTTTTAGCAATTTTTGAAGTTAATGGTAGAAAAAAATGTGGAGTTAGGCGCTTTACACTCTAAGCCAACGATATGTCTAGCGGCCCTGGGATCTTGGTCTTTAAGTCTGTTATTCTACTCGATGGTTATTGTACCCAATTTGCCAAAGTTACCCTGAAGCTGTTCGTGTACGCCAAAAATGTATAGTTTTTGGCAGAAGAGAGAATTTCTGACAATTTTTTGTCAAAAAGCTTCCCCTTTCTGAAAATGTTTGCCAAATTCTGCACAAGAAATTTGTTTGAGCAGAAGTTGTCATTTCTGTATTCTGTGAGGTGAAAATAGGTCTGATCCCTTACTTTTTGCACAGAAACCCACAAACTGTCACATTATGAAGGTTGAAAATGAAATTCCCTCAGTAATTTCCAAACTACACAAAAAGTACGGCAACGAAAGTTTACATAAATTCACACAGTTTCACTTTAAATTATGTGAAAGAGATGCACGGCACTATGTTTAGCTTTCATTCTTTTGCTTTCATGCTGGCATTTACTTGAGCTGGGAATTTCAAGCCAAGAAAATTTCTTGGAGAAAAAATCACAGATAGGGGAAATATTTTTCTCTGGGAATAGAAAAATATTAAATTAAAACAATAAAATTGTAATTGTATAACCGCTTGCTTAAATGAAACCTAAATAATTATGAAAATAATTAAATGATTAGTTTGAAATAAATTGGAAAAAATGGACTAGTTTTTATGTTTTCCTGTTATTGTTAATATTTAGGGAACAGTTTTTACAATTGGCAAAAAGAAGAATTAAAAAGAAATGTTGGACTTTTTTAGAACTGTATGATAATATTTGATTCAGAAACTTGCCCACGAACTATAATTTGAAAAATATGAATTATAAAAATATCTTAATAAAGGGTCAACTAACACACCTATTACTAAAGTGTCCTTTTTCTTTAATATATCGGATCCAAATATCGAAAAGAGATCCGGATCGTGCCATTGTTCTATAACTTAGTCGAGCATATCTTGCATGGAGAGAAGGTGAACACAAAATCCCAACGTTTCTTGACCTGGAAAAATAAACTGTGCCTGTATCTCAGTGTTTCCAGATCATGGAGAGCTTCCCTTTTCGTAGGAAGTTCCAGTTCAAAATTTATTAAAGGGAAAAAGGAAATCCATTTGATCATACAAATTTAATTAAAAGAATACCAAAAGATTGAGTAAAAACTACAAAAATATGAATTGGCAAATTATTTTTTTTTTTCCTTCTTATTAATTTTCTCGTTTCCGTATCGAAAGTTTTGCATTTACTTTGTCTCATTTTGCTGTCATTTGTTTGAAAACAAAATAGAAAAAAAATGCCTTTTTTCCCTTTTTTATGAAAAATGTTCATAACTACCGAAATTACTGTAAGAAATCTCATCAGAAAAAAATGAAAAGTGGAATTTTGAAATAGGTACCAGGGGATTTCGCTGAAAGTATCTGGCAACTGCCTATCTTAATGTGAGAATTAAATATTTAGTTTTTCTTTCCATGTACAATCGATATTGGTAAAGGTATCGGTAAAAGCTTTAGTCGCAAGAATAAAAATAAAATGTACTCTTTGGTTACATGTTCTTGGTCTTGGTTGAAATCGCTTGATATTTTCAAAGTTCAGTTAAACAAAACATTATACACAGAATACGCATAGGATGATAGACATTTTTTCATTTATTTGACTTTGTTAATTTTTTTAATTACTTTATTTTATGAGCGATAACGCCGAAAAAGTTGTTTCTTATATGAAAAGTACAAGCTTGAATCATGAATTTTAATTGCAAAATCACGAAAAAACTAATTTTGTAAATTTATACGTTTTGAATATTAAATTACAAGTTTTTTTTATTAATTTGGGATCAAAATACCTTGATTTACGAATAAAACTTCATTCTTAAATTGCAATTGCAAATTTTTCAATCAATGATATTTCAAATCTTTCCGTGAAAACAGAATGAGAATGCACTTATTGAATAATATAATTTATAACTGTTCAAATTAAAATTAAGGCAATTATGTTATGGATACCGATAAAATTGATGTCAGACATCCACCGGAGTACTTTATCGCATAATAAGTCATCATTTCTTATCTTTAAGGACACTTTGCTTAAACGAGTTATACAAAAACTAAAAATCATTTAATTTGAAGCCTTCATCAGAAAAAAGAACGGTTATTATACCTTGCGGCATGACTGAACATCATGTTTTGGTTGTGAAGTGGAGTCGAAAAAGAACATATTAAACTGTTATACAAGTAAATCTTTGAGCATAACATCAACAAATTAATCTTGTCACATGTCACCATTTCGAAAATGATGATGAGGATGACCATCTTCGAGCGCGATCGCAATCAAGTTGCCTCATCATCGTGACAGCAAAACACTCGCACACCGGATGCTGGACTTTTTATGATAAAGATTCAAATTGTCTGACTGTTGCTGGCTACCCAATTTCAACATCCCCAATGGTATGATTTTTTCATTTAAATTTAATTATACGAATGATCATGCAGAAGAAAAATCCATCCTCGAATTGTACCAAAAAATCAACAAAAAAAAATATTTTATGAGGATTGATTGCATGTCGCCTTAATAATGTCCGCAGTTATCATAACTTGCTGCCACTAGGGACTTTTAAAATATGAAAAGGTTAATAGATTTGTCCGATGTTCACTGCCTCAGTGCACTCTGTGGAGAATGTCAGAATGCAGTTCATTAAAAAAATAGTATAGCTTCTGGGGTTTTTATTTTAAATCAACCACCTGTGTACATTTTTATGATAAAAACGTTAATTTGTTTACTCGAACTCAGTACATATTAACTAGGGTGAAAATATAGGTAGTCATAAAAACAACTCAGAGCCACACATAAAACACAAAACTTCTACCCTGGTGCGTACATGGAACTATACCTAAACCTAATGCTATAGGTCATCCGATAAAGATCACTGCCTTCCTTCACATTTATTTCATAGATTCTTTTATATTTTTGACTTGAGTAAACTTTGACATTCCATGATGTATGTAGGTGTGTTTGTTTAAAAAATCAACAGAGTTTGCAAATCCTAGAATTCAAACAAAACAAAAATTAAGTACATTAGGTACATATTTCAAAAATGTTCTAAGTACTGTTTGATATTTCTGATAACTATAAAAATATAAGTGGCGGATCAGGTGAATATTGACAATCAAACATTTTGCGAAAATGACACCAATAATTTTTAAAGCCACTCTTGTTGTCATTTAATAATGGTATAATGGTATATTAAGGAGGGGGAACACCCCTCAGACAGGCATCAATATCAACAGTTTTCTTAGGTTTCCCACTTCGCGGGTTTAAAGGATATAAACTCTCTTTTTAGGTTAATTTTCCTGCTCTGTAGATCTGTTGCTCTGGGTTAGAGTATTTTTAGTCACTAGGAAGCTAGCTCATGCCAGTTGTCCCCTGTTTCTCTTACCTAGATGGGATGTATTCTCTCCTTAATATTACTTCAGATAACAGTCTTCAAAATGGTGGAAACAAATTTGGAACAAGCTTTTTTCAAAAAGTGAGATGGTAAAAATATTAACTCATTAGGTTAATATATTTACTTACATTAATGGATCTCCGTTTATAAGAAACGATCACCAATTTACTATTTTCTTCTTAAGTTATAAACGCAAAATATGTTGCTATCCAGCGCTTAATTCGAGTAGCCAGCTAAAGACACTTAATTCAACAAGATCATTTCCCACAACGTACAACAGTATTGATGGGCGTTTAATTAGCGCCAGCAATCCATCCAAGCTTGCTATAGTTTCTCAATCCGTCCAATCGACCAATCTAAAGCCATTTCGTCATGCGCAGAAAAAAAAACTTCTTTAAGACTGGTACAGCAATAAAGTGTAACAAAAAAGCAACAACAACAGCAACAAAATACGATACTCAGTTCAAACTGAACAGAAGCGTCATGCGGGGCCAGCTACACACAAGCGAACAGACAGAAAACAGCTATCAAGTCAAAATCCTATTGCAATGCAGAGTCACCTTTAAAGCCGCGGGTAGGTAAACACTACTCAAACACGGTAGGTAGGTAGGTACACCTCGTTGTCGTTGCTTGTGCACTTAAAGGTAGATGAGAGCCTATTGAGATTGACTCCAGGCTCATAATGACCAACTTCAGGCTGAAGCACGTTCAGTGTGTGCCGGATTTTTCGAAACCGTGAGAACCGATTTTGTCGTGTGTTTCCCACGCGATCTGAACACCTGCCTTTTTTTGTTGTTTGATCTTGCTTCGTATTCTTATTCGCTATTCCACTGGATATGTACATTGTCTTCGTCATCATCAGCGTGTCGTAGCTTGTATCCATAGGAACTGCGGCAGCGGCGACGACGGATTGGGTTTTTGCTTTGCTTTTTGAACTGTGTAAAGTGACAGAGATATAGCTTTTTCTATAGGTATACGTAACGTTGAAGTTTACCTTTTTATATTTACTCGTCGGGAGTATAAAATGACGAATGATTTTTTCTACCGATCGCATTGTGCGTCACGTTGAGGGCACAGCGAACACATTGTAAAATGCAGGAATTAGTCGTATGTACTGGCTCATGTATGGCCATTTAAAAAAAAGTCTATATAAATATTTCCATTAGGAGTGTTTTATTGAAAAAAATATAGTAAGCACAGTAAGATTTCCTTTGTAGTAAACAACAACAAACCCAAAAGGATCGATAAGAAAGTCAGTAGAAAAGTGGATATAAAAGTTGAGATAAAGTTTCGTTAAGTTTAAATTTATGTGCTGCAGGACTTGGGTTGTATATAAAAGTGAGTATAGCGTTTTATTGCTGCCTTCATTTCTGCACTAGCTATAAATATTAATAAAATACACCTATTATAAGCATATTTAACTAAGGACTAAAGGCAATTTTCGGATTGGTAAAAAATAAAATCAGATTTGACATAACGAAATTAATTCGGTTTATCTGTCTATCTACACCTCAACGCTCGACTCGACTTAAACGTACACCTCTTGAACGATTTTCTTAAGGCTTAAACATTTAAAAACTTTGTCTAACTTTTTATGTCTGGCAAACTTCAAAAAGTATAAATAAGAATTATTTACTTTTGTATGAGAGTTGTCTGACTATAAGGCCCATATTATTCACTCGTTTAATCCAGATTAAAACTTAAATCCAGGTAAAAATTTATTAAAATCCAAAAATTAATTCCAATTCCATATTATGTAGCCCACACAATTTTTTAAATCCAATCGTGTACTTTAAACTGCCCTCGGGAAGTCAATTTAAGTTGTTAAATCCAAATTAAGGCTAAATTTCATATTATTCACTTTTTCTACATTTCAAGTAGTGATTTCAAACTGAAAATTTTTCAAACCGAGTTGAAACTAAAATTTGCTAAAATTTTGAATGCGTTGTTCTTGCAAATCGGGTTGGCTAACTCGATTTGAAGTGAAAACGACAGTGACGTCACAGCGGGATTTTTAGTATTATGGTCACTTAGTGCATCTCGCTGTGGTCTCGCCTTGCCCATCTACACAGGAATCTGTGTCATGGTTTTCTCGCTATGATTTTTTTTATGATTTATGTTCTATGGTCTCGCCGTGAAATTTATACGTGATTTTTGGCATTGAGCATATTATGTCATCATCTCCCTTAGGTCTCGCTATATTCTCGCCAACGCTCTTTTTTTTTCAAAATAAAAATTTCAAAATTTAAAATTTAAAATAACCTAAAACCGTAGTTGAAAAGACCAATCAAAGTTTTGGTTATAGTGTTCGCTTTATGTGGTCCCGCTGCTCTCATTTACACGGCTATTTGCATCATTGTCTTCTCGCTACAGTCTTGCTTGACATCCTCACGTGGTTTTTATCATTTTTCAACTTGCAACTCTGTATAAATTTGTATTCAATTTGCATTTGAAATCAAAGTTTTTTGATGTCTTGGTCACCTCTTATTAATTATTATTTACCACTTTTTGATCAATTAAAAACAATTAGTGATATACATATGTATATTTGTATTTAGTCGACTCAAACAAATGACTTATACTTTTACTTCCAACTGTCACGGAAGAAATTTGATATTTTGAAAATTTGACGTTTGAATTAAAATATTTTGCATCTGGGTTTGAAAATACTTTACATATGGATTAAAAAGATCTTAAATCCATTGGATTTAAGAAATGTTAAGAGTCAATAATATGGATACGGATTTAAATGTTTAGATTCAATACATTTTGATTTTATAGTTGGATTTAAAATTCACTTCGATACGATTTAATAGTGGTTGGTGTGGCTAGCGCAATGCTCGGATATGCTCCCTAGGGCCCATGAGTCATTATACAAATATTTTTTTGGCTTTTTTTTCCAAAATACTTTTTGGTGAGATTTTCGTATGGCGTAATTTCAGGGAGCCTACTTGTTTTGTAGATCGTATACTTTGGCTTACACTTAGGAGTTTTTATCCTATCTGTTGCGCCAACCAAAGTAGCAGTGATTTTCTAGGTTAATTTTGTGTTTGATCTCCATCAAGCCATTAAGGTGCCGTTCGTGCAATTTATCCGATCCGATTCATTATTTAACTTCTTTTTAATTTAAAATAAAAAAAAAACATACAATAAAACAGGATGTTGCATTCTTAATTAAGGCCTTAAGAAAAATCTCTCATATTTTTACTTTCTGAAGATAATTTCAATCAAATGGTTCATTAAGAAAGTACAATTTTGGATCACTCTTTTCAGTATTACTGTCCAATCAGGCGAGTAAAGTAAGTGCATATTTTCATAAATATGCAATATTATAGAAAAACTGAATACCATCAATCGAAATTTACAACCGTTTGGAAACAACGTGCCTAGATCTATTTGAAAATAACGACCAAAAAGAATGAACATAAATTAGAATTATATCATTTGAATATTCATTTAAATTAGGTATTATGGAGTTGAAATTTATTTTAAAAAATTACAATTCTTTAAATAATGAAATTTAATTTTTCACACAAACAGTATATGAGTTTTACTCTATATCGCAAATAATGTATGACCTTCCGGCTTTTTTTATTATTCTAGAACTTATGCTTGATTCGTATATTATTATTTACATTAGAGTGGTCCTTATATCGTTTTTTTTTTTTAAATTCCGAACTGGGTGAGCGTCAAATGGCTCTAGGTAGAAAAAGAGAATTTCCTAATTTTTTTCAGATTTTTATTTCACCCCGTTGGTCTCCCTCTTTTCATTTTAAGATTTTAACTTTAGGGTAATATATAAAAGTTGAGATAAAGTTTCATTAAGTTTAAATTTATGTAGGGCTGGACTTGGGTTGTATACAAAAGTGAGTATAACGTCTTATTGGTGCTTCCATTGCCGCACTAGCTATTAATACCAATAAAATACACCTATTATAAGCATATTCAACTAAAGACTAAAGGCAATTTTCGGATTGGAAAAAAATAAATTTGACATAACGAAATTAATTCTGTTTATCTGTCTATCTATACCTCAACGCTCGACTCATTAAACGTAAACCTCTTGAACGACTTTCTTAAGACTTAAGCATTTAAACTTTGTCTAACATTTTATATCTTTTTAAGAATTATTTCCTTTTGCATGACAGTTGCCTGACTATAAGACCTATATTATTTAATAGATTAATCCAGATTAAAAATTTAATCCAAATTTAAATTAATTTAAATCCAAAAATTAAATCCAATTCTATGTTATTCACTTCACACAATTTTCTGGAAATCAATTTAAGTTGTTAGATTAGGGTAAGTGTGATTCTTAAAACACGTGAACAAAAAATCGCAACTTATAGACTAGACTCAGACGAAAAAAAAAATTGTATCGGAGGGGGGTCTATTTCCCCCGTTCAGGCGGGAGAGGTTCACTCAAAACAGAAACAAAATATTAAAAAAAACGCGAACACTTACAATGTCACGCTATAATTTTTTTTAATTCACAAATTCAATCTAAAATACGCTTTTTGGAAAAAATTTATTCTAAATAAAGTTTGATACGATCTTCTTCTCGTCTGACTCTGGTCTGTACATTATGATTTTTTTCACGTGTTATAAGAATCACCCTTACCCCATAATTAGTACCTTAAAGTGAAAAGAGGGAGACCAAGGGGGTTAAATAAAAATCTGAAAAAATTAGGGAAACTAGTTTTTAATATTTTAAATCGAATGAGAGCTATCCAAAACTATGTCCAATTTAAGGACCACCCTAGTATACATTTATGCTATCGCTGATTGAGGCCGCACTCAAGATATGCTAACCGCAGACACATGTGGACCTCTGTGATTATGGCCTTTTTTGCGTTTTAGCATTTGGAAGTCAACCTAAAGTTTGTAATATATTTAAGTAATTTATAATTTTTTTTTTGTCATTAGGTACGTATGTTCATAATTTTATTTTATCAGGAATTGCAGTAATTGTTTTCAAATTTCGGATAAAACTTGCGGTTAGATAATTTTGTGAAATCACTAAATTGTTGTGGTTTTTAGGGTGTATGTTTGTTTTTATCTTTTTTTTTTTGCGACAGAAACAAAATGTTAAAATAGGTACATAAATTTAATAAATTGTTTTTACTATTGGAAAAATAAGGAAATAAAATCAAAATAGGTTTGCAAAAAAAATTAACCCAAGAAATCTTTATTTATCCTGCTTTTTTTCTCCTATTTAGATTTAAGTAGAGGTATTAAAAGTTTAAACTTCAGCCACACTTTAAACTGTTTTTAAACACTGAGAGAAAAATCCAGGCATCTATAATAAACCAGAAATTAATCAATTTTATCTGGTTTTTATTTTTTACACAGTTAATGAGGTTAGTATTTAACCTCATTTAACTAGAAAACCTGCAGAACACCTTCGTTACTTTAACACTGCCTTAAATAAGTAATACTGTAAATTTGCTGGTTGGAAATGCAACGAAATTCCACTTTTCAAAAACTCTTAAAACTTAGTACAAAGTGTCTTATGTTCATCCCCCACAGGTGTTTTACCTTTTTTTGCACATAATTTTTCTTAGTAATTTAACAAAATCTTATTTACATGTAAATACTTCCAACGAAAGCATTTTTTTAATCACATTTTCCTTTAACTGATTTTCATATATGTACGTGTAGTTTTGTAGTTTTTTTTCTCTCTTTTTTTGAAAACTTCATATTTTAAAAATTACCATATCGATTTTTTAAAACCTACCGGTTTCTTAACACTTTAAAAAGGTTTAAAGAAAAACTTACATTATATGTAATTGTTTTAATTAAAAATGGCGCTGTATTAAGAGATCAAAACTGATGCTCGTGAGTTTATAAACAAAATTGCATAGAGGAATAAGGGTGTCTCAATCGGAGAAATAGAGGAATGAAGCTCTAAAGTTTTAGGAAATGTTAAAAAACCACTTTAGGTAACAAGACTCAAACCCAAGCGTCTAAGGACGATAAGGGATTTTAGTAAAATCGCAGGTTGTCTTTGGTTCATCAATTTATAATATGATTTGATATGATTTAAAACCATATACTTATTTTTGAGTAATAGTACATATACGCCACAGTGTACCCCATTTTACTGAAATTACAAATTAAATATAAGCTTAGCTTGAATTTAAGTTAACTATATTCATTTACAATCAGGTTTCTGTAATTAATTGCATTTTTTTAAGTAACATTTGCCATTCAGTATTTTGAAAAACTCTGTTCGATCAATTATTTCAGCTCCAAGAAATATTCTCCAGTTAATTTTAAAATGGGACAAACGCCGACAAAGTGGTAGCTGCTCTTAGTAGCATCCAAGTTGCATAATATGCACAAACCAACAGTGTCATTTCGAAAAGCTCTTCCATTCAAATCAAGTAGTCCACATCTTGTTTTTAAAATAAGACTTATCATATTCCTTGAATTTGAGTCATCAAAATAATTAGGTATATCTATGAAGGATAGATTGCTATATTCATCATAGCATTGCGATTGCAGAGCGAGGAGTTGCATAGTTATTTTATCAGAATATTATTCCACCTTATGAGCATTTTATATTGATATTTCCAATTTTATGTGCACTAAAATTGATAATTTGTTCTGTTATTATTCTTTCGGAATGCATTTTATCTAAATTTTAAGAGTTATTTGTTAATTATTTGTATACAAATTATTTAACATACCTTCAAGCATCGATTAGTAAAAACTTGGCAGCAACCTTGTTCCTTTTTAGCTATTTTAGTCAAATCGTTTATCAGATTTTATGACATTTTTTGTGTCTAACAGAGATAAGAAACAATTTTTTTTTTTTAGTCAAGGCCCTGAAACGGCTTCGGTAAGGGCAATCTAGACAAGGAAAACTTGTCAAATACTGGTGAGGCCCTCTCTAGAAAAAACAGTAGCTAGGGTATTGGATTGGTAATCACAAGATTGCAGGATCGAATCACAGTCGAGACAACTTTTTTTCATTTTGTTTGTCTCTCTAGGCAAAAGGTTACCTAACGGGCAAGGCTCTAGAGAAAATCGATAATTACCCTTGCTAGACCCTTGCTAGTATCAATGTAAAACTTTTTAGGGCCTAGTTTTATTATTTCAGGAGGGTTTGTTTTGATATATTTATATTACCTCAAGTAATCGAAATGGCACACTTGATGCATGTGAACTCTTAGTTATTTAACGGTTTATTTATACATACCATGAAAAGAACATACTTTTAAATTTCTAAGCAACTTAATCATGAGAGCAGGTACGGGCGATCCAGTCATGCATTATATTATCTCTCGAACATCAATAGCCATTCTGATTTTTTATTGATTTTTATTTAGAAGACCTTAAAATAAATAAATTCTTTTCTTGCGCATTTCTGACTTTTGACAACTCATGTAAACGTACTGTTTAAGGAATTGAGCATGAAGAAAATTCTTTTGTTTAAGTGGAGCGACTAAATTTATAATTCAAGTTAAAAGTTCAAATGAACTCAACTCGATTCCGTTTCGCCCAGGTATGTTAGTTGGGCTTATCAGTTAGAAGACTATCATACCCTTCTAAGACGCAAATTTGTATCGATGTTTACCGACTAATATAAAAATTAATCACTTGGGCGAAACGCAATGGAGTTGAGCTCATTTGAACTTTTAACTTGTATTATTTAAGTTTCAGCGAAATCAGATTCCGAATTACCGCATCAGCTATCGAGCAATACTTGACCGAATTAGTTGAGTTTGGCCTTACCGCTTACATTTTTCTAGCAATCTAGTTAGAGCTAACTACGATACCAAACCAAACGACACTTTTGTAAATATCGCCTCGGTATCGTCAAAATCAAAAATTTGATTATAGACTCGGTATTAGTCTCTTATAACTCAGTCTCGTTTGGCCTCGTTTGGTATCGGTCTCGTCTGGTTTCGGTCTGGAAAATAAAATGCTCGAATTGATTGATGAAAGACGATCCATAAACCAAAGTTTTCTACTGTCTTAACAATTTTAAGAGCTTGTTTCACAATGTCTATGGTTCCAATAAGTTATCTGAAATATAAATTTTGCTTCAAAATATCAAAACAGAAAAACAATGGTGTTACAGAATTACTAGAGCTGTTTCCGAAAAAAACAAGATAAAAATAATATGCGATAGAGTTAGTGGGATTTCACTAAAGTTACTTCCTCCTCATAAAAAAAAACTAACTGAAAATTTCATCCAAATGATTGGTTTCAGAAAAACAAAGCAAAAAAAGTGAGCTCGGTATCGGTCTTGTACAACTCAGTCTCGTTTGGTCTCGTATAACAAAGTCTCGTCTCGGTATCATTTCAGATGCTTTGGAACTGGTATCTTTTCGGTTTCCGATACCCATACCAAACGATACCGAGACTTTAGTGGGATAGTGACCAGCCCTTAATCAAGTATACCAAAATTTGAAGTAGTTATTCGTTCATTCGAACACTGATGGCACTCAGTCATTAGGCGACTCGTTTTTTCGGTTATTATTTTTATAAACGTTATAGAAGGGGCTGGCAACTGTAACTATATACATTAAAGAAAAAGGTTTCATGGTAACTTATATATCTTATCGAGTCCTTCCAGAAGATTTCAATGGAAGGCTTTAATCCAAAACATTTATAAAACTCCTGGTCAGATAGTTCGAAAAAAAAAACTTTTCAAGCAACTTTGTAGGTAACGGTTTGTGCTATACCTGCCTGAAGGCAAAACAGGCATTTGCCTAGGGCAGCACTTTAATAGGATGGCAAAATCAGTGCAATATTAATTAATTTTGAAAAAGTTTCCTCATGCCCGATTTTTACTTGACACAACGCAAAATCACAACCTGTTAATAGTTAATGATTCCTTTGTCAAATTCATCTGATACCCATCGGTCAAAAAGAGAAAATTTATCAAAAATGTGTGGTACTTTGATTGAAATAGCACAAAATTTCAAAATTCGGTGAAAATTCCAAATTTAAAGCAACTCAACTTAAACTTAAACGCATACACATTAAAGTGGTCCTTATATTGTTTTTTTTTTTAATTTCGAAAAATAGAAAAACAAATTTCGTAATTTTTCCAGATTTTTTTTTCACCCCCTGGTCTTCCTCTTTTGACTTTGAGGTAGGTAGGTACTATTTGAAGAGTGGGTCTATTTCCCCCCGTTCAGACGGTTCAGATTCTATAATATACTTTTTAAATAAAGCTTTTATTATAAATAGCTTTTTAAAAATAATTTTAATCTTAAAAATTATATTTTTTTTATTTAAAGCATGAAATTTATTTTTTCAAAATCTATGTATGTAAAAACCATATTATAGAATGGATTTGTGGCTTCAAAAAAAGTTTAAGCGTAGCATTTTAAGTACTCCCGTTTTGAGCCAAATTTCTAGAAAATTACTCCAATACAATTTCGTTTTTGCGTGTTATAAGAATAAACCCTAGCCCATTATTAGAACCTTAAAGTGAAAAGAGGGAGAGCAGGGGAGTAAAACAAATTCTGAAAAAAAATAGGGAAATTGTTTTTCCATGCTTAGAATCGAATGAAGGCTTTCTAAAACTATGTTCAATTTAAGGACCATCCTAATATACATACATACATGCCAAAAAATATTTGGCAAAACAGAAGTTTGGATAAACTCTGATAGTATTTTCATGTAAATTCTTGAAACTTGAAACTGCCCTTTAAACTATTTCTATTGAAGAAAACGATGAAATCGGTTAAACAAAATTTGCATTAATTAAATTAAACACAGTAGTACTAATAGTAGTAGTAGTAGTAGTAAATTTATATGTTGTCGAAAAGTATTAAATAAAACCTTAAATTTTTGCTTGAGTTTTCTTTTTTTTTTAATTTTGGACGGAAAAATAACATAATTTGTCTGGGGTGGCAGAAATTCCAGGTTTGATACCTTGTAAGTTCCCACTTATTAACATAAAATTAAAGTGTACGAAATATATAATATATATGTATATAATTTATAATTACATATTTTTAGAGGTATAGAACTTTGAAATGGAATAAAACAGAGATGATTTTTTTAAATTGACATGAAATTTGTTTTATTTGAAAGATAATCCTTGCCATTATAACTTAAATATGATTAATGGCATATGACCGCCACGCCTGACTTGGACGTAGTCTAGGCTGGAAGTCCAATTTTCGATGCCTTTTTCCAATATTTGTGGCCATATATCGGCAATAACTCGGCGAACAATGTCCTCTAAGTGGTCAATCGTTTCAAGCTTATCGACTTTACATATTCCTCAGAAAATTATCAAGCGGCGTTAAATCTCACAATCTTGTCCGTAACGTGAAACAATACAGTTACCAAACGTATCCTTCAATAAATTAATTGTGACATAAGCTGTGTGACATTTTGCGCCATATTTTTAAAACCACAATTTCTGCACACCATGGTTGTTCAATTAATGTCACCATTGGCTGTAATGTTCTGGCCAGCATCCTTTTTAAGGGAGTACGGACCAATTTTTCCACCAACACACAAAGCACACCAAACAATCTGTTTTTTTTGTGGATATAATGGTGTCTCAACATACACTTGAGGATTATTATCACTCAAAATATTGCAGTTTTGTTTACTGACTTATCCATTCAACCACAAGTGAGCTTCATCGCTAAACGAAATTCAATTTCATACAGAACCATTATTTTTAAAATAAATTTTCACAATTTGGAAGCATTGTTCAGGCGTCAGTCTATTTATATTGAAATGCCAAACCAAGCTAAAAATAAATCGCTTGACAGCTGAAAAAATGGGCCACCAGTTGAAATAGTGTTGCCAACTTAAAGGTCTATACCTATAAAAAAAACACTCTTTAGTTATAATATTGTTTTCAATCCTCTTAGTACATAATGTGGATATTTTTTTCAAGGCTCAGAAAAAACACATATTTTCTTAGATTTAATTCAGTGGATAAAGTAAACAAATGATAAAATCTAACCATCAGTTTTGACGAAGTCTTCATCTCGTATCGAAAAAAAAATGTATTCCATATTTACAACTAGGAACATAAAAATATTCCGTAAAATATTCATTTACCAAAAATAAAACTCCATCAATTTTTCTTAACTGGACTCGATTACATTCTAATGGATGTCCGGTTCTAAATACGAATTAACTGACGACTACTTTTTATTCGATTTAACAACATTAATACCTACTACCACATTTTTTGAACATTATTTTAAATAAATTCATAATGTCGATTGTGGCTTAACTTTGCTCGCAGCAAAATCTTTCATAAATATAAAATGTTCATAAATTAAAAATCAATGATTCATGAATTACATTAAAATTAGGTTTAGCGCAGCGCCAACCTGAAGTGCATAACATATCACATACAATGATACTTGTTACGTTTGAAATTCACATTTTATTGCAAGGGGCACAAGACGAAACAAACGAGCTGAAACGACTATAGGGTAGCGGTGCACGTGCCAATCGTTAGTCTAACCTTTATGTGAATTCATAAGATCCCAGATTTTTTGCTGCCTCCATGGCATGTGTGTGCGCAATGAAGTAAAGCATTTTCACTTTGCAGATATAGCTACATACCTATATCGTAGTTGTTGTTATATCGTATTCATGAATTTGCCTCTTACTAGACCTTTTAATCAAAACAAAGCTTGCGATATAAGTTGTTTGAACTGCGGTGCGGCTAGCTCGAAATCTTTGCGGTTGAGACCTACAAATACATTATACAAGGCAGTTGATTTCTGACTAAAGATTACTTTAGATACTTACTCGTTTCAGAGGCACAAGATTCATTCAAATGAAAATCGGTTGAATTTATCTACCATTTGAGTATTTTTGTTCTGCTAGACTCACAATTCTATTAATTTATAATATCCAAAACATAACCGCTAGTTCTGAGCCCTTCTCGAAAGAGTACTACACTGATGTTATCAGGGCCCTAGGCCTATACAGTAAATAGTGCCCCTAATTTATATTTTTTAAATATAATTAAATTGGAAAAATTAAATAAAAGAAAAGAAAAGAAAAGAAAAGAAAAGAAAAGAAAAGAAAAGAAAAGAAAAGAAAAGAAAAGAAAAGAAAAGAAAAGAAAAGAAAAGAAAAGAAAAGAAAAGAAGAGAAAAGAAAAGAAAAGCCAAAAGACGTGAAAATGGCTGCTTTGCAAAGTGAATGTACATAGCTTAAACTATAGCATTTTTTTGAAAAAAAATGTTTAATAACATAAAATGCCATATTTTTGTTAGGACTCTATTGAAGAAAATTTTTATTTTTGTACCTAATAAAACTTTTAATAATACAAAAAAATTATGTTTGTGAATTTAGAAAAAAAAGCATTTTTGACAGTCAATAATTTTTACCTAATGGTATTTTTTTGACAATAAATTAAATTTATTTTCATGATCAACATTAGTTATATAATCATAACTATCATTTGATATTGAAATTTTTAATTCTTAAAAGGCACTTTTTAACAGAAATGCATGTAATAACAAATTTTTTTTTAATACAATTACCTACATACAAGTGTAGTACCTCGTGGCATAATGGTTAGTGCGTAGGACTGTCATGCCAAAGGTCTGGGTTCGATTCTCGGCCACTACCACCTAAAAGCAGAAATGTTTTTTTCCGAGATACTGCCTCTTGCGAGGGACTGACAAATTCTATAAGAGTATACTTGTCATGAATAAGTGCTTCTCATTAGCCGTTCGGACTCAGCAAAAAATTGTAGGTCCCCTCCATTCCTGCCAACAACACGCACACAGGAATGGTTGAGAGTTGTAAGTCACTAGGCCTTGGTTCTCCACGAGCTGTTGTGCTACCAAATTTATTTATTGTTTATACGATACATACAAGTGACCAATTAGTTGAATACAAAATTTTATAAAACGAAGTATCTGATGGAAATGAAAAACGGTGTCATACATGTAAATAAAAAAGTTAGCAAATGAAATAGTTTGACTCCGGAACACTCTTAAGTTGCATTGAACGCAAAGAAAAACTTAATATATGTAATATATAAAAAAATAAAATCAGGTCAAGATAAACTGCAATAGGTTTTCAAGTACAAAAACTTGAAAGTTTGACAAACATAAGTCTGTTCTTGTACTCACATAAAACAACCAAATTCTACCCAATTCTGCCAAAGTTAGCCCAAAGCTGTTGGTGTACGCAAGAAATATATAGTTTTTGGCAGAAGAGAACGCTTACGAGAGAGTAAAATTTTCACATTTCTCCCCAAGAAATTTATTTGGGCAGGAGTTGCCAGTTCTGTGTTCTATTAGTTGAAAATAACAACAGAAAAACAAAATAGCTATTTTCACTTTTAGTTTTTCTTTTTTTTTCTGGTAAAAGTAATTCTATTTTGTATGTGTTGTCTTTCTTTACTAAATAAGTTTGTTTACCTCTGATAAGAAAATTATTTATGTAATTGCGCTTTTAACTTTTAAAGAAGAATGGGCAAAAATGTTTTGTAGCTGGACTTCCTCTCAACATAAATTCATACGTTGTTGATTATGTTGATGTGTGTACTTCTTTTCATTTCGTGGCCCCCTAGTTCTAAGCAATTGGGTCAGAGACGTATATTTCGCTTCAAAATACAGAACAAAAGAACAAATTTTCTAATTTTATTATAAATATTTTAATAGACTCTTCTGATTATTCATCCTCATAGCAAATAAAACATTATTACCAAGATTCATGATGGTACCATTTTTGTCAAAGGTTTTTTGATAAAAATTCCACAATTCCAGATTCTTCTGATTACTGATTTACATGAAAAATGAACCACATATGCCAAATTTTAATAATAGACCACTATTTCCAATTGGGTTTCGGTATTAATAAACATTTGTACTGAAAATAAAGTCATCCTAACATAAATATGACAGTAACTTTTTCCACGGAAGTCCTATAAATTTGGTTTTGGTGTTATTTGAATCAACATTTCGAACTACCTAAAAATCATTTGTCATATGCTTAGGTTGTACCTCAAAAGACAACCTTCAATATGAAATATTTGTATAGACTCTTTTGATTCTTCATTCTCATTGTACATGAAACGTTTTCACCAAATTTCATTGTGGAACCATTTTTTTTTTATTCGAAGCCTTTTCTGTACTATTTTACCTGTACTATTCAGACACTCACTATTTTTATAGATTTGGCTAACTTATTTAAAAAAATTGGTGTGGCACCAAATTTAGTAAAAGTTTTACATTACTTTGAGACCCTGTGTATGCCTATACCTAAATTTGTACATATCGTCTAAAATGTTTCAAAGTGTAAAAATGGGAACATTTTTAAATAGATACATATGTTGGTACCTACTTAAGAGCGATTTCTGTTTGAACTTCGAAAAATTTTGACTTTTGCAATCAGGGGACGATATTTTTTTACTCAACGTATTTAGAATTTCAAAAAGAAATCTCTTTTAAGCAAGTACCTACACATGTATCTATTTAAAAATGTTCCCATGTTTACACTTCGAAACATTTTATACTACATAAAAATTATAAAAATCAATCTGACCAACAGGAAAAGCTACTCATTCCATTTCCATATCCCATCATGACATACATTTCTTAAATTTAAATATACTTGTCATGAATAAGTGCTTCTCATTAGCCGTTCGGACTCAGCAAAAAATTGTAGGTCCCCTCCATTCCTGCCAACAACACGCACACAGGAATGGTTGAGAGTTGTAAGTCACTAGGCCTTGGTTCTCCACGAGCTGTTGTGCTACCAAATTTATTTATTGTTTATACGATACATACAAGTGACCAATTAGTTGAATACAAAATTTTATAAAACGAAGTATCTGATGGAAATGAAAAACGGTGTCATACATGTACATAAAAAAGTTAGCAAATGAAATAGTTTGACTCCGGAACACTCTTAAGTTGCATTGAACGCAAAGAAAAACTTAATATATGTAATATATAAAAAAATAAAATCAGGTCAAGATAAACT
Source organism: Dasysyrphus albostriatus (assembly GCA_946251815.1). NCBI lineage: Eukaryota > Metazoa > Arthropoda > Insecta > Diptera > Syrphidae > Dasysyrphus > Dasysyrphus albostriatus. The sequence continues at coordinate 182,357,598 of OX276335.1, forward strand.
GCAATAGGTTTTCAAGTACAAAAACTTGAAAGTTTGACAAACATAAGTCTGTTCTTGTACTCACATAAAACAACCAAATTCTACCCAATTCTGCCAAAGTTAGCCCAAAGCTGTTGGTGTACGCAAGAAATATATAGTTTTTGGCAGAAGAGAACGCTTACGAGAGAGTAAAATTTTCACATTTCTCCCCAAGAAATTTATTTGGGCAGGAGTTGCCAGTTCTGTGTTCTATTAGTTGAAAATAACAACAGAAAAACAAAATAGCTATTTTCACTTTTAGTTTTTCTTTTTTTTTCTGGTAAAAGTAATTCTATTTTGTATGTGTTGTCTTTCTTTACTAAATATGTTTGTTTACCTCTGATAAGAAAATTATTTATGTAATTGCGCTTTTAACTTTTAAAGCAGAATGGGCAAAAATGTTTTGTAGCTAGACTACCTCTCAACATAAATTCATACGTTGTTGATTATGTTGTTGCGTGTACTTCTTTTCATTTCGTGACCCTCTAGTTCTAAGGAATTGGGTCGGAGACGTATATTTTGCTTCAAAATACAGAATAAAAAAAACAATTTTCTTATTTTATTATAAATATTTTAATAGACTCTTCTGATTATTCATCCTCATAGCAAATAAAACACTATTACTAAGATTCATGAGGGTACCATCTTTGTCAAAGGTTTTTTGATAAAAATTCCACGATTCCCCCTCCCTTAAAAAAACACAATTTCAACCTTGATGTTTTTATAGACTTTGGATTTGACATTCTCGAAGTTATGGTAACATTTTTACCAAATTTTGTGATGGTACCATTTTTGTCTCAGTATTTTTGGTATTAATCCCACACTGTCCCCAAACTCCGAAAAAACACCCTTTTGCCATAGATATTTTCTTAGATTCTTCTGATTATTGATTTACATGACAAATGAACCACATATGCCAAATTTTAATAATGGACCACTATTTCCAATTGGGTTTCGGTATTAATAAACATTTGTACTGAAAATAAAGTCATCCTAACACAAATATGACAGTAGCTTTTTCCACGGAAGTCTTATAAATTTGGTTTTGGTGTTATTTGAATCAACATTTCAAACTACCTAAAAATCATTTGTCATATGCTTAGGTTGTACCTCAAAAGACACCCTTCAATATGAAATATTTGTATAGACTCTTTTGATTCTTCATTCTCATTGTACATGAAACGTTTTCACCAAATTTCATGGTGAACCATTTTTTTTTTATTCGAAGCCTTTTCTGTACTATTTTACCTGTACTATTCAGACACTCACTATTTTTATAGATTTGGCTAACTTATTTAAAAAAATTGGTGTGGCACCAAATTTAGTAAAAGTTTTACATTACTTTGAGACCCTGTGTATGCCTATACCTACATTTGTACATATCGTCTAAAATGTTTCAAAGTGTAAAAATGGGAACATTTTTAAATAGATACATATGTTGGTACCTACTTAAGAGCGATTTCTGTTTGAACTTCGAAAAATTTTGACTTTTGCAATCAGGGGACGATATTTTTTTACTCAACGTATTTAGAATTTCAAAAAGAAATCTCTCTTAAGCAAGTACCTACACATGTATCTATTTAAAAATGTTCCCATGTTTACACTTCGAAACATTTTATACTACATACAAATTATAAAAATCAATCTAACCAACAGGAAAAGCTACTCATTCCATTTCCATATCCCATCATGACATACATTTCTTAAATTTAAATACGAGTACGCAATCACTCTTAATTAACTTTCTCATCAATAAACAAGAAACCAAGTAACTACGTATCTGCTCACTTTGAACATAAACTCAAATGCCAATTAAAATCAACAGTTATTTTGCTCTGGTTTTATTCATTCCATCATCATCACCCAGGACATCATAATTAAAAAGACTACCTTTATAACATCGGTATTTGAAGCTTCCAGTTTACAATGTCCCCATCATCCCCGTTAACAAAAGCAACGGGCGATTAAAACGAAAAAAAAAAAAACGCAAAACACATTTGGTTTAAGGTTATTAAAATGCGTCCACGGAGTAATTCAATTTTATAATCTAAAAAAAAAAATAAAACACAAGTGGTTGTTATACACTTCGATTGTGAATGAAACGCGATGCCAGAAGCGTTTCAAAAAAAAAAAAAGAACAAGGTACATTAACGTGCATATACGCAATGGGAAACCGAACTGCCAATGTACTGACAATCAACCACTATTTGCGAACGCGGGCCAACCACGGACGGATGACGATGACGCCGAATAAAATGCAGTGATACTGTTTCCCACGGTTTAGCTTTCTGATCTCCTACCCCCTCCCTTGAAGACCGATTATTTCTTCCACAAACAGGACATTGTATCAATTGACTGTGTCGCAGCAAGTGTATCCAACACGCTCTGCATTCAGTGGCAGAAAACAACCCTAAATAATACAAAAAAAAATCGCTAACATCTGCCACGAGCAAAGAACCTGAAACCGTGGGATAGTTCCTCAGATTCAAATTAAGGACAACACAAAAACAGCAATATATGTACGCCCATAAACACGTTCCTGCATTTCCTAAAGACATATACTGGGGTAATGTCGCAGTCAGATCCCTCGGCACTGGGTGCCTGGAAGTTTTTGAGGTTTATTCAAGGGAGCTGGGATTGTGAGAGGTGGTTAGGGGTTGTTTACGTTTTGCTTTCCTTGAGTTTCTGCCTCTTTTGCAACACGTGTAGCACAGCACTGCCCGATCGGGCTCAAGCGTACAGGTTCAAAGAGTGTTCTCTGCGCAAAAGCAAAGTACATGTAGGTTTTTTGGCTTCTGTTTCTCGATGTATAAAAGGCAAAGTCGATTGGCAACAGTTGCACATTATTCGTTTAGTCTTCGTCAGAGTCCGACATCAATACAACATTAATAAACTTATTTTATATTCAATACAAAAATGTTCGTGATCAAGCGTAAAGTTTGTGGAAGGCTCGGAATGACGTGCAAATTCGTTAAGAAATTCGTTATGGCCATGTTGGTCATTCATAAACGTCAACACGTCGACAGCAACGGTAGTAACTGTGAACAGGTGCTGAATGAAACTGAAGCTAATTACGCGCTTCACAGGGAAGAGATTGCCGAGAACGAAGCTAATGAAGCATTACTTACTTCATCATTGTCATATTTTGATGGAGCAACAACGAACGAGGGACACCAATACGCAGTGAAATCCATTAAAACCCTGGACGGAAGTTTTTACTGGGACATCAGCATGCAGCAGTTACCTGTTGATGGGGATTTAATTGAGGTGCACGACAGTTCATTCAGAAATTTGTTAGCCGACAACTAGTTATCCGTAAAAACCTGTATGTTCGTGTGTGAATGGAGGTTATCTTTGTGAATGGAGTAAAAAGCTTTACGTGAAGAACGTGTAACTGTGATATTGAGAGTAATGGATGAGACGGTCTCCCTCAGCTTTAAAATTATCGTTCTCTAGTTATAAATAGATATATATTTTTTTTAAGTAAGTTAAGTAAATTTATATTCCTAGGTATTCATTCTCGTAATGTACTAATTAACAAAAGAAATACAAATACAAATTATAAAAATAAACATTCTTTTAAAACTGTATAACTAAATAAGTGTGTCCTTGGTCTTTTTGGAGCGTTTTAGAGTTTATTGCAGCATTTTTAAATGACGTTTTAATAATACAATTTCATGGCTTGTTTTTTGACTGCACCAACAACATTAAATCTCATCGCCATTCTGATTAATAAATCTTTGTAAAAAAAATCACATCTAAAACATATACTATGAAGGGTGTGTGATACATAAGGATATCTTTAGATAGATTCACATTTTTCAGTGTAAAGTGTTTTTCGGTGGTTAAGGCCTTATTGAAAAGAAATTGATTTGAACAAAAACATAAATCAAATAGAAGAACTACAAAATTTACAAAGGGTGTCTGCGTTATTCAACATCTGCATAAATGTACTCATTTGGTCGCTCTTTTAGAGCTCAAAATAAATTAGGGTGGTCCTTAAATTGGACATAATCTTGGATAGCACTCTTTTGATTCAAAACATTGAAAAACAATTTCCTTAAGTTTTTCAGATTTTTATTTCACCCCTTGGTCTCCCTATTTTCACTTTAATGTACTACCTTATTATGGGGTTAGGGTTATTCTTATACCACACTAAAAAAATAAGAATGTATAAATCTCAGACGAGAAAAAATTGTATTGGAAGGGGGGTCTATTTCCCCCCGTTCAGGTGGGATTTGTAATTTCCTCAAAATTCGCCTCAAAACAGAAAAAAAATATTTAAAAAACGGGAACACCTACAATGCCACGCTTTAGCTTTTTTTAAAGCCATGATTCCATTCTATAATAAGCTTTCCAAATAGAATCTGTATTGTAAATAGTTTTTGAAAAATAGTTTTCAAACTTAAAAATTATAAAAAAAATATTATTTCTTAAATTAAAATTTTTTTTAATAACTATTTAAAATAAAAACTTTATTTAAGAATCATATTCTAGAATGCTTTAAAAAAATAAGGCGTGACATTGAAAGTGTTCCCGTTTTTTTTAATAAGATTTTTCTGTTTTGAGCGAAATTTTTAGAAAATTACCCCTCCCGCCTAGAAGAGGGGGAATAGAACCCTTTCTGGTACGATTTTTTCTCGTCTAAACCTAACCTCTACCCTCAGATTGTTTTTTTCACGTTTTGACCCTTATCCCATAACTAGTACTACTTTAATGTGAAAATAGGGAGACCAGGGGGTGAAATAAAAATCTGAAAGAATTAGGAAATTTTTTTTCCATGCAGATCCATGCCTATCCATCTCGAAATTTAAAAAAAAAATCAAATATAAGGTTTCTCTAATGTACATATATAAAGGAACTTAATGGATAGTTATACATGCATAAAAAAAATCGAACTTGAGATTTTGATCAAACTTGAAATTACATACTATGATAAAGATAAAGAAAAAGTGTCTATATGTGTGTTTGACTACAGCACTGGAACGATTTTCCTTGTACATGGGACTAAATGTACCTACAACCCGACATATTTTTCTATTGCCGTTTTTTCGAAATTAAATATATTTTTTGAGTCAAAAATGTCTCCATAGATATTTATAAAACACTTAATGAATTTGTTTTAATAAAAAGAAGGTTAAAAATGGTTACCTCTAATGAAACCATTTTATTAATTTTCGATTTTCATTCAAATGGTTTATAACTGATTTTGTGTTTTAACTGTGCAAAAGCTCCTAAAAACTTTAGACTGCGTGCAGGGTTGCCAGTACGGGCTCTTTGTTGCCAATTGGACTACTCAAACTTTTCACTCTCTCCTTCAAATTGTGATTTGCGATAAATCCTAATTTGGGCTATTTAGTTTTAAAATTGGGCGATTTTATTCTCCTTAAAATTGAGACAGAAAAATTATTTAATTTTTAGTTTCCATTGACCTTTGTAGATGAGAACCTTAAACTTTAGAAAAATCTTTTGGGAATGAGCTTACTTACATTTCAATATTTGCTAGTATCCACACTCTCAACTCTAAGCAGTTTAGCCCACTGTAACTCTTAATTTTTTTTCAACTTTCATCGTTTCTCGACGAATTTTATCGATGCAAGACTTACAGAACGTGGGTAGTAAAAATTATGCAAAGGACAATCTGCAAAAATGTATGGAAGTTGGTGTAGGAACCAATAACAACGAGACGTTTGTTGTTGGAAACGTATTTGCATGTATAACACTTGTCACTATGGAAGCTTATTTCAAATCATTTTTTTTTAAATATTATTCGCTAAACAAGATTTTGTGATTGTGCTTTTCAGTATGGAAAAAATCTTCACTTGTCGTGAAAAATCTGGCAATACTGACTGTGTGCCAAAATTTTTTACTTGCGATATATAGGTACAAGTAATATATTCGTAAAAAAAAATTAACGCGAGATTTAGATCAGACTTCTCATAACGATGATAGGGAAGACGAAAAAACGTTATCTCACAATTCTGTCTATCTGTTTTGTCTGTCTGCCTGTCTATCGGCTACAACAGCCTAAGCAGCTGGATCGATTTGGTGATTCTGCCCACACGTTTTTTTTTAATTTTGTTTAGAACTAAAACAATGGTACCTGCAATGGTAGGTACCTACAATTTTTTTTTTTTTTTTTTTTTTGTGGCAATTTTACCAAATCTTATTTTTCTCAAAAACAGCTCTGCAACTAAAAAAATTTTTATTTATTTGTACCATTAAAAGCATGATTCAAATGCTTTTTTTACCGAAGATAAGACGCAGTCGTATCGAAATTGAAAAACTTTGGCACACAACTTTCTGAGCTTTTCAAACAACTATATATATATATATGTATGTACATGTACATATGCTCATACATTTTCAAATTTTCAAAAAACTATCTCAAATTTAATTACATCAATCAATAGTCATATTTAAAAAAAAAAATATTTTCAAAACAGAATTTTTCTTTAAGAAAATCTATGGACACATTCAAATAAATAAATTTATAAAAACGTTTTTCCTCGACGTAAAAGGCTAATAAGTTTTTTTATTTTTAAACGCTGAGAGTTTTCATAACTGCATAACTAGCCATATAAACGAGCTAACATATAAACAGTAAGTAAAATTGCGGGTGGAATAGCAAGAACTTCTAATAGGCTAGAATTAGCATTTTTAAATTACTTTCAAAGTCTAAGGCTTACACAAGCTTTAAAAACTTGTAACTCGGAATATCTTAGCAAAAGTGATTCTTTGTATTTAAAGTCAACAAAGCTCAAAGCTTTCCGTTTCGACATTGGTGAAAAAACGGATTTTCAGAAATTTATATATAAGTATATAGCCCCTTTTTCGTTTGGGCACTAACTTCAACTGACATTTGAAGTCAAGCTTTCAAGATTAGAATTTTTTCGTAACTTAATCAAACTCACAGCAATCAAAATCAAATGATTTTTAAAAAAATAGGTGCTGTTTTGATGGTGAATAATATCGTACATCAATCTTCTTCTACATTGCATACTTATCTGCAAGGTACATTCCTTAACAATCCATATAGTCGCATTTAGACTCATTAACCCATTTAAAAAGCTCACGTGTTCAACGCGTGCATAAACCACCAACCACCTTATGACCGCCATTGGTATGAGTAAGCCAAGAACAAGAATTGCAAAAGTAATCTAAAAAGTTATGCCATCATCAACACAACTATCCGCAAACGATCCTTAACCCAAATCAACTCACCTTGGATGCATCCAAATGCCTACCTTTACCTTCCTTCCAGCAACAAAAATGTAACCACCATAAAATTACCAATACGAATATCAACAACAAAATAAAATTGAAAAAGCACACCAATAACGACTGTGAAAACCTTTTAATTCTTCCGTGTACCCACATGCTCTTACCTATGTTCCGTCATGAACATTACCAAGTCTGTCCAAGACTCCACAACCATCAAAAGACTAAAAGTGCAGCAGAAAGATATAGAAGAAGAACCTATGCCTTGCACGTGAGCGGAAAATCTTATGTAGCGGAATGCCTATAGCTCCTCACTCTCCCCGCACTATCATCATATCCGTCATACAAGCAAAGCCTGTCCTGAGGACAGGGGTTTATTCCCTCTTGAACTGATAAAAGGATTGTATCCTAAATTTGATATTTGAATTAAATAATAACAACAACAGCTGCAACCACGAGTTTCTCACACTTTTCAATGTTCTTGGATCTCCTAAACGATGATGATGACGAAACCCACACGGCACTCATACACAGCAACAAGAGGAACACTATAAGTAAGTACATTTAACATCATTTGACGAAGGGCAGGTGGCTGCTGCTTCTGCCACTGCCAAGTAATAATGAAAACATCGTGTGGGAAACTCACTTCGAAATTGTTTCCCACGAATCGTGAATCAGGAGTGTAGCATGGAAGCAGCTTGTGGCAAGCAGGCTGCCTGGCCTGAGGATTGAATTCGTCATCCCACCACCATCATCATATCATGTGCGTGCTCTGAAAACACCACCACTCCTATCAAGTATCAACCATCAACTTTGGTGCGTTAGTGGCAATGCTTATCTGGCTATTCTTCGATAAGAACAAAAGGGACAGGAGAGAGTAGCTGATACCTTCGCACACAACCATGTTGGAAGGTAGTTTTTGTATTGCTGTCTTGATGAGTCCAGGCACGTGCAGGTATATAAGGGTGTTTTGATCCCTTCCTTACTCATTCTCAGTTCAGTTATCGAACAGACAACACGGTAAAAACTGCCCTACTCAGTTATAAAAATATTCAAGTTTTTTTTACGTCAATATTATTCATAACATTTATAACTATGAATACCGCCAAGTACGAAATGTCAAAAACATACCAATACCGTAAAGTGATGAAGCCAATGTTGGAGCGAAAGCGACGCGCTAGGATCAATAAGTGCTTGGACGAATTGAAGGATCTAATTGCAGAGTGCATGCAACAAAGTGGAGATACAAATGTCAAGTTGGAAAAGGCTGATATTTTGGAACTTACAGTACAACATTTGCGCAAAATCAAGAATTCCAAAACAACAACAACAACATCATCTGACAACAAGGAGAACTTTAGAACTGGATACATTCAAGCTGCCAATGAAGTTTCCCGCTGTTTGGCGAGCCTTCCACAAGTTGATATTACTCTTGGAACAAATCTGATGACACATTTAGGATTGCGTTTAAATCAATTAGTCTCACAACCTGCTCCTGCTCCAAAGATTAACACACCGCTGAATGTTTACTGTGGTGGAGAGAATTTACACCAGCAAACATCTTATATTCTAAGTCCAGTGTCCTCGGGCTATGGCAGTGACAGTGACCATTCTATGTCATCATCTTCATATTCTTCTATGTCACCTTCATCGGCATTGCTACTTAAAGTTGCCAACAACCCAGTTATTGAAAATAAAAATACTGTTTGGAGACCATGGTGAGCAAACAAAACAATACAAAAAGAAGGTTGCCGCTGCCGGGAGGTATCTCAAGAGTTTAAGGCTGTGCATTAATAGATTTTAATAGAATTAAGATAAACAAAATAATAGTTGAAGTCTGTGATAGGGTTAAAGCTTTAAAAAATACGCATTTAATATCGTATTTTACTTTTACACTAATAAATAAGTTTGAATATATGAAAAAAGAAATAAATAAAATATACCTAATCTAAAAAAACAAAATACTCGTACTTAAAAATTATTTTTTATGTCTATTACATATATTATTATTAATGGATTCATATGTATTTTCAAAGACGAATACTGTATGGTAAACCTGAACATCGATGGGGTTTTTGATGCTGAATAAATTAGAGTTAGCAACTTGTCATTTTAAGCCTTACGCTGCTGTGCGAAGCGAAAATGACACAACGAAATCATAAACAAAAGATTTTGTTCTACTTTTTACTCTGCAGTACGCTTTTTAATGAGCGAAATTCATAAACAATTGAATATGAAGAAAATTTGAAAAGAAAATTCTTCTATTTAAGTGGAGCCACTGAATTTATAATTCAAGTTAAAAGTTCAAATGGGTTCAAAGTTAGATGATAGTCTAAAGGATGAGCCCAACTATCATACCTAGGCAAAACGCAATGGAGTTGAGCTCATTTGAACTTTAAACTTGAATTAGGAATTCATAAACTGTAGCAGATTATTTGGAGAAGTCTACACTCTTTTTTCGTACACAATTAACTACCCAGACCATTTAATGTATGCGAAAAAATGACATTTGTGTTTTTTGGTGTGTATGTATTTTAATTTTTTTTTTTTTTTTTTTATCACAGCATGGCTGTCAATATTTTTTTTTTTTTTACATTTGCAATTGTATTCGTTTTTTTAAATCTGTACAACTGTAAACGTATATTTTCCGCTTCGGTTTTGTGAGCATTTTGTTGTTTTGTTGGAGACTAACTAAATATTTTGTTTCGCATCAGCAGCGTACTAGGCCTTATCATAAAGCTTTGCAGGTTTTGTCACTTGAATAAAATCCCATGATAAGCTCCAGTGGGAATATCATACAAACCCCAATATTGAACTTGATTAAAACCTCCAATTTGTTCATCTAATGAATCCAATACTTGTATGGGTAGTTAATTGTGTGCGAAAAAAGAGTGTAGACTTCTCCAAATAATGAAGAGTTTATGAATTTCACTCGTTGAACAACGAAACGTATTTTAGTATGAGATTTTTCGTTTCGCATCAGCCAGATTCATACAAAAAAAAATGCACGACTGGGTTGTACGTGCTTGCTCTTATAGTTTAAGTTGCTGTTGAACATAAGGTCAAGTGCGTGCGACCCAGTCGTGCATTTTATGTATTATTTTTAGAAAATATTGCTAGACAAGGTTTTTCTAGCATGAATATATAATAATTAAAGCTAGGTAAATAATATGTGTATACAGGACGTCACGTTTCTAATATATCAAGAGCCCACAACAATTTTTGGGTGTGAAAGTTAACCGAAAATGAAGCACATGAGACAAAAACTATATTGAGGCTAATGAAAAAATTATAGTCTTGCAGTACCTACATCAAAGACCCAAAAAAATAGCTTCGGGGATAATTTTATGAGCCTTAATTTTTGATCACAAAAATATGTGTCCAATACCATTTGGTGGAGGCCGTTACCAGACCATTTGAAAAACCCTTAAAAGTCATCTCAAGGGATAATGGTATGAACCCAAATTTTTTTTACACATCCTTAGACAATCTTCCCCTGATTACAAAAATGTGTACGTCTGTGAAGTTAGCAGGGCAACTTTCACCCACGCAAATGGGGACAGTAATTTGCAGTTTTTTTGCATTTTTTGTTTGCATTTCTATTCCCGATTTTGCAGTTTGCCAAATAAGCGTGTAGTCGAGTGACCTGCTAACCTTTCAGTGAATTAAGCAGGTCCCATAGTTTATCTGAGTAACCAACCATGAAAGGCATGTACTGCAAGGAATTGAATAAGTCATGAATAAGTACTTCACATCAAGCCGTTCGGACTCGGAATAAAGTTCCTGCCAACAAGAAACACAGAAATTTATGAGGCAGTGAGTGCAATAATGGTGTAATCCAATTTTTGTTTAATCATTTTTTTATCTTTAATCGCATGTTAAATACTATTTAATTTGAGATTATAGATTTTTGGATATTTCAGATTTAAGAATTTTAAGAAGACAAAAGTATCAATTTTTCCAAAAAATGGGTTACACCACTTTTACACTCACGGCATCATATGAGCGTTGTAAGTCACTAAGCCCTGGTTCTTCACGAGCTGTCACACCACCATATCTATCTCAAAAATGTGACCAGCTAGAGAAATTCTGAGGACAGGTTCGAATACAGGGTACCAAAAATCATCCGAAAAGTTTATTCTGGTTAATAGTAGAGGCAAATATTAAAATTTGGTGAATTTTGCCCAAGTTTAGCAAAATTATGTTTTTTTCCAAGGGTTTTGACAGCAAATTCTGGGCATTTGTGAAAATTTGCAAGAAATTTTAGGTTACGAACCACTCTTCTTATTTGGTGCTGTAAGTTATTGCTTCTGAGATTTCTTGGCAATTTCTTCAATGGTGATGGCGGGCAAAAACGATGGTGCGCTGATGCATTTAAATTATGTGTTTTCGTGTTTTTTTGGTTGTTGGTAGGGCAGAATGAATAAATGACATAAATATGGTAGAAGGATGCACCATTTCTGTAATCATTTAAGTGACTTTCACATGATCTATAACTGGTGAATAAATTTGTTTAAGCGATTCCAAGCGCCAATATCAACAAATTCTTGTTTTAACTTTTTGATAAAACGAGTAAATGGTGTAGAATTTTAAATAGAAAACACGCAAAAAAAAATTTAAAAATTGTAAAATTTAGCGTTTTTATATTTTTGACGAAACTAGTGATATATTTTTTGTGAACTAGCAAACACTATTTGCAATCCACAGCATCAGTACACATTCCACTAATCTGTAAATGAAAAAATTCGTTGGAATTTAACCTCAAATTTTGTAAGCACTCATTTTACTGGTTTATCTTTTATGACAATTCGCGTCTGTCGACGACCTTTCATACTCATGTACCATATACCAAACACAAAGCCAACACCTCAAAACATACAAAAAAAATAATCTTAAATCCCAACTTTTATTCTATTAAGATTTTTAGTGCAGCTACTACTGGGAATTTGATACTCAAAGTTTTGAAACATTTCGTTGAATAAAATAAATCAAGCAAACGCCAGATTTTCTTAGTTATTTATTATCACCTAGTAATGCTGGGCCACCCTAGGGCTCCGTTATATTTCCAGCTCTTTTCCCTTTAAATTCGTATTCTTTCGAAACGAAAGCGTTTAATATTAACATTATTATTCAGTGCTAAATGATCTATTGTCCAAATCTTCTAATTCATTTAAACTGAGGATATTGCAAATACCGGCGACAATGTATGAAATTCTGATCTCAATAGAATTAAAGCTGGTAATATTCAGTTGAAATTAAATACAACTTGGGGATTTTTTTTTTGGTTGGTTTTGGTTACCCTTTCCTGTCGATTTTTTTATCAAATTTTCCAAACCATCTATTTCGATTAAAAAATTGATTCTGAACAAAAAGTTTTGAGTTCCAAATTGTCAAATTTGGCCTCGTTTCCAATGTTTATTACACACATTGAAAAATGGCCCGTGTGAACAGTGTTTTAGAAACGCAAGGGTGAGTTTATTAATGCCCACAACAAACTTATTCAATAATAAAAACGCTTGAACGTTATTATTCTATATAAAAGTTTGCCTTAGGTAAAAGAGGATTCCATGACTTGCAATGAAACACGGTAACGATTTTGGTTAGGTTTTCTTCCTGTTAGACCCACTGGTGGACCCAGGGGGGAGGAGGGTCATGGAGGTCATCACTTCCGCATAGGTCTCATAGAAACATAAGCAATTTTTACATGTTACTCAAAAAATTAGAGGACAGAAGAAAACCTTTTGGGTTATTTCATATTTTTCAGTAGTCTATATTTTAACGAAAACCATGGTAGTTAGCTTCTACCTTTTAACGAAGTTAAACTTCATTTTGATAAAAGAACAGCAAAGAAATATTGATAAAAAATTACTCCTAAAATTATCTGCCCTGATGGAAGCCATACTACGAGTAAACTGTCTGCTCCATCCGACTCAAAATTCTTCACACTCTATAACACGGTGTTCAGATTGGATTGACTACGACAACCAAATGCATAGTTGCCACTATTTTTTTAAATAAATTTCCCTTACTTTTCTTTGACTTCCCCTGACCAATTTTCAAGTTTTCCTTGACCAAATGAAAAAATTAATGCTCGGATGACAGATTTTTAGCTGCCCAAAAGTGCAATCATATATCAATGTAGGTAGTTGTACCAATTTCATAAATAAAATGCATTCAACAACAGAAACTCTTATGGAATGGGTCGTTGCAAATGAAATCGTCAAAAAATTTCGCTGCACTGTTTTAGTTCTTGGCCAAACGTCTTAAGGGTTCCCTCTGTTTACTTTTGTTCGCCGTCGGTGACAATTAAGGCTATAAATTTTAAAACATTTTGACCGAAATGAGGGCTCCCTGAAATTACGCTATAAGATATAATGCCAAAAACAATTTTGGAAAAAAGGCATAGAAAAATTTTGGAATAAATTTTTTGAAAAATTATTTTTGGAAATTAGGGTCAAAAAGTGTATAATCACAGCTTTTTCTGGCCTTATTGCTGAAACTTATTTGACAATAAGGCCAATTAGGCGTAATTTAAAACAGCCAAAATGAGTACTCACAAATAAGGGAAATTGTCGTTTTTCGTATTTTTTAGTGTTGGAAAAATTTTCCCTAACCACTTTTCAAATTCCCTGACTTTGTCTGACCAAAATTTTGGTTCCCTGACTTTTACTGACTTTCCAGTTGAGTGGCAACTATGTAATATGAACACAATAGACTTACTTCTGCGTTGAGAAGTTGAAAAACAAAACACAAATCTGTGTTCGTCAAGGGATAAATTAATTTTGTATTCTATTCCACATTTTAATTTTATTTATTAAATTATTATTAAATGAAATAATTGCAATTATTGAGAAAACAATTGTCACAAAGGAAAACATAAGAAATTTTTTTTTTAGAATACAGAGACGGTAAAGAAAAATAGACTTTGAACACCTTCTTAGATAATATAAGCTGTCCGACAGTCACCATCTGAATATGTCGTAGTTTGACAAATAGGCTATTGAATACATCATTTAAAAAGGAACAATTATGGGCAAGGGTTTTTCTTATTGAATGTGTTTAATGCTTAGCATCATATGCATGTTTTTCTGAGAGAATGGTCATACTAACCACTTTTCAATATGTTTGGCATAACTTAGAAACTAAGCTGAATTTGACAATATAAATTTAACAACTTTTTGTTCACAAGTAATTTTTTGTATGGAAATGGATGGTTTAAAAAATTATATAAGAAAATTTAAGCAGAAAACACTAACAAAGGCCAATGGAAAAATCAAATATTTTAAATTTTTTCGAAAATGGCTATGACTTTTTTTGGAAGAAAGATGCAAAGAGGCATATGCATTTACAAAAAAGGAGAGGCTGAAATCTATGACATGTTCAAAAAGGAGTTTTTAATTGAAATTGATAGAGATATAGACATTCAAACTTTACCATTTCTGATAATTGTTTGAGGTTTTTGCCCAAAACTCCGTTTTTTAGTAGAACATGACTGTCTTATATCTTTTAATCAGCCCAGTCGTTCAGTTTGTAGGTCTGAAAGCATTTAAAAACAGCCATTAAACAAAATTGTGAACTCACTTACTTTTTAAATACTCTCAATAATCAAAATGTTTCATCAAAATCTTGAATTTTAGTATTTGAAAGAATGTGAAATTTGCCATGTAGTAGCGAAAAAGAGGTGTTCGGGCCATTTCTGCCCGTTAAAGTTAAAGTTTGAATGGAATATACATATCTCTCAATTTTGAATTAAAATGATTTTTTTACCATGTCATATTAAGACCTTGAGCCTCTATTTTATGTCCTAGCATTTTTTGAGCATATTCTTGTTCCCAAAACAAGTTTCAAGCAAAGTATAAAAAAAATTAAATTTTTCGATTTTTTTTTGATTGGTTTCAGAAAATTTATTTTTCAACAAAAAGTTTTAAGAGTTTAAGCTTAAGTGTCAAATTCGACTCAGTTACTTTATTCCCCTCATTTTTCTCTTTGCTCAATAGTCTGAAACATTAAGCCATAGTTAAAAGAAATGGGACCCTGAATCAAAAGAAATCATTTCAACTCAAATAACTTAAAAACAAAGCGAAAATTAAAGCAACATTTTTGTTTTTTCAGGAACCCATGGTTTTTATATGCGGTGGTTACAATGAAGAATACGTTGATAAATACGGTTCTTAAGTGGGAGTCCAATACAGTCTTAAGCTTCTTTCGGATCATGCCTTCGATTAGAATAAGGCCATGATATAGATGGACTTTTGCTAAGCACAAGATGTTCAGAAAATTGAAACCTTACTATATTTTTCAAGAGGTTTCAGTTCTGATTTATGTTTCAATTTGATGGCCTCCTCCCCAAACTGAATTCCTGTATCAACGCCTGGTTAGACTTCGTAAATTATGCCCAACTATTCAATTTTTTTTTATTTAATAAGTAGGTATTTTATAATACAAAATCTTTATACTACTGAAATAAATCAGCCAAGAAGAAGACTTGATTGAACTTGTTGAATTTGTATTAAGTTCAGTTTAACTAACGTGGACTTTTTTGTCAAAAAACCACTGTAAACTATTCACAATAAGATGAGAATTCATAATCTCTAAGCTGGAATTTTTTTCCGGGGCCAGGCATAGTTTCTATTAGAAGATTTTTTTATAATGTAAATAAATAATTAACTAAACTAAACTAAATTCTATATATGTATGCTACTGAAATAAATCTGCCACTTAGCATTGAGGATTGGACTTGTTGAATTATTAATTTAAAATAGCTCTTAATGGCCTTTAGTCCTACAAATTGGCGTTTCGTTTTTATTTTTATTTTTTTAAACAAAATAGTCGAGAAACTCTAGATTTTGAATCAGCTCCAGTTGCTGAACTGGGGAGTATTTGGCAAGTTAAATAATTAGTGAATAAATTGATTATTAATGCTTCATAAAGTCAACGAGATCAATATTAATTAAATTCTACCTTATGCCTGCCTAGCCTGCCGATGCTATCTCTTCAAGTCTTTTATTATCCACAATAACTGCTTAATGTTCATATCCCATTCAAATATTTCCATTCTTATATGGCCATGTTAAAATGCACGAGTATACTTTATAATCTTTAACATTTGCTGATTATAATATTGAAACTCATTTATTTCTTTATGATAGGAAAATCCTATGAAAGGCCTATTATAAAACATATTGTTTGAAGACTTTACTTTTGGCATGCGCCGGCTTATTTTATAATCTATTTGAACAAAATTAAGGATCTCATGTTAATATCTACCTGTGTGACACTGCCAACGCTTTGCTTTGTGCAGGTAAACAAGGTAAAGATAATATTAAGTACTTAAGTTCCTTTTTTTCTTATCAATTCATAAAAGGGCCTAATATTGAAAATTCCAGTTTTTCAAAACCTTATCCTCAGGAATTATAACTTTGCAGCCAAATCTGTCATTGCATGGACATAAGGCCAGTCAAAATAACTTCCAATGAAAAATAGTATCACTATGAAATAGTTAACTACATAGTATAACTTTTTCTTTCGGTCTTGTTAGTTATTACACAAAGTGTTAAATTTATGTACTCGTATGTAACTTACTTTAATGTGTACTTTAAAGGGAAAATATTCTTATTTCCGGCTTCCAATAAAATATTGTGCTTCCACGTTTTCAGTCACATTTAATAGTTTTCTTCAGGCGGTTAAGTGTAATCATGCAACATCGTAAAACCATATGGTAAACGTCGGAAAGTTTAAGACATCTTAAAAGAACTGTCAAATTTGTATATGAAATCTTTTAAAACAAATCGTTCAATATACATAACAAGTATTCATGGCACAGCGTAAACTCACAATAAATGTACTTAAGTTGTAAAGTGCGTTAATCTGTCAAATTGTCCATACAAATTGTGACAGAACTACGAAGTTTAAAAGTTAACTATACTTTTCCGACGACTTTACGCTCTTCTATGAATACTCTCAATGCATTTCTTAAGCCAAAAATTAACTATTTTTCATTACTTGTGAAAAGGAACTGAAGTCTCATAAGTAATTTGTCAAGCTACATACTCGTAATGTAAAGTATGTCATCTGATTCCTTATACATATAAACACAGGGACAATCGGTCTCCACAACCTTCAAAAGAATATCTTTCAACTTGTATCAATGATATTTCTGTACATTCATAGACCTACCTTCAAATGACATATGTACATACATATGTACAAAATAGGTAAAGCAATAAAATTTTCTTTCGTTATTACAAAATTTAACTCATTTGTATATTTTTAGGATGAGAAAAAATCTTTTGCGACCCTTAATAAAGCTTTACTTGATCTTCTTATATATTATTCTCTTCAGCGTGCGCCAGCTTACTAATTCTACCTGTGAATTCGAAGAATCGAAGTATATGGCAAATGAAACTGCTGTTTCGCTTTCTTTCGCAAACCTATAAACTATTATATAAAGAAATTAACCCAGATGTGGATTATTTTCAGTTTAAAAAAAGATTAACTTCTTTCTTTTGAGAATCTACGTAAATATGGTTCTTTTGAAAAGGTCTTGAAAATCGTGGAGAACCAAGGTCTATAGTGAATTACGAAACTAAACCATTCCTCTGTGCATGTTTTATTAGTTGGTCAAAAATGGAGGGTTTCTGAATTCAATCAGCTTGGATGAGAGGCACTTTTGCATGACCAAATTTTTCACCTCTTTGCAAGAGGAGATATTGAGAATATAGAAGCAAAAAATGAAAGTTGCTCATCATCATAGGTTCACAGGAAAACTGCCCAATTTATAGCTATAAAAAAGGTGCTTATATCCTGCAAGAATTATCGAGGCAACTTCCTGCTAAACATCACAAATACTGAAATCAGCGGGTACCAGTGTGGCTCCGGGCTTGGCAAATCGAGTTTTGATCAAATCATCACACCTCAGAAAATCCTGGAAAAGATAAGTTTTATCAAAAGACATTAACCCTCCATTGACTTTAAGGCCGCATTCATCGTCAGGTGATCTATAGCATTGAATAAATTCAGGATCACAGGAAAACTGATCTTATTGTGTCACATTCCATTGAAAAATAAAAAAGTGCAGCTATGAAACAGTTTCTCCGATACAAGATCCAAGAATTATCCTGGATCTGGTGCTTGTGAAGATACATGGTACAAATAGGGTGGGAGGTATAGCACTAAACTTTATTAAATCGAGTTTATTCGATGCAATCGAACAATAGTAGTTCTTAATTCGAACCCAGACAATTGTTTCTTATTCGATTGAAATAATTTGGGAATAGTCATCCTTGATTGTATAAAGTTACATACTGCTCGTACATGATGGAATCCCAGGCCTTATGATTAAGGGCAGTATTTTCAAAAAAACTGTCCAGCTGCTAGAGTATGTGAGTAATATTGTTATTATTCCTCATTCCCAAGTCTTTCAGTCACTATATTTTCTTAATTTTCTTCTTAACAACAACTTCAAAGTATTAAAGAAGTTCATCTACCTTGGAATTAACATCCTCAACTGCACAAACGAAACATTAAGGGAGATCCGACGAAAAATTATTGAAACAAATGGATCCAAAACTGCTCATGCGTAAGACGAAGTAGGTACCTATACACGCTTTATGAAACCCTTAAACTGTCAGGCCTGCTCTACGCTGCCCAAGATACCTTTTTTCCTTGTTATCTATCTACATGATTATGTTATCCCATTTGCTCATTTGTTTTAAGTATTTGTTTCCTTTCGGCGAAACGTCACCTTTCTAATGAAATCAAGTCTCGTGCTCATCGCGTGTTTCCGATTAATTAAAATCTGACTCATTGGCTTAATAAATTATGCCCCCAGCAACCAAATAAAACTCATCTCACCCATCGTTCAAAACGAACAGTTCTTGCCTCCTAATACCATGTTTGCCTAAGGATATGAATTATTGAATAGTTAAGTAATACACCCCATACATCAAAGGTTAAAGTAAATTACCAAAACAAAACAAAAAAAGCCAACAATAGATCCCATTTTACCTACTACATATCTGATTTCTTGAACGGACATTCCAATGCAAAGTATATTTATTTCAAAACGTACTTTTCTCATATACTCATCATTTATTTGTGCTATTGCCGCACACGCCAGCACGAGGGTATTATACAACTGCATTCTTCAGTCAGTAAAGAAGAACAAGAACTGTGCTGTGCTGCATTTTTAATATTATCATCATCTTGCCCGAGAACCGTGGGAGTAAAATTTAAGTGTCCTCAAAATTCATTTGCAAAGAAGTAAAAAAAAAAATACGAGCAAACAACAACAGCTGCAGTCTAATGTATACGTTCCAGTAAAAAAAAAACTAAATTATCTGCACACTCATCCCGAATCCACATTGTAACCCTGCTTGATGAAAGAATCTCGTTCTTGCGTTTATGATTAACAAAATAAGGGAGGTCGAAAAATAAAACAACAACAAAAAATAAAACATGTGTCCCGAAATTCCTGTGAGAAACTCACTTTCGGTGTGGTTCCCACGGCCACGAGCCATACCATACGGCTTTTTTTCCCTTCTCTCTTTCAAATAATGTTGAGTCGAAAAAATCCTTACTTGCCCAAAACGTACATAAATATACTTACCGAAGGAAAAACACAAAAAGTATCCTAGGGGTTGATTTCATAATGTTGGGATCAAGTATAAAAGGACCTTGTCAAATCTACAAGGACATCATTCTCAGTTCGTCTATCTTGGAGTGAACGTCTCTTGTGCTTCTTTGAAAATAAATTCAATCTAAAAAAATAGAAATGGAATACGTATCACGAACTCAACACTATCAAAAAGTAAAGAAGCCTTTAATTGAGCGACAACGTCGTGCAAGGATCAACAAGTGTTTGGATTCCCTTAAGCAGTTGGTAGCTGAATTTCAAAGTGATGAATCCATTCTACGGATGGATAAAGCGGAAATGCTCGAAAACACTATTGCTTTCATGAGGAAGAGTAAGTCTGTTGGCCGACAACAACCGACAGAAGTGTCATCAGTTGATAGTTTTCGCCACGGGTATATGAATGCTGTGAATGAAGTGTCTCGTGTCTTAGCCTCAACACGTGGAGTAACTGTTGAGTTTGGCAAATCTATAATGACACATTTGGGTTGTCAATTTAATCGTCTTGAAGGATTACATCAGCAACAATATTTAAATACTCCTGGAGAATATCAACATAGATCAATGAACCCGCTGGTGATTAACATTTCAACAACGTCATCACCACCAATGAGTCCAGCTTCTTCTGGATACCACAGTGATATGGATAGCCCTGTACATTCTCCTGCTGCTGTAAATGTTCAAGTTCCAGCTGCAATCTGGCGCCCTTGGTAATAGTGTGGCATCAACCATAATAGACTGCAGGTTATCTTAAAACATAAAATGAAGACACATTTTCATAAGGAAAGTGTCATCATTATCGAAGCTGTGATACCCATGGATGTGATATTAATATACTTTAAAAGAAAACAATAATGTAAAAAAGAAACTTATTTACTAATAGAAAATATATTTGTTATGTACTTGTTATAAACCATATGACAACTGTTTCCATTACGTAACTTGTTGGGTGGCTTTTTTGCAAAAAAAAACTTTTCTTCTAATTTCCTTTGTTTCCTGTGCATTTATATGTAGGTACAGACTACATTGCTGAGTAAAATTAGAGGGCAGATAGGTTCAAGACAATTTGGCTAACGAAAATGTTATTAAAGCAACCAGAATCAGAAATTTGATTGAGAAATTCCGTTTGCTCAAATTTGAATGTTTTGAAGTTCGTTGGTTTGCTTATAGCAAAAACAATTTGTTTGAGTAAAATTTCCAGACTTTAAGTAAAGCTTAGATACCCCGTGTCATGTGTATAATTGATAATGCCCATTCGTACAGTGAAAGTCACGTTAAAGTACACATACATACATACATGAGTTTTTCTGAAATTCCAAACTGTATAAGCATCAAATGGCTCTAGTCGGTGTTTCCCAACGTGGGGAGCAATTCAATTTTCCAGGGGAGGCCAATTTCCATTTTCCATGAGAAAAAAGATACCACTTCGCATGCATACAGCCAGTACTTCAGTATTTCAGAGAGCTCAGAGGACTCAGAAATATAAACACGATTCCTCAAAAAACATTCTTTGTTTTTCGTCGCAGTAAAATACATAAGAAGGAAAGAAAAAGAGAGTTGTTTTGACTTCTATGTGAGGAATCTTGTTTATAATTTATTCTCCTGCTCTGTCAATGAACGGAGGAAAATTACTGAGTGCTCATGAAATATAAACTGGCTATTGTTTTTTTCAAAAAGTGTCCAGCCTCTATCTTGACTTATTCAAACGTTCGATTGGGCCAACTTGTGAACAATTCTTCCTGCTGTTTTGTAAAAAACAAAATGAAGACCATTAGGAACACTTTACTTACTGAAATAAGATGGCTCTTGAAACTGCAGAAATTTTAAGCTCTCTTAAGTGAAAACCTGACAATAAAAATCTGTAAATCTGGGATGGTAAGGTATTTGTTATTTATTTAATTAATATTTTCCAAAAACTCAAACTCCTATCGAAGCAAAAACGAAGAAATTTAGTTTCGCTACCATTATTGATATATTACCCACAATATATTAAATATACAAATTTTGACAGGTTTCATTGGCTCCAAGAATGTCGTGTGACTTTGACTGATACCGCTGTTAATGAAATTGTTGATCACCTGGAAAATGTATACCCGGATTCAAAAGAAAAAACTTTCTGATTCTGGTGATTTCTTTGTAATTTGAAATCATTCAACTTTTTCAATGCTAAAATGATTTAGTAAATAGGTAAATTGTTGGGGGCATACGAAATTTGAAAAAAGTTTTGGTGGGGACATAGCACAAAAAAGGTTGGAAAGCACTGCTTTAAGTAGAAAAACAAAATGTTCCTATTATTTTTGAAATTTTTATTTCACGCCCTTGGCCTCTCTCTTTTCACTTTAAGGTAGTTATTATGGGGTAAGAGTGATTCTTATAACACGCGAAAAAAATCAAAAAAGTATAGACTAGATTCAAATCTGACATCATTGGAAAAATTCCATTTTTAATACTTCATATGTTTTTTGATACCAAAAAAATTCCCAAAATAGCATAAACTGGCTTTACAATGTATAGTCCAGTAAACTTAGCTTTTTATGTCTACAAAAAATACTGTGTTCAATTTTGTTTCAGTTTTGTAAGAATTTCAATTTCAAAATTTGAAGTTAAAAATGGTTTTTTTTATAGTTTATCACACCTTTTGTTCATCTGAACTAAAAAATACGAAAATATATTTGTACACAGACATGTTTTAGGCCAAACTTTGTGGATTAAGACTCTACAAGACGAAAATCTTACAAAATTGAAAAAAAATGAGCATAGTATTTTTTGTAGACATTAAAACTTATTTTACTGGATTATATATTGTAAAACAAATTTTTGGAATTTCATTGGTATCAAAAAACCTACGAAACCTATTATTAAAAATGGAATTTTTCCAATAATGTCAGATGTGTAGACAACTAAATTAAACCAATATAAATTTTTTAATTCCAAAATATGGACTTGTTATCAATTTTCAAGGGAAATTACACCAAAACAACAAAAGGCCATAACTATTTAAATCAAGTCAACTTGAACAAACCTTAAATGAGGTTTTACTCAGATCACCAAACTGAAACTGAAACTGAAACTGAACGCAAGAAAACTGTTTTTTTAAACGCGGTCTGAAAGGGGCCTGATAACACTTATTAATTTTTTTATTATTTAAGATCATGATTGAGAAGAAAGAAACTGTTTAATTTGAAGTTGGTGTAAAATTGACTAAATACAGACAAGTTGTTTTTTGAATAAGTTATATGTGCTTAAGTTTTATCCACCTATCCTTTTTGTTTGGGTTATTTTGTTTTCGTTGGTGAAGAATATAGCAACAAAAAGAAAAACGAATTTTGACAATAAAAAATTCGAATTTCGAATTTTTTAACTACACCAAGTAAATGATCCGTTGATCGTGTAATATAAAAAATATAATTTCGAGGGACCTCACCACTGGTCCCAATTAAAACACAGAAATTAGCACGTTACAAAAAGTTCTTTATTAGGAGTGCGACTGCACTTGATAACAATTCAAAGACAAGTGAAGCTTAGTCCCTAATCTAAAATATAATTCAATTCGAATTTAATAATTTAAATGATTAATAAGCATTTCCCATGCGGACCCATTTCAGTAGGCATTGCCCGCGCATCAGATTTCCCGGTGGGAAACAATCCAAAGGTGTGCACCGGATACGCGTGTGCATCGTCTGCACTTTATTGTTGGCTGGGTCAATGCCTGATGTGATAACTGCCGCCCCTTCAAATATCTGCGTCCCGCAGATTGGATGATGAACAAGAGCAACAACCTGAGCTTCCGTTGGTGTCATTGGCCCTTGGGGTAGGTCTGGGTATAGGATTTTGTCTTCTACGGAATGATAGTTGTAGCTCTGGGATGTGGACTCTCCCGTAGATTTTCCTCCAGAATAGACAGATGATTACTATGACGGTGAGAATTATGAGAACTTCTGTGAATATAGAAGAGGTAAGATTTGTATGTAATGTTTTAATTAGTTCAATATTTTTTGCGCTTAGGTTGTGCACATATTCCAAATTTGGTATCATCTTTTTGCTGGTAACATTTGACAGAACAGGGGGTAGTGCCTGCGGGATGGTAGTAGTCTTGCTGTAATACGTTTTGTCCTTGATTTGAACCATATCATTGTCCAGTTGAATTAGATAAGTACCTTCTAAGGGAATAGATGAATTTTTATTTAGTATATTTCCATTAAAGTTTGATAAGAAAATCGTATTTTCGCCAATCAGTTCTACTATTTCGTCATTGTTCGTCCTATAGTCACATAATGCGTTACCACCCTTGAGCATTCTAGGTACACATGAGTCTTCTGGTAACTTCTTAAGGGTGTTTTCTTGACACACAGAAGTGTTGCCAATATTTAGGCATTTGTCTTTCAGTCCATATGTCTCGTCATGGTTGATGAGGAGTCTTGAAAATTCTAAGTCAATTTGTGTACCGTTCTTGATTGCTGCACGAGCAGTCACCAGGTGATAAGTCTTTGGATTAATTTTGGGTATAGACAAGACATAGAGCATCAATGTCCCGTTAGAGTAAACCGAAGGTTGACTAAATTCAACGGCTTCTACAACATTCTGATACGGTAAGGTTTCAAGTTCGTTAATGATGGTATTAATTTCTTCTGTGTCCAGAAGATTACTGTTGACAATACTTTTCTTGGCCATTTGGCAAGCCCTTATCAATTCGTTTACCTCCTCCTTTAGAATAAGTACTTTATTTAGTAAGTCCTGTCTAAGTTTGTCCGTCTCTTCTTTTTGTATAGAGTTATTGTATCGCTCAATTATTTTATTGAGTTTTCCAGTTATTTCTTGAGTCATATCAAATAATTTTTCGTTAATCAAATACTGTCGGTTGTTGTTCTCTTCGATATCCGTCTGTTTTCCTAAAAGCCTGTCCCAGTCAGTAGCGTCAGGAGAACCACCTATCCATTTCCAGGCGGTACCTATCCAGTTAATTGACCTTGTTTTTCTCATCTTCGCGTCTCTTAGTTCGGAGAGGCGAGTCTTGATTTGCTTCAGATGATAATTCATAACGAGTTTCATTTCCTCGTCTTTAATGTGATTTAAGACTAATCGTTCAGTGTCCTTTAAGAGTACGTCATATTTCCCTAAGTCAATCACATGTATTAGTTTAAAAAAACCATTCGTCACCCAAGCGTTGCTTTCCTTAATTGTAACCACCGGTGAATCATAAGCGAAAATATGCAGGGTCTGCATGGGATTGAAATAAGTTACTAATCTGTAATATATACAAAATTTTATTACTTGGTAAAATTACATTTTTCTTAAATCTAAAACATGAAGTTGTTGTTTGATTATTTAATATTCATTTTATATTTTTTCTTGAATTCATTCTTTTTTTTATGTATTCATTTATTAATATTCATTCTTTTGTATGTATTCATTTATTAATATTCATTCTTTTTTATGTATTTATTTATTAATATTCATTCTTTTGTATGTATTCATTTATTAATATTCATTCTTTTTTATGTATTTATTTATTAATATGCTCTATGGGCTAACTCTCCATTAAATTTTCGGGGTAGTCACTGCGGATCGGAAGGTTCGTATTAGTCCGTTTTGGCCACAAGGTTTTACAAGGAACCTACTAGGGTACGAGGTCCAACACCACCGCAACTACGATTAAGTAGTTTTTTAAGTGAACCGGCCCCTTGTTTCTTGAGAGATCAACCCAAGGCGTTTCTTTATTCGGACCCAAGTGGTACCATTGCCCTTTTTTTTTGTTTTTTTTTTTTTATTTTTATCTTTATATATACATATAAGGGCTAGGGAAAATATGTGTTCTTTATTTAATATTTTTCAGGTGGGCCTTATGGATCTTTTTGCCACTCAATGTCGTTATAGTGACCTTGTTATCTTTGGCTACGATTTCTTTTCTATATAGAGGCTTATTTTTACTTTTAATGCCTTTGGTAGCCACATAAACGACATCATCCTTTTTATACTTCTTAGGAACCACTCTTTTCAGATTTCTTCTAGCATTCCTAGCATCCATATTTTTCCTAATAATCCCCCTAAGGTCGTTATTAATTTTTTGACGTATGTTTAAAAGGCTTTGATAGTTAATCCTCTGTGACCTATTAAAGAATACATCCGATGGTTTCTTATTTATCACAGAGTGTATGGTATTATTATAGCGATCAACGGCCACGTACACCAGTTCTTTGACGCTCAGATCCTTATATTCCTCTCTGAGGCACCTGTATATTTCTAGAACCGTGGAATGTACTCGTTCTATTTGGCCGTTGACTTCGCTTCTGTGTGATGGGGTGAGATACAGTTTTATTCCCAGATTTTTTATTAAATTAAGGACAATAGGGCTAAGGAACCCTTTCTCATTGTCAGTGACAAGAGTGAGAGGAGCTGTAAAGAAGTGTACCATTTTTATGATTTTTGACCTAATACTAATCGCGGACCTATCTTTAAGATGAAAAAATTTTGAAAATTTTGAAAACTTGTCCACAACCGTAATAAATTTTTCATCCTGAATTTCCATTATATCCATATGAATTATCTCACATGGGTATCTTGGAACGGGTGTTGCTTGCAATTCAGGGTTATTGGGATGTCTGTCATATTTATTACGATTGCATACATCACAGGAGGCAGCGTACCTCCTTACGTTTGCCATCATTTGTGGGAAATAGTACCTTTCAAGGATCTGTTCCTTGTTTTCCCTTGGAGCTCGGTGAGCTCTCCGGTGCTCGTTTTCAATTATAGAAAACCTTCGCTCTTCGTTAGCGACGTCTTCGACTAGCCTTTGTGTTACTCTTATTTTGTATTTTTCGAAATTTTCTAGGTATACATTTTGTAACATCCAGAGGTATTCCTCGGGAATTTTTATACCATTGATAACATTTGGATTAAGATTTTCTCTCAACGCCTCTCTTAATCTTACTTGATCTAATTTCTTAGAGGAAATATAATAGCGATGGAATCCAGGATGTGGTTCCTCGTGGCAACACATGTCCAAGCGGGCGATTCTGAAAACTAATTGGTTTCTAAAAACATTAAGTGGAACTTCAACGTGTGGTATTAAATCTGTACCATCCTGGTTAGCACTATGCATGGTACAAGATTCCTCGGTTTCAGATAGAGATAGCTCACGCAATCCTTCATCAGCAGTTGCAGTCAGTATGTTGTCTGTCACGTCACTTCGTCCCTCGTATGCCGTTTCTGTACTTGTGTGTGTGTTGGCTGTCTCTGTTCGAGAAGAAGAGGAGCCTGAACTTGAAAGGTTATTGACTTGCGTTGGAAGCCTCGAGAGAGCATCAGCCACAAAGTTTGATTTACCAGGTGTGTAAATCAACTCGTAGTTATATTCCTCGATTCTGGCCTTCCAACGTTTGAGCTTTGCATTATAGTTTTTGTTGCTAAGGGTGTAGGTCAAGGGTTGGTGATCAGTGTATATCCTGATCTTCTTAGCTCCGTACAGGTAATTCCTTAAATTGTCAAGTGCCCAGACTATGGCACGAAGCTCTTTCTCATTAGTTGCATAGCCCTCTTCTGATCTGCTCAGCGAACGAGAGATAAATGAAATTGGCCTATCCTTACCAGGTTCACCTTGGGATAGTACGGCGCCAATAGCATAGTCGGAGGCGTCTGTCGTCAAATTAAAGGGTTTGTCAAAGTCAGGGAAGGCTAACACTTCTGCTGAGGTGAGAAGTTTTTTTAAAGTTTGAAAAGCTTTTAATCCTTCGTCATTAAGTTCAATGGCAACTTTCTTGGATTGGTTAGCTCTCACTTGTGATAATTCCCCACGAGTCATATTCGTTAGGGGTTTCGCAATTTTGGCGTAGTCTTGAATAAATCGTCTATAGTAAGACGTAAGGCCAAGAAAACTCTTCAGTTCCTTCAGTGTATTTGGTGGAAGGATAGCTTCGATAGCCCTTACCTTATCTGGGTTAGGGAGGATGCCGTTTGATGTCACCAGAAATCCTAAGAATTCTACACTAGTGTTTAAGAAATGGGTCTTTTCGAGATTAACCTTAAGACCAGCTTCGTGGAGTTTTGAGAAGACGGTCTCTATATCTTTTAGATGGTCTTCTATCGTCTTGCTGTAAATGATAATGTCATCTATGTAGACGTAGCAGATCTTCCCAATCAGTTCCTTAAGCACGTCATCTATCATTCGTTGAAAAATGGCTGGAGCATTTTTCAGTCCGAAGGGTAGCCTAAGGAACTCGAACTTGCCATTCATCGTGGAGAAGGCGGTTTTAGGGATATCTTTCTCGTGCATAGAAATCTGATGGAATCCTGAGGTGAGGTCTAGGGTGGTAAAAAATTTTGCATCGCCAAGACTGGCAAGTGTGTTGTTTATGTCGGGAATAGGATAGGTGTCTGAAATAGTAACGGCGTTGAGACGTTTGAAGTCTATCACCATTCTGTATTGTTTTTCTCCATTTGGTTTGTCCTTCTTCGGAACAACCCAAATAGGGGAATTATAGGGACTTTTTGAGGGTCGAATAATTTTTTCTGCTAAGAGTTCGTTAATTTGCCTCTCCACCTCTTCTCTCATACCGGCAGGGTAGGGATAGCTTTTAGTGTAAATTGGTTCGTCTACACTGGTACGAATTTCGGCCCTCACATTTGTTCTTATTTTTTCGT
This sequence comes from Dasysyrphus albostriatus, assembly GCA_946251815.1. Classification (NCBI taxonomy): domain Eukaryota; kingdom Metazoa; phylum Arthropoda; class Insecta; order Diptera; family Syrphidae; genus Dasysyrphus; species Dasysyrphus albostriatus. The sequence goes on from OX276335.1 coordinate 182,386,105, forward strand.
TATTAACTGGGCCGAAAAGCCCTTCAAATTTTGTACACATAGATTCAAGTTTTAATTTAGATGATTCGGGCACGCTTTTGTTAAGTATGGTCAAATTATTGACCACTTCTGAGGTTTTGTTTTTCAGAGGGATTTTTATTCTCGAATTAATTATTAATTCATTTTTATCTCTATCTATAATTGCTCGAAGGTCTTTAAGGGTATCGTCGCCGATTATTCCGTCGAATGATTGTAGGGTTGGAAGGATAAAGAAGGTTATTTCTAAGTCGCAGCCAACAAAGGCAAAAAATTTACCGGAGATTTTGTCTTTAACCAAGACCTTTCCAGCGGGACTACTGATATGAAAAGGGTTTTTGACAGGATGGGGTACAGGTACTAAGTTTGGCCTAATAAAATTTTTGTTCGCACCCGTATCGACAAGAAAGTGTAGAATTTTTCCGTCTCGCGTACCATACTCTATATATGGTACGCTGGAAACGAGGCTTCTGTCATAAAATTTTCCTCAGCGGGGGTTGTTGAATTCGAGCAACTTGGTTCATCTACAACTCCAGGTACGTCCGCAACCATATGGTTGAGACGTTGTTGTTTTCCATAGTAGTTATCGGATCCCGATCCCCGTTTAAATGGGTTGTTGGGCCGATTCATGTAGTCGACATTTTTTGTTTGTTCAGACCCCAGCTCCATTTTGACTGGGGGTTTCGGTCCTGTGGGGTGTTGGTATTGTTTAAAATTATAACTTGGACCCCATGTATTGTTATAGCCAGGACCCCGACTATTTTGCCATTGCCTAGACTGCATGGATCCGCCCCTGCCATTAGAAAATCTATTCGCATATCTGTTCGGATTTCTAGCTGGCAGAGGGGGTTTCCTATTTGTTCCAAAGTCATAAGCCACAGGCGCAGAAACTATATTTGGTGCTTGTACGTGCACCGAACTGTTCCGCAAATTTATGTTTTGCATGTCTAGACAGACCGTGTATGCCTCAGGGAGAGATTTAGGTTTCTGAATCATCAGAAGCCGTGATAAATCTCCGCTCAGACCCCTGACGAATACGTCCAGGGCCCTGTCACGGTATGCTCCCACAAGAGCATCGGCGGTCTCCGTAGAATAAGTCTCCGTACGGATCTTATTTATAATGAGGGAGAACTGGTGATTAACATTGGCATAAAAGTCGTCAACTCTTAAACTGCCCTGCTTCAACTGATTAAGTTGATGTTCAAGTGTTCGGATATCCCTTTTATCCGCGTAATGGAGGGATAACACTCTTTTAATCTCCGCCCAGTTATTATCGAAAATGTTGTACGACACAAGGGCGGAGTCAGCCTTCCCACGAATCTTTTGGCGTATATGTTGAAGGATCGCCCTGTATAGTGGTTTCGTACGGACTATCTCGTAGTCTTTCAATACGGTTTCTACGCAATGCATCCACGAGACGTACTGGACCGGGTTCCCGTCAAATACTTGAATTTCCTTGACGGGATCCGGGAGCTTGGAGATTTCTCTCAGCTCGTTTTCATTACTTGGCCCTCGAAGTGGCTCAACGGATAAGGGAGATTGAGTATTGTTCCCGGTATTCCTACCTTCCTCAACCAATTTAATTTTATCGTTAATGGAACCTAACTGCCCTAATATTGTGTTTATGACTTCCTTTGTACCTCCCTGTTCTAGCTGAACAACACGGGTTTCAAATCCCCTTAGTTGGTCGAGGATGGAGTTCATAGCCCCCGTAAGATGGGTGACCGACACTTTCAATTCTTCCATAGTGATTTAATGTGATTTTTTATTCAGTTAATGCAATAATTCTTTACAATAATGTTAGTCAATCTTATGTATTCAAAGGAGTGATTCCCCAGAAGAAGGATTTTATTACAAAAAAATTTATCTTCCCTTTCCCTTCACAGAGTTGGTTTAGAAATTAATATGTTTTATTTCTGATTTCTTGCAGATTTTTATTTAATTCTACTTATATATGTATAAATATATGTTTGTATCAAATTAAGTTTTGTATGTAATGCAAAAATTTTAATCTTATATTATTTGGAATGATCTTACATGAAAAAATACATCCAGCTCATTTTGTAGAATACAGTAATCTTGAATTAAATCAGCTTCTTCTGCTCCAACGATGAACGAACAATTTCTTCCACACCAACGCAGTTGAAATATCCACTTGGCTATACAGATTTGTATTTCGTCTCACTTTTTGTAGAATAGTTTTTAAAGTATCCTCTTTGTTTCACAGATTTATATCTCGTATCACTTTTTGTTAGAATAGCTTTTAAAGTATCCTCTTTGTTTCACAGATTTATAACTCGTATCACTTTTTGTTAGAATAGCTTTTAAAGTATCCTCTTTGTTTCACAGATTTGTATCTTGTATCACCTTTTGTTCGATTATCTATATTAACTCAATCGATTTGGTTGCACTATTTTATGGAAGTAATTTTTATTTTATTTTTTCTTTGAGCAGTTAGGTCCCTGCTCGGGCGCCAGTAAATGATCCGTTGATCGTGTAATATAAAAAATATAATTTCGAGGGACCTCACCACTGGTCCCAATTAAAACACAGAAATTAGCACGTTACAAAAAGTTCTTTATTAGGAGTGCGACTGCACTTGATAACAATTCAAAGACAAGTGAAGCTTAGTCCCTAATCTAAAATATAATTCAATTCGAATTTAATAATTTAAATGATTAATAAGCATTTCCCATGCGGACCCATTTCAGTAGGCATTGCCCGCGCATCAGATTTCCCGGTGGGAAACAATCCAAAGGTGTGCACCGGATACGCGTGTGCATCGTCTGCACTTTATTGTCGGCTGGGTCAATGCCTGATGTGATAACTACCATCTTTTTTCTTTAGGTAAATATTTTGTTTTTATATTTTTCACCAAGGGGATGATTTATTTGGAACAGATGAAAGTGCTTCGTTGTCTCGCTTAATATAAACTCTCACACGGAACATTATTTTCTTTTAACGGATTTACACTACACATTCACTTGTTAAAGTGCTTATCAAAGTAAATTTTAGCACTTTAACGGGTCGAACCAGTTAATTCGCACATTAACTAGTTAATGTGTACATTAATAGTAGATTAGATTTAGTATATAGATAGATAGTAAATAATAAATAAATAAATTTGGTAGTGCAACAGCTCGTGGAGAACCAAGGCCTAGTGACTTACAACTCTCAACCATTCCTGTGTGCGTGTTGTTGGCAGGAACGGAGGGGACCTACAATTTTTTGCCGAGTCCGAACGGCTAGATGAGAAGCACTTATTCATGACAAGTATACTCTTGGAGGATTTGTCAGTTCCTCGCAAGAGGCAGTACCTCGGGAAAAACATTTCTGTTTTTAGGTGGCAGCGGCTGGGAATCGAACCCAGACCTTCGGCATGACAGTCCACTAACTAACCATTATGCCACGAGGTACTACGATAGATAGATAGTAGGAGATTTTTAAAATTAAAAAATTAAAAAATGGCAAATTAGCTTAAACCGCCCCTGGGTAGAGGTTCCTTGATTGGCTGGAATGGCAAATATGTTTTGCCCTATAGTCGCTGTAGAGGCTGATTAAATTGCATACTAGGTGATTCGCGTAAGGTGAGAATGTAGGTTGGAAAAAGACAAGAAGAAAATCTTTTCAGATGGGGGCAATATATTTCCCCCGCTTGGTCAGAAGAGGATTTAATACAAAAAATACATACATAAATAGAAAAAATTAATTTAAAAAAAACCGCAACACTTTCAGAAATATTTTGTTTTTGGAAGGTCGGAAGCCCCTGAGCTATATTTCTTATATTTTAATTTAAGAAAAACAAGAAAACCTTTATTCATTTCAATGATTTAAACTTAATTAATTTTTTTATTTGAAAAAAACTGGATTTCATTTATTTATTTTTGTAGATGTTTCTTAAAACTAAACAAAAAAATAAAGTGTTTTAAAAGTAGAGTGTTTTGTTTTAAAAAGTCTTTTATAAACATGGGCAAACATTTTAATATAAACAAATAAATTATATATATCTACATACATAATAGGGGTGTCGGAATTTTTTTTTTTTAAATTCCAAATGGTATCGTGGATCTTGTTAAGGATTTAGAAAGAAGTAATTTTTGTAATGTTGGGTTGAAAGCCCCTCCATTAGGCGGCCATCTCAAAAAAAGGGGTGGAAAAGGGCTTCCACGATATTTAGACGACCCTTAGGCTTACGAAAATTGTTTCCAATTTTTTCGGTAGAAAATTAAATTACCTACAATTTATATTAACATGCTTTTTGTCGTCAAATTCAAAATAAAGAAGTTACAAATATTAAAAGTAGGCAATTTAATTACATCGAGACTATAGGAGATGAAAATAAAATCTGAAAATATCAAGGAAAAAAAATACATATCAAGCCATAGAAAGTACGCATACGCCTGAGTGGACCATTGTTTTACTTTGTAGCAACAATGCTACTCTGTAGCAACAATGATGTTGACTGTTTTGTGCTATTTAAAAGGATTTGCAAAATATAAAGATATTTTAAGTTTTAACATTTAAAATAGATCGAAAGAAGCTTTTTCTAAATACGATATTTGTAAGAGTAAAAATGATTTAAATTTAAAACTTGCAATCAGATGACGATTTATAAATTTACCTCCTTTAGTAATCAGTCTATATTTAACCTATCATCAAGCTCCAGTTTAATTATTTCTGTTATTTCACATTTTTTACCTATTGTTGCCAGCCCATAGATATAAGCAACTGTAAAGCATCCGCCAAAATCATAGTTGTGTCGCTAGAAGTTATAGGTTTTAATATTTTTTATTAACTACACAATTTTGAATTCACAAAACAGTACAGCGCAGTTTTATTTTTCTAAGCTGATCAATTCAAATTTTTCTTTTCAAATTCATTACTATCTAATTAGGCCAAAAGCGGGTACTTATTTTCTGTAATTTATAACTGAACTGATTTTCTTGATGGAATATGTTCAGAGGTGTTACCTGATTTTTAGGCCAAGCTGTTGGGACTGGAGGTGCGAGAGTTAACTGGCATCTTAAAAAACGCGTTTCATCAAATATCTCGTAAGCCATGGTTCGTACGAAAAAATAGTTAATTTTTAATAAAGTTGTTTTCATGAGTTCCGATATCTCAAAAACGGGTTGACAATTTTTTTTTTTATTTTTAATATGAGATGAATGTAGATAAATATTTAATATTTTATATCCTATCGGGAATATTGAAAAAACTTAAATCAAATGAAAAGTATAAGAAATATGTATAGGCAAAAGCTATAAATGAAAGTGTGAACACAAGAAATAAACATATACAAATATTCTATAATTTTTATTTGTTAAGAGTCTGGTGGTTCTTTTTAAAGTATCAATTTTCAAGCGTAAATGCCCACAAACATTTACGCTTGACTTCGACTGATCTTATAAAATTTCAAATTGCCCTCCGCCGCACACACGGCAAATGACCTTTTACGACGACAAAATTATTTACGTTTGAATTTCACCAAAATAATAAGGATATTCATGCAAAAGCATAAAGTTGTCGTAAACGTAGTAACGTTGTAAACTCCGTACATCTGTCAAATTTTCCATACAAATTGAATGAATACATGAAGGCCTTTGGTTAAATACATCAGAAGTAGGTAGGTATTTATCAACGTATTAAAGTAAAAAATCAAATTTACCTTTAATGAACAAAATATTTGCCGCAAATAAATACATACATAACAGTTCAATATAAAAATTTACAATATACATAAACATTTTAGTGGTTACATACGAAATATGGTGACATATGGTTGGTATTTTCCAAGCCCATTATAATAATAGAGTAAGATTAGTAAAGCATGATACCACATTTTCAATGGACAAATTAAAAAACCAAGTTTTTGGAATTTTTGGGGCATAGGGACGAGGCTCCAATTTAAAACAAAATGTCCAACTATCATTGTACTTGTATTGGTTCCTTTGACCTATGACGCTCGGTGTTGTGCATGGACCAAAGGACCATATTTGATAATTTATATTTTTATTATTTATTGTGTATACTTTTTTCGCACAAATATTCATAAAAAAAAATTGGAAATAACTTCCGTTCCATTTCCATTCTGGAAAAAGTCTGAACTTTGAATTGATGCAAAATGCGTTGTCAATAAAAGTAATAGAAGGCTCATTTTCTTGGTAATTTATAACTAATTGATGAATTTATTACTTTGGATAATTATTCTATAAGCCTTAATAAAAATCAACGTCAATAGTCCAGTCAAAATAGACATTTGACTTAGCCCAAATTTCTAATAAGACTGAAAATTGGTATAGACGTTCATTTTGGCAAAGAAAATCAACTGCCAAAAGATTAAGACACTTTTTTATGTAAGACTATTGGTTAAGAATATAAAGCCATTTCATCAAATGGTAAATTGACGAGAATATCGGTTTTTGAGAATAGCTCTTTAACGGTAAATGAAAAGTGGTTCAAGTAATGTTTGTAGTTGTTTTGACCCTTTACATGCAAATGCTTTAGCTTTTGCCCTAACATTTACCGTTAACAAGACATAATTATTTTAAGAATTTGATCAAAAGCCAAAAATTGTGGTTTTCCGTTTTTTACTCGCAAATGACAATGGTGTTCAAAATCAATGTATGCTCAGTCTGTAGATAACAAAATGTTCTACTTACGGTTCTACGGACGGTCCCATACGAGACAAGATATTGTGATTTCAAAATGGCCAAATGTCGAAAATGTCGAACTTATTTCACCTACAATTCTTAAAAAATTAATTTTATCGAAAAGTACTTTATGCAAAGTTTGTAGATTAAGTCCTAAAATTTACAATTCAAAAGATGTAATTATATTAAGATTTTATTAAAAGTTAATAACACCGATTTCCTTCATCTTACTCTTAAATGACAAAGTTGTCTTAAACCAATATATGTATGCTGATTTTGGAGACCATAATATTGTCTACACAATTTCCAAAAATTTTGTTCAATTCGAAGAAGATTTTGCCTCAATTTCTTAAAATTCTTGATAATTTATGGGTATGCAAACAAAACTCATCTAATATATTGTGTAGTGCCTTATTCGATCTTTGCACTTTGGAAAATGATTTCTGAGATCATTCTTTGAAAAAACATTGTATTGTATTTTGTTTCCCGCCTGAGGCTTGGGGACAATTTCTGAAAAACTGACTTAAAATGAAAAAAAATATCAAAAATCCACGAAAACGCGTATAATGATGTGCTATAGTCGCTTTTAAAATTTAATGTTCTGTTTTTTTTATTTATTTTTTAAATAATTTGAATAATTCCCCAGCCTCAGGGGGGAAATGAAATTTTCCCCATACAATGCCTTTTCTTAAAATGCATTCAAATTTTATTTTGTAGATAATTTTATCCTCTACAAAGTTTTAACTGACCATTTTGTTGTAAAGGCAAAAGTGTTATAAAATAAAAACAAAACCAAACTCTTCTTCAAGGTGGTGGCCCTTCCCTACCTCCAAAAATCTCGTTTTTATAATGAGGAACCATACCTAAACAGATACCATTAAAGAAATGTGCCCAACGATTTCATTTCATAACTTGATTCTACTATTAGGGCTATTGTAGGTTTTTATTTAACTTATCGATGTTGACTTATTAAGGGATTATTCCAAGATGTGCAAATATCTGCAGATAAAGATAGTTTCCTTCCAAAAGCAACACTTGGGGCTATAATTTAATCATAAATTTAAAGCGGAACTCCGTGGAACTTTTTTTTAAATGCCTTCAACAAGTCTAACAACATACAAATCTACGATTATCTGGCTCTATAAGCACCTTCGTATGTTTCCTTACTTAATAATAGATTAATGTATTTATATTATATGTCTAATTAAAGTATTTAGTACATGGTTACATCTCTATTTAAAAAAAAAATATCTTCAAAGCCGCACTTGCTTACAACGAGCTTTCACTAAGTCCAAAATAGCATTAACGTTAAGCAAAGTAACGGAAGGAAACGGAAAGGTGGGATAGAACGGTTTATGTAGCGGTCTCACGCATGTAAAAAAAAAACTTTTTTCATTTCTCTATCTCTTGAATAGTTAGGTACGATCGTTTTGCACTCAAAAATGATGTATTTTGATAAATTTGTTTGCTTTTGTCGTTTTAAATCGCCGTTTGTTTGTATTGAAAATACTTTTTTTCAGATGATCATTCATTTTGCAGACTGTATAGTTTTCTTTGGCGTACTGGCGTTACTGAAAAAATGCAACACCAAAACTAATGGGAGATGTATGTTTTAAAAAAAATCCCATTTAATTCAATTGGCACAGTAAAAAACTTAAATTTTACTCGTCCCTATATAAAAAGGGATAAAATTTAACTAGGATCAAATTTAACCAAAACTTTAAAGCAATTGGCACACGGCCTAAGGAAGATTTGTGTACATTCAAATTCAAGTTTTATATTCACCCCTATTACGATTGACAATTATCAGTCAATGATTGATAAATATTGATTGATTGATAAATATTTGTATCATTTGACAATATGATGATGCCGCAAAGGAAGCAGAAGTCTAAAGCCATACAAAGCAGTTTGATTTCTTTAAAAGTACTGAAATAGTACTAAAAAAAAGTATTGAAATTCGGAATTCAATCTCGAATGTATTCGGGATTTTATCTAGACGGGATTTTGCTCATTCGGGATTTTGGCTATTCGGGATTGTGGCCTTCGGTATTCTCATTTCTTTGAATTTCGGATTTTGTACCCTTCCCGTGGTTACTTTTTGTATTTTGTGTCTGGGAGTCACACCAACTGTGGGAGTCACACCAACTGTGGGAGTCACACCAACTACATAAAATAATAACCAAGAGACCAATATTTATTGCATTTATTTGTCCTTCGTTGACTGGACTATATATAAATATAAATGAAACAAAATATTAAAAATAATATAGACTATACAATCTCTATACATGTTAAAGATTTCGACTTCTAGGATAATAAGCGTGTTTTGTTTTGTTGACCTCGTTAATGTGAACTTAAGAAATGTTTCACAAATTTTCATATGCTGATTCCAACAATAACAATGTAAAGCGAATCGCTCTTGAGAATAGAAAAATACAAATCCGCCACGCTTTCTAGAATAGGCCCCCAAGTACTTTGCACATTTTCTTAAAATTCAACAAACCATAAAGCTTTACAGGTTTATTAAATTAGAAAACAGATACAAGAATATATCAGCCTGTATTAAACTACTCGTATATACAGAAACTTTAAAACTACTGAAAATATTTTAGAAAAATTAAATAAAATACATGGTATCTCACGTTACAAAATGTCGGTAACTCACGTTATTTCGCGTTTTCAATTAAAAAGTTTAGTGCTAATTGTACGCCTTAAATGATCTCAGCCATATAATGTTTGTTGCTGGTAGAATATTTTGCAATCTAGTTTTTAAACTAGCGAAAACAAGACGAAAGAAAAGATACATTTTCTATCTTCATATCAAATTTTTCATGGAATTACCCACCTTCAAATATTTCGAAATCCACTTAACTTTTCTACCTAGTTACTGGCGCCCTGAAACAATCCTCAATGTAAAATAAAATGTTGTATCAAATAAGGATACAAAAGAATTGTATCTGTATTGGCCAATATTCGCATTTCGAGGTCAAATCTATGTATCTATTAATAGCCTTAAATAAATTTTTTGGCACCATTTTCTCAAAAAATATTTGACCGATTTGGATAAAATTTTATATGCCATAGTCATGGGGAGTGTGCGTTTCACAAAATTAAACACTGTTTGTCCATTATAGTTAAGTACCATTCAACGGCATAATTTTAAGAAAAGCAAGAATAGCCTATTCATTATTTTTATAGAGTATCTACCTATAGTGAAGGCTTATTACACATTAAAAAAAATTGTTAACAGCAGCGATTGAAAACGGTGAAGAAGTTTATAATGAATGTAAAATAAATATATTGCCAGTAGCCAGTAGTAGGAGTTGGAAGAAGTTTTTGGGGGTGAAAAAAGAGGGGACAATTTTTTTTTGTTGCGTTTTCTGACTAAAGTTGACGTCAAAATAAAAAGTGTTCAATAGAAATGTTGTAAATCAGGAAAAAATCTATAACCTTTATGCAAGTAATTTTTCAATATAACCTCAGGATAATGGCTAATGGATATAAATTCTTTTTTGCTTTTGTTTTTTATTTTGCCGAAAATAGGTTTCAATTTAAATAAAATTGTATCCTTTAGTGTAAATAATTACCACAATTTGTTTAAAGTTTCTGAGATAATTCACTCATTTTGTTCGTAAAAAATACTTTTTTTTTTCAGAAAATCATCGTACAGAGTTCATTCTGGACCCATTTTTGTTTTTATCGTCAGCTTTTATATAAAATAATGATAACATATAAGAACCACGGTCAAAAATGCGAAAAAGCAAACAAATAATTTTACAAGCAATTTTGTAGTAATTGTTGATAAATTGTAAAAATGCAAAAATTAATTACACCGTTGAATTCAACGGAAAAATGCAGAAAAAGGAAACTATATTGCTAGAAAGAGGTTCATACTGTTTTTATGAAAAACCAAACTAATAGCATAGTCGACAAAAAATTTTTGGGAATGGAGGTTCATGTAACCAAAATCGTATGGAATACAAGTCTGGCAAGGGTGACGAAACTAGTTTAATTTATTTGCCTGGGGAATAATTTGGCTATTGAAAACTACCCCAAAATGTTGATAAACGTTTGATTTTTTGATTGTTAAAAATTTTTGTTTCATTATTAAGGCTCTCCCAAACCAACGCCAATGCAGAGCGATTGGCAGCGCATCATTCACAATAGTACAAAATATGACAAATACACAACGCTAAACAACAACAAAAAATCGTTGTCGCTCCGCAATCGCGTTGGGTTGGGAGAGCCTTTATGTAAAATTGGCTCAAAACTGATAATGAGAAATCACACCATTTACACTACACCTACAAAGTATAGCACCGCTATTCAGATATGTATGTATACATGTGGAGTTGGAACAACGGCATCTTGAGCGGCCCGAAGGTTAAAAGGGTTTTAACTCCATTTTCGTCCTTTATGGGGTAAAATTAAAAATGTTTTCGTTTTAAAATATTTTCTAATTTCGGGTAGGTACCCTAGTAAAGATACCGTTTAAGATTTTTTAAATCTGTTAGCTTGTTAGACTATTAGAATCCTTTGATTGACGTTCGTTCACTATCAAAGTTGTTATGTTTTACGCAAGAGAATTTCCAAGTAACAAAGCAGAAAAATATTCGGTTTACTTAAAAGTACATAGGTAATTTTAAAATAAAGCGTTCCTATTAGCAGTTCAAATACAAAACAATTAAATCAGATTTTCATTAATTTAATAATTTTACTCTAATGATGGAGTTTCTCTTAAATGTTCTGGGATTTCTTGAATTTCTACTTTGGTTGCATGAAGAGCTACTCCTTCTGGTAGATTTCTCTCAACATATTCCAAAAATGTGTCAAGAGTTGAACCAGTCAATTTGTGAAAATTAAGATATCGAAAATGCGTCCGAATTTCATACTGAACCCGATGTTTTTTGTAAATATGAACAGACTTTAACAAGGTTATCCTATCATGATGTGCTTTTCGTTGTGCCCAGCTGAAATTGAAAACTTTAATTTTAAAACACAATTTAAACCTTTTTTCAACCATTAATTGCTCATACCAGTTTCCAACCTCAATTCCCAAGTGGTCGGCCGCTGTTGTTGCAAACCAGGAGAAGCTCTTCAAAACTGCAGGATCAATTCCTCTTAATTCAAGTTCCAAGCGGGAATATAATTTATCTTTTTCTAGTGTTTCGCTCGCACCGGGTTTTTTAGAGATATCGCCAGGAGTTTTTGTGACAGTTTCAGATTCTGGGGACAAAGCCGAGTAGCGAGATATCGGGTTGATACTGCATTTGATCACTCGGGTTGTAAGTAGATTTCGTATGGCCTAATTAAATAATTACATTAGATAAAATATTCAAAATATATTATTTCATATATTTACCCCCAGCATGATGTTTTTATCGAAATTAAAGAAAGGTTATGCAAGAAGAAACAAGAAATACAAATACAAAACCGAAAGTGCATGAAAATTTGATAGGCCAAGGAAACGTCAAGTTGGATGTCAAGAGTGCGTTCCGAAGTAAAGAAATATAAAAGTTTAGATTGGGCCTGCACACACGGGATTAATCCTGCCGGGTAGAAATTGGCCGCGTTCGGATGTTAATTCTCAGTTATCCGGATAGCTTTGTGTTGTTGTAATACCTTGTTAAAAAACAGCTGATGACAAATCATCTGTGACCAACTAACAAATCCGAAGTTATCCCAAAAATTCTAGGATACTCAGCAATCCAAAGAGAAATTTCAAAACAACTGATATTTGACAAGAAGTTTGAGTTGTTCATGTTGAGTTTTGCAGTGTCGGGTTTTTTTAAAGGAAAATTAATTAGTAAGATACAGCTAGATAATGGTTATTTGTGACACCTTGGACTCTGCGCAATATGTAAATATAAATGGAATAAAACTCCGTTAAAAAAGTTCAAATTTGTTTGCAAATTAAAAACAATTTTAATTCAATTTCTTTGTCAGCTTTTTTCAGCTAACCTATCTGGTTCTGGTCGTTCACAAAAGTATCGGCTACTCAGTTATCTTGGATAACATATCCGATAGCCGGCCGAACGCACCCATTCACTTCAATACCTACTTTGCCCCATATTACTCGATGATTCCTTTCGTCTATTTTTTTCGAATTTTTGTGAGAAAAACATCTGATCTCCCCTTCACAGCCCTTCACAGCTATTGAATTTTAAAAACAGTAAGACACAAAGAATACATCGTGTAAAAGTCGACTTTCACTTCAAGCACACACGGGATGAGCTATTCTGGCAGACCTCAGATTGCGGAAAGGTGTGTGTGTAGTTTTTTGCTTCGTTCTTCAAATAGAGGTAGGTACTTACACATATACATTTTTTTTACCAGAATACCAAAATTCCGAGTATGCTTGAAGCAGATTTTAGCCCGACAGAATTAATCTCGTAAACAACCCAAATGTTGCTTCGCATTTTAGACATTAAAGTGTTATTTGTTTCTATGGTGCTCCATTTACTCCTTTTACAGAAAGTAAATACCTTATTGGAGCGTTATTGAATCCTTAAATGTTTTCTTGTGCAAATTTTATCAGCTTGACAAAAGTGCGTTCTAATGTTTCTTTAATCTCTCTATATTGCTCTTATGAAATGGCCAAGATACTTTCGCCTAATTAATCTATTATACATCTATTTATTTGATTAAAAATATGTGTTTGCTATATAGCCATACCAATCAACCATTTTATATTTTTCTTGAACAAAGTGTTTTCTTAACTAACCCTGAGGCCACACGAGCCAGTACTGGCTAGCCAGTCGCAATACACTCACACTTTTTTACCGACACATACAAGCCGAAGCAACTGGCTCGTCAACTGGCTTGCTTTTTTCGAAGCCAGTTGGGAAGCCAGTAGAGCAGCCAGTTACAGGGTTCGGCAGTACTTTTTCGGAGCAGATTTGGAAAAATTGGTCTTAAAACTAAAATTGGCTCGCAATTTATTTCACAAAATATTAATAAAATAAGATTCGGGGAGTCAAAGTTTTATAAATTTGCTAATGCCCATTTTATTCACTTGTTTAATGCAAAATTGGATTTAAACTGCATTCCGGAGATCAGTTTAAGTTATTAAATCCAGATAAATACTGAATTTCATATTATTCACTTTTTTGACATTTTAATTTCAAGAAGTGATATCAAACCTAAAATTTTTCAACCAAGTTTAACCAAAAATTTGCTATAATTTTCATGCACTGTTTTAGAAAACGAATTGGCTTACTGAAGACTCGCATGTCTCGCCGTGGTCGTCGAAACGTAGTTCCCAGTATCGTGGTCATTAAGCTCGTCTCGCTATGTTCTCACTATGCACATTTACACGGGAATCTATGCCGTGGTTTTCTCGCTATGGTCTCGCTTTGGTCTTTCCATCACATTTAGACGCTGTTCTTTGCATTGAGCATGTTTTGCCATCATCTCGCTTGAGTCTCGCAAAATTTTTTTTCATTTGAATTTTTCAAAGTGGTTAAAATAAGCTATAGGTCTCGTGTGGTGTGTTATTGGATCCTCTTACCATTCGAGGAGAGAACCAAAAAATTGGTGAAAAAAATTGACTAAGCGGTGAGAAGGCTTTCCCAAACCAAAGTGAATAAATATTCTAGTGAATTCCCATCGCCTCATTGTAATTGCTTTCATTTAACGCCATGTAAAGAAATTCTGACCAATAAAATTTTAGTTTTCTTTCTGATGGTTTCGCGTTGGTTTGGGAGATACAAGTAAAGGCTCTCCAGAACCAACGCAAAACATTCGTAACGTTTTGTTCTTTTGCTAGTTTTGTCGGATAGCATTAGTGTGTTTTTAGTTCATTTAATTTTGAAAGAATAAAATTTCATAGTACTTCTATTTGTTTCCCTAAATTCGGAGTAGATTTATTCCATTTAGATTAACATCCGAACCCTGGCCAGTATAGAAGCAAGTACAGCATGCCGCCTACGTCACAGCCAATACACGAATAGGAAGTTGACAGTCAATGTATGTAGCCAATTGGCTAGCCAGTACTGGCTCGTGTGGCCTCAGGGTAAACTAGAGCCTATTTAGATTGGAAAAATTGAGTCCACACTTGTGAAGTTTAAGACCTAACTTCATTAAATTCACTTTTGTACAAAGGTGAAAAAATGTTTTGTCTTTTTTCAAACAACTACTCAATCCTTTTTTCTCAAGTTTTACAAAGTGAAAATTGAAACACAACTACATCTGAATAAACAGTTAAAAAGCCGATTCATAGATGTCACTCACATCGGAAAAAGTTGCTGAACTAGCCTTTTCTATGTTTGAATGCCTTTCTCGTGTCTATATTCAAAAATTTGAGGTGCCTCAAAACACATAGAAACAACAATAACTTCCATGCTTTTAAAATTGAAACAACAACAAATGAGTCTCATGAGTCCGGTGTTCATATTTTGAAATTTATTTTCCACTTCTCTTGTCCAGAAACTACCATGAAACCGGTCTCTGCTCACAATCTAAACCATAAAGTACTATATTATCTAGAGAACTGAATTCAGGGCTTTTTCTCTTTCACCCTACAAACTGCACTGAGAGAATTTCCTCCATATGGCTGAGAATGTGGTAGCTTCCCAATACATTTTAAATGGAACCACACTAATACAATGATAGCTTAATGCATTTTAGCTCATTAGACTGAAAACAACAAAAAATTGAATCGAAAAAATTGAAAAGGTCACATTTAGAGTTATTCACAATTTACGAGTATTAATGGACAGGGAATTTAAGAGAGTTTTCTCTTAATGTGCTCAAATAAAATTTGAGTGTGTTTTAGGCAAGAGGACAGCTCGGACGCAGACGTCACTGTGGCTGAGAATCCCGTGAAAGGTCAATGGCAGGTACCCCCTCAAGGCGAGTCTGCGGCAAATATCCTGGCATTGCCGATAGCCAAGACTACTTCGACTCCCTATAAAAGGTCTGGTGGAGGTAAACCAACCGAAGTCTGCGCGGATGGCCCAGGGTCCTCCAAGACCGTGATGGCATCCTTTTCCGAAGGTCGCTGCCCGTCAATCGATGGGCCAAAACCGACCCAGGTTAACAAGGAACTTCCAAATAAGCAGAACAAGGGAGGGGATCCGAATCCAGATCTCAAAAGGATAGAAAACGCCAAGAGGGCCGTACGTAGGTATGGCAAGGGTGATCCAAAACTGCTAAAGCTAAGAGACTGGAAGCGCTTGAGCTGGGCTCAAAAACTTCTTAACAAAATGGACCCCAACAGCAAGACCACTATCGACACTAAGATGTCTGAAATAAGAAAAAAAAACAAAGGTGTCTCTCCTCCCAAACTGGCGGTCAGTAGCCCTAAAGTGAGGCCGATAAATGGCCCAAAGCACCCAAGGGCCTAACACACTGGCAGTCAAAGAAAGAGGATGAGGCATAATGACTCGACGCCTCCCATAACGTCCGCAAACAAAAAACACAAGGCTGTACACAGCGCCAACAATGGTACGCCAGCGGACGTAGTGACACAAAGCCTTCAGGTGGCTGTCATAAATGCGGGGAGCTCTGAAAGTCACCTAACTAGTGAGCAGTGGGCTCAGGTGGAGGTAAAGATCCTCGATTTTATTAACACCGAGATTCTCGCTTCCACTAGTTTCGTGCCGAGATTCGGGCCGCTGTCGACAGTCAAGGGGTTCAAAATCATGACGTGTAGGGATGAACCCACACTAAAATGGCTTCGAACTAAGATTGGTGAGATGAAAGGTTTACTTGAGGGGGTAACTCTTAAAGTTGCTCCTAAAAGTGAACTCCCGACCAGACCCAAAGTCCGCATTAACGTCCCGGGCCCTCGCGTATCAAAGGAACTCCTGGAAAACCTCCTTAGGGGTCAAAACTCAGGATTCCCTAGTAGCGATTGGAAGGTTCTGAATATAGAAGCTCCCTCAGAAACAGGACAGGAAGCCATTGTTATGTTAAACCATGATACAATGGCCATGCTTCCGTCAAGGGGTTTCAAGTTGATGGTTGGCATCAGTGAGGTCAAGGTGCGTCCGATGTCGGCTGCCAACCTAAAAAGAAAAAATTTAAAAAATGTTGAAGGTGCTCCAACTAAACCTCCAGCACAGTAAGTTGGCCTCGGCCACCCTGACCTCATTGTTGACAAGAGATAATATTGACATCGCCCTTATTCAGGAGCCCTGGATCAACAGCGGGAGGATCTGCGGACTAAGGTCCAAAGAGTATATCCTCTACTTCAAGAAAGGGCCTACAGAAGGTAACTATCGGACATGTATAGTGGCGAAAAAATCTATAAATCTTTTTCTCTTATCTTCCCACAGTAGTGCAGACATGACGGCGGTGAAGTGCGAAAGAAAAGGGGCTCCGCCCCTGATCCTAGCCTCCGTCTACATGCCAGGTGATTCACCGAGGCCTCCGCCGCCAGATGCTCTTAATGACCTCATTACAGTGACTGGTAAGAACGGTTGGGACCTCCTGGTTTGTTGTGACGCGAACGCTCATCACATACAGTGGGGGAGCTCAGACATAAATAAAAGAGGTGAGTCACTTTTCGAATATATTATAGAGAAAAATTTGTTGATTTTAAATAAAGGTAACGAGCCAACCTTCGTTACTAGAAACAGAGAAGAAGTGCTCGATGTGACGCTTTCCACTAACTCCGATTCTATCGTAGTCAGTGACTGGAAGGTCTCAAGTAATGTAACATTCTCTGACCATAGAATGATAACATTCCATATCAAACACAAAACAGAAAATCCAAAACCCTACAGAAACCCCAGAAAGACAAACTGGGATGCCTTCAAGATAAGAATGGCCACATCTTTGGGTCAATATGAAAATCAGACATTGACAAATTGCTCAGATATTGAAAAACATATCAATGAACTAACATTGGCTATTAATAATGCTTATGAAAGTTCTTGCCCCATTTCAAAAGGCAAAGGTAAACTCAACCCCGTATGGTGGTCGAAAGAGTTATCTGTCCTTAGGAAAAACTCAAGGAGGCTTTTCAATAGAGCAAAACATAGTAATGTACCTGCTGACTGGGATCTTTTCAAGATCAGCAAAAATATGTACAAAAACCGTACAACTTACGCGAAAAGGGCAGCCTGGCAAAAATTTTGTACAGACATTGAGTCAACAAATGACGTTGCTAGGCTCAGGAAAGTTATGTCAAAGGTTTACACTCCTCCAGGTTTTCTAAAAAGACCTGATAAAACCTGGACAGATTCCTGCTCTGAGACCTTAGAGTCACTTTTGAGCACTCACTTCCCAGGATGTACTACTGATTCATCGTCTGCGGATAGAGGCCCTGACATAAGTTTAATCTCTAACATAGGTAACCAAATCATAGATAGCAGAAAGGTGGCTTGGGCCATAGACTCATTCTCAGCATACAAGTCTGCAGGGCCTGATGGAATAATTCCTATTATGCTCCAAAGCTCTAAAGACATAATTGTTCCAATTCTAGTGGACATTTTTAGGGGTTGTATTAACATCACCTACGTTCCTTCTAAATGGAGAGAAGTCAATGTCATCTTTATTCCGAAAGCTGGCAAGCCCACCCACACCGAACCTAAGGATTTTAGGCCTATAAGCCTATCCTCTTTTCTTCTCAAGACTTTAGAAAGACTAGTGGAGACTCACATTCGCCTAAAACTTAATGACGGCATGCTCTCACAGGCCCAACATGCATATATGAAGGGCAAATCTGTTGAAACAGCGCTTCATGAAGTGGTCGGCACAATCGAAAAATCGATCCAATTCAAGGAATTTACACTGGTAGCATTCCTTGAAATAGAAGGGGCATTTAACAATGTTGAAAATAGTGCAATTCGACAAGCCCTCATCTCGATCAGCATCGATCCGTTACTGATAAACTGGATTGACTCCATGCTTCAAACAAGACTCATAAATGTAGAAATGGGTGATACGAAGTTAAAAGTTAGAACATGCAAGGGGACTCCGCAAGGTGGAGTTCTATCTCCTCTGCTCTGGCTCCTTGTAGTCAACCAGATATTGGTTAAACTTAATCTGAATGGCATCAAGGTCGTTGCATACGCCGATGACATTGTGTTAATGGCTTCGGGAAAATTTGTCCCAACCTTATGCGACCTCCTACAATTAGCCCTCAACAAGCTCAGTAATTGGGCCAGCAGTTGCGGACTTAGCGTTAACCCTCAAAAGACAGAACTGGTGTTGTTTACAAGGAAACACAAAATTCCCAACATAAACCCGCCAACCATCAACGGAACTCCACTTCAAGTTTCGGATACCGCCAAATACCTTGGTGTTGTACTTGACCGTAAATTGAACTGGAAAAGGAATATTAAAGAAAGAGAGAAAAAAGCCTCAGTAGCATTCTATACGTGCAGTCGAATTTTTTGTAGAAGATGGGGTCCCAGCCCTAGAACCATTCATTGGATGTACACAGCCATTATAAGGCCAATCCTAACGTACGCATGTATGGTCTGGTGGCCAGCCTTAGATAAGGAAACCAATCTAAAAACCATGACTAAAATTCAAAGACTAGCGTGTATCGGAACAACCAGTGCTATAAGAACCACACCAACGGCCGCCCTAGAAACTTTCCTTTCACTTGCCCCACTCGATCTGTTTACGAAAGAGTTGGCGGCAAAAAGTGCTTTACGACTGCAACAATGTAACAATTGGAAAAGGGGCCTCTTCGGTCACAGAACTATAATGAACTTTACAGACATTGACATTCAAACGGACTATGTTTCGCCGCACATTGATTTCAACCCAGTAACCATGACAGACATCCCCACCAGGGAACTCTGGAACGAAAACAGGGTCATAAATACAAACCATGTTTCGGTCTTCACCGACGGCTCCAAAACCTTGGAGGGTGTTGGGTCAGGTATCTATTCAGATAACCCACCCATATATAGATCAATGAAGCTTCCAAATTTTTGCAGTGTATTCCAAGCGGAAGTGCTGGCAGTTTGTGAGGCCGCGAAACATCTTGCTTCACGTAAATTAGTCAACAAAAATATTGACATTTTCATAGATAGCCAGGCGGCAATTAAAGCCATTTCCTCAATCACCATAAAGTCCAAACTGATCGATAGTTGCCGAAATGAGTTAAGAATACTCAACGCAACTAACACAGTTACCCTAAAATGGGTCCCAGGACATAGGGATATTCACGGAAATGAAATGGCAGATGAACTGGCCAAAAGCGGATCATCTCTTGATCCGAGCCTAATCGTAGCCTCGGTGCTCATGCCACTGGAGGAAGAAAAAAGTAGAATACACCACTGTTTCTTGGAAGCTGCAAATGTCAGATGGTCAAAACCCGACACCTGTCGGGTTTCAAGGAACCTTTGGCCGAACATTTCGAAGAAAAAAACTGAATACCTACTCAAGCTAGGCAGGCCTCAATTATCACTCATAGTTGGCGTCCTAACGGGGCATAACTCTATGGGAACCCATATGAAAAGAATGGGCATCAGCTCATCTGACTTATGTAGAGGGTGTCATGATGAAGAGGCGGAAGAGGGCTCCCTTCACTTCTTATGTGAATGCCCCAGCCTAGCTAGAACCAGGAAAGCAGCCCTAGGAGAATATTTCTTCGATGAACTGGGCGACATCTCTGTATTGCCACTGAAAAACATCCTAAAATTCATTCAGAACTCAGGATGGTTCAGGGAGGCCCCCTACAACTAATACTCCTCATCAAACCCCTCCCTATCCCTCTTCACCACCCACCTTTCACTCTGGGGAGCGCAATGGATCCACTGAGATCCGAGTGAGATGATGCGGCCCGCCGTATCATCACCCCTTCTAACCTAACCTAACCTAGGCAAGAGGGGTACGAGTCGGTTCTCTAGATATATATGACCTAAACTCTTCTTTGTATTTTTCATCAATGTTTGGGGATGTTTTGTTTTCAGTTTGTCATTCACTCAGTGATTTTAGCTAGAAAAGTAGTATTCTTGCAAAGCTTTAGAAAACTTAAGGACCAAAGATTAAAATCGCTGAATTCAAAAGCGTTCAAGGACGAAAAATGCTCAGTGCAATCGAACCCTTAGCAGTACAATTCCCTGCGTTCAAGGATCCAGAAATCTGAATTTTTGAGGCTTCTGATTGGTCAGCTGTCAAAAAAAATCTGAAAATTCAGATGACTTTTCGTTTCGTTTGCTTACGTTTTTCAGATAAAAATTTTTGTCTGAAAATTCAGATGACAGCTAAAAACAAAACAAAAAAACAAGAATCTGCACATAGAAGCTGAACTTAATAGTAGATGCAGCTATTATGCGTTCTGTTGTCGGTTTGGTACGGCTTGTTGTTTTTTTTATGTTTTATTTTCTTGTAAGTGAATAAAATAGAAATAAAGATTGAAAAGTTGTTTTTTCCATGGCATTTCGGCTTTAGTTTTTCTTTAACAAAAAGTGAAAGTTTTCCCCATTTTTATTTATAATAATTACATTTGGTGGAAAAAGGCGATGAATACTTGCATTTGGGAGTAATTACTATTAAGATTTGTTGGTTGCGAGTTAAAAGTATGGCTTCAACTATTTTCAAAAGTATTATAATCTTAATAAAAACAACGAACAAGCTTTTTCCAGTCAACTTACATAGTAACTTCCTCGTCAGAGTCACTTATTATGCGACAAAAAAAGTTCTTCCTTATATTACTTTCAGTAAAATCAGCAGGTTAATACAAGATTTTGGCAGAAAAAAATATATGACATTTGGCTGAAATTTCAGATTTTTTGTGCGTACAACGTTACGTTTCAGTAATGAATTTTCAGATTTCTGCCGATGAACGCACCCATTTACTGTCAAACTTTGGCAGCCGCTGTACGCAAAAAATTGTTTAAAAAACTGTCAAAACTGCAACAAGCCACAACAATAAACGGCCGATTATGAAATAAAAATTTTAACTAAGCTTTAATTTCTTTTTTATTTCAATTTGCTAAAAACAAATCATTTTAGATTTATTTATTTTATATTCATGAGATGTCTGTTAATATAACTGTGAATGGAAAATATATAAAGAATTGTCAGAGACATGATTTGCTCATCGATCCTGACCGAGCTAAGAAGGAAATCGAAAATGAGCGTAGAAAAATGCGTATACAGCAGGTACAATTATTTAATAAAGAATTTATTAACAATTTGGCATTACATATATACACATTTTATAAGGTTCGTGATGTCTCCAAAAATATTGCCAAAAAGGTGAGAACGAATGTGGAATTAGAAAAAGAAAACCAACTTAAGAAAATCGAAGAGATCAAAGCCCAAGAAATGGAAATGTGGCGCCAGAAAGTCCTTTCCCAAAAGGAAAAAGACTTCCGATCGTCAATTTTTCAAGTTGGTACAGCACACCGTGCTGCCCAAGAAGAAAATAAAAATATTAAACGAAAAAATGAACTGGGTAAGATGGCTAAAAAATATTGTAAACCATCAGAGAAAACGGCGCCAAGGACTAGAAGTGTGGGCAAAGAAAATGTTCTAAAAAATGCAAACGTTCAAACTGATATAACTGGTAAATGCTATCCAAAACCTGGTGGAGCTTTTAAGAGTAAAAGCAGCACTGGTTTTGCAAATAAACCTAAATCAAATACTATTAAAATAACTTCAGAGTGGGAAGATAATTCCCTTGATTCGTCTTCTTATTCTTCGCAAAGTAGTTCCTTATCACTATCAGAGTCTGAAAATTTAATGAAAAGTGAAGAACTTAATCAAAGAGAACCAACATCTAGTGATCGTGTTACGAGAACTGTTCCAGTATCAGAAGAGAGTGATGTTTCTTTGATAGATAGGTCAAAAGTAGACCACATTTCCAATGAATCAAATATAAAGTTCTCTAGAGCCCTACCAAAAGAAACTCCAAAAGCTGTTAGATCTACCGCAGTAAACAAACAAGACAAACTTAAATCAACCACTGAAAATGCTTTAACAGCACCTTCGACTTCAACTGCGGCTAAAACACGTTTTACTCAAATAAGTGATATCATTCGTCAGCAAAAACTTTCTGATAAGCTAGAACAGCCCTCTGGTGACAAATGCGAACTGGATGGGAAATTGAAACCCCAAAACTTGCCATCTAAATCAAAATCTCCATCGCGTTTGCAAAAATCACTGAAAGAACCCATATTTAAATCCCCTAGTAATTCCAGACCAGTTAGTACACAAACAGCGTCTAAGACGAATTCAAGTCGAAGTACAAATACACGAGTACAGTTTTACGATTACAACAATAAGTTCCATAAGCAATACGATCAGCCAATTTCTGCAGTCGAAGCACATGAGTTAATCAGCAGATCACAGACCGAAATGAATGCTATGGAATTGGCCGCACTAGAAGCTAAATCGCGAGAATCCAGAGAAGTTGAAATGAACAAACTTAGGTAAGAAATCTATCTAAATCGCACATTTATTAATTCCGAAAACTCACCAGTATATTCCTTTGACTTAAAAGCAAGGGTGTTTTTTTTTTTAGAATGATTCTAGCTTTAATCGTGTCAAAATAATTTCAACCTCTAGCAGCGCTTTCCTTCTGCGTTTTTTTTTTCTGTTTCTAGTTATTCAATGACTAGATACGATCGATACGGTTCGTCGCGAGTTGTCTCACCGCCAAATTACTTCTTTATTTACATTAATTTTATTTCCTAGAATAACTGAATAACCCACGTCAAAAGCAAGAGAAGTGCACTTTTTGACGAAATATGTTCTTGATGCAGAAATAACAAACGACGACTGACTACATTCCACCTTTAATAGATGTTAACAATCACTTTTCAATTTTAATACGCGAAAAGCATGGATGGGAACCCAACTCACTAATCAGTGAAAAGGGTATCCCCTTCTACACCGGTGAGTCAAAAATGGAAGGAGGAACAGGAGCTAGGGTGTTCTGGAAAACTCTTAATATTAGAGAATCATATAAACTCCCAGATGTGTTTAGTGTCTTTTAGGATGAGATCTACGCTTTTCAAAAAGCGTCAGAAATGGTATGAAGGAAAAACTAAGCTCATCGGAGATAACATTTTTCGTGGAAAGCCAAGCTCCTATCAAAGCAATAGCCAGTGAGACTATAAGATCCAAGGCAGTAGCAAAATGCCGAGGCAGACGGAATAATGTTTGTAACACTAACCAAGTCAAACTCTACTGGGCTCCTGGACATTGTAATATAGAATGGAATGATAAAGCAGATGAACTGGAAAGGAAAGGGTCAATAGGAACAGTAATAGCTTATTGAATGAGGCCAAACATTCCCATCGACGTGATTAAAAGGAAAATAGACCCAATAACGAAAGAGCAAATCAATAACACCTGGACGTCCAGGAACGATAGCCTTATCTCTAGAAGTTAATGGCCTAGAATTAATGAAAAGAAAACTCAGTACATTTTATCACTGAGTAAAAAGAATATTAGAATCATGATAGGTGTATAATGGCAACGGGTCATTGCCCCAGTGGTACAATGGCCACCAGACTGGGTGTATTCGCACCCGATGTCTATAGGAGCTCTGCGACTGTTCAAACCTCTAAGCAAATCGCATGCGTCATTTTGGAAACAGGTTTGTGGGAGAACTGGACGATCTAGCACATGTCTCAATGCCAAACATGATAAAATTCATAGAAAGTACAGCGAGCCTATTCTAGAAAGCGCGGCGGATCGAATTGGAAGCGGAAGCTCAATTTCGACCGTCTTTGCTTTCGGTTATTCCAAAAACGAAAATGAACGAAAACGATCCTTCGAGTTTTCTCATTTGAGTTCCAAATAATTGCAGTTTGGTCATTTCAATTCCAAATAATTACAGGTCACTCCCATTTTTACTTCCACTCTCATTAATATATCACCTGGGGGTCAATTCTCGATCTGTGAAACTGTGAAGTGATAAATATGACAACGCCTTCACGCCAAATACGATCTCGAAGTGTGAAAAAGGAAAACATGTATTCATATGATACAATGGACCAATAGGCTCTGTGCTGAACACGTCCCACCTAACCTTAGCTAACCATCAGCCCTTTTCTTTTGCACGGTTGCGTGAATGTTTGTATTATTCTGCTACCCGTCGGACGGAACTTGATCAAATTTAATTAATTAGATTCTCTTGAGAATTTTCATTTCAAAAAATTATTTTAAGAGAATTGAGCAAAACACCCGCGCGAATAGAAAGTTTTGATCGAACCATATTGGAGAATAAGGTTGTATATTAGAAAAACGCAATTTTGTGCTGAAGCTGTCTTTTTGCACCACACATAAAAAACGTGAAAAATGCAAAAATTGTTAGATATAATGAATCTTTAGAGATTAGAGTCTCAAACGGTGCTGCAGCTTAGAAGATACGTTATATCGAAAAACAAGAGTTCGTGTCATGATTTTTAGGTGTATAATGTTTTTTGATTTTTAAGAGTTTTTTGTATTTTTCTCAACATTCCAAAATATGGAGCTAATAATAATGAAGTTTTAAAATAAGCAAGAAACTGAATAGAGAAACGCCAAAAATTGCACTCATTATGTATGTGTATTTAATTTTTTTGTCGGTTCAACAAATGTTCATATGTTACTGTTTGTATTAATAAAAAATACAAATAAAAAAACAAAATAATTAGTCTAGACAACAAATTTTGGGAGTGGAGTGAAAATGTGAGTATTAAGCATGTTTTATTTTCAGGGTTATAATTTATTGATTTTTAAATGTATTCGATTGTTAAGAATATGGAAAAGGGTACAAA
Source organism: Dasysyrphus albostriatus (assembly GCA_946251815.1). Classification (NCBI taxonomy): domain Eukaryota; kingdom Metazoa; phylum Arthropoda; class Insecta; order Diptera; family Syrphidae; genus Dasysyrphus; species Dasysyrphus albostriatus. The sequence goes on from OX276335.1 coordinate 182,411,453, forward strand.
ATTCTGTCTCTGCACATCTATCAAAATTGATGAAAATGGCGAATCCAGAGGTCATTTTCCTTTAAAATGTCAATATTTAGTTTGGGCGTACGCCTTTTTTTTAACTTTGACTGAAAGTCAATTGCTAAGAAATATGCATATACATTAGGGTGCTCCTTAAACTGGACGTAGTCTTGGATAGCCATCATTCGATTCAAAAGATTGAAAAACAATTTCCTTAACTTTTTCAGATTTTTATTTCAACCCCCTGGTCTCCCTATTTTCACTTTTAGGTACTAATTGCGGATAAAGGATTATTCTTATAAAATGCGAAAATAAATCAGAATGTATAGATAAGATTCAGACAAAATTTTCCCCCCATTCGGGGGGGAGGAGTAATTTTCTAGAATAATGCCACGCCTTAACTTTTTTTAAAGCCACGATTGCATCCTACAATACGCTTCTTAAATAATTTTTTTATTTTAAATAGTTTTTGAAAAAGTAATTTTTATCTTAAAAAATATAATTTTTGTTTTTTAATTTTTAAGTTTGAAAATTATGAAAAAATTAGGAATTTTTTTTCTATGTAGAACTATTTAATGCCTATCCATCTCAGAATTTCAAAAAAAACTTAATATAAGGACCCTAATATACATATTAACACATATCACAATTTTTTATTTTATAGACAAAAATCTACTGAACGATGCCAGAAAGCAATGGAAAGAGAACAAGTTCGTCGTGCTTGTGAAGAATTGACTGCTAAGTTAGATGCTCTTACCAAGCATCGTCAAGTTCTACCATCCGATGTAAGTAGGTTATTATTAGTTGTTGTTTAAAAATCTTAATAATTTTATTTTTTATAAACTTTTCTAGAATCATCAGTTTGCTTCCCATCGATTAAACCAAATCGATAAAGAAAAAGAAAGTAAACTTAATAATGCTGTAGAAGATATTCTTAGAAGACCAGCCGTTATAACCTGTCCCGTTATTGATCGTCAAAAAACCGAAATCACTCATACAGCAGTTCGTCAACCAAGCAATCAAATTAATGGTTTAAACGTAGAATCAGCATTTAAACAAAATGGCAATAACTCTTTGAATTCGTCTGATAGTTGTTGCTCCATACTGTTGGGTTATGTTGACGATCAAAGTAAACAAATTGCTAATGATATTCAAAAATTTAAAAGGCAAAACGGAGAAACTGATAATGCGAAAGCTGAAAAGCTACAAAATCTTCTCAATCGTATAAACAAGTTACGTGAAAACCTCATGAAAGAACTTGAACAATTATCAGTTGCTGACAAAGACAAAGACCGTGTCCAAATGATGCTGGATTCAATAACAGATTTTAGAAAAGAACATGAAAATATTTTAATCGATGATAGCGCAAATGATGCAATTAAAATTAGGGAAAATAATCTGAAAAAGAAGGAAGCTGTTTTAGAAAAAAAACTTAGAGAATTTTATGAAATACATAAAGCTGCAAAGGGAATGAAACACTTAAAAAGTGTTCAAGAACAAACGGATAAACTTCAAAACAAATCACAGAAACTAAATGGCCCACAAGAATCTGAAAAATCGATTAAAAAGAAAAACATGAAACAAAACATGCTAAATGATCAAGCCAATTTCCAATATCCAGTTGATACCAATAAAGATTGGGCCCCAGAAGAAACACAATCTAAAAACGTTAGGGAGTTCCAGCGAAGAAATAATATCATAGTAAGCGAACAAGGCGAAGAAGAATCTTCAAGCTCAGAAGAAGATTCAGAAGATGAATTTGTTGACCGACGGACACTTTCAATAAAACAACAGCCAGTCAAAATTGTCATTAAAGTTAAGGGTGATACTAAAACAAAAAAAGTAAACAAAATACCTTCTAAAAGTCCAAGAAAACTGTCTACATTAGTTCAAAGTCCAGCTCCCAAAAGAACTCGCCGAAAATGTGCAACACTTCGTTCGATCGATTCCAATTCAACTTCCTATCGAAGTCTTCCTAATAAAATCCACAACAATGTTGCAAAAATTTTGAAAAGTGTTCCCACCACATCGAAGACGCAAGTTCTTACACAAAATATATCAGAAACAGCTAGCGAAGAAGAAAGTGAGAAATTAAAAAAAAAAAGTTCCAATCTAAATCCACTGATGGCCCATTATGTTCAACGATTGCTTGGCATGTCAAGAACTTCCATCAATGCACTTGGAGTTACCAGTTCGGATATCGAAACCCCTTCCAATTCCATTATAAATACAACAGCAAATCTTTCGGCTGCAGAAACAGAAAGATTAGCATCAAGCCGATTGGAAAATGTACAAAAGTTCATTGTAGATAACTACAGTTTTATTGGAGAATTGGAAGAATCTCTACGTCAGTCCAATTCAACTGATTCTAGCCTCAAGACTGTCGAAGTTGCTTGGAAAAGAGCTCTCAAAGAAAATAATAGTGAAAACAAAGGTGTTGAGATAAAAAAGCCCCTCAAGCCATCTCTTAAGAAACCATCTAAAAACCAAAAAACTCATTTCAAGGAAGATAAAAAACCAATTTCAGTTGTTGATAAAGCAACTCAAAAGACAGACAATTGCACCCAAAGAATTGCCGAGCTTACAGAGATGATCAGCAAAGTGCGCAGAGAAAAACAGAAAATCCTCGAGACAACACTTTCGTCTGCCAGTGAGAATGGCCGAAATTCTACCGAGTATTTAGATTTACCAGAACGTCGAAATAATAGCGATGAATCCACTAGTAAAATTCTCGATTCACTATTGGTGAAATCTGTAGACACTTTACAAACAAAATCGCCTGAAGCAGCTCCACACCTTGAGAAAGATAAACTAACAGGTATGAGTCGAGATAGTGGGATTTCGTTGTCAAGACCTTTAACAGTTCAAGAGTCACGTGAAAGTCCTATTGATGACATGCCTCAAGTCCAATCATCTACAGAATCGCTTTCTGGACAGTTTAAGAAGCCAAAACCTCCTATTTCTATAGCTCGCTATAGCCCGCAACTTCCCGAAGATATACCCCATGAACTTTCGACTATTTTTGAAGTAGACACACCAGCAACATCCAGACTTAATACATCAATTCAAGTTCCTAATGCCCAAGACTCTGCTATCCCAGTAGATGGCCATCAAACTGATCAAATCAGGTACAGAAAGTTTCCCTCATTTGAAAACTACGCCAGAATTAATAATTTAGACATGACGCAATTTGATCCGGAGTTCAGTGTGCAATTCGAAAAAGAATTCAATGAATTTGTTAATCTTGCAAAGGAGGGTAAGGGTGTTGATTATGAGGAATTTACTTCATTTAGCAAATATCTTGCAAAATCCTCATCCATGGAAAATAAGGAAGCAGCTGAGGAACTTCTGGCGTCACTAAAGTTAGCAAATCTTTCCTTTAAGAAATTTCCCACTAGGAAAGAATATCTAGAAAAAATTGGTGTATCGAATTCTGATTTACTTGACTCTCAAAGTTTGGATAATGTGGAAAAAAGTAAAGAACTCAATTCAAACAGTTCTTCATCTTCATCATTATTAAACATTGAAAACGAACTCAAACTGCGAGATATTTTATTGAAACCATTTCAGCAATACCCGATACAAAATGATGAAAAAGGATCAAGTTCAATTGCAAGTTCTTCAATAATTTTAAAGAGCAAACAACAAGCTGACATTTCAGGTATTAGACAATTTACTTCAGGCGCAGTATCGACGGATGAGCAATCAGCTAATCTAGAAGAAGATTTAAAGAAAATTGGCATTAAGTGGCCGAGTACCATGAAAAAGAAGACCATGGAAACCCAAGCTTTAAGCAGCAGTACTTCGTCGAATGTGGAACAGGCTGCATTTACACCCAGAAGAAAACATAATGCTGGCCAAGTGTCTGAAAACAATTTGCATAAGGTATGTAAGTGCATTTTCTATTCTGAATCAAAATTAATAACTTTGTTTAAGCGAATTCAATCGGCTCCTGACACAACAACACATACCGAAGATGGTGGACAGCAACTTAATCTGCGAGAATTTCTTAAAAAAGAACTCCTTAAGCGAACTGCTACCTCGTCCCTTTCATTCAGTGACGATTCAGTGGCAAGTTCCATTTTACGCTCTATTCTTGGTTCAATGACCCCATCCAGTCGACAACAGCAGCCGAATGAAGTAGGAGTACCTGCCCTAGATCGTCACAAAACATCCACTCCAATGGCTTCCCAATCACTTTCATCTGTCAAAGTTGGTAGTAAGTCACAGGGAGGTACTTCATCAGTACAATTGTTTTCAGGAGAAAGCCGACTTTCATCGGTACATTTTATTAATAGTTCCAACGACCTTAACAATACTGCAGTCAAAAATGGATAAAGAAACTAGCAAAAGGATATATTATTGATTATTTAGTTTTGTTTTTATTGGACAATTTTGCAGTCTAAATATTTAGTATTTTCTGTGTTAGCTAAAAATTTATTTAGTAGTTACTATTTTTTATGAATTTTTGTTAAACTATTTTTGATAAAAGAATTTACATTTATAATTTTGTATTAGTGTTAATATAGATGCCTATGATATAATTATTTGTTTGTATTGTCTAAAAAAGACGAAAAACATTGCTAGTCAGATTCAGAGTGACTTGCTTCGAAATGGGGAACGTGAACGATGCTCAAAAGTTTCGCTTGGAATTTTTTGTTTTGGTTGGTATTGGTTGTTATTTTATTCAACGGGAGAATGACAATAAGAGGAACAAATTCAAGGAGATAATAATATATCGAGGAAACTAATGTAATTTTTCATCGTTGAATCTTTTTCTATTTGTTAATGTTTTGTTCAAAAATAGAGATCTAATGACGAGAGATGCTATCTTTTTAGCTTGAGAGATTTGATCTGCATTAACCTATATACCTACATACATGCAGACATTCATTCCATCGCAATCGGAAATGTTCTACGAATCCCGAAAAATCTATCACAGAATTCATTCGGAGTTTCGTAATGGAAAATCTTCTACGCATTTTGAAATTCGTTAAATTTGATACCATAGGGATATTTTAGTATAGAAATATGTGAAATTACTAACTGACTCACTAACTAAAGTAAAATCATACAAATATTTACATATATAAACAGCCAGTTAATGTTTCTTGAGTGCCCAGTATTTTTCCTCCGTTTTTTGACAGAGCAAGACAGTAAAATATAAACAGTATTCCTCACATAGAAGTCAAAGTCTTTTCTTCTTATTAGCCCAGGACTTTCACTTCGAAAAAATTCCGACAAAGCTGAATTTTGGTAGAGACCTTTGTTTTGACGTCTTAAGCATTTCCTGAAAAGTTCCCTAAATTTTTTAGGAGGGTTAAAGGGGGTAAAATTCAGTTTTTTTCTTAATTTCTCCAAAACTAAAAATGTGAAGTTACAAATTGTAGCAAAAAAATTGCACAAAAAAAATTAAGATACTTTTTTTCATACAAGCAATAGATTCTGAAAAAATCATGCAAAAACTTCATTATGGAGTAAATTTTGTCAAAAAATTTATTAAAATTTCATTAATCGATGGGCCAAAGTTTTGGTACGATTTGAGTTTGGCTAAATCTCCTCTGTATAAAACCCGGTTTTTGGGACGCCCGGGGTAAGGGGAAAATCACCATCTTGATAAGAAAGTGATTTGGTTTTTGTTCAACAACTTGATGAAAATTCCTTTTACAACAAAATCATGAAAGAATAACATTTAGACAATCAGCCTCATTATGAGATTTACATGGAAAATATTTCACGTGAACTTCTGTTGGCCTAAAATAAACAAAAAACTAGCAGATCAACAATTGAGCGTCTAGTGGAAAAATTTGAATCCACAGGCACAGTACAAAATGTGCCCGTGCCAGTGAGACAAAGAAGTGCCCGTAGTGTCGAGAATATTGCTGCCGCTGAGGCTTCAGTTGCAGAAAGCCCAAATGTGTCTATCACACGTCGTTCTCAAGCGTTGGGCATCTCTGTGACGTCGTTGTGGCGAATTTTGCCTACATCCTTACAAGATTAAATTGACACAAGAACTGAAGGCGCTGACAACCAGAAGCGTCGTATGTTCGTGAATTGGGCTGAGCAACAACTTGAAAATGATTCGGATTTTCATCGAAAAATCATCTTCAGCGATGAGGCTTATTTCTGGCTGAATGGCTTCGTCAATAAACAAAATATGCGGTATTGGTCAGGCAGCAATCCACACGTAATCCATGAGTCATCATCGCATCCCGAAAAAATTACGGTTTGGTGTGGGTTATGGGCCGGCGGCGTCATTGGGCCGTACTTCTTCCGTGATGATCAAGACCGGCACGTTACTGTGAATGGGGATCGCTACCGTTTAATGATAACCGAATATTTTTGGCCCCAATTGGATGATATGGACTTGGAGGACATGTGGTTCTAACAGCACGACGCCACAAGCCACACAGCGAATGTCACAATCAATTTATTGGAAACCAAGTTTGGAGAACGTGTGTTCGTGTTATCTCACGAAATGGTCCAGTCGCTTGGCTGCTTCAGTCGTGCGATTTGACGCCGTTAGGCTATGTCCTAATTGGAACTCATCGTACGACTGAGCAACAAGCGATGGTTGCTGCATCCGACGATCAAAATATCAAGGATCAATGAATCCATCAATGTGTCCTTATTAGAATATAAACCCGGTAGCACGATGAGGTATAACAGTCGCACATGTTTGTTTTGAGATCGCTGAAGCTAAGTTTATGCGACCGACGCTACAAGAAGTAGTTTCATCGCTTTAAAACAAATGAGTTCGTTTTTTATCGCACTACAATGCAACGGATTTAAGAGAAAATTTGATAAACGAAAGTTTATTGCTACTAACTTTATGGGATACATTTTGGGAGTGCTACAAAAATAGATGCAATGCATTTCAGGTGGGAGTTAAAAATTTAAATTGCTTTGGATTTAGTTCTACATTCATTTATTGAACTTCGCAATCGTCATATTTCACGATTGGAGTATTTAAAATAAAATTTCTTTTCTAAATTTAAGATTAGTTGTAAACATTTTGTTTACTCACCCTATTTTCTGATCAACGTTGAGGTTTTGTGCAAACTTCGAATAGAAACCACATTTAAAATTAACTTTCGTGGTCGCGTAGGAGCGATCAGTAATAGGACACACATTTTGGTAGCGCTTTCAACAAGCGATGCGACCGACCGTAGCCCATCGCTGGGTTTCGCGATCCTTGTCCAATTAGGACGTAGCCTTAGACTATTTCCTGTGGGGCTACGTCAAGTCTATGGTCTATGCCAACAAGCCAGCGACGATTGATGAACTTCGTACGAATATCGAACGTGAAATTGCAGCAGTATCGGCCGATTTATGCTTGAAAACCGTTTTTTTTTTATTTTAAAAAACTTTTGTAGCGCTCTTATTGAAAAACCTGATATATGCTCTATCTCTGTTCTCCGTGGTCTGCTCCTATAGTAAAAAATTATGTACTTAAATCAACTTTTCATTTGGTATGCATTTCATTTCTGTTGGTTTTACGCCCAGGCTCCATACAATTTTGCCCATGGTCCTTTAACGGCTTTTTTATCTCAGTAGCAGGCAAGTGGGATAAGGCCTTCGAGCAAAATTAATATTTTATTGCCCGGGGTTCAGGTTTTTCATTATAATACTTCGCGTTTGAAATTATTTTTGCAGAGACTTAGTGTGTTTTTAAATTCCCGTATAAGTTTCACTATAAGAAAAAAGTTCCCGATTGATTCGCATTGCAGTGTTTACTACGGATATAAATATGTCAATACTATTGGGTTTCAAAGTCCTACCTTAGAACTTGAAGTTAATATACTTACTTAGGTTACTACTATAACCTTGCAAACACTGCTACTTTTTTGACCGCTAAGAAATATATTTAAGAGCATTCAAGTGACATTTGGAAAAAAACCTCATATCACGAACTTTTTTTCCTGAAACAAAAGACCAAATGTTTTTGTACCAAAAAAGTAGTTGAAGGATCTTATTAATTGCTTATATTTAAGATACAATCGAAGCTGAGGGTTACACTGCTATTGTTTTGACCTCAACTGTATGTATAAATAAAGTAAGAATCTAGTCTGAGAAAGATAATTTCTAGGATCAAGAAACTAAATTCCTGAAATATCTACAATAAACATTGGTATCAACGCAGAATTTCACATCCTACGACATATCAAAAGTTCTCTCAAATTTTCGGGGAAAACGCAGGGGAGGTCAGGGGTTCAGGTTTACCAGTCTGAAATATTTATTTTGGTTCAATCTAAACATACGACGCAAGATTTTATGGTATTTTTTAATAATCAATCTAATTAGATGTAAATTAAAATGATGCTACAATTTTTAAATAACGTATAGAAGCTTTTATTCCAAGTTTCAAAAAACTCAATCCTTACACAAAAATGTCCATAAGTTTTTTTGTGACAGTCAAATACGAAATACATAAATCAAATAGTGTTGTCTTCGATAGTTTTGATATATAATCGCTGAATAGTCAAATGTAATCAGTTATATATTCGGTTGTAATGACTTTAATGGCAAAAGTTAAAATTGTCGAGTTTAAAAAGTGCGGAATAATAGGACGAGTTCTAAATTCACGTAAACCTAATTCACAATAGGAGAAAGCATTCACATTAAAAAGTATTTATCTTATGGGTAGCGATTTTTACCTACTTACCTTAAAATATTTTCAAAGAAAAGTCTTTACATTTGTGTATATTATGTTTTGTATATTTATCAATATATGATTAAGGAAAGAAAAATAAATTTAAATTTCGATTAATTCAACAAAAAAAAATAAAAAGATACTTGAAAAAAAAGTAATATGTATGCTAAAAAATATAATCAAAAATGAAATCTCTTTGAGTATAGAATTATTTCTTCATCTTTAAATTTCTTGTAATGGTTAATAATTCATTTTTTAAGCTGATTTCAAATTCCTTGTGCTGAAAATACATAATATTTATTATATTTTATTTTTGTATCAGTCAAATTAACTTAAAATGTTATTAAACACTTCTTGAAGCAGTTTCGTTTGCCATGAAAGTTCATTATTTATTATGAAAATTTCGGGTTTAAGTGTAATTTTCTTAGAATATTAGCATGAAGATATTTCCTTTTAATTTTTTTTATTTTGTTCAATCATTTGCCAACTATGTATTTTGTTTGTGTTCAAAACTATTTATAGATTTTTCTTCCAAGAATATGACAAAATAAATGCATGTGAAAGTGTACTTTCAAGAAATATGTAAATAGTAAGACTTTCCAAATTAAAATAAATTTTAAATTTTGTATTTAACAAAATATAAAGTTTTAGATGGTATTTAAATTTGTAATTGGTACCACACTACTAATGACTTTTCATGTTTTCCTTTATTATCGGCCCTTAAATTAAAGGAAGGTAAAGGTATTCTTATTATTGTATTTTTTTATGAATGTATAATACTTTTAATCATTATAAATTTGTATTTAAATCGCATGCTAGTTTGAAGGAAATTTTCAGCTTGGTATACATTCTGTCAATTTTGTTTTTAATATGATTTTTTTATAAGTATCACAGACTTTATATCACATTTTGTTTTAACTTACCATTATTTGAACTTTAGTTTAAGAAGTTATTTTTTTTTTATTAGAGGTTTTTTAATTAGTATTGTGGCTACAAAACAAAACATCCATAATTAGCATAAGTCATCCAAAGATTAACAAATTCTATGGCAGTTTGATTGGTTGTTCATCAAAACCATGTTTCTTGAACAAAGTATGATTTAAAGGTTAGAATTACTTTAAGAAATTTTATATATCTGGGATTAAGGCTATATGCTTCTTTTATACTACACTTTTATTTAAAGTCCACCGCTTAAACTACAACCAATGGCTGACAAAACGTCATTGTTGACCCGATCTTTTTGTATATTATACATTATAAATAGTTCACATTTTATTTTTCTAAAAAAAATCAATTTTATATTAAATATAAAATGGGCAAAATTGGTTGGAATTGATGACAAGGGGAACACAATAAATTTATTTTTTATGATGTACCCCTATTTCAAAACTAGTTTGATCGTATTAAAAGAACACATTACGATCGGAACTTTTGTAAAGTACCAAATTCTTTTTAAAGAAATTTTAAATTTGTATCCTTATTTTTAATGCAGTTCTCAATGTATTGGGATAACACTTTTAAAAAAATATTTCTTTAGTGGTCTTGTGTTTTTCACTGTTTGCTATACAAAATCTTCACTTTTGTCATTATATTTCCGTTTTTTAATTTGGCCTTTTTTAATAAGAAAAATAATTGATTGTTTTTTTTATTTAATTGGTCCGAAGAAATGTTTGTATTCAAGATTTTATGATTTTATGTTTCGTTTTATGTTTTATTTTGTAGTTTTTTTTTTATCTTTAATGTTAATCAAAACTTATAATGTCTGGTTGATTATGTGATTAAGTTTTAATTATTGTTTTTTAGTCGAAATGCTATTCCGACATTATAATAATGTTTAATATTCATTTCCATTACTAATGAAAGTTTTAAATTTAAATTTAAAAGAATTGGAAAAATATGAAACAAGTCAATTTTTCGAACCAAGATTCTTCTTAAATATGTTAAACTATATAAAGTACAAATTAAGTATTGTCTTAAAAAATTAATCAAAGATTGTTCGTGCTTTTAGCTGTTTCGAATTAAAAATCATTTCAACCAACACTTTTCAATAGCCGTTCAATTGAAAAAAAAATTATAGAATTTATACTTATGAAATTTGTTTTTGTTTTTCTTCTGTTTTTTGTTTCTCTCTTAACAACTTTTTTGGGTTAACAAAGAGGAGTTTGTGAAGTATTGTACGTATTCGAATAAGTACTTTAGCCAAACAGTGTATTATATTTTAATAACCATCAAACTTTCGTGTTTGTTATTTAATAAAAAATGTATATGCCGATTTAATCTGTACACAACATACCGAAAAAAATACACCTACATATATAAGAAGCTAAAGTTCTATTTTAGTCAAAAAATGTTCGAGATTAGAATTTCAAAACATTCGGAAAAAAAGTTCCAAACAAATTTTTTTTTAATATTTTCTTGATGTTTGTAAGCTTCTTGCCATTGACTTTCCTCAAATATATCTTTTTTTGTGACATACTTCCTCAGAAAATTCTGGGCTGAACCCAAATCAGTCTTTTTATTCATACATACGTATTTCATTCTTTTATATATGCATATGTATGAAATATTCAAAATCTGATATGTATGTACTTGAACATATTTTGCTTTTTTCCCAAAATGCCAACTTGACAAAATAGTTATTTGAAATAATGTATGAAAGTTCTTATTTTAGCTTAAATTGCACTAGGTTGACTTTTTGTCATTGTCTAGTTGCTTTTTTATTTTATCAGATTATAATAGATTTTCAAACGAATTCTCAGAAATAATAATTTAGTATTTAAATAATAAATATTGGGTAGAATTTTTTAACATATTATGAAAATAATATTATAAATAATTTAATTAGTGTTTTTGAATTTTCGTCGGTTGATTTGGCATGGAAATTAATTATTTATATTAAAAACTATAACGAAGACTTTTTAATATGTAAATATATGTATTTACTTTTTAATATCTCTTAACTTTTTTGTTGACCTATTTAATAGATGAAATGTATTTGCCTCTATGTAAACGAAATAGAATTAATTTTCTTTTTTTAGAATAGGGAAAAACAAAATAATTAATAAATGCAGTTTAAATAAATATTATATATAGCACAAATGTCCAAGTTCAAAAAAAGTTAAAATTCACATTTAAAGATATATAAAAATTGTAGTTATTACCACAGTGTTAATTACTTTTCATGTAACTCCTTTTAGTTTTTCTTCATTAGAATATCCTTCGCCTGGAATTATAAGATTGTTCGTGCTATATTTCATTTCGTAATAATAATAAAATGATTGTAATTATTAATAGTCCATTTTAGGTTGAAAGTGAAACACTGAAAGTAGTTTTCAGCTTTTTTTAAGTTTGTTTGTATCAATATCACAGATTTTATATCACAATTTGTTTCAACTTACCATTATTTGAACTTTAGTCAAAAAACTTTATTTTATTTATAGTTTTAATAAGAGATTCATAAATTAATGTTTAACACTACCGCAAGGTTGAGATTTATGAAGCAATTATGTATTTGATTTTATGTATAAGAATTTTAATATAAAGCACACCAGTGCCATTATTATTTAAGTTTGGCATTTGTTTATGATTGTTTTAGTTAGTTTAATATTAACATGTTTGATCATTCTGCACGTCTTTGAACACGAATGTTTTTTGCACTTCATAAATTGTTAATAAAATTTTAAGATATATTGGATATACTTAATATGTTTGTTAAAAGACGAAATCAAATAGCTTAATTATTTTGTAAATCTCCAATTTTGTGTATACCTTACCTTACACAGATACACTTTTCAGAAAATACTAAATAATATCATTGTAAATTACTTCTTTTTGAACATTCGTGGCAGTTGGAATTTTTTATTTAAAAGTTGATTTTATCTTTTCCCATTTTCGTATTCTTTTGAGCCCAAAAATGTTGTTATTTGTTTAATTAAAATTATTGTTTTTTTACTCAGAAAAAAAAAATAGTTGGAAAGTAACTTGATAAACCTTTTAGGTACAAAATGTATCTTCTTTTATCAATTAAATCTCGTCTTTATGAAATAAAATTACTTATGATCACAAAAAGTATAAAACATCGTTTCACTTAATAGAAGCGACTTTTAACATGTAGTCAGTTGAGATAAAAGCAGCAAAATTATTTAAATTATTAAAAATATTTTGATTATTATGCCGAAATTCAAAAAATTGTTAACCGTAAAATTCATGTTTTATATAATTCTTTAAGAAATATAGTTTTTGCCAAATATTTTTATAATACTTTAGAATTTAAGTTTTTTTGATAAAAATCTATTTCAGAAATGTGTTTTATAGCTACAGCATTAATTTAAATTTGTATTTTTCATCTTTGACTTTTTAATGGGAATATTATTCGTTTTTTATTTAAACGACCAATGCTATTAATTATTTTAAATATCTGCCAACATCATCTTATATGATTTTGTTTAACGATCAATTTATATTTGTACGCTTGTCGTAGTATTTATTATTAACGGATTGTTTTTAATTATTATTTATTTATTTTTTTTATTTTATTGAGTAATAGGTTTTTCGATGAATTTTAATACTGACAGTTAATGTATTTTTTTTTTAACCAGTTGATTCAGTTCTTCAATCTTCTAAAACTAATGAATTATATATTTCGATATAATAAAGCTTTTGAAAATAATTCTTTTGTAGAATAACTTCGGTTTTAGTAAAGCCTTTTTTTATATACATTAATTCAGATTTAAAATATTTTAAAAATTCTTACCAAAGTTTTCTTTTCTTTTTGTTAAAGCACAAATTATGTCTCGGAACACAAAATTGGCGAATTTGATTATGTTATATAACCGTTTAGATCCGCCTAAATTAATTTCGCCTGAAATGTCAAAAAATTTAGCTTATTTTAATGTCATTCAATACATATTAAACGTTCGCCTCCATAGTTGCCACTATTTTTAAAAATAAATTTCCTTGATATTCTCTGACCTATTTTCAAATTTTCCTTATCAAATGAAAAAAAAAATAATTCTCAGATGACAAGATTGTTACTTCATTTAACTAATCTATCAATGTAAGTAAGTAGTTGTATCAAAATCATTAATACAATTAATTTAACAACAGCAACTCTTATGGGTCGTTGCATACGAAACCGTCAAAAATTGTAGCTATACTGTTTTAGTTCTTACTGGTTCCAAGGAAGGTAATTATCGCATGTGTCAGCTCCCTAATTTAACTGTTTTATAGTTTTTCTGTCAAACATATCTTAATGCTCTAGATGGAATTATAAAGCTAAAAGTGTAAATTAATAAACGTCAAATGTTTCCGCATCACTGCTCTTTTGCGATGCTGATGCGAGACGCAGATGATGATGTTACAATTGGAACAGCAACAAAACATCAAGAATGTTTTCGATTCTTTTTTGTTTGAAGTTTGCGAATCACTTGATGCAAGTTTGCAATTATGAACACGTTACGCAAAAAGTGATGCGGGTTTGATGCATTATGAATGTTTTGCGGAAATAATTGTGCATCATCTCTGCAACGATGCGTTTGTGAATTTACACAGATAGTATTTTTATGCAAAAAATAAATCAAACTCACATATCAATACGAAACAATATCAAACACGGTGCTGAAAATGAGTATTTTTTGATTTTCGGGAATTTTCAACTAATTCTAGTGTTTAGTATTAAAAAAGCTAGTAAGCCTTATTATGAGTTTTACATGGGAAATATTTCACCTGAAAAATGTTGCTCAACTACTGTGTTGCATGAACTACTCTTGGCGTAAAATAAACAAAAAACTTGCGCAAAGATATCAGTACCATCTGTTTCCTTTCTTTCGCCGTCGATAAGGGACAATTTTAGCAATTTTCAAATTACGAAACATTTCGACCTGGCAAAAAAAGTACGTTTTTTTCACTCACACTCGGCCAAAAATTTAATATCAACTTTTCCGCGTAGAATGTTGTTCACGTGAAAATCATAATAAGGCTGAGTATTTCTCAGATATCAAGATAAAAGAAGAAATAAAACTTCAACCCACATTTTATACAAAAAATCCGTGTTTGAAGTTTTCAATTTTGAAAAATCGTACTTTTTACTTTGAACTTGCTGAGGGTCACATCTTTCACGGCTTCATTTAGCTTCTATTTCGTGGTTTTTTTCACAAAATGCAAAAATCATTGTCAAAAAAATTAAAAAGAAAGTACATGTAGTCCGGTTTAGAAAGCGCGAATTTAAAGTTTGCGCTAGTTACCATAATTTACAGTTCTATGCGAAAAAAATGTGTCCCTATTCTGTACAAGGCGAAAAATGTGTGCCTGCCATTGACTCATTTACTTACAATTAATAAACCATAAGACAAGAAAATGGAAAACTAGAATGATATGCTCTATATCTGAAAAATAAACAATGATACGATGTTAATTTAAAACGATGCTAGAAGCGTACAACATCCGCAAATGATAGGCAAACAATTTTAAGGATTTTATCTAACGCGTGGACCCCATTGCAGTTTTGATAAATTCATGTATAAAAGTTGATAGTTAAAGTATTGTAAAGTAGTTTTATCTCCTGAAATAATGTTTAATTTCACTGGACAAAATCACAGTTTTTATTTTTGAGATTTCGAACGTTCGATTCAGCGAATCGCAGTCAGAATAGAGGCCATAAAAGTTAAATTCGTTCAATTGGCTCAATGCCTGACGTGATACCCAACCCATAATTTTTCAATCATAGTTATAATAACTGTCAGTGGAATAAATACGATCAAGGGAGAATAGGCAATTTCGGGCGTTAGAGGCCGTTAATGAAATTAGTGTCCAATGAAACTTGACAATAGTGAAGGAACAACTTTCACTATGAGGGTTAAATCGCATTTCATTTAGAAAAGAAAATATTTCAATGGTAATATTATGCAATTGCATACAGCAATTTTGCATAGTGATTATATTATTAGTATGTGTAATATGTTATCCTTAATTCAAAATGTGTCCTGATATTATAATAGTGTGTTTTGAGGGATTCAGAACCTCCCCAAGGTCACGCTTCGGATTTGAACAGACCCAGTACGAATTTTCTAGTTCTATTTTTGAATTGGTCAGAAGCGAGAAACATAGTAAAAGTTTATGTGTTAAAACAAAAATGCATTTTTTTTCATTTTTGAAGTACACCACTGTGAAAAAACTTCTGCTCGGTGATTAATGGACTTAACCCAATCCAAAAATAACAAAATCGATCTTGGCAGCTCACGCCCATGTTTCATACAAATTTGCCCATTCGTCTTTGAGCTCTACCTGAAAAACAAGTAGAAGTACTATCTGATCTTTGACCGACTTTCTAAAAATAGTTTTGGCACAAAAATCTAGCACATTCATTCTTAATTTCAAATTTGTCTTCTTCAAAAGAAGACAAGTTGACTAATGTATGAAATAAATTTAGCATGAACAACGTTTACTCCAATTAAAAGTTCAAATGATCTTAACTACAGAGTACGTGTCGCCCAGGTAGTTATGGCTTTTATTAAAAATATTATTTTTTCGAAACCGAGACGATTAGAAATCCAATTCTTTTATTAATTTCATGTAGAAAAGAAGCTTAAGACTTTATTATTGTTTTGGCAAAGAGATTCAATTAGGTCCAATTTTTCACATAAAATTACTTTTAATAGATTAATTTTTTGAAACAACAACAATAACTTGTGTGCATTATCAACGTATTATAGGCTGGAGTTATAGCTATTTCACGAGTGTCAACTCGATCACCAGGCTCCTTTAGTGGTGATCGTGAAATAGCTATAACTCCAGCCTATAATACGGCGGTAATGCACACAAACTGTTGTTGTTCATGCAAAAAATTATTCAATTTAAATTGATATATACTTCGCAGCGTGTATTGCATTTGTGTGGACTTCCTTTTTACACACAAAAACCCTACTTATTACTTTTAATATTTCATTGATAATTTAGTTCAATCATTGAAATAAGATAAGTCATTTTATGTGGAGAGTTGGACTCATTTGTTTTTTTTTTTATTTTTGACTAGAAATATGTAAGTTTTGTTCATTATCTTTGCATTAAAAATTATATTTTTCTTTCTAAACGTCTCCAAATTGAAGAACAAAATGTTCAATGATGATGATCTAAGACTCAAATTTGTATTTATATCACAGCAGAGGAGATAGTGAGAATTTTATTATTTAAAGGGAATTTGTTAATTTCAGAGGCTTATGCCAGCTTGTTATTTAATATTAATTAATATTATTTCTTTCAGCAATGAACAAACACAAATGTATGCTATATAAATGCTTCGATATGGAAAGTAATAATAAACAAATGCCCGTGCTAAAGTTTTTTATAATACTGAATATGAAAAACAAATTGAAAAGATAATTCTTCTTTTTAAATGGAGCAAATTAATTATGTATATCAAAGTATTTTTTTTTAAGCAAAAATATATTTTTTTTAAGCACACTTTTTGAATGCTCATTAAAGGACTTTAAAAATATGGACCTAGTTCAAAAAATTCTCATCATTTTTTACACGTTTACCAATATTTTAAGAAAAGATCTACGTGTATTTTTATGCGAACTTTCAACTGTTCGGTGGCACGTTTTAACTTTTACATATTTGCTATGTATGTTTTTTGTTAAGTACCTTGATTACTTTAATTGAATCACACTCAAATGAAATTCAAGCATTGCCAAAATAAGCGCGTAATATGAGACAAAATAATAATTTAAAATCATTCATTTATGTATATATACATATTTTGCAAAATGTTTTCTCAGACAAAGTTATCTTTTGAAATCATGCATACAATTTTTTGTTCTCTTTTAAGTGTTTTTAAGTCAGTTTTTTAACATATTAAATGAATGTCTAATTATGTTTAAGTTTTCAATACAATTTCAAAAGGATATAAATATAGCTATTCGATGATAAAAGTTGCTTGCTTAAGCGTTTCGGCTTCTCAATTGTAATTATATTGTAAGGAGATTATTAAAATAGAATTGAATAAAAAAATAGTAATAGATTCAAATTATAAATATAACATAATTTTTCACCGATATATATTCAAAACGAAACAATAAATTTAGCCCAGAATTTTGTTTTCATAAAATATTGATATGAAATATACGAATAAATTTGTGCATCACACCTGCATGCTAATCGAAATAAGTGTGGCAGTATCCTTTTCATAACTTAAATTTGTATTGCATGTATTGGATAAAAATACAACTCATTGATGTTGCTTGAGTTTAGTTTTAACTGTTGTCTTAAAATTATTTTTTTGTAATAACTAACTAAACTTTCATTTGAGCGAGAAAAATAGAAATATTAAAAAATATGTATAGACTAATATGATTCATTAGATTTTCCTCATCTTACTCAATTTTTAGTCTCTTTTTCTGGAAAAGAATAATTTGTGACCTAAGTCTATTGCTTAACGTCCAAATCGCATTTGAAATAATTTATCGTGATCTGATTTTTTTAAATTTTAACTTATTAGTTTTCAAAATTTCGTTTATTATAAACGGAGTTACTTAATTTCTGAATTTATCTGATAAATATTTTTCTGATCATTATTTTTTTTATAAATTGATTTAAAACAATTTAAAATGTTTGTTGCTCTCTTGTTAGTTAA
This sequence comes from Dasysyrphus albostriatus, assembly GCA_946251815.1. Lineage (NCBI taxonomy): Eukaryota > Metazoa > Arthropoda > Insecta > Diptera > Syrphidae > Dasysyrphus > Dasysyrphus albostriatus. The sequence goes on from OX276335.1 coordinate 182,429,737, forward strand.
AAATAAATACTTGGAAAAATTACTTTCCTGTGAGTTGCTCTCAAAAAATGTTTTCCTTCAACTCTGTGATAAGATTTTATCCGCCTCTCTTGGACATCATTAATAATAGTAATTTGTTAAAATACGAAGTAAATCTTAGTTCTTCTTGTTAATCAGTCACACTTATATCACAGCCTTTTTTAATCACATAAGTACCATCAAGGGTGGAATAAAAAATTGTAAAAAAAAACAATAAATTAAAATTAATTAAATAAATAATTTCAATAAAATGTACAAAATATTTGTTTTGAAGTTTTTGTTTCCAATTTTGTGTTTATTGAATTTTTGTTGTTTTTTTTTCTTTTAAATTTTAATAGAATATTTATATAATTAAACTTACAAAGTAATTTTTAGCGATTATTATCAATCATAATATTTTGTTTAACTAAGACATGACTCTTATATAAAAAAGAAAATGTACAAAGACTTTCAAATATACACACCTAAACATATTTTCGTCTTTCCGTTTTTGTATTTTGTTTAATATAGTCGTTATTAATTTGAAATTTTTGCAATAATTATAGATTTAGTTGTATAAAGACTTTCAAATACACACACCTAGAAATATTCTTTTACTTTTTTTTAGTGTTGAAATATGTATTAAAACCTTAATAGTTTTTTTTTCTTTTGAGGCATATGATTTAAACAGACGTGCACTTGTAAAATTTAGGGGTTGTAAAAAAAATACGAACAAAAAAAACAATTTACAATTAAATTACGATATTTTCTAAATTCTTTCGATCTATAAGGTGCAACGTTTAATTTAATATATAAAAAAAAAGAACAAAAAATCTATCAAAATAAAAAAAAATATTTCAAACAATGCCTATACTATTTTGTTTGTTTGTGATACTATAAAAAAAAATATCAAATAAATTGTTGCCACTGTTCTCAACAGTTTTTTTTTTTTTTTTTGTATAATAAATAAATTGTGTTTCTCTGTTTGCTTAATTATATATTTCTTTTCTATATGCGCATGGGTTTTTTTTTTGTTTTAATTTAAATTTTGTTCAAGACTAAAATTTGTAAGGTTGTCGGTTGCTTGCGTAGTTTTAGTGTTTTTACTTAAATTTGTTTCCTTTAAAGTTTTTTCTTAATTTCTTAATTGATTACAATGTTTACAATTTAAACATTTATTTTTTTTTTAAATTTTAACTTATCTTATATTTTCTTACACTTTATACCCCATACAATGTTTGTTATGATTTAATAGTATCCAGCGGCGTTTGAGTACCCCTGTTGGTATGATTGTGTATCTGTAAATTAATTTAAGGTTGTAAAGTAATTTAAAAGAAAAAAATAACAAGCAATAACATTTTAAATTTTTAAACTGTCTGCCAAGTCACACTATTTAACGAAGATTTAAATTATTGGAAAAATAAGACTCACGGGGTAAATTCAGATTTTGATATAAAATTTAATTTTTTTTTGTGGCATATACGATTTTTGACTGTTTTTTTATTGTATTGCTGTAAAATTTGTGACTGTGGAGCTGTAACATTAAGAACTTGTCAAACTGATGGCTGTCAACTATTATTGTGTGAAGAGTGGTGTAAGTGATAAGATGGGTGCCGAAAAATTCAGATCTGCAAAATTGATTTCTGATCAAAAAAATTATTGTTTGCCCATTGGCAGACTCTAATAGTCAAAATAGGTTTTTGGACAGGTCAAAATGGGGAAACATCAATTTGTTTACCAAAAGAAAGCCCCATGAATCTTAATACATAATATGTACTTAACAATGGGATTGTTATCATCGGTTTTCAACTGTTCGACTATGTTTGAGGGTACTCAAGGAGCATTCCATTGTTACGTGTGGGACATGCGTACGAGAAATCCATGACAAACGGTTGGCTGGACTTAAAACTGTTTAAACGTCTTAATTTTTTTTTTTAAGTTACATCAAAATAATACTTTTTGAAATTTTTGCAAGTATCTTGGGACAATCTCATTCCGAAAATGTATATGTAAACAGCTGGGGCTTATTAAGTAACAAAGGATTTTTTTCTTTTAATTAACTTGTTTTATTAGAGTAGCATTAGAAGCTTCACATCTCCATACAAAATTAATCTCGGAAACAACGTTTAAAATTTCACATCTGATACTTTTTTTCGTGGAATGGTCGTCAACCTTGTGTAATTAATTCTTGTTTAGATCCTATTTCGCTCCTTATTTTTTCACTAAACTAAGTTTCATATTTTTTACTTATGTATATTTAATTTAATTCACCATATTTAAAAATTTTAACAACTTAAATACCAGTGCTTCAGATTATAAATTCGTCGTAGTTAACAAATTCACAGTTCTGAGTCAAATGTATGCCTTAAAATAGTTTTTTATTTGTTCACTTACCATAGCCGGCATAAGCCCTCTCATCATACGATTGACCTTGCTGCGAATAATCAGATGAGGGTGCACTATAGTCAACAGCAGGTGCTCCATATGTCTGTGTGTAATCTTGACCATAAGTTTGATATCTTGTATCTTGTTGGCTTCCATAACCAGTGTTGCTGTTAAACGGTATAAATGTTAATAAAAAGGAAATTAAACCAAGGTAATATTTTGTAACCTATATCCAGAGTATTGACTCTGATCGTATTCGCCATGCTGTGAATACCCTCCACTTGTTTGGGCAGCAGTTCCGTAACTTGACTGCGGATATCCATTGTAGGATGTTTGAGCGGCTGATGTTGAGTACTGCTGAGCATAAGGATCAACTGCCTGAGATGGATCTTGGTAAGAATGATGGCTGGAAAGATAAAATACTGGAAATTTAATATACATTCCACACAACTACACAAAAATTACGTTACCCTTGAGAGGACGCATGAGATGTTGCGTAGCCTGCGTTTGCATGAGATGTTGCTTGAGCAGTTTGGTGGTATTTCGGAGCCATTGGTCGCTGTGAATATGGTCCTGAATCATATCGACCACGTTTTGGGCCAGGAGGTCCACCAGGCGCACCACGTTTTAGTGTCGGTACTGGAGCTACTTGGGTATTTGCATTGTGTGACATGGGAGGTCGCGGCATTCCTTGGCCATACCCACCACGACCACGTGGTGGACCACCTCGCCTCATCATACCATTTGGATCACCAAATGTTGAACCGTTTGAATGGGGTATGTAACTTCCTCGGCTCCCACGCATTCCAGGAGGACCACCACGCCCGCGTGGCATTCCTCGCATCGGTGGCATACCATTTGTTGGTACCGGAGCAGATGTTGTTTGTGTTGTAGTTGCTTGTGATGTTGATGCATCTGTTGGGGCGCTTGTAGGGGTTGGTGTTGTAGATATTGGTGTAACTGTTTTATTGTTTTCAGCGCCAGTATGTTGCTTGGGAGCTATGAATATTTTTTGTTAATATTACGGTTTTAATCAAACAACAATTTTAAATCGACAAACATAGCGATCTTTAAAGTATGCTCCTTTTTAGCATATGTACTTTATATTTGCAACGAAATGTAAAAAAATACTTATGTTAAGAAGATCCTGATTCAGGTGGATAGGTGGTTTTTACATTATCAAAAGGAAACTTAAGAAAATATTTTTATTTTATTATAATCATGACAGCGCAGTTAGAAAACTGCAATTTGAGATAAAGTGACGGCTAGCAATCAAAAAATGCAAGTTACTGAAATGGGAAACATTTCCTTAAAATTTGATAATCAAAACTATTAATGATGTGTTTTATGTGTCTGAACTTTCAGCAAGCTTACTATCTGTTGCACAAATAACCAAACACGGAAATATACTAGTTTTCGATAAGGACGGTTGGAGTCAAAAATAGAAGTTTAAGGAATTCAAGCAGATTTTGGAAACCCAAATAGGACGAAAAATAAAGGTGATTCGGACAGAGAACGGAACCGAATATGTTGGACAAAGCTTTTTAGTCTTTTTGCAGAAGCAGAATAGAGTTGCTGTTCGAATCAGTTGAACCATTATATAACGTGCCAGATGTATGATCTCTAATGCTAGATGGACAAGTCATATTGGGCAGAGGGTGTCAATACGTATGTGATGAACAGGTCAGTAAATTCTCCGTCCAATAACAAAACTCCACAAGAAATTCGGACCGGCACAGAAGTCGACTAGAGTGGTATGAGAATCTTTGGATAACCGGTCATGGTTCATGTTCTAAAGAAAAGACAGCAGAAGTGGGGACTCCAAATCAGGTAAAATACTTTATGACTTATGTTTACTGAAATGGCACTTTTAGGACAAAAATAATATTACAATTATTAAAATTACTTATTTTTTTAGTAAAATATGTAATATGAATTTCCATTTATAGCTTGGAGCCAAATTATGTTATTTATATGAATTATATGCAAATAAAATGAAATACTACAAAAGAACAAATCCAATAACTAAAAAGCTAAAGAAATAGCCGTAATGTCATTTTTGTGGAAATAGAAGCTGTAGTTCATTATGTTCCAGTAGTCGACAATGAGAAATTAGATACAGTGGGGGAATTCAAGAAAAAATCAAGTGATGAAGGTGAGTTATTAAAAGAAACTCCAATTCCTTGCATAGGAAAAGATGAAGAAGTAACCGCCGATGATGAAGAAGAATTGCTCACAGTGAAGTCTAAGTGAATATTCAAAACTAAGCAAGATGATGATGATAATATAATATGTCACAAGGTAAGATTGATGGCGAAAGGATTTTCCCAAAGACTTGGCTTTTTTGCAAGGCAATTTGTCGTAGAACATTTATTTAGAGCAACCAAGAGGAGCACTAATCGGGTATGTAAACTGTACAAATCAATTTATGGCTTAAAGCAAAGCAGTAGGCAGCTGAACATAAAACTTGATTTTGCATTAGTCATTTGGGCTTACACAATCAAAATTAGACCCGTGCTTATTTTGGTCAAGATGCAAAATTAATAGTAGGAGTTTATGTGGATGATGTTCTGATTTTCTGGTGAGAAAGAAAATTGTAAAGAGGCCCTTGTGTAATTCTTTTAAAATGAAAGATTTGGGAAAAGCAAATAGTTGCATTCGAGTTGAAGTTAATATCACTTATGATGGAGACACTGATTTGATTTGGCTGGATCGAAATTTATCATTGAAATTCAGATGAGATTTGGAATGCCTGACTGCAAACCAGTGGGAACACAAAGCGATCCCAATCAAAAACCATCTTTACAAATCTGTAATCTTTTCAGTATGTAAGTCGTTAGTCGTTTAAATGCAAACCACGAAAAGGCACATTGGACTGCAGTGAAGAGAATCTTCAAGTATTTCAAAGGTACGATAAATTTAAAATTACATTTCCAGGATTCTGAAAAGCTTAAGGGATTTTCGGATGCTGACTGGTTCCTCTGACACTTTTTCAATTTATGTGGAGGCACTAATCTGGGGTAGCAAATAGCAACAGTTAAGTAGTCAAGTACTAAAGCCGTGGCGCTGTCCGTAGTTGCTAAACTAGCGGAAATATTGTTTTAGATCAAGATCTAAACATATTGATGTTCGTCACCAACATATTCGTGACCGGATCAATGAACATTATTGCTGTATGTTACACATACCAACCAACGGTTGAAATATATTTTTTTATTACTTGTTACTGAATAATACTCCTAGTTTATGAGTATCAAAGAATAATTTTTGTTTGTGATCATTAATATATGTAAATTATTTCTATATCAATATTCGTTTAACTTCCAACTTAATATAACGTTTATTAATTTAGTCTTTTCCTGAAGATAAATCCCAACAGTTAAACTTTACTTTGGCTTGGAATGTGTTTTCGAGCTTTAACAGCTTAAAATTTACGTCAGTCAAAACATTGTTTATTTATAAAATGTTTTTCAATATTCTCTATATTTTTGAGTTCACAGCTTCACAAATGTATTTATCTTGATCAAATTTTTGGTGGAGATAATTCACTATTAGGTACAATAACGACACATTTTATATAAATCATTAAAATGCTACGTTATTTCTGTTATGTCTGTTGTTTTTCTGAATTTCTCTTACCGCCAGCTCAAAAAACTAGCTACAGTGTATCAAAGTAAAACTCGTACAATGCGCGAACATTTAGCTTTTTGCTAAGAACTTTTTTTGTTGGTAACCAATTTTTTTGTAATAATTTTTATTTTTTCTAACAAAACTATGTTAACCATAAATAGTATAAAAAAACACAAAATGCATCATAGTTTTAAATTAACATTTAATAAAATATTTGAAAATTCAAGTCAAAGTTAAACTCGTACATGATGCATTTAAGTTAGGAAATAGAAGAAAAACAATAAGTAAGTACGTCGTTGGACGACACTTATTGTCTTTAATAGTCTTTAGCCAGTTTGAAATAGATCTTACCAATTTTTCGCAGTAAGATGGTGGTATTTTGGTCCATTCTTGCAGCATCACCTTCTTCAGATCATTTTTACTGGTAATATTGGTCAATCTTACGTGGTCTTCCAAATGACTCGATAAATCTTCCATGACGTTAATGTCTGGCGATTACAGAGGCGTCTTAATCGCTTTTGGACAATTGTACAAATGCCAAGAACGCATTTTGTAAGCTTTGTGCTTGCGAACATTAAATTTTCAAAACTGGAAACCATCCCTTATCCCAAGTCTATCAGCACTAGCATGAAAATTTTATTTAAAAATGTTAAGGTACACGTGTTGGTCCATTATTCTTTCAATGAAATGCAAGTTTCCTGGTCCTGATGTTGCCATACAACCTGACTGATCCTCCACCATACTTAAAGGTTTAGCGTTAGAATTTTTTCATTGAGCTCTTCTTTGACTTATGACAAATATTTACTTTCCGATCTGAACCTAAAAGTTTAAATTGTCTCTCATCCGTAAAAATGCACGTTTCCAATAATAAAAATCTCTGCAAAGATTTAGTGTAAGCCTAATGAAGAACTCAAAGAAAAATATTTACGAGCAACTGTTAAGCAAGGTAGGGAATCGGTCATGGTTTGGGGTTTAATGGCAGCATCAGGGCCAGGAAACTTGCATTTCATTAAAAGCATAATGGACCAACATATGTACCTTAACGTTCTTAAATAAAATGTTCATGCTAGTGCTGATAGACTTGGGATAAGGGATGGTTTCCAGTTTTGAAAATTTAATGTTCGCAAGCACAAAGCTTACAAAATGCGTTCTTGGCATTTGTACAATTGTCCAAAAGCGATTAAGACGATTAATTAACGTCATGGAAGATTTATGGAGTTATTAGGAAGACCACGTAAGATTTATTAATATTACCAGTAAAAATGATCTGAAGAAGGTGCTGCTGCAAGAATGGACCAAAAGACTATTAAAGACAATAAGTGTCGTCCAACGAAGTATTTACTTATTGTTTTTCTTCTATTTCCTAACTTAAATGCATCATGTACATCATCATCATTAACTTTCACTTGAATTTTCAAGTATTTTATTAAATGTTAATTTAAAACTATATTGCATTTTGTTTTTTACTTAAATTATACTATTTATGGTTAACATAGTTTTGTTAGAAAAAATAAAAATGATTACAAAAAAATTGGTTATCAACAAAAAAAGTTCTTAACAAAAAACTAAATGTTCGCGCACTGTACGAGTTTTACTTTGATACACTGTATGTTAAACGTTGATTTATAAAGAACATATCCCTATTTTTCAAAAATTAATCGTACAAAAGTTGGGTCAATATATTAGTCTTAAGAGCCGACAGCAAATTTTGGGAGTGGAGGTATAACCAAAATCTAAGTATGAGGTGCATGTATCGTGATATGAAATGACAAAGTCTGGCAGGTTTCTTTTCCAGCCTTTGGGACCACTATACATGCACCTATAAACCCTCATACCAAGATTTTGGCTATACATCCACTTCCAAAATTTATTGTCGGCTCTTGCTCTATAAGGTTATACCTAGTTAAATTTCATTCGGCAAATAGTAGTTTTTATCATTTGTGGAAAACAAATGTTTGTCATTCCATACAAAAATGAACCGACCAAATTTTTTTACTAATCAAAATGGAAAATATTTTAATCAAAATACTTACGTTGCCCATACATAGGAAGCCTTCCACCGCGCATGGGCGGTCCTCCTCTAGGAATATATGCTCCCCTTTGATAGCCCATACCTCGTGGAGGGCGCATTCCACCTCTGCTTCCAGGCATCATTGGTGGCGGTCCACCCATTACTCCTCCACGCATTCCCATATAATGTCCCCGGCCCATACCACGTCCACGGCCACGTTCGAAGCCACCACGAATTGGTGGTCCACCACGTCCTCGGAAACCACCTCGTCCCGTTGGTGGTGGTCCCATTACTCCAGCTGGTGGTGGTGCATCCATTATAATTTACTGAAATTTATATATTTTTCACTAAAAATACACTAAGCACTGGGTTAAACTTTTTTAATTCTACGAGCGTCACTTTTCTTTCAAATATATGTATATACTATAATAGTTAAATTGACAGCCGGTTTCAGCAATATAAATGTAATTGTTATATTTAATCGTATGAGGATCTCCAATGTTAAATAAACTCACTTATTAAGATTTTAATTGATCTTAACAACAATCTGATACATTAAACTTTAAAAATTTGATTTAATTTCAGTTCTTTTAAATTGTCCTGCCTACGGCCAAGTCTTTTTCACAGCGCAATGAAAAAAATATGGCGGATAATTGATTTTTTCACAATTTTTTTTTCTTTTTTTGTGATAACTTCGAAAATGGCGTCGAACTATTTTATCAATACAATGGTAGGGTAGTGTGAGAGGTTTATTAATTAAGGCCCTATTCACAATGGCGCGTTCAATCCAAATATCTGCAATTCAGATTTGAAAATTCAGTCTCATACGAGTCCATAGGACTCAATTTTGCAACCAAACAGTTTCAAAACTGAAAATTGGTTTGATAATAGGTGTGTTCCACAACAAGTTTCAAACAGTTTGAAACCGCTAGATTTAGTGCAAACCCGTTCCACAAGTGAAATTTTGTATTGGTCCGCACTAAATCTGGCGGTCTGAAACTATTTGAAAGAACTTAAGGAACATAGTTAATCTGTACCACGCTTAAGTTAACGTGATAAAATATCAAACCGTACTTAGTTCGAAGTCTCCACGTTTGCTTCACAGTTCACACTTATCAGACAAATAGTAAAGTTCAATTTCCATTCAAATATGTTTGCGCTTTTTTTGACATAACGCATCTTTCATATCTTCATCTGCATTTTCAGATGGGAATTTCTAGTCTTAAAATTTAAAACAAGCGTAGTCAAAACGTAAGCAAAAGTCATTTGAATTTTCAGATATTTTTTGGGAGCTGACCAATCAGGATCCCAAAAAAGATATCTGATATCAGATATCTGAAACATTGAATGCCCTCAATGCGACGCTATGAAGTAAGTTGAGTAAGTGCGAATTTAGTTTCGAACATGAAACAAAGAATAAATATAAAAGAGATACATTTTAACTCTTTTTTTTAACAATGCATATAAAAATTGGAATCTTAATAATGAAGTACCTTTGATCTCAGCGATTTTATTTGTCGTTATTAACGATTAATGTGAGTTTTCAAGCTTGAGAAGTAAAAGCTCTCCCAAACCAACGTGAATGCGGAGACGAATTTTTGTTGTTGTTTAGCTTTGTGTATTTGTCATATTTTGTACTATTGTTCATCATTCGCTGCGTTGGTTTGGGAGTGCCTTTAAATAGTGCCAAAAGTAAAAACATTTAATTTAGTAAAATGATGATAATAAAAATAAAAAGCATCAATAAAAAGGTAGTTGTTTTTGTCTAGGTTTTTTTTTTTAAACTTCATTTCCTATCCATGAACAAAAATTCTTGAGACATAGACATATTAGATATTGACTGCTTGTCGATACCCGTTCTCATATAAAAATTTCAGTTGAAGCAGTTCCTTAATTAATTAGTGACATAAGTGCTTTTGGTGTAAAAGTTGTAAGAAAAATAAATATTCTTGAGGCCATCTCTTGGCACTTGGACCAAGCAAGTTTTTTTTACCGTAGACACTAAGGGCATCTTTTAAAACTTCTAAAAATAAAAGTGAGCCATCTGCTTTTAATTATTTTAGTTTTGACGTCTGACATTTGTGTGCAAATTTTGTTATTTTTAAGGTATTTACTTCGTGAATCGCGCATTTCAATCTAGTAGTCAATGCAAATGTATCCACAAATAAATAATACCTGCAAATAAAAAAAAAACAAAGAATATTTGCTTGCAAGAATATCCTTCGGAAAAGAAATACTTGCATACAAAATAGACCATTTGCAAAAAAAACTATAAGATACTGGAAAGTATTAATTGTAACTATCTCAAAAGAATACATCTTGAAGAAGAGGGAAGCAGCAGCTATTATCAACAAGCTGATGCAATATATCTTAATGAAAAAACCATTGAATATTTGTAAGATTGTCTTTCGGAGAAGAAATCAGTGAATCCATTTGCAAAAAATTGGAAGCAAATCTCTACCCATCTTTAAGATAAAGTTCTTATTCGATACATGCTAGTGCTAAGTGTCATTGCAGAAATCGATAATGTACACTGAGAACAAAAAACGCATATCGTTTTGATATTTTATTCATTTCAAATCACATATATCAATTTACCAAAAATTGACTCGAACTCACCTATTTATGATACTAAGTAAGAACATCACCTCAACATTTTTAAGGTTTTGAAACTTCCTTTTACATCTTCATATCAGTTCATAATATCAAAATGAAATTTTAAATTTCACGATCATTTAAATAATGCAATAATCAGTTTGAAGATCTTATAATATCAAGTTGATACACAATTGTGTGTTTAATTTTGGTGTTGTTGAAAAAAAAATTAAATTTTGATGTTGAATGATAGTTATAACCATTGACCTACTATATATGGACTGCCAGGAGCCAACTTGACTTCAGTTCAGTCTATTACTATACGCCACTAGCGCTGCCGTCGAATAGGCGGAAAATATTGTGTTACTTTTGACACTTGAGTTTTGTGTTTTTTTTTTTGTTATTTATTTTATTTTGAAAACTATCAACGAAAAAAATATGAATGTTAAAAAAAAAACACTTAGCTATTAAAACATTAATCGACTACGACTTAAATAGGTACATACTGCTCAAAGATTTCTCTGAATCATCGGTGATCATCGTTATGGTTTTAACGTACTATTAATAAATAAAGTTTGAAATTGATTAAATTTTTTAACATAATAAAATATTAATTTAATATTTTTAATGTAAAATTGATATTTTTAAATATTAAATTTATATGAGAAAATTAATATTTTTTAATGTTGTTTTAAAATTATAAATATCAAATTGATATTTTGTAATTAGTATTTATTATTATCAATTTAATATTTTACTTCTTGCCTTCCAAGCTGTGCTTCCATTTTTCAACGTTTCTCGGCCAATTTTATCGATGCGGGAAATACAGAACGTTGGCACAGCTAGAGTTGTTTTATCAAATTTTTTGTCAGTGTACTCTTCAATTCAAGAATTTTTGTATTATTAGTGATGCAAAGTTCATTCGTATTGCGGAAAAAGTTGTCTTCCCAATTCCAATTCGGGACTCCCTTATGGTTTTTTTTTGTTTGTTCTCCAAAATAAAAAAATTGATACTAAATACTTTCTTCATTAAAATTAACACCTTTCAGTTCAATTTTGTGGGAAAAATTCAAATGCCCTGCGTCAACATAAGAGTTCACAAAGGGAGTCTATTGTGAACCGCGATAGCAAATAGATTTTTCAATCTGTACAACTATTTCTGGCTTAATAAATTAATAATTATTACACTTTTACTTAACGAAACCAAGAATTTTTTCAATTAGTCCCACTTCACCATGTTAACATGAATCGAAGATGATACTTGATTCTTATTCCTTGACTGGCTATATACTAATCAACAAATTCACCCTCCGGATTTAACAATAACATGGTATTTGTATGATCTACCTGCAAAAAAAATGTTTCAATCGATTTCCTTTCGATTATTGAACATTTTTTAAACAATTTAAAAAATAATTATCTTGATCTCTAGATCCCACACTGTAGTAAGCACCAAACGCTTTGCATTTTAATTTTTTGGAACTGCCCATCAAACCAAGTAATAAAAGTGAGAATTCCTTGAGCAACTTCCATGAAATCTCTGGCGTGGTCAACTGTGAGTTTAGATAACACGGTTTATAAAGTTTTTTTGGAATGAAGCGTAATATCTCAAATATCAAAGTTTATTAAAATGAAAACACCATTATTTTACATACACGGATTTTAGTTAGTTTATTAAAAAATTACTACTTATTTGTATAAATACAAAATTAAAATCAAAAGCTTGAACGAATTTCGGCTAGTCTACTTGCCATCATCAGCAACACTACACATAACTGAAGGAGGCTTTCTCTAAAATGAACATAGAATAATTTCAATTACATAACTTTGTATGCCTACATGATATGTCAATAAAATAAAATAAAATAACTACAGTACATTAAAGAATTAAATTTTTTTAAACAAAAACTTTCATTTAATTTAAATTTAAATTAAGTGAGAAAAAGAAGGAAATAGGAAAAAAACGTATTTTGTATCGAGCTCATTTTTATTTAATAAGATTGGGCACTAAAAAACCCTCAAATCATGTGTCATTTGCTTAGATTATACCAAGATAAACATTTTAGTTTGTTAAACTTTTATATCCCCCCCTCCCTGCACTTTGAAAGTGACTTTTTACAAAACCAAAGTAGGTTTTTCAATTAACTTTGGATACAGTGTAGTAAACGGTTAAACTCAGCTTCGATACCAATCTTTATTTATATAATTTTAGTAACATAAATATTTCTTTTTACTTTTTTTAGCTTTGTGTTTTCCCTTCCCAAACGGCTTTTTTCCACCCTCTTCATGCCAGGAGAGGAGAGAGAAAAAACCAATAATTTGGTCCTATGATTAAAAGGGTGCTGAATGAATCCAACGAGAGTTCTCTGTCATCGTCCAACCTCTGTTTTACGATTTATAGGCCAATGAATTAAACAAGTGGCAACCCTTTTCTCATTCTTCTGACAGTGTTGCCACCTTGGCTACACTTCTTTAAAATAAAGTTAGGATATGCACTATTAGTATACTAAAGCTTAACCCGTCAGGTCAAAATGATAGGTTGGTCTCACTTACAGCCCCACCAAGAGCCGAACATTAGCAATTATTGTTGATAAATGTTGTTCTTATAACGTGTGCATTGCAAAAGCGGACTTTCTTGGCTCGATGAGTCTAATGTTGCTGTTATGCTCTTTGAATCTCGTTTTCACACAGCGTTTGGCTTGCCCATAATATTTTCTGTCACATTCATTACAAGAAATCTAGTAGATCCCGGCTTTTTGAAGTTGTTCTTTTTATCTTTCGTTGAAAGTATCATGTTTTTTAATATGTGAGGGTTAGAGACAAATTATTATTTTTTATGTCAAAATAATGGTGTTTTCATTTTAATTAATTGAAGATTACATGTGTTTTTTATAAAGACATTTTTGGTACCCATTTCCTTGACAACCAAAGCCTTTTTTGAGCTCATCTGGACATTGATAAAACCCAAACTAACTCATAAGCCACTTTCCAAAGAACTTTTCTGACTGTCTAGCCATTCCATGTATTGGTTGCCACACGTTTTCAGCGCTCTGCCTCATAAAGTTTGGAAACTGGTGCAGGATTTTTGTTTTAACTTCTTTTTTGGCTTCTTTGAATTCTTCAAGAACTTTCGAATTGAAGGAATGCGCTAAAATTGTGTTTTGAATACAAAAATAAAATTACAAATATAAAAAACAAGCGTCAAACCAAAGAGTCAAAAGCTATCTCATATTTTCCGCTTTGCTCCAACAGCGCTAGTAGCATTAATAGGTCAAATTGGAACCAACTTGAACAAACGACTAGCAGTCCATATTAAGTATATGTCTATGGAATTAGGTAATTAGAACATTTCTGTCATTATGAAAAGAGTTTTGGGTTAATTAGTTCGTTTCTAGTTATTTTGAAACACAATGAAAAATAGAATATTTTACAGTTTCTAAAAGCAAATATTTAAAAAAAGGTGAAATTTAAAAATCGGCTTCAAACTGATTGGAGCCCTAATTATTATATTAAAAAAATTATAAGCAGATATACATGATAAAAACATTATTCACCCCTGTTCTGATTTTCGTTCGGAATCAAATCCGTATACGAAATTCATCTCCATACGAATTAAAAAATCATGTTCTGAATTTAGTATAAATTGACTTCCGCAATAGTCGATATTAAAACCCGATTTCTTTCGAAATCATTAAAAAAAATTCAAAACGTCAAATATATTAAAAAAAAAAATCTGTATAAATGAATTAAATTTAAAATAACAGGAAAAATGAAAGTGGTATAGTGGTCCGTGGCTTTTTAGTGACAATATAGTGGTGTGTCTGCCCGTATTTGCAACAAAAATAAGTATTTTTTAAATTATGCCAAATAAAACTTCAAATTATTTTAAAATGTCAAGCCGATTTCCGATTCGCCCGAAAATCAAAACACACTGATTCCGCAAGTATTGAAAACGAAAAGTATTTCAAAACACCGAGAGTTTGAAAATGAAAGGATTTTAAGTGAATCGGAACAGGGGTGATTATGCACCTTTCTCTTTAAATAATTTTTAAAAAACCTGGCACTGGATTTTTAAACTTAAAGAAATAAACAAAACCCAATATCAAAATTTATCTTGAACATTATGATGCCAAAATGTCATAATTTTACATGCAATTCAAGTTTTAGCAATAAACTTGGTTCCGTGGCTGAGATTCTTAAGAATCGATTTGCCATTTTTTTTATTTTTCTCAAAAATTCCGTCCGGAGGCCTCTTAAACTCTCAAGAGCAAGACTAATTACATTTTATTTTCTATAGCTTTCGAAGCAAATTTTGGAATTTTGATTTAGATCTTCAAAGCTACCAAATAGACTTTAATCAGTCTGTTCCTTTACTTTGAGTTTCTGTGATTTTCTGGATTTTTTTCCTATGGATTCCAATAGCGAATTGTGAAAATTTGCAAATAAGTTCACGTTACCAAAACAAAATCTAATATCTACTGCAATTTTTATTTTATCTCACTTATCTTATCACTCAATCCGCAAGCAATAACAAAAATATTTCAAAAATTGATTTGAATTCTTCTCGATGAGCCAAAGGTCTATACACAAAATAATTAATATACATATGTAGGTAAGGTATACATAGGAAAAAACTAATCAAGCTGCAAGTTTTAAAGATCAGGCTATGTTATTTCGATTTTATAGCCAAATAAACAGTTTTTCGACAATAATGTGTTATCACCGGAATTTAAAGTTACATACAAGCTTACTTCTCTCTCGATAACATCTCAATCGCAATCGATGTCCACCAAAACTGATAAGCTATTGTTTTTTGTTAAGATTGGACGTACATAGGTAGCTATGTATTTGCCTGGAAAATAAGTCGTTGACAATTTTTTTCATGCTACTGCTCCAGTTAAAAATTTAACACCTCAACACAATTAATTTCGGTGCTGTACGGATAACATAAGTGGATTGAAAATATTTATAAAAATGCATTCAAGATTATCGTGTATTTTTGCTTTCATATTGATAATTTATTGCACCACTTCAGTGGAGGCTGGTTTAAGTGATGCAATAACAGAATTATTTGAAGAATTTCGAGTTAGAATGTGCCATCCTTTTCCACAATGGAAACTACCGGCATTGGACCCTTACGAAATAAAACACGAGGAAATATATATAAATAATAATATTTTGAAAAAGTGGGACTAATAACATATTACTTTTAACAAGATTAGATGTATTTTCTTTTTAAAGTTTTTCAGCTTCCGTTACAGATCTTAAGGTCACGGGACTTTCTGACTTTATAATAAATGAGATCAAAATTTCAACCCTTACGCAGAAATTTATGTTTGACTTAACATTTCCACTTGAAGTGCTGCAATCACAATACACAGCAAAAGGATCTCTTGGATATGTTGTAAATTTGGTAGGAGATGGTAATATGAAGTCGGTTAACAATTGTAAATAGTGGGGTAGTTTTAAGAAAAGTTGTATGTTTATTTTTTTAGTGGCCAATTAGATGATGTGCGTATTATTTTTTCTGGTCGTATTAAGCTTGGTCTTACTTTTGGAGTGAAAAATCTTGATATTAAGGTAAGGAACTTCTTACCTCGAAAAGGAACGAATTTATATTATTTAATTTCTGATTTCTTTTTCTAGTTTGGTATTGGCAAATTATTTGTTGATATGGGTAAATTATTGGAACACGACGCAATTAACACCTTCATTCATAATCTCATTAATGAATTATCTATTGAACTCCTTGGAGATTTTTGGGAGGACTTCAGTGGACCTTTGACCGAGAAACTAGAAAATGTTTGTTCTTAATTTGATTTTAAAAATTTAATTATTAATATTAGTTATTTCCATTTCATTCTGAAGAAAATCAACAAGAAAATGTCAAATTTTACTTTAAAAGAAGTTATTGCAATTATATCTGGATCAGGAGAACCAATTTTTGCTGATGACCCACCGGGTGATTGTAAAAACCAACTTGAACCAAACTCAGTGTAATATATTATCACAATAACATTTATTTTATATTTTCGTCCAAATCACGTATTGTAATAATTGTTCGGTATTAAAACGAGTAAAAAATCATTTTCCAACAAGAATGCGTTGCTTATTGTATACCAATAATACATAATGGGTGGTTCACCACTGAAAGCTCTCTTTTGTTTCTCCGGCCAAAAATGATTAAAAATATAAAAGAAATTACAACTGTTTTAAAGTCAATAACTCCACCAGCAAAGCTTTTTAGTGAGCCCACTTCATAAGTTTAAATAATTGCTAATATTTAAGAAGCAACAATTAAAGGTCAAACGTCATTTCCGTAACGTGTCTCCTCTTTGTTTCAGCACACAAAAAGTAATTTTTATAATTTGAATGGATTCCAGCATCCAAAAAATTTAGCTTAACACGATTGTCCTCACAATAAAAAGTATTCATTTATAACAAGTAACTTACCCTGACGCCTCACGGACAAGTACTGGCAAGCAAGTTGCAATACATACACATTTGTTCACTTACACAAACAAACCCAAGCAACTTGCTCATCAACTGGCATGGAATTTTTGAAGCCAGTAGTGAAGCTAGTTGGTAGACAAGCAAGTGGAATGCAAGTGGGAAGCAAGTGGAAGTAAGTGAAATGCAAATTACGTATTTGACAGGCAGTGTATGTAGCCAACTTGCTTGCCAGTACATGCCTCGAGGTTAGAAACCTTCAAATATGTATTTGAATCATTTCATTCTATTATTATTTTTTTTTTCAATTATTCGTTTATTTATCAGAACTCTCACCTGAGCAGACGAATCTAAAATATTTTTAATAAGGAGCCGTTGTACAAACGTGGTTCACATTTTGATCCGTTCAAGCTAATAATTGGCTATTATAACATACTTGAACTTTGAACCATCGTTGATCCTCACTTAACTCACCGAAATTGGTGGTTTAATGTTGCTGAACCATGGATCAAAATTTGAACCACGTTTATACAACTAGTCCCTTAATTTGAATTAAGAAGTGTTTCATCAATTGCTTCATTTCCGTAGGTGAGTATAATTTTATTAATTGATAGTTTAAAAAAAAAACTAATAAGAATTTTGTGATATGATGTTCCACAATAATTCTTACCAAATTTGAAAAATATGTACCTTCATTCTATTTTACTTGTCTCAAAAGTTAAAAAAAAAAAACATCGACTTTCGTTTTTTCCGAAGCGTCATTTCCATACTCTGATACTGAATCTCGCTGGCAGATGGTTACGAAAATAACTTCAGGTGGGTTTTTCTCTAAAAAGTTATGGCAAACCCTGCATTATTATTAAACAAACAATAAAAACTCTTTGAGGGCAATGATCGGCTTTAAATCTAAAACAAGTGGTGTATCGAAAATTAAGCAAATTCGAGAACAGCAAGATCATGTATTTGCCGGATATGATCAATATCATATCTCGCATACCTAACCATTTTAAGGGCTTTGCTTTGTAGCAATCAATGGGAATTTATAGTTTTTGCAGATTTTACCAGTGAGCCTTTTGCTTCTGACAAATGATACTTTCGATGTTGTCTATTGATACAAAGCTGTTTAGTTTGTAGGAGTCATTTAAATGTGTTTAATATTGAACTCGGGTTTTTTAAGGATGCGCCAACAGACTAAAAGCAGATAGCAGACAATAATAAATAACCACAAAAACAAATACGAAAGTGAAGCCAATATTGAATATCCCCTACTTTTCGCCTTGTACTTTTTTAATTTTGTTTTTCTAAAATCGTTTCATATTCGGTATTCTTTTCTAAATTAAAGGTTCTCCCAAACCAACGTGAATGCGGACCGACGACGAATTTTGTTGTTGTTTACCGTTGTGTATTTGTCATATTTTGTACTATTGTAAATGATTCGCTGCAAATCGCTCCGCATTCGCGTTGGTTTGGGAGATCCATTACTCTTCTCCACATGCAAATCTTAATAGTCTTCGAACACTTCTTCTTTTTTGGTGTCCGTTTTATCATCTTCTTCATATTTGTTCCCGCAGACGAGTAAGAATAAAGTATGAACGTAATAATTCTGTCTATTCCCCTGACGTTTCGCCCTCTCTGCCCATAAGGCGTTTCAAATTTTTGAAATTCTGTTGATTTTTTCACATTGCTAGTAGGTGTGCCTCTGTTTAAATATTACTAATGTTAAAACTGAAATTTCATACATTTTCTTACCCTGAGGCCACACGAGCCAGTACTGGCTTGCCAGTCGCAATACACTCACACTTTTTTACCGACACATACAAACATGAGCAACTGGCTCGTCAACTGGCTTGCTTTTTTTGTAGCCAGTTGGGAAGCCAGTAGAGCAGCCAGTTACAGGGTTCGGCAGTACTTTTTCGGAGCAGATTTGGAAAAAAGGTCTTAAAACTAAAATTGACTCGCATTTTATTTCACAAAATATTAATAAAATAAGAATCGGGGAGTCAAAGTTTTATTAATTTGCTAATGCCCATTTTATTCACTCATTTAATGCAATTGGATTTAAACTGCTTTTCGGAGGTCAGTTTAAGTTATTAAATCCAGATAAATACTGAATTTTATATTATTCACTTTTCTTGACATTTTTATTTCAAGAAGTGATATCAAACCTAAGATTTTTCAACAGAGTTTAACCAAAAATTTGTTATAATTTTCATGCATTCTTTTGGAAAACGAATTGGCTTACTCAAGATTCACATGTCTCGCCGTGGTCTTCGAAACCTACTTACCAGTATCATGGTCATTAAGCTCGTCTCGCTATGTTCTCGCCATGCCCATTTACAAGAGAATCTATGTCATGGTTTTATCGCTATGGTCTCGCCATCACATTTCCACGCTGTCCTTCGCATTGAGCATGTTTTGCAATCATCTCACTTGGGTCTCACCATAGTCTCCCCAAAGTTTTTTAAATTGAATTTTTCAAAGTGGTTTAAATAAGCTATAGGTCTCGTGTGGTGTGTTTTTGGGTCCTCTTACCATTCGGGAAGAGAACCAAAAAATTGGTGAATAAATTGATTTAGCGATGAGCAGGCTTTCCCAAACTAAAGTGAATCAATTTTCCCATCGCGTCAGTGTGGTTGCTCTCATTTAATGCCATGTAAGGAAATTCTGAGAAGTAAAATTTTAGTTTTCTTTCTGATGGTTTCGCGTTGGTTTGAGAGAGCTTTTACAGAAACAAGTAAAGGCTCTCCAGAGCCAAAGCAAAACATTCGTAACGTTCTGTTCTTTTGCTAGTTTTGTCGCATAGCATTATTGTGTTTTTAGTTCATTTAATTTTGAAAGAATGGAATATCATAGTACTTCTATTTTTTTCACTGAAATCGGAGTAGATTTATTCCATTTGGATTAACATCCGAGCCCTGGCAGGAAAGAAGCCAGTACAGCATGCCGCCTACGTCACAGCCAATACACGAATAGGAACTTGACAGTCAATGTATGTAACCAATTGGCTAGCCAGTACTGGCTCGTGTGGCCTCAGGGTAACTTTTTTCTTAACTTCCGAGTTGAAAATCTAAAGTTGGCCAACTTCCGATTTGAAAAATATCCCTTGGACATTTGTGAAAATAATTCAAGAACTGTCATTTAATATTTAAATTTGGTGCGGTTCGGTCATTAAAACTGATCTGTTTTCAAGATTTGTGTGTAATTTTGTGTAACATTAGATTGTGTACATAAAATAATATAATAATGGCTGCAAAAATTGTTAAAGACTCCAAACTTCCCAAAATTGCTTATACACTGGAAGAGGAAGATTGGTTAGTAAAAAATGCTCTGATATACCGTGATATTATTGAGGATAAGAGAACCGATGGTGCCACAAAACGTGACGAGGATATAGCGTGGGATAAAATCACAGGGGCTTTTAATGTGGCACCACCGTGCCAAATAGTTGGAGTTTGAATATATTGTTAATTGAAATATTAAATATAATGCATTCTTTTTTATAGAAAAGAATTTACAAATCGTTGCGTGAAAAATATTCTAAAATAAAACAAAATTTAAAAAATGGTGTATTTTATCATGCAAACGACGCAAAAAAACCGGCGGAGGCTCTTCAAAAAAGAACTTCCTCCATTGAGTGAACCGATGGAAGAATTATTTGCAATTTTAATACCTTCAACGGTTGGGCTTTCTGCTGCGACCGGCGATAGCGCCTTGCCATCTACGAGTCCATCAGCCCACCAAACCCATCATGATGGAAACGGAGAACCTGATGATACTGCTCAAAGCATCGACGTTATCATTAATGAAGAACTCAGTGACACTGTCGTGGGCAATATGTCAAATGAAACAAATATAAATTTTTCTAATAATGCTTGTGCTTGGAACAGAGTGAATCCAGCAAAGCTCCGAGATCCAAAAAATGCATTATTGCAGAACAGCCGCCGTTGCCGTTAGATATTAGAAAATGATACTGCTGGTAAAGTCCCCAAAATGTCGGAGGAAAAGTTGATGCTTTTGAAGGAAAAAAGGCAGGAAATGGAATTAGAAATTTTAGAAATCGAAAGAGAACGATGTGCCAATGAACGCAAGCGGGCTGCCATAGATATTGAGCGAGCTGACCTAGAAAGAGAGAAGGTAGAGCTAGATTGCCAACGGTCAGCCGTTGAACTGCAGCGAACAAAAAATCAGCTTGCGTTCGAAAAAGAACTTCAAAGAATCCGCTTGGCTGCTTTCCATAAAAGAACTCAATTTGAAGAGGGTTGTAAAGAAAACTCAGACCCGATTTTGTCAACATCAGCTGCAAGAACAGAATATTTAAACTACAGATAAATTTGAGTTATTCATACATTTTTATTTAATAAAACGTTCTGTACGTATACATACAACTTATTTTTTTGATTAATTTTTCACTCATATTCGAATGCACTTGATGAATTAATTTCTCTTCTATCTAGCATAGGCTGAAAATAAGTTCTTACCAGTTGAGAATAGATATTTCTGTTGGCTGTTGACGTTTCTCGCTAAGGTATTGTCGGTGGTACATTTGTGTCTGCTAACATATCAGAAAATCCGACTATTTCTGGAGGAGGTTCTATTTCTTTTGCATCAATGGCTATGTTGTGAATAACGGCGCAAGCAATGATGATGAGTTTTGTCGTTTCAACTTTGCACCTCAGGCCCGAAGCCAATACTAGAAATCTCCTTTATCAAACACCATATGAACGTTCAACGCAATTGCGAGTGCGTATCTGTGACTCGTTGTATAAATTTTCAGCCGTGTTCGTTACATTCATAAAAGGTGTTGCAAGATAGCTTGTATTGGAATAGCCCGAGTCGCCAATAATGATGAAGTGACCAAATTCACCTCTTTCAAATCGTCTTTTCAAACGTGATAAGTTGAAAATACGCTGGTCATGTGCGGAACCCTATATAATATATTATGTAACTGTTTTTGTACTTAAACAATTATGTTTTAAATTATTATTGAAATAAAATAGAAACGAATAATACCTGCCAGCGAGCTACAATATCGTTTATTTTCATTTGCAGAAGCCACCGTCTGCACATTTAAAGAAAACCATCCCTTGCGATTTTTAAAGGTTTCTGCATCACTACCACCTGGCGATTGAATGCGAATATGTGTGCAATCAATTGCACCAACTATCCTAGGAAATTTAGCCTTAGCGAAAAAGTCTCGTGCTGCATCCAGCTTTTACTCGTGCGTTTCCGGCATTCGAAAGAGCTGCGGTGCTAGACTGGCAATCGCTTTCGAAACCTTTTTCAGAGTATGATGTACGCTTGAAATGCTTACTCAACTGAAGTCTGTAATCGTCAATTGGATTGATCCGAGCGCATAAAATCGTAATGCTATCAACAACTGTTTGATTGGCCGTAATTCACGTGATCTGTTTAAAGGGGTTTTATAAATTTTACGGTATCTACCAACGGATTCAATTTAAACCTATACCGTCTCTCGTCACAAGGGAGATAATCCTTTATTAAATCAATTAACGTCATTGTTTTTGGCTTTGAAAGCCGTAAGCGATAAATACGGTCACTGTCATCCCACTTTTCGATTCCAGTTCGCGGCAACATCTTGTACTGTCTCCTTTCAATGTACAAAGGCTCGTCACTTCCATCATCTTCACTTTCACTGCCCGAAGAAGCGGATGGCAAATCTTCCCAGAAATAATTTCTTCGGAACATTATAGGTTTTTTTTATTTTTCAGTTTTTATAACTGAAGAGCACAATTTTTGAAACAAAATGTTTATATTTGTATTTTAAACAGAACAAAAAACAATATTTCTATGTCAACTCTCAAGTTTGCTCAGGCAACTTCTACTTTTTTCGGGAGTTGAGAAAATTCAAGTTGATCAACTCCAGAGTTGAAAACCGTAAATTAAAAACGTCAACTTTGAGTGAATAAACACAAACTCACAAGTTGAAAATAAAAATCGTCAAGTTATGTTCATTTTTGACTGAAAAAATCGCCCTTAACATATTTGTCAGGTTCTGGCATCTCTTTCTTGAAGTTTTAGAATTAAAAATTTAAAAAAAACTTCAACTTATTCTGAGAAATGCTATTCCTTTCATAAATACACTTTTTATCCCTTTTTTGCCACCTCGCTCGCACAGTTGTTCTATCTTTAGACCAGTGTATTTAGTCATAGCTCTATGGGAATTTAATAAAACGTTGGGGAAGACGCTTTTATTTCCGTTAGAGTACTTTATAAGAAGCTTAAATCCAAGTTTTCGACCATCAACCCTTTGCAAGGTTTCCGCTATCTTCGTTTAAAGAGTATACTCGGTTTTGGCTATTTTTAAACGGGGGATGGTAGAAAAATATTCTTTTCGAGATTTGATAGGCTATACAAATATAAGAGAGTAGGTGTAACAAACATTTTGGAAAATAAAGAAATGGAGTTATGGACGTTTAAAAGTCAAAACGGAGAAGTATTTGAAATAAATCAGGATGATAGTTGGCCTTAAGCTACGAACAGGCGATTTGGAAAAGTCGCAAATATTTGCGAGTATGACCTCATTTTTACGTTACAATTTGCGGTCTTTGATCGTAAATCGTCTGAACATAACTTTGGGACAGCCTGCAAATTTTTGTTTTGCAAATCATGTGAACACTCACAAAAATAATTTGTGACAATTTGCGAGTATTTGTGACCGTCACAACCATTTGCGAACACACGAATACGGAACACTGCAAATGGGGACATTTGCGATGAATTTTGTGGTTGTACTTGAAGTAATTGGCTTTGGTTTTTAGTATGAAGGTGCCTTCTTTATTTTTACTATGTTTTTTTATAATTTTAATATTTTTTTCGTTTTTTTTATGAAAATAAGTTAACAAATATTAAACAAACCTAACGGGTGATTTTTTAGCTGGTTTGGTTTTGGCAACACTGGTTTTGACAGCTGACGTGTGTTTAGTTCGTGCTCGGTTCGAAATGTTCATCGCGCGCTGCTTCCATTTTATGGTCGGCATTCTCGACCTTCTGAGCAGTCTATTCGGGAGATTGTGACCAAATTTCGCACCAAATTTACTTTGTTGGACATTAAACCACCAACACGTTTACGTACTGTGCGTAGTGAAGAAAATATTGCGGCCGTATCAGCTAGTGTGACAGAAGACCGCGAAATGTCGATTCGGCGCCGTTCCCAGCAGTTAGGCCTTTGTTACAGCACTACGTGGAAAATTTTGCGGAAGGATTTGGGCGTAAAGCCTTTTAAGATACAGCTGGTGCAAGAACTAAAGCCAGCCGACCTACCACAACACCGAATTTTTGGTGAATGGGCTCTTGGAAAGCTGGCCGAGGATCCGCTTTTTTATCGAAAAATTGTGTTCAGCGATGAGGCTCATTTTTGGTTGAATGGGTACGTAAATAAGCATAATTGCCGCATTTGGAGTGAAGATCAGCCAGAAGCATTGCAACAGCTACCAATGCATCCCGAAAAAGCCACTGTTTGGTGCGGTTTATGGGCCGGCGGCATTATTGGGCCATATTTCTTCAAAGATGATGCAAATCGAAGCGTTACTGTCAATGGTGAACGCTACCGAGCGATGATAACAAACTTTTTTTTGCCCGAAATGGAAGTTCTTGACTTGCATGATATGTGGTTTCAACAAGACGGTGCCACATGCCACACAGCACGCGAAACAATGGCGCAATTGCGAAGCGAGTTTGGTGAACAGTTAATTTCACGTTTCGGGCCGGTCAATTGGCCGCCTATATCGTCCGATTTGACACCATTAGATTATTTTTTGTGGGGGTATGTCAAGGCTAATGTCTATAGGGACAAGCCCGCTTCGATTGACGCACTGGAAGCCAACATCCATGCATTCATTCGTGAGATACCGGCCGATATGTGTGAAAGAGTATGCCAAAATTGGACTCAGCGGATGGGCTACCTGAGACGCAGCCGCGGTCAACATTTGCATGAAATTATCTTTAAACATTAAATTGCAAGGTTCAAACTATCGATTCAAATAAATATTTCATTCATTTTTTCGAATTGTTTGTGTTTTTTTTTTTTTAAAGTTCTAAACCTCTTAAAAAATCACCCGTTACAAATGGTGCCGCAAATCGTGTAAACACCTTGCAAATATGTTGCAAAATATTTGATCTTATTTGCGAGCATGTCATTTGCGAGCACCTTGATCGCAAATGTATTTGAAAACTTTGGGACAACCTTCGGAAATCGTCTGAGCACGTGTATTTGCAGCTTTGCAAGCACTGTCTATTTGAGTATTTGGTATTTGCGGTGTATTTGCGAGTTTTTTCGTGACGTCAGTGCTGGCAAAGATTTTCGACTATCGTAAATCATCTGCTCGTAGCTTTAGTAAATTTTATATTTTGGATACCTACATAAATCTGAAATCATTAGAAATGATGTGGACTATCAATCTCAAATTATGATCAATCGATTCATCACAAAATATTTGGTTTTATAGCAGCTTATTCGTTAAGATGGGTTTAAAATCGAAAGTCATTAGAAATAATGTGGACTATCAATCCCAATTTGTGATAAATCAATTCATCACATAATATTTTTTTTTAGATAGCAGCTTAAAAAATTAAAGTGGGAGCATAAAGTTATTTGGGTTTTTAAATATACAATGTAATCTTGCTATCTAAGATACGCGATTTTACTTGTTCTGCTTGCTTCCATTATGTTGAGTGAAAGAGAAAATTTGGCCTTCGCGAATAACAACCGAGTTATGGTTTTGATTCAAAACAAGATAATTAGGTAGTAACAATGTTGCTTGCAATATTTTATGAAAATTATTATAAAATTTCAACAAAAATGGAGTTGATATTTTGTTTTTGGTAAACACACTTTTTTAAGCATTTTTGGAAAAAAAATTCATTTTCACATTCATAACTAGATAAGAAATATATTTAAATAAAACTCTCAAACAACGCACATCGTTTTGATATTTTATTAATTTCAAATCACATATCATATCAATTTATCCAAAAATTGACTCGAACTCGCCTATTTATGATACTAAAAACATCACCTCAACATTTTTAAGGTAAATTACATAATATAATGTTAAAAAATTGAAATTTTCTTTAACATCTTCATATCAGTTCATAATATCAAAATGAAATTTTAAATTTCACGATCATTTAGATAGTGCAATTATCAGATTGAAGTTTTTATAATATCAACCTGATATACAAGATATTAAATATTTTAAAATGTCATTTTCTGTTGGTTGAACGGACCTAACCATTGTAGTTGTAGCGTTAGTACCTTTGGAATAAACTTCAGTGCAGTTTGTTATACATTATAGTGAAGAGTAGAACCAAAAATAAATTAAATAATATAATAAAAACTAATTAGTGTTTTGGAATTAATAAAAGCTGTACATACATGTGTAGATAAATTTTGATTGATCAATAAAATATAATTAAATATTGTGTGCATAGTTTTGGTGTTTTTGAGAAGAAAATAAATTTGGATGTTGAATGAAAGTTTTTTCGTAGTGATATGATTTCTTTACATAACAAAATATTAATTTAAAACTAAACAAATTCATAAAAACTAGCCTATCATATAACTAACTTACGGACCCAATCGGGCGCTCTAAGTTAAACTATAACTTAATGCTAATGCCTTTCGGCCTAAAAACTACCTTAATATTAAAATTAAGGACAGTTTTTATTTCACCGAGAATAGTTAACAAAAAAAAACTCGGTTTCTGTTTTTTGGTTTTATAAAAACTTACAAACTACATAAAACTAAATAAAAGCTAATTAAAACCACTTAAGGCTACTTAAAACCACTTACAAAATACTTACAACTAATTACAGACTACTAACAACCTAGAACAGCCACAGGAAGCGCTTTGTGCTCAAAATATGATCGTGGTGGATATAAATTTTATTTTCTTTGGGCTAGTTCACAGTTCGATAAAAAAATTTAAACGTCAAACATTTTCTTCCAAAAAAAAAATCGATCCCAATAGGAATACATGCAGTTTTTTTTCGTCAGCTGTAAAAAAAAAACCAACACGCCGCAGCAAGCTGACAACGGTAAACAAAAAAGCTGCATCTACAATAAAGTTCAACTTTTATGTGCAGACTCATATTTTTTGTCTTGTTTTTTAGCTGTCATCTTAATTTTCAGATGAAAATTTTGTGCGTTCAAGACGGTGTTCACATTGGACTGAAAAACTGGATATTTTGACGTTTCACTATTTACATCTTCCTTTACTGGAGAAGTGGGAGCAAGATGTGAAAAGTGAAACGTAAAAAAAAATCCAGCTTTTCAATTCAATGTGAACACCGTCCAGAAATCTTAATTTTCGACCTTCTGATTTGTCAGCTGTCATAAAAATTCTGAAAATTCAGATGACTTTTCGTTTACGTTTTTCAGATAAAAATTTTTATCTGAAAATTCAGATGACTGCGAAAAAACAAGAAAAAAAAATCTGCTCATAAAAGTTGAACTTAATAGTGGATGCAGCTATTTTTGTGTTTTGTTGTCGGCTTGGTACGACGTGTTGTTTTTTTTTAAGTTTTGTTTTTTTTTGTATGTGAATAAAATAAAAAATAAGATTGAATAGTAGTTTCTCCATGGCGTTTCGGCTTTAGTTTTTCCTTAACAAAAAGCGAAAGTTTTCCCCATTTTTATTTATAATAATTAAATTTGGTGGAAAAACGCGATAAAGACCTGCTTTTTGGGAGTAATAGCTGTTAAGATTTTTTGGTTGCAAGTGAAAAGTGTAACTTCAACTATTTTCGAAAGTATTATAATCCAAATAAAAAGAACGAACAAGCTTTTTCCAGTCGACTTACATATTATTTCATCCTCAGGGACACTAATTTTTGATTAAAATTTAATTTAAATTTCTGAAAAAAAAAGTTCTTCATTATTTTCACTTTCAGTAAAACCATCAAGTAAACACAAGATTTTGGGAGAAAAAAAATGTGACATTTGGCTGAAATTTCAGATTTTTTGTGCGTTCAAGACGGTGTTCACATTGGATTGAAAACCTGGATTTTTTTGACTTTTCAGTATTCAGATCTCGCTCCCACTTCTTCAAAGACGGTGTTCACATTGGACTGAAAAACTGTATTTTTTTTATTTACATCTTTCTTTACTGAAGAAGTAGGACGGTGTTCACATTGGACTGAAAACTGGATTTTTTGACATTTCAGTATTTACATCTTCCTTTACTGAAGAAGTGGAAGCGAGATGTGAATACTGAAACGTCAAAAAAAAATCCAGTTTTTCACTCCAATGTGAACACCGTCTAGGAGCGAGATTAGAATACTGAAACGTCAAAAAAAATCCTATTTTTCAGTCCAATGTGAACACCTTCCAACGTTACGATTCAGTACTGAATTTTCAGATTTCTGCCGATGAACGCACTCAATTTTTATATGAAAAACGAAGCAAACGTAACGAAAAGTCATCTGAATTTTCAGAATTTTTATGACAGTTGACCAATCGGAAGCAAAAAAATTCATATTTCTGGATCCTTGAACGCACGGAACTACGTCCACCGTACACGGTTAAAAAATAAAATCATAAATAAACAATGTAAAGATGGGAAACTTTCGTACGTTTCACCCTCCAAAACCCATTTGCTTACATTGTTGTTTTTGTAATCCGACTCCGTGTCGATGAATAGATGTGAATTGCAACAACAACTTAACGCGGTGAATTTAATTTGTTTTGACAGACCAATTTTTTTCCAAACTTGATATCATGTTTTTTTTTTATTTTAGTGCGTCTGCCATTCTGCATCGTTATTTTATTTATCTTTTTATATTTGTTATTAATTTTTTCGTTTTTTGTTAAATAATAACAACAAATATTTAGTTGTGCCAGAAATTTTAAGTAATATTTTTAATTTTATCAAAAATTTCCGGCAACCAACTTTCCATTGAATTTTAAGAATTCATAAACTTTGTGACATTTCTGAATTCACCTCAGGGGATGTGTTCTAAAAATTCTTGTTTTGAGGGTGCAAACACACTTTTTTTAATGGAATATTATTGAAAGGTACGACTGCACCATCCATATGTTTACCTAAATATAATTTTTTTAAACGAATTGCAGCCAAATGGTTTGCCGTTCCAATAAAATTGAGTTGTTGATTATAGAAATCGCTAATTGGCCAATATTGGTAGGTTAGATGCATTTAACCAGATTCTGTGACTTACTTACTTCAAATTTAATCTAATGTGAACAAACTGGCCCTGATTCTCCACTATCACTTACTTGGCCTCAACCATCATTTAACCTAAGTTAATCCAATTTTAATTCACCGATTTGTTGAATTAAATTTAATGAACCATTGATTAAAATTTGAACATACATATTTTGATAAAATGTGCAATTCTTTTTACCTGGTTACATAATTAAGGCTCTCCCAAACCAACGCGAATGGGGAGCAACGACGAATTTTTGTTGTTGTTTAGCGTTATGTATTTGTCATATGTTTTGCTGTTGTGAATGATTCGCTGCGAATCACTCCGCATTCGCGTTGGTTTGGGAGAACCTTTAAGCAAAAAGAAAATTCAATACATATTATAGTATTAGTTGTGTTTTTTGTAACTCAAAATAATTCTGTCTAAAAAAACGACAACAAAACAAAGCAATTTACTAGTCAAATACAACAACAACAATATTAATTCAGAATTAAGCCTCTCCCAAACCAACGCGAATGCGGAGCGATTCGCAGCAAATCATTCACAATAGTAAAAAATATGACAAATACACAACGATAAACAACAACAAAAATTCAACGTCGCCGCGAATTCGCGTTGGTTTGGGAGAGCCTTTAAGGTAGAACTAGAATAGCCAACGTAGTGGTCGTAGGAAACCGGCGAAAACAAGTAATCCATATGACGCACACATAATTGCGAAGTGGTACTCTTCGTTTAGTTTTCGTTAACTTCTCCCGTCAGACGGGAGAGTCCTCACCTTGGTGGAAGCGAACTAAAAGAATTTGGTGCTTGGTGCATAGTTTTCCAGTCTTTTTTTTTTGTTCAATGTATGAGTGAAACAAAATCTTAAATCACTGTGCTGTAAATAAGTAAAAACAAATTACATTGAACAAATAATAATTAAATGTTAAATGTTTGCTGGTTATATAAAATGGCAGACCAAGGCAAATGTCCCGATGTCGTTTTTTTTCCCAAAGTCCACGGACATGCATAAAACGTAGCTATTATTATCCAGACTAATTTTGATAGTTTGTTTCTGTGGAGATCATAAATCTGTGGAAGTATTCCAGTAAGAAATACGAATTTAAGGAATAATAGGATTTTCACAACAAACCCCAAAACCAGACTTCGGCAAAAACTTTTAAAAAACCATTCACACCAAACATTACACTATACGTTTTCGTTTGACATTAAAGTTTTTCTTTCACGAACCACTTACAATTATCTTTTCATTTTGTTGTTTTCTTCACTTTTATGGATGTAAAATGGTGATTATTTATATAAATATGATCCATATAAAAGCATCCCATCAGTTTCTTTTTTGACATTTTACTAGGCACTGAACTTTTTAAAAGGTAGGTTTGTTTTGTTCATCTCTGAATTCCAACAAGTTTTCGACTGGTTTTATATTAAACTTGTGTTTTACGAAAACCTGAAGCTCAAAAAAATGTATGTGAAACCTTGTGTTTTCGATTAGGTTTTTCTCCAAAGCCAATATTTTCGCGAAAACCGCGTTTGAGTTCGGTGTAAAAAGGCTAACATATTTACTATGAAATTTCATATTTCCCAAACAAATTTTCTCCCACTATGGTTCAATTAACATACATTTATTTATTCCATTATTTATTACTACCAATATGTCTTTTATTATCTTAGAACGCTTTGAATTTAGGTAAATAAAATTATATAAAGGGAAGTGAGCACTTAAAAATTCACTTCACCTGCTTTTATACTTTATGAACATGTCCATTGGGTTTTTAAAATAACTGACAAATTTAAAAAAAACCGACGATTTGTGGTGAAAATCATTAAGTTGCATTAGTGTTAGTGTGGTAAAGGTTACTAGTGCAACTTTATGACATTCACCACGGTCGGAGCTTGTAGGCAAATCAGTTTGACAGCAGAGGATTCCCATCTTTATATTATTTATTTATGCTTGTAGGCAAATCAGTTTGACAGCCGAGGATTCCCATCTTTATATTATTTATTTATGGGCTAGACGGTGGGCTCTTTTGCTATTCTACATATAAAAAAAACTTCCCTAAAATGAAAGCCATAGTACAAAAAGTAACAGCCTCAAAAATAACTGGTAAAATTAAATTCCTTGATTAATAAAGAAAGTAAAGATAATATTATTCTTTGTTCACAGTTGAAAACGAGGAAGTGTGCAGCATAAACACTGGACTTTGTGTTTTTGTGGGCTTTTCCAAAAAAGACACTGAGAAGGATGTGGACTACATGTAAATATACCTATGTATATCTATTAATTTTTTAAAAAGTTTGTCCTAGTTAATTATTTTAGGGTAAAGAAGTTACTAGCACTAAAACTATTTGAAGACAAGATAACAGGGAAACGATGGCAAAAAAACGTTAAGGATTCGAACTATGAGATACTTTGTGTCAGCCAATTCTCGCTTTACAATAAATTGAATGGAAATTCATTGGAATTTCATCAAGCAATGCAAGGCGACCAAGCAAAAGATTTTTATTACAGTTTTTTAAAAAAGTTGGCGCAAAACTATTCTGAAGAAAAAATCAAAGGTATGGATTTAAGTTTCTCTCTTGTAGAGTGAAGAAATTAATTCAATTTTTTTTTTAGATGGGCGATACGGTGTTGTAAGAACTGTTGACATTCAAAACGATGGGCCAGTTACAATAACATTAGAATCTCCAGTGTTAGATGAAAACAATATAGATAAATAAATAAAAAAGTATAAAATCGACCTGGTTCTCCCTTCAGTTCTGGCTTGATGAATTTGATACCCGATTTCAATTTGTGTTCTGGTTTTGATATCGATATCAAAGTCTACTTCGATTTTTCGATTTGGCACCCTAGTTCTTATATCATGATATCTTTAAATACAAGTCTTTTAACATTATATATCATATTAGGCTATTTATAAATGGGTGATTCCTTCGCAACTGTGATTCTTTGTGTCCTTTTTTTGTTGTTTAATGTAAAATGTTCGTATATATTTTTGATTTGAGTTGGATAAATGACTATTTACTACAATCTACATTCGATATCAAGACTAAATTTCGTAGTTATTCCATATGGCTTGTGAAAGTGTAGTCAAAATGTCAGTACCGTGTAATGTCCGTTCGTTGTTTTTCCAATTAAATTTACTATTTTCTAATGAAATACTTCATTGAATAAAAATGTTGTTCTTAGAAAAATTTTAATACAATATTTGCATAATTTTTTTTTTTGCAAAAATTAAATCAAAATACGAGTACTTACTGCTGAAAAAATAATAATGAATGAATGTTGTCCCAGTACTTTAATTTTTGAATTCAAAAGATTTCCCCGTAAACCGTAGTTTCAAGACGTTTGAATGGTGGTTTTCTAAAAGAAGGACTATATATGCATAGTTTACAAAAGTCGTCTTATTTTTTTAACGTTGTTGTACTTTAAGAGTGATATGTTTTTATTCGAAGAAAATGTGTCATAAATTTATTTGTCAGTACCGTGGTAGTATTTTTTAAGCATATTATAACATGTCTTTGGTTGATAATCAGAATTTTTATTTCTTTTAACGGCATAATATGTTGAAACTCACCTGGAAATTATTTCCCTCATTAGCATAGCGAAGTAAGGTCACATAAACTGTCTAAATGTCAGTACAGTTGGTGTACGTACCGTGGCATCGTGAATTTAAAATTATTTCTTGCAATAATGTTTATTTTGTACCAATTTTCTTATATGAACGGTAGCATTACATCGCACGGGCCAAACAAAAATTATTTTGCGCAAAGTAATAACCCAAGTTATACTTTTTTTAAGAAAATAAGTTAAGTAGAAATGTCAAGAAGTCAACAAATAATACGTTATCAAGAATATCAACAGAAATATGATCAAAAAGAGAGAGAGCAAAATAATTTTTTTTTTTAAAGTAAGAGTTTCACTATCGTCTATTCCAGTTTTAGTACATTTTACCATATTTTTTGTTCTTTAAAAGTTGTAGCAAAATGATTTAACAGATTTGATACCCTGACTAAATAATGCCACAAAAACAAAATTAAAATTGTTTCCAATAAGTTTTAATTTTTGAAATTTAAAAAAAAAAAATCCCAGTTGGCAGAGAATCACCCATAAGGTTAACACTTATCCTGAGTTTTTGGAAAATTCATCGCTCTCTATCTTTTAAGGGACTAGCTTCAGAGAGTTTGACTTATTGAACAATTGTTCAAAATCTCAAGCATAATATTTGTTGTATGCAACCCTTTTTCCTTCCGACCAATAGGTATTCAAATAAATCGGTGTAAAAATGTAGGTCTAATTTTACACATGTTCGACACGCGTTAAGGTAGGCAGACAAACGGTTATTGGTTCAACCCGTCAAGCCTATTATTGATATGAATTACAATAGTACACAAACGACTTGACTATTTATGTCGTTGGCTCTTAAACTATTTTTTTTTTTTGTGATGAGGAAGGCGTTATTTGATAAACTAATGTCGTTTTCCATTGGTTTCACTCTGAATCCAATGGAACAGTGCTTGTTACTTCTACTCAATTCTGAAGTTTTGTCCCTGTAGTGGTGAATCATTAAAAAGAAACTTTTTGCTGGCACACAAAAAATGATATTAAAAACAATAGTGTATCCCCCCCTGCTTTACAAACAATAAGTTTTCTTTTTGTTTTCCTTATTGGTTAATTAAATTAAATTAAATTTATTTTTTTCGAGTGTACAATTAATGGAATGGACTTTAAAAAATAATATGAATTTGCACCACAGTTTGACGTTTGAGTTTGGATGTATTAATGCTTCTCGAGTGGATTCTGATTTGAAATCAAGAAGAGAATTTTTCTTCTCAAACAGAAGCAGAAGAGTATTTTTTCGCCAATGGAATGCCTTCAAACAAACATCTCACCCGAATGTTAAGTGGAATAGGACCGATACCATTGACAAACAAAATATAAGTTTTTTCGGAACAATATTCCAGGGCTAAAAATTGATATTTCACTGTTAGTTAAAAAAAAAAAAAAACAAATCTTTATGGTGACCAGTCATTTCGGGATATTTGATGACCTTTTGTCCACAAAAATTTACGATCTGTCCCGAAGATTTCACTTGCGACCCATGATTGGAGTTTTAAAGGCTTTGTCAATACGCAAATTTTTCAAGTTCTTAAAAATGCGTTTGAGCTGAGATTGAGACCCAAGTCTAACCCGGAGCCAAAATAGCAAATAGAGCGTCACTTTACTAAAAAAAGTTTTTTTTTAATACATAGAAAAATAGTTATCCCCTAATTTCGTTGCCGTAACGTAAGCGAAACAGTTTGAGACAAATAGTTAATAACAACAACCTTGTTCTGATTTCCGTTCGGAATCAAATCAGTTTACGAAATTGATTTCCATACGAATTCAAAAATCATATTCTGAATTTAGTATAAATTGGCTTAAACAAAAAAAAATCGTAACGTCGAGTGGTATCGTGGTCTGTGGCTTTTTAGTGACTATCTAGTGGCGTGTCTGCCCGTATTTGCAACAAAAAATAAATGTTTTTAAATTATGTCAAATTAAACTTCAAACTATTTCAAAATGTCAAGCCGATTTTCAATACCCCCGAAAATCAAAAACACTGATTGCGCGCAAGAATTGAAACGAAAAGTATTTTTCGGTCAAAACACAGAATTTGAAAACGAAAGAATTCAGAACAGGGGTGATAGTACCTTTATTGTATGTACTTCGTTTAATACAAAAAAATTAAGTATAAACCAAAACAAAAAATTTAATTCTGCTCTAGATAGATTATTTTTGAAATGTTGAGATTTCCTGAATTTTGACCATATGCTCTTCCTCATCATATTTTAACCTGTTTTCCAAGTTTGTTTTTTCTAAATTTAAAATTTGTAATTTTTTGTTATGCTCTGCCTCCAAAAATTCCATTTCCTTTTCCTTCATTCGCTTAGTCATTTTTAAAATTTCATCCTTTAGCTTTTTTTCGTGGTCATCATCCTAGAAGACAATTACAATATTACCTTAAAAGGAAAGTTGCATATTATTACAGTAACTTACAAACGGAAAACATTCAGATCGCATCCTTTTTTTATTGAATGTTACTTCAAGGCAAGGATTTTCAATACTATTAACACGTTGTCTTACTAAGAACGACTGGATATAATCCATTGATTCTTGAGCCACTTTTTCTGGAAGCTTTTTCAATTGACAAGCAACAGATACCCCAAAACAATCAAACTCATTTTGTTCCTCTGGGGGTTGATTGAGTGCCTTACAAATCAATTTTAAATCTTCCAATGCTTTTTCGGTAGCTTGTCTTTTTGATATTGGTAGGGAGTGTTGATGTGCGGGCGTTATAAATTTATTTTTGGCATAAGAATGATAAGGTTTTGGTGTTGACGCCTTAGTATCGCCGATAGCAACAGGATCTTCCTCAGAATTGTCTTGATTCTGAAAAATATAAAAATACTCTTGCATATCTGACAAGTTTTGTACATGTTTATGTAAATTTTCAATTACTTTTTAGTTTGCAACATTTCATTTAAAAGAAATAAATATAATTTATTGTAATGTAATCGAACTGCTATTTTATTTTTACTTACTTCTGAATCCATGAAATTTGATTCAATTTCCAAGGATGTAATGCCATTTTCTGCTTCTGTTTCTTCTTCTTCTTCTTGTTCTTTTAAAAACGTAAGATGAGTATAATACCACAAATTCGGTTTGTAAACATCTTCATCTCTACAACCGGATTCGTAACTTTTATTTACTTTTTTAAGTTCACGGCGGTAACAGCCGCGAATACTATTTATTCTTTTTTTAAGTGTATCTTCATTTGCGTCAGGTTCGAATTCTCGGTATTTATCTAATAAATGCGCGTAAGCTCTGCGTTTTAACATTCTATTTTTGTATGCTTCACTTTTAATTTTCCATAATTCTGGATAGTGTTTGTATAGATCAAAAAACTCTTTCCAAAAATTGAAATCCCTTATTGAACACATTTTTTTCTATTTCTGTTTTATATTGTATTTATTTATATTATATTTATTATTTATCTACTTATATTTCCTGACATTGACATCCAACTTCATTTTCGACCAAACCAAACACTATACCAAACAGAAACACCAAATGAAAACAGCAGATTTATCGAAACATGTGTTTTCATTTTTTCTTATTAAGTTGAAGTGAGAAAGATAGTCAAGCGTCAAACTACCGAGCCTCGAATGAAGTGATATGGCATCGGCTGAATTCACAGTACACAATTAAGGTGTGTTTGGTAACTTTTATAGCACGAAGTACAAAAACTGTCAAATTATTGAAAAAGGGGAAAATCTTTCATATAGGGGAAATCTTGCTACAAAGTAAATATACGCGTTGAACCAGTTTTGTCAATTTTGTCAGTTTTGTAGCAATTTTGTGTAAAAAACGTCAAACGTGAATACACACTATCAAACACAACAGACAAATCTTAAAACACATACAAGAAAAAAAACAGACGTGTTTTGACAGAAGATGTTTATAGGGTTTTCACACCAAATTCCAAAATCGGCTTCGGCGAAAAGTTTTCAAAATCTCGAAAATCATTCACACCGAACATTACACGTTTTTGTTAGACATTACAGTTTTTCATTAACCAACTACTCACAATTTTCTTTTACTTTTTGTTGTTTTCTTCCATTTTATGAAAAATTTAAATGGTGATTATTAAGGGTATTCATACAACAGCGTAAACTCATCGTAAATGTTGTAAAGTTTTAAACTTCGTAATTTCTGTCACAATTTATATGGAAAATTTGACAGATTTACGAAGTTTACCACTTTACTACGTTCACAAAGACTTTACGCTGCTGCATGAACACAACACCCTTATTATTTTGATACAACCAAACAGACCTTATAGGGTTTTCACACCAAACCCCAAAACTGTTTTTCGGCGAAAATTTTTCAAAAACTCGGAAACCATTCACACCGAACATTACACGTTTTCGTTTGACATTACAGTTTTTCATTGACCAACCACTCACAATTTTCACTTTGTTGTTTTCTTCCATTTTATGAAAAAGTAAAACCGTGATTATTTATATTAATTTGATACATATGAACAATTTTAATTGCCACATGCAAAATATTATCAGTTTTGAATAAATTAAATTATTTTGAGATTGGAATTATATATTTTACATGACAGAATTTCGTCTGCTGTTTTCAATTTTTTTTTTAAAGCATTCAATCAGTTTCTTTTTTGACATTTTATTAGGCACTGAACTCTTTAAAAGGAACGTATGTTTGGTTCATCTCTGAACTCCAACATGTTTTGGACTAGTTTTGATAAAACTTGTGTTTTACTAAAACCTGAAGTATACAAAAATATATGGTAAAACTTGTGATTAGGTTTTTCTCCAGAACCGATATTTTCGCAACATTTCATAACATTTTTCTCAGGAAGTTGTCACTAGCATATATTTGTATTTTTCAGTTTAACACTTTTTGCACTTTTATACAAAAGTGAAATAAATGTAGTTAGGCCTCCCGACTAGCATTTTAACTTGTTTAGGTTTCAAAACAAGTTATTTTCTGGCTTGTATAGCAACTGACACAAGCCTTACACAAATAATTTTGGCTGACAATGAACAAAAAAAAAACCTGTCATCACAAGTGCTATACAATTCAATAGCTTCCCATCAACAATGTAACAAGGCCCTAAAAAGACAAAATATTGCTCAACTACACAAGTTATTATATGATAGCAAATAATAATAAGACCTTTGAAAGGCCATAAATAGACTTTGCATTAAGGTGTTATAAGAGCCACTCAATGCAGTATGTATAAAAAACGTCTTACTTTTAATTTTAATTTGTATTTATCTTATTTTATTTGTTTATTTTCTCGGTACCATACCCCTGGTTTGCGTTTTTCTTTGTTCTGAAATGTGAATAATTTTATTTTATTTGAGAAAATGTTCCTTACATGACTTTTCCGAGGTTTGAAATCACGTCCTTCCAATCACCTATCAAGCGCGCTACCCACTAGACCATTCCCAATTTAAAAGACTCGTATACAAATTTTAATGCATTGATACACTTCACGAATACAACTTCACAGCCTTTACAATTTCACTAGCAATATAAATGAGAAGTAAAGGCCATGTGTTGGATTTATAAAAACCCTAACTCGAGATTTTAATCAAAACTTATATTACACTATACATTTAAAGAAAAGCTTACTTCTTTATTGTTGGTCCCTTTTTTATTTTTAAGTGTGGATCAATTGATTTTTTAAATGTTCAAGAACATACGAGTTTATAATTAAACCACTAACATTTTTTTCATGCATTCTTATGCTAGGATCTTTGGAAATAAATAAATGAATGATTTTTAAAAATCGCAAGTATTACTTCCATTTCTACTGACCCAAAATTTTAATTCTAAATTTTCTGGTCGTTAGAAAGAAAACATAAATCCTTACAATCATTCATCTAGTAATTCAATTTTGGGTAAACGATTATATATTTATATAAAATTAGCTTTAGAAGCAACTTGAATTATAACAGCAAGTACGTGCGATCCATTTGTGTTTAACATTTAACATCTTTCAAAAACAAAACGAACTAACTTATAAATGAAGGCAATAATTTCAAAAAGTTTGCTACCAACATTTTATAAAACCTTATATTTCCTTAGGCAGTAGGGCAATATCTGTCACTTTAAAATGAAATAGCTCACGAAAGAAAGCAATCATTTGAATAAATTTGCTACCCACATTTTATAAAAACTCTCTGTTAGAAGCAGAACGAAATAGCTCACGAAAGAGGGCAGTCATTTCTTAAAGTTTGCTACCAACATTTAATAAAACATTATATTTCCTTACGCAGGGCAACATCTGTCAATCGCAAAATGACACGAAAGAAGGAAATCTTTTGAATAAATTTGCTTCCCACATTTTATCAAATCTATCTGTCAGAAGCAAAATGAAATAGCTCACCAAAGAAGGCAATCATTTCTAAGAGTTTACAATACTAAAATTTTATAAAAACTATTTTACAGAGGGCAACATCTGTCACAAGCAAAACAAAATAGTTCAATAAAAAAGGCAATTATTTCAATAATTTTGTTTTAAACATTTTATTTTATCTTTCCAAACAAATAACAAAATTCCTGTTGATCCGCATAAAAAAGATATAAAAGATTAAATGCCGAATTCATTACATCCATTTCGGAACGATTTTTGGGTGTGGAGATACGAGTATTTGCAAGAAATCAATTTTTTTTGGATTATGTGTGTGCCATTTGACTGAAGATTTGAGACAAAAAAACAACAAATAAATATTCAAAAGTGCATTAATTTTTTTCGCGTAGTTCTGTTAGATTAAAAACATTTGTATTTACGAGCGAATTAAAAAAAAAATGAACAAAACATAGTTATTCATTTATTAAAATTAAAAGAAAAACAATACAAATTCAACCAAGAAACACACCAATCGATGGAACACATCTGAGCGGCCTTGAGATTTCTGAGTGGCCTTGAGATCCCTGAATGGTTCTGAAATTTCTGAACGGTCTTGAGATTTCTGGACGGTCCTGAGATTTCTGAGCGGTCTTGAGATCCCTGAACGGTCCTGAGATTTCTGAGCGGCCTTGAGATATCTGAACGGTCCTGAGATTTCAGAACAGCCTTGAGATTTCTGAACGGTCCTGAGATTTCTGAGCGGCCTAGAGATTTATGAACGGTCCTGAGATATCTGAATGGTCCTGAGATTTTTGACTGGCCTTGAGATCCCTGAACGGTCCTGAGATTTCTGAGCAGCCTTGAGATTTCTGAACGGTCCTGAGATATCTGAGCAGCCTTGAGATCCCTGAACGGTCCTGAGATTTTTGAGCAGCCTTGAGATCCCTGAAAGGTCTTGAGATATCTTAGTGGCCTTGAAATCCTGAGCGGTCTTGAGATTTCTGAACGGTCCTGAGCTTTCTGGGTGGTCTTGAGATCCTGAGTGGTCTTGAGATTTCTGAACGGTCCTGAGTTCCCTGAACGTTCCTGAGATTTCTGAGTGGCCTTGAAATCCTGAACAGTCTTGAGATTTCTAAGCGGCCTTGAGATTTCTAACGGTCCTGAGATTTAAGAGCAGTCTTGAGATCCTGAGCAGTCTTGAGATTTCTGAACAATCCTGAGATTTCTGAGTTGCCTTGAGATTCTGAGCGGCATTTAAATCCTGAGCGGTCCTGGAATTTCTGAACGGTCCTGAGATTTCTGGGTGGCCTTGAGATTTTGAGCAGCCTTGAGATTTCTGAACTGTCCTGAGATTTTTGAGCAACCTTGAGATCCTGAGCAGCCTGAACGGTCTTGAGATTTCTGAAAGGTCCTGAGATTTCTGAACGGTCCTGAAATTTCTGAAAGGTCCTGTGATGTCTGAGTGGCCTTGATATTTCTGAGTGGCTTTGAGATTTCTGAGCGGCCTTGAGATCCCTGAACAGTCCTGAAATTTCTGAACGATCCTGAGATTTCTGAGCGGCCTTCAAATCCTGAGCAGTCTTGAGATTTTTGAACGGTCCTGAGATTTCTGAACGGTCCTGAGATTTCCGAGCGGCCTTGAGATTTCTGAGTGGCCTTGAGATCTTTGAACGGTTCTAAGACTTCTGAGTGGCCTTGAGATTTCTGAAAAGTCCTGAGATTTCTGAGCAGCCTTGAGATGTCTGAACGGTCCTGAGATTTCTGAGCGGCCTTGAGATTTCTGAGTGGCTTTGAGATTTCTGAACGGTCCTGAGATTTTTGAGCGGCCTTGAGATCCCTGAATGGTCCTGAGATTTCTGAGCGGCCTTGAGATTTCTGAAAGGTCCTGAGATTTCTGAGTGGCCTTGAGATGTCTGAACGGTCCTGAGATTTCTGAGCGACCTTGAGATTTCTGAGTGGCCTTGAGATCCCTGAACGGTCCTGAAATTTCTGAACGGTCCTGAGATTTCTGAATTGTCCTGAGATTTCTGAGCGGCCTTGAGATTTCTGAGCGGCTTTGAGATTTCTGAACGGTCCTGAGATTTCTGAGTGGCCTTGAGATTTCTGAGTGGCCTTGAGATCCCTGAACGGTCCTGAGATTTCTGAGCGGCCTTGAGACTTCTGAGCGGCTTTGAGATCCCTGAATGGTACTGAGATTTCTGAGTGGCCTTGAGATTTCTGAACGGTCCTGAGGTTTCCGAGCGGCCTTGAGATTTCTGAATGGCCTTGAGATCCCTGAAC
This sequence comes from Dasysyrphus albostriatus, assembly GCA_946251815.1. Lineage (NCBI taxonomy): Eukaryota > Metazoa > Arthropoda > Insecta > Diptera > Syrphidae > Dasysyrphus > Dasysyrphus albostriatus. The sequence goes on from OX276335.1 coordinate 182,471,200, forward strand.
GGTCCTGAGATTTCTGAGTGGCCTTGAGATATCTGAACGGTCCTGAGATTTCTGAGCCGCCTTAAGATTTCTGAGCGGCCTTGAGATCCCTGAACAGTCCTGAGGTTTCTGAGCGGCCCTGAGATTTCAGAACGATCCTGAGATTTCTGAGCAAATTGGAGATCCCTGAATGGTCCTGAGATTTTTGAGTGGCCTTGAGATCCCTGAACGGTTCTGAGATTTCTGAGCGGCCTTGAGATTTCTGAATGGTCCTGAGATTTCTGTGCGGCTTTGAGATATCTGAGCAGCCTTGAGATCTCTAAACGGTCCTGAGATTTCTGAGTGGCCTTGAGATTTCTGAAAGTTTCTGAGATTTCTGAGCAGCCTTGAGATTTCTGAATGGTCCTGAGATTTCTGAGTGGCCTTGAGATTTCTGAGTGGCCTTGAGATCCCTGAACGGTCCTGAGATATCTGAGCGGCCTTGAAATCCTGAGCAGTCTTGAGATCTCTGAACGGTCCTGAGATTTCTGAGCGGCCTTGAGATCCTGAGCAGCCTTGAGATTTCTGAACGGTTCTGAGAGCCTTGAAATCCTGAGCAGCCTGAACGGTCTTGAGATCCCTGAACGGTCCTGAGATTCCTGAGCGGCCTTGAGATCCCTGAACGGTCCTAAAGTTTCTGAGCGGGCTTGAGATTTTTGAATGGTCCTGAGATTTCTGAGTGGCTTTGATGTTTCTGAGCGGCCTTGAGATCCTTAAAGGGTCCTGAGATTTCTGAGCGGCCTTGAGATTTCTGAAAGGTCCTGAGATTTCTGAGTGGCCTTGATATTTCTGAACGGTTCTGAGATTTTTGAGCAGCCTTGAGATTTCAGAACGGTCCTGAGATTTCTGAGCGGCCTTGAGATTTCTGAAAGGTCCTGAGATTTCTGAGCGGCCTTGAGATTTCTGAATGGTCCTGAGATTTCTGAGCGGCTTTGAGATTTCTGAGCGGTCTTGAGATCCCTGAACAGTCCTGAAATTTCTGAACGGTCCTGAGATTTCTGAGTGGCCTTGAAATCTTGAGCAGTCTTGAGATTTCTGAACGGTCCTGAGATTTGTGAGCGGCCTTGAGATCCTGAGTGGCCTTGAGATTTCTGAACGGTCCTGAGATTTCTGACCAGCCTTGAGATCCTGAGCAGCCTGAACGGTCTTGAGATCCCTTAACGGTCCTGAGATTCCTGAGTGGCCTTGAGATTTCTGAACGGTCCTGAGATTTCTGAGCGGCCTTGAGATTTCTGAAAGGTCCTGAGATTTCTGAGCGGCTTTGAGATTTCTGAGCGGCCTTGAGATCCCTGAACGTTCCTAAGATTTCTGAGCAGCCTTGAGATTTCTGAAAGGTCCTGAGATTTCTGAGTGGCATTGAAATCCCTGAACGGTCCTGAGATTTCTGAGCGGCCTTGAAATCCTGAGCAGTTTTGAGATTTCTGAACGGTCCTGAGATTTATAAGTGGCCTTGAGATCCTAAGCGGCCTTGAGATTTCTGAACGGTCCTGAGATTTCAGAGCAGTCTTGAGATCCTGAGCAGTCTTGAGATTTCTGAACAATCCTGAGATTTCTGAGTTGCCTTGAGATTCTGAGCGGCACTTAAATCCTGAGCGGTCCTGAGATTTCTGAACAGTCCCGAGATTTCTGAGTGGCCTTGAGGTCCTAAGCAGCCTTGAGATTTCTGAACTGTCCTGAGATTTCTGAGCAACCTTGAAATCCTGAGCAGCCTGAACGGTCTTGAGATTTCTGAACGGTTCTGAGATTTCTGAGCAGCCTTGAGATTTCTGAGCAGCCTTGAGATTTCTAAAAGGTCCTGAGATTTCTGAGTGGCCTTGATATTTCTGAACGGTCCTGAGATTTCTGAGCAGGCTTGAGATTTCAGAATGGTCCTGAGATTTCTGAGTGGCCTTGAGATTTCTGAAAGGTCCTGAGATTTCTAAGCAGCCTTGAGATTTCTGAACGGTCCTGAAATTTCTGAGCGGCCTTGAGATTTCTGAATGGTCCTGAGATTTCTGAGCGGCTTTGAGATTTCTGAGTGGCCTTGAGATCCCTGAACAGTCCTGAAATTTCTGAACGGTCCTGAGATTTCTGAGCGGCCTTTAGATCCTGAGCGGCCTTGAGATTTTTGAACGGTCCTGAGATTTCTGAGCAGCCTTGAGATCCTGAGCAGCCTGAACGGTCTTGAGATCCCTGAACGGTCCTGAGATTCCTGATTGGCCTTGAGATCCCTGAACAGTCCTGAGATTTCTGAGCGGCCTTAAGATTTCTGAAAGGTCCTGAGATTTCTGATAGGCTTTGAGATTTCTGAGCGGCCTTGAGATATCTGAACGTTCTTGAGATTTCTGAGTGGCCTTGAGATTTCTGAAAGGTCCTGAGATTTCTGAGTGGCATTGAGATCCCTGAACGGTCCTGAGATTTCTGAGCGGCCTTGAAATCCTGAGCAGTCTTGAGATTTCTGAACGGTCCTGAGATTTCTAAGCGGCCTTGAGATCCTGAGCAGTCTTGAGATTTCTGAACAATCCTGAGATTTCTGAGTTGCCTTGAGATTCTGAGCGGCATTTAAATCCGGAGCGGTCCTGAGATTTCTGAACGGTCCTGAGATTTCTGAGTGGCCTTGAGATCCTGAGCAGCCTTGAGATTTCTGAACTGCCCTGAGATTTCTGAGCAACCTTGAGATCCTGAGCAGCCTGAACGGTCTTGAGATTTCTGAACGGTTCGGAGATTTCTGAGTAGCCTTGGGAGTAGTAAGAATCTGACACACCTATGAGCACGTGTTTTTTGGTCCTCATAGAGCCTGATGCAGGCTTTGCTCCTGCCCCAAAAAAAATATTTGGAACCGTTGAAAAGTATCTTTATTTTGTGTGAAACTTTAAACTCATATTTAGCAAATATCTAATCGCTTTAAAGTTGCATGTTCATTTTCCTAATAATCAAAATTACTGAAATCTATGCGCATAGAATATAAATTTGAATTCCATCTACATTAATATTTTGATTACTTTTCACTTCTTTTTAATAATTAAAGTTTTTTAATAACATATTTGTTTTTAATCTATTGAAATAAATGACGAACACTTTCGAATATTTGTTTAACCCGCTGCAGAATACTTTGAACTAAAGTGAAATGTCAAATCTCTCAGTTGTGTGTTAGAAGCTTTTTTAAGCAAGCTTTATATACAATTTTTTTATTTACTTTCAGTAAAACAACTTGGACAAGCCTTAAACAGGTCTTTTCATACTAAATCACACAAGTCTTGTATACACCTGGCTGATTTCAATTTTAAAGTCACTAAACAGGCTATTTTCAAAAATATATATTGGAAAACGGTTGGTTAGTATAAAAAGACCTTATTTAAGTTTTATTTCAGCTAAACCTATTCGAAAAATTGGACCTTATACAAGTTAAATTGTTAGCTGGGGCTTTAACAAGATTAATTTCTAATCTTAAAGATCAACGAAATAAATTTGTTTGGTAAATCTTCAAGATTCAAAGAAGGTTTGAGGTCAATCTTATTAAATTTAAGATTAGAACTAAGTGGAAATGTTGTATAGAGTGAGTAGTAAAATTTATATTTGAGAAATTAACAGTGTTCATGAAAATGTATTTTGTATTGAAGGTCTAATAAATTAAACACCCCTGAAGATATGTTAGAAAAAACAAACAACACGTCAGAAAAAACAAATGAATTAGTCTTTTAATTAATTTGTGTCTGTTCACACGTGAAGCACGAAAGTGTTCAGATATGAAGAAAATTATTCTGCAGACTTTGTTTCCTTCTTTGTGCTTTTTGTAATTTTATAATGACACGTTTCGATTGGTTGGATTGAATAAAAGAAGGAATATAAAAGAGAACGTCAGTTTTCTTCACCGAATGTTTTCAAATATATATCAAATATTTCAACCCCCCTTCCCTGTAAGTTACCCCGCAGAAAATGCTTGAATTTCTTCACGTTTGATCAGGGGCTTATTAAAGCCAACTGATAAAAAAAAGCTGAAATTATAACACACATTAATTAAAATTATTATTGATCAATAAAAATTATATCTATTATCGATATCAGTGACATCTATGAATCAGCTTTCGAACTGTTTAATTAGATGTAGTTTATGTTTCACTTTTCTATAAGTGTAAAAGTCAATGGTGTAAAAGCTAGCGATGCTCCAGCTTTTATTTTTGTAAAACTTGAGAAACAAGAGTCGTATTTTTTGCAACTCAAAATAATTCTGTTTGAAAAAACGACAACAAAACAAAGCAATTTACAAGTCAATTACAACAACAACTATGTCCATATAGAGTCACCTATGTCCAGATAATTAAGTGGATTTAACTTTTGTTCCAAAAAAATGGTAATGCCAGACTACTATTGGCATTGTGTTATCGATAATTGGTATAGAAATGTCAAATGTTTGTTGGTACGATTATCCGACGACGACGAATTTTTGTTGTTGTTTAGCGTTGTGTATATATAAAATTTTTTTCTATTGTGAATGATTCGCTGCGAATCGCTCCGCATTCGCGTTGGTTTGGGAGAACCTAAATGTCAAATGTTTGTTGGTACGATTATTCGACGACGACGAATTTTTGTTGTTGTTTAGCGTTGTGTATATATAAATTTTTTTTCTATTGTGAATGATTCGCTGCGAATCGCTCCGCATTCGCGTTGGTTTGGGAGAACCACAATAGAAACAAATATGACAAATACACAACGCTAAACAATAACAAAAATTCGTCGTTGCTGCGGATTCGCGTTGGTTTGGGAGAGCCTTTAAGGTGCGGAGCGATTTGCAGCGAATAATTCACAATAGAAAAAAATATGACAAATATACAATGCTAAACAACAACAAAAATTCGTCGTCGCTGCGGATTCGCGTTGGTTTGGGAGAGCTTATAAGTAGTAAAATACAAATATATATGCTAGCGACATCTTCCTGCGAAAAACATTATGCAATTTGGGTTTAGCTGAATGCATTCAAACGTGGAACAGGCTAATTCAACAACTATTTTGGATGTTAGTGACATCTTTCTATATAAAACCTGTGGTAGTACTACGGAATAATTTCTTATAGTACTCGTTGAATGCAATGTGGCGCTAAGATAGCCAGAATTTTGACTATGAAAGATAGGATAATACTACATTTTTATTAGACCAAATAAGGAAATTTCGTTGAAAATTTCCAAATTCAATACGAAACCATCTCATTTCACATACAATTCAGATTTGCATGTTGTCAAAAATTGATTGTCAGATTATAATCACCTCTATTAGTGAATTCGGCGAATGAACTTTTAAGGTTCTCCCAAACCAACGTGAATTCATATCGAATCACTCAAAATAGTACAAAATATGACAAATACACAAAGCTAAACAACAATAAAAAATTGTTGGCAAATATTTCTAATAGAAGTGAATAAAACACCTTGTGTACTGTTTGAAAAAGGTCCTTGAACGCATCCGTATCAGTACCATAATTTTGACTCTGAATAGGTTCATTCAGCATGTGAGCTCAATTCGATAGTCGGTCGATACTCTAAAGTTTTTTGACGGATATCAATCAATCAAGTTAAAATTTGTTTACATTTTACTTGGTTTAATTTCTTAATAATTTTTCATAATAGATATTTCAATTTCATTGAATGACTGACTATCTGCTTGGATAAATAGTAAATGCCGGCGTAACAAAATGAAAACTTTAATTCAAAGAGTAACTGGGGCTAAAATAACAGGTGAAATTTAATTTAATTTACGTATGTACACACATTCATTGAAAACTCGCCAGTTCGACTAGCAATCCAATCACAGAATATAAAAAGAAGCGCTTAGAAGATGAAGCTGCTAGGTGACATTTTTTGAAAATATATATTTTATGGTACATATATGAAAGTCCTATACTAACACTTAAATTTCTGCCTCATGTGCACTTGTCTTATGCAGGTGGATTCAATTTTAGCAAAACTTCAAAAACTTAAAATGCTGATTACTCAAAATTTAAAAAATGTCGCTTAGCACCTTCATCTTCTAAGCACTTCAAATATTTGTTTATCTATGCTAGCAATAGCCAACATTTCCAAAAAAATAGTTTTCGTCTGCCATTCACGGCCTTAACCAACCTTAAATTGATAATGGTCATACCTAATAGAAAATCTCACCTTAGTTCTTCGCGAGAAAACTTTGATACTCTATTTATAGCTATTGTCAAACCGACTATCAGCTTAGCCGATTCCACCACTGAATTCCGTAAATGGGTGATTCTATAGAAAACGACCCTTTACGAATTATTACATATGCCTTCCAATTGAAAAAAGTACCCGTCAAACGGTTAAAAGATTGTATGTTTCATTTTAAAAAGTGAAATTATCAAATTTTTACCACCGCTTATTTCGCAGTGGTTCTCCACTTAGGAGAATAGGTCCCCAAAAGTAAGTTTTTGTTATCAGAAGCTAAATACCATATTTTAAATAATTAACTGTTTTTTCAATTTGAATTTTAAATTTGCACGTTTTTGTGTCACTTGTTATTCAATAGTAAATACAAACTGAGTTTTTCGGCAGTTGATTCATAAAGTTGACAATGTCACGCCTATTACAAAAATAATTACCTATATTTTTCATAAATAGAAGAAAAAAAAAATATCAAAATGATAATTTGAGAAAAAATGGACAATACGAGTACTATGATCTACTGTTAGACGAAACCTGTCACACCCGTAACTTTTTCAAACTAATATTTTGTATTAGCTTCAGGTATCCTGTTAGTAAAGTTTTAATTTATAAATTGGGAATAGTATGTGAATAATTAATAAAATATGGAGTCTCACTGTCACACACGTAACGATGGAAACACCCATATTTATATCAGTGAAATCTTACAACTGCTATGTTAAAGAGATCTTTCCGTTCTGAACCGTTAATACTTATCTATTGGAATTGTAGAGCAGCTACTATTTGCAGAAATTATTGCTAGGAGCTAGTCAATAGATTACGGAACAGAGTAACCATCATCACTTCAGTATAAAATAATTATATGTATTATTTATAGGTATATGAGGGCTATTATGAGGGCGATCGTGAAATAAGAAGATTTGAAACACAAATACTTTTCCACTGATCCTTGTTAGCTCGAATTCCCCCATTTGAAATGGCTGACAAATTTCACCAATTCCAAGTCACTCTTTTTCAAAATCCTAAAATTAACTGATGTACTTGTTTTAAGACACATAACAAAATGGTTTTTATTTATTAATTTTAGTGGACGAAGATCTTGTTAGCAGCATTGAAAAAGGAATCTGTGTTCTTGTTGGATTTTGTAAAACAGATACTGAAAAAGATGTCGTTTATATGTATGTAGATTATGTATGTTTGCTTTTGATTATTTTAACATAATTATTTTGTAAAGGACACGGAAAGTAGTTTCCCTTCGTTTATTCCAGGACGAAACGGGAAAACGTTGGAAAAAAAGTGTAAAAGATAAAAATTTTGAAATTCTATGCGTTAGTCAATTTACTTTGTACGGCCGACTGAAAAAAAATAAACCCGATTTTAGCATGTCGATGGAAGGAGAACGCGCCAATGAACTATATAAAAGTTTTTTGACAAAACTTGGAGAACTGTATGAACCAAATAAAATTAAAGGTAATAGTCAAGGTGCACGTTTAGTGCCTGAACAGAATAGAGTGCTGCAACTGGAGCTGCAGCTGCAGCTGGAATAGCTATAAAAAAATGTCGTACGTAATTTCTTTTGCTCGCCCACAATGTGCTGTACAGCTTTGTGATATTTTCGTCATTTGAAGTCAGCTATTTGAATTTAATTCAACACAAAAATAAAAATTTATACTGATGAAATGCAAGCTAAAATTACTTTACGACTTTATCAGAGATTAAAGAGTTTGAAATTCTCTTTAAACCCCATGTAAACACTCGGTTGCGCTCACAATTTTGAAACGTCAAAAAAGTTCCATACTAAATTTAAAAGTTGGCCAGCTTGTCCAGCTGCGTCGTGTTGTGTTCATATCATTAGATTTGTATATTCAACATTTTGACAGCTATTCCAGTTGTAGCCACCGATAGGACTTAGTAAAAAAATGTTCGAAGTAGATTTGAAAAAAATCGCAGTAGATTTAACTGTTTCGCAGTAGATTTTTATATTTTCAAAATATAAAATACATGAATTCCTACTAACAAATAAATAAATAATAAATTAAACAACAGACAATTACTAAACAGAACTACAGATATAGACCGAGAGCCCACAGCAGATTTTGGGTGTGAATGATAGCAACAAAAGAAGTATAGGCATCGAAAGCTTCATTTAAAGCCATTAATGAATCGAAGTCTTGCAGTTCTTAACTGGAGCCTTTTTGAATAAACAGTGCATCAACAAAAAAAAATGTGAATGCAACTTCACCCTACCTAGATAAGGTCTTTGGATCATATATTAGAATCCAAGACCATTTCAGTGCTTAGCTCGACTTGCCAGACCGTTTAAAAATTAAAAATTCAAAGTGAAAAACGGTTTTTGTAAACGTCTTGGATTCCGTGTTATGTGATCCAAAGAGCTTATCTAAGAAAAGGTGAAAACTAATTTTGGCTAACTCGATTACCTTGCATTCATATTTTTTGTATGCAATGTTTATTTACAAAGGTCCCAGTTGTGGACTGCAAGACTTCGATTTTTAAAATAACTTTAAATGAAGCTTTCCGTGCCTATACTTTTTTTTGTTATCATTCACACACAAAATATGCTGTGGGCTCTCGGTCTATGAATCTGTTCCGAACAGAAAATTACAGGATTGTGTGTTCCATGAGTAAAAACCTTGCCTTAACTGTTCCACATTCTGTCACTTTGTGTTTCATGAAGTTTTTCAGAACAGTTTACCACAATATTTCATGCACTTTGGTTGCAGCAAGTGAGTGAGAAATGTCAAAGTACCAGCTGATTTGTTTGTTTTGGATAATAATAAGCTAACATTTATCACAAAAGTACTTTTCTTAATATTTATGAACTAGACATGAAGAATAAACATAAAAGAATGTAAAAAGTGTGAATTGAAAATTAATGAAATTACATTTCAAGCATTTTTAAAATGTTTCACAGTTGATAGGCAACGGCCAGTCCCGTCAACACAAAGCTGCATTTTTCTTTTCTTTCTTGTTCTGACAGCTTCCACACACTTGTACTGTTCTGATCTAGTTTTTCTTCAATTAAACACAGCAATTATTATCCGTTTCTTCTGTCAGTTTGCCGAATTAAGTATGAAACTTGGTAAAGTTTAACTTTTTTTATACAAAAGAACTCAGTTTTGAATGACAATCACTGAATTTTTTAAAAGGTGCTAATTGAGCTGAGCGCAAAAAAGTGGCCATTTTGTCACTGAAAGGGCCAAACGGCAACGCTGCTTCTTGTAGTTTTTTGATAACTGTCATAGTCTACAAAAAAGTATAATTGTTTTAAAAAAAATTCAGACAAAATATGAGCCTTACAAAAAATGTCTATTTTTGCCACAAACTATATGACCACAAACTATGTTAAAGGCTGCTACATATCGATGACATGAATATGGACACCGATGATGAATGCTTGCACAAATGCATTTTACACTCATGATTTATATGGCAAATTGATACACCTCAGCTAAAATCAGTTTGGATAATTTTTGTTTATTTCGATTTTATAAACAAATATATCTTTGTAACTTTAGTCTCCGTGGTATTACTTCATTTGCTTTGCAAGAGAAAAAATAATGACTTTTTTTCTGATATTAAAAATCAATCATGTATCAATATTTTTGGTATAACAAAAGAAACTCAAATCAATTTTTTCCATTTTATAACAAAACGTCCATTTTTAAGGGATTAGTAAATAACTAAAAAACTAAACTAAATTGATAAAGTACTAATAGCTTTGTTTAAATTTTAGATGGAAGATTTGGAGCCTATATGCAAGTCCATATACAAAACGATGGCCCCGTGACAATTGAGTTAGTATCGCCTACGTCAAAAGAAAATCAAAATGAACTGAAAAGTGCAGATCATGAACAGAAATAAATAATTTTTAAAATAATAGATACTCGTATTATGTGTGCTCACTTATTATTGACGTAATAGATTTACTTTCATGCAGGTACAGCTCGAAAAATTAGAGTAAAAAAGTTTTAAAGATTGACCAGTTTGGATATTAATTGAAAAAAATTCGATTAGATAAAATCTTGCTTTTCTTTCGTATTTTCCGGTCACAATGGATATCTAAATGCATGAATTAAGTTAACATTTACTTTTATCAACGTTTCGGCAAGGGTTGCTGCCTTCTTAAGGGCACAGTACACAAATAGATTAATATTTTCAAGACCGCAAAAGAAAAAAAAAACTGGAAATAGTAGCACAGCAGCCGCCATGATCACTGTGAGTGACAGTAGTTTAATAGATGCCAATCAGAAAAATCAGAGGATCGACATAATTTTGTTATTTTAAAATCCCGAATTTTTATTGTTTTTATGTAAACTTATTTTAATCAACAAAATGTGCTTAAAGCTTAATATCCAAAACCAATATACATATTTCAAAATAAAAAAAAAACCCTGAAGAAGTCGTGAAAACCGACGAAACGTTTGGAGAGAAGATGAAATAATTTGTTTTATTTCCATACAAAAACTGTCCAAAAAAGCCCACTAGAACATCACACCAAAGTATTTAATGTCAGCAGTGATTTTTATGATGATTAAATAAAAAAAAACATGAGATTACTTGTTCCTCATAACATCTTAGAAAAATGACTGCCCAATTTATCATTCACACAAATCAGAAGATTTTAAGTTGAAATCAAATGTTTGCATTATATTTTTTTTTGACAATACAAACTGTTTAATAATGTTTTAGGGAAAATTAAATTGCAATAAACGAATTTAAATTATTATTCAATTAATGAAACATATTTTTCGCACTTAATTTTTTAAAAATGTTCTTCTTCCTCGAGAAAACCTACCTACACTAGTTTCATGTTAGAATGTCATCAGCCTTGACAGTTTTTTTCTGTTTGATAATTCTAGCCAAACCAACCTTGAAAACCTTGCAGTATGTACATTTTTTATTAAGTTAAAGAATATTTTCCCGACTTTTTGATTTTCGCTTACTTCAAGGATTGAAAAGTCTTAACAGTATGAAATAATAGCTATGGTTCTTTTGACATTTTAATGAGCCCTTTGATTTTTCGGTGTTGAAATTTGTACTGTACCTATGATGAAAACCACTTTTCTGATCTTCTTCATCATCACTATATTAAAATTTCGAAGTTTTAGTTTCACATGAAATGAATACTTGCTGCGAGAATTCCTGAAAATCAATAATACGAAATAAAAATACCACACTTTAATTTAATTTTTTTTCTTTATTAAACAAATCAATTTTGTTTTATTGAGAATATTTTACAATATATAAAATGTAAATGTAATGTGTAAAGTTAAGAAATTATTACAAAATATTAAAAGAAAATACATGAAATGAGTAGGTATACCTTAAGTTATATAAATGAGTTTAATAAAAAAAAATTGTATTCCTTGTATAGAATAACATTATTCAATTTAATGATGAAATGATTATAATATTTTTTGTGAATGAAAACAAAAAAATTAATTTGGTATGGGATGCTTTTTTCATAAGGAAATATAAACATATTGCTATCCTTACATTTTGAGCTACGTTTGATTAATTTGTTGTGTGTGTTATAATATTCTAGTCAAATTTCTTTGGGAGAACTTTATTTTCGAATAAGGCCCAAATTTCTATGCTTTTTGTATTTTAAATAAACGTACGTCAGTCGAGTGTAAAATAAAAAAAATAATTATTAAGATAGATTTCTTATTTTTTCGATTATAATTACTAAATATAATGGTGTCATAATTGGTTTTAAATAAAATTCAAGAGAAAAAAACATGCACATGAATATTAAAACAACTAGTTTGTTTCTGTTCGATTTTCTTTTTAAATTTAAATTTTTGTTATTATGTTTTCGTTTTAATTTTTTCGGCAGTCTAAATTTATTCTTTATTAATGTCGTTCTTTATGTAATAAAGTTAATAGACAAACATTTTTTTTTCAAACTAAGAAAACACAAGTAGTGTGTTTCGAACAATATGAAGTGTTCTTAAACAAAAATTTGTTGCTTATAGAATTGACAGTGAACAAAACAAATAACTTCCCGTTGCATTGCTTAAATTTTCTTCCTGATTTTTGGGAAATATAATGTATATATATTATACACACATACATATATTCTGGTTTTTGGAATTATGATTTTTCAATTCGCATTTAGCTTGAGTTAAATAATATTTAAGTCCTAAATGTCGTTAACTTGTAATGATTCTAGGTGTTTATTTTTTTTTTTTCTAAATGCATTTCGCGTTATACTTATTTTTTTTTTAAATTATTAATTGTTGGTTTTAGCAAATGTTATTTATTATCCTTTTTTCTTTTAATATTTTTTAAAAATATTTTTTTTGTTATTTATTTTGTGACAAAATTAACGATGATTCGCACATAATGGTATCTACCAGAGTCCGGAAGAGAAGCCACCAGGTGGAATACGATTTTTGTTGATAACTTGGTTGGCACCATTTAGACTTGGGATGGTTGTATTGATTTCAGCGCCAGCTGGTTTGTATCCCTCTCCAGTGACAGGGTTTCCATCTAAAAAAATAGAAATTCCTTTTTAGTAATAGAAACAAAAAATCAATGTTAAGTACAAATTTACAGGATACGTTTTTTCTTTACTATACATATTTAAGAAGTGTGCTAACAATGTAGGTTCATATTTATAACGATTATGTTTGTTTAAAGCCCTTCCACACTGAGTATTAATACATGTCAAATTGAAAGTGGGAAAGAATTTCTTGCGACTGTCAAATTTGTGGGAAATATGTCTTTCAAATTTTCCTTCCACACTGGCTTGTATTAATACATGCCAAACTTGTGTTGACACACAGATGGAATGTATTAAAAATTAGAACCAACCCTAAAAAATGTAAAGTATTAATAAATGTGAAATCATGTATGGAGAACTGTCAAGCTGTTTAAGATGAACTGTCACATCTTGTATTAATACCTGTCATATTTTGTTTCCACACTATACACATTTTTTTTCCCCCACTTTTTTGACATTTATTAATACCCAGAGGGCTAGTGTGGAAGGGCTATTAATTTTGTTGTAAGAATGTGTTAAGGGTTTGTTTTGAATAAATATGCAAACATAAATAATAGCATAGGTATAATAGGCTAATCAAAGCAGTTATTAATAAAAAGTTAAATAATTAAAAAGTAATAAAATTGTGTTTTTTTTTATATTTTTTCTTTGAGTAGTAAGGGACTTGAAAGAGGAATAAAAAAAAGACGCCTTCAACTAAATCATGATTTTATATGAAAATTTTTCACGCTTCATGTTTTCAAAGAACGATAATCGAAATTGCAGTGAAAAAGTGAAGGGTGTTTTTGTTTAATTGTTTATCAGCCGTTGGAATTAAAGTGACTTAGAAAGTGTAGACATTTTTGTGAACTTGGAACAGAAAGCTGATTTTTTTATTTGTAGACTAACGAGAGATTGATATAATATTTTTATTTGGTAAAGAGCTCTATTGAAACTTCATCAGCTAAACTGCAGATTTGTCTTAAACAACATCTAAGCTTATATCCCAATATGTCCGAAAGATGTGGATGTGCGTTTCGTCTCATGATTTGAGGAGGCGACTAGCCCCACGGGAAAAACTTGTTACAAGCCTGCAATAAAATAATTGACTTGTGGTTTGAAATAAGATTTTTACTTAACTGTGGTTGACCCACAACTACAAATTTTTTAAATTAGGAAACTAAGTATCGGAATCAGAACAGACGGGGAACTCTCGTTATAGGCATACGTGAATCGGAATCCTATTATTTTGCTGATCGGGCCAACTAATTTTAGTTTACAAAATGTTGACATAATTGCCTGTATAAAAGGGCTCTTGACACCCGTGTACCAGAAATACTGGGGTATTCGAGTACCCGAAATACCCGGGTATCTACAACTAGCCGGTTAACCGAGTACGCGAAAATTTAACAGTACACATACTATTATTGCACAAATGCACTTTCTTTGACCTTAAGGCGTGTTTTAATTTTTTACAAAATAATCAGCTTTAATACTCTCCTTTGGTACCTGAGGCACATGGTTAACCGGGTACTCGGCTACCCAAGACACATAGGTAACCATGAGTACCCGATTACCCGAAGACTCACCATCCTGGTACCCGGGTATTTGTCTACCCGGGTAGAAGTGAAACCGGGTATTACCCGGGTAAAATCAAGAGTCCTACTGTATAATCAGTTTGTCATATTCGGATTAAGACAAATTTGTCAAATTTTCTTTATTTTCGGGTAAATTGGACGCAATTATAGACAAGGTAGATAGGACCGAAGAAAACTTAAGTAGAATACTAACGTAAACTTCACTTCGCTTTTGTTAATTTTGGTTTAAGTTTTATATCCCAATAATAATTCTTACCAATTCCACCCCAAGGGCCATGTAAACATTTTTGTAACAATATAACACAATGGCCACAGTTAAAATACGATCCCATTTGAATTTATTAAAAATCAATAACAATTGACTAAAAGAACAAAGCAAAAGCAAAGTGATACAAAGCCGGTACAAAATCTTAAAAAACAAACATTTTAGCATTTAGGAAAACTTAGGTTACAATTACAAATTCCTGCGAGTTTGCATTTTCTTTAGTTTAAATCTGGTTAAATCCTTTACTAAGAAGAAACACGAATAAAGGAGGATGATAAACTTGGTGATTGCACAATCAAGTTATTGTTGTTTCATTCTTTTTCAGGGATCTATATTTACATGGTTTATAACTCTTTTGTCCTTGCCATGCCTTATAACAAAGAATCTGATAGCGCCAGAAGCAAACCCGGGTACTTTTGACTGCTCACGGTTTCCTTTCTTGTTTGCATTTATATGTTGTGGTTCTGTGATGAACCGAGAATTGTTCCAAATTTAAGTGTTAAGGGCCTTCAATGATAACTGAGTGTTAATTTCAAAATGTGATTCTAGTTTTGTATTAGCAACTATGTATATGAAAAAGGATTTCCGTCTAGAACTGCATTCAATCTGTTTAAAGGAACTGACGTTTGTATCATGAGTTTTGATCTTGAAGTTCATTTCATGCATCTAAAGTCTAACAACTAAACTAATAAGTAACTAGGAAAGTTTTCAGATTTAGAATTTGAACAAAAAAAAAAAATGTTTTCAACAAAAAGATTTCCATTGTAAAACAAATGACACCAATATTAAAATATACCTCTACGATAAACATTTCGACGAGACTTCAGACCTTCAGCTCCAAGACCCAATCCTGTGATGGGATTGCGTGAAGTTGATTTATTTGAACCACTAGTTGCACTAGTAGACTTCTGAGAAAACGAAGTTGAAGTTGTCAATTCAGATCTTGAGTCTTCAGAGCTATTTATGTTTGTGCCTCTTGGTGAGCTACCACCAACTAATGTTTTCTCTGATAATTTGATTGATGTTGAACTTCTGGCTGAAGGAATATCATTGGATATGATGGTCTTTTCATCTTTTGGTATATCACTTTGAATTAAACGCCGTGGTGAGAAAACAACAGATGTTTCATCGAGTTCTGCAACATTAATCGATTGGTGCGATCAGATGCGTTAAACAAACGTGTTCGAAAAAACAAAACAAATTTGCAATATTGTTAGTGGGAATGAGTGTATATGTGCGTGGGTATTGTGGTAAAATGATAAATAAATGGATAACTATTCAACAGAAGACAACAAATACAATGAAACAGAAACTTATAAGAAAATACATAATGTAAGTGATTGTTTTACTTACTACCACTCATCTTACGGTAAAATACTTGCAGCGTGCAAAAAAGGTATATTTAAAAAATTTTGAATGTGCGTTGTTGCGTTTGGCTTTTAAAGCACAGCGAAATAAGACAAAAACAAAAAGCTATTAAAAATCTTGATATTTATAAACAAAAAAAAATAATTCTCGATAAAAATCAAAAACAAAAGAATTATTAAGATATATTTTTTACTAAGATGACAAAAATTACGTTGATTATGTTTTTATATATAATTTCGAGTGGAATTACTAGAAATTGTCAAATAAAGTGCAACAGCAAAATAAACTAGGCTCGTTCAAATCTGATGCATACGCGTACATATCTTAATCTGTTCGTGTGCTTCCAAAAAAAGCCGATTTCTACGAATTTAATGGGAATTTCTTTTGGTAACAATATTTGATTAGTTTTCCCCCTTATCTGTCAAAACGCAGCCTTCTAATGGACAAAAAAATATTTTTTTTGTCAGATGTCAAATTTGACTATCTGAATTTTTCCGCAGATTTGTCGTACCATTACACACCGCAACGATTGGCTTTGGCAGCCATCAGTTTGACAAGTTTGGATCGGGATCGCTACAACTTCACAATCACACTTTATACATCAATACAACGACAAGGAAAAATCAATCAGAAATGTATTCCATTCGCGTCGAGAAAATATAAATTTCAGTTCGAAATTACCAAAAGAAAGCCCCATTAGTAGGTATCTACCTACAATTATAGAATTTGTATATGAACTTTGACAGAACGTGCCCCTAAACATTCGTAGAAATTCAAAGTTTTGGAAAGTACACAGACAGACATTTCCCTACATATGTAGTCTACTAGGAATGTTGAAAAAATTAGATCTAAGCCTTCTCAGAAACATAAACAGGATTTCTCAGCAACATTTCTCAGTTTTGCGAGGAAATAAGCTAGCTCAATTTTTAAGGGATTAAAATTTCTCAGATCTAAGGTTCTTGAACTGGCCAGGTAGATATATTTTGTTCATAAACACATTAAATTCGTTTTATTACCTCTTTTACTTATTTTTTTTCAAACAGTTTCAGACCGCCAGATTCAGTGCGAGCCAGTACAATATTTCACTTGTAGAACGGGTTCGCACTAAATCTGGCGATCTGAAACTGTTTGAAACTCGGTGTGGAACACCGGGTTTTGGTCGAGTTTTTTTTTTAATACGTATTACAACAACAATATGGGATCCAGGTCTTTATCGAGGTTTATTTCAATAACCCACATACAAGTTTTCACTCTGACCGGCAGACAGTTATTTACCATTGTGAATCATGTCAGCGACTTGTCAGCAGTGGATTGCAGTGTTAAGAAGAGAGAAGAGTATATAGCCCTGTTTTCGCACTAACCCATATCGTTTTATTTTCACGAGGTGAACCATACGAGCTATGAGCGAAAATAAAACGCGGCTAATATTGGCCAGTACAAGAAAATAAGATCTCACAAATTTTGCTCCTACAAAAAGTAAGAAAGTCAATTCAGTAGTTCAAGAGTTTTTAATTGCAAAACTGAAAAATATCGCTGAGAAATGGTGCTCATGTTTCTTAACTCTCCGAGATGTAATTTTTCTGAGCACGCTTAATAATTCCTCACTTTTGTTGTAAGGAAGTGAGAATTTTTGGGTATTCGTTGCTCGATTATTTATTTTCTTTCTTTAAAGGCCTGGTTTCGATATCTAAGCAATAAATTCATTTATTTAGTATTCCTACTTTTAGAAGTTGACGGAGGGAATTTTGCAATGTAAAAGTACATAAACTCCCGTTTATTTAAATAAGTACAAAATGTTCTAGTGCGATTAACCGTTTTAACGCCGAACTGAGTGGATTAAATGAATTTATGTAAATGGCATTAGAGAAAGTATCCATTTTAGGAGAAAATTCTTATTCACAACCTTAAACTTACCATTGCAACACATTTTAATTTAATAAATAAAATACTTTGAACCAGTTAAAAGTCAGACCTTTTAAAGCTATTTTTGGGTTTTAAATCATGTTTTTTTTTTGACACAAAAAAAAATGAAAAAAGTGGAGAATGGGTGGACGGAAGGATCTTGGCGCGGTTGAGTAAATGCGAATTTATAGACTTTAAATTTAGTGCCATTTAAAAAAAAAAGTAGTTTTCATGGCAATATTTGTTCATAAGTAAAAACGAACAGGTGTTATTAATTAATAATTATGTACCTATTGTTACAACAGCATACATTATTGGCAATAATGCTACTTCTGAAAATGGTAATGGTAATTCTGCAGCCAACGGTAATGGTAAATTCGAAAATTTGTCCAAGGGTCTTGGAAATGAAAGAATAATACCATCATGTGTACAGTGACACAAATGATACTAGTTATATGTACGTGTTTAGTAAAATTAGCCTTCATTGCTGCGAGTAAACACCCACGCTTCTAAAAAAAGTAGAAAAACTTTCTGCCGGACAGTATTTGCCAGAGTAAATAGAATACGAAAGTTACAGTGTTACCTTACTTTTACCTTTACGAACTCGACTTTATACTTTCAGACGTTGTAAGGAGTTTTTTAGATAGAACAAACTTATTCTGATAATGTTTTTATTTTGGTATTTTTAGGTTAGACTTACTCTTAAGCCTGAAGTGATGAAACCTTTGGAAAACAAAATTTTAGTTTCTGTGACAAAAATATTGTTGATCAGTGAATCTTTCAACGAAGCTTCGAGGGTGAGTAAGGTAAATGATTCTCGAGACCATCTTTGCATATATCTATGCAGCCATGCTGAAATGGTTGAGACTTTCCTTTCACGAGATACAAACTTATGGCCTTACAAATAAAAAATAGCACTCATTGAGAACTTTCATATTAGAGTGATAGCAAAAAAAGGAGTATGGGCGTCGAAATCTTCGTGAAAGGCTATTCAAAAAACCAAAGTCTTGCAGTTCACAACTGGGGCTTCAGTGATAAAACAGTGCATCGAAGACAAAAATTAATGCAACTTGAAGGGTAAGAGCACGATATGGGTCGAAACTGTCCATTCTCCTTTCTTTAAGTTTGCAAAGGTTTTGAATCCTGTTATATTTATTTTTTGTTTTGAATAAAAATTAAGATTAATTTTCAAAAGAGACCAAAAGCCAACTCAGGATTCAAACGCTGAAACTTAATGCTATTGCAGTCGGAGTAAGTTTGGTGTTGCACTGCAATCAGTACAGTAATGATAGGATTGTGAAACGTGACTACTACTACTACTACTACTACCACGTGAAGTACTACGATTCGATATCGCAGTCTGATCTCTGAAATACAAAGATCTTTGATGGTAAGGAATACTAAAAAGAATCTTAAATATATATACCGAAATTGAAATTGAACAGGAGATGGCGCACTGGCGTTTCATCGTAAAACTAAGACCTCTAGGCCACACAAGCGAGTAATCGCTAGCGAGTTACACTTGTGTGGCCTCCGGGGATTTAGAGAACAATGAGAGCGACAAAGAGTACAAACATAAGTTTTTCATGTTTGTATCTTAGCGGTTTTTAGAAACTTTGACACTGATAGCCTTATTTTTAGATTTTTAGACGGTTGACTAGATAAAAGTTCTGAATAGTTGGAAATGCACTTTATTTAATTGAATAAAATGTACTTTGTAAAGTTCGATGAAGTTTATTAATACGACTGTAATAGTATGCAAATTTAGATTAAGGTATATACAAAATTTAGCCACTTTTCTTAAAAAATTTACTTAAAATGATAACCCTTCTTGGATGACCCTGTGCATACGAAATCGAAAATAAATGAGATGGAAATGAAATGTATGTCAGTTTCCATGGATCGTTCATTCCCATTTCTTAAGATTGGGGCTTCCCATTCTCGAATTATGCGCTTATTAAATGAAAATTATATTTCTAAAATAAAATTCCTTACCTGTCTTTGAGAGTCCATTTATTTTTAAATTCTCAGTGGAAGAGGAAACTGACGATGCCGATGATGACGAACCACCATTTTCGAATTTACCATTTCGACCATTACTAGCATGATGTCCATTACCGTTGGCTGCAGAATTACCATTACCATTTTCAGAGCCAGCATTATTGCCAGTGAAACCAAGATTACTTTTCATGTGGTTCTTGGCTGGTGTGAATGGACGATCTACATCACCAAACAGACGAGTGTAGGAGTCTGTGTTTTTTTGACCCCGACGTGGCTGATCACCTGGAAAAATGAAACTCAATTATTATAATATTGTTCAATGCATCGGACAGCAAAAATGTTATTATTTCATTACTACAATTTTATCTTTACATTATTTTTTGCATGCATAAATTTATTATTTATAAATAACTATTTTATGTTGTAGATTTTTGGTGGGTTTAAGACAAAATTTAGTGCTGAAATTAGTATGTACAGTGGCACTACATTTAATGAAATGCAAATAAAGTTCTTCAAATACGTTTATCTTATTAATCAAATCACTTATTGTGCATGAGACTGAAGAATAATAAGGAAACTTATCTCCTTTCTAGTCCCACTTTAAGTTGTATATTTGCTGAAAATGTTGCGTTGTAAAAAAGTCTGCCTATGCAGGTGCTGATCATAAAAAAATTGTTCCATTTAACCACATCGCTGAGTAAGAGAAAGACAATAAGTTGCCCGCAGCTTTGATCCTATATCAAATGACACACAAGCCAGAGTGTTACTTGACTAAATTAAACAATGCCGCCAAAGAATAGAGTGGTAGGTTAAACTTTCCATAAGATATTAATTTTATTGGGTGGGACAAGTCTATTTAAACACTTTCATTGAACAACAAATGTTTGCTGGGTGAAAACGAAAAGATGTGTTAAAATTTTATGGTCTATCAAAATGATAGAAAAATTGGGAGAAGTCTTTAATCATGCTTTTTATACACAACGGAAGAGAGAAAAATTGTCTGTCAAAAAGTTACAAAATGGTTTAGATTTATGTGTATTTATGATATTGTTGCATAAACATCAAAATCAATTATTCTTCCTTTACATTTCGCTGAAAAATACACTGGGAATATACAAACAGCTAGGGAAACTGAATAGCACAGATAATGGGAAAAGACTTTTCGCTTATTTGATGGTTGTTGGTTTTCTCCTTGTCATTTTGATTGCAGCGACTTGAAGATCAAATAAGATTAAAAAAATTTGTATCAGTAGTTCTTTAAATGAACAGTGAAATAGAAATTTTTTAATTAGATTAAAAGTAATAAAATTAGCATGTACCAGAGAAAATAGACAGAAGGTAGTTATTCTTCACGAAAAGACCAAGCTTCTGAACTGTTCGCGGGAGTTTGTATACAATACTGTTAATTTGGTGAAAACCGATCTACATTTGGGAACAAGAAATAAAATTCGTAGCCCAAAAGCACTTCAAAACGCGTTGGCAAAGACAACGTTAGGAAAAGTTAGGACCACCCTTTGAAATCCTCCAAACCATATAAGAGATAAAATCGATGAAGAATTTTTAACCGCGAAGAAAATGGTCACAGTCGACATCAGCCGGCCGAAAAGTAAGCATGTCGAAGATGTTGGATACGGGGTTCGCGTTGATTAGCACATGTTTCATTTGGTTTGAAACGAAAAAAAAATTGCACAGTGTCTAGAAGAAGAAATTTGAAGTTGGAGGTCTTAGCACACTGTGGAGTTGGACGGACATTCACCTAACACGAAAAAAAATCAATAACTAGTGGTCCCAGAACCTCGACATCATCCAGGATATAGCCGAAACATAAAACCATTCGACTACATCGGCTAGGCTGCATGGAAGAATCAAGGGGTCTTCGAAGCTAAGACGTAATGTTCGAGGCGACAGGAAGATTGAATCTTCGATTTAAATAAAGACGAGGCTATCGTTGATGACAAAGCGCTCGGTATGGATGTTTGGAATCAGCGTGCCCGGGATTGAAGAAAATGGAAACAATCTTAAGATTTTTAAAACAGTGGTTTCAAAAATGCACATCATGTTAGCCATGTTATTCCTTTATTTTGTTAAAAATCAAAGTTCTTACACTCTTTCAAAGCTCGTTTAGTTAAAAATTAGGTATTTTAAATCAACCCGATTACAGAATCCCACGATTAAGTTGCGGAGAGAGTAAGACTCAATTTTGACATTTAGCTCATAGTAAAAATGTAAAAATTAATGGGTTTTCTTTTGGTAAATTCAGATATTGATCTGAAAATTGATTTTTCGTCGCGAATGGTATACGATCACAGATTGATTTTTCGTTTTTATTGTATTGGTGTACAATTTGTGTCTGCAAAACTGTGGCAATCCAAGCTTGGCAAACTGATGGCTGTCAATTGTTCTGTTGTGTAATGGTGTTAGTTAAAGAGGGGTAAATCTGCCGAAAAATCCAGATCTGCAAAAATGATTTTCGATCCAAAAAAAAATTGATTTTTTCACTATTGGAAGGCTTTTATTTTCAAAATCTGTGTTTTGACAAATCAAAGAGGACAAAAATCAATTTTTGTTACCAAAAGAAAATCCCATAAGTCTGATTCCCTCAGCACCTCATTGGTAGGATTCTTTAATCGGGGTGAATAAGTACCTGCAAATGGGAGTACTTAACCAAATTTAACACCAATAAAAGGATATTGTCCTAACTTTTGTGCTTGAAATAAAATGTGTGCTTGAAATTAGAAATTATTTTTCATTGTTAATATATTGTGTTTGCTGTTGTTATTTATAAACCATGTATTTTGTGCAACGCAACGCAGAACTGTCCTATTTCAGTGAATTGATTGATTGATTGAGGCGTGTTTCACAAATGCCTGAGTAAAGTTCTGACTATTTATCCAAAACATAAATTTTAGAGGCATGGTAACTAGTCCACAGTTAAAACAAAAGTATAATTAATGAATTTATAACCTATTCAGCTGGGTATAGAGACAATTTATTGTAAATGTTTACCCTGTGGACTTATGACCTTGCACTTATATTTATGTGTCAGATAGCTAATCATAACTTTTACTGAAGCATTATGGAACAAGTACAAATGTTTAATGTACTAATTTCTAATTATAACCATTGAGTGGTTAATTAACTTAACATTGTGATGTTAAAATTAAGTAAGTAATTTATAATTTTAAGACATTGAATAAGAGATTTTGTATTATACCAATTAAATAGAATCTGTGAGCTCCTTGTCGGGCTGTAAATAAACACAGTAAAAGGAAGGAAATAAGCAAAATAAACAAAAGCATTAATTTATTACCATTATTTCTTATTTATTATACCTAAAAGCTATATCTATAAAAAAAAAAGAAAACAAAAAAAAGGGGGCAAATAATTAAAAACAAAGTTTATCTGAAGGTATATAGTTTTGCCTTGGTTTCCAAACTATGGTGTTTGGTAGAAATTTGATGATAGTTTGCGCCTTTTCGTCCACTCTATATCGAGTTAGAGCATAAACGAATTAACCGATATTCTAATCTTTGAAAAATTTTCAAATTCAAATTTCAAATTTCAAATTCAAAGAAATTTGTTCTAAGTGTGTACGTAAAGACGCAAATTTATTAATATTTTACCAAACACTACCGAATTTTTTTTTTAATTTTTCTGGAATTTAAGGTGTGAATATTATAGTGGTTTAAAAGAGAAAAAAATTAGGATCTCTCAAATTAACTAATGTAAATAAGGTTTTTTATTTATTTCAAGTTTTTATCTCTAATCATTAACAGTCCTCAATGAGAAACTCTTAAGTTGCTTCTTATAGGTTATAGCAACGTTTTCTAAACCTTTTCAGCTGTGGAACCCTAAACATTGTCAAAATATGTTTTGGAACCCCAACGCTTAAACGAAAGCCAAAAATGAAAGACAGATTATTTAAAAATCTATTTATTTTTATTTAAGATATTCCATCAAAGCTAGTGCGAAGAACGAAACAGTTCCATTGTTAGATTAATAAATTGTTAAAAATTAAGTTTAATTCCCGAAAACTGTATTCGAAGATCTGAGGAGCGATCAATCTCGATCTTTATTAATTTTAGAGGACAAAAAACTTATTTTAATGGAATAGAACTTTGTAGATCTATCAAAGACGCGGTTTTCTGTATACTTAGCGTCGTAGGCTGAACTTTCGTTATAAATGGATTCTGCACTAAAAATTTGTCAAAATTAGTACCTGGGAAGTATAATGTTGCCAAGATCTCGGAGCTCGGAGCTCAAGCATGTTTCCTTACAAACTTTTAACCTGGAAACATTCAATATTGTCCTTCTGTAGGTGCACACGTTAACCCACAATTTTTGTTAAAGCTACTAGTTTGTCTAACGTGAAAAATACTTTGCATTTCCTTGGAAATCTGTAGCATTTTGATGAATTTTCTAAAGATTTCTGAAAGGTTAGCTAATTTTATAATTTTTTTTACATGGAAAAGATTTGCAGATGGGGAAATATCTTTCGTAATGTGTTTTAATAATACAAAAAAAGATACTAAGAATTTTTACGAAAAGTCAATTGAAGGTTTTTTTTTTGTAACTACTGAAGAGAAAATGATTTTTTGTTTTTACTTCAAGAATTTATCGGAACCCTGGAGATTGTTTGCGGAATCGTAGGGTTATAGGGAATTATTTTTGAGTTATTACGGTCTATATCTCCGTAAGGGCTAATTAGCTTCAAGTTTTGAATGCCGCTTCAAATTTCGTTGTTGGTTTTATCATTCCAAAGTAATATAACTTCTAAGACTAGGCATTTATAGACGAATTTCTATCTAGGCATTTGCGATTTTCTATCTAGGCATTTGCGATTTTCTATCGAACGATTATTCAGTTTGTTTTATAAAGTATTGAAATAGTACGGATTTTTGCACTTATGGAACTTGGTGCCAACATGTGTTTGACCATAAGAGTGAAGACTATTATTTTTTGAGTAATTTGATAATATTTTGCAAACTTTTCTCACAGAAAAACTGCTATTCTATAAATTCTCTTGGGTTGTCGTACACTCTTGGTTTTAGTCTCATTGGATCTAGTATCAAAAAAGTACCATCAAGTCATCAGTTAAGTTTACGGTGACCATTCATCGTCTTTTTCCCAATTATGTTTTTTTTTTCCTAGAAGAGAACAGTATATTGTCCTCTTTTTACTCAATTGTCTTCTTTTTATCATTACAACCACATTTCTACTAGGAAGCACTAGTAGGCAGCACTGGTAATAATTCATAAATAAATACTGTGACTTAGAAGACCTATTTTACATGTACTTAAAAGTCGAACCCACATTCGTATAACTTTAGGTAACAACATTCTAGAAATCCTACTAGGTTAATTCAAAAACCAGGCGTAAACTTCTCTACAAAAAAAAAAACATTCCTGATAAATAGCTGAACTTTACGACTCCTTCTTATCTTTTTGACGATTCATTTTGCAGTTGTAAGCTAAGAAATTCAAATAATATGTATATAGCTGCCAAAGCTTAAACATATGAAGGGTCCAGGAGAAAAACGGCTCAAGTACACTTTTTTTTAAAAAACAACTAAACTAATGATGACATCTGGTAGATTTTGATGAGAAGTATCTGATGTAGTACAGCTTTCTCCAAAAAGGACTTCAAAACTCGAAAAATTGCACACATACAGTCAAATGTCACGATTATGAAATTTTTTTTATTTTCAAACAAATACTTTGAAAATCTTTCACAATTTTCGAAATTTTGTCTTCAACGGCGATGGCCTTTAAGACTCATATCAGCAATCAGGCAAGAAAATTGAAAAAGTTTAAAACAGTATTAAGTTGGCATAGCTATAAGTACTTTGAGCTAGATAAAATAATTTGTTACTTTCATTAATTTTCCTTTGCATTTAGCATTTTGTTTTTTTTTGTAGTACCTCGTGGCATGATTGTAAGTGCGTTGGACTGTCACGCCGAAGGTCTGGGTTCGATTTCCAGCCGCTGCCACCTAAAAACAGAAATGTTTTTCCCGAGGTACTGCCTCTTGCAAGGGACTGACAAGTCCTCCAAGAGTATACTTGTCATGAATAAGTGCTTCTCATCTAGCCGTTCGGACTCGGCAAAAAATCGTAGGTCCCCTCCATTCCTGCCAACTACACGCACACAGGAATGGTTGAGAGTTGTAAGTCATTAGGCCCTAGTTTTCTACGAGCTGTTGCACCACCAAATTTATTTATTTTTTTATTAAGCTTTTTTTTTTTTAGTAATAAACTTACAATTTGATTTTTTTTTCTAAATCAACCCAAGTGGACTTAAGCCGTTTTTGCCCTGGACCCTTCATATATTATAAAATTATATTTTTTATATATCATACATGTAGCAATATTGTAACTAATCGTAAAGCAAAATCTTATCCAAATAATTATGCATATTGAAATATTTAAAATATATAAAATATGAATCAATATAAAAATTAAATCCATTACTTACCATTATTTTTCATTGAACCCTTTTCACACGAAAAGATATTTGATTGCATGTGATTTTTTACACTTCTGGGTGTGGATGGTACATCTGAGCCAAAAATGTCACTAGAACCGCCACCTGGAGGTCTCAAGACCCTAAAAATAAAATAAATATAAATGGTTAATATTGTGTTCGACATCAGAGTATAGTGATGGTACAATGCAGTACCAGTTATAAAAAAAGAATACATTTATATTTGAATCACTTCAAAACAATGTCGCGTGCCTATAAATGAATTATTGTTTAGATACAAATTCGAAGCAAATTAAGGTACCTATAGAGGAAATATCAAGAACTTCTTTTTGTAGTTGGAGAATGGCGACATTCGATAAACATACAGTAAACATTTAAATTAAAAATTTTATTGAAGCTTCTGTTTATTCAAGTAATACACTTTCTCTTGATTTAAAAATGAATACAAAATATAAGCAAACTTATTTTATCCAAAGAAATTGAAATAACCCCCATAATTATTATTTTTCATTACCAACATGTCTCGGTTGGATTTCCATCGACGAAAATATAGGTTACGCTTGCTTGCTCATGTGCAATTTTCTTAAAGTCGTTTAATTGTTGATTGCTACAAACCTCAGATAGGTTAGATAGAGAACGCACAACAAACCAAAAAGCGTGAAATGCACTTCTAGAAGATGCATTTTTTTGTTTTATTCTTATAGACCGCTTGTCTGCATTGACCGTGGTATTGAAGTAGTGCTGTGGTTAATGTGCCTAATGGAAAGAAATATTATGCCCAGATTAAGACAAAGTTTTAATTGCTTACATTTGACGGTTAGTTTGGAAAAAAAAAATGTAATTCGTCTTACTTTTCGTGGTCAACTGATCAAGAGTGACTTAATCATAGATATGAATTTGGTGGTTTTGATGTTTTAATTGGAATCTTAGCAACTTGGTTGTCTGCCTCTATTCACGGTACATTTACGGCGGTTGTAGAAAAAATTATCTTACTTCAAAGGCTAAGTTATAAACAAGTCAACCTTTGACTTTAGGATTGGATATAACGTACTTATTCCTATTTTTATTCTTAACTTAAAGCTCTAGAAAGTTTAGCATTTCTAAACAATATAATTTGTGTTTTTGGGCTGCAAATATCATAAGTGTCGATAAATCATCCATCGAAATATTGCGTCTTAGAAGGGTAACGACAGCATCTAACTGATGGGCCCAACTGTCTTGCCTGGGCGAAACGCAATTGGACTAAAGGTCATAAAAACTTTAAAAATGAATTGAATTTCAATATAGTCCACAAAAACAAAAATGATAAATCATTATTGTTTGCGTTTTTTTTCTTCTTCTGTTAAGCATTTCTTTTTTTGGAATTAAGGCATATAAATCTAATTACTATTTAAAAAAAAAATTCAGAACAAAATGTAAAAACTCTAGAAGAAAAAAAAAAAATGTAAACATTCCAGAAAAGAACAAAATTTAAAAATTTCACTGCGTTTATTCCACGATGAAAATAGAAACACCTAAAATAAGGCGAAATGTTAGTTTTTTGAAGAAAAGGAATACAATTCTGTTTTATAAAATTAAGATGCGGTTGATTGACGTACTGTGATGTTGTGAAGATTGTGTTTGAAAGCTTCTGTAATCAAATCCAGATTTAATTTTTTTCCCAGAAGAATCACTCTCATTTAATACATCAATACCCAATCGATGCCGCATAAGTGGTGTCTACGGGAAACTCACATAAAATGCTGCAAATACACCAATTTTGTAGTACGTTCCCTATTTGTTAAGCTATTATTCAATTAAATTGGTGCATTTTTTGAATTTCGCAAACAAAAGAACTACCCGCTGCACGTGAATACACAAATAAAAGTGTTTGAGAGCTCATGCCACGTTGATAGTTTATTCTTTACGCTTTTGGGCGATCCCAGGGTGACTTCAGGGCTCAACGAACAAGCCTTGTAAACTAATCATACGAGTACACAAGATAATTTTTTATTTCGCCTCAATAATTTTTGATTAAAATAAAATATTTGCAAAGCTTTATTTTTGCACGCAGGAACTGTAAACTGGGGTTAAGCTGCCTAATAAAAAAGTTTAAAAAGACAGAGAGATTCAGGAAAACTGACAGGCTCTTTCTCTCAGAAATAACTGAAATGTCATTTCCGGCAATAACACGAATGTCATTATTTAGATAATTGGTCGCGTTCGGCCGGTAAAGCGATAGGGTATCCATTATCCAAACAAATTTCTGATATGTTGATTTTTGCATCAGCTGTTTTTTAACAAGGGATTACAACAACACAAACAAATCCGGATCGCTAAAGATACGCAGCCGAACGGACCAATTGACAAGTTGGCATGATTTCGTACATTTTCTTGAGATTTACATAATTATGATTTCATCGTATAAATGTAGTTTGTCTTAAATTTGCAAATACTTGCGTCATGTCATTAGAAACGGTCAACTACAACTGACGTTTAATTTTGACATACACCATCGTCGTAGTGTAAGGTTTGTGCTGACTTAATTTAAATTTGACATCTTCGATCTTGCAAGAGCATCTGTTGCTATTAAAAGAAACCGTTATATGTACCAGCCATATATAACGTTTTAATTTTAGATTTTCTCATCAAAGGCTCATAACCGATTTCAATAAATTTTGAATACAAAAGCTCCTTTTAAATGTCAATTAAATTGAATTGCACCAGAATTAAAAAAAATAAAATATCAATTTTTTTCTAAAATGTATAAAAAATTAGTTTAAAAAAAAAACAGCTGGAACGATTTTTGTTTTTTTGCATATATTCATATTTTTTCAAGTAATCAAATGGCATACTTGTTTTTAAAGCTTTAAGTATCTAACGATTTGATTATACCATTAAAAGAACGATTTAATGCCTTTTCTTTATTTTGCGTGCGACCCAGTCGTGCATTTTTTTTTATATTTTATTGCTTCTCGAGGGAAAAGGTTACATAACTTGCAAGGCCCTAGAAAATTTCGAAGGTAAGTTTTTCTAGCATCAAAGTTAAACTAGGATCTCGTTAAAAACAAGATCGCACTTTTCCAGGAGAGAGTGTATACAATAATGTACAAAAAACAGTAAGCTATTTTTTAATATTACAAAAGTATAAAAACAATAAGACCAACTGCTTTCGTTTGTTATTTTGTTTTACAAAATTTGTCAAATCTTCTATCTATTTTTTCTCCTTAAACCTGTCCACCGAATTGTTGGCTTATATAAATCGACTAAACACAAGAAAAGAAAGGAACTAAATGAACCACAACAGACTTGTGTGGGCTAGTGAAAATCTTAGTCGATTCAATGTAATCAATAAACAATAAAACCAGCATTTAAAATTTTTTATTTTCCGACGTCATTAAAAACAACAATTTTTCAAATTAAAAAGAAAATCGTTACACCCATTTGTATATGATTTCCTTATCGGTTATTATATTAAAAGCAAATAGCATTCACAAACACTCCAAACAAGTTTACAATCAAACTTAACATCTGTGCCACTAGATTAACATGAATTAATCATGTACGAATGCATTGGCATCTTAATAATCCATTATCAATCTCAATGCATCAAAACTTAAATGCATTCTACGTTTTAACATGATGCTCCAACACTGGCATCAGCACCGGCATCATGCTCCTGCTCCGGCAGTATTTTATAGCTATCTCGAAACATAATGCTCAAAGTTAACGCACATCATGTCTTCCATTCAAGCACATGTTATGAATCTTTCGCCATCACATAAAAACACTACGAATGCATCACCTAACATGAACATTGACATTGAGAAATTATTCGAAAGCATTTCACTCTCAGTGCCAATAAAAAAAATATCTCAAGGTAATTCCAACAAATTGCTAATTAACAAGTGCTCCAGCCCGCTGTAAAAATCACATATAGCTGTGGACATGACGATGGACCATGGACATCAACTGTAAAGTGGATTTTTCACACCATTAGTACGCATTCAACACGAGCTAGCTCCACTCGTCCGTCGTCGTCATAGTTTTTTTTGTCGGATTCGGATAGCATCTCAAACTGGGTTGTTTTTGCTTCAGTAGACAACCACTGCAGCTTTTCCTGCGGTTGCTGCCACGATCCACTTAAGTGGCAAATTAAAATAATTGCCTTTGGAATTTTCCAATATTTTTTGCAGGTCTTCTAAGAAAAGCTAATTTGCTCGCTTAAAGAGCAAATACATTCCACTTCAAAACTCAACACTTCTCTATAACTCTCGGTATATGCATAAATTTAGTTCATGTTGCAGTTATACTTTTATATAAAATAGAAAAAGAAAAGAAAATTTCAGGATAATTAGTGCAAAACAAATCCGAGATTCAGCGGATTGATTTTAATCCTCTTCCTCATTACCCAAGTGCCGGAGCATATTTCACGTTTTCACGCTGAAGATGGATTCTCTGACGCTTTCTTCATGCATTGAGACACACTATTAATTTTGTTTCTTCTTGCACCGCATTGAATTAATTTATTCTCACTTGAATGCGTAGCACCAAGAGCATAGAACCTATTCCGTGTTTGGCAACAACTTCATTAGGTAAAATCCAGCATATCGGCTTACTGCCATTTTAGTTATAGGCATGCGTTGCAAACATAAAATCTTTAGTTTTCCTAAGCTATAGATCTTTGTGAAGTTTATGTTTGCTGTTGTATGGTGAATTGTTCACTATAATTTGGTTGCAGATACAGTAATAAAGTTGGAAGAGAATCTTAATTAATATCAATTGGATCTTGCTATTTCATGCATGCAGAATTTACAGGCTTCAGGCTGCATTGTTTTTTCTTTTTTGTTCTTGAAAGATTTGATCATGTTCGTGCTATCTAAACAGCTTCATCTCGTCACAGAATCATTAACAATTATTAAGTATAGAATGTGAATGCAACAATATGGGGAGATAATGTTAAGATCATAGATAAAAAGAGTCAATGGAACGAGAGTAAAATGCTATTTACACGCAAAAAATTAGAGAAAAATGTATAAGAAAGCTTAAAAAAGAAGACATTTTTCTCCAAATGTCAGCCAAAATCCTATTCCAGATCATTTTCACAAAGTAAAGTTCACCGAAATCTCAAGAAAGCACTTTCCAAAATATAAGCTTTATATGTGAACACGCCTTGAATGCTTTTTAAAGGATGAGGATTAGTTGGTAGGTACAACCTCCACGAAGAGACAGGTGATAACGGCCTCCGACTAAAAGACTTTTCAGGAAGCTCATAATACGGTGGTAAGTAGCAATAGCTTTCCATAACGAAAAATCCACCTGGCGCCCCCAAAATGGTCGGTACGCCAACCAATTCGAAATCGATTGATGGAAGACCCGCCTCTAACATCTTAGACGTTCGCACTTTTCGGAGGGCAAACCGCAAACGTCGACGCGGACTATTATCTTGTTGCGGCAAGGCATAAAGCTTTACAATCAAATGAAAAGAAATTACAAACCATCAAAAAGAAATTCGAAGGAAGAAACAAAAGGGCGTAAGGAGCCTGCTAGCTCAAGGAGATGGAAGAGTTTCGCGACCTGGAAGTTTATATAAAAAGGCTAAGCATCTAGCTGCTTTCTTTAAAACTGGAATTCAGGCTCTACAAAATAGCAAAGGTAACCAATTCACCGAATCACAGGGAATAGTAGATGTATTCAAGCTGAATTTCTAGCAGCTGCCAAAGGGGAAACAGGTAGAGCGAGAAATAGGACAAGAAGAGATGCCACCTCCAACCAATGAAGACAAGTCTATCAGCTCCATATGTTCCATCATCAAAAAAGGAGATTTTATGTCCTGCAAGAACTATCGAGACATATTACTAATAAGCGTCGCATACAAAATTTTATCCAACATAGTGTGTGAGCCTCTTAAGCCGTTCCGCTACACTATATTCGGCAAGTACCTAGCAGTGGGAATTCCGGCCAGACAGATCGAGCTTAAACCAAATACCTATTTGCTCTCAGGCAAATCCTGGGAAATACCAACGAATTCCGAGTCGAGACCATAGCATTCATCAGCTCTATGTAGCGATGACTGAACTTGGAATCCCGGGAAAACTGATCCAGTTGTTTCGACGTCGAGTGACTTTGGAAAATACGCGATGCAATGTGCAGCTAGGGAAAACCTCTTCCGAACTATTCCAAACAGGGTTTTGTGAAGGAGATGCGGGCAGGGCAACGTAAACACCAAAGGCACTTTTTTCAACCGAAATGTGCAAGTTTTAGGGTTGCCAATGATACCGACATCGGGATCGTAAAGAGGATGCAAGACTACCGTATTTCAGCTCGCTCTTACAATTTAGTTCTAGAATTAATATGTTCAACAATATTCCCATGCGCTCAATTTTAACAGGTAAGTGCTGTACAGTAAGAACCAAAAATTTAAGTTTTTCTAGTTGGAGCTGCGTACATTTTAGGGAGAACTTTGTTTGAAAACGAAATTTAAGCGCGATCTGCGTTCTAGGTTTTATATAAAAAGGCAAGGAAGAGAAGTTTTCTAATTCCTCTCAGAAGTCCCTACAGCGAAATTGGAATGCCGACAAATTTTTTCATTGGTCATATAATGCATGCATTGAACCATTGGGCGTATTTCGGTTTAGTGTTGGGCAGAGCATGGAGTAGAGCTCGAACCATTTAACTATTTTAGCTCTGAGCAGAGTATGATCACAGCCCTCCGATATAATTTTGAAACACATCTGAGCACTGAACTGTTGTACGATAGCGATGCCTTCAACGCACTAAATTAAGTACTAACTTAATTTTCATCTGACAGCTGGCCGATCAGAAACTCGAACAATTAATAAATATGAACTGAAATTGATGTGTTGAACGCGCCTTTTTGCACTATTTAGTGCAAAAGGAGTGAAGTTGACTGCCCTGAGCTATTTACTCCATTCGCTCGCTATTTTTATTCTGAGCTCATGGAGCGTACTCCGAGCTACCTCCGCTTTAAAAAAGAAACACCAGTTGAGCGCTCTGAGTGCTCAGAGCTAAGAAAGAAAAACGTCTATTTATAAACATCCCATAATCATTAAAAACTGTCTTTCAGTAATTATAAAGTGTTCGGTTTACCACTGAATTGCTTATTCCTAACTATTTTTTATAAAACAAATGAAACGTGGATCAGTGATGGTTGTTCACTAGCCAAAAAATATCCCACCGGACAACTTATAAAACATCCGCGTAAAATTTGTAAAAATTCAGGATTCATACACAAGTTTTGTATTGTGAAAGGAAAAATGTCTTCTTAAAAGAAGCATCATCACGATTGGGACTAAATAAGTGCTGAAGAAATGTAAATTATAACCAGCTGGGCGCGTCCATCGTATTGAATATCATTTCAAATCCCCCAATGATTTTATATCTAATACCTGCATATTCGAGTAAAGGTGTCTATAAAGAGTTCGAAGCGGTATCATTTGGTCTGGTCCAAACAACATGACCAATCTCCTCAGTAGCTGATTTTTTTTTGTTTTGTTAATTTTTCGTTTGCTAGGATAACTACTACTGGTGTATGTAACTCTACAGGCAGTCAAATGGTCGATAGGAGATGTTGTCCGCGTATATCTTACTATGCCAAGAGACAAAGTGAAAGGTCGGTCTTCAGGGGATTGCTATTGAGAAAGAAAATCAAATCATGACTCATTTCGTTTTTAAGCCTCTGTTGGCAAAAAAAACTAAGTTGTTTGGTAGAGTTGCAATTATTATTGCATTTATGATTAACATTTTGTTCAGCGCGGCTATCAGCATGAGAGCATAAAGTAACTGATGAAGATGAAGACAATGACCGCTTCAATAAAAAAGTGATGATGCTAATTTGCGCCAGGCATCTGGAACATCGGAATCGTTTGATTATTTGTACCAATTTACAGGGTGAATGCAATTTTAATCGACAGACAACTGGAGCTTTCAGACTCTGATTTACAAAAACAAATTTAATAAAGTTTACCTAAAAACTACGAAGATTACAATTTTATCATGCATATTTTTTTCACAACAAAACTAACTTCCGAATGAAGTATTACGTACTACCAATTCCTGGTTGTAGTTTTTAGAAATGTAAACAAAATTGCTTGATTCTCCTTTCTCCTTGTGGAATAAAGAATATTGCTGTTTTGTTTTTAAATTCTAATTTTTTATTGTCCACTGTCTAAACGTGCTACTAGATACCCCAGACCACATGTTGCTTTCATATCCCCGTTTTATCTATCACCCCTGGAAGTTTTATCGGATGAAACTGGTATCACCCTGTTTTATTGAAATAAAAACCACAGCAAGCCAAAAAGTAATGAAAGATATGTTTGATTATCGTTATTTGTATGGATGTGGTTTTAAATTTGCGGTTTTGCGTGGTGACTGGTTGCTCTCTAGTGATGATAAAGGAGTTCGAGTTGAATCCGAAAGAAATTATTAATTGAAATTTGATTACTGGGACACACCCTGAGAAATATTTATAAATTAATAAAGGAAAGGTAGGATCTCATAACTTTCTTTTTCTTGTTTTGCAAACATGTCAATTTTGTTGTTATTGAATAATGCGTGCTTGCAGTAAAGATAAGCTGTGTGGGAAAATGTTTAAGCTTAAGTCATGATATTTGATTTATTAGATCAACTTAAATGGAAAAGTATTGAAGGGATTTTAATCTGCATCGCAAGAATGCTTTTGTGGATCACAGCTAAAATGTGGGTAGGCATTGAACTTTGAAGAATCGAAAAATGAAATGGTGGATAATTTGTTTTCTATGAAAAATGGTAAAACCTTCTTACAACTTATAGTTTATCGCTTAATAATTTGCCGTTAATTAGTTGTGGCAAATTCAATTTGATCATGCAATGTTTTCTATATTTGTTTGGTGCTTTGCTAGCTAGATATCAACATAACAAAGCAACTCTCACGGATCGTGAATAACTTATCGTCAATTAGTTATGACAGTTTCGAATTTGCCATTCTATTTTTTTTTATTAAGTAGTAAAAACTACAATTTTGAATTTGCCGTTCACTGCATTCTATGTTTTTGTGGGTGCTTTGCTAACTTGACTGAACTCGAAAAGCGGTAAAAACTTCTTATACTTGATGTTTAATGGCTTAGTAATTTGCCGTTAATTGGCCTTTAATAAGTTATGAAAAACTTAATTTTATCGTGCAGAGTTTTCTATGTTTTTTTGTTTGGTTCTTTGCTAGCTTTGCTATCAAGTAAGCAAAGCATAGCCTAAAAAAAGGCAAGAACTGCTAATACCGAATGGTTTATGATAGTTTCGAATTTTTCGTGCAATGTTTTCTACGTTTTTTGGGTTCTTTGCTAACTTGTCATCAAGTTAGCATAGCACTACCTTAAAAAGGGGTACAAAAATGCTTAATGGTTTATGGCTAAGTAATTCATGGTAAATTATTTATTATATTAAGGCGTTTTTCTTTTTTGTTCAGAGCAGAGCTCGAACTGTAAAAAAAAAAATATTGTGTTTCTTTTAAAACTCGGAGCGTTCAAAGCTAAAAACTTGTGTTTACTTTTTCATTCTGAGCTTGTTGAGAGCGCGTTCTATGAGCTCAGAATAAAATAACTGAGCAGGCAAAGTTAAATGCTGAACACAAGCATTTGACAGCTTGTGTTCAGTTGTGTTTCAAAAATAATTCAGAGCGCTCAGAACATGCTTGACATGCTCGGACTCTGTTCAGAGCTCTATTCTGAATTAAAAAGAAAAACGCCATTAGTAAGATGTTAATAAGTTTTGACAGGTTGTCGTTCTATGTTTTCTATGTTTTTCCCAAAGTGTAAAAAACTTCTTAGCTTAACATTTTATTGCTTATTCATTTGTGGTAATATCTTGGAAGAACGCATGTATACAAATAAAATTGAAGCTCTTCTAGAGAATATTATTATTTATACCTACAATAATCATTAATTATGTTTCAAAAATTTCACCGTTTAAGCCTAGTACTCAGTTCGAGTGAAAATGAAATTTCCATACAAAAATGCCGGTTAATTCAATGAAATTCGCAACGAGAGGTGAGTATCCAAATTTCAGAGTGAAATATGAACCGGTTCGATATATATTTCACGAAATGATTTTCATTTCCCAATGTACAACCACTAGGAAAAAATAAGGAGATGTGAAAAAGTCTGACATTTGTCAATTATCAAAAGATAATTTACGTGTATTTTGAACCGGTTTCAAATTTTCATTTCACAAGAGGTGAGTACTAGGCTTTAAGAGCAAAAAACCGGTTTTGTTTGCGTTTTGCCTAGTTTTTCAAGTAATAATATCTTTATTAAAAAATATTTTGTTGATTTTTTTATGTAAGAGGGTTGGATATTGTGTTTATGACGTAAAGAGTTAAAGTTTCTTTTTGATTTTTTTTAAAAATAAATTTCAATTTCGATCAATTATCCTATCAAGTATAACAGTCTGGGGAGCGCAATGGATTCACTGAGATCCGAGTGAGATGATGCGGCTCGCCGTATCATCACCCCTTCTAACCTAACCTAAGTATAACAGCTTTACGTGATGCGACTCATTTTAATGTTTCTCATTTTTATCTCTCTCTCTCTAATCTCTTGGAAAGAAAGGGATGACCGAGTGGGGCAAAGTTTTTAATGTTTTTTTTTTTTTTATTTTTGTGGCTGGATTTGTTTTGAAGCCGAATATCTTTCGAGCTACATGGTTTAGAATTTAAAGGCAGTATACATACCAAATAAAAAGGAGTACGTGCAATAACCTTTTCAACGATGTATGACACATTTGTGTTGAGTAGGTAGACCACTTTGGACATTTTCCTTTAATTGAAATCAGTTGAGTGGTTCAGTTTTTGTGCGAATCGACACTCATATGAACTCAAAACTGACGCAACGTATTGTGATTTATAACGTTTTTATTCTCAACATGTGATATACGTAAAAAAAAACAATACATGTAATAAATGTACCATTGATATCCGAATCAATTTCCTTATTAGTTTACTCCAATTAAATTCTATAAAAACATAATTGAGTTATCGAGATTCTTCAAATCAATATCAACGTCATAGTCCACTGGTAAACAAAATTGTTCTTTCATTGTTCTTGCCAATTGTATACAATATGTAGATAGTTTCGATCAATTGATTAAGACACAATAAGAAGAAAACTCAAATTAAAATGCATGCTTCAGGTTAAATTAAAACAATTCAACCCATAAATCAATCAAAATTCTGAACGACCGACGACACGATACTTTTAACCCATTTTGTTTGTTCAATTAATCAAAATGCAAAGGGAATTTGATTGTTGCAGTTACTTAAAGATGAAATTTAGTTTTGATATGCATGCAGCAATGCTGCCAGACCTGAAACAAAAATGAATGTGTTGCACGTAACAATAAACAAAATATCTTCGTTTCATTTTTGACTCGTGTTCGGCTTAATGGGTTATTAACACAGAAATGCCGAAAGCATGTATGAATAGTAATTTTAGGGTGCTATTTAAGCCATTAAAGGTATAATGGTTTTCCTGTGAAGTTTGTAAATATGTTTTATAAAACTCCAAAGAATTCCATAGCAATGTGATACAGGTTGATTTATTTGAGTTATAAGATGTCTTACTATATATATGTATGTTATTAGAAAAGCTTTTCGTTATGTAAATCAATAAGGTGGTTAAAGTCGGCATATTTCAAATGAAAAATATTTGGGCAACGCTTAATAGAATTGATAAACAGTTGGAATTAGAAGGAGGAAATCGGTTAAAAATTAATGAATTGTAGGCCTCAATATAGCCATGATTATGATGTGCTCTGTTGCATTTAGCCCAATTTAGCAAGATATAAAGAAGGTTCCTACATATTAGAAAAAAGAAAGAAATTGGAAAATAAAATTTGGGTTTCTGCCACATTCAACAAATTGTTATTGGTTAAAAACAATACAACAGAAAATTAACGGAAATACATCGGAAAAAACGGCAAGCACGAATTTCGTGGTACAATTTACGCGATCTACAAAAATCAGAGGCATATAAATTATGTATCGTTTGAAAGGTTTTTTTTTTTCTTAAATAATTGCACCCCAAAAACTTAAAACCAATAAAAGAAAATTGTATAAAAAGTGCGAGTGAGAGCCAGAGCGAAACCGAGTGTGACGTTTCGATTTTTTCCACCCACAAACCAACCAATTTTCCAGCACTGGAAAGATAAATGGAATGTCCGAAGGAAGCGGTCAGTGCAGCAGAAAATAACAATAAGTAGCTCAGTTTTTCTCCACGCTAAAGAATGCTTTATATGATTTTTTACTTAATGTTGAAGTACATGGAGGGGGGGTGGTGCGCTTGCACCTGCAATCAGTATTAATTTCTTAAGTTTTTTTATGAGTAAATACGTAATCAAAGGCGGATTTACAAAACTGTGTTACCGACGCAAATAACTTTTTATCGATAATTAGTATGGAAGCCTCAATTTTAAAATAATTTATAACATGATTATTCCCATGTTATATCGAAAAATAAAGTTGTCTAGAGTTGTATGTTAGTTAACATAAGTTTATCAATTAGACAATAATGATATCAGCACTCAAGTTTTGAAGGCTGGATGTACTAGTCTTCATAAAGAGTTAAACCAATTGCAAGAAATCACAGAAGACAATGATCCAACATTTTAAACAGCCTTTTGTTAAGAGCTTAGCACGATACTATGTGGTTAATACGACGTTTTTATTAGAGCCGAAATGAGGTTTTTTCGTAAATCACACAAAAAGTGTTTTCATTAGTAATTAAGTAATTTCGTTTGACAGCTCATTTCATTTTTGAATTTCAACTGGCTTTTGGTTGATTTTTGTTTTTCTTTCTACTTCCACTGAGCTTTGGCATTTTCATACAAAATCTTTTCGGAGCTCTTCAAACTGTGGCCAATCGGGTTTGTTCAATAGGTTTTGACTTAATTTCCAAGCTAATTTCATGCAAATTTTGTTGAAGTTATCTCATTTCGAAATGTGAATTTGTATGAGAAATGAGATGATTTCGTATCAAATTTGGAAATTTTCAACGAAGTTACCTCATTTGGCCTAATGAAAATAAAAAGAATTTTCTAATTATTTTTCTTTTACTATCTAACTCAATTTGATTTAAAGACAAAACAAACAAACCTTTTCTTAATATTATGAAATGTCAAATATCAACCTACACTCCTATATTTATTTCGTTATTTCATTTAGCCTTTGTAGCTTGTAAATGGGTACATATGTATTTATTTTATAACAAATAAATATTCACGAAATAAGCGACTTAATTAACTCAATAAGAACTCCATGATTCAAACAACATGCGACTACCTGGGAACTTTACCAAGCTGTTTTTAGTTTAATCCTACTGTAATCGAACGTTAACTAGTACGTCCTGCCCTCGAAACTCGAGAGCTAATAATATTCTTTTTCAATAAAAGCTGCCTTTAACGTAGAGAAAAACTGATATCTTGTTAATATAGAGAATTAAATCCGAATGTTATTAGGATTTGGGTCCATGTAGAACTGGATCGGATTGAATCCGGATTTTTCGATCCCATCCAGCTCGTTGCAATAAACCTAGGTCAAAATTTCGATCCGGATTGAATCCGATCCTTGAGAGCTCATCCGCTCATGTAAACGTGGTATGAGCTACTTATTATTATTTTCTGCTGTACTGAACGCAGTCATCAGACATTCCAGTTATCTTTCCAGTCAGTGCTGGAAAATTGGTTGGTTGGTGGGTGGAAAAAATCGAAACGTCACATTTAGGTTACGACAAATAAAAACAAATAATTTCTCAGTCTCGCTCTCGCTCTTGCTCGCACTTATTACGCAATTTTATTTTATTGGTTTTTAGTTTTTGTGATGTTATTATTTAATAAATGTTTATATTCTGCACTTCTGTGCAGAAAACTTTCCAACGATATATAATTTATATGCCTTCGGCTTTTATAGACTGCGTAAATTGTACCACAAAATTTGTGTTTGCCGTTTTATTATATTATATTTTTTTAATGACAGGTCAACAAAATTTTTTCCCTGCTTATAACAGTTCAATTAATATTTAGCTTGATGAGATTCAGGTTTTTTTCCAGAAAAGTAATGGACGTTAATGGTTTTAATTTTTCCATTGGAATGGAGTACACTTAGCAACTTTTAACAGTACCTCTCCTAGAACGCTATTTTTTTTGTTGAAAATTCGGCATTTTTAAAATCGGCGTGATAATTGGAAATTTAGTTTTTATCTGCATATTGATTAATAAAAACTTAAAATTTGCATACCAACATTTTTACTTTGTTTTGTTGATGTTATTGTTTTGAAAATTTTAACAATTTTTATATAAAAAAAAAACAAAAAACCCAACGATTTTCAAAATTTAGTTTACATAAATTTATATTTGTTAATGAATTCAAATAATATTCCTTTCCTTCAGTTTAAACTATTCTAAGAGTTGTTTTAGAAATTCAAAGAACGAAATCCATGATTTTAAACTTTTATCTCTCATAGAACCCATGTTTTTATATAATTTTAATTGAGCGCTGAATGGTCCAAAAGGTATGTTTGTTGCGTTTATTACGTAGGTTTTGAGAGATTTTTATCAAAAACTAGTGGTTTTCCAAAAATGAAAAAGCGTTTATGGTTAGGGGTTCAAAAGCTTTAACAGGTTCTTCTTGAGATCTAGGTCGATTAAATAACGCTATAGGAATATATCTAATATGAAATTTTATGTATTTGACAGCATTCTTGTGTTTCATTTAAACAAAACATGAACAGAAAGACCTATATATTTTTTACAGAATATTAATTTCGAGTAAGAGTTTTTAACGTATATATGTATTAGTACAATACAAATTTTGTTTTGCTAGAATTTTATTTAGAAAGTGTTATACCAATAGTTTTTTTTTTTTACTACAACACGAGGTTATTAAAACATCATTACCACCAGTCAAAAGTCACAATGGTCACACAAC
Organism: Dasysyrphus albostriatus; assembly: GCA_946251815.1. Classification (NCBI taxonomy): domain Eukaryota; kingdom Metazoa; phylum Arthropoda; class Insecta; order Diptera; family Syrphidae; genus Dasysyrphus; species Dasysyrphus albostriatus. The sequence goes on from OX276335.1 coordinate 182,512,438, forward strand.
AGTATACAACTTACTTTCAATTAAAATAACTCTCTAGTTAAAAGAAAGCAAACATCACCACCACCTGGTCACGAGCAGCAAGGCAACAACCCAACATGTTATATTACTTATATTCCGTTCAACACAAGGGGCTGACGGTTATTTAACGAAAACAAAGGGCACCTTACATGGGATTGACCAGCAAATTACTGTGAACAATCGTACAGTTAAATTAGCTTTTAAGCGTTTTGAATGGAACAGTGCTGGTGCTTCCGTCTTTTTTTAAGATCCAAATGGAGAGTCAAGCGAAAAGGCGCCAACAATGAGTCAACAAACAAAACAAAAAAAGCCAAATCCAATAAAAGGGTCAAAGAACCAAAAAAAAAAAAAAAAACAAATAGGGTTACCATAAAGGTAGGATTTCAACGTCTCCATTAAGCTTCAGTTGTACCGAATGATTTTGCGGGTCTTTAATTTTTTTTTTGGAAGCAACACAGAAGGAAGCCTCAAAGTGATAACAATCGAATTATATCCGCTTGGGTTACTCGTCATCTATCGGAGTATTATATAGACAAATTTTTTTCTTTAAAATTATACAGCGAACGGGGTATCTTAAAATGCCTATTTTTACGAACCAGATTTTAACAACTAATTTTCTTTTTTAAATTTTTCTTTAGGTATCTTTTGGGATATATTATGATCGTAGCACAGGGAAAAAAATAGTTGGTTTTCTATTTGTTAGGCAAAAAATGTTAAAAGTAGTATAAATTAATTTTACACATGAAATTATAATCTTTATTAAACTTTAAATTTACTTTTCTTATATTTAAGAGTCTACAACATTTAAGCTTTTAATGAAAAAAAAAAAACAAATCTATTGAACACCACGTAAGCAAAGCAACATTTGAAGTTTGAAATGTTTTAGGCTAAGACCGCACTTGTGATTTCAATCCCGCGAATATTCAGTCACCAGAAATAGAACACATGAATTTAAAAGAGAATGAACGCACAAGCAACGGAGAAATCGCGGCGGTTAAAAGTCGAAAATTGTTCCATTTTTCGGGCGATGAGACTGTCGAAAGTTAAAATCAAACAAACGCAGTTTTGTGTTTTGTGCTCACACTTGCGATTTAAAATTGTGCAAAAAAATCATGCACGCACTTGTCATTTTCAATCGTAAGATTATTTAGCCGCAAGAAATGAGACACATGGTTTTTGATGTGTTAATGTGAATGCACACATTTGCGACTTTTAAATCGCAGCGATTAAAAAAATAAAACCAGATCTATTTTTTGAGCGTTTTTTTTCAGTCGCACAATTTAAATAGAACAAATGAAATTAAATGGATCTAAACGTGCTTGCGACACGTCATATGTCAATAGCTGTTTTTTAATCGAAATGGCAGAAAACCACAAGGTCGTTTTGAGGCTAATCTTCAACCAGATTTATATATGTATTATTCATCGTTGTGATAGCTTTGAAACATGTGCGAGCATTCACATTGAAAGCTGTATGTTTTATTTTTAGGGGTTGAAGAATCGCACGATAGATAATCGCAAGTGAGTGCATGGCCATAATTTCTTGCGATACCGATTTTTCAGTCGCAACGACTGAGAATCGGAAGTGCTGTCCTAGCCTTAAAGTGTAATTTGACCTTAGGGTAGGAACGCACTTGCGATTTTCGGTCGCACGATTATTCAGTCGCAGAAAATAGAACAAAATGTGAATGACACCACAAAATCTTACTAAGTTGCGATCACTTTTTTAAGTCGCTGCGACAGAAATAAAAGGCAAGTGCCTTCATAGCCTTAATTAGTCGTCATTTTTCAATGTTGTCCTTCAATGATTTCTGTTTTTTATTTGTTTCTTAAAATGGCATTCAAATTTCTTAAATTGAATTGTAATTGCTGCAATTTTGTAGTTCAATGATTCTATCCATTTTTATTTTTTGCTTTTCTAACTTGATGTCAAGTAAGTAGTAGGTTAAGGTATAGGTACCCTCTCAATAGGGGTTTCAAATTCTTGTATCGAATTGGCTACCGATTTATTATTTGCCCTTAATTAGTCACTAATTTGTTGTTACAGTTTCAATTTGCTTTCTGAATTTTAACAATTTTTTTTAAAGGGTTGGCTTTATGTTAACTTGGTGTCAACATCAAGAAAATAACAACAAGCCAGACAAAATTGAATGGCAAATCTAAAATATCACAGCTATTAATTAAAGGGAAATTAAGGAGTACTAAACAATTCAATATTATGAAGTTTAAACTTATTTTTTTTGGCAGCAAAGAATAACAAATCATTTAACGACAAAATTGAAATTGTCACGGCTTATCTGCGTCTAATTGACTGTAAATTATTAAATTTTTCATTTTTTGATCAACGAATATTGATGCTTTGGCAGCTCGAAATTTATACAAATTTAAAAAATTATAATTAATTAGGTGAGCAAACGAGATTTATTTTAATAAGGCAAGAAAATACTTTCTCTTTCAAACTTCGGGCTTTTCCAAATGTATATCATGGCAACTCTATATATTCTATAATTTGTTAAACAATCATCATGGTTCACAGAAAAAAAAAACAAAAATACTTAAAACAGGCGAAGATTTTTTAAATATTTCCTCGAGCAGTTGAGGCCTATGGTGACTATGGCAGTAATGAGTATAGTGAGTGGCTTTGGTGGCGCTTGAATTGTTATAAGTAAATAGGATTTAAATTGCTGATCATAAACACTAAGTTAACGTCGCGCTACTAGTTTGGGAACCGCATAAAACTTCCAGCAGCCATATACAACAACCAACACTACACACTGCAATTAACCAAATTCGAGGTTCAAACTTGAGGATGAGGAAGTTAGTTGGCAGGCAGTTGGCTTGGCAGTTTATCTGAATCACATCAGTTTCAGAGTGAGCGTTTGTGCTTGTGCTGTCCTGAGATTTTTCATGATGGGGAAAAGAACGCCAGAGCAAGACAACCGCGCGCAATTTAATTATTTCTTGCTGTCAGAGCTCGTGGTTTTATGTGCGGTCTTTCTTTTTAGACCGCGACTAACATTGCTTGTTGTTCTTGCTTGCTGCTAATTGATGACTCCGTTCGGCGTTCAGCGTTCAGCGTCATCGTCTGCGGAGGCAGCAGCCAGCAAGCATAACGAAGAATTGCTGTTTCTTTTTCTTTAATCAATTCCCAGTGGATTATTCAAATAGTTTTAATCGAGGCAAAAGAGTTGTGCATTTTGCGGTACTCATCTGAGAACATTTTTGAAAGTGGGGAATTAATTAGATTGCGCACACACAGGTGATGGTGTAAGGTTGAATGAGCATGAAGATCCAATCTTTGGTGTTCACTGTAATTGTAGCTCAAGTGATTTTTCACACGTTGCTGATGAATTTTCTACAAAAAATATATGCTTTGTAAGCAAAAAACGCCAAGTTCAAGTCAACTATGTTCAAAGCATTTCCAAAAGAAAAAAAAACATGTACAGAGGAGATTATTTAGTTTCTTAATTTTAGCGAAAAAAATTATACGTGTTAAGGAACTGTCGATGTCAAATGTGAAATTCCAAGAAACTGACAAGTTGACGTTAGAAAAAAAAATTAATAACTTTTACATTTTATAAACTTAAATAACTAGCATATAGCTAACAAGCTATTGAAGCAACTATGATGTTTCCCACTTTAAGGTTGTACGTATACGACACATTTAGGACCATACGGTTACTTTGATATAAAACTCATGTTTTGAAAATGAGAAGATGGAAATGAGCAGTGGCATATGTTTACATACGTTCAAAAAAAGAACCATTCGGACGACGTTTGTACGGCGAACTTTCATTTATAGGGCGAAAAGGGGTGCGGGTCGTGTGAACTAGACCTAAGGTAATGTTTGCAAGGTGATAATACGGCAAGCCACACCATCTCACTCAGATCTCTGTGGATCCATTCCGCTAGGTAGGAACGAGGGAATTAGGAGGAAGTTTAAGATGTGGGGGGCCTCCCTGAACCATCCTGAGTTCTAGATGAATTTTAGGATTTCCTTTAGTGACAAGGCGGAAATTTCACCCAGTTTGCCGAAAAAGTATTCTCCTAGCACTGCTCTTCTGGTTCTAGCTAGGCTGGGGCATTCACAAAGGAAGTAAAGTGAGTCGTTCTCCTCCGCCCCTTCATCTTGAAACCCTCTACAAAAGTTCGATGAGCTGTTTTTCTTTCTGCTCATGTGGGTTCCCATTGAGCTACGGCCCGTTTGGACTCTTACTAGAAGTGAAAATTGATGCCTACCTGTCTTGTGTAGGTATTCAGTTTTTTTTCCTCGAAACATAGATAACCAACCGACATCTGCAGCTTTGATGAACCGTTTTTGGGCAGCTCATCTGTCATTTAATTCCCGTGTATGTCCTGGGACCCATTTTGAACATACGGTGTCTGCTGCACGTAATATTTTTGTTAACTACTTCAAGTGAGGCAATATGTTTCGCGGCTTCGCAAACTGCAAGCACTTCTGCTTAAAATACACTGCAAACATTTGTAAGCTTTATAAAGAAGTTATAGTACTTCAAACCACTATCAAAAAAACCACTTGACATCCGACGTGAAAAAAGTTGGGAAACTTGGAAGTGATATACCTTGGCAACTGTTAATGTTATGTCTGGAGTTCTGGTCAAAATACTGTTTGATTATTTTTTTTTTTTTTTAATTATATCTGGTCAAAATTCAGTTTTGGACAAAATTCTTTATTTCAAAATTCTGCTTATGAGAACTAAAGTTCTATCTAAGAAAAATTTCCATTTACACAATTTGTTGTATGATTTGATTGTTAATTTTTCTTATAGGCTGTTCTGCCAGCCTTTAAATTTTCCTCCATATGGCAGGCGGCTCAAACTTATTGATCTACCTAGCCTTGGCAGAAGTAGTTTTTATTTGTGTTTTTTATTTATTTTTAAACTTATTTATAGTCTTATTAATGTTTTGAACCTTTTTTCGCGCCAATTTCAATGTTTCAAACCGACATTTAAGAGTTTTTTCTAATCCTTTGCATATAACCCGCTATGATACCAACTACGAGTGGAGTTCACCTTTAAATAATATGGTGTAATATGTGCAACGCAAATCATAATTTATTGAATAATGTCTTCTTTTACAAAAAATTTACAGAATTTTTAAATACAGAATTTAAAAAACAAAATTTTGAAAAATAGAATTTTTAAATTTTGAAAAATAAAACTTTGGTCATGTAGAATTTTGTACAGCCAGAACTTTGAAAAGCAGAGTTATTACCTATACAGAATTTCGAACCCAACAAAATTCTATATAGTTTTTTATGGCAAATAACCTTAGCTACCTGTTTTAGAACAATTTTTTTTTTTTTAACTTAAAGTTTTTGTGATATTTGGCCAAAATCCACTTTTGTGACCTTTGATTCGTTATAACGGATCTATTGGTCATCGGATAATTGAGGACTTTTCCCAAATTGCAACAACAACTGCAACAAAAACCGTCTTTAAACCAACCCAAACTTTTATTAAGAATTTTGGCATGTTGAATCCAAATTCAAAGTCAAAATTGCTCTAGCACGTCACGTTTTTGAGATACTTCAACATAAACACGTCGAAAACTCGTTTTTTGGGACCATTTGACGTCGAATTCCATTACCACTACTATCAGTATTTGAAAGAACAGTACAAATTTCATATTCCTAAATTATCTCAATTTTTGTCGAAATTCATTTTCTTCTCAAAACAGCAAAGTTTTCAAAAACCACTTGGGTACAAAAATGTAAAAACTTATTTTTGAAAAATTTGCCGCTTTCTATCTTTTATGGGACAAACGACAGAGAGTCGGCCTTATGATAAGAATTGTTCAAAATTGTAAGCTTAGTATTTCTTGCCTTTTTCTCTCAGACCAATAGGTATTGAAATAATTCAACTTTAAAAGTAAAGGTTTAATGGGGGTGTTGCGTCATCAGAATAAAACTGACGGCATCAGGGGGAAACCTTGCGGAACGGCCCATCTGAAAGCTCAGTCAAATTTTCTATCACGACAACGAAACGCCAGACGTCAAATTGTACTGTCACTTCATTTTCATCCATCACCGTCAATAAATGTGTTCTTAAAAAAATAAAATTGTGTTGTGTTTTACTTCGCCTTTTTCTTTTATTTTTAAAGTTTTTCTTAAATATAAATTTAACAAATCATATAAAGGCTATTCAGATAAAACAGGGGGGAAGCGCTGAGACTTAGACTTTGAAGAACAATAATTTTAAAGTCCAACCTGTAACAAATTTTTTTGATGTCAAAACCTGGTTGGATGGTGAAATAAAACAATCCAAAAATATTGTTTGGATTTTAATATGCTTAAATATGTTCAATTTGACATTATGTTAATTTTGACATTTCTGCAGTTTTCTTAAGACAACGGTTTAAAATGTGAGGAAACATTGATGATTAAAAACAAAACTGGTTTCATGTTAAAGCTAATAGAATGTGGAATAAGAAATCTAAATTTGAGCCGAATAGGCACAATAGTTTATTTTTTTTTTTACCAGGTAAATTTAACCTAAAGAATTTTTCTGAAACCAGATTAGGCTAGGTAGAAGTGAACAGTAAATTAATACTGACACACTTAGACTAAAGTTGGTTCATTGTGATACCACATGGGAGACTCCTTCCTTACTCGTTAACCCACTTAGAGCTCCTGACGAAGCGAACGAGTCGATGTTTGCTAGATCACTAGGATCGTTATAAAAGTGGTCTCCTAAGTGGAGCCTACGTCTGTTGGAAAGTGCTGGGCATGTCCATAGAAGGTGAGGAATCGTTTCTTCCTCCTCCTCGTCCATACAGCTTCTGCAAAAATCGTTTGAAAGTATGCCATAAACCGCGTTGGGTGCCTGCCTATTAAACAGTGTCCTGTTATGACACCTACAACAGAGCTGATGTGCAGTCTGTTTAGAGATATTAAACCATGGAGCGCTTTAAATCAAGGTTTGACCATATTAGTTTTGTCGCCAAACAAATAGTGATGTTATTCCTTCTAGTGTTTGTTGTCTCGAAAGCATTCTGCTTCAGCAAAAGTTTACACGTAGCGAGGGATATACCAATATTTGTCCTTTCAGAAAAAATGATCTGGAATGTCACTATGGCCCGGCATCCAACAAAGGTGAAAATTAAACTGTTGCGCTATCTCCACAAGAGATGGTCGACAGTTAAGGGCAGTTCTAAAGTTTGTAGAGACAGTCCAGAGACTTAAAAGCGGCTTGACTATCATGAGCCAAACATGTTTGAATTGTTTTTACACTTTCCGATATATTAAAAGCAGATTAAGATTTTACAAAAGTCAAATCTGTAATAATTTTAAATGTTGAGCTTTCTGTAAATGTTTGCAAATGTTTCCACTTTTTTTCGAATCTTTCAAAACTATGTAACTGTTTATACCTATAGTATAACTACCAGTGCAACAAAAAAATTCATTCCAATGTAAGAGATCTTATTAATTAAGGGTTATATTCTTAATTAACATTATAACAGCCACTCTATAAAGAAATAGAGATAAAAACACTCATAAGTCGATTAACATCAAAGTCAGATTTAAAACAGCAGTTACCATTAAATGATCTTTCCCCGCGAAAAGAATAAAAGAACTAGACTTTTCTTTTATCACTTGCTGCTAATTATAGCAATTATTTTTACATTTATTTGATTTCTTCTCATCATTTTCAATCGTTTATTTTTTCTTCAAAATCATCACCTTTATCCCAAGTTATCAAAAGCTAATTATGTACTTCCAGTCGACCTTTTTAATTTGCGGATGTTAAAAAGTTTATTTGAAAATCTTTAGTATCTATCTTAGAAAATATAACCAAGTAAAAATGTATGTCAGTTCATTAATTTAATTTAATTGCACAGATCTAACTGTTCTTTTCCTATATTTACAACGGCACAGATGGCAAAAGGGGTTTTTACTTCAGCTGGATCCTGATAATCCAAGCCTTCAGGTTTCCCATTTAAAAATTTCACTTAAATCAAGTTCTTCGAAGTTAGATGCTATTAGATATTAAATACCCTTTGGAATATACATAAAAACAAACAAATTACTTTACTTTTTCTATGTTCATTTAAATTTTCTGTGGGATATTTACTTTTCGCCTGAAGTATATTAACAAATAAATTTATACATATTACGTACCAAACGAACTTTGGTATCTGAAAGTTCAAGTTTTTTGGGTTCCTAATTATTTTATTAACCTCAAAGTACCTACAACCTACATAATATAGGAATAGTTTTGCGTGCATAACCGACATCCAGGAGTAGACTCTATCTATTTTATCGATATTTATTTTACTTATGATAAGAATTTAGGAAGTTGTGTTGTCTGAAATATTTAAGCAAAGCAGTTGCCAAAAAAATGTTGCCTTATTTTTTTTAAGATACTTATCTGTTGAATTATTTGAAATACATTTTTAAACCCATTGCTTACCTGTAAAGAAAAAAAAAAGAAGAAAAATATAATTATTGTTAAGTGAGAAAACTAAAAAAAAACAAACAAATTAATTAAGAAAATGTGGAATGAAGAAACTATTTTGTCTATCTAAAGTACAATAGGATTCCAGTCTCTCCACTAAGTACATAAAATTGAAACCCATGGAATTTTATACTTATAAAGTACCTACACATTGCATAGAAAAATCTTTTGTAATAAATGCAATGCATTTTCCCATCAAATGAAATAGATTGACATCCGTCAACGTGCAACTGCGAGCATTTTTCTTTTCCCACATAACTACCAGAGAGGAGTCTTTCTCAAACCTATTCAAATAAAGCGAACATCATTTTTTGTTTGCGTGGGTTTTTTTTGTCGAAGCAGAAGTACGAGTATTTTGCTATGGAACTAATGAGGTCAAATTGAGGGGTGATTTTCCTTTTTCAAATTTTGCAAGAATTCCTTTATTTATAAGGAAAGTCTTTGAGGATTCAAAGGCATTTTTAAGGAGAAAGTAGTTGTTCGTTTGTGAAGAATAACTTGCACATATGTTTAGGGCTTTTCGACATTTAGAGCTGATCAAAAGTTCAACATACAAAAATTAAGCCTTCAATTTAAACTTATGGTAGAGATGTATACATTATGACATCGTGTGACAGCTTTACATTAATCATGTCATGCCACACGGTTTGTATTATGCTTTGTCGAGTGTAGTCTTTCTTTAATTAGTAAGTTTCTTTTTGTCAATAGTCATTTTGTTAAGGCTTAGTGGATGTGTTACAAGTTATTATGTTATGGCAAGCTTTTCAGTGCTTTATTAACTCTAAGTTAAGTCAGTGTTAGTTAATCTGGGAAATAAGTTAAACTTGAGTTGATTTGAGATCAGCTTCAATTTAAAAAAAAATCTATGAAAATAAAAATGAGACACTATTGAAATCACCCTTTCACTATGTAAATCGAAATGACACCATTATAGAAATTACCCTTTCACTAGCACCCTACTTCAATTTAAATAGATCTGTCACGATCTAAATTGACTGAGTAACATGTAGGTCACTAGTAAGCTCGGGTTTAAAAATGAACTACATAGTGAACACCTTATATGGGCTCCTATGACATAATCAAAGCTCAGGCCTATAAGGAGCAATAAATCCGGCTCCTCACCCTTGAAGTTGTATACTAACGACTCGTGTGAACCAAGTCAGTCAGGAGCCGATCGTAACGCTAGAACGTCATCGGTCGAAATCGTTCGATCGAAGCAAGCTTTTGTAAAAGAAGCACAGCACGTATATACTACTCTGACTGAGATCGTCCGATGATATGAGTGATATGACGTTTGAAAATTAATCCGTTACTTCGTGCAAATACCAAGCACAGAAAATGGAAACTAATATTTACTCCGAAAACGGAAGCAGTGATAAACGAGTGTGCGAAACAGTCATCCACATTGAATAGTAAGGGTCTGGTTCTCCACCTTGAGGGTTCTGCCGTGTCGGGACAACAACAATCTTCGGACACGGATGGATTTACTGTTGAGGAACCTGGCAAATGAAATAAGGTTGACGAACTTGGGATATGCACGTGGAATGTTTTGTAGGCGACGCCGACGTGTACTCGAACCGAAAACTGAAAAACTGCCACATCTAAATTCATTCACATCAAGGCTCAGTTCTCAAATATTAGCCTCATACACGCGCATATATCCTCACATAAAAGAAAGTTGGCATGGTCTACAAGCTCCTCTGGTTTCACGATAAATTCCGGCAAGTACATGCAGGGAAACAAAACGGCGCTGCATAGAAGTATCAGAGCAATACTCTTGAGCATTACGGGTAGAAGAGGAACACAAAGAAGGAGCATGAAAAGCACGCGATAGAGAAAATAAAGGTATGCCATAGCAGGAATGAAGTTCGGAAATGCTACCGAAAAGGTAAAAAGAACCTCTCAAGGTTACGTACCGAAGCGCGAAGACTCGAACCGATGTCTGCAAGGTGAACATAGTAGTGAAATCGCAGTCGGTGCTGTGGATATTGACAAATCATTCCGGAAAATTCAATAACGGTTTTGATGAATCGAAGCTGCTAGAGCCGATGGTCTTGCTAGCAAGGTGTTCACAGTGGAGTATGCATGTACTAGCGCATCAGCAAAATATAGTCGAATTAAAGCATGTCCGATGAATAGAACCTTAGCATTGTTTGCACGTTCCACAAGAAAGGCAAAACTCTAGACTGCACCAACTACAGAACTTCTTTGACGTATGATGGCTGGGTATCAAATCCCGAATGGATTAAATCCCAAAATGACAACAAATCCCGAATGTTAAAATCCCGAAAGGTAAAATGAAAATGAATGAAAAAATCACGAATGGAAAAAATCTCGACTGGCTAAAATCCCGAATGCCATAATCATGAATGGCTAAGTATTTTTGTTGCTACTAACAATTGCGAACGCGATTTAAATTGAACTTGTTTTTGCTTATTAGTAGATTAGTGTATTTTGATATTCAAAATGGGTTGAGAAGCTTTTGTTTTTGGTATTATACAATTCGTGATTTTTGTACATTCTAGATTTGTATTCGTTCCAAATGTTTGCATTCGAGATGTTTGAAAGTACTGAAATAGCAGGTCCTAAAAAAGGATTAAAATTGGCGATTTTATCTCAAATGCATTCGGGATTTTTGACATGTGGGATTCTGTCTATTCGGGATTTTGGCATTCGGAATTTCGGTCACTCGGGATTATGGCTTCGAGATTCTCTTTATTTAGCTTAAGTTTTAGCTTTAACTAACTGAATATCATATCAGTATAGCTATAGGCCAGTAAGTCCACCATCGATCATCCATTACTCTTGGCAAAAACCAGTTTATGCAATAATCAAAATATTTCTATCACTGGAAATTTAAAAATGTGTAGTGTATCGCAAATCAACAGGAAAACAGAATGCTCATTACTGCAGTTATCAACAGTTGTTCTAAAATTTTTTCTACTGTGTTTAAGGGTAAAAAAAGGTTTCATTCAAATTCAGTTTACAGAAACGTCACTCAAAAGTATCACAAGGCAATTTGTTTGAGCAATAATTTGTTTTATAATTTAATGCACTATATTAGCCTTTTTCTTTTGCAGGTGGCGAAGTACTTGTAAAAATTTGATGAAAACCCTAATCTACTACTATCAACTGCACAAGCTCTCATGTGAGAGTAGATACATTTTACATGGGAAAGCAGTTTGATGTGTTCCATTGAAAAAAGCTGGCAAGGTACTTGCAAGTACTTCGCCACCTTCAAAGGAAAAACGCCAATTATTGGCTTTATTAATCAAATACAATTAACACTCATGATATGAACATTGAACAAATTTAATAAAGTGATCCAAGCCCCCACAATATTTACTCACAAATTAATGACTGAAATACTGAAATGACCTTTTGATAATCTAATAAAAAACTAATCAACCAAATTGTAAGCAGTTTTATTGAATCAATTAAGCGTGGGTTTTGAGAACAGGAGTATACATTCGAGCGTTTTTGTGATCAAATTTTTACAGTCCGATATTTTAACTCTATGTTCAAAATTCAATTAATTTGGAAATTTGTTAACATTTAACATATTTTTAACTTAGAAATGAAACTTTCATCTCTTTGGTGAACTGTAATATGGTTTATTTGATGATATATTTGCATACAATGAATTCAAATAAAGCGAGTGTCTATATTGAAAGATACTTTTGAAGTTTATTTTCTGGTACCACTGTTAAATCGTATGTTATTTCAAGGATTTTAATATTTTCAACAGAGTTCGTAAATTATCACTCGTGAATCATAAAATACAGATCTTTAAAATTCTTTATCGATCTTTTCACGAACCATAAAAAAATAACGAAAATATTTTCGATCTATACATTTTTGAAACAAACTACATAGTGTATACTTTTTTCGGTATATCTCGTTTATGAGAGATCGGCAAAATTAAATTAAGGTAAAATCTAAGGGTATACTTGTGCATAATGCCGTGAATCTATACAAACATTTTTGTTCACCCGTGAACGTACTCAAGAAGCTGTGTGGAGAGTTTTAGTTCACGAGCATTTCTAGTGCAAAATGTACAGGAACTCTCGGTGAACAGTTGGAAGGTTCGATAACAAACTTAGCGTCAAAATTTCACAACACATTCACAAGTCAAAATCACTTTCTCCACTGGTGATTGTCTACTTGACGAGGAAATATGTATTAGACTTAAGGATGTAAGAAGCTGCTTAAAACAAATTGTACATTAAGTATCTATTCACTAAGGTTGTGAAATGACTTATTTTTTTAAATAATCTTTATTGAAATGGGGACAAAAGACATTTGAGTAAGTAAATTAAATATATATTCCATCTGTCAAGCTACGAGTATCAACTGTCAAATTATATTAAAGGATGGATGGCTACGATTTTGTATGGATTAAAAAATCAGAAATGTTCACAGTATTTGTATGGCTCCGGAAAAAGTTGATTTTAGGACAATTAGTTGAAATTTGTATCGAAAAACACTTTTAATGTCAAAATGTAGTTCAACCTTCATCTGTCAAGCTATCAACAGTCAAATTTTATAGAAGGATGGCTACAATGTCTGAAAATTCTAAAATTTTCATTGATCTATTTTTTTGTTGAAATACTAAAGCCGTACGATTACCATTTTTTTTATTTGAACTGTTCATGAATAGATCTTCAACTGTTCCCGCATGATAAATTTGGGAAAGAAAGAAATTTTACAGAACCTAGCAGAATTGATTCGGTTGTGAAAACGAATTTTATTATGAACCAAAAAATAAGAATCGCGATCGAGTCAAAAATAAAAGTCCTTTTTTACCATTTATTGAATCATATTATATCGTTCTATGAACTTTGTGTCAAAGTGATATTACAAAATGCATACATAAATAATGTTAAGCGCTTAACAACAAAATATTATGAAAATTTAACATTTAAAATTACAACATCGTCTTAACAAAATATTATCCGTGAAAACAAATATCATATCTTTAGTTGTTAATTAAACCGGTTAGATATTTCTGCAGTGAGTTGTCACTAAAAATATAATCATATAATTTTGTCTGTCTTAGCATATTGTTTACACAGGATGTCCTGCTGCTGTAATGTGAGAAGTGAGTTAAAGTTTTACACTCAAACTTCCATCGCTCACACATTGTATGTATGTAGTTGTCAAAATTCGACACATGTTCAACATATCAAAATGACAATTCAAGTGAAAGTCTATTCACTGTACCTACATACAGGCGCGCAATAGATTGTATCGTTTGGAACATCTTCGGAAATGTATCTTAAATAGAAAAAAAAGCAGATCTATTCATTCGTAACCATGACCCTCGTCGTTTTTGTTTATAATGCTTTTGTATATCTCTGCTGTGGTAAATGAAAAGTTCATTGCACAGGTGCCAAGTTGAAAAGACAGAAATCAAGTCGGTTACAAGGGGTAACAGCGAGGAAATGGAATCAACAACTAGTCAAGTGAAAAAAAAATCAGACGAATCTCTATAAATGGAACCTTCAAATAAAATTAATGCTCCGAGCCAGCTGGTTGGTCGTCGGTCGTGTAGCCGCTTCGACCCGGCCGGTGAAATTTTGAGTTGTGCACTATGTTATGCAATCAGGTGTGTCATCATTTAGAAGTATTTTACCGTTAAACCTCATTTTTTGTTACTAGTCGTCACACAGTTGCCACCAAAACCGCAAAAGAACTTGAGGCTCTTCCGGTGCCGCACTGAAGTACATAAAAATCACCTCTTTTTTTAATGTTTATAGCTAGGCGTTATGGGTTTGCGCTTTTGGATTTGGGATGGGCATGCATCGACTAAGTTCTTGTCCGTTCAACCTGTCCCTGTCAGTAATATATTTACTGCTGTAGTAAAGATTTTTAACTGGAATCCGCCCTCAAAAATAGTTATGATGGTTTTATAGCAACAGCATCTTCATCTTCCCACCGTTCCTTCGAACTGTGCTGTGTACCTATGCATTTGAATAGCATCTACTTAAAATCTCATTAATTTCTTTTTATTTTTCTAGTTTATGGTTAATAGAAAGAAAAAAAGATGAGTTGTGAACAAAAACATGAATCGATCGTTACATCCGTTCAGAATAAAAAGTAATAAAAGTTATGGCAGTTGCAATAATATTGAGTCCATTATAACAAAAAAGGAACGGTATTGATTAACTTCGACATCTGCAACTACAGATAATTGCTGTAGCGTAAAAACCATAAAGCGGAACATTAAGAAAATGATTATTTCTTCTTTTGGGTTTTGATAGGACCTCTATTTATGAGGAAACCTTAGAAATCAAATTGAATCGGTCAGTGGAAAATTAAAACAAAATCTATTTAGTCATGGAGGATTTTTCCGTTTCTCACAACAGGTAGTTCCAGCACCTCTTTAAAAACATTTTTGTTCTTAGGTGGCAGCGGCTGGTGGGAACTGATTCCAGAACTTCAGCGTGACTGTCGAGCACACTGATTTTTGTTGTCAACAAAATTTAATTTGTTTTTGTTAGGTTTTTGGTGTGCTTAACTTGAATCTAAAGTCAGAAAAGATCTATCGGATCACAATTTTGAGATTTTCTCGTCATAAAATCATAAAAAATAATGTTTTTAATCAGTTTAAATCTTTCCGATCTTTTTTATATTGCTGAGAAATCCTTAGTTAACTCCAGCCAGGTACTATTCAAAGTTGCTAATTGTTAGTAGATTGTTGGTAGAAGATCACACTTATTTTAGTACACAGTTTTTTAAAAATCGTAGGAACCGTTTTTAAGAAAAAAGGATTTTTAACACATGAATGGAAGTTACTTTTTTCATAAAAGCATTTTTTTTCTTAAAATAGCTTAAGGAGAGTTCAAAAACCCTCAAATACCGAGTGCTAAAAAAAATTGACTAGGAATGTGGTTTTCAAAAAAAATTGTTTTGATTACTATGAGAGAAAAATGCTTAAACAACTTCTTTGAGAGTTTGAGATAAAAAAAAAGAAAGCCATTTTAATTCTTGATTGAATACGATTTTATAAAAAAAAAAAAAAATTAAATCTTTGGAGCCATTTTTTAAAAAATATTTTTGTATGTATCAAATTTTTAAAATATTTTTAAATTAAACACTTACAGCCTTATTTATTAGATTTTTTAGGCGGTTGACTAGTTACACAGTTTTTTTAAAGTCCTTAATAGTTGGATATATGCCTTATTTAATTAAATAAAATGTCAAGTTAGACAAATCTTAGGCAACCGGAATGCTGTTGTCCAAGTTAGACAATTTTAGGACAACAGTAGACGAAGTTTATTAATAACTTTTTGGAGTTGGACGGCTGTCTAAAGTTAGACAAAGTTTATAAATACGACTGTTAGTATGCAAATTTTAAGTAGTTTATTAAAGCCTATCTTAAAGTTCCGAAATAAAAAAAAAAAATTTTAAAACAACTTTCCACCTAATCTGTGCACCAAATTGTATAATACCCAAGGCAAAAATTTTGCCTTGGCATAAACAACCCATTGAGTCAATAATTTACCCTAACTAATTAATAAATTATAGGCCTTATAACAGAAAATAATAATTTTGCATGCTAATAATGCTTTGAGGTGAATATATATTTTTTCGAAGTGTAAACCAACAATTAAAAAAAATACTTTATCCACCACGGTTTTTTTCGCATGCAAAACAATTGTCGGTACCTTGTTTTGCATGACATTTCATGACAACCATGTTTTTTTTGCATGAAAATGTAAACCAATCATGCAAACAATTAATTTTGCATTTTACCTTAATTATTTTTGACATGCGAGAATATTTGCATAATTTTTAATATGCGCAAGAGAACTGTAAGCTGGCTTTATGGAATATAAAAATAAAATTAAAAAAAAATGCTATCCCTTTTTTGAGATATCGTAGTTTTTTAAAAAAAAATTGTAGGAGCCATTTTTAAGAAAAAAATATTTTCAAAAACGGCTTTTTTAACATTTGCATGGAAGGCACCGTTATTTTTTAATAAAATATTTTTTTTTCAATACTTGAGAGTGTAAAAAAAACTCTTAATACCGAATTTCATAAAAATTAGTTTTCAAAATATTCGATTTTCAAAAAAAAATTTAAACATTTTTTAAATACCCTAAAAATATTTTTTTTGAAAGTTTTGGAAAGCAAAAATATCTATATTTTTGAGAAGCTTCTGTTAAAAAAAATGATTGAAATCAGAAATACCAATTTGATCGTAATAATCGTATATAATCGTAAATAAAACCATGGATCTTTGGGAGGTACCATTAATAACAGTTTTTTGAAAAATGGTTTTCCGTCCAAAAGTAGCTTTTACTAAAATAAATTATCGATTTTTTTTAAGAAAAGTTATGCGGCAAATTTTGTTAAATTATCCGTTATCCGTTATTTTTAGTTGAAAAAAAAAAAAATGTTTGGCAGAATCACCAAACACCATTTTGTACCAAGTTTTAAGAAAATCGATCAAACCGTTCAGGCTGTAGCCGAACACAGTTCACATATCAGAGGTAAAATCTTTCGAGTTATCATTTTCGTTCAAGTTTGCGCATGTGTCAAAATCTCAGAGACCCCTGTCAGTTCTCTGAATATGTACCATGGCATGTTCAACACATTTGACATTTAGGTTTTCAGATTTCTGAATTTTCCAAACTGACACAACAAATTGATGCATTGAATGCAGCCACTTCCAATTTGACAAGGTCTCTGAGAGTTATTTGATGTTTTTTTTTTGTTCATTATCTGACAACTTATTTTTGAAAACATGCGCACGCAGCATATAACCTTTAATATGTGTACTGTGATAGCCGAACAGAGAACAGCCTGGTGCAATGAAGTCAGACAACTCGATACATGGTTCCTAAGAGGTGATTTTAACTGATGAACACGTATTCTTGATTTTTAGCCCGCACAGTGGTTCATTTTGGATGAAGAGAAGCTCTTAAAGTTTATAAAAATCTGAACCATTCAACAGATTTTGATAAACCTTTAAGATATGACACGCCTCTTTTCTAAAGGAGGTCGTTATCAAAGTTGATTAAAATGTGTTAATCCAAACATTTGTAGATAATGTGATTTCTAATAATTCTATTTTAAAAAAATTTTGGCACGCCTAATTTTAGAGTCGTTTTTTTTCAATTGTTTTTTTTTTTTAAACAAATTTTTAAGAAAACGAATTACCCTAATATGTTAAGAATAAAAGAATTTTGCAAAATATTTACCCCACCCACTACTTACGCTTGTCTCTTGTTAAATAATTTTTTTTTACTAAAAAGTGATAATATATAGGATAATAAATTAATCATTAGTCCTTTTCACAAGTTTAATGTAGGTTTTCTTAGACACCGATCACCTACATTTTGTGTAGAGTATCTTTTTTTTTTGAAAATATTTGCTGTGGTATCAATACATCTCATGAATGCATTTCATGCACGCCATGGAAGGTCTGGATTTATATTTCCCATCATTTTATTTTTTTCTCATTTATGTTCAGAAAAATAAAAATACAAAGTGTCTATTCACTCCTTCCTTTCACTAAAATTCTACATGAAATAACTTAATGCAAAAATCTGCTGTGTTACTTGGGTTAAGACTTAGGAAGGAGACATGGAAATATGCATCACATTCAAAAGAAAGGCCGGCTTGGCGGTGGCGTTTCGCTATGCATATGTACTTGTAAGTAAATGATGCTTTCGATATTTCTCTGCCCTAAACAACATACAACCAAATTTTTTGATCCAAAAGAACCTGGACCTGGAGATCTATAGCAACTTGGTCAAACACAAAATCTCACCGTACAATGATACAAAGCTATGGTTTATTGTAAGAATGTGAAAGGCTGCTGTTGCTGCTGCAAGCAACTCTTCACACAGCTCATCCATTCAAGCTAAGAGTCGAAAAGATTTGATTTTCTAACTCATAGTGGTAGTCATAGCTACGAGTATATGGTTGGAAGTATATTAGTACGTAACTGGACTGAAGTGATCGTATTATTATTTTTTTATAAAATGTATTTTATAAGTACTAAAATGGTGTGAAGAAAAGTGATAAGACTATTTAATAGAAAATCGAAAGGTGTTGTATTAAGAAATGTTTTTTATGCGTTAATGCAGATTGAAAAACTATTTGGTGAAGTAAAGATTAAGTAGATACATTAACACTCCGTTTATCTTGATTGAAGTAATTTAATGTCCGTGATCAAGTGAGATAAAAAATGAGGTTTACATTCTGGGACTTTTAAAGAACTGGAATTTATCAAGTTAATCACTGAAATATGAAAAATCAAACCCTATAAAAATTAGCTACGAGGCCCATTTTTGAATTCACAAGCAAAATTTAAAGATTTGAAACGGTGCCAATTCACACGAAATCCATCAACTGGAAATGCATCTTCGTTGGTATTGCCATCGTAACAACAATGAGGACTACCGATTAAGTTAACTAATTTAGCTTGGCCCACATCGAATGATAAGGATGTGAACAATGTGTAGTTTAATCGGGTCGATAACCTCTTTATTGTCGAAGATCCGCAGGAGAAAGTGGAAACTGCTTTTCAGCAAGTGTACAAGGTGAATGCGTGCATTCCTTGCACCACCACTTCAACCTTCGGAATCACGAAATGGCGATCAGAGAACCTCGGTTTAACCGAGTTCAATGGAGATCATTTGGCAAACGCCAAAATCACCAATCAAAATGGGCCTAGTTCCCTGTTAATTACGAAGGTGGAGCTCCAGCTCATCTGCGATTCATTTAAGAAGAAGAAATCAGTAGAAGTCAACGTTGTACTTCGACATTTACCGCAAGAAGCAGTAGACATTTTTACATTCTGTTTGAGAAAGTACTGAATAATTCGTATTATCTAGTGTGGTGTAAGCCAGCTGTGGTGCGTCCTCTCCCACAAAAAAGGAAAGGACAACTCCAATCTGGCGAGTCTGCGGTCGATAAGTCTTCTTCCGAGTATCAGCAAGGTATTCGAAAAAGTTATCAATAGAGGTCTGTCTAAGTGGCAGAGGACAATAATATTACACCGGACAATTAGTTCAGTTTTAAGGCGGGACATGACACAATTTATGACACATCTAAACTCATTTCTGATGTCTATTAAAACAAATCTAAGAAGCAGTGTACGGGTGCCTGTCTGGTTGATTTGGAGAAGGCCATCGGCCATCGGCCGTATGGTTAGAGGGTCCATACCATGACCAGACTTGGCATCAGTAAACCACTATTGTATATGCTTTATGATATGCTCAATGGTAGAAAGTTTGTTGTCAAGAGTGGCAATGTAACTTCTGCCACAACCATTAATATTAAAAATTGTCTTCAGCAGGGAGCGGTCAACTCGCCGATTGTATTCAACATTTACACCAGCGATATGACAAGTAGTCTTACTCAGACAATTGCGATTGCCAATCGAGGTCATCATAATTCATTTGCAGCGTGACTTCGAGAAGATTCATCGATATTGCGATGACTGGAAGTTGAGAACCAACTTTCAGAAATCAGAAACTATCTTGTTCAGGACTCCGTTGTGTGGAGCCACAAGAAAGAACTGCCGCAAGCTGGTGATTGTTAGGGCCAAATGGACATCCACTGGCAAGTAAAAGTCTAGTAAAGCAACTTGGCATTTGGTTGGATCAGTATGTATTTGTATTTGGACAGACGTATTAATACGGCTCTGCCCAGGGGAGCTTTCGGACTGACAAAACTATTGTTTAATAGCAGCCGGCTTGACAGCAGGGTGTAAGTGATTTGTTATATGGCCGTTATCTTGCCAATGATTGCCTACGGATGTCCGGTTTAGTTCAACGTTGCCCCATCGCAAATAGAAAAGATTCGGTTGTTTGAGAATCAGTGTCTTAGATGCTGCCTTGGATTACACAAAACTTCAGAGTCGGAGTACAAACATTATTATTCCAACCTAGTTCTATACAACGGCGCTAACATAAATAGTATAGATGATTTCTTGCTGAAACTTATTCGGGGTCACGTGACCAATAGCTTAATTTTTGGGGCTTATTACTCTAAGAACGAATACTACGAGAGTGTGGGTCCAAGTAGCTTTATTCCGCCCGATGAATTCCTCTGTTTAGACAGTCGAGGACTAATCCAAAAAAGAGCGGCGATTTCGATAATTTACCACTTCGGCCGTTGAATTGTAGATAGGCGGCTCTTTTATAGTCGAGACGTCCTCGCATAAGAAGGAGCTCAGCGCCTTTGGTTTAGTAGTCCGATCGGAACCGAAGAGGCAGGGTAAAGCAGGAGAACCAGTTCTGGTGATTAAAACCTGAAAATGAAGTTCCTTCAGATAACTTAAGCCTTTGTATTTTTCTGTCATCATGGTCAGCTAAGACAGGTTTAGGTAGTTAGTTTTATGAAGGGACAGTCTCAGGGTGGCACCAAAAAAAAAAACAAAACAAAAAAATTTGAAACATACAAAAACACAAAAAAAAAAATATAAAGCCAATAAAACTAAAAAAAAAATATAAAAAACGGCTGTTCTAGTTTGTAAGTTTTA
The DNA here is from genome assembly GCA_946251815.1 of Dasysyrphus albostriatus. Classification (NCBI taxonomy): domain Eukaryota; kingdom Metazoa; phylum Arthropoda; class Insecta; order Diptera; family Syrphidae; genus Dasysyrphus; species Dasysyrphus albostriatus. The sequence goes on from OX276335.1 coordinate 182,533,434, forward strand.
TGGTAAACCAAAAAATAAATAAATGAGTGCCAAAAATTGACCTCCGAGTGAATTAGAACCTCTTACCATACGACGGTCACTTCTCAAGTTATTAATAAACTTTGTCTACTGTTGTCCTAAAGCTGTCTAACTTGGACAACGGCATCGGTTGCCTAAGATTTGTCTAACTTGACATTTTATTAAATTAAATAAGGCATATATCCAACTATTAAGGACTTTTAAAAAACTCTCTAACTACTCAACCGGCTTGAAAATCTAATAAATAAACCTGTCTATCTTTAAAATTTAAGTATCAAAATCGTCGGATCCATTTTTATCAAAACCCTTATATTTAGATCTAAAAACATCAATTTTTCAAGTGCAATGGCACCTCCTTTAAGTGCACTAAAACTCAAATGAAGTGTGTTTATATTTTTACAATAAACATTAATTTTTAATCATTTATGTATAATAAATGTTTGATTCAGGTAGTATTTACATTAAAAGATTTTTGACAGAAACTGTTACGACGAACTTTTTCGACTTTTAACCTACCAAAAAAGGAACTACAGTGCATCGCAGCGCCGCGCATATAATACAAATCAATAAAAGCACATCGATATTAAAGACGAAGACAAATTACTTTCATCGGGGCACGTGGTATCAACACACGTCGGGAATGTATCTGTCCATCCAACTGTCTTGTCTAACCCGGCTATAAAGATAGCTCTCTTCATAAATAATAATTTAGTAACAAAATTTTCGAAGTAAGGTTTTTCTATTTCTTCGACATTCTCTTATACTACAACTTACCATCAATAGATATATTTCTTTTTCTACAACTTTTCTTGTCGTTCGTTGTCAGCGATCGGTTTCTATTTGAGAAGACCTAGTGATTCCCATTAATCAATGTTGCATGCTTTGTTGAGGAGAAAAAAAATAGTAAAACTAAAATTGAGAAGCTCTACGAAGAAAGGAGAAGGAATCACAACCATCACTCTTGTTGGCTGAAACACGTTCAGTGTTCTCAAGCTGATTACAAATTCAACTTTTTCAAAAAAAAAAAAAAATAAGTAAAAAAAACAATGACACTTTTGCAAGACTTGCAAACAAATCCTTGCGGCTGACAGAAGTGAATGCAAAAATATGGCTAATCGAGGACATACTTTCGCATACAAAAGATGCCACCTGGACAACTTAATCAATAGAAAGATATTGATGACTGACTACACAGCCAAACGAAACGATTAAAGTCGATTGTAGGAGAGCTATAAATTTATTATGCGTGAATATAAAATAAAACTCATATGTAAAACCAGATATGAATAGACCCCAACAGCCACATGAGCTAGACGATTCAATTATTGCTCGGGGCCTGTATTTTGTATATGCAAGAACAGCGGCGTTATTTCCTCTTTGCATCAGACACACTCAAAAACGACAAATAACCCAGTTAAAGTAGATAGACATAAAAATGCCAAGAAAAGGAAAACAATTTGTGACGCGCTGCATTTTAGCATACATTTTATATGACGATTGCTTATAAATTAATTATAGAATCGAAGGCGCTTGGTCAATTACAAGGGATCAAAGGATTTGTTATTTTTGTTTGCGGTTGAAAAGATTAGTCATCATAGACTCGAATGCAATCATTCTTCATGTCCAACTTAATTTTCTGGATTAATACCATTTTTCCTATGCTATGCTCGGTAGTACACCCTCTTTATGTGTTTTCAAAGATGGCATTTACAATAATGGACTAATCGTAAAATTTGAATTAGACAGTTTATGAAAGAGCGAAAATAGGACTGCTCACGAGACGAGACTTTGGAAGTATTGATCAGATTTTCCTAAAACAACTTTCAAAACAGCCCTCTTACTAATACGATGTAAGAAAAGATGGGCATAAAAAGGGCAGATTTCTCAAACTAACAAGCTGAAAATTTCATCCGAATCATTCCAGTCGTTTCCAAGACATTGGAACTTGAACTACTTTCTAAACCTACTTTCCGCTAAAAAGAACGAACTTAAAAATGCATCCAAAACGTTAAACTAGTTGGACTGCAGTTTGGGCTTTTAGAATAATTTTTTGATTGAACTACCTTACCAATGATCATTGAAATCTTAAAAGTAATATTATGTGGAAAGTTGGGCTTATTTGAATTTTTTTTAATAAAAATATTAGTTAAGCTTTATTGGTTCATCAAAATAATAAATGATTTTGCTTTCTAAATGTCTCAAAATCAATCGCTAAAATTTTCAATGATGAGTTTCACTGATAGCGATAATTGGCGCTCACTTATTTCAAAGTCTTTATTTTCGTTTTCTTCACTTTTGATAACAAAATCGGCCAAATTTTCAAAATCATATTCAAATTGCATAGGACAAAGAATTGAAACAATTAGTGTTTTTTACCGTATAACAGCAGTTTACTATACAGGCTTATCTACGAAGTTTATGATTATATGAATTGGAAAAAAATCTTTCGTGACCTAAAAAAAAAAAAAAAAAACTTTAAAAAACGATTGAAATATCTTGTACTTTTATCGAGATCCAGTGACCACAAATGAGTTGTCAAACATTGCACATTTAAAAATGTCTTTAAAAAATCAATGGCTGAGTAACAGAGTTGGGAAATAACGATTACTTTTTGTAATTTTTTTCATTTTCCATTTCAATTACATATAATTAGTAATTGAACTTTTTTTAATTACTATTACACATAATTGTAATTGAAAAAATCATATATTTCTATTACTTGTAATTGTAAATGAAAAATTTACTTACAAATTACATGTATTTGAAAATAGTAATGGGTTTTTTGTTAGTAATTGAAGGAATGTACTGTGTTAATTACATTTAAGTTAATTGATTACTTGAATTGTTAATAGTTACATGTTTTTTTTATTTAAACACTAGAAAAAAATTATAATAAAAGCAAAAAATGGTATTCTAACTGCTAAAGTAATACAAATAGACAAAAACGTAGCGAGAAATTTGTCCATTTTATTATTATTAATTTAATTGTTTTTAAAAGGAGATTATTTAAAAGACGACAATAAATTAAATACTTAAAAAGTGAATAAAAGATATGTTAACAAGTTTGAAACAACACACGTACAGAGATTTAACACTACAGGGAACTATTTGTGCAATATCACGGAAATTGTAATTAACAAAAACAAGTAACTAATTACATTTCGGGTAATTATTACTTAAAAAAGTAATCAGTACATATTTTTTGATGATTACTTTTGTTTTCAATTACATTAATGTAATTGAATTTGATACTTTTCAATTACATGCAATTAGTAATTGAATTTCTTTAATAACATATAAAAGCAATCCTAAAATTTAATTACAAGTAATTGATATTGAACATTTTTTTATCATTACTTCCCAACTCTGCTGAGTAATTACTGAAAATGTAGACCTTTCATCACGATCTAGTCTTCCAAATGAGGTGACATTGAGAAACTTTCAAGCCTTGATGTTTTCTAGGGCTGACCAATTTCAAGGACTAGTTTGCGTTTTCAGACCAATAAGATGAGATACTTTTTTAGCAAAGTGCCAAGAGTGCAGAGCTTACTTTTTGTATGTAGTTACTATAACAAAAAAAGCCTGGTATTTTTTTCCTTCTAGTACAAAAATGGTGGGATTTCTTTTTGGAATCCGGTGGGATTTTAGAAATAAGATTGATTTGTTGTCTTTCATTGACAAAAAGTGTTGGTTTGTTCAAAGAAAACTAATTTTGGAGTATTTCTACTTGTCGTCTTGTGAAATGACGCAAATTCGTGTGCGTACGTCGTCAGTTGGTAAATTGAAAATGTCAAGTGAAAGCCTAGCATAAGAACAAGAAAATGTTGTGTTTTAAAAATCAAAAGTAAATGGCTTCTCTCCGTGCCGCTGATGCGAAACGGAAATTCACATACAAAAATGTCACAGCGAAATCATAAACGAAAAATTTAGTTCTATTTTTTCGCTCGGCAAAACTACAAGCGAAATTTAAAATTGTAGCAGATTATTTGGAAAATTGTACACTTTAAAAAAAAAAGTATCCTATCATTAGTTGCTTCTTAATTGGGAGTTAGTTACGAAAAAAAAAATCATTGCCAAAAAAATGAGTGTCCTGCTAACTTCGTATAGCAGTCCAACTTTCTCAAAAATGCAGATAAGCGATTCGAAAAGAAATTGTTTGTTGAGAAGTAGTTAATAGCAAGTGTTTACCTAACTTCATATACATTCTTTTTTCAAACACACAGACCAGTAATTATGTGCGGAAAATGATATTTCCTTTATTTCGCGTTAATCTTAGTTGTTTGCTTCATTCAAACACGACTTCTTGTATTTTATTTATTTTTTTCCTTTGAATTTGTTTTAATATTTTGAATTGTTGACACTGTCGATATATTTTTTGTCGCTGTGTTTTCGTAAGCATTTTGTTGTCTTCGTTGGAGACCAACTAAAAATTTCCTTCCGCATTAGCAATGTACTAGATTTAACTTGAAAAAAAGTTTTACTTTTGCATATTTCAACTACTAAAACTGTCTTCTAATTGAAGGTCGGAATTCAATTTGAATTTGAATTTGAATCAATAAATTATAAGCTGTACGACACGACGCGGTTCGCGGTGCATGAATAGTAGTAGTCCTTTTTTTAAATCCTGTGTATTTGTAAGAATAAGAAACAATATAGGAAGGTACAATCTATACATATCTTCCAATTGATTAAACAGTTATATTTATTTTTATATATTCCAAAGCCCACAATAAAGAGAGAAGGACTTACTTTTTATATCTGTTATTGCTAGATTTGAGCACGCCAGTTAACTATTTCTGAAAGTATTTTTAGTAAAGTTATTGTCCGTGACTGGCACGATTGAGCGAGCATAAAAAAAAAATAAATATCAGCATACTCAATGTATATGTTTAGCCTAGTTGTCCTAAATTATTGTGCTAATCATTAAGTATCACGTGCTTTAAACAAGAACTTTACACAACTTCGATCAATAGTACCTCCTATACTATAGCCAAATCAGAGTGGGCAAATGGATGAATATTGTGTAAATAAATTATAAGTATGACGACAATTTGCGCAAATCAATAAAATAATTTTTTGTTGTCGTTTGTTCTTCAGGCCATTTATATAAACATTCGTTTTAGAAGAGGAGAAGTTGCTGAAAGTATTTTATTTAAGAGAAAGAAATTTGGTTGTTTGGTTTCGTAGTAAATGTACGTACGTAGGTACTGGTTGAATGAAATTTTAAGTTATGAGGTAACTCTTTAGTAATAATAGCATAATATTTTTAACAATGCGAGTAAGGGGAGGCTGACGCATGCGAAAATTATTGCTTTTAAGGAGCCCTAAAAAAGTTTCTTACAAAAGTTGTGCAGAATCTAAAACATCAATTTTATTTTAGATGATTTTTTGTATACCTAAGATCTTTTTTAATGCAACCTGAATAACATGTCACAAGTTAGAAGGGACGATGAAAAACAGATTTTTTTTGTTGGCACAGTGGATTTTGAGATGATATTTATTATCTCTTTGAATCCCACGCATGGCATCCAGTTAACGCTGGGGGAATATCGAAAAGGAAACTGCCCTCTGTTAGCAGTCAAGATTGCCACAAATGGTGGTGAAATTGATTGAACAGATGATGATGCCATTGACATTAAGTGAAAAGATATTTGATTATGTATCTATCTTTTCGGCTAATTTTGAATTCAAAGCTGACTGTCTATTGTGACTATAATGCACAAACTTCAAACAAAACATACATATAATCATAACAAATTATAGGCCTTCAAACATTTTTCTAACGGCTTCTGTTATACTCCTTTCTCACGGTATTAAATAAAATTTACATAATTTTTGGGTCCAAAACAACCATTAGTGAAACATTTGAATGCTTCATAATAATTTGTCTTTTTTTTTCATTCATAAATTATTATTATTTATTTTGATTTGTTTGAAGTATTGAAGAATATTTGAATTTATTAGTTTTTGGGTTCTCAGTTTTATAAAGATTTATTTTTATTTCTTCATGTTGATTAAAATGCACTGATAAAATTCTTCACTGATTTTGTATGCCTGCTTCTAAGACACCACATTATTAAAGCCATAAATTTGTTATTGATTGAGAGTTTGTGGGGTCTATAATACGCAGTCACTCTTTAATTAAATGAATGATAATTCATCAAATTATAATTTTTTGTTTATTAATCAAGAACATCTTTTCCCATCTCAGAACTGGGTCAAATTGAAATTCGAATTAAGAAGCCAGTAGCTTAAGGAATAGAAATACCCTCATCTAAAAGAATATCAAAAGTTAAAATCAATATTGCGTCAATGTTATCGGATATTTGATATCAAAGTTTTTAAAAATTTATTCTGATCAAATTCTCTTGAGTCTTCAAAATAAAAATGGGGAGATAATAACAATGGAGATGCGGCGTCGGAAAAGATGAAAGACAATCACAAATACGCGTTTTTTTCGATCAGGAATTCAAACAAAACAAGAAGACAAAAATGGTTACATTTAAAAAAACAGGAGATATACAGCCTTAGTCTATGAATTAAATTGAAAATAATCGGAAACTTGTAACTCAAAAGTTAAAGTTGTAACGAATTCCGAAAAAAAAACTATCACAAAATCCATCGTTGTGGAAAATTTTATACAAATTGCTATTGCGAACAGATTCGATGACAGTTTATTCGGGATTCGTAAAAATTTCCGAATACGATGGAATTTTTGATAGAGTCCGATTGCAATTTCTTTCTTTTTACGTCATCTTTCTTTGGCTGGCAATTTGTCAGTACAATGAATACCGATAAATGGGTGCGTTGTTAACTCAAAATCTATTTTATGGTATCGGACTTTTTTTTAAAGTTGATCAAATGAATTTTGTCACGCTGGTAAGGTGCGCCTTCCCTCCCTCAAACCAGGAAAAGATGATGTAGTTTAGTATTTTTTAAGGGTTGTTTAACTATAAAAAAAAAACTATGAAAATATACATGCAAGTCTTCCAGAGACAGACTATATAGGCGATCTAGATTAATAGCCCCGTATTCAATTACCAGATATTCCAGATAACTTTTTCGCAGTAAAAAAACCTTTCTCTTTAAATGGATTAATCTACATATATTTAGATCTTTAGCCATTCCAATAAAAGCATTGAACAACCAGATACTAGAGAAATGAGAAAAGACACACTCATCATCATCCCTGACGAAAACGACAGCAACAAAATTATTTCAAGAAATTTCGAAAATTTCTTAGCCAGTGTCATAAAATAACTCGACTTGATATTTTTGAGTGACCAAAAGGTAACGAAAAATCAATTTTGATAACGTCGATTTGGGTAGGGTGACGGATATTATGAGGAGTCGATATTTTAACAGTCGACGCGATGTTAAAAAGTCAACATTCGAGTTGAATTTAAGGGAATAACCTGTATCATTAGCGCGTCCAACAATACCATCTTCAATGCTACTTTTCTCGTCTCATGAAAAAAAAAACTTAAATTTCTGATAAAAATGGATAAATGGTGCTCTGATGTTATGACAATAAAACAACAATCAGTTAGAATAGATTCTTTTCATGCTTTTGCAAAATGGTGTCAGCCTTATATATTTTTAAGATGCCAGGGAGATAAGTTTTTTTTTTATGAAAAAACAAAAATATATTTAAACTGGGATCAGAAAAAAAGTTAATAATTTTTCAGTGTCGTGTAAAAGCTGCTTCGTCCCCAAGATATTTGACCGATGCCGAAGCGACAAGTCGAAATTCTTAAATCGATTTAATGCAATATCTATTAAGGCTAGTATCTTTTAGTAAGAAACAATAACGCTTAAGAGATTTAATTATTGAATATGTTTGAGGCATGCTCAAATGAAATAAAGAAGAGGCTTAAGACTCAAAAAGTGGTTATTTTTTTAATAGACAGAGATATTACTGCCAAATTTGTTTATTTGTGCCCAGTGTTTTTTTTCGTTATTTAATATAACATTTTCTTATAAATTTCTTGGTTGATTTTGTAAAATGGCTATTTACTACATTTGCTACTAATTCTACATGACTTGGAAAGTGTTTAGTCAAAATGTCAGTACCGTGGCATATTCGTTCCTTGTTTTTCCAATTAAATCTTTTCGTAAAGAAAATTGAGAGCAATACTTGAGTCGTAAATTAAACTAAAATCAAGTCAAAATACTTATTCCTGAATAAAATAATCATGAATACATTTATAAATAAACTGTGGAGAACCAGGGCCTAGTCACTTACTTACAACTCTCAGCCATTCCTGTGTGCGTGTTGTTGGCAGGAATAGAGGGACCTACAATTTTTTGTCGAGTCCGAACGGCTAGATGAGAAGCACTTATTCATGACAACAGATTACTCTTGGAGAATTAGTCAGTTCCTCTTAAGAGGCAGTACCTCGGTAAAAAAACATTCTTTGTCTTTAGGTGGTAGCAGAGCGACATGAATGAATGTTATCCGAGGATTTCATTTTTCGAAAAATTTCCCGCTGGCCCGCCATATTGTATTAGTTTTAAGATATTTCTGGGATAGTTTTCTAAGAGACACTATTCAGTCAATTTATTTTTTGCCCATGGTTGTACTTTAAGAGTGGCTTGTTTTTATGCGTAGAAAATGTATCACAAATTTATTTGTCAGTACCGTGGTAGTATTTCCTAAGCATGTGATAACATTTTTTTGGTCGATTATTAGAATTTTGTACTGCTTCTATATTTTTCTTATTAGAATTGAAAAGTGAGGTCTTAATGTCAGTACCGTGGATGTCAATATCGTGGCATCTAAATCCATATTGTACTTAAACTAAATAATTTCTTGCAAAAATAGGTACTTTCTGCTGATTTGCAGTATTTGTATAATTTCATTTCGTGTCTTTGCTGAATGATGTGCTGAATTACGAGTTGATTCTATGTGTGCGTGTTTCACTGATTTTCACTAATACTTTGCTAATCTAATCAGTCCAGCTGTTCGTTTCAGCTTGTAGGCAAATCAAATTGACAGCTGAGGATTCCAATCTTTATTTGAGTTACGAGAAAGCAGGAATATTCGGATTGCAACTCTTTAGTATTAGTCCCTAAGAAGATAGAAGTCGGGACAATTTGCACATTTGTTAACGATTTACCTGAGTAGTTTTTGACACATTCTGACACACTGTGATGTAGAGTATGAATTGGATTTTTTTTAAATCTTCTAAGTATCAAGAAATAATATAAAAAGCGAAATGTGCGACTATTTACTTCAGGTCTTTATTTATTTGTTTGTTAGCAAAAAAAGGACACAATTGTTGAATATCCAAAAGTTGATTCAATTTTTAACATTTAAGAAGAAAATTAAAACTTGTTTCATTTCTATTTTTAAAAATAAAAATTGTTAATAATCATGTACATACCATACAAAAATACAACTAATCCATAAGAGTAAAAGAATGGTAACTCGTAATAAGAAGGTCAATGTTTTATACATCTCTCACGAATATAAATCGATTGGAGTTAGTTGCTAGTCCTTGTAAAACAGAATGGACACTTACATACCTACTTTAAAATTTATGTGACAGTTCTTCCATTTCTAGGGTTATTTACCAGCCGATGCATTACAAAAAAAAAAACTGGTAAGGGGTTGAAGTTATTTTGTGAGTTTAGGAAACCCTAGAAAAGCTTAGTTAAGCCATAATTTTTTACTATTCCGCAGTTTGGTCAAGGTATATAGAGAAGGCATTTGGAGTGCAAAGCTATGCTATTGCTGTTTCTTTGTTCACCCATACTACCTACCTAGCTTTGTATTTAAATTATAAGAGTACCGTTCAAAGTCTTTGTGCCTTGCTTCCTTTTATGTCTCTAGTTAGATATTTAGCTACAAATACTTGTATATATTCTATTCTCTTGTAGAGTTTACTCAAGTACAAATCCTTTTTTTTGTGAAGTTTCTTTTACATTGTGTGATTTTTTGTCTAAAAACAACAACGTTCTTAGAGGACTAAACATGACGATAATAGGATAAGTATATTCCTTTTCTCCTTCGTCTTTGGCTGGTTTATAAGTTTTTTGTTTTTATTTTTCGTTTAGTTGCAGTTAAATCAAAAGGATAATGCCCTCATCCAATGTCAATCGGTATGTATACCTAATATAAGCATGACATACACTACACACCCTTTCCTATATACACTATACACCCCCCCCCCCCCTGTTAAAATTTTAATTTTGACTGAGGAAGGGCGCTATTGTCATTAATACTATCTCTATCTGACAAGGTGTGAAGTTTAATAGCGCACGCAATAACCCAGCTAATATTGTATCGGCTTTGCAAAATCAAAGTAAAATTATCTATAGATTTTTATAGAAACGGGGATTACAAAACATCAATCGACCAGGGTGCATCAGTAGATAGGGTATTTATAGCTGATGGGCGCAGTTTTAGTATGAGTGGGTTGGTGGGTGAAGTTAACGATTTTGTTTTGAACTCTGCTTCGACACGTAATGCTTATAAGGGTTTAATGCACTTTGTATATATTTTTTGTGGCCAGTGAATCTTCTGACTGCAGCACAGTCATGTCTACTAGAGGTAATATTTGAAAATAGGTACAGTTGGTCAAACGTTTTATAGAATTTACATGTATGTACCAGAGTTGGGTAGTAATCATTACAAAAAAAAAGTCAATTACTGATTACATGTTATTTGTAATTGATAAAGTTTTATTACTGATTACTTGTAATTTGTAATTAAAATAGTTCAATTACTGATTACTTGTAATTGTAATTGAAAATTACATGTAAAAAGTAATCGAACAAAAAAAGTAAAAAAGGAATTGAACAAAACAAGTAACTGAAAAAACCTCTTATTATTACTATTCTTTTGGAATCATTACATACAAATGTACATAATTGATTACAAAAAATATCGATTACATTTGTGTTGTTGAATGTAATTGATAATTTATGTAATTAATTACATTTGTGCGTAATGAATACAAAAAAAGTAATGACTAAAGGTTTTTTCAATTACTTTTTATTCTTTAATTACTATTTTTCCCAATTACATGTAGTTATTAATTTAAAAAAAAATTAAATCAACGACTGTAATCGACCCCGTAATCAATTACAAAATGTAATAATTACTACCCAACTTTGGTTTGCACATTATTCAAGCTACTATTTGTACCTGAAGCTACGACAGAATAGTTTTATTAATTTAAGTAAATTGATTGATACAACACCAAAATGCTAGAAAAAAAAAGTTTTCTGACAACAGTACCTGAACCTCTTATTTATATATTTTTGAGAGCTTTAAGAGTGTTTTTGATAAGTCAATAGTTACTTCTCCTATCGTTTTCTGGATAAATATTAAATCTCTAAGAAGTTCTCACGTCAATTTTGTAAATTTTTGAAGTTTGTTTGATTTTCCATTTTGTTCTTTCATAAGTTGTTGATTCTTAAAGATAAGCCATCTGTTAGCTTACTTTTGAACTATGTGTTATTTTGACAATGACAGCTCTTATGCACTCAAAAACTGACAGAAACACAGAATTATTTTTTCACGGTGGAAAATGTATCGATTTCTACTTTGGGAAGTATTGCAAAGTGAATTCCAAAGCAGAGGCTGTGTTGTCGAAATAGTGTAGATTTTAAATAGTGATTTTGGTTATCAAAATAATGCATTAACTGCAACTGCTATACACAAGTTAGTGAGCAAATTTCGTGAGATTGGTTTGCTGATTGATAATCTAATGTAATCTAGGAAAATATTGCGGCTGTTTCTGAGAGTGTCCTAAACCCGAGAACCTCAAGTGTCAAAGATAACAGGGACTGGACATTAGTCACACTTGCCTGAGGAGAAGTTTTTTTTGCACAAAGAACTTGTATTATTAACTTATAAAACCCTTCCCTTCTTGTTTGAGCTTTAGATCAGCTGAATATATCAATATTTTCGGATGAGGACACTTCAATCTTCGTGGATAAGTAAACAAGCACAATTTCCGCCGTACAGTTGCAAGAGCGCTACCAGGACATGATACCCGATTTTTTCAAAAATTGTGAGTTTTGACTTGGGTTAGATATGGTTCCAGTAAGATTAGGCTACGTGCCACACAAGCTGTCCAATAATCTATTTATTGAACAATTCCTTCTATGATGTTGTAATCAGCATGGTAAGAAAATGCTCACTCATGAGTGCTCATTTTTTTCAAATGAAATGCTCACGAGTCTGAGCAAACGTAAAACGTAAAATCAAATCAAATCTCACATCAAGAGCATGAGCAGTTCTGAGCTGCTTATGACCGGCTCATGAGTGAGCAAGCCTATAAACTGCGTTTTGGTAATGATGTTGGCTGGCACGGAGTTGCGTTTTGACGCCAGCTGCTCAAATTTTTGCACATAAAAACAATATTGGTGAAACAATTCGTGAAATAGAGACCGAAACCATTAAAAATTTATTGAAAAATTGGGTTGACAGGCCTTGGCAGTTATTTGAATGAAAAATATTATGGGAGCATTTTTTTTTAAACCTTTTAAAAGGATACAAACAAATGGCCGAACCTCTAATAAACGAGAAATTTAAATTTCTTTTTTTTTTATTTGTGTTTGTTTTTTTACGTTTGTGCAATGTAAAATGAAAAGTGTTTGTTTATTTATCTAAACATGGATAGCCATCTTCTTATTTATTAATTCTTCATTTTAGTTCGTGGAATTCGACCTAAGCAAATAATAAACATGAAAAGGTAGTCAAAAGTAGATGAAATGATTTTTTTCGTATTTCCTATATTTACAGAACAAAAACTTTCGAAAAAAAATTCGCCTTGTGATAAAACAGTGCAAAAACATTTTATTTACCATTAAAAACGAAGAATACAAAATATGAATGTTTGTGGGGAGGGGGAGTCTGTTTTTGCGTGGGGAAAAGCGAAGAAGAAATGTGGATCTATTACCAAAACCCTGCAAATGCACTATGCCTATTTGAAAATAGCTTTTTCTACATTTAACATGGACAAATCAATACTTAAAAAAATACACATAAACAAACATAACATACCATCAACAAACACTAATACTTTCTAATAATAGCTTTAAGTGTGGGAAACATTTCTTTTAAACCACCAGATCTTGTGAATAATGAAAATAGTTTCTCACCTCCCAGGTGTTTATAACATCATTTTCTTAAACTTCAATCTATCCATTTATTATTATAAAGCTTCCTAAGACTATCATTTGGAAATACTAAAAATATTTCTTCATTTGTGTTTTCATTGGTGTTGAAGTTATCTTATTTACTTATCCTAAATATATTTGTGTTCTGATGGTTTTAAAAATCGAATGTGTTCAGTTTAATGACAAGGGAAATGGAGAATGCCTCGTTTTAAGATAAGTTATGATAATGAGAATAGCAACACATAGTATATTTATAAATTGAATTATGAAAGGAGCGTAAATTTGTTACATTTTGTTTTTGATGTTTTTTGATATTTTTTAGCAAGTTTTTAAATAATAACACTTGTTAAAGTATGATCATCTGAATTTTGTTTAAGTTTTTTTTTTGTAGAGGGGTCAAAAATAAGCACCTTTTACTATGGGAGGGGGGGGGGGTCTATGTCGCCCCTTTCAGGAGACAGGGTCAATTTAAGAAAAAAACGACTTTAGATGAAAAAAAATTTTAAAAAATAACGGCAATATTTAAAATAAAGTGCTATACCTTTTTTGAAAGCCAATAATCTGTTCATTAATCCTTAATTTAAATTAATTTATTTGTGTCAATAGTTTTTGCAATATTCACATGCAAACTCAAAATTTTGATTATAAAAATAAAAAAACTGTTGAGACCAATTTTTTTTTCAAAATTGTGAAATAAAATGCTGAATTGGATTTTTTTAGTTAATCCTTGCATAAATTCTGATCCGAACACAAAAAACTGAGACAAAACTAGAAGACATAAAACCATTTAAAAGGTTTTTTTATAATACAAATTCTATATACTACTGAAATAAATCAGCCAAGTAGAAGACTTAGCATTAAAGTTGGACTTGTTGAATTATTGATTCAAAATAACTTTTTATGGCCCTTAGTCCTACAAATTGGCGTTTCGTCCGGCTTACTCACTTGGACTCATCAGTGACGTAGTGAGGGCCTTGTCATACGCAATTTGAATTAAGTTCAGTTCAACTTACATGAATTCTTTTACAAAAAAAAGTGGATTTCTTTTACAAAAAAAAGTGGATTTTTGTAAAAGAATTCATGTAAGTTGAACTGAACTGAAAAAAAAGTGGATTTCTTTTACAAAAAAAAGTGGATTTTTGTAAAAGAATTCATGTAAGTTGAACTGAACTTAATACAAATTGCGTATGACAAGGCCCTCACTACGTCACTGATGAGTCCAAGTGAGTAAGCCGGACGAAACGCCAATTTGTAGGACTAAAGGCCATTAAAAGCTATTTTGAATCAATAATTCAACAAGTCCAACTTTCCAACAATCCCTCTTAACAGTTTTTGTTTTCATTTTTTTAATCAAAAGTTTGAGTTGTCATGCGAATATTTCGAAAACTATTGACACAAATAATTTAATTTAAATAGATTATTGAATTTCAAAATAAAAAATGCTTATTTTTGACCTCTCTACAAAAAATCGTTATCAATTTTTGGCGTCAAAGTAATCGTACTCGTGCCGCTTTTTTTAAAGTGAGTATTCTTAAGTAGGTAATGGTCTGCAAAAAATAACTTTTTTAGCCTTCAAACAATTTTTTGAAATTATGACAAATTTGGCTTTGGTAAGTCTAGGTCTGGTTTCAGAGTTTTTTTTTTAGTTTTTTAAATTGATTTTTGAAAATATGAATATTAGCAGAATAGAGACCACTTAGTTAAAGGTTAGGTCAACCAAAAAAAAAAATAAAACTGTTCTGTCTATTTAGCTCAAATTTGGAGGACTTGTTCCACATTATAATAGTTTTGACATAAAAACTAGATTTGTTTTTATTCATCAATGTTTACTCACATTTCAAACCGTTGTTTAAAAAGAAATAGCACATTTCAAAGTTCCGTAGTTTTTATGAAATTTCAAAATTCCGTAGTTTTAATGATTTACACTGCAAAAAAAAACACCTGATTTGGAAGATAGTCGAATTTGTCTTCAATATTCATAAAGTTAAGCATATAAAGAAGATTTTGATCGAAAACGTCAAAGAACTAAGCCCAAATATTTGTGATTTTTAATTTATAGTTTCTAATTTTTTTTTTTCTTTTTTCAATCTTTGAGAACTGTTTTATTCCACTTTTAAATCTACATGATTTTTTAGTAAATAAAAGGTGTTTTTTTTTAAGACGTGTGGTTTTCAATTTGGCAATACTTTTTTCGGAGTTGGTCTTTTTGACAGCTGTCACTTGATTTATCCTCAGTTTGGTTAATGAATACACTTACTTCTGAATAACATTTGCAAATCGTTCAAATTTATTACCAAAATATTGGTTTGGTTCGCACAGCCATCAAAACAATCAATTTATTGAAGGACATTTTTGGTGAGCGCATTATCTCGCGTCGTGGACCTGTGGCGTGGCCTCCGATTTAACACCGCTATACTATTTTTTGTGGGGTTATGGAAGTCACTTGTCTACGCAGATAAGCCCGAGACAATTGACGCCTTGAAAGAGAATATTCGGCGCATTATTGCTGACATATGGCCCCAATTGGCCCCAAAAGTGGTCGAAAATTGGACATCTCGGCTGGAATTTATTGAACAGTAATCCGAGAAATGACTTGAGAATCTTTAGAATTAAAAAAGCTTTGTTGATCGATTTGTGATAACCGTCTTGACCAAATTATTTTAAACTAAATTGATCATTGCGGAACACCGCAAGGATCCATTTTAAGACCGCTTTTGTTTTCAGCTTATGAGATTAATATTCGTGTTCACTGATGATGTCCAGTACCAACTGAATTCTTCAAAGTTTTTCTTTCAAAATCCTCAAAAAACGTGCGTTGTTACTCGTACATCAAAGAAAAGGCTTACATTAACATGCTTTCTCACATTATTCCTGAATAATATTCGAGTGGATTCTATTCAGGTGGCTAAGAACTTGGGATTTTACGTCAATCGCAATCACAATTAGAATAACACTACATATTAATGATGAATTACAAGTGGAAGTCTAATGATTTTAAATTTATATGTGAAATATGGGATTAACATAATTTCGGAATACAGAAATAGCTCAGGAATACTAAAAAAAAAAATGGCAAAACTAGAATTTAGCATTGATATTTATTCATAAATTTTTGAAAAAAAAAAACTTATATTTGCTGAGATATCTACAAAAAACTGTTATTTGTCCTTTTTACAGTATAAAATCAAAAGTGTTACTTTGACACGCTATAACTTCAAGATAAATAAACCTAGAGTTCGTTAAAAGCTCATTTTTTAGGAATGTTATCTTTCATGATTTTGTTGTAAATGGAAATTCAATCATTATATTCAATTTAGTTGCCTAAGACGTCAAAATAAAGCTATCCACCAACATTCAGCATTGTCAGAATTTTTTCGTAGTTTCGCCATTTTGCAGTCTTTTTTTCCTGGCCTATAAATTTATTATTCTGTATTCCGACGGACGTTTTCCGTAAATCCATAAATCGGTACAATTTATCTTCATCATATTATGGAAATTCAGTAAATTCAAAAATTTGGATTGATATAATTTCGAACTACAGAAAGATGTTTCCATTGTTACAGAAGTGACACATATACTAATGATTTCTTGAATTATTCACAAGATATTCTAAATTGAGAAAAGAAATTATAAATCTTAGGAAAACTTTCTAAATAAATAAGCTTACAGAATTTGAAAAATACGTGATTGGTGCATAGGATCCATTTAAGTTGCATTACGATTTAAGAATGTAACCTTAGCAAACTAGTGGATTTAGGAATAGGTCATTTATGTGGCCCATTTTTTTCTTTTTTAATATTTAGCGAATGTAGATTTTCCGTTCCGATTTGAAATTGATGGTTGATGAGGTGTGTGACAGATTAATGTTACGGATGTGACCAAGTATGACTTTTACGCTTGAATCGAATATCATGAGTGATATCGTAATAAGAAACTATGGTTTAACTATTTTTTAATTGAAGTGTTAATTTTTGAGCTGTGATTTTATCTGAAGGATAATGATTGTTTTTGTGACTATGCAGCAGAATCAAACAAAGATGTGACAAAGAAGTCACAAAATCAGTTTCACTTCTTCTAGTGACTTATGAGGTAGCTATTAGTGAAGTTGGGCAGAATCGGTTAATTAAGTTCAAAATGAGTTAAAAAACATAAACATTTTACTTTGATATGTCACTTTATTATGGTTGTGGACACAGAGGCTTTAAAGTTTAAACTATAAATTTGGTCTGAGGGTGAATTCCAATATTCTTCTCACTACTCCAAAGTATCGGTTTGATTAAAGGTTTTCTATTTGAAGTACCTTATCCAATTAATATTTTTGTGACGGATTTGACACTTACTGTATTTGAATATAAATCAGCTGCACATAAAGACTGTTTGTATTTGCAGTTAAATTACATCAAAATGTTTTTAGGTTTAAATAATGGAATAATAATTTAACGGTTCTGAAGTCGACAGATAATTTTGAGCTAGAGCAATATATTATAGTTCTATGTTGTTCTGAAGGTGAAATAACAAACAATAAATTTATTCATTAATGTTCCTGCATTAAAAATAAATTAAACCAATAGTACCTACGGAGTATTCCCTCATTTTTAAAAACAAAAAATAAAGTAGGTACTTTTAACAGTCGCAAACATGTAAATTTTGAAAGCCAAAAACAATGCGGAATTAAAGAATGTTAAAAAAATATTCAATTGTAATTAGTTTGTCTCTTCTTTAGGTACTGATAAAGTAAGTAAAACTTTCATAAAATGTATGAGTCAAATAATTTCTATTACAGGAAAAAAAAAACATGATCTCATGTTCAAATAATTTTTTTAAATAGCCTTCAGCAATATAAACACAAGTAAATATATCTGAAAACACATTTCACAATTCCCATATATAGGAAAACCCAATGAACCAAAAACAAGAATCCATCGACTTAATGACAAGAAAATTGACATTGAATTATGCCACTTAAAACTAATTATATATCAACGATCCCATTTTATCTTGCAAATCCATATACTCGTAGTTTTCAAATTTATTTAATAATATTAAATTTTAAAGAGCAAACTACACAACAACAAACAAAAAAAATATCTTCACCAATCGAAATCGAATCTAATACTTTTTACTGAGTAATGGAATTTTTATGTTTTCACATCTTCGTCCGGGCTAAATTTGAGTTTCAACACTAACAAAAGGGAGACTTCTTTGTTATAAACATGACACACTATGTTTAGCTTAAGTACTTTTAGAACCCTATCTAAGGGAATATTCAACTTTCCCGGAAGGAAACTTAACCCAACTGCACCCCTCGTGTCTATTCGATAGTCTCATAAATTATTTGAAGAAAAAAACTATACCAAACATTTCAGGGATTCTCCCAGCGAACAACAACAACACGAAACAAAATATAACAAAACAAAGAAAAACATAATGAAGAAGAGTGCTTATACAGTGGGCTGCCGAGGCCGAGACCGGGGCTAACAACACAACGACGTCAAGAAAACGCCGAATGGTCTACGGAGTGACGTCGCTGTCGCCTCCCTTCGGTTCGTGATAATCGCCGCATTGCGGGTCATTAACATTGGTTTAATTATAATTAAAAGAAATAAACAAACCTAAATAACTATATCTGGAAATTCTAAACTATTGGAGAAAAAATAATAAATAATTTGTCTTACCTCTTTTTGGTTTTACCAACATTGTATAATTCAACGTGTTTAAATGCAGCGTATGTTGCCATTTTTATTTTTTAAATTTAAACTTATATATTTATTATAGCAATAAAAATCAACAGCACTGCTTTTGTTTGTATGTATTTCCTGCAGGGAAAAGAGAACAGTTTTTTTTTTTTGTATTATTATTTTTTCAAGGATTTTCTCGAAAGTCCTTGAGAAGAACAAAATACTATTAGGGTTCTACTCTAACGTTTGCACTATCACATGAACACACAAGATAGAAAAAAAAAACAACAAAAGATGTCAGGTGAAACACTATAATACTATATTGAAGGATCTGCACTTCTCAAGGTGTACTCAAAACACAAATTTTATATTTTTGTTTTACTCTGTGTATGTCAATGAGTGTCCTTTTTTGGTGCAGCTAGTGCATCTGGGCGTATGGAACGTGTGGGAGTTTTGAAAAAGCTGCAGTGGGTAATCGATATTATGAGAGCAAACATGATGAAGTCGTCTTTTGAATCACACAGATGGGACTGAAAACCGCATGGGGATTGGGAGAAGAAGGAATGTATAATAATGCTGGAGCTTGGAGGAGCTTCTGTGAGATAGGTACACACCAAAGTAGAAAAAAAGGACACTCATTTGGCACATCAGAAATATTTTTAAACAATTTAAATCTTTTGTTTTCTTTGTTGATTTATCATTGCAAACACAAAAAAATAATTTTAATCCTCAAATGTCTTCATTGCACTGTTTTATATCGCACCCTTTTTTTCTTATTTTATTTAATTCACGCCTTGTTGAGAGATTAAACTTCACAGTGAAAATCCTTCAAGTTGATCAAGAACAAAACTAAATTTTATATCCGCCAAATACTTTAGGAGACATGCAACTGAACTGACAAAACTTTTCCTGCTTTTTAAGAAGTAAGTTTAATTAAAAAAAAAACAAGAAGAATATACCCAAAAACTTTGGTATGTGGTGGTAGTATTTTATGTAGTGTGCTATCGGCATGGAATTAAGCTTTCAACTGAACGTAACGCGGCGCAATGGAAAACATTTTATATCGATCCAACTCAGCTGAGTACCCAGTTGCTGTTGGTTGGGTTAGGTAGTGGTGGTGGTGCAAGAGTATTTTTTTTTTCTAGACGATGTTGGAGCCACACATTACTTACAGCTCTCTGCACATTTAGAAGAACAAAAACAAAGCACCAACCAACGAAGAAAAAGTCATCGTCGTTGTCGTCGTCGTCATGGAGAAAAGGCATTAGAAAGATTTGTGGTGGAAAAGAGGGGAATATTCATCATTTAGACTAGATAATGTATCTAGTTGTTTCATATGCCTATAATTTGTCTATGCAATGTGGATAGATGGACATGGACATGCCGTGGTGTTGCTAAGATTGTTTTTATATAGCTGGTAAGCAACATGATGGTTTTGATTTTTCTCTCTCTCTCTCTCTCTCTCTCTCTCTCTCTCTCTCTTTATTGGTAGGTACATTATAAACATTGATAACTTTGTGGTGAGTTAAATTGCAGCTTGGAGCGCAGTGTGGTGATTAAACAAAAAACAGCTGATTTGGTGCAGCTCTGGATATTAGATTATTGTTAATGTTCGAAGTTGGAAACAAAAATAGAAGGGATAGATTTTAATAGCTTTCCACAAGATCGTAAGTTGAAAAGTTTAGAAGAGAGAACAAGTTCTTCATTGGATATTCAATTAAAAATCTATTTTAATTTGATGGTTATGTTATTTTGATGGATTTTATTTATAAGAGTTTCGAGGGAGATAAAGAGTTTAAGGCCCTGATGCTACGTTTAGTTTGTGTAAGACCTTATTTGAAACTGCAAGCCTTTAATTGTGTTTAATAATTTAAATTAAACGAATAACAAGTAATTATGGACTATAAAATAAAAAAATGATTCAAAATAGCTTGGTTTTGTCTAGGAAATCTGCATCGGAATCATCAGTGACTAGTGTCACACTCAGTTTGTTTTAAGTTCAATTCAATTTACATTGATTTTTTGAAGAAAAACAACAATTTTCAACTATAATAGGCATATATCAAACTAGAATTTTTTATCATTAAAGCTAATAAAATGTCATTAAAAGCTATTTAGAATGAATAATTCAACACCAAGTCGGTGATTAAGAAACTATAACACACTGCTTCTTAAAGAATTCTGTCTTCTTTAAGATGAATACATTTCGGTAGATGATATTACTTACACGAGCTCTATTCTGAGTTTCATTTCGAAAGTGAAATTTTCCGAAAACAAATATTTTGTACCCTCTATTTCTTAAGCGGAATGAAATCTACTACTCTCGTATCAGAGTTGAGTAATTAGAAGACTAATAACGTTACAGGCTAATTACACGGTAATTCAACAGTAATTCAATTACAAGTCAGTTACTGGGTAGTTGTAATTGAAAATTACAATTACAATTACTGGTAATTAGTAATTTGATTGTAACTACCCAAAAGTAATTAAATTTTTAATAATATAGCCTGTTTAATGTAATCAAAAAAATGTAATTGATTTTGTGATTAGAAATTATTTTTGTTTTTAAACTTAATTTGGTGACACAACATGGAAAAAATAATGCAAAAATGCATTTTTTGGAAGTTTTTCACTTATGACTTAAAAACTTTAAATTATTCGTATATTTCACTAGATTAGGTATATCTGAAAGTACCTGTACACAATTTCCGACAAATTTCTGTTTAAGTCTTCTTCTGCGACAACCTACATATTTGGACGCAAGCACTATGTAGTTGAATATTTACGTTTTTTTACTGTTTTTGAAAATCCACTCGTAAGCACTTAAGTTTCGAAAGGATTGATTTTCGAAAAGCAGCCTTTCGAACTATAAAAACTATAGTTTGGAGAGGACAAAGTTTGAAAAAGACACTTTCGAAAGACAAAGTTTCGAAAAACGAAGTTACGACAAAGGTTCGAAAAAAAGTTCGGAAATTCTCGGAACTTTGTTGTCCCTTAAGCGATTCCAACAAAATTGACACGGGTGATACCTGAAATAGAATTCAAAAATAAAAAATATTGTCCACAGGGAGTTCCAAAAAAAATTTAAGTTCGTTGTGCCTGGACCGATTTCAATGATATTAACACAAATGATGGTGATGATTTTGACATAAATTTAAAACCCCTGTTTTTAAAAAAATTGTTTCTGTTATAAATCTGTCTTATACTACATTTCTACTTAACAACACTTATCTGAGAATTAATAAGATTTACCTCAAATCTTCTTCAAATCTCCAAGATTTACCAAACTTTATTTTGTAAATCTTGAAGATTGAAAATTAATCTTGATAAATCTTCCTAGGGCAAATACTTTTATAAATCGAACTAACCTATTCTTATCTGGCGCTGAAGGATTCATTAGTGGCTGCATTCAGTTCATTACAAATGAAGCATTCTATCTTACTTCCACTTCTGAGAAAAAATTTAATACCATTTGCATTTTTAAATGTGCTGTCCAAATAATTATTTTTTAAAACTTTTTGTGCGGTGAAAACACCAAATAGATTTATAAAATCTGAGCTGAGATAAACCATTGGTGGAAATATAGTATCAGCTACCACTAGTGCCAATGCATTGAAATCGCTCAAGGGACAACCAAATTCCGAAAACCTCGAAACTTTTTTTTCGCAAATCTGTCCTTCCATACTTAATCTTGTGAAACTCTCTCTTTTTGAAACTTCATTATTCCAAACTTTATCTTTCGAAACTTTATCTTTACGAAGCCTTGTTCTTTCAAAACGTTGTTCGAAAATCAGACGGATTCCCAAAAAAAGTTCACTGATTGAAATCAAATCTTCTTCGAACTTTGGTGAACCCTCTTCAAACAGTCAATGAGATTTTTTTTTAAATTATTATTGGATTTGTTTGATTTTCTTATCTAAGTTAGTCAGGCTTTATTCTGTCCAATTTCGGCTAAACTTTAATAGTGGAATTTACTTGATATTCAATCACATTTCCAATTACAGTGCGTGTTATTTAATTAAATTCCCAATAACATGTAATTGTAATTGAATTTTTCAATTTAATAGCAAGTAATAATGTGAATAAGATCTCGAAAAACCAGTTTCTTTTGAGGCTATGGCAACATTTTTTTTTTACTCAACATTACCATTAGCCTGCAAATAAAACATGACAACGAAAAAAAGCCAAATTGGTCTTATTTCGTTTTTAAAAGCGAAATAAAACGGATTCGAAAATTTGGCGTTATTTCCATATTGGAAACAAAATAAGGTCAAATTTTTTATTTTTGGCTTTATTTCGTTGGGCCTTATTTCACGTTACCGGCAGGTTTAGCTACAGTTAATAATTTTTTTTATCAAAATCGTTGGATCGTATGGATTGTATGGCAAGTGCCGATATTTTTGGCACAAAAAAAATCAATTTTCCCTCTGGAAAATTATAAATAAAGAACATAAGTTTAAAGTTTGAAGTTTGAAGAAAATCGTTTCAGTGGTTTAGGCTGTACATCGAGGTACAGACAGACAAAGAGATAGAACTGTGCCACCCACTTTTTTCGAGTTCTCTTTCATCGTAATGCCACGTTTAATTGTTGCCTGGATTTTTTTTTGCACGAATCCAAAACTTGCCCTATACTATACTTAGTACCTATATCGCAAGTAATAAGTATTATCCAGAATATTATTGTCATATAATAAGCATTAATTATATTTTGACAATTTTGAGAAGTTTACTTTTGGTTTTGGAGTAAAGAGCAAAAAAACAGAATTCTAACTAATTTTGGAAGTGAGTGTTCTTTATGCCAAAATAAAGATAAGTGCATTTAAAAACTTCACCTGAATTTTTTTGCACACTAAAAGAAAAAAAGGTCTAGGCGACCCTCAAGCTTCAACCCTTCGACCAGTTTTATTGAACATCCATACTTCTCAATTATTGCAGCTAACATATTGTGAAACAGGGACTTATGCAGATGATGACTGTGTACTTTCTTTGCATGAGTTTGGGCTCAACATTGAAATTATCTGTCACAGCTAGTTTACTGTGAAAGATGATTTACTCAAAAGTAAAATTGGGAAAGAAGCTGCGATATTGGATGTGATGTGTATGTTCGGGTTCTGGGAACAAAAAAAAAAAAAAAAAACAATGAAATACCTCTCCGAACAGAAAATAAAACAATCATTTTAATTGGAGAAATAAATACTCTTAGTCTAAGATGAAATTAACCCCAAAAACATAAACTCCAAATGGGTATGAATTAACTTCCAAATTTTTGGTAATATTTTTATGTTTTGATTACATATCACAAAGCAATAAAGGAAAATTTGCCTTTAAACTAAGAGGGCTTAGAATGGCATCAAGGCATGGGTAAACTTACACTCGATTAAAGTTTATTTAGAAGACATTTATCTATCGATGTGATCATTAACTTAATTTGTTGACTCAATAAATAAGTAGCAAAAATGGAAAAATATAACAACAAAGACAGAAAAACGTATACATATAACTGTCCAGTTTATAGTTCTGAGTGCTCAGAGAACTTCCCCAGTGTTGCTGTCAAAAAGTAAGGTAAAAAATCTTTTCTCTGTCAGCCCTGTGAGCACTTCTGATATAATTATAAACTGAACAAAAATTGTCCAAGTTTCGGTTCCTTTAACTTTGTAGACACTACCAGGGTGTATTAAAATCCATCAACATTCAACAAAATCAAAAATGTCCTCTAATGTCATGCTGAAGAATTTCACAAAAAGATATAGTACCTACTACACAATTGATGAACTGTAGTATGCAATTACAAGTAATTCTAGCCACATTACGTATTGCTATGCGGTAATCAATAACAAAAAACAACATACTCGTATGTATACACCGCCCTTCAATCAAAACTTTCAAATAAATGTTAATTTTTATTGAATAAACTATTCGAAACAGTGTTAAGATTCACCTTCCTTCTCTAAAAAGATATAATATACCACTTTTGTTTTTCTCAGTTCTGCTCTGATGAACTTTGTTGCAAGTTATTCGTGCATAGTGTCTTTCTATCAACTGCGTCGTTGTTGG
The DNA here is from genome assembly GCA_946251815.1 of Dasysyrphus albostriatus. Lineage (NCBI taxonomy): Eukaryota > Metazoa > Arthropoda > Insecta > Diptera > Syrphidae > Dasysyrphus > Dasysyrphus albostriatus. The sequence continues at coordinate 182,558,318 of OX276335.1, forward strand.
CAGTTGCAGTTGCAGGCGTCGCATCGGTCGGTTTCTGAGATCTAGTTATAGTGCAATACCTTGATTCGCCCTGAAAAAAAAACAAGAATTCTCTACCCTGGGTAGTATGTTTTTACTTGCTCCAGTCTTCGTCTGCGTCAGTTGGTATGGTGGTTCATTTGGACAAATCACTTTCATCGTCAGATGAATTCATGTGATATGCATCTCTGAAATTCTTTCAAAGGTATACACATACATATGTATATACATATAAACATACCTACATATATTATATAGGTACATTTTGTATCTACCTATGTTCAGATAAGTAAGATAAAGGTATTCATATTTTTTTTTCAATCGTCACGGTTTGGTGCGTGAATAAAATTTTCCAGAGTTCCATGTCCAAGTTACATTATGACGTGTTGTGTCATTAATCTTGTGTAAAGAAAAACAAATAAAATTCGATCGATCTCCCATTAACAAAAATCGTGAAATATACGACTAGGTGAAATTTTTGGAAAATTAAAATTTTTTGTTTTTTTCTCTTATAAATTTTTAAGCTAATTTGTTTACTCTTTTATGTTTACTAATCAGCTATGAGATATGAAGAAATCAATTCAAAAGTCAATAGGTATATTTGTTTAGAATAATTACTAGCGATATTATTTGGATATGCACCTTCCATACATAAAGGTAGGTACTATTTCTAGAGCAGGTTTGACTTTCATTATTTAAATAAATGACATCGAGATTTCAATAAAATTCGACACTACGATGGATTCTTTATTACATAAGGCTTAACGCAGACTTTCACTCAAAAAAATTCGTCTAAACTGAGTTATAATGGAAAGCTTTATTTGTATGTTTTAAGCATTTCTTAAACAAGTAGGTACTCTCACTTTCGACCAGAATCAGTAAAAAGGAGCAAAATATTTGTTTTTGGAAGTTTCTCGGCAGTTTATGTTTTTGTTTTAAAAAAAAATTAAATAATTATTATTTATTTCATTAAAAAAAAACACGTTTAAAATCTCCACTTTCAAATCAATTAAAAAAAAGCATTTGAACTCATAAAAACGATAAAATCACTTTTTTTTCGTAAGAGCAATACAATTAAAAAAAAAAGAACGTGCACAAACATTGCAATCACCATTTTTTGTTTCAATTAAATCTTTTCCACCCTTGCTCTATCGCGCTGTAATCAAAAAAACGTTCTTCCTTTCGCCTGTGTTCTTACTTTAATTAACGGAAAAACCGACCATAATTCACCTTAATTTCCATAAAAAAAAGAATTAACCCGTTATTGGAAGTATCAAATTAAAAAAAATATTCTCTTTTTGAAAAATTTGATATACAAGTTTATTTTCTGTAGTAACTTTTTTACTTGTTAAATAGGTACTATAGGACAAGTTTTGGATTCGTGCAAAAAAAAATTCGAGATAACAATCAAACGTGAAATTACGATGAAAGAGGGCACGAAAAAAGTGGATGGCACAATTCTGCCGGTCTGTCGGTTCATATATCGATCTATAGCCAAAACCACTGAGACAATTTTTTTTTCAAATTTTGAAGTTTTTTTTTGTAACTCTCCAGAGAGAAAATTGAATCGATTTTTTTTAGCACCAAAAATAACAGTACTTGCCCTACAACCGTAAATGAAAAGCTTATTTATCTCAAAAACGGCTCTTATGATTTTAATTTAAAAAATCAGTGTATTATTGTAGGTATGGTGTAATTTTTGATAAGAAAAAAAAATACGGAAAACCGTTATTAACGGTACCTGCCATATACTTCCGGTTGTTTTAATTTTCTATTTTCTTACTAACGGCTAGAACGATTTCAGTCAAAATTTTTATGCAAAAGCTCCTTTAAACGTTATAACATTGCATATCAATTAAAAAAAAATTGTATTTTTAAAAAAATATTAAAAATTTTGTTTGAAAATTCAATATTTCAAAAGCGAGTTGATGAATTTTTTGAAACTAGGTTTAAAAATGTATTTTAATACATACTCAAAATTGGCATACCAAAATTTTTTTTTAAAAATGTTATTAAAATTTTATAAATAAAAAATTATTTTTTAGAAAACCGCTCCAACGATTTTAAATTTTTTTTGCATATATTTATACTTTTCCAAGTAATCAAATGGCATACTTGTTTTTGAACTTAAGTTTTTAAACTAGTTGTTTATACGTTTAAAGGGACAATTTAAATTCTTTTTATATTTTTATATTTTTTTATAATTACTTTCATATTTGAAAGGTTCTTAATTCCAAGCAACTTGAACATAAGAGCAAGTACGTGCGATCAAGTCGTGCATTTTATTTTCTCAGCTTTTCCTCCTTTCACATTAACGCAATTCGCGTGGTGTTATGCTTAAAGGTAAATGTAAGATATTTTCTAACTTTTTATAAAAATAATAAGGGTATTTATGCGACGTTGTAAGTTTACAAATTGTGTAAAATGATAAGTTTACGCAGAGTTTGTAAGAGCGACCCATTTTACACATTTCATTAGATGCTTGGTAATTCAATCAGAGTAAAAGTCACAATGACGTTTGGATAAGTTTTACCAGTTTGATTAATTTTACGCAACAAAATCCTTTGATAAGTTTAACCAAATTGTGTAAATCGTTTCCCATACAAAATTTGACTGTTCATTAACCAAAAAATAAACTTAACCAATTTGTACACTTATCTACAGTTTTACGAAGTTTTTTAGTTCTACAATTTTTTAAAAATAAAATAACCAATGAATGAAGGAATGAATTTTTATTGAGACTTCAGTTTTTTTTGACATTTTGTTTTGGTTTTTACATTCGGTTACTTAAATCTAATTTTGCCGACTTAGAATTGGTCTGGTATGATTTCTTGTATAACAATAAAATAACTTTAAATTCATTAAATTTGACTACTTTAATATTATTTTTTAATTCAAAAAATATTTGATTGAGAATTTTGATAACTGATAATATTCATACTTTTTGACAATATGTATTTGTATGAAAAAAATAATTCAAATCCGATCAGCCAATATTAAAAAATAAAATAAAATCAATATCAAAAATGTATGTATGTATGTAGTTCTAGGGGAGTTACTGTAAATTGCTATGAAACATTTTATCTTATTTTGAGGTATATCGTTTTATATTAAGCACACAGGCATATTTTTTTTATTAAAATCAAGGCAACTATGTTTTTTTTAAACATTTATATGAAAAGTACTCTTAAGTTTTTCAGTTTATAAGAAACTGCTAGGTACCAAGTTTCAAAAAAATCAAAATGAGCGTTTACGAACTTGATTTGTTTATTTAAATCAAATAATAATTTCAGAAAATTGGTGCATAGTACTTATTTAAACTTTTTTGGGAGCCAGTCACACAATTTTCAATAAATCTAAAAAAAAAAAAATGGTTTTCAATTCGAAGGTACCCTTTACTAAATGAAATTTAGGTAGCCATTTTCGACTTAAGTAAAATTTTATGGATTGTACTTACTTAAGTATTTTACTCTGCTTAAAATAATTTGTTTTGCATAAAATTTTTGTAACATTCTTCAAAACAAATTTGTGGAATTTTAAATATATATATTTCAATATACATTTAAAACTGAAATTTCAAAATAATTCAACAACCTGTTTGTACCCTTTTACACAACGACTTTTGAATCATGACTTTTTCGAAATTAAATTAGTGTAAAGGTGAGATCAGATGTTTTTTCTCGCTCGCACTCATTGAATTTTGACAAAAGTCATGACTCAAAAGTCATCGTGTAATAGGGCACTTTTTGAAATATTGAATTTTCAACTTTTTTTTTTAAAAAACTATTTTTTTTTTTGAAAATTTAAATTTAAATTTAAAAAGCTTGTTTTCAAAATCGAAAGAAATCGCAAATCAAAAACACCGTTGTATGGCAGGTACTATAAGTAATTATTTTTGGAATTCTGATTTTTTTAAATCACTAAAAAAAACTAAAGTTCAAAATTTGAAGAAAATCACGTCATTGGTTTAGGCAGTATTTTAGATACAAACAGACAGACAGGCAGAATTTCGCCACCCACTTTTTTCGTGTTGTCATGTTTGATTGTTATCTCGAAATTTTTGTTTTGCACGAATCCAAAACTTGCTTCCTTATAGTAGCTATATTGCAAGTAAAAATTCGCACAATCGTTTAATATGTTTCCAGTCTCGATATTTAGAAAAAAAAGTACTGCGGAAGTAACCTAAAAACGCTAGGCACCCTCATGGAAAGACAAACTACAGAGTTTTGAAAAAGGTCTAAGAAAGTTTAACATTGATTCCAACGACGGCCTTACAGGGGTTACTATAAAAATTCCTTAGGCTCTCGGCAGTTATGTAACCTTTTGCCTCGAGAAACAAAAAAAACATATACAAATTTTTTTGGCTCTAGCACCTTCTTCTTTTGATAGGTATATATTTCTTGTTTTTGATATATTAGGGATATTACAAATTAAAAAAGAAACCTTAACGAATCGAAAAATGAAAAAATGAACAGTTTGCCGTTAATTAGTCGATAATAAGTTGAGAAAAATTCAAATTTGTTGTTCAATGTTTTTTTTATGTATTTTGCTTTGCTAACTTGAAAAAAACTCGAAAAGCGGTAAAAACTTCTTACACATTATGTTTTATGGCTTATCTAATAATTTAAAGGTAAAAGTTGTTAATTTTGTAAAAAAAAATTAATTAATTGTGCGATGTTTTAAATGTTTTTTGGGGTCCTTTGCTAGCTTGATATCAAGCACCACATGAAACATGGGTAAAAACTGCATATAAAATTCAAACAAAAAACAAAGAAAACATTGGACGATAAAATTCAATTTGACACAACTGATTAATGGCTAATTAACGGCAAATTATCCACGTACTCATTTTTCGTTTTGTCGAAACTGCTTTTCTAACTTGACAGTCATAGAAAACAAATCATCAAAAAATACATAGAAAAATTTGCCAGAAAATTATTGAGTCTGTCACAAATAATTAACGGCAAATTATTTAACAATAAAATTTAAAGTTTTATAATTATTTACCACTTCTCCAAAAAAAAATATAGAAAATATAGAACGACACATTCGAAACTATCAAAACTAAAAAAAAAAATCAAAAAAAGTAACGACTTATTTAGCAATTTATTTGCTTTGCTTACTTGACACTCATAGGTAGTTTGATGGCAAGCCAAAATTACCCAAATACCCAGGACCTCTGAAATATTTGACAAGTTTTTCTCGACTAGATTTCTTCTACAGAAAACTTTCCAGATCCTTGACCCAACTTGACAAAAACTTGCTAGTATCTAGCTAAGATCTTCTGTAATTTAAAAAGCATCTACTTAACTTAATTTGTCACATATGACATGTCATTAGTAATTATTCAATAGTTTGTAAATGAATTGTACTTGATCGAAAAATAAACACTATCTAGATACATAAATGTATCTTATACCCGGAAACTTCACCAGTGAATTCATTCACTGAAACAAATCCATTAATTATTTTCTTTCATTTGAGCAAACGAAGCTATTGCAATTCAAATAGAACACCTAAATGACACACATTAAATTCTTAAGCTGGATTTACATCATTTTAGTTTTTCATTCCGTGTAGGTATGCTCGTTGCTTGTTGTACGGTGATTGAGAAACACCGTAGGTAAATCGAAATGTTAAAATGGATTTGATTTTGTTAGTTACTTTTGTGCGTATTTATCATTTAGATTTAAGACTTTCGTTGTTCTGCGTAAAACCAACAACACACAAAATACACTAAGCAAAAAACCGAAAGTCTAAATGTAGCTTTATATTGCTTACTTTTTGTGTCTTTAAAATCGATTCTGATGACAAAAAATATGGCAGAAATTATGTCATTTTGTCAGTGATGTAAATCGAGCCTTAGTCATTACTTTGATGACACTTTCACACCACCACCTATAGTCCCCAGTGTCTATTCAATCCTATATTACAAATACGTCAATTTTCATCTTTCAGCACGACCCATAAATACTTTATGTTCTCCAACGCAACCAACACATATTGTGTGAATCCTTCTGAAGCGCATCATATACAAAATGTATATGTATGTAAATATAAAAAAAATACGTTTACGTCAGCTGTTGCCACTGATCAGCCACTGTCTTATCATCTATTGCCGTAGGTAGATGTCATTTTAAAATAACGCCGTCAGCTATTTTTAACCCTCTCCGCTATTCTTCGAATGCAGTTTCCTACTTTTTTTATGACACAACAAAAAATAGCCTTTTGCTTATGATTATGTTCTAGGTGACCATCCGCATTATTTACTGAGCAATCAAGTGCATGAAACAATTTTGTTTAAAAAAATTACTTTAGCATATTAATTAAGTTGTTTTTAAAATTGGCAATGAAGGTTATTAAAGGCAATACTATTTTAAATTTATATTAGTTCAGTGAATTACAAACAAATTGTGTATATGTGGGACCCAGCAGTTTGAACACCTCTAAAATTTGTTTTCTTTATTTGAAGGATGCTGTATCGGAGATCATAAGTCTGATTTCCAAAATTTTACATTTTGCCGCCATTTTGGATTTTATTTCATTTCAGTTCTTATTAAATATTTCGGTTACTAGAAGTCCTACATACAAATGTGATGGACAGAAAATGCGTAGAATTAAATTTCTTATTTTTATGTTAGAAACAATTTTTCGATATTGTTAATTTTTAAAAAGTTATACTACAAATTTTAATTTTTTACTTATTTTTTGTTTGCGGTAGTTATAAGTATAATTCAATTTAAATATGAATCTGAATATTATTTTTACTTTTGTCTCATTTTGTGCTTTGTATTCAAAACTATGGTCACCTCGAACGTCACTCGCCCATCTCAGCGACAACAAAAAACATTCTATGCGCATCATGAAAGCGTACTCGAGAACATATTCTTTTTAAAGCATAGGTACAACTTGTATCTGAAAGTTGGGATTCTTAAGAAGAAACGCATGTGGAAATATCCTACATTGCAAAACTTAACCCCTATGTGTTGGAACTGGGCGAATGGAAGTTGTGGGAAACATGGTAAGAATCACGTAAGAACACCTTTAAGTGGATTAAAAAAAAAAAAAAAAAACAATAATAGATGGTGTGTTATGTGTCGCAAAGTCAATGGCCGATAGCTAGGGGTTTTCATTTTCTATAAAATGTGTATAATATTGTGTAGGTAAGGAATATGTACTTTTACTCAGGGTTTTGCGACACTTGTAAACTTTTGAGGTGAATCCAATTTAAAAATGGGCTGGTATGTAAACAATAAACAATTGTATCATTAAAGACACCGCGGAACTTGTGATTCAATAAAAAATATAAACAAAAAAAAATATGTAAAATTTTATATTGCCAAATTAGTAATACTTTGTGGATGAGATGGAAGAAAACAATAGTTACACTCATTGGAAAATTAATTTATTGTGAATAAACGAATCAAATCTTTGATTGCAATAACAATACATTTTTTGTCCATACACAAACACATAAATAACGTGTAAAATACACCAACAACATTCTATAGCAGCGATTAGCATTGCCGCGCTTATAAATTATTGGGATATTTAAATAACTGTGTTTCAAAATCATATTTCGGATGAATTGCAATGGAATGTAATCAATTAGTCCATACAAAAATTCATCTTTTTGACATTAATTGATTTGTCTTATCACAACATATCACAAACAAAAATGTCTAAACAGAGGCAGCAATTTTTAAAAAATAATTTAATTAAATAAAAACGAATGTTTATTCATTTATTAGCTATTAAATGGAGTGTCAATTTAGTTAGGTAACTTTCACGGATCAGAATATGGGTAGTTTGATAGTAATTTGTTGTTAATTATTGATTAATTAGTTTTGACAGATTCGTATTTGTCGTGTAATGTTTTCTATGGGTCCATTTCTAACTGTAACCAAGAAGTTTAACAAATTTTTCAAAAATTTTCGAAAAAAAAAACAAAAACCTCTGAAATGCACAACCTATAGAGATTTCAGTCCAATTAAATTGCCAACAACCAATTCATCAACAATGGGTCTTGTGAAAAAAAAGCTAAAGCTAAAACTTGCATTTTTCTAGGTTTTGTAAGAATAAAAACAAGCTTAAAGGTAGCAAATAAAAGAATAGCCAAAGCTAAATTCATCTAGCTAAAGCTTTTTTTTAAACAGTTTTGCTAAATCAAGATCCCAAATTCACTTGCTTAAACTTATAAGCCAAAACATTTGAATAAACAAACAAAAACTAAAAATATTAGGCTTAAGCTGGAATTTTCAAGCTAAAGCTATTTAGCGTAATCTTTTTTTATTCACATAATACAAAGCTTTAGCTAGAACTATCTAGCTTTAGCTACTAGTAATAAGTGATTTGTCAACTCGGTTTGCACAACTCGAGTTGACTCGGTTTGAATTTTTTCTAACTCAAGTTGGATTTTGCCTAAAACGAAATATATTTTGGTTTGAATAGACCGAGTTGAATCGGTTTGAATTTTTTTAAAACTCGAGTTAAGCTGGCCATACACGACAGAGCTAAAGAGCCAAATGGACCCGTGCCAATCCAAAATCGGTCATGTGTGGGGTGGATCGGCCGCCGATCCCTTTGGATTTTCAGCCAATCTGAAATCCAACCGGCCAAATGGATTAGATGGCTCGGTCGTGTATGTCCTTCAGCTTTATGTTCTACCTGAACCGAAGGACAACTCGATACGGTTATTAAAAAAAAAAAGGCTTAATGAACTCGGTTTTTGTTTTGGCATCGACCGACGGTTAACCAATTTGCATCTAATTGAAATGAAATAGAAATTGAATTTTGAATACAAACTTAAACCAAGTTGCGAGCTGCAGCGATATAAGTTGATGAAATAATGGTCCGTAAAATATTTTTTAAAAAATCAGAAAATTTTCGTTTTTTTAGTGCTCTGGAAAAAAGATAATTCAAGACCAATTGGGTATCATTTAGAACGAAATACACTATGTGCCTTAAAATTTAGCTCGTCCACCATCTGTAAAACTATAAACTGTCAAATTCTATTGAAGGATGGCTATGATGACGATGGATTAAAAAACCTCTAAAAATAACAAAAAAAAAAAATGGTGGCATTTTTTTAAGCTTCAGAAAAAAGTAGTTTGAGACCAAATGGTTCACATTTGGAACGAAATACACTTTTTACCTTAAAATATAGTTCGTCCACCATCTGTAAAACTATTAACTGTTAAATTCCATTGAATGATGGCTACGATGGCGATGGATTTTCTAAGAAATTAGAAGAGAATTTGAAAAATCACATTTTTTGTATGCTGCAGAAAAAAAAGCTAATACAATCTGGTTTTCTATTCAACGGCTTCACATTTAAAAATGTCAACTCGATTTGCGAAAACAATGCATGAAAAGTATTCGCTAATTTTGCTTTGCAAAAACAACGCAGGAAATGTCTTCACATATTTTAGCTTAACTCGAGTTAACTCGGTTTGAAAAATTTTCGGTTTGATACATCACTACTAGTAATAGCTATGACTAGCTAGCTTAAGCTTCTTCCAAAAATAGCTTTGACTTCTTTTTTATTCTTATGGTTCGATTTTCTGGTGGCCTGCACTAAACAGAGCATATAACATCGACAAACTTTAAAAGGATCAAAGAACAGCTAGCGTTGGTAGCACAGGTGCTCTTCGATCTTGCCTAACGGATGCTTTAAGCGTTTTTGTGCACCTTTTACCACTTGATCTGCACTTTAAATTTCTAGTATCTTGTAGTGCATTAAGACTCAAAGAATCAAATTGTTGGGTTGCCAAGCCCTATGGTCACAGCAATATCACAAATTTGATTCACACTGAAATCTTTTCAACTCGTACTGACTATCGCACGCCTACAATGAAACTCAGTAAAGATTTTAAAGTCTTATTCCCATCCAGAAAGGACTGGGATGATGACGTGGTGACGAGAGACTTCGACACAACTATCTATACTGATGGCTCAAAGATGGAGTGTGGTGTTGGTTCAGGAATCTTTTCTGAATCTCTTAACATCTCAAGGTCCTTTCGTTTACCCGATTATTCTAGTGTGTTTCAAGCTGAAGTACTTGCAATTAGGGAGGCATGCAGGATACTTAAAATAGATCCAAACTAAAATCGTAATACAGCTATCCTCACAGACAGTCATTCAGCTGTCATTGATTCGGCTACATCATCTTCTAAACTGGTCCAGCAATGCCGGGAGGAGCTAGCAACCCTTTAATATTAACCTCAAGGTCACCCTTATCTGGGATCCTGGCCATAGGGGCCATTAAGGGAAATAAATGGGCACATGAACTGGCCAGGCAAGGATCAACCTTTCACAACTCACTTGCGGAAAGAGTCAACATTCCCCTGGGAGTTGTGAAGGGTAATTTACTGTCAATCTTCCTTAGTGAATCCAATCGTAGGTGGAATAGCTTGACCGAATGCAAAATATCCAGAAAGATTTGGCCCGCCTTTAATAAATCCCAAGCAATTGAGACCCAGGCGAGGCATAGCTAGGGTCGTTGCAACCTGTGCTGGACACTGGCCAGTAGGGAAACATGCAGAGAGACTGGGTATTCCTTACAATACTCACTGCCGTAGCTGCAATGATCAGCAAAAAAAGGAAACAGTCCTTCACTTTCTTTGTAAATGTCCTGCTCTGGATAGAATGAGGGCACATTCGTTTGGAGTGGCATTTTTTGACGACCTCAACGAACTTTCTGAAATGAAAATCAAAGACTTAATTTCCTTTCTTAACGCGACGAAATGGATCTAAGACAAAATCGGTTGATTCTGTATCATGTTGCCCCCAAGACCGTGAGCAATCGGAATACAGGCCTCTGCTGGGTTTGATCATGCTCAATGACAGCGATCATCGGTTGGATCCTTCGCGCTCCAGTCGTTCTGCTATCTGCTGAGCTCGGCATATCGCAGCTGGCTTTGGGCGCGATGTGATCCAATCGACTGAGTGTCATAAGTCCCGCCTCTTGACGTTGGTGCTAGCCCAAAATATACTAAAACCATATTCCAAATCCGTTCTAATTCAAATCAAAGAACTCTGGGCTCATGGTGCAAGCCGATCTCCACTGGAAATCTCCGGTCATGCCAAGTGGACATACGGAGGCCCAGGTGGAAATCTCGCATTCAGTCATGTATCCGGAAGGCCCCCGAAGGAATCAAGTCAAACGAGTCATGGTATCAAAACGGCGCAATTCAGCGCTAATTGGGTACTGAGCGAGTGTTACGCCTGTATCACCATTTCTACCTACCTACGTTTTATTCAAAAGGCCCAATGTCCCTCAAGCAAGTAGAGCAAGGTCAGAAGAACAAATTGTTTGTGATGGTAAAATTATTCGCTCATTAAACGAAAGTTAAGTATTTATCAATAAAATTCAATAGTTTTGCTAAAAAATTAATAGCAAATTCTGAAAATGGTTAAAATGTCAAGTACAAAAATTGGATTTGGTCTTATATTTCTGAGTTAAATGTAAATGCTCTTAGAAAAAAAATGGGAAAACTTAGTCTTCACAAATTTAGTTCTTGAATTAAATAACTTTTTATTTTATTTAAATTGCAAGTGGTCATGGTTTTAGTTAACCAAATAATAATTAACTGTTTAAATTTTAAAAAATTGCGTTTTTCATTTTGTGTTGCGGTTGTTTTTTTAATATTTTTTGTTCGATTTGAAGTATTTTTTTGTAAATGTAGCTTTTTATTTAAAATAAAATAAAATGTATTACTTTTCAATCAACTAAGCCATAATATTGTAATCTTATATTATGTATGTATACCACCTTTATAAAATAATATTGAATTAGTTAATATTTTTTATCCATCGAAGCGTTTGTAGAGTGTGTAGCCTGCCTTAACTTACGGTGTGTTCTTAAAGTTTATTGTTTAAGTAAAGGAATTAATAGAAATATAAAAAAGTTCGATATACATATTTCTTTTTCAAAAATTGTACCAATTCAAATTAAAATATAAACAAAACTAAAATTACTCTTCTCAAAAATGAACACCTTACATTTTTATCGAAGACAAAAAAAAAAAAACAACTTCGTGCCATGACTTTACAAATTGTTCTACATTATGACATTAGTACAAATAGGTTTGTCGATCATTATAATTGGATACAGTTTCTTTTTGTTCAGATTGTCTTGTATTATAATTTTAGTTTCTTTATAAAATGCTTTGTGTGCATCATCTATGTTTGAATTGTCTGTCGGTCTGTCGATATTTGCGATACAAAAATAATGCTACAATCAACTTTTACCATGAAAAAGATGAAAATCAGTCTTCTTGTATAGTAAATTACCTCTGCATGCAGCATCATCATGACGAAATGGCAAAGAACCGAAAGACAAAATAAAAATCCAATTTCATACAAAAAAAAAACGTAAAAGAAAAAAGACAACGCGCGGACGGCACATGAGATATTATAATAATCTGTTACTGTAGTTTTAACAGCATTAAACATTTTGCATTAGTATATCTTCGTGCTTTTAGATTTCTACAAATAATTGTCTTAATGGGTATGGTTGCATTGGGGAATGGCGATGGCGCCTGCTTAGGTTGCGGTCATTGTAAAAGAGTAATAATTATTATTAGTCATTTTTTTTTGTTTTTTTTTGTAAATTACAATCATTTAGATAAAACAGTAATGAAGCTGCACTTATGAGGAATTTTTGCCTTCAAATATTTAGATAGTGTAAAAGGTATTTGTATGCTACTACCAACTCTACATCTACATACTTAACATTTTCCTTACTTTTTGACAGTTGATTAACTTTTGCTTGAAACAGTAGCCGTTTGTGGAACAAACTTAACAAACACACCTTTTTTGATATTTTTATAAATAAAATAGAATTGCTTTTAAGAAAATACATATACAGACAAACTATTAGTTGTCAATTATCGATTAAGAGTTTACAATTTTAATTTCTCGGTTTTCATAATCGGCAATTTTAACTAATGGCAAGTAAATACTTACTCGTACTAGAAAGTGGACTTTATTTTGTAAACATAACATGTTCATACACTTTTTAATAAAAAAAATGCTTACCTGAAAAGATATAAGAAAATTCGAAGGTTAATTATGAAACAATAAAAAAAATACAAATACAAAATAAATAAAATAGTATTTTAACTATTATAATATATAATAATATAATTTAAAAAAAAGGATTCGGCATAAAATATGTGTATTGAGTGTTCAGTCCGGACAAAATTGAAGAAATCATCGGCCAGCAAAGTAAGCTGGAAAATATGGATTCTCCAGCTTAATTCTGAAAAAGCTTTCACAAGTAGTCCGCTCAGGAAAAAGAATCCGCTGTGCGCTATTTCGGGGGACCTTATGGGACGCCATTTTAAAAAATGTTGTCCAATTTGAGCAAACGGTTAAATTAAAAACTTCTTGATTAATTTGAAAATTTCTATGGTAAAAATAACGGTTTGTAGTACTTCGTGGCATGATGGCAAGTGCGTTGGACTGCCATGACGAAGGTATGGGTTAGACTCTCAGGTACTGCCTCTTGTTAGGAACTGACAAATCCTCCAAGAGTACTCTAGTCATGAATAAGTGCTTCTCATCTAGCTGTTCGGACTCGGCATAAAAATGTATGGGCCCCTGCATTCCTGCCAATAACACACACACAGGAATGGTTGAGAGTTGTAAGTCACTAGGCCCTAGTTCTCCACGAGCTGTTGCGCCACAAATTTTTTTTTTTATAAAAATAACGGTTTATTAATCAAGACAGGTGTTGAATAGTCGCAACTTCGGGTAAAAATTCAGTGTTGCCTCTTTTCGAGATCAAACTTTTTTTGGAGTGGAACTTCCAATTTTTTGTAGATTTTAGTATTTTGAACATGGAAAAATTTTCAGAAACGGGTGTTGGAAAAACAAATTCCAAGTTTTCTTCACTTCCAAAATATTAAAAATTAACAAGAAAAGTGGAGGTCTCATTTTTTTGACATAAAAAAGGTATGTTCCCGATAAGTCGCAACACAGAAATTTCTTTAAAAAAAATTACCAAAAAAGAGTTAAGGTCTCATCCTTTGACAAAAGAAAAATGATTTTCCCGAGAAGTGGCAAGATTGGCATTCTAACCGAAGATGCGTCTACTTAAAACCTATTTTGTAAGATATCAACAGTTATTTCCCAAAACGCGTTTTGAATTTGAAGACGTTTCCACATTTTCTTCCAAGTTAAAAATATTGAAAATTATCAAAAACAAAGTGGAGGTTCCGCGGTTTGCCATAAGAAAGTATGTTCCCGAAAATTGGCATCACTTGCATTTTTTCGAAGGTGCGTCTACCCAACACCTATCTTCTAAGAAATCAACTGTTATTTTAGCCATGGGAACTTAGGTATTTACCTTTTTTTATTTTACAATTTGGCACAGATTTTGCACCATTTTAGAAAATAGCGTTCAAGCGATAGAGTTTCAAAATCGACTCACTAGCTAATTTTCATCCTTAATATGTCAAAAATAAATTATAAATATAAAAATTAGATTCCCCCCGCAAAGAGAGGGAGGAAGAATTTCGGGTTTCTGACCAAATTAAAGATTAGGCTCCATTTTTTTAAAATAGCGTCCAAGCGACAGGATAGCTCTTATTCCAACCATTAAAAACCGTCTCCAAAAAAAGAGTACGAGATTCGGTTTCCTAACCAGACTAAAGCAGTGGTGTTTCTTTTTACAGTCACCTTAAACAAACAAAAATATCAACAACCGCTAGTTCCCCCAATTTTCAAATTCAGGCTTAACAATTTTCAAAATGGCGTCAAAGCGACAGAATTACAAAAATGACTCCCAAGCGAAATTTTATTCTTATAGTATGTAAGAAATGGATTCCAATCGTAAAAAAGGACTAAAGCAGTGTTGGATTTTTTTTTCACAATTATCTTAAACAAAAAATATATCACTAACTACTACTTCCTCTAAAATTGGATAACAACAAAAATCGTAATAGTTCAGAAAAAACTGGTTACTAACTTCAGACTTCAGAAGGCTTAACACGATCTGCAGTAAAAACAAAAGCATCCCATCAGCTTTCGGGAAAAACCCCTGCGCATCTGAAACTGAAATTTCATCAAAACATCACTATCTCGCTCTACAATCATCGTGCCACCTTTAAATGCTTGACCTGCTTAAAGAAACTGGTGGGATCAGTGATCAGCGGTAGTTGTCTAATTTGGTACACGATTTCAGAGAAAATCATGAAGAGGCTTCAAGTTTTCGGGAGGAAAATGTGAATGCTTTCAGCGGACTTCATTCGACCGGCAGTGGCAGGAACAACCAACGATCTCTATTTAGAAGCACAAAACTTGTCAAGTGTTAGATGCCTATTTATTTAATCTAAGGGCCAGCCTTACAAAAGTGATCAAATCTGGATCAAATCAATTTTAACTCGCCAATTCCGCCAGATGACTCAGGTTCAGGGCTCAAGTACGTGATATGAGCCAATTACCTTGAACCTTAATTGAACCTCATCTCCCCGATATAGGTGAATTGATATTTCTGAATCACGGATCAAATATTGAACCACGTTTGTATATTGATTATATTGGAGAAAATATTGATACAGTAGTTATCCTTGTGGGCGGGCATTTTCCGAAAAACACCTATTTTTCTAGGAAATTTATTCAAGTATGTAGACATCATTTGCTTTCACTTTTTTCACAAAATTTTAAGTCAGAAGCTCATTATAAATATCTCTTATACTGTTAAGTGTAATTTATCAGATAAAATGAAATACAGACTGTGGCAAGTTCAAAAAAGTCGATAAAAGCGCACCACCTCCTTGCACTTCTTTATAACATTCATTAAAATCTCGAATAAAGTTTGTATGTACAAAAAAATAATTTATTCCCTTTGTCAGTGTTATCAATCAGGCAGAATTTTCCGAACCATTCATTAATTTCATAAATATTATGAAAATAGAAAAAGGCAATACTTAAAAAAAAAATATACATATATATTAAAATTACTACCAATAGGCGGTTGCTTAGATAATTTAAACCGTACATTGTTAATTTTTCTACTATCTTTAAATCATAAACGTGACTGTCCAAAAAAAAAAAGACGGAAACACCGCAGTTCGTGTTGCATCAGATTAAAAGTTTAAAATCTGATTACACATTTAAAATGGTAGATACATATTATACCCATTGCTACCTAATGTTGGTTAAAATTAAATTTCTATGAACTTGAGTTTCGGAAAATCTAACAACAAACAATCACAATAGAGAGTATGATGAAACCTCTACCCAAAAAAAAAAAAGACCGAAAACATTTCCATTACCTTCGCCGGGTTTTTAGATTTTGGTTGGATCTTTAATTAATCATGAGTTGCATTGTAAAGGGCGTGTGATTTATCTTTTCTCTTTTTTATTCGTATAAATAAAAAGTTCTTAGAAGTTTAAGTGAGTTTTATTTTGTAAGCTTTGAAGCAAACCGTTTCAGTTAATTGTTTTTTTTTTTTTTTATAATTTGAATGCATTTGTCATAATCATAATGAAAACTTTCACTGCTTCTAAATTTTTTTTTATTTTGAGAAGTCCAATTATATTTCCTATGAACTTGGAAAGATCTAAGATTGTATCTTTAAGTATAAACAAAATTGAGATTGGTTTCACAGTTTTTGTTGTTTTACTGTTTTATTCTTCAACAAATGACTTTAATCGGGGTTTCTTTTGTTGAGCCTGTTTATGTTAAGTTGTCGTAAATATAAAATTATTTTAAGCAACAAAAGAGGCATTAATGAAGTGACAATGACTAAAAAAGTTTTTATGTCTCCTTTTGAAAGTCACTCCTTAAAAAGTTCCTTTTTTAGAAGTAGGTGTAGGGACTGTAGAAGAAGGAGTCCCACGAGGCCAATCCTAAGCCTCTTCTTCCTCATTCTCTCTCTTTTATGTCGATATCCCGAAAAGAAAAACGCGATATGGCTCTTGTTAAAGTTGTTTCTTTAAGTTGTCAAAATAAACTCGTGAGCAAAATTCTAAACGTGAAAAATGACTTATTGGTTCGTTAAAAAAAGCCTTTTTTAAATACTAGTTGTTTATAAAGGGTTCACCATAAGGGACGGATCAATGTTGACAGTCTATGGCGGAAATGTTTGTTTGCCGGATTCATTCAAATCTATTGCTCATCAGTCAGGCACTGATGCTAAATTACCATGGCAAGTAACACGATTGAGAATCACCAGCAGCGTGTAGTTATAAAACTTTGCTATCAAAACGGATGTTTTTCTTAAGGTAACGATGCCATTTACCGGGTACGGATTATACGGTCGTCCTTCACAGCCAACTGTTATTTAACGTTTACTGACCAAATTCAATTCAACCGGGGTTCAGTAAACAATCAGCCAACATTTGATTGACAACGAAATGCCAGATTGACAGAAAACATTCCCAGCCCAGAGAACCTGAAACACCCAAAAACGCTAACGAGCGATGATAAACAATTTTTGTTTGGTCCAAATCGGATGATATGGACGTGAACGACAAGTCGTTCAACCAGGACAGCACTGCGTCTCACACAGACAGCTGAAGAAACAAATGACACTCTACGAGAACGATTTGAGGGTACGGTTGTATCTTGAGGACGTGACGTGAATTGGCCACCAAGATCGTTCGATTTTTCTAGGGGAGTTTTCTGAATTACAAAATATATGCCAATTAGGGCTTGTCTCGATATCAGAAAAGCTTTGTTTTCATTTGTTATCGGTAACGGAAACCGAAACGAGACTGAGACGATACCAGCTCCAAAGCATCCGAAACTATATTGAGACGATAGCGTATATTTTGGTTCGAAATTTAGATTCTCAGCAGGCACGTTCAGAGTTTGTTCTTTAAGGCAGGGAAAAGGTTAAAGAGGTTGTTTTAGTAACAAAGGCCCAACGGCATGGAATTTTTCTTATGGCCATAACGATTTTTGAAAATTTTCAATTGTGCTAAAGAAGGATTATCTTCTACTTTTTGGCGGGAAACAATTTTACTAAAATTCAATTTTATAACAGCCATTTGCTTACTGGTATTGAAATAGATGCAGACGAAACCGATATCGAAACTGATACTAAACTTAGTTTTACGAGACCAATAATTAGACGGTACCGACATTTTTCAGTTTTAAAGGAACTGAGACTAACAAAAATATCGTTTGGTTTGGTATCGTGGCCAGTTCTTATGCCTATAAGATATAACCCAAGTATATCACAAATCCAACCAAATCCATGTGGCAGTTATTGAAAATTTAACTTTTCGGATCCGTGCCACCGTGCGAGGCCGTGGCGGATATTTTGAAGATGTCATACTAGTATTCTATACATAATGGCATACATGGCCCTTTCAAACAAAACAAAAATCTGAAAATACTCGTACCTCAGACACTGTTTGAGTTATGAGCTATGTTGACACTTGAACGTTGTATTTACTTTATTTGAATTTAGTTCGTAAGAAATTCTTATAGGGTTGTCATCTTGAGTTTTTTAAAAATAAAAATGGTCAAAATCAGCAGAATGTGAAGTTAGCAATCAGAAATTAAGAATACGGCCAGTTTTGGACTTGTATCTTATACGATGTTCAAATTAGCTGGCGCCAATCATTACAACAATCCAAAATCTCGCCTGGCAAGACTTTCAAACGTCAAAAACCCATTATAGTTTTGTTCATGCGTAGATTAAATTATCAACCACATTGTGAATTTCCCCAAGATAAAAAATTTCACCCGGGAAATTGAAATTTCACTTTTCGTTTATTGCAAGTTTCATCCGAAAAATATTTAATATTCGAAAATTTTCGATATTTTGAATATTTATATATTATATTTTAAAATTTTCAATAATTTTCCGGCGGCAAATGAAAGAAAAACAATGGGTACGTTTGGCCTTCGCACAGGTTTTTTACTTGCTATATAGACAAGTTTTGAATTCGTGCAGAAAAAAAAAATTAAGATAACAATCAAACAAGACATTACGATGGCAGAGGGCACGAAAAAAGTGGGTGGCACAATTCTCTTGTTCGGTCTGTCTGTCTGTATTTACGTCGACCTACAGCCTAAGCCACTGAAGGGATTTTCTTTAAATTTTTGAATATAAAGTTTTTTAAATTACCATTTAAAAAAAATTAAAAAAACAAAAACAAAATAGACCTAAAGCCTACGATAGGTATTTAATTTATAGTTAGAAAGGTCACGAAAAAGGATACAACTTAAGGTTTGTTTATAACTTTCCATACAACCGCTGAGGATAAGCTTGTTTCTCAAAAACAGCTCTAACGGTTTTGATAAAAAAAAGTATAGGGGCAACCGGGGCAAGTTGGTCCCAGGGGAAAGCAGACTAACTGTCAATAACTTCAAATTTACATAAATTAATAAAATATTTCTTTTTATCTATGTATAACCCAAGGTACACCTTGTTTCAAAGATATTAAGAAAAAACTTTTTTTTCATCCGGAAGTAATTTTTATATTTTCTATTGTTTTTCTCTTTTTGTATCGTTTTTAGAGCCTGGCTCCAAAGATTTGTTGGAATTCTTAGTAAAGCTTTGTTTCTGAATACGTTCTTTGCTATTAGGTAACATTTTTCGATATGAAAAAAATCCCGTTAATTGCTAAATGGTCGGTCGGGGAAGGTTGCCAATTTTTTTTTTAAATAAAGTTAAAAAAATAATAATTTAATTTACCAACAAGTTTTCTAAATTCTAGCTTCAATCAAAATTTGTATAAATCCCTTGATTTTTTGAAACAAGAAGTGCTTGCTATCCATTTCTTTTGTTTTATACTTACTTTAGCAGTTATAAAAAATTTTTTTTTTGTTACAAAAATGTAAATAATGTTATATCAAATTAATATCATAATTTGATGTTTTTTATAATTAGTTACGAGTAAATAAAAATCAATTTTATTTGCAAAACGCTGTGAAGTTGTGCGTTTAACAAAAGCGTAGTTATCTAATCCCTTAGTATTAGCCAACTCACCCCTGTAGCGGGGCTAGTTGACCTTTTAGAGGTCACCCCATAAATTTAGAAAAAAAAGTATCTTAACATTCATATATTTAAATTTAAATATTTCATTAAGAAAGCTTTAAAGATCATCTCTCTGGTAGTTGAATTTTGTCGTGCATTTGACATTGTTTATTTCAGGGCAAAAGAAGTTCAGTCGAGGTCCATAATAGCATTTAAAATTCGGGTTGAACAATTTTTTTCCGGGCGAAACTCCAAAAGCTAGCCTTGTCAAAGTAGATTTATGTTGGTATTTTTTTTTTGCATTACAAAGAATTCGGATCGCAACAGCAGCAATACTGCCATTGATTTTCTTACTTGACAAGATATCCGCTAGTATCAGGTACATTAGTCAAAGTGGCTACCAGTTTTATACTATTATGTTTTTAGTTCTGCGTCACTGCTATACTTTGGGGATTTATATTTTTCTTCGAAGCAGACAATGGTTGCTTGCTGTAACTTTACACAATGCCACATTTTCTTATTGGAAAGCAGTTTTGGTAATTACCAGATCATAGAACCCTAGAATGAAAGTATAAAAGAATTCCGAAGCTTGGGAAATTAACGAAAATTATGACCTTGTTTAAGGTTTTTCTTAGTTTTCTTCCATTTAAAAAAAATTTCTATAAAAGAATTTAAAGAAAGCAATAATTTAAATAAATGAGGATAGGAATAAAAAAATATTTTTTTTCTATTTAAATTGCCAATAAACAAATTATGTATATTTATAAATAATGATTGCTTTCGTTTTGGAACCTACTTCTCTCATCTAAATTTAATAACTATCCGAGGTGCAGTATCATTCTATGACCATTTCATGCACTAAAGATTTTCAAACGGTAGGTTGGTACAATAAATACTCGTATACCGCCACACCACACGAAAAAATCTTAATGACTACCAATGTATATTAATTACTATTTTGTTATTTCTATTCCTATATTTGTACCATATAGAAGTAATAATTATAGTCAGTTAAATTTTATGGACGAACAAATTAATTGAGGCGTTTTTAATTAGTTATATTGCCTAAAACCTGAAGATTCTTTTTTGTTGGTTTTGATAAAATTTTGTAAAAAAAAAAAAAAAATGCATAAATAGTATTCAGTAGTTCTTGAAATAATATTTCATTATTACAACATTTCCAGCCCTCTTTCCGGAAGTACTAAAATGATAGAATGCAGCAGGTATTAAGGAGTATTTATCTTCTGAAAATAACTGACGTTGAAAAAATAACGTTTTTACGAGTAGCTATTTAACCGTTTCTGAAATCGTCACAGAAAGTAGTTTAGGGTTGTGAATACAAAATTTAAATTAAAAAGTTTTGAGAATATTTCATATTTTTTGTAGTATTTCCTGGCGGTGATACAAGTTCACAATTAAAGCCTTGTAGGTACATACTACCTGAAGTGAATTGAACAAGCGCCAGTTGAAAAATGATGTGAAGTTTTGACATTTCTCACTGCTACAGACTAGCACTAGGGAATGTGTTGTGGACATTTCTCAAACATAGATTTACGAACACGTTCACGGGGAAAAAAATGGAAATTTGTTATGGAATCATTCGCAAGTACATATGTACTTACGAGTAGCTTGAGAGTGAAACATTATTCTTGTTTAAGTGAGATTATAAGGCGTTATAAGTAGGTTATTTATTGCGAAAAGCCATTATAGTCTAGTTATTTGCTTCGGAAAGCTTTATTTGGTACAAAGCATACCCATTGCATTCTATGAAAACTATAAAAAGTCCCGTCGATATGAGCCCCACTAACAATTTTACTGGGTGTCAAAGGCCCGCAAACGGTTTTTAAGGAATATCTCCCGAATGGTAACTCTTACAGAAAAAAATGCCAAGGACTAGTCTTGTAGCCTGGAAAATTTCCTAAAAATGTTAAGAAATTTTTTTATTAGAGAAACCGTTTCGAGATAATTCGATGTGGACAGATTTACGGATTTTATGCTTCTGTACAAAATATATTCCATTACACCACCTTTGAGGTTGAGTAGAAAATGAATTTTTTTGGGTACAAACGGTCTCCCCCGTTTAGCCGTTAGGAGCAATTTAAAAAAAAAAGAAAAAATGACTTAAAACAGCAAAAAAAAAAAAAAAAAAAAAAAGAACGGTAACACTTACAATGCCAGGCTGTACCTTTTTGTAAGGCCAAAATCATTTCTTTTATTTTAATTTTAAGTTAAGTTTTTGAAAAACTTAACTTAAGTTTTTGAAAAACTTAACTTTAAACTCAAAAATTAAAAAAAACCATTGAATTTTGAAAACAAAAAGATTTCTTAATTACATAAAATTTGAAAAGAAAAATTGAATTTGAAAGACAAAATAGAAAATAGTTTGATTTGTTTTTCTTTTTTTTCAAAAATTTGATTTTGAAAATTATTTTTTTAGAAACTGTTCATGTTCATGTTTATTTTAAAATTGAAATAAAAGAAGAGATTTTTGGCTTTTCAAAAAAGTATAGCAGGTCATTGTGAGCTTAACCATTGTTTTTTAATTATATTTCTTCTGTTTTAAGTATTTTTTTTGAGAAGATCGACCTTCCCGGCTAAACGGGGGAGAATTGAATGAGTCTCCAATACGATATTTTTCTCATCTCAACCCGACATACACGCTCTAGCTTTCTGAATAATATAATGTGAAACACCCAGCAAAAACGAAATACATACTATGTTTTCGAACATTGGATTCCGTCCACGTATGATTAATGTTGCATAGTTTTGACTGTACAAAAGGTATAGCATGGCATTGTAAGTGTTACCGTTGTTGATAAATTTTGTTCCGTTTTAAGTATTTTTCATTAGAAAATTGCTCCTCCCGACTAGACGGGGGAGAATTGTACCCCCTCTCAAACGATTTTTGTCTTTTCTATAGTCCTAATTTTAGCAATAAAAATTAAGTCAGAGTTTTAAAAATTTGAAGCAAAAAAATGCATTTACCAATAAAAAACAATTTTCAAATTCTGTTAACTGTTTTTTAACGCAAGACATTTTTATTCTGCAACAACTTTTTTTCATGCAGCGAATTTTTGAGTTTGAATTAAAAAAAATGTAATGCAAAATATTTTCACTGTGCAATTAAATTTTATTTTTAATAAATAATGTAATGAAAATGTATTAAAAATGAATTTTTACAACTCTGTCATTTCAAAAAATTTGCATTTTATTATTACAAAATGAATAAATAAACAAGATGTTTTTTTTTTTTAATTTGAAAATGTCGCTTAATACATTTTTATGGAAAGGTATTGATATATTTTTTCTTATATTATGTCATCGACAGAGACATCAAAGAATTTAATTGCAGTTTGTTTTTTGTCAGATTTGTATGAAAAAATACTTCAGGATCTTAGACAACTTACACGACGAAGTCATAAATCTCAATTAAATCGAATAAATAAATAAATGAGCCAAAGCCCAAAATCTCATCAAAATAAACTTCAATTCCCATACATTTTAAGATTTTATAATCTGGAAGGTTACCACAAAATCTTCTCAAAATCTCTTTGGCCCATTCACAATCACACTTAATTACTCATTTTGTCTTCCGTAAGTTCAACAGTTTACCCATAGAAGAGAGAAAAACAATCCAGCCTTAACATGGCACTAGAAAGTTTTACATTGAACCTAACAAACAAGGTAACTCTCGATTTTGTGCAGGTCCTTTTGCTTCGAAAAAGGAAAAAAAGTCGTCTTAACTGTGATTCGATCCTGCGATCTTCTGATTAACAGTCCAATAAGCTAACTTCTGACCCAACAAGTTTTTCCTACCGAAGGCCTCACTAGTTTTTGAGAAGTTTTATCTATATTGCCCCTACCGAGCCCCTGTCAGGGCCTTGACAAAAACTAGTAATTTTTCCAGGTGGGTATTTATGAGTGTAGTCGTGTAGTGTATTAAGGTCGTGCTCGTCGTCCTTTTTAAGTATTTCTTTTAAGGAAATAGATAGAAAAAAGTGAAATATGATTCGAAATTGCCTCTCAGGACTTTCGCGTATTGCAATGGACTTTTTTTCGTCGAAATTAAAATTGCGGACATTTCTGTGGACAGCTAGACTTATAGCGAAACTCTTTCAGCATTTAATCTTTCTTACGTTAACAGTAATAGAAGAAAGGCATCGTTACAATCCATTTATGGATGGAATTTGACGTAAATGCCAAAATTCAAAAGTTGAGCTAGTACCATAGTTTAGGTACTATTTTAAATAGTTTACTATTTTTGGGTAAAGCTTAAAACTCATATTTCGAACTGCAAATGGCTAAAAAATCAAGAATGCGAATTTCATTGCAGATTCAAGCAAGTAGCGTATGTGCCTATACTAAGCTTAAAAGTCGCAAGTTTATTTTTCTAAGCATCACCAAAATTATTAAAATAGTATCATTTTTTGACAAGAAAATTTTCAAAATCGTTTAACTGGAAGGTGAGAAAAGCAAACTCATTAAAACGCATTTATCTCAAAACTACTTAAATCGAAATATGCCCTTTTTCCTTATCACGGCAGTACAGAAGTGCATTCTTGGAGTCATTTGGGATCGTAAAATTTACAAGATCGTCCATAAGGAAATAAATACGGTAGGCATGAATCTTGGAAAGTCCAAGAGCTGTACGCAAGAAATTAGATAATTTTATGTAAGTAATCTACTCTGACTGTCAAAATACAAAAAAGTTATTCGACATTTTTAGGATGGGTACTCAAAACATCAACAGAATATCTAAAGTCAAACAAAATCATAGACATAATATTTTTTTTGGGGCGTCATGTCACCACCACAGTCTTTCCAACACGGAACTAGAAATACAAAATCAAAAATAAAATCTATTCTAATTCAAAGCTCAAACTAAACAAAAAAAAACTAAACTATAACGTCGAGTAATTTGGTAGCAAGCAGCGTTGGGGTGTAATGCCCGCGCTGCAACAGTCACACAGACACACACACATTACATACATACGTCTGGAGAAAAAAAAAACAAAACTGAATTAAGCCAATTGCCGCCATGGCATGAAGGAGGCAGCCACCAGCCAGTTAGTGTGTCTTGTTAGTATTTTTAGACAAATTTTTCGAAATTTGTTAAAATTGCACTTTAGGGCCACAGAAGAAGCAATGGAAAAAAGATATTCGATACTGCGATGCGCGTATGTAAAATGTCTCTTGTACTCTAGAGATTCTGTTTTAGATAGATATTTTTGCCACGAAAATAACGGACGGGGGTGAAGATAATCTTTGGCACGGCACATACGTTTGGAAGAAATAGGTCATTATACTTGTAAGAGAATTTGCTTTAGTTGATGTTGCGTCTTCTACGTTACACTTGCCAAAGACCAAACGAAGACGCCCGGGATATCTCATCACAGCACTGTCTATCTTTTCGCACCTTTTGCCGGTGCCAAAGATTTTATCAGATAAATCGTAGAAAGAGAGAAGATGAATTTAGTTGAATGGAGGTTGGTGGAGCACTTCACACCAAAACAAAACAAATCACAAAAACTATTTCGAATGCAAAAATAAGTCTCCTTTTTTTGTCACCTTGGATACCTGCTCAACAAAAAAAAAGTTTGGCTTTCGCTTTGGTTGGATTTTTCCCCCATTATGGAGTTTCATTGTCTAGAAAGATATAAATGGAACGTTTTACGTTAGTTTCATAGTTTGCGCATGCGAATGAGATTTCTGAGGGAAATAAAACTCATAGAGACAGACCGACACCTCTATCAGTTCTACTGTCGACATCATACCATGTGCTTGGGAATTCTTTTGAAAATTCTAAGAATGTGGTTTCTCAGACTTTGAGGCGACTAATTACTGTTTTTTGTTTTTGTATTTTATTTAATTCAGGTGAAAAGAAATTGATTTACTTGATAGCCAAGGAGATACTATCAATTTCAATTTAAATGCTCTTAGATTAGAGAAAAAGTAATCAAACGAAAATTGAATTTAACCAAAAAACATTTTGAATAGAATTTCGCTTGACTATTTTTCTTGCGCCTTATCATAAAAGTAAGTCGAACGATTTATACTAAAACTTGATTTAAAAAGAGAAATAAAACCGAAATCAACCACTATGTCCTCATTAAATGTGAACAACATAAATCCATTCGACCATTGAAGAAATGCAGATGCAAAATCTCAATCGCTATCTCCAATTTGTCAAAGGTTAATGCGGTTTCTTCGTGTTTGATTTAATTTTTTTTTATTGATTTTTCATTGACTCTCTGGTCCGTGCCATTGATGCACCAATCTTTATCGAACGAACTAAGAAAGTAGTGCAAACTACATTCAACGCAATAGGTGTTTTTTTTTCTTCTTCTTCTTTTCTTTCAAATTAAACTTGTCCTATTTTGGTCGAGCGATTGAATTTTAAAGCATCATTATTGCGGTAACTGTGATGATATTAAAATCTATAGTCGTATGTTTAATTATTATATTGTTTTTTTTTTTCTCCACGAATTTCTATCGAGTCCGAAGAAATGTGAGGCATTTTTAATGCCAAGAGACACTTTTAAAAGATTTCCTGATAGCCAAAAAAGGACCCCAGAAAAAAGCATTTTTTATGTGGCATTATTGCTTGGATTAGGGGGGGGGGGCTTGTAACGGGTGATTCATTAAGAGGTACTTTCCCAAAAGAATACAAAAAAAAAATAATTTCATCGAGTAATCTTAATCGGAGTTCACAAAATATCGTTCGCAGCTCCGCGAAATTAGGTCGCAGAAAAAAAGGCCCCAAAAATGATTAACTTAGGCCCATACAAAATTCATACACAACAACAATGAAAATTTACGAGTTTTGGGGTGCTATTTTATTTTTTTGGGCCTTATTTAATTATTTTTTGTGGACATATTTTATAATGAAATAAGACCCCAACGAAAAAAGACCCCAACATTAAATTTGGGAGCGATTTTTTTGATCAGCTAATCTGTTACTTGATGCTTTTCAAAATAAGGGTCGTGTTAAAAACTAACAGCAAATATTGTTCTGTTGGTTGTAGGCATTTAAAAATGTGTGCTGAATGTAACCTGAAAATTCAAGCTGAATCCATAGCTGAAGGGCAGGAGAACTACAAGTATCCTTGCTGCAGAAAAATTGTACAATTGTTTGATGGTTTTTGGGGTGTTAT
Source organism: Dasysyrphus albostriatus (assembly GCA_946251815.1). Taxonomy (NCBI): domain Eukaryota; kingdom Metazoa; phylum Arthropoda; class Insecta; order Diptera; family Syrphidae; genus Dasysyrphus; species Dasysyrphus albostriatus. The sequence continues at coordinate 182,585,433 of OX276335.1, forward strand.
TTAATTTTTTAAAATAAACTAAAAAAAAACTGGGGTCTCATTTCATTAAAAAAATAAGAAATAAAACACAAGTATTTTTGTATTTTTTTTTTTTTCATTTGGATGGGGCCCTATTTCATTGGGGCATAATTACGCTCTGGACCTTTGGCACCTCATAAATGGCACATATGATATTTGAAAATGCGATCTTATTGGTCAGTAAATGGTCAGAAATGGTAAACTAGTCCTAGAAATTGGTCAGTCCTTTCCTAGATAGCTTGTAATAAAGGCTTGAAGTTTCTCAAGGTCACTCAAGGTCGCGTGTGATTTCTGGCACCCCATTTAAGGGAAATTTACAAAAAAAAATTATACTCAAAAAGATATCAAGACCGTGATGAAAGGTCAACTGTTTAGAGTAATTGGTTTTAGGTTTATAGTTTTTTTTTCTATGAATTTTCAAAATTCGGTTCAAGGTCACAAAAAAACTTTTGGGACCTCATCTAGATCATTCTAAAAAAAACTTAGTATGCCATTTGAAGGGCCACTTCATGGTGATAAAAGAACATCTATTTTCAGTAATTGGTCCACCATACATACCAAAGGACTGTATGAGCCCTATTCTGCTAAGTGGTTCTAATTGCGAAATAAGTAACTTAAAATTAATTATTGATAGTTTTACTCTTGAAATGAGACATCGACGCTTTTTAAATCGTCTTTTTTTAAGTTAATTAAAAAATTAACTTACACCTGCTGTATTAATTGGACCATTGTTCTACTGAAAAACAATCGACAGGTGTCCGAAAATATCCTTTAACGGCCTCAAGGATGTTCCCAATATGGTATTATAGAATCTAGTTGTCAATTTACAGTTTAGGAAAACTAAACTAATTATGCTATAATGAGAGACTGCACCGAATACCGAAACTTGTCTCTCTTAGCTTTGATGGGAATATAAAATCCACTTTTCTTGACTAGTGACAATAGTATTTACCTTCCTTCTGAGTTCAAATATTAAACTTGTGTTCACCTGAAAAATATTTGTTGTAAGATTCCTGAGTTGGATTCTGGTATCAGTATTTCATATAATGTGGTATGTTGTAAATAAAGAAGATGTTGTTTTTCGTTAAGTTTAGATTTTTCAGTGTAGTTGGTCGTTTGACTAGAGATTTTCCGCTTATCTAGTATGATAAAATGGCGGACGCGACAAGATGAGATGTCACTCAATATTCAATTCCGTATGCTTCCATTAAGAAAAGCCAAAAACAGTTGATTTTAATAAAAAAAATATATGTAAGTGAGGCTATCCAAATGTTACGGACTGTATATCTATATCTATGCGTTGTATTGTTAGATTTTACGTTGTTCATTAATTATTATTGTTTTTTTTTTAGAATACTGTCCTTCCCGCCTTAACGGAGTGAAACATACTCCTTGTATATGATTTTTGTATGTCCTGCTCGTACCTACATTCCCTAGATTTTTGCTGTCAAATCATATGCAAATCACCCAGCAAGTAAAAATAAATTGGATATCCAAACAAAGTTAAAGAAGATAAAATCTTCTTTATTTAACAAAACATTTTCCGAGATTATAAATTGAAATAAATTTTGTTCTTTATACTAAAATCTGACCCACATTTCTTATCTGTTTGGACCATTTCATATTTCGACTTGAGGATAAGTATTTTCGTGGCATTTAAAACCTTTCTTCCTAGTACAAAAATTTAATTAATACATTTATGATGTATCTTTATAATTACAAATCCCATTTTAAAAGCACAAGAAGGACATGTACAATGCAGTATGTATATGTTCTTTAATAACACAAAGCCTTATTGTCTTCAGTCAGACGCGACGCTGCTGTTCTGTGATTAAAGAAATTTGAGTTCAACTTAATCCGAAGATTTTCTTCCGCATTAAGTTGCTTCTCGACGACCGACTCAACTGTTAGATACTACTTAAGATACACACAGTAAGACCCTTTGTTCCCGTCAAGGAGCTCCTTTCGTTTTAACTGAGATTTATCTGTGAATTGGAATCGACTGACGTAATTAGTTCTTAGGAACACATCGACTGGTAGAGCCTGAAGCAGTGGCTATGGCAGAGATGCAGCAATTGATTGATCGTGGTAAAGATAAAATAATATGCTATTCACGGTTACAAGCTGCAGCGATCTCTATGAAGGAACATAAGAGTTTTTCTCTAAATAGATTTGTCAGCTGAAAGCGATGGCAGTATTGAAAATATAGAAGGGATATGACCACCATAGGGGTTCACAACATAAGCGACGCGGCAAATCTTCAGTGATAACCATGACAGTGACGATAATGACACCGATGAAGACTACCCTCATTCATACGTATAAGCTATAATAGAAAAAAAGAAGCACTTCTATTAGGGCTTTCATTTAATTGGGATCAAATTACATCCCAAGCACTATGTCTCATCGAAATCTTCGTCAGTGATGTACAGCTAGCTACTTTGTTAATGGTTAAAAAGAAATAAATTTGTTTAATCACTCCCGCAATCGTCACGTTTAGGATTTAAGGTTCCGTTCTTTATGACTTTTAAAACTAAGCGGGTACCTTTTGATTAAAATCTGTATCTATGAAAGAGAGACGTTATTTAAAAGCAAGAAAATGCAGTGTCAGAAGTCAAATGATAGTGATTGAGGATGCAGAGATTCAAATCTATAGAAGCGATCATCAGAGTAGGTAGTAAAAAAAAAACGGAAGGTTGGTAGGGTTTTGACAGCGGTTATGACAGAATGCAAATGATTACGTTTTTATTCTTGCAGATGGCGGCAGCTAAACACATTTATTATGATTTTAATTAATTCCTAGTAACACAAAGAAGCTATTGATTCAAAAAATTAATGCGTAGTTCCAAGGAGACCGGGATGAAATCTGAAATCTTTCTGCGATGAAGCTTCTACTTTACCGCAGTATTTATGACGGAAGTTACCCTTTGGTCTTTTTACGCAGTTTTAATAATTTTCTTCCTATCTGTGCTTCTTTCGTATAGTGGAGTTACAAAATTGGGTTGAACTTCATTAGAACGCAATCTTCTGAGGGATTACATCACGAGATTGTCAAATTATCTTATCTAAAGGGTGTTTTTTTAGACGTCAGGTTTTCAATCTAGCAATACTTTTTTTCGGAGTTAGTCTTCTTGGCAGCTGTCACTTGATTTATGCTCAGTTTGGTTTGCCATTTCATAATGAATAGACTTACTCCTGAACAACGTTGATGTTGACGACCTTTGGTTCCAACAAGACGGCGCTACATGCCATACAGCCAACGAAACAATCAATTTATTGAAGGGAACTTTTGGTGAGCGCATTATCTCGCTTCTTAGGCCTGTAGCGTTATTTAACACCTCTGGACTATTTTTTGTGGGGTTTTGTCAAGTCGCTTGTCAACGCAGTAAGCCCGAGACGATTGACGCCGTGGAAGAGAATATTTGGCTCGTTATTGCTGAAATACGGCCCCAATTGCTCCAAAATGATGTAGGAAATTGTTCCTTTCGGCTGGAATTTATTCGAGCCACCCGCGGCGGCCGCTTGCCCGAAGTCATTTTTAAAACATAATGGCAAACCTTTATCTTTATAATAAAGCTAAATCCTTGGCCATAACATTAAATTATATGCGTTTAACTTTTTCTTGAAAACCGTCACGTCTAAAAAAACACCCTTTTGTTAATATCTCAAAATTCAAGGTTTTTTTTATTATTTTTTTCATTATTGTAATTTTATGAATTAGTCAAATGTATATCAAGAATTGCATTTAGTCCGAGACCATTGAAATCTTAGCAGCAGGAAGGTGGTGTCAAGGGAATACTCTAACTTAGTTTTCTTTCGATTGTTGCAATTAGTGACCATCTTCAGTTTTATGACGTTGTTAGAATAAGTTTAAAAAAGGCAAAAGTTCAAGAAAGATCTGCATATAAAGGGTGTTTTTAAGAGGTATAGGACTTTAAGTTGGCAACACTTTTTTAACCGGCGGCCATTTTGTCAGCTGTCAAGTGATTTATTTTTAGTTTGGTTTGGAATTTCAACATGAATAGACTGACGCCTGAACAACGCTTTCAAATTATGCAAATTTATTTTGTAAATCATGGTTCTATTAAAAATACTGATCGCACGAATTTTGCTTAGCGATGAAGCTCACTTTTGGTTGAATGGATAAGTCAATAAACAAAACTGCCGTATTTGGAGTGATAATAATCTTCAAGTACATGTTGAGACACCATTACATCCACAAAAACTGACTGTTTGGTGTGCTTTATGGATTGGTGAAGTAATTTGCCCATACTTCTAAACGATGCTGGCTAGAACATTACAGTCAATAGTGGCCGCCATAGAGCCATAATTACTGACCTTTTCGTTCATTAATTGGACAACCATTATGTGCAGGAACTGTGGTTTCAACAAGACGGCGCAACAAGTCACAAAGCTCGTGCCACAATTGATTTATAAAGGAAAAAGTTTGGTAACCTCTTAGTTTCACGTTACGGACCCGTAAATTGGGCTCCAAGATTGTACGATTTAACGCCACTTGACTATTTTCTGGTCCTCTTAACTGTTCCTTTAATAGGTGCTCTTCGGTACATAATTTAGCTAGAATAACTCAAGGGTTATACACCTAGTTTTGTCTGACACTTCTCGCACAAACTGTCAATTGTCAATACGATGATGGGAAATATTTGACGCTTTTTCCTGCAGTCACTTCGCTCCCATAGGTCATATAGTTCTTTAGGGTCGTAATAAGCCATCTATCAGGTATTGTTCATATATTTTCAAATGGATTAAAATTTGGACTTTGTGATGTTCGGAAAAATTTTTGTAGAGTGTGTAAAACCCCCGTTTTTTCGAGTTCATTCCTTTAGCAAATTAACATCATTTTTCTAAAAACTATCAAGTTATGGCATGAAATGGAAAAATAATGTTCTTTTTTCACCACAATCTATCATATGGGGAAACATTTCTTCCCCCTGGATTTGTCCTCTTCCCGGGAACATGTTCCTACCTTCGGGAATCACCCACTGAATGTTTTCCCTTGCTTGGAAAAAAGATAATAAACTAAATGGTTCAAATTAGGTACCTACAGCAATAGTCAACAAAATGGAAGAAAAAACAAAAGTGTAACCATTTTTTTAATAAGAATAGGTATTTTCTCCCCGGCCGGAATTTTTCAATAAAAAAGTTCCCCATACCGATTTCTCAAATATCGGACAAATTCATGGGCAAAGAGATTATCGGGAGTCTCTTGCTAAAGTATTATGAAAATCGATCGCTATTTAAGGACCGACAAGTTCCACTTGTGAGGATCACAATAAAGCTTCAAGTACAATAAAAGATCAAATCGAAATCTATTAAAAAAATATTAAATTTTTTGTTTAAACAACACTCTCTCAATTTTGAATAAATGTTACTCTAAAAAAACATCCGGTTAAACAGTGCTGTGGAGATATTTCATTTGGAAGAATTTGTCAGTCCGAGGATCGGGATCGACTTTCTTAATACATTAACGTTATTCACATTTAATGTTTGATGCAGTTGTCAGTATAATTGGAATATAAAACGTAGGTACCTGCATTTAAAAAAAATATAATTTATTTTTGAAATAGACCAAAGGATGGCTCTTAACTCAACTATCGTTAGATATCGTCACAGCTGCAGCAACAAAAAAACATTTGATTCCAGTGTATGGTAACCCAAACATATAATTTCAATTTATCTTATTTTTATTCCAAGGTGCATTTTTAAAAGCTCGTTTAATTCATAAAACCTCTTCTCACATTTTATTGAGTAGATCATGCGAGAAATTAACTCTCTATAGCAATTTGTTCTCTCCTTGTCGGTCGGTAATCTTGTATTATTTTTTTTTTTTTTACAGATATTTTCCTTTTTTTATGCATAAATACGTACATCCATTTAAATTATCATCAATCATTGAAACATTTGATATTTTTTGCATTTTTCATCATAAGCATGGGGCAACAACAAAAAAGCTTGTTTTTTGCAAATGCATCTTCGATTAACAAGCAAACTTGTTGTATTATAAGATTAAAAACATATAAAAAACAATTACTTTCGTCTCATCATTGATGCGAAAGTACCGCATGTCCAAGCAACTATACCCGTACTCGTACCCGTATCTGTGATTGCTGACCAACATCAACCACTATTTTTCATATATGGCATTGGCATGACGACACAACAACGCCACGCACTCTGCCTAATCAAATGCGTGTAATAGGTGAGTCGCGCAGAATTATTAGTGAAATACGTAATGATGTTGTCCAAACTATGTGGCAGTGGCAGACGGGCCAAGTTGGAGTTGGAGCTCCAAGTCCAAACAACAGTCCGGCGGCGTGACATAAATAATTTGCCAAAGTCATTGTGCTTCAGAAAGAAAGACCAAAAGAAGCCAATGAACGTGGCCAACACGGTAGTAGTCAAACGATGCACATATTACGTACATCTTTCAATTAACTGCATCAGCAATGGCCAGCAATGATTTGAATGGCACCACCTTTATGTCGCCATATGACAAGACTGGATAATTTTTGTGTCTACCCAAGCACGTCCTAGTTAAGACATTTTTTCGCGAAGCGTGCATGTTTTTAACATTTCGGATGCGATCTTAAACTTGGGATCGGCATTTTTCATTAGCATTTGACATGAGACCCGTCAAATGTGATTAAGAGAAAGACAGGCTTTCCATTTTGACACTGCACTTACTTACCAAGTCAAATTTACTACAAATTGATAAGATGTTGTGTAGAAATGGTAAAATTATTAAATGTTGTCTTGCACTTACCTGAAAGAAAATGAAAAATAAATTGGTTAGTAAAATATTTTATACAATACTCGTTCTATGATTACCTAGTCAACAAAAAAAATCTGATGATGTAATGAAAGAAACAATCAGCCTTTTATTAATTTAGAAAAGAGCACTGAACAGGGTACGAGCATGTCGAGCATGTTCTGAACATTCTCTAGTCTGAACCAAGCGTGCTCTGAGCGCTGTGAATTATTTTGGAAACACACCTGAACATAACACTAGCTGTCAAATGCTTGTGTTCAGCATTAAATCTGTCTTCTCAGTCATTTTATTCTGAGCTTATAGAGCGCGCTCAGAAGAAACTCGAAACGAAAAAAAAGAAACACGAATTTTTAACTCTGAATGCTCAGAGCAAAAAAAAGAAACACAATTTTTTGTTCGATAGTTCGGGCTCTACTCTGAACTAAAAAAGAAAAACACCTATTGTGAGTCTCACCCGGAAAATATTTCACCCGAAAAAAATTGTTTCCCCCCGGAAAAGCTATTATGAGTTTCACCGGAACTTCTGATGGCATAAAATAATCAAAAAACGTAAAGGATACCAGTGCCCTCTGTTTTTCTTTTGTTCGCCGTTGAAAAATATGCGACAATTTCAGCTTTCAATTACCATACATTTCGCCTGAAATTAGTACGTACTCATAAAAAAAAGGATAATTTTCATTTTTCGGCGAAAAGTGAAATGTCAATTTTCAGTGTGGAATTTTGTTCACGTGAAACTTACAATAAGGCTGAATAAAATTAAACACAAAAAAATGTCATTATTTTCATACAAAATAATATGGTCTGGCTAATTAATTGAGTACGAAAAAAGACTGTTAGGTTAGGTTGAAGTGGCTGCCAGTCATGAAGACTGACACACGTAGACCATGAGTTGGTCCATTGTGACACCACATAAATCTAGGAAAACCATATTCCTTACTCGGTGAACCATTTGGAGCTTTCTATGAAACGCAGTAGACTGCCTTTGTCTAAGTTTATTATTAAAATCCGTTACTGGCCAGATTTATTTTGTTGCCAAACTAGTGGTGAAATTGTTTCACCTAGTTTTTTTTCTCTCTGATGCTACATTTGCCTTGCTAGGTAGATGAGGTAGAGTTGTTCCACTTTTAGCGAGTTCATTGGCCAAACACAAAAAAAAATGTAGACTTCTCCAAATAATCTGCTATAATAATCAATTTCGCTTATCAAACAGCGTACCTCAGAACGATAAGTAGCAAGGTCCTCTCTCGAGCAACTTAAGTGTATGTATCTTTTGTAAGACACTAAAAATCTTGGTTCTTATATTTATTTGGTGCACAAGCATGGATTCGAACACTTAAGCTTATTTTGAGAGAAAAATTCTCTGGGTCATTTTTGGACAGTCTGCATAGACGTGGAAGTTTTTTAATAATTAGCTCGAAGGGGTAAGGATATGACTACCGATTAAGTGTTATGTTTTAACACAGTGCGAGCATTAAAGAACAAGTGGCAGGATTGATTAGGAGATGAGATAACGATATGAACGTTTTTTTAATTAAATTTTGGGTTGCTTCCACAGTAGCTTAATGAGCTTATGACTCGAATGAGTCCTTTCATGCTACAAAGGTTATACTGAATAAATGATGAAAATGTTCTTACTGCTAACCCTAGGAGTAGGGATATGAGCAACAGCTCATGAAGAACCAGGGCCTAGTGACTTGCAACTCTCAACCATTCCTGTGTGCGTGTTATTGCCATGAATGGAGGGGGCCTACAAGCACTTTTTCATGACAAGTATACCTTCACTTGAAGGATTTGTCAGTTCTTCGCAAAGGCAGGTCGTCGGAAAAATATTTTTGTTCTAAGGTGGCAGCGGCTGGGAATCGCACCCAGACTTCGACATGACAGTCCAACGCACTTACCATTATGCCAGTAGGGTTGACTACCATACCCTAAAATAGATTATAGTACTTAATTGCATTAAAGCCTTCTTTATGATCTATGACTAAGGTGATCATAGGCCCCGAATTCGCCGGAATAGCTGGAACTAGAATTGAAATAATTCAAAAAAATGTACTTGGTCTCGCTAACAACACGCAAAGCAACGTAGTTCGTATGGAAACTGGATCTCTTCCATTGGTATATACGTAATAGATGAAAAAGCTTTGAGTTTCTGGATAAAACATTTAAGCGTTATAATAAAATTTTGACTAAACTGGGCAACAAAATTCAAGGATCTTTTAATATATAGTTATACTACTATGTGGACCGGCAAAACCAATAAATTTTTGCGAGTAAGCATTCATTTTTTCAGGAAAGTATCGTATCGTATCTACCTCAATCTCTTGCTGTTACTATTGTTTTGGCTTAAAGAACACACTAGACGGCTTTCTTAGTTTTTGAGAAATACAAAAAAAAAACAAGTCCAATCCTTAATGCTTAGTCTACTTGACTGATATATTTCAGTAGTACCTATATAGAATTGTATTATAAAAAAACGGTTCTTTTTCCCAAAAAAATAAAACGGAAAAGGGTATAATACTGTATTTTCCTCATAAACATAAAACATAAAAGAAATAAAATAAGTACCTTTTGTTTTTCTTTTATTTTTCTCAAAAACTAAGACAAATTTTTACATACACCACTGAATTGTGTGAGTTTGGCATTACCGTTCACGTCAAGAGCAATCTAGTATACCAATAATGGAACTTACTCACTCGTTCTCTGATGCGGTAATCCAGATTTCGGACACTGGTTTTCAGTACTCGAATTAAAATTGAAGGCAAAATTGTGAAAAAAAAAAAACAGTTTAAAATTAAAAAATTCTCAATTTTTTTCAGAAACATTTTTTCAAAAATTTATTTGCTCAAAAAGTTTTCGCTAAAACAACTTCATTTAAAAAGCACATAATGAAAGAATGGAATATTATTTGCTTTTAAAAAAACTACCTAATTTTTTTTGACATACTATATACGGTTCACGAGATATTTGATAAAACGCGTTTTTCAAAATTGCGACTGGTGCTTTCAGCCCCTCATCCTTTGAACTTGGATTTACATCGTGGGAATGCCTCTAAACACAATGCAACATCAGTTCGGTAGGAGATTACCCACATATTGGCCTATATTTCCGGTTTTCTATACAAAAAATCTGTTTTTCGAACGAGAGCCATACACTTAAAATTATATATCTTCTAAACTATGGAATGGAGATCCCACTCTGAAACTTGGCACGTAATTTTTTAAGTGTATAGGTACGCCAAATTTTGAAACCTAAAAAAACATATAAAAAGTGACTAAGTTTCTTAAAATTTGATTTGAATATTAACTTCCGGTTTTGTATACTAAAAAAAACGATTTCCGGTTAAGATATCAAAACCGAAAAGAATATTTAATTTACAATAAATATCAATTTTAAAAATAATTTTTCTGTTCCTTCATTTAATCAATAAACATTTTTCTTAAGAACCTTAACCCATAGCTTGCTGAAACTTACAAGCCCATAGCTCCAACACTAGGCCTCAAAATTCAAAATCTTTCTTTCCTACGTGAAATGCCCCCATATGTAAGTGATCCCACTTTAAAAAGCTCCTTTTAGATCAACCACGTCGCAATCTATTTCTTGAGTTAAATATTATCAGATACAATCCTATAGCCACTAGCATTCTGTACATTTCCACCCTGTTATAGCTAAATTTAAATTTAGATTAGATTTAGAAAATACTTTTTTTTTATTTTAAGCTTGATTTGTATCAAGTTTATATTAAAATTATCTAAGCTATTGAGAGATAGTATCGTCTGAGTGTCATCTCACTTTACCTAGACGAGACCGAGACTTTTCTGGTCTGGTGGTCAGCCCTAAAAAAAACCCCAATTTTCTTATTCAAAGCAAAAATAATTTAAAAGTAACGGGTGATTTTTTAAGAGGTTTAGAACTTTAAAAAAAAAAAAACACAAAAAATTCGAAAAAATGAATGAAATATTTATTTGAATCGATTTGAACCTTGCAATTTAATGTTTAAAGATAATTTCATGCAAATGTTGACCGCGGCTGCGTCTCAGGTAGCCCATCAGCTGAGTCCAATTTTGGCATACTCTTTCACACATATCGGCCGGTATCTCACGAATGAATGCATGGATGTTGGCTTCCAGTGCGTCAATCGAAGCGGGCTTGTCCCTATAGACATAAGCCTTGACATACCCCCACAAAAAATAATCTAATGGTGTCAAATCGCACCATCTAGGCGGCCAATTGACCGGCCCGAAACGTGAAATTAACTGTTTGTTGAAACCACATATCATGCAAGTCAAGAACTTCCATTTCGGGCAAAAAAAAAGTTTGTTATCATCGCTCGGTAGCGTTCACCATTGACAGTAACGCTGCGATTCGCATCATCTTTGAAGAAATATGGCCCAATAATGCCGCCGGCCCATAAACCGCACCAAACAGTGGCTTTTTCCGGATGCATTGGTAGCTGTTGCAATGCTTCTGGCTGATCTTCACTCCAAATGCGGCAATTATGCTTATTTACGTACCCATTCAACCAAAAATGAGCCTCATCGCTGAACACAATTTTTCGATAAAAAAGCGGATCCTCGGCCAGCTTTCCAAGAGCCCATTCACCAAAAATTCGGCGTTGTGGTAGGTCGGCTGGCTTTAGTTCTTGCACCAGCTGTATCTTAAAAGGCTTTACGCCCAAATCCTTCCGCAAAATTTTCCACGTAGTGCTGTAACAAAGGCCTAACTGCTGGGAACGGCGCCGAATCGACATTTCGCGGTCTTCTGTCACACTACCTGATACGGCCGCAATATTTTCTTCACTACGCACAGTACGTAAACGTGTTGGTGGTTTAATGTCCAACAAAGTAAATTTGGTGCGAAATTTGGTCACAATCTTCCGAATAGACTGCTCAGAAGGTCGAGAATGCCGACCATAAAATGGAAGCAGCGCGCGATGAACATTTCGAACCGAGTACGAATTTTGATAGTAAAATTCAATAATTTGCAAGCGTTGTTCATTTGTAAGACGATCTATGGTTAAATTGCAAACCAAATTGAAGCTGTTTGACTTTTGACAGTGACACAAGATACTAAACACACGTCAGCTGTCAAAACCAGTGTTGCCAAAACCAAACCAGCTAAAAAATCACCCTTTAGAATACAAAATCCATGTGGCAATTAAATCTTATTTTTATAGTGACATCGCTCTCTTTTTAAAGTAGTTCATTAAACATTTTACGATCTTTCCAAGCTTGATCTTAAGACAATCTAAGAAAGTAATTTCTTTTTAAATAAACAAAAAAGTCATTTATTATAATTATTATTATCAAAATGCAGACAAAAGTGTTATCTCAAATAATAGAATGTTCACCATCACCATTATACAACGCTGTTGAGAGACAAGATAAATCAATGAGTGAGGTATTGATTGCAAATGCTTGTAAACCAAAGCGTTATTATTTATTTTAAGTTTCCCTATACATTACGAATAATTAAAACTATTTTTCATATCATCTCTTTGTATCTTTTATTTAAAACTTATTTCGAAATTCATATAACAATTTCTTGAAAAAAAATATACATATTTCATCTGAAACTTGGATATGGATTTACAGATAAGATTTTTCCACTTGACTTGTCGGCATAGGTCGTCTTATGTTCCACTCCAGAAGACTAAAAAAAAAAAAAAACGCATCAGCTGCGCAACAGAAAAATCTCTTCAAATCAATCAATCAACAAATGCTTTTTCATTGTTTCTTTAACAAAACAAAATTATTTTAAATGAATGAATCCATTAAATGTTTCTTTCTTTTAAGGAAAGTTCAAGAGCCGTTAAGGAAATGCACTTAACTAATAGTTTTGCAGCAATGCTTTTTTGAATATTTGATTCTTACGAGAATAAATGGGAATAGTTAATTATTGGAGAAATGTTTTGTTTGTTCTTTTAGTTGTAATCAGTTTAGGTGTTTGAATTGTCTTCAATAATTTCATCCCAATATAGGAACAAGGAGGTAGGAATATGTGATTGAGTTTTGTTATCCCCTAATGATCAAAATTATTGTCCATTTTGCGCAAAAATCGATCGTTAAAGTAAGAAAGAATTAGTGTAAGGTTCCCGACTTAAAAATAAATCTTGGACCTTATAACCCTTGCAACGAATAATATGAGATATGTGAGAGAATAAATTAATGCATCAGAATTAAAAACTCGTAGAGCATACACCAATGACTTCTCGTTTCATACAAACTTTTTTGTTTACAAAGAACAACGATACCGTCCTGTTCCTGACCCATATGACCAAAAACTTAACGCTCTTTAACGCATTGGAGAAGAAGCTTACTTGAAATTATTTTTGATGTATTAAAAGATGTTCTATGTATGTAGATAATAGGGATTGTCAGGATGCTCGCACAAGGGACACTCTTTTGTCGTAAGTGCCGCATGCACTCAGGTCGAAAGTGCTCCAAGCGTCATTTTTATAAAACACAATATTTCTTAATGAACTTAATGTTATAAAAAATTAAGAAAATCTCTTATTGATGTTGATTTACAACCATTTAATTAGACAGCAATTAAATTTCGTGAACAGAAAATAAAAATATCACGTATCTTGTGCTTAAGAAAAATTACCCAAAATCCATATAGAATCTAAAAATTGGTCTAGTCACCACAATTTTTGAAGAACTGTTAAAATAAAAAAAGGAGTGCAACCGTCCAACCTACTGTCTTTCGATAATCGCTAAGTCAAAAGAGCCCCCCTCCCCCTCTACACTACATCAAACTAAGCTGTTTTAAAAGCTAAATATTTTTTGACAAAATTTGTTTAGCTATTTTGAGAAAATTGAGAAAATGGTTAGATGATGCGTTCAAACTGGGTGTATGGATACATTGTTGACCATTTAAACCCTTGTTTACAATTCAAGTTTAAAAAAAATCAAAATTTTTTAACAATTTTCCACTTCTGTGCACCAAATTCAAGGCAAAAAATAATTGCCTTGGCCTAAACCACCCATTGAGTTATTATAATTTACCCTAAATTAGTACAATGGAAAATTATTATTTTTGGGTGCAAAAATCATTTGCATGCAAAAAATGCTTTAAGGTGAATATATTTTTTTTAACTGTAAGCCGAGAATCAAAAAAAAAATATTTTACTCACCATTTTTTTCGCATGCAAAACAATTGCCGGTCCAATGGTTTTTTTTGCATGAAACTGTAAAACAATCCTGCAACAATATAATTTGAGTTTCCCCCCAATTATTTTTGACATGCGAGAATATTTGCATAGGTTTTTTGTTGCCCATGGGAACTGTAAGCTAGGCTTAAACTGCGAAAAAATTGAAATTTGAATTGAACCCATTTCCGCCAACCGAGCACCTCCATAACGTGAAATTTTCAAAATTTTGAACTACTGAAAAATATCTTAAAAATTAAAATTTCAAAATAAAGTCAACGTCATGTAAAGAAGGGTTCAAATTATATTCTAAAATAAATTTGACGCAATTTATATGAGTTACCTACTTGACAGATGAGGTAAAAGCACTACGTTGCGTTTTCGCAACATTCGCCTAATGTAGTAGCATTTGAACCTGAAAACAATTTTTGCACTTGGTTGCGTTTTTCAAATCAGAATAAACGGGTTTTTTCTCGGAATATTGTTTTTATAATTATACATTCAACATCCAATAAATCATCAACATCTCTTTATTACGATAGGCGAAAGTGGTCAAAAAGCCATCGAGTTAGTTTTCAAAGACTTCAGTAGATGTATAAGGTGAAAAAATGCGAAAAACTTATGAAAAAATCGGTAAGTTTATATTCTTTTCTTGAAAGAGTATGAGAGATGACACTTTCTTTTCTTTTTTCAGATACTATGGTCGTCATTCTGCTAAAATGTTGATTAGAGGAAAGCCCATTCGTTTTGGATATAAGTATTGAAACTTGAGCTCACATGATGGATACTTGTTTCAATTTATTCCGTATGGAAGCAAGCAATGAGAATTCTGAATTCGGTTTAGGAAAAAATGTTGATCTGAGATTACTTTCGAAAATCGATGTACCGAGCCAACACATGGTTACTTTCGACAACTTTTTTACGTCGCACAAACTAATCTATCGTCTTTCAAATTTGGATTATTTCGCAACTCGTAATATTTACTTATTCTTAATTTTAAGGTGAAATGTCAACCGTTCTTATATTTACAGGCACAGTTCGTGAAAATAGAACTGGTGCAATGTTGACTGATCCAAACAAATGAAGAAAAAAAGTCGCGGTTCTATTGATGTTGCATTTTACAAGGAAAATGAAATTGCAGCTATGCGTTTGCACGACAAATCAATTGTAACAGTTTAAGCAAATCATTTGATGTGCCAACCAATCAAACAAGCAAAACGGTTTGATCGCAAAAAGAGGAAACACGTCAACATTCCAATGCCAAATGCAACATAACAATGGGTGGATGATTTGTTGGAAAACGCAACAAGCAACTATCGTATACGAATTCGAGGAAGAAAGTGGTACTGGCCACTTTTATCAAATGCCCACGATGCAGCATTGGTAAATGCATGGAAGATGCACTGTATTTGCAAGAAAAAAATGCACACAACTAGAATTTAGGACGTTTTTTGTAGACTCCTTGTTGCGATCGGGGTCAAACATTCAACATGTGCAACGAAGGAAAGGAAACCCCAATGAAGTGGTTCGTTTCGATGACATCAAGCATACAGTCACCAAAACAGAAAAGCGTCTTCGATGTCACAAGTGCTCCAACCGAACCATTTTTGTTTTGCAAAAAATGTAATTTCCCGCTGCATCCGAAATGCTTCGACACATACCACACAAGAATCTAGTCCTTATAAGCATATCTTGATTTTATGTATACTTTCTTATTAATTTTCTCATTGTTACTTTTAATTTATATTTATTACATTTTTCATAAAATTCTCAAATAATTCTATCCAATCTTAAAAAAATCAATATTTTTGATACCCCTTTTGCCGAAGGTTGCGAAAACGCAGCGAGAATTTTCCGGAAAACTAGAAGCTTTTTCTGGGAATTCCTCTAGTTACACCAAAAATAGACACTATATGAAATTTCACGTTTCTAATTCAACTGGAACTGATAGCCGTCTGAAATGGGTTAAAATCAGGTTAGTTTAAGCAACCGTTTCTCGGTCGATCCATACAATGTTAAAAAATTGTTTGCAAACAAAAATCTCAAAACAAGAAACATGAAGCCATAGAACGCTTTTTGTTTCCATTCAATGCAATCTCACAAAAAAAAAAACAGTAAAACAAAAATAGAAAAAAATTTGTTCTGTTAATTTTTTTTCACTGGTGTATAGTTCAGGGTGAATTTCAAAATAATGTATGAACCAAAAACAAACCAAGGGATGGCCCACCTTTTATACAAATGATAGCAAAAACTGGCTCATTAATCTAACATTTTAGAATTTCTACTTTAGAGCAAAATATAAAATTAACTTTTAGCATTTTTAGTATGATTAATTTTTGATTAATTTTGATAACTCGAACTCAACCTAAAGTTGAATTTTTAAATATAAATACAATTTCTACAAAGTGCATTTTGTTTCTAAAGACTTTATCAATAAATACCTATTTTTATTGACTTATAAAAAACAACAAAAGTTGTCTTTTAATACGACAATCGATAATGCGTCAATTTTGTTTACTTAGTAAATTGCGTCTTTTAAAAACAAAAAGGTGATTTGGTAAACAAAAATAAAAAACAATTATTGGAAATACATAGTTTCATTCAAAAAGTAATTAATATTGAACATAAAAAAGAGTATTCTCATCAATTTTTCTGCTAAGATAAGCCTGTATGTAAGAGTGTTCTAGTAATTGGAACTTTATGTCAAATGCTATATAAATGTAATATTCCAACTTGCTAAATCAGTCATTAAAGACAATTCCTTTGAAAAATAATAAAATAAAAAACAATGAACTATCTTCAAATTGTTGTAATAGCATTATTTGCTGTAGGTGAAATTTATGGAGCTAACTTAGAATGTCCATCGATTTGCCCAGCAGTATATCAACCAACTTGTGCCAGAAATGGAAACGAATATATAAAGTTTAACAACCCATGTTGGTTAAAAGTATTCAATTGTGACCGTCGAAGATCATCATTACCCAGTTAGTTTTAAGAAAAAAAAAAAGAGATTTTAAAAATTTCTTTCTACATTTGATTTTGTTTTGTTTCTTTAGCATATACACCAACCGATATTGATTGGTGCACAACAATCGACTTGGATAATGTGGAAATAGACCTTCTACCAGATCTTGAGAATGCCGATCATTCGTGTTACCGACCATGCCCAATGATATATAGACCAGTTTGTGGATCAAATGGAACTTACAGGAAAACTTTTACAAATGAATGCTCTATGAAAACTTTTGATTGTTTCTTCAAAAGTCAAGATAACAACAGTAAGTTAAAGTTTAGACTGTAAAACAAAAGAAAATAAAATATTATTTATTTATTTTCTTTTAGATTGGAGAGTACTTCAAAGATCCAAGTGTTCGCAAGATGAATAGTGAATGGACGCAATTTCATTACTTTGATTTAGAAAAAAATTATTCTATTTAATAAATTTTTTCCTTTCAATGAGTTTATAGCAGAAGTTTTTTTTTCTTTTTTAAATTCAAAAATGCACCAACTGTGATTAGTAAAAACTCTCCACTTTATGGTATCTTTCATTTATTCACCTTTTAGCAAAGACATAAACCTGAAAGTCAAATAGAAATAAGTTCCACAAAACGGTTTGATTATTGGATTGCCGGTTGCTATGGGGAGTTTAGAAATAATGTGGTAAGTAACTTCTTGAGCTAAAAATTAATTCAAATAAAAATACGTTCTGATTTATAAAGAGTTAATTTTCGTGTTTTTGGTGAATTTTTGGATTTTTTGTGGTGTGTGGAAGAATTTTTTTGAAAAATAAATTATGTTTGGTTGAAAATTTCAAATTCAAAACTTTCAAATAATAAATTTGAAGGTTTTAAAATTTTTGAGCTAAGGTAAAATATAATTTGTTTGCTCAGATATGCTGAGTATTTACTTAAAATAATATTGTGTCTACACTTACATATGATATCAAATAACATATAGCATATACAGGGGACTTAATATTTGTAGATTTCTAAGCTTTCTATGAAGAGCTGTATCTTTATGAAGAGCGGTCGTATTGAGTTGAAACAAAAAGCATTCTACAGCTTTATGTTTCTTTTTTCGAGATTTGTTTGAAAATAATTTTTCTTACAGTAGCGTAATTTCGTTATTGCAAAAAAGGAACTATACAAAAATATTTTTTTTTTTATTTAAAGGTCATCATTTTTATGGATAATTTCTAATTCAATTTTTTCTGACTTTTAATGAAAAAATATATATTTGGTTTTGATAACCAATATGTCAGCAAATAATGACATCATCATAAAAAATCAAGGACAGTTTTGGAAATTTGAATTAGAAAAATATTTGCAAACATATCTCGAACAAGAAACATAAAGATGTAAATGCTTTTTTTTCAATTTAATGCGACGGCTCATCACAAAGATACGGCTCTCTAAAACACTCTAAAAAAAAATTGAAAAATCTTGTTCCACAAATTTTTTTTACAAGCGTATTTGCAATATTTTTTCTTTGGATGCTTTAAGTCTAGTTTACCGTGCGCATGCCAAAAATTATTAAGGGGAAATAAGAAAATATTTGTTCATGATTGGTGCAAAATTTGTTCATGGAATTTGGTGCAAAAAAAAAAAAACAACATCAACAATGGACCGGCAATTGTTTTGCATGCGAAAAAAATGTGGTGAAGAAAATATATTTTTTTGGATGGTAACAAATATATATTCACCTTAATGCATTAATAGCATGCAAATGGTTTTTGCATCCAATAAAAAATTGTGTTCTATTTTCTTTTCTTGTCTTTAGGTTATTCACTAAGGGCCAATTTTTCAGT
The DNA here is from genome assembly GCA_946251815.1 of Dasysyrphus albostriatus. NCBI lineage: Eukaryota > Metazoa > Arthropoda > Insecta > Diptera > Syrphidae > Dasysyrphus > Dasysyrphus albostriatus. The sequence goes on from OX276335.1 coordinate 182,604,198, forward strand.
GCGAGATCATTGTAGTCTCGGGGTTAAACCTGAGTTAACTGCAGAATCGTGTTTTTCATTTTAAGTTAACTCACCAACTTTGGTGGGTTAACTCAGGGACCGAATTGAGTGCCTTTTCAGTTGTAGTGCCATCTCGATATCGATAGTGAAAGTTATTGTCAGTGCAATTCCATTGTGAGGCCATCCCTATTCTTATATATACGTGCATGGCTTTTAAGGATGATATCTATATTATCGCACATCGATGGCCCTAAATTTTTAGCAACTGAAAGAAAAAGTTATTCCTCAATCGCAAAACTGTTTCAGAATTGACTCAGAATAATAATTTATTTTCAGGATTAGCTACCTCGAATTTAACTCAGAGCTAAACCTGAACTGAAAAACTGGCCCTAAGGGTAATTTAAAGACTCAGGTCAGATCAAGCATTTTTCGCCTTGAATACTATACAATATGGTACACAGAACAATTGTTTCAAAAATTTTATTTTTGTTTTCGCATGGTAACTGTAAACTGTGCTTTCAGCCTGGTTTATAAACCCATATGAAGTGTAGTTTTCATATTAAAAAAAAATCTTTTTTCCAAGGCGTGAAAAACTGTCTAAAACTAAATACAATTATTTCGCCGACAAGGAGGAACAAATTTGCTTCGAAACAAATGCAACTAAATGGGCTTTTCCAAACCAAATTTTTTGACGAAAACTACTTTTTTAAAAACTCTTTATTAAAATTATTGATGGTTTATTTCAAATTTAATTTAACTTCGCTTTGAAGTATAAACTAATTCTTTATTTGATTAGTTTCCAATTTCACTTGATATTGCTTCTGGAGAGCACGAAAATAGTGATCAGATTTGAAATTTAAAATGTTGTTTCCGAGATTATTTTGTATGGAGATGTGTGTGTTTACCAAATAAATCAAGTTGATTTCTTAAAAAATAATCCTTGGTTACTTAATAAGCCACATTTGTTTCTCATATACATTTTCGCATCGGATTTATTCTCAATATGAACAACAATTCAATTTGTTGCTACAATGTATATTGTTATGATTGATTTATAATTTTAACCTTTGTCTGTCACGAACGTTACGCTAAGAGTACATTTTCTTAACTTTCTCCCATTTTAAAATGTTCTGAAATATAAGATACATTGGTTAACAGTTTATCAAATGTAATGTAAATCTAAAGGAAATTTAAATTTATATTGAATAGATTTTGTGAAATCCAACTTCAAAAGTTGCCCCACACGTGACGCTTGATAATCTTAAACCATAATAGGCCTTACATTTCTTTTTCTCAGCTATCGTTAGGTTACTTTTAGATAAAATAACTCGTAAACAGCGAATTATAATAGTTCATTAAATATTGTTCACCTTACATATTACCTAAGTATTATTACACTTAGACTTTAACAATGAAGATGTAGTTGTGTCCTTTGTTTTCTGTTACAAATAGGGTAAAAATTCGTGATAAAACTATTTTACAGATAGCAAGTAGTGATGATACAATTGTTAGGATTCAACATAAATGGTATTTCTATGCTCAGAGCGTCAAAAAGGTCACATTTTAAGTGTTAAAATACCTTTTTCAGGCGAAAACATATGGGTCGTTTGAGAAAAAAACACTTAAATTATTTAAAAAAAAAATGCCGTTTTATTAATATTTTGATACAAAACCTTATTACTACACATTTTTTTTTTATTTTACTTAAAAATTGTTGATTTTAAGGAAAACATACTCCTTAATTAGAGTTACCTGAAAACAAAGCACGAAAATGTCAATATATGTAGCTACATTAAATTCTAGTTTTTTTATAAAACGGGCTCCACTCCAACTACATTTAAGTCTTAATGGAATGTTATACTTAATATAAGTATCAACAAATTTGCGGCTCTAAACAAAAGGTTTTAAAATATTAATTTCGTCCATGTCCCACACGTAACAAACTTGTCCTACACGTTACGGGGTACTTAATTGATTTTAATTATTGTTTATCTCTTAGTTTCTTAATTTTTTTTAATTTGGTTATAATTTAGAAGTCTTTAACCAAATAATCCAGGTTCTTAAGTGCATTTCCAACTTTAGGTTTTGCTGAACTTGTGCGTTAAAAAAAAAAAAAACAAATATAAAACAATGGTAGTTATGGTGTCCCACACGTTAGACTCAGCAAATTGAGTTTGCCCTAGGATACTTGAAAATATTTCAAAAAAAATATTATTCTATAGCGTATATATTATTTTGATGTATTTTTTAAAGAAAAAATGTTTAAGATCGTTTAACAGTTTTAAGTCCTGCTTACCGTTTGTTCTGGGTTTCTTGTAGGAATTTCTACCTAAGAGTAATCCTTCCTTCAATTTAGATCCACAATAAGGGTATGTTATCGAAAATCTTTTCATGATGTCTGCATCACACAAAAATTGAGATGACATCTCAACAGAAAAAGTCTGCTGGGGTGTCTACAGACTATTTATTTATCAGTTCAAATCAGAAATCAATTTTTCAGTCATCTGATTGTTTTTTTTAGTTTTAAAATAAAAATTAATGTCCGGCTGTCACAGGAGCCGTGCCTCTTTTAGTGGAGGATGTTCATAATTTATTCTTCTTGCCCCTATTAGGTTGTTATTTTTGTTTAATAGTATGAGTATGCATGTCTGTACTCAAAACTCAAACAATCGGTCGAAAAGGATGACTCAATTCCATTGTGTTTGATGATATACCTTTATACCTTTCTGTCATGATCACGCTGATATTACGGATCATAATGAGTCATCCATTATCCCTTGGGTGTTGTCCCATAGAACGACATTATATTCACAACGCATTAGTATGAACTCGCTTTGTTTGTAGCTACTTCCTTTTAAAATTAATTCTCCTAAGTTTGTAATACTATGTGATTGCCCGACTGATAGCGAAACAGAATGTCATTTTGCCTGCGCAATTATTGCATTTAAAGAATTAATTAATATGAGTGTCTCAAAGTGATTACACTAATATTTATTCCCGCATTTGATTTTGTCTGATTATGATGCCTGGTAGGTACAGTAATACTTGAGTTTGTCGACTTTGACTTGAGCATCGTCTCAAGTTTCATGTACGGGATATGAAATTTTTTGTATTTATTTAATTTTATTAAAGATTTGCTGGTCTACACAATATAAGAAGAGGATTTTCAATGAATATTAGTACAACCATCAATCAACGTGTAGCCATCGTATTCTTTCAAATAATGTCTAATTGACTTTAACAGCTTGGGAAGTAATTGTATTTTTACTTGCGAAATAAGTAATAGGTACGTAGATAAGTCATAAAAAGCTCAATTTTATCTTTCACAGTACAGTAAGATTACAAAAGTAAATATTATAATTATTTGATTCATCAAGTGAGAATCGAAGACATTTAATTTTCAAAGAAAGGAACTCAAACGTTTGAAACTTTATCAATTTAAAATGTTAACATATATGAAATCAGATATCTATTTTTAATTTTGTCAATTATCTTGGTATTGTGCTATATCTTCTTCTATTGTACTATTTTTAATTATTCCAAGTACGTATGGTTACCAGACAGCCGGCACCTCCAAAGACGTGTCATTACAAATTAATTTGTTATCAAAACTCTAAATTAAAATGCAAAAGACACTATCAATAGATTAGAATATCATTAACTACTTAATTGTTTATTTATTGATTTATACTGACTGCATCTTTGCGGGTTATTATATTAAAAGTGATTGACCTAATACTGATTGTTTGATGTAGGTATTATTCTTTATTCCTTTATTATAAATCATTCGATTTTAAGAAAAGAAATGAGCACATTCATATGTCAGTGAGTCAGACAAAAGTGATGGTCTTAATAATTAAATGGATTTGTTATCGCCTTGGACATTTTGTTCATTTATAATTCCTAAGAACAACATCCACACTGCACAATATTTTTAAAATAAATGCATAAAAGCGTGACACCGCCACTGATTGTGGTCAGATTTTTTGTCAACAGACCTTTAATCTCAAAATTCTCTAAATTATTTTTTCTTTTTTTTTTTTTCTTTTAAATACATACATACATATGTGTGTATGTGAGTCATGAATCGGGAATTCAAACTTCCCGACTTGCTGGATAACATTATAATATTGTTTATGATATTACATAGACTTTGTGTGAGAACATAATTTACGCATTGTATAGTATTTATGTTACTCATGTCATATTAAGCTAGGAATAATAAATTTTGAAAAGAAAAAGATAACACGAAGAAGATTTGGGATCATGATTTATTGATATTGTTAGAAGTTTGAATATCTTTGATGTCCACTTCCGCTCAAAAGTTTAGATTCAATAGGTGGCATTTTTTTTTTTTTGTAGTATCAAAATTAATTTTTAGTGAATATACAGTGATTCGAATAAGATTTCTGACACAAGGCTACGGAGTCTAGTTTGGACTAAGAAGATTTCAATCGTGCAACTATCCGGTCACCAGAAACAGAATACTTGAATTTTAATGAGAATGAACGCACATGCCACCAAGAAATCGCAACGATTAAAAGCCGAACATTTTTCAGGCAATACAATCGTCAAAAGTTTAAATGAAACAAACGCAGTTAGATGTTTGTGCTCACACTTGCGATTAAATAAAGTGCGACTAAAAAATCTTAGTCAAAACTCGAAAAAATGATGCACGCACTTAACATGTCTTAACATGTTTTATCGTAAATCTAGCCGTTTTAAAGTTACAGCCTTTCAAACTCATTCGATAAAACGATCATACATTTATTTAATATTAATTTAGCAAATTGAATAATTTTCAAGACGAAAAACCTTTGATTAATAAACTATAAGCCTAAAAATGAAAAATAATTATTTTTGGATGCAAAAACCAATTGCACGAAAATAATGCCTTGAGGTGAATATATTTTTTTTTGGAAGTGTAAACCGAATTTTATTCACCACCTTATTTTTGTATGCAAAACAACAATTGCCGGTTCATTGTTTTGCATGACATTCCATGACAGCAATGATTTGTTTTTGCATGAAACTGTAAACCAACATGCAAACAATTAATATTTCATTTCTTCTCAACTATTTTTGACGTCAGAGAATATTTGCATGGATTTTTTTTTTGCCCACGGAAACTGTAACTCGGCTTAAGAAGTCGAACCAAAGCTCTTCGTAAAAAAATTGTTTTGTCGAAAATTTTTGGTAGTGGCCATTTATTTGTATATATATATACATACGTCTATATCTGACTATTTCCGCCAAAACGGTGAAAAATTGACCATCTCTCCTTTTTATAGTTTTGGTATCGTCTTAGGCTGGGACCAAGGACGTACTTGTGGTTTTCTGCCATTGCGATTAAAAAATAGCATACACTTGTGGTTATCTGTCGCGCGATTATATAATCGCAAACATATACAACGCGTCGCAAGTACGTGCAGATCCATTGAATTTGATTTGATCTATTTGATTTAACGACTAAAAAAAACGCTTAAATAATAAATCTGGTTCCATTTTTTTAATCACTGCGATTGTGTGCATAGGGGAGCATTCACATTCAAAACCACATGTCTCATTTCTTACGGCTAAATAATCGGACTTTGTCATACGGAATTTGTATTAAGTTTAGTTTAACTACATGAATTCTTTGACAGTAAAAATCCACTGAAAATGTAAACTATATCGAACAAGATTAGAATTCCTCATCATTAACCTGAAAATTTTTTTGTTGCCCGATATGTAGGACTAAAATCCATAAAAAGAAATTTTGAATAATCAATGATTCAACAAGTCCAATCCTTAATGGGTAATTCATTTCAGTAGTGTGTATATAAGCCTAGGAAAATTAGACACAAAAATGGCAAAACTACGAAAAAATTCCGACAAAGTTGAATTTTGGCAGAGAGCGTTGTTTTGACGTCTTAATCACTTTCTGAAAAGTTCTGTAAATTTGGGCTGGGGCTTAATTTTTAAGGGGGGCCAAAGGGGGTAAAATTCAGTTTTTTCTTAATTTCTCGAAAATTAAAATTTTTTTTTTGAAAAAATGTGAAGGTACAAATTGTACCTTATGTCATTCCACACAAAAAAGATTAACATACTTTTTTTCATAAAAAACAATAGATTCTGAGAAAATCATGCAAGAACTTCAAGGTGGAGTAAATTTTGTCAAAAAATGTATAAGAAATTAATTAATCGATAAGGGGAACACCGCCATCTTAAAAAAGAAAGTGATTTGGTTTTTGTTCAAGGTAATTGTAATCGACCCTATAATCAATTACAAAATGAAATAATAACAACACAACTCTGGGTACGAGTATATTCAGAAACTAAACGAAATAATTATTTTATACAAAATAAAATTTAACTTAATTTCGCCGGGAGCACTTAGAACTTATTACCTTAAACGTTGCCGATCGATAAAAGCTATCGACTAAACTTGGAAAATATGTAGATGTAGATTGAACGAAAAAAATAGCGCAAATCAATTTTGTGTAGAACTACATAAACTACTATCTTTACTTTACCTTCACATTTTTTAATCAAAGAATTTCATCCCCGTAAAAATTTAAACCAGGGGAAAATTGGACAACAAAAGACGTCATCCGATCAAATTTCCGCCCGCTTTTTTAAAAAAGGTCATCTTTCGTCGAAAGATTTCAAAAAAGTTGTAGGTTGTGAAATGTGTTATAATTCTTTCATAAAAACCTTTTTCCACGCCAACTTTTAGGGCGTTTTTGGCAAAAATGTTTGTTTTACTAATTTGTATGAATACAGAATTAATGGCCAACATAGATGTAAAGAACAAAATATATTAAAATGTGCCTCAGCCCACCTTTGAGGGCTTTTTTGAAAAAAAAAAATTTATATCAATATCAACACGCTTGATCATATTACTTGGATCTAAACAATAAGGAGAATATTGTTTCAATTCGTGTAAAAATTTTATGATTTTCACAAATTTGCTCAAAAATTAAAGAGGAAAAATCAATATTATTTATTAAATATATGTGTTACCGAAAATGTATTAAATCTGGTATTTTATATAATTCCTAGGAAATGTAAGTTTACAATGCCAAAATGAAATGTGTGAATACATTTTTTCTTCTAATATTTCCTAGGAATTCTGTACATTTCCTAAGCAGCAATGGAAATTGTAAATATTTCCTAGGTTTAATACATTACCGGGAATTTATCGAAATGTATGTAATAAACGCGAATAAACAGTGAGGCATGTATGAGGGGCCATGCTGCCCACCTGCTTGGGTTCACTATAGGATTTGGAGTATGTAAAATTTCTGCATTTATAAGTCGCTAGGACGTTATTCGGGCAAACGTGATTCGGGAAACTGAATTTCGGGCAAACCGTTATGTTCCCTTTCTATGGTATAATATTAATTTAGCACATTTCCTGGCATGATTTAGCAATTGTATTTAACACCTAGGAAATGTATACATCTCCTAAAAAATATGTGTTTTAAATAATCTTTTACAAATCATTTTTTACATTTCCTAAATAAGCTTGTCATTGTATACATTTCCTAGAAATTGTATATAATTCCCAAGTTTCATACATTTCCGGTAACATATGTACATAAACTATCATGGAAAACTGTGAGGATGACAATTTTCATTTTTTCAAAAATACACGAAATGAGAAAAAACAAATTATGCATTACTTTCAATAGCGGTTTTAATAAATAATGTAATGTTTTCTTATAAAGAAAATTATCTTAAAACATTACTCTTTTATTTCCTTTCTTTAAAGTAAACTTTAAAAAAAAGACCAAAAATGGTTGACCCGCAATGTCAAATGTTTAGATTTTCGTATTTAAAAAAATTTAAAAATTCTCAACTTTGCGACGCGTCTGACTGCCCACAACTACTTATTTGAGAATAGAATATTTGATACCACTTTGTTGTCCAACTATCGCAGTCAATAATTGCATCAAAAAATAAGTTTATTTGACCTTGATAATTGACCTTTTGTTCTAAAGGAGAAACCACTGTGGCCCTGTCCATACTAAGCGTGCTTTTAAAAAATGTTTAAGACGTCAAAACGATGCTATCCACCAAAATTGAACTATTTTCAAATATTTTTGGTGTTTTGAAATTTTTCTTTTTTTTTTAGTCTTTTTTATTTCTCATGATCAGGATATACACTTATCTGTTAAACCCGAATTTTTAGTATCATAGACTGAAATTTTATTTCATTGGATTTTTAATTAATTTATGTACATACTTACATACATATGTACCAAATGTTATTCTAAGTTGTACAGTTTTTTTCAACAATTATTTATCAAATACCTATACATTCAATAGATATTATTACCCTCATAAATCTAGTTACCAGAAAACATAAGAATCTCCTATTACCCAACCAATATGCAGTTAAAAAAAAAAATGACATCAATACCATCATTAGTCTTCCTTGTACGTGCTCGACGATTTGTATTATGATCTTTTTTTTAACAGGTCGTTTAAAATGGATAACGTTAACCGAAGGAGAATACCACAAATGTCCCTTAGCATGCACACCGAAGAAAAACCTTTTTTCGTTATTTGTAAATTTATTTTAACACGCATACGATTGATGTCCATGTAAATTTTGGAGTATCACCAATTCCACAAACTACAGACACAATTTAACAATCGAATATTTCCAAGAAATCAACCTGCAATGCAAAACAATAAACTGCACAGCACATTCAAACATATGTGAAGATGAACATCAAATGGTCAGCATAGACATACGAGGCAGAGGCATTAAATGTTTCTATCGATTTTCGAATCCATAGATATGCCCCTCACATAGCACAGGAGCAATCTAACTCTATGTATGACATAAAATGAAAATAAGAACACAGTCACCAACCAATGATGGCAAACAACAGAATACTTTGCTGTGATACGATTATTATACATATTTTGTAATTTGAGAAAAGAGTGAACTTCATGACCAGAATGATGATAACTCTACAGATATAAGTCCAGACATATCAATCATAAGGGTTTTGTTCCTCGGCCCTTGGGAGTTGAAAAAAAAGTATTAAATATGCAACCTGCTACAGAGAATTTGGTGCACTCTCTTCTCTCTCTCTCTCCTTCTATTTGAGTTGACTAATAAGAACATTCAATTTGTAAATGCTAATCTGCATTCTAATTGGATATTGTCATTTTACTTTAGTTTGTAAGCCTTTTCGAAACTTGAAGCACTTTTTTTTCTAATTCAACCTTAGGCCGGTTTTTTGCTTGTTTCCATTGAGGATAATCGGGCATCACAAAGTAGGTACTGAAGTTTAAGTTAAGTGGATAGTGGACAGGGTAGTTACAAAAAAAAAAAACAAGTCAATGCCAATATTTATTTGAAAGTATTTGCAGAACCTATTTTTTATATGTAGTTTCAACAGGAAAATTTGGTCGGTACCTATTAATTTTTTTTTTTACTAAATCGATAATTCTACTGCATGTTGAACATGATGCATACAATCCCAGAAGCATAAATATGCAAATTAAATATGCTGGAGGTGATAAGTTAATTTGATAAATCTTTCGATAATACTCGTATTATAGTGTTTTCGATTGAAAAATCGGAGTATTTTTTGCACTTCATTTGCCATTGCACTGCTCCAAAAGCCTTTTTAATAATGTAATGTTTTCGAAGTTTTTTGCTGTCCCCATTTTCAAGTTAAAGTAGACATGGAGCACACACATTCACAAAGTTGTGTCAAATTACTTGTCAGAAGAGATGAATGCTTGAAAGAAGCCATTTTGTTAATTTGTCACACTCGGTCGTGTGTGTGGAAATTTGACAATACCATGTTTTTCTATTTATTTGTAATCGAAAAGGAGTGGGAAATTGAAAAATGCAATCGAAAACAACATTAATATGCAGATTTTCAACACACAACATCTTATTTTAAATTTTTGAACCTTCATGTTTCTGGCATGAATTAGATGCTAGGTATCTAGGGCGAGTTTTCACTACAAGTGCTAAGCTCCTCAATTAATGATCCAATTTGGGATACACAAAAAAAAATTTTTTTCATGACAACACAAATGACTAAAATCATTGCTCATTAGAATGTCCGGAATACATTGTTTCAAGATCATAAATTTGGAACCAAAAATATTCATTTCAAACTGATGGAAGAAAAATATCACAAAGAAAAATCATGAAGGAAAATATTTTTGTCTGTAAAAATTTTAAGCTGATTTTAGAACAGTCAAACTTGGTACTGACATCACAAAAATTTGTAACAGGCTGGACTTTGCTTTTTTGTTTTTATAGTCGAAAGTTTATACTGCAGAGTTTGATTTATTTTTTTATATAGCAAAAAAAAGTATTCGAAAAACTACTCTTAAAAAGGCTTAGAAGAAAGAAGAATTATTGTTAGCCATGAGTTTGCATTTAGAAATAAAAATTGAAAATTTGCAATTACATGCAATTGTAATTGATAATTTCAATTACAAATTACATTTTACTCAAAAACAATTACTTGATTTAATTAAATGTAATTGGAAAAAAGTAATTGAACAAAAAAAGTAACTGAAAACACTGTAATGATTACTTTTTTGTAATCATTACACACAAATGTAATTGATTGCACAAAATGTCAATAACATTTAACAGGATGTAAAGGAAATAGCTAGTTCACTTTTCCGGGATAAAACCTTTATAACGATTTACAGTGTATGTCCATCCGCTTAACATAAACTTAGCAAATGGAACGGAAAGATTTTTCCTTCACATCTTGTTAAATATAATTGATATTTTATGCAATCAATAACATTTTTGTGTAATTTTTACAAAAAAAAAGTAATCATTATAGATTTTTTCTATTACTTTTTTGTTCAATTACTTTTCTCCAATTACATGTAATTGTAATTGGAAAGAGTCAATTACTGATTGCATGTAATTGTTGTCAATTAAAAAATGTAATAATTACTACCCGACTCTGGTTACGAACTAACTCTTAGAATACGGTACGATCAAAATTACTCGGAACTCAAGAAAATTGAAGCCGGTGTACCACAAGGAAGTGTCGTACGACCAACCCTGTATCTGTTATATACAAGGGATCTTCTAGTGGACATCAACGCTGTCATGGCCACCTTTGCTGATGATAATGCAATATTGGTACCAGATAAATCCGTTACGAAAGCTACACAAAAACTGCAAAATGCAGTCAAAAAAGTCAGTGATTGGACGTAAAAATGGCGTATCAAATCAAACGAAACAAAATCGAAGCATATAAACTTTACAAGCAAAAAAAATAAACAATGTTCCAATTATTATAAATAGTACAGCAGTACCTTACTTCAATACTGCTAAATACCCTGGAATGTAAAGCTTAAATGGAAAGAGCACATCAAAAAGAAAAGAGAAAAACGAAACTTGAAATACAGAAAAATGTACTGGAACTCTGACCAATCTATCCGGAACATTTTAATGTTATATAAGCAAGTATTGAAATTTATTTGGACATATGGCATCCAACTATGGGGCTGTATAAAGAAAACAATTGCTGAGCCCATCCAAAAATTCCAAAGCAAGGTCCTTCGTGGAATACTAAATGCCCCTTGGTATATAAGACATAGCGATCTACATAGTGACCTTCAAATTGAAAATGGAAATGGAAAAAACACGCTGTATCACAAAATCAACGACTACAAAGTCATTCCAACTCCAAAATGGAGACCGTCTTATATGTACAAGACAATGTTTGGAGATTAAGAAGAACCAAGCCTCATGAGCTCATGGTCTAAAAGTGAGAAAGATTTTGAGAAAGTGTTAAAATTTTACACTTCCCCCAATGTGATTTAAAAATTAAGAAAGAAAAATCATTTGTGGATCTTTCATAGATTGGTCCTGATTTCCAAAGTACTCGGTACCTATTCTTACCGAGTGTATTTTTGATGATTTCCATCGCATACAAAAATGGCCCTTTGTCATTTGCCGTAAGAATGAAAACTCCATACAATCTAGACAAGGTTTTTTTATCCTCATACCATACTAAAAAAAAATAGTTTTTGATTTATTTATTAAAAACTTAGGAAGATATAATAAATGTATGTAATTTTTTTTCAAACGCCAAGCACAGAATTTTGTCTTCCTCATTCTTATCAGTTTGTAAAATCAAAACAAGGATTTAGCTTCTTTTTTTTTTTTAAACCAAAGCGTAAACCAGAATTAAACAGCTGCTATGTGGTATATTATTACTTAACACAGCTCATGCATTCTAATTTGAGATCTCCTGGTGGTGTCGCCATCTAGCTGTGCAACAACAAATTATTCTAGTTTTCGCATCAACTAATCAAATATGTAGCCCATGAAGTTTGAAAATTGCATTGAAACAAAAATAAATGCTCAGCAAGCCATACCCATCTAAGAGTTCATTCACACTCGACACTGACAAAGTGTCTAGAATGTAGCTGCAAACGTACATAAATACATGCAAAGCTATAGAAATGAACTGAGCTTGTGGCCGGCAAGTGCCACAACCAGAAACATAGCTCGCTACTGGTTGGATGATTATAATGATGTTTCTGGTCTTGTGGTACCGCTTGGCGAATGATGATGCAGGTCGCACTAAACATGTTGATCCAAAAAAAAAAGGAACTCTGATACCGGCTAAGCGTATTTTCGGATCGGATTTGTTAAAACAGGTTAATCAAAAAAAAGGAACAAAACATGAAGAAAATAAAATGAGGGCATTATTTATTTTATTTATTGCATTTTTGTTGTGATGACATAATATTTTTTTCCAAATTTTGTAGCGATTTTATAACCACATAAAGGCCAAGTTTCGCATTCGTAAAAAACGGAGTTTTAATCAAATATGTATAATATTACGATTTACAATAATGACACAAAAAAAAGTGGGTTCATAATCTTGTAGTGGGAAAAAGAAGACAAAATAAGTTGGTTAATTTATAGCAATGTTTAGAAAAGTAATGAAAATCGATACCCTACCCTAGTCCAAATTTGTAGGTACTGGGTCATAATTTTCCAAAAACCTTTGTTATGTAATTATTAATAGTTTCTTAAGAGAAAAAAAGTACATATGACTGAGTCATCTTTCAAATGTTGGCACTTCGTATTAAAAAAAAAAAAAAAATTACGATACTAACCTCGGCAAGTTATTTAAAAAATTGGCCCCTTTTTGTTAAGATTTGAAAATGCTACAACACAAGCTCATTAGTTCACTTCATACCATTTTTACGTGAATTTTCCTTTTTTTGTATTCATCGGTAATATGGTAATGTGCATAAAAAAAAGTAAGTAAATACCCAAATGATTCCTTGAGTTATAGGGATTTAAATAAATAATAAACGCGTGAAGTATGTTAAGTTTTTATAAGGAAAACAATGCATTAGTTTTATTTTTAATAATAATGTTTGTTTTAATTTATTGCTATTGGATACTGATCTTCTTATCAGTTATTTTGGAATTAGGGTTTTAACAGTTACTGTAATTTTTTAATTCTTATCACTTATTTAGCAACAGTTATCCTGAATAAGTCAGATGCAAATTTGAGACGGTTGATTTTAAAACCTTCTGGGATTTGTAACCCTCCAATATCTACTGGTACACTAATTAATTTTTGCTCAAAAAAAATGAATTCATGTCTTCTGGGCAGTGATGAACAACTACTAGGTTTATTCCATTTAAGGATTTATACCCGGTATTTACGCAAACGGGTAAAAATGAGGGTATTTTTATTTTTTTAATGTAAGTCTATAATTTTATTCCCAAAAATCGAATGACCTTAATCGTAAAGATCCGATAAGTAGAACAGGAGCTATGATTTTTTAATGAATTTATTTCGATCAATTTTTTAAACAGAATCCATTGTTTTTATAAAAACAAATCTTTAAAAAAAAACTATAGCACCTCTGCTGTATGGTCGATGATAAAACAGAGAAATTTTAAGATACGAGTGAGGTATTAAATGTGGTTTTTAGGTTTTCAAAATTGTAAAATTTTTCATCAACTTTTTTAATTTAGAATGAAATAAATCGATTTTTGGGGGGACATTTTTACTCTTTTAGTATGAAACTTTTTGCCCCTTTTCAATGTAGCCTGTTATGTCAGCTTTTTTCAAACCACTTAATCTTGAAGATCAGACTAGTAAAACCGGAGCTTTGATTTTTTAAAGCCATTCATATCAAATTCGAATAAAAACATTTGATGTACTAGAAACTAGATAACGGGATCTTCCACGCTGGTGGATGGTCGTGGATAATGGTCCAAGCAGGTAATATCATTATTAAATTTTTGGTTATGGATTTAAGGAAAAACAAAGTAATCCATGGATGCAGTGAGGATTTATGAGCTCATAATGTATAGCATCCCCAATATAACCGCTATTCCCACTTAACGGCATTTGGGGAAGTTAATCATTTAATTTTAATTTGAATCAAAAATACTTTTAGATAGTACATTTATCAACGCCTCACACTCATCCCCTAAGAAGATAATCTCAAAAACCATCAAGAACGCATTAAAAATTTCGGTTTCAATATCTTTGGTTAACTGTATTTTAAAATTCCAAAATTCACACTCAACATTAAAATCTATAAACTCTTGCAGATCTTCAAATTTTAGATTTTTCCATTCACCTATTAAAAAGATACAAATTAAAAACAGTTTTAAAATTTAAATACCCGTCATAAGGTAGGTATTTACCTTTTTTGGGTATATACCCGGTATTTACCCATTAATAGATAGGGACCGGGTAGGTAACCATGCTGATTACTGCTTCATGCTTGACATTTAGGCCAAAGAAGTTCTTATATATCAAACAATAATATTTTACGCATATAAGAAAAACTACACCTTGTCTTTTTTCGTATAACCGTTGTTTTGGATTATGCGAAAAACATTTTTGAGATTTTCAGGCTTTCTTACATCCGTGTTGTACTATATATAGTTTTTATCAGACCACAGTCAAATTCTACCGAAGTAAAGCTGAAAAATCAATCGATTAAGAAAATTCTGAACATTTCGAAAATTGTAACATTAATTTTTTGACACAAACATAATATTTTGTTCTTAAAATAAGTTAAACGATCAAAGCTGACATGATTCTGGAGCAGAAAATAAAATCTGAAAAATTTCGATTTTTAAAAGGTTTTTTAGTCCATCGGGACCATAGCCATACTTCAATGGAATTTGACGGTCGATGGCTTGACAAATGGACAAAAATCTATATTTTAACGTTAATATAATATTTCGTTCCAAATGTTACTCAAAGCCCTAAAATCATATGATTCTGGAACACAAAATTAGATCTGTAAAATTTCAATTTTCTAGAAAAAAAAATTCTTATTTTTTTTAAGTTTTTAAACCATCAAGATCATAGCTATCCTTCCATGGAATTTGACAGCTAAGAACAGAAAACTTTATTCGTTTCAAATGACATCCAAAAATCGCAAAATCATGATTCTATAGCAGAAAATTGAATCTGAAAAATTTTGATTTTCCATCGAGATAGTAGTCATCCTTTAAGGGAATTTGGCCAGTTAATGGCTTGACAGAGGGACAAGATAGAAACTATATTTTGACGTTTACATAATATTAAGTTCTAAAAATCACATGATTCCGGAGCAAAAATTTCAAACAAAAAAAAATTTCGATTTTTCAGACAAAAAATGCGGTCTTTTAACCTTATCACGAATTAATTTTCGTAACCGGAAACTTGTACGAACCACGAAAAAAGCATCAACAAATCCGTTTGTAATGGTAATTTGTATGAGAATTTTCGGGATTCGTAGAAAGTTTCCGATAACAATGGAATTCGTGCTAGGACGTGCATGTTTGCTTGTTTGTTTAAATTTTATATAATTTCAATTACTGACGTTCACTGTAAATCAATTTTAAAATTTACTGTTTCATTTTTCTTTGTTCAAAATTGATAGTGAGAGAATTTATACTTCAAAACAGATTCCTTACAACAATTAAATTAAAAAAATTTGAAAGGCTATAAATGCTAAAGTTTTTTTTGTAAATACATAATAAGTTTCCCAGTCATCATTTCTTTTTTTTTTTTAGAAAATTGGCCATCTTGCCTAAACGGGGTAAAATAAAAACCCCTTCGCTTGTTTAAATCCAATTTACACGCTCTAGAGTTTTGATGTCGTTTATGTAAAACACCCTGTGTGAAAGAATATGCGGGGTAAAAAATTGAATTTAATATAAATAATATTTGTTACGATTTTGAGAAAGAATTGAATTTATTATAAATAATATTTGTTACGATTTTGAGAAAGAATTGAATTTATTATAAATAATATTTGTTACGATTTTGAATCCATAAAATGTGTCACATACCTGAAAAGAAAAACAAAAAGTTTTTAAATTAAATTTTGTAAAAAAAATACATTGCATTAGTATTTTAATTAAAATAGGAGAAGCAATGGACTAGAGGTTTACAGAGATCCTTTGTTTCATTGAACTCATTCTTGAAAGAATAGAGAACAAATTAACGCCTAACACTTCGTTTGATACAAGAATTAAAGCAATGAAGTAGATGTTCTGTTTCCTTAGTTCGTTTGATAACGTCGTCATTACAAAAGGAAAATTAATCAATACAAATTAAATTACATTATCTGCAACAAACCAAAGCAGTCTTTCACTATTCAACTCAGGGTCTTTTCTAGTCTTGAGTTATACAGGTATTCTGCACCATCAAAACAGGAGTCGGAAGTTCTATTTGATAAGGAATGTTCAATCGCAATTAGTCATGTTTGAAAAACAAATTAAAGCGAATAATTTATTTTCTTTAAACTGCATCACGTTTGTCAAAAAATTGAAACAAAAAGCACTTATTTCAATTATCAATTATGTTTAAGATTAAAATTAAGTAAATAACAGAACCGTAAAAAACCTTTTATGTCAAAGTTAAAGTTATTTGGTAAGTTTTACTCCGATGAAATTTAGCTTAAGCTACTGGTGCATTTGTATTTGCTACCATTGTAACTAAATAGCTGTCTAAAGCGTCTCGTCAAGGCCCTGAAAAGGCTTCGGTAGAGGCAATCTAGACGAAGAAAACTTGTCAAACTAGTGAGGCCCTTGCTAGAAAAAACTTATTGGATAAGTCTTTTTATTACATCACTAATACCCTTTATATAACAAAAACAAACAAATATTTTATGCCCATCATACAATAGTCAGAAAAATTAAAGAATATAGTTTTTCGGCTAGCGTGTTGGACGGACTGGTAATCAGAAGATCGGAGAATCGAATCCCAGTCCATACACTTTTTTTTTTTTTTCTCTAGGCAAAAGGTTACCTTACAGTCAAGGCCTTAGAGAAAATCGATAGCTACCCTTGCTAGACCCTTGCTAGACCCTTGCTAGTATCAATGGTAAATTTTTTAGGGCCTCGATTATTAGATAGATTATTTTCCAGGTGGGTTCTTTCGAAACATAATGTTCTCTCCATTTACAATCATATGTAAATGTTCAGATTAAGACCAAAACAAACAAAGTTAATAAATGCAATATAAGTTCTAAATTTGCAATAATACAAGTTTTGATAAAGTTTTCTATTGATATGTAAATGATATAGACTTGAACGAAAATATTAAAACTTGTCCATATCTCTCATAAGTATATATTTTTGTTTTGAAAGAACCATGAAAAGAAATCAAAAGAATAGATACGAGAATAAGTAAAATGAAATTAAAAAAAAAAAAATATATTCAAATTCAATAAAATATTACTTTTTGTTCGATTGTGTTCTTTATGTTCTAAGCGGTCTACTTAACAGTAGGGCTTCTCTCGGGGTTAGTTTGTAACTTAACACTGAGACTGAATATTTTCGAAAGGTTAGCCACAACCTTATCTGATGAAAGATTATCAGTTTGTTATTACTCAAGTTAAGGTCTATGATAACCCCTACACCATCTGTTCTAACTTCTTTTACTTTTACATTACACTATTGTAAGATTACCAACCCTATTACACTGCCCAGTGAGTCGTTACTCCTTACTTACAATTTACATTATGCATTATGGCTTATGGAATTTGAATAAATTGCAACAGAATTGCTACAAAAATAAAGGAAAGTTGAAAATTACTGAACAAAAAAAAATAATAAAATAATAATTTGTATGCAAGTCGCTTTTAACGAGCATTTGCAGTATATGCATTCGTGCATATGCAGCTGTATGTTTCAATATGGAAAATTAATAGTTCAACGGATGCTATGCTGAAGAATTGTATATGTACATAATCATTGCAAGTGGTCAATGCTCTGCTCTGACTTGAACATAGCAATATTAGCTGAATGCTTAAGGCATTAATCGCTATTATGATAAAACCACTCTTTTACATGTTTACTATAATAACATTGGCGATAAGAGTAAAGGTTATCGTTTGCAGTGATAAAAATAAGAATATTATATTTCTTAGCTACAACAATTTTAATAAAAAAGCATAAAGAATGAATGCAACGACGAAATGGATATTTCTTTTATTACGTTTTACTTTGGCTTAAAAATTTTGTTATATAATTCAAGATAATGGTGAGAATATAATAAAAAAAAATTTAGTATTTTAAAACAAAGAAAGAAAGCAAGATAGGTACAATGAGATTCGTTAAAAAATAAACATTGAACCAGTCTATGGAATATTTACGTCGCAAAAATCATCTTCAAGTTTACAACAATTTTACTTGTATACACTTTTTTCTACAGTTAGTCAAATTCATATTCGTTCTGACTCTATGAATCACTTCACACTTTCCTAATCGTTTTTATGTTCTTTTGTTTAAAGTTTGTGGAACACAAAATCTTCCCACAAAAATGTATTAGGTACATTTCCACAAAATCTGATGAATCAAAACTCTAAAACGAAAAAAAGGGCATTTCTGCTCATTTTAACAAATTTGAGTTCGAACACGAATCCACCCGTTTTTCACAGGAGAAAGAAAAAATATGGGAATATAAGTCGCATGCCATTCTGAAAAACACGTTTTAAACAATTGTTACGACCAATTCCAATCACGTCATTCAACCAGCAAATAAGCCGTCTATTTTGAAAGTAGTCTAAGTGCATTTATTTTTCTAAATTTAAATTTTAAGTTTGCGTTTGAAATAAATAAATAAATTAAAAAATGTATAGTTTTTGTATAGAGCGGCTTTACCAGAGATCAGAAATAAAACTCAATCTTTTGAAAGGTTCTTCAATAACTCTTATTTGTTGTCATTTTCAATAAGTCATTCAATTAACTTTATTCAAAAAAAACATTTTTTCGGTTAAGGTCTGGGGAAAACCTTTATTTAGATTTTTTTTGTTTCGGTCAACCAGTGAGATTTATTACTGAGAAAAAAATAAATCTCATGTGCATCAATCAAAATAATCGTTAGTATCAGAATTGTAAACAACTACATTTTTTGGTTTACACGGGGATCTGTGTTTTGGTTTTCTAGCTAAAGTCTCACTTTGGTCTCGCCTTGAAATTTACACGAAATTTTTATCATTTAAAATATTTGTCCATCTTTTTTCTTTGGTCTCGCTATAGTTTTTTTTTAAATAACATTTTTCAAAAAAGTTAAATTAAGTTAAAAACGTAGTTGAAAGTCCAAACGTAGTTTTCAGTCTATTGGTCATTGTGCTCGTCTCTCTGTAAACGTGCCAAGCCCGTTTCACGGAGATCTGTGTTTTGGTTCTCTCGCCATAGTCTCGCTTTGGTAGCGCATTGACATTTACGAGTGGTTTTTGTCAATAAGAATGTTAGAATATAAAGACAAAAACACTTGTAGTCTTGTTCCACGATTTATAAATTTTTGTATTTTTAGTAATTTGGCCGACGCGTTTTGTCTGGTTAGTACATTGTTAAACCGTGGCCTACAAAATGATCTGTTGAGCTTATAACAATAAGAATGTTTTTCCATCATCTCACTTTGGTCTCGCCAAAGTATTTTTCAAAATTAAATTTTTTTAAGAAGGTTAAAATAACGTGCTTGTGGGCATTTAGAATGGTTTTCCGTCATCTCGCTTTTGTCTCGGTATAGTGTCGCCAGTTTTTTTTTTTGTCAAAATAGAATTTTTCAAATAAGCAAATAAATGTTCACACAAAATACTGCTTTTATTGCATATGAATAGAATGTATTGCTATGCAGCCATCATCGAGAGCATTAATTCAGACTGTTACAACTTGGAAAGGACTAATTTTCGGACCCACGTTTTATGGGGACTTTTCATTTAATTTCAGCCAATTTAAACGGAACCACCTTTTCATAAAAATGGGGGTTTCTTTATCGTAAAGTGAAATGTCGATATTGATCGAAGTTGAAAATGAATCACAATGAAAAAAAATATATAGAAAACACGGTTCAATCCACTTGAATATAGCAAAAAGACCTATAACAGCTGCTTTTCCACAATTGAATTCTTCATTGTCGTTAGACTATAATTTTTACTAAAAAAGTTTTAAAGCTTAAGTAATGCTGTTTATGAAAACAGAATCCCCCTGATCATGACCTTCACGATCGTATCCTCATCGGGTGGTTGTGGAATTTCGACCACATTTCCAGTGATTCTTAGAACCGGTTGTACAAACGTGCGGTTCAAATTTTGTTCCGTGGTTCAAAAATGTTTTGTGGTAGGTACCTGGTGGAGTAATGGTTATTGCGATGGACACTACCACCTAAAAAAAGAAATGTTTTTCCGAGAGACTCAGCCTTATTGTGAGTTTCACCCGAAAAAATATTGCTCCCCCGAGATTTAAAAAAAAAACTTGCGAAAATGTTACCAGTACACTCGGTTGTGACAATTTAAGCTTTCAATTATGATTCATTTCGCCCGAAATGAGTACTTACAACAAAAAAGTAAATTTTTATTTTCCGGTTGAATAGACGAAAAGTGAAATGTCATTTTTTTCGGGTGAAATTTTGTTTACGTGAAACTCAAAATTAGGCTGACTGCTTCTTACGACGAACTGACAAATCCTGCAAGAGTATACCTTTCATGAAAAAGTGCTTTTCATCTAGCCGTTGGATTCGGAAAAAGATTGTGGGTCCCTTCCATTCCTGCCAACAACATGCACACAGGAATGGTTCATAGTTGTTGCAACAAACTGTTGCGTCGCCAAATTTATTTATAACGGGTGATTTTTTAGCTGGTTTGGTTTTGGCAACACTGGTTTTGACAGCTGACGTGTGTTTAGTACCTTGTGTCACTGTCAAACAGCTTCAGTTTGGTTTGCAATTTAACCATGGATCGTCTTACAAATGAACAACGCTTGCAAATTATTGAATTTTACTATCAAAATTCGTGCTCGGTTCGAAATGTTCATCGCGCGCTGCTTCCATTTTATGGTCGGCATTCTCGACCTTCTGAGCAGTCTATTCGGAAGATTGTGACCAAATTTCGCACCAAATTTACTTTGTTGGACATTAAACCACCAACACGTTTACGTACTGTGCGTAGTGAAGAAAATATTGCGGCCGTATCAGCTAGTGTGACAGAAGACCGCGAAATGTCGATTCGGCGCCGTTCCCAGCAGTTAGGCCTTTGTTACAGCACTACGTGGAAAATTTTGCGGAAGGATTTGGGCGTAAAGCCTTTTAAGATACAGCTGGTGCAAGAACTAAAGCCAGCCGACCTACCACAACGCCAAATTTTTGGTGAATGGGCTCTTGGAAAGCTGGCCGAGGATCCGCTTTTTTATCGAAAAATTGTGTTCAGCGATGAGGCTCATTTTTGGTTGAATGGGTACGTAAATAAGCATAATTGCCGCATTTGGAGTGAAGATCAGCCAGAAGCATTGCAACAGCTACCAATGCATCCCGAAAAAGCCACTGTTTGGTGCGGTTTATGGGCCGGCGGCATTATTGGGCCATATTTCTTCAAAGATGATGCGAATCGCAGCGTTACTGTCAATGGTGAACGCTACCGAGCGATGATAACAAACTTTTTTTGCCCGAAATGGAAGTTCTTGACCTGCATGATATGTGGTTTCAACAAGACGGTGCCACATGCCACACAGCACGCGAAACAATGGCGCAATTGCGAGGCGAGTTTGGTGAACAGTTAATTTCACTTTTCGGGCCGGTCAATTGGCCGCCTAGATCGTGCGATTTGACACCATTAGATTATTTTTTGTGGGGGTATGTCAAGGCTAATGTCTATAGGGACAAGCCCGCTTCGATTGACGCACTGGAAGCCAACATCCATGCATTCATTCGTGAGATACCGGCCGATATGTGTGAAAGAGTATGCCAAAATTGGACTCAGCGGATGGGCTACCTGAGACGCAGCCGCGGTCAACATTTGCATGAAATTATCTTTAAACATTAAATTGCAAGGTTCAAACTATCGATTCAAATAAATATTTCATTCATTTCTTCGAATTTTTTGTGTTTTTTTTTTTTTTAAGTTCTAAACCTCTTAAAAAATCACCCGTTATTTCAAAAGTTGTTACTGCTGATTTCGGCGGAATTACTTATGTTCAACGATGTTACTTAGTCAATTTAATGCCTAAACCTTCGTTGAACCTCAGTAAGTTCGCCGAAATGAGTGAGTTAAAATTGCTGAACCACAGAATAAATATTTTTATAGCTGGCCCTAAAAGTCTTTGATGTTGTAATCAATATCGATCCAAGTTGTCTTCTTTTTGGATAATATTTTGAAGTCGTTCCTTTTTTATCAACAAGTGCAATTTTCTGCCGAACTAGTTTATATATAAGCTGCTTTTTGAGTGCGACAACATTTCTTCCTTCCGCATTTTATGTTTTTTTTATTGATCATCGAAAATATTTACTTTTTTTAATTAAGAGTTTTATTAAAAATTCTTACTTTTTTATACTAAAAAACAGGGCTAATAAGACCAAAAAATAATACCATAGTTTTTGTAGAAGCAATACAATAAAAATTATGAAAATAAATTTTAATATTTAACAAAAAAGGAAATAAAATACACGAAGGGGTTACACGTGTTTGCACCAATATGGTTCAAGGAAAGACCTTAAGTGGGTTTAGTATAATATTGAATATGTAGGTATGTATTGGTTAACCAATAGTTTATACAAATATACAGACAAAAAAAAAACAATATAGAAATTTTTGCCCCAAATAGGGCTAAAATATCGTCATTGTTAACCCGCAAGTATAAAATAACAATAACATTCATGCGGTGCAGGCAAATAAAATGAGTTAAGTGGACACCAAATAAAAACTGTTACAAGGAGACTTCATAGAGATACCTATATCCGTTTGTCATGTCTCGACAGTAAAGTGCAAAGCAAATAATGACTTTTTTTGTTCTATGGACAATGAAAAATCAGTCCTTTTTTTGTTTTCAGCCTTTGTTTATTATTCACTACCTCCTTTATGTTCACATAAGCCATATTCTAAAAAATCTTCGATAAAGGATTTGCGACAAAAATGTTCAAATGCACGTACATACATATTTTACTACGTGATAACATATAGCTCTACATAGCAAATATAAATGTGTATGTGGCTCTGCATTAGTCTTAGTCTTAGCCCTGTAATTATCCGGTTTTCAGTATATTCTTCCTGAGCGACTGCAATTTTTCTTCTTTTTTTTGGCTTTCAGACTTTGTGTTTACTTTTTGGTTCAAGGACATTTTGTTGTGTTGTTTTACTAGCTCATACCCTTCTTTTATGGACACTCATCTCATACGCTGCATTTTCTTTTCTTTTTTTTTTAAATTGTTAGTCAGGGTATAATATACTTTTCTTTGTCCATAAAATAGTATGGTATTAAAACAATCGCAACCCTTTAGAATCTGAGGGGGTTTATTTGAAAATTAAGATGAATCACTTGAAAATACTTTTGAACTCTTCCGGGTAGAAGGAGTTTCCATTTGAATAGTCACTCCAAGATAAGCATTTGCTTTAGAAATGAGAGCTCTAGTTTTTTCAGCAAGAATTTTGCTCGACTCTGGATAAAAAGAATGGTTCAAAACAGCTTTTTTACAAGTATTTTTGAAAAATGCTAAGACTCTTTTATATCAGTAATACACACATGGAATTTGTAGCACGTATAAAATAAGTTTATTGATTTCTTGAATTGTAATTCATTAATTAATAACCACGCATTGGTATTAGTATTTGTATTTGTATTTGTATTTGTATTTGTATTCGTATTTGTCTTTGTATTTGTATTTGTATTTGTATTTGTATTTGTATTTGTATTTGTATTTGTATTTGTATTTGTATTTGTATTTGTATTTGTATTTGTATTAGTATTTGTATTTGTATTTGTATTTGTATTTGTATTTGTATTTGTATTTGTATTTGTATTTGTATTTGTATTTTATATTTCAAAGTTAACAAAACTCAACAAGATTTAATCGCAATAAATATATTATGTTTTTGTTTACTAACCACTGAAAAAAGTAATCATTATTGTACCAATTCCAAAGGTAAAAAACGCGAACAAAGTGGAAGATTTCAGACCCGTCAATATGCTGAGCCTCGAAAGTAAAATTATTGCAAAGATTGTGTATAACCAACTACAAAGCTACTTAGAATCCTTTAATTTAATATCTTGTTATCAATCTGGCTTTAGAAAAAATCATAATAGTGAATCACTTCTTAATCTAGTCATCACAAAGTGGAAAATTGACATTCATGACAAGAAAGTTGTAGTGGCAGTGTTTCTAGACTTAAAGCGAGCTTTCGAGACGGTAGATAAATTAATTTTAATTGAAAAACTAAAAATGTATGGTGTGAGAAATACAGAAATCCAATGGTTCAAATCATATCTAGATGATAGAATTCAAAAAACAAAAATGAACCAAGAAATTTCAAACCCTGTTCCTGTACTTAATGGTGTCCCTCAAGGATCTTTGCTCGGTGTATTGCTGTTCTTGGTGTATATCAACGAGCATTTTCCATAATGCTGTTCGTTTTTCAAAACTTGTGCTATTTGCAGATGATGCGTTATTGTTGATATCTGGTAGTAATGTTGATGAATGTATCGAAAAAATTAACTCAGATTTACAAGGTTTGCAAGAATGGTTCGAAAGTAACATGTTAAAATTGAATATAAATAAAACTAAAGCTATGATATTAAATGGTAATACAAATAGAAACATTAGCATAAGCAATCAGAACATTGAAGCGGTTGGTGAAATCAAATATTAAGGTGTTATTATTGATGAAAAATTAAATCTCGATGCTCATGTTAATTACATATGTAAAAAATTATCTAAAAAAATTTACTTTTTGGGAAGAATTAGAAAAAAAATGTCAACCAATACAACTATTAAAGTTTATAATACTATGATAAAGCCACACTTTGAATATTGTTCAAGTATTTTGTTTATGTGTAATAATCTCATGATGAATAGATTGCAAAAACTTCAAAATAGGGCTATGAGAATTGTTTTGTTATGTAATGGATTTACTCCAATAAGAGAAATGTTGTTAAAATTGTCTTGAGTGTGAATCAAAGAATTATGTATAATGCAATTGTATTTGTGTTTAAAATTAAATTCAATATACTTCCCAATTACTTAAATGAATATATAACGTATGTAAGTGATGCACAACCTTTTGCTTTACGAAATGCTAGAGATTTTAGGTTACCTATGTATAGAAATGCAAAAACAACAAATATGGTTCTTCACAGAGGTTTAGATATTTATAATAACTTAACGAATGAACTAAAAATGGAAAATAATTTATTAAGATTCAAAAAACTTTTAATTGAGTATGTTAAAAATAGATTTATTTAGTTTATAGAAAATAATATACTTTGTAATGAATTTTTAAATGGCAAATTTTTGCCAAATAAATATAAAAAAAAAAACTACTTTTATTAAGATTACTTTTTCAATACATTAACTTAGTTAAATTAAAAGTAGTTGACACATGTTAATTAGCAATTGTTTTTTTCCGTTACATTTAATTAGTAAGAATTTCTTCGATAACATTTAAAAGTTGTTTTAAAAAATGTTTGGAGAAATAAGCATTTCTAGTCATTAAAAAGCAAACATTTCGACTTACCAAAAATTAACAAATTATTAAAACCAAGGTACAGAATTAATTTTCAACTCTAGAAATTAATTGTTTTAATGTTTTTTTTAATAATGAAAATAATTTAATATAAATAAAAAAAAAAAATTAAAGCCCACTCAATTGTGCACTATTTTTCACTTTCATATAAAGTTATAAATGAAATACCAAAGCGAACGACGAGATCAGAGCAAGACATGAGTAATTTTATCTTAATTTTTCTTGTTTAATATGCAGAGATATTATTGTGTTTGCCTATTTTTGTGTCTTTACAAAATTTCTTTGTTCAAGGACAACATGTTTCCTACGTCTTCTATGACACTCATAAAGCAAAAAGTAAATATTAAAGATGCAGAAAATGTGGGATGTTGAAAAACAAGTTTTGTGTTGTAAGTAATCTGTCATGTACTTGTACCTATAATATGCGTTGTCCTCATGTTTAAAAAAAAAAATGTTAACATACCAAAGGCAGTAGCTGGATTTGTTTACACGACCAGTGTGAGCAAAGGTTTTGAAGAAAGGGAAAATCAGATGTGTTTAATCAGAAGGTGATATAAAAACAACGATGACAATAAATTCACTAAATATAGGGTCAAATAGATGAGATAGAAGTCTATTTAGATGGCTTCGGTTAATCAGTTAAACCCAGTTCCGGGATGGATACCCGCCTGGAAAATGACAAGTTTAGTCAAGGTTCTGAAAAGGCTTCGGTAAGGGCAATCTAGACAAGGAAAACTTGTCAAATACTAGTGAGGCCTTGGTAGAAAAAACTTGTTCACATCACAAATAATCCATATACAGGGTGGCGCACCAATTGTGCTACAATAAGAAATTCAAATAACTTTTTTGTTAATCGATGTATTTCATTTTTTTTTTTTTATTGGTTAGAAAATTAAATTTTATTTTAAATACTCGTAGTTAGTTGTTTTTAAAGATTATAGACCGCATATGACCTCCACGCTCTCCCACGCATATGCGACACCTGATCAAAAAATTATTCATTGCGGCCTGAAGAGTTGAACTTGGGATCGCCTCAATTATTGTCGTTATGGACTGCTTTAATTCAGTTAAATTCCTGGGCTTCGTTTTATACACCTCTTGCTTGACATATCCCCATAAAAAGAAGTCTGGTGCAGTCAGGTCAGGTGACCTTGGGGGCCAGCGAAGAGTGGAGTTCCTAGAAATTAATTTGTTTGCGAATTTTTTGTTTAGCTCCGCCATAACTGGTCTGGCTATATGTGCAGTTGCTTCATCTTGCTGAAACCAAACGCTGTTGAATGGTATACGTCTTCGGCGCAGTTCTGGGTAAAAAAACGCCTTCAACATCTTTAAATAACGGTCCCCATTGACAGTAACGGTTACACCGTTTTCTTCAAAGAAGTACGGCCCGACAATACACCTTGATGAAACTGCGCACCACACAGTGACTCGTTCTGGGTGCAGTTCCGTCTCATGGAGCATTTCTGGATTAGACTTATTCCATATACGGCAATTTTGCTTGTTTACATTGCCATTAAGATCAAAATGGGCCTCATCAGACATGAACAAACAATTGATCAATGTGTTGTCTTCTTTGGCCATTGATATCATTTTTTGGCAAAATTCCAGGCGAACAGGCAAATCCTGAGGGTTTAACTTGCTAGTAATTTGGACTTTGTACGGAAACAAGTTTAAATCGTCATGAAGTATCAGTTGTAATGACCGTCTACTAACTCCAATTTGCCCCGATAAGTTTCGGGTCGAAACGCTCTGATTGGCCTGTATTGCAGATGCTACTGCTGCGATTGTATCCTGAACCTGAACATTGGCATCTCGATGGTACGGCCTTCGTGCGATGCTTCCAGATTCGGCAAACATGTTTACAAACCTCATAATGGTCCATCTACTCGGGGGATTACCGCCAAACTCCCGCCTAAATTCCCTTTGGACGGAAATGACGGACTGCAAAGCATGGTACCGTTGCACTATCCAAATTCTTTTCTCCGTATCCCAAGCATCCATTTTTATAAATCTAAACAGTAACCAACAAAATTAAAAAAAAAAATAAGCCGATTACTC
The DNA here is from genome assembly GCA_946251815.1 of Dasysyrphus albostriatus. Classification (NCBI taxonomy): domain Eukaryota; kingdom Metazoa; phylum Arthropoda; class Insecta; order Diptera; family Syrphidae; genus Dasysyrphus; species Dasysyrphus albostriatus. The sequence goes on from OX276335.1 coordinate 182,632,248, forward strand.
ACACAGAAAAAAAGTTATTACGTTTTATTTTTGTAAAAATATAAACAAAAAAAAATAAACAAAAAAATATTCACTACCCAGCATACAATAGTTAAAAAAAGGCCCTAGAAAAAATCGAAAGTGGCCCTTGCTTGACCCTTGCCAGCATCAAAGTTAAACTTTTTAGGGCCTCGTTAAAAACCAGTTATTCTTCCAGGTAGGTATTTTGAGTTATAAAAACCAGTCACAGCTAAGGTTAAGTTTGAATCGCCGTGAAGGACAAGTTTTTCTATATAAAAATGTATATATACGAATTATGTTGTACTCCAACAATTGATTGTTTTAGCTTCGAATTGGGTTCCCACCTTTTTATGTCAAAAAAACAAACCATCAGTCAACCACAAGACAAACACCAAAATTGCTGCCTATTAAGTTGGGTTTAGGCTTTAGGTATGTTATGAAAGTCAGTTGTGTTCCAGTTGTCATAATGTGCATTGGGGTGGAGCGTCGTTGCATGGAGAAAAATAAAGTTATTATATAAGTTTCGAATACTTCCAGTTTGTTGCAATTTAGTCGATAGAAAAATTTTCCATTTTCCAAAAAAAAAAGTTTTTAGTCTTCTACCTCAAAGTTTTGACCAATTCGGTTTTTTTTTTGTTGTTAAAATTAAGATTATTTCACAAGATTGAAATCCTACAAATCTAATGATTCTTTATTTAAAAAAAAATACAAACTATTAGATATAATGTTATTTATGACAAAAAATAATCACAAACTTATAAATAAAACTTGAAGTTTATAATTAACAGTTTTTGTATGTTAAAATGTGCCAAACACATAGATTTCAAAAGGGAATTGATCAGAGAGGAAACAATATATTGGACAAATTTTAACTGATTTAAAGGAGATAAGTTCTTTCAGAAAGTTTTTTTTTTTTAAATATTAAAAAAAAAATCACCTCTTGTGCTACATAACCTCAAAAATAGCTTAAAAAAAAAAGACTTATAATTGTTTTTTTTCCACCGGATATTTCGAAAACCCTAACTTATAGCCGAAAATGGATGATGGATTTGAGTTGGGCTTCCAAAAAAGTTTTAGGAACCAATCCATTTGTAAAAAAAAATATCACCTTTCGTTACTACAAAATCTCAAGAAAAAACAAAAACAAAAAAACGTTTTTGGTCATTTTTTAACGGAAATATCTCAAAAACACAAGTTAATGGCCAAAAACTGCTTGGTTGATTAGAGTTAGGCTTCCAAAAACAGTTTAGAAAACAGTCGCCCGTACTAAAATGTTTATTAAAATGTTGTTTAAGCATTTTGAAACTTGTCAAAATACTCGTACTTTTTTCCCTTACATCTTTGAAATGTATATTGTATTTTAAAATCGAACTTATGTATGTTTTTTGAAAGCGCAGGAAATAACGAGTAGTTCTATCAATAAAAAGAAAGAAATAAAACATGTAATTTTTTATTTTTAATACTTTTTTTCGATTTTTGTAGCTCGGCCTGAAATCGCACGTACTTGCTCTTAAATTCAAGTTGCTAGGAACTAAGAACCTTTAAAATATCAAAGTAATTATAGAAAAAAAAACATAAAAAAGCATTTAAATCGTTCTTTTAACTGTATAAACACCTAGTAAAATCACAGAGCTCAAAAAGAAGAATGCCATTCGATTTGACTACTTAAAAAAATAAGAATATATGCTAAACAAATAATTTAAATAGATAGTTGAAAGCGATTTTCTTAAAAACTAACACCGGTATTCATAAATGCATATATATATTTAGTCAGTGAGTTAAATGTCAAATCTTACCAATAAATCAAAGTTCAAGGCAATAAACAAACTTACAAAAATAGGTACATTAAACGAGTAATTAAGTTAAAAATATTTCTGTCTTTGTTGCCAAAAACTAGAGATAAAAGCAAACAAACGCTATTGACACCAATGCTTGTTACAATTTCAAATGAGAGAGTGTATGTGCAAAAGTTCACATTCTGTGAGAAAGTATACATATGTGCAGTCCTTGGTAACAGCAGAGTTCTTGTTGATTGTAGTAGATTTTCGTTAAGATTTAGAACTTAACGTAGATTAGAAGTTCATATTTTTATTGATATGAAATTTTAATTCGTGAGCTAACTCCAGATCGTCGTTTTAGTTAATTTGTGAATTAAAAGATATCTAAGAAATTTTTATTGATAGGGCTGTTAATCATAAAAACAAAAATTTTGGTATGGGGTATGACAATTTTGAATACATACCTATTTAAACACGTTTTTAAACCTTATTTCATTATTATTCATCAATCCGTTTTTGAAATACTGAATTTTCACTTTTTTTTCTCCAAAACTCCAAAATCATTTTTTTTTTTAAAAAATTGAGATGCAATGTTATTGACATTTGAAAGGAACTTTTGCTTAAAAATTTTGACGTTTTAATAAATTCCTCGAGAACGACTTAAAACAAAAAAGTTGGTGAGACCTTACCTTTTTATAGGAAATTGAATAACCTTCCTTTTTTGTGAATAACATATTTTTATAGGATTTTAACTTTCTGAGTTACAGAGTCGAACAAAAAATAGGGACCATTTTCCTGATTTTTCAAAGCTTTGAACTGAGGTAGAGGACTAAGAAAAGAATATTTACGTAAATATGCAACGTTCTTACGGAAAAAAAATTTGTTCACTCCACCCTTATGTACAATGGTTAAGCCCCTTGATTTAAATTCATTTGCAAAAGTTACTCAATGAAAAATAAAAGTAAGTACATACATTAGTATTTACTTTGTCTGAAGAAGCAAAACAACAACTAAAACTCTCAATTACATTACCAATTCTCAGCGTCGCGTCGCCATCGTGTCGTTCACACTAAATTTTATAACTCATTTGTTCTTAAATTTTCATTTTTTTTTTCACTTTCACTGTTCGTGCTCAAGTGATCCAAATGTAAGGTAAGCAATGCCGGGCTGTTTTGTGTGTTGTTCAAGTGCCGGCTTTTTTGCACAAACGTGTTGGCGAAGTAGGCGACGGAAATCTCGCGGGTACATTATTACCCCCGGGTAGTCACTCTCGCTATTGACGATGAAACCAACAAAACACAAACATATTTAGACCATGTGGTTGGTTGTGTTGTGGTTGTTATGAATTAATTTTTATCATTGCTTTTTTTTTTTTTTGAAAAAATCTGCAAATGAGTCACACCTCCTCCGGGTGTTCGTTGAGAGTTTAAAGTATTTTTTTTTTTTTTTTATTTTGTTGTATTGCGCTTGACAACCAACTGCTACTGTACCGCTGTTTTCGATTTGTTTTTTGTATTAATTTTTCTTTAAGTTGATTAAGAGTTTTTAATGGATTTGCATGGATTTACTTATCACATCAACAAAAATTTACTTTCTTGTTAAGTGGCGCGTCTCACGCTTTTGTTTAATGCCCATGTACCAGTTGATGGTTCAAAATCACGTTCTTGGTTTATTTTTGGGGAGACGGATTGTCGGAAGGATGAGCTTTAGGGTGTTTTCATTGTAACGGGTGTGACACTAGTATACTGATTTTTATTATTTATTCATCACACAACATTCTGTTTAAAAACAAAAATAAAACTCGAGTAGGATCCATAGAACGCATGATGCTCTTTAAATAATTAGTATAATCTAATTAAAAAGTAAAGTTATAAGGTAATATGACTCCGGAAAACTGGTGATTGGCGAATAAGGTGTCAAATAATGTAAATAATGCCTCATCAATTATTTACCAGAAAATTGATACCTATTAGTATGGAGGATAAAATTAAGAAAAACTATCGAAAATGTTACGGCAGTGACTACGGTAAACATTACCGGAAGTGACCAAGAATTATTTTATTATGTATTCGTAAAAACATCAAACTCGATCTTCTTTCGCATTCGTGCAGTTGTAAGAGTTCTAAAAGACCTCGATATACACAAATCCGCTGGCCCTGATAGTATTCCTTCCATTCAACTGAAGAGTTGTTCTTCAACGCTGGCAAAACCACTACGTAAGCTTTTCCATCTGTCCTACTCTACTTGTCTTCTTCCGAGTGGAAGGAAAACAACATTTGTCCAGCCTGTCCCTAAGAAAGGCGAATCTTCTTCTTCCTCTAACTATCGTACAACTGCGCTTACGTCCCTTCTTTCCAAAGTCATGGGTAAAGTGATAAATCATCAGCTTAAGAAATATCTCGAAGAACGAAAGCTTGTTAATGACCGGCTGTATGGCTTTCGTAGCAATAGGTCCACTGGTGATCTGATGGTATATCTCATCGAACAGTGGCACAAAATCATGTTGATCATGAACGGATGTGGAACTTCAACGTCAGCCATTAAATTCTGATCTCGACAGCATTGTCCAATGGGGAACTTAGAACCGTGTAGAATTTAATGCTTAAGTCTCAATGCTCTCTTCTGTCGTTAAAGCGGAACCATGTGTGGTACTTGCATCCAGGTCCAGGAAACCAATAACTTTCAGCTCTCTGCTCACCTTTAGTGGAATGATCATATATTTCACGTCGCCAAAAACGCTGCTACATAAATGCTTGGGATTTCTCTGACGGTGTAAGGAGTTTTTCTCCTCTTCTAAACTGGCTGTAATCTGTAAAGCATTTATTCGTCCAAAAACTTGAGTACAATTCTCATATTTGCGCAGAAGTTCCAATAACCCAACCTCGGCCTATTGGATAGGATTCAAAACAGACCTTTTAGATCTATAGGCGATAGAACTATAACAGAAACATTTACATCTCTCAAACACCGCCACAATATTTCATGTCTTACATTATATCACCGTTATTTTTAATAAACAGTGCTCTAGTGTCTAGTGAAATAGCCAGTTGCAATTCTCTCCTAATACAATTCAACCGTAATACTCGTACTTCCAGAAATGCTTATCAGCTTAGCCTTGAGCTTCAGCCCAAATTGGACTTACTGTAAAGTATAGAGTTTCTTTCTTCAGGCGCGCTACACGAATGTGGAATGCTTTATCCTACTCAATTTTTCCATCCCATTGTGATATTCAAACACCACAACCAATGTGCATCGGTATCTCCTTTTAAATTCTCTCCAAATTTCTTAGCGTCTCGCAATTCTATCTGTTTCTGAAAATTTTGCATACTATAATGCAAAAGAACCGTTAGAAAAATCTCATTTTTCTCGAATACGACTCCTACGAGTCTGGTAATTAAAACGGTTGGTTTTTAATTTTCGGCTGAACATACAGCAGCGAGCAAAACTGGATAGATTTTTTTTTTAAAAGACAAATAATAAAATAAAAATAAAAGGTAATAACGTAATTTTTTAATGAAAAAAAAATACAAGTTATTTTTTTCTTATAAGTATTATTTTTTTTATTTATTTTTTCGTATAAGTAAATATTCGGTGCCTCATCAAAAGTTTCTTTAATAATTAGAAACCGAACCATTATTATGGTAGTAAATTTGCACGATTTGCAAACGTTGTTCGGGAGTAAGTCTATGCATTATAAAATGGCAAACCAAACTGAGCATAAATCAAGTGACAGCTGTCAAAAAGACCCACTCTGAAAAAAGTTGTGCCATATTGAAAACCACACGTCTAAAAAAACACACTTTACATTGTTTCTTATAACGCTCCCCACTTTATTTGACGTACTTTCGAATAAATAAATGTATTGTTTTTGGAAATAATCCCATTTTTTCCTGCACTCGCTGCCATAAGTCATGGAAATTACTCATAGGATCTGCACAATATTTTCAATGCTGCCCAACATTTTCTTTCTTTTTCGTTCAGTGTGCTTTAGATCCATGTCTTGTTGAAAAATCTAATGTTCAGTAGGATAGGGGCGACCGTCAACCTATTGTGGTAATTGGTTTTGTAGAATACATGGATATTGCTTCTGCTTCATTATTCCTTCAATCCTGATCAGTGGACCAACATTCTCTCAGGTAAAATACCCCCCACACCATTGAACTTCTACCTCCATTCTTAATGTTTTCTTTCATTTGATGCTTTTGGAGAATTCAAATTTGTTGATCCCAATAATATTCCAACTGAAATTCATTTATTTTTGTTTCATCTGATCAAATCACTCACTTTCAGCCTGCAACAGTCCAGTTTTGTTTTTTTCCTTCCTCCAAAAGCATCAAATGAAAGAAACCATAAATCATGGAGTTAGAAGTCCGAAGGTGTGCAGGGTATTATACATAGGTACCATCATTAAAGGTAGTCTTCTATTTTAGTGTTAACAACTGTGTAGTTACATCTCTTTCATCATTACAGGTTTCACTTACATATGATTAAATTCTTAATTTAAATCCAAAACTTTCCTTATAGAACCTACCTACATTATATCAATAAGTCAAATCAAACAATTATTATTATGAGTAAGCTCTTAATGATGACAAGATACCAGAAACATGAATAACTGTATTATTCCTAAGGAATTTCTACAAATGTTTACTTAGTGTCGCTTGCAAATCTGTGATTGTATCTCTACTTACAGCTAATTTGTTTGCATGCTTGTTTGAACATTGAAGGATAGTCAATCATTTTTCTTGTGCCACTTCTTTGCTTACCGTCACCCGTGAATGCACTTATTTCACAGTAACTACCTGGATAACAACGTAGGAGTACTTCCACTCACGCTTATAGATTGATTGATTGCTGTCATATTATGCCAACTTTTATGCGAAGTTCGAAACAAACTGACTACAATCACTGCAATAATCATTCAAATATTCACCTACCTATGTATTCGAGAAGATTAATTTCCTACGATTAATCTTCGCCAAGGAAGTAAGCACTTAAGTACATAACTGTTTTTTTTCTGCTTTTTCTGCACGAGTGCAAAAAAACACTATAAAAACATTTACCACCATATTAAGTCAGATGTTTTAAGAAAATTAATAATCATTCTTACATTGGCGTACACAGTTCGCTCAAAATGGAGTTGATTCCACTTTATGGCTTGCCAATATCACTGTCGTTAACCCTGACGTACATTCATATAAAAATTTGAACTCAGCAGACATCAGCTACTTACATTTATTTATTGTTGTGGTTTCATTTTCAATTGATTTGAATTGACGGTGAGGCTGGTTCTTAATATGGTAATGGAAAAGAAAAGTTTATTCACGCAATGAACTGAGATACTTGGTGTGAATACAAAATAATTTACTATAAGAATGTACGAGTATATACAAAGCACAGAACTTAAAAAAAAAAACAGATGTTTTTTTTTTTTGAAGAACTTTTTTTCTTGTGCATTTGTGCCTATAAAAACTTTTAAATTTACACACTTATGTCGTAAACATGTGTTTTATTATAAATCTTGGTATCGTTTACTTGATTTCTCTGTTTATTAGTTCGGCTTATTATTTTAAACGGTTTAAATAATTTAAAGACTTTTTTGTAAAATCTTAATTTATTAAATTACATAATTTAAAATCAATTGATTTGACAGTGGAGATTTTCAAAGTGTTTATTAATTTAAATAACTAAAAATTCAAAATGATAGCTTATCCATAAGCTTTATTTTGGCATCACAAAACAATAACTTATTTTTGCTTTTAACCAAATTCAAGAATTTTTGAAAAAAGGGCCACCCTTATGAATGCCTAATGTCTGTACATTAGTAAAAAAAAAAAAGTACAAAAAAGCCACGCGAAACTTGCTTTGCAAAAAAATATATAAGAGAGGTTTATAAAAGGATAATGCCATGTGATTGTCACATTACTCCAGTAAGTTTATATTTTTGTTTGTAGTCCTATTAATATGTCAGGTTGTGAATGGTTCCACTAGATATACAAGTTTACTCAAAGTCTTTCGCACTTGAGGATGGATTATACACACATGGTTTGAAGCTATTTTGTTAATTAAAAATAAAAATTGCAATCTCATCAATCTTATTTTTAAAGACCACGATTTTATTTGTGTTGCAAAGAACTATGTATGTATGTGCACGGCACGCAATAGAAAAGTTTAATAAGATTTTGGGTTAGTACCTAATAACAACAAGCTAACATGAAACCCAAAACATAAATAGATATGAACATAATGTATACCAACAGACAACAAATTTGAGGCACGAAAATATGTAATAAAGAATGTTTAAATACATTGATTTGATATAATACATATACATTATAATATACATAGGCATAATCGGTGTCAGTGATCTCAATAGAAAAGATTAAATGTCAAAATTATACTTGTATGCTTCTAGATTCAAACGCTAAGTCTTAGGCTAGGACCGCACTTGTGATTTTCTGTCGTTGCGACTAAAAAATTTGATCGCATCCCAGTATGATTTCTTTGTATCATGTGCGTTCATTCCCATTTAATCTTACGTGTTCTATTTTTTGCGACTGAATAATGGCGCGACAGAAAATCGCAAGTATGTTCCTAGCCTAAGTCGATATTTCTTCCACAAAAACATAAAAAACGGAAGTAAGACCGAGACGATATTGAGACGAGAATTGGTTACTTAGTCTCAGACCGATACCGCGACAATACTGAAATCTTTATATTTAAACGACACCTACACCATATTTCTAGCATTCTCGTCTTATATCAGGAATATTTTCTGGAATTGTGAATGATGCTCGAAATTAATCCTTGGACTTTAATTACATCGTTTATAAAATTTCCTGGTGATTTTGGCTCATTGAATTTTTGTCTGGCTTTATTTTTATGGGAATGATATTCTTCGGAGGAAATAAAATTTCCTAAGGCTCATTAGTATTTATCCAGATTTAAAAACTCCCAAAAAGTCATAAGTTATGCTTTGATTTTGCCAAAATAAAAATTAATTTTGATGAACTGTAAATACAAATCGTCGGGTTCCTGTCAAAACTTCGTAAGTCTGTTTTAAAAAATTTGCAAATTTCCCAAATCCCTCAAAATAAATCTAACGAAAAATAAAACAATGCATAAAGGCCCCTCCTCTGCTGCAGTTGCAGAAAATTCTCAATTCAACTGCATGTGGGTTGCAACTTGTAATGGAAATGATAAACAAAATGCGCTCGCAAAAGAATTGAAGAGGAAGATAACAATGATGACACGTCATAACTTATAAAGTCTGAATTGTCAAGAAGGGAAAGTGTTTACTTACGACAAGCGTCAGTTTTTTTTTTATATAATCGATTTTCACCGACATAGAATACAGAGTGTTTCAAAAAAAAGTTAGAAATTATTATAACTATTCCTGGATAAAATTAAATTGATTTTATGCTTAAACCTCATTAATGTAGTTTTTCATGGGTTTCACTCAAGAAGACACTCATTCGGAATCCAATGGAACAGTGCTTGTTACTTTAACTCAATTCTTAAGTTTTGTCTCTGCATTGGTGAATCATTACTCCACTTTTAGTTAGCACACAACAAATTAAATTAAAAACAATAGTGTATTCACCTCTAACTTACAAATAATAATTTTTTGTATTTATTTATTAAACTATACCTATTTAATTCTTTGTTTTCGAGTGCACAATTGATTCGAATGCAATACAAAACATGAATTTGCACTGCAGTATATTTCGACGTTTGAGTTGAGTTCTCGAGTGGACTTTGACTTCAAATTGAGAAGCAAAACTCTTCTCGGAAAAAGCAAAAGAGAATTTTTGTACCAATAGAATGGTTTCAGAAGACTTTTGGACACATCGGAATGCTTCTGAAAGTTCAATGGCAAACGACATAAGTATGTACGACATGGCTATTGACTATCCACTAATTTTTAGACCAATTTAGCCTTTTTATCTTATATGGATCTTTACCTTGAAGATTAAACCGTTGGAGCTCATGTTTGCAACTTCTTAATGGACCCATAGCGACTTTTTCGCAAGTCTTAAATCCTTTTCTTTTTTTCAAATGTCACATTTTTTAACAAAGGTCAATAAAAGCCCCCTACTACACCAGCTGCTGCAATTTTGTGAAGAAATTGTGAAAACAACTTTGTGGAATTTTTTATCAACATTTGCATCATGTTTCCTTTTCAGGTTGTTTTGGCCAGAAAATTAAAACTTACGGTGCCATATTTGACTAAGTATACCTAATACCAATCGCTATAGTTTTCGATAAATATGATGTCAAATAAATACAAATAAGCTTCGAGCTGGTCAAATAAATTTAAAAAAAAAAATGAACCTAAATTTCTGAAACATCCTGTAGACTGAAAAAAATGAACACACGCCAAGCGACATATTTTAAAAATCAACAAAACGAAACAATCATTCAACCGTGCATCCAACTGGCGGCCATTACCAAACAGTTCCAGGTATCCCTAGATAGGAAGCTATACAAAACATATACATAAATATAATAAAGTCTTCTATAGGATCAAAATGCACTAGTGCAAAGTACTGTTGAACAACAGAATTAAAAAAAAAATATTTAAAAGTTTGAGCAGACAGCAGAATGGACGCTGAAATGTAATTTTGTGTGCACCCCATTTTTTGAGCTATTGGTGGGCTCTTCTTTTTTGCCAGTCCATTCAAAAGAATTGTCAATTATTTGAATGTATACATTATATAGGTATAGGTGGTACCTAGACATGTACAGGACAAAGAACGAACTTGTTTTGGCCTTAGGGAAGAAATTTAAAATACAAAACAATGAGATTCACTTGCTTACTGGCATATGCAATTGTGAACCCTTTTCGCAAATAAATCAAAGAGCGTAATCCACGAGACAGGTTGCAACTTTATATGGCTTTAAGCAGCGTATTAACAAGACATCATTGAGTAGGAATTTATGTTTGGCGAAAACGAAGGATCTGAATGTGTAGAAGGGGGTATTTTCACTACAAATAAAAATAAAAAGAAAATATACATAAATGCATGCATACAAAAATTCTTGAGTCTTACCATGGTAGATCGAATATCGTTCATGATCAGTTACATAGTTTCTTTTAAAGTTTGAATTTTATGTAAGGAATCTTGAAATTCGAGTGCAATACCACCAACTTCCATATTAGACCATGGGGTGCAAATAAAAAGGGAAGTTAGCAGCGAAGTTTTGTCTTATTAAGGAAAATATTAATGACCCGGATATCGAAATCAAGGAAAGTAAGAGATATAGAAGGGCTTCAAATATGTAGGTATATCTAAGGTCATGAATTTGTATTACGTAGTATTGGTTGCTGACTTAACATAATGTATTTTAAAATAGACAAAAATATTGTCTACAGCAATTTTTTTCGTATATTTCTTAATGCAGTCATTTCAAGATTTTGTAAACTTAGTCACATCAATGCACTAAATCGTTTTTCGCAGCTTCAATATAAACATACGCTTAACAAAATAAAACATTTCAACATAAAGCAACAACCTTCGTCATCATTTTTTAGTTAGCTTCTTATTTCCATGATGCTTTCTTAGTTTAATTATTTTTTCTTTTACTTCTCTTCTTTAATAACTTCATTTGAGTGCAGTGGACTTTAAATTGAGCTTCAATAAATCTTACTCCATTGGCATGCGTTTTGGCGAATCATCTAGCAATTAATTAGAAGAAAACTAGTTTTCTCAATTCAATTATGTATATTTTATTCTTTTTTCTTTCAACAAAATATATGCAGGCTTTGTAACATTTCCAGTCTATATTCATGTAAAATAAATTAGAAACATTGAATGGAGCTAATTAAAATCATCGATGCAAATACAATTCCGTTTGATGATGGAAACAAATTTAACGATGTACATCTTTTGCTTTTCGGGACAGTATACATTCTACTTGCACGCTAATTAAATTTAAGCTTATTAAAGCTGAAAACAAGAACCGTTGAAATTGAGAACGATTATTTATTTTTGCAGTTATAATGACATTCTGCATGATATATGCATAAATGTATGTATGTCGAATCAGCGCGTAAATGACGTGAGGGGCTTCTATCGATTTGCAAAAATTTCAATACGCCAAAGGCAACACACTTAACTATACAAGTATACAAAACATTCAACAACAAAAATGCAGTGAAAAATCAGCAGCTGGGATAGGGTCACGTGCAATACCTTTATTGAACGGGCGCTCCCTTTTTGAGCATTCAACATATCCATGAATTGAAAAAACGCACGGGTGGTTGTTATTGTGTATTCATTCATACACCCCTGTCACAGGGGTTTGTCGCTGGTAGAATTATATTTTTGTTGCGTCCACTAAAATGTCATAGTGACGGTTTGGTAGGCTGACTTCTTAAGTGGACACAGGCTAAGGGGACAATACTGGAACTTCATGTTCCAAAAGAGAAATTTTTGCCACGCTATGTCCTGATTATACTTCATTTGTATTATGCCTTGATGTGATCCTTGTCCTGGATAAAGTTTAATGATGGGTGAAGCATACACTTAAGCGCGATGGAATTCATACGATTAGAGTGCAACAACTGACAGGTAATTTGCTTCTAAATCTAGGACTCGAAAGGATAATAAATGCTGGTGTAGAATCAGGAAACAAAATTTGACTGCTCTGTCAGAATTATTACCTATCTATCGAAACATGAACATCTATTCTTTTTGCATGATTTAAAAGGGTATTTATTTAAAGTTGCATGTGCTAAAAAAAATTCTAGATAATAATTACCTATTTTTGTTTCAAATTTTAAGAAGAAAGAGAGAGAGGCGATGGGTATGATTGAAACTCTAGTCTGAAACCAAGCTATTTAGAATTTATGTCACCGAAATACTTCCAGGAAAAAAAGCTATTTACATTAGAAACATTCGAGCTCCAGAAAATCGATTTCACACCTGGATATTCCGGAATAGGAATAAATTAGTAACGTATAAGGAATTGGAATTTCTTCAAGCATCTTTCTTCAGTAAAAGGTGTTATTTATTATATGAATTTCTTTAGAAAGTTGTCTTGTTAGGCAAGTGTCTAAATAATTGAAAACAAAAGTTTTAATCGGCGTAATTCTATTAAAATGGAATGCCACTTTAGTCAATATTTTGACAACCGATTCCAGTACCCAAATAAGACAACCTTTACTCGTTTATTAAAAAAAGAACAAATGTTTATATAATTTTTTCACTTGGACGCCAGCCTTAACTTAAAAAATTAGGCTAAAAGCATTTAGCTATTATTGCTTCAATTGAAATGAAAATTTTGAAATCGTTGACTTCACATTCTTCAAATTTAAGTCAGAGTACAGTAGCTCACACCGCCAGCGATTAGCTGATACTATGTAATATTTAGAAGAAGGTTGTTGGTTGAGGCTCTTTTCCACCCGGACTATAGTGCACCTTAAGTAAGAAAGTTAGTAAGTAAGTTAGTCCGCCGTTACTTCAATAATTCGGTACAGCAAGTCAAGTATTTTGCGAAAAAACTTATACGAAAATAAATTTCAGTACTATGAAGGCAGTCAAGAAATAAAATTTAATTAATTCGCAAAAAAGTCAATCAGGCTTAATTGCTTCAATGTTAAGAAATTTTATACGATGAAAAATTTATAACTTTAACAATATCTTAATTTCTAAATTTGTGTAATTTGAGATTATGCTTTCTCTCTTTATAATAATAATTGTACAAAAACTAAACCAACTTAGCACCGCTAAATCCAACTTCCAACCGAACTCAAGTCTCTTTTACAGATAAGCACGAAAATTTGTATTGATTGAAACTAAAGATTCTTATCATCATTTCGAAAGGACTTTATTTGCCGCTCTCCCACTCTGCAATGTTACGAAACACATTTTACATGAATAAAAATAAGGGGACAATTCAGGTCAACACCTGGCTATGCGTGCCATAGGAAAATTGTAAGTTTAATTTAAGACCCGAATTGTAACTTGAAAGAATTATTCAAAAACAGTTAAAGTTAATTCAAACAAAAAAATACATGCATTATCAAATCAATAAATGCTTGTCTTTGAACAGATAAACATAAAAAATAATAATAATCAAAATGTTAATAAAAATACCATACAAAAATACAGATCAGAATATAAGACAAATTTATTAAAAATTCGTGATATAAAACAGATGAAAACCAATAAAACACACAGTAAAAGTGTTTTATAGTTTTTTTTTTATTTAATATGAAAAACATCACTCATATAACAAGAGTTCAGTTTGTGTTTGTTTAACTTTTTGGCGGAATTGTCAATTATATACTCGTATTTTTGAGGACTCAGTTTTGCTGTCAAGAAAAGAACATTTTGGATTCCCCTGCTCAGGTGAGCGCTCTGTAATACGAAAGCAGGTCAATAAGCCCCTGAAAATTTATACTTATGACCTTGTAATCTCAAATCCAATAATTTAATTATCGTAAAGTATATTTCAAATGAATGCCCTGAAATTTGTATTCATATCTGTTTTGTTTTTATAGCGGTTTTTATCAGAAGCGGTCGAAGTTTTCAACAAAGTTCAAAAATTCCAAATTTTAGGACTGATAAAACTTTTTTTTGAGAAAAAAACCATTATGGAAATAAAAGAAAAGCTCCATCCATTGCAACCATCAAGAATCGGTTCACGCATTTCGGTTACCTACGCTCCAGCACAAATTACGCTCTCGTCAGCCGATTGCAGTCGCTTTACCGGAAATAATCGACAAAGTCCACGGTGTAATATTGGACGATCGGCGAGTGATGGTGAGGGAAGGTTAAAGGATTGTCACACAGCCCGGAAATTTCCATTTTGCACAAATATTTGGAAACGAAAAAGCTTTCCGCAAGATGGGTTTCGCGTTTGTTTCCGATCGATAACAAACGAAACCGTTTAAACATTTCAATGGTTTATTTAGCCATTAACAGAAATCCGTAACTGTGGATGAAGCATGGATTCATCACCACACACCAGAGACCAAAGAACAGTCTAAACAGTGGGCTTCTCCAGGTGAATCCAAGGCAAAGAAAGGCAAAGTGGGTCTATCGGCAAACACGGGATGCGGGAGGTGTCATCCATATCGATTTTCTTGAGAAATGTTAAACGATTTCCGGTGCTTATTATGCTGACCTGCTGATTCAACGTTGATCTAAAGGGATAAAGACCTAATTTGGCGAGGAAAATTCTCTTTTTTTAACAACAGGCTTCTGAGCACAAGTCGCAATGGCAGAATTGCATGGATTAAGATACAAGTTTTTAACCTATCTATAGCTTATTCTCCGGTTTTCGGCCACTGCAACTATTTCTTATTTCTTATTATGAAGAATTGGATCAGTTGAAAAATATTTGGCTTAAATACTAAGGTTATTCAAGACACAATCCAGTATTTTTAGTATTTGAGAGCAAAGTTGGGGAAATTCTCTGACCATCAGAAATATAAACTGGAAAGTGGTAAAGGGGTTAATTTAATTTCCTCTTTTTTGTATACTCGGAAATTTGCGTAAAAACTGACAAAAAATTCAGAGCACGCAGATTGGAAGTAGACAGGAAAACAATTTTAGAGGAAGGTGTTAATATTTCGCTTTGCTTGAACAGGAAGGTCAATTTTATATAAAAAAAATACAATAAATAGAAAAAAAAATAAAAAACAACGGGAACACTTAAATTATTATGTTATTGCTTTTTTAAAAGGCCAAATGTCCATTCTTATCGTTTATTTTTAAATTAAGTTTTTTTGAAGAATATTTTTGGCAAAAAATTGATTATCAATACTATAGTAATCACAATAGACTTAAAATTATAAAATTTAATTTTAGAAGAATAATAAAAACGGAAATAATAGAAAATCTACATATTTTTTTCTATTGCATTAGTCTAGCTATTGTTTACTTCTTGATACAACTTGAAAAAATATACAAATAATTACAAATAAAATGTTAATGAACAACAAACCAAACCTAAAATTGATTTATATAAAGGGTGAATTGATTGTTATCCAATAAATTACATTCAACTCAGGGTATGAACGTCTGAATTTAAAGAAATAAAAGGAATAAAGCGTTTATTACGCTGAAAACTCAAAATTCCATCTTATTTATCCAGAGTTCATTTTGTAACGCATTTAAGGATGGACCTTTCTCACCCCTTCATGCATAGAGTACCTATTTTATCTAGAGAACCGACTTCAGGGCTCTTTCTCTTTCACCCTACAAACTCCACTGTGAGTATTTCCTCCACATGGCTGAGCAAGTGTTAGCTGTCCAATGCATTTTAAATGGAACCTCACCAATACAGTTATAACTTAATGGACTTTGGCTCATTAGACTGAAAACAACAAAAAATATAATCGAAAAATTGAAAACGTCACACGTATTCACGGACAGGGAATTTAAGAGAGTTTACTCTTAATGTGCTCAAATAAAATTTGCGGGTGTTTTAGGCAAGAGGGGTACGAGTAGCGACTCTAGATAATATAGGTACTCTATGCCTTCATGTCTGTCTAGTCATACAAAAAAAGTTAAAATTTATAGAACGGCCAACTTCTAACCAATAATATGCCTCTTTCCTGTGTTATCTTTTATAGAAAACTGGGAAAATAACATACACAAGTCAAAGAACCATAGGAAAGAAACAAAAAATAAATACACAACAGGAAATTCCAAGCTTATTCTTCCCAGATTGTTCTGTAGCTTTATTCTAATATATTTTATTATATTTGTAATAAATGCATACATTCGTAAATATAATATGTAGATGAGGAGAAACTATAGCATATTTAAACACACTTGTTATAGTTCTGAATAATCTACCAATAAACAAGAATACTTTCACAGCGATAGCTTGGAGTTTATTCCTCATCTAAAGTTTATCTAACCTTGATCTCGCCAAATCAATGCTTTTTTTTTAAATATTTATAAATAAAGGCTATTTGTATGCAAGCGATGCGTTTATAAGCGCTGGGGTTATTGACATAAAAATAAATATCTCAATAGTAAATATTATGTTTGCCATCATCACAGAACTATAGAGAGAGGTCTTTGCTCTGATAGGCCACTGAGATAGGAAAATGAGTCACTCTTTCTATTTAAAGCTCGGGGAATCCAGTATTTTCTTTTGTTGATAGTTTGAATGCTAGCAAAAACAAAAGTAATAATATAAAACATTGTTTGTGTTTTGAATTTCCAAATCGATTGGAAACATTCCCTTTTAATATAAAGAAAGCTAATGGTTGCCAAAAAAAAGGGAAGAAGAACCCCACTCTATCTTTAGAATTTGTTATGGAGTGATACATCTTTTTTTTTTGTTCGCAATTTAGTTCAAGGAGCATTGAATATTATTTTTATTACTTGTTTTTGTTATACATTTGTATAATATATATATTTGTATTAATAATGATTTGAAAAAGAAAGGATGGCAAAATTATATGGGTGTGGTTTAGATTCAAGAAATATAAATCAATGAACCATATGAGTGCCTTGTTTGGTTTGATTTTAAATTGTTAAATTATCTCGTTTTTTGTATGTAAATTTTTTACATAATAAAATTCACAATTAAACTGAACATTTTCCAAGTCAGTAGTTTTTATTAATAATTTAGCCTTGAAATGTCTTGTTTATTGCTGTAATAGTTCATTTGGATATCGATTCTTTTTTAAGGAAAAAAAGTTCTTTTGTATGTACCATAAGATAATAATTTCCCAAAGAAAAAAGATAACGAAGGGCCAAACTTTATCGAAACGTTTGTTTTGATTTCCTAAATAAATTTGGTGGCGCGACAGCTTATGGAGAAGCAAAACTTAAGACTTACAACTCTCAAACATTCCTGTGAGAGTTTTGTTGGTAGGAATTTCAGCTTATTATAAAAACATACATTAAGTGAAATCATAGTTTTTTGTTTAGTTTTTTTTTTTTTGCAAATACTGTACATTATGTACTAATGTATGTACATTAGGGTGGTCCTTATTTGTATAGAAGAACAAAATTGTTTGTTTTTAATGAGAACCCGTTTTCTTTTTGTTCTTTTTCATTAAAAAAGTGTACAAACAAAATTTCAGGATAATCGGATTGTAGGTGTGTTAAATGAATCTGTTCCGAACAGAAAATTACAGAAAAGTACAGTATTATGAGTTGCATGAGTAAAAACCTTGCGACAAACTGCTTTTCAGAACAGTATAGAACAATACTTCTTGCACCTACTTTTGAGGTTGAGCAAGTGAATGAGAAATGTTAAAGCTGATTTGTTTGTTTGGGATAAAAATAAGCTTACATTTTTCAGAGAAAAACTTTTGTTTTTGGGCTTAGCATGACTTAATAACTTAAAAAATAAAAGAAACGACTGGACTGGGTCGCTTGTTCAAGTTTCTTGGAAATTTAATTATACAAGCATTTTAAAAATTTTTAAATCGTTTAAGCCGTTTTTGAGATAACTAAGATTTTTTTTAACTGTTGTATAGCAAGTAACGTTATTTTTGGAGCTAAAAAAGGATTTTAACTAACTCTCAGTGAGGCACGTGTTAAGGTGGTTTAAAACAATAAGTAATGTTTTAAGATGTCAATGAACAAAAAAAAGGGTGATAAAAACTATTTAAAATAAGGACCACCCTAAAGTACACTGTACATATCACGAAAATTTAAAAAGTTTTAGAGAAAATATTCGTATTGATTTGACTGTAGCTTATATACACTACGTTTCATTTGATTTTAATCAAGAAACTTTTTATTATTATTGAAACAATTGTGCTTATGTAGGTAGTTGGGGTTAGATAGATAAATTTAATTTTTATGATGTTGTTTCCTCCAAATAAGGTCATAAAATTGGTCCTTTTCTGTGCTACTTGCTTCCAAGCAGTTACTTTATGTACCTGTTAGATGCTTAAAAGTTAATAAAACAATACAATTTTGTTTTGAATAAATTAATTTGGGTTTTATTTAAGGAGTGATACATATGTAATAGTTTTTAATATAGTTTACATACTAGGTGCCTCGCGATCACTGTTTCACTTCAGAAGTATAGTATGAAGTGATTTATAAAGTTCTTCTAAGTAATTTAGTGAAAGTTCGGACTTGGTTTGTTTTATGGCTCCAATTATCACTCCTGTGTTACAGTATTTCTTTCAGTCTTCGTAGACTTTTCTTGAAAGCCATCCTCACATTCTACATTTTGGCTCTGAGTTCAATCTTTTGTTATTTTTTCGGTATGTAAAATCCATCGCTCTCTGCTAAGTAGAAATTACTCAATAAAGTTTAAGCATGGAAATCAAGCTTTGAAAGTTCCTACTGCTCCCAAGCTATCACACGGCCTCCTTGACTGCGAAGTTTTTCACGTTGGATTAGATCTTTTGTCAAATCGAAAAAAATGATTTTTGTGCCTATCAAATCACGAAACCCCAAAACTTAACTTTTTTCTACTTTTTTTTTAAGTCGCAGACATTTGCGTGCTGCGTTCAATGGTGTTCTGTTTGTTTCTTTTGTGTCTAATATGGTTGACTTCGGTTTCACATGACAGCTCTTCTTTTCTAGTTTTGTCCATAAAATTTGGTCTACTTCCTCTTTGGTTAATGATTGTCTTTTATCAATTGACGTTTTGTCTTAAACTTAATTCCTTTATACTCTAAATGTAGCAAAGTATCGTAATCAAATGGAACAAAAAGAGGACCAATTTATCTACATAACTAAAATTTTTTACAATATAAGCACAAAACATCCTTTCTTCATATTATATTTGACTTTTCCCAGATTAGCGAAGGATTAAAAAATTGACCTTAAATGGCAAATGAAACGGGGCGAGATGAAATTGTCCCCAATTCTTAGAATGAAACAAGAAACCATCCCCAAAATATCAAGCACCAATTTGGGGACACCCATTATACACGAACATTTACTCAAGGGATTTTCTAGCAAAAGTAAGTCGCTTGAGCACTTTTAGGAATTTTTTTTCATCACTTAGAATCGACCACTCCAATATCTTAATATATTTTTATCTGACGTAGGTACATATTTGGAACATTTTTTATTTGATAAGGCTAGTTTATATTTTAAAGCGAAGTTAAATCAAATTTTAAATGAAACATCAATAACTTTCATAACAGTTTTTCACGCGTAGAAAAAAAAAACATTTTTTTTATGAAAACTTCACTTCGCATGGATGAATAAATTTGACTATACCGATGAGAAATTCGATTTAGATCTTCCTAAAAATCATAAATCATACACATATCGGGTTTTGCCCTAGAAGGTCAAATGTACCAGCCCATTTTTTCCAATAACCGGCAACTGAAGCTCAGCAGGTGGCCTATATACTGCCACTTTGTTGCAGTATATAGGCAGTTAAATTTAAATTTATTAATAATAGAACTTAAACTTTAAATTAATCGTACGTACTGGATGGATAAAATATCTCCAACAATAACTGACCCCAGAATTCATTAAATTTGTTTGTCAAATTATGGCTCAAAATATTCCCCGGATATTGAAACTAAGCATAATTATTATTATGTACTCACTCTTCCGAACATTTAAAGTGTGTACCATAAGTAAAGAATAATAATGTATACATCAATTCAAAATATAGTATCCGGCCACCTGGCTGGTTACTCACACACCTCCTGCTTCTATCTAGTTTTCTGTAACTGACAACCATTAAATATTAATATTTCATATTGTTAATAGCATTGATTTCAGTAATACTCGTATGTTACAACAAACCAATTCACAGTCCAAAACTATAATCGCACATTTTGTTGTGCGCACAAATTTTTCAGTTTCGGATTGATTTGGCAAACTTATCTAAGAAGATTAAGTTTGCCAAATTTGTT
The DNA here is from genome assembly GCA_946251815.1 of Dasysyrphus albostriatus. Classification (NCBI taxonomy): domain Eukaryota; kingdom Metazoa; phylum Arthropoda; class Insecta; order Diptera; family Syrphidae; genus Dasysyrphus; species Dasysyrphus albostriatus. The sequence goes on from OX276335.1 coordinate 182,652,843, forward strand.
AAAAGAAAAAAGATCTGAAATAATTTAAATTTTTTACATATTTCGACAAGAAAAGGTTGTTGGAAATGCTTATTATATTACAGAGCAACTACTAGTGACCCTGATGTGAGGTTTGATAGCCTTATAGGTTCAACTTACATACATATGGAGGTCTCAGAGCTGAACAGAACCAAGTCAGAAAATGAAAATTCGAAAATAATTAGTGGTTTAGTTAATAAGCTGCCACTAATTAATGAATATTTTACTCGTAAAAAGAAAAAGTTAATTCTCTAAACTAACTTTATGTTATTTATTCTCCTATTTAAAAATGAAAAATTTGAGTCGAAAAACATTCATCAAAATGTGAAAAAAATATGACTTGGTTCGGTTCAGCTATGAACCCTCCATATGTAGGTAGGTACATACTTCCATAATATTTTAAACAAATAGAAATACATCCATGTTTTAAGTTGCCAATTAATTGAAAGAGAGTTCCCTGCTAACAAACAACAAATTGTTATCAATAATACCCAAAAATACTTACCGATTCTAGCATTACAACATTACTTTGTTCATAGTTAGCTCCAATATAAAACTAGTGAAAAATTGCGTTTTAAGAACAGAGAATTCACCACCGTTAGCATATTTATCAATACCTATAACATTTTTATTTACATTTGTGTTTGGGTCTCAAATCTAAAAACAGTTACCTTGGTGCTTTCTTGATGAACTAGAACCGTTTGTCAAATTTCTATGTAGGTATATATTTATTTATGTACTATGTAAATTAATATCCCTTTGGCAAAATGAGTTTATTTTAGAATGTTTTAAAATTGAACATTGGACATTTTTATTTTTGTGGTCATTCAACTCAGCTTTACTAGCATCTTGTAGGTACCTACATAAGTAAGATTGTGGTTTGTTGCTTTTTATATTCTCCACAAAGGAAATGTAGATTAGGAAAAATAATAACGTCGAGTTTATTATACTTCTTTTCTAGTTGGGGCAAACAATTTAATATTATCAAATGAAACTGCCTTATATATCAGTCTATAGTCAACCTTTTTTTTATGATTAATAACAGATTTTTGTTTTATTTAGTTTAGGAGGTTTAGGAGCATTATAATGGAAAACTGTCTACTTGCATTTACCCAACCTAATTTTTTGTCTTACATAGGTTGGTATCTATTTTAAATGTAATTATTTTCATAGAATTCATAAATCGATTTGAGATGCAACACTACAGAAAGAAGGCAGATGTCCCCCACGTCCTCTGATAAAATATCCTTGTAAAATGAAGGGCTCATCACGTAATATTTGCGATTGGTAATCGATTCAATTTAGAATTGGGTGACTAACGCGAACAATTTTTCCTTATTTCAAGGAGAAAGAGACAACAAAGGAGCAAAAAAATAACTAGAAACAGGAATGTATTTTTGGCCGAGTATACGTGCAGTTCCAAATCTATACTGCATGAGCATGAGTCAAAATTCGCACTGCAGATGTTTTCTTTCTTCAGCTTAAACTCCAAGGGATAAGAAAAACAACACAAGCATTTATCACCCCGCAAAGGAGATTTTCACTTATTTTGCTATTAATGCCTCTTTGAATTTGATGGAGCTAACAGAATGATACACACCTCGAAGTGCACATGCACATTCCAGGGTCGACGGTCGATATTAAAGTTCTTGCTTTAAGGTCTCCATCCCCATCCCAACAGATCACCAAGCGTAGAGCGACGAAGAAATCAAGGAGGAGCATACAAATATAAATTTAATTACTCATCTCTTCCATGAACAAGAAAAGTAGATAGGTAAGTACCGGAAGATAATTCAATCAACGTCAACCAGTTATTCCAACAAGAGCAACAACTGCAACTGTACTGTGTACTCGTCTCGGCAAAAATATTTTTTTCTTCGATTTATTTATGTTTTCGGGAAAAGCTAGTGGTGGCGAAGCAATGAATCTAAATTTCCCAAGAGTACCAGAAAGAACCCATGTCCCATGTGCTCATACGTAGCGTAGTAAATTTAAACAGAATAATGCAATTTGATTAACTTACTTGGAAGATGGTTTGTTGTTTTCGGGAAGACCGGCAAAGTTGGACATCATGTTTATAAGCTTTTGTTTTTTTTTATTTTTCGAGCACAAGAATTAGAAATATTAAAAAATTTTATTTATTTGAATTTTTGTTAATTGTAGGCACGTTTTGGATTTATGATTCAAATAAATTCGATTCGAAATATTCAGCACAATTTTAAGCTAATTACTCGCGTTTTTTTGTTGTAAATAAAATATTAACGTTTTTCACGAAAATGCTTTTTAATTTAAAAAGAATTGAACAAGTAAATAATTAACTTATGTAGGTACTTTATATGCAAGATCAAACAAAAGGACGACACGAAGATTGGAAAAACTCAAAGCTAAACTTGACACGACTTGACAGAATCGAACGAGATTGCGAATTGAAAGGAGAACCCGTTGGACAAAATTCAAATAAATGGTGGATTGAAAAATCCTATTTGTGGAATGTCATGGAAGTGAATTATAGATGGCGCTTAGGTTGCGTGGATGGTATGTCAATGGAATTGTAATAGATTTTTTGAACCAGAGAAGTACTCACACTAGCAGAAATTTAAGCTACAACCATACATGTTTTCTTGTGTTTCTTTTGCAAGTATATAAAATTGTCTAAAAAAAACTACCATATAGCAAAGCATCTAATATGTTAAATACAACAACAAGTACGCCCATATAGAGAAAAGCTATCTCCAGATAGTAAAGTGCATTTAACTTCCCCGATAAAAACGGTAAACCAATTTACCATCAAGCACTCAATACACGGTACGATCCGTCATACCGACTCGAGTTGTACCGATATCGGTTGCGATATCGAAAGTGAGCACACATACCATACGATTAACTTACGATTTATTTATTTATTTAGCTTAATACAAGCGTGCACTAACATCTAAACTTAAATCTAAACTTAAAATCTATGGTGGGTTTTTCGTTGTTTTTTTTTTTTTTTTTTTTTTTTTATTTTATTTTTTATTTTTATTTTTATTTATGTAATAATCTGGGCCCGTAGGCCCACCCACCAGTTTTTTATATAGAAAAAAACTTTTAAAAAATGGAAGGCAAGGTGTTGAGAGCTAGAAGGGAGTGTTTAAGGCAGTTCAGGGATTGTATAGTTAAGGTTGGAATAGAGCGAGATTTTGAGAGAGTGTTTGGAGGTGTGAAAGTCAAAAGAATTTTGCATAAGGTTGGAGGTACGGAGCATGCGTGTCAATGGTTCGTTACTACCATAGTTAGTACGATGGAAATTGACATCAAAGAGAGACACCGATCTAAGACTTCTAGGGTTAGTGTGCAAAGAAATTTTTTGGAGAAGCGTAGGACAATCAATATTACCGGCTAAAATTTGGTGAATGAATACAATGTCGGCTACTTTGCGACGTTTATCAAGAGGTTGCAGATTAATAAGTTGAAGACGATCTTTATAGGGTGGAAGGTGAAATGAGTCAAGCCAGGGAAGCCCGCGAAGTGCGAATCGAAGGAATCTTCTTTGAACGGCTTCAATACGAAGGGAATGGGTAACATAACATGGTGACCAAACCTGGCTGGCATATTCAAGAAGGGGCCTAACAAATGTGAGATAAAGAGATTTCGTAACGTAGGGGTCTGAAAATTCTTTTGACCAGCGCTTAACGAAGCCAAGTGCAGAGTTAGCTCTATTAATAGATGTGGTAATGTGAGATCTAAAATTAAGTTCTTTATCACAAAGAATACCTAAATCACATAGTGAGTCAACTACTGTGACTGCCTCATTGTTAATAAAATATGTTCGAGGAGGGAGAGGTGAGCGTTTACGGGAATACGTTATAGCTTGACATTTACTAACATTAAGTTCAAGAAAGTTCTTCTGGCACCAGATAGAAAATCTGTTTAAATCTTGCTGAAGAAGAATGGAATCGGAAGGAGAGGAAATATGTCTATAAATTTTTTTATCATCAGCATAAATAGAAATCATAGAATCATTGATGACGCAGTCTACATCATTAATGGTCAAAATGAAAATCAAAGGGCCGAGGTGACTTCCCTGCGGAACGCCAGAGGTTGCAAGGATAGGATTAGATTCGATACCTCTAAAAAGGATTGTATACTGCCGATCGCTAAGATATGAATGGATCCACGCAATGAAGGAGGGAGGGAAGCCAAGTGCTTTGAGTTTGAAGAGAATAAGGGAATGTGAGATTTTATCAAAGGCTTTGCTGAGGTCAGTGGCGATGACGTCAACTTCTTTCCCAGACTCCATGGCGCATGTAGAATCAGAAACAAAATCAACTAGGTTTGTAGTAGTTGATCTACCGGTAAGAAAACCATGTTGATTGGGGGAAAAAATATGTTTACAGTGGAAAAGCATAGTGTCATAGACTATGCTTTCGAAAAGCTTAGGAATACACGACAGCTTAGCTATGGGACGGTAGTTAGATATTTCTTTTTTAGGGCCTTTTTTGTGGATCGGGATAATGTAGGAATATGGAAGGAAATATTCCTTGTGAAATTGAGAGCTGAAAAAGAGTTGTCAATGGCTCTATTAAAGTTGACGAACAATTTTTTAATATTATTGAGGGTAAGCCATCAGGACCACCAGTATATTTAACCTTGAGTTTTTTAATCTTATCTTCAACGATAGAAGGGGGAATGACAATTGAAGACAGTGACGTTTGGGTGCAGGTGTCTAAGAAGGAAAAGTAATCGGAGTCTGGTGGGGAAGTGTTATCAGAAAAAGATTGACTGAAAAATTGGGCATAAAGGTTAGCGATGATTAAGGGATCGTCTGAACTGGTATTCAAATAAGTAAGCGTAGAAGGGTAGTTATCAGACTTTCTTTTAGCATTAATGAAGTTAAAAAAACTTTTTGGGTCAGATATAATGTTAGATTGAACTTGACTAAGGTAATTATGGTAAAGAGACTTGCAGAGTTCAGAGAAATTATGGTTTGCACATTGAAAGGTAGAGAAATCAAAGCCAGTGCGAGATTGCAAGTACTTACGCCAAAGTTTGTTTCTTTTATTTCGGAGAGATTTTAATTCATTATTATACCATGGAGGGCTTGAAGAAATATTTTTTTGAGGAGAAATAGGGACTGATTGGCTAAGGCAGCAAAATAGTAGAGAATAGAAATTATGAAGGACAGAATCGATGTCGTGATTTTCAAAGATAATATCAAAATCGACGGCACGAAGTAAGTTATTTAGTTTGGGGAAATTAGCCTTACGAAAATTAAAAGCCATTACTTTTTCCGGAGCAGTGGCATTATGGGAAGATTCATAAGAAAAAGAAAGGAAGATAGGAGGATGGTACGGGTCTAGAGTAGAAAGAAGATGATTACTCGCTGATACTACACAATTGTCCACATCAGAGGAGAAGATAAGATCGAGTTGGCGGTCTAAATTATTTATTGACACCACTCATTTGGTAAAGATCAGAGTCAGAGAGACAATCGGTAAATAAGATTTCCTTATCAGTCATGGCATTAGAACTCGTATAATGTGATTCATCATCAGATAGAGTCCATTGCAGATTTGGGAAATTGAAATCACCTAAAATAAAAACCACGTCAGATGGTTCAGCTGCTTCGAAGATAGAATCTATAACATCAACTGCGAGCTGATAACATTGGATAGGCTGGCAGGGTTTAATATAGCAGCAAGTTATATAAAAGGTTACTTTGGCGATTGTTGATTTCACACAGACATACTCAAAGGAGGAGGAATCAGATATTTTGAAAAGGGTCGAATCAAATCGATTGTGAACCGCTAATAGAACACCGCGTCCAACAGACACATCATCATGCAAAGAGCCGTCTACTCGAAAGACGTTGAAGTCAGGGTTAAAGAGCTCGCTATCATTAATACTAGGTAAAAGGTTAGTTTCAGTTAGTGCAAAAATGTCATAGGGTAAAGTTAATGAATTAAGGTAGACTGCAGAAGTTTTGGTACGAAGCCCTCTGACATTTTGGTAATAAAGGGAAAAGCATTTTGGAGGATAATTAGAGGAGATTGGAGGTTTAGGAACGAAAAAAACTATTAAAGTTGGATCTACTCCTCTGCAAATGAGTGATACGTTTAGAGTTTACATAAGAGGCGAAAGACGATAAGTCATTTGCAACATCTGCGGGAGTAAGTTTGAAAGATTCATGAAAACGAACGAATATTTCCCTAAGTTCAACGGGGTTAGTTGGGAGACCTTCTTGCTGTATGGAAACCATAAGATTAGTTCTTGTAACACCGTCAACACAAACAGAGTCATGTTTGTCATAAAGGTATGCAAGATAAAGGCGAATGTTAGAGTAGATTCTGTGATCTCTAAGTCGTGAGAGAACATAACGACCATCATCATTAAGGTCAACAAATTGTTTGGTAAGTCTAGCAGTAGGGGGGGTGAGAGGGTCTAAAAATGGGGGCGAAGATCCGTGCGTATGAGTATGGTATGGAGCGTTAGATATGGGGGGAGATTGGAGGGAAGTTAGCTCAGGAGATGTTAATGTGGTGGAGTAGTGGTTAGATGTGGGTGTGGTGATCAGAGAAGGATGAGAAGAAGAGGGTGCTGGGCGTTGTTTTACTGTTGGTGGAGTGAGGGGGTCAAAAAAGGGATAATTAGTTGTTGGAAGATTAGTAGAAGGGGAGACATTGGATGTGGTAGGAAGGGGTGGAGAGCCGGTGACGGGAGGAGTGGATGAATGCTCGGGATTAAGAACGTGGGAATGGATGAAATTAGGGTAGTAGGAGCCACGAGGGTGATTTAAATTGGGAGATTGGTCATTCAGTTTGTTAGGGATATTAAAAGACACTCGTTTCTTTGGAGGGACTGCGGGAGGATTTTGAAATAAGGAAGGTCTATTAGTTCGGATGGGGTTATACATATTATTCTTATGATGTAAGGAGGGGTTAGTAGAGACTGGATGAACGCAATTAGAAGAGGGTAAGGAAGACACAGAAGGAGAATTTTGAATTGGGTGGTGGCTTTTAAGGAAAGATGAGTCATGGTAAATAGAGTGAGAAAAGTTAGGAAGAATACCTACTTTAAAGTTCCAGTCTGATTTCGAGTTAATACCGGATTGAATTTTGGCTTTAGATTTGCGCGGCTTATTCTTACTTTTTGGCGACAATGATGATGATGTTTTATCAATCCATTTGAATAGCTTCATGTCACCAAGCTGAGTGTGCCCATTACAGTGGGAGAATAACCATTCGTATTTCGATGGGATGATGATTTTGAAGCGGCAAGTAGATGTACGTTGGCAGTCGATATCCATAGCGAAAGTTCGTAAGAAGTAAGTCCGGACCCAGGAATCATCAGCAGTTCGAGGCGCATTAATCAGGAAATATGAGCTCTTGTTTGCACTATTGAGCTTGGACAATCTTAAGTTCCACTCTGGGATTGACCATGAAGTTCCAAATTTAATAAGGCTAGGAGCACTTGCGGTCAAAGGTGGTGAAGTAGAGGATGGATGAGTAGTAGAGACGGGAGCAGATGCATGAGGTGAATCAGTTTCAAGAGTGGCTGAGTGGTTGGATGAGTTAGTAGTGATGAATACACAAGCAGGAGAGTCAAGGCCAATGGTTGAAGGTGGTGATTCCGTGGTAGACATAATTGAAGGTAGAGGAAGTGGCTGTTGAGCAGATAAGGGTACGAAAGGGGTGGCATCCATTATTTCAGCAAGAATTGATGTGTTGAAGACAGATTGGTTTAACTGGAGCTGATCCGGTATGCTGTCGATTTTGCAAGTTGCTGTTCTAATGTCATCAGAAAGATCAACGATGCTTAGCCTTGTTGCCAAAATCTCGTTACTCATGGAGTTGATTTTGCCTACTGCATTTTCCAGAAGAGCAAGTGGATGACGAAGGCCGGGTATCACTAATTTTGAGGTGCTTTGCATATGCTGGTCAAGGTCGGAGCGCATGGTGTTTATGTTATGATTTATTGAGTCAACAGAGTCAACAGTTTGATAGCTTCTCACAACCGATTTAAATTCGTTTTTGAGCGATATTATGCATTGTTCGATACGATCGTCTCGTGAATAGTCTGACACCAACTGCGTAAGTGTAGCTAGTTGCTTATCTACTGATAAAAATTTATCAGTACACCTTTTGCTGAGGTAGTCAACAGTGTTACTCAAGTCGTCCATAGATTTGCTAAAAACATCCAACTGTTGAAGCTGATCAAGAATGTTTTTATGAAACAGTTTATTATCAGCTGGGATGCAGTTCATTGAATCACTTAGACACTTTATTGCACGGAGCACATGCGCAAGAGAGAAATCTCTGCACTCATCGCAGTAAAAGAAAAAGTGCTCCAAATAATCTTTCAGATACGCACTAGATCTCTAGATTTCATCAACTGTCAAAAAAGTTCCTCATTCATTTTAGTTATGTGGTTTTCTTTTGGTAAATTCAGATTATTATCTGAAAATTAATTTATTTTTTCGTCGAGAATGGTATACGATCACAGATTGATTTTTCGTTTTTATTGTATTGGTGTACAATTTGTGTCTGTGAAACTGGAGCGATCCAAGTCAAACTGATGGCTGTCAATTGTTCTGTTGTGTAATGGTGTTAGTAAAAGAGGGGTAAATCTGCCGAAAAATCCAGATCTGCAAAATTGATTTCCGTTAAAAAAATACTTTTTTCCCCATTGGAAAGCTTCTATTGTCAAAATCTGTGTTTTGACAAATCAGAAGGAGAAAAAAAATTAATTTTCGTTACCAAAAGAAAATGGAAATGGAAAATGTATTTTCAATTAATTCTAAGCCTAGTACGCATGTCGAGCAAAGACAAATTTTATTTCTACATTTTTTTCTCATGAGAAATTCTGAAGATGTAGAGATAAAACAAAAGTCAAATGAGAACAGTAGCGTAGCTAGAAATTAAAAAAAAATTAAGATTTCCTTCAATTCACAAATCTGAAAATTCTATATATAATTCAGATTCCTCCAAAGCATTTGCGGAGCAAGAAAAATTGCGTGCCTGTGCGTTTTGGGGAACAATATAATGTGGATGGATGAAAATACCTCTAAAAAGTCAGAAATTGTCTTTTTTGTTATTTCTCTAGAGAAGGTGATTTTAGGGCAATTGGTTGACATTTGGACTAAAATAAACTTTAACTAAAAAAAAATAGTTTGTCCACCATTTTCCAAGCTATCAACTGCTAATTAAATTGACAGATGGCTACGATATCGATGGATTAAAGAAACTTCTAAAAACTATGAATTTTTTGAATTTTTTACTTCTCTGCAAAAAAATTTGTTGATATCTGGGTTAAAATGAACTTTTTCCGTCAAAACATAGCTTGTCCCCTATCTGTTAAGCCATTAACTGTCATATTCCATTAATAAATGGCTACGATGTCGTTGGTTTGAAAAACCTTTTAAAATTCCGATTTCTTAAAAGTTTTTTTACTTCTCAAATTAGTGATTTTAGGGCATTGGTAGACATTGGGATCAAAATAAACTTTTTCTGTCAAATAGTTCTTTCTCTATCTGCGAAGCTATCAATTATAAAATTGAATTGAAGGATGGATGTGACTTCGCGGGATAAAAAAACCCTGCGAAAATCGAAATTGTTCAAAGTTTTTTGCTACTCTATAAATCCATTTGACTTTTGCTAGATCAGTTTGCTGATTCCAACTCGGTTTGGAAATAAATTTAAATTTTGAGTAGAAGAAAATATTTTCCGAATCTGTATGTGGTCCTTTTGTACCCTTTTCCATTAGCTACGCCACTGACTGATTTAAAACAGCTGATTCTCAATATTGATGTCCCCATTTTCTTAACGCATATTTTATTTTATTTCTTCATGCGTCCTCAAAACGTTTTAATCATTGACTTATTATATATGGCCTGCTAATCGAGCCACATTTCCATACAGAAGCTGATTTAAAAGTACTTCACATCTTCTTAGCGACGTAACTGCTTGTTGGAGCAAAGTGGAAAGAAATTGTAACTACGGCCATCTTTTATTATTATTATAAAACAACTGAGTTATCTGTGTCTATTCAAATCTATACTTTGATATCTGACGTTTGTAAGTTATTTTTTATTTTCAAGCCAAGTACGCAGATTGAGCTAAAATTTCACTCCCACTTTTCTCTCCAAACACCAGCTAAACTCCTAGCTAAATTTTGACAAAAGATTTTTGTGGAGATTACATTAAAAAAAAACAGCTTTTCTCTGAAAAGATATTATATTCAGCAAATTCAAAGAATTTTTCTTTTCAAGTTGTTAAGTGAATGTAACCAAATAAAATAGACTTTTCCCTTTGGCATTAATAAATCGTTTGTCTTTGCATATTTCTCGTTCTCAGTTTTCATTTTCACAATTTAAAGCTCACATAAATCTCACAAATATAAAAACATGCCACAATTTAGCTCAAGAATTAATGTCACGAACAATTATTTCACGCGCTAAATTTTGACAGATGGAGCCGAGTAAGAAACGAAAATTTGATTTTTTAGCTGGAGCTCCGTACCTCTCGGCTAAAATGTTTGGCTTAATTTTGGCTTGGCTAAATTTTGGAGAGATTTTTGTATGGGAGCGAAATTTTAGCTCGATATGCGTACTAGGCTTCATTACGAAAAATATTTAGTTTAGTTTTCTTTTTAAGTTAATTTACATCAAGTATTGTCATAGTTATTTTTCCTAAGGCTGAGTTTCCTCCTCAGTTCAACAATTTCTTGACTTTGCAATCCTTCCATAAAATTGAGAACAACATTTTTGAATTCATCCGTCTATCGAGTTCAGAGGATCATCAATACAATAGGAAAAGATCGAATTTACAAGCAATTCAAAGGCTTTCAAGAATATTCTAAGATTTTTGGATATAATTTTGGTTAGGGCTGAAATTGGAAAACATGTGCAAGAATATCATCATCAGATACAAATCGTTGTCATCTTTTGGCGAGGGTTCTAGTCTGGCTGAGATCGTCTACCAAACTTCTCTTAATGAAAATTTAAATTGTAGGTGAATTTTTAATTTTTCAGTTTGAAGAGGTTTGCTCCCCACCTCATTGCTAACAGTCAACTGGCAACAGATTCTCCCGCCCAACAAACAAAATTGCTTCGCATTTCAGACATTAAAGTGTTATTTGTTTCTATAGCGCTCCATTTAGCCCTCTGACAGAAAGTAAATACCTTATTGGAGCATTACTGAATCCTTAAATATTTTCTGGTGCAAATTATATCAGCTTGATAGAAGCGATGTACCTATGTTTCTTTAATCTCTCTATAATGCTCTTATGAAGTAACCAAGATCTTTCACTTCAATAGTCATCCCGTAAAATTCTTATACAATCTCTATGTTAGTCTTTATTTCTATATTGTTTGTATTAGTGAATATGATGACGCCAAGCTAAAATCGGCCATTTTAAAATTTATATTCAATTTAGCACCTGAGCACATATATTTCTTATTGTAGACAATGTTTAAGGTAGGTATTAATTAATTATTTAATCTATTATATCTCTATTTATTTAATTAAAAATATGTGTTTGTTATAGCCATACTAGTCTATTATTTTATATTTTTCTTGAAGAAAGTTTTTTCTTATAAATGCTATAAAAAAAGATAAAAGTGCTTCCAATTTAATGCATTGAACTGTATATCAGAGATTGGTGGAGCGGTTAGCGAGTAAGACAATTGGTTCAGAAGGACACGGGTTCGATTCTTGGTTCTAGCAACAAGTTTTTTTATTTAATTTAATGTGAACTTCTTTAAGACTGTTATAATTAACTCCACAAAGGTACAATAGGATTGAAAAAAGGTCGCCTTTTTCACTCTATGGAGTTTTATGCAATGCTTATATGCATAGGTTGAATGAAAACGAAAAGCATCTATGGAGCAATATAGAAGCGAAATTGTTAGTTGGGCGTTGTGATGTAAACCGGTTGTGGAATACTGAACATTTTGGTCCTTGTGCCATAGCATTTACTGTCGATCCCGTTTCTGATGGCTAAGGAATTAAATATGTTCGTGATCCGCGTGGATAAGCTTTTGTATTCTATTCATGAATTGAGTTTGAATGGAGCAACACCTTTGTGATGACAGATCCCAAGCATATGTACTTTACTACAGCAATCCGATAAAGAATGATACCAACATTACATTTTTATAATCTAAAAATGTTAAAAGTTAACAAATAAAGATCCCGATATCAATGGAAGATATTAAAAGACAGCTATTGACTCTAATTTGTCCATCAACATCAATTGGCTGTTCACCCTCAATTGGCTTTGGTATCGGTTTTATCGGAGATTTTTAAATTGTTGCTTTAGCAATTGGATTAACGGCATACTAAGGGTATTCATGCAACGATGTAAACTTTTCGTCGTAGTTTTCATGACGTCCTAGTTTTTGTTGTTAGAAAAAAAATAAAAGGCTGTTTCTGTATATATAAAGATTTAGGTATATGCATGATGTGGTGCATTTTTGTTTTGTTTTGATTTTTTAACATTTGTTTTAAATTTTTTATATCAATAATTAAGTCTCCCCCAAACCAACGCGAATGCGGAGCGATTCGCGGCAAATCATTCACAATAGAAAAAAATATGACAAATACACAACGCTAAACAACAACAAAAATTCGTCGCCGCTGCGGATTCGCGTTGGTTTGAGAGAACCTTTATACATATTTTAGTAAATCAAACCCATTTTGCTACTTTAAAAGTACCTTTACTTTCTGAAAACGTCAAAATCATTGCACTATTGTGTGGAAATTATTGTGTGATTTGTGTCGTTTCTTTGGGTACTCCAAGAGTACTGCTTTTTTAATCATTTTGTATGTCAAAAGTCTTCCAAGGATTTGATTATTTCAAGTGATTTCTAAGAAGAGTTTTCACTGCCCGATTTCATTTAGGAATACTTTTTGAACACATGTAAAATACGCCGAACCACACTTCCGTTTAACTGTCACTTTGTCAGAGTGATAAATGCTTTTGAAAAAAGAAGGCAAATGCTGTAGTTTCATGTATCATTGGAGACGTCTTAAAAACCCAATGGAAACAACATCAGTAATCAATTACTGACTCAAAAAACAAACATAATCTAGTCTAGACCAAAGTTAAATTGCTTTTTAAACCAAAATAACGATATTGATTTTTTTACTTTTGTAACAGTGAAACAGGAAATACCTATAAACAAAACATTTGGATTTTACGCAATGATAATAAGGGTATGCAACGTCGGAAAACTATTGTAAACATCGAAATCGTCGGAAAGTTTACTACATCGTAAGCGAACTGTCAATTTCTGTATGAGAAATCTTTTCCAACAAATCGCAAACTTTCCTAAATGAATTTCTATCGTAAATAAAAATGGTAAACGTGGGAAACTTTTAAACTATTCTGAATGAAAAAAAAATAAAAAAAATAAAATTAAAACATCAAAACGAGAAACATTTCAATCAAAATGGCTGAGGAAAGATACAATTAAAAGAAAAATAATAAAAATGGAAAACAAAATTGGACGAAAGTATATTTTTATTTGACGCTAAGCAAACAGCTTACGATTTTTACGCAAGCCGTTTCAAAAGGGTGTTCATGAAACGTGCATCGTAAATTAAAAAAAGTTACTACGTCGAAAAGCTTATATCGTTGCATGAATACCCTTAATATAATTGCTTAAACAAATTTATTCGCATTCGTAGATCTTAGAGGCAATGTTTTACCGTGTATTTTCAATTAATTGTCAGTTATTATTATTTTGCTCACTCACTCTTCAGAAAGATCGTTTCATGTAAACATATTTCACCCGGTTTTGGGAAAAATCGTACTGGAAAAATAGGGTCATGTAAATACCGATTTTTCCCAAAATCGGGTGAAATGTTTACATGAACAATCTTTCCAGTCCAATTTTTGTCTCTGACCTCTTCATACTTTATTGCTGTCCTTTTCATTTTGCATTCAGATACAGAAGACACATTAACACCATCAGCGCTGCCGCAATTGCAGTAGATCTATTGCATAAAAAATACTTTTTGGTTTTACGAAAAAAAGAATTAACATTCAACAAAATTAAAACCTCAATTAATTTTCAATTCTGTCTTCGAAATGCAGTCAATCTTATTATTCCTGAAAACTACCCCATTAGTATCTTGCATATGAGCTGTGAATAGTAAACTAAAATGCAAATAGTCGTGAATTCTGACATTTCTTTCATGTATATTTTGCTTGGTCACCGAATGGCGTGAATTGTTATACAAAATAAACCAGCAAGTGGATTCTCAAAAATGTCAAATGCGAGCGATTTTAATTCTCTGTTTTGTTTAATGCGTTTGGTAGTTCCCAGAAAAGAACTTTTTAGTCGAGTACAATCAATTATCTGTTATAATTATTTTGTTTAATACAAATACTAACTTGAAAATGCTTATTTATCTACCGCGAACAATTAAATGTACCTGCACCATTTTTTTTTAAATCTACCTAGAATATTAAACGATTAATGGCAACGCTGGTTAACACACCAAACACACAGACGAAACTGGAAAAAGTGTGAAAGAGAACACAAACATCTGGAAAAATCATGTGAGTTCGCCTCACTTTATACTCCCTTCAACTATGAACAAAAGATCGTCTGTGAAAAAATCGGGTCATGTAAATGCCGACTATGCAACGGCAATTTTGTCCCTTTTTTAAAAAAAGAGAACGCACTACTTCTAGAGAAAAATGAGCTCCCATCTCTACAGCATCTACTACTGCCTTCAAAAAAACCATTCGAATCTATTACATTCTCTATATCACTCACAGCCCAATTTGGTACACCCATTCCATTAATTTCAATATCCATCTAGATCCACAACATTATAAATAAAATCAAAGCATCTTCAAGGTACAAAAATAAAATTTGGTTTTTATTAAGCAAATATACAGTAACTGTGTTTTGTTTTTCCAATGAGTAAACAAGAATCCCTTTACAATTGTTCGATTTCAACAAATTGATTGAAAGTTTTTGTAAAATGATTAATCCTGTAGCTTCAGAAGCAATATTCTCTGCGACGTATGTTGATAATTACATTGATTCTGTTGAGAATCTTCCGGACGATGTCCAGAGACACTTATCGCGAATCCGTGATATTGATGTGCAATACAGAAGTAAGTTCAATATTCGGGAATATATTACGAAAACTTTTTTGACCGTATAACCTTGTTTAGGCCACCTCCGAGATGTTGATTACTACTACGAGCAATGGAAAAGTTTCACAAACTCTTCTGAAAATTCTACCAACCGAAGGGCACGAGCAATGGCCAGGATGCAACAGAGTCTCATTTCCGCCCAAGAGCTCGGTGATGAAAAGATGCAGATTGTGAATCAATTGCAGGAATTGATTGACCAAAAAACTCGACAGCTAGACTCTGATCAGAAGAACCTCGACTATGGAAAGGAGGAGCAGCTAATGCACGATCTTCCCCAAAAGATAACACGCACATTGAGTCCCGTTGCCCTGCAAGCTACTATTCCTTCGACGAATAAAAACGAAAGTGCATTTGTGGCCGCTATTGTAAGCAGTGCCGTCGTTGCAGGACAGGGGTCGGGAAGCAATACGCCCACATCTTCCCTACAAGCACCGGAACGCCCAATCACAAACCACGGTGTAAGCGTAAGCAATATGACCAATTCCAATGATTCTCGCTCCAATAAGCGATCTCGACGGCCCCGGAACGAGAACAACAACAGCAGCAGTGCCATGGAGCTTGGTGGAAACGAATCAAACTCTGCCAATGAAGGTGGAGGCCCAAGTGGACACAAACCTAGCGGCACTGGCCAATCATCCTCTTCATCCGCTTCGGCTTCTCAGAAGAAGTCCACTGGTCAAAACGTTGGTGGCAGTGGTGGAGGAGCGGGAGGAGGTAACAATTCAAATAACAGCAAAAAAAAGAAACGCAAAGCCCGTGGACAAAGCAGTTCCCAATCGAATGCCCGAGATAATCGTGAAGAAACGCCACCTCCCGATCCAATCGACCCAGATGAACCAACTTACTGCCTCTGTGATCAGGTAAAGAATCGTGTTTATTCTTTAATAGACTATTTTTTCAATACATGATCAAACAAAATAACAATTTTTTATCTTATTATATTTTCCAGATTTCTTTTGGGGAAATGATACTCTGCGACAACGATTTGTGTCCAATTGAGTGGTTCCATTTCTCGTGTGTGTCTTTGGTATCGAAACCAAAGGGCAAATGGTATTGTCCGAATTGTCGAGGAGATCGTCCCAATATAATGAAGCCCAAGGCTCAGTTTTTAAAAGAACTCGAACGTTACAACAAAGAAAAAGAAGAGAAAACCTAATATTTGTGCAACCACTAAGATGTAGCTTTTAAACCTTATCAATGGATTTTTTTTTTACTTTAAACAATGGCTTTTCAATTTCAATATTATCTTTAACTTTTCCTTACTTTTTTCTTTCTACTTAGTGAAGGCGTTATTTTTTAAGTTTTTTTCTCTTTTATGTTCTTTTATCTCTTAACTAACACTCGGTGGAATAATTTTGTGTGGTGTATTTAATTTTTTTATATTTTTCTTTCTGCTGGAGAAAGAAATCATTTAATGTAAAAAAGATAAATAATGCAATAGAAAGATTTGTATTATATGTACAGTTTATAATAAAATAAAGTTCATAATAAATGTTTTAAACAAAACATGGTTGATTATTGAGAAATTTCAAATTACATTGTTGGAGATAGCATCTCATCTAATTGCCAATAGTTACAAATTATAATGAGGTGGTGAATAAATCCTGTAATTTATGATGTTGCCCCAATGAATAATCCAAGTTTGGACCTTAAAACCGAAACCCAAAATTTTCAATGCAAAACGAAGTATTCTACCTTAATTTTTGAGACTCAAAACGGCTACTTTAGCTTTTCAAAAAGTATTGTTTTTTTTTCAAAATCGGGAAACTCCGAGTATGTTATAATGTGTCAACCATTAACAGTGATTTATGAGGAAAGCAATTAATCGCTTTGATTTTGGCATGGAAATAATTTATCCATTCATCTTCGTTCTTTTATTGACCTGCAAATAAGGTCCAATGTCATTTATTAAAAATAATTAACAAAAACGATTTCCTTTTGAGCAAACGAGCCCGTTTTATCATTTAAAAAAGTATAGATATAGGACTTAAAACATAGATCCAATTTAGTCGATAAATTAATTTGTAGCAGTCAATTTAGCTATCCTTTTGAACTAAAAAACAGGATATGCTCGACTTTATCGATTCAACTCGATTGTATCAATCTATGTGAATTCTGATCGATTATATAACTTTCGTTTTCAAACACTCAGTTTTACAAAAAACTTTTCGTATTCAATACTTGTGGGATGAGTGTACTTTGATTTTCAGTCCATCCATACCAACAACGCACGTACTTGCCTTTATGTTCAAGTTTCTTGGAATTAAAAACTTTTAAAATATGAAAGTAATTATAAAAAAGCATTAATTCATAAGCAACTAGTCAAAAAACTTAGAGCTCAAAAACAAGTATGCCATTTGATTACTTGAAAAAAAAATATGAATATATGCAAAAAAAAATTACAATCGTTGCAGCAGTTTTCTTAAAAATTAATTTTGTATACATAAAATTCTAATAACATTTTAAAAAAAAGCTTTGGTATGCCAATTTTGAGTAGGTATTGAAATAAATTTTTGAACCTAGTTTTAAATAAAAATTAACTCGTTTTTGAAATATTGAATTTTCAAAAAAAAATGTAATATTTTTTTTTAAATCCAAAATTTTGATATGTAATATTATAAACATTTTAAAAGGAGCTTTTTCATTAAAATTTTTACTAAAATCGTTTGAGCCGTTAATGAGAAAATCGATAATTAAAAGGCAAGTATCGTTAAAAAGGTTTTCGGTAATTTTTTCTTATCAAAAAGTACATAATAAATTAAGCCAAACGTGCCATGTGTTCCGAGTGGAGAAGTTGTTTGCTTAAGAAAAACATATCTCATGAAGTCAAATATAAAATCTTTCGAGCTACCGCTATCGCAATTTTGTTTTACGGAGGGCAAGTATGGGGATATCTTTCCTATGAAACAGTCTGTCTTCGTTTTTTTATTAAAAGTACATTTTGGCTGCTAAGTAGTTCTCCAAACTATATGCTACACCTTGAAACAGGAAAAGCTCCGCTTGGATACTCTCAAATTACATTATGATTACGTGGCTAGAGTTATGGCGATGGGTGAAGATAGGATTCCGCGTCTGGTACTGTCTCAAGTCATAAATTCTGAAAGATCTTGTGTACAAGAGTGGACCAAATTGGCAATTGAGTGTTCATCGTCTTTATCAATATCCGCAAATCAAAATCCGTATCAACTTAGGTTGCAGTTTAATGATTTATTGAAGAAAACCGGAAATATGATGTATGATAAGTTTAAGCAGAATCCTAAATGCCAAAATCCCTAATACCATAATCCCGAATGGCTTAGAATGGAATTTATTTTATTTCAGATTTTTATCATTCGATATAGTGGCATGATGTAAAAGTGAAAATGAAAGAATTCAAGCTATACAAAACAATGTTGTTTCCTTAAAAGTACGGAAATAGTAAAACAAGTTTTGTATTCGGTATTTTGTCCATTCAGGATTGTGGCTTCGGGATTTTGTCCATTCGTAGTTTTGGGTATTCGGGATTATGACATGACTCTCATCTTTTTCCATACGGGATTTTGTTTTCTTCCCGCAAGATTCACAGGTTGGGTGAGTTATGGTCATGTTGTAACGACACCAGCAGGTGAGTGTACGAGGGGTTGCGGAGAATTGCAACAACCTATCCTAATAGAATCAAACTTAGAATAATAAGGGTACTGCTCACAGGCCACCGCCAAGCTTAGGAGACACCTCTACATTTTTGGCTTAAGAAACAGCTCATGAGGAGACCGGATCATACTAGGTAGACGTGATGCACTCGTGCATCAAAGACATGGTTAATGGAAAATCACCAGATAGAGGAGAGCGAACTACCATCTCTAAAAATACTGAAATTCCTTAAAGTAACAAATTTGGAGGACGTGCTGTAGTATTAGCAACCTCATCCAGCTCTAGATGCGGGCATAATAGATCTAAATAGTCACAGTGCACTTATATAAGTGTCGATATAGTGTCGTGAAAGTACATACAAGCACCACTGTTTTGGAAAAATAGCTACCTAATAAATGACTAATTAGGGAGCTGTATTGACCATTTTTGTTGGGTAGATTTTAAATATTCTTGTATTTTAATTTGAATTTTAGAAAAAAGGTGGTTTTAAGTTCATGATAAAATTATAAATTATAGAAAAGTTTTTTCTTGTCAATAAGAATACTCAGTAATTTTGTTGCGAAGCAATTGGATGTAAATAATAGGGAGAAGGGTCATTAGGATTTTGAAAGAGGGCAGGCTGGACACGGATTGAAACTAGGGAATGGGATGAGGTTGGCAGGGAGAGGGTTTGAATGTCCAACGGAAGGGGCAGTGGCATGCTGGCGACGCGCGGCTTAGCTCGCCGGATAGGGTGGGGATCTTGCCCCTCCGCCAAACCTCACTTCGCTAACAAAAAAAACTTCATGCCACTCGATCTTAAAACTTATCTCGATCAAAAAACGAACGGTAGCTGCCTTTTTGGGAAGACTCCGCGGTTGTTGTTGCAGAGAAGGCTCACCCACACCTCTCCTGGAATTTGATTGGCCAATTTTACTCAAACTCCCCTAGAGCTAGAATAATTACTGAATCGTCATCTCTCACCGTTCATTCTCGCACATCCTTTAACACCCCCCGAAAGGGATACCTAAACTCTCATCTTGAGTCTAGCTTAGTCGTAAATAAAAAAGTTAATGTTGGGAAGCGGCTTGCAAATCATTTTATTAAGGCACTAGGTATATGGAACATAGATTTAAAACCCAAGTATAAGAATCATAGGTAAAATAATTAGCAAGGTGATAAGACAAATTATATAAATAAAACAAAAAGGATAAAAAATGGCAAAGGTAAGTTCGTATTGGAAATAACATGCATGAAAAAAAACGAAGTTAATTAAAACAAAACAAAGAAGAGAATCGAAAAGCGAATCAAAAAGTAGCAACCTTCGCTGGCGGACCTTTTTGCCCATATGGTACCACGCGTTTCCGCTTCCTCAGGGACCGGAAAAGCCAATAGCACCACTAACAACCCGCCGACAACACTTTCTCAATCGAGTCTAGTCCCACCCGTTGCTGTATACTACCGAGACCAACTGTCATATACCGACCTGCCTATAGAGCGCTCTTTAGGGGGGTTGCACCCTCTTGGGTATTGATCGCGCCGGGAATGAATGCACTTGGGGGAAACCAGCCTCAACTCGTCGACCTAGTTGCGACAACGCAATGCCAATTTTTGAGTGCGTTTCAATCTCCTTTACACAAGATGCGTGAATAATTAATCAACGTAAATTATTAACACTAAATAAAAAAAAAATGAATTCTTGTTCCTTCTCCGACTTGATTGCTAATTTTGAAATGCCAACGTATCAATAAATTTCTCCTAAAAATGGGCTTTTCTTCTTCTGGCGGACACGTTCTTTTCGGATGAATATTTTTTTTGGTTCGGGTCCTGGGGCTATGTTGGGAATGGTGTATTTGCTTTATGGCATAGAGCTTTCGTTATGTAATTTACTTATAGGGTATCGCGTGGCTTGTTTCGTTTTCGTTTTTTTGTTTAATTGAAAAAAATGTTATAGGAAATATAAAAAAACATAACTTTTACTTGGTTTTTCTTTTGGTTCTTCAGGAATTACGGGAATCCTTTAGAGTGGACGAGTTGCTTCTTGAGCAGCGGTTCTTCAAACGGTTAAGTTTCGGACCGTTTTTTTTTCCATAAATGTCTGTGCAACGCAAGCAAATATGGCGGCACTTTGGCCTTGTCGATGACCGCGTGCCGTGCCCCGATACCTAAATCAAAGTTTTTACTTATATTGCTAACCTAAAATTCAAATGGGATTATCCCTTTTTCACTCACCCTATGACGATAAAAAGACAGTAAACACACCGTCAAAAAGTTAAGACAATCCCACGACGCTATTAAAAATCACGCATAAAAAGGCACTAAGAAAACACCAAAATATATTAACACTGTTTTATTTTTTTATTAAGGCTAGGATCTTACAGAATTTTGATTTTTTTTTTCTATGTACACTCTGCACAGACTTTCCGTCACACACGATCGCTCGTAACTAAAAGCCTTTGTTCCTATAGTCTACCTAGCGACCGATTGTTAATGATCTTCGCCCAGCATTTCAACACCGGTATAATTGTTGTCGTGTTACTTGCCAGCCACTTGATTGGCTTACCTGTCTTCAGGGGCTTTCCTTTCCAGCACTCCCCGTTTTACGTGATAATTCCCACATCTGTTGCAATTCCCAATGCATTCAAGACTAATGTGCTATCCTAGACTCAAACCTCTTTAATTTCCTTAATTTAGGTCCCTGAATTCCTTCATCCGCAATTGTCCCTAACAGCTGTTCTGTCATCTTGAATATAATTGTTGACTTATTTTAATTTCGCAATTGGAACCTCCGAGAACCCATTTCTAAGCGCGGCGGCGGCCATCACCCCAAAGTTTGCTATATTTGTATTCCCCGTGGATAAAATGCAAAACGAAACCATGAATAGCAGCCCGAGTTCCTTTCAGCTGCCGCAGTGAAATTCTTATGGTAATCGGAGGTAAGGTCGGTGATACGGTCCCACTTTACCCATTCGCTATCAAGGCTTTCTTCCTAGATTGTACAGTCGGCCTTTTGCGTCTGAGCCGAGCTATTTACGACCTGGTATCGATACCATTAACAAGCTCTAACTCGCTCACACGGAAAGCAGACCTAACCAACATTCAGACCCCGACCGAGGTCGAGGCCGTGGCCGTTAAATAATTGGATCCATGTCACAGATACATCCGTGGTGTGCTACCACTATCCTAACCTTTGGTTACCCTATCGAGGTGAGGCTAGACATGTGCTCTGTGGGTGGCGGCCGTAACAAATCACCGAAATTGTATAAGTTCTCTAAATGATACAATGTCGATGACAGGCTGCCTCTTACGAACTTGAGACGTTGGGGATGAACCCACAATATTAAGGCCGGGCACTATGGATCTTCGCTGGTACCACCCCTGCGGGATAGGTAGGTATTCTTTTACATTTAAAAGTACTCCTTCTCCCCTTTCTTATTTCAGAACGTCATGCCTCGTCATTAATGCGTTCCTGTTGCTAGGTTAAGATACCAGCATGTCCAGCATTTGTGGAAAGATTTTCCATTCCCATGTCCCGAGTGCCCCATTGTGCCAAACTCGGTTTTATATGTTAAGACGTTTGGGTCGAATCCACTTCCCCATAAGTCGGGCCCTAGGAAATCATACCACTTGACGTACCCACACTCATTTTCATTCAATGAAACCGTTGGAATTATTTACTTTCCACTACCCGGTGGGTATTCTTCGTCACCCAAACAACATCAATTCTTTGCTTATCACTGACCCAATGTATATATATTTTTTTTTCCTCATAGCTGACTGTGGAACAATATCTGATAGAGACCACTGTTGAACTACCCCAGAGCATGTGAACAGTCTGAATCAAAATTTATTTGAGTGCATGAATACCGGCACAGCTGCTCAACAAGGGTGTAAAGGTTAGTTATGCTCGAAATTCACTTTTCATTATCCTTGCTCTTTCGGTTATTTGGTTTTTGTAAAGCCGCTTTCAATTGATTTTATCTTCTGCCTCGATATTGTTAGTAGCAGATAAACAATAAATGTTTATATTATGACATAATTATTCTTATGTCGTATTTCAATGCAATCTGAAGGATTTGAAATTTTTTTTTTTGTTTTAAATCTAAAACTGCGATCTTGAATGAAACTTCTAGGCATATTTTTGGGTCAATTCATTTTACACAGATAGCATACGTACCCGCCCACATATAAAAACTCCATATGGCGTCGGTACAAATGATGCAAAACAAACAAATTGCCCTATTTCGATTTTTCGTTTGAAAGGATAATATTTGCATGTATGGTTGAATGCAGATCAAATCTCGGAAACTCGGAAGGTCTCATCTTTCGTCTTCAGATCTCCTCTTTTTTTTCGATAAACATAAAAAAAACGGAAAAAGTGAAAATCTTTTCGCCAAAAAAGATCAAATCTTTTCAACCAGGAAAAACTACCTTAGTTTCTTTTATTTCTCAAAGATCCAATACAAGAAATTTGTCATTATGAATTTGCAACTTATGAATCATCACCCAACTTAACAATGATATTACTTAATACCCCTATACCCTTTATTCCCTCTACCAGTAAGTACCATATGTATTCTTCATTAGAGCTTAGCCGTTCCACCCTATTCGCTTCTAGGGACAAAGAATATTTTTATTTTTTTTTTTTTTTTATTTAAATTACTAATATAGAACCTGGGCCCTGTTGCCTATACTGATCAGCGCGATACAGACAGAATTCAACCAGAAGTCCCTGCAATAGAGAAATGTTTCATCCTGCTCCTAGCTTATGAATACATACATCATCTACAACCCATACGTAAATAATTAACCTATAGCCTACAAATAAATACATAAGCTATGACATAACATTAAATAGAACTAGGTATGCTCGGACATATTATTAATTATATCATTATGTTATATAAATAAATAAATAATTTACGACACATAACTAAATAATCTGCGACATATAAATAAATAAGCTATAACATATAAATAAATAAATAAACTATAACATAAATAGATAAATAACTATGACATATACATAAATAAATAAACTATAACATATAAATAAATAAATAAAATATAACATATAAATAAATAACTATAACATATAAATAAATTAGTAAACTATAACATATAATTAAATAACTATGACATATAAATAAATAAATAAACTATAACATATAAATAAATAAATAAAATATAACATATAAATAAATAACTATAACATATAAATAAATTAGTAAACTATAACATATAAATAAATAACTATGACATATAAATAAATAAATAAACTATAACATAAATAGATAAATAACTATGACATCTACATAAATTAATTAACTATAACATATAAATAAATAAATAAAATATAACATATAAATAAATAACTATAACATATAAATAAATTAATAAACTATAACATATAAATAAATAACTATGACATATAAATAAATTAGTAAACTATAACATATAAATAAATAACTATGACATATAAATAAATAAATAAACTATAACATAAATAGATAAATAACTATGACATCTACATAAATAAATAAACTATAACATAAATAAATAAATAACTATGACATATACATAAATAAATAAACTATAACATATAAATAAATCTTTCTGGCATTTCACCTACTTGGACAGGTCAAACGAACTCTTGTATTACCGTTGTTATTGCTTGAGGTCTTTAGCGTGATATATACCAATTTTTTTTCCTGCCAAGTTTTCCAACTCATACATGTTTTTCCCTATCGCTTTCACTATTCGGCACTTAACGAATTTCGGACACAGTTTTGAAGCCAGATATTTGGAAGTATCGCTCAAGACAAAATTCCTTTTAAACACTTCTTGGCCAGGAACGTATTGGACATTTCGAGTTCGAAGATTGTAAGCCTTATCGCTCTTCTCCTTAGCTCTCAAAATACCCTGTGGAACTTTTTCCCTAATCATTTGCAGCCTGCTAGGGCGGGGGAGGATCAACAGCTCCCCATCATCTACCACACCCAGTTTCTGGGCCAACTCGTATCCACTGCCGTGTGTCATCATATTTACTCCAAACAGCGTAACGTGGACCGAACTCCTCAGCGCACCTGCGATATCACCGAGGTGAAGATCCCAGTCGCGCTGATCATCCTTCAAATACGAGCGTATGGCAGACAATAAGGTTCTGTTGACTCTTTCCGACGCGTTGGACTGCGGTGAATAGTTAGCCGTCCGAAAATGTCGAATACCGTACTTTTGCATTAGATTTTGAAAATCTTTGGCTAGGAATTGTTGCCCATTATCCGAATGGATTATCTGGGGCACTCCAAAAGCATTAAAGATATCGTTTTGGAGAAATTTAATTATACTGCTGCTATTGGCTGACCGCAAGGGTTCTAGGAATACATACTTAGAAAAATGTTCTAACACGACAAACACGTATGCGTTTCCCCTTTTTGACCTCGGGTACGGACCCAAAAAATCCACGTACAACTTCTGAAATGGACGGTTTATACTAAACGTGTTACTAATAGGAGGGCGAAGGATTTGACACGAAGGTTTGCATTGTTTACAGACTTCACACTTACTAATATATTGCCTTATTTGAATGGTCATGTTTGGCCAATAGAAGAACTGTCGAATACGGTGAAGTGTTTTCGCAATCCCCCCGTGTGCTGCTTGCGGTGGGTTGTGTGCCTTGGCTACTATTTCGTCAGTAAGTCCTGATGGTACCCACAACCTCCAATTATGTTCGGAGAACACTTCTTCTTCTCCTAACGGAAGCGATTTCTTATATACAAACTCATCTTCGATTTTCAGATCTGGTAACTCGGATTGATGTTTTTTTACAGTCCCGATAAGGCTCTTATATTCGTCTGATTGGAACTCGGACGATGAGAGATCTATCAATGGAGCTATGTCTCCGAGTTCAAGACTTTCTAAGTGTGCCCGAGAAAGAGTGTCCGGAACGACATTCAGCGTTCCCTTTCGGTGCTCTATGTCGAAGGTATAGGCCTGCAGCTCTAAGCTCCACCGTGCCAGTCTTCCACTCAAATCTTTCATGGTCATTAACCATTTGAGGCTGGAGTGGTCGGTGATTACTGTAAAGTCCATACCCTCGACATAGGGCCGAAACTTCTTGATCGCCATTACCGCCGCCATACACTCCCTCTCGGTCACACTATAGTTTCTTTGACAGGTATTTAATTTCTGGGAAAAGTATGAAATCGGGACTTCCTCACTGTCGCTGTTTTTCTGGAACAGAACTGCTCCTATTCCCGAGTCAGACGCATCGCATTGAACGTAGAACCTTTTATTGAAATCGGGATGAGAGAGAACAGGAGCCGTCGTAAGGGCCTTTTTCAGTTCCTCAAATGCCCTCATCGCTTCTCCCGTCATTTTGAATTTACCGTCTTTTCTTTTGAGCGTGTCAGTGAGGGGAGCGGTCAAACTAGAAAAGTCTTTGATAAACCTTCTATACCACCCTGCCAGACCGAGCAGCCGACGAACTTGCCTTGCATTTTTCGGCAAAGGAAAATCAACTACGGCCTCGACCTTTGCCGGGTCGGTTTTCAACTTCCCACCACCAACGATGAAACCCAAATATTTCAATTCCTTGAAGCAAAATTTGGACTTTTTAACGTTGATGGTGAGATTGGCCTTCCTTAAACATTCGGCTACTTCTTCCAGCACGGCGATATGGGACTCGAAATTTGGGGCGATGATCAACAAATCGTCTAAATACACGAAAACGTTGTCCCTGAGTCGTGCAGGAATAACCTTATCCATTAAACGGCAGAGCCGTTGAGCTGCATTACACAACCCAAATGGCATTACCTTGAACTGGTATAGGGGTCTCCCCGGTACCGCAAACGCAGTCTTCTCTCTACTCTTGCTCTCCAGCGGTATTTGCCAGAATGCTTCCTTTAAGTCTACACTACTTATAAAGTACGTATTTGGTAGACGACTGATAAGCCCTTCGATATGAGGAAGTGGGTTAGCGTCCTTTTTGCTTAACGCGTTGACCTTACGGGAGTCTAAGCAGAAGCGATACTTAACAGTACCATCTTCTGCTAGCTTCTTTATAAGGACAACGGGCGAGCACCAAGGACTCTCGCTCTCCTCTATAACGCCGAGCTTAAGCATTCGGTCTATTTCCTGGTACAAAAGGGCTTGTACCGCTGGAGAAACTGGGTAATGACGCTGCTTAACAGGTTCAGCGTTTCCCGTATCGATAACATGTTCCATTAACGATGTTTTCCCGAGACCGTGCCGGTCATAATCAAGAAATCTCTGCTTGACCGCTTCCAACTCTAATCGCTGCTGAGAAGTTAGGTAGTGGGCGTTCGTTAGATCTGCGTCTGCCTCGGGAACCGAAAGAGCGCTGACGATGTTTGGTGCAACTTTGAACTCCTTCCAGAAATCTACCCCTAAGTATAGCTCCTGCTCCAAATTAGGAACAAGATAGAAAGTATTTAACTGCTTTTGATTTTTATATATGACTTCCGTTCGTATTTTCCCTATTATCGCTTGATTTCTGCCATCGGCAGTCTTAACCCCTGCCTTATAGGGAAAAATTTGCATGTTGGCAGCTTTCACAAAATCCATACACCCTTTACCTAAAATGCTAATACTAGCCCCACTATCTAACAGGCCCAAGATTTCTTTACCAGCAATTTCTACTTTTGCGTAGGGTCTGGGATCAGAATCAATGTCTACTATTGTTGAGGAAATATTTTTCTTCGTTTCCTTTCTGAGCTTATACCGGTTTCTAGCTTTCACAATTCTGTTTGACACGGTTGCTTTATTTAAGTTAAAAATTCTATCCCTTGCTTGATTATATTCTCTTAATCTTACATGTAGCGGCCTAATATCGAATCTTCGCTTCTTTTCTTTTTCACCGATTTCCTTCTTTCTAGTTAATATTTTTATATTTGAATTATTTTCTGCAAAATCTAATTTTCCTTCTGTTGCCAAAGGGGTGTCTGTGTGGAACACGACTCCCCCATTGATATCGTGTTCCGGGCCCTGTTTCCCGAGTTGCAATTCCTACATTTTGGCGTTATCACACCTTCTTGTCCACAACGGTAACAGAATATATTTCTGGAGGTGGAAGGACAATCCATGAACGTGTGGCCTCGGATTTTACAATTCCAACACACCATGGATGTTGCCTCACCGGTATTTCGAACACCCTTTGGTCGATTACTGGCGTGTTGTAACGCCGCTAGGGCTTCCTCATCAAGATGGGAATCCTCGAAGCCCAGTTCATTCGCTGCCATTCGACCTGGAGGTCTCTGGTGTTTCTGAGCCTCTCGATCTTTGTGAGGAAACGAATATTCGACGTCTTTGCACGCTACCCTCAACTGGTCCAACGTAAAAATGGGCTGAGGGTATACCAACCGACCGATCCTTTCATTCAAGTTCCGCTTCAGAATCCGCACCAAGTCAACTTCCGGAATCGGTACCCTGAGCTGAGCCCTCATCTTGTTCACAGCCGCGAAGAATTCATCACTGGACTCCCTGACACCTTGCAAACGGTCCATCATGTCCCTCATTATCTCATAATTGGACTTCGAGTTTCGGAATTGGCGCATTAATGCGTCTCGTAGCATTGGCCAGTCGGGACGATAATGGGACCGCTGGAACTGCCAGTACCAATCATGAGCCGCGCCCGTGAGTAAAAGATGAAAATCTCTCAGGATCTCCGTCCAGGAGCAAAGGTACTGACCCTGAAGCGTTTCCAGCCTGAAGACAAAATCCTCCACCGTAAGTACATCCAATTTACCGTCAAACTTTAACCCCCATTTATCTATTTTTATTGGGTTTCTCCCTGGAGTTTGCACCCATGCACGAGGATTGTGGATATACGCCCCAGTAGGATTTCGCATGCTGAAACCTGAATCCTGGTGCTCGTTAGGCTGGCATCCCCTGCTCTCAAATCTCGTAGTCGAGTTGGGCCTTGATGGAGCTTCTGCATTAAGGTTTACTACCGGCACGAATGGCCTAGATGTTGGATCTAGTTGAGACTGGCGTTCTTCTCTATCTGATCTACCCCCAGGTCGTTCACCATTTATCTGGCTTACTCCAGTACCATCACCCCTACCTAATAGTGGAACGGCTGTGTGAATGGTATGATTTCTGTTATCTATTAATTCCTTGAAGTTTCGCTGCATTTCTAATTTCAAGGATTCAGTTAGCTCCCCTCTGAGGGAGTTAGTATACTGATTACACGCATTACCAACTGCAATGTTTATAGCGGAAATCAACTCGGCCGATATGGCACTTCTTCCCTGTAGATCGCCCCCAGTGGAGCTCAAACTAATCGTCCTAAGTCCCCTAGTATTTTCATCATTTGCCTTATCTATAACTCGAGTTAGTTCACCATCCGCCTGAACTAGGCTGTGGTCTATTGTTTGGGCGTTTTCTGTCTCACTTCTTTCAGTAATACTACTAAAAGCGGGAGACGTTTCGGTACCCGTGTGGCTATCTTGATGACTTCCGGACGTTGGAATCCGAGGCGGAGGAAACGAGTACAGTGGGACACTTCCACTGGATTCACCAGGTTTGGAAACGGATGGAATCACGTCCTCAGGTTTTCTTGGAGGTGATCGTTCTACGGGCATAATGTTGGCTTGGTCTAAAATTCGTGAGTATTGTGAGCGTGTTAATACGTGACTTTCTTGATAGGAGCGTTTAATAATCTCGTCTACTTCTTTACCATTCGCAGCGATCATGCCTTCATGCCTAGAACGGATTATCTAGATTTTCTAAACACCCTCGTACCGAGGTATCTTGCCAGGAAGTTAATATGATCGTGGCAGTTAACGATTTTGATTTTATTTCTAGTTCTCTCTATTATTTATTTACTTATTTTTACTTTTTTTTTTGTTACACTACATTAATGACACTTCCTTATTGTGTATTTATCCACAAAAATTCTTTATTCTAATTTCCTACCTAATTGTTATCAAAACTTACTAAATATTCTTCAATGGTAAACTTTTTCCCCACTTCTGTTTATTCCTTTAATTCCCCTTCTCTAATCCAGACTACTAGCTAAAACTTATTCTATTTTTGTATATATATATATCTTTTTATTGATTCTACACTACTTACTCCCTTCTCCTAGCACATTTAAAGGACTAACTCTTTCTTAAAACTACTTATACCTCACCACCAGTTTGTTTTTTTTCTTTTTATTTTTTGTTTATTTTTACTTAACTGTCTTCATCGGTACATGAAAAAGATTGATTTGTACCTCTGAATAACTTGTTATCTTTTCAGGATATTATATTTTTTTTTTTGTTTTGGTTTGACTAAAATGATGGAAACACATATGTACATATGTATACTTTTTCTGATCGGTTTTTATTTACTCTAGTTGTTCTTTATTTCATTAAATGCGGGGGTGTATCGGATGGCTTTTTACGGTGTTTTCTTTTTGCTTTGAGAATGACGGTACAGTAAAGTTTTTCTTCTTATTTATTTTTTTCTTCTCTTTATCATCTATTCCCTTAAAAGGCAGCAACATAATTTTTGCAAAGCGATACAAACACATTTATGTTACATTTGCTGTTGCTATGAGATCCAAACTTCTTCGTTGCAATTGATCGGG
The DNA here is from genome assembly GCA_946251815.1 of Dasysyrphus albostriatus. Lineage (NCBI taxonomy): Eukaryota > Metazoa > Arthropoda > Insecta > Diptera > Syrphidae > Dasysyrphus > Dasysyrphus albostriatus. The sequence goes on from OX276335.1 coordinate 182,683,219, forward strand.
CATTCTGACGAGCTATCCCGATCAAGACTTAAGATTCTTTCTGAACCTAACAGCAGCAGCCAATGTACACTAGACGGGACTTAAACTACCCTGGCTATCCAACTCGACTTCTAGTCGCTATTCGGCAGGTACGTGCTTGACCTTCCTATCGAAGTCATACAAGGAGTCGCGCTGGCCGCAGGTGTAATTCAACACTTAAAATAATTTCCACTTGTTTCCGTCGGCATCCTCGGAACCTCCCGTCACAAATGATCTGGTGTACTTGTCAGCTTTCCTGATCATGACTTACGAGGTGTCCCGATGATGTCGGCGACGACACTTAGAAACCATTATTGACACGGACTATTAACATTCTCTATTTCGTACTTTACGTTGGGCGCCATTTGTTGCGAAGCAATTGGATGTAAATAATAGGGAGAAGGGTCATTAGGATTTTGAAAGAGGGCAGGCTGGACACGGATTGAAACTAGGGAATGGGATGAGGTTGGCAGGGAGAGGGTTTGAATGTCCAACGGAAGGGGCAGTGGCATGCTGGCAACGCGCGGCTTAGCTCGCCGGATAGGGTGGGGATCTTGCCCCTCCGCCAAACCTCACTTCGCTAACAAAAAAAACTTCATGCCACTCGATCTTAAAACTTATCTCGATCAAAAAACGAACGGTAGCTGCCTTTTTGGGAAGACTCCGCGGTTGTTGTTGCAGAGAAGGCTCACCCACACCTCTCCTGGAATTTGATTGGCCAATTTTACTCAAACTCCCCTAGAGCTAGAATAATTACTGAATCGTCATCTCTCACCGTTCATTCTCGCACATCCTTTAACACCCCCCGAAAGGGATACCTAAACTCTCATCTTGAGTCTAGCTTAGTCGTAAATAAAAAAGTTAATGTTGGGAAGCGGCTTGCAAATCATTTTATTAAGGCACTAGGTATATGGAACATAGATTTAAAACCCAAGTATAAGAATCATAGGTAAAATAATTAGCAAGGTGATAAGACAAATTATATAAATAAAACAAAAAGGATAAAAAATGGCAAAGGTAAGTTCGTATTGGAAATAACATGCATGAAAAAAAACGAAGTTAATTAAAACAAAACAAAGAAGAGAATCGAAAAGCGAATCAAAAAGTAGCAACCTTCGCTGGCGGACCTTTTTGCCCATATGGTACCACGCGTTTCCGCTTCCTCAGGGACCGGAAAAGCCAATAGCACCACTAACAACCCGCCGACAACACTTTCTCAATCGAGTCTAGTCCCACCCGTTGCTGTATACTACCGAGACCAACTGTCATATACCGACCTGCCTATAGAGCGCTCTTTAGGGGGGTTGCACCCTCTTGGGTATTGATCGCGCCGGGAATGAATGCACTTGGGGGAAACCAGCCTCAACTCGTCGACCTAGTTGCGACAACGCAATGCCAATTTTTGAGTGCGTTTCAATCTCCTTTACACAAGATGCGTGAATAATTAATCAACGTAAATTATTAACACTAAATAAAAAAAAAATGAATTCTTGTTCCTTCTCCGACTTGATTGCTAATTTTGAAATGCCAACGTATCAATAAATTTCTCCTAAAAATGGGCTTTTCTTCTTCTGGCGGACACGTTCTTTTCGGATGAATATTTTTTTTGGTTCGGGTCCTGGGGCTATGTTGGGAATGGTGTATTTGCTTTATGGCATAGAGCTTTCGTTATGTAATTTACTTATAGGGTATCGCGTGGCTTGTTTCGTTTTCGTTTTTTTGTTTAATTGAAAAAAATGTTATAGGAAATATAAAAAAACATAACTTTTACTTGGTTTTTCTTTTGGTTCTTCAGGAATTACGGGAATCCTTTAGAGTGGACGAGTTGCTTCTTGAGCAGCGGTTCTTCAAACGGTTAAGTTTCGGACCGTTTTTTTTTCCATAAATGTCTGTGCAACGCAAGCAAATATGGCGGCACTTTGGCCTTGTCGATGACCGCGTGCCGTGCCCCGATACCTAAATCAAAGTTTTTACTTATATTGCTAACCTAAAATTCAAATGGGATTATCCCTTTTTCACTCACCCTATGACGATAAAAAGACAGTAAACACACCGTCAAAAAGTTAAGACAATCCCACGACGCTATTAAAAATCACGCATAAAAAGGCACTAAGAAAACACCAAAATATATTAACACTGTTTTATTTTTTTATTAAGGCTAGGATCTTACAGAATTTTGATTTTTTTTTTCTATGTACACTCTGCACAGACTTTCCGTCACACACGATCGCTCGTAACTAAAAGCCTTTGTTCCTATAGTCTACCTAGCGACCGATTGTTAATGATCTTCGCCCAGCATTTCAACACCGGTATAATTGTTGTCGTGTTACTTGCCAGCCACTTGATTGGCTTACCTGTCTTCAGGGGCTTTCCTTTCCAGCACTCCCCGTTTTACGTGATAATTCCCACATCTGTTGCAATTCCCAATGCATTCAAGACTAATGTGCTATCCTAGACTCAAACCTCTTTAATTTCCTTAATTTAGGTCCCTGAATTCCTTCATCCGCAATTGTCCCTAACAGCTGTTCTGTCATCTTGAATATAATTGTTGACTTATTTTAATTTCGCAATTGGAACCTCCGAGAACCCATTTCTAAGCGCGGCGGCGGCCATCACCCCAAAGTTTGCTATATTTGTATTCCCCGTGGATAAAATGCAAAACGAAACCATGAATAGCAGCCCGAGTTCCTTTCAGCTGCCGCAGTGAAATTCTTATGGTAATCGGAGGTAAGGTCGGTGATACGGTCCCACTTTACCCATTCGCTATCAAGGCTTTCTTCCTAGATTGTACAGTCGGCCTTTTGCGTCTGAGCCGAGCTATTTACGACCTGGTATCGATACCATTAACAAGCTCTAACTCGCTCACACGGAAAGTAGACCTAACCAACATTCAGACCCCGACCGAGGTCGAGGCCGTGGCCGTTAAATAATTGGATCCATGTCACAGATACATCCGTGGTGTGCTACCACTATCCTAACCTTTGGTCACCCTATCGAGGTGAGGCTAGATATGTGCTCTGTGGGTGGCGGCCGTAACAATTTTTGAAAAAAAAAAAACTGGATTTTGAGTTTTTTAACTCCAAAAGCCTAAAACATAAGATAACCAAAGCTGTTTTTAAGAAAGAAAAACTATATCAGAATAGAGCAGAACAGCACAAGTGTATAACAACTTTCAGAACAAGAAAGAAAAGAAAAGGATCAATTTAAACTTTTTATATTCATTTGTCTTTTTCTTCTAACTTTTAACAGTTGTCCAACTCAAAAAAGCTTTAAGTAAACTTTGTTTACTGTTATCCTAAAGTTGTCTAACTTGAATAGTGGCATCGGTTGTCTTTTTCATTAAATAAGGCATGTTCCCAACGATTTATTACTTTTAAAAAACTATCTAGCTAGTCAACTGGCTCAAGAATCTAATAAATAAAGCTAAAAAGTAGGTGCAGGAAATATTGTTCTAAATTGTTCTGAAAAATATCGTTTCCATGAGTATCGTTTTGTTTGCATTGGTTTCGTAATACGTAATACGGGCCCAGATTCATAAAACACACCTCAAGAGCAGGTAATATCCAACACACCTTATGTTGTCCGATGTATTTATTTTCTTAGAACATAAATAGAAATTATTTCATATTGAAAATTTAACTTGGAAACGCCGTTATCTGAGGAAAAAACTTATTATATTAAACTTAAAAAGAAAAAGAAAAATTTAGGTTAAAAAGTATATAACTTGTTCTTAGAAATGTTAATTTTAATTCCACCTATTTTTTAAGTCACAAATACACCTCTATCTTCTTACTTTCGACCTAGAACGCGATCGTTCACGTTTACTCTTTTTTGTCTTTTTTTTGTGTCTTCGCTCATCGTCCGATGAAGAGTCGGACGAATGTCGTTTCTCATGTTTTTTGTCTTTGCTTTTTTTTGATTTTTTTGACTTTGATGACTTCTTCTTGTGCTTATTCCGATGTGAAGTAGATTTTGAGGAACTAAGTGAATCATTAGACTTGCTTCTATGTCTGCTAGGTGTTCGACGGCTTGAATATTTCTTATGGCTTGTACTGCATCTGGCGTAATCTTCATAACGCCTATCGCGAGATCTTGAGCGTCGCTCGGTTTTTCGTGAATTGTATTCCGGCTCTGAGGAATTTCGACGTGAAGACACCTTGACTTTATCATCGTCTTTCGAGTGTCCATTATTTTTCTGGACGGTATCCTCGTTCTTAACTTTATCTTCTGATTGTCTATCATCTTCTTTTTTGATGTTTTCATTTTTCGGGATAATTTGGCCATATTCGTTTTCCATTCGCTTATATTCATCGTATTTTATTGAATCTGGAAATGAAAGTGGTAATTTTAATCGTTTGATGTGTATATAAATGTTAGGGTGGTCCTTATATTGTTTTTTTTTTATTTCACCCCCCTGGTCTCCCTATCATCACTTTAAGGTACTAACTATAAGTGTAATTTTCTCAAAATTTGGATCAAAATAGAAAAAAAAATTATTAAAAAAAAACGGGAGCACTTACAATGCCACGTCTTAGCTTTTTTAAGGCCACGATTCCATTCTATAATATGGTTCCTAAATAAAGTTTTTATTGCAAATAGTTTTTGAAAAAATAATTTTCAAACTTAACTCAAAACAAAAAATTTCAATTCTTTAAGATAAGAATTATTTTTTTCAAAAACTAATTAAAATAAAAACTTTATTTAGGAAGCATATTATAGAATGGAATCGTAGCTTTAGAAAAACCTAGGGCGTGGCATTGTAAGTGTTCCTGTTTTTTTTTTTTAATAATTTTTTTCTCCCGCCTGAACGGGGGGAAATAGACCCCCTCCAATACAATTTTTTTCTCGTCTGAATCTAATCTACACATTCTGATTTATTTTCGCGTTTTATATGAATAATCCTTTACTCATAATTAGTACCTTAGTGGAAATAGAATATAATCTGAAAAAATTAGGGAAATTATTTTTCAATGTTTTGAATCGAATGAGGGCTATCCAAGACTACGCCCAATTTAGGAAAATAAATATGGAGTTATATGTAGGTACAATGTACATACACCAGTCAACGCAAATATGTCTGTTCTGCATATTATAATTTTCTTATTTTTCCCAGTCCAGTAACTATTTACATCAGACCTTGCGTCAGATCCGGTAGTTCTAATTTTGTGCAGAGTTGTTTGGATATTGGCCTTATACAAAATTCAAGTTTTCGACCTCGAGCGCCGAACGCATCATGTTAAAAAATTAAAAAAAAAAAACGAAATTTTAGCGCTTTTTTCAGTATTTGTCGATTTTATACCTGAATGATTAATTTTTGTAAGTAGTAAATTTACACGTAGTATAGTTACAGACAGTATAATAAAAATTAACTATACTGAAAATGGTGGTTGGATTTAGTTATTTTCAATTTTCTCAAAACTAGAAGATCGTTTTGCATCTGGTTTTAAGTATTTGACTTAAAAGCATTGTATATTTAAATCAAAAGTTGTGAGAAATTAGAAAAAGAATGTGTACATTAAGAAATCAGTTTTTATCAAAATTTTGAGTCTGAAAAATTAATTTTTCGAAAACTATCAATTAAAACAACCACGATGAAAAAGAATAGTGAAGAACAGAGTTCTGGCCTAAGAGGAGCTTGAAGATTTTTTTCCACATATTACCAATGTTCTTCAATAATTGCTTTTCTATTTTAAGTCACTTTTTTTAGATAACTGCCCCTCCAACTTAAACGGGGAAATATGCCTCCCCCTCCCATACTATATTTTTTCTCCTTTTGACCCAACCTATACACTATAAAGCTTTGAACTTTTTTATGCTAGGTACACTGTATTTGTCATTATGCTGTTAATTATAAAAACTACTTGTTGTTATAAATTGATTTTTGATACATTTTGAAAGACCGTCTCTTGGAAACTCTTAGTTCTTCTACAGAGACGATTTTTAGCAACATATTGATGAAAATTTAATTAATTTCACATCATAGGGCAATGTTTTAAACAAAAATCAGTCCTTCAAGTATAAAATCTATAGATATAATTTATAAGTCCAACATCACAAACAACCCACCAAAAAATCAGAACTATGAAACTAAAAGGATACTGGACTATTTTGTTTTACGGATTTTAAGATTATCTCATTTTTGTATCTATTGTACATACATAAATGTATGTATGTAAAAGCAAAACTATCTTTGTAAACGATTTGAATAGGCAATTATTGTCCATTTTTAGACCTATAGTTTTTTAGCTAAGGAAAAATTAATGACTCAATGAGTGAATTCTGATTATGCAATATGGTGCATAGAATATATGGCAAATTGTTTTAAAAATTCAGATTTTTTTCGCATGGGAGCTGAAAACTATCTTAATAATGAAAAGAATGAATATGCTATGACAGTTATTTGCTCATTATAGTGCCAGTTCTGGAATCGTGTAAGTCCAGCATAATAGGAATTTTAAAATTAAGATATGTTTTTTTATTTCTATAGTGGTAATAAGAGTGTTCGGTTAGAAGAAATAACAATAAAATAAAATTAATCTCACAAACCTAGTTTTCGCAAATTCTCTGTGAAAGGTAAAAACGTTCTGAATTTTAGTTTTGAGATAGTCATCAGGCCGAAAGGTATAAGCATTAAATTATCATAGTTTAACTTAGAGCACCCGAATAGAACCCAGTAGGATAGTTGTAAGATATTGATATGTTGACTAGTTTCTAAGAAAACAAAAAAATGAACTTAAAACAAGAAGATAAAAATTGTAAATTTTTCCAGAAACAGAAATAATTGTTAAGAAGTTTCAATTACTGATTGAAATAGAATAATACAAAAATGTTGTAATTGAATTTAATTGAATTGGTTACTAAGCAAAAATTATAATTAAAAAATGTTTTTGTTAACCTGTTAATTTATTTTTACTTACTTATGCACTTGGAGTATTGAGAGTATTCCTTTCTAGACACAGGTTGAACCATGAATTCATTGAACGACTCTTTGGCACCTCCTAGTGCCATTTTAACTATAACCCGACCAGCATGTTCGTCTAACCCTTCTACTTGACCATACATATCCTTATTCTTGCCGCCCAGAACTAAAACATAAGCGCCTTTCTTTATCTCAAGAGTTTCATTTGCTTCTGGGGGAACTAGTAACGATTTCGACTTCAGTGCCTTGTCTGCCCCAAGACCCATACCCTTAGGCCTCAAAACCGGACCTTCTTCGATAGGGCCACCTTTTTTTTTGGGTTGGTCTTTCCAACCCATTCCACGGAGCATAGCCTTGCCAAATTGTGTGACTGGAATAGACTCATAGTCATCAATGGTGGATTCGTTGGCCCCATCTAATGGTATGTCTTCGGCTTTTAATGGGAGCACTAGTGTCGATCCGGTATCCTTTTCGTCGGTTTTGCCAATCTCGGCCAATAGTTCTCTGGCAGCCCGTTTATCTATATCTTCGATTCCGTTTCCGTTCAGTTCTGGCGGCAACTCTGTCTTGGATTCATGTTCGTCACCTATAATCTCCTCACCATTAAGGACAGCTTGTCTTGTTCTTAAACTTAAAAGCGCTGCTGAAGTCTTCCCGCCATCCTTAAGTGGAATTACCAAAGGGGCTTCTTCCTCTTTCTTTCTAAGAGGTACGATTGAAAAAAAAATATATATAAACCGAGAAATAAAAGTTTTGAAATTTCTTACTCAACTAATTGAATTGTTTGACCTTCAAGACATTTAATCAACTCAATTTTATTCTTTTCATCTTTTGGTTCTATTTTATTTTGTAATAAATTCAATTTTTTGGAAGTTTTACTAAAACCAAATGATATTTTTTTCTCCATGTTTGACAACAATACGTTTAGGTATGTTCCATTAAAACATCAAGTTTTGTTTGTTATCTTTCATAGTAAAATATGTTAAGACCTTAAGTATTTTTCTTCAATTTTTTGACAGAGCAGGAGAATGAAATATAAACAGTATTCCTCACATAGAAGTCAAAACAACTCTCTTTTTCTTTTCTTCTTATGTAATTTACTGCGACAAAAAATATAATTGAGCAAGCGAAGCCAAAAAATTTCAGTCTCAGTTTTTTAGGGGAAAAGTGAGACATTTTTTGAGGAATCCTGTTTATATTTCTGAGCGCTATGAGTCCTCTGAGATCTCAGAAATATAAACTGGCTAAGTGAGCGAGAAATTTTTTTCAGATAGGTACTACGCTTACATCAATAACGGGACCCAATTCCGCAAGAGTGAACCTTTTCTGTGTACACAGAAAATTGTGTGCATTTTGATTTTTGAGATTCCACAAGAGTGAGTTTTAAGTTTAACAGATAATAGGAGTATTTGGTTACTTTTGTAGCACGAAGTTCAAAAACTGTCAAATTATTAAAAGAAGGGGAAAAATCGTTCTTATAGGGGAAAACTTGCTTCAAAGTAAATTAACGTGTTGAACAAGTTTTGTAGCAATTTTGTGTATAAAAAGTCAAACATGAGACATACTATCATACACAATATACAAATCTTAAAGCACACACAAACGACAGTTTGACAGTTTTATTTACTTCCTGCTCTCAGAAATTTTTGTAGCAGATATTTGCAATCTTTTTCATGGAGGGAAAGTTTCTTGTTCTCTTATTTTACTCTATCGTTGCACAGGAGTTTGTGAAATGTAGTGCGACATCGTACGAATTCGTACGAATCAGTCATAAATTCATTCACTCTTGTTTTGGACGTGAACGGAATGTGTACACCGAAAATAATTCATAAATCATTAATTTTCAAAAAAGTCTCTTCAAATCCTCGACCGGGGAGATTTTGTTCACCCTTCTTTCCTCCTGCCCTTCTCACCATGGAACTGAAAGTTGCTAGTAACTCAGCTTCCTGGTGTGAAAGGGAGCAAAAACTCTGGATGTACCATGCACATGCAGAAACAAATTTTCCAGAGATTTTGTGAACTTAGATTGTAATTTCTATTGGTTGCAATCACACAGGATTGTTAAAATTTTTTTGGCAATCGTAGCTTTCTCAAAAAAAAAATCAGAAGGAGAATTATCATTTTGGGCAAATTTGTTCACATTGGGTTAAATCGGTAATAAGTTTTCTACCGGCTCTGGTTAAATTAAACAAATCAACCAATGTTCGCTGATTTGCGGATAGTTTATAGCTCAAACAATGGATTCATCAGCTGCGTTTTTCTGCACGTCAATATGGAAAAGCTTGTCCGCTGTGAAAAAAGTGACATCGGGACATTTCAACATTTATTTACCTTTGGCTTTGGTCTTCATTTTCAACATTTATTTACCTTTGGCTTTGGTCTTCCATTTTGTATTGAACTACCTTGATATTAGTTGTGTTTTTTTTTACAAGCCCAGAAAAATCGAGCAAAAAACGACATCACAGAAAAAAATGGAGTTTCCATACAAACTATCGATAACAAGTATGAAATTCGTGCCGGTAACACAGTTTTTATCTGGGCTAAAGCTAAGCCCCGAAAATTATCTGGGCTTAGCTTAGCCCAAAGGGGCCTGGCGGTTGTTGTACGTCTAAATAACCTTTCTATTGTATGTCTAATATTAGAACTGAATGAAGTCATTATTACAAATAAAACTTTTCTTGGCTGGCTCTCTTCCAGACCATTCTTGATATATACTACGTTTACATGCAGGTTTGAGAGCTCGAGTTGAAATTGGGTTGAATATACTCCACTTGGGTTGAGTGCTCCATTTTGAGTTGAGTTGAAATGGTAATGAGATTCCAGAAAAATGAATGGCATTAATGTATTTATTTCAATGCAAAACAAAATCAATTGAATTAACAGACAATCTATATTTGTACACAAACATGCAAATAAACAGACCATATTGCATGATCTGTAAAACTAACTCCTCGACCCAGGTATTTCATTACCAATTTCGACTCGACTCCACTCCTCGATTGCAGTCGAGTCGAGTCAAACTCATTTCAACTCGACCCAGGTTCACAAAGAGTTGAAGCGAGCTTCAACACCACATGTGTTATGCCATAATGTATTTATATAGATATAAATACATTAATGGCATTAATTTTTCTAGAATCTCCTGGGTCGTATATGCAACCCTATTTCAACTCGAGCTCTCAAGCCTGCTGGTAAACGTAGTAAATTTTCTGTTTCCATGAACACGTTTGCGGAATGAGGCCCAGATTCAGTGGGCAGAAAGTACACGAACAAACCTGATAAATGTATTGGTCTCCCTCTATTTTGACAAAACCTAATTACAGTTCAGTGTGTTCGTTAAAAAGTTAAAACATAACCTTTCGTCATCTTGAATCGCCGCAGATAGCACGAGTTTCTTTCCATTCAAATTCAAAGGCATTATCCATTTAAATTAAATTAAAAATGTTTGGTGGACAGCAACCTATTTTAGTTTTGAGTAATTTTAAAATTTATATATTCAAATTAATAAAAAATTAATAAAATGTTGATTTAGGTCAAAACACTAAACGGGAGTCGGGCCGAAAAGTTCAGCTGGAAAACATAAATGCTGGTAAGGTGAGTAATCGTGCGCCGTATTTTGTCCATTGATTTCTAGAACATTTTTTGATTTTTTTTGGGAAGCATGAGAATTATAGATAATTTTTTTATATAGGCAATTGCTGATGTTATCCGAACATGTTTGGGTCCACAAGCAATGCTAAAGATGCTTATGGATCCAATGGGTGGAATTGTCATGACAAACGATGGAAATGCTATTCTTCGTGAGATCACGGTTCAGCATCCAGCTGCGAAGAGTATGATTGAGATCGCCCGTACTCAGGATGAAGAAGTTGGTGATGGCACCACCTCTGTAATTGTTTTGGCTGGCGAGATGCTCGCCGTTGCCGAACCTTTTCTGCAACAGCAGTATCATCCCACTGTAATTATCCGTGCGTATCGTGAAGCGTTGGAGGATATCATCAAGCACTTGCAAAATGATCTAAGTATCGCATTAGATGTGAACAATAAAGAACGTATGGCTGAGGTAGTGAAAGCTTGCGTTGGAACTAAATTCATTGGCAAGTGGTCTGACTTGGCAGTAAAGATTGCCCTTGACGCAGTCCAAACAGTCACCCTTACCGAAAATGGTCGTTTGGAAGTCGATATCAAACGGTATGTAGTTACAAATTGCCTTTATCCGTGGTTAATATTTTTGTTTGCTTAGTTATGCTAAAGTCGAGAAAGTTCCTGGGGGAAGCCTTGAAGATTCTTGTGTTTTGCGCGGTGTTATGCTCAACAAAGACGTGACTCACGCTAAAATGAGGCGCTACATCGAGAACCCACGCATTGTTTTGCTCGACTGCTCTTTGGAGTACAAAAAGGGTGAAAGTCAAACGAATGTTGAAATCGTTGGAGAGCAAGATTTCTCCAGAATGCTTCAAATTGAAGAAGAATACGTACAGAAGATATGCGCCGATGTTATTGCTGTTAAGCCTGACATCGTTTTTACTGAGAAGGGTGTATCTGATCTGGCACAGCACTATTTGCTGAAAGCTGGCATTACAGCAATTCGTCGCCTCAGGAAAACAGACAACTTGCGTGTAGCACGTGCCTGCGGGGCTACGATTGTCAATCGTACCGAGGAACTTAATGAAAAGGACGTCGGAACTGGAGCCGGCCTATTTGAAGTCAAAAAGATCGGTGATGAATACTTTACTTTCATTACCAACTGCAAGGACCCAAAAGCCTGTACCATCCTCCTACGTGGAGCATCAAAGGACATTCTGAACGAAACTGAGCGTAACTTGCAAGATGCTCTACACGTGGCAAGAAATTTGGTGCTCGAGCCAAGATTAGTTGCTGGGGGTGGAGCTGTTGAGATGGCTGTATCTCAGTTGCTTTCAAGAAAGCAGCTGAAGGGACCCTACACTGCTGTTGCCCAAGCTTTGGAGATTATTCCACGAACCTTAGCTCAGAACTGCGGAGCCAATACCATTCGTACTCTGACTGCGCTGCGCGCTAAACATGCATCTTTCTCCGGCGATGGAGTGTGTGCCTGGGGAATCGATGGTGAGACTGGCGAGATTGTCGACATGAATGTAAAAGCAATTTGGGAACCGTTAGCCGTTAAAATGCAAACTTACAAAACTGCTGTCGAAACTGCAATCCTATTGCTGCGTATTGATGACATCGTCTCTGGTTCAAAGAAACGGAAGGACAATGAGCCAATGCATCCTGGTGCTGCTGCAGCTCAGGAATAAATGTATTTCTGTGTTTTCATCTGCATCATCAATATCACATACATTTGCTTTAAAAAAGAAAATCTTTTCAAAGAAACTACTTTTGTTCCGCATTTCTTCTTCTGTATTAATCTTTAATTTTATTTTATTTCGTCACATTAATAAAGTTTTTTTAAAACACTATTTTGTTAGGCTGCTCGGACCTTTTTCTTGATAGCAGGAAAGCGATTTAAGGGTAGGAATAGCAATTAGCTATAACAGTTTTGACGGACGCTTTTCAGTTTATCATCTTCGAGGGCGACACTTTAATCATATGAATTTTCCAGTGTTAGGCATTTTTACATTTATGAACTCTACAAGTTCTGGGGGTCTAGAACGTAAGTTGATACAACCGAGCTAAGTAGATGCAATCGAGCGTAGGTTGTTCTTTATTTGCCTCACAGCCGATAGTTATCTAGTGTAAATTCACAAACGCATCGTTGCAAACATTCATGAATGCATCAAACCCGCATCACAATTTTTTGCGTAACGTGTTCATTATTGCAAACTTGCAACATGTGATCCGCAAACCAACGATTGTGCATCATCTCTGCAACGATGCGTTTGTGAATTTGCACTAAGAATCAACAAAATTCTTGATCCGTTGTTGCTGATGCAATTGTATCAGCATCAGCTGCGTCACGCATCAGCATCGGAAAAAAGCAGTGATGCGGAAACATTTGGCGTTTATGAATTTACAACTATTCTCAACTCTATTCTTTCAATTTACGTGCTGGCACCCCTGCACGAGTCAAATGTGGTAAAACACAATCAGCTCATTTCATCCAAAGAAACCGTTATGATTCTTATCAAGGGCTGTTGAGGTCTTGGAACATATTGCTTGCGTATATTGCGCCAAGTTATCTAAATCTGTTGCAGCTGCAGTAATGATCCACCATTTTTTACTTCGCAGTTATTGAGGTATTGGTTTAAATTGTCACCTGGTTGCTTGTGAAGAAATCACAATCTGTTCAAGTTAGGGAGCTTTATTGATCCTTAATGGCAAGGTTATCGGCAAAGAGAACTGATTCTACCCTCATCATCCATCTTGGTGAAAATCTTAAAAATGCGAGAATTAAGACAAAAATGGAAACGCAAATTCGAAGTAGGAATTCTATATTAGTAATTGGTGATAACAAATTATAAAAAAGGTTTTTTTTTACAATCTGCTTAGTTCTTTATTTTGTATATGTAAATATAATCGTGAGTCCATGAGTTTTAAAACCTCAAGTCCTATTGATGTAAATCCCGGTTGCAGGTATCTAGCGAAGAGTTCGAGACACTTTGGATTGTCTGGCAAAACTTCCTGAAAAAGATCAACGATTGGTGGTTTGTGGGAGTGTATAACACTTGGCACACTCAAAATGAATTCTAGTTTCTTTGTTTCACTGAAATTCCTTGTAGTTACGTTATGGCTTGCAATGAAGAGGACTTCATATGGCTGTTTTTTACCTTCTTCATTAATTTCACCAATTGGAGCACCTGTTGTGTTGAGTTTAAGCCAAATCATTTTATGAATCAATTTCAAATCCCATCGAGGCAAGAATTCTTCGAGCAGTCTTTGTTGATGTTGCTTAGAGTTGGTACACCAAATGGCAACAATTGAATCACGGTGGATGAAAGAATTGAGCGTGATGTCACTTAAAACATCATTATCAAGCATTTTGTAGCCAAGTTCCTGTTTGGCTTTTTTGATACGTCGAATATATTTGTTTCTCCAAGGCGGATCAATGACAATGAAATCGTACTTACCTAAGCTATTTGCTATTTCTTGGAGTTTAAGTAAATCACGATTGAAGAATCGGCAATGAGGAGGTATCAAATATTCCCGATTGTTGAGATTAAATTTATGAAAATCATTCCTAGCGTTAGATCCATGGAATTGTGGGAATACGGTAGGTTCTTCCCAGATTCGAGAAGTACTTTCCTGATGTTCTTGTTGAAAATATTTGAAGTCTTGGATTGACTGCTTCAGTTTTGTAAGGAGAAGTTCGCAAGTTTGTTTTAGCTCTATAGTTTCTGGGGAAAGGTTGGCGATTCCAGGCTTTCTTTTCCTTGCTTTCGAACTTGTAAATTCCACTTGGCTATTCTTCTGAGTTTTCGGTTTGAAATCAAACAGTTGTGGTTTAAGCTTATATTTTTCATAATCAGTATATTCGTTGTACGATTTGTTTATCAGCTCATTATGTACAAGATAAATAGCAGCATGTCCAGATGAATTGATTGTTATCATTTTGTTTAGTAGAAAAACTAAAAAATCTGTTAAAATTAAAATCAGCTTAAAAAATGAAAACCCATTTGTTTACTTTTTTGTTTTTGTAATTTCGTTCTTGAACGCAGCCAAGTATAATATGTCAATTAACCAATTTTTCACCACTAAAGCGTAGTACACATTATTAACCGTGAGTGATATCAAACAGAACTGAAAATGTGTACATGCTGAATGATGCGATGATACTCACAGCTGCTGCGCATAAAATTTGTTGATACTGCCTGAAGCGTGGTAAACATTAGCCGGGTTTTATTAAATCCATATAATTCATCTCGTGAAAATAAAACTATTTGGGTTCGTGCGAAAACAATGCTATATACCCATATCTCTTTATTCATTATGTTTACTCATTTTTCATGCAAAGCCTGTCTCTTTTCTTAACACTGCAGTGCACTACTGACAAGTCGCTGAATTGATTCACAATGGTAAATAGCCGTCTGCCGGTCAGAGTGAAAACTTGTATCTAGGTTACTGAAATAAACCCCGATAGAAACCTGGACCCCAAGTTGTTTTGTAATACGTGTAAAAAGATAACTTCGACCCAGAACCGGATATAATAAAACACAGCCAATAGCTAATAGCTGCGTTTAATTATCTCCGGGTCTGAGTCGAGGTTATATTTTAACAAGTATTACAAAAACAACATCCCGAAAATCCCGGGATTGGAGCATTAAGGCTCCGGCTCCCCCAAACCAACGTGAATGCGGAGCGATTCGCGGTGAATCATTCACAATAGTAAAAAATATGACAAATACACAACGCTAAACAACAACAAAAATTCGTCGTCGCTGCGGATTCGCGTTGGTTTGGGAGAGCCTTTGTAATCCCGGCATTTTTGGGATCAACAAATGTATCGGGATCCCGGGATCCCAGGATTTGGGATCACGGGATTGCAATCTCTATTCTATACCTACTGTTGAATTGTCATCCACAATATTCTCATATTTTAAATTTTCACTTCTTCTCTTCCCCCTTTCTTTTCTACTCCACCACTCCACTCTTACTTAAGAATAGTTTGAAATTTTTTTAATGTACATTTCTAAACTTACCACCTAAGTAAGTACTTAAAAAGATGTTAAGTTATTGTATTCCATTCCATTTGTCAAATAAATGAAAAAAAAAAATGAAATGTATTACAATTTTGTAAGATGGTTCAAATTTTGTTAGTGGAAAAGTTTTTTCTTAGGTGTTATGGTAATAATCCCACACTTAACCCTCTCCCTCAAAAATTCAACCTTTTAACGCCACCAGAGATATCATTGGTTTCATTAACAAATAAAATATTAGTACCAAGTTTCATTGACATAGGTGTGCCTGTGTATACCATTATATATCTACAAAGGGTTTTCGGTAGTGTTACATTTAAAAAAAATCATTATGTCTTCATCAAAAGACTACATTTTTCTGGGGTGATAGTATATGGCTTTGGTTTTGTCGTTATTAGATTAAGCATAAAAGTACCCTTAAGCGGGCTATACAAAGATCAAAATTCTTTCATATGTAAGTGATTTGAATATTTGAAAAGTTTGATCATATATGGGCTTGAAAAAACACGCTTAATATTTACCAGATTTGTGAATTTTATTTCGTTACGTTACGCATCCAAGAGAAAATAATAACGGCGTTTCAATTTTTACGCAATTTTGGCCTTAAAGGCTCTTTTTCGGTAATATGTACATTGCAAATTTCACATTCGTAAAAATATTCGAACGCAAGATTTTGATGAAATATGCGATATTCCGATTATTGTGAAAATTAAAAAAGTAGGTAAGCCCCCAATTTTGTCTTTCAGCCGTTTTTAAATGCTTCCAGACCTGAAAATTAAACGACTGGGCCAATTAAAATAAGATTGGTATAATGAAGGTGCAAGGATTATTAAATTAGTCATGTTGTACAAAAAAACCGGGTTTCGTGCAAAAATGATAAGAAATGATAAAATTTTAATGGCTGTATTTTCGTCAATTTTTAATTAAAACTTCGTTTTAAACATGTCATATTTTAGCCTCTCCGTTTTTGTTAAGATATGTTTTGAGCCTCTCTCACCGAAAGAAGTTATGCAGAGTTTAAAATAAAAATTAAAAACTGTTATTTTTGGATTTTTTGTAGGTACGAGTATTTTGGTATATGTTAGCTTAATTTTATTTTTAACAAAAACTTTATTGAGCAAAACTGTCAAATTTAGCTTGGTTTCCGAGTTATGCCAAAATTTTCGTAAATTGGCCAGTGTGACTATTTTCTCAGAAACGCATGGGTGAATTTAGTAGCATATTTGATTTTAAGCATTCTTATTAGCCAACTAAACATATTCAATAATAAAAACCCTCCAAGGTATTGTTTCTTTTCAAAAGGTATATACAACAACCTAGTCAGTAGAACTGTATTCCCACGAATTAAATAGTGGCACTTGCTGTACAGAAAATACCTTTATTAAAACATTAAAACATAACCATTGAAATAAGTTGAATTTAGAGTAAGAGTATGTACCGAACATTTCTAACACAAGAACACCAACGAAATCACTAAATGCCACTACATTTGTACAACGGTAATGCTGGCTCCCAATTACAATTGTTCGAAAGGCCGGAAAGGACCAAGAGCTAAGGGGATAACGTGAGTATCCTTCTTCAGGGATTTGTATAATTTTCATTCTTAGCTAATAAAGTATTCGTAGGGCCATCATCTAACAAAGGAAAGTTACTGGCACATGGTAAAAGCAAGAAAAAGCTTTCACCCATGATATCAAGACGCCAAAAGCTCTAATAGAAAACACGCGGTCGTAAGGATTCAAAACAGAAACAAAATTTATGAAAAGGATTTATGTTGTTATTGGAGCACCATTCTACCAAATCTTTAAAATAACGAGCACGTACCCCGGAATTTGCGTTTGAAAGTGTATTTGTGTGTTTAATCGTATGAAATCACAATGTGGGTGATTATACAATACTTTGAATGTTGAGTAGAATAGGTTCCACATAGGATCCACTCTCTATTTATAACAAGCATCCAAATCAAAAGGAAGGAAAAGCACAAACCAAGAGTAAGTTTCCGCACCATCCAGTCTGCGAGAGATTTTCACAACGTTCGGACACATATAAGTGCGTAAAAATATCGTCCTTTCTGGAAAATTTAAAAGCAAAAATTAATTATTGTGTATACTTCATAGTGTCCATTCAATGGATAATATGAAATTGATAAAAATTTAAAGAAGAATTTGTTATTCCGTGATGCCAAAAGTTGCTACTTAAAAAGTGTTATGTTATTGTTAAAAAATGTTCAACCCCTATAAATCAACCCATCCTCGGTTTTCTCTCATATCTCGTCATTTAACTATTAAAGTTGTACTGGAAATAGCTATTTTCTTTTAACTATTTGGTACGGGAGCCCGAAAAGTTTTCTTACCTTTAATTAATACCTTATCTATTTTCACCCTGTCTCTTGGAAATTTTTCCTCTGTAAACAAAGTTTTTCCCTCGAAAAAGGATATCCCTATATATACATAAGAAATGCCATAACGTGTTTTTCACACAATTTAAAAATACCTCCCTTAAAGGGACAAAGAAAAAAAGAAAAACAAGTTTAGATAACTGCTTACATGGATTATAATCACAGAAATCGTTTTCATGTATTTGGATTACACCGAGCTGTTTAAACATAGAAATAACAAAAATAAAAATACTGCCGTAAATAGTATATAATATATTATATCCGCACGAGCAAATAAAAAAAACAGGAGGAAGACTCAAAATAAAAATAACAAGGATACAATGTCGCCTGGGAGGAAAGCACAACGGAATTAATAGTACCATATCTCTTAAAGTTCGAGGTAGGTTCCGATATGACAATTTATGAATCAGAATTTATATGGTATGACGTGGTGTGTGTATATTATTTAATGTGTGGGTGGATGTAATGAAGAACATTAGCACTTTTCATTCTCACTTTAGTTTTGATAGTGCTGTGTTGTTTTTCTACCATTGTAGAGTTTGTTTTTTTAACTGATTATAAATAACAGGTATGTAATAGCAGTTAAATAACTGAGTAATTAAAAGGGAAATTAATTAAAAGTACAAGTTAAGGGAAATATCAATTAGTTAACAGCATTTACAGTAAGTTTCAGTACCTACATACATACTATACATATATATTTACGTTTTTATTTATACATAGTATTATGTAAAAGAAATTCAAGATTTATGAATTATGCATACATATATGTATAAGGCCCATAGTATAGCTGTAATTAAAAATCGTAATTGAAAGAAAAATCTGTGGAAAATTGCACTTTTAAAAATTAAAAGTTGTGAAATCTGCTCTCAGTAAAAAAGAAAAAGAATTTTTGAGATATATTTTGTCTTTATTTAAAATTCAAGTAACCTTGACTCCAAAATAAGTTTCTCTCAGGTACGACAGTGGGTTAATCAGTTAGTGTTAGATGCTGTTGTACCCTTCTATGGCTCAAATTTTGGTCGATGTTTATCAACTCTTGTTCTATTCCCTTTATTACGCGCTTCCCATGCCCCTTATTTTTGAGAAAAGCCTGTAACCTGCCTTCAGAGCTGACGAACGACTTGATCTGTGAAATAGAAAGAAGGACAAAGAGAGGTAACCATCGTCGGATCATTGTCCTAAGGCAAGTGCTGGAAATTCAAAAAAATACCTGGAATTTAAAATTCCATCATACCATCAATTTATACACTTTTTAGCTGTTTTTAAGTGTTGGACAAAATTATGTGTGATTCTGCCATGTCAACATGTGGGGCTTCCATCATCAAAAGTAAGGTTATCCTCTTTATAAAATACCTTTTGACTAGCCACGCAATTGCCGTATAAAACATAATTTGCCACACACATTTTTCCAGAAATACAAATAATATTTTTTTTTTGGGGTATAGGGTGGCGTATGTGGAACTTTTTTTGTTTAATATTACTGAATGGAGAGTAATATCCACTTATATTATAAAGAAAGTAAACGTAAGTTTCTTGGGATATTTTTTCTTCAATCATGATGAAATGGCTGAAAAGAAGAAAAAAAGAGAACAAAATTATTATATGCGTTCTATGTAGAATTTCAAGTAGCATTCGACTCTATAATGTGAGAAGCCTTTTCTGTTAAGTAAAGCCTTTATTTGTTAAGTAAAATTTAAATAATTCCAAGAGCGAAGTTCAATAAAAAAACAACCTTTATGTATGCAATATAGAACTTCTGCTTCGGGTGAGTTTGCAACAACGAGTCTTAAACAAGACTGCATTCTGAGCGCTTTGTTTTTCATATTGTTTCTAAAATGATACAACGGATGAAGTTCAAAGAAGAGTAGTGGTTGGAGAAGCTACACACAAGCTCCCACACTCATAGCATGAAAACAATAGAGTGAACAAGCTAGGAGATAACTGCAAATGTAAACACTAGAATCTGGAAGTGAATCTGCAAAAGCAAATGATGTTATACTGAGGTGGCATTCGACATTCGAATAACAAAAAAGTAGATTTTTGCTGGCGAAGCTGCTGAAATCGTCTGGGAGTACTTATTGCACTACATTTGAATATGAAAAAGTCATTTGAAGAGACAATTTTCAGAGGGTGCCACATTCAGAGTATTTACCTTAAAAATAGTCAAAAACAAAAGTAATTCCGCTCTGCAGCGGCATAAATTATCTGGTATTGAGCCATTGGAAATGACTGCGTTATTTCATTATAATGAATTTTTCATCTTCCAAGAAATTTTTAATGCTTTCCTAAGAAATAGGATCACCGCCTTCATGATGATACAAATAAAGTTAGTAATATCATAAATATCGGTTACGTAGTACCTCGTGGCATAATGGTTAGTGCGTAGGACTGTCATGCCAAAGGTCTGGGTACGATTCCCGGCCACTTACACCTAAAAACAGAAATGTTTTTTCCGAGGTACTGCCTCTTGCGAGGGACTGACAAATCCTTCAGGATCTAGCCGTTCGGACTCGGCAAAAAATTGTACCCTAGAGTAGTAAATTGTACAAATATTCAATTAACAGAATCGGAAAAAACATTACTGAGTAAAGGCTTGAAATTCAATTTACTAAAAATAAATAAAAATAACATAATAAGAGAAGTCACTAGCGCAGAAGCCACAATTAAAATAATTCCAACATTCCAAATCCAAAACGAAACAAGAGCAGTCATCAACAGAAAACTAAAACAAATTTTAAAACACAACCATAACTATAATACTCCAAAAAGTTATAAGGAAAACATTAAGAACATAAAAAAACATACAAAAGAAGTTGGAAGATAACAATGCAATATTAACAAAAGCAGACAAAGGAAACTCCGTTGTTATTATAGACAACCAAGAATACATTAACAAGACCGACACATTTATAATCGACAACAATATAGATACATTACCAAATGACCCTACTAAACAATACGTTAAAGAAATAAACAACACAATAAATAAATGCAATAACCAAACGCAAAAGCTCCACACTTCACAGGACTTCCAAAAATACACAAAGATGGAACACCGATAAGACCTCTAGTTAATTATACCACAGCCCCTAGTTATAAAATTGCTAAAAACTAAAAACATTAATAAAAACAACATCAAATTGCACAACAACAATAGCCTGACTAACTCAACGCAACTTATAGAAAAACTAAAAGACATACATATATCATCACAATATAAATTGATATCATTTGACGTCACGAACATGTATACTAACATTCCCATAGAAGAAACAACAAAAATACTACAAGACAATCTAGAAAATAATGCAACAATAAATCAACAACAAATCGACGAATTAATACTATTATTAAAAGTAGTATTAAAACAAAATTACTTCACATTCAACGACAAATTTTATAAACAAAAAGAAGGCTTAGCAATGGGATCACCACTCAGCGGTTTAATGGCTGATATATATTTGAACTTCTTTGAAAACAAATATATTCTATCGACGAAAAATAAACAACAACATAAAATAATTTCGTACTCAAGATACCTTGATGACACATTCATCATTTTTGACGGAACATATAGACAGATAGATCTATTAAAGAATTACATTAACAAAATAAATAACAACATTAAATTTACAATCGAAGTGGAGAACGAAAATAGTTTAAATTTCCTCGACTTAAACATCCAAAAAAGCAACAACAAACTAAAATACAAAATTTACAGAAAACCGACAACCACAGACATCACAATCCATAAAGATTCACACCACCCACAAACGCAAAAAATGGGCCGCATACAACTCACTCATCAATAGATTATTAACAATACCAATGGATAAGGAAGATTTCAACGACGAACTGAACACCATAAAACAAATCGCAATTTCAAATGGATACAATAATGAAACAATCGACAAAATACTAACAAAACAGAAAAGGAAAATCATGAACAAATATAATAATAGAAATAATGACAATAACAACGCAAACGAAAAATTCATTTCGATGGAGTACTAATGCAACCCAAACGAAATTTCGACATAAAAACATGCACAGGAGCATACAAAATAAAATGCAACGATTGCAACAAATATTATATAGGACAAACAGGTAGAACTTTTTACGAACGATTCACAGAACATTTACCAAAACCTAACACAAAATCAAACTACGCTTTACACTTAATTGACAACAAACATAACTATTCAGACTTTGACCAAAACTTCAGCCCATTACACTTTTGTAAAAAGGGAAGACTACTAGACGCACTAGAAGAGTACGAGATTTACAAAGCAAACAAAACAGGACAAACTACTTAACGACAAATTAACATTTAAAGCAAACGCACTATTCGACACCGCAGTAACATACTACACGAGATAAAAGAAGACAAAAACATAAATCCACATTAAATATAATCACAGATGGCAACAAATCTAACAACAAAATTCAATCAAACAAAAATTCGCCTGATGATGGAAATTTATTTTCGAAACGCGTAGCAAAAAATCAAAATTAAGTTGTGATATAAGTTAGTAAATAAACAAACAAAACTATAAAATATAAACAATTTTCTTTTTATTTTATTTACATATAAAAAATTGTAGGTCCCCTCCATTCCTGCCAACAACACGTACACAGGAATGGTTGAGAGTTGTTAGTTACTAGGCCCTGGTTCTCCATGAGCTGTTACGCCACTTAATTTATTTATTTTTAAATATCGGTTACACTGAGGATAGCTATTAAGTTCAATACCATACTGGAAAGATTTTATAATTTTCTGTATCGGAAGCCTAATCTTCAGTGTGAAGAAAAAATGTGATTTCAAAGCTTATAAAACAAAATATCTACCAACGAACAATGAAATAATTTACTTTCAAAATCTCAGCGGAATGCCTTATTTCGCAGTTTGAACAACTTAGCAGAATATGTCTAGGTATATATATATATATGTAAGTTTTTGTTGCCAAAACTGTAAACCATATTTTTAAAAATTAACTTTTTCTCAATATGAGAAATGGTGTATATTTTCCTCTATGATAACTCTGAGCATGCTTTTGTGACATTTGGTTATTCAAACTTGGTTTTTGGGCAGTTGATTAGTTAACTGGTTGGTGTCACGCCCGTAATCAAAATAATCATACGTTTCGTTACTACGTTACTAGAATATCGACATTTTTTATGAAACTAAAAATTTGGTGGAAAAAGGAGAATATTATGATCTACCATCTGACTAAATTTCAGTACTTAAAAATTATTGCTCAGCGCGTATTTAAAATTTTAAGTCTATGTCATACCCGTAACAGGTTGGCATTTTAAAACTTATTCTCTCAGTTTTTCAGCTCATTTTAAATTTAGTTGCTTTGAGATGTGAAATTTATGTTGCACGGATATAATTTTAGTAAAATATACTCTACATGAGAAATTGATCGGGGCTTAAGTTAGTGTTTTCAACACTTTAAAAGAAAATGAAAAAAATCGTATTCTGAGAAATCTTATATTGAGAAATCGATATACTTTTCATTGAGAAAAACTTCTTTTTTCTAAAGGAAGTGTTTCTCTTTCCATGTTGGAAATTATAATACAGCTACGTATGACAACAATCTCCCCTTAAAATATCGTTTATTATATTATTTTCTCACATTAAAATCATACTACACATTCGTAACGTCAAGCTGTCACACCCATAACGTTTTTAAATTAAGATTTTGTATAAATTTTCATAGTTTTGCTTCAAGTTTTTAAGGTGGTTTTAAATGCTGAATAAAATTACACAAAAACAAAGCCGATGCGTCTTCTATGAAAAAAGCTATTGTAATTTTTATGTGCGGATGACTACATAACCGCAACCAAAAAACACCCTTTCACCACAGATATTTTAATGGATTTGGTTTCTTTTCATGACAAATAAATCATTAAAGCCAAGTTTCATCAATGATCCATTATTTTAAATTGGTTTTCGGTAATACTTAACGATTCACAATAGCGTTTAATGGCCTATAGTCCTAAAAATTGGCGTTTCGTCCGACTTGATCACTTGGACTCATCAGTGACATAGTGAGTTAAGTTAAACTTACGTGGGTTTTTTGACAATGGCACTGTAAACTATAATCAACAAGAATTCAAGAATTCCTTATCATTAAGCTGGAACTTTGTTGTCTCTTTCGATTTGTCATTCATGCTACATGAAACATTTTCACCAAATTTCATGAATTTTTTCTTTATCCTACTTTACCTAAATCGTATTCAATCAAGAATAGAGAATGAGTTCCTTTTTCACCTCAAACAAAAAAGTTGTTTAAGCTTATTCAAAAATCGTAGTTAATGCTTTTTAATATTTGTTTCTCATAATTTGCATGTCTTTGTATATACAATTTTTTTAAATCCCTCAACCACTAAGTAAAATTTATTGGAACTTATTTAAATGGTGTTTAATGAATTTAATAGAAATTTTTTTAATTCAAACTATTCAAATTCCAAATCCATTTTACATTCATTTATTACAACAAAAAAATGGCTATTCAAAGAATAGTTTCAATATTGTACTCGTACTAGATCAGGATGTCTACCATTCAGTTTGCATAAATTTAGATACCTATTTTATTTTCATCTTTTTTTATTTATGTTCCATGTTGTTGTTATTCGGACAGAGAAATGACAAGGGCAGTTGAAAAACTAAACACAGACCACACAACTGATGATCAAAGATAAAATATATAAAACTGGCATCTGGTACTCTCTTATCTAAAGCTACATTAAAAACTGACGAAAACTTATATAAGTCTAGACAAGTAAAATTTATAGCATAATAACGTATGCAAAAACAACAAGACAAATATTAGAACTTAAAAAAGAAATTCACATTATAGAGTTCAAAAACTTCAGAAGTTCACATTAAAGAAAATACCGATTCTTATTTTAGAGAAACTTCATATATACATACATAAGTATACATGTGTTAGCGAAGGAAGTGTTGTAATATTGAATAAAAAAAAACTCAGGTTTATATTAAGAAAATTCATTATATCGTCATTGATACAGCAATAAGTCGTATGTCACTTTTCCAAATAAACAGTTTAATTTTTAACTTGTATTTTATTTGTTATGTTTTTCAATATCTTATCATTTGATGTCAATGCTTGAACAGAAGGGTGAAGTGAATTTAGAAATAAGTTTTAAACAGAATGTCCTTTCGTATTAATTTTATTAAATTGAACACATACGTCAATAGCAAAATCTAGTTGATCCAGTTTTTTTGTTAATTATTTGCTAAAAACCGGATATGCAATAAAAAATGAAAACGGTATAATCCGATGAAACTTGGAAAATCCAAAAAAGTGTTTTTTAAAAACATTTATAGGGAAAAATTTTGGTATGCATATTTTAAGATACAAACTGCAAATATCAAACCGATTTTGGAATATCGAACTTTAATTTTATTTTTTTAATACACCATAAATATTTTTGGAAAATCTTGATGCCCACTATTATTTATATATTTATTGAAAGTATATGTTCAAAGTTTTTTTGATTAAAATCCAATCAAAAATAGTGAAAAATTTAAAATCAAAAATAGTAGATACTGTCAATAGTTTTTTAAAATTGTTTTATTACATTTTATAGTAAATCGTTCTCATTTAAGGACACAGACAAAAATGAAATTTTCTTCAACGGTTTTTAAATAATTGTATAGAAAATACTATTATTTTTTCAGTATTGTAAAACCTTTAAATACAGAGTTTAAGAAATTGAGTGTGTCATTTTCGAAATATTGAGTTCTTCAAAAATTTTGTTTTCTTAAATCCAAAAAATGTGTAGTACCTCGTGGCAGATGGTTAGTGCGTTGAACTGTCATGCCAAAGGTCTGGGTTCGATTCCCAGCCACTGCCACCTATAAGCCACCTATTCCCGAGGTACTGCCTCTTGCGAGGAACTGACAAATCCTCCAAGAGTATATTTGTCATGAATAAGTGCTTCTCATCAAGCCGTTCGAACTCGGCAAAAAATTGTAGGTCCCCTCTATTCCTGCCATCAACACGGAATGGTTGAGAGTTGTAATTATTTTTTGAGAGGTACCTTTAATAACAATTTTTTTGAAAAATCGTGTTCCACCCAAAGGTAGCCTTTACTAAATGAGATTAATTGATTTTTTTTTTTTAATTTGAAGCTGTTTTTGAGAAAAATAGAAAATTGTAGATTTACTGAGAAAAGTGTATATGGCAGGTACCATAATTGAATATGAAGATATATGAAAATATGGCAGGTACCGTTATTTTTGGCTCTAAAACTACTGGGGTAATCACCAAAACTAGTATTCACCAAGTTTGAAGAGAATCGATTCAAACGTTCAGGTTGTACCCAGACAGACAAACAAACTGAATTGTGAGACCAACTTTTTTTCGTCTTCTCTATTCAGGCGCGGATCCAGGATTTCGTTCAGGGGGGGCAATTTTGGTGTATTTTTTTTTTTTGGTCACATTAATGCGAAATTGTTTCCAGAGTTTCCATAATCTTGATAAGATCTACAGATGATTGGAGTACTTTTCATACTGCTCAAAATTTGAAGAACGCAATTACCTCTTTTATATCCGCACAGTGCCTCGAGCAACGGGTACTTTGGAACTTCGTGAAATGAAGTTACGCAGTTTGTAATAGTAACAGGTTGTCTTAACAGCGTTTTTGAATTCCGTCTAAATCTTCGTAGCACCACCTAGAATTTCGGAAAGAATAATAGTACATCGGTATGTTCCTATTCCCACACATAACGTTCGAGCAAAAGTTTCACCCATTGCTGGGATAAGATTGTGAGACCAAAAATAAACGCAAACGTGTTTCTGACTTAGATAACGAGTCAGAAACGCGTTTGCAGAATATTCCCTGAAAAAGTCTTCTATTCAAAAAAGCAAATAAAAGTTTTACTGCAATAGCTCTGTGTATGCTTGCTTAAGTCACATGTTTGAAAATATTATCTACAATGCAATTTCACCGCACCGTAAGAAAATCGAATTGACTGAACCAAAAAGTATTCAGAAGCCAGAGAATGTGTGCGTTAATGTCAAATGTGCTTGCAAGCAAAATTGACTGGCACCGTATTGTTAACAATCAAACAGAGGCAACAAAAAAACTAACGTAAAACCAAGTAAATGGGCGAAAACCTGTATTTTCTCAAAATATTCGATGTAGTAAATTTTGTTTGATTTATTGATGAATAGTACGTTACTTCTCAAAACTCATCCATGAAAGTGAAAAAAATCTTCACGAATACAGTAGACGCTTGATTTAGTGAATCCCAAAATAGTTTACTATCCCCAATAGCAAACACACGAAATTTTTCGTAAAATGGGATGTTTTATAAAAATAACTCGTAAGCATTTAACTTTACTTGAGAAAACCCAAGAATTGTTTCGGTTTTTCTTAGCTTATAAACATAAAAACCATTCACATCGAACAAAATTTCATTCCCTTTGAAAAAGTGAACAATCTCGAAAGAATGAACCCTTAACAGGACTGGTTTTTATTACTTCACAATTTCGAACGTGTACTGTATTACATTCAGAAACGTATGTTATGGTTACAAACGATGAGCAACATTTGTTGCATACTGAATCGCACTCGAAATATATAAGAGAGTTGAAAGATGGGGACAAGCTCTAGAGTGTTAAACTAGCAAGTGGACACACATTCATGAAATTAGCTCACAAGAGGGGAAGGCACCCGAAAGTTACTCTCGAGAATTTTCTAGTGAAAGTGCGGTCAAATGGACACGCATCTTTTTAGTATGAAATTTTGCGGTACCTATTTCTCAATAATTTTTCTACAAAAAAGTAGTTTGTCATTTTAAATCTATTATTTATTTATTTATTTAAAATTATGTCATTTTAAATATATGCCAAACAAAAATTTTATAAACCTAGAACGAAAAAGCATTTTTTGATGACATTTTTGTAAATTAATATCTTATGCTTAGTGCTCAGAGAAGGGGGGGGGGGCAATTGCACCCATTGCTCTCCCCCTGTATCCGCACTTGTCTCTATTATCGTAATGGCAATTCTAATCAAAATATTGAGTTAATTTGTTTTACAAATGCATAACTTGCCATAAAATACCTCCACAATATGTACGAACATACATATATGTGTATCGCAAGTTTAAATGAAACACCATTTCACTTTTACAAATTATTGCATTAACAAATCCTGGTAATAAAATATAAATAAATTGATTACAAAAATAAAATTGAAAGTGCAAGTGCTGGGATGGGGGAGTTAAGTAAACAAAACTTTGTTTGTATTATTAAGACTCCCAGGAACAAACAAAATGCAAAGCCAAGCCTGTTACAAATGTTTGTGATGAACTTTTCTCTAAAAGCAATCCCTGAATGGATAAACGTCTACTTTTATTTTGTAAATTGCAGTTTGCACCCCCAAGTCCCAATCCTGTGACAAAGAACTAACTTTTAAAATGCATTTACTTTTCAGTGCAACCAACAAAGAAAACCTGTACATATATATTTACATATTATAAAACCTAAGAAAATACAAAATAGCATTTCTATCCCTGAGACCAGTATAATATTGAATGTAAGATTTTTTTTTTACTTTTTAAGCAGGACTGTTGAACTAAGTTTTCAAAAATTGACTTTTTTTTACCAAAAACGTGGATGCATTAAAAATAATCGGTTATTTATAATTTTATATTGCAGTGATACAGAAACTTTACATTTATTAACTGGGGACTAAGGATGATATTTATACCCTAATTGTTGTGGTGGAATAGTTTTATGCTATCTACTTTTTAAGAAAAACACATTACCTAACTGTTGGAAGACAAAATGAGTGATACTATTATTCGCGTGATTTCACTGCTTTGCTCGTTACGAAATTGAACACAATACCAATATCTACATTAACATAGGTACCTACTATTAGTGGTTTAAGTAACGAGTATACTTTACCTAATTTGAAATTGAATATTCATATGGTAGCTCAACACTTAAACAGTTAGACCCGCTTATAGTAACATGGAGATGACAGCTAAAGCTTAAAACTATGACAGTATGCACATGTACATAGATTGGTCCTTGTAAAGGTTATTGGTTAATTTGTAAGGGTGCCCCTTATTTCTTCCAAGTAAATAAGAAAATCCTGCAAAATTTTAGCTTTTTATTTTTTATATTACCGTTAACCCGGTCCCAAGATGAAAGCAGTCTTTATACGGGAAAACACATGTAAAATGTTAAATAAAACGTTGAATTTTTCCAACTTTGGTAATAATTGATAGAAAAATTTAAATTTTGGTACAGATGTAGTCTTTTATCATATGTCAAAAAAATCAAACCCGAAAGTTTACTCAATCTTAGGCCGATAGAGAAAAATTGACAAAAGTCAAATTTTTAAGTCTATAAGTTAGACTTCAATTTTCTTCAAAACGCTATTTTTAAATTACTCGTATATAAGTGATTTCATATGCACAACAATTAGAATTTTTCTATAAACTTTTAAAAAAATTATAAAAATTCAACGTTTTATTGAACATTTTACTTGTGTTT
Source organism: Dasysyrphus albostriatus (assembly GCA_946251815.1). Lineage (NCBI taxonomy): Eukaryota > Metazoa > Arthropoda > Insecta > Diptera > Syrphidae > Dasysyrphus > Dasysyrphus albostriatus. Next base: position 182,712,717 of record OX276335.1, read on the forward strand.
TTCTATAAAAGACTGCTTTCTTCTTGGGGGCTGGATTAACGGCAAAATAACGAGATTAAATTTTATAGGATTTTAAAAAATGTATTTGGAAGAAATTAAGGGGACCATCGACTTAAATTAAACAATGACCTTTATAAGGACCACCCACATATTCATACATCTATACACGTTATATATAAATGTACGTAGCATACATGCATATGCCTACACACATAAACATTTATACATACATACCCTACCAATCCTTCTTAATATTATAAAGTACGTCCTTCAATCACTCTCAAATGGCTGAACAGATTTGAATGGAATTTGGTGCAGAGGACGATTATGTAGTGTTAAAGGTAATGGGATACTTTTTTTCAACGATATGAAATAAAAAAAAACAGTGTATTAATAAAATAGCTTCATCGTTTAAAAGAGAAAAACAAATCAATCAAGTTTGAAAACAGATCAATCAAATTTGAAATTTTCTTTGAAAATGAATTTCCAAAAAATAGGAATAGGTTATAGGATACTTTTTAAAAAGCAAATGGGTTACGGGGGCCCAGCGAAGCAGCTTTTAACAGCTTTATATTCACATTATGTAAAGTGTGTGAATATATTGAAATAGTGCATAGAAACTCCATTTTTGATTTAAATGGGTGTTTTGGGCTTAAACAGTTGAGATATTGTTTTTTTTTATTTTAAAGATAATGGAAACTTAAATGCAGGCCAATTAAAGCAACATTTATGTGCTATATTTTTTTTATAAAATAGAAATACTATAGTTCTGAAATGAAGAGTTCTGAATGGCTGTATTTTAAATGACAAAGTTATGAAAAACAAAGTTCAGCAAATGCATAGCTGTAAAGGACAAACTTCTAAAAGGTCGTTGTTTTGAAATGATAAAGTTCTAAAAGACATAGTAGACACTATTATTTTTACACAAGATCTCAAGTCAAATCTGTTTTCTGGACATACATTTAAGACATTGTCTTCGACAAATTTTAGGCAAAGCTGAGATTAGCTTTCTTTTTATATTCTTAAGAAACTATATAAGAATTACCCATCGATATAAGTCGGTGCTTATATTTTTCCAATGGGTCAAAGGTTTTCAAAACATTTTATCATTTAATTTATAAACAAGGTACAGTAGCGGATATATAAAAAGAGATCTTTGCTTCATGAAATTTGGAAAAAAGTTGCATTTTCTATAAGCATGGACAATCAAAAGAGTACCTATACATACGGTGTAAATATTTTTCTTAGGTGAAAACTTACTTTTGTACAACCTAGGCCATTCCAAAGTATCGGAGAGGACAATCGTAAGCTTATAAAGAGGCTTTTCTTGTTAAGAAAGTAATATTTTTTCATGAAACTAAGTGGTTTCTAATAATTCATCATAAAGTTCACCAAAAAAAAACAATAACGTAGAAGACACGCACAATTAAAAATTTCTTAATAAGCCAAATTCAACTTTTATGAGGAATTCTGTTCATAATTTTGAGGTTTTAGAGATGTGATCTGATCTTCAGAAAAATAAGTCTCACAGATTTTCTTCAGTAAATTATATCAATATCTAAAAAAATTGCTGAAAAATTCTGTTTATATTTTTGAGAATTTGAATTTAAGATCTTAATTTTCTGAACTGACTGTCCTCACAATTAGTGTGAAAATTCAATTAAAATTAAAAATTTCAAAAACAGGCACTTGTCACTTCTACCTTATCTTACCCTATCCATCGTATGTACAAGTGCCCATAATGTAGCTATATTAAGAAAAATGTTCTTTTAATTTACTGGTCGCTCAAAAATCCTTGGTCCAGAAGATATACGGATTGCGTTTTTCCAGCCCCACCTGACAGGTTTGTCCATATAATGAAATAGAGACGAATTCAGTACACGTTTGCATTTTCATGAACTAATTGAGAACGAGAACAATCAAAATTCTATAGATAAAATGCAAAATGACAGTTAAATTGTGATTATAGCCGGAATGTGCGCTCTTTACGATGTACTTATAAGTGGTTAATTTTGTTTTGATTCAGTAGTAAAAGGCAACTGACACGAATCTAATTTGATATTAAACGATTTCTTCTTCTTGAGCGATGTGATTATAAGTGAGTTAACTATCTAGTAAAAATCTGTCTTAAATTACCTCCACAATATCTTTCAAAGTATAACCACAGATGTCAAAATGAAAGTGTGATACTGATGATATTCCATGTGATGGCTGTCGAGTTTTTGTTAGATTTTTTATGTCATGTTCGACTTGTTAATACAAATATAATTGAGGAGTGATTTATCAAAAGAGGATATAATGTTGAGTCGTTTCTTAGAAAAATCGAAAAAAAAGAATGCTGATTGCCATCATACATTTTACAGACAATAATGACACATTTTTACATTATAAAATAATACCTCGCAACCAGTGCTGTCAATTTAGGTATATGTAGGTACTATAGGGCAAGTTTTGGATTCGTCAAAAAGAAAATCGAGGATAATCAAACATGAAATTAAGATGATAGAAAACAGTGGGTGGCATAATTATGTTTGTCTGTCAGTCTTTTTTTAATTTCATGGAGTGGAATTAAAGTTTTTTTAGTTCCAACAATAACGATACTTGCCATTCAACTGTTAAGGTTGCTTATTATCTCAAAAGCGGCTCTATAATGAATTGGATAAAAAATCATTGTATTATTTCAGGTATGATGTACTTTTGGTTGACAAAAAATTAGCAAAAAAAAAATGCTTTACTTAATGGTTTTTTTGACTTTCGATTTTCTCATTAACGGCTTAACTGATTTCCGCAAGTTTCTATATTTATATTTTTTCAAGTAATCAAGTTATTATTGTTTATCTCTGGGTTGTTTTAAGAGTTGTTTAAAAAATGTTTTTGATAACCTGATGTACTATTTGTCCAAAATGTCTGTTTTTGTTTCAAAATTCATAACTTTCTAAAGTTATGATTTTATGATGCAACTTCAATTCTGTTTTCTACTTGAAGCATTGAAGTAGACAAAATTTACAAAACGGTAGCTTTTAAGAAAATTTCTGTACAGGGTATTTCGGAATGGGTTAAATAAGATTTCGTAAGAAAATGGAATCTACTGAAAAGGAGTTGAAGTACAACTTTAAAAACAGTCAAATGTTGTGGAAAGACCACACACTAACACTGTAATAACATCATTTTCCCATACTTATGCGCCAGTGTGGGACAGAGTTTTAAGGAAGAGTTGACTTATATTGATTTTTTTAGAAAATTACAGAAAATAAAATACAAATGGTAATGAAATGTAGATACGTGAATAAAGAGTTGCAAAAAATAGTATAAAAGGGCAATACAAAAATTAAAATGCAGTTAAGAACAGAGGTGAGTAGTACGACAAGAATTACATTTGGACCACTTACGTTCAAGAGCTCTGACGAGCGTTTTGGACTGTCCACGAGCGATTTTTATAAACAAAAAAAATTTTAAGACAGCTGCATTTTGCTTGTAAGTGACATATCTCAAATATTATATTCTGTCATGAGAAAGTGGTTCAAGAGATCCATGAAAGAAACTGCTTTGAACACGGTCAATTATCCCATTATGTTTCTCGTTTCACCAACCCTAGATACAAATCGAACATATTTTGCTAAGAAATTTTATGAGAAATATTTTGAAAATAATTATGCAGATACTTTGAACAGGTAGATTCATTTTTGCGCAGGATAATGCGATTGGAAGGGCTATTTAGTAAAAAAATAAGAAAGTTGGGTACAAATTTTCCCAAATTAAATCCCGCCAAAGACTTAAATAATAACACAAACAGAAAATCCACCATACCTACAATAATATACTGTTTTTTTTTATCAAAATCGTTTGAGCCGTTTTTGAGATAAATTAATATTTTCCTTAACGGTTGTATGGAAAGCACTGTGAATTATTTTTGTTTTTGCTTTTGTGGATTATTATATTTAAAAAATGGCAACTTTCAAATATATATCTGTACTTAATTTAAAAAGCTAACCAGAGAATGTATTTTTGACTTTAAGAAAAGCTTTCATGATATTTAAACCGTTTCTTTTAATAATTTCTTTTTCTATTTTAAGTATTTTTTTCACAAAAATTGCCTCTCCCACTCCCTATAATTTTTTTTTTCTAGAATAAACCAAAAAATAATTTCTCAAATAATCCTGCACAACTTAGGGGACACCCTGTTTTAACACCACTCTGGAAAAAAATATTGAAAATGGCTGCAAGACTACAAAGCCATGAAAGATAATCAAGTCATCACCATGCGACATACTTCCCCCAAAATAAATAAATGTAAGTGTACAAAAATTGGCATCCTGACTACAAATAAGAAGGACTACAACAGTCCTTTGAACCTTGGTGCTTCTATAACTGGGCACCCTGCTTGGTTGACTGACCATACCAACCCTGTACTGTACAAGTACAATGTACACACCTGCCTGAGCTTGTTTTCGTCCCTTTGCATAGTTTTGCTTAAAAATGTCTTGCATTTACTGTTCAATTTTTCTCATGTTGTACTCACAAATTGTCTTTTGAAATCTCAAAGTGTTAAAAGGTCTTCACTCACCCTTGCTTATATTTAGCAGGATTATGTTCCTGAGATCTCAGTTCTCAGAGAACTCGGAGGACTCAGAAATATAAACAGGGTTCATACAAAAATTACCCACTTTTCCCCTTAAAAAACTGAGATTGAATTTTATTGGATTGGCTAAGAAAAAAAAATGAGAGTTGTTTTGAATTTTAGGTGAGGAATACTCTTTGTATTTTACTCTCCTGCTTTTTCAAAAGCGGAGGAAAAATACTGAGCGCTTAAAAATGTAAACTGGCTAGTAAACTAAATAAGTTAGTTTATTTGTCTGAGATCACAGAGGGCTCAGAGGACTCAGAAATATAAACAAACAGGATTCCTCACAAGAATTCCTCACATTTTGCATTGAAAACTGACAACGAATTGGAACTGCTTGTTCAATTATTTTTTGTCGCAGTAAATTACATAAGAAGAAAAAAAGAGAGTTGTTTTGACTTCTATTGCAATGTGAAGAATTCTGTTTATATTTCATTCTCCTGCTCTGTCAAAAAACGGAGGAAAAAAAAATACTGAGTGCTTAAGAAATATTAAATTGCTAAATGATTATAATTTTCTTTTCCTATAGAATCAGGGCTGCCGTTTGAGTTTTGTGAGTGAGAAAGCAGTACTTTGAGGGGAAAAAAGCAGTACATAACAGTATGGCAGTAAAATTTATATATAAAATTGTTCATACATTAATTTTTTTTTTTTAAATTAAAAGTGTGCTGCAGTGGTGGTATATAAAAGATTTAATTGTTTTTACATCAAAAAGACGAAAAAGTGACTGTTTTATAAATGTTGAAGCTAAAGTTTATCAAAATTAGTCTTTCGATTTTGCACTGTAAAAGGGACAAAGTTCAGTTATTATGAATATCTCATCATTAATATTGCAACTCATGAACTTTTACACCAAAAAGAATGAGATCGTTGTTACGTGTGTTTTGAATTTACGAAGTTTTGATTTTTATGAAGTTTTAATATGTGAGATTTCCATTGATACATATTTGCAAGATTTTTTGATATGAAATTGTTAAAAGTGAGATTTTTTAATTTCGAGGTTATGACAAGACGGCTTATTAATTTGCGAGATCTCGTTTTTCAAGATTAAAAAAAAAACAAGTTTTCAAGTGGTTCAAGATTTAGGATTGCCCTTTCTCCAAGATGGTGGCCCCTACCCCCGTACCAGGCACCCGAAAAACTTTATTCAATAACGACAAGATGTAGCCAAACATAAAACGTACACAAAATATTGCATATTGATTGAAGTTTTAAAGCATTTTTAGACTTAACATGTTACACCGTGAAGTTCTTTCATGATTTTCTTAAAATCGTTTGATTATAGGCAAATAAGCTTACTATTCTTTTTTGGCTTTTGTATGCAATTAAAATTCACCAATTTTTCAAAGAAATTGATAGCTTTCGAGAAATGAGCAAAAAACTAAATTTACCGTCCCGTCTTCTTTCTCTAGGTCAAGGACCCTTTTTGAAAAGGATGAAGACGTCAAAGCAAAGTTTTCCACCAAAATCAAACTTTGTCGGAAATTTTCGAGGTAAAATTTTAAATTTAAAGCCTTCAAAAGAATTTGACTGTTTATTGCTTGAGAGATGGACTACATTTTGACATGTGTGGAGTTTTTCTTTTCGAATGTGATCAAAAAGCCCTTTTACTGCCTTTTTTTCAATACATATGTATGTTCCTTACCTACCTACATCTACTTCCTAGGTATAGCCATCCAAGGTTTTCTTTTAACTTAAGACGTCATTAATTAAAACAAAATTGGTTTGACTCTTAAGGATTATCTATGATTTTTAACAAAATTATTTGAAAATTTTGTACGGAAAAGATCTAAACAACAAAAAGCAGTGGTTCTTAACAGTACAGTACGAAGTTCGAAAAAGCACTACAAATACTGCAATTGCAGTACTTCGACAGCCCTGAATATAGATAGACGAGTACTTAAAGAGACGAATCTCTATTCTACACAAAATCTTTTTATAAACTTATATTCTTCAAAAAAACAAAATGGTAGAAAACTTATTAACGCTAATATTGAGTAACTTAAATTAGCATTTTAATTGATAAATACCTATAAGGAAAGAGAAATTAATTCAGGAGGACCAATTTGCTTATTCAAATTTTCTCTTATATAATCAACTAAAATGCAAATTTTAGTATCTCAACATTAGCGCCAATTTGATTTCTACCACTTTCTCTAGTTTTTTCAAAGAATTAGGGTTTGTAAATGTTTAAAAAATTTTTGTTCGTGTATTCTTCGTTCGTTGGTTGCTCTCATGTGTATGGTCCTTAATAGACTAAAAACGTTAATATTTCGGTTGATTGAACTACCCAGTTAAGTGATTGAAAAATCAGACAAAATGGCCGGTGCAATTATGTAAATTGGGAATACTAATTGTTTCTCATCAAAAGAACTATGTTTTTGTAAATATTTCTTTTGGTTTATGGGAGCAAGTTTTGGGTAGATGAATTATGCAAATAGGTAAAGTTCAAAGAAATAAAATTTTACACTTACATGTGAGAATTTTGAATAAAACGAAAAAAATATTAAGAGCTTGAAAAATGATATTAGCAATTAGTTTTAATGGTAAAATATAAGTTAAGGATGAACTTTTATAAATTTAGTATGGTTTGGATCTACTCGTATTAGGTTAACCTAAAACTTACAAAAAATCTTATTAATTTTGAATTTCTTTGCTTTCAAAACTAGATAAGTTTTGATTTGAAAGTATAAGAATAGAGAAGTTTTGAAATCAAAGAAAATTATTTTAGTTAATAAAATAAAAGTTAAAACTCAAAATAACACAAATGTCCACGCTTTTTAATGTCATTGTAATACACGAATACATGAGATCTAAAAGCGACTAGAAAATGAAGAGTTTCGGTACGGAATTTGATTTGTATGGGAATAGATGAGTTTTGAATTGAATGACTGAGTGGAATAGTGTAGTTTTGAATAAAACATTACTTTTTCAAGTAGTATACATTTTTATAAATTTTAGCTTATTACGTCGATGAAGCCACCTTCTACAGAACACTTCCTCATACTTAACTCATTTTTGAAAAAAAGAGGAAAAGAAGAGCTTTGAAACTACGCTCCTCATATGTACCACAAACTTTTTCTCCGCTTGGTGTTACTGACATTCTTTTGAGGGAAAATTCTAACTATTTGACAATCAAGTTCGCTTTTTAATAGAACTTTCTCCCTCAGAAATCAGACCATTTTCCACAAACAAAACAAAAATATAAATATAATATAAAAATATATAGCACCACAAACACTGTTTCAATAAAATAAAAATTGCTTCACCGCCAAATTTGTTGGTCATTCAAATGAATTGTATACTTATCTTTATGGAATGAAAAACTCCAAGTAAGCTAAAGTTTTTATGTTGTCTAGTGTTTTTAATTTGACAATCTCTATTATTATGATGATAGTCTAGATAGAGACTAGTCACCGCAAGGCATTCTGTAATCAATTAATGTAAATGGAGGAAAGAGCTAGGTATTGCGATGATGCCTTCCTTGGCGTAATGGTGGTGAAATGTAAGTGATGTTTTTGAAAGGACTTAAGTTCTTGTTTAGGTTATGGCTTTTTACAACGCAATGATGATGATTTTGTGAGTAAAGTCGTGGAGAGGAAAAGAGCTTCTTACCAATATTATACACAAAACCCATCGCAATGGCATAGGCGTAGTGAAAGTCACAATATTAACAGTGTCTAATGTTTTTATTTAACATTTGCTATAGCCTATAGGAGTACTTCTTGATTGGTTAAAATAGAAATATTTACGTATATAGGTAGGTATGATTTTATATTGTTCATGTAAAATGTTAGCTCAAAGAGGCAGAAAAGGTAGCAAATTGAACTTATTTCCAAATACATTTTTGCTAAGTGCTTTAGGAACTATTTGCAAGGCCATTTAGTTCTTTCATCGTTCTATTTCTTGTTTAAAATATAAAGTCAAATGGTGATGTCTAAAATTAAAAGCAATGTAGTTACTAAGAGGCGGATGTGATATTCTAGTGGACTTTCTTCGTCTGCTCACTATTTGGATTTAATTAAAATAATTTGGGTTATGGTAAATAGTGTATTGTTACACAATCATTAGGAAGTGGATCTTATAACACATCCCAACTAACAATTTCGCTCGTAAATCGGTCATGCTATGCATTAAGCATTGAATACAACTTATAGAGTTAAAAAGGTGAAACTTTTTCACTCCTATTATACCTTTATGGAGTTAATTATGAAAGTGTTGAAGAGGTTAACATAAAATAAAAAAAAAAACTTGGTAGGTCCAGGAATCGAACCTGGGTCCTCCTGAACCAATTGTCTTGCTGAAATCATTTCATCAAATTGAAATCATTTTTATCTTGAATTGTCTCCTTTTCCAAACTGAATATAAATTATAAAATGGCTGATTATTTGTTAAGGTCTCACCATATTCACTAATACAACCAATATAGAAACTAAGTAACAGAAACAAACATTAAGATTGTAAAATAATATTACAGGATGACTATTGAAGCGAAAGCCCTTTGGTAATGGTCATTATCCATATAGCAATTAAGAGAGATTGAAGAAATATTGGTACATCGCTTCTATCACGCTTTCACGCTGATATAATTTGAACCAGAAAATATTTAAGGAATCAGTAATGTATTTACTTCCCGTCAGAGGTGTAACAGAAGGACTATAGAGATAAATAACACTTTAATATCTGAAATGCGAAGCAATTTTGTTAGTTGGGATAGTCTTTATGTTGACAGCTTTGCTCACATCAAATTGCTTGAATAAGCAACATTAACTTACTCTAAGGTTTTTAGCTTTGATGAGCTTGAGCTTTAAGCCTTCCCATTAATTTCTGTGCTTAGTAGTTACTATATTAAGGAAATCGATCATCTCTGGTAACCTAACTTTGAGTACGATGGTGCATTGTTGGGAGTTGGGCTTGGTATCTACTCGGTATTTTTCTGATCATAAAGTTTGTTCCTCTTGGGAGGTTGGTTGTTAGGCTTCTTATTAAATAAAAACCATCAGTATTTGATTTTACAATGCAAATCTATCTGAATAAAATGTGTTCAAAAAACATTTACCCCCACTTTCACAGTGAGAGTTTAAACTCCACTTTTGGTTTAAACTTTAATTCAGCAGAACAATTGAACTCACTTAGTTCGAGGTTTAAACGAGACTGTGAAACTGGGGGTTAATCTGAAAAATTTTGAATTCGACATTCCGTGAACAGGTAAATACCTGTTTGAAAAAAGTGGTCGATATTTTACAACATTCAGAGCATGATTTAAAATACAAGTCAATTTTCTCAAAAAAAACCAAATTTTAAACTAATACATTCATCCATTGATGATGCACGCTAAATGAAGTATAGCTGTATACAATAACTATGCCAGGCCGATACGGACGGTATGACAAAAACCATTTTTATGGAATTTCCATAATTGTTAATTTCGTTTGATAAAAAATTGATTTTTTCAACCCGAAACCATTTTCTATTAACATAATGTCTTGCCCTTTAATCTAAAGAGCAACTAAACTATCTTTTACAAAATAAAACAAAAAAGAATCAAATCCCTTTCTCAAAAACAAAACAAAAAAATATTTTGACCTTTCCCTTATCGAAAAGGGCATAATTCGAATTGTGGGTGCATAGTGAAGAAGGGAAACAGACATGATGGCGCTGCCCTTCGTACATATAGACACACCTGTAATACCCAGACTAGCTATAAGAGATTTAGCTTTGTATGAAAGTATTTATGACGTCAGAAAATAAGGATAGATATTGACAGTTCTGTTCTTAACAGAAAACTCGACATGGTACAAACAAGACATAATCTTCTCTAAAGTTACTTTGCCACCTCAACCGTCAAGTTGTCTAAATTTATGATTTATCCCTTTATACAAACAATTTTTTTTTATTCAAGTATGTGAAGTCCATTAAAGATTTCCATTAGTATTACATTATAAAGATAAAAGATTAAATTCTGAAAGGTTTTAAGAATTTTTTTTTTATTTGACACTTTTTTTCCATGTTGCCTGTTGCCTCCCATAGGTATCTTACTTTTGGAATCAGACTACTCCTACGAAATACACAAATTGTGTGTGTAGTCTTTTTAATATATTCTTATATAAATAAAAAGCATTCCAGTGTTCTGCCAAATTGAAATTTTAAGGCTTAACTCAAAGCTTTTACCAATACTAAAATATATTTTTGGTTGCTTCTCCAATTTTTCAATTTAAAAAACAAAATTTTCGGAAGAGTAATTTAAAATTAAACGAGTTGTTGTTGTTGTTGTTATTTTATTTAAAACTTCAATATCAATTAACAGTATTTTAATTAACAGGAAGCAATTTAATTATGAAATGGAGCTGTATTCATTGAACCAAGTGGTCTTAATTTGGGTTTGAGTAAAACATGGGTTAAACAAACGACTACGAATACCAAAACTCTAACCAGTGGCGTAGTGTGGGTTTGTGCCACCCAAGGCAGAAACTTATCTGATGCCCCATTAAGGCTTTTTTGGTGCTTTATAATACAAAATAAAGTGCACGACTGGCTCGCACGTATTTACTCTTATGTTCAAGTTGCTTGGAATTATGAACTTTTAAAATATAAAAGTAATTATAGAAAAAAAATAGAAAAAAACATTTAAATCGTTATATTAATTGTATTAACAACTAATAAAATCACTTAGGCTAGATCCATACTATTGTGCCAATACCAATAAGCTCTCGCTGCGACAAAATAGTTTTATATATGAATTAATGAGAAGATTGAAATCGTTTCAGGAATCGATGATGTGAATATACTCATTGTTTCTTGTGTAAGAATATTTAATCGTATCGATACTTTATCGATATTAGAACTACATTTAATGTGAATCTGGCCTTAAAGCTCAAAACAAGTATGCAATTTGATTATTTGAAGGAGTATAAATAAGTAAATAATGTAATGCAAACAAAATCTTAAATCGTTGGAGCTTAAAAAACATTTTTTTTCTTAAATAAAATTTTGGTTATATTAAAAAAATAAAGTTTTGGTATGCCAATTTTGAGTAAGTATATAATAAAACATATTTATAAAACTAGTCTCAAAAAAAATTCATCAACCAGTTTTTGAACTATTGAATTTAAAAAAATAAAAATTTATATTTTTTAAAAGTCCAAAATTTTGGCATGCAATAGTATTGACATTGCATGCTTTTTAGCTTTTGCTTACAAATTTTGACTGAAATCGTTTCGAAATTCAAGAAAAACGTTATATGGTAGGTACTGGTGTTTTCTTGCACGAATCCCAAACTTGCGTAATGATTTAATGGGTATTTATAGTGCCCAATAAAAAGAAAGTAAATAGTAATGATTAAATATGAAAAATTTTTCATAGTAGAGGGTTCAGGTAGACTAAGAGCTGGCAGCATATTTTTGGCTTGAACACATAACCCAAATATGAGTATGAGGGTCCTTAGGTGCATGTATCTTGACATTAAAATCAAAAGTTTGGTAAGATTTTTTTGGTGCCTGTGGTAAGGAGGAGAGGTTAAAAGTAGCGGTTTTCAGACTTTTGTGTTTGGTCCACGTGCACTTCAATTCATTTTTTTTTAAAAATAGTGCTCTGATATTCTTTAAGTCCAAGTCCACAAGCTTTAATTTTTACTATACGATTAATAGTAATCAAGATATAAACTTTTTAGGTTTACCATATCGAGAGATATTTGAAGAATTAAAAAATTCAAAAATCATCAAAAAAATCCCTAAAATAAAGCCGATAGGGGTCGATTCAAGAGCGTTTTATTTCTCAAATCGTAAAAATTAAAGTCTGTGGATTTAAAAAAAAATTACAGAGCATCTTTTCCCATTTTTAACAATTTAATTGAAGTGCATGTGGCCCTAACAAAATAGTCTGAAAACCGCTATTTTTAAGCTCTCGTCCTTACCACGGGCGCCAAAAGAATACTGTCAGACTTTTGAATTTGATGTCAAGATGCATGCACTAACAGACCCTCATACTCATTTTTTGGTTATGTGTTCAACCCATAAATATGCTACCAGCTCTTAGACTAGGAGTAAATGAAATAATAAATAAAATAAATTAAATAAAATAAATTTGGTGGCACAACAGCTCGTGGAGAACTAGGGCCTAGTGACTAACAACTCTCAACCATTCCTGTGTGCGCGATATTGGCAGGAATGGAGGGGACCTACAATTTTTTGCCTAGTCCGAACGGCTAGATGAGAAGCACTTATTCATAACAAGTATACTCTTGGAGGATTTGTCAGTTCCTCGCAAGAGGCAGTACCTCGCGAAAAAAACATTTCTGTTTTTAGGTGGCAGCGGCTGGGAATCGAACCCAGACCTTTGGCATGACAGTCCTACGCACTAACCATCATGCCACGAGGTACTACAATATAAATAACTCTACATTAAAACTGGTTGCGAGCTCTTTTTAATTAGTAATCCATCGCTTTATATAGACATCTGTGTACATATGTATGTTGGGACGTTCCTGTACTTTTTTTCATTCATGATATCTCAAGAATGAATAAAAATATCAATTTCATATGCATTTTATTTTAAAGATAATAATGTCTTAAGTCTAGAAAGGGCTTTAAAAAAAGACTAACTTCGGCGTCGTTGCCGAAATACGTTAATCAATGTTTTTATATTATTTGTATTTGTTTTACATTTTGATTTCTTATAGCAACATAACAGAGTATAAAAAAAAAAAAACAAAAAACAAAATGAGCATCCTCTTAAGTTTTACTATAGACTGTAAAACTATGATATAGAAAGTAGCAATTTGTTTTTTTGATTTTCTAAGGGCATTCAAGATGGCCATTTTCAGTTTTTGATTGGAAATTCCTAACGCAGCATGAAATTTATGTATTTTAAAATATTTTCATCAATTTTAATTAAATAAATAAATAAATAAATACAAACAAAAATAGAAATGGTTTAATTCTATTAATATTTACTTTCACTCACTTTTTTCCATGAGATATTCTACTGAAATCAGATGGCGCACCAGGCTATATTGATTATGTCATTTTAAAAGGGACTAAAGGGACTTTACACGATAATAGAAGTCATATAACCTGTCATTATATTTTCTGTATGATTTCTCAAATGAGTTTCATTTCAAGTCAAGTCATACTGTTATTATTATTTATTATTACACGTTTTTACTTCGCATTTGATTTTCTCAATGGCTATCTGTCAAAACCAAAAAAAAAAGTTAAAAAAAACTTCATAAACAAATTAACTTTTGTGGTCAAAATTACTTTTTTGGAATAATCCATTGTTTTCATTTCGAATTCAAAAATGAAAAAAATATTTTTATTTTCATACTCGAATTCACTATTTTCCATGAAAACAATAAATCCCGTTTGACTTCTCAAATGAAATTAGAATTAAATGTAGTTCTAATGTCAAAAAAGTCATACATATGCTTTTTGGTTTTGAGAAGTCATATGAGATCTATGAGTGTGTTCAGACGGCTTGGTATGATTTTTTGGACAGGTCCTATGAAAAATCATATGGACTGACTCCTCCGACTTTTTTTGACGTCTCTGTACTTTATCTCACTCCCACTTCATGGTGAGAAAGGGATGGCCAAGGTCAGGCAGAATTTTTAAATTTTTTGAAAATGTAAGGATTTTTTTTTACGTTTTCTTTTGTGACAACTGCTTTCTCTCTCTGTACTTATTCCTTGGCAAACAAATACTACATAATTCAATGTTATTTAATTTGAAAAGATTTTAAACAAATAAAATTTAAGTTTTGGAATGAAAACAAAATTATTCAATCCATCAAAGAGCTCAGATTTGTGTTTTCTTTCAACGACTTCTCAACGTCAATGTCTTTTGTGTTCACATTAGTTTGTGTCTGAACAAAAGAAGTTGGATGAATGTCAAATAAAGTTGGAGTAGACAAGCCAATGTGAATACCGTCCTATAATCGTTTAAAGTGGCCTTAAAACGTTCATGGGTTTTTATTGTAAAAATTAATAAATGGGTGATTGAAGATGAGAAAACCGCGGAGTGCTATTAAATCAGAGGATGCATTTTGGTGGGGGGAGGGGGGTATCGGTTTTATGCATATAACTCGAAAACGAACCAAAATTTTGAGATAGTGTTGAAAACCTTTTTTTGTAGACAGTAAAATTTATCATCGAAGGATCATTCAACATTTTTTGTTTTAATTTTTAACTAACTAAAGCTTAGTATACAGTTCTTTTGAAGAAAAATAAACTTGATAATGAGAAACAAAGTTCGGCAAATAAAAAATAACAGTGGTGTAAAAGATTTTTTATTAGTCGTCAGTCTACAGTTCGCAAAAAAAAAATGTCTGAATGTGACTATTCAAACACAAATACAAATGTCAAACGCAATTAATTTTTGTCCGCAAAAGAATGTCAGTGACAATGTTTTGCCCAAAAAAAAAAAATTACCGTGGTGAGCATAAAATTTATTTTCCTTGGACTAGTTTTATTTTTTTTTATTATTTGCCTATAACTTTTTTACCTGTAGAGAAAGGTATAAGCATTGCTGCATATAAACGAAAAGTGATTTAATTTGCTTAAAAATGACATGTTTAGAAAAAGTTTTGGATGAAAAACGACCGGGAAATGGTTCCTCAAACTAAGCTGACTTTAAGATTTAAAAGTAAAATACATGGCATATTTATGCCTATTATGAGAAACTTGTTAGATGATACATTCAAACTGGGTGTATGTTTTATTCTTGACCATTAAGGTCAATTTTTTTCGCAGTTTAAGGGTTTCCGTCTAGTATTTTTTCAAAATATAAAATAATTGCCAAAATCAACAAACTTACAATTCGGGTTTCTAAATTCAAATTTCAAATTCTTGGATATGAAAAAATAGTGGAAGATGAGTTTGGTTGGAGAAAGTGGAATAGCCTACAGTCCTTAAAACCTTTAAGGACTTGTTTCACACTGTCCAATCAATTACTTTTTAATCTATTATTATTTGTCCCAGAACGTTGAAAAAAGAAAATTTCCTTCTGCCTTTCTGAACTGTGACTTCAGAGGACATCTGGAAAGGGATAGCTTTAAAAAAATACGCAAATTACTTCCAGTTATAGAGTATAAAGTAGAAACGCTGCTCAAAACATTAGATTTCATTCCAAAATTTTGAATGGTACGAGATGTCTGGTAAGGTGTCCGTACCCATGAAGAGATTTTGGTTTGTTTTTTTTTGTCAGTGACTCTTGTTGTTAAAGTGCCGCGTATTGGATAGGTTTTAAAAAAAGCTTTCTATGGTTGTTTTTCTTACCTGTGTCATTTTTTCATAAAAACAAATTGACTGCCGATATTGCCGTGATGTTCATTAAGAAAGTTTGAGAGTATCCTACCGAATGGAGTTCAATCAAATGTTTAGCAAATGACTAGGGTCCATTAATAACTTCTTTAGATCGTATCTGCGACCAATTTTTTTATAAATATAAAAATATAAAAATATAAAAATATAAAAATAATAAAAGAGTCTGATTGCACGATACGTTTTTTTGGTCGTTTCGTGTTTCGTCATTAGGTGAGGAGTGTAGAAATGAAGGGGGAACGAAGTAAGCACGTATGAAAATTTTGAGACTTTTTTCGGTTGAAGTTTGACATTTATGATTTGACCAACGAATAAAAGAGGGGATGCTTATAAACTTTATATAATGAACTTTAAGATTGTTTTTCGTAAATCACAAGAAGTGATGATTTTACTGTCTATTTTCCTATAAATGAACCTTATATTTTTTGAACGTCAGAAAAACGAATGGACTTTTTTAGTTGTGTTGTCACGAAGGTACGTATTTGTCAAAAAGACAAAACGAATGTAATCAGGCTCTTAGGGCTGGTTCACAAGGCAATGTACCGCACATTTTTTTGCAGTATCAATCCGTGGGAATGAGCAGTGGCGTAACAATTTAAATAGATCATTTCACGAGACGTTTATACGTTTGCCGTTTGGATTTATGCTACCAGACCTTACGCAAATAACTTGACTTTTTATTATGTTGGCTCTCAGTCTAAGCTTTATTTTGCTAATTTTCGCTTAGGTCGTTATCTGTTATAGTTTAGCTTAAAGTTTATATAATTACGGGCGCTTGGTAGAAAATTCGAAAATTTGCAAGAAATTTTAAGCTTTGCAACTTATCGATTGTTGTGTAAGATATGACAGATTCGAGTTAATCTTTCAATCAAAAAATTCTAATAACAATAATTGTATACATCTACATACGTACTTACTTTGTGAACTGAAAATAATTACATAGTGCGAGAAAACAATTTCGGGACGTAGAATGTGGTCAATTTAAGAACAGCCAAATTGGTCGTTTGTGAAATGCCAAATAGCATTAAAAATTATTTTCAAACTTAAAAAATTTTGAAATAAAAATATGAAAAAAATATTTCTTTTTAGAGCCATTTGATCCCTATCCAGCTCGGGTACATACATATAAGTACCACCCTAATGTACATACAAACATACATACAAAACATACATACATGCATACATCTCAGCTTCATCTCAGCTTAGTCGATTTAGTTGGATGAGTTTCGTGTTTCTCGCAGGCTCGCAGCAAAATGGATTTTGGGTTTCTTTTGAAATTTTTCATGGCCAACATGATGTAAAGTTCATTCTTAAATATTAATTGTGGGTGGATTCAGTGGTTTTTAGAATTTTGCAAGGAATGAAATCATTTTTTTCTTTTAAAGGTTTTGAAGTTGAATAAAAGCAACTATAGTATAGATGCCCGAATAGAAGAAAAAAAACTTTCATGAAGTACTCGTATTTCTTATTGTGGTTGAGATGAAATGATTTGCTTTTGTCTTTCAAAATCCCTCAAAGTTGTTTTTTTTTTTTTGTTTATGAATGGTGAAAAGTTGCTACCAGCGGAGTTGCTGAGCCATTGATAAAGGTAAACTTGAACTATCACAAAGAAAAAGATATTTATATTTGAATCATAAAGCAAATTTATTTGCCCCCGTAAACGAATTATGTACATATGAATGTATAGTTAAATTTAAAAAAATTCTGGTATAGTTCAGAGTTTTTGCGGTTAAGGTTGATTAACTAAATTTAAAAATGGTAGCTTTAATATTGTTTTTACTACTTTATTCATAATTTGTAAGTATGTACAGTGGTGGCAAAAACATTCCGGATTTTTTGGTCAGCTGTAATAATTGTTATTTTTTGTATGTAAAATGTGAACAAAATTAAAAAAATCCAGAATTTAGCGTTGACGATTAATATTTTGTCCAGTAACCCTTATTTTTTATTATCGCTAACATCGGCGAGGCATTGGATTCATTGATTGTTGGAAATGGAAGCAGGAATACTCTACCATTCACTCTTCAATGCTGAAAGAGAGCTTGTCGACGTGAGTGTTTTCTTACCAACTCGCCATTTCAAAATAGCCCACACATTCTCAATCGGGCTTAAATCAGGTGATTGAGACGGCCAATCTAAAACGCGCATATTTTTTGTCACAAACCACTCTTTTAACAGCTTTGAAAAATGTTTGGGATCATTATCCTGCTGAAACACCCAACGCAAAGGCATTTCTTCCTCAGCGTAGGGAAGCATTACCTACTTCAAAATGTCTTTGTATTGGAAACGGTCTTTCCTCCGTCGGGGTAAAACAAGTTGAATTTGTTTTCATCACTGAAAAGCACACTTTTCCCATTTGCTTCTAGACCAGTTTAGATGATTTTTTGCAAATTCAACCCTGATGAAATATTTTGGTTCAGGATTTGAAAGTCTTTCGGAAACACAGTTTAAAACTAACCTTTTTCTGCGATGCTTGGTAATAAGAAGTGGCTTTTTTGCTGGTCGAAATGCATAGCGACCAAATTCCCTTAACCGCCTCCCTACCGTAGTTCGACATATAGGCAGATTCAGCTCATTACTAATTGTTTTCGAGGTTGCGAAAGGATCCTTAAGCACAAAGTTTTTTATGCACCTATCAGTTTTAACAGTTGTTTTGCGAGGGCGCCCACAAAATAATCTGCTTCAACTGATTCTTTTTTGATGATGTCATAAACTGTTGAGGTTGGAATTTTCAAAGTTTCGGCGATAACTTTTTGTTTTATACCCGCTTGATACTTTTCTATAATTTCACAACGAATTGCATAGCTATAACGTGTTTTAGCCATTTTGTACACATTATTATTTTAAACTACAACTACTACATAACAAGTAAGGTCTATTTAATCTATGATATGACATTAAAAACCGTTACCTAAACATCGAGACTCGAAATCTTGCTAAAATCCGGTTAGTTTTGCACAGACATGTTATTGCACTACTTTATAATATATTTTTTTTTTCTTACCATTGGAAAACTTTTGTATATTGGTAGCAGTAAACCTTTTAGTACTGTCTTTTCAAAAAAGTAAAAATTTTGGCAAGGTTAATATTTGTTTCCATGATATAAAGAAAGTAAGGATATTGAAAAAAATCCGGAATGTTTTTGCCACAACTGTACATAGATATATATGATGTCCCAAAAATTTTTTATCAGGAGATAAAATCAGATAAAATGGAATTGCATTGGCCTGTGAAAGTAATTTTTATATCTTTATTAATTTTTTTTGAAATTATGACAGCTTTGAATTTTCTGAAACTGAATCTGGTTTCAGAAAAATTTAATCACTTACAGTTTTGTCTTTAATATCTTTTAAGAAATGTGGGTAGAATGTTGACTTAGTAAAAAAATAAAACTATTGAGTCTTATTTTATATAAAAAAATGTGGCCGAATTTAAATCACCCAAGATTTTATAAAATCAAAATACAGGACACGAAAACTAATAAACATTTTCTGCAAGTACTTTACTTGCACGGTATGATGGCACCTTAATACATTTTTACTTTTATTATTATTATTATAATATTTTATTAAAAAAAAACTTGCAATGAATTACAATCACTTCCAAAAACCGATTACTTTTTTCAATTACACATGTAAATTGTAATTAAATTTTTTTCATTTCCAATTAAAAGTAATAGAAATATATGTGTTTTCAATTACAATTATGTGTTATCGTAATTGAAGAAAGTTCAATTATTACATGTAATCAATAAAATAAATTATTTACATGTAATTAAAATTAAAGTTAAAATAAATTACAAAAAATTATCATTATTTCCTAACTCTGATATCGAGAGTCGTCCAGAATCTAAGAATTCTAAAATGTTTTACCTTAAAGACGTTTTATTTTCTTACTATAGCCGTCAGTCTATGTGTGGAAATCTGTGTGTCCAGCTGTCCATTATTCTACTATGCATCGACCTAGATTAATGCGTGAGCCAACTTTCTTCAAATAATTTGGTGCAAATCATTTTAATGTGATTTCGTAGAAGAAAAATTTGAATTTTTGTTCTAGAAAGGTCTCAAAAGTGGCTCAAAGGATTTTGATTAAGCTTTGTTACTGTGGAAATTATACTAAACTTGAATTTTTGTTTTTGGAAATAGAATTTAGACGTTTTCATGGAAACTGGTATTTTTAAATAATTTGCATATTCGCATTTAACATTTCGTTCAAAAGTCGACAAATTTTGTTAAAAATTTTCCACATACATATATACATACATTTACTTCTTTTAAATATAAACGATATTGGATACCAACAAAAAAACTTGAAAAAAATTTCGTAAATATACAATATTGTTGATTTTGCTATGCAATAGTGCCTGCATAGGTATATTGCAATATTTATTATGAGTAAAAAAGTTAGATAAGTTAGTTAATCCATCAAGTGATACAAAATTCATTCACATAAAAGAATAGTTAAAATTTATATAAAACAGCAAAGCCCTAATCCATGACAAACAAAAAATTCTTTAATAAACATTTCTTGGAGTCATTTACTTTAAAAATTTAACCTTAAACAGTCAAAAAATTCCTTGAATCTATATATTTCTCTTATAATAAGCATTAACTTTCAACTTATTTAACCTTTCTTCTTGCGGTAGCTTTGCCCATTTCACATTCAAATGAAATTTCTCCATTATCATGTCATTACGATGATGCTGCTGTTCATTTCTGTAAATAAGTGAGGAAGAGATATGAAGTGTATTTTTGGGTGCTTTTGCTGTGAAATACCAAAATAAAAAAAGGTGAAGACATCTTTATTAACATATTTAGTAATTAAATGCTTCTATCTAAACTAGATAATCAGATTGAGGAAGAAAAATAAAGCCATTAACGAGAGACGTTAAAAGTGTCCTTTTGGAATATATTCTATGTTGAGTTGGGGATGAAAATTAGCTGGCCGTTTAGTCAGTCATTTAAGAAAGATATTAAATAAGAATATTAGAACTTTTCAACCTTATCTTTATTTTTTGGAAGGACCTGTGTATATCAAAATATTTTTCGTAGTGGGAAAGGAGTAGTTAACTTATAAAGTGACGTTAAGGTGTTGTTTTTATATTTACAGAATATTTCATTGCTAATTTAAACAAACCATCTACTATCTTTGTAAAATAAATGTTTGAACAGTTAAAAAAGCATCTAAGATAAATGGAATGGAGCTATCTAGATTACACAGAGCTTCGAAATTTAAATTGCTTAACATTTCTGAAAATGTTTTTTATTTTCTGTTATATTTTGAGACGGTTTTTTTTTTAAATCTTTCATTAATTTTTATTCATTATCCTCGTCTAGCTATGTATTGTAGTGAGAGTAGTCGCACATTTGACAGTTTTGTACACGAAAAGAATTCTTGGATCAGATCACGACAAATGAGCTGCAAATTACGAAAAATGAATCCCGTTTCATAACTTGGCTTGGGATTTCTTAATTTAAGACTATTTGCTTGCAATTTGCTAAACTGAGCAAAATGAAGGTATTGATACTCAAAAATCGTAAATCAACACTCTTAAGTATCAATTATTCTATCGAGAGAAAACAATAATTGCGAACAACAAATCGCAATTTAATCCAAACATTTCTCAATTGCACAAATTGTAAATTTGCAAAAAAGATTTGTGATCACCACTTTTATTTCGTGATATTGCACTTTGAAAGTGCAATCTTGCTCAACTCTTTATTTTGCTGGGATACGCATTTAATTCTATTTATTTCTATTTATTTGAAACAAATATACTTTGCGCTTGACTCTACTTGGATTTGAACTCGCAACCCTCCAGTTGCGGAGCGAGCAACCACTATGCCAATTTGCATTATAGACCGTTGGTGTTACACATTAATGATTGGATACATTCCATGTGTGCCTGTCTGGTTGATTTGGAGAAGGCCTTCGACACCGTATGGTTAGAGGGTTTTTATCTAAAGCTGACCAGGGGTGGAATCGTGTAAGGTGACTGGTGACTATCATATTTTTTACTAACAAATGTGATTATATACCGTGTAAGGTATGCATATTTGGTATCACTTAAGAAGAAAGTTCGTGCCAGCTGACATTGGACAACTTCAATTTCACATCAAAAGGCAAATAATAATAATAGGATACAAAAAGAAGAAAATAAACATGTAAGTAAACATTACTTAAGGTTTTAAATAGTGTATTTAAATGTTTATTTTTTTAATAGGTCACATGCAAATAAAAAACAACTGGAAACAATAACTAAATTTATCTATGGTAAACAGAAAATTATGAGTTTAATTACATACATATGTACCAATTGATGATAAACAATTTTGTTATATACTTACTTTGCATTTGGAAGATCAAAGATATTTAATTTGTTTCTTAGATGAATGCGTGTAAGTCTAACCATTCTATTTTGGTTTTAATTCTCACTTTCTTCATTTTGTTCGTTTAAAAACAATTGTACCGGCACAAACACATTCATTTTTCTTGAATCAAAAAACACAAATGTCACTTTGGATCAAAATGACACCAAAATAGCAGTCATAAGAAAAAATCACAAAAATATGATAGTCATCGATGGCTATCACCTTACACAGACGAAATTTTTAGATTTTGACTGTCAACTATCAAAAATCACCTTACACGATTCCACCCCAGACTTGGCATTAGTAAACCACTATTATTTATGCTTTATGATATGCTCAATGGCAGAAAGTTTGTTGTCAAGAGTGGCAATGTAACTTCTGCCACAACCTTTAATATTAAAAATTGTCTTCAGCAAGGAGCGGTCAACTCGCCGATTCTATTCAGCATTTACACAAGCGATCTGATAAGTAGTCTAACTCAGGCAATTGCGTATGCCGACGATCTAATTGCGTACAGAACAGCTCCAAGAGTCGAGCTCATCAGAATTCTCTTGCAGCGTGACTTCGAGAAGATTCAGCGATATTGCGATGACTGGAAGTTGAAAATCAACTTTCAGAAATCAGAAACTATCTTGTTTAGGACTCCGTTGCTTAGAGCCACAAGGGATACGAGAAAGAACTGGCGCAAGCTGGTGATCGTAGGGCCAAATGGACATCCACTGGCGAGTAAAAGTATAGTAAAGTACCTTGGCATCTGGATGGATCAGTATTTGTATTTCGACAGACATATAAATGCTGCTCTAAACAGGGCTAGGAGAGCTTTTGCCCCATCTCAAATGGAAAAGATTCGGGCGTTTGAGAGGCAGTGTCTTCGACGCTGCCTTGGATTGCACAGAACATCAAAGTCGGAGTACAAACATTACTTTTCCAACCTGGTTCTATACAACGGAGCCAACATAAACAGGATAGAAAATTTCTTGCTGAAACTTATTCGAGGTCACATTGCAAGAGCGAGGTCCTCGTCTAACAGCTTAATTTTCGGGGCTTATTACCCCAACACCGAATACTACGAGAGTGTGCGTCTAAGCGGCTTTATTCCGCCCGATGTATTCCTCCAGGATAGAGCGGCGGTTCCGCTTATCTACCACGTCGGCCGGAGAACTGAAGATCGGCGGCTCCTGTACAGTCGGGACGTCCTCGCACAAGATGGAGCTGAGCACCTTTGGATCAGTAGGACTGTTTCCGAACGGGACCGAAGAGATAGGGTAAGGCAGGAGAACCAGTTCTGGTGGCTGAAAAACGAGCATGAAGTTCCTTCAGACATTTAAAAGTTGACCTTGCTTTTTTCTTTTTGTATGGCCGACTTACATAGGTTTAGGTAGTTAGTTTTAAGTAGGGACAGTCAGGGTGGCACAAAAAAAAAAATTATAAAATCAACAAAATACAAAAAAAAAAATATTAAAAACCGGAAAATGCTTGCTGTGGCTGTACCAGTTTGTAAGTAGTCTGTAAGTAGCTTATAAGTAGGTTGTAATTAGTTTATAATTAGTTTTAAGTAGCTCTTAGTAGTTTTAATTAGTTTTAATTAGCTTTAATTTAGTTTTATGTAGTTAGTAAGTTTTATATAAAACCATAAAATAAAGACATTGAGACCGAGTTTTTTTGTAAATTCTTCTCGGTAAAAAATAAAAACCGACCTGGATTTAGTATTAGGTGCCAGTTATAGCTATCATTGAAACTCATCATTGAAAACTTTAATGATTGATTTTGAGACATTTAGAAAGCAAATTCATTTATTATTTTGATGAACAAATAAAGCTCAAGACTAAATTAATATTATTATCAAAACAAAAATTTCAAATAGGACCAACTTTCCTCATAAAATGACTTTAAAGATTCCAGTGATCATTGGCAAAGTAGTTCAATCATTGAAAAAAGAAAAGTCTTTTCATGTTGGGGCCTATTTGAAATTTTTTTGTTGACAAGAAATATTAATTAAGCCTTTAGCTTTATCTGTAACTGGCACCTTAAGATAGTTCTTAGGTCGAAATGCATTAGCATTAAGTTATCATAGTTTAACTTAGAGCGCTCGATTGGGGCCAGTAAGTTAGTTTTAAGATATTGATAAGTAGGCTAGTTTTTATGAATTTTTGTCTAGCTTTAAGATAGTTTTAAGAAAATTGAAAAAAAAAATGAATTAAAAAAAAAAAAAAAAATACATTCCATGTTGTGGTGCTTTATCTCACCGAGAAGTTAATTGCAACAGAAAGTCGTAATTTACGATTTTTGTTTGTGAAAAAAATCGTAAATCGGTGATTGTGCAATGTAAGTTACAAAATATTTATCACAAATCAATATTTTTAAATGCTGCTTGCCATAAAAGTTGTATTTTGCTATTAAAAGTACAAGCTTGAATCATGAATTCTAATTGCAAATCACGAAAAAAAAATTTGCACGTTTTGAATGTAAAATAACCAGTTTCTGTGTTAATTTGGGATCAAAATGTCTTGATTTACAAATAAAACATGATTCGTTAATTGCAACTGCAAATTTTTCAATTGGTGACTTTTCAATTCTTTCCGTGCAAGTTCGTGCGATCAAGTCGGGACTCGGGAATTTATATCAATTTATTTGCACCGAATAAGAAACAAATATTACAAAAAATGAGTTTACGAAAAACAAACCCAACAGGAAGCTATCTATTTTGTTATTTTTTGCTCGTTCACAACCTTTTAGAAAAGCCAAAGGAAAAGTAGCTCATCGCATACTCGAATGTAAGGTTTTTGTTCTTATACATTATATCCACATAACACACATTTGTAAAACTTTCTTTCCTGATACATACTTGCCTGAAACCTATACTCTTGATTTTTATGTTCTTTGTACCCTCTCGTCCTGGAATTGATTTTTGGATATAATTTTAAAAATATGTTCTTGCAAATTGGGGCGCGAAGAAAAGTATTTTCTGAGAATTTTTGTTTGCTAGAGGGTGATATTGAGTCTTTTTTTTTTAAATTACCCAGAAAAAGTCTCCCAACAACC
Organism: Dasysyrphus albostriatus; assembly: GCA_946251815.1. Lineage (NCBI taxonomy): Eukaryota > Metazoa > Arthropoda > Insecta > Diptera > Syrphidae > Dasysyrphus > Dasysyrphus albostriatus. The sequence goes on from OX276335.1 coordinate 182,738,068, forward strand.
ATAAAGGACGAATAACAATAATTGACTTGTCAAAGTTGTTTTTAAATTTTATGTAACAAACGTTGCGGAAAGGAATACATACAAAGTTTTCATGGGCATGGGCAAGAGTATAAGTTTCATGAAAAAAATTCGTTCAAGGTTTTTAATCAACGTTAACTTTATGATAATGTAGAACTGCAAAAAAGTGGTTTCCGTCGTTGTGTCTGTGTGTTCATGTGTACATATGCACATATATCGAACTAGAGCATAAACGGATGAACGAATTTTCTTGGAAAAACCTACAAAGAATTTGTTATTTACATAGCTCTCTTGAGGAGACATTAGAATTTAAATATAAGCTCATCATATATGAGTAGGTCCCATTTCCTATATCTAAGTTTTGTTTTTCAAATTGTCTAAAAAAAAGGACAAAAATCACATAACGGAAATGCCATTTTTAGTTAATTTTTATAAGACTTAACCGACACATTTTCATTGGGATATCAACTGATATTTCGATTAGGCTACGAACTCCCATAGTAAAAAGTTTGACCTACGTGTGATAATACTACGTTTCTACCGACCCTTAAACTGAGATTCAATTCAATCTTCTATTAATTTCAATGACTTTCCAATTTCCATAAATATTTTGGAAATCTCGTAAATTTGAAATTAATCTAGTTAAATTTTAACAGGGCCATCAATGTATTAACAAATCAAACTTAGGTACCTATTAGGGGCATAATTTCAAAACTCTTCTATTTCATTTTTTGTTCAAAAATGAGAAGTATGACGAAGTGTTCTTTAGAGGGTTCTTCATCGATGTAATTAGCTTAACTGTATAAAAACTTATTAATTCCTATACTTGTTGGTTCTCTGAAAGTGATGCTTTCAAAACATCTCACATAGGTACATACATATCAAGCGAAATCTCGGAAATTCAAATCTCACAGTAACATCGCATATGGAAGAATGCGCATTTTAATTTGCGAAATTTCATACTTAATACTTCTCCACTGGTGACAGTGATTTTTTGACATTTTTCACTGGTAGAATGTGAATGCGAATGTGTTGTGAACGTTTGGCGTCACGTTTGTGATCGAACTGTGAACTGTATTTGCACGGGAATTACTCATGAACGAAAGCCCTACACAGCCTCACGAGCACGTTCACGGGAGAACAAAAAATTTTTTCAGGGCATCATTCACAAGTATTTACTAAGACCCTTATCACACGGTCATTCTTTGCGTCTGACTCTTTTCGAATTTTTATTAGTGCTAGGGAAAAAACATCTGATTTCACCTTCGCATCCTTTGAATTTTGAAAAGAGCCAGACGCAAAGAATCATCATGTAATAGGGGAAAGCTTCATACCGAACTAATAAGTGAACTCTGAACACTTAAAGTGAGCTACTCTACGAATAAAGGCCCCAGCCCATAAAATCCGTTGCGTCCGTTGTGGCAACTCACTTAACGGACAGATCGATTGAATACATGTTTTCTTATGGGAACCGGTCCATAAGCGACGTATGCGTCAACCGCAACGGACAAAGTAGCTGAACTTTTAACTTTTCCACTCCGGCAGATGCGTCGATAGCATTTTTTTGTGTGTGTTTGAATTTCAAGTCGTTGTTATGTGTGTGTCTGGATTTCAAGTGGTTGTTATGCGAATGTCAACGTATTCATTGGGTCACCTCAATGAGTCGTATCCATCAAACGTCAATGAATCCATCGCAGCAACGGACGCATGGATTCTATGGGTCGGCCAATTTCCAAACAAACACTAAATGCTTTATATAAACTCCTTCTTAATTTTGTCAAAAAGGGATATTTTGGTGATATTTTAGTTTAGCTGAATTTGCTTCATATCCGTGGAAACAAAAAATGATGTTGTGCCCCTCGCACATGGATGTGTGTATGAGAAAAAGTGAAAAGGATTAAAGCATTAGGAATGAGAGAACAGTTATCGTTGTAGCAAAATGTTGGCTGTCCTTTCTGCCCGTTGACCGGAATGGCATTTAAAATCTTGTTAAATTTTAAAGCATTTGGTGAAACCAAAGGCAAAGGCTAAATAGGATTTTAATTTACTAGAGGTCTTTCGTGAAATTAGCCATAAGAGTATGATTTTTCAGGACTAGCCAGACGGACTTTAGTTCTGTAACACTTTTATCGATTACTACTCAAGAAATATTGAAAATAGGGATAAATGGCCAAGAAGATACAACCGGGGGGAACTCTTTTTTACGAGTGTCAACTCGATTATCAGAGTCCTGTGGTGTTTAGTTTGGTATGGCCAGTTTTTAATTGAAACAGTGACAGAGAACCAAACGCAACCTAAAAAATGTTTATAAACTTCATGGCAGCGCGCTCAAGTTGTTGCAGGTCATTAAAAAAATTTAGAAATTTATTGATGCATACGACGCAGCCTCTACTAAATTTGTAAGGTTTCTATTCATAATAAAAAAGCTCCCTTAATGAACATACATATAGATTAATTAATTATATATTTTATATAATTTTATGTGAATAAAAACTCTTTGCTTCAGTATACGAACTGCCTTTACATCGCGTTTATTAAAAAAATTAAAAACATATTCGAAACTTTAGAGTGTGGCAACCCCGTGTCTAGAAGTAAACAACCTACACCTGGAGAAATCGATTTTGTAGTAAAATTATCCCTATGAATGAAAATAAAAACAAAAAAAATTAAAAATCATCCTTTTTTCCAAATCTTTAAATTTCTAAACTTATTTTAACCAAAAAAGATCCTGATAAAAAAGTGTTTAAATAATGATAGGTAACAATTTTTTTTTAATTATATCTTTCAAATAATATGAAATTTATTTTTATAAGCATCACTCTGATTAATGTTGAATTATTATTTCTGGAGCTTCTATTATGTAATTCTTGACTTTTATTTGTTCATATCTTGAATTTTAGATTTTTTTTAAATAAAATTTGCTTTCAAACTATAATTTTATATATCATTAAGTATTATCGTCATATACCTAATTGAAAACAAAAAAAAAAAAACTCAAAAATTCAATTTCAAAGACACCCTTTGCCTCCATCAAATTCCGCTGAGCAACCCATGATCTAATAGGCTATTATTTTGTCTCATATAATCTTGTTTCATCCACTAATCTGAAACTTAAAGAGTCAAAGCTACTCATACCAAGGCTATCGTATTACTTTGTCAATAAAACTGTTGTTCGAAATATAAAATATGTACCTCGATGACATACGAAGCTCTCTGACAGTTTTCCGGTGGCCATGCTCAGTTAAGTTTGTTAAGAAACGTTCGGGATTAGTACAGTATTGAACTCACTTAGTATTTATTACATTTTAACTCGGCTTATCACAAAACATAAAAAATGTAATGTGCTAACGACCGCTAAAAACTTAAAAAGTTATGAGGTTCTAGTGGTATTTTTCTAAAAAAAAATAATATAAAGTACATATACTCCTTCTTAATTTCAACGATATTGGAGTGCTCACGCGTCACGCACGCTTGTTTCTTGAAATAAACAAGATGATAAAAAATCTATTAAATTTCACCATCCTTCTATTAAGAAATATTGATACTACTCGTATATATTTATAAATGCTTTTAATACTTTCTACGGATGAACGATATTAAAAAGGAAATCCTTGCATGACATGCTAGTTTCATTATAAATTGAAAACTACTTATTTTGTGTTAAAATGTATTAAACTACTCGGCGGTTGTTTATCTTAAGTTTGTTCAACCTTCATTTATTATTATTAGGTTTCCTTTTTAAATAAAAGAAAAAGAATGAAGACAAATTTAAAAGAAAATTATCTTGTTTAAGTGGAGCAACTGAATATAACTTATCTATTTTACTTGGGGGAAACGCATTATGGAGTTGAGCTCATTTGAACTTTTAATTAAATCATATTCTTTTTAAATGCATTTTTAAACAAATGGAAAATGTTATTGAAAGCCGTAATCGCAGAACAAAAACATAGGAGGGGGGGGGGGGTAGTTTCAAAAATATTTAAATAGCATCTCATAAAAAAACAAAAATATTATTAATATGTTTTTTGGGTTGTACGTATGTAAGTTTACATATAAAAATTGTTGTTAATATGCTGTAAAAATAATTTACACCTCCCATATTAACCACCAACCCCCAAATCCTCCCTTGCGTTCACTCCTGGTTGAGGAAGCTATAAATAAGGGGTTGGTGTGCATATAGCTAGCTTTTACGTCCTCCCTCTTTAGCTGTAGTGAGGTATCAAAACTTTTTGGTCAAAACATATTTTTTTGCAATATTAATCAACTTTTTTTTTTAAATTCTCCATTTTTAACCAACTATAAAATATTGCGATGTTAAAAGTTTCAGTTATATAAGCCGAAAACTTTTCATTTTATTGAAAATTAAAGTCTTGTCCTTATACCAATTATAAAAGTCTTAAATTATATTATAAAATAAAAAGATCCAGAAGTCAGAAAGTCCATTCAACAGAACCAATGGAAACCAGTAAATACATATAAATCATCATCATTCCCATTTAATAGGTATCTTCCTTCCTACCATCCCTTGGAGTCGCATGTCGATTTCGTGCCAAAAATAAAATAAAATAAAATACATAAACAACCAACCCTAGGCAATCCAAAATGAAAGAAATTCGCACTCTTTATCCTTTCTACTTTAAATGTTTTCCATCTCCGGGATCTAGGCTAAATGACAAACTGACTGTGTGTTAAGTCTTACTTCTTATATTGCTCTGTCATACAGTAGATTAATTTTGTATGAATCAGTATTCGACTGAAAAAGGTCTCTTAATATAGGGAGATTTACATAATATGGACTTTGATTCGACCAAAAATAGAAACTTTTCAAAAACACTTTCACTGGATGTGTGTCCTTGGGATTTTTATTAAGTAGCTTTCTATTTATTTTCTGAAATAAAAACCTATATTAACTGAATATAAACTGGACATGCGCATGAATGGGAATGTTCATATTTTTATATTTTTCTTCGAGGTATTCAATTTATTTATGTAAAAATATTTTGATGACAACGTTCTTGTGTACACCTGAGTGCACTCTTGTTCAACCCTTCATAGCTATACTGAGAAAAAATTCGTATAGAAAATCATTATGAAATTAATATTAATATATATGCGTGACTTGGTAGCACGTAAAGGTACATATGATGATTTAGGGTAGGACTCATCTCGGTGGTCCGCCGTCTTGGATTTTATAGCCGTAATTTTGGAATTAATTTACCTAAGCATATGACACATGATTTAAGGATATTTTTTACAACCACATTAAAAAAGTCTTATATAACATTATTTTTTTTTTTTAATTTTGAATTTGAAAATTATTTTTTTCAAAAACTGTTTACAATAAAAACTTTATTTAGAAACCATATTAGAGAATGGACTTTCGGATTTAAAAAAACCTAAAGTGTGGCATTGTAAGTGTTCCCCTTTTTTTTTAAATATATTGTGTCTATTTTTAGTCAACTTTTTTGAAAATTGCCCCACCCGTAGGGGGACTCCCCTACTTAACATTTTTTTTTTCGTCTGAGCCTAAACTATGTCCTGCAAATACTATACAGAGATATATCCCTGCTTAATGTTGCATACAAGATCCTATCCAACGCACTATGTGAGCGTCTTAAACCTTTCTGCAACACTGTGATCGGCACGTACCAGTGTGGCTTCAGGCCAGGCAGATCAACGATAGACCAAACCTTCACATTGAGGCAAATCCTGGAAAAGACCAACGAATTTCAAGTCGATCATCATCACCATCTTTTCATCGACTTCAAAGCCGATTATAATAGCATTAGTCGCCAAGAGCTTCTATTGGCTATGTCGGAACTCGGGATCCCAAAAAAACTGATCCAGCTATGCCGCATGACGTTACGTAACATCTCATCCGAGCTATTTCAGACATGTACAGGGTTCAGACAAGGAGATGTCCTATCATGTGACTTCTTCAACCTAGTCCTGGAGCAGATAGTTTGCAAGAGTGGTGTTAACCTGGAAGGCACTATCAAGGAGTTCACCTACCTCGGAACAAACATCAACCCCACGAATGACACCTTAGTGGAAATCCGACGAAGAATTACCTTAGCGAACCGCTGCTACTTCGGTTTGGGCAAACAAATGGGTTTAAAACTCCTCTCCCGGAAGACAATTTGCACGCTATACAAAACGCTATTTTTACCAGTTCTACTCTACGGCGCCGAGTGCTGGACGATAAGTAAAAAAGGGGAATTGATACTGGGCACTTTCGAGAGAAAAATTCTTCGGCGGATGTTTGGTCCAATATGCGAGGAGGGCGAATGGAGGAGAAGATTTATCGTGAATTATACGAGCTGTACCAAAATTTGGATGTAGTCCAAAGAGCAAAAATACGCCGACTACACTGGCTCGGCCACATCGAGCGAATGGACAACAATGCTCCAGCCAAAAAAATCTTCGAGTCCCAGCCCCCAGGTTCGAGACGACCAGAAGACCGAACCTCCGCTACAGGGATCAAGCGGTTTTCGACGCAAGAACGCTTGGTCTCGATGACTGGAGGGAGCGTGCGAAGGACCGCAACCGATGGAAGACCGCAATATCTCAGGCAGAGACCCTCCATGGATCGGGAGCCGGATAAGTAAGTAAGTGAGCCTAAACTATACGCTCTCATATTTTGTTCGCGTCTTATAAGAATCTTCCTGAGTGCATTCTTAGTAACTTTAAGCGAAAAGAGAGAGAAGGGGGTAAAATAAAAATCTGAAAAAATTAAGGAAATTGTTTTTCAATGTTTTGAATCGAATGAAAGCTATCCTAGACTATGTCAAATTTAAGGAACACCCTAATCAAGATACATATTTATATTAACTTGCTTTTTTGTCTACTTAGGGCTGGTAACGATACCAAACCAAATAATATTTTGGTAAGTATCGTCTTGGTATCGTGAAAATCGAAAACTTTCAGTATCGTCGCAGTATCGGTATCGGTCTCGTATAACTCAGTCTCGATTGGTCTCGTATAACAAAGTCTCGTCTTGGTATCGTTTGTAGCTAGTATCGTCTAGGTTTACGATACCAATACCAAACGATACCAAGACTTTTCTGGTATCTTGGCCAGCCCTAGTTTTTTAAAAGTTGAAATTTGCTGGAATTAATTAAATAAACTTTTCTACTTGACTTTTCGTTATTTTTTAACAAATCTTCAATATTCATATATGTACCTAGTCTAAGAGCCAGCAGCAAATTTTGAGGGTGAACACATAGCTAAAAAGAGTATGAGATATCGAATACGAAAGCCTGGTGGATTTTTTATAGACGCCATTAATTGGTACAAGGCGTTAATTGAAGTGATTTTTCAACTTTTGTGTCTGGGGTTCACCCACTTCCATTCATTTATTAAAAATAGGACATGACGCTCTGTCATTTTTCTAAAGCCCACAAGCTTTAATTTTGACAGCTATCTCTCTTTTTCACATAAAAATGCTTCGTAATTATAGCAAATAAGTCCACTCGTTTAAACTCTAGGTTCACGCAAAGACGTACAGACACACTGGTTCATGGACGCACAGACCGGTCAACGTGATGGCAAACTCCACTTCATTAGATTTCTTCATCATTGAAAGTTTGTTTGACACGACAAAAATACATGCCCTATAGATACGGTGAGCATTCTTTCAATTACGAATTGTAATTGTTATTTTTTAAGTAAAAAGGATATTCAAAGTTACCTTTGTATGTATGTTTGTTTGTAATTTGCTTTAAAAGTTCGTTTTCCATTATTTTATTGTTTTTACAATCAAGTCATTTCAATTTCAACCTAAATAACTAGTATAGTAAACGGTTCTGCTTAATGTATTCATGTGTGTATCTGTATTAATTGTCCTTCCATGGAATGTTAAAGTTGGAGAGGTAAAGTTATCCCATGTCACAGGCAATTAGAAATTATTTATTAAGAAGAATAACAAGTTAACAGATGTATAAGTGCTTACTCGTTATTATTCATGTGGATTACAATATACAGTACATACATATGTATGTTTGATAAATGAAGAAAAGTACGAGACAGTTTTTATCGTTTTAAGAGAAAAAGAGGACCTTTTCAAACCAATCACAATCGAACAAATCAATTTAAATTTAAGAAAAGTTATACCTCCCTCCCTAAAATACCCGTATAGGGTTTTTGTAAACCTATTAATAGAAAGTGAGAAGGGCACCGCAGCGTGGGGAAGTTAATCCAACTGAAATTTAAGTTATATGGTCTCTAGTTTCAGTCTAGAGATGTGATACATGATTTTAGGGAAGGTAATTTTTCACGCTAGATCTAATGCGACAATCAGATTTAAAACTTTTCAACTACCCTTTAAAATGTTTAAGTCCTTTTTATGTACATATTGATGAGTTTTATTTTAGGTAAGTGCAATGCAGGTAAAATATTATCTAAAACTCTTTGAAAAGGATGGTATATCGATGTTTTTTTTTTGAAGGAGATTGCCAATTTTGAAACTATTACCATAATACATTATTACTATTTACATTTGTGAAACAAAAATCAATGCTGATTTTTTTTGTAGAGAAAACGCCACGGGAAAAAAAGTGGTCATATTTTAAACATTTTGCGATTTCTGATGCTGGAAATGCAAATAGAATACATGCATTAGGGTGACCAAGGGCCTTTGAAAGCCTCAAATAAAAATTAAAGAACAAACAAAATATTATCAGCCGCCTTTTTTCATCCACATGAATTGACCCGGATTCATTTTTAACACGTTATTATGTACTGCAAAAACAACACGAGATCCTGCTTTATTTCTAAATCTTTTCAATGATCCAAAAATTATTTCTAGTTTCTAGTTTTGGAAAGAAAGCTATTTTCTATTGTGAATTATCCCATTAGTGCAAAGATAAGAGTCAACGGATGCAAGAGTTTACATACCAGTTTAACTGATAACTTAACTGACGACTTGAATTCCATCAGTTTCAGTTGTATAGGGTGTCCGCCGGGAAGGTATACTACTTTGTTTGTTGCCGCAATTTTGGTAAACATTAGTCTTGATAGTTCACATTTGGCAGTCGTGAAGTAAACTCGTGTCAATTTATTATGGAAAATCTTTAAATCGTTAAAACATTTTATCAAAATCAATCATCGATTACATTACTGCTGCTGAAGGAAGTGTTCAAAATAATTCATCAACCTCAAATGAAAACGGTGTAACGGTAACTGTGAATGGGGAGCCATATCGTGATATGATTGAAAACTTTTTAACGCTATAACTGCACGCTTTGGGCTTGATTAACATCTGGTATCAATCAACAAGACGGTACCATATCGCATGCAGCCAGAATTACAATGGAATTACTGCGAGACCTCTTTCCACAACAAGTTATTTCAAGAAATAGTGATGTTGACTGGTCTCCACGGTCGCCTGATTTGACAGCTCCGGACTTCTTTTCGTGGAGATATCTAAAAAGCATGGTTTATGCAAACAAACCAGAAACATTTGAGCAACTCAAACAAAATATTCGTGGTGAAATTATGTGTGAGAATGCAATGAAAAATGTGCTTAAAAGGGCTCGCATTTGAAACAGTGGCGGACATTGACCTGATATTGTATTCCATACATAACTACCGAAATTAAATAAAACATTTATCAATATAAGTTCCATTCCCTTTCATTTATTCAAAAACTATGAACAAAAAAGTAATAAACCTTCCTAGCGGACACCCTGTAGTTGAACGCTTCAATTTTTGCATTTAGGCATCAGTTTAACTGATAGCTACACTGAAATTGATATGATCGGCTAAATGAAGCTTAGCTAGAAGAAAAAAATTAGTTTGTCCATACGTGGAGAAACAATGATTTTTTCATAATGATATTTCATGTGTATTTTAAAGCAGTTTTAAATTTTATTTCCATGAGAGACTTACAGCTGTATTAATAAAAAACTGGTATTCGCCGCTTAACACACGTGTTAACTGGCACACAAATAGCCAACTTTTCGGTTTGATAACTTTTCTTATTAAAAAAGATATCTTTACAGTATTTATTACTTCCTTAAATTCACCACTTCAAGAAATTGTGGTGATTTTTTAATACATGTGTCACATGCATGCACTGCCTTACGAAGTGTATACTGATATTAGTAAAAGATCCTATCACACGTGTGCGTGTATGTATGAAGAAGCTGTCCGTTCATTATAAGTGGAATTTGACGACTTAAAGTTATCCGTACGTTTACACACGTCATAGACTATTACACATTTGTTAATAATTATTACAAGTTAACAAATAAATAAATGCTAGTACGTTGTTATCCGCCGTTTATTAATATGGAGGTCATAGTATAGAAGTAAATACAAACAATTTTTAAACTTGGCACATAGATTTAGTACCGAACCGAGAAACCTTGTATTTTGAATAGACCTGCCATTTATAAGATATAAAGAAGAAAAAAGACAGTGAATCGCACAATCGCGGTTGCGATTTAACGTTTCCACTACATGAGATTATTTGCACTCGTTTTTCAGCATCATAGTGAAGTTAACAGATGTTGCTTTAAGGCTTTGTCAAATTGAGAGCGTTTTTAACGCCGTGGTTAGATTATAAAATGCGACGGTAAGATTAATTTAACGTGACACATTAGCTGAAGTCAAACAGATATATGTGATCCAGTGCGTTAAATTTTACGTTTCCATTAAGTTATTTTGAAAGTTTCTCGTACAAACATAGATAATTTCTTACCGATTTGATTAATTTTTCCATAAATCTAGCCAGAAAAATTAAAATTAGTATTCTTTCAAACTGCGTCAATCATGAACTTTGAAATAATCTGTAATTTTATACAACTGCGCGTTTCACCGCTGTGAATTTAAGGCAGCGTTATAAATGCGCTCTGTGTGACAGTTCTTATGCATTCCCACATAAAACAACGCAGATGTCAAAATTGGTGAAATGCGCTCTGTTTGACTGAGCCTTAATACGATGACTGCTATAACTAAGACCCCTATTACACGATGATTCTTTGCGCCTGACTCTTTTCAAAATTCAATGGGTGCGAAGGTGAAATCAGATGTTTTTCCTCTTTCGCACTCATGAAAATTTACATGCCTGTGCCAACATTTTTGTGAAGTCGAAATGTTTTTATTATTTATTTATTTAAAATAATATTTGAGAACATTTTGAAAGGAAGATTTCCTTAGACAGAATTTGAAAAAAAGCCAAATTTTGAAAAGCTGAATTTTTTTAAAGAAAAAACTGAATTTTGCAAGGAAGCTGACTTATTTGCACAAATATGTGCAAATATTCATAAGTTGTTATTTTTCTCTGAGTGTACGTACTTCTACGCTAGATACGATACATGTAGATTCGAAATCATAAATTCTTTTTTATTTTGTTTGCTTTTATTTTCGAAGTGGATGATAATGAAATTGAAGAAGCCTTTATCCAATATTTACCTACAGTGCTGCCTTTTTCATGTTGCGTCTCTGTGTCTGGTTTATTTTATGTACTTTTGTTTTTGTTTTTTGTTTCAAATTGAAATTGGAGAAGGCACAATTATTATTATTATCCTTCATTTGTAGAAGAGTGATGATGGAAATCAGATTTGAGTAAATTGAAAATCTAAGGTTGACTTTTGTAAGCGGTTCTGTTTGAAATTCCTCTTCCTGGATGAATAAAGCTAGTAAATTATTATTATTACTAAGTTCAATTTTCAGCATTAAGTTACGACTAAGAAAATACCTAATAAAATTTTCGAATGAAACTAATTTAACGGATTATGTTTTATGTAACGTTTTATGCAGTCTATACAATTTTAATTCTTCTAAAATTATCAATTTAATTTGTACAATGGCGAATTAAATATTTGTATTTGTATTTTTTTATGAAAGAAATCATGTTTAAAAAAAACAACAAACTATGGTACACAGCTCAAATGTTTTTGAGTTACTAATTTTTGGAAGACACTATAAACATTTTCAATTTTCAATAATTTTTTATTTATAGTGCCTTTTGTGTTACTAATAGTACATTAAACATAATACATATTCACACCAAGTTCTTGAAGAAATTGAAACTATCACTCAGGTTTTGTGTTGGAATACCGAGCCGCATAGTGGTGTAAAAAGCTCATAATATATAAAAGTGTTTTATTTAGTATTGTAATACACTTTTTTTCCAGTATTTATTTTTTTTATGAGGAATCCGGACGTTATAATGATTTTGGGATTAAAAATGGCAAAATAAGGGTAAGACCAAACCCTACGAAAAGTCTTGAAAACTGTACATAATAATACCGTTTTTGTCGAGGTATAAAATCGGGCTGCCTAGTTCTTGTAATAAGGGGACGATATTATGAACCTTAAGGTTTCTTAAAAGAAAATAGTTTGTCCCATTCAGATTACACTTAAAGATCCAGCCAAAATTTTTACTTTGGATGTATGTACTCCAGACTTGAGTTGTCATAAACAAAAAGCTCCACCTTTCAAAAATTAGTTTCTGGTTTTCTCTCGTAGGCCTAGAATTACTACTACTAGGAAATTCCTGATTAAATTTCATTGCCAGACTCCACAAGTTTTGGGATCAGTGGTTAAAAATTTATTTTAAGAAATAAGGTAATAATCGTGATTATAAAACCGGTTCAATAAAGGCGTGGAATTTTTAAAACTCACTTGGAAGAACTTGAAATGTTGTGACACTGAGGCCACACGAGCCAGTAATGGAGCCATGTGTGTAGCACATTAACTGTCAAATTCCTATTTGTGTATTTCTAGGTCGCATGCCCACTGGCTTCTCTTCAAGCCAGTGTTTGGATTTTACTCTAAATGCTGTATATCTACTCCGATGTAAAGGAAATAAAAAATACAAAATTCCGCTAGAACTATAATGGTCGGAGGGGCACAAATACACGGAAAGCGTATGACGTGGCGATAATTGCAAATTGAAAGTTCCGTTGGCGTTACGAATTTTACCAGTAGCTTTTGAAGAGTCTTAAGCTGGCCATACATAACAGACTCAACGAACTGAATAGACCCACGCCGATCCAACATGGGCATTATGTGGGCTAGATCGTTCACCGATCCATTTGGATTTTTAACCAATTTGAGTTAGCCAGTCTCTAACGATTTGCATTCACCACTTAATTCTGATAGTTAAAAGGAGTGACCTAGCGAATTTTAGCCAATTGTAAAGGCTCTCCCAAACCAACCCGAAAAACGAAACCTTACCTGTTAGAATAAATTTACTTGGAAAATAATGAAAGCAGCCATATTGATGCGATGTAAATTCACTAGTAAGTTAACAATAAAGTTAAAGTTTTATCGATATTCAGAATATTTACTTTGGTTTGAAAGACAACTCATTCAAGTGTAGTTCCAGCCTATTCATCTTCAAACATTTCTTAGATCTCTTAGACTGGTATTGAGAAACGTCAAAAACAACGTTTCTCCTTTTATTTTTTTTTTTTTTTGTTTGCTTCACTTTTGTTTTGTATGATCTTGAGTAAAGCATAATTTACAGTTCCCATGTGAAAAATTTTCAAGATTTTCTAAACAATTTTCCACATATTCTATAGTATAGGGTTTACCTTGGCCTAAGCCACGCATAACTCATCGATTTTATTAATTTACCCTTAATAAATAAATTCAAGGCGTAAAAATGGAAAACAATTATTTTTTGATGCAAAACTAATTGTATGCAAATAATGCCTTAAGGGGAATATATATTTTTTGTTTTAAGTGTACACTGACCATCTGAAAAAAAAAACAAATATATTTTATTCACCACATTTTTTTTGATATGTAAAACATTTGCATTTCAATTAGCATTAGTTTTTGTTTGCATGAAACTGTATGTAAACCAATCATGGAACAAATAATTCTTTATTTTACCTCAATAATTTTTGACAAACGAAAATATTTGCAATGATTTTTTTTGCACACGGAACTGTAAGCAAGATATAAGGCATAGTATACAGTTCCCATGCGAACAAAATTAAAATTTTTCACCTGTTATGTGCTCCATATTGTATAATATTCAAGGAAAAAATTGTAAGTAGACCTCGAAAAGAAAAACAATATTTTTGGATGCAAAAACCATTTGCATGCAATATATGCCTTTCCAAAACTTTCCAAAAAATATATTTTATTCGCCACACTTTTTTTCGAGTGCAAAATAAATTTAAAAAATAGCCATATACATATACATAGGTACCTAATACATATCTCTCTTCCGTTCCTTTACAAAAATGTAAAAATCAGCACTTTGGCGAATTATCATAATCGAAATTTGCTGTGGAGTTGAAGCTATAAACCAATTATGGAAAAAATAATTTTGTATTTCACCTTAATAATAATTGACATGCGAAAATATTTGCATGTATTTTTCGCACGGGAACTTTAAACTAGGCTTAAAGAACAAAAATGTATGATGGCGGAAGAGTTTTAATGGTCTAGGGAATCAAAATGAAACTTGCAATGAAAGATAGCTGTCAAAAAAATGCACAACTCGAAACACTACCAAAAAGAGAGTTCAAAAGACTGGCTTCTCAAATGGCTACGAAAAAAAACAGGCCAGTAAGAGAGAGCCAGTTGTTCAGGTTAGTGTGTGTTAAAAATGTGAGTGCATTGAAACTGGTTAGCCCGTACTGGGTCGTGTGGCCTCAAGGAAAAGGAAATTTGTTTTCATTTCGTATTTTGTTGTCTTTTTCATTTATTCTATTGTTTTTTTTTTTAATGTTATAGAAGCAATAATACGCACAAGTGATTTAAAAGAAAATCACGGCCCATGCATATGTAACTTTTTCAATTTTATTAGTTTTTTTCTTGGTAAAAACAAATTATTTGACAAGTATCAGCTTTTTCACATCTCAAACATTTTTGGCTAGTGATCATATTAAGTTGATAACGAACTGGCTTATATTTTGCTCTCTCAATTAGGTAGGTGTATTCTCACTCGAACTGTGTCTGAGTAAACAAGGTTTAACTCTGGGCCCGTATCACTTAAGTCTGAAGCTATCGCTTGACTAAACTATTGTCGTGTTGACGATTGCTCTATTTATATTTCCTTTTAGATATGATAGAGATATGCAGCTATCCTTAAAATGACTATCAAAATATTGACAGTCAACTATCAGCTTAGCCGATTCCATTGCTGGACGTAAAACAGTTAATACCAATATCATTAGATTCAGCGTGCGTAAAAACATACACAATTAAACCGCTTATAACTGTGCACCGGCATTGAGCTAATCAAATCTGGCCACAACCGCTTTATCAAATATAAATAAATGTTAGTTTAAGGCCTTCTCAACTATTAGAGCTATGTATCATTCCAGGGCAAGAAATGTTTGATACTTAAAACGTTTTAACGAGTTTTACACTACTTTAAATTTTTCTGTAATTATGTAAGTTGCTTGTTTTTTATAACACAAAAATCTTAATACATATGTATGTATGAACATACATACATATTTTTGAATAAAATTTTGTAAACAAATTTCATGTGTTTTTTAATAGAAATTGACTTAAAGGTCTCTATAATTTTTTCTTATCATATATTATGCTAATAATCATGCGTTATTTCCAGAAGATAAAAGGGAAAATATCAAAAACGATATGGCCGTAAGGCAGTCTTTACTCTTACTGTGTACAGTAAATTCATTCATCAAATATAAATGTAAATAGTTGTTAAAACAAAAGAAAAAGTAGATTAAAGTAAAAGTAGAAGTAGAGAGTTCCTAACAATACTACAGGAAGGTACAACTATAATAAGATATTTCAAAGAACTCCCAAGAAATGTTTCAAGCCAAGCATATAAAATATATAAAGGTGAGTTATATGTGGCAGATAAAAAAGCAAACGGAGTTATGTTTTTACACCTCCAAGCAATCGGAAAAAATGTTTTTCATCTATAGTTTAGTTTAATTATTTTTGGGTTATTCTGTATGAAATTAACATTAATTTGAAAGCAAAGCCATATCTCGATAATTCAATAATTGTTTATTTCAGAAAGAACAAACCTAATTCAGTGAGCAATAAAAAAGAGTTTTGTATGAAATAGTTTCAAATTTTGAGTATGCCAAATTATAAATTGGCTAAAATGTGAATTCAAAAGCCGCCAAAATGCTTGGCTCATGTCGTTTTGGAAATAAAATAAAACTTTTACTGTTATTTATTGACAGTCTTACAGATCAGTATAGTTTCCGAACGTAAATTAAACTATTAAATTTCTTCTCGACGTTTCTTTGGGTTTTTCTATTTTTTTTTAAGAGATTTGTATTTATTTAATTTTACTTTGATAATAACAATTTATACTTAAATATCACTTTTACGTTGATCATTGATAATTAGCAAAGAAACAAAAAAATATGTACATACGTCAAATACTTAACAACAAAACAGTAGGACCAGTTTAAAGACTTGCGGATAAAGTCTCTCTGATATCCGAAAGAAAAAGTCTCGGATAGTCTATCACTGGTTCAGGTGGCTGTTAAAGTATAAATCCAGAAGATACCTAAATTGCTTTTAACATGAGCCACGAAGTGCGTATACGAATAAATTTGTTAAGGCAATTCCACGCTCAAATATCAACAAATAACCCTTGTTTTTAACTTTTCAACAGACTGAATAAACGATCCTATCTACAATTTTTAAAAGAAAATACGGCCTAAAATAAGTTTTAATTGTTGATTGTGATTTAAAAAAAAATTGTTTAAAAAGAGTACACTTCATTTTGGTGACATTTCGTTTTTGATTTTCGTTGTTTGCATACAAAGCTAATCAATGTATGTTCAAATATGGTATGAACTCCAAATCTCAAAAACCGATTGCACTAAAAAGTTTAGTATTGACTCTAAAGTACCTTCTTTTGTGAATATGAGCTAAAATTGCTTTAACAATTATATTTTGGGAGTTATTTAACATTAAAATAAAGTTCAATAAAACTAAAAACGCACGTATACGCCTCAGTTCAATAAGTCATCTCCTTGATGGTAAGAAATTCCCTACAAATTTTGATCAGGGCTATTAATTAATATTAAATATTTTTCTACGACTTCTATCGTTGCTTGACGTCATAATGTTTGAATATGATTATGGCTTAATCTACATACACATATTTAATTTTCAGTAAAACGGGGTATTTTGGATATAACACGTTCAGTATCGACTTCCAAGTGCTCAGTTGTTTCCAGTCAGTTGGCTAGTGTGTCAGCGCCACTCACTCTTAACTGTTTCATTGTATATAAACATTTACAGTATAGATGAAAATATAGGCCAAGGTCTGTGTGAGCAACGAAAGAACTTCTGCTTTGAAAACATTTTTGCTTATACATTTACAAGGCTGTAACTTTCTGACCATCATCATTTTTGAAAACATATTTTTCAACGATTTTACTAGTCCATAAAGTGACTTTGTTGGATGCATTGTTGTTTCGACAATAGTTCGTGGATATAATCGCTCCAAGTGTAGCAATTCTGTTTATTGACATAGCCATTTATGTAACTAAAATTGGGCTTCATGCCTCAACAAAAATTTTCAAAGTGGTTCAAAACAAGGTTTTTACAAAAAAAAAAAATATAGCACGGACAATGATCGTGTGGTAGTTTCATTTCCTGTAATTCCCAAACCAAACTGACCTTAAAACAACCAAGAACTATAAAATTGTCAATTGTGGTGACCTGTAACTGCCAGTAAAGATTTAAAAAATTATATTGTGACTTGAAAGAGTATACAATTTCTTAGTCTTACTATATCCGTCGTGCAGAACAGATGTGTCAGTGTCAGTCAGTCGCAGGACAGCCGTCGTTTTTACAGTTTTGCAAATTAAAAATTCTCCACTTTTTAAAAAAAGAAACAAACAATCAAAACAATTGAGCTTACATTTTCAGGCAATCTTTGATATTGTCCTGAAAATGTTTTTATGAAGTTTGGTCAAAATCAATCAGTGATTTAACCAATTTTTTACTTTTAAAACTATTCACAAATAGTAAACACAAAATATAAAATAAATGCGGAATGTTGTCAATTCATCTTCAGCATCACGTCCAGAGATTATCAATATTAAGATGGCAAATCTTCGTTCGTCTTACCCTCCAAAATCCATTTGTTTACATTGTTGCATTTTTTATTTCATTTCGTGTCGGAAAATAGACGTGAATTGCAACAATAACAAAACTTGTGCTAAATGATGCGCTGAATGACGTGTTGAATAATGTGTGTGTGTTTCACTGACTTTCACTAGTACTTTACAAATCTAATCAATCTGTTCGTGTCAGCTTGTTGGCAAATCAAATGAGAGCTGAGCATTGCCATCTTTATTTGATTATCAAATCTGATCATGACTAAGTTGAAAAGGCAAAGTGTGTGCTCTGTTATGACTAGTTGCAGATGGCATCAAACAAAGTGAGAGAATAAGACCGACTCCCGTTATTTAAGTTCACAAAGCTTAGAGCTAGAGCTCCATCCCAGTGATCTCACAAAAGGATTCACCAGAGTGTTATTGAGCGCTATGTCAATCCGTATTTTTGTTTGTTTAGATTTGGAAGACACGTTAATTTGTATTGACTAAGGTCCATTAAAAACTATTTTGAGCCAATAATGCAACCAAACGCATAATATACTTCTAAGTATATTGAAGCCATTTGAAAAAAGGAGCGTCTCATTGTTGGGCACTCTTCCCTACACTGTAAATTTAAAAAAAAAAATTATTTATACAAACATTGAAAAGCAGGTAATATACGAACATTTCCAAAATAATAAGATCAACCACCCACAGCTTCCCAGCCCACACAAGGTAGGGATGTACAAATATGCTTTGGCATGCTGCCTTCGAAGTTCAATGGCAGGTACCAAATGTATATAAAATCTTCCTCCGGCAACATTTCGTACGTCATACATACCAAAGAACTTTCTATAAAGTAAAGCAGTATGTGCACAACCATACATATGTCTATACGTGAGATATTGCGAAAATGTATTTTTATTTCATTTATAACAGCCTAAGGAGAAACCATCATCACCATAACTACAGACTAGAACTAAATATTCCGAGCATGATTCGCATACACAGTGTTGCAGAGGAAAAACAAGAGCAGTATCAGCTCTTCTCAGTCCTCAAGCATCTCCATATATAGTGCCATAACCCACGTCATCATCATCGTCATCAGCATCATCACAATCATTATCATCATCATCTTTCTGCCAGGAGCAGTAACATAACAGCAACAGCGACAACAACAACAGCAACAGCACTAAGGAAGCAATGAATATGTATCAACAAAATTGCATTGCAATGTTGTTATCCTTTTTCCTTCAATATGTAATTAGGTACAATTTGTATGTCCTGTTTTCGGAAAAAAAAAAATACCGAAAATTACTACATTTTATCTCAACTGATTTCTGATTTAATGGGCCATACCATTAATTTTAAAATAAACAGGAAAATGGTGAAAAAAGATTCTACCTTTTTTACTGAGGCCATCTATGGCAATTTAATTTCATTCGTTGTTATTTACGCTAAAGGGCAAGTATTGGTTTCGTGAAGGAAAATATAGAGATTATATGTTAGTTCAATCTAACTGGACGGATGATGGTGTGTGCTTTATTGGAAAAACTGACTTTCTTAAAATTCGGTACAAAGCATTTTCGTGTGATTCTTGGAGAACTAATTCGAATTTTTCGTGAGATAAGCTCCCACACAATACTTTTTAATTTTTCTTAAAAAAATGGCTCCAATGATTTATTGGCTAATGCAAAGCTGGCCATATACGAGCCAAAGAGCCAAATGGTCCCGTGTCGATCCTAAATCATTCCTGTGTGAGGTGCATCGGCCACCGATCCATTTGAATTTTCAGCCAATCAGAAATCCGACGCAGTCAAATAGATGATGGCTGGGTCGTTTATGGCCAGCTTAGGTTAGGCTAGGAGGGACGTGCACATCACAGACGCTGTTGCAAACACGAGGGCCTATTGGTCCATTGTGATCCCTTTACAAATAAAGCGATAAGATGTACTGAGTTTTCTTTTTATTAATTCTAGGCCATAAACTTCTAGAGATAACGCAGTCATTCCTGGTCGTCCAGGAGTTATTGATTTGCTTTTTTGGTATAAGGTTTTTTTCCTTTTTATCACTAGTACTATTTCTATTTGAGTTTGACTTGGTTAGTGTTGCAAATATTATTTAGTATCCCTCGGCATTTAGCTACTGCCTTGGATTTTATAGTCTCACTGTCTATTTCTTTGATAGCAGCTTGGCTGTCCACGAAAAATGTGATCTCCAATGAGCTTAGTTTTTTCTTGTGTACCATTTCTGCTGCTTTTTCAATAGTGTAAATCTTAGCCTGACACTACACTCTTCTGGGAGTTTATTTGATTCTCTTATACTAAAAGTTTCACAGAACACCCCAGCTCCTGTTCCTTCTTACATTTTTACTCATCGGTGTACCCTGTTCACTGATAAGTGAGTTGGGTGCCCATCCATGCCTTTCTGGTATTAAAATAGAGAAGTGTTGGTTAAGATCTATTAAAGGTGGTATGTAGGCAGTCGTTACATCAAATCCGGCCACTGTGTCATATCTTTGCGGTGCGGTACTTCCAAGAGCCCAATTCTTTGAGTAAAAGTGCGCTTTTGGCTGCTGTGCAACTAATCTGGTTCAGGTCTGGAAGGCTTAGAATAATTTCCAGCCCTGCTTGTGGCATAGACCTCTGTGCCCGCGTTATTCCTTTAAAGGCTAGTCTCTGTACCTTCTTCAGGTTTTTGAGATAACTTACTTTTTCAACAGCCTTCCACCACACGATAGAACCATAACCATATGGGACGAACAAAAGCCGTGTACATCCACAGAATGACCAGCGGTCACATACCCCACTGTATACCGCAGTTTTTTTGGATGTGTAGAAAGTGCTATTTTCATTCTGGCCACTGTGTTCCTTTTCCACTTTAGCTTGGAGTCAAGGATTACTCCGAGATATTTAGATTCTTTGGAAAGTTTCAGAGGAATGTCGTTAAGCTTGGAGGAATCTAATTTCCTTCTCTTCGTAAACAGAACTAGGTCAGTTTTCAAACTAGTTCGTAAACAGAACTGTTCAGTTTTCTAAGGGTTAACCCCGAGACCGTTTTGTGCTGCCCAAGAACATAATTCATTGAGTGTGGATTCCATAATATCTTTCATGGTGGAAAGATACTTAGATAGATAGATAGATGGCCAGCTTAAAGCTTCTAATAGTTTTTCAAGGCATTCGAAATATTACTGACTTTCAGGTTTTTTCTAAAATATTCGTGTGACGGATTGAGGGTTTTGATATTTGTTTACCTTATTTTTGGGTTGTTGTTGTAGTTATAACTCTTGAATGGCTTAGCGGGCTTTGAATTTATTTTTACTTGCGATACATATATAAGGGTACTATATGGCAAGTTTTGGATTCGTGCAAAAAAAAATTTCGAGATAATAATCAAACATGACATTACAATGATAGAGAACACAAAAAGTGAGGGGTTAAATTCTATCCGTTTGCATCTGAATCTAGATCTAGAGTCTAAAGTCTAAGCCAATGAAGGGATCTTTTTCAAATTTTTAACTTAAGGATATTGGTGATCCTCGAGAGGCTGAAATAAATAGTTTTACTCCAAAAATAACGCCATTGTTGTGTTTTGAAAATGTAAATAAAACACAACTTCTATCTTTAAGTCTTCGAAACAGAGTGACCGAACTTCTACTCATCATTTCTTACGCTACCTCTTCTATTGCCTAGATCGTCACTTCCTCCAGGTCAACCACGCATTCTATTTCCATTCGCTTGACACAGTTTGTTTGTTTAATAAATAACAATACAATAGTGCAACATCAACATGTGTCACACTTGACATAGTTACACTACGATGGGTCAGTATTGCAATATGATCCCTTATTGTATTGTTTTTATTTAGTTGACATAGTTCGATTGCCGTTCCTATGATAATGATTGTATAATAATATACATGACACATGCGGAACACTTTGTCGTAATCGAACTATGTCATGTGTCTTGAATGCGATTCATAGGAATTGGGTAATTGTGGGAACTGTGTGTGGTCTCTGTGACTAAGGGCACAACACTCCTCCCCCCTTAAAATACGAAAGGCGACGCCGGCAACGTACGAGGCAACGAGTGAGATCTTTCGGTTTTAGGTGCGCAAGATGATGACGAATAGATGATCATCACAATGCATTTATTTATTATGAATCTATAGGTGCATATTAATATATTTTTTTTTTATAATCGTTATAAATTTAATTTTTTTTTTTTACATTTTGGATTTGTACATTTTTTTTATACTCGTGTTGTTTCATCAACGCCAGGTGTTACGTTTTCTTCAAGATTGTTCACATTTTTTGTTGACTTATTATTTATTGTACATTTTATTTTAATAAATTTTTTAAATGTTACATATAAAGCTACAATTACACAAATAAAAATGATAATGGAAACGGAAATGTTAACATGATCGTGTTTGACATGGAATAACAAATAGTTTTTCTTTATTAAATCTTTTATATTAATACTATAATTGTCTAAGTCCAGTTTTTCTATATGGGTGGTATGGGGTGAAATTTGGGATAAATTGGTTGGGATTATTATGTCTTCGGGTATGGTTGATTCTTCTAAAAAGTATGAAGTAGGAGTTTTATTGTATATGGTGTTTGATGCCTGGAGGTAAACTTCTTTTGTTATTGCTTTACAGAATGGGTCTATACTTAAAATTCCACTGTCAGATATTGTGATCGTTTTTGGTACGTCTCCGCACAAAATCCTAACACTTGTTGGATTGGGCATGACAAACAGCCATGAATTCTTACTCATAAGATTGAACCAAACTTCTTGCTGAAGCGCAAATATTTTTGTTTCGCAGGTAGCATAATTTTGAATTCCTGATATTATCTGTATTATACAGTTGTCAGTGTTATGGTTGTGTACCACGAAATTTTGTTCGCATATAAAATGATTGGAGTCTGTTTTGGTGCATTTATTTAGATCTTCTCTATTCAAAAATATGTATCGCCTATAGTTTTCGTTTATTGCGACAAATTCACTATATACTGAGACGTAGCTGTATGTGCTCTTTTTGTATTTAGCTGGTAGTGGTGTAAGTTTTACTAAATTAAATTCTTCATCTACCAGTGGAATAGTAACTTCTATCATAAGGTTCTGATTTACGAAAATTGGAGTCGTTGTTGTGATTTTATTTATAATAGGAAGGTTCATTCTGGATATTTTTACTGGAAATCTTATATTGTGTGGAAGTTCTAATTGGATTTGTTTTAATGTAGTAATGAAAACTTCTGAATTGAGGAGTCTACTATCTAGCTTATTTACCTTTGCACCTTGTAAAATGTCTAGTATTTGTGATTGTTTTGAAAGGATTTGTGTAGCACACATAGATGCTAAATTGGATATTTCATCAAAATTATGTAATATCTTTTCGAAATTAGTCAGATTATTGAGTTTCAGTGTGTTCTGCCTAATTTCTTCTGTAACTGCTTTAAAATTATTATTTATGTTTTCAGCTGTTTTGTTGAAGGCGTCTAACACGTTGGTAATTATTGTCATTTGGTTTTCTGTTATGTGGTGTAGGTTAATCTGGCTTTCCTGAATTAACTGTAGTGCATCATCTATTCTCGCCGCATCTTCCAAATCCATTGTTCCAAATAGGAATTTCTGTGCCATCCCTATTCCATTGAATAGTCCACCGTTTACTATGCTTCGTTTAGAAAGTTTGTTTTTAAACAATATACTGTCAAGGACTTCATTGTTATAATTTATTTCTTTGAGGGAACTTTGTAAAATTTTTAGGGTGAGTTTGCAATGATCTAACGGATACTCCTTTATACTTAGGATACACAGTTCGGAAAGGGAGTCGAGGGTTTTTTCTAAAGATTTTGTGTTATCTTTAATCTTAGTATTATTGATGTTAAAGAGAAATGTCCATCTTGTGAGAGACTTCTCTAGCACTCCGATGGGTTCCAGGTATACTCCGGTTCTATTCAGGGGTTGTATCATTATTTCTGCTTCGCCTGAGTTTATAAATGTTGCTAATACGATAGTTATGATGACTTTAGTGGAAATGAAAACAACACCGATATTATATGAGTATTTGGGTATTGTACTTATGTATGTGTTGTTTTTTGTTTTAGAGAGTTTGGGTGTGTTTAAACTGTTGTGTGTGTTGTGTCTCTTCGGTTGTAGTGTTTGATTAGGTTATTGTGAACAACTTTTTCTTTTCTTCCTACTTTTATTTTTGAGTTTTCTGGGGACAAAACTTCGGTTATTTTGTATGGTCCTTCGAAAATTGGAGAGAGTTTTTTATTCGATCGGTTCTTGATTTCCACTAATACTTTGTCACCAACTTTATAGCTCGCCTGTTTAGAATTTTTATCGTAATATGCTTTAGATTTCTCTTTAGCCTTTATTTGATTGTTACGAATTAACTCATAACCAGTTTGCATTTTTGCCTTCATTTCTGAGACATAATCGTCATAGTTGTATGTTGGTTGTACGCTTCTGTTCAGCACGGAAGGAATCGGTGCTTCGAAACCGAAAAGAACTTCGAATGGACTGTAGTTTGTGCTGGAATGTGGGGTTGTGTTGTAGCAAAATATTGCATACTCCAGATAACTATCCCAATTTGATTGATCTTTACTTGCATAATTTCTAAGGTAATCACCTAATGTTCTATGTGACCTTTCAAGGGCACCGTTTGACTGTGGATGGTACGGACTAGTTTGTATTTTATTGATTTTTAAGATTTTGCAAACATTTTTAAACAATTCACTTGTAAAATTTGTCCCTTGATCTGTAAGAATTGTTTGAGGAATCCCGTAGGTACAAATTATTTTCTTTACTAGTGCTTCGGCTACCGTTCTGGCTTCTTGATTGGGTATGGCTATGGCTTGTGCAAATTTGGTCAGATCGTCTTGGAACGTCAGTATGTACTTATTTTCGTTTTCTGAAATAGGAAGTGGTCCAACTATATCGAGAGCTATTCTTTCGAATGGAGTTTTAGCTGTTGTAGTGATGACCATTGGTAATTTGTTTCGCGTATACAACTTATTCTTCTGGCAAAGTTCACATGACGCAATGTATTCCTTTATGTCTTCATACATGTTTTTCCATTTGTATGTCTTTTTTATGCGTTTGAGCGTACGTTTAACTCCTTGGTGACCACCTAAAGGTGTGTCATGAAATTCATGTAAAATTTTCTTAATCTCCTCTGGACTAGAGACTTCGACAATGTTCTGACTTACATCAGGTTTTTCAATAGGCGAGACTTTGTTATGACTTCGCGTTATCACTTTGACTTCAGCTACATTCAAACGAGACAAAGCGTCTGCATTTGTGTTAAGATGACCTGCTTTATGAGAAACCGTGAAGTCATACTCTTCAAGTTTAATACGCCAGCGCATTATTCTCGAAGAAGGATCTTTAAGGTTAAACATCCATACAAGTGGCTTGTGATCGGTAATTACTTCAAAGTGTCTTCCGTACACATATGGCCGGAAATGCGTTACCACCCAAACAACAGCTAAAGCTTCTTTTTCTATAGTGGAATAGTTTTTTTCTGATTTATTTAATATTCTACTAGCAAAGGCTATAGGTAAATCGTTTTCATTGTTGTCTTTCTGTGACATAACTGCACCTATAGCTTCATTGCTTGCATCTGTTGTTATATAGAAAGTTTTTTCGAAACTAGGATATTGTAGAATAGGGGGTTCGATAATTGCTTGTTTTAATTGATTAAAGGACTCATCGCAAAATGCATCCCATTTAAAGAGTACGTCTTTACGTAGAAGTTTGTTCAGGGGATAAGCTATTTTAGAAAAGTTTTTTATGAACTTTCTGTAATATCCTGCTAAACCAAGAAAAGATTTAATATCTTTTTGGTTTTTGGGAATCTCTATATTTTGAATCGCCGAGATCTTTTCTGGATCAGGTTTTACTCCTGATTCCGAAATAACGTGTCCTAAATACATCACTTCTTTCTCTAGAAACTTGCACTTCTCTAATTGAATTTTAAGATTGTATTTATCTAAGGCTTGAAATACTTCAATTAGTTTTTTGTTATGATCATCCAAGTTTTTTCCATATATCATTATATCATCCAGATATACTAAACATTTTATGCCTTGTAGTCCCGTGAGGACTTTATTCATCAACCGCTGAAAAGTGGGGGGAGCATTACGTAAACCAAATGGCATTCTATTGAACTCGAAATGTCCGTTAGGTGTACTGAATGCTGTTTTCTCTTTGTCTTCCTCAGTAACTTCAATTTGGTGAAATCCACTGGCTAGATCCAATGTGGTGAAGTACTTCGAATCACCCAGTTGTCCCAGGATGTCTTCGATATTTGGTATTCGTTTAGTTTTCTGTAGTCCACTACTACTCTCCACTTCTGTTTTCCTTTCTTGGGCACGACTAATAGAGGAGAGTTCCATGGACTTGAACTTGGTCTAATTATTTCATCATGCAACATTTTGTCCACTTGATTCTTTATTTCTTGAGTGTGAATTTGTGCTAAACGGTATGGTCGAATGTTGACTGGAGGTATATTTGGTTTTGTTTTTATTTGATGTGTAATTCCAGACGTAGTTGACAAGGTATCACCATCGAGAAAGAATAAATGGTTGTAATTTCGACAAATATCGACAATAGATTTCTTTTCTTCACTATTTAAGTGATCTAATCGGAGTTGGTTTTGGATCTTACTCAATCTGTCGTTTATAACATATTGAGTATCAAATGAATTTAACTTATAAATGTAATAGTCATTACTATTTGCAAATTCTAAATTAAGATCTTGTAGGACGACATCTTCATTGTTGGCGTTTAACACGGATATATATATATATCCATGTGCTGGTTCTGTCAAAGCAGAAGAGGTATAGACTTGAGGACGAATTTCTTGTGCGAAGTATATGCGGTTCGAGGGATCGTGAATAGGACCATATTTAATTATTCTCTCAGATCTAGCAGGTATAGTAATAGATTTTCGTTTATTAACGAAGTCTATGGTGTATCTCTTATTCTTGTAATAGTATGTTAAGGTATTGTCTTTATAATTAAGTATAGCTTTGAAATTTCGAAATAGGTCTTCACCTAAAATTCCATCTTGGGTTATGGGGAAATTTTCGGGCACTACATAAAATAAATATCTTAGTTTTGCTCCTGGTGCTATTTCTATATTTAGAAGAATTGTGCCCAGTGTCGAAATAGGAGTACTACCTATGCCTTTCAATTCAGTTATATTATTGGTATGAACCCAAAGTTCCTTGTTCAATTTATTTATTTTTATTAAACTCAGGCTTGCACCCGTGTCTAAAAGCATAATGTTTTTGTTGGAGATAGTATCCTTTGAATTTATATTAATTTCACTCTTGAAATTAGAAGCATTATTTAGACAGCCTATATGAGCAACGCATTTCGATTTTTCGTTTTGATTAAACATACTTTTAGGGTTTTGAGAAGAAGTGGAATTTATATCATAACTAATCGGTTCCTTCAGAAAATCTTGTAGATTATTTATTTGTGTGGCACTTCTATTTTGCCGGTGGCTTTGATTTAGTAAAATATTTCTATTTCTTGTAGAGTCATGGTTATATCTAAGATTTTTAGATACGTTGTCTCGTTTTCTATTGAAATTTGGCAACTCAACGTCTTCATTTCTAAATGGGTTTGAACTTTTGTTTTGAGTCGGTGAATTCAGTGAATTTGATTTGTTGCTTTGAGACAGAGGATTCAGTGGGTTTGATTTGTTTTTATGCGACAGTGGATTCAGTGAATTTGTCTTTTTGTTTTGAGACAGTGGATTCAGTGGGTTTGATTTGATTTTATGCGACAGTGGATTCAGTGAATTTGTCTTTTTGTTTTGAGACAGTGGATTCAGTGGATGCAGTGAGATTGAATCTTCATTTTGAGATTCTTGATTCAGTGGATTCAGTGGATGCAGTGAGATTGAATGTTCATTTTGAGATTCTTGATACAGTGGATTCAGTGGATGCAGTGAGATTGAATCTTCATTTTGAGATTCTTGATACAGTGGATTCAGTGGATGCAGAGAAATTGAATTTCGATTCTGAGATTGTGGATATAGTGGATACAGTGGTTTAGCTGATTTACTATCGTTTTCACACCTTAATTTATGTGCTTTACCTGGTTCCGGGTGTTGGACGGGCCAGGTCTTTGGTAGTTTCCCGTACTTTGTGAGATTCCAAGTTGAGGTTTATTGTCTTGCCTACTATTGTTGAATCGCCTTTTTCTGCACTGGTCTATTGTATGACCTAGATTTTTGCAATAGCGACATGTGATGGTATTTTGTACATTATTAACTTTCACATACTGATTCGTATTAGAATTCAGTCTATTAGTTCTTGAATTGTTAAAATATCTGTCTGTGCTTTGCTGAAAGCGACACTCTATTGTGTTGTGTGTCTTTGTTCGGCAGTTGTGGCAATATTTGTTTTCAACAGTGGTAAGAAGTTTTTCTTCTTCCATTGCTATGTTTATAGCTTCATCTAGATCTTTGCATCTAGCGCTTTTAACAAGGGTTTTGAGCTGAGGGATTAGACCGCTACAGAAACTATTTAGAATTGTAACGCTGTTAAGATTTCTAATGGCTGTATTAGCAGCGTCATCTTTAGTACTGGCATTAGCGTTATTAAGTTCATCGAAAAGGGCGTTAGCTCTTTCCGCGTAAGTACTTATGGGTTCTTTATAGCCCTGTTTAAATTGGAAAACTTCGGTTTGTATTACTTGTACGGACCTAGTTTTCCGAAAGTTCTTTATCAGAGCCTCTTTTAACTCTTCCCACCTCCCAGGCATTATAATCGTTATATTTTATTATAACATTATATGCCCGGCCAGTTAGTTTTGACTTGACTATATCAATTAGTTCTGCTTTTTCGGGTTCGGTGGGGGTTTTTTTTGATTGAAGATCAATTAATTGAATAAATCTATTTAAATTCTTAATATTTCCATCAAACTCTGGTATGAGTTTAATAGCTTGAGAAGCATTGAATGTCATTACGATATCTTTTTTTATAGAGTGAACGCTTGAAGTTGATTTTTCTATGTCACCACGTTTTGTTTTAACAGCAACAGTCAACTCACTGTCTGAAGATCTGCGGGGACGCGCGACCTTTCTATTTCTTAGAGAAATATGTAAATTCAAGTTAGGCATATAAAATGTCCAATAAAAGAGAAGAAAACAACTAAAGGCAACAGACACAAAAAATTGGGCAAAGAATTTAAAAGGAAATGTGCAATGAGTTTGGGAGGAACAACTGGCTTAAGTAAAATTAATTTATATGCAAAATAGTAAACAGAATAATAACAAATAATAACTAATTTATATCTTACGATAACATGTTTGTTTTTAATGTTGTGTTGTTGTTGCTGTTGCTGCTGCTGAACGCTTGTTGGTCATTGAGCAGATATTCCCGGGCTCGGGAGGGGCTAATAATGCAAGGGCTTGGTCCTACCCATGTGCATGTATAGGCGTGGGGTTTGATCAGTACCCCCGAAGAATAACAATGAGACATATTTTGGGACTGAATATTCTTACATTGTTTGCAGGCGCGTGTTTTGTGTTGCGTTGTGTTTTTCGCTCTTGTTGATTGATATATTGGCAATTTCTTCCTTCCTTGTTGATTGCCTCGGCGTGGCAATTTCTTCCTTCCTTCAATTTTTCGACCA
The DNA here is from genome assembly GCA_946251815.1 of Dasysyrphus albostriatus. NCBI lineage: Eukaryota > Metazoa > Arthropoda > Insecta > Diptera > Syrphidae > Dasysyrphus > Dasysyrphus albostriatus. The sequence goes on from OX276335.1 coordinate 182,767,769, forward strand.
CAGGAATTCGCGTACCTCTGTGGGATATTGTTCACTTTTCTTTTTTTTTTTATTGATTAATATGTTTTTCAGTCACTTATATTTTTTTTTTGTTTAAAAAAAAAATTTTTTTTTTTTTTTTTTTACTCTCACTCTCACTATTTTTTATTTCGTTAACTTAAAATTGTTACTGTCCTTTTTTTTTTTTTAAATTTATTTGCTTTCACTCGAAAATTTGCTTTTGCGAAATGTTTCGGGATTAAAACCAGATGCTTTGATTTTAAAATCCCACCGCTGCCACCAAATGTTGTGTTTTGAAAATGTAAATAAAACACAACTTCTATCTTTAAGTCTTCGAAACAGAGTGACCGAACTTCTACTCATCATTTCTTACGCTACCTCTTCTATTGCCTAGATCGTCACTTCCTCCAGGTCAACCACGCATTCTATTACCATTCGCTTGACACAGTTTGTTTGTTTAATAAATAACAATACAATAGTGCAACATCAACATGTGTCACACTTGACATAGTTACACTACGATGGGTCAGTATTGCAATATGATCCCTTATTGTATTGTTTTTATTTAGTTGACATAGTTCGATTGCCGTTCCTATGATAATGATTGTATAACAATATACATGACACATGCGGAACACTTGGTCGTAATCGAACTATGTCATGTGTCTTGAATGCGATTCATAGGAATTGGGTAATTGTGGGAACTGTGTGTGGTCTCTGTGACTAAGGGCACAACACCATACAACTGTTAAGGAAAAGCTTCTTTTTAACTTAAAAAAAAAGTATCACCATTCTGATTTATAAAATAAGTGTATGATTGTAGCTTGTAGGTATTGTTTTTTTTTTTGGTAAAAAAAAAATTTTTACAAAAACTGTTATCAACGGTACAACGGTTTTTTTGATTTTCGATTTTCTCATTTACCGCTTTACCGATTTCAATAAACAAAATTTTTTTTTGAAAATTCAATATTTCAAAACCGGGTTGATGAATATTTTTGAAATTAGGTTTATAAATTAATAAATACTCAAGACTAGAACTTAAAGTTAATTTTTTAAATGTTACCAAAATTAGTTTTTTGGAAAACCGTTTCAACAATTCAATATTTTGTTTTTGCATATGGGGTATTCCATGCGAAATCACCGAGTTCTGACCCCACCGTCTTTGATTTAGCTCACTTTTGTGATAAGTTCCGGCATGCATTGAAAATAACTTGAACACCAACTTTCAGCATTATATTCTAAAATGGTATTGAGTAATCGATTATCGTTGCCATCTTCAGACACGAGATTTGTGGCAGTACTTTGCACATCTTCTAAAATATGTATTAGCTTTAAAAAAAATTATAGCATATTATTGTATGTGCTTTCGTATTTTCAATATTTTTCAATATTTTTTCAATATTTATTTTAGCATTTAAAGTTCATTTTTTCAGAAATTGCCCCCTTTGTCTCAAGGGGGGGAGTGTTTTCCCTCATACTATTTTTTTTAATACATATATTCAAGAATCATGCTCTAAAATATTATTGAAATATTATTCAAAGTGAAATTATAGATACATTTTTTTTTCAAAAATTGAGAAAAAATAGAAAATATTATGATCGCAAATTGATTTTCGGCTTAAAATTAGCATAAGAAAAGTTTAAAGACCGAAGTGGACGCGCTTTTTGAAATTGACGTTTAAATTTTCAAACGTTAATAACTAGTTTATAATTACTTCGAATATTTTTTTTTTTAAATTTTTTGCTGAAACTATAGTTAGAGTGAAGAAAATGATGCCCTCCTTTTTAAGGTATCGATATTACGAGTATTTACTTGTCTATTATTAATTGAAAGAAATTTTCTCAAAAATGTTAAAATCGATTACTTAATACCGGTTTGGAATTTAGTAATTAAACTACAAATTTAAGTACGTCTGTGAAGTTAGTAAGGAAACTTTCACTCACTAAATGGGGCCTTGACAGAAATTTGCAGTTTCTTTTTCATTTTTGTTTTGCATTTCTATTCCCGATTTTGCAGTTCGGCAAAAAGGGTGTAATCGCGAGTAACTTGCTAACTTCAGAGTGAAATTGGCAGATTACATAGTGTATCTCAGGAACCAAGTTCACTAGGAACTTACAATACAGCTCAAAATTTGCATTTTTTTTGCATTGAAAGAATAGGCTAAATTCAAAATTTTCAAGTCCTTAAAAAAAATTTATACTGACCTGCCTATAAATTTTGACCTACCTTATTCTTGAATTGTAATGAACTGCTAATTTGGAGACTTACTGCAAGTTCCTAGCCTATCGTTGAAATGAAAAAAAACTGCAAATTTTGATCCTCGCTGCTAGTTCCTAACATGCTTAGTTCCAGGGATACATGGTGTGACCTGCTACTTCACTGTGAAGTTAGCAGGTTAGTATTAATTCTTTTTTTTCAAATTGAGGACTTCAAATTTTGAACCTATCATTGAAATGCAAAATAAAACCTGCTTATTTGAACTCTTACTAAAAGTTCCAAGCATGCTATTTGGCGAACTGCAGAATTGAGAATAGAAATGCAAAAAAAAAATATGCAAATTCTTGTCAAGGTCCCATTTGTGTGGGTAAAAGTTTACCTGCTGACTTCACAGACGTAAATTTAGTACCGTAACATTATCGTTAGTTAGATATCCTCCATTTTGTCTAGTTCTTTAGAAGAATTTTGGTTTATAAAATTAAATAAGTTCGTTGGTCGCTCTCATGTGAATATGTAGTCCTTTATTTTTGAGTTCTAAGCAATTTTATATTTCCTTACATTTTTCTTAACTGCATAAATACTTACTCTTACATGCTTTTCTTCGAAAACGACCATGACATTGCCATCACCATCAATGGCGAGAGCTACCAGTCGGATCGATGATAGCCAATTTCTTTTAGCTTAAATTTGATGATATGGATGTGCACGACATGTGGTTCTATTAGGATGGATGAGGCCATAATGAACATTCTGCACGAGTGATTTAAGGGCATGGTTATCTCATCCTTTGAAGATCAAGTTCGTGCGCTATAGTAGGTTATTTTATTTTGATGGCCGATTTATATATAATTTAATATGGCTATAAATATTGTTGTTAATTCATTTTCAATTTCCATAAGACAAACCCAAAAGAAAGTGTTCGCTTTTTGGGTGTGACTTTTACTGCCCTTCCTTAATTTCGTTAGTTAAAAAAATTCCTCTGGCAGCCCGATATATATAGTTACAACAAAAGAACGAAAAAACTTTTCTAATATCCTCTTTTTGATTTTCACATTTCCATACTAGTCATCTTACCATTACCACAAAATGTAAGCCTCTGAATACTATTCTTTCCACTAGCACGGATATTTGCCACATTTGACCTTTGTGCACTCATTCGAATAAAATTGAATTCATTCTTTAAATATTCGACAGAGCAAAAAGAGGATATGTTATGCTGAACATGTGAAAATAATAATATAGACGTTAGTCATGGATAAATATAGATTTAGCTAATAAATTGATTATATGTCCATTAAATGATTTAGACTAGTAAATTTAGTTTTCACTAGCAAAAACGTTTTAAATAAATTATTTCTAACTATACCTTTCTCTCTATTTCAGCAAGCAATAATTGCTGCATGATGACAGCTTTACCGACTCGGCCAACACTGCATGTTGCGGCAAAATTGAATTCGCAATCTGAAAATCATCAACCTCGAGTTGCAGCAAGACTTGAGGCTGACAATAAGAATACCATCAGTGTTGACTAGAGGACACAATTTAATAATCAATTCGATAAGCAACGTGAATACACTTCAATTCCATCGTAGCATTTTCCAGTGCTGTATCAGCAGTTTGCAGTGGGGCTATAAATATAGTGAAGGAAAAGTTGGCCTTTAGCAGCAAACAATCTAGCAACAAAGTGTTATCATCCTACATAGACGCCACCAGCGCCTTTCTAAATGAAGTTACCAATCTGTCAATATTCTAAATTATTTCTGCTGTTGACAGCCTTTTCCTTCCTTGACTCCCTTAAAGCTGACCTGACTACGATACATTCTGTGCAGGATATTTCACCGTCTTTGGCTTCATTGTCGTTGTCATCATCGGTGTCGTCTCTGGTACAATCAACCATTGAAAACAAGTCATTGCAATTGGACACTGTTACTACCCAGGATAGCAGACGGAAGCAGCAGCAAAATAACCGGACGTTGTTGCCGAATCGTGTGGGTATACTGATGTCTTCGAGGGTTCTCAACACAATGAAAATGCAACAAGGCTTTGAGAACTTTGTAGAATTTTTCAAAGTAAACCTTGATAATGCCACTGTGGAGTTCATTATGGATGATGGTGAGTGGGAGGGTTTTGTTTTATGTACATACTTATAAAAGTTACTTAGGATTGTGGGATTTTCTCTTTGAAACACAAAGTTATTGGGTAAACGAGGCAAGGGCTTGAGTATTTGTAAACTTTTGAAGAATCACTTTGTTTTATGTTTTTATATTAAGTAAATCCTTTCATTGAATTAAAAAAAAACTGTATAGTTAAAATATACACAAGGTAATTTGCAGTATAAGTATGCTGCTAAGGACTAAGGGCTTCAGCATTGAAGGACTGACAAAGCGACCAGCGATAGTGCTTTAATCTTAAGCAACACAAAAAATGTAAAATTTAAGATGGTGTCACCCACCCAAACTCCAAGAATTGTCAAAGAACCCTGGGGATTTCGGTTCTAAAATAACACCAAAGGACCCTCAATTTGTGTTTTGCTTGAATTGCTGTTTCAACAAAAAAAGAATTAGCGGCAGCCACTGTAATCGACAGCAAAAAAAAAAAAAACTCTAAAGGGTCTTCAATTATTGTGTTGTTGAGATAAGGAAGAAAAAATTGTTTTAAAAATGAATTAAAAAACCAACAGTTTCCATTTTCTATTTCTTTTTTTTTATTAAAGTAAATTTGTGAATTCCTTGATATTCTTTATCAAAAACAAGAGAATTACGTGCAGCACGTGAATCCACAGCAAAAAATTGTTTCAGGGCTCATGCCACTTGGACAGTTAATTCTTCACTTCAATCCTCAAATCGCCCAACAAAAAACTTTGATCTACTTCAGGGCGACTCTGGGTCTCAAAAAATAAATGCAGAATTTGTTGGCCAGAGTGAGTTCAGGGTTTTCAAAAAATGTTTTGGGACGAGCCCAGAAAGACGTCTGGGCTCAACGAATAAAATCTATTGGTGCAAACACGTAATTCAAAGTGGAAACTGAAGTGCAAAACAAAAATTAAAATACAAATACAAAATTAATATGTACATAATGATTTGAATTTTTTTTAACAAAGTACAGTAATTTTGTTAGTTCTGCCACTGAATTTTTGTATACTATTTTTGAAATTGAAAATTTCTAAGTGTTTTTTTTTTTTAAAGTGACGGAATATATTCATCAAGCTAGGTGTGAGGACAAATTTGCCTTGCTGTATTAGATTAAATTTCTTGTATTGGAATATTTTCTGGTATGAACATTTTTGGACATAAAGTTCAAGAGAGGAAGAATATTAAAATATTACTGATGTATGTTGTTATCGATGCGCCAGAGCACTGTAAATTACATTTTTGTGGGTGAATTTTTTTTTTAAATTTAGTTACCTTACCTTAAAAAAGTAAATTTAATTAGTTGTCGGTATCGATCAGCACCTAACTGATGAGCCCAACTGCTTAACCTGGGGGCGAAACGCATTTAGATTAAAGGTCACAAAATCTTTATTGTGAATTCAATAGTCCACAAAAACAAAAACAAAAATAATTATCCATTATTTTCGTTTTTTTTTTAATTCTTATCATTCAATATTACTGGCAATAGGGTCATTTACATTATTTTAAGCTGTGCTTTGAATAAAGTCTTAGCTTATGTCCTAAATAGAACTTCTTTTTCCAATTTTTAGGTTTTGGTCCAACTAAGGCCTGGTTCAAACGACATTGTACCGCACAATTTGTTGCGGTGTAAGTCCGTGCGATTGAGCAGTGGCGTATTATTTTACATAGAACCTTTCACACAACTTTTGTACGGCAAGAAAACGTTCACAACTAAGTACGTTAATCAAATACTCAACGGACTTTTAAAAAAAAATGAATGAACTGCAACGTATCGTCTTTTAGTGGCGTATAGTTTTTTATAGTCTCGTTTACATGGATTAAATCCACGTTGGGTATTCGCGGTTGGCATCGAATGAGTTTCAGTGGAGAGAAAAGCCAAAATCAATTAAAAAACTTGTAGCCCCTCTCTGTTGTAAGGTTATTGATAAAAACTGTTATAGCATAATTTTAGAAGAGGAATGAGCAGGGCAGTAGCGAAGCTACCGCGGTATCAGCCGAATCAATGATACGGGGTCTCCGAGATAAAAGGGCCCATACAAAAACAGAGGACTTGATGTGTTTAAGGAATTTTTCATCGAGATAAGTACGCTATACAATGCCCATACCATATTAGAAGTGTTTCTGACAAAAAGAATTTGTTAGAAAGTATATGCACAAATAATAATTATATAAACTAGCGCTGGCCACGATATTAAAAAAGTCTTAGTTGAAATTTTTCGATTTTAACGATACCAAGACGATACTTACAAAAGTATCGTTTTGTTTCAAACGGAAAGATTCCCTTCAACACTCTAGAAACTCTTAATATTTTAAATAATGAAAACGCTATGAATAGAAAACAGGACACCAAAAAATATCAGCCGTGTATTGCTACTCGCTTCCTCCAAGAACTTAAGAGGAAAAAACCAAAAAAAAAAACAGCTACGACAGAAGTGCTTTAGTTATTTTTTTTTAAATATTTGTAGGTATTATATATTTTTTATAAATATAGCTTAGTCAAGCTTAGCCTCATCGGTTGAGTTATGACATTCTGTGCCACATATGCACTTTTTCAGACCATATTTGATTTTTTAATTTTGTTTCTGTGGTCAATATTGCTGTAATGGTAACTGTTTCTTCTCATAACGATTCGGAAACAAAAATCGAAAATAACTTAACTTATTTGGCGATTTAAAAAAAAATGTATACTTTGGCATTGGATTGAACACACAATTATGGGCAATAATATCAGTCGAAGGCTCATTTCATAGGTAGTGACAAATTATTCAAAAGCAATTTCCAAAAAACACAAAGGAAAACGAAATATCACAAGAAACGTCATACCAACCCCAACACATGACTCAAAAGTTAAGATAATTTTATTTTGTACAAGTTTTTAGTTGTAAAATCAAATGTGAAAGAGTTGTTAAATAATAACCAACCAATCTCTTTTTCAAGATGGCAACTCTTCCCTAACCCCAAAAGTTCAAAAATTCGTCCTTTTAATCAGGAGGCGTACCCAAACACATTCCATATAAAATATAGTCCATCAAACAATGCCATTTAAAATCCTTACTTGATTGGGCTAGTAATGTTACGTCATTAAATAGAATTGTTATAGAATTGTTATTTTGTGTATATATTCCTAATCCATCAACTATTCGATACTTACAAAATTCAACTGAGTCAAAAAACTAAATTTATATGTGGAGCTGCGTTTTAACGTCTTAAGTTTTTAAAACAAAAGTTCATGCCCCTAATTTGGGCTGGGGCTAATATATAATTTTAGGGGAGTTGGTAATTACCTGAATTTTTATTTCAATATTAAAACAACTAGCTAATTTTTTTATCATAAAATCCATAACATGAAGAAGAACCTGCAAAAACTTTATGACCAGTTTAGTCGACAAAATTTATTAAAATTTAAAATTTCGTTAGAGCTGCAAATTTTGAGAAAAAAGTTCCACGCAACTGTAGCTCACTGGAGTAAATCTAAATACTTAGTTTTTCGTAAAATCTGTTGCTCCTACCTTTATGAGCTAAAATTCAAATCTTCTGAAAATTAAGTACATGGTGTCCATTTTAGCTTACAAATAAAAAGGCAAACAAAGGTCAAGAAACAGGGGGCACCCAAAAAACTTTTGATACGGGGCTCACTACGCCACTGGGAATGAGGCAATAAATATGCGGTTTAAGTTTTTCAAAATTATTAAATTTTTCATCAACTTTTGAATTTAGAATGAAATAAATTGAATTGAGGGGGGCTTTCTTTATCCCTTTAGTATAAACATTTTTGCCACTCCTCAATGATTTTTTACATAGTATAGGTATGTCAGCTTGCTTTAAAGACCTTAACCTTGAAGATCTAATGAGTAGAACGGGAGTTATAATTTTTTAAAGGCATCCATATAAAATTTTAATAAAAATTCCATATAGATAATAAGGTAGGATAATAAATGAGGTATCAAAATAACCGTAATTCTATTTATATGTAATATTTTAAAACAACAACTCACCAATGAATTGAAGAGATATGAGTTCATATGTGAAAGCACTCAAACATTGCTGTTATCTCCGTCCAACGGCATTTAGTACTCTTATTTTTATAATTGGTATTAAATTTCAATTATTTCTATCATCCGTCCAAATTTCAGCCTTCTAGCCCTAACCCTTAAAAAGATAGAAATAAATTACTTCACAAATTCAAACTTTTTCATTCATTTTCATTATACAGTCGCTTTTGGATTTTTAAACGAATAAATATAAATATCGTTTGAACACCCGATTTTTGTTCGGTTAAAACCGAATCTTTGAAACGGCGCTTCATGAAGTGGTCGGCACAATCGAAAAATGAGTCCAGGGAATTCACCCTGGTAGCATTCCATGACATAGAAGGGGCATTTAACAATGTTGATAATAGCGCAATTCGACAAGCCCTGAACTCGATCAGCATCGATCCGTTACTGATAAACTGAATTGACTCCATGCTTCAAACAAGATTCATAAATGTAGAAATGGGTGATGCGAAGTTAAAAGTTAGAACATACAGGGGGTTTCCGCAGGGTGGAGTTCTATCTCCTCTGTTTTGGCTCCTTGTAGTCAACCAGATATTGGTTACACTTAATCTGAGTGGCATCAAGGTCGTTGCATACGCCGATGACGTTGTGTTAATGGCCTCGAGAAAATTTGCCCCAACCTTATGCGACCTCCTACAATTAGCCCCCAACAAGCTCAGTAATTGGGCCAGCAATTGTGGAGTTAGCGTAAACCCTCAAAAGACAGAATTGGTGTTGTTTACAAGGAAAAACCAGCCCTAGAACCATTCATTGGATGTACCCAGCCATTATAAGGCCAATCCTAACGTACGCATGTATGGTCTGGTGGCCAGCCTTAGATAAGGAGACCAATCTTAAAACCATGACTAAAATTCAAAGACTAGCGTGTATCGACACAACCAATGCAATAAGAACCACACCAACGTATCACCACACATTGATTTTAACCCAGTAACCATGACATATATCCCCACCAGGGAACTCTGGGACGAAAAGAGGGTCATAAATGCAAATCATGTTTCGTGAAGCTTCCAAACTTTTGCAGTATATTCCAAGCGGAAGTGCATCTTGTCTCACGTGAATTAGTCAACAATAATATTGACATTTTTAAAGATAGCCAGGCGGCAATTAAAGCCATTTCCTCAATCACCATAAAGTCCAAACTGATCGATCGTTGCCGAAATGAGTTAAGAGTAATCAACGCAACGAACACAGTTACACAGTTTTTTTTTTTTGATTTAGAATTTTTTCATTATTGGCTGATCGGATTTTGATAATTTTTTATACAAAAACCTCCAATAGTTATTAATAATATTGATGCCTATCAATATTTTGTGAGTTTAGAAAAACAAATTCAAAATATATTTCTACAAAAATTCGATATTTCAAAATCGGCTTGATATTTTTTTACTCAGAAATGTTTATAAAATTTAATGTTAAGTTGATATTTCATAATGTCGACATTTAATCATCCGCAGCCGGTGAAAATAATAGCGATATTTTAATTTGCAAAAAATAGTTAAAATCGACAGTTAAGTCAGTGGAGATTTTTTGTTTAAGATATTCATATTTAAAGCGTGTTTAAGTTAAGTTCTCTAATTCGGCTTCGTTTCGTTATACCGTGGAAAAATTACCATTCACGCAGAAATTCATGAGCAGTGTGAGTTAATTTTATGTAAGAAGCAAGCTTACTTCTACACCATCATTCATTAAATATTAGAAACCTTTGAACGCAATTATTGTTCCAGGTATGTACCCTTGACAGGTGCTTTTCATCTTTTGATAAAATTTTTTTAAATTAATTCCGTAATATGTTAAAGTAAAATATTATTTATTCAAATTATTTGGAGAATTTTAAAGTCATTTCTTTGAAAAATCAACAAGTACCAGTGTTGATTCTGTTTGCACTGTGATTCGCTTATACACTTGAGCCTTGATTTTTATATTTACATATATAAGTGATTTTTTATCAGAATGAGAAACATCAAAAAAAAAAAAAATTATAGAGACCAAAGTTAATGCTCTTCTTTATCTAATGAAGCCTGAAAGGAAGATGTAACTTAGCTGATTTTGATTAATGACATATTTACTTTTGTTGACTGTGACTTCTTATCACTCAAAATGCTTGATTTGTTTTTGTCATTGATTTAAATAAAAAAAAGAGAAACATCAAAAAAGGTTGGATTGATGTAAATTCACTGTACATAAGCTTTTTAATACAAAAAATACACATATGTATGTATGTAACATTTACATATCTCAATATTATTTGTTCAATTCTTGAAAAATTATATACGTAAATACGCTTCAGCTTCTAGCGGTAGATTAAAAACGTTCAACACATTTAGCAACACATGCTGGGAGCTGTATAAAATTAAAGAAAGGAAATGTAAACAGAGCCATAGACCTCACGTTGAAAAATCATGATATTTCTGTAAAAATGTAAAAAGAGAACATAGTTGCGTTTGAAAAATATTCAAGAGCGAAAACCAAATGAAAATGCAGACGATGACCTATTGTTATTAAAGGCATGTACTTTAAACTAACTTGCTCACATATACAATATTTATTTATGTATGTACAGCACATATGTACGATCACAACTTCTGTCCTCTGCACAAAGATACTTAATTCAAATTGAGTATGCAAATTCTCGATAAAATTCAATTTCCCCAGCGAAATTGCATTAACATTCTTCCACAAGGGACAATCTAATCCAGTCATGAAATATACACTTTGTCTCACTCCTTAAAGCACATTTTTTTTTTAAATTGTTGGATACATAAACTACCTTATTGAGCTTAAAAATGTGTGTTATTTTTTTTTAGAAGGAAGAAATAATATAGCTAATGTGTTAAAAAAAACAATTCTCAAGTAAAAGTTTAAATTAGAACTAAATTAATTCCAAAGCTGGGTGGGATGTCAATAAAAAAAAAACAATTTTTTTTTTGTCGTGAGTAAATAAAGGATCATCATATAAAATTATTACTCCTACCTTTTTCATGCGACTAGAAACTAAGGTACTAAGAAACTTTAATTTTAAAATATAGTATCCATATTTGGCTTATAGTTAGTTCCTCATTTAGTATGGTGCTTGTGTAAGACTTCTAACTTATGGGGTTTTCCATTGTCAAATTGAGATTTCTATCATAAATTGGTATATAAATCGCCACACTAAAAAAAGGTTCGTTTAAGTTCATCTACGATATGTACAATGCTAAGGGTTGAGGTCGAAATCCCGGGAATCAAAATCCTGCATGTCGAAGTGTTAAAATCCCGTTTATCAAAATCCCGGAAATCAAAATCCCGAAAATTAAAATCCCGCCGATCAAAATCCCGCCGTTTCTACTACAATGCGACAGTGCATTAATATTTTGTATTCCTATGCAATTTGTGACACCATTCCATAAGAATCAACAAGAACGACATTCCTATCATAGATTATAGTGCTATTTTCACAATATGCAGAGGACCCTACTGCTTCGAAGCCACTCCCCCTTTTCAAAAGTATATAAGAAGTAGTGTTTGCGAACATAATTTCAGTTCTTCTTAGAACTCGGTAGGTAAGACCTCATTAAGAGATAAAAATTGTTTTTTTTTAGTTTTCAAGTCAAATTTTCTCTAGCAAAAGAACATTGGGTGAAGAATAAACAGTGTGTCATGTATGGGGGAGGCATGCTGCCCCCCTGCAACCCCCCCTGCTTGGGCTCACTGTAGGATTTGTGGTATGTAAAGTTTCTTTTGCATTTAAGGAACTTGGATTTTTAAGTCGCTAGGACGTTAAGTTAAGCCGCAAATCATGTTTAAAGATGTAAAGTTTGATGCCTCTAGGACGCTTAGTTGAGTGAAAAGCATGTTATTTTTTTTTTAACTTGAAATCAATTTAAAAAAATATAGTTCAGTTTTTTAATTGAAATTTTGGAACAGTCTTTTTTCAATTTTTCAAAAAAAAATTCCATCTCTGTCCAGATTCCAGACCCACCTATGTTCACATCTAGACCCACCTCTGTACAGATCCAGACTCACCTCTGTCCAGATCCAGACCCACCTTTGTCCAGATCCAGACCCACCTCTGTTCAGATTCAGACCAACCATTGTCCACATCCAACCATCTACCAAACCCTACAAATTGAAATCCAATTGACATCTCTTTACCTCGAGGTGTGACCTCTACCGAGTTCTAAGAAGAACTGAAATTAAATGCGAAAGCACTACTGCTTTAATACATTTTTTTCAAAAGGGGGAGAAGCTCCAATAAATAATAAATTAACAAAATATTTGTTCAAAAGTATGATATAGTATTGATCTGAATTATCTGATAATTTAATATTATTTTAAAAAGTATTGAAAATCCCGTCGAATAGTAGCAGACTACTGGCGGGATTTCAATCGGCGGATTTTGACTGGCGGAATTCGTGTGCATAATTAGTAATTTTATTTCGCGGGATTTTGATCGACGGGATTTTGACCTTTTCCCATTTCATAGCCATCACATATGTCCTAAAAACACCCATTTGATGGTTTGACTCTATTTAAAAAAAAAATTACTAAATTCAACAAACCTACCTGTTATTTGGTAGACCAGAGTTATCGAAAATCGAATCCAAAATCTTGCGCTGCAGAATCACTATTTCTCGTGATATATCATCATTAATATTATTTGTGATGATTTTTAAATTCTTAGTACTCAAACTCAATATTTCAGCATTTTTGTCCACAGGAGAACCATTCGTGGAATCACTATGGTAAGTGGCGTAGGCAATGGGGCAGGAAATGCTTACTTTTCTGCTGCCACAATGAGCTTATCATAACTTGTTGTCCAGGCGCAAAAAAATATTGTTTAGTATCGAGTCCTATTTTATGAAAAATATACACAAATTTTCATTTAAAAAGGACTATATCTTTTTAAGGGTGCTTGTATCGTCTTAGTTTTGTTTTCATTAGACTTAGCGTCCATGTACCATAAAATATGTAGGTACCTCTTACTTTACCCACTTATCCTTCCTTCTCAAAAAATGCTTTGGCAACATAGATAGACTCTTTTGATTCTTGGTTCTTATAGCAAATGATTCATTTATTAAAAGTTTCATTAGCAGACCATTTTTTCAATGGGATTTGGTAAAGTATTTACCTGTTGTACTGAAAATAAAGTAGGTATTAAAAACATAAAAAGGACTATTAATTTTGTAAGGGTGGTTATTTTATTGTTTTGGTTTTAGTCTCATTAGCAGTGCTGCCAGAACGGGCTTTTTATTGCCAATTAGGCTGCTGGAACTTTTCACTTGATTTTAGGCTTCTTAAAAATCATATCATCATTATTTTCCAATTTAATCAGAACCTAAACTAACATTTTTTGAAAAGTAGAGTTCTTTTTGTGAATAAAACAAAATAAATACATTCACTTTTCTTGAAGACCTATAGTAACACACTCTCTACATTCAGAAGTTATTAATCTAACTAGGTTTTTGTTCAAAGCACCAACTTTACACTGGGATAACCATCAATATCGATTTGTGAAAGTTTTGTCTTTCTTTCAAGCTATTTTTTTATTTAGACATTGGAATCATAATAAAAATGAATGGAAATAAAAGTCCGGATGATATTCAAATCTCTTAACAATATGTCTTTAAAAAAAGATAAAACATTTAATTCATATATCATAATTTATTACTTAAGAGTACGGTCCAAATCGGTTATTACGATATCGGTTAAAAGGAAATATTGATTATATGGACCACACTTAAAATCGTGGCAGAGCTGCATATAAATTGTATAACGAATAATCTCTTATGCATATAATGAACAGTTTCTTAAATGAAAGATTTGGTTCAAAATTGGTGATTCTAATCGAATTTTGGCACAAGAGTTTTCTCAGTTTTCTCAGTTTTACTAAAATAAAAAAAATTTGTTGTTGGTTATAACGAAACATTATGGATATAACCAATAAATTTTCCAGTACCATCGATTTTGACTGTATGTTAAAGAGCTGGAAGTTGAGTTTCTCAATGTTCTAGAGGGGTCTTCCAATTTATTATTTAAGTTTTTTTCATTTTTAAACAAAAAAAACCTACACAGAATAAGTTTTTTTTTGGGTTGGCTACGATATACCACCACACAATATCCCGCGTAACGAAATCCCGCGAAACGATATCCCGCCGTTTCTGCTAAAACGTACAATTTTTCTTTCCCATAGGATTTAGTGCCTTGATTGAATGAGAATCAACAGAAACGAAGTTTCCTACTATCTCTCTCATTCTTCAGTATGCAAACGACTTCACATTGTTTTGTATTTGATACTTTTTGTTTTGGTCTCTTGAAAGAATGAGAATCAACAGGAACGAAGCAAACCAAGAAGTCGTCACAAAAAAGTATAAAAGCAGATGCGAATCCGAATCAAATCTCAGTTCTTATTAAAATTCGGTATAGGCTAGTTCACGCTCCTCGGAGTAAAAAGAAAAAAAAATATTGTAAAGGGATAAAAACTGAATTTTCAATTTTGGGCGAACCGATGACGGTCGTCTGACTGGATCTGAACCGACGATTATGGTCTTGATCTGGACGGGAGACTTTCGTTTGGATCTGGACGGATAACGACGCCGACTCGTCGCATGCACCGACGATGACGTCGACTCCGATGACGTTGATGCCGCCTCCAACGACGTGACGATGGTAGGTATGACTGGGTTGGGTTTGACGGTCGCATTTTATAGGTCGCTAGAACGCTTATGTCAATATCAAGTTTTCTTGAGCAACAGTACCTTGGGGGGTCCGGTTCGCGGGTTCTCAGGATTTTAACCTTCCTTTTTGGGTAGTCTGTCCCGCTCACGCAACTCAGTTCATCCGCTTCGGGTATTTATAGTCGCCTGGCCAGGCCCCAATGTCAAGTTTCTCTGAGCAAAAGTTCTTATCATTTATACTTGGGTGAAAAATTAAAAAAAGAAAAACAAAAGTTGAGAAAAGTTTAATTTTTAATTGAAATTTTCTTAAAAAAAAGTAAGAACAAATTTGTATAAATTTTTCAATAAAAAAAGTGGAAAAAGTTTATATTTTTATATATTTTTTTCAAAAACAAAACTCCAAAATTTGTCCAGAATCCAGACCCACCTCTGTCCAATTTTAGACCACCTCACCCAGTCGCCCACAGTCAAAAAAATTCTCAACTCTGTCCAGAATCTAGACCTCCCACCTCTGCCCAGATCCCGACCCACCTCTCTCCATGTTAAGACCACCTCACCCCGTCACCAAAACCCAAAAAAATTTAAAACCAATTTCGCGAGAATAACAAAATCTACCGCCAGAATTGAAAACTGATTTAAGTCGAGAGAGTAACGAAATCTCTCGCCAAACACAATCAAGCGTAAAATGTTGCTCTCTGAAAAATATATTTAATTCCAAAAAATCGTTAATTTGAATTCACCAACAATATTCTTCCAATTGTATTTTTATTTAAAGTATTGAACATTCCGCAAAATAGTATCATAGTACTGCCGGCGGGATGTATGAACGGCGGGATTTCGTTACGGCGGGACACTGTCTGGCGGGATAACGTTACTCTTCCGTTTTTTTATCCATTTAAATACATCCTTAAAGAGTGGAGCTATTTTCCGTTCAACGATTTTTTTGAGCTCCACCCCTCTCCCTTTCAAAAATCTGACAACACTGCTCATTAACTCCAAATTAAAATAAAGTGCACGACTGGGTCGCACGTACTTGCTCTTATGTTCATGATGCTGAGAGCTTATAACATTATACACGAGGACATGGAAATTATGAGAGAAAAATGTTTAAGAGCATGAAATTCGATATTTAAATTAGCTAAAATAACATCTTACAGGGTTTAAATGAAGAAAAGAACGTCATATTAACTCTTGATTGAATAGAAAAAAAAAATATTTAAAATCGTTGGAGCGGTTTTCTTAAAAAAAAAAATAATTTTTTATATACATATCATATTCTTAAGAAAAATTTTATGGTGTGCATCATAAGTATCAATTTATGTGCATATAAAAATAGAATTTCCAAAAAATTTGCTAGTCCGTGTTCTAGATATCGAATTTTCATAAGAAAAATTTGAAACTTTTTTTAAAAAATTCAAAAACTTTTTTTTTGAAAATTTTAATATGAAATATTTTTAATCTTATTCGAAATTTGTATAAAAAAATTAATTCAAATTCGTATTCAGAAAATTTACGCAAATTTACGGAACTTTTCAGGAAATGCTTATGACGTCAAAACAAAGCTCTCTACCAAAATTCAGCTTTGTCATAGTTTTTTTTTTGTGGTTTTGCCATATTTTTGTCTTATTTTCCTGGGCTAAATATTGCAAATTTTCAATTTAAAAAAATGATACTATTTTTTTTATGAAAATTCGATACCTATCTCAAAAACGGGTTAATATTTTTTTTTTTGAAATTTTGTTTTGCACATAAATAAAAACTTAAGATTTGCATATCAAAATTTTCCCTAAAAAATGTTTTAAGAATTTGATACAAAAGAAATTATTTCTTTTAAAAAACCACTGCAACGATTTTAAAATTTTGTTCTCATACAATCATATTCTATCAAGAATAAGATAGCGTTTTTTTTTCACCTCAAAATTGTATTTCTGGATTGGATTTCTTTGTCACGTAAATAGTCAGATACAAATTACAATCAGTTTTTGCTGAGTTTACTTCCAACTGCGACGACAACGTTTCATAAAGGTAGCAATAGCAACCATTGTTAAGTTTGTATTGAATATTAAATCAATTACATAATATGACATATTTCAAGTATATACCCTCACCGGGTAGAGGTTGGAGAATTGACGTAAAGAGCTCATGTGTCACTATTATACACAAAAGATTTTTATAGTGACAGAACCACTTGTAGCTTTTGTTAGGGTTATTCAACCTTTTATTCGATCGATAAATTTTCTATAGATAACTTTGGTTATTCAAAAAAAAAAACAACTGACTGAGTTATAAAAAGGGTCAATTTCTATTATAAATAATAATATTTGTTCATTAACGTTAAATTGAATAGAAAAAGAAGATCAACCTCTTCTTTCCATAATTTTTTGCACTTTTGATAAGCATTATTTCTAAAGTGTTAAAATTTTCTTTTCTTTTTTTCCAGGATTAAGTGCATTCATTAAGCAACTAGAGGGTAAAAATTATACAACTATCGTCAAAACTCTTAATAGTGATGGTAGTAACGAGGAATATGGCGAAAACGTCGATACGGAGGAGAATAAAAGTTCAAACAATGAAGATGTTGGTGATGAGAAACATGGCTTTGGAGATGCTGTCGGCTATTGCCATTTGATGGAAGGTCTGTCAAAGAGTTTTAATAAGACAGTGCTCATGTGGCCGTGTCCAAGGATTAAAGTGAGTAACTACAATAATTTTCGATTTAATCGTCCGCACCCCAGTATAGCAGACAGATACTTAAGTTTGGGTCTGTAACATGTATGGAAGGCATTGAACCCAAGACGAATATAATAATATTGAAATATAACACAAAAAGCTATCATGCCTTAAATTGATGCATTAACTATTATGTAATAGCTTTACTTTGTAAACTATTCTTAAGTGAAACAGTCTTAGGGGTATTTAATTTTAGCTCAAGATTAGATGAAATAACTGCATTTTGTAATTTTTTTTATTAATTTTTATTGAATATGGGTATCACGTGGTAAACAGTTATTTTACTTTTACCTTAAATTGAGTTTTAACCTTGATTTTTCCTAAAGAGTATTAAATTGGAAGTAGTTCTCAGAATCGATAACTAGCTGAATCTCCCTGGGCAAGTGTATCCATAGTTATGAATGTTTTTTAAGTTGATATGTACAACCATTTAGATATACAGAAAGCCTCTTTGAATCTTGTTGAGTGAATGGAGTGAAAACTTTTGCGTTGCTCCTTGCCAACTTGAATTTTTTTTCTTCCTTACCTATTGTCTTAATTTTACATAAAGAAACGTATACAATGAAGTGATCTCTTGAACTGAGACATACATATTCATAGCTTTAACGCAATATTATTTATAATCAGCAAAAAGTCACATTATGCCCGTAAGGAAGTAAAACAATATAAAGGTACATGTTTTGAACTTTTTTGAAAAAAAAAAACAAATATGAAGCTTAAGTTTTTAAACTTATCTGAAAAGTTTTTTTTTCTAGATAAGAGAATGGTTTCTACGTGGATCTCAGATAAACAAAATATTTTTAAGTGGATTCGAACTGTCATAATAATTTTTTTTTTAATATCTCACAAATGAGGTGACATTAAAACAACTTTAAAAACTCATAAAAAAATCGCCAATGGCTGATCAATTACTGAAATAAACTGTTCTTTATGACTTTTTCATACAAGGTTTATAGTTGGGAAATTCCATTGCTTTGGGTACTACATTCGTACGCATACAAACCTTTGGAAATATTTTTTCTTGGAATATATTACAAGAAAACCATGACCTTTAAAAAGTTTGCTTCTTTTTTCTTTAAACAAAATCAAAGTTATTAATTAAATAGCAGGAAAGAAAAATTGATAGAAAATGGCTTGTTGCAAGTGCTTCACAAGAAGTATCATTTTCTATGGAATGACACAGCTGTCGTAAGGGAATAGCGGCCAAGGATAAAGTGCCCAAATTGATTTAGAAAAATTGCTCAAACATATTTTATCACCCAAAAGCAAAGAAGAAATTGGAAATATTGCCCAAAACTACAACAACAATTTTGGCTGATATTTCCAAACTTAATTTCAATGAATACGCAAAAAAAACTTTGCATACACCCAACCTAGCACCTACCTCAAATCCTATATCCTTTCTTGGCGAAAAGTATAACAACAAAATCTTAAGATTTTCTCAAAAGATACTGGTTTTTCAAGATTTTATTTACACTTGCCTTATCATACACTTTTGGGTGATATTTCCTACTATAGCAGTTGTATTTGGCTCTATTTCCCATTGGACTATTTTAATTCATTATTTTGGGCATTGTTTCATTTCATTGAAATATCACCCAAAATGGGAACAAAAATTACAAAAACAATTTTAACAAAATCTTATTTTATCTCAAAAACGATTGCACAGATTCGAAAATCAAATCAATAAATTACTATAACTTACAAAGGTTAAAGAATTAAAGAAAAAAAAATGTTAAAGAATTAAAACATTTTATTTCAAAATTCTGTAAATGCAGAATTTTGTATTTCAAAATTCTGTTAATCTTAGATTTGGTTTATACATTTAATATTTCTGCAATGAAATTAAGACTTCCCTCCCAAGGAATATTTGGATGATACTTTTCTGTTTTTTTGTTGGTCCAGTTGTAAAATCGTCGTTTGATTTTTGATCCGTGGTAAAACAACTTTTACTTGCTGATTTCAGAGGAATGACTGAGGTTCAAAAATCCTTCAAAGTCCGATTTTATGTTATAATAGACAATTTATTGCCTGAACCATCGTTGAACCTCAGCTATTTCGCCAAATAAGATGAGTTCAGATTGCTAAATCACGGATTAAATATTTGGACAACTGACCCTTAAACCGATTAAGAAAAGTACTTTTAGATTTTTTTTTAGCATTATGTGTTAAACTAGGAAAAGTGCGCACTTTTTTCATTATCAAAACAATTTTTGTATTCCAAAATTCTGTAAATTATAAAAGAAAATTGTGCGCACTTGTTTTTATAATCAAAACAATTTTTCTTTTATAAATTATAGAATTTTGAAAAACAGAATTTTAAAATCCAGAACTTTGGAATATAGAATTATAATTTATAGAATTTTTATTAACAGAATTTTGGAAACTTAATTTTGGTACTTACAGAATTTTGGGCTTACAGAATTTTTAAAAATACAGAATTTTGCGATACCTATAGGATTTTGTAATCTTATTTTGTACACATAAAGAATTATGACCCTCACCCCAATTTTTAAATTTTTTTTACTTTTAGTGTATTATTTTGTGTGTATTTACAAAAACAATTTTATTTAAAAAAGGAATTACAGAATGGAATTTTATCCTTTAAACATACTTATAGCACGACATTGTAAGTGCTCCCATTGGGGAAAATAGACCCCAACCTCCGATTCAATTTGTGTCAAGTAATGTAGCTTTTTGTCACGGGAAGGGTACAAAATCCCTAATACGAAAATTATGAATGGCAAAAAATGAGAATCCCGAATACCCAAAATTCTAAATGCCAAAACCCTATTTCAGTACTCTCAAAGAAATCAAATATCGAATATCAAAATTAATTAATCATTAACTGATAATTTTCAATCGTAGTGAGAGTGAATAAAAATCTTGTGAAATGAATGTGAAAATTCAAACGTTCATATATCTTGTTAAAAATCACATCAAAATCATCAAGTACCAATAATCACCAAAAAAATATTATAAAAAGTTGTATGATTTTGAAGGTCAGAATCTGGTATGTCTTAGTACTGTTTTAAGTATCAAAATCGAGCACGTGATTTTTAATACTAAGCCATACGAGATTTTGGCATTCGGGATTTTTTGTATTTGAATTTGAATGATTTATTTTTAGGGTCATAAGTTGTTATGGAGTAAGAAATGCACCTTAATCAAAAGTTTTAAAATCTGTCGAAAGATAGCTATGAACATAAAATATTAAAATTAGTTAAAATTCAAAAACCATCACTTTAACCGAACTGTTATTTGTATAAGGACAATAAAAAAGACCAAGGCCAGTTGCTACAAGTTTTTGGAATAAGTTAGAAAATCCATTCATGTTTCGCCCACGTATTGGGAAACCAGATGACCGCAAAAAGAAAATTGTCTATTTACAAGATTATACAAGCACCAAAGTAAGTTTGTTTCATTAAACTTATATCTTTTTCAATAAAAATATCATCTTTTTAAAAAAAAATCTACCACTGTTTTCAATACTGGGATACACTGGGATAAGTGAATTCGAAAACTTTTTGCCAAGTAACTCCCAAAGCCATCCATTCATTCATTCATATTAATGATTTTACTTTTTTTCTTCCCTTTACTTTCTCTGTCCAATCACCTCTGGGGAGCTATAATTTTGGGTAAGTTTCTGTTCGAAAAGCATGAAACTTTAAATTATGACAAATTGTGTAGGGTTGGCAAATGATAATCTTTTTTCAGCTATATTGTCCAACCGTCCTCAAGACAAATTATGTACGAATACCCTTGGCGGTTAGGGAAAATCAATTAAAGTGTTTCGTATGCTGGAGCAAAGTGGGGAATATAATAGAAGTAGGTACATATAGTTGTTAAACTCTTGATGAAAATTGTTTATTTGTATTATTATTGAATAGAAATTTAATATTCATACATTGAGTTGACAGCTTAAAGGGATGACATATCTGTCTGCCGCCATAAGCTTTTCTATAATGTTTGACAATTAATTTATGTAGTGTAGATGACTGTACTCGTAGCTGGGTCGATTATCACTTCATACGAACAATATATAGGTAGAATATATGTATGACTAATAAATATGATTTATAATGAGAAATGATTATGGAAGTCAAAAACAGATGTTATGTTGTAAACAAGGTCATTAATTTGACATAGGTGTGCAGTCGGTTTATATTAAGTTGACCATTGTTATGTTGATTATGGTTATATATGGCATCTTAGTAGCAGCTCCGAAATTAGTTATGTGAATGTTTAATGGATTGTTTTTGACTTTATGTTAAAATCTATGATATTTAGTCATATAAACAACTTTTGGGATAAGTCTTAAATCTCATACCTACTTTATTTATGTGTGAATATTAAATAACACTTAATACAAACTACCAATATTGAGTAGCGATATAATTTTCATGAAGGAAAGTAACAACATAGATCACTTAAAATAGATTGTCTTGCATGAAAACTATATTATGTACATCGTGAGTTGCTTTTTTAGATTTATGAAAAGGAGATTCCAAACCTAGAAGCCTCGTCTGGTTGGAGAGCTTGGACACAAATGAGTTTTATAAAATACATATTTTATTAAACAAAAATTATGAACTGAATTTAATCTTAAGATATTAGTTTGGCATTAGTTTCGTGTGACAAGTATGCTATTATACTCAAGATAAGATTTAAATTTATTGACCAATTTGATTTATATATATTAAGACAAGATCTTTATACATATATCACAATATTAAAAAAGGAAACAGAAGTGAAGGTCCAGAGATATAAGCAGAGTTTCTTTTAATGAAATTTATAACATATAAGTAAGTTAAATAGAATATGAAGAAAATTTGAAAAGAAAATCCTTCTTTCTAAGTGGAACGACTGAATTTATAATTCCAGTTAAAAGTTCAAATGAGCTCAACTCATCTATCAAACTTGGGCAAAACGCAATAGAGTTGAGATCATTTGAACTTTTAACTTGAATTATACTTAAGTAAGTTAATTTTATCATAGCGAACGGACAGACGAAAAAGAAATAAAATATCCTGTCGAAATAATAGAGCTGATATTGGGAAAGAAGAGCTCGAAGAAGATGGCAAGCTACGAGATTTTCAGATGATAAGGCAGTTTTAAACCGCCTTAATAACGAACTAACGAAAAGAAAAGAATCTGTGAGTTCTGAATAGTCTGACGGTGGATGCTTCTACGGAATATTTCTTATGGAAAGCAGCTAAGCGCCTAAAAAGACCACAGACCTGAACCCGCAAATAAAATTTCAAGATGGTAAATTGCTTGGAAGCCCGAAACAAAAGGCTGATCTCTTCGCTGAACATCTCGCGGATTTTTTTAAGCCATTCCCAGCAAACACAGCTTTGTTGATAGAAACGACGAATGTGAAATTTTTTTTTGTCATGATCAAAGAAGTAAGAAGCATGTGTCAACATAAATTGTCTAACAAAAAATCACCAAGGTACGATCTGATAACTGCTCAGGTTTTGAAAGAAATGCCTAAAATAGGCGTCATAAAACTCCAATTTATAATAAATGCATGCCTTAAACTAAGATATATGCCACATCATTGGAATACCTAAACAAGGTAAGCCACCAATAGAAGTAACATCTTATAGACCTATATTGCTTATACCAATCAAAGGAAAAAGTTTTCGAAAAACTGCTCCTGAAAAGACTTAGCAAAATAAGAAGAAAGAAGACTTATTCCGAGCCATCAGTTTAGATTTAGAAATAAACATTCCACGGTAGACTAAGTGCATCGGATAACGGATGTTGTGGAAAAGGCACTTGAACTAAAACAAGTATGCTCGGCGATGTTCTTAGATGTTGCTCAAACCTTTGACAAGGTTTGTCACTTGGAAATTGAGTACAAACTGAATAGGGATCTTCCCTGGCACTACTACGAAATACTGAAATCCTACGTTACGAACCAACTATTTAGAGAACGGTAGAACCAAAATTAGGATTAACCCTGTATCTGTTATATACAAAGGATATTCCAGTGGACATCAACGCTATCATGGCCACCTTGGCTGCCAGATAAATCCGTTACGAAGGCTAGACAAAAACTGCAAAATACAGTCGATAAAGTAAGTGATTGGACACAAAAATGGCGAATCACACTAAATGAAACAAAATTGACGCATATAAATAAACTTTACAAACATAAAAAATAAAAAAATGTTCCAATTCTTATAAACAGTGCAGTAGTACCTTACTCCAATACTGCCAAGTACCTTGGAATGACTTTGGATGCAAAGCTCAAATGGAAAGAACACATCAAAAAGTAAAGAGAAGAACTAAACTTTAAGTACAGAAAAATGTACTGATCAAACTAATATTATATAAGTAAGTATTGAAACCCGTTAAGACATATGGCATCCAACTATGGGGCTGTACAAAGAAAACAAATACTGAACCCATGAAAAAATTCATGGGAATAATAAATGCCCCCTGGTATATAAGAAATAGCGATCTTAATCGTGACCTTCAAATTGAAATATTTACAGAAGTAGTTAAAAAACACGCTGTATCACACAATCAGCGACTGCAACCATACCAACTGTGAAATGGATACCGTCTTAAATGTACGAGACAATATTCGGAGATTAAGAATAACCAAGCCTCATGACCTGATAGTCCAAAAGCTATGGTAAAGTGTTATTTCTTTAAAACTTCCCACAATGCGATTTATAAATTAAGAAAGAAAAATCATTTGTCGATCTTTCATAGATTGGTCCTGATTAACCGGTGGTTTTAGTGCGGTAAGAGCCCCAGACTACTCAGAACCGATTCTTACCGAGTATCTTTTGAAGATTTCCATCTAATTAAAAAAAAAAAGCGAACAGGATAAGTAAAAAACATTGACAAAGGTTATTTTCAAGATAAATATTTAAATTTATTATTAGGAAGAAGTTATGTTTAAGATTTTGAAAATCTTGATAAGAAAACAAACTTATATATGTACATAAGTAGGCTAGGCTGTCGTAGGTTTTTATTACTTAATATGTTTGTTTGGCACATAAGCATATCCTGAAAACTGAAAATACTTCTAAATCCATCCATGCGTTTCTGAGAGGATGGTAACACGTGTCACTTTTAAATATGTTTAATATAGCTCGGAAACTAAGCCAAATTTGACAATTTGACAATTGACTTTCAATTCCAGATTTAATTTTCTATCTAAATCGATGGTATACAAATTTTATAAAAAAAAATAGGTAAGCACTAAGCAGCAAACAAAACCAAACAAAAAATAAAATGCAGAACTGGGTCGCACGTACTTCCTCTTATGTTCAAGGCGTTGGTATTCAAATTAGCTTAAAAAACTTCTTTGAGAGTTTGAGATGAAAAAAAAGAACGTCATCTTAAATCTTTATTAAATATGATTGTATGGACAAAAAAAAATTAAAGTCGTTGGAGCGGTTTTCATAAAAAAATAATTTTTTATAAGTAAAATTCTTAAACATTTAAATGGAAAACTTTTGGCATGCAAATCTTAAGTATTTATTTATGTTCATATAAAATAAAATTTGGAAAAAAATTGTCGACTCGTAGAAATAATCAATTTTTCAAAAAAAAAAAATTTTAACTTTTTTTTAAAAATTAAAAAAAAAACAATTGAAACTTTTTAATATTTTTTAATGTTGTTGGAAATATGTATATACAAAAATTAATCAAAATCTGTTTAGCCGATTTAAAACGTTCTATGAGTGGTACTATAAATAGTTGCTATATGTAAATTTTTATATTTGATGGTAGTAGAACACACTAATTTAAGCATACAGAAAAAGTTTATTAAAGATCGTAGGAGCCGTTTTTAAGAAAAAGAATATTTTGCTTAATAGTTTTTTAATTTTTATATGGAAGGTACCGTTATTTTTTCATAAAATAAAAATATTTTCTTAAAATACTTTAGAAAGTGTTAAAAAACTTTAAATACCGAGCTTTATAAAAATTGATCTTGTAGTTTTCAAAATATTTGATTTTCAATAAAAAATGTTTGAACATTTTTCAAAATTCAAAAAATCTGTTTTGAAAATTTTGGTAAGAAAACTTTTCATATTGTTAAGAAGCTATTGAAATCTGAAGCACCTTTGTGAAGAAATAGAAAATTAAAAAAAAGGTTCTTTGGGAGGTGCCGTTAAAAATCATTTTTGAAAAATGGTTTCCCACCTAAAGGATGCCTTCACTAAAAGTAATTTATTGATTTTTTTAAGAAGAGTTTTTGAGGTGTTTTTGAGAAAAATACGATTATGTTAAATTGCTAAAAAAATTGTATGACAGGTACCGTTATTTTTGGTTCTAAAACGTGTGGGCATAATCAGCAAAAACCAATCTGTACCAAGTTTCAAGAAAATCTATGGAGCCGTTTAGGCTGTAGAATAACAGACAGACAGAATTGTGCCACCCACTTTTTTGGTGTTCTTTATCATCGTAATGTGATGTTTGATTGTTATCTTTGGCTTTCGGGTCAAAACTGTGAAAAATTCAAAGAATTGGTAAGGTTTGAATGTCAATTTTGAACAAAAATGACATTTTGAACTTAGTGCTTTAGACATAATTTTCCAAGTGTCGGACATTAAGGGGTGCACTTTGTTTGAGAGAGTCCACAAAATGCGTTAAAACTAAACCATTTACGAGATGAAAATTTAATACAGTTAATTTTCACTCAATGCCACGTCCACTTTTTTAAAAGATAAGTTTTTGGAAAAATTTATAAAAATTCAATATTTTTAGTTAACCGACTGTGCATAGATTTTACCCAAATCCATATGAAGGGCTTTCTACCGTTGTTATTTTTGTATATACATTGGGGGTCCCGGATTTTTTTTTTATTTTTATATTCAAAATGGGTATCGTGGATCTTGTTAAGGATTTAGAAAGAAATAATTTTAGTTCCAGGACATTTTTCAAAATTAAATTTTGAGTAAGTTGGAAAGAGTGTCTAGAATCTTCAAATTAAGAGTTTTTAAATTTCAATAATTTTCTGAATTCCTTTGATATATTGAGTTTTAAGTTGTTGCAATTTGCAGTTTAAATCAACACCTACTATTTTAATTTCAATGCAAATTTCAAACAATTTTCTTATGTGCTTTAACTATATTACACTTTTGAAAGCAACCAGTAATTACCTACAAAAACTGCTTAAACACAAACTTGTACATAATAAAATAACATAATTTTTTTACTACCAACTGTTATTTATTTTTATTTTTAGCACTGTTCACTTTAAGGAACAGAAAAAAACATTAAAATGCATTTTACACAAAACTATACTTAAATGGAAATGCATCATTTTTTCTTACGATGACGGCGTAGTATAATTCATTGAATTTATTCTGGTTTAATGTTTACATCCATTAAATCTATAATATGAACTCGTTTAACTGCTCACCGAAGAGTAAAAACTGAAATGGATTTCATTCGTGAAATTTATGATATGTAAATGACTTCGTCCTCAGGAGATGATTTTTACGAAGAACTAATGGAACAGTAAACAGCAGTTGATGAATTCAAAATTGCTAGCTTGGTTGGTTGGTAGCAAACCATCATTTATCAGTAAGAAAATTCAAGCTCCAAAATCAGTTTTAATGGATGGATCTTTAAGGTTAATAAAAATGAAGTTTGGCTATATTTGCGAATAAAAGAAATGTATGCTAAAAACGTTTATATGTAGAATAATCAAAAATTAAAAATTGATGTTTTGATTATATTTTATAAATTTTGAGAAAAAAAAGAAAATTTCATAAAGGAGAGAATACAAAACAACAATACATATCAAGAGCAAAGCATTTGACAAACATTTATTCAAAAAACAAAACGAAATTCATTCTGACAACAAATTCAGATTTATGTAACTAAAATCGGAACAAAAATGTAGGCAACCATTTACTTTCTCGATATTCAATTCGTATATAAATTTTTGGTATTATACCTTTCTCCTGTCAGTTTGTAGAATTAAGTACGAAACTTGGTAAAATTCAACCATTTTTATCAAAAAAAAATGTCAATGGTAATAACATTGAATTCTTGAAAAGGGGCCAATCGGGTGATTTAGACTCGATTTGGCCACAAAAGGGGCCAAACGGCATCGCTGACAAATATAAAAGACAATTTATATAAACCTTTGGCTTTTGAGTTTTGTTTGCATTTATTCACTTTTTCGCATTGGTGATGTGCATTTTTGACAAAGTTGTTTCGCTAAGTTAATATGAACTAAAAAAGACATACATTTTCTTACAACCCAAAATTGTGATACATTTTTTTTTGTGTAACTAGTTCACAATTAATTTTTTTAACCACCAATTTTTTCAAATCGTTTATCTTCATTATTGAGGAAGTTCTCGAGCTAAGTTAATTATAAAGTAAGCAGGGCACCCATTTGCATCTCAAAATTCTGTTTTTCAAAACTCTGAATGTAAAAAATTCTGCATGATCAAGTTTCTGCTTGCATGTAAAAAATGGGGAGAACATAAGAAAAAGTATTCTAAAAAAAAAAGAAAATAACGCGAGTAACAAAAAAACGACTTGAAAGCTATATTGGTTACATAAAAACGCAGAGATTAAGTTTTGTTAAGGGTATTCATACAACAACGTAAAACCGTAGTAAATGTAGTAAAACTATTCACTTCGTGAATATGTCACAGTTGACGTGTGAGTTATAGCAAAAAAACAAAAAAAGAAGAATAGATAGGCGTCGAATGTTTCAGTCAGGAATATTCCCAAAATCAAAGTCTTGTAGTCCATAACCGGCCATGGGCTCCAAGGCATTGATTTTTGGAAATAGCTTAACGCATGTTTATGACGCCTAAGCCTACTTCTTTTTTTTTGCTACCACTCAGATCCAAAATTTGCTGTGGGCTTTGGGTCTATAGAAAAAAAAAGTTTTGTGCAAATAAAAATCTTATTTAGGCATGATTTTAGTTTTCAAAAGCAGAATTTCGGAAAACAGAATTTTGACCAGACAGAATTTTGCGCATATAGAATTTTGCATTTACAGAATTTTGAAATACAGAATTTTGGCCAAAGAGAAATTTGACCAAACAGGATTTACAAAAAAAGCAGAGTTTAGACGAAACTGAATTTTGAAAACCAGAATTCCGACCCACTCGCGACTAAAATTTCGTGACGCAACAAGGAAAAAAAATGCAAAAAATTATGCAAAAATTCATATTTTCGGCTTTTTCACTGTTGGCTCGAAAACTATATATTTTTCGTAAGTTTCATCAAAGTACATTGTAAGAATACACAATTTCCAATAAATCTTTGCTTAAGATATTAGCTTTGCCAGGTTGATGGAATATAATTTGTACGAATACAAAGTGTAAGTTAAGAAAACTTGAGCTTGTAAAAATCAATTTTATTTTTTTGTTGCATTTTGGAAGTGCATTATTCTGGTTTTAGGGCCGCCCTAGCGCTGTCAGATTGACGGCATATAATTTGTGCATATACATAGTGTAAGTAAGCGATATTTGGAGTATACAAAAATTGGTGGCGCAACAGCTCGTGGAGAACCAAGGCCTAGTGACTTACAACTCTCAACAATTCTTGTGTGAGTGTTGTTGGCAGGAATGGAAGGGACTTACAATTTTTTGCCGTGTCCGAACGGCTAGATGAGAAGCACTTATTTATGACAAGTATACTCTTGGAGGATTTGTCAGTTCCTCGCAAGAGGCAGTACCTCGGTTTTAGGTGGCAGCGGCTGGGAATCGAACCCAGACCTTTGGCATGACAGTCAAATGCACTAACCATTATGCCACGTGGTACAACAAGTATAAAACAAGTTTATTTTTGATGCATTTTGAAAGTGCGTTATGCTGGTCTTAGGGCAGTCATGATACTGCCAGGTTGGTGGCATATTACGCATATTAAGCTTACGAAACTTAGGGAGGTATAGAACGATTTTTTTTTTTTTTTGCATTTTTAAAGTGCATTTTATTCAAGGGGCTGTGGTATCGTTGCTATGTTGGATGCATATAGTTTACACATACACAAGTTTTATGCCCAGGTTGCTGCCATGTAGTTTGTACTGATGCAAATAGTATGCCCACAAAATTTTGAGTGGAATAAAACATTTTAAGCAAAACGTTCACTTGCTCTTGGACTAATATCTTGGTTAAGGCTTAGGCCAAAAAATTAAAATTTGTACCACAAAGTTATTATTTTGTGTTTCCAAGTGGATTTTCGGAAATTTTAACATACGACAATTTTCGATTATTTTTAGTCGGAAGCCCTAGATTCGGATTCAGCTTGTCCGAAAACATAAAGCAGAAAATAAAATCAAAACTACCCCACAATTTGCATGCCATGACTGGACTTTTAAGTCTATGAATTTAAAAAAAAATAATAATGATAGAGCGTACCCTTGCATATCTGCTAGAAACCTTTTCAATTCATTTTCAATCATAAATAACGTGGGCAGGATTCATACTATGGAACGTTAAGTCCACAAACTATAGGTATAAAATTTTTCTTAATCGCTATTTGATTATGAGACAAATCGGAGGACATGTTTGTCTACCTACCCTCGTTTTTTTATCAAATTATTCACTGCTTTTAAGAAAAATATCAATTAAAATTAAAATTGAACTGGTGTCTTTATAGGTATACAAAAAATAACTTACATAAAAACATTGAAGAAAAACACTTTAAACATAAATAGATATTTATTTATTAAAAGTGATATCTAAAAGCTATCTCCTTTCATAAAAGAACGAACAACAAGGTGAATCTTCTATTATCGTTGCGACAATTTGTCAAGGTTTAATAGCACTTAATTCTTGACAAACAACATCTTCACATTACCCCTGGCAGCCACTAGGAGAGCAATTTATCTTGATGCAAACCCTTTCTTTATGGGGAGAAAAGAATAATAAAGCAAACTCAAGCAGATTTGTGTGTTTTTTTGATTTTTTTTTGTGAGTTGAATAGAAGCGCCATGTTGGAGTTAAGTTTAGCAATAATACTTAATTCGATGATCACTCATGCTACGGGCAGTAGTCTGCGGAACTCATTTTCCATTGCCCCCAATGTCCTCTTTGCGAAAATTGTATAGGTATAAAATAAAATGTTATTGCAGGTGGAGGTGAATTGTAATGTTCATCCAAATAAATTGTTATCCTTCAAAATACGACTTTGTTTACGTTGTGCATCCACACACATCCTCTTTCATACGAGTACTATCAATATCTCATCGATTTCAAAAAAGGAACTAATATTGTCATCGTTGTGTTCATAGAGTACGTATATTTTTAACCTAGATAACCAAACCCGTCACTCCCCTTACCTACAACAACTGTACATGGGAGGATTTAATTTTAACTAATTGTAAGCAAGAAAAAAACTCTTTTGATTTTATTGAAAATGGAAAGCAACGCATAAAATTCTATGACGCACCAAACTCTCCTATTATTTTTGTTTATTTTATATTAACCATAAACATTTATTATTTATTTATCAATTTTTTCTTATCAATAACATAAGGCATTAGTAGCATGACACTATTAGCTTTTTGGAAAAAGATTTAAGACTTAATTCAAAGAAATTAATATCTAAATTTAATGTATAACGTTATAGTCTATAAAATGAAACCAGACGATACTAATATTAGAAGTTGTCCCGGCCAGCACGTAGTAGTCGGGTTTATGAGAAAAAGTGCATTAAAAGTACAACTTTTTTCAAAATTGAATTAGTGAGGGAAACCACTTCAAACGAAATATACCCTGAAGCCCTCTACTCACTGATTACAAATATGGCCATAACAGACATCTAAGTGGCCCCAAAACCCCCGACAGACGTGACTTAAATCACTGTGCTTTAATAATGATTTTTAGATAACTGATATTACCCTACTGATATTACCCTTAGAAATATATCGAAATCGATAATTATTGGCAGAGTGTTTGTATTTGTCAATGAAAATTAATATTTTTTTTGTAATTTCGTCAATACGTAAGTAGAAAAAAAAATTTAAAAAAAATCATCAAGCACACATGCACAGCTCTTAAGTTTATTTATTATAATCTTAACCACGCGATTTACAAAAATTAACTTAACGTAAGTTAAAATACATATGTGTGCGTGTGACATTAACTTAAGTTATATAAGTTTTCGGATAGAGCGCTTATAGCTTTATGAGTGGTTGGGATTACTCACTACTTTTATGAGTGGTCGGGACCATGCAGAATACCGCCCTAAGTTTTATCGAC
Organism: Dasysyrphus albostriatus; assembly: GCA_946251815.1. Taxonomy (NCBI): domain Eukaryota; kingdom Metazoa; phylum Arthropoda; class Insecta; order Diptera; family Syrphidae; genus Dasysyrphus; species Dasysyrphus albostriatus. The sequence goes on from OX276335.1 coordinate 182,799,767, forward strand.
AATCAATGGTATTACTTGCAATTTTCTAAATAACATTAAACCAAATTCAGTTTTTCTTTATGCTCATTTAGTCTATTTCTGTTTTGAATGCAAATAAAACACTTATTTTATTCATCTCCCAACATTCTGAAAGAATTCCTTACTTCTTCAGAGGCTTTTTATTTTTTATTTGATTTTTCGTACTAAATCATACAATATTTGCTGACTTTCCTCTAACTATTACATCTTCCTAACGACTGCACTGACACAAAGTAGAAAATAAATTAGTAAACAAAATGAAATAAATAACCAGAAACAAGAAAAATTTTCAAAATAGACAGATTGACATTTAAATAATCAGAGATTTTTGGCAGGTACTTTGACTAGTGCTACAGCATAACTTTATTTAATACTGTGTTAAAAAGATCCTGAAGAAGTAAGGAATTCTTACGAAACATTGCGTTGGGAGGAGAATGAAATAAGTGTTTTATTTGTATTCAAAACAAAAATAGACCAAAAGAACCTAAAAGAAATTTTCTGAAAGTTACGCTCAAATAAGTTATGAATGGTGCCATTTATTTAAACAAATTTTAACATATCTCCTCTAGACTTGATGTTAAAAACTTGTTTAATTTAAAGGGTAGGACCAAGGCTGTTGTTCAATTTTTAGTTTTTCAAAAATGTGAAATTATTTATCAACTTTTGAATTTATAATACCACAAATTGAATTGAGGGGATAATTTCCCACCTCTTCAGTATAAAATTGTCTTTTCACTGATTTTGTGACACAATTTGGTATATCGTGTTGACTTTATTTTAAATACTCAATCTTAAAGATTTTATCAGTAGCACGAGAGATTTCTTATTTAAAAGCCAACTACGTATATCAAACTAAAAAAAAACATTCGATTCAGATAACGGGTCTTCTCTGCTGGTGAGTTACAGTAGTTCAAGCAGTAAATTTCAATTAATTTTTTGATGTTTTGGCACTTGTATAGTGCGTAGGAAAACTGAGGCAGTCAGTGTAAAAGTAGTGTAGCCCATTTTTTTTAATCAAACCTTACATTTATAATCGATATTAAATATGTACTATTTAGTTTTAGATTATAGGCGAAAAAGCCACATTATTGGAAAGCTTAGATATATCAAAGTTAAGAAATTCGACTTAAAAGTCTTTTGATGCATACATGTAAAAATATGAGACAAAAATATCAATTTTGTCAAAAAATGGGCTACATCACTTTTGCACTCACATCCCCAATTAGTGAGATATCAAAATAGTCGAATTTAGGGAAACACCAAAATAACCCATGGATTCACTGAGAAATTAGAGCGAACACTACGCTTTTCCGAAAATCTTTGCCCGTGTAACGTTTGCCCTCGGATTTTATATGTACCTTTTTGACTCTAATCCCTTAGCACAATATCCTGGGACACAGTATCCTATGGATTTTCTGGCGGGATTGGCGGCGGGATTGGATTTTTCGTATTGTTGAAAAAATATATTTTATTTTAGATACATATTTTGATGGAATTAAGCGCGAAAAAATTATTTAGTAACTATTTTGATTCTTCTAAGATAATTTTTAGCTAAAAATTGTTCAAAATTTATTTCCATGGATTTTTAGGGCAAACAAAATTTTTAGCGCGCAAGAAACGATTGTAACCTAAGAAAAAATAGTTCCTGTTCAAAACTCTAAAAAACCATTTTAAGCTTGAAAAAATGTAATTATAAGTAAATTTTTCTTAAGAATCACCTTAAAAGCTTAAAGTTATCTTAAGCGTCCTCCTTACCCAGCCACCTCAAACGAAAATTCTGTTTTTATCTCTTTCAGATTTTTACCCTACCGAGTCCTAGTGAGGACTGAATTTTATTCCGGAATAATTTTACATTTATCTGTTAACTTATTTGGATATTCGTTCTTGTTGATTCTCACAGTTTCAAAATTTCAGATTTATATTAAATGAATGAATATTATTGAAATTTCCTAAACAGTGACGTGGCGAAGATTCAATGCTGATGACAGCGAAAACGATAAACGAGCTTGAAATACTATTGAAGTGCAGTTCAGCTATAAAAAGTTCTCTTTAGGGCTATACAAAGCATTGCCAAGGGAAATTAAGTTTGAGGTAATTTTATGCGCTTCTCAGCCACACAAGATAATGTTGACCTTGGCGTCTGCATGGCGACTTTACATACCCGAAACGGAGGAACGGAGTTGCGTGAGCGGGACAGTGGACCCAAAAATGAGGGTTAAAATCCAGAGAATCACGTAGCGGGCCACCCAAGGTACTCTTGTTTAAGAAAACTTGACACTGGCGCTCAATTGATGCATCGAATTATACAAATTATTTTTATCTTGAAACGCGATTTGCGGCTAAACTAAGCGTCCTAGAGGCTCCAAGTTTACATCTTAAAGCATGATTTACAGCTTAACTGAACGTCCCGGTGACTTATAAATTCAGATTCTTTAAGGGCAAACTAAACTTTACATACCCCAAATCCCAGGGGGTTTCAGGGTGGCAGCATGCTCCCCCATACATGCCTCACTGTTAATTAGCGTTTATTTGCCACCCAAGGTACTGTTGCTCAAGAAAACTTAACATTGGCGCTCTATTAAAGCATTTCTAGCTAAAATTTAAAAAAGAAAGCCTCCCGCCAAAAGCGCGCCACCAAAACATCGAAGTCAGCAAACCAATGTCACCCAAACTCAAGAACCTAAATGAAAACACAATTGTTATCTTTTAATGAGGCCTTGCCTCTACCGAGTTCTAAGAAGAACGCATGCACTGCTATTTATATACTCTTATAAAAGGCGGAGAGGCTTCAATACAGACAGTTATCTTTATATTGTCAAAAATCAAAAATAGTATTGAAATTCAATTTCAATGACTCTAATTGGCTGGTGCCACAAAGCCTATAAGAAACTTATTAGATTACAGAGCTGTTGCTTTGAATCAAGAACAGTAGGAATCTGCAGGCAAACGTTACACGGGAAAACGATCGGTGGGATTTCGTTTTTCGGGAAAACGATCAACGGGAAATTGTTTTTTCGGGCGCAGCTGACGCGGGAAATAGTTTTTCGGGAAAACGTAGCCAACCCAAATTATAAACATATAAATATGTATGCGCAGCATCCTCAATATCACCAATATCTCAACTTTACAGCGCCAGAGAATGTTAGTTTTTTAATTAAAATTATAATCACAAATATATATCAGCTAAGACTCCTTACAAAAAAAATAATCTCAAATCACCACCAAGAACTCATTTTAAAATTTTTGGATTTCCAATATGTTCAGTGATTGTATTTTAAAAATTTAAAATTCACACTCAATATCAAAAAACACTGGTAGATCTTAATAATTCAGGTTTTCGGTTTTCTGACATTAAAAACCGTCAAGAAAATTATTAACTTTCAAAAAAAAAAAAAAAAATTACCACCGAAAACACCACTTGTTTAAAAAATTCCGACACATTTTGGTTTTAGTCTCATTAGATTCAGCTTTAAAACATGTATTATAATATGATTAGGTTGCTTCAAAGCAAATATTTCACTTTGATAGACCTCAAACCTCAGCTTATCTCCACCTTTTCAAATGCATTTACACAAGAAGCCAATGCGGGGATTTTAAAGGACATCGAATATTCTATACAGAGGTCCATTCAATTAATATTTTATAAATTAATTTTTTCAAGGTTCCATATACGATTTGTGCTATTTTTGTAGGTCTATAAAACTTTCTTTTTATTTTATTTTCATAAATACAGTACATTCAGTCATTTAAAAATTGGAATTGCGCGAAGACGCATGGTCTGTTTTTTTTTTCAGGGATCGATAGGGGCTTATGTGAAAGGCTTAAAACCAAATTTGCACCACCTAACAACTTTTTTTACCAAAGTTATTGGTAAAAATGTGTTTTTTGTCATTTTTGGGTCTTTTGTGAATATTTCTGCTGCAGGATATAATATATGTATTTATTCATAGTAACGTTAGCTAATACATTGTTAAAAAAATCAAATTGTTTAAACAAATATATACAAATTTATAGTTAGTTAAAGTAGTTTTTGTTGTTTGAAAATCACTTTATCATGATTATAAAGAAAAAAGCTCATTTAATGATGAAGTTTTTATATTATATTTTTAAATTCTTTGTAAATACCTACAATTTAAAAAAAAAATCAGCCTTCTACGGCGAACAGAAGCCGAGTAGTAAATAAATGAACATAGGTAGGTCAGTGCACCCACATAATTTTATGTTTTTAGATTTTTATTAATATCTCAGCTCCAGTATGTCGCAAAGTAAAAATTCAAAAACTTTATTGTTTAAAATATTATTTTCTATCAATTTGCGTTAAATTTATTTTTTATAACATATAGGCAAAAATTTACCGTTAGCTTAAACGTTTTTTGTCTTGCTTTTAATAACTTCTTTCATAACTATTGAGAAAAAACAATATTTATAACGAAACATTTTTTCTAGTTTTTTATTTTTTTTTATAGTTCCATAATTTTTTTATAATTGAAACAAAAAGTAATCCTTTACAACTAACGAGACTTGAGATATTCATGAATTAAAAATGACGTGTCAGTTTACTGACGCTTTGTTTGTATAGCCTAGTAATGATAGATTTTTTCAAAGAAAATTTTTTTTTTAAATTTTTTAAAAATATAATCGCTTATGTTATTATAAATAAATGCATATATTATTTTTTCTCTACGACATACTGCAGCCGAGATATTCACAAAAGATTCAAAAATGGCAAAAAAATACCAATAACTTTGGTTAAAAAAAGTTGTTAGGTAGTGCAAATTTCGTTTTAAGCCTTTCACATAAGCCCCTATCGATCCATGACAAAAAAGAACAGAACATGCCTCTGCGCGCAAGGTCAGGCCTTTTTTCACGACGAATTACTTATATTTTTATATACTCGACATAGGGTACGTAGTTACCTTTATCGGGTGTATGTCCAGTTAATACTCGGTGGATTTACCCGTTTATAAATATCTAACCAGTCTGGTTTATCACTGTTTTATGCATACACAATTTTGAAATTAGAAGCATCTTGAACATTAGATCAAGAACGTGCGACTACTATCTATTTTTTGTATGCCTTGATTAAGTCCGACTTTTGTTTTCATTTTACATAAATTCTTAAGTATTCTTAATCAAAATTGTAATAAATTATCAAAAATGATACTAGTTTGTAAAATAATGACACACTGGGCGTATACGTACATTTTTTAATTGCTTACATTTAGTACCGCAACTTCTTTACTTTTTGAAATTTAAAAAATATATTTTCTAAGCACTATATTCATTTGTAAAGTAAATTTATTTGATGATGGTAAACGATTTTGAACAGGGATGCATGGCTGAGTGACAAGTGCAGTTCTCTAGCTCTGAAAAAATGCCCTTTTTCTATATTGCCATAACAATAGGACAGCACCATTTGTGTTTTATTTTGTCGATTTATAGAAGATGAAAGTAAGAAATTTAAGTAAAATAATATGTTTTCTCAGAAATGTACTTGATAAATTCACAGAAGTAATTTGTTATAAACTTTTTTTTTAATTAAAATTCGAATGAAAACGTTTTTCTTTTATTAAATCAATCTTTCAAATTAAATAGAAAAAGGAAGTAGGTAAGTAATATTTTTTTGAAAATATATTAATGTGCAGAGAAGAAATAAATCTAAATTAACAATTTAAATTGTTTTTATCTCGATAGATCTCATAAATCTTTGCTTTTTGTCATATATTTAACCAACAACCGCCTTAAGTGTGTTATGAATATTTTTATCAAATCAATAATGCATCATGTATGCATATGCATAGGCATACCCAGAGCTACAAATATTCTTAATTGGAATTTGTTCGATATAACTTCCCACACTCATTTAATTTCATAATGGGATTTCATTCTAAATAGCCACAATTTTAGCAGAAAATTTATTATGAATACACACATCGTACATTATAGAATCTGATATAATTCTATGAATTATTGTCTTATATTTCTGTCAACATCGTACTTGTAAGTAACATTAAACCAAACCTATTCATAGCAAAACGTAATATCGCATAAATCATCAGTATATTGCAAAACATCCCAAACACTATAGTTATGTCAACATCCACCAAACAAAAGAGATAAATGAGATAATGACCAGAAAGCAGGATTTTCAACTATCTGAACTATGTGAATGCAATCATAATAATGATTGATTGGGAGGCGTATAATATCTGATTATGACAGTGATTAATGGCTGATTTATCTTATCGGACCACAACTTCTCTGCTTTTGAATTTGGTGACCGATTGATAAAAATAATACCTATTCATTAAAGAAACTAGGCATAGCAAAAAAAGATGAGTATTTAATTTTTCATTTCCTGTGGTGGGAGCAAAGGTGTTTAGTAAAATAAAAACTAGAACTCATGGAAACTCTGTGTATAATATTTGTGAAGTCCTACATGCATGTACTTTGGCTATAATTCTTTGTTGAATTGACCTTAGAATAGTCAAACTTTGATGTTGAAAAAAAGCGGGTCAAAATGTTATGCTTTAAGTTTAAGTTTAAGTTTAAGTTTAAGTTTAAGTTTAAGTTTAAGTTTAAGTTTAAGTTTAAGTTTAAGTTTAAGTTTAAGTTTAAGTTTAAGTTTAAGTTTAAGTTTAAGTTTAAGTTTAAGTTTAAGTTTAAGTTTAAGTTTAAGTTTAAGTTTAAGTTTAAGTTTAAGTTTAAGTTTAAGTTTAAGTTTAAGTTTAAGTTTAAGTTTAAGTTTAAGTTTAAGTTTAAGTTTAAGTTTAAGTTTAAGTTTAAGTTTAAGTTTAAGTTTAAGTTTAAGTTTAAGTTTAAGTTTAAGTTTAAGTTTAAGTTTAAGTTTAAGTTTAAGTTTAAGTTTAAGTTTATTTCGTATAAAAGCTAACACTGTAAGATAAATCTTATAAGCTAGTGATAGTTTATAAATATATATAGTTAATGATGAAATTAACATGTTAAAGTATAGTAAAGGAAGATCTGTATAAGGAAATAGAAGAAGAAAATAGAAGAAGTTAGTGGTTGCTTTATTCCATGTAAAAATGTTTTAATTTGCTCTGAAATTGTTGCATGTTGTTAAACTCTCGCAGATAGGATGGTAGTGAATTCCAGAGGCGGACTGCAGCAATAAAAAACTGTCTCTCAGATGTGAGATAAGAGAACCGAGGGAGTATTAATAAGGTTGATCTGGTTGATGCTGGAAACCGAAGTTTTTCGAAGAGATATGTTGGTTGACGTGTTCTAAAAATATTAAAAAGTAGTATCAGAGTACGATAATGGATAAAGTTTTCAAAGGACATTTTAAGGAGGTTCTTAGATGGATGCGAGACATGATCATATTTTCGGAGTCCATATATATATCGAATAGTTGCAGTTGAAAGCTACCTTTAATTTTGCCTTACTAGCAAAATCACAGTTGATGACCAAACTTTTGGCAAGAATGATTCTTAAATTTATTGGGGTAAATTGCTGAACGGTCCATAAAGTTCTAAGAACCCCATAGGCTTTCTTCACTATTGAATTGATGTGGTTGTTCCATGTGAGAGTTCTATTGAAAGCTATGCCTAAATTTTTTGAAGTTTTTACGAATTCTAAGGGGAAACTATTTAGCATAATCGATGGAAAATACGATAAATCCAATAATTTTTTTGAGATAACTATGCATTTACATTTATTTGGGTTCAGAGTCAGGCTATTTCTAGTGGCCCAATCGAAGATTCACTCAAGATCATCATTAAGTGAAGAGACACAGTTTTCGATAAGTCCCAGGGAGCAGCTTTTATATGGATGCTTCACGGATTACTGACGATATTTCATTGATATAAAGTGAAAACAGAAGTGGACCTAGGATCGATCCCTGAGGAACACCTCTTGATATTGACAGAAAATCAGATAATCAGTTTTGCAGGCATACGGCTTGCTTTCTGTGGCTTAGGTAGGAGGAAATCAATTTTACCGATTCTGGAGCAACATTGAAATTATGACGCAGCTTATTTAAAAGCAATGAATGATTAACCACATCGAATGCCTTGAAAAAGTCTTAAAGGACGAGAAATGAAACGCAATCATCGTCAAGTTCAGTCCTTATTTCTTCAATGACACTCAGAAGAGCAGTTGTATAACTGTGTTTTGGTCGAAATCCGGATTGAATATTAACCAAGTAATGGTTATTTGTTATATGTTCATTGAGTTGTTTTTGTATAATGCGCTCACATACTTTAGAAAGAAAGGGTAAAATTGAAATTGGTCGGAAGTCATCACACAACGAATTCTTTGATATTGGAATGATTTTCGCCAGTTTCCATTGCTGTGGGAAAATTCCAGCTTTAATTACCACACTATGTAAAATTTTGGTTGGTTTATAATGTAGTTGTTATTCTTAGGAGGTCAGGTAAAGCAATCAGCGGAATGAAACAGGAACAATATTTGAATAGATAACAATATTTTCATTCTATTTGAAACACAAATGATACACTTATCAATTAAAGTTAACTTAATAAATTTGTGCTGCCGATAAACTTTTCAATTTTATAAAAAATGTAATTTTCCTGATGTAAATTTATATTTCGTTCCAGCTGATTGTCATATTAAATTAAGGAGAACAAATCATCCCAATGATTTCAGTTCCTGTTCCACTGACAGAATTGGGGCCCAGCCAATTGTTCGTATGTACTTGAACAGGAAAATTTTTTGGTTGGTTTTTTTGTAATAACTAGAATGTTAAAGCCGTTTCTATACAAAGCTCACTAGCTCGACTTTCAAAAACTAAACTACTAAAACTTCAAGTTAAAATTCTTTCGAAAAGAAATCTGAAAGCAAAGTTATATTTTATTTTTAAAATTGCAAGCTTAAACCAATAAAAATCAAAACGCATTTGATACAGTACTGACATTCTTCAAAAAACTCGGTTGGAATCGGCTTAAGTGATTAGTGTCGTCGTAAATGGTATTCACTATCAAAAAATTCCGTTTTACTAACATATGTACTTCCTTTCTTACCTACTTATATAATAAGGGTATTCATGCAACTTCGTAAAACCCTAGATAAGTTTACGAATTGGTTAAGTTTATCTATTGGTTAATGAACTGTAAAATTTTGTATGGGAAATGATTTACAAAATCTGGTTAAACTTATCAAAGGATTTTGTTGCGTAAAATTAACCAAACGGGTTAAACTTATCCAAATGTCATTGTGACTCTTACTCTGATTGAATTACGTGGCATTTTATCAAATGTTCAAAAAGGGTCGTTCATGCAAACTTTGCGTAAACTTATCATTTTAAACAATTTGTAAACTTACGACGTTGCATGAATACCCTTAATATATATTTGTACGTCAAATTGTTTAAGTTTTGCATTTTAACTTGTGAGATGTAGGCGCATTTACTATATGCAAAGTTATGAATTTGTTAAAAAAAAATCGAAATTTTGATTCAATTCGCTTGCACGATGATATAGGACGAACAAAGTTGGTCTCAAAATTCTAAAGAAAAGTTCCTACACTGCACAGTGGTTCCAGTTGTATGGAGAGGCGGTCACAGGTTCATGGAATTTGAACTTTAGCACCAATTTCAATGAAATTTTAAGGTACGATGAAAGCTTTTATAATAAATGATCTGTAAAAATGTCCGCCTCTTAACACGCCCACTATTTTTTTAAAGAAAGAACTTCGAATCGCAAATATTTATCAAAATTTGGGCACTGGGCACCTTATCTTTGGTGCCAAAAATTCTCGTAGGGGAAACAAATTTAAGATTTTTTTTTTATAAAATAGAGGGTCTTAGTCCCCTCATTTAGTTGGGAGACACTACTTTAAATAAAATTGCTTCAAAAAAATAATTACAAACTCATAGTTGTGAAAAACAAAAAAAACAAGCAAACCTACCTATACTGATTTTTTCCTAAATGTTAGGTACTGAATTGGCTCATACTATTCACTGTTCACAATAATTCTTTATCAAACACTGGGAACTAGATGTTTTTTAAATAACTTTTTCTTTCGATAAAATTGGAAATCAAAAACTGTTTAAGTTGTTATATTTTCGATTGATTCTACTGAAATGGCAATATTCAAAAGAATGTTTTTTATTTTAAATGACTTAATTTAAACATAAGACATAATATCGAATAATATTTTCTGGAAAATATTGATACCTAAAAAAATTTTTTGTTATAAAAATATTTTGTGTAAGGGATACTCGTATTATAAAAATAAGATTAAGAAAACTCCTTAAAGTGGCTCTGGAAAAAATGTTGTGGATTATTTGTTGGAAAGAAAATTGTCTAAACATTTTTAAAGAACAGAACTCAAATCAACAAACAGCTTTATTAGACATAAGTAGTATTTTTCTATTTTCTTGAAAACTAGTTATTAAAAAAATATCTAGTCCTTAGTGTTTGATTATATAATGCAGAAAATGAATAGAAAACCCATTTCAGTAGAAAACATAGCAAAGCACCAAAGATATCATACGCATGCCCAAATTCTTATAAATATTTGCGATGCCTTAAAAAAAGTAGGTGTTTTAGTGGGTAGACATTTTTTCTAATGACTTTCTATAAAACTTTTTATTGTTCCTGAAAATTTCATTAAAATCGGCAAAACGGTTCCCATTCTATGAACCTATTATCACCTCGCTGAACTACTGAAAAAACTGTAAGTTAGAAGGGGAAAGCATAGCCCATCGCTTCTAGTACACCTTGTCGCACCTTGGTGCAGCCAGATGTTATTGTTTTTGAGACATCATACACATATCAACATTTAGTCATGATTTTTCATGACTTTGTAGTTAAAAGTCTCATTAAATTGGAATTGGAGAAGAGACAAAAAAGAACTAATTTTAGCCTCTCTTTGTGTGGGTTTTTTGGTTTTGAAGTGGTTAAAATAACAATATAATCTTTATGGACATAGTTAATACCTTTAATTTGAATTTTCACTATATAAATATATAAATATCATAAGAAACCTATTTTAAAAAAAAATGAGACTTTAAACTTACTAGAAATAGAGCGCCATGATTTTGATAATGAGCACTAATTTTATTTGTTCCACTTCGGAAGCATACAATTCTAAGTTCTGTTTGTGGATTTGAATTTTTGTATGACATCAGGTGGTATGATTATAATTAAATAATATAAAGAAATATGAGGCCAACACCAAAATTTTAACCTATGTCCTACTACGGACATGATATAGATATTGCTCCTTATAAAAGAAAGTTGATTAAGTTTTCTTTAAAATGACATACAAATTTGGATAAAATTCGACCGAGAAATGTTCTCTCGAACTAAGCTGATCTTAAGATTTAAAAGTAAAATACATGTCATTTATAGCAAGTTTGAGAAATTTGTAAGAAAATATAAATACTTTAATTATTTCTAGTGAATTTGGTTTGTTTTCAATCATATTTAGCAGAAAAATTCGTGAAAATCTGCTTTTTAATAATTATTTACAATTACAATTAAAGAATTAGGATGAAATTTCCTTTTTTCACTTCAAACTATTAACGGAGTTGTGTAAGCTAATTTAAATATTGTATTTCATGCTTTTTTAATATTTTTATATTTATTCTCGTATATTACCTCTTGAACTTGAACATAAGAGTAAGTACGTACGACCAAGTTGTGCATTTGATTTATTTAGCATTTTGTTGATATCGCGTGAAATTTTAAAGACTTATGGAACTAGTATCGCAGACTCTAAGGACCAGTTTTTCAGTGCAAGATAATCCAAGTCTCGGGGTTAAGTCCAAAAACACGTTTTTCAGTTTAATTTAATTCCGAGTTAACTCACCTACTGTGCTGAGTTAACTCATAGACCAAATTGAGTGTCTCGTCGGTTGTGGCGCCATCTCGATTTCTATAGTGAAAGTTATTGTTTGTGCAATTTCATTGTTGTTCTATATCTATTCTGATGCGTAAAACACGTAAAAGGGTGATATTCATAGTGTCGCACATTGATTTCCCTAGATTTTTTACAATAAATAGATAAAGCTAATCATCCACTGAAAAACTGATTCTGAGTTAACTTAGGCTTAATTTATTTTCAGGATAAGCTTACTCTAATTTAACCCTGAAGTGAAAAACTGGCCTAAGTATATGAATTTTGTATTCACCACATTTTTATTGATGACAAAAAAATTAATTTGAAAGTGTTATACTCGTAGTTATCAACTTATGTGTATATCTTGATGAGCCCGCTCAAGTATTAATTTGGGTTCTCAGGGGATGAAAAGTTGACGAAGTTTGTTTTGATATTTCTTAACTCACAGTACTGGTATGAGTTTCATAAAATGTTTTTAAATTTTTAGCGCTGTAGAGTTAGTTTAATCCCTAAGGGAATTAGTGTTATTTCTTGCAAATTGAATATTTTGTTTGTCCTCTTTTAAGAACAAAGTTGCCACTATCTTGAATGAATAGACATGTTCTTGATAATTGACAAGAAAATTGGATTCCGCAGTTATGGTGGATACAAACTCAACAATTTTGTTTTAATATTTATAAAATTTAAGGAATGCAAATCAATTTGAAATAATAATTGTGGTATTGATATTTTATGTGGTGGTTATACTCGTACTAATAAAACCCTCGTTGATTTATTATTATTCGTTGAATAAATTAAATTAAAAAAAAATATTTTACAAACATTTCTTTAGACCTTGATTTTCTCTTCAAAAATTACTTTTTCGTACAAATACATTTTAGTTTTTTCGTAAGAAATTAATTCACTTTTTAATCAAAGATTGCAGCAACCCTGCAAAGGTTTGATGATTATAAAAGAGAATTTTAGTGTCGTATCATAACGCACGAAAAATACCTAAATCTACTATAACAGAGCATATATGGGGGGTATAGCTTATCAAAACTCTTCTTTTCCACTTTTGAAAATTTTGAGTAAAACGAAAAAACTGTTAAAAGCTACAAAAATGATGAATCACTTTCACTTTAGCTTAAATGCGAAAATATAAATTAAGGATGACATTTATCCATTTTTATGGGTTTGAACATGTTAGGTGAACCATAAGATTATTAAATATTTATTAGGTTAGGGTGAGAAGAACTTTGAAGATTACGACTGGAATTGATTTGAATTGTATGGAAATTAACTATTAAAAAAAAGTTAGTAATCAAATTAACACCACCTTTTAGGAATACATGATCTTTAAAAGCGACTACTATATTTTGCAAAGTAAAAGATGAGTTTGAACTAAAGGACTGAGTGGAATAGTAAAGTCTTGAAAAAACCACATTAAAAGTACCATAAAGCGTAGGAAATAATAATCTTCTATAATTTTTAACTATTTACGTCGATGAAGACCTTTGTAAGGAACACTTTCTCATACCAAACTCATTTTTGAAAAAAAAATGGAATAGAAGAGTTTTTAAACTAAGTATACCCTCATTATTTAGATCAGAATTTTTTTGATACCATGAAAAGTTGATAGCTTGGGTCTAAAAAAATGTCCCTAAGAAAAATGAGCTGAAAATTTTTAAGCTCCACACAAATTGTATGGGAAAAAGTTGTTAGAAATTTTGAAATTTTTGAACCTGTAAAAAAAAAATATGTTTGCATATTTGAATAGAAAAAAGATAATGTTCTAAAAAAGAAGAGTTTGATCAAAAATTATATAGAAGTTACCGTTTAGAAAATATTCAGTCGTAAAATCAAACTTTTTGAGATTCCACTATCTCTTAAGTGAACTAGGCCGAATATTTTAATTTTAATTAATAATACTGGTCAACGATGTGTTTGTTATATAAACTTAAACATACTTTTGATTTTGATTTTGAAATTAGAAATAATACATCGAATTAAGTTTTTGAGATATTCTCGTTAGAATCTAAAAAAATCTCGCAGTTTTCAGATTATGTCATTTAATATTCTAAGCGAGCCAGTGGTCGGCAGACTTACGGTATTTCAGTACGAAGGCTTAACAGTTAGGAAGTTATAAGATAAATTGTTTTAGAGACATGTTTCGAGCCCCAAGTTACCAACTTATCATGGTATCAAAAATATCGTTCGTAGAATTTGACCCACTCTAATATAGTACATAAAGATTCAAATGAAAGAAAAACCCAAAATATAGAAACTACCCTCGTATTGCTTTTTGACAATTTTATATTTCTTTTACTTCGCAGGGGTCAAGCAGCTTCCTTCCATCATTTGAAGCAATTTCTTTTGCTGTAAAAAGTGTGGCCGCAAAACTTAATTGGACTCAAGTGGATATCTTTGTTGGAGGTAAGTTTACTTAATAATGAATATGTAATTGTTACTTTTGTATATATATGCAGATGCATAAACTTGTCTTCCCCCAATGATTGGTAAAAAATTCAAATGACATAAAATTAAATAGTATAAAAGATAATATGTCCGCATACTCAGTTTCTTTATGTTTGCATCGAACGATTTCAAATTAAATTTCAGAATATTGAAAATGTCAAATTGTTCCTGACCTCCTACTAAGGTGTTAGCACTTACTTAATGCTACTCCATAATCATAAGAAAGAATGGAATGACATGGCGCAACGTTAATTCTCCAGATGCCTAGATAATACAATTACTAATACAGTAACTAACCTACAGTAATTTATTTTGGTGGAACGCAACTGAGAAAGCAAAAAACCTGAAACCTTGACAAAAGTTCAATGGTTGTCATCCGTAGGTATTACGGGGCGTTGAGAACCACTCCCACAGCAGCACTGGAAGTGATACTCAACTTGAGACCTCTAGATCTATTCGTGCAAGAATCTGCAGCATACAGTGCCTTGCGGCTAAGCCATACTAATTGCTGGAAACAAAGCGCAACAGGCCATACTCAGATTTTGCAGAGATATGTGGGAAAAAATGCTTGAAGAGACTACACAATACCACATTTAAATTTCAACAGACCCCTCACAGTGGGGAAACAACCAACCTTTCAGTAATGAATCTGCAATAACTGTCTCTACTGATGGATCTGAGATGGACACTGGAGTTGGTGCAGGAATTTTCTTTGAAACTAGCTAGCTCCTTCTCACTTCCGGACTTTTGCAGCGTCTTCCAAGCCGAGATCTTGGTCAGTGACAAAAACAGCTACGCAAATATCAATGATGGTAATACCACGAGCCAATATCATCCTATTTTTTGATAGCCAAGCAGCAATAAAAGCGATTTCTGCCACCGTTATGCATTCGAAGCTTGTTGCTTGCTGTCTGTCACGAAGAGCTTAGGGTTCTTGGCATAACATTAGACTCTGCTGGGTTCCTGGTTACTGTAATTTACAGAGAAACGAGAGAGCTGATGAGCTGGCAAGAACGGGTGGGTTCGGTTGATTAAGTCAAGCCGAACAACAGCCCCTGCCCAGCAATCTGTCATTTAAGAAAGAAACACCTGTAAAATCATTTCTATGCCGATTTAGAGGAACTTTTTAGAACTTCGGCTTATAGCCATCTGAACTTCACCATTGACTCTATATGGCTTGACTGCTAACACAACTCATATGCTTTAACATTAAGTGGAATAGAATTTCCTTGGGTATTACAACGGGTCTACATAGATCTATATCCACTGTCAGCCCTTCTACCTATCCTGAGCCACGGGCATAATATTAATGTGGGTCTATAGTTGTTCTTCATGTAAAAACTGTTTACCTTTACTTGGCGTATTGATATATATAATAATGATATATATAATATAGATATAACAGATTATAGTCTGTAACAAAATTTCATTTTTTTTTTTTTTATTTTAGGTATACATATCATAAAAACGGTTATTTATGGTTAGTACATGTCAGCTCTATACGAAGACACTAAATAAGTTCTTCTTAAGTGTAGCTTTGCGCTTCAGAGTTGTATCCACATGTTTTTATTTTTGAGCATTTATGCACTTTTGTTGAATTGAAAATAAAATTGTAGAAAGAATTTAACTCAAATATCAAACAAAAAATTGTAGTAGGTTCTTCTACACGTGCTCAGAAGTAGGAATAATTCGCTGTTTTTCTATTGTGAACTTCGAAATTTACTTTAACCCATTTCAGACGGCAGTTCCAGTTGAGTGAGAAACGTGAAATTTCATACACTGTCTATTTTCGGTCTAACTAGAGTTAGCTTCTAGTTTTCCGGAAAATTCACGAAATTATTGAAATTTTTTTTTAAGATGGAATCGATGAAATTATTTGAGAATTTTATGAAAAATGTAATAAATATAAATTAGGAAGTATACATTATATCAAGATATGCTTATAAGGACTGGATTTTTATGTGGTATGCGTCGAAGCATTTCGGATGTAGCGGGATATTACATTTCTTACAAAAAAAAAAAAATGGTTTGGCTGGAGCACTTCCGACATCGAAGACGCTTTTCTGTTTTGGTAACTGTATGCTTGATGTCATCGAAACGAACACATGTTGAATATTTGCCTCCGATCGCAACAAGGAGTCTACAACAAACGTCCTAAATTCTAGTTGTGCCATTTCTGTTTCCTCAGCATTTTTTTTTGCAAATAAAGTGTATCTTCCATGCATTTACCAAAGCTGCATCGAGTGCATTTGATAAAAGTGGCCACTAGCACTTCTTTTCTCGAATTCGTATACGATAATTGCTTGTAACGTTTTCGAACAAATCAACTCAATTGTTATGTTGTATTCACGAATTGCATTTCGGATAAATCTTTCATTGAGCATCGTTACTTTCGCAAACTCGCTGGGATCGATTGTACTGTTATTACAAACTTCTAATACGATTTGCTAACTCGATGGCTTTTTGCCCACTCTGGCATATCGTAATGAAGAGATGTTGATGATTTATCGGATGCTGAAGCGATGTTTTGAAATGTTGATGGATTGTTTAAATCATTTGAAACAAAATTGACTTCAGGGTTCGTCATATTTTTCTGGAGTATTCAAATCATCGAATGTACATTCAATCTCAATTTCACCCGCTAATTCATTTGAGAACACGTTTCTATCTTCCAAACTCTGCACATTATAATCAATCTCCTCATTATGACATAATCAATATTTCGAGGCAGGATTATAAGACTCGTTTAAACTGCTGCATCTAAATTCAAATTAAATTCGTCTTCTTCGTCAGAACTCGGGTTCTTCAATAAATTTTTGAGTTCTCTAGCTGATAAAAACTTTTTGCGATTATTTTAAACTTTTTTTTACCTGTACCTGAGTACAGTAGAGTTCTCTTATAGGAACCACGCTCATTACAACAATGCCCTGTGGTTTGAGGTTTCCTATACGCAGGAAGTACTGCCCAATTACTTCTAAGAATAAAGTCACCTGGATGGTAAAGGTTTTTTCCAACAAAGCACTGAATGAATTGTCTTATTCTTTTTTCAGAATAAGAATATGCATCATGCAATAAACCTTATCACAACAACACAATATTCCGAGAAAAAACCGTTTATTCTGATTTAAAAACGCAACCAAGTGCCAAAATTGTTTCAGGTTCAAATGCTACTACATTTGGTGGACGTTGCGAAAACGCAATGTAGTGCTTAAACATCACCTGTCAAGCAGGCAACTCATTTAATGGGTCAGATTTATTTAAAATTATAATTTGAACCCTTCTTTACATGCCGCTGACTTTATTTTGAAAAATTTTAATTTTGAAGATATTTTTCAGTAGTTCAAAAATTTTACCTCAAAATCAGAATCACTATTCAGTTTATTCAAATTTATCATCAGTAAGGTTCTATACATACAAACGTATGACGTTGCGTTTTCGCAACGTTAGGCGGAAATGGGTAAACACATCGTAGGTCAATGTATTGACATCGTATTTGCGCGGATACCAATCCTCCGTTGTAGAGAAATGTCCTTCCATGCTATTTACTAATGTCGGAAATTCACAAGTGAATATTTGTCATAATTGTGCTCATTTTAATGTATCATTAATGAATTCATTGAATAAATGGTCCTTTGTCAATCATCATTGTAAATATTGTGCTGACATAATTTTGCAAATTTTGACACAACAGAAGACAAATAATCAACTTCCTCAGTCTTTTCTGACACATTGTCAGTATATTCAGTTGGCATGTTCAGTAAAATGATATCTCAGGGCCCTTACCAATCTTAGTCTCGTGAACAGGATTCCTCATCAAAATTTCTGTCAAAATACTGAAGAAAAATAATATAAAAATAAGCTTGCTTTTTGACGGATAAAATTTAGCTGAGCCCTCCAAGCTCTCATTTTCCTGAACATGCCTATTATATTCAGAGCACTTTTATATGACTTCGTAAAAACTTATGGCATTTTGAATTGATGTGGCCAGATTTGTGGCAGAAGTTCTGATAAAATTGATAGTCGTGTCGTCTTAATTCAGCATAGGGCTGAAAAAACACGAATTATTAAAACGTTTTTAGATTGTAAGGTTAGAAAACTTGTGGAAATATTAGTTTTTTTCGTCTATTGGGTGTGCCTTGGCTCATAAGACAGTGAATTGTTTTTTTTTTATAACCTAAAATAAAACGTTTTGATTGTTTGACGTTTTTCAGCCTTTGATTTCACTAAACAAAGTTTTAAAGAGTAAAAAAGATGGAATTTTTGTAACAAATTTCACAACGCCGTTACTGTAAAGATAACAGTTTGAACAAATGAGTACCTAAACTGTGCTCTACTTATCATTAAAAAGTAGGAACAAACAAAAATTCAACATAAACAAATTTTTGTTAAACATTGTTATAAGAAAGTGTATTTTTACAAAATTGTTATGTCCAAATTTATGAACTTTTTGTCGGTCTATTTGTCTTCCGGAACAGAGCCTTAATAGTTAAGTGATAATTTGACTTGCTTTCAGCATTCTTGAAACTTAAAACAACTGTTACTAGCCATACAATTTTTTACATTCTTTAAAACACAAAAAACGTTTTTCTCGAAAATGGCGCTAATACTTTTACTGAATATTTTTGTGTGTTAATAGTTTTTTTTCTCCAAAAACCTTATGTTTACCTTTTTTCCTTTGAACATCCCCCTAGGAACCTACTTACTTGTCACTTATGTACACATAATATTGTTGCTTCCAGTTCCACTTCAATTTGTCGCAAATAAAATTTGATTATATCACACAACATTTCCTTTTCCTAACTGATTTTTATGGCGTTTATGTCAACAATATTGTAGATATCCGATGCTCCGTTTTTTCTATGATTGAATCAATATAATTATACTTATACATATATCTTCAAGTATATTCTACTATACTAAACACAGAGAGTAACTATGAAAAGAATGTTTTACGCTTGCCATATTGTGGATAGTATAAACATTTTTACTGGCTGCGCATGACTTGCTTATCTTCAAACATTTATCCCATTTTATGTCAACTTACACGTTTATCATGCTCTATTCTAAAGATTGCTCTGAAGTATTAAATGTCCTGGAATACGGGCTCTGTACTTCAAAAATGTTGGTGCCAAATCCAATGTGTATTATGGTTCCTACGTGTATTGAAATAATAAAATTTTAATTAAACTTTCACAAGTCAGACCCCTTTCATATACGAAGAAACTTTATTTTTTAGCAACATTCAAGATATTTGAAGAGGAAAGAAGTTGACGAAGTAAGGGGTGTGAATAAAATCACCACAGTCACAATAATTTTGAAGATATTTTTTTGACATTTGTTTTCGCACTTTATGGGTTGTGCGTTTAACCAGGAGACTTTAAAAGGAACTTACAAAAAATAACAAATGTGCGGGTTTTGTTTTTGATGTGACTTTTGAACTAAAATATTATTTTTTTCAATTTAACACTCACTCTAACAAATTAAACAAAAATGGCTTTTAGAAATATTTGAAACAAGTTATCTGACTTAAAGTTTTGTGAATCAGTGCGTCTTTCTTGTATACTCCTTCGTAAAAATGCAAAAAGAAATATACTTACAAAAATAGTTCTCTTATTCTTATATTCGCACTTATGTTTCTTTCAACAGGCTTAAATGACTGTCATTCTAAAAAAGGCTTCCTTAAGTAGGTGTTTTAACAAAAATTCTTACAAAAACATCTATAAGCGAATGGCTAAGATCCCGAATGCCAGAATCCCTAGACAAAAAATCTCGAATGCCAGAATCTCTAAACACAGAATCCCAATGTCAAAATCGCGAATGACTAAGCACCTAATGTGTATACATATTTGTTCTCCTGCTTATTTGTACCTTTTTGATTTTGATATTTAAAAGGGTTTGAGGAAGTTGTTTTTCTATATTACACATATTATGTATTTCGTGCTTGTTGTACTTATAATCTAGATTTTTGTGTATGAAATAGTTGGTACTCAAAAATTATTGGAATTCGTAATTTAATCATGAATGTATTCGGGATTTTTTGCCATTCAGTATTTTGGTATTCTTGAATTTTTATACCCTTCTTAACCCTTAGATAAAAAATCTAAGAAAAATCTCTTAAATCATCTAAGACCTTTTTGAGTAACCCCATCCTGTCAGAATTTTGTAACACTGAAAATCAAATACTTTTATGTCTTTTAGTTCTTGAACAAAATGATTATTACCCAACAACGTTTATGTAAGAATTATTTGGGTTCTGTGTTGTTTTATTTCGAAGTTAATGAATTAATCGTAAAAAGTACAGAACAAATGATCAAAAAGGTGTTGACATAGGCCCGAACACTGGTAAAATGACCAATTTACATGAACGGAACATTGGAAACTATGTCTGTACATTGTTGTACAAATTAAATACAGGGTGTCTGCCGGGAAGGTATACTACTTTGTTTGTTTATAATTTTCGATTAAATGAAAGAGAATTAATCTTATATTGATAAATGTTTTATTTAATGTCGGCAATTATGTATGGAATACAATATCAGGTAAATGTCCACCTCTGTTAGTCTCACAAATGCGAGCCCTTTTGAGCACGTTTTTCATTACATTCTCATGCATTTTGTTTGAGTTGCTCAAGCGTTTCCGGTTTGTTTACATAAACCTTGCTTTTCAGATATCCCCACAAAAAGAAGTCCAGAGCAGTCAAATCAGGCGACCGTGAAGGCCAATCCACATCACCATTTCTTGAAATAACTTGTTATGGATAGAGGTCTCGCAGTAGTTCTATTGTAATCCTGGCTGTATCCGACGTGGCACCATCTTGTTGATACCACATGTTAATCAAGCCCAAACCATGCAGTTGTGGCGTTACAAAATTTTCAATCATATCACGATATCGCTCCCCATTCACAGTTACCGTTACACTGTTTTCGTTTTCAAAGAAGTAAGGTCCGATGATTCCTCCTGACCAAACTTTCATACCAGACTGTAACTTTTAATGGATGCAAAGGTGACTGATGAATATTTTGAGGGTTTTCCATTGCCCAGAACCGACTATTCTGTTTATTCACATATCCATTCAAAGGAGAATGTGCCTCATTACTCATTATGATTTTTTCATGAAAATCGGAACATCCTATTGGCATATGTATGGCGGCGAAAATGGTCTGGGGAAGAAGCTCTTGTGTCAACTGAATCTTAAATGGAAACAAATGCCAATCTTTGTGCAAAATTATGGCCAAAGTTGTTCTTTGAAGACCAAGCTCCTGAGCATGGCGTCAAATTGAGGTTTTTGGGTTGTTTTGACCACTTCCTTGAGCAGCAGTAATGTTTTCAGCCGATCTTGCAGTACGTTGTGGTCCATGCTTGGGCCTGTCACTTACAGACCCTCTTTCTTCGAAATCATTCACTACACGATAAATAGTGCGTTAAACTTTCTCATCGTCACAGTAATCGATGATTGATTTTGATAAACTGCTTTAATGATTAAAACACGTTTGTTTATTGAATATTTTTCCATAATAAATTTGCCATGAGTCTACTTCACGACTGCCAAATATGAACTCTCAAAACTAATGATTACCAAAATGGCAGCAAAACAAAGTAGTATACCTTTCGGGCGGGCACTCAGTAGCAATAACACTTGTTTAATGATTCCAATCTTCCAAAGGAACAAGTGGCACTTTCTCATCATTCGCTTAATTTACATTAGTTTGAAAACATTGTTACAAGCTACTAGTTGAAACTAAGATTTTTTTTCTCTTTTACAAACTTTTAATTGAAGGTAAGTATACAACAGTTTAAAGCAAAAACGACGGGTTGAAAGAAGTCCTTACTAGCTACATTCTCTTCACTTAATTTTTTTTCTTGGAAATTATGGGTATACCTACAGCATACTTAAATGGAGTGTTATACTTATGTTTCAAAGCAGTTCCACCTTGTGGAGGCAGTTGAAATAAATCTGTAATCCTGTACTTTGAATAAAGCAACAAATTAATTATAACCATATGGGATCACATGGGTCCTTACATACAAGACAGAAGAAATAAAGTGATTTCAAGAAAAATTTCTTTTCAGCGAAAAGAGCTTTTCGATGTCTGTTTTGGTGACAAGTTCTAATGAAAACCATTCTATTTTTTTTTAATATGTAACCAAGCACTGATTTTGTATAAAGGTATAACTAATGAGCTTAAAGAATTACTGATAATGGAAAATGTCAATTCCTTTTTATTAAAAAAATAAGTAAGAAACGGGTCATTGACATCGACAGATTTTATCGACGAAATAATGGGAGCTGACTTGCATTTAAATGTCTCAACCAGTGCTACCTGATAAAATAAAAAATCGAAATTTCCAATATATACAGAAACGGAAAAATTAATAGTAAGGAAAGAATAATTTTCTAACTCAAATTTCGTTTAAAAATAAAGTCGGTGGTTATTGTGATAAGGCTCTTGTCTTAATAATAATTTCTCGAAAACAAAATATAAATTTTATTTCACCTTTCACAGCAAATGAAATTTATTATTTTATATTATTCAAAGTAATTTTATGTGGATGATTCGACCATAATAATTTCGAAACTATTGGTTTTAGAGGACATTAGTCTGTGTGTGTACCACGCAGCCGGAAAGTCTATTCCTTAATTTTATATCAAAAATAGTTAAACAAAAAACGGTATTTACAAATTTTGATTTTTAAAGTTGCAATATTTTATCAAAAAAAGGGTCATCAAAATTGTATGCTGTCGTCATGCTGTTGTTTTTAAGATAAATACATTTTAACGATTTTGCTTTTTTATGAGCCGCTTGACTCATATTTAATAATTTCAAAAATTTTAAGAGTTATATTTTTTACTAAAAAAAAACATGTTATTTAACTATGCGCATAAGTTTTAGTTATTTTGATGTTGGTTTACAAAAATGAACTTGCTACATTTACGCTTAGTATAAACACAGAAGCAACTTCTTTAAAACCTGTAATGAAACTCGATTTGATTTTTACCTATTTGCAGTTGGAAATGTCGGTTTCAAGCTTTGCACAAAAATAGTAAGCTAATTAACGGTTCCAATTATGGTACTAACTCAATTTCAAAAGTTTTGGCGCTTACGAACTTTTTTCTTAGGACGGCAATATGGTTATGAATACCTAGTTGAATCATTTCAATCAAAAAAAAAAAAACAACGCAATTCATTCAGATGAGATTTTCAGATATGACTAAAGGAAGTGTAAGAAATCATTTTAAAGATGTTCTACACACGAAACGCCTTTTTCAAGAAAAAGTTCGTCTAGCTTCCAAAATTGTGATGTCAATCTCGAATATTCTCTGATAGTCTAGTGGCTTGACTTAAGTCTTTATATCTAGGTCTAGACTCTGTCTCCTTAAACTCTCGAACAGCCCATAACTGTTAAGCATTTCTGTTGGAAATGGCGCAACAGTTTAATAGAGCTGTGCAAATCGATTATTTCAAATGATCGAATCGTTCAAGAATCGATTACAAAAATGATTCAATAATTTCAATCAGTCGATCATTCTATCATTTTCATTTCACTCATTGCATTATTCGATACTATTCTGATTCGATTTTTATTTTGATTTCAATGAAATCCAATCTCTGAATTTTACGAATTCAATTCAATTCAACCGTTGATCGAATCTAAATTATTCCAAATTTACAAACAATACAATTTGATTGGATTAAAAACCCTCAAGATTATAAAAACTTATTTAAATGTCAGGCTACATTTCTGTGTAACATTTTTTAAGAATAGTCGCATTATTTCAAACTAGAGAGCAGATTTAGTCCCACATCGATTTGATTTTTACTTTTCTAAATTATAAAGGTGAAGGTGGCAGGGCACTTATTTTCCACCTTAAAATTTCTTTTAATTTAAAAAAAACGTAACAAAATCTTTAAAATACGTCGATTTAATTAACATACAAATTCTTACTAAGCTTCAAATGCTCGGATCTACTAGATCAAGATATTTAAATTTGTAAAGTTTAGAAAATAATCAAAATGTTTGTATACAAATTATTGATAAATACCAACAAAAATTTTACTGGACATGTGGTTGACTCCTTTTTATAAATATTTCAAGGTAAATTTCAATTCCATTTCACTAGAAAACTCTCCAGAGTGACATTTAGATATCTTGGTGGAATTGAAAATAGCATTTCTACTGTAATGTAACTGTCAACTATCAAAAATCACCTTAGCCGGTTCCACTGCTGTTTTTCCCTCTGAAGGACCTAGTTTTATGAATGTATCCACTTGTTCGTTTTACTCTCGAGAGCTGCTCGCCATCTTTTTACTCTCAAACAAACACTGCCAAAGAGAAGTTGAGAAAAATTTCTAACCTAAGGATAGGTGTTTTGAAACCCTCAAGTCAACGTCAATTCTATTGTCAAATGATTGTCATTTGTTGAGGCAAATATTGCTATCGTCAAATATATGCAATCGTTCTGGTTGTATAAAAATCTTTTTGGTCAACGTCAGTCAATTTCGGTTGTAAGCGCATTGGACGTTTACAAACAAGCTCTCTGGCTTCTCAATATTTTTGTCAACTCGATTTTCTTACGGCAGGATTACACCGCCACCGATGATATTTACGAACATGTGACAAAGCAAACTGCATTATCGAACAGAATGCTAATGCAGTTAAACTTGTATTTGCCTTTTTAAACAGAAGACTTTTGCAGAGAATATTCTTCAAATACATTTCTGATGCAAATAAAGTTTTCAAAAATGGTCGTTAACTGGCAAAGTCATGGGCCAAATTATCTTGTCCCAAATTAAGAAATGGCTGAAACTTTCCTTCAAACTCGAATGTTATGTGTGGGAATAGAAACATACCGATGTGCTATTATTCTTTCCGAAATTCGTGGTGGTCATCCAAAAACTCTTAAAAGACTCCCCGTTACTGCCACAAACTTCATAACTTAATTTCACGAAGTTAAAAAGTACCAGCTGTTCTACACACCACTGTTTCAGTTATGAGACAGGTAATTGCGTTATTTAAATTTATGAAACAGGTAATTGCGTTATTTAAATTTAAAACAAACTCATCCACTCACAGTTTTGAATTTTTCGGATTAGCCGCTTCGAATTGCATCGAGCGTGGTCACCAGGAAACTTCCGGTTTATAACGTAGCTAATCCAAAAAGTTTAAGAACGTCTATTATAAAAAACCTCAAAAACCTTGGAAGTTATATCATCCACGGTATGTACAACCGTAAGAAGTAAGCTCCAATTTTCTGTAGATCTCATCAAAATTAAGAAAACTCTGGAAACAATTTCGCATTGCAGTGAATCCAGCACAGTTGCCCGCTCCCCTGAACGAAATCCTGGATCCGCGCTAGCCAGTATTATTTACTAACAGAAACTTCTACCTAACCTAACCTTCCAAACTCACTCCTCAGCTCTTCCTCCAAATTTGTTTCTTTGAGAAACTCGTGTATTTGGACTTTTTTCAGAGAGTAAGCCTGTCTCTTCTACCTGGTGATGCCCCAAGTGTCTTTGTCGTTGGCGCACATCAAGTTCCTAAAATCAACCTGATATGTGATCATCGAGGTTGATGCAAACCATATTGTTTTTACGGAAAATATTGTTTTCTTTTTTAAGCCGCAAGAAACCGAAGTCATTATATTTGCATTCGATGAACAAAATTTTAACTTTTGCAATATCGAGTTCGATGTTGTTTCCAAGCTGTTCTAAAGTTAAATTTTTGTTCATATACCAAAGTATGAACGTAACCCTATAAAATAAACAACAACGACCGGACCACACCTCGAGATTACCATTATACGCCCTACACACCCTAATATCCATTATGTAAGTAATTATCAATAATCTCTAAGCATTTCTCGTTCATGAGCTTCCTCCATGATAAAAACACAAACCTTGACTGATGTTTTGACATTCGAAATTGTTATGTTCCTATTGAAAATCTCATTATTTTAAAGTGTTCCTAAAAGATTGAGATTTAACAAAAAAAAAAAACTGTACCGTAATATATTATTTGGTTCTTGAGTTAATAGATATGTATGTTATGTATATGTATATATGGAAACGTATGGGTATTTATATATGTACAATTTTATTTGTAGATACTTATAACCTAACAAGAAAAAACGAACGTATATTTCTTTTTATTACCATCGTTATAGTCCACTCAATAAATGGGATTGTCTTTGGAACCCGAATTGACTCCAGGTTTTTGTCAGATATAGCAGTTATACAAGAGATCTGCCCATTTTTGCCATGAATGTAAATACACATACACATATGTGGTTTTTTTGTTTCAATAAAAAGTGACCTTTTCCAATAAAGCTCCACCCGAAAATTGCTTATAAATCCTACTACCAGCTGTCATTTATACTAAAACAAAAATATACTAAAACTACTTTCTATTATTCATAAATATTCTGCAATCTAATCCTTGCTGGCAAAATATATTAAATTGAATATTCCTTCAATTTATTTCTCCTACCATCACTGCCATAACGAATAAAATTTATATGACATTATATTTTACCGCCTTAAAATAGACGAAAAAGTCTAGAAACTTTATTAACAAATTACTTCTAACCATAAAAACCAATACAATTGTGACAGGCGCCAACCAAACAACAAAATCAACGTCTTCACTGCCACTGCATTAATATTTAAATTAAAATGGAGGAAGATACGCAATGAATTTGATATAAATTGAACTCATAAATTTTGGATCTAAACATTTGAGTAGTTACCAAGACCAAGTTTGATTTTCTGAGTTTCATTGCTTTTCAATAAACAAACATTTAATTTCAAAGAGATGTGAGAATTTTTTCAACTTTTAAAATCGATTTCAATTTTCAATACCTAGATATATGTATGTATATGTAGATATGTATACCGGTACATGAACAAAATTGAACTTTTTTTTGCTCAGCAATTATGGTTATCGAAAGAAGCTTAGCATAACTCAGGGCGCAAGGAAACGAATTTGATTGCTTTAGATACTGTCGATTTTTTTTTTCATAGGAACCTGCAAAATCTACGAAGAGGTTATGTGCTTAAAGGTGTACATCTGTAAATAGTCTATGCGATGACGAGAGGGGTAAGGTGTGTGTTAGATCAAGCCATCAATTCCAATGAGTATACCACCACAAAAAATATGTACCTATACCAATGAGATAAAGTTAGATAGATAGATAGATATTCGTTTAAGATTAAAGTTTTTCTTCGAAGAAAATGATTAAAATCATTGCGTGGTATGCAGAAAGGTTTATCTCAGTCTCAAATCTGATTTTTGTGTAAGCTAGGTTTGTTATGTAAAATAGTTATGAGACAAATATCATTGAAAAATGAGTACTGTGTAAAAACACGCTTGTACCTAAATCTCACTCGCAAGCTATTTGAAAAAGCTGAATGTTACTGGGACTAGTCCTTTAAACCTTAAGTTAATACTCAAATCGGTATCCATTTTTTCTTCATACACACAAGAGTGGGTAAGTGTTAAGACCTTTGGAAGGCTCTATTGACCGAAAAAGGCGTGCTCATAAGAGCGTGAGTTTTTTTTACCGCACCAAAATCACCTCCTCCTCTCGATTGCATAACTAAGTTGAAACTTATGAAGTAATTAATTTTTAACAAGTTTAAGTTACGTGTAACTTTTCATAACTTTCCGGTGAAAGTTCCTGCTTATTCTCAAATTTAAAAGCGGTTTTCCGTTTACGGCAGCAAGTCTATTGGCTTTGTTCTTCGTAGATGGTGAATTAAACTTGATTCGTCAAGAATGTAGATAATCATTAAATTAATGTGTTCTTAAGCCGATTTTTTTGTTTATTCTTTAATTTGTCCCAAAATTTATCTGTGTAAAGAAATGTCTAAATGATATTTAAGCTATTTATTTTCAAGCGTTTGTAAGTTATTTACAGTCATATTATTTACTCCAGGTGTAAGTAAGGCTTAAGTGAATTTTATACCTGTCCTATAAATCCGCTTTATTTTAATTTTCATTTTAACTTTTGTTCATAATATTTACTCAAAGCTCACATTAAACTCCATGGACTAAAAATACATTACAACCGGATGTAATATTGTTTGAACTTGACTATAAACCGATTTTATGGCTGATTTACAATGACGCGTTCGCGTTCGCGATGTGTATTTAAAGTGCCTTTTACATGAGCCACAAACTGCGAATAAATAAGTTTAGGCAATTCCAAGCTAAAATATCGACAGATTCTTGTTTTTACTTTGAAACAAACTGAAAAAACGATCCTATCTACAATTTTCAAAAGAAAATACGGCCTAAAATTAATTTAAATTGTTAAATTTAGCATTTTTATATTTTCTACACGACCAACGAGATATTTTCTGCGAATTATCAAACACTTGTTCGCAATCCACAACATCAGGACGCATTCCACAAATCTGCGAATGAAAAATTCGCTCGAATCTAGCCTCATTTTTTTAGCACCTGTTCTACAAGTTTATTTTGTAAGACAATTCGCGTCTGTTGGCAACCACTCTTACGTTACGTTGGTTTGTGTACTAACTAATGGATTCAAAATCTAACATAGCGTCAACGCGTCATTGTAAACACTAAACAGAAATTCCTATGCTTGAACATTTGCGTTGACTGAAAAATCTTTCAACGCAAAGCCTAACGCGGCATTGTAAGTCAGTCATTAAGCATAGGTAATGTCAAGTTTTTTGCATTTTCCAGCATCTATTTCCTGTTTCTTAATTTTGTTTTTATAATTGAAATCAAAATTATAAAATTATTATTGTCTATTTATCTATCCCGTTTCTGAATAATAAATTGATTAAAAAAATGTCAAATCGCAGACCCATTTTATCTTTAATTATGAACATACATATATATGTTCCCGTGTGTAAAAACTTCAAATGTGACTTTGCTTCGTAAAAACGAGTAACAGCTCCCTGGAGGGAAGTAAAAATTGAATCGGGTTGAACGCTACAACGTTTAATAAATATGGTTTATTACCGGGTTTAACGAGTGAATATTATGCGCTTGGGTTGTACTTATGAGACTTAACTCACTTTTAACCAGGGGATACATTTAAAAACGGTTTAATTGAGTGCACACTGTGCCAAAAAATTCTGTTTCACAAGAAAGAAACTGTTTGCCACAAGAGATAAAAGGCACCAAGCGCTTTAGCTTCTTGTAGTCAATGTTTCAACATTTAAATGACAGCTTTAAATTCCTTGTTTGCAAAAACTAAAACTCCGAACTGCAAATGAAAAGTTCTCGCTACAAGCAATATTTACTCACACAACTCGTTTCATTATTTTTAGCTCTGAACGAATAAGTATTGAAGATTAGCTGTCTAATATTTCGATATAAGTATTTTTGAAATTTGTGAAAGGAATTTATCCGATTGACTCTTAAAGTTTAAAACTTAGAATAGAGATTAAAACCATTGCATAAAGGAATAATGTTATTTGCCCCTAAAACTCAATCCTAAAACTGCAAAACTATTTTCATTTTAACTACAAAAAGCTTACTTTCTTACCATAAAGGGAAAGTGTTTATGACAAACAATATTACCTTTAAAATTTGTTGCGAAGCGAAGAATTGTTAATTTATAATTCTTTCACTTACAAATAATGGTAAATTTATTTTTATTAAATATTATATTATTAATTAACATAAATACTCATAGTTAAATGTGTACTCAAACTTTTAAAAATTTCAGAGTCAATCTGGGGCCTACCATTAGACATAAAGCCTTGTCTAGTATATTACCAAAAATTTCACAAACATTGCATAATGTTATTAACTTTACTGATATAAGATAGTGTGAACTAAAAGACGATTAAGTTCAAAGCACGTGATTTTATCAGTTTTTAATATATATTAACACCAACTTCGCAACTTATTCATCCTCATATTCTTTGTCAATCACAGCATAATCTTTTTCGTTTGTAACAAACAATTAAAGAATTACCCACTAATGCAATTAACATTTCTGTTAAATTCTTTGGTAATTTGTGAACAAAACCTTTTCTTTGTTGAATACAGTGAAAAACCATAATCACAAGCAATTTGGTGAAAAATGTGTTCTAAAGCCATAAATTCTTGAGAGACCTAGCTAAACGCTACAATCCCATAAATGAATATTGGTAGTGAATAATTTCTCCTAAAATTAAGCAGTATTAAATACGCAATGTTTGTAACAAGGAAATTTTTCTGAGAGTGCATAATATGGCAGTTAAATTCATACCGCAAGTTGAACCCCAGAGTTGTTCTTGCGATACGAATACAAATAACTTACTAATGCTTGAAAATAAATCGTGGCTAAGACCGGGTGTAAACTAAATTTTCAGTACATTCACTCATTTAAGCCAAGTAAAATCAGATTTAAAGTTTTAACAATAATTTTAAAGTATTGATTTAAAAAAAAAAAAATGTTTTTAGATGGCAATATCTAGAGCAACTTAATATTTTTTTAATTTTGAACGATTAAATTTGAAATGGAATAACAAAAAACCAAGAAATAGGAAACACATACTGAAATATGACAAATTACTGACATTTCCTCTGTTTAAAATCGGTGTAATGTCAAGTTTAAACAATTTTACACCCAATTGTAGTGCAATTTTAATCTACCGAGTTTCATACGTGTTTTGAGTGAGTTTTATGAACAAAAGTTAAAATTGAAAAGTTTAAGAAATGTGGATTAATGTGACAGGCGTTAAAACTCACTTAAGCTTTATTTATTAGATTTCACTAATACTCGTTTCAACCTCGTAATACCTTAACCGAGTCGAAGCACTTATTCAATCCTTACACCACGTCAAACTAATCTTTATTTATAAAAAAAATGTCTGAGTCGTTTTAGTTACGCCCGCTTTATGTAAAAAAAAACGACAAATCTAAAACTCTGGCTACTAAAAATGTAAAATAACCCTAGCTGCCTCCCACAATTATTCATTTCGAATTATTATTTTTGGTTGAATTTTGGCAAAGTTATACAGTCGTCTTTATTAGATTTTCTTAGAACACGCTTAGGCAGTTGCCCAGCTAGTCACTGGCTAAATAGATTAGCCATCTCGGTATTTATAAACGCATTCCAGCTGTTATTCAAATACGACCTCATTTCTTCATTGGCATACCTGTTTTCGTTAATTTTTCGTTAATTTTTGAATGAATTAATGAATTTCAGTAGGCTTTTGGGCACGTTCAATTAACTTTTCATCCATTTCAAAACTGGAAAATAAGAAAACTAGAAATATTTGCCTTCCTTGTTTGTTGAACGAATCTACTTTATAAAAAGATTTGGACAACAAATTTCAGTGGCTAAGTTAGCCACTAGGTGCAAAATGTTTATAAATAACAATTTGGAGTTGGTCAAGTGTTAAGTGTAAAGTTAGAAATTGCTTGGAATGGGTTTATAAATACCACTGATAGTAAATTAATGAATTAAGAAAATTAAATATAGCGTTATTAGTAAAAAAAGGTAAAAAAAATTGATTTACACTCCTTTTTGTAATTTTCATATGACATTTATATGCTAAAACCCCTGTACTACGGCCTTATACCTCCTATTAGCCAGTTTTAGCTCTACTCCTCGTGTATTTTTTTTATAAATAAGTTTTTCAAGAATAAAGGTGTTTTAAAGTCAGATTAACTTTACTCTGATGCTAATTCGAGTTTATAAATAAGGCTGGAAGTGAAAATCAATTCACTATCAACACTTATACTACATTACAACCTAAGTATTATCTCAGATTTAATAAGATTAATCTCAAATCTCATTCAAATTTTGAAGATTTACCATAAATAAATTTATAAATCTTGAAAATTATAAATAAATCTTGTTAAATCGAACTAACCTATTCTTCTATAACGCTGAAGGATTTATGCGTGGCTGCATTCAGTTCTTCACAAATGACTTCATAAGAAAAAATGAAACACCAGGTGCTGTCAAAATTAATCTTTTTTTCGGTGAAAACACTAAATATATTTATTAAATCTAAACTGATCTAAACTGAAATATAAAATAAGCTTAGAATATTTCCTGAGATACCAGTTCATATCTCTTAATTTACTTCTTAATTCTTCGCATTTCCTCTTTATGTTAGATTTCCACACAAGTATGTTTTGAGTTCTTTAACTTAGGGAGGAAGTATGTAATTCCGGTACTAACTACGTATTTATTTAATCATCAGAAATAAATTCAATAAAATAACTTGAAAACTGAAGCCTGATTCGCCCTGTGACGTAAAAAAGAGGCGTCGCTACGTGACGAGATCTCTTTGCAATTGTTCTATAAGAACGAATTGAAAATACTCTTAAAGAAAAATTAAGTATTTTCGTCGTCACGTTGCGTCTATTTTTCAATTTTTCGAAAATATGACTTGATGAGACGACGAAAAATGTTTCTTTATTATGCATTATTTCCCTATTTTAAATCTCATCACGTCAACGTCTCGTTTTCTCGTCGTATTGTGAATCGGGCTTGATGCTTGAGTCTTCTCTTCTAAGGTAATAGTACTAATGCTGTGATAGCACGTGTGCATATGAGTTAATAACATTAAACTTGAAACTCTGACATGAGGATGTTATCGCGAGGGAAAGTCAAAGTCCTCACAAGAAAACATTAATCTGAAGACCTCAAGACACTTTACCATCAAAATGGAAGGGGGTTCTGAAAATCTATGCTCAAACATTGGAGTTTAAAGAAATGATACTAACATGAGATATGACTTAATTTAACATTCCTAGCCATTGAAATATTTTCCATCAATTTCGTGGTGAATCGAAAAGATCCGTATGAG
This sequence comes from Dasysyrphus albostriatus, assembly GCA_946251815.1. Taxonomy (NCBI): domain Eukaryota; kingdom Metazoa; phylum Arthropoda; class Insecta; order Diptera; family Syrphidae; genus Dasysyrphus; species Dasysyrphus albostriatus. The sequence goes on from OX276335.1 coordinate 182,832,856, forward strand.
CATTTCTGTAAGTGGTAGAAGTGTTGTAGGTACACATCTATGTTTTCCCCCCTCTCTGATGCTCACTTAAAAGATATAATTTGTGTCAAAGTTGTTTTTTGAAATAAGTTAATTTTCTCGTTCCGATAACTCCGTTCAAAATATAAAAAAAAAATCCTTCAAATACCATTAATTTTCTGAAAAATGCTAGCCTCTTGACCTTCATAGAGATCTCCATCTTTCTTATCTCAAAAAGGCTCTTTTGTATGTCGAAATAAGTTTAATGTGGCAACTAAAATGCTTCTTTCTATAAGAAACTATACACATAATGTTTGTTGAAAATGTGATATCATGTGACTAACAGTAAATTAGGTATTTTAAAAATAGCCTTGATATGACCAACCACAGTAATTGTCTCGTTAAAAAATATCCAACTTCAGAGACTAAAGTTGATTTGTACTACTACAGCTTTTTATCATGATTTCTCATATGAACACAACCGATTATGTTGTAAGTAATGACTCTCTTAAATTAGGCTTTAAAAATACTGACTTCCTTTTACTTTAAGAACTTATTGAAATCAGTGACTTTGGCACAATTTTTAATAAAAGTTTCAAGGTGATGAAGTGGTGATAACAAAATTGTATTTAAGTATTTTTGAAAGTCTTATTTCGTTTGTATCCGCCAAAAAGTCGAGACACTATTGTATCTAATAACTCCCACACTGGTATACCCACCAGCTTTGTAGTCTTTATTATTTAAAGAAACAGAGTATATGGAAAAAGTCCTAAATGTGTAATAAATTGGATGCTTAATCCAACAGTCACATATTTCTCGTTGTAGTCATTATGGTAGTTATATGGTCAAAAAGCGTTCTTCACTTCTTATTCATCCAATTTTGTTTTTGGAATTTTGTTAATCACAAGAAAAAATCTAACAATATCTTTCTACTATAGAAGGGAGGTACTTGGATGAGACAAGTAGTGACAACCCTCTTGATATCTACCCTCTTTTGTATAGTTTTTAAAATTTAGTTAAGTGATGAAGATTTCGGTCTTTGTGCAAGTAACTTTACTTATTTGAATAGTAGATATTTCTCAAAGCTTAACAATGATATTGCTGCCGCAGTTGAAGACACGAATAATATCTTGGGGATTTATACAATGTGAGACTGATGGGTTGCCAGCCTTTGTTTTAAAAAATTGTTGCATTTACTCCTGCGGGTCAGATAGCATCATTATTCTCCAGACATCACTGAAACAAAGCACTTTATCTAATGTATGGAAAACTCAGTTTTTATTCCCATCCACAAAAAAGACAATCAGTTTCCTTTCAGAATTTGTTCATTACAATGGATCAGTAATATATATATTTACATATATATATTTGAATGAAAGAACTTATTAATTTGTTTACAAAGGATTCAATTATTTCTGATAGTAAGTCATTTCAATGTGACGGGGTTAGTTTTAGTATACTAATAGTCCATGTCCTAAATTTACTTTTAAGAAGTGTTCGATAGCATTGTGTGACAAAACTATGAATTTTGTCTCTAACATGCACCAAAATTTTTGACAAAATTATAATTTTGTCTGTAACCATGAACCAAAATATACTTTTCTGATAGTTTTTGATGCACTGAATCTGAATCAGGTCTCAGAATTGCTCTAGCACGTCAATTTTTTGAGATATCCAAATCCAAAATTTGAAAATATGCGTTTTTAGGCAAATTTGAAGTTATACTATTTGTCGAAGTAATTTTTTTCAAAATTAATTTTTATCGTATGTTGGAAGTATAAATATTTATCTTTGAAGATCTCAAAAACCCTCATATATCTTGGAGAAATCATTAATTAATTAAATCAACTGTCACCTTCCGCCTTAAACTACTCGTACCTTACTCCAAAATATGCTAAGCTCATAAATTTTAATTATGGACTTCGAAGATAGAAATACCAATATTGATCAACATCTAATTACATTTTATAAAAGAAGTTTAATTTTTGTTTTTAATTTAGTTGCAATTATTGTGAAAAAGATGATCTTGTGGTGTCAATTTTCAATAAAAAAAAAACGTTTTTTCTTAGCTTTTCGAGATATTTTAGAATGGGTTAACTCAGAAACCAAACGTGCTATAGCAATTCTGAGACCAGATTCAAATTTACCGTACCAAAATCCTAGAAAGAATATTTTGGTTTGTATAACAGAAACAGATACAAATTTTAACTTAAGTAATCAACATTTCTCCAGGATTAAGAAAAATTAATTTTTTTGCACAGCCGGCGCCAAAGCTAAATTTTATTAATATCATGGAAATAACCATCAAAATTTTCTTAAACTTTCCGTTGCAAAGTTATGGCATTTTTACAAATCTGCTTTTTCTATTTTAAATGAATTGACATGAGAGAGTTATGAAGTCTTAACTTAGAAATGTGACATGCTGGGTACCCACATTATTTGGCAATTATAGTCTTAATTTAAAAAGAATATTTCCATGTTATGAAAACCTTGTCACACAGTGTAATTAACAGCTCAGGCGATAATGAATTCATTGACTAAAATTTAGGTTAACAAGTACGTTCGCGGATTTGACAACAACCATAATCATTGATTATTGGAACATTGACACAATTCTGTTGTATCTGCATCTACAGCATGAACCACTGAAGCGGTTTTCTTCAAATTTTGAACTTACATATGTGTTTTTTGTGATTCCCCAGACCCAGAGGGGAAAATGAAAAATGTTGCCATACAATCTTTAAGAAAAAGCTTATTTATCTCAAAAACGACTCTAACGATTTCGATAAATAAAAATCAGTGCATTATTATAGGTAAAGTGTACTTTTTGGCAAAAATAAACTAACCAGAATCCGTATTTAATAGCTTCCCCTGATTGCCAGAACAAGGTAGCTCAATTTTAAAAATTTTGGAGATAGCAAGGCTCATCGATACGAAGCTACCAGAGAACGAGTGAAAGTTTAATTTTTATGTTTCTTACACTATATAAATATCTTATATTTTTCTATATGGTAGAATAAAATTGGACGTAAAGTCTTGAAAATTGCACAAAATAAACCATTTTTGCCGAGATACTGTTAAAATTTAAAATTGAGTTACCTAGTTCTTGCAATCAGGGGGCGATACTACGGTACCTGCTATATAACAGTTCAGTCGATTTCAATCAAAATTTTAATGCAAGAGCGTCTTCATAATGTCAATAATATTGCATATCACATTTTGAAAAAATAATATTTCGAAACGGGTTTATTTTTTTAAATATGTATGACTTAATTTGATATGCAGGTTGACCGATATAAGGTGCACCAAAAAACTATAGCCAGGAGTTGAGCTAAAACAAGAAAAAAATCGTTTGGAAGGAGTGTCTATTTCGCCCATTTAGGCGGGAGGGGCATTTTTCTAAAAAAATTACTTAAAACAAAAAAATAAATAGCGGTAAAATTTACAATGCCATGCTATACCTTTTTGGAAAGCCAGAAATCTCTTCTTTTATTTTTTTTTTTTTAATTACGTTGTGTTAGTGAATATTTTTGAAAAATTAAATTTCAAAGTCAAAGCTAAAAAAAAAATTAAATTCAAACTAGTTTTAAATATTAAGAAAATAAATAAATTAAATATATTTTAAATATATCTAAGTAGCTATATTTTTAATATCCGTTACATTTAAGCCAATTCTGTTGTACAAATTAATGATATTTTTAGAAATTTTCGATATGAAACCCAAAGGCAAAGGTTGTACCTATCTTCTTCTAATGGCTTCAATGCGTTGTTTAAGTTGGTAAAAACAAGAAAGCTCAACTTCATATATGTACATACAGTTCTTCATGAATCCTCGAGAATAAAAATCCAAAGGAGTTAAATCTGCTGATATTGGTGGCCATTCAGTTGGACCTCCCATTCTTATCCATCGGTCATTGAAATGATTATTCAGCCAGTTTCTCACAACTAGTCTAAAGTGAGCTGGAGCTCTATCTTGTTGGTTTATTAAATTGTCTGTTATAGCCAAAAGGACATTTTCTAATAAATCTGGCAAAGGTTCTTAGTACTTGCAGATAGGATTGTCCATTTAAAACCATATTAAAAAAACGTTGTCCAATTACCTTTCGCCCAACAATAGCAAGCCACACATTGCAGCTAAGGCGATGTTGTGATTTATTTTGTTTTCTTAACATGTGGATTGTTGTGAATCCATCAGCAATGCAAGTTGTGGAAATTGGTAACTCCATCTCTGTTAAACTGCGCTTCATTTGTCCAGACTATCGTTTTAAAGTAATTGTGTTCTGTTTCTTTCCTCAGCAATAGCGTCCTCATTTTTTTAGCATTTGATGTCAACTCTTTAACAGGGGTAAACCACATCTAGAAATTAGTTTTAAATAAAATTTCCTTAGGTCTTAATTTTCGGTTAGGTAAAACATATTTGTTTTTAATTTCGTTTAAGTAATTCTTTTTATATGGTTAACAGGTAGACATGCAGGTCAATTTTGTTAAATTGAACACATACTTCAATAAGAAGGTGAAATCTAGTTAATACTTTTTCTATAATTACTTGCATATTTTAAAAGTTCTTAAGTTCCAAGCAACTTAAACAAAAGAGCAAGTACGTACGATCCAGTCGTTTTATTTTAATAACAGCCACGCTAAAAGATGACTGTAACAAGTTGGTATTTCTCAGTATTTGTAGGTAAAACCCTGAAAAAAATAAATAACGTTTTCCCATCCACTTACCTTTCACATGCATATGTGGTCTCAAATGGAAAGAATTCATTAGAGACATAATGTACAATCTGTTTTATTGAGCAAATGCAATAAAATACCTAACAAGTAAACACTCTTGCAGCTTGCTCTTTAATTTACTTTAAATTTCAATGTGTAACAATTGTCAATTACATTTAACCACACTCTAACTAGTCAGTCTAGAGTAACCAAAATGATTTAAATCCATACACTCTTACAACAATACCGTACCGACCATTCAGTGTCCTCTCCACAAAAATCAATATCCTTTCTTCTTTTAACAAGGAAAAAAAGCGACGTCGTCGTCTACACTTACAAATAGTACAAATTACAAAGGTACATTATGACAAAAGTATTAAGAGAACTATAAACTCATTTATTCAATGCAGCGCCAGCTTTAAAAATCTTATGGGACTTTAAATTGAAAATAATCTTTAATGAAAATGCGACAGTAAAAAAAAGAAACATGTAATTGTGCAACTAATTGTGTTTGCCGTTCCCTAGATTCTTGTTCACATATAAATGTAAAACATAAAGAAAACAGATACAGCCTTTTTGTACTTCTACATCGAGTCGTACATGTTCATGTCAGTGTCATGGCTGCTGAGCTGGAGCCTGACATTTTTTTTTTTAATATTTTGCATAGTCAACTGAAAAAACAGTGTAAATGAAAGAATAACCTTTATTTAAAAATATACATTTGTGCTAAGGGAATAATTATCATTTAAATTTTAAGGAATCATACATAAAGGTTCTTTTAATAATGTTATTATATAGGCTTTTGAATATATACCAGAAAATGAGGGATATAAGGGAAAATCACATTCTAAGGTTTTTATTGTTGAAAATCTATATTTGGGGTTAAAGCATGCTTGAAACCAAAAATGCTACCAAATTTATTCTTGCGTTTCTGAGTACGGCTAGCCACGATACCAGAAACGTCTCGGTATGGTTTGGTAGCTCCAAAGCATCCGAAACGATACCGAGACGATACCATAGCTCCAAAGCATCCAAGAGACGAGACTTTATTATACGAGACCAAACGAGACTGAGTTAAACGCCAATTATCAATATGTTTGGAATATCTCGGAAACTAAGCCGAATCCGACTATTCTACACCTAAAACTTTATTCAAATGGAATTGTTACAATATTTTATTTTAAAAAAATTAGTTGGAAAGTTAATAAAAGCAAACAAAAAATATCGAAACAAAATTTCAAATCCTTGCACTAAATTCCGTATTCATTATTCAGAAGTCTTGTAAAAATGACTTTTTTCATATTCAAGACTTCTAAATAATCAATGCGGAATTCAGTGCAGGGGCTTGAAATTTTGTTTCGAAATTTTTTTTGCTTTGTCTACCAAGTTTTATATAAATCGGCCCAGCCGTTGAGTCTACCAGAAACATTTGAAAACAGCCGGAAAATTAGGGCCTAACTTAATTTTTAAATATGTATGCTTAACCTTACTTCCAAAATAAAAATGAAAGTGCTGAGATGGGTTCCCTATCAATCTTAATGTCATATTTTGATCAAAATCTTGAGTTTACATATTTTAACGAATGTGAAATTTCGAAAAGGAGGCTTTTTGGCCAAAACTACAAAAAATTATAAGAAATAGGAAAGTCATAGCATGACTTGAGCCTATTATTGCTCAAAAAAAGTAATGAGTTTATTAAAAATTTTAGATATCAACTTATCTTCCCTTGTATGACCAACGAATTGCTGGCTTACGAATCGGCTACGACGAAAAAAGAAAGAAAATGACTGAACAGTAACAAGGTTCCGTCTGTTAATAAAAACGCTAGTCATGCATTGGCTAATGAGATACTTGGTTCATGGTTCGCTCCCATATAATGACACCACTAAAGAAATCTGAAGATCGAGGTGGCACTCGTGAAATACTTAAGTCCAGCTTTTAACCTTGGTGGTAACACCCACAGGCTGATCGGTATAAAGTGCACCAAAAACCTAGAGCAAGTAGGTTGAGTTAAGAAAAGAAAAACTCGTTTGCGAGGGGGGGTCTATATCCCCCGTTTAGACAAAAAATTATTCAAAAGTAACGGTAAAAAAAAAAATGTTTTTATGGAAAAAAGTACATATCATTTTTTGTTTATTTCTCAAAAACAGATACAATTTAGCAACCGCTTTTTAGTAGAGCATTGAATTTTGAAAACAAAAATTATACTTAATTATGTATTATTATCTATCTAGATCTAGAGGTCTGCATACTGCGTGAATACTTGTCAAATGTCAATATTTGTTGCTTTGTTTGTTATTTGAAACATACCTCGATTACACATTTTAAGATTACTGAAACTTTCAATTTTGATAACCTGCGCAGTATATTACCTTAGATGGACACTGAATCGAATAGATCGGTATAAAGTGCACCAAAAACCTAGAGCAAATAGGTTGAGTTAAGAAAAGAAAAAAATCGTTTACGAGGGGGGGTCTATTTCCCCCGGTTAAGGCAGGACTTAAAACAGAAGAAATGATTTAAAAGTAACGGTAAAACTGACAACGCCATGCTATACCTTTTTGGAAAGCCAGAAATCTTTTCTTTAATTTTCATTTTAAATTAAGTTTTGTTAGTGAATAGTTTTTAATAAATTAACTACCTCGAAATTTTGAAAAAAAAAAAAAGTTTCAAACTAATTTCTTTCAAAATTTTATGTAATATAGTATAAATTTTTGTTTTCAAAATTCAATTCTCTTATTGAGCATATCAAACACTTGGAAAAACCAAAACAAAAAATGTTTTCATGGAAAAAGTAAATTTTTTTTAATTTCTCAAAAACAGATACAATTTAGCATCCGCTTTTCAGTTTCTTATAAAAAATTAAGTATAGAGCATTGAATTTTGAAAACAAAAATTATACATGACAATATTTTTTTGCAAAATTTCGAATTTGAAAATTAATTTTCTTAAATCTTTTCACTAACACAACTTAATTTAAAATCAAAATTAATATAAGGATATCTGGCTTTTCAAAAAGGTATAGCATGGTGTTGTTAGTTTTACCGTAATTTTTAAATAGACCCCCTCTCTTTTCCTTTGGTGAATCTAGAGGTCTGCATACTTGTCAAATGTCAATATTTGTTGTTGTGTTTGTTATTTGAAAAGCACTCGATTACACATTTTAAGATTACTAAAACTTTCAATTTTGATAACCTGCGCAGTACCTTAGATGGACACTGAATCGAATATTTTGCTATAAAAGTTTATCAAAAAATATATGCATTCGCATGTAAATCCTAGCCCTACTTATTAATATCAGTCCAATACAGTGGTTTTAAATTTGGTTTCCATCCTTAAGGAACAATCTTAAAATACATAAATAAAGTTGGTTACGCGAGAAAGCGTGGGAACCCTCAAATTCATTCCTCTGTATGTTTTATCGGCAATAAGAATTTTCTGCCTAGTCTGAATGGCTGATATGATAAGTACCTTTTTTATGACAAAACATACTCTTAAAGGATTTGTAACTTCCTCACAATAGGAACTGCCGACTGCCCTTACAAAAACAATTTTATACACGGCAGAGGCTGAGAATCAATCGGCAGACATTCGGTGGCGTGACAGTCCACAGGGTACTACTTGAGAACTATAGAGAAAGTTTAAATACCAAGCAGCAACTTAGGCCCTGGTAGTGAAGAGTAGATTCTTTTTTTATTGAATAAAAGCCCAACCATAGGGGTAACTGAGAAGTGAGGATACTGCAACCTAGGCGCAAGTAGACCTTTAACTTCAAAGTAACCACAAAATCTTGTAGATTTGTTTGTGTTTACAACAGCCGCTTGCTTAGTATCACAATGTCGTTTGAGAAAAAAGCAATGATTTTTTGCATCTTTTTTATTTTTATTGTAACGCCGGAATCCGTTTTTGATAGCTCTGTTTGGCGAAAAACCATTTAATACCATTTAGGTGACATAAGATTCAAAACTATCGTAAAACTATCAAAGAAGAAAACTTATGCAACCTATTCTATCTTCCCCGAGCAGAAGAAGCAACAAAATATCACGTACACATAGACGTATTTCCAGCTCGTTCAGTTGGCAAAAATAATAGAAAAAAATGACTTAGCAATTGAAGCTGGGAGTTGAACAAAACATTGTTGGATTGGATGCCCCACCCAAGTGATCATGATTCGGTACCAAAGTTAAACTTATTTCATGCAAATGAAATAAGGAAAAAACTTGTGGCTGTGTAAAGGCTTGTCTTAAGCAGCCACGTCTTTTTGCTAAAATTATTGTGAAGAGGCTTACAACAACGCCCCAAAGAAACAACTTATCATGGAAGTTGATTCTGAAGACGAAGGCAAGAAATCTCTAACAGCACTGCTAGCATCATATCTTTCTAAGAAGCCGATTGTATGTCAGGTCTTTCATAAAAAATGCTAGATCCATGCAGAGTAACTTGAAATCAAATTGTTTATATTGGTTAAACATCAATCGTAAAATATGAAAATGTGAAAGTATCATTTACATGTATGGAAGTTTGTAAGGCAAATTCCTTCTGTTAAAAATGCTTTAGGACTATTTCTTGGATAAAATCAAAAACTGGATTATTTTCAATGAAAACTGAATTCACTTTTTAACTCAAGAAAGCGGCAAAACTACAAGGGGTTGGATGGTTAAAAATTTGGATTTAAGCTACTTTTACGAGTATAGTTTCCTTAAAAATTCATAAAAAAATGTCTTCCCCAATGAAATACTAAAAAGAAAAACTTTCATATCCATAAATTTGTTCTGCATGAAACGAGAAACCTAGCAACACTAATTCAAATGGGAATTTCAAAGAGGCCAGTGTGTGTTTTTTTCCATTTCCATTATTGTTGGAGTTGAATTTAATTGGCAGGATTATTATTATTTTTACGAAAAAGACGGAAACAAAATGAAAACTTTTAACATAAAGCTCTCTGAACTGCGAATAAAAAAAAAAATATTTTTTTCCAGAGTCTTATGGCTCACATTAACATAAGTATATATTTTGTTTGTTTCAACGTTATGAAATCCTCGTAATAATATAAGTTTTTATATATTATCATATAACCTTATTAATAATTAAGTTGTAAACTGGAGTTACGAGAGAATTATTTTTATTATAATGAATTCTAATCTGATTGTATCTGCTTTTACTTTAACATTCCAAGAAAGCAAATTAAGATTGTTCTCCCGGAGTTTTTACTGCAAATTTTAAAAATATTCTTATAAAGTGCAATCCAAACATACCATTAGTCTCACAAACGGAAGCATCTGGTTATAGAGCTAGGTGCTATGCTACCAAATGGACAAGAAAAGCCTATAGCACCTGTCTTCTCAAAAGAGGCTATAGTTATCTTTTGGAGCATTTCAGCAGCAACAATAAATGTTCATTTGGCAGCCCTCTCATATTAAACCACTTTTTAAGGGCTTAGGGGTTGTTTTATTGAGAAAAAGCAAAAAAATACCCAAAAGCTAACACCCTTAACAACGCATTATTTTATGAGTAGGTATATATGCGATTATATACGTATACTCTATGAGTGGTAATGGTACAGTGGATGTGGTGCTTAAACGCTTACTTGGATGTTTGGGTCGAACATCACTCTTCCCAGAATTCTGTTTATAGTCGCCTAAATTCAACTGGATGCCACCTGGGAGTTTTTATGAGTAAATAAACACCTCAGTTCAATGTTCCAACGAAAATTCATTTCTATTTTCTTTTCCTTCTGGCATTTTAAAGACCTAAGGTCATTTATACCTAGATATAGTGTAAATTATTATTATTGCGATTGACGTAAAAGAAGGAATAAATTTATTTGACAGCTGACCAAACAGGGACTAGAAAGATTTCTGCAAATGAAGTTCTTCATGATTTCTTGAACTTAGTTAATACAATTCTTGGGCACTGATAAAATTCCACTCAGAAAAACAAGTTTTCAAATGGGTAAGGGTTTGAAAAAATGTCACGTTATTATGCCAATGCTTATTTACAACGGTTGTTTCTACTTCCGTCGTCGCATCGTTCAGGAATTTTGTTTTCGTTCCAATCTAATTTCCAACAAAGGTATCCTGTTGCAATTTGTTGTATCGTAATGGTGCCCGTCAGCACAATCTGACCACATAAATACTAATCGATGGTATAGAAGAGAGAACACTTTCCGTTTAACGAACAAAAGTTCACTATTTTTATATCCTCATTCATTTTTTTTATTATCTTTTCTCTTCTTTCCACTTTTACTTTATTTTTTTATTTCATCGTCACAATGCTCTTGTGTTACATTGAAGTTAGGCCAAGATTGAGCCAACATCATTCCTGTGGGTGGTGCTTGGTGCAGAATCTAGATTTGTTCACGACGATTAATTAAAGAGAATTTGATCGGAGTAAAAGAAGAAACAATGAGACTGAATATTATAGCAGCGCAGCGCACATAGGAACATTTCCTGCAAAATACTGACCAAATCATCTGTTGTTTTATTTTCAATAAATACCTAAAAAGTTAAATTAAGTCTATTGAAATGCTTATCAACATAGCTTCTTTATCAAAATGTCTTGTAGTCCGTTTGTCAATATCTTTCATTGTTTTGATATTTCCTTTAAAATGATTGCACCAATATGCGTAATTGTACGGACTACGGAAGTAAACTTGGTCTCTAGATAATAAAAACTACTTACTTTCCTATCCGGTTCCCAATCCTTGAAGGGTTGGAGCCTGAGACACGGCAGCCTTTCATCCTATAAGATCTCGAGCACGCTGTTTCCAGTACATCCAAGCCAAGCTCATGGCATACACGATGGCTTGGTCCTTAGACTAAAGCTTCGGTCTTCTTCGTTCTCTTGATCCTGGGGTCTATGATTTAAAGTCTTTCTTTACTGCAAGATTATTGCCATCCTCGCAAAAACACCAAATATCCGTCGAAGAAATTTTGCTTTCAAAGGAGCCCAGTATTAGCTTTCCCTATCTGGTTATCGCCCAATACTCAGCTCCATAAAGCAGGACTGGCAGTATAAGGATTTTATAGAGCGTGCACTTCGGCGTCTTTCGTGTGAGAAGCCTGTCCCAAGGCAATACTTCATCGGATCTCGACTAAGATGCCATTCGTTGGATTAATGTTTACATCGAAGTAGATGGGATCCCTAACTGCTTCGAAGTTGTTTCTACCAACACTGACGTTCTGTCCTAGCTGGTTGTCAGATCATTCATTGTTTGTTGATAGCATTTTTTTGGTCTTATCCTCGTTTACTTAAAGAGCAGCAAGTTCTGACTGTTCTTCCGTTGTCAAGAAAGCACTTGATGAAGCTGATATTGCATACTCTAGAAATTGAACAGATCTGCTGAAAACAGTGCCTTCAGTCTTAACCCCACGCATTATTTGATCCAGAATAAGATTGAAAAAATCACATGATAGCGCATCGCCTTTCCGAAGCCCTGTGCATGAAAAGAATAGTTCGAAAGAGTTTTTCCCTAGTTGCACATTGCATTGCGTATTTTTCTATGTCACGCAACGCAATCGAACACTTTTGCTAGAATCATTTCAACCATCGCCATATAGAGGTCCTGGTAATGATAATTATCATATGCGGCTTTGAACTCGATGAATAGACGGTGAGCCTCTTGAGCATGAGTTTCGTTGGTTTTTTTCCAGAATTCACCTGAGAGTAAATATTAGGTCTATGATCGATCTGCCTGGCCAAAATCCAGACTGGTACTTGCCTATTATAGTGTTGCAGGACAGATAATGACGCTTACATATTACTTTGGAAAAATATTGTATGCGACGTTTATCAGGAATATGCTTCCATAGTTCTTGCAGGACATCACCTTTTTTGTAGATGGGACACATTCAGCTGATAGATCAGTCAGCTTGAATGCTTTCTTCTTCTCAAGCTTGGTTGATGAGTTGATACACATACCCTTTCGTTAGGGATCCCAACTTAAAAAAAAATTACAAAAAATAAAAAACATATTCAAAATATATACAAAATAAAAACAAGGTATTTTAAACTACGAAAAAAAAAACTATTGTAATTAATTTATAAATTAATTCAATTTCTTTCTCAAAAATATAAACACTTTCTTCTCAACTTTATTGAGATTTGATTCACTTGATTCGTTATTTTTTGTAACAGCAAATTAATTAAGAAAAATGTAGTGTAGTCTTGAGTTCCTTAATAGCTAAGTTTACCTCTTCTAAATTGTGTTTTTTTTAGGAAGTCTGGTTTTCAATCTGGCAATACTTTTTTCGGAGTTAGTCTTTTTGACAGCTGTCACATGATTTATACACAGTTTGGTTTGCCATTTCATAATGAATAGACTTTTTCCGGAGCAACGTTTGCAAATCCAAAATAATGGTTTGGTTCGCTGGACGCATCGCAAAACAATCAATTTATTAAAGGAGACTTTTGGTGAGGCGCTAAATATTATCTTCCAAGGCGTCAATCATATCGGCTCTCGGGCTTATCTGCATAGACAGAGACGTTATATGAAGTACATTAACCCCACAAAAATAACCCCACGACGCAAGATAATGCGGTGACCAAAAATGTCCTTGAATAAATTTATTGTTTCGCGATGCGTCGCGTGAACCGAACCATTATTTTGGTGATAAATTTACATGATGTGCAAACGTTGTTCAGGAGTAAGCATATTAATTATGAAATGGCAAACCAAACTGAGCATAAATCAAGTGATAGTTGTCAAAAAGTCCAACTCCGAAAAAAGTATTGCCCAATTAAAAACCACACGTCTAAAAAAAAACACCCTTTATATTGGATGATGATGTTGGGTCTTCATTGACTGGAGGTGCGCCCAATTAGCAGCTGCTTGATTACATCTACTGTTCTCTGTGCTTCTTTGACTTTTAGACGAGTTAAGTAAAACAATTAAAATTTTTCTTCTAGGCATCATGCATATAAAAAACGAAATTTTTACCAAATCGATCAACCCACCTAAATGATTTACAGAGAACGCCCAGACCGACGAACGTCATGACGACACCTTAGAAAAAATCCACTTAAGAACTTACACACCAAACCATGTCAGAGAGGTCATTGAAAATAATGCAAACGAAAAACTGAACACAACATACCTACTGAAATTTTGATCAGCTTTTAACGTTAAATACCCTCATGTGCAGCGCAGCAGTAGAAAAAATAACAATAGGACTTTTGTATAGTTATTGTTACAGTGGCTTTCATGAGATTTATTTTTGTTGCACCCTTATCGTCGCATGCCTGATGGTAAAGCTGTAGGTGTTAAAGGGTTGAATGTTGAGTAAAGTTTTTGTTTAATGTTATTGGAGAGTATATACAATGAAGGTACTATGTAAATCATGCTTTGTAAACTGTAATGATAAGAAGGATAAAGAGTAAACTATATGAAATTAATGAAGTGCTAAATTAATTATCCTGGGTGTAACGTAATTCTAATTAATATATGGGTTTACATTATATTGTGTCCTTTGATACATCATCGTCATCATGAACTGTTTTATTATAGAATACTTATTACAAACCAAACTGTAAATTTATGGAATCAAAATAATTTTGCCTGATAACGTAATAAATATTCAGCTAAAACGACACCATCTACTTTCGCTCGTCGAGGCTACTTATTTAAGAATTTCAATTTCTTGACTTTTTCCTCGCAAATATTTATGTGTGTTTTTAATGCCTCTTTTGCATAAATATACTTAAATCAAAGTATTGGTTGATGTTTTTGCATTTTGTCGGAAAGCTATGAAACCCGCAACCAAAATTTTATAGCATTCATCCATAAAATATTCAAACCAAACCAAATACATGGAAACAAATTATTCATAATTCAGTAGAACAAGATTTTGACAACACACAAATTTTTAACGGGCTGAACTTTACATTTTATTGTTCCTCATTCCATTTTTCCAGCTAGATATTCTCCCTATTTTGCCAAATTTATTCTTTGCATCAATGTGTTTCATTTCTTTTGCTTGGAGAGTAGTAAATGGCGTGTGTCAACACCCTTTTTATAAAACTCGATTCAACCAATATCTTAGGAATGGCTCACTGTACAAATATTTTGCATTATTTTTTCAGTTCGTTTTGCAAGTGGAAATTTTAACAGTGTTATAGGATTTATAGTTTAAGAAATTGCAGAGATGTTTTTTAAAAATTGGAGACTGAGAGCTCCAAATGATATGGGGGCCTTGTAAAGAAATTTTATCAAAAAGTATTTTAGTTTAAGTATATGTATGTAGTTAACATATAATTTGTCCAATGGAAGATCAATTTAAAGTGTTAAAATGGAATTAAAAAAAATATTCATTTACTAATTTCGTGCAAAGTAAAATCAAGAAGTATCTACTTATCTTCTTGTTTTTCATTGGGAGAAGGGAGAAATAGTCGTGTATCAAGCAGAAAAATTAACAATGGAACAACCTTACCGTATGACACATGTTTTCAAGGAAGTTTTAAATGCTGAATCAAATGACACAATAGCCAAATAGATGTGGCCTCCGTGAAAAAAGTTATTGCATTTTTATGCAAAGATGACTATATTTTCAGTATAAAAGTTAAATATTACCGAAAAACAATTGAAAATATTGGTTTGTTGATGAAACTTTGCGTTAATGGTTTATTTGTAATGAAAAGCAATAATCAAAAAAATCAATAATAATATCTGTTGTTAATGAATGTTTTTTGGGGGATGGGGCTATGGTGGGGTTATTTACATAAATACTGCGACAAAAATGGCACCCTCATGGAACTTGGTAAATGTGTTATGAGCTATCAATAATATTGTTTCTAAAAATCAATGACATACTTTTTAACTTCCTCCCCTCTACCATTCAAAAAAACAGAATCTTTTGAAACTTTATTCTCATCAAACGTTTTCACCAAGTTCCATGATGGTACGATTTTTTTTATTTTGAAGACTTTTTGGAGCATTCCACGAAAAACGGTAATCAGATGTGAATTTTAAAATGTTGTTTCCGAGATTAATTTTGTATGGAGATGTGAGGCTACTCATGCTACCCTAATAAAAAAAGTTTATTTTTTTAAAAATAACCCTTTGTTACCCTTACTGTTTCTATATGCATTTTTGCATTCGATTTTTACTCAATATGGACAACAATTAAATTTTTTACTCCGATGTGGTTCTTAAGATTTATGATTCAAAGTTAATTTTATCAAAACAAGAGGTATTTTAAAATTCCACTATTAAAACAGAGCAATCTTTATTTTTAAGGTTGGAATGAAGGTTCCACACGTAACGCTAAAAGTATACTTTCCTAGCTTACTCCCATTTTAAGAAAGTTTTAAAAATATAAGGTATATTGGTAAATAGAGTTTATCAATTATAATTTAAATCCGAAGAAAATTTAAGGTTATATTCAATAGATTTTGTGAAATCCAACTTCAAAAGGTGTCGTAGATGTAACGCTTTTTCTCAGTTCTTTTAGGTTCGTTTGAGGAAAAAATACTTAAATTATTGAACTTATCAGTTTTATTTATTTTTTAATGAAAAACCTTATTACTATAAATTTTTGTTTTCAAAATATTTTATATTAAAGAAAAACCACTCCTCAAAGATCTATCTGAAAACAAAAATGTCAATATAATCTACAGTAAATTCAAGTATTCATAAAACTGGCTCCAACTGCATTTAAGTCTAAATTTAACTTAATATAATTATCAACAAATTTACGGCTCTAAGCAAAATGTCTCAAAATATTAGTTTCGTACGTGTAGCATTGAACTAGTACATCTAGCCATGAACTAGTTACTGCCTGACCAGAATTGAGTGCTGCAACTGGAGCTTCAGAACTGGAATAGCTGTTAAAAAATGCTGTACGTGATTTTTTTCACTCGCCCACAATGTGCTGTACAGCTTCCTGACATTTATGGTTTGGCATTTGAAGTTAGCTGTGCGAATTTAATTCAAAACAAAAATAAAAATTAAAACAAAATTAAAAATTGATAATGATAATGATGCATGCAAAAGTTAAAAGTTGGCCAACTTGTCCAGCTGTGTCGTGTTCTGTTCGTATCATTGGATTTGTGTGTATTCAACATTTTGACAGCTATTACAGTTGCAGCTGCAAATTGTTCAGGCAGTTAATCGAAAATAAAAAAAAAATGCAATTGGCTGTCTAGATCGTTTTCTTTTGGTTTATGTGAATTTTCGCCGATAATAATCCAGAACTTAGAAGTGAACATATTACTCTCGTAATAGGCAGATTACTCACAATGGCGAGAGCAGAGGAGTAATCCAAAACTGGACCTTTCGAATGGACCATATACGGCGCGTAGCAGTATTTGAATGAAATTATCTTCAAATAGTACATGTCGGACATTGTTTTTTCGGCGCATAATAAAGATTCGGTCATCTAATTCCATTTTATTTTGTTCACTAGCTGACTCGCCCTGGCTCCAGTCGGGTAGACAAATGTCTAAAAAAAAATTAACAAAACAAAATTTTAAATATATTTATTTATACGATTATTCGAATTTCGGCTTAGAAAATAAAGTTTCAAACGAATCACCACATTGTAGAATGTGAAATGAACAAAAAAGTTTTGATGTGTTTGACTCAAAACTAATAGAAGGATTGAAAATTAAATCGGTCCTTGAATATTAAAGTTGAGTTTAATAAACGTTTAAGTTGAATATTTAAGTTTCGTTTCAGGAAATGGGCCTTAATAGTGTAAAACTATAAGGAAATCTGTTTCTTTTTTTAACATTTTTAGTGATAAAATTAGTCTTATCTACAAGCTTTTATTATTGTAAGTGTTGCCATTGTTAAAAGGATGGTAGATCCCTTTCCAAATACAATTTTGTTTTTATTTTAACCTAACCAATACCTACGGCCTGGCATCTTGGCGCATATTACATACATTATGTAGGTAATTTTCTTAATCGATTTTTTCTTAAATTAAGTTCCTAGTGTTTTTGAACTTTAGATTTTTAGGCCTAAAAATAACGATAAGTGCTACCATATTTTTTTCGTAATTAAGAAAATCTTTTTTCTCAAAAACATGTCCCACGATTAAAAAAAAAAAGTAAATCAATTATTTAACATAAGTAAAGGCTACTTTTACATTTTTACATTTAAAATTTTTTGTTCAAAATTCAATTTTCTTTAGAAATGGGTGGTTTTTCAAATTTAAGAAGAAAAAGGTATCAAAAACCAACAAAAGGAATTGGAAAAATCGAAGATTTTTAAATTTTTTCTAAATTGGGCATAACAATTTTTCGAAGCAACGATACGCTCAAGTGAATTTTAAATATAGTGATAAGAGCCCTAAGGGCTTAATACGACATGTTAAAAAAGCCACTTTAAATAAAAACTGCCATTAATAAATTTAACATTTCTTGTGAAAAATTATAAGAAATGGTAAAGTTTGAATGGTTGTAGTACCTCGTGGCAGAATGGTTAGTGCGTAGGAGTGTCATGCCAAAGGTCTGGGTTGGATTCCCGGCCACTACCATCAAAAAACAGAAATGTTTTTTCCGAGGTACTGCCTCTTGCGAGGGACTGACAAATCCTCCAAGAGTATACTTGTCATGAATAAGTGCTTCTCATATAGCCGTTCGGACTCGGCAGAAAATTGTAAGTCCCCTCCATTTCTGCCAACAACACGCACACAGGAATGGTTGAGAGTTGTAAGTCACTAGGCCTTGGTTCTCCATGAGCTGTTGTGCCACCAAATTTATTTTATTTATAAAGTTTGAATGGGCGTATCTCTGCCAATTTTGAATGAAAATAGTTCCTTGGACATGCCATATAAGAGCCTATAGTATATAGTCTCTACTTCATTTTGTCTGATAATGTCTTGGCCCTTTCTTTTTTACAAGAAAAGTTATGCGCAATTTATTAAAAGTTAGAAATCTTTATTTATTTTTTTTTTGGGTTGGTCTTTGTTAACTTTTCCTGGCTAAGTTTTCTTATACAAATTCTTAAATCATCTATTTTGATAGAAAATTTGATTTTGAACAAATGTAGTGAAAATTCTACATTTGTTCAAAATCAAATTTTCTATCAAAATAGATGATTATACCAATAATACTGGAAAATGGGCAGTGCGACCGAGAGAAATCCATGGATGAATTAATTAAGTAGCATTTTTTCGCCTGCTTATGGGGCAAACTAACATATTCAATAATAAGACCCTTTCACGTAATTGTTCCATTATTTTCCTCATTTTCCGGTGTTTTCAGTAGACTATCTTGTTTTTTTTTATATTTTAAATGTCTTTTAAGGATGTCCCAATATTAACGTAGGATTTCAATTTGTCGCCATTTGTGTAGTAAAGAAGTGTTGGTAACCCTAAAAACAAACAATTTGACAACTGAAAGTTGGACACATAGAGCACGAGATAAAAACATGTTTTAATTGTTGAAAAATATTTCAAAAATATGTTATTAAAGTTTGGCAGCCAAATGTAAGCAAAACTTGAAGATACTCGTAATAAAAAAAACAAAGATTTTGAACTTTTGCGGTAGAATAAAACTATACGTCATCGGGTTTTAACACCTTTATACAAACACAAAAACATTTTAAAGTTTTTTTTTAAATGGGTGAATACTTTGGTTTCTACTTAATTTCGAAATAAGATTCGAAACATTTTGTAGAAATTACACTTCATTTCGAAATGTGAGTGGTGTATGGGAAGTAAAATGATTTGAAATCAAATTAGGAAATCTTTAACAAAATCATCACCACATGTGCCCTAATATTATGAAAACGTGTTAAGTAGTTTAACAGCTTATAAAAAAAATACATTTTGGAAAGAACATGACATCAGAAAATTCTTTAATTTATTCATAAATATTAACCACAAGTAAATTGACTTCAAAAATTATTTCATAAATATTTAAGTTTTCTATGTTAATATAGGACATATAAATTTCACCTTCTTTTAAACTTTAATATTTCTCTTTCATTTTACTCCTGCAGTCCTTAGATATACTGCTTATTTTTTTAAATGAAACTTTACCTGCATTGTGACATCTCTTGCATCTAGAAATGTCATCTATTTGACATGTTTGCTCCAGGGAAGAAGTGTGTGCTAATAATTCATAAAAAACAAGACCTTCAAATATCTTTTCCTGTGCTTTTACCTTTGTCTTCATCCACAAAAGTTTCACAGCAGCATGTTTTCGAGATTAATACCCAAGGTTATATTTTTGTAATATCAACTCTTAAATCTGTGGAAAAAAAGAGGGTTCTATTTTATCATTTTAAGCTTTATTAAAGAATTTATATTATGAATCTTCATCGTCGTGTAAGCTAAAGTAAATTTATGATAACTAACATTATACGAGATAAAAGAAGATACATAGTCCTAACCTTCTATACAATATATCAACCCACAGATGACATCACATATTAACAAAACAAGAAATGACAATTACAATTTACAATCAAATAACAAATTCGCCTGAAGATAGGAATTTAGTTTCCGAGTACATAAATTTACAAAATTCATCGTTTAAAAATAAATTTAAAAAAATTATAAATTATAAAATTTAATTTTTAATTTTAATTCTTTTCATACATTAAATACACACAACTTGGAAAACGAAAACCAACAATAATTTTCCCTTTCAGATAGAAACTGGGGACTTCCACTCACTATAGCTGCTAACCTTCATATACCTTACAGAATCAAAATAGGCGAAAGTGATGGTCAAGACCTGATAGCCAATGATGTAGCTGGAAAAGGTAATGATAATCATCCAGTTAAACTTCTATTTCTAACTTTGTTTTCCTTGAACAGTTATTATCATAACAGCCGATATGAATGATGCTTCCACCCTGCGAATACTCTCACGCTTTGAAGTACTTACCCACACAAAAGTGCTTTTAATCGACATCATTGCAACATCCTTTAATGCTGAAAATAAATTTTATAAGAACCTGTCACTGATGAAATCCACCTCCAAACTGATGTCCAATTTACTCCTACTCACCGTCCTAAGTGATAAGTACCGTCATTTTCTGAATGTAGCATTTGATGACAATCGCATCGGTACAGTTCAAAATTTCCATCAAATGCGTCGCTGGCAACAACAAATGCAGCACGCAAGAACTGAGACAAGTATTCTGCCGGAAAATGTTGACTGGCCAATGCGTTTGGACCGTTCGATTCAGCTACAGCAACTTAACCTGCCATTTGAGTGCAAAAACTCATCCGTCACATTGCAAAAGATCACACAAGTCTGCAACGACATTGAATCGTTCGTTCAACAGTGTGGCTTGGCAAATCAAACTCATCCCAGAGGACAGATAAATGAATTATGCAATTCCAGCAATGTTCAACTCCCACGGACTGCAGCGAGGATATCAATTCTGCGGAATTTCATAGATTTTTTTCATTTTTATGATTTCATAATTGCTAATGCAGCACGCGGATCAACTGCGGACGGCAGCATGCAACTACCTAAATATGATTTCCTCGTGTTGGATATTGTTCGAAGTGCAGCGAATAAGACTGCCAGTCCGTATGAATTCAAATGGAGACCACTACTTATTTTGGAACAGCACGAAATTAATCTGACATACATAACACATTCGATATTACCGGGATACAATGATTGGTTATCACAGAGGACGTCACAGTTTTGGCATTGTGGCAAGATATGCTGGACTGTAGTGGCGGTGTGTATCGCTTTTCTTTTGTGCATTGTTTTGGCAAGTGTTGCCGCTGGAATCACGTTGAGGTAAGCTTTTTTTTAATTCCTATATTTCAATATACAACAAAAACTTGAATATCTTCTTATTTTTGAAATATGTACAGTGTATATATTTCAACGAATCGAATAAATATATCACAGTTCGAAGTTGGTCTCACAATTATGTCAAAAAAATGCAAAACAAATTGTGAATTCCTGTAAAGGTCCCATTTGCGTGGGTGAAAGTTGCCCAACTTACTTCACAGACGTTTTCGTTTGTCCGTTCGTCTATAGCCTAAAAAGTTGAATCGATTTTCCCTACACTCTTCATACATTATTTTGGTAATTTCCCCAACATTTGTTTTCATTTATTTAAGGACCAAGCATAACGGTACCTCCAATAGAATATATTCAACAATTCAAAACAATTTTATTATCCTCAAAAATGTGCAAATTAAAAAAAATATTAAAGTTTTCGAGAAATTGAGAAAAAACTGAATTAACACCCCTAAAAATTGCAGCAAATTTATGGAACTTTTCAGGAAATGCTTAAGACGTCAAAATAAATCTATCTACCAATATTCAGCTTTGTCGGAATTTTTTCGAAGTGATAGTCTTATTTTGACGTCTTAAAAGATAGGTGTATAGTAGACGCACTTTTGTCTCAGGTAAAATGTGAATGTTGCCACTTTCGGGAATATTGTGAACATGAAAAAAGTTGTGAAAACGTCTCCAGATGCCAAACGCGTCTTGAAAACAAAACGGTTCGTGTCTTAAAAGAAAAGCTGTTGAGCAGACGCACCTTCGGGTGAAATGTCAGTGTCTTTTTTCGGAAAAAAATACTTTTTTATATGTCAATGGGTGAGACTTACACTTTTTTACTAATATTTTATATTTTGAAAATTAATTGCAACATATTTTCCAATACGCGTTTGGCATCTGGAGGCATTTTATGTTCAAAACATTAAAAATTACCCAAAAAGTGAAGGTTCCACCCTTCGATTTAAGAAAGTAGGTTCCCGAAAAGTGGCAATGTTTAAATTTTACCCGAAGGTGCATCTACTCCGCAGTAAAGGTAATATACTGCGCATGTTGTCAAAAACCAGTTGTCAGATACAGTGGTGGTCCAGTATTACGAATGATATAATGTCCAAGGTTCATTCGTTATATCGAAAATTCGTTATATTGAATACATTTGTAGGTAACAAAGAAGTAGGCTTTTGTTTTATTTTAAACTCCTATCTTTAAGCATTATCCAATGCAACCTAGTTTAATCTTCAAACCTATTACAAAAAACCAAAATTAAAGCATTTTCATAATTCAAATAAGTAAAAATTAGAGATTTAATTGAGCACAACGAAACAAATTTCATATTATGAGAATACATTACATTAATTCATCCAAAGTCAAGAGTTAATTTACATAAATTAAATTTCTTAATTCAGGAAAAATAATTATTCCCACAAATTTTTGATTTTATTTTGTGAAATTCGTTATTTATTCGTTATATAGAATACCCAATGGACTTGAAAAAAGTGTTCGTAATATCGATCATTCGTTATATCGGCATTCGTTATACTGGACCTCTACTGTAATGAACAAAAAAAAAAGAAAATTATTCTCAGAGACCTTGTCAACTTTAGTAATCATTTTTGAGTTCTGGCCAGTTAGAAGTTTGGAAAATTCCAAAATCTGAAAATCTAAATGTAAAATTTGAAATATGTTAAACGTGCCACCGTACACATTCAAGACACCGAGAGGCGCTCTGAGATTGACACATGCACGAACTTGAACGAAAATAACACCCCGGAATATGTGTACTGAAATGTATCTACTTAAGATTTTTTTATTTTACCATTTTCCACAGATTGGGCCCAATTTTTGAAAATGTAGCCCCAAAAAACGCACCGAATTTGGTTACCACACCTTATTATTTTTTTTTAGTCTCAATCACATTTTTACGGTTTTGCAGAGTTTAAATTTTTAACTTTCTAATATTATAAACTCAGGTTAAATGATTTATCATTAAGGGTATTCATGCAACGTCGTAAGTTTACAAATAGTGTAATATGATAAGTTTACGCAAAGTTTGCATGAACGACCTTTTTTAAACATTTGATAAAATGCTACGTAATTCAATCAGAGTAAGAGTCACAATGACGTTTGGATAAGTTTAACCATAATTTTACCCAACAAAATCCTTTGATAAGTTAAACCAAATTGTGTAAATCATTTCCCATACAAAATTTGTTAGTTCATTAACCAAAAGATAAATTTATGCAATTTGTAAACTTATCTAGGGTTTTACGAAGTTGCATGAATACCCTTATAACAATGCCTACGTTCCATTGCAAAGTGGAATAAAACTTAATGTAATTTGTTTCAGTTTTCATCGTTTCTCGACCAATTTCTTGGATGCAAGAGTTACATAAGTGGGCATAGCTAGTTCAAAACAAAATTATTCAAATGGTCGAGTTCTAGAAAATTATTTGGTAAGAAAAGACAAAAGATAAGAAAAAAATAACTTTTACAAAAAAAAATTAAAGTAAACAATAGCCATTTTGTTTTTTTTT